>OU342538.1:3135000-7935000 GCA_910589475.2 Bembecia ichneumoniformis | reverse complement strand
TTAGTTATAATCAAATGCATTTCTTTGTTAATATTTACAGTCAAGGTGCATTTTTTTAAATAAAATTTACAAAATAAATAATAGAATTTATTTATCCCTTTAAACTTTTTATTTCCTTAAAACATGATTCAGCTTCGTTTCTTAATTCTTCGTTTTTTGACAATATACTTAATTTCCAGCCTTTGCCACAGTACAATTTCGCTTCCTTTAATAAGATCTTAGTTAAAAGTGCTTTGCCTAAATTAACATAAATAACACCCAAATATTCAAAATCTGGAATTTTTTCTCCTATTTCCGCTGCTTCTTTTAAATAATTTATACTCTCTTCGCAATTTCCAATCATGTGACAAGTCGTGCCTATATCATTCAGTTGTAATGCTACATGCTTATTATTATCGTCCAGTGCCATTTCCCTCGTGCGATTTAAAGAATTTATTAATAATTTCAAGCCTTGTTCAAATTTTTTACAATCTATAAATAACCGTCCATACCAGTCTTCAGTTATAGCGAGGAGCTTTAAATTGTCTTCGGTGGGATCTGTTTGTATTGCTTTTTCTAAGTGGTTCAAACACCATTCGAACCCAATCTGCGCCGTCTCATATTCTCTCTTTAGATGACTAATTCTAGCCAGTTTTGCACTTATATGAACCACACGTATATCGTCTTGATTAGCACCGTTGGCAATAACCCTTTGTGCCACAGCGACAAACAGATTCTTAGCTTTGTCTAACTGCTCTCTTTCGAGTGCAAGATTAGCCATAATATCATAGATGTAGGTAATACCAAGTTCATTATGTAGTTGCTGTGCTTGCCGTAAACTCACATGAAGAAGCTGTTCAGCTTTATCGAATTCGCCGCGTTGAATAAAAAGGATGCAATGTTTTATAGAAAGGATGAGCTCGTCTTCAGCGCTAAGATTTTTGTCAAATCCGAGCCATGTAAAGAAAGAAAGTCCCAATATTGGCACAGCACCAATATTTCTAGTACGCTTCTGTAAAACAATATTTGGTAGACACTTATAATGTCGCTTAATTCTCGTTAGAGACAATCTGCTTGTAAAGTTTATCCTGAATCTTGAAAATGAAGATATAGGAACAAATCCATATTTATTACATAACCTATAAATTGAACTGAACATAATTGTTACCGTGATACAAATACGATACTAGTTTCGAAATATATTGTTCGTCGTTTATCAACTTTTTGAGTTTTACATACATGGAACATGGATATTTAGCTTTCGCTATTTTTATCAGACAAGTACATACACACCAAAGCAAAGTTATGTAATGTAATCGTCAATTTTACGATTTTGACGTTAATTTCAGTGTTGCCAACAACACAATTTATTACGTAGAGGGAGAATAGATTATTCCCACTCTACGATTTATTTTAAAATATGCAAAATTGCTGTTAAAAATTATGCTAGGTAATTATAATAATTACGCTCAAGCTCACTTGCACAGATTCTCAAATACGGAATTTCAGGTTATTTATATTTTTAGCTTGAATATGCCATTCAAACTAAAAATATAAATAAAAGCAAAAGTTACTTATGTTTAATAAAAGTAATCCACATGACTCTTTACCTTTAACCAAGTAATACAAAACGCAAATTAAACTAACAAAATGTGTGTGAGAAAAAGTAAAACATAAATGTATAATATTTAATATTAATACATAAATGTATAACATTAAAACCATTCAAAATGAGATAGTTTTGTGTTACAGCGCCACCTATTGAATGGTGGAGGACGGACTCATGTCTTCCTTACTTACCTCTATTCTCTATGGACGCATGTCAAATTAATAATTTGGTAATTACCTAGTACAGACTAATAGAACACCTTTGACCTAGTAATTATAATGTGAAAGTTTATCGTGGATCAAAGAATATTATAATCACTTGTCGTGAATCATCCAACTCGTCCGTCGTCCATAACAGACTGTCGAAAGTGTCGAACACTTATGTATTATGTACTTCCATGATTCCCAGCCTCCTCAAATTTGCACAAACAGTATTTGATTAAATTTGCACTTGGCAAGTTTCTTTAGAATCGTTAAATTTAAAATGTGCCATGTAGAGATGTCGAATGACAGTGTAAGAGAATCGTGGTATGGGTCAGTCAGTCACTTAAATTACAGCGCCATCTAGTGTCTTGAGTTGTTATAGTTAGTATAGCTTACAAGAAATAAAATGTATTTCTAAGTAGCCTAGCACCATTAGAAATAAAATGTGCAGAAAATCAGTTAAACAATAAAAGGGTATTTCTTCGAAATTTCATTCTTCGACTGATTCATATGGCCAAAATTTAATTTCACTTTTAGCTCTGTAACACAAGTTCATATGAAAATAGGTATACCAAAGGTATACATTTGAATGAGGGACTCGTTTTTATAAAGTAGTTTTCAAGATATCGAGGTTCAAATATTTTGTGCCCATATGAATCAGAATTTGTTACAGATGAATCAGAAACAGAAATAAAAATTAAAAACTTTATGTAGATGGGCTCTATTAAGAAAATAATTATGTTTTAACAACAACAATAATTTAAATTATTATACTTAATTGACTTTGCTATAACTTTTCATAATTCAGAAGTACAAACTTATTCTAATAATGGCACTTTTGACATCAGTCTTAGTTAAGCAGTCTTAATTATTAATTAGAATAAATAATCACATTACTGTATTTATTACTAACAATAAAGTAACAACAATGAGAACAACAATGAGATCAACTTTAAATTAATGGCATTTTTGACATCACTGTCTTAACTTCCAAAGATACATATTTATTAGTAGATATGGTTAACTAATAAGTTATGAAGTCAAAGTTAAGAAGGTATTAAAAGAAATATTTCCTTGGCTTTTTGCAAGGGACGGAGATACTTTCAATATCATCCTTAAAGCCTTTTTCTATTTTGCGAGATCTTGAATTTTTGGAGGAAGATGGAATAATCATATCTTCACTAATAGCGTAAAACTCTTTTGTTAGTTTATCATATTAAGGCTTTTTATAGATAACAATGTCCTCATCGTCAGAATCTAAGCGATCATTCACGCTTTTCTGATGTAGGGTCGATAGGATATCTCTGGTGAATTTTGGAGTTATAAGTTTTCATCGATTGCCGAAGTCTCCATCCAAAAGCTGTTGTCGTTGGGAAGGTCAATGTCATGTTGGGCTGTATCTGAATCTTTTTATTATTGTTAATAAGGAAAATTAATGTGTGAGATAAAATGTGTCATTTATCGAATAAATTTATACTCCTGTGATTTTTGAATTATTCAAAAGGTTATAGCTAAGTAAATGTAATAAATAATACTTTGAACTACTGACTTGTACACGGTAAAAAATTGGACAAGGAGACAAAAGCGCTCCTTTCGTGCTGGAGAGGTGAAAACAAATTTATTTTATGATTCATATGGGGTTCTGACCATATAAATCAGGCACAGATGAATCAGATTTTTGCCTAAAATCATGCATAACTCATCATACATACAGACTTCAGTATTGTCATTTTTCTACACGAATCTGTAACCCAAAAGCATCACACGAAGCTCAGATTAAAGTTTTAAAACAATAAAATAAATTTTATATAGTAGGCATTGTAATCAGTATGCCACCTGAACCAAGCACAGATGAATCAGACATTTACCTTCGTAACACCGGGATCTAAGCTAACCAGCCGCACGTTCACCTTCTAGCTTGTCCGTTGCATGACTAACTTCCCCCGCATGGAAAGCCAGACTCTCATTATTATTACCCGACTAAGTACGGTCAAGCGCAGCTTCCGCCACATGAATCAATATTATACGCCGGACACTTCTTATTTACTTATTTATGAACACACGAATGTAGTTATAACTAATATACATTTTTTTTGTAAGAGGACAATTCATTTCCTTTCGATTAAATTGTAATTAATATTGATATATCAAAGGGAAAATGTGACATGGACCATTTTGTTCCGGAAAATGGCAAACGGACGCACCATATGAATCAGAAGAACAAACTTCAAATATTTTTATTTTGTACCTAGACAGCAATTATTTCAAAAATATCATTTGTGCCAGTTAGGGATAAAGCTAAACTGTACAAAAAAAATATTAAAATGCCGTTTTGTTAGTTGGTTACAGAAATATACCCATAGAAATCGAAAATTTTGTCTCTGAAGAACTACCCAAAAACAAAAATGATTATGAAAATGAAAATAAAAACAATTTTTTTTAATGATTATGAATAACTTGTATATATTTTAATAAATAAAACAACCAGTTAATAGTTACTAATCTTTATTTTATTATATATTAAAGTCGCACACTCTGACAGAGTGGTCGTGGTCGTGCATAGGATGTACCAGAAGGATGGTCGTGTTGTTCGCCCTCCCCAGCCCTCCCTGACTTGCCACACTGTCGCTCCCGCGATGCTTCTTCACTTTTGTCTGCTGGTGGCGTTACGGGCTCAATATGCTATTACCACGGAGCATATACAAAGAGGAGATGGCCTAAACAACTGTGCACTGATTTCAAACTAGGTCCTGACGTCATTTTTTGTGGGCGTGGTCTTGGTCAGTCTGCTGTCGACATCGGCACGGAGTGGTGGCGCTTGTTTGTTGTAGTCAAAATTCATTTGCAATTTTCTATTAACTTTATAATTAAAAATAAGTAAAAAAATATGAAGTGTTGTGTGCTATCGTGTAAAAACTATTCGGATAGACGTTCCGATGCCATGGATGGCATCACATTTCACTTGTGAGTAATTTTATTCATACTTTATCGAGACGAATTCTAGAAAAATATCTTTGCATTGCCATAGTTATGCTACTTGACTAAAGATGGCGCAATATTGTATAACATAAACGGCTTTTAGCTACGTAAATAACATTTATATCTTCAAAATTATACGTATTTAAGTTGGCTATAATTTTACTAAAGACTTCTTTGTTGAGAAAAATGTCGTCTTATTATATTTTAATCATTGATTTAAACCTTACTTAGCTCGTCTGCCATCTATCGTGAAGTAGTCAATAATTGTATATACAGGGCCGTAATTAAAATTGTTTTTATAAATTTAATTATTAATCAGTAAATAATTATGTTTTAGATTTCCATCCAGAGATGACTTAAAACGGGAATGGATTAATTGGCTATTAGTTACGTTTTTTTCTGTATATTAAGTTATAGGAGCTGTACAATTTGAGTAAATAAATAATTAGTTGAAAAATAAACAATTCTTTGAAATTCAGTACGTCCCTGTATTCGATACTAGTGCTATCTAGCAATACATAGCTAAACAACGTAGTGAAAGGTCGATAGACGAAGGTTTTCTTTTTACCGCTAGATGGAAAAAGTATAATTGGGCGGGGTCTAACTTCCTCCTTGCCCCGCGCAGTAGTCACGGCGCCGCTCTATAGAAAAATTCAATAACAACATCTCCTCTTTGTATATGCTCCGTGGCTATTACCCTGTCGTTCGTCACAAACTGTCAAATGTGCATTCTTACAGTGCATGCAGCGGCCGGACAATAGAGATGGTAATTTCGTAAAAGTAGTAATGATATGAATCTGGCTCACTTCCAACTTCCAATATTATTTACCATTGTCTGACCATTGCACACATATCGATTATCTTTGATTGTATCCATTTACTAAAAATATATGCAAGTAGTCAGTTCAATAAAACTTCATTAGTGCTCTTCAGTTAGACTACGCCTCCATTCGGGTATTCGACTGAAAGAAACAATAAATATTTACAATTATTAATCAACAAGCAATTTATGAGTGAATACTTAGGCCGCTAGGAAAG
Source organism: Bembecia ichneumoniformis (assembly GCA_910589475.2). Lineage (NCBI taxonomy): Eukaryota > Metazoa > Arthropoda > Insecta > Lepidoptera > Sesiidae > Bembecia > Bembecia ichneumoniformis. The sequence continues at coordinate 7,929,192 of OU342538.1, read as the reverse complement.
TTTTGAGGCTTGTTCATACGCGTTAGCCGAACTGCACCATACTCTGTCATTTTATAGTGCATGTCTTACACAAGAAACACCTCGTGCGTTTCCTATATTTGTTTTAAATATCTTCGTTTACTCCAAGATGTCGAAGTTGACGCCTCGCGACTTACGTGTGATACTTAATCATAAAAAATTTTAAGCGCGGTTTAACTGCTGATGAATGTGTTAGTGAGATGCAGTATGTATTCCATTAAACAGCACTAAGTGTGTATTGGCGGTACAACCAATTCGAACTTAAGGATTTTAACCTGGACGATGATTCACGGTCGGGTCGGCCGCGCGAGGTGATTACTCCAGAAAACATAACCGCTGTAAAGAAACTAATCATAGAAGATAGACATATAACCTACAGGTAGATAGAGGAAATCTTGCACCTTAATGCACCAAGCTGGTTTGCTGACTTTGGTTTGCTGCCTATTGCAAAGGAGGCTATGAAAGGACGACGTATTTCCAGCGACAGGGACTTAATTGCGGCTTGGAATAACGCTTGTGCAGAAATCTCAAACGAAACATGGGAGCATATTTTTCGTGACAGGTTTCGGCGTATGGAGAAATGTATTGCTAATGCTGGAAATTATTTTGAAAAAACATCAAGTTTAGGTACTTAATCTCAAAACTTTCCTAGCGATAAATGAATAATAAGAACATTAATAAGAAACATTAATTCCTTTTTTATATTAATATAGTTTATAAACAATTAAACACAAATATTTGCATGCCCTTGGCGGGTAGAACATACTTTGTACTGTAACTGCTGTATACAAATTAAAATCCTGTAAACATGTGTTCGCGCAAATAAAGATTTATTTTATTTATTTTAATGGTCATATGAATATAGATGTTTACGTCCCTTCCACCTATCCCTACTTATGTATCCGCGGATTTTTTGTTATCCCTGCCAGTGATCAATTGAAACAGTAGTTTGTTTTTGTTCTATATTGACAAGCTACAATTTAAAAATATAAACTCACCCCCCACATTCTATTATTCAGACACCAAACACGCTATATATGCTGTTAGTTCTTGAGGAGTTGGGTATACCGCAGACTACTTGACGCTGTAGCATCAGGTCAAGGTTACCATGTCATGGAAACACCACCGAAGTAGCAGTACGCCACATTTCTAATCAATCAAACCCGTGGAAGTTAGTCAACTGATGATCTTCTAACGCCTGAACAGGTCATCATAAATAAAACTAAGAACTGTCTCGATCACATCAGCTTTCAAACAAAAAAACCGGATCAAAATCGATCTATCCGTTTGGAAGCTATGATGCCACAGACAGACATACAGATACACAAACATGCAGGTCAAACTTATTTGCGTCGAGGGTTAAAAACAATTTTAAAACTTTGTAAAGAGTATCGCCATTTATAACAATGAATATATTATTCAAGAGATCTTCAGTAGCGAAAAATTTCTTGCGGCGCCCGCGTAGTACTGTACTTGTGTTCATTTCCAGCAAATTTTAACATTCAAATTCATCGCAATCACCCAACCGCGCGGCCGTGTGGCTATCCCTACCAGTGGGGTACATAATAGTAGGAACTAGTAGGGATAGGTCGAATGGGTGAATAGGTATATATTTTGGCTTACAGTTTACTTATATTTTGAATATTCGCTAATTCCAAAAACTCTCTTTCACTCTTGATTTTGTTGTTCCATTGTTCGGTGGGCAATGTAATTCTTGACAACAAACCACTTTTTCTTAATTTAGCTGCATTGAATACATTCCCAGTGGTTTTCTCCAAGTTCGACGTCAGAACGGATTCAGAGAGCTCATTAAAGTACAACCTAAAACATAACTTATTTCAAGCAGGTATAGAGTGCATAAGTATTTTGATTTATTTGTGCTTATAAACAAGTCACCGTATTATATATAGGTATGATGACAGATTTTGAAATTCCCTTCCATAATGTTGATACACGTCTACCATATCCGAAAAAAATAATATTTCAGCAAAAAAACTAAATTTCAACGCGAATTATTGAATGTTTTTAAATCTATTTTGAATTACGCGCGAAAACGCTCTTAGGTGTCATGGCGTCGCGTCTGATGAACCGTGACGTCACCGACATCATCAGATTTTTCAGTCTGTCAAAGCAAAATCAAGCAACACGATGGCACTTACCTGGTCGTGACGTCATTCGCTCTGATTGGTGTTTCAGTTAACATGGCCGATTGGAGTTATTTATACTTTTATTTTATTGAAAATCTTATTAATCTCAATTTTAATACAAAAAATGAGCAATTTTTTAGACTCCTTTCAACATATATTTTTCTCCAAAACCACTTATTCTTTGATTCTTTAATACCGTCATCATGCCTATTGAAGCCTAAACTAAAAACTGAGCTTGTTTGGAAATAAGTTTGGAATACTCTATGTATACTATCAGCCAGGCTGATAGCATACTTGTTGGTAAGTAGCTACAGTGGAGTAGCTTGCCCTAGATGGGAGCTGTATCAAATTTTGCCCAAGAGTGATCCTTCTACCTGACTGTGACCTGTCACAATAAATTTAAGATTAAACTCTTCAACCTTAAAATTTATGTGAGATTGTGGATTATCATGAATTTTTGCTTACACACTTCGGGGCTTCTATTGCCCAGGGGCTCATATACGTAGGTATATTTGATACGGCTGATACGGTGATAGCTATCTACCTTCATTGCCTTTGAAAATAAGCAACATCTAGTGCGCTGTCGATGCTGATAGAGATTCTATATAATAAAGCTTAAGGAGTTTGTTTGTCTGTTACGCTCTCACTTCTTAACTACTCAACTAAAGTAATAATAACAATTTCAACACCTTAGAAAAATAAAGAAACAACTGTTTCTACGTCTCAGAAAAGGGGCGCGTACGATGTTGCGGGCAAACGCTTGTGCAATTTATAGAAGACAAAATTCCGTATATAAGGGAAACTTTGGGCCTCTGGTAATTACTCGTGCATTGTAATGGAACAGTATTAATATACATACATAGATATACCAAATTCCACTACACACAAAAGTGGAGTGGAAAGAATATGTAGATATTATAAGTGAAGGATTCTCTCAACCGTGCATTGAAAAATAAAAATAACGTACCTGTTAGTAAAGTTTGCCGCATTTCTTTTTCTTTCTAACTGACAATTTCTTTCAGGCAGTGAATAATTTTTAATAGCAATTTTTTTAGCCTGAAAGGTAATTTTATATCAACATTGAGGCATAAAAGACTAACGGGTTAACGTAAAAGAAATTTCGCGGTACACTGGACAGTGTAAGATTAGTGCCGGCTGTGACGGCTCAACTTTTTATGATTACATAATTGTATATGATTGAAAAAACAAATTACGTTAGGTATGGTTTTTTCTCTTTAATTTACATAAATCTCTCCTACATAAATACGATGTGGCTTTCTGCTTATTATTTTAACTGTCATACTTTGAGACAGCTGTTTTAAAGAGCTTTTTATAGAGCTACCAAATCCACCAGACACAATAAGATGAATGAAAGTACCTATACCAATTATGCAAAAATCGTTAATGACCGAATATATTACAAAAGAGCACAAAAGATTATCCTAAATTATCGTTAATGTTGATTAGAAGACACGAGTAAATAAGAAATCGTCTTATCACTGACTCATCTTTCAGTGTTTGATTTTGAATTATTTTAATTTATATACGCATGTTCAAGTTGAACGGGTTGTAGGTGTGAGATAAATCTATACTTATAAAATTGTTTGTCCTGAGTGACTAATCAACGCACAGCCAAAAACTAGGTTAAACATAGGTTTTTATAACAAAGTAGCGGCACGCCCCCGGCTTCGCACGGGTGCAATTAGGTTTTATTATATAAAAAAACCTTCCTCGTTTAAGGCTCTTTTCATTAGTAAAAACCGCATCATAATCCGTTTTATGGTTTAGGAAGAGTTAGAGGAAATACAGACAGAGACGCGAGCAGCGACTCCAATTTATAATATGTAAGGAATAAGCAACCGCTTAAGAAACTAACTTTCTGAGCCGGAGGCGGGTCGGGTATTCCTTAAATATATTTAAAAAAAACTGAAAATTACAATAAAATTACTTAGGTACCTTGCTTTTAGAATTCTTTTTCAGTTTATTTTCTTTCCATTTTTCTAAAGCGATGTCCTGTCGCCTTTTTAAACACATATACTTCAAATACCATTTGGTATGTATTATGACGTCACTATTATTAATACCTAAAAAATTAATTAATTAATTTAGCTCGAAACAATGAGTAATAGCAATTTTTACGAGCACCTCGGTCGAGTGGTTAAGGCGCTTGCTTTAACGTCGTCTCAGGGGTCCTGGGTTCGAATCCTGGCAGATCCGTCTTTGGAAATGAACTTTTCACAGTTGGTTCTGTAGTGGCAGGTAACATTGCGTTTCGTAGTCATTTAGGCAGTCCGTCTGGCGGCAGTAACCACTTTCTTACAGAAGACCACCTTGAAATAACAGCACGTGTGCTGTTGTGTTTCGGTGAGTGAGTAAGGGATGCTAAATCCCATTTTCCCTATCCCGTCCTTATCTTTAAGGATAAGGGATTAGCCCTTATCCTTAATCCTGCTATTGTCGGCAGCGCAATTGAAACACCCGTAGCTTTGCTTATGTTTTAGACGACGACGATAGCCACCTACCCTACCATGACGTGGACCGTTAGCCTGTCTGACGACTTTTATATAAAAAAGTAATACATATTTTGTTTTTCTTCTAACCTGGTAAAGATTGTATTATTTTATGCAAGAATGCTTGAAAAAAATCAGCGTTCACAAAATCCGTTGTCTGTTCTTCATTTAAATCCAATTCAACATTAATGTTGCCACAAATGTATTTTGTCCAATACTGAACGAATAAAAGATGGCTATACTCATTCCAGCCTCCACAGGAGTTGCCGCTATTTTTAATAAATTCTTGGTATTGTTGGACCTCCTGCAATGTTTTTGAAATGTGTAGAAACATATTTATGTGAAGTTCCAATTTTTAATAAACAAATTAGAAAACATACAGCATATTTGAATGGCGAATTTATAATATTTTTTACAGGACTTGGCACAATATCTTTATATGCTTTTACGTTCATTTTTAATCTTCGTTTATTTTGAACAGTATTCTTATCGCACTGCAACTAAAAGCAGAAACAGTATAAGTCTCATTAGAAATTGTAGTAAATATAAGAGTTTTGATCGTAAAACGTTTTTTTTTTATAAATACTTTTCTTATGATATTTTTTTCCTGACATTTCAGCGATTGCAATTCCGATTGGATGTAAGATTTATAAGATTTTATTTTATTTTCAAGTAGAATTATGTCTCTTTTCAATTCTTCAATATCTGTAACAAATAGATCCATTCATGTAAATTAACTAGTCACTTAGACATCAACGCAACTTTAATTATGTTCTTACCCAAGTCTCTCAAGTTCTCTTGTGAGTTTGTATTCATTTTTATATCTTCGAACATTCTTTTAATTTCCATTTGAGAATTCTTCGTTTTCTTAACGAACTCTTTGAATCCCAAAACATTTAAATTAGGCGAAATATTTACATCACTCTCGTTGTCATCATTAAGCGTATATTGTTTTGCTTTTTTTATTAAATAATTTTCGCTTATTTTTAGTCGCCTGAATTTACCAAAAATATTGGCATCAAGGCTAGAATTTTTGTCTTGTGAAGACGTATAACCACTTGATTCCATATTTTATTCAATCCATTAGTATTCTAATTTTTTATAAAATAAATCTGATCTTATTTCTATCACATATTTGTACTTACATGTATTTTATCGATTAAACAATTTCAAAAATGCCGCTTTACACATCATAAAAAAATCGCAACGAATCACAGAACACTATAGAATAGAATACGCATATATTTAATATATGAGAATACGTCAGTATTAGTTAGGCTATGGCGTATAACTATAATAATTGAAGTTAAAACAAATGAAAATTGATGAACAAACTTTAGAGAACAGGATATAAACAAAAAATAAATAAAGAAAAAGAGCCAAGATGGACTATTTTTTAAAAATTTCAATTTAATGACAGCAACAGATGAGTGAATCTCAGAGTAAATTTAGTCATTGGAGTGAATTGAATCTTTTATTTTGTACTATATCTATTTGTTCTGTGAACAAATTTGCCGGTATTACATGTCAAAGTTTGTTACATTTGTTTTAGAGAACTGTCAAAAATGCAATGAGAAAAAGAAGAGTAGGAAAAAGCGAAAAATAAGTAGACTTAACTAAAATAGTGTTTCTCACACATTTAATTCATATCTAAAAATGTTTACGCGTTCTAGATTTATATTTTCTAGGGCTTTACCATTACGAGTTAGTGTTGTTTATTATGTACAGTTTCGACATTATCAAGCAGTGCCTGCCTTCTAAAAGATAACCTTTTTTTATTCTAGAATGCATTTACATTTGAATATCAAAATGAAGCTCGTGTGTTGTACAGAATTACACCAACTAGAAGCCGTTCTACTACGCCGCTTAATACGATAATTATGTTTGTTCCTCAGCAAGAGGTAAGATAACTTTTAAAAACGATACAAATACATACCTAAGTTAGAGAAAAAATGTTCACTGTCTCTCCAGGGTGGCATAAATTAGCCTTACAAGGCTTTTATGTAATACCCAATGCGAAGTCTTCATAGACTTGTGAATTACCTACCAAGTTTTCATTGCTTATGTAAACTACACACAATGAACTAATCTTCTGTTGTTATTATTTGCTGCTAATATCATTGTTATTGCCATCCTTGACACGATAAATAATAAATTTGCGAACTTACTGTTGTGTAAAAATGCACAAAAATAGATTTCATATGTGCAGATGATGTAATACAAAAGTACTGAACTTATGGGGGCATGGTTTTTTTTACTTAAAAAAGAACAAACATTTTCTGCTTTTATGAAATAAATTTAGAGCATAGGTTCTTACACCAAAGATTTTCAACTGTATAGATTAGGCAAAAAGATAGAATCCGTAATGTGACATTTAGAACCACCTGGTATAAAATCTCTCAGTCCATCAAATTTACAAGGCTATTTAGCTACTCCGTGGCCAACCTGATTACGGCAATCAGGATCAATATATTTGTAGGAAAATTTCCCTTAGCTCTCTATATATTTTATATATTTAATCTTTTTGTTCTTACACCAAAGTGAATCTCATTTGCCTAATAGCTTATAGAAAAATATAGTTTAATTTTATTTCTCACATTTTTAATTTTGTTAGGTTCCCAAATCACTGTTAGGATAACTTAAAAGATTTTGAAGGTAACTTAAAAACTTGAAGTATATTTTATTACTCTGGATACAGAATATATCAGAAGGTACAGTTAATAAAAAAATCATTCCAGTGTCCAATAACAAAATTGCCCCCGCATTAACAATATTTTATGATAAATTGTATATGAATGGATTACTTATACATTAAATTTAATTCTATCTTATTTCTTCACTAGCCTATCTTATTTCACACGTAGGAATTACACAAGATAGCAAAAATTATATAAAATATATTTTATGTAATAAGTGTAAACAAGTCACTGACAATAATCCTGCGGATTTGTAAGTAGAAGTAGCAATGGGCATGATAGATAGTGTGAAGAGCTGAAGGCTGCTGGGGTCGGAAAGTTTTTGAGTGAAGACTACTGACCAACAAGTGTATTGTATGATATCCACTTACAAGATGACCAGACAACCTAATAAGGGTTTACATTGCATTCAAGCTGCTTCTGATGGGTTATACTGGAAAATTATGAGGTAGACCTATGTCAAGCAGTGGAAGTTCTCCATCTGATATGATGATAATGAATACTTGCAAGCAAGCAATTAAATAAATTTTCAGTTTGTTATAGTTAATATATTCTGAGAATTTTATGTTATATACTTTTGTAATATTTTCCAGGCATGGATAGTGGAGCGTATGGGTAAATTTCATAGAATATTAGATCCAGGTTTGAATATGCTGTGGCCAATAGTTGATAAGATAAAATATGTGCAGAGTTTAAAAGAAATAGCTATAGATGTTCCCAAGCAGAGTGCAATAACTTCAGATAATGTTTCGTTGAGTATTGATGGAGTCTTGTATCTTCGTATTGTTGATCCTTATTTAGGTGAGTAGTTGACATAGTATATCTTACTTGTACCTTGTGATGCTTTTTGTGATGTTCAAAAATCATACCTATTTGTTATAATTTTAATTTTTATATAGTTGGAATAGCCCATTTGAAAAAAGTACTTATGCCTCAATTAATGGTGATATGAGTTTAAATCTCGATTAGGCTTAGGGCCTCTATATCCAGAGTCTTGAAAATGCTGCAAGGAAATATCTGAGAAACTTATAAATTTACAACATATATTATTGTGTGCCTATATTTTGCCTACTGTCTCTACCAAAGATTTTCAACTATATAGATTGGGCATGACGAAAGAATCCGTAATGTGACATTTAGAACCACCTGGTACAAAATCGCTCAGTCCACCGCCAACTTTATAAGGCTATTTATTTATGACGCAATGGTCATCCTGATTACGGCGATTGGGATCAATATATATGTAGGAAAATTTTCCCAATGCCCTCTATACATTTAATCTTTTTGGTCTCTACTAATATTGTAAATGCAAAAGAGGGTTTCACGACGTAGCTACTTAACCAATCATCCTGAAATTTTGCATTGTCAGGGTTACAAATAAGAATATAGAATTACTAAAACCCAGAAAAAAAGTACTGCTCCTTACTACTAAGAATAAAAAATACTACTAAGAAAATTTAGAAATCAATTAGCAACCACTTAGAAAAATAAATGACCAATAAACATCGAATAACTGCTAATTTATGAGATGCGGAAGAAGTTGCAACTACTAAATTATAATTCTATACTCTAGACATTATTCCAGGATAAAAATATTCTATATTTTCTGTATGCTAATTTCATCCGAATCCATTAAGCCATTAAAACATCCCTAGACCCTCACAAATTTTCGCTATTATAATATTAGTACCATAGCTTAGATATAAGAATCAATAATATTATTTCAGTTCAAATAATATTCAATATTCAATTTTTTTCACTTTACAATATTATTTGTCTGTACACGTTCAACATTGTAACATTCAACAACATTGTTCAACATGTATTGTAGCTTCCTATGGAGTGGAAGACCCTGAATTTGCTATCACCCAGCTTGCGCAGACCACGATGAGATCAGAAATCGGACAAATATCACTAGATAAAGTATTTAGAGAAAGAGAATCACTTAACGTATCTATTGTCGATGCAATCAACAAGGCGAGCGAAGCGTGGGGAATTACTTGTTTAAGATATGAGATACGTGAGTTTTATCCTTAAATTATTATTTTTTCAATCCTTTTTTTTATTAAATATTCTGTGTAATATATAAATATTCATATTTGCCTTGATTCATAGGTGACATAAAGTTACCGTCCCGTATACATGAAGCTATGCAAATGCAAGTGGAAGCGGAACGGAGAAAACGAGCAGCAATATTGGAATCTGAGGGTGTCAGGGCTGCTGATATTAATGTGGCTGAAGGCAAGAGGCAAGCACGAATACTTGGATCAGGTAATTTTAGTTTCAATGGACAAATTGCTTGTCTCTGTGACAATGCCAACTTAGACCAGGTTGATGACTGGTTAATCTTTAATTTAAAACCTTATTTTTATTCTTTGCAGTGTCAATATCTTCCGCGCTCGACTAACTTTCACACCGCTGGTGTGATAGTGAGAAAATAATTCTACTAACCTTCACACTGTTACTAAACTGATTTCTTAACATTCATACCAGTGTGGATGGTGGTAATTCACTTTCTTAACCTTAACGCCGTTGCGTTTACTAAATATTAATTAATAATTAATACATTTTATTAAATACTAGGTGATGCCCCCGACTTCGTTCGCGTGAACTTGTTTTTAAGTAATGAATATAACTTTCTAAAGATATAAATTATAAATAAAAATTATGTTAAAATCGCAAAATTGCTTAAAGCATTAAAAGAAGTGGAAATAACAGAAAACCGAAAGATAAGAACAATTTTATTAGAAACACTCAAAGGTAGCCGTTTCAGGGTGACATTGTGATTGTACATTTTCTGAAAGTTCTCTGCTAATGTATTATTAATATTATGTTTTATAAATAAAACTAGCTTCATCTGCATCCCTTTTTTTTTAGATTGCGGTGTGGTAACTCCCCGATGACCCTATATGGCATCCCTTACTCACACACCGCAACTCGACAGCACACATGCTGTTGTGTAATGGTGATTTCTGGTTAAGGATTTTGGTCAGTCTCGAGCTGCCATCTTGAATTGAATGATAAATGTGTTATTTCAGAGGCGGAGAAACAGGAGCAAATAAACAAAGCTGCCGGAGAGGCCCAAGCTATGCTTGCGGTTGCAGAGGCAAGAGCCGCAGGACTTAAGTTGGTTGCCAATGCTCTTAGTGCACAGGTGACCTGCATCATATTATCTCCTATGTATTCACGACACTGATATATTTTTTTTCTTATTGTTATACAAACTCATACAAACTAACTTTTCTGTTTAGTTATTTTTATGTTGCTATGTCTTTTTACATGTAACGTTTCCTTTTTATATTTAGGTCATCGGACAGGCTGACAGTCCACTTGATGGTAGGTGGCTACAGTCGCCTATAACAACAATCAACATTACAGGTGTTGCAAGTGTGCTGCCGACCATAGTAGGTTAAGGGGGTTCCCTTACTCGCACTGTTATTCCGCGGTGGTCTTCTGTAAGGGAGTGGTTACTGCCGCCATGACTGCGAAACTTGCTACATTTCGTCGCTCACTCGACATTTGCTATCCGTAAACATCTGTAATGAGGATCTTTCAGGAAAGCAAATATGCTGCATCGTTGACTCTCGCGGAGCAATATGTGGCTGCGTTCAACAAATTGGCACGAACCAACAACACGCTCATACTTCCAGCCAACGTTGGCGATGTCTCCAATCTAGTGGCACAGGTATTTTGAATCACAATAAAATTGCCTTGGAATCGACCCACACCCACCATTGGTTTAATGGGGGCTCTCAATCCTAACATAACAAGGGTCAGTCGAATTCCGTCCAATTGAAAATTAACCTTACTTTAATTATTATATTTCGAATGTATAATAATAATATATTAATCGAGAATTAATTTCGGTTTTTCCCTTTCAACAAACTAAAATGACCAACTATATAGTTAGCAGAATGAAACTCGAAGAAGACTTTTGAAATCCAATAGTTGTTAAGACATTTGATAAAATTTTACTTTTAACAAAACAACTGTAGGTGGTAATCGGTTTGTTATGATGACTTTGCATATATATGTTTTCTTTCACTGTTCATAAAGAAATCCCTGTGTATCATACAAATATTATACACAGGTTTACAGGAACAATATAAGATTTTCTTTGAATTCACCTAAATATTATTTTTAATATTTGAATGTTTTTAATTCTAAAATTACTCTATATAGGTAGGTATTTAGGTATACGATGATGCATAAAGTGTGTCATTGAGAAAAGAAAATAGTTGTTCTGTTTGAATTACTTATATTTTGAAGTTTTTGTATATTTATATTTTAATTATACGTAGACGTGGCATTATTTCTCCGTGCTGAGGGCATTTTTAATTAATATGCAAACTCAGCCTTTCTTTTTATATAAAAAGAAGATCACACGGCTTATTATGTCAGAGTAAATGTTTTATCAATATTTTATTTTCAATCTTGTTATAATTTAATTACTATATAATTAAGTTATATAATAATTATACCCACATTTTTGTTTACTCGAATGAGGAGGTTTTGAAGCGAATGGCCAAACGGACAGAGAGTGGACCAGTATTAAAACCGTGGAACAATTGTTTCAATTTGCGAAGGACAAGGAGAGATTAAAGAAATTGACTGCATACTTTTCAGTAATGGAGAGGCAAAGAAAGAAGAAGATATTAAACTGAAGTCATTTACTTTTAAGTGTATATAAATGAAATTATATTAATATATATATAATATTAAAATCGTTTGTTTTGGCCGTCTATCAACACACAGCCAAAACTACTAAGTCTAGGAAACCGAAATTTGGAAAATAGGTTTATTTTATAACGTAAGCATCATCTAAGAAGGGATTTTTGAAAATTTCAACTACGTATGGTGTGAAGCCGGGGTCGGGTCGCTAAGTGTAGGGACAGGGGACAGGTAAAAATTCCTTGTGCAGCAGGTTAAAAAATGTTGATGTTTCTGATTTTAGTAATACCTATAATGTCCTCAATCTAGTCAAAAGAATTTTTTTCAGTATAAAGCCCGACTTTTTGTTTTAGGCCATTTTAATGTATTTGTGAATTTTACGTTTATAAAAATAAATATCAATATTTTTTCCTTATCGATTTTTAAACAGGTTTACAACTACTAACAGTTTTACAACTACCCAGTTATATCCTTTACATTGACAAGAGGCCAATTGTATCAAAATAGATTATTTTATTTCATGTTTTAACCTAAACCTTAAAGAACAAGATTATAAAATAAATGTTCATTTACTTATTATTTTATTGGGTTATGTTCACGTTTTTTAATGGCAATTCTTTTTTGTAAAGTAACTGTATGAAAAATGTTATGGTGGTTCAGTGGGTATTATCTATTCATATAATAAAATCTTAAATGAGCCATGTTAACCTTAAATATCTTTTACAATTTATTTGGAACGCTTATTTCCTGTGAATAAGCTCCAATGAAACTTGAATAAGAATAGTGCAAGCGTAACACACTAAATGTATTTTTTTTAACAGGCCATGTCAATATACTCAACGGTGTCGTCTCACAATAATCCCCCAATGAGTAAGGAGTCCGACGTGTCGGGTGGGCAATTGTCAGACCCGTTGGGCAATTTCGCAGCGTTAAGAGAGCCCGGAGGCACTCTGGCTGGAGGCGCAGTGCCCATAGGAGAAGACAATCTCGCTGAATACTACTCCGATGACGAGGAGAGAGAGAAAGCGCTGCAAGCCCAAAAAGATGCAAAAAATCAAATCAAAGAGCGAAAAATAGAATGATATTGTTGAAATGTTTTTTTTATTTATCAGCAGAGTACTCAAACGTAATTGGAGATTCTTAATTTATGACACTTTTGAATGATGTTTTGTTTGTTTCAAACTAAAGTAAAAGGAGGCATTGTCAAATTTAATAAAAAAAAAATTAATATAATTATGGAACTACAAAGGTCATAAAATATTAAGAAAATTACAAGTACCAAATATAAAATACTAAGAAAATTAGAAGCTTTACTATCTATAGTTACATAATGTAAATTACTCTTTACTATTAACGTCGAAATAGCCTTTTCTGTCAAATATTGCTTATATACAGGATGTCCGGTAATTAATGGATAACAAGATAGGTCTAGTCAGATATAGCGTGGTAAATCGTCGCAGTATGATAGACTTTAATATGAAAACCTTAGAGACCTCCCTGCAATCTTAACAAATTGTAGATTGAAAGCGAAGCCAATAGAAGAAAGGTAGGCAAGAGACACGCATTGGCTTCTAGTTCAGTATTAGTTTAAGAGAATAATTTGCTGTAAAAGTACTATAGGAGTACACACAGCGCCCCTAGCGAAATATAAAGAAACTATGCAATATATTAGTTCTAAGTTTGACGTGATGTTCACTTTACGTACTACGTACCGTGGAAAGGTGCCCTTATAATGATTATTTTAAGTTAGTAGAATGTAGGTTTTCTCGGCCGGTATCCATATGAGTTCCAACAATTCCAACAGACCTGGGCCATCATCCCGGAAACCTACAAGTCATACTTTCAAGTTTTTTATGAATTGGGATTTTTTAAAGAAATTACAAGTAAATAAGTTCACACTTTCATATAAAAATTATATCAGTAACTTGAAGCGTTTACATATTCGGCGTCTAAAAGCAAAATAAATACAATAGTTTTTAAATCAAATGCGTTTATTTAAATGAAAAATAAATCAAACGGAATGCATTTTTAGATTAAAATTACAATTGCATTTTTAAACCATAAATTTCATACTTAAAGTTTATAATAATAACGATATTTAAATTGATTTAGGATACATTCTTTAAATCCATGTACATACTTTTTTTTGACAAAAATTTAACAAAAAGAAGCATTTACTCGGTAACCATCCTATTTTAGAATTTCCAGTACATTTATCAGGACTAAATTATAAGCAATGTATTTTCCTATTAGAAAATAAGCAACTTTTGAGTCAACTACAAATAATAGTTAAAATCTTTCAATAGTTTTTCCATTTTATCCAAAACGGATATGGGAAATAACAAATGTATCCTGAATCTTAAGTTGGATTCAACAAGGATAATGGTCTATAGTCGCCGTCACGAGAAGCTGTAAATGATGTAAACAAACTTGCCACACGGGCAATTATCAAGGAACGTATCTATCTATGTATATAGCGCATACTTCGACGCTCGCAATTTAATTTGTCTGGGTTATACAGAATCGAATATAAACATTTGGTCTGTAATTTTGGAGTCATACGTCATTCTAGTTTAAAATGCGCAAAGGGTTGCTTGTTGTTTGCGGATAAGTTATATATTGGATTTTATTACTAATTTTGGTTTTTATTTCATTTTGTTATTACTTAGAAATCAGTGTCGTTTTGGTTAATTGTTGTGTTAAATATAATTATTATTCGATCCAAATGTTGTGAACCCCTGTATGTTTGTTTACATATTTTACAGCTTCTCGCGAGGGCGACTATATTTTTATATATGTATTCAACACTACATGATTTCATCAAATGCATAAGATGAAAGATCTTATAAATATATAAGATCTCTCATAAAAATAATATACATGAAACTTTCTTAAAAATCAGTGAGCAATAATAATTATTTAAAAGTTAATTTATGCTTAATTAATAGTACTTAGATTTGGCCAACAATGACTAATTTATGCATAAGATGAAAGGTCTTATAAATATTTTATATTTTGTAAGATCTGTCATAAATATAATATACATGTAATTTTCTTAAAAAACAGTGAGCAATAATAATTATTTAATAGTTAATTTATGCTTAATTAATAGTATTGAGATTTGGCCAACAATGACTGATTTTCGTTTAATAAGTTAAATTATATAAAAAGTCTCAAAGCAAAACTATGTTACATCCGTGGACCAAGTTATTATTATTAGCCACTGTCTTTATCGTAATATAAATAAAAATAAGATTTATGTTTCAAACACATTTCATCCTATAACATTTTTACTCAATTTCAACGCCTTTAAAAACTCAACAAACTGTATGTTTTTGTATATTGATTTTTGTTCTTCTAACTTGTGACGTCGTTGTGCAATCCGAGCCCAAGTGAATTTTGTAGATGCGTGTCTAATAAAATTATAGGTAATTTAAAATTTTTACAAATACTTTAGAAATAAATGTATAGAGCGCAAAATAACTTTTAAAATATGTACATGAAAACAGAATTTATATTCAGAAAACAACTGGGAAAAACAAAATTGTTGACAATGTTAAATTTTTGTAATGTATGAGTGTCATTTTGCATGATGAGTATGTGAATAACTACATTTATTCAGCCCAATTCAGCTTTTGTCCATTTGACGAGCCTGTTGGACATGGTTCGAAAATTATCATGATAATTATTGTGATAACAAAAAATTGCGCTCGTGAAAAAGAACTGTATTGGAAGTATTCGAACGTGCATTTCCACTTGTGTTTATCCGAACGCACGAAGTGTCAACGTGCCGCGCCGCGGGGATTCCCCTTACAAGAAAAATTCAGTTCGGATTATGCAAAGTTGAGTGAACTCGAGTGTCTGCGTTTGTCTTTGGTACGATTAAGTCTGGCACTGGTACGCCCAAGTATCAATTTGACAAACTTACCTGGGAACAGACTAACATTCGCTATGGAGCTTGTAAATGTATGCACCCTTTGTCCATTCCCAGGTTCCGTTCCCCTTTCTTCAGAGGCTGTTTTCGTTACTGTGCCTCGAAATGTTGGAATAATCTTCCGCCCCCGCTACGCGATCTTACATCTCTTTAAGAAACAACTTCGCTCATCACTAATGGATCAGCAGAGAAACGCTTAGGTCTTAGATTCACGGGGACGCGTGGTGACAGTTTATGGGGGCGGCGGCCGGTCCATTTGTTGTACATTCTCGTGTGTTATTGCACATTTACAGTGAATTAGCCATATAGATAACTAGTTGGTGAAATCCTTCAGTAGTTTTTAAGAAAATTGCGATAATTTCAGCCATTGATTGTATAATCGTGTTCTGAATTGTCTCGCGTAAATGTTTTTTTTTTCATATCAGGTCTCTGGCAGAATATAAGTGTTGGTGTCTGCACCACATCTGTATACTGATCCAGGGTTCCTTTTCCTCTCGTTACTTGTTTATATATTTGTTTGTTTTGTTTGTAGTTATTATTTGTTCATATATTGTTTGTATTAGAGGAATAGAAGATGCTTTCTTTCTCTTTCTCCTTTCTATTGGTTTGTTAAGTTAAATATTGTTTATTGTCTTGAATTTGAACCATGCCGCGTGAAAAAGATCCAATATGGTCGTACTTTATTTGCACGAAGACAAAAAATACTGGGCTATGGGTTCGGTTCAAAAAATGTAGCAAAGAGATGCAAGGAATACTAAATAGAATGAAGTCTCACGTAAAAGTATGTCAGCCGCAAGTGCATACTGCAGAATCAGAACCACAGCCATCAACCAGTTCCAGTTCAGTCCAGCTTCAGTCACAACTGACTATGCTGCGGCAAAAGACAGGTTTGGCATTTCATATTTCTTTATTAACAGGTAGGTATATTAATATTATTCATAATAATCTATTGACTTCTCTTATCTAAGTATAGTAAAATGTAAAAATGTTGATAACATGGCGAAAACAAGGGTCAGTCAGTTCACACCGAGACGCGACGATGCTTGAAGACCTTTAATTAATGTGGATTTGTGTTTGATATTAAAAAAAATATATATAAAATTTATTTGTTTTTATTTATATTTTGTTAGAATTTGTTATGAAATAATAAAACATTTCTTATACTGGTGATAATTATCTGACAATCATCTGATAATTATCTTGATAATTTCGAACCGTGCCGTTGGATGACTGGCTAAGGGTGCTTGCCTTAACGCTCTGTTTTAGGGTTTCCGGGTTCTATTCCCGGCAGGGTCCTTACAGAAAGACCACCGTGAAATAACAGCAAATGTGCTGTTGTGTTTCGGTGAGTGAGTAATGGACGCCAGAGCCCATTACTCACTCACCAATTCTTTATCCTTAATCCTACTGTAATCGGCAGCGCATTTGCAGCAGCTGTCGTTGTTTGTATTATAAACGACGGTAACCACCTACCATCAAGTGGACCGTTAGCCTGTCTGCCGATCTTAACATAAAAAAAAACAGTTTTACATGGACAGAAGCTGAACTGATCTGAAGAAATGTAATTACTCCCTATGGCTGTTATCCAAAATACACCTTCAAATTTTAAACAAACCACTTTCTTACATTATTATAATTATTAGATTTCCCTTCAGAAAGTTGATACTTTTAAACAATGTTCCTATATTTAAGTAACCGTTGATAAGACTCAAATATATATATATAGATAATGCCATAATTTTTTTTAAATGTTAAACCGTGTCAGATGGTACACTGATGGTAAGGCGACTAATATCGCCTATTAACACAAGAAAAAACGAGCTGGAAAATAACTCCTCACATCTCTTAATAATCACACACTGAAATACAATAGAAACAAGTGCTGATTGATAACTTAGGGTGTTGTTAATCCTCTTTATGGTTGGTTAATATTGGGGATACACTAGTATTGTTCTTACAAAACTTTATCTATTTGTATTTAATGAATGTTTAGAACATAATTCAAAACTTGATTTCATTAGTATAAAGTTTTAGGCTATAAATGCACAAGTAATAGGCACGATGACGGTATTAAGATTAATAAGAATTTCAATAAAATAAATGTATAAAATACTGCAATCCACCATGTTAACTAAGGCACCGATAACAGCGAATGACGTCACGCTTTCGTAAACACCGTGTCGCTTGAATTGTGTAAACTGTCAAGCTGTTCCAGAGTTAGGAAAGCGTGACGTCACACAGACACCATTGCTATTCTAGTGTTCTAGCGCAAAGTTTAAATAGTATTATTTAAAACACCAATTCTTCCTTTAAAACTGCTATTTTATTTTTTAGAAACGAAATTTATTTTGTGTAAAAAAATGCGTAGAAACACCGTGGGGTAGTTTTTTAAAATCAGTCGTCATGCATATTATAATTTGAGTCATTTAAAGTCAGATGGGGAGTGAGATTTTATTCTCCAATTAAAAAAAACCTAGAAATAGAATTGTTGTGATTGTGAATGATCTCTCTATAACAAAACACAGCCATATAATAAATTTAAGACTGTTAATGTGCAATTTAACAGGTGCAATTTTTTTTAAAATCCCATATTTAAAAATGAAGATAGCCACGATTGATTCTATACGATAAATTCATTGCATTTTGTTTAATTAACACAATATTTCACAGTAATGATTACGTATAGATCCAACGCAAGCAGAGTCTCAAGATATCTTAACAAATTTCTCTCTCTGGTTAAAATAGCTAACTGTGCCTTCGTCTATTTGCGAGTTAGATGGAGCTGGCATCTTGAGAAGACTGAGGTATGACGCAGATACTTCCGTACCGTCGAATTGTCGTAAGTGAATCTAAACGAAAAATTAAATACTTGATTACTAGAGACCTGCTCCCGGATTTGCACTTGGGCAATTTTTTTTTTGTAAATTATATGCACAAACCATATCAAAAGCGGTTGAGCGGTTTTGGAGTCCACATGTGTCTCTATACTGTTGGATATAGTTCTCCCCCAAGCCTTGCCACTGGACATTCTGGTTGATGAATTTCAGGTTGTCTGTCCACCTGGCCTTAGGTCTCACGCTGCGTCTTCCAATTCATGGCCTCCATTCGGGAACTCGTCTACCCTCTCGGTTATCTACTCTGAGACAGATGTGACCGGCGCAATGCCACTTCATCTTGATAATTCTCTCGGCTATGTCAATAAATTTGGTTCTTTCAATTTCAAAATTTCTTATCCTATCCACTAAAGAAACTCCGAGCATAGCCCACCCCATAGCTTGCTGAGGACTTTGAACTTGTGGACCAATTCTGCCGATTACCTTGGTCTTCAGATATTGCGGCAGTGGTGACGACAACGAGATGATGTAGTTATGACTGTATAGCTTACGACTGCAAAATACTGTCGTAAAATAAATTAAAATTATTTTAAAATCCACAAAAACTCACCAACAAATGCAGATTGACTTCATCACTTCTACTCAAGTAGGGAAAGTTTCCGCCGCTCTTTAGATGTGCTTTTTTCGCATGAGGATACGATTTGTACATGTCTTCACGTACGTTGGAGCTCAAGGCACTTTCGTCCCAAACGTCTACAATGGTAGTGGGAACATCGCTCAGTTTTTGCGGTTGTACGTAGCACGGAATGCAATTGAGAGTGAGCCTTGATGCTATTTCAGACTGCGTTAGAGATTCTAACTGTAAAAAGCACAGATATTTTTTTTAATTTTGTGCATCTATACACAGTGAGTAGGGACGGACAAGATATTTCCATGCATACCCACTGGAAGGGATAAATGGGAAAGAAATTTGTTTATCCCTACCATTTGGGATACTTTAATAGTGATAAGTGGCACGGGTTTAATAATAAAAAACAGAGCGGTTTTATGGCCCCAAACTAAGCAATATGTCACCAAACAATGCGGGTAAGACCCCAAGTACATATTATTATTGAGTAGTGATGTGCTGGATATCCGTATCCGTTACTTTTTGACGGATCTTTTACCTTATTAATTTTCAATTTATGGATCAAATTCTATATATAGATACATTGTATCTATATATAGAATTATCACCTATATTATATACACATATATAGGTGATTAGGTAGCATTGAAAAACTATTAAATTTCATTTAGATTATTTTTTGCTAAAATCAAATATTTGCCACTTTTATATTACAAAACTTTTATCGCAGTGAGTCGAAACATGTCCTGCCTGTAACGCAAAGCTCAAGTGGCATTAACTATCGTTTCAAGGTCACGCGCACCGACACCGATTGAATAAGAAAGTTAAGATTCGTATCCGCGGATCTTGACACCAAATATCCGTATTAGGATCCGTATCCACGGATATACATTTTTTAACGATCCGGCACATCACTAATCTTACCTTTCCAGGAATCGAACCCATACCCGCTATTTATTAAGATGTTGGCTTATTATGTTAAAAAAGAATGAATGGTAAATGTGTATGCTTAAATGAAATTTGTGTCACAAAATTGTACTTATGAAAAATGACAATGGGAGAAAGTTTTATCTGTTCGATATCTTTTTGAATGAACGCACACCAAAAGACAACAGCACAGTGTTTAGTGTTGTTATTGTTTTAAGGAGATGCACTGACCAGTATATTGGTAATCACTGAACAAAAGACACAGTAATGAAACTAAAATAACAGCACATGAGTTCTCTTCGAGTAAACATTACAAACAATTATTTTTTATTATTTAGCCTAACATCTCTAGATTATAATACATATATTTGTTTAAACACACGTTTAAAATTCAATTATAGAGTTAGGAATGATTGTGCTATATTTTGTACAGAATGTCTGAACTATGTGCTTTTATGTATTTAAAATTTTTTTGATAAGCCCAATCTTCATTAGAATCCATGCAAAGCTAGGGCAGGTCATTAGCAAAGACATTATTGAAGTTCAAATGTGTTATGAAAACACTATTCACTATTATGATCAAAATAATACCTACCAATATTATCTAGCACCCACTTCCTACAATCACAAGGTATTACTCTTATCTCTAACTGTAGCTGTTTATCTCATTATTTATTCTGTTTATTAATACAAATGTAAACAATTACTTACCCTCTCAACGATAAAGTCTATGGACTCATTAATCCTTCTGTCCAGTTTGTCTGTTGTAAAATTGCCCATTAGCATTCTCTTCAATACTAAAGAGGGTAGAAGCCAAAAGAGCGCAGCCGAGTCACTGTATTCAAAGACGTTTGTGTCGGTGAATGCATTACAGAGCACTAGAGATGCAACACGTGGACAATTTACGGTTAGCTCAGCAAATTTCTGAGCTATAAATCCTCCTGTAAGTCAAAGACGTCAAACATTTGAACTTAATATTTATGACAGTAAAAAAAAAGACTAAGCTATATACAGTCGAGTGTCATTAATTTGAATCTCTGGGTAACTGGAAATTTTCCCCAGTCCCTTGAAAAATATAAAATCAATATTAATTGGTCCTCTCAGTAATTTGAAATTGAAGTCAATAATTTAAAGTCGGGCTTCCGTGTTCTCCAAAATTCGAAGCATTTTTCATGCACAGACAGACCTGTCATTTGTTTACATACATGTACAGACCTATCAATTGTTTACATTAATAAGGTATGAGTGAGTTCCCAGTTCCCACTTCCCAGTCTAGGTCTAGTCTTCTTTCAAAGTGAGTTAATGTTTGATTTGTGTTACATATGAATTCATAAGTATCAAAATTAATTCACTAGAAGTCGCTCACTCAACAGAAAATTATGGACTTCTTTTCAAAATGAACATTTACAATAATAATTGTACAAATGATTAAAATAATAAAATACGATAGGTCCATGTCCTATTCCCTTATAGAAATGGGATAGGCCCATTGCCCTGTAATGCTGTGATAATAAATACTATCTTCATTCTATAACAAAAGGTCATTAGAGCCATATACCAACTGAATCTGTAGTCTTCCCTCCAAAAAAAATTCAAGGAAATTTTTCATTACCATCTTGATTATGTCATTTATCCTATTTTCAAAAATAAACGATTTTAATTTTGTATTTGACTACTATAACAAATTACACTATTAATTGACTGTGAAACTATTTTTAAGAGACAGATGTCCTATTGAATAGTATCTCTTAAGTTGTTTTTTTTTTTTTTTTTTTTCAATCAGCAATCAGCTTCCAGAGCTATAATCTGATGTGGGATTTGTTTTATTTCTATTATGTGGTTGATGTTCCTGCGAGCATCATCCCAAGATTCAACTTTGTTGTTAATTATAACAAAAAAAAAAATACCTAAAGAAGCTCCAAATAAGTGTACTCTGTCAAGTTCGAGATAATCAATTAAGCGTTTGAAACCGTCACACCACTCTTTCATGTTCCAATAAGGTGGAGGTTCTGCAGCAATGACTCGAACTCCCCTCGAAGCCAATCCCATTACTTGCTTAAAAAATATGTCAGCAGTTCCAGAAACAGGTGGAAGGCAAATCAACGGGCAGTTGACTGATTTTGGTCCTGAATCAAATATCCTCCATGACTAAAAGAATTGAAAAATAAGTTTAACAAAAATAATGATAATGATATACATACTTTCTAATAATAATTAGTTGTTTGTTTACCTTAGAACCATCTGAGTCAACAACAATTTTTCTTAAAGGTATGCTGCTTCTAAAACTCAAGTATTCATTAGATTGTGATAGATCACTTACAAAACTCATTTCGCTAGATAAAGGGTTTATAATATAATGTATTTAAAAGGCCACGGTGACAAGTTATTTGCGTGTTGCTGTTGTTGTTTCCTTTCAGCTCTAGCTCTACAAATACATACATTACATACAATCTCTCACCAGTGGCTCTAGCACACAGAACACTCTAGCATGAGTTTACGTTACGATTACAACGCTAGTATATTATATTATCTATGACTTTATAAAGTATACATAAGCAAGCTATCTATGAGTTTACGATACTTACTACATTCACTAGCGAGAGCGTAAAACATTGGGAAATTCACAATTTGACATTGACAGTACACGATTTTCCATAAAAAAATTTTACGTTCTCGCTAGCGAGTGTAGAATTGGTGTAGTATCGTAAACTCATACTAGCGTAGATACAATATTAAATAACTAGATGAAAACCCGGCTTCGCTCGGGTGTAATGTGACTCATAATATGTACACATGTAGATACAAAATGTAGGTAGATATTTCTGTAGTTATCGGTTCTCATCTCAAGGAATATTAAAAGCGGCATAGATTTCGCTCAATGTTTGCGGCAAGACGTTTCGTTTTACACAGTCACATGAGTCACAGTTCTTTGTAATGGACACTTTGTTTTTAAAATGAATGGTGCGACGACGGAACGGAATGAAACGGAACGTTTATTAACCACTCGGGATGTCACAGGTGTCAGTGAGTGACATTTCGCTAGAGTGACCAGTATGGCGACTGCATGGAAGATATAGTACTTATTACTTCCATGGGCGACTGCGATTTGTCTGTCTTGGTCAGCACCATTAGAATTTAACAAAATACTTGACAATCCGAATTTTGCGGATATATGTTGTCGACTCGAAATCTTTATTCTTTTATGTTTTATTATTCAGGTAAGGTTTCAATCGAGTCTACCGTACCCCTTGACGAAATTATTAATATAGATACAAAATAAAAAACAAACATAGACCACCGTTCAGTGTTGCCGGCTGCGTGGAAGAGAAAATCCCAAACTAAATAAAAAATGGTTGTCTGTAAAGTCGGTTTACGGACGATAGTTTAATTAACGTGACAACGTCATAACAAAACCTTGATGAAATGATTGCATACTTTTATGACGAGTGGAAGAGAGATAGACGCGGCGCAAACCGAACGCTCAAGCCGATCGTGCCGCGCTCCGATCGTGAATGTAACGGGACAATAAGTCATCATTTTTCGTGCGTGTAGCCCAAAGATAATTGTATTAGTGTATAGATGGATCACAAAATGCAGCAATATTTTATTCTTTCTAACACCTTCAAATTGTCATAAGATTGAAAGAGACATACATATATAATCTGTCGGGTCGAAGTTGAGTGAATGTCTCCATTTTGACTATACAATGCAAGCTAAAGTTATAGCGTATAATAGTGCTGTGCATTTTTATTGATAACTAGATATCGTTGATATAGATTTTAAATATATGACGGATAAAAAGTATGGTTAGCGTAGAAAAATGTATAACCTGTAATACATTTAGAACGCATTTAGATGCGTTTCGGTGTACTGTTTGGTTATTCAATATAAATAAAATGTGGGTGCGTACTGGTACTCGCCGCATTGCTAATCGGTTGTATGAGATTGTATGCAACCTCTCGCATTTATTTCACCAAAATATTTCAAAAGAATAGTTATTTTTTGAGTAGAAATATTTAGAATCCATCCTTAAGGGGTAGAACGGGAGTAGGTTTTTATTACGAGAGAAAAAAAACTCGATAATCTTAAAGTTTTATTTTTAGAAACGATATCTGTCAGATTGGATAATCTGTGATATCGTTTCATTTTAATCTGTGATATCATTCATCTGTGATTCGTCAACATTTTAATTTAAAGACTTGCAGTTAATGTTGACGCTTGGGTATCAACGTATTTATTAGTAAGTTTTCTTTTTCTGGGTCATTTCTGAAAAGAAATAGTTTTTGGTTATTAATGATTCAAAAGATTTTCATAATTTTCATAGATTGAAGCATAACTTCTTTATAACTTATAGATATTACTTACTGGTTTACACGATGGTGGTAATTTTGGGAATATTGTCGGCACTGCATACGAGTGTAGAATTTTACGCTGATATCCTTGGCGAAAGCAAGAATCTTCAAAGTTCATCGAGCATATTCTTGTAGGTATATTGCGAAGCTCTCCAATCGTCGGCTTTTCTTACATTTTTTTGTCCACGTTTTTTTTAAATCGATGTCGGTGGGAAATCTGTTATAAATTGATAAAAATTACTTTCAACCTGCAGTGAATGCTAGAAATTGTCGACACTCTACTAAAAATAAATTAGTTATCGATATCGATAAACTTATCAAGATCAGACTACAGCACTATAAAGCAAGACAAATGTCAAATATTCCGATTAACTTTGGTTTTTTTTTTTTTTTAGTTATAAACACCAGCTTTTCTTTAAATAAATCAACCTTAGAGCTGTGTATGCATGTGCAACGATTCGTTTTTAGTAAACAATTATAAAAATTTGTTTAAAAAACACCAAAATTAATGAGTGCGAGCTGTGCGACTTACCGGTGAAATGATATGTTTCCATTATTCTCCTTCAAAACACCCACTCTACTTGGACAAACGGGAACAGTACAAGCCATTCTTGGCAAGCAACAGATTTATGAAATTACACTTTCAGATTTTTAAGTATTTTAAATCACATAAAGCTAAACGGACTTGTTAACCAGCATGATATAAACAAATATGACGTTGCCTCTTTTATGGCGCGCAGCGTTTTAAGACGTCATATTCGGCTATTGTTATCTCTTTTTAACATACGACATGCAGCCATTAGAAAGACGGGTATAGAGTATCGAAGGAATCTTCAATTTTTATTGTTCCATCTATAGGTACAGACTAATTCAAAATCTTTGGTGTAGCCTGCGTTCATCGATTTATTAGACGTTGTCACGTCAAAAATTATCCGCTATTATTAGACGTTGTCACGCGTCAGAAATACATGCGTCAGCTGCCGCACAAATGTCAAAGAAAGAAAGAAAGCCTTTTATTCACTGCACGAAAGACACATTATGTACAAGAACAGGGAAGAAATTAATAAAAAAAAAAACGTGTGTGTGTCCTCGCGGTAGCGAATCGGATACTGGCTCAGCATTGTACTGAGGTGCTGACAAACACCTACAGCGCTGATTTTCAGCCAGCACCGTATGTGACTCATTGGACACCATACAAACTTACTTTATAAATTACTATATACACACACATAAACATACATATATACATATACATACACACATACTATATATATATATATACATATAAAATTACTTATTTATACATAATGCACTGCTTCTATTGAGAGAAAAGGCGCGAAAAAAACGAAATTCTACAGTAATCAATAATAATTTTAGTAATTGCTAAACGTTAAAACTTACATACATATTATGTTGGTGTATTAATGCGGTGATAAATGCTGGATATAGGATTATGAATTTTGGAGCGCCAACAAATAACCCCTAAGCTCACGCCTAAAGGTGTACCTGCTAGACGCTCCTTGGACAGGAGGAGGGAGATCATTCCAGCACTTGGACGCCGCAAACCTGAAACTTCCTCGGAAGGCCGCTGTCCTGTGAACAGGCACGATAGCCGTGGACCTTATTCTGCGCACGCGTTTGGGCCACTGGAGCTT
This sequence comes from Bembecia ichneumoniformis, assembly GCA_910589475.2. NCBI lineage: Eukaryota > Metazoa > Arthropoda > Insecta > Lepidoptera > Sesiidae > Bembecia > Bembecia ichneumoniformis. Next base: position 7,902,820 of record OU342538.1, on the reverse strand, counting down.
CCTGTATAGGTAGGACGGCGTTTCATAACGCACTACCCCAAACAGCAGAGTGGCGAGGTGTAGGCGTCGGCGTGCAGACATATTCAGCAGGCCAGCGGCGTCAAGTACGGAGTGACATGGGAACGAGGAGGGATGTGAAAGCAAAAACAAGATTTAATCTAGATAATATAAGCGACTCACAAAGCGTGACACGCAAATCGACACTAAGGTAATCACGTATATTATATAGAACTTTAAGGCGATAGAAGCAGTTGCTCACAACTTTAATAATGTGAATCTCAAAGCGAAACTTGCCGTCCATGAGGAGGCCGAGATTGTTTGCTTCCATCACTCGTTCTATTGGTTCGCCCATGATGGCTACATCACTTTCGATCAGAGCTTCCAGACTATTACGAATTTGATGCTCAGACCCAAAAACCACATATCTCGACTTGCCCGGATTAAGAACCAAACAGTTCCTCTCCGACCAAGAGGAGACACGATCGAGGTCCGCATTAATGCTGTCCACTGCAGTAGACATGTCCGACGGCGAGCTGGAGAAGTAGAGCTGCAGATCGTACGCGTACAGATGGTATCCGCTGCTCTCTATACTGTTAACAATGTCAGCGCTATACAATATAAACAGCAGGGGAACCAGGATTGAACCCTGCGGAACCCCCCTCGTCACAGGACGAAAGCAGGACCGCAGAGTAACTCCATCCATCCTACGCAACGCAACCATCTGCGCACGGCCGGACAAGTAATTGTCGAACCACCTCAACGCAGCGACATCAAACCCGTAATAGGACATCTTGGATAACAAGCAAGGGCACGCTAATGCAGAAGTCTAAAAGTACCAGTAAAGTACTCTCACCAGCATCCCGAGCCTGTAAAATGTTATCGACTACATCTAGTAACGCAGTAACTGTCGACCGACCTTTGCGAAAACCCGACTGCATTTCAGGTAGGATGCCGTTTTTCTGCAGGTATTCCGACAGCTGATCGCACACTATCCTTTCTAAGATCTTTGATGCACAAGGAAGGATACTAATGAGGAAGGAACTACAAAGTGACATAACGTAACGTTTTTTAGTTAACGCTTGTATTAATTTTACTCCTCATAAAACCATAACGGGGGCCTTATATGAAAATCAATTCTTAAGTAGTGAACTCCAAAATAAAACTAATATTCGTATTCAACATCGTTTTATTATTAAAACTTACATTTTCATGAAATTTACCTACGAGGATTTCCAAACCACTTAAATCGCACTTAATCTAATTTAACTTAAGAGTTTTGGACGACTTAGCATTCTTTTGTGATGAACACGATAACATTTAATTAGTCTGTGCTGTTTTCGCTACGTACAGCTTCAAACAAATTTAGAAGCCAAAACTCCACACAAAATCTAATCTTACCTCCATACAAGAATGATTTATAGTCCTATTTATATAAATTTATCATCTTAGTGTACACTAACCATTTAAGATTCATTTGCTCTTATTTATACATACATATACATTACAAATAATTTCATTAACGGTTATTTTACTAATAGGTATTCTTCAGTTTTATATGTAATTAGGTACTGACTGTTATAATAATATTCTGTAGTTATTTTTGAGCATGTGTCTCTATGGCTATATTATAGATACGTATTGAACATAAATAAAGCTAAACACATTTTAAAATTCAATCTACAATACAATTAATTATTGTAACCACTACGTTTATATTAATGTATACAAACAAATATTCAGGAAAAGATACATTTTTATCATTTACAACAGGCGTATACTACTTGAAATAGGACATTTATTGACTTTAGCGACATTTTGGAAAAGAGTGGTATGCGAATACCACTTTCAGTTGTCCAAGTCTACATATAAAACTTCAAATATGTTTAAAAAAATATTTACTAACTAATTCAGCCTAAATAGAACGCGTATGGTGATTTCTAAACTATCTTAAGGATTAAGGCTGAATAAATAAAATAAAAAAAATTAAACAAACATATGAAAAAATAGGCAATATTTTTCAAAATCACAGTAAGTAATCGCAACATATAGAGACAAAACTTACGGAAAAATGATACAAGTTATATTTATATATCTAGTATTAAATAGATTTTATTATGCCGTATGTGTGTAGATTAAATTAATGACTAATTAGCTTCTAAAAATAATTGGCTACTCAGTTCACGAGAACGGTAAAGAAATGTCCACAATGCGTTGGACTAACAAACTCATTTCAAACAAACCAACATATATATTTATTTTATTAAAATATTTCCCGACAAAATGACAAACAAAAAAAAAACAACCATAGACAAGGCATGGATCAAATAAACGATTTAATTTCAAAGTTTGCCCTTGCCAATGTCGTCCGGGTTGGGCAGCGACAGAGTATTTTCATTAAGGTCCGTTTATATCTTCAGACAACGAACGTATCAGACAAGTAGCATGAGACACCAGTTTATTTACATCTAGTGTACTAGAAACGCGCCATATCAGACAAAAACAGACAAGTCAGCGGCCGCTCTTCGCCGGCAATTACTTGCACGGTTCCGATTCTGGCGCATAGGCCCTTAGACACGTTTCGGCTCAGACAAAACAATCTCTCCGTCTCCGCGAATGCCGTCAGTGCGCGGACAGTGCCCGATGGCGTCTGCCGTCTGACTGAGCGGACACGTTACACTACACAGTGTAGTGTAACGTGTCCGTTACACGTAGTCTACACTATACTCCATAAAACCTAGCATGAGCTCTGTGACAGCTCGTATGAGAATATACGAGCTGTCACAGAGCTCATGCTTCGACCTTATTGTAAAAAGAATAAAGTGTATATTACATCTTTTTTATACGCGCCTCTAGCCGCTGTGGAACGAAGCATATTAATTCTTTTTACATTAACGTTAAGGTTTTTTTTAACTAAAAATATACTATCTCTCACAGAAATCAAGCTGCATTTTATGAACTATAGATATGAATAAATAAGTTCTTTACATATATATCATATGAAACAATATTATTCTGTCTGATACGCTATGTGTCTTAATACGTTCGTTGTCTGAAGATATAAATGGACCTTTAATTGAAAATTTATGGATCCTTATTCAAAAAATTTAAAACAAAAAAAAAAATGAAATTAATGTCACGATGAGTTGTTTAAAAATGGTCCAAGTAACTAAAATAGCATTATAACAATTGTCCTAACCGCACTGGTTAAGAAAATTGTTGTAATGTAATCTTGGATCACCAATAGTACCAGTTTCAAAATTACGTCAAGTGACAGCCATTTTAATTGTCGTTATATTTAAATAGAAGTAATTCCATTAGGGAAAAATTTACGTAAAGGCATTTTTAAGTATAGCAAATTAACGTAATAGAGAAGAAAGAAAAAAATGTTTAAAGAATATTAATTTAATTGTAATATTGTTTTCCACATTACATATTTTAAAATATAAAAAATAATAATATTTAAGGCTTAAATTCTATGATGATCTTAAAAATAGTTCAAACCCCTAATTACGTAGTCTATCCCTATGAATACAATATACAGTAACATCAAACTAGAATCTAAAGATAATTTCGTTTTATAAACCTACATAAAATAAGGGCTAGTCTAGATACAAGTTTTTCAACGCTGCAATAACCATTAAAACTCTATTTGCATCCGTGTGAATAAGGTTTTTAATGCATTTCCTAGTTCGAAGCATTTTAAAATGCCAATGTAAACTACGCCCTAAATGAACTATTTTTAAAACTCCCCATAGAATCAAATGCACTTTAATTATTCTAGTATTGAATTTAAATTCAAAATATATATGTCTGTACAGGCTTCATTTATTGACAATTATCTGTTAACAATTAGCACTCAGTAGGAATTAAGTGTGCGTATAATACAGATAGAGTAAAATTTTAATACACAATATTTCTAAACAAGACATTAGAAAATTATATCTGTAGCCTTTTTCTTACTTGAGTCAATTGGCTAAATTTAATAAAAGCGAACAATATTTCTTCAACAAAAACTTACAATTGCATTAATATGCATAAAATTAGTTTTTACGTTTCTTAGATTAAACCGAAAAAAAGAGTGCACGAATTCGAGCCGAATATTCGGTTAATTTTTGCGCGCTAAACAGGTTTACACAGGCGGCGTGAATCCAAATAAAAACACCTTCGATTTAAAATATAATCTTGTCGTAATCAATAGGCTTTGTTTTTGCGATTGACGTTGATGGTGTACATTATGTTGGTTTTAATTTTATTAATAAATTGGCGACCTGTCTCCGGCTTCGCACGGGCAATTCTTCAAATTTTTTTTTCATAAGAACCTTCTGGGGACTTCTGAACGGATTTTTCAAAAAAATAATAGGGTTATTGTTTCAGCCGTTCTCGAGTTGGTTAATTTTTGTTTATATTATAGATGATGATTACATGAGGCATTGTTTGTTTCACATTTAGGTATATAAATTGTTAAAAGAACACTGTTTAAGTATTCGGTAATCATTCGGTAAATGAACCGAATATTCGGCCGAAGTCGAACATGAAAATATGTGCGGAATATAGGGAATACGAATGTTCACTCGGCGTATCTCTAATTATTTTATTTTTAAATAATTATATCCTTTGCCACATTTTTTGATTTGCTTAAAAGTGAAAATTACACTGCATTAATAACATCGTTTATTTTCTGTATGTTATTTTCTGGTCGTTATTAGAAAAAAGGACAAGTAAGAAAAAATACCACAGATATTTTCAAATGTCTACTTTAAAATTTTTCAATTTCTAATGGCCTTTTCGAGCGTTAGATTAAAACTATGTGAATGAAACGTATTATACATTTGAACCAAGCCTTTAATTGTTGGTTTGTTTCTGTGGTTTTCCGGAAAGTTTGTTAGCGCTCGGTGCGCGGACGCAGGGGCGTTTCCTCACGACTCCCCGTTGCCACTGTCATCCCCATCCCCGTCCCCACCTTCCAACTCCTCGTCAGAGTCGCTGTCCAGATCATCGTAATCATCGTCGTAGAAATCTGTCATATCCAGCTGCAAATAAAAAAATAAATAAAAAAACTAAAAACGTTATATTTTTTTTTAATACTAAGGTCAACAGAAAGGCTGACCGGTCCACTTGATGGTATAGATGGCTATCGTCGCCTATAACACAAGCAACGCCACAGGTGAATAGGATCAGAAATTTTGAAATTTGCCGAAGAACCAAAATTGTTGACACAGCCTAGAGAATTAGCAAGCTGAAATGGACCTGTCACATCTGTCACAGAGCGTATAACCGATAGGGTAGAAGAGTTCTTGAATGGAGGCCTCGAATTGGAAAACGGCGGAGTGAGACGCCCTGCGGCCAGGTGGAGAGACGACCTGTGGCTCTAGCATGAGTTTACGATACTACACTCGCTAGCGAGAGCGTAAAACATTTATATGGAAAATTGATAATTTGACATTGACAGTTCACGATTTCCCATACAAAAGTTTTACGTTCTCGCTAGCGAGTGTAGAATTGGTGTAGTATCGTAAACTCATACTAGAGCACTCGGAAGGGCATCGTGGGAAGCAGCTGGATGCGAAAAGCAAAGGACCGTGTGTGGTGGCGATACTTGGGAGAGGCCTACATTCAACAGTGTAGAGATGCTCGAACGGTCGATCACGGAAACTAATGGCTGATATCAGTCGATTCACAATTTCTGGTTTGATGATGACATTATTCATATTAAGCCAGATTAAACCCCTTATTACTTTTTTATATCGCTAGCGGCGAAAAGAGGCTTTATCATAGGACGCAACGGTAGTGACCTACACCTATAGGTCATAGGTGTAGGTCACGACCGTTGCGTTCTGATACACCCTTAGTGTAGGTAACACTACTTAAGGATGTGCATTACACATACTTGCGGCATCTACCGATCGCTTGTAGTCTAACGATTTTGAGGTAGACCGCCAGCAGATCAAGTCTGAGCTCCCCGTCCTAGGCGCCTGCCTGCCGCCAATATTCATAAAAATACTGTAAAAGAGTATTTCTTTTGTTACCTGTGGCTCCTGCGTCGTTGATTTCACTTGAGTTTTAATACAGTAGTCTTCTAACGTAAGAGGTACTATTATGCCTTCCTTTTCGGCTTCCATTCGCGCCACCTGGGCTTGTTTTCTGTAAAGAGAGAAGAAATATTATTTTCTTAGTGTTTCCACTTCCTAGACTCTAACAGCTTTTCTGTCCTCAATGTGAAGACGCTATGGGCGTCCACGCTAGTCCGCAGCAAGTTGATACTATTTCACATGTGTTCAAAGATTGCTCATTAGGTTTATTTTCACTGCGAATCTAAAACCGGAAATGTTTCGAGTGACCTATATTCAAGGATGTTGTTGATAATACTTATGCGGAAATGTTTTATTTCTTAAAATGGTGATTAAGCGTTTAAAAGACGGACTGGTGGAATGCAAGGGACACAAATAATCTCGTAACACTTAAAATCAACACAATCCTTGAAAAGAGGCATTTCGATGCCTTTTTTCAAGGGTTATCTCTTTAGATAGAATATAGAATAAGAGGACTCAATGTAGTACTTCTCGAGTTTTCCTGATAACCACATATACCGCGCCCCGCACATCATACATATAATTTTTAAAGTGTCAGGACTAAACAGAAGAAATAACTGCAGGAAATCAGTTTAAAAAAAAATTTTTTTTCTCTCACACTTTTTATTCATTTTATTTGAAAAAATATTTTACAAGATCTATTTAAAATTTAAGGCCATAAATTTGCTTTTTTTTTATTGCTTAGGGCAGTATTTGACTATGAGTCTAACTTCAGGACTTCAAGTTGCGGGCCTTAAGTGAATAAGTAATAATACATATAAATAAAGAACGACAACAGTACTTATTTATATATTGACAATTAATTAAAACTTTTAATAGGTTTGCGGACCGGTTTAGAAATCACTCAACTGCTTGGGTGGTACGTAAACTATTTTTTCTTTCTTTCAAATTTTACATTGTGCGATCGATCGGCTCGCAAAATGTTAATCTGCCATTAGCAGATATACTCTCTATGTGAGGTGCGAGGACTGCCTTCCAATGAAGATCTTGTCACTCCCTTCATATTATGTGCCGCATGTACTGCATGCTGTGTCGTCTGCTCTGTAAGGATTCACAGAGGCTTAAGGATTCACACATTGTTAGTGTGTCCATGCGGCTCTAATAGCACTTTGATCTTTATTCTATTTTCTCCCTCATTCTTCTGATTTTCAGGTATTCATGAAGTTCTGATACTCTTATGAACCATGGGGCATTTGTTATTATCTATACTAATAAATAAAATTGAAGTGTCTGTTTGTAATGTCAAAATAGCTGCTTTTTACTAAAAGTATAGGTACAAAAAGTATAGGTCTGTTTGTTCCGGCTAATCTCCAAAACGGCTGGATCGATTTTGACAGTACTTTCACTGGCAGACAGCTGATGTTATAAGGAGTAATTTAGGCTACTTTTATTAAAAAAAATTAAAAGCAGTAGTAGTGTGGCCGGGTTAGGCTAGTTTATTAATATTACAAGACCATTAGTATATCTAGAACTATAATGACTTCGCTGGAAAATTACTGTCTGCTGCTATTAAGGGGTATCATTACGCCCCCTGAGCGTTGTTCGGTCATGAGCGTTAAAAACTTGCCTGATAATGTTCTCGTACTCCTTGTCCTTGCCTTTGGAGTCACGCCAGCGGCGATACATAACGCTGGCGTCCACATTGGCCGGACTGTAGGTGTTGGGCTCGTTGAGGAGTGAGATCACCGATAGCAGCACTGTGCGCACCGACTGCGTCGGGTTCCAACGCTCGCACGGCAGCTCCCCCGATTGAGGGTCGTCCACCGGCGGGTGGAGGATCGATATGCACAGGTCACCATTCTGGAAACAACAAGCAGTGTTTGTGTTACATAATAGTCTGTAGGTAATGCTCGTACGTAACCATCGTGTAATTTGGAGGCTTCTCTTAACTCCGATTGACTCCAACTTTCAATGTTACACTTCCACTTCGACTTGTAAGGTTTGATTGTGTTGCGTTATAAAATAAAATTACTATTCGCGTCTTTTCTGCCTCACTATAGGCGTTATCGTTTCTACAACTTGATTTCCTCTATCCAATTTGATAACATACATATATTAATAACTAGCTATTACCGGCGACTTCACCCGCGTCCCTGAAAAGTACAATTTTCTAAAAAGCCTGACATGAAAAATTTCCCCGTGATCGGTTAAGCGGTTCTGGACTTTATAGGGAACATACACATCGATTTTTATTTATAACTCTTATAACAATTTATCATAAGCCCGCAACTTCGTAAGCGTTGTATTCGGTATAGCGCGTAACTTTATTGTTTGTAAACAGATTGGAATGAAACAAACACTAAATGTCAACGGGAGGCTTGCAACAATACATCAGTGAAAACCGCGTTGAAATCGGTTAAGCCGTTTCTGAGTGCACAAACACACAGACAATCAGACAAAAATTCTAAAAACAATTTTATTGACCTCGGTAACATAACGGCTTACGATTTTATTATATATGTATAGATATATTATGGAAGAAGAACCCGGCCACGCTTCGCTGCGGGCGTACGCAGGGTAGTCCCCGCCTTCTTTGACAAAAACCGTGATAACTCGGCAAATATAAGTAAGATATTCATGAATTATACACATCAACGATCTTCTCGGAAATTCCTCTTTCCACCGATACAAGGAACAAAATTAGTAGACAACCTTACTGTTTGCCAAAAGGAACGTTATCCTATGGGGTTTGTTCGCTATAATATGTACGTTATAATAAAGAATAAACCATAGATCTATGGAATAAACCACGTCATATGTATAATCCCACTTCAAGCTAACAAATCGGAAGGCTTATATGATTAGTTTATCACCTTCCTAGCCAATTGCTTATCGCGAGAGTCGGACCCGTTGTTTAAGAAACTAAGTTAAGCAAAATGTTAGTTGTTGTTGTAAATGAAAGTTTTCGAAAAGCAGCCAGTTAGGCAATAAGTGAGTTATGAAGCACAACTACTTAACTAACTATTAATCGCTTCACGGTTAGAGGGCAGATTTGGTTTCCGTTGCGTTGGAGTGGAGCTGGTTCGCAACGCGTGTTTCTCTTTACGTAATATCTATTGTTTGTTGCAGTCAGTTCGCTGATTATTTCCACCGTAATCATATCGGCATAACAACGCTTACGTGTTTGCAACACTGGTCGGTAAGCTGGGAGTTCATGTAGAACATGTTATATGGTTTTTCCTCGACGATAAAAAGGTTTATATGTATTTTTTTTACAATTATACGAGGGTAACACTGAAAGTTTTAGAAACTCGAAACTAAATAATGTAGGAAGCTGTTTGCCATCTTATTGTTTTTCGAAGTAGTTTCTATTCCTTTGTAAGCACGGTCGCTTGCGGGCCCACTATCATACAATAAATAATAGTACTAGCGTACAGAAGTTGCACTCCTTTCACATTCAATGTGAGCGACGGTAGGCAATTATATCACGGCACACACAGAGGCCTGCCACGATTCAGAACTGACGGAAGTAGTTGGGTTACTCTTCTTTAGGAGTCTCTTTCACGGCGTTTTCGAACGCTTTCAGTGCATCTTCAGTGCTCCTAAAGCTCATAATTCCTCTAAGTTTATCACATGATGCCAAGACGGGACAGGAGGATCATTAACTAATTCCACACCTTCCGTAGTCAAATATTCGATTGTTCGTCTGGCGAAGTGGGCTGGAGCATTGTCGTGGTGAAGGAGGATCCTACTTCTTGGGCGCTTCTGTCGAAGATTTTCCAAGATAACTGGCAAACAATTTCTGCAGTAACGGTCCATTGATCCTCTAAGGCAATGGTTGCAAAATGGCCCGTCCGTATAAAGAATGAGACAATCATATTTTTCCCTTCAACCCTTGTTCACTTTTGTTGGTAAATCCTCGAAAGGAAAGACCCATAGCGAAGATTGTCTTTTGGCTTCGGGTTCGTGACAATATATCCAGGTTTCATCTCCTGTGACTATGTTAATCAAACATAGCATTTGACTCACCTTCGTTATATTGTTCAATCATTTCGAGGCATTCATCATCAATCTAAGCGATGGTGTTTTTGATTTTTTATCAAATTTTGGGATATCGATCTAGCGCAAAGCTAACGCCTAAATGTTCGTGTAATGCCAATGCCTAAATTTGACCGAATCTGTTGGTATGTCACTTTTTATCTCTTTTAATCATGAGCCGCACTGCAGAAGTTATTTTCATTTGTCGCCGTAGATGGACGTCCTTTACGAAAATCATCAGTGAGATTGCTACGACCACGTTTAAACTCACTGAACCAGTTATAAACGGTGGCACGAGATGGGGCTTCGTTATGAAAAGCCAATCGAAGTCTATTATAACTTTGTTCTTGATTAAGACCGCAAGGAAAGTACTAATAAATCATAGAGTGAACATTTTCTCTCGTCAATTTTTTTCGTACGACACACACTTTTTAAATGAACACAAATTTGTAAAAACAAATGTCAACTGAATGAAATTACATCGAGAGCTTCCTAAAGAATTCTTTATTCTAAATTTATATTTATTTTGCACTAGCGTCCCGCCCCGGCTTCGCCCGGGATGCAATTTTCATATATACGAACATTCCCCATTTATCCCTCTTTCCATTAGTGAAAACCGAATTAAAATCGGTTTACCCGTTCACGCGTGATGTCGTGACCAAGGGACACAGGGATTCATTTTTATATATAGAGATTTCTGTCTTTACTTTCTGGCCAGTTTTTAAAACTTTCAATGCGGCCTATGTTATATGACTATCGCACAGTCAAACTACTAAGTCTAGAAAGCCGAAATTTGGAAAATAGATTTATTTTATAAGGTAAGCAGCAGCGAAGAAGGGATTTTTGAAAATTTCAACTGTAATCACAATCTATGCCTGAATCAAAATATACTACGTTAAGAACTGCAATATAACTGCAAACAGATAGAAGAGAATCTATTTTAACGCGTGCCATATGCCGTGAGAAGCCATATGCCGTGACAAGCCATATGCCGATATATATGCCGAAACATTATGGGATGTCAGGTAGATCCGAGTTATCTTATGGTGCCGTAGATTATGCAAAAGAAAAACCAATTTTAAAAAGTTGTTTTCGGGCCAGCTTGATTCAATCTAAATTCTACAACCTTATTGCTTGCCAACATACGAGTAAACGTCCACAAGTGCTCTTAAAACCAATTTTCTCAAGCTTTTCAAGTGAAAAGGTGAGAGTAAGATTTCAAGTGAAAAGGTGAGAGAGAGTTGCGCTTTTTGTATCTCTCTTGACATCTACCCCTTACTAAAAATATTGTGTATTTTGAACATTCGGGGTAAGAAAAGGTTCGTCATTTGCTTGCAGTATCAGTCATGCCAAAATTTCATTTGAAACGTCTGTCAATTGTCAGCTTAGTGCTACGACTTAATATAGGAATGTATTTGAAAACTGACGAAGGTTTTCTTTCAGTTAGGATATAGTAATTACATGCTCATATCCGCTGTACTCGAAAGGGAGGCATGAATACCGCGTCCGCCTCTCTATGGAGATATCGGAAGTGAGGTTCGCTTCGGGCAAGCGAGCGGTTCACCTCGCCTTGGCAACGACAGCATCAGGTGCAACCTCCGTTTGCATTGTAATTTGCTCAGCGATTCATGAAGGTTAAGTCGTATTTGTTGAAACCTTGCCACAAGTGCAGGAAACGAAGACGGCTAGTGTTTGTTTGTATTTTGCAAATCGCCTCGTTCACGGGGGGACCTTGCGCGGAAGAATGTCGTAAGCGACAAAAACTTGGCAGAACGATTGTTTCGTTGTAATTAATTACTAAAATAATTTAGCATCTAATTGGGATTTAGTTCCGAAACAAACATTGAATTAGTTTTATTTAAATAAAAAAGCGTGTGTGACAACTTCGACGCACGACTGGTTTACTCATTTGAACGTATAAAATTTTCCTCGTGTCAACAGATAACTGGATACCTAATTACTTTATATTATTTAGTTACGTTCGGTATACACCGATGTCACTACGTTTTATACAATCAATAAGTTCATTTCTTCGATGATAGATGTCGCTGCATCGGCAGGTTATAACGCGCTATCGTTTCGTTGCTCAACGCAGAATACACTTTTCATACCAGTTTTCGACGTTTGTTTTTCAGCATCAGCTGGCCCCCTTACATGACCACCGTGAAATAATGTGTGTTGGTGAGGTGAGTGAGTAAGAGATACTAACCAGAGCCCATTTCCTTAACCCTTCCTAATCCTTAAAATCGGCACAACGCTTGCAGACCTGTGGCGTTGCTTGTGTGTGTTATAATAGGCGACTTTAGCCATCTAACTTAAGTGTTAAATATGCGTCAATTTGTACTGTTAATTGAAAACTTCAAACAAAACAATCAGCCAACGGCTATTATTCACATTTCAACGAAGATATAAATTTATATCTTTCAATGAAGATAAAATATCCCTGATTTTAAATGCTGAAACCGTTCTAACAGTTCGACATTAATAAATTAATTCGTTATTATCTAGAGTAATAGAGATTTTTTGGGTTTTATAAGTACCTATTGTTCGATAAAAAGCATTGAAATCAATGGTTGTAAGAGAGAAAAGTTAACTATAAAATGATGACAATAGAGAGACTTATCTACAAAAAATAAAATAATAATATTGCATGTCGTGTGACACTAATCTTAAGGGTATCGAAAAAAAAACATAAAATCTATATTAATATTGTTACGAGTAACTATGGGAAGTTCTGGAAAAAGCATTCGCGCGGGCCGAAAGTCTCGAACGTAACACCCTATCGATGGTAGCCAAGCCCCTTCCCGCTAGTGTCAAAGGAAATTTGTCCTTATGTTTACAACATAGAATTTACATTTTAACAGAAATAGCATTCCCGAACTTTCAATGGGTGGTTTACGATCTTGTTTAGATTTCTGGAAAACTCGAAATTAATAGAGGTGTTTGTCGCCAAGTATAAACAAGAGAGCAGGCGGGCGAGATGAGTGAGTGGTGAGACCACTAGCGATACGAAAGCGACTCTTCGGAGCTTTTGCGAAGTTATCTGCGACAGTGAACCCCATTGACGACTTTTAACAAGTTTAACGGTTTCATCGGACAAGTTTAGTGATTTTGGAAGTCATTGGTTTGTGAAAATAAATAAATCGTTCGTTTCGCCCTTACGGCATTTTAACTTACCTCTCACGTAACAATATATAATATGAAGAAATGAAAGAATTAAAAAAATATAAATATAAGTATCATAAAAAACAAATCTTTACTTTTCATTTTCGATTATGTGCCATTGAAAATAATGTTTCATACATTAATTGTAAAAAAAAAAACCCACAACATTGTCAAGGGCAACAATCGTAAAAACCGCAATGCTTTTTGGCAACAATACAAAATTTTCATTTTAAAATAATTGTATAAATCACCAATGGAATAATAATGTTATCGCGAATAAATGAAGAATTATTCCCTTATTTTTCGTATAGACACTTTACATGAAATTTACAGTTATCTTTTTATTCTCGCGTAACGATTGAAATTTTTATTGAACGATTGAAACCCTTGGGAACGGTGTTTTTTCTGGATGAATGGTATCCCACGTCCTTTCCTGCATCCCTGACAACGTGTATGCAAAATTTCATGATGACCGGTATTTAAGGCGTGAAACAAACTGACAGCTTGTTTTATGGAAATCCAATTGATTGAGGTCATTACAATCAGACCAAGAAGATAAACTTGAAAAATTGTATAGTCAGCGTTGCGAGTATACGTGGGGTCCCTCGAGGACGACTGACACTCAGCAAGGAATGATAAAATATAACTTAACAGAATAAATTAAAATTTTATAAAAAATTAAACTCTGATTTTTCGGCTATTAAACATAATATATCCTACTCAAATGTACTCAAAGCTACAAAGAAGATTTTAAATGTTGCTTTGTATGAAGAGGTGTAATTGTGATGACTTGATAGACACAAGCAAACCACAGTGAAAGTTAAACTAACGGTTTTGTCCATTTAGTTCGGCCAATAGTTTCAATGCAACAACGAATCCTTGAACTTCTCGACGCTTTTACCTACGCAATTGAATCTCTAATTTGTGGTGCGAAAAAATCTTGTATAGGTTATACAAGATTTATTCGTTTATTCGCACAGTTCTATTGATAATGAAATGAAATTATACTAAAGAATTTTATAATAAAACACATTAATTTATCAAAATATATTAGGAAAATAAATAAAAGTTATATTAAATTAAAATTAAAAACAAATTTTGCATGGCCGTGTCGGGTATATGAACATACTTTGGTAACTGCTGTACATGAAGATCCTGCGGACATGTGTCTTTGAAAGATTTATTTGTTTGGCTAGCTGTTGACCGCGACTTCGCGTTGAAAAATTAAAAATTTAAAGCCTGTCAAAACATATGAACATATATAACGCCCGATATCTTTATTATTGCTGTTATATTTTTTCAGGCGTTGGATTTTTTAAAATTATTTTACATTTATAATATCGGGGGTGTGTTCCAGGCACTCCCTCGGCAAAGCTAATTTTGCTCTACTGTCATTTGATTAAATGGTAAGATCAAATTTTGTCCACATCAAATTATGCTCGAATGGAGTGCTAAACGGCGTGTATCCGCGGTTAGAGAAAAATTAGCCTTGGTCGGAAGAGTGCTGGAACACACCCATGTATGAATTCACAGAGATAATACTTTAACTAAACATTAACATTTATAATGTTCATACGTATTTATATTGAATGGATTTTAAAGAATTTCCCCCGCGGAGGTTTATTTATAAATGTATAGTGGCCGAGAGAGAATATTTTTACAGTTACAGTCCAAGATAAGTTGGGTGTTCAGCAAATATTTAACAACAACAAAGATGCCATGACATCTGTCTAATATATTTTGACCTCTATGCTTTTCGGCATTTTAAGTAGAATAGTTAGACATACTTAACTGAAATAAAATAGCTTAAAAATGACTGTTCTGCGTTGGTGAGGATGAGTAATCTAATACTCTTATTATATACTTGAAAAGGCTTACCAACTAAAGACATACTTAAAGGAAAGCACAGCATTATTAGAAATTAGGAATCAACAAATGTCATTGAGATCAAAAATATAAATATGCCCAGAACCATTTCCATGCTATAAGTCCATAAACAAGAAAGAAACAACTATGAATATTTACATCTATGAATAACTTTAAATCAAAACAATTTCAGCATACCAATTTTATACATTTTATTTTTAATATATCTATTAGCGAGCGCAAACATTCGTTCATCAATAAATTTAATTTTATCATTAGGAACATTCCGGTTATGTGAAAGTGGACTTTTGGTTCTGCTAACTTTCACAAAATAGAATGTGGGCGTATTAACATAATATACATATATAATATAATATAATACAATACTTCTCGGGTGTAATTGACCAATTACACCCGGGATATTATGGCGCTGGTGCGAGCGAGGATGCTAAATAGTTCGAGATAGTGTGCTTACACTTACAACCGAATCATAAGCCTGAATTCTCATTGCTTGTACGAGGATATATTATATGCTAGCGACTCGCCCCCGGCTATGTTATATGCTACGTTATAAAATGAAGCTATGTTTTAAATTACAGCTTTCTAGACTTAGTACTTTTGGCTGTGTGTTCATAGTCAGTCAGGACAAACGGTTTTGTAAGTAGGTATAGATTATGACAGTCATGAATTATTGGGTTGTCCATCTGGCGGCAGTAACCACCTCCTTACAAAAGCCCAACGTGAAATAACAACTTGTGTGTGCGTTGTGTTACGATGAGTGAGTAAGACTCTGGCAGAGCTCATTTCACTATCCCCTCCTAATCCCTTAACCTCCTAAGGTCGGGAGTGCATTTGTAGCATTTATGGCGTTGCTAGATTTAATAAGCGACGGTAGCCAATCCATCTACCATCAAGTGTAAAGTCAGCTTAACTGCCGACTTCTAATAAAATAACCAAAATTTTCAAAAAAAAATTTTTCAAGCTACATTCGTCTGATTCCTATTAAATTGTCACGTTGCTCTTATTTTCAATCTAACTTTCTTATCTCTACTTCTATACTAATATTATAAAGAGAAAATATTTGTATGTATGTATGTATTTTTGTATGTTTGTAATGAACAAACTCAAAAACTACTGGACCGATTTTAAAAATTCTTTCACCTATAGAAAGCTACATTATCAGCAAGTAACACAAGCTACTCACCCTCCCGCCCCCCATATCCGCCCTTCATACAGAATTGCCGTTATCCCCGAATAAACTCAAAAATGTTTAAAAAAATAAATGTCCACCCGTGCGAAGCCGGGACGGGCCGCTAGTAACTATTATGAATTGAAATCGCTATCTGCATCTGTATGTTTCTCCGCTAAATTCTTCTAAACCACCCAACAGATTTTTTTTTTCATACGGTTTTCACATCGAAAGAGCGATTAGAATTTTGTGCTTCAACTGAAATCTAGTCACCGTGAGAAAGCATGAACAGACAGAGAAGCTTCCGATCTCACTTCATTCCGTGCGCGTGCGTCGCCCTCGGCTAAAAATACCGCGTTCGGTTCATCGCGCGCTTCCTAACAAAGAAAATGCGCGCATCATGACCTCCAATTTGGGAAACTTCAAAACACACGGGGCACTTTGTCGCCATCCTAATATTAAGTTTGTTTGTTTGTTAAGCTTTCACGCCTAACTACTCGTAAAATTTTGGACACACATTGTCAGGGATACCACACATCCAGAAAAAATCATCTAAAAACCTTAAAAATCAATGCCCGAGAGAAAAATATGAGCAATAAAAATTGATACTTATAAAATTCATCGTCGGTTATCAATTTTAATTGGCAGACAATATTATGGGAAGAGGACAGCAGAGGACACAGTTTCTGCCAATTCTTACGAACCGATATTTTAACTTAAAATTACACTAGTATTTCCAGTGACATTACCAACTGAGTTCAAGCTATTTTTACAAAGCTTTCATGCACACTCAACCAATCATTACTTCACTGACATATAATATTATCGTTACGGTAATTTTTATTTATTCAAATAAAAAATAAAATGTAAGTTTCTAAGAATATTGACAAATTTATGAAAAAAAAGCTACAATTTAAACTTAAGAATCCATAAAATAAATAGGCACCTAAATCTTTTAAATGTCTCTTCTACACTAAAACAAGAAAAAAATGTATAAAAAGAAAATTGTGTACCTACTAACGTCATTTGCTGGCGACAAAAATGTATTTTTGTTTACAATGTAATTTAATTTGTTGCATAATGGGAGAATTATTTGAAAAACAAATACTACGGAGAGGTTTCCTCCCCCTAGCAACAGCTTTCCGAACCGGTGGTAGATTAATTCAATTAAATTATGATTGTCGTTCTATAAATATAATTAAAAGTTTATATAAATAAATAACAAAATAAAACAACAAAACGACCGGTGATATATTTCAAAGACCAATTCCACATGAACAGTGGAATGCAAGTGAGCTGCCATTGGACGGACTATGCAGTACTATAATGCCATTGGACATAGGACTATAATACACTGTAACGGACTATGCAGACGTTGGCTCATCCCTATTCCCCTATTCAGGAATAAGGACGAGCTTGTTGGATGAGTGGTTAAGGTGCTTGCCTGAACGCTCTGTTCCCAGGTTCGATCCCCTGCAGGAAGGATCTGTAAAGTAGTACCAGTTTCGATTCTCGACCAACTTTGAAAATGAACTTTTCAAAGTTGGCTCTGTTCTGGATTTGAAAAGTAGTGGCAGGGCACACTGCGTTTCACAGTCATTCGGGCAGCCCGTCTGGCGGCAGTAACCACCCCCTTAAAGAAGACCACCTTGAAATAACAGCACGTTTGCTGTTGTCTTTCAGTGAGTAAGGGATGCCAGAGCCCATTTCCCAAACCTTTCCCAATCCCTCATCTTTAATCCTACTAATGTAGTCGGCAGCGCACTTGCAGTGCTTGTGTTATAGGCGACTGTAGCCATCAAGTGGGCCGTCAGCTTGTCTGCCGATCTTAACGTAAACTACAACCATACAAACGAATTTAAATAACAAATAGTGCATATACATTGCAATGCATATATTACTTGTGATTATTGTAAAATAATATAAAAATTTGATTGTTGTATATTTTATGGCTAAAACTTTATACTATGAAATGTAAAGTATTTTAATTAGAAAATACATCAATGACGTAGCAAAATGGATAGGGTCTCTTTCGATCTAATTCCCTTCTGCGTTTTATATTAGTCGCCGGCAAAGTAGCTGTAGGTACTCGATTCGATTAATCAATCAAGTAAGATCAGCTAGGCCGCGACCTTTCGCTAGGTTGAGGCTTTGTCCAAGACTATTTATCAATGATCTCCTAAGGGAGTTAACTGTACATTTAAAAAATTCACTGCTACTTTAGATTTTAAAGCAATTTAAATTAATTAAGTTAGATAAAAGTAATTGATTAATTATTTATTTTAAACTGCATATGAAGATCAATTCCCTCCCCTCATAAAATATATATCCATAAGTTTTCCTTCTAATTCAACAGTAGCGTTTCCTCTCGGTGGCTTTTTGTCAGAGAAACGGTGCGTTGTATGTAAGTTAAAGAATATGTCACGATATCAGGCTATTCAAGTTGCTACCACTTAATCAATACAATCGATGTATAATCGCTACATAAATTAAATTGTGTATTGAAGTGTTTTAACGACAAGCGTAAACATCACATACTACACGAGAATTAACTCCTTTTATGCTTGTATGATAACAAGTCCTATCAATAAAATATGAAAGTTTTCGAGCATGAATGTCCGATGTCCAATGATTTTGAAGACACTTTACAGTGATATAGTTTATGGGTACATTAAATCTATACTTACTAATATTATAAAGAGGTTAAGTTTACATGTAATCTTAGAAACTACTCATTCGATTAAAAAAAATTTTTCACCAATAGAATTTCAGGATGGACAAAGGCTAAATATTTCACGGCGGCTAAATATTCACAATTATTTACGGGCTAGTAATTTATAAAGATATGAGGACGAAGTACGAGCTACCTACTATTCCAATGCTACGCGGTGTCAGTAAGAGTAGCACAAAGTTGGTTTAAGCGTTTTCAATCCGCGAATTTTGATGTCAAACATGCACCTCGCTCTGGTCGCCCTGTTACGGATAAAATTGACGCCATTTTTGAAAAAGTGCAGCAAGATCGGCATATCAGTAGTTATATTATAGCTGAAGAACTGGGAATTGACTACAAAACAGTTTTGACCGATTTGAAAAAAGCTGGGTACACAAAAAAGCTCGATATTTGGGTGCCACACGAGCTCACTGAAAGAAACCTTACGAATCGTATACTGATTTGCGATTCTTTATTGAGACGTAATGAAACCGAACTGTTTTTGAAGAGATTGATAACTGGTGACGAAAAGTGGATCACGTATATAATACGAGATACGAGTACCTAGCTGCATGGCAGCCGAGGTACACATGTATCTTTAAGACGTATTTCAAAATGTCTTCTAGGGACAGAATTTTGCACAAACGCGGTCATCAAGTACTAATATATAACCTCTTACCACCTTTTCTAATAAGTACTTATTTAACATCGATGCTTATTTATGTGATTTTGAAAAATAACGTTTACAACTAAAACAATCTTCAATGCATAACCTAGATTGACAAATATCAGGAAAATAATTTTAAAATTTATCGTCGTTTTAGAGATTTTCTTAGATATTATTCTAATTTGTCTTTATGTTCAGCAGGAGCGTAAAGAAATGTATGTTCTTGTGTTCCCTATCAGTAGGAGAATTTAGTAGGAGCACGAGACCAAAGCGATCAAAACAATTCTTCATCAACGTCAGTATCCTACAATCCTGCTGAAACCTAGCACAGACGTAGCTATTCTACTAATATTATAAATGCGAAAGTTTGTATGTAGCGAAAGCGAAATTTGGGTGAAATTTGGCACAAATATAGTTTATTACCAGGATTAACATATAGGATACTTTTTAGCCTGGTTCCCGAGGGATTGTCTAAAAACATAAAAAAATTGATGCCACCGTCGCGTCGTCTCCGCGATAAAGATGTCAGGCATTATATTATTCATTCAAGTTTTCTCAAGTATTATATTTTTCATTTATCAACGCGGGCGAAGTCGTGGGCAGTAATCAGTAATATATAATATTATAGCAACGTATACTTAGTAGGACAGTCGCAGCTCTTGCTGTAAGGGCGAAATAACTATAGGTATATTTTCTTAAATATTGTAATGGGCTGCGTTAGGAAAAGGAATTTTATACATTTGAGATGAGTTTTCATGGGAAGAGTATGGAACAACCAATTTTAACATATTAAATATTGTTACGACTAACCATGGAACGTTCTGAAAAAAGCGTTCGTGCCGGCCGAAAGTCTCGAAGGTCCCACCCAATCGATAGTAGTCACGTCACTTCTTAGTTAGTGTGAAAGGAAATTGGTCCTTATGTTTACAACATAGAGTTCACATTCAACAGAAATAGGATTCCCGAACTTTCAATGGACTTGTTACAATCACGGAATAAAAAAATCCGTGTTTACAATTTTGTTTATATTTCTAGTAAATTCGTAATCTATCGAGGCGTATGGTGCCAAATATAGATAAGGGAGCAAGCGGGAGATGAGACAGTTGTGTGCGTAACAGCGATTCGAAAGCGACTCTTCGGAGCTTTTGTGAAGTTACCTGCGACAGTGGACCGGCGGTGACTCATTAAGGGAATCATTGACGACTTTTGCAAGTTTAACGGTTTTATCGGACAAGTTTAGCCCTTTTGGAAGTCATCTTGTTTTGTGAAAATAAATAGTTCATTTCGCCCTTACACGGCAGTTTGACTCACCCCGCACGTAACAATATTATGGCCACCCCTGTGCTATGCTTGATAAAATGTCGCCTCATTAGAATCAATCCGACGCGATATATGCAGACGTTTAAAAAACGATCGACCACGTGGCCGTTATAAAAAAAGCCGCACATTGATTTTGGCAAAGGCGTGCGCGTCCGTTATAATGAAATCGCGTCTGTGGGACGTTATTTAAAGCGCGTGTGAATGTGGCACAAGTTCAGAGCGGCCACTGCGACTCAGGTCGCCAGGAATAAGATTAATTACCCCAAGGTCGAGGGAATGCAAACATCCTCGATCGAGACCTTACTTGTTCACTCCAACACAAAACACCGTAAGCAATTCTAGCTTATCGGACTGTGGGACAGTTTTGGAACGAATGTATACAGGGCTATATATAATTTACCGTAATAATTCTCATTTTTTTTTTATTAGTCACTTCTTTTCATTGTCTTGTTTAAATTTTGTTATTGTTTTTATTGAACCAATTGTATTGTGATAATGCGTAGGTACATATATCTTTCTTATTTTGAATTTTGAATTCCATTATTGAATTGTTTTTTCTTGTTTATTGGCTTATAGCATGGAAATGGTTATGGGTATTTATAATTTATATTCTTGATGATCTCAACGACATTTATTCATTCATTCACTTTACTAATTTCTAATATTGCTGTGCTTTCCTATAATTTAAATTCATACTTGTAATGTTTCTTGTTGTGAGGTTGTATATTACCTATGTTTAATAATATACAAGTATGTTTTTTTAGCGAGGTACCTATGTAAATTTTAATAACTATGCCTTTTCGTTTGTTCTTTGTAATGATACAATCTTGTGATTATCGCACCAAATATACAATCTTGTGATTATTTTTATCATCACCTTAGTGACGTTTCGTGATATTTAAAAAATAAGCGAATTGTTTTGCAGTTATGTGAAAAATTTTAAAAACTCATTTCTTGTTAGCAAAAATAAAAATACGTATATTATTAAAATTATGTGTACACAACAACGTAACAATGAACTCTCAACTAGAGAAATACTGACGTTGATGAAGATTTAAATAATTTAAAAACCTACGTAGGATAATAAATTATAGCGACATTGATATATTTTTATCTGAGACACTTTATTGAGGTCGTTTTCTAGTTCTAGTTGTAGATTATTGGCATACTTTTTTAATTCGCACACTTTGTAGAAACAATAAAAATAGTCAACATTTCCCCAAGTAGGTAATCTGTTTCATAGATTGGATTAAATACGACGCAATAATATACCAGTTTTATTTGTGTTTCATGTTTTTCAAAGAGAGTGTGGCGAAGTTAAAGACCTAAATGCGTCACCGTGTGAATCAGAGGCGGATTGATGACCCCGCTTTTGAGGACTGGCG
Organism: Bembecia ichneumoniformis; assembly: GCA_910589475.2. NCBI lineage: Eukaryota > Metazoa > Arthropoda > Insecta > Lepidoptera > Sesiidae > Bembecia > Bembecia ichneumoniformis. Next base: position 7,880,451 of record OU342538.1, on the reverse strand, counting down.
CTGTACATTTTAATGCGTTGCCGAGTAACGTTGTCTCCACGAAAAAGCAACGGTATCATTTTAGAGACGAAGTGCCAATGGCCTGAGAAGCCTTTTCATATTCTAACACCATTAACTATTCTGTGACAATCGTGATAAGGAGAAAATGTATGGACTGTTTCTATGTTAATACTTTTAACGACCTATTATTATGCCTCTAGTATTAACCTAAAAATATATCTAACTAAACAGTCATTGTCCAGTCGATTTATACTAATATTATAAAGAGAAAATATTTGTATGCTGTATGTATGTTTATAATTAATAAACTCAAAAACTACTGGACCGATTTTAAGAATTCTTTCACATATAGGAAGTTAAATTAATATCAGCGAGTAACATAGGCTACCTACCCTCCCATCTCCCCCCTCCATACAAATATATGTTTGTAATGAATAAACTCAAAAACTACTGGACCGATTTTAAGAATTCTTTCACATATAGGAAGTTAAATTATATCAGCGAGTAACATAGGCTACCTACCCTCCCCATCTCCCCCCTCCATACAAATATATGTTTGTAATGAATAAACTCAAAAACTACTGGACCGATTTTAAGAATTCTTTCACATATAGGAAGTTAAATTATATCAGCGAGTAACATAGGCTACCTACCCTCCCCATCTCCCCCCTCCATACAAATATATGTTTGTAATGAATAAACTCAAAAACTACTGGACCGATTTTAAGAATTCTTTCACATATAGGAAGTTAAATTATATCAGCGAGTAACATAGGCTACCTACCCTCCCCATCTCCCCCCTCCATACAAATATATGTTTGTAATGAATAAACTCAAAAACTACTGGACCGATTTTAAGAATTCTTTCACATATAGGAAGTTAAATTATATCAGCGAGTAACATAGGCTACCTACCCTCCCCATCTCCCCCCTCCATACAAATATATGTTTGTAATGAATAAACTCAAAAACTACTGGACCGATTTTAAGAATTCTTTCACATATAGGAAATTAAATTATATCAGCGAGTAACATAGGCTACCTACCCTCCCCATCTCCCCCCTCCATACAAATATATGTTTGTAATGAATACACTCAAAAACTACTGGACCGATTTTAAGAATTCTTTCACATATAGGAAGTTAAATTATATCAGCGAGTAACATAGGCTACCTACCCTCCGCATCTCCCCCCTCCATACAAATATATGTTTGTAATGAATAAACTCAAAAACTACTGGACCGATTTTAAAAATTCTTTTACCTATAGGAAGCTAATTATCAGCGAGTCACATAGGCTACTTACCCTCCCCATCTCCCCCCTCCATACAAATATATGTTTGTAATGAATAAACTCAAAAACTACTGGACTGATTTTAAGAATTCTTTCACAATATAGGAAGTTAAATTATATCAGCGAGTAAAATAGGCTACCTACCCTCCCCATCTCCCCCCTCCATACAAATATATGTTTGTAATGAATAAACTCAAAAACTACTGGACCGATTTTAAGAATTCTTTCACAATATAGGAAGTTAAATTATATCAGCGAGTAACATAGGCTACCTACCCTCCCCATCTCCCCCCTCCATACAAATATATGTTTGTAATGAATACACTCAAAAACTACTGGACCGATTTTAAGAATTCTTTCACCTATAGGAAGCTAATTATCAGCGAGTAACATAGGCTACTTACCCTCCCCATCTCCCCCCTCCATACAAATATATGTTTGCAATGAATAAACTCAACAACTACTGGACCGATTTTAAAAATTCTTTCACCTATAGGAAGCTAATTATCAGCGAGTAACATAGGCTACTTACCCTCCCCATCTCCCCCTCCATACAAATATATGTTTGTAATGAATAAACTCAAAAACTACTGGAACGATTTTAAAAATTCTTTTTACCTATAGAGAGCTACATTATCAGCGAGTAACATAGTATTTTATAAAGAGACGCCGAAGAAGTCGCGTGCAACAGCTAGTTTCATATAAAAATATCATCCAAATTTCAGACTCTTCCCGTGAATTTTCTGACAATTACGAACACAATTTAAAAAAATCAGCAAAATCGATTATGCCGTTCTCAAGTGATATTGATTTTTATTTTTATAGATATATACCGTTAATAATTCCGACCGGTCCTATTGGAAAATTACGAGGAGGCCTATGTCCAGCATTAGATGTCCTACGGCTGAGATGATGACCGTATTAATAACATATCTATCGTTGGAGCTGTTTATTGTCGAAGTTATAAATGAATTTGTATACCTAAGCTAGGCTTATATTGTACAACTTGGCAAATCCAACTTCGAAAAAGAGGTCAACCGATGAATTCTGTTTCATTGGGCAGCAAAAATTACGAAGCATCTTATCTAACGTACGCCAGTGCCGTAATGATCTTAGTTTCTTACGGATCAGTTATGTCACAGAAACGTGGGCCCTAACTGTTAGAGAAGACTCAAGGTTGCACAGCGTGTTGTCGTAAATCCCATGTTCACAATGAGGAAACCAGTAGGAAAACTTAAATTACAGTTATAGCTCCAAGAATTAGGAGAAATAAACTCTCCCTTTGAACTGACAACCGATGAGGCAGAAAGTTTCTAGAGTAGCAGTCACGGACTAGGAAACGCTACGCTGGATGACCTCCAATCAGGCGGCCCGACTGGATAATAGAAGTCACAAGAAAACAGTGGACGCGGGCTTTGACTGACCCGTAAAAATGAATCGCTGAATGTGATGCTAAGAACAAAACTCGAGAACAGCGACCCGCCCTCGGCTTCGCCCGGTTTGCAATTTTTATATATATGAACATTCCCCGTTTATCCGTCTTTCTATTAGTGAAAACCGAATTAAAATCCCCCGTTCACGCGTGATGCCGTGACCAAGGGAAACACCGTGACCGTTCATTTTTATATATAGAGATTTTTTCAAAATTCCTTAAAGTCTGAGGAAGGTTCTTATGGAGAAAATTGGAAAACTTGCCCGGACACACATCAGCGGCCATATTGCAAATAGCTTTTGACTGGATTATTCCCCCACCATAAAAAAGGGTAAATAAACAGAATAGAATATAACAGAACTATCAGGTAATACATTTCAGGTAGCACGTCAGATAATACATTTTTATCAGTCTATCTTGCTCACACTTACAGGTCTTATGGTTTTTTTATGTTTTTTATAATTACAACAACAAATCAGATTATTATCTTTATCTTGATAAATAAATGTTTGTTTAGACGTAATCTAAAAAACAGTGTAGATTGTATTGTGGCCCTGAAAGGGTCGTTTTTGAGCCATATTTTGAGATATCTCGAGGTTTTATTATCTGACATTTCCCTGTTCTTTGCTAATCTATTCCTACTAAGGTCGGCAGCGCTCTTGTAGCACCTGTGGCGTTAATAGGGGAGATAGCCACCCACCATCAAGTGGACCGTCAGCCGGTCTGACGACCTTTACTATATAAAAAAAAGTATGTGTGACAGATCCGACGCACAACTGGAGTTTACTCCTAATCGCATAATTTTTCTTTCGTATCAATAGATAACTGGGTATAGGATTTAATTTACAATCTGCATACTCAGATGTCACGTGTTTCAACAAAAGTTATGTAAGTTACGTTCGGTTCGATATACACAGATGTCAGTAAGTTTTATAAGTTCAAAAAGTTCATTTTTTCGACGACAGACGTCGCTGTGCCGGTAGGTTATAACGAACCATCGTTTTGTTCCTCAACGCGGACTACACATTTCATTCAAGATTTCGACATTTGCTTTGGATCATAAATGCATAGCGTCAGCTATCGCACAAATGTCAAAGTGACAGATAACGTAACGCTTTTAGTTAACGCTTGTATTAATTTACTACTCTTAAAATTTCCATACCGGAGGCCTTATATGACAATCGATTCTTAAGGAGTGAACTCCAAAACATGTTTAAATTTTTAAGTAGTTTATTTTAGGCATGTTTAGATTATGTATTATTATGTGCTTATGTGAGTTCAATCTATTCCCTATTATCTGCTTTATTGTACCACAGAATAAATAATAGTACTAGCGTACAGAAGTTGCACTCCTTTCACATTCAATGTGAGCGACGGTAGGCAATTACCTATATCACGGCACACACGGAGTGACAGAGGCCTAATTGTAATCCTATGTTAAATGGGTCAATAAAAATAAATAAGCATCACAAATTAGACACTTCAGATTATTTTTAAAGATTGATGAACAGCAAGCTGATGTCTGAATCAATAAAAGTACGCGGCTAATAGAAGCGGAACTGTATAAGTGCAACCAAAATCGTCCAGCGAAATGGACCTGAATAAGTCTAGTTCCTCACAATAGTTCACAACTTCGTTAAAAAGAATTCCAAATACACACATATATATATATATATATATATATATATATATATATATATATATATATATATATATATAATATTGAGAAATCGCCGGCATTGTACATTTGAAATTGGTACACAACCGAACCAGCCTTGGACTGAATTACTTGAATATAGATAAAAAAACTAAGCGAATGACTTCAATTATAAACGATGTGTGATTTCAGCGTTGTTTTATTGTTCGCTAACACAAAGGAAATTAAGCGATAAGATGGCTGTTATTGCGACGATGCACCAATCGAAAGGGGTTATCTTTATTTATCTATTATAATTTTAAGAGTGCACAGCAAGAGGGTAGATGGGGCCGTTTATGGATTTATGACTGCTGGAGTGACCTACGACTTCCGGCATACCTTACTCGACAAACGAGCATAAACGCTGTTATTCCACGTTGAACTTCTGTTAATGCCTCTAGTCTGGTTGCCCAGTTTGTGACCTCAGGCCATTGGAAAGAAATCTTGAAGTGCACCATTTCGTTAAAAAAAAAACAAATATATAGTACTTAAATAGTACTTACTAGTCATCTATTAATATAGATGAAAGTCACCAAATCATCCTTACGAATTTAAGACATTGAGGACGATTTATCCCACTAATATTCTAAAGTTTATGAGTTTGTGAGGATCTATGGACATATAACGCAAAAACGGCTGAACGGATTTGAATCAAATTGGGCAAAGATATACTTTATTACCTGGATTAACATATAGAATACTTTTTATACTGGCAAAATGTTAGGTTTCCGGGGGATCGTCTAAAAATATAACAAATGGCGCCCAATTTTTACTTCATTAATAATATTTTTAATAAAAATACAATAATCAGTGGTCTAATATCAAATATGGCAAAGTCCACTATGTCTGATTTATAGTAATTGATAGCAATAGATCGTTTTTGATAGCAATAGATTATAAAACTCATTGATGGACGTGACTATGTCAACTTTTTTGTTTTTGTTACAAAATGAATCGTTCATATTGCAAAGAGAATGTTTGGTATAATAATGTTTAAATTTAAAAATTGTGGACTTAAATAATAATAATAAAATCCTGAACTATTAATGAATTATTTAAAGACCTCTGAATTATTTAATAATAAAATCCGTTTTTGCGTGAAAGAGTAACAAACATCCATATGGATTTTGTTTGTTGTAATCACAAACTCAACATCACCATGTGACGTCACTACGCAGCAGCAGCAGGTCGCAGGCGTTAGTGACGTCACTACGACCAGGGTCTCACATTATCGCGCACGTGTAGCACCGCTGAAGCGTAGGACGTGTCCGTTATCAATCGAGGCTTACAGAATCCGCGAGTTCAGCAAGATTTACCGTGGGATATGAATGTTTTCACGATACCTGTTTATCGTGCCTCACTTTTATACCTATTTCACGCGATGAAATCAGCAAGCGCTTCATCGTGATACATTTTTACGAAATTTTAATTTTGCTATTAACTATTTTTTTGCAAATTAGCATCCAATTATTTAATGGAAGTGTCTTCCTTACATTACAATGGTTATAATAACTAAGTTTAAATTATAATAATTTTAAATTTATTATAATTATACCGTTTCTTTACATCGTGAATATGTAATATAGATTATTATAGATGTCAATGATAGATCACTGGCCGAATGCTTGGCTGCCGAAACGTTACTCAGGTTCGAGTCTAGTTTACACTTCTTGAGTGTTTTATTTTATGTGTATCGATATTTTTGTAATAAAAATATTTATTAAGCCAAATACACAGCTATTATAAATTTAAATTTTTGTAATTAAAATGCATTTTCGTGTTCTATTTTTTCAAAAACAACTTCAAAATTCTTTTGAGTCCCTTAAATTCTTCTATCTTAATGGCTTTGTACCAAAAAACTAAAAAAAGGCTCCCTGGGAGCTTGTAAAGCATAGAGAGACTTCTCTTTTGTTGTTATTTCCTGTGACTGTCATAAACAAAATTAGTTTCATCTCTGTCCCACTGCACTTTACTTTACTATCCCATATAAATATATAAATAGTCCCATACAGGTACATAAAAATTTAAGTTGTTTTTTTTTTTCTAATAGAGTACCTACTTAATTTTTTGTTTAATCAGGTCAAGTGTATGTGTCTATGGACCAGTTAGTTAGAAAAGAAAGTTTGATAAACATCTGTGTACTACAATAACACGAACAAGTAGAGTAAAATATTAAAATAAACAGCAAATCTTGGCAAAGCATTTTTGTACACAGCCACTAACAATTGCTATTGTATTAACTATTGTTTAGATTTTTCCCATAAAAAAATCATTCTGTGAGTAACCAACCCTATTGTGTTTAATTTCGTCAAGTGTTTTAAGTATCAGTTCACTATTGTTCAGGTGACTTACCTCATATACATTTGGATGCCATACTTTTGTTAAAAATCTAATTGACGGAGGTGAATATGGATAGTCCGATGGGAATTTCATATGTGCCTGTAACAATTGAAAAAGAATTTTAGTCTATTATAATAACATAATAAACATTGGGATACATACATATTAGCTTTTTTGTAACAAAAAAAAAAACACTATACCACTCCAAATTGGGACACCACTAGGGTTTTTTTAATTTTTCACCATTTTTTTATTTATCTGCACATTTTTTTTAATATTAAGATCGGCAGACAGGCTAACGGTCTAATTGATGGTAGGTGGCTACTGTTGCCTAATAACACAAGCAACGCCAAAGTTGCTGCAAGTATGCTGCCAACTACAGTAGAATTTAGGATAAGGGATTAGGAGGGGATAGGGAAATGGTCTCTGGCATCCCTTACTCACTCACCGAAATACAACAGCACACATGCTGAATAATGCTGAACCACCCCATGTGCTGTTATTTCACGGTGGTCTTCTGTAAGGGGATGGTTACTGCTGCCAGATGGGCTGCCCAAATGACTGAGAAATGCAGTGTGTCCTGCCACTACTTAAATATGTATATCCAAATATATTAAATATAATAATATGTTACTTAAATATATTTTATATGCACATAAATATATCCAGTGTAATTTGGAATTTGGAGTGTAATTACATCCTTGCACTGCAGTAATCAAATGAAACCTAGCTTAGGTGGATTGGAACAATGCTAGGGTTGGATTTGAATGAACATAATATAAGTCAGTCCTAAAAGAGGTTTAGTCATTATAAGCAATATTAATTTGTTAAAGGGACTTAGCAGGGCCAATTAGTCATTGTAACTGATGTTTCATTTTATCCGGTTTCTACTGTTATCAAAATAAAACCTTCTAACTGATATTTTGTATGCATTTTATTTTTAATAGTAAAAGGGTGGCAGAAAGGCTAACAGTTCATGGTGATGTGGCTACCATTACAAAAGGACAAAATCAATACCAAGGGGGAAAATGCGAATGCACTGTTAATACTGTAAAAAATATTGACAATCTGTTGTTGCAGAGACAATTTGCCTCGCTGGGCAATTTGTCGAGGCAAATTGTACCTAGATAAGTATCTATTGGATACATTTTTACTGTTACATTTTTATACCAGCTACTTGGTCTAACTTAGTGGACACAATAAATAAAATAATACACTTAGTACAAACAGAAATGTATTTAAAATTAATTGAGTTATATGAATTTTATTTACCTGCATTTTATTGAAGGTAACTCAGACAGCTGAGAAAAAAACTCAAAATTGTATTTTTTAAGAACTAATTCAACCTTCTGAAATAATGACTTCATTATTGTTAAAGTTTAAATGGTTTCATAAACAAGAGATAAAAAGCTTATCAAAAAAGGGTTTATGAAGTTACAGAAAGAAATACATTCTTTTTTCTTCTATTTTTTGCTATTATAGAGGAAGGTGGTATAAACATAGGTATTATATCTTGAAAAAAATATTAGCAAATATGGAATGACAGTAACAGTGTAAATAAAGTTTAGTAATCACTTAACAATCTTACTAAGATAACACTAATAAGATAATAATAATACTTTAAGTATAGATAATATGTATACCATCTCTATCAATCTTGACATATCTCTAGCGAGATCATTGTTTTTAAGTCTGTGGGGGGGGGGGGGTGTTTTCTATATTATAGGGGGGGCGAACAATGTGTCCAATAAATAAGACCTGTAAACGGAGTATCTTTTTATTCAAATATTTCTACTTTTAAAACATATGTATTTAAATAATATAAAATAATAGCTAGATGTTTCAAATAATTATTTTGATCCTTGACTTATTAAGTTTTTAATATTGCAATCACGGGATAAATTAACAGATATACAACTTTGATAAAGATCAGCTTATTGCCAATTGTATTAAAGGGGTCGCAACAATTATTCAAATGTTTGACTATTTTCTGGGTCACTACACTAAAAAGTTTGGGGAATGATCCTCTAGCTTAATAAATTCATAGGATACTTTATATCCTAGTATAGCAATCAAATAGAATAGTTTGAAAATGATGGTCAGTTTAAAAATAATCAATTAGTTTGTTAATATAGGAAGTTGTAACGAGCCCATGGATGAGTGGTTAGGATGTTTGCTTTGAACACTTGTCTCAAGGGGTTTGATCACCTGGGTTCGATTCCTGACAGGATCAACTTTGGAAATGAACTTCTGGATAGTGACAGCATGATTCACACTCACTCGGGTAGCCTAATGGCGGCAACACCTTACAGAAGAATACATTACCAATACATTTATTTTTGGGCCGAAAAAGACAATAATGATAATACCTTGCATTTAAGTTAATTATATACAATTAGGTAATGTATCCATTAAATGATTAACTTACCAAAAGAATTAATTTAAGAAATTACTACAAATACAATTAACTTATTAACTTATAGTAGTGGCAGGGCACACTGTGTTTTGCAGTTGTTTGGACAACCATTCTGGAGGCAGTAACCACTCCCTTACAGAAGTAACAGCACCTGAGTAAGGGATGCCAGTCATTTCCCTATCCCTTAATCCTACTGTAGTCGGCAGTGCACTTGCAGCAGCTTTGGCATTGCTTGTGTTATAACCTACCGTTATAACACAATAACATGGTGTTATACCGTCAGCCTGTCTGCCGATCTAACTAAAAAAAAAACTGTGAGGAAGGTATTTATGTATTTATTGGTAATACATTTATTGTTTATAACAATTTTAACACTAAGAAAGTGATTATTGATAATATGTACGGAAAATAGGGAGATTTTTTGTAGGTAAATGAAATCAATGTAACTGAATTTTGAACTTACCTTGAAATAACCACCTTGATACAACGTGTCTGGTGGTCCAAAAATTGCGACCTCCCATTCGAACAAATTGTCCTCTCCTAATAATTTCACACGAAATCCTTCTACGGGTTCTTCTTGCAGGCTCTTATACTCTAAGGCCAAAGCCCTCAAAGCGGAACTTGAAGGTACCGTGCTAGACATTTTTAAGTCCTAAATTATCTGTTACAGTTAGTCTTTGAATCAATTGAAAACTATCTAAGAGTCAAAATCGTATTCGCTATTGACATAACACTGCGGAACTGTTCTCTTTCATCCACGTACGTATTCACGAGCCATTTCAATTCAATTCACAAACACAAACAAAAATGAACGAAATTTTCGGTAAACATTATTATTGTAGGTGACTGATTATTTCTTGTGAATCGCACACATCGGACGCCAATAACGAAAATCAGCACGTTTTCGTTTAATAAACGTCGGTGAGGATGAAACAGACTGTACTACGCGACGGTAATTACAGTAATGGCAAAGAAAAGAAAAGTTCACTGCATCACTGTCCAAACATTCGCAATTCCAAGGAAAACGGCTGCTACCTGGAGTTGGTTGCCCGACCGAATATTGTAGAACAGAGAACAGCTGTTATTTCCGTGCTTGCTCGACTGCGCACCAGCAGAGCGCGGCGCACGTCAGTATTATCTCGCATCGCCTGTGACGCATTCGGCTCGGCCATTTTTAAATTATTACCTACCTACTCTACTTATTCATAATTTCATATCAACGTTACTAGTGGCGCCATCTAACATGTGATAATTGTTTTAAAAAGTATTTTGACTTCTAGTACATTACTTACAATGGTAAATGGTAACAATTAAATATGTTAGATGGCGCTAATTACACAATACAATGTAGGTACCTACTTTTTAAATTGTCTTGAGATTTTTATCTTACAAAGTCGTGTCAGCCCACATCCCTTGATGTAAGTAACACATTGGCGGATACGGGGGGGGGGGAGATGGGAGCCATGCCCCCCCCCCCAAGACCCAGGAATTCCATATTTTTGACTTAACTTTTCAATTCAATTCAAGTACAATTCAATTCATATATGAACTGAATATAGAATAATATAATCCATATCAATCAAAGTTATCGAAAGTTTCATAATTCATGTCAGATATTTGAGACAGTTCAAATACGCGATTACGCGGGTTAAAAGTATTTGCAATACAACCATAATGCATCTCAACTAGTAAAAAAAATACACAAAAAAATTACTTGTGATAGGTATTAACCCTAACTCCGAACTTTGTCAGAATGGCCCCCCCCAAAATGAAATCCTGGATCCGCCCCTGAAGTAACAACATATTATATATATCGACAATGCTTAAAAGCTTCATTGAATCGTAAACATATCATATAAGTCATTTGCCGCATCACAACACAAGAATATATATTCAGTATAGAAATCTGAAATCTATACATATAATAAAATCGTAAACGAGCCGTGTCGGTACATTAAATATTTTTTTAAAAAAACAATTTGTGCACGTTGTACTTATATGTTACAGAGGTCAAAAAAATAGTTTTCAGAATATTTGTCTGTTTGGCTGTGCGTTTGTGCACGCTAATCTCAGAAACGGATAAACCGAATTGCATGCAGTTTTCACTTATGTATTGTAGCAAGCTTCCCGTAACATTTAATAACATTTTATTCCAATCGGTTAACAGACAAAAAAGTTTACGCGCTATACCGAAAAGGTATTACGCGCACGAAGTTGCGGGCTAAGCTAGTTTGGAATATAGGCTTATTTTAAACGTAAGCATCTACTAAGAAAGGATTTTTTAAAATTTCAACTCCGTGGGAAGCCGGGGGCGGGATCCTAGTTATAAAGTATATTGTTATCGTAAGTATTTATTTTAGCTACCTAGTTATTTTTGTTTAAAAAAAAATGTGTTCAAAAATAATCATTATAATTATCATTCAATTTAACTTGCCTGATCTCCTCCTCCAAAAGCCAAAATGAGGGGGAGACGGTGTTACCCCCGACAGAAGCATAGTTAGTCGGCGTTCAAGACGATAAAGACAGAAACCGACGCACGATGCTGGCCGTATCGAGCAGCACTTCCTTGTTACTACACACACATACACACACACACAAATAATATTGTTATTTTTGTGTGTGCGTCTAATTGTTAATTAGAATGTATGTAGTTTTTTTTTAGGAGGGGAAATGACGTTTACGCACTATCCCTCGCCGACGGGGACGAGTTGACGAGGGGGAGTGTGGGACTCGCCCGGTGAAGTGACTTATCACTGGGAATACCCACTAAAACCCCCTCGGATTCCACCATCAGCGGTGATGTGCGGGTCCGAGTTCACAGCGAGGCCTTATCCTCGGATCCCCACGCACCGCTATGTTAGGACTCACTAACCCAGCTTAGGGCGATGGCTTCGCCTCACTTTAAATGTGGCGGCCCACTGGAGTGCCGTGAGCCGCCACTCATCATTATTGGGTGTTTCAGGGCGTCAGACACGTCCACTTCTGACGCCCTGAGGTTGTCACGCGACGTGCGCAGCGGCATATACGCCCGGGCACGTCGGCCGGCCCTTCGACGCCTGAGTGGATCAGCCTGGGGGTCTGCCTCGCAGAATGTATGTAGTGGATGCCTATAATTTGCCCAGATACCAGATGATATGGTAATCGATAAGTATGTATGTAATTTAAATCCTATATGTGCTGTTGGCGTTTGTAAAACAAAATAAAATAAAATAAAAATATTTCATTTTCTCAACACGGGCCTGAAGACTATGACAAATGAAGACTATGACAAATTCTCTTAAATCCGAAAAAGCTTTATGGCGGCCCGTGGCGTAGCCTGCCCTAGAGGCCTTCTGTTGAGAGGCCCTCCTTACTCCTACCTACCTGACTGTAGTGAAGCCTAAATGGACGGTCAAGACTTTCTTTTTACAAAAGAAACAAACAGTTTCTGATTTTCAGTTAAACGCAATGCATTTAGATCTGATTTATATGTATACCTAGTTTGTTCACATTCTGTCACATAATTCACATTCTTTTGAAAACTGGACACATTTTTTTTTATAGAATTCGAAGTTCGAATCAATTTTTATTTGTTTATTATTTAAGGAGAAAAACAACTGAAGTATAAGTAAACATAATAAAAATTAATTAAAAAAAACAAAATGAAAAATAAAAACAAATGATACCACAGTATTAACACAGTTTTATTAATTTCTCTCTGAGATATAAATGACATAAGGCTTGTAAATGCTTGACGTGTTTCGGATTTATAAATGTAAATGTAATTAATCAATGTAATTAATGCAATGATCCCAACCCATCTAAATCTGCGTAATCTTCGACCTGTATTAGTTCTAGACAAGGGAGGGGAAAAAGCATGAGAAGATCGTGAGGTGCCACAGATCTATGAAAATAAAATTTCATTTCTTTTTAAATAAGGAGTAGAAGATTATTTATTCTGCGGTTGCGGTTATGCGCCAAATAAGATCTACGAACCACTGAAGAATTTTAACATAACCAAAGATTCCTTTATCGTTTGATAAACGATTAATGAAGATAGAAGACAGAAAAAAAAGTGATAAAAGATTCTAATAAAAGTGTAAGGCTTGTGGTATTATATCTAACCTTCTTACTTAAACTTCTATCTGTGCTTTATGAAAACTATACTTAATACGTAGGTATTCTTGTCTTTCATATATCTGTCTAGCATCTGTAGTAGTCATAAATGTATATACTTTTACTAGTCTAATATTTGTTATTTAAACCTTATTCCAAGGTTAGTCTTATTATTTCAAGGCTTAAATCAGTTGGATAATGGATTGTAAAATATGCCTCATCGTGATTTTGAGTCACTCAAGGCATCCTCGATATTGATATGGACTTCGTTCGTACTGCTATAGACGACTGGCCGCGCAGGTTGGAGGTTCGCGGGGGTCATTAGACACGCTGCCCAAATTAGTCCGGTGGAAATTAAAAAAAAAAACCACGGTTAACTTATTTACTGAAACTTTTTGCTACCGGGTCTTTTTAGACTAATTCGACCCTGCTGAACACGATTCTGCCCGGTGTCACCCCATTCCCCCCCTTTTCCGCCCCAAATGTGTCCCGATCTGCGGTTTTTTCAATTTTTTTCGGAATCTATTAGAGATAAAGGAAAATTGTTAAGAAAACAGCTACGACCTATAAATCGTGAACGAATACTCGTACGAGGATAAGTAAGGTCTTGATTTGTAGGTAAATGTATAAAGAATAATTCACTCCTTAACTACTTTATAACAGCTTCGTTTGTTTTTCGATAAATCAACTGCAAATACAAAAATGTTGAAAAAAAATAATTTACATAGTTTGGACACACATTATTTCTTAAGTTATTATGTCTATCAAATCATTTATACATAAATTTTGTAGAGAATTTAACGCAGATGAATTTTGTCATGGACAGTTTTCTTTTATCTCTAATAGATTTAGAAAAAAAATGAAAAAAAACGCGGATCGGGCACATTTGGGGCGGAAAGGGGGGAAGGGAGCGGGGGAGGGGTGACACCGGGCAGAATCGTGTTAAGCAGGGTCGAATTAGTCTAAAAAGACCCGGTGGCAAAAAGTTTCACTAAATGCTGTTAACTGTTGAAAGCAGGCCCTTTTTGAGATTTTTCCGCCAGACTAAATAACTGCCAAACGCAGTGTGCCCTGCCACTACGAGGGTAAAGTTTTTAGAAACTCGAAAACTAAATAATGTAGGAAGCTGTTTGTATTCTTATGGTTTTTCGAAGTAGTCTCTTATCGTTTGTAAGCACCGTCGCATGCGATAGAATCATTGACTGAACCAGTGGGCCCACTCTTCTTTAGGGATCTCTTTCACAGCGTATTCGAACGCTTTGACTGAATCTTCAGGGGTCATAATGGGAATTCCTCTAAGTTTTTATTTTATTTTTGGGAATAAAAAGAAATCACATGGGACTATAAGGAGGTGACTCATTGATTCCACACCTCCCATAGTCAAATATTCGATTTTTTGTCTGTTGGAGTGGGCTGGAGCATTGCCATGGTGAAGAAGGATCCTACTTCTTAGGTGCTTCTGTCGAACATTTTCCAAGATAACTGGAAAACAATTAATAATATACCAGTCTGCAGTAACGGTCCTTTGATTCCCCTAACGCAATGGTTATAAAATGTCCGTCTGTTCAAAGAATGAGGTAATCATTTTTCCCTTCACTTCTTCCCTTTTTCACTTTTGTTGATAAATCCACGAAAGGAAACACCTATTGTGCAGAATGTCTTTTGGTTTCGGGTTCGTAACAATATATCCAGGTTTCATCTCCTGTAACGATGTTAAATACAGCATTTGACTTACGTCCGTTATACTTATTTTTCAATAATTTCGCGGCACCAATCTAAGCGATGGCGTTTTTGATTTTCTGTCAAATTATGGAGAATCCATCTAACGTTATGCCCTTGACTCATGCCAATGCCTAAACTTGACCGACCGAATCTATTGGTATGTCACTCTTCTAATCTGTTTCAATCATGAACCGCAAAGCACTCAAATTATTTTCATTTTTTTTATGTTAAGGTCGGCAGACAGGCTGACGGTCCACTTGATGGTAGGTGGCTACCGTCGCCTATAACACAAGCAACGCCAAAGCTGCTGCAAGTGCGCTGCCGACTGCAGTAGGATTAAGGATAAGGGATTTGTCGCCGTAGATGGACGTCCTTTATCAGCTACGGCCACTGAATCAGTTATAAACTTCCGTCATGAAATGCCAATAGAAGTCTATCATAACTTTGTTGTTTATTAAAACGAAAGTAAATATTTCATTGAGCGAAAAATTTCTCTCGTCAAATTCATTTTTTCGCACGAAGCAAATGTTAACTGAATGAAATTACACCGACAGCTTCCTAATTAATTCGAATTCGAAACAGGATTTGAGTTAATTCGAAATTTTTGTTTATTTTTCATTTCATTTTTGGCCCGTTCTAAAAACTTTCAATACGGTGTATGTACCTAAGGTTCTTAGTACCTTGAATTTCTCTACATAAGTTATTTATAAAGTTAATAAACAATAAAAAGGTGAATTGTGGCATTACGTTGATCAGTCAACTTTGTTTGTGCAAGTAGGTATTGCTTGCATACAATAAGGCCGTGGGCGCATGATTCAAAAGTCGCTCGCCCACCGAACTCCTTGTATAGGCAACGACAACCAGGCCTTGCGCAACCCACGGATTCGGCGTCTGGTTTACCAGAAACTGACATCAATTTTATGATTGCAGATTTTGCCTATACAAATTATGTACCAATTTCATTTACACTTTTATTAGGATGGATTTCACTACATGGAAAGGGATGTCAGCTTTAGTTTTGACGAAGGAATCGAAAAAAATGTACAGACAATAGGGTAACAGATATAGGACACATGAGAATAACTTTAAATTTTCATAGGTATACTAGCTGATCCAGCAGACGTTGTCCCACCAGAACACCGAAGCACAAAAGTACACATGCTGTTATTTCACGATAGTCTTCTGTAAGGAAGTGGTTACTGCCGCCAGACGGGCTGCCCAATTTATGACTATATTTATGATAATATATCCTCGCACAAGCAATGAGAATTTGGGCGTTTCATTAGGTTTCATTATGACAGTGACCGACTTAGGAAAGTCCATCGGTATATTTTTACTGTTGACGATATTCTATGTCTAGTTTAGGTACTTTAACTCCCAAAAAGAATGGGTTATACAATGTTTTAAAAAGTGCACGAATAGTCTCAGTTCTCGAAAGCTTTCGACAAACTAAACCACTCTAGCATTATTGAATAAGTTATTGAAACTTGGTATAAATGGTGACCTACTCAGATGGATGGATTCATACATCAGGAACCGGAATTATGGTAAAAATTCCTTCCTCCATTGTTCCAAATATCACTACAATAAGGTACTAAATGATATCGACATATTCTCAAATAATTTAACATCATACAAAAATAATTAATTTTTAATTTTTTTAATTTATTTTTTAATTTTTTATTATATTCATCACTACAAAATATTTTTTGTTTTCTTCTATATTTATTTAGTTATATTTTTAATGAAAATATGGTTCTTTAGGCCTATTTGTAATGATATATACCTCATTTAGTTTTAACGTAACGGCTGTATGTAACCTGAATTAAATAAATAAATAAATAATTATGTAAG
Source organism: Bembecia ichneumoniformis (assembly GCA_910589475.2). Lineage (NCBI taxonomy): Eukaryota > Metazoa > Arthropoda > Insecta > Lepidoptera > Sesiidae > Bembecia > Bembecia ichneumoniformis. The sequence continues at coordinate 7,863,603 of OU342538.1, read as the reverse complement.
TGCACATAGGAATTTTTAAAGCAATGCAATATGCCGATAGCTGCATATCTACATAGGTATGTGTTGCATTGAACAACTTGTCACGACGAAGACAGGTTTGAACACTGAGGCAATATTGCACCTAAAGTTTATGCAAATGATATCTCTGGCTGTATGCTGTGCATGCACATAAAACATGGCCCATTCAGTCCCAGGAGTAACCAACATAATCACCTACCATGGAAAGATTTCCAATTTTGTAATCAACTTTTTATTCCAACTTTATGCCAGGTTCGATTCTCGACAGGACCAACTTTGAAAATGAACTTTTCAAAGTTGGCTCTGGTCTGGATTTGAAAAGTATTGAAAAGTATTGGCAGCGTTTCGCTGTCTTTTGGGCAGCTCCGTCTGGCGGCAGTAACCCACCACTTACAAGACCATCGTGGAATAACAGCATGTGTGCTGTTGTGTTGCGGTGAGTGAAACAGTTATTTATTGATTAAATAGGTTTGACATAAACACTTCTAATTGTCGTTATATATTTTATCAGGATTTCGGAAAAATAATAATAGCCAAGATGATGTTGCACTCGCAGCATTGCTTGTGTTAATAGGCCTACCATCAAGTGGACTGTCAATGTGTCTGTCGGCCTTGAGATAAAAAAAGCTAACGACGATGTCCTTTTATAAAAAGATTTGTCTTTGGTCTCAAAATAGAGTTCAGTTGCGGCTATAACCTCGTCATCGGAGCCCCTAATCCCTTTCCCTTCTTCCCTTCCCAAATCCAAATCCGTTCCTTTCCTCTTTTTGAGACCTGCGATACAGATGTATATTTATGTACAACACATAGAAGTCAGATGGGTCCAGATCTGGTGAATATGGGGATGTGGAAGTAATTTAGAAATGTAAATCTTTCATATTTGTCACGACTTTGTTATCATAAAAGTTGTGGCATTTTTAAAAGTGTGTCAACTAAAAACAAGACATTATGTAATATAGATTAATATACGTCTGTTTAAAAAACCATTATTTTTTTACGTTTAGTTTATTAATTTTTTTTTTAAATAAGCAACATCAGCTCACCGTTACCCTTTAGGCTACTTTTCAAAAAACGCTATAAACTTTTGACAACTGATACATTCCTAAAAGTATAAACCTATTTTTAATTTCAAAGTATAATAATAAAATTACAAATATTATTTGAGATAATATCTCATACAAATGTATGGTATTGATTATCTTATTTATATATACAATTAACATCTAATCTAGTAACAAAAAAAGACATATTTTTTTGTTCACTAGATAAAAAAGACATGATTAAGAAATAAACATTTCTTAAACCATTTTACACTATTTTTGCTATCTGCACATTTATTCCTATATATTTAACAGAGGACGATGAATCTACTTATAAATTTTTATTGCAAAGTTTATTTAAATTACTTGCCAATAGTTTACTTCGTAAATTGTTTTTTTTTTTTGCGGAAACCATCGAGAAAAGTAACAGTCATTGTATGAAATTTATGAAGGTTACCTAAAGTATAAATTTAATTGAACTTTATATGAAGATAATTTTGTTCCTATGAGTAATTTTTAATCGGAAACCAGTGTGGTGTTTTGCTGGTTACTTAAACCGTATTTGGCATGAGTCTAGCAGTAAGATGTAAACGCTTACGTGTCTCGAAGGTCTGTGGGTGATGCGGTGGAGCGGGCGGTCGAGTCAAGGTATTCTGGGGGGCGCCCGCGCATACGATCAACCGCGGCCGACTTACATTCAGAATCCGCGAGTCAGTCGCTAGCAGCGCGCGCGCACCAAGCGACATTCGAAACGAAACGACTCTCGCGACCATTTTACATAAATATACATGGCAATTGTTTGATTAATTTAATTTAAGTGATAAATCTCCTATTTGTGATTATTTATATTTATATTTAACCGTAATTATTTATAAAATCACTATATTTAATCTTTTTTTTATTCAAGTTTTAATTAGTTTTAATTAGTGGGACAAAAATGACGATAAAAAATAAAAAGACTAAAGAATCGAAAACATCCCAAGTAAGTTCGTCGACTAGTGCATCAAGTAGTGTACAGAAGACGAGCAGCGTGCAAAGCAGCAGTACTGCACAGAAGATAACTTCGTCTGGTAAAAAAGTTCGCTACATTGAAGTAAAAGTAGAAGAAGACGATCCTCTCATGATAACCGATGTGACTGATCACAACTCTTTAAGCGGTTCCACAATATCGGAATATTACAATAGCCATCCGCACTATATCATAACTGAAGCTCCTTCAGTGACCGATTTATCTCAAGTGAAAACTCAAGAACTTCAGGTTAGCGACATGACTCAGTCGGTTACCGGCGAATTTGTCTCAAGCTCTAAGCTACAAGAATCTTCGTCGTCACACCAGCAGAGTTCTAAAAGTGAAACATTCCAAACCTCTTCAACGTCTGTTCAACAATCTGGCTCCAGCCATAGTCAGACGTTTGACAGCACCGTTAATTCAACTGCCGGTAATCAGACTCTTAATACTGCTTTTCTAGAAGGTACTGCCGGAAACACTTCAGGCACCAGCAATACTTTTATATCGAAATCTCAAGGAGCTAATGCCACGAATACTTTTTTGCAATCGGAACGTCAAAATTTAAGCAAGCAATCGACACATCAAAGTAACGTTTCCGAAGTTGAAACAAAGTCATCAACAGCTACTGATAAAAAGAATGTACATAAACAAAATACACATAAAAATGCTCCGGAACCAGCAAAAAGAATTCAAAATATCAAATCGGACACTGCTAATTTTTATGGAGGCGAAGGTAGCCTAGATAAAGATACAAAAACTAAACATTTTACGAGCACCACACAATCAAGTGATCTTAAGAGTAGCAGTGTGACAAAATCATCTTCTTCTTCATATGTAGTTGAGATTGTTGATGGCAAGGAACGCATTGTTGATAGTTCTAAAAGGGAATGGGGTGATTCTAAAGAGCACGCATCTAAAGAAGCTTATGCTAGCATAAGCGGATCGGATATTAAGCCAGAGTCTGCCCATAGTATTCAAAGTTATGATATGAAATCCAAGTATGATACAGGTAAAGATGGAAAAAAGCCAACAAGTGAAATGATTGTAAAAGAACACTCTAAATTTATTAAAGATGGGAGTGAAATTAGTGGCCACACAAACATTACTACTGAGAAAGAAAACCTGAAACATAAACAAATTGTTTCTAATAAAGAGCAAACTACATCGAAAGATCAGACACATTCATCCAAGAACGTAAATGTTGAAGATAAATCATCTTTCGAAACTATTAAATCTAAAAATGAAAAAACCAGTGATAAACGACGTGCGAACAATACAACGGACTCGAGAAATTTTTATGGCTACGATTCTACCATACAGAATGAACTTAAGAAAGTCGGTGATATTTTACAAGTCGGAGATGCTGAAAGTGTAAATTTTTCTTCAAAAATACTAAAAAGCAGTACAAGTAGTGCTCAACAAGGGTCGACTTCTTCGTATGTATTTGGAGTCGTAGATGGTAAAGAAAAAATTGTCGATAGCTCTCACAGAGAATGGGGCGATAATAAAGAACACGCTACACACGAAAAAAGTCATAACATTAGCGGAACTGGAATAAAGCCACAACAAGAATACAGTCGCCAGGTGCTAGATAAAGAATCTCATTATGATACTGGAAAAGACGGAATACCGAAAAGTTCAACCCAAATCTCTGAAGAATCTCTATTGATAAAAGATGGAAAGGAGATAGCTTCAACCAGTAACAAATATAGTGGTGACTTTACAAAGAGAAAAGCCATATCGGAATATGTAACAGATCGCGACGATGTGCACAATCAACGAATTCAAGACATTACTAATGAAGACATCATCTCGTCTACTGAAACGACTTTATCTGACAGTAGAACTGACGTAAAGGGCTCTACGGATATAAAGAAGACTACAGAATTCTTGTCTACAGAAAAACAAAATTTGTCAAAGGAAAGTACATCTTCACAAACTAAAGACACTCTTACTACTTATGAAAGAAGTACAGGCACGTGGAATGGAAAGTTTGTTTATGAAAAAGATAGTGATAGACCTACTAAACCAAAGGAACGTTCACCTTTTGGTAGACCGGAACAGCCTAGACATCATTTAAAACGTCAAGACACCGAAGAAAACATTATATTGTCGTCGAGAGATATAAAAGATTTCACATCTATTAGTGATTTGAGAAAGATTATCGAGTCCACCACGAATAAGAAGAACGTTACCGTCAGCGATAAAAGCATTGTTATTAACAGGAATATCGACGACCGAGTTCTTAAGGATATCATAGAGACAGTTAAAAAATATCCATTTAAAAGGATAGAGAAAGTGACATTCGGTACAAAGATTAATGAAGACGTAAAAGATTTGTATGAAGGAGTCGATACAGAAGAACACACCAGAATTTTAAAAACAAGCAATGCAGATATTACCAAAAAGTCTTATGACATTGAGAAAACGAGGAGCCAAGTTGAAGTAACTCGCTACATAACGGAAAATGGTATAACTCGAAAGGAAACTACCTACGAAGATGCTAAAGAAGACGAGAAGGTTAAAACGAATGTTTTTGTTGACAAGAGCCAATCATCAGACATCAAAAACTTGGTGAGTTTTTATGCATATTTTACCATAAGGATGCCACTAAATTTTTTAAAGTATTCTTTTTGTTTCCCTTCAGTTTTCTGAAAAAACCATGAGGTACAAAAATCAACTGATAGCTTATATCTATCATACCTAAGCAAGTAGTATGTATTTTTTGGAAAACCGAAAAAAAAAAGAATGTAAGATTTTAAAATGTTAACCAATTTTTAGAGCGATGTCCAGAAGACGATCTCGGAATATGATGTTGTGGATCATTCAATCACGGACACAACAAGAAGAGACACCTCCGTCACCTCTGTTTACGACGAGACCATCATAGACGACAGAAAAACAGTACGTGACGACAGGACCACCATACAAGAGACTGTCATTGTAGACGAGGCCAGGCCAAGACACGGTGGCCCCAAGAAACCGGAAAAAATCACCAAGGAGCAGTGCATCTGTGAAATCTGCACTTGTGGGTGAGTCACCTTTGATTTTTTTTTATTAGTGTAATTTTAACTAGTATGTAGATCAAAAAGATTAAATATATAGAATATATTAGGTATAGAGGGCACTGGAAAAATTTTCCTGCAAAAATATTGATCCCATCGCCGTAATCAGGATGGCCATGGCGTAGTTAAATAGCCTTGTAAAGTCGGTGATGGACTGCGATTTTGTATCACGTGGTTCTAAATGTCACATTCGCCTTGCATCTATACAATTGAAAATTTTTGATGGTAGGTTAAAATTATTTACATACATATTTAAAAGACATTTGCCAAGTTGCAATTTCTTACGCTAGATAATGATATTCAAGGCTACCATGTAGCTGATAAGGTTTCAGGTTATAATTAGATCAAAAAATGCCACAGACTAACAACTTTTAACAACAAGCAGAACGTTCTCCTTACATTTTTTTAGTTGCGATTTCGTAATGTCATTTTTGTCGTCTACGTCATCGAGCATGACGTGACGCGTTGTATTCTATTTGACTTTTTTATTATTACAATAAGTAGCTGATTTTGTTTGGCATTGACCGTTAAAATTGAACGAAACATACCTAATCATTTTCTGTATCGCCTTGTTTTTTTTTTAAATTTCTTTCCGTTTCTAGCTTACTATATGACTTTAGGTTATTAATTATTCATTCATTACCTAAAGTTTAAGTTAATTCTAGTTAACGTCTAAGTTAACAACCAAAAAATTTAATTATTTTTGCTTGTCTCATAAAATCTATCGAAACGCGTAATAATTAGAAACGTTCTTCAGGAATGTTTGAGTTTTATTTTTAGTATCTACACCCGATTGGTACCTAACTAATTTGGCAAGTATTTACAAAAAAAGGAAAGCTAATTCTACATTTCTGTCGTTATTCGCCAGAGTTAAAAAGAGATTTTTTACTCACTTAAAAATTCCACGCACCGGTGATGTCATTACACTGCGACGAATGGCGAATACCTAGGTAGCCGCGTTGAGTAAAAACGTGACGTTTATTTTTTTTTATGATCCTGCAATTTTTTCAAATGAAATTGTAAATATAAATTATACATAAAATAAAATAAAGCGCTGTCCGCCTCTGTCTGTTTCTCCGCCACTTCTTTTAAATCACCTAACGGACTTCGATACTGTAAACGCGAAGATGCTTTATTATTATTGTTATTGTTATTATTGGGTTATAAATTATAATAAAATTATTAATGGACGACAACTATTTCTTATAATCTATCATATTTACAAAATAGTTTGTCCTGACTGCCTATCAACTCACAGCCAAAAATACTAAGTCTAGAAAGAAAGTTAAAATTTGGAAGATAGGTTCATTTTATATAACCTAAGCATCCGCTAAGAAAGCATTTTTGAAAATCTGTGCGAAGCTGGGGGCGGGCGGCTAGTTATAAAATAAAATAATGGGGTTGTATGTACGCTTTAAAAGAATAATATCTTTCTCAATGTGAGGAGTTCTATCTAGTACGCCACGCTAACCATCTGCGGTTTCTTTTTCTCTGAGTTCGCTTAGGCAAGGAAGTTACCTTCGCGATGTCTTTCTTCACATTTGTATCAAATGTGTATAAAAATTAAGTAATCATTATTTTTAGTCTACATTATATAATGAGAGAGTCGGTAGCGCAGTGGGAAAGATGCGGCCCATCATGTCGAGAGGTCCTAGTTCGATCCCGGGTCATGCTATGCAGCAATGGCTTTTTTTTTCTAAAAAAAAAACTTAAGTGCATTTACTGATTGATCTCAAACGGTGAAGGGAAACATCACAAGGAAACCTGCATGCGGCAAAGAAGAAATTCTAAGACGCATATGAAGTCTACCAATCCGCACTGGGCCAGCGTGGTGGATCATATAGCCCATATGCCCTTGTTGAGTAGGTAGGCCTGTGCCCCTGCATTGAGGACATACAAGGTGTCCCAAAATTCAACCGTAAGCGGGAACCAGGGAGTGGACAAGTTAACGACTACTCGGGGAAAAATAATAAAAAAAATCAGTCTTGTTTTTTTTGAAGTTATAATATTTTTTTATAAAAACATTGAAATTTAACAATTTTTATGACTACAAATTTGCCACTATCACTGTATTTTTTTTTTGTATTAGCAACCTAAGTAGCAATGCTGTTCATAACAAAACGAGAATAAAAGTAAAATAAGTTCAAAATAAAACGAGAATACCTGTAGTTTCACATTAAAACTACAGGTATTAAAACTACACGTATTCTCGTTTTATTTTTAAACTGTTATGAACAGCAATGCTACATACTTTAGGTTGCTAATACAAAATAAATTACAGTGATACTGACAAATTTGTAGTCATAGTAACTAAAAATATTCTAGAGTGTCAAATTTCAAATATTTTTTTAAATATTATAACTTAAAAGAAAATAGTTCATTTTTTTTAAAATTATTTTTCCCTGGGTAGTCGTTAACTTGTCCACTCCCTGGTTCCCGTTTTACGGTTGAATTTTGGGACACCTTGTATAATAGGCTGCGATGATCATGATGATATAAAGTAGAACCGCCCGGGTTTCATCAATAGCTGCGATAAGCCATCGGCAGCCGATGCGCTATAGTCGGAAACAAAATTGTATTTGGTAAGAACAAATCAAATCTGAGTCACCGTGGCCGATTAATGGTTTTGCAAGAATGGTTTAACCGCATTTGGTATATGATTGGAAGGCAGTGTGGGTGGTTTCCATTTATTGTTGACACAGTCGTTTCAATTGCAGCTGTTAGTTGATGGTGAATTTACACTTTAAATTTAAAATTATATTAACTGTGCCCGCGTGGACTTTCAGTTTGTTTCTAAATTTCGGGTAACCCCTCAGTAGTAGCGTACGCGTCTTGACCTACTTGCACTGCCTCCGTGGCTTCACGTCGCGGTCGCGCTTCATGCAATAAAAAGTGACAATAAACTGATTGATTTTGATAAAGATTCATAATTGTTGATAATATGGCTAATAAACATCACCTAACGATTTTAATTATTTTTTGAATACAAAAACTTAGTTTTGTGGCTTAAATATTAAAGGTAAACATAATATGCTGTCGCTGACTTTTTTGCAGGCATCATCAAATTGTACAACTTTGCTATAGAAATCAATCACATATCTCTCGTTCACCGCGTTCAATTACCGCGAAAAAGCCTCTTCATTTTAGCCTACATATGTCCACTAACTATTGCTGAAAATAAACAAACAAACATACAAATTTTACCTCTTTATAATATTGGTATAGATGAGTAGAGAAAAACAGTAAGAATAAATGTGTACGAATAAATAAAACAAGAAAAGCCATACTGCGTTTCGCAGTCAAAAATAGGACAGCCCGTCTGGCGACAGTAACAGAAAACCACTGTGAAATAACAGCATGAGTGCTGTTGTGTTTCGTTGAGTGAGTAAGGAATGCAATAGACTATTTACCTATCCCTTCCTAAACCCTTACATTTTATCCTATGATTGGCTGCGCACTAGCAGCATCCGTGGCGTTGCTTGTGTTTATAGGCGACAGTAGCCACTTACCACCAAGTGGTCTTATACAGGTAATATGAAAAACCATTTATTTATATTTCAAATATACTTATGTCATTTTTTATAAAATGAATTTATTTTATAAACAAAGTTTACAAAAATTTGATTATAAATTAAGCATAAAGTTAACTAAAGTAAGATTATGTGACACGTGACATGAGAAAATTATATTATTTGATGTAAAATTTTAATATATTATACATTTTTTCAAATGAAAACTGTCTTCTGAGTATATTTCAATATACAAAATATCGTTGTGATAGAACGATTATGTTTTTACTCCCGATAAAGTTGAATAAAACATTTGTCCTCCTCATTATAATAAATTAAGATGATATACTTCAATTCTTTAATCTTATATTGTGATGTCAATAGGTGAAGGTTGATCCACAAATTAAATCTAAGCTGTTGTAACATTGCGATTATCGCTGGTTCTCAAAGCTATAATTCCTTAGGAGAAACTTCAAACTTTCACAATTGCCCTATAGAATTATCAATTTGTAATATAATTAATAAAATAACTTAATCTCGATTTAATTTATGCAATACGAAATTTTTAGAATTCTGCGGCAATGTAGGAAGTTGAATCAGTCGCAGCGTCTTTTTTTTTTTCTTCAGTTTTTGGAGCAGAGCATCGCACTACCTACTTAAGTTCAGAATACACAATTTTATGCAGTTAACTATGTTTTTAAAAATAAATTTGCATAAAATTACTTAGGAATAAATATGACTATTCATATACGAATAGAACACATGAAATATATTCCCTTAAAGAGAGAATAAGAATGATTTTAATGGACATATTTTTAGTTATTAATCAATTTAGTAACTAGTTTTAAATTATTTTAATAGATTCAATAGTATTTAGACTAGATTAGTACTTTACCTGTAAGGTGTAATTTAATAAAAAAATGAAATAAATTTCCATCCTATTTCTTTCCATATCTAGGAGTATTTTTACATATCGTAATTACAAAAGATGGTACATATATCCATATTCTACATTATAAAAGTCCGCAAACTTTTTCTAAAGCACCCAAAGAATTTGTATTCGGATTGCATCCGTGCGAAGTCCAGCTGAATAATAAAAAAAAAAAAAACAATAAAAAATCAAATAAAAACAGTTTTTATGCGCATTTTATCCAAATAATATCCAAATTTTATCCATTTAATGTATTGCATATTTCGTAAGTTTACACTAGGTATTTAATCACTGCAGACACGTGGGCAAGCACACTACTGTTGCGCCAGCGAGCGTTAAGAAATAAAACTTTAATGGTACAAAGAGTCAAAAGATAACATTTAATATGTCAGTAAATATGTTAAGTACTAAGTTATTCACATAGTTCTGTCGAAATGTATTCAATATTGTCTACAATATAAGTGAGTTTTTTTTTCATTATAGAAACAACACCTAATACGTTTGTCTTGAGAGCCTGAGATTTGAGGTATCAGTTTTACATTATTCTTACATTTTATTTCATTATTTGAAATTTGCAGCCTTGATTGGTTAATACTATGAGACGTATGGATTTGGGGCGTTTTGTAATTGCGTCTTTTCTTCATATCATTTCCGAGATTATTGTTTCCAATGCATGATGATTTCACATGTCTTCTAATATTTCCAGTCTTGACTAGACACTCCAGAATTCGTTCATCATTGGAGCAGACTCAGTAGTGCAGGCTCATTCTAACTTCCGTTTGTCTTGTCCATATCTTTAGATGCACTAGGCTATGGCTGCTTTTATATGTAAATCTGTGGACTCGGATGTAATAGCACTAAATCCTATTTAGTTAAAACTCCCATATGTGGTTTGCGTCTGCGTCAAATTCTTAATTTATATAAATTTTCATGTATCAAACATACAATAATTTGTAATAAATACAATATTTTTAAAGGCAAGCAGGTATCTTACAACAGACATATTCTTATTAAAGAATTCAGGGGTGATCAAGTTTTTAATATTGCATCTCCCTTTACAGATTGCATTTGTTGCAACATCTTTTTACAACTAGTCGCTTGTAGCTTTATATAATTTTATTCAAAGAAAACTCCCAAGAATATAATTATATTAAATGATGATTATTATTCTATTAATTTATCGTTGCTTTTTGAAATATTTTTTTTTATTATTCTTTAAAAAAAAATGTTAATACACTTATTAGTAATATTCCCTAAGTGGCAGATTCTGGAAAAAGCAGATTCTGGGAACGTACGTCCAGTGTCGGACAGTAATCTGAGCATAGCTGAGTAATCTGAGCAAGTAAATTTTGTCCAAAACTTTTGATCCGACTTCAAAATTAACCACTATTTGGAATGGACCTTCAGGTTTACATAGGCTAATAATACTGTTTTTGAAAACGAAATCGCAAGTATAATTTATAATAATTTATGTAATTACAATAATTAGACTATCACAGTTTCCAACGCTGAATCTACGAGGACATTTCAAAGCCATGTCGTCACACCAAAATATATAGTAGACAGAGTTGTTTAAATTGAAATTTTTATGCAGTTTCTTATACAGGTTTTTAATTAGCGTTACTTCCTTCGTAACGTCGCGTCGCCCGTGTCTGATTGCGCCAGGCGCCACTCATCAACGCCTCCATTGAAAATTCAAATTAGCGAAAACAGACTTCAATACAAAGTAAAATCTCCCCCTTTTACAAAGTGTTAATGGAATTACAGACTTGTTAAAAACTCCAGTCGCGAACTGTACCGTTATGAAGACAATTAGTTTCGATTAATCTATTGTACTCGAGTGCACCGTGATGACCATTTTAGGAGCGAATTGAACTCGTCGCTTGTTAGAATTTAACGTGGTTTGCATACACAATTATAACATTTATACCAGTAGTAAAAATTATAATACCAATATCGTCATCAGCAGACCACAACGTTCACCGTTGAAAATCTTCTTCTTTAGGGAGTAATTGTCCATAAAAGAAATTCTATTCAAAATGGCCACCTTTAGCTACAGGCCTTAATCTGTTTGGCCGCGAATCTATGGATTTACGTACTGTTTCCATTGGAAATTTAGCCACTGCTTGCTCCAGAGATTTCTTAAAAGACTCAATGTCGGCGTGTCGTTTAGAGCAGGCCATGTCTTCTAAAACTGACCATAATTTGTAGTCTAAGGGGTTCAGGTCTGGGTTAGATGAAAGCCAGTCTTCAGCTATTATAAAGTCCAGAACGTTGCTTTCGAGCCAGGCTTGGGTAGTTCGTGCATTGTGACCAGGTGCAGAGTCCTGCTGGAAAGTTGTAGAGGTTTAATACATATATTATAGCGGTAAGAGCATTGTCATAATCGTACATTCGATCATAAATATTACCATCACATAATCATGATGGAGCGGATTAAAATTGAGACCAATTTTTCAGCTCATTTGCATTAAAAACTTTCTAAAGAATCCATTGTGCCCGAGTTGACGTACGAAAAAATAGAGAAAATACAAATAGGGCGAATCGCGCCCGGTCGCGAGTTTTTAGGCGCGAGTTGACTAATAAACCATTTTTCGTAATTTTTTAAATTGAGTTATAAACTGGAATTAAAATTAAAATTAAGTGTATAATAAACTTCTTTTTTTAAATTTCTTTTTTTAAATGTGGAACTTGTAACGCGAGAGCAATATAAAAATAATAACCCTTTAAAAAATTTAAAAAAAAGGAAGAAAAATATAATAAATCTGACATTCTTAAGCGGCTCAAAACTAACTAGCCTATTGTTAACTAGCGACTCACCCCCGGCTTCGCACGGAGTTGAAATTTTCAAAAATCCTTTCATAGTGGATTTGACTGTGTTGGCTGTGTTTTGGCTGTGTGTTGATAGTCTGGATAAACAATTTTATAATTATAGAAGAAAATTATATCGTTGACCTCATGCGATGAAATATTTCTGTTTATTATTGTATTTAATAAATATATATCGTCCATTGTTCTATATATTATTCTATATGTCGTCGTTGTCAAACCAAAATCTGCTATGTGAAAAAAGTATACTTTTGAGATATTAACATAAAAAGCTTTCCTGATTTTTTTTACATGAAGGTGATATTTAAAATGAAAATTAAGCTTGTTATACGTAAACTATTGGTCTTTTAAACATTAAAATTTAATAATTTATTTATTATATAGGTATTTTGATACTGAAGTAAATTTTGCACATAACAGGTTCTAGTTGCTGCGCATAGCATGAGGTCGTAGTTCGACAAAAGTACTCTTAAGCAATTAGCAGTTATTTTATACGATACTGATAAAGCAGTGAACTATTCACTAAGGTCAAAATGTTGGAATTTCAAAAAAGTGCACGTAGCAGATTTTGGTTTGACAACGACGATATGTTAGGTTTCTATAAATATATTTTACTTACTTGAACTGTATTTAAGCAGTTAGGTAATTGTAATAAACATTCAATAAAGAAATGTAAAGGTACTCAATCTAATTTTTAATTAGATTCTTTAGAGGCAGACAAACTAGAAGAAAACAGAACTAGTTCGAGATTAAACTGTCGAGAAAGCTGTAGGTTTCTCTTTTCTATTCCTAAGGTGGAATGGAGGTGCGAATTGAAAATAGCGAAAAAGAATGATAATATTGCAGAAGAACAGTAATTATTGTTATTGAACTATTAACAAACAATTTCTACAACACATAATAAATGGACTAAAAATAAATTAACAAATTTCAAGTGTTGTCTGTTGGTATGAGGAACCGTTTCTTTTATAATAGACTTTAATTAAAAAAGTTTGAATTGGATAGATAAATAAAATAAAAATTCTGAGAAAAAAAAGTAAATCACTACTCAAAAAGAGCTTTCATACAGTAATAAAAATTTTCAGCGACAACTATATTATTTTTTAAGCTTTTTAATTAACTTTAAGTTCGGTACTAAAGTTTAAATCGGCTAATTTTATTTCTTTTTCAAATTTTAGACAATGTTTAAGAAAAAAATCTTCTAATTTTAAATTTGTTCCCTTATCTCAATTTGTTGTACAATATTGCACCTTATTCATAGGTAAAATTGCTCTCATTTTGGTAAAATTGTGTTCGATCTGACGTTAGTCCTTGTCTTAGTTTAATATTCAACGAAATTATTTGAAAGCTCGAAACAATGCTTTAGATATGTTTTTAATTTTGCACAAAACTGACATATTTATTTTATTTATTATAAAAAATTACGTGAAAATTACAAATAAGGAAACATTTTAAAATGCATAATAGTAAAATCCATTTTAAATGAAATTAAGTAGATATCTGTTTTATTAAAAAAAAAATCGAAAGCTGGGTTAAAAAATAATTAAAGACAAAAATAAGATACTCTTGAATTATTTCGTAAATATTTCAAGTCCACTTACAAACAATTTCTATGAAATCCTAATATATTATTATTCTAACTCATGTTAGTACCAAATAGGTATATGCTTTTTTAAACCTTGATCATGAGTATGTATGTGTTTCATTGCACATTAAGGAAACATTTTTACTGAGCTCATAGCAGAACATTACGTAATCGACTATTAGTTGCGCTTGCCGTAATGGCATTACGAGAACCATATTTTTATTCTCTTTACAATTATTTTATGCCACCTGTGCCCGCGAATTAGCACGCGCTTTATTTCGTTTTTTTAAAGTACCGCAGGAACCTAACATTTTTCCAGGATAAAAAGTGTCCTATATGTTAACCCAGGTAATAAACTATGTGTGTGCCAAATTTCATCCAAATCCGTTTAGCAGTTTTTGCGTGGTCGAATAACAAACATCCAAACATAAAAAAACATTTCCTCTTTATAATATTAGTATAGATTTATAACGTACTATACTAGCTGGTGTCCCGACTTCGTCCGCGTTGAAAAATGAAAAATATAACACCTGAGAGAATATAAGTGTTGACGACAGTGGCGCCAAATTTTTTAAATTTTTAGACGATCCTTCTTGAACCTAACATTTTGCCAGTATAAAAAGTATCCTACTTATATGTTAATCCAGGTAATAAACTATTTGCGTGCTAAATTTCATCTAAATCCGTTCAACAGTTTTTGTTTGATCGAGTAACAAACATACAAACATATTTAGCGTTACTTACATAGATAGTAAGTTAGCGAAGAAATAGACAGTTTTTTTTTTATAATACTTAGATAAATAGATTTTTCTTTGAAAAAAATTAAAATAAAAAGGAATTAAAAACGTAGTTATGAATTTTAATGTAAGGTCCGAGTCGAAAAATAAATAAGGCATACATTGACGCCTGACATTATACTTTTGCCAAGCGATCTTTACTTTTAGATAGCTTGGTGCCTGCTGCTTGGCCCGCCTGTAATATTTAACCTATGTCCTGAAATTTTATCCTAACTATTTGTGAAAGAATTTTTTAAATCGAATGAGTACCTAGTTTCAAAGATTCATACACACAAACAAACATCAAATTTTACCTCTTTGTAATATTAGTATAGATTGGTATAGATAAGGGCGTGGAATGTGGAAACAATAAAAAATCTAAATAAATTTTCAATTTTTTCTTATTTCATCTTAGTAGGTACCGTGAAACGATTTTACTGCCAACGACCGAGATCTATCTTTGGAAATGCAAAACAAAGAGAATCGATCATTTGGCATGACATCATTTCGTGCTTTTTCTGTATCTATACGTGTGCAACGCGATAAACTCTGACCACAGATGCCTCATTACATTAATAAACATTATTTACCTCATTGATTCATACGGTTTTATGTCAAGTTCAACACAGTGTTCGTTTTGTGCCAATTCCACTCTACTTTGTTTTTTATTTATTTTTTAATGTGATGGCCGTCAGATAAGCTGACGGTTCACTGATGGTAAGTGACTACCGTCGCCTATAACACAAGTAACGTCACAGGTGCTACAAGCGCACTGCCGACCATAGAATCCATACTAATTACAAGATAGCTGTTCGTACGCGTGGTATTCAGAATAACGCGTAACTTTTTTGTTTGTAAACAGATTGAATTACCGGAAAATTGCTACAATACATCAGTGGAAACCACATGAAAATCGGTTAAGCCGTTTCTGAGATTAGAGTGCACAAACAAACCAGACAAAAATCCTAAAAACTATTTTTTTGATATCGGTAACATAAGTACAATGTGTACAAATTGTTTTTTTTTTTTTTTTTTGAAAAACTCGGCTGTGTACAGACATGGCTGTGATAAATCAATAAGGCAAGCACCTCAATCCCTCGACCAATGGCTTTGTGTAGGTACATATAATATTGATTGTAAAACATTTGAATAAATAAGCGCAAGACAGTCAAATTACTGGTCACCTGTAAATAACTAATGTTCGATCGATATCTTCAAGCGACTTCTTCATTTTAGAAACAAACAATTAAAATTAATGTTATGTTCATATTAATTAATATTTCTTTAATAATTAATAAAAGCAAACTGATAAAATGAAAGTGTGTCTGTTTGTTTTTGTAATAAACAAAATTCCAATGCGCGAATTATCGATCTGCAGGACCTCTATTATCCTTTTTTCCATTAGTGAAAACCGAATTAAAATCGGTCTACCGTACACGCGTGATGCCGTGACCAAGAAAAATGGAGATTCATTTTTATATATAGAAAAAGATAATACGCTAGTAAATGGGATAATATTATGTTGATATATTTTGCCTCCCCAAGGTCAAGCTATCTCCGTACAAAGTTCCATCAAAGTTAGTTTAAATTTAGGCGTGAAGACGTAACAAACAGACATACCGAGAGACTGGGTTACTTTTGCTTTTATAGTTGTTGCATGCGACTTCGTCCGCGTCTCTTTATAAAATATTACTTGCTGATAATGTAGCTTTCTATAGGTGAAAGAATTTTTAAAATCGGTCCAGTAGTTAGTTTATTCATTACAAACATACATACAAATCTCTTCTATTTATCTTTTTTTATTAGTATTAGTTATAATAACACAAACATTAGGAAGTTTTTTATTGCCAATTAATTGTAGGTACTTGTCACAGACTGTTAAGGTTCTACCCAATTTTATTGTTCCAATTATCCAACTCGCATAATCGACCTTATTATTTAATTGATATGACCCAAAATTAAATGTATCTAAAATATCCGCTTGCACCATTCATACAAATAAATATAATTCCTGTATTAATTCTAATTTTTGAGAACTATTTGGTATAAGACGATATTTTCTGATTATTTTATTGAACATACACTAATGCAAAAGTGTGTTTGTTTGTTATACTACTGGACCGATCATCGTGAAATTTTAGATAACGTTGTCAGGGATACAGACATAAAAATTCATCTAAAAATAAAAACAAAAAATTCAACTCCTGCCAAACGTATTTGAGCAATGAAGATTGAATGAATGTTTAACAATTAAGAAAAAGGAGCGCGGGTATATTCGCGGGCAAAAGAATAAGTAATACCACAGAATAAATAATAGTACTAGCTTAGGTACGCAAGTAAGTAAGTACATTGCATAGCAATCAAATAGATATTTTTTTCGAAATTTAATCTAATGATTTTGATGTAAACTTCATGCATTTTTGGAGAACCGATTTTCATATTTAAGGCCCTCGGTACGGAATTTTTATGAGGAGTAAAATTAATACAAGCGTTACGTTATTTGTCACTTTGAGATTTGTGCCCAATTCTATTCTCTGGATTTATAAAAGCAAACGTCGAAATCTTGTATTAAAAGTGTACTCCGCGTTGAGGAACGAAACGATAGCGCGTTATACCTGCCGGCGGGCGCAGCGACATCTGTCATCGAAAAAATGAACTATTTGAACTTTTGAATGTAGTGACATCTGTGTATACCGAACGTAACTAATAACATAACTTTTGTTGGAATACTTGACACCTGAGTATGCAGAATGTAACTAAATAATATAAAGTAATTAGGTATCCAGTTATCTATTGACACGAGGAAAATTTTATACATTTAATTTTATACCTACGTTTAAAGGAGTGAATTCCAGTCGTGCGTCGGAGCTGGCTGACATACATAACTTTTTTTAATGTTTATTTGTGACTGTTTTTCTTAAATTATTTCTGAAACGGTTGAACCGATTTTAACGAGACTTTCATTGATAGGTAGATGATTATTCATAGAAGGATCTAGAAACATTTTCAACCTATGTAGATATATGCACACGATCATAATTTACTTAATAAAATGGCTTCGATAATTATAATGAAATAGATGCGAAAGTAAGTAGTGTGAATAGTGAAACGAAAGTCAACGCAGGTTACGCAGGGCAATTACTCGAGTGTAACTGTGGGCTCCGCTCAGCCAGCGTGACTGAGACTGTTGTTGAACGGCCTGCAGTTGCAACATGTACGGTTAATCCTATACTCTGGCATCGTATGGCTTTATACTGTATTGATTCCATTGTAGGCGCTGGAAGGCACATCAACTACATAATGGGATTCACTCACCTACTCCGACGCGTGTATTGCAGGTTACAAACCAATGACCTCGTGTTCTCATTTTAAAACTTTACCAACATGATTTTTTTAAATTGAAGCAAAGACAACAACATTGCGTTATACCTAATTCCTATTTTAAGAAGTTTCTTTTTTTAATTTTATTCTTGGTTAGAATGGGTTATGTAGTCATTTGTATAACGATATTTGTATAAATCTATACCTATCTATACATATGTATAATAAAATCGTAAACGAGACATGTCTGTACATTAAATATTTAAAAAAAATTGTACACGTTACATAACTGGTAAAAAATTTTTTTTTTTAGATTTTTTTGTCTGTTTTCTGTGCGTTCGTGCACGCAAATCTCAGAAACGGTTTAATTGATTTGAATGCGGTTTTCACTTATGTATTGTAGCAAGCTTCCAGTAACATTTAGTGTTTGTTTCATTCCAATGGGTTTACAAATGAAAAAGTTACGCGCTATACCGGATACCACACGTACGAAGTTGCGGGCTCAGCTAGTTTATTCTATAACTGAAGTCCCTATCCGGGCTTCGCAGGGATGCAAATTCCTCCTCCTCCTCCTTCCTCGTTTATCGCTTTTTCCAGTAGTAAATCAAACAGCACGTGTGCTGTTGTGTTTCGGTGAGTGAGTAAGGGATGCCAGAGCCCATTTCCCTATTACCTCCTTAACCCTACTTTAGTCGGTAGCGCACTTGCAGCACCTGTGGCGTTGCTTGGGTTATAGGCGACGGTAGTCACTTATTACCATCAAGTGGACCGTCAGCCTGTCTGCCGATATTAACATTTAAAAAATCCATTGGGTGATATAGAATGAGTTAGCGGAAAAACATAAACACTAAAATAAATAAAATAAAATAAAATAAAATGAAATAAAATAAAATAAAATAAATCTTTATTTGCGCGAACACATGTTTACAGGATTTTAATTTGTATACAGCAGTTACAGTACAAAGTATGTTCTACCCGCCAAGGGCATGCAAATATTTGTGTTTAATTGTTGGTAAACTAATATATTAATAAAGGAATTAATGTTTCTTATTATAAAATTCTTTAACATCATAATAACAACAATCTAATAACCATTTTGTTAATGTTCTTATAAATTTAGGATCCGGCAATTCTTTTCACTTCGCTGATAAATCTGACTGCCATTTTTCTTCACTTTATCAGTGGCTATCCTCTGTTCACGAACACATACAAAAAATTAACATCCCGTAAGAGCGACCTGGCTCACTTTAACGTGGGACAGTTATTTTTTGGCAGTGATAAGTGGAATCATTGATCCTAATACAATGCATTTTTAAAGGAATTATCTAATTATTAGAAATATATATATTCATTAAAGCGCTAATGTATACTGATACGTCAGCATACATCAGATTTATGTTGTAATTTGAACTGTCTTGCACTTATTTATTCGAATGTTTTGACATAATCAATATTATACTTAGTTACCGACACAAAGCCTTTGGTTGACAAGCCCAATGGGTCCAATGTGTGCTTACCTTATTCCTTCGTCACAGAGGACATCAGTTCGAGTTCCGGGGAAGATCCAATTTTGGAAATGAACTTTTCAAAATTGAATCTGGTCTGGATCTGACAAGTAATCGCAAACCACACTGCATTTCGGAGTTTTTGGGCAGTAACCACCTCTTACAAAAGATCACCATGAAATAAAAGCATTTGTGCTGATGTGATTCGTTGAGTGAGCAAGGAATACCTGAGTTTTCCCAGGGACCCTAGCCAAGATGCAAACTATTGCAAACGCTTCCTTTGCGTACTTACGAAACGAAACAAATAAAGCCCGGTGATTGGTTGGAAGCGTTTGCAATAGTTTCCATCTTGGCTAGGGCCCCTGTTCTACTATGGCTTGCAGCGTACTTGCAGCACCTGTGGCGTTGCTTTTTTAGGCCACCTACCATTAAGGGGACCGTTACCCTGTCTGAAGACCTTCTCATTAAAAAAATAATTCGGAAAATATGTATCTATCCATTATCGCGCTAATGTATGATGTATGCTTATACATGGTGCTGATTTTTTTAAAATGTTTATACATAATTAGTTAAATATAGATAATATAGATAATAAATATATAATAACTATAGCAAGGCAGCTATAGTTGTCTGTTTAACGAAATGTACTCTAAGGCTATCTACACTACACGTGTTTGTTATGTTAGAAAACCTAGGTGTTCTCTTATCGCCTAACTGCCAATCAGGTCACGTACTAGGCGAAGGCTTGTAAAACACACGCCTGTATTGGTTACTAATCGAATCTATGACCAAATAAGAATAAATATTTTCATAGTAAATGTTCAACTAAGCCCCATGGCGAAATTATTCAGAGATTTCTCGCATCGAACGTGACAGTTTTATATCATACACAGTCCAGGGTTTGGATTGTCTAATACTTTATAATGCCTTGGGACAAGGATAACAAGTATAATATAGCTTCGATTTATATATAACTAGCTTTTCCTCGCGGCTTCGTACGCGTGGTATTCGGTATAGCGCGTAACTTTTTTGTTTGTAAACAGATTGGAATGAAATATACACTAAATATTACCGGAAGCTTGCTACAAAACATCAGTGGAAACCACATGAAAATCGGTTAAGCCGATTCTGAGATTAGCGTGCACAAAAGCATTATTGGCGAACAACTATTTTATTATCTTATATATAAAAATGAATCCACATTTCTCTTGGTCACGGCATCACGCGTGAACGGGTAGACAGATTTTAATTCGGTTTTCACTAATGGAAAGAGGGATGAACGGGGAATGTTTTAGTATATAAAAATTGCACCACGGGCGAAGCCGGGGGCGGGCCGCTAGTAGATTATAAAAAATACCTTCGCAAATAATGCATTTTTTGGAACAAATTTGATTACCATAAAAAAGGTTATAGTGAGTCAACTTTAAAAGATAGAGACATATGCTGATGTTTACTTATTTTTAGAACTTTTAAACGGCAATCATTTCCGTCATAGATGATTTTTGCGTAACTTTAACCGTTTACGCAGCGCACGCAACGGAAGCTCTCAAAAGGGGTAATTTTCCCGTTTTTGCAACATTTTTCATTGAAGCTCCGCTCCTATTGGCAGTAGCCTGATGTTATATATATCTATCTTCGATATCCTCGATAAACGGACTATCCACACAAAAAGATTTTTTCAACTCGAACCAGTAGTTCCTGAGATTAGCGCGTTCAACCAAACAAACAAACAAACTCTTCAGCTTTATAATTTATACTTCGAAAATAAGCTGAAATCACGTGTAGATGTTTTATTATGCCGTGATTTGCAATACCGCGAGGCACAGGACGGCATATTTTCTTTGATATTGGATTTATTTTTTATTACCACTCAATTGAGAAGACGTATACGCGTTTGTAATGTTGGTGTTGGACTGAGCGACTTTGTACCACGAGGCATAAGAAAAAATATTCTTATTTATTCTTATGCACGAGGCTCTAAACATAAAATTACGGATCCTTTCGTCTTGCTCGATCTTGTTATTTTTGGAAATCTTTGGTAACAAACAAACAAACTCACCTACGAATTTATAATATTAGTTAGGATGAAGCTTTTTCGTTTTTATATTCATAGATCTTATCACACATAGCACGATCCCCACTGTTTGTTGAGAATTGTGATAACTATTGTATGCAAATCTTTATGGAGCATGTTTAGCGGGACAAATAACTAACTTAATAATGTTTAATTTGTCTATAGAACAGATGTGTTTATGGTACTCATTAAGGAGCATGTCTTTTAGGATTTTCTTCAAGCAAATTGTTTTTACACTAGCAGATTTGTGTCCCTTATACTTATTTTTGGTAAATAAAAAATTATAATACTCGCGGAAATAAAAGTAATAACTTTAAAAAAGGGTCTAATATGTCAGCTCCTATGCCCGACTGGAGTTCATTCCTTTAAACGCATGAAATTAAATGTAGGTAAAAAAATTCCTTATGTCAATAGATGACTAGATACCTAATTACCTTATATTATTCAGTTACAATCTACATACTCAGATGTCACGTGTTCCAACAAACGTTATGTTAGTTACGTTCGTTATACACAGATGTCACCACGTTTTATAAGTTCAAATATTTTCGACGACAGATGTCGATGCTCGTTTCGATCCTCAACGCGGACTGCGGTTTTCATACAAGATTTCGACGTTTGCTTTTATAAGCACAGAAAAACAATAAGATTAGGGAGCATAAATACATGCGTCAGGTGTCGCACAAATATCAAAGTGACAGATAACGTAACGCTTTTTCGTGAACGCTTGTATTAATTTTACTTAAATTTCCGTGGGCCTCATATTAAAGTCGATTCTTAAGGAGTAAACTCTAAATGTTAAATAGAAATATAGTTAACAGTGATATAGAAAATTAATACGTAATAATATACCTAAATAAATTACCTAATATAAATAATATACCTAATATAGTTCCGTAACTTACTAAAATACACTCTAATCTTTCAAAAACTTAAAAACTATGTTATATACCTTAACTATAGGTACTTATGAAGTACTAAAGATATGTCGTAGGTATGTGGCAAGAACGCTCCCCGAGTAAGGACTTACTTGGTCTTTATGTAGGAGGGAGGTGATGACAATAAAATTATATCAACAGCAACAATATGTACGATCAATAAAACCGTTATATTTGTCGTCGTAAACGCCCGTCCGTCTTCCGTTTGATATCATCAAAGATACAAACGATGGTCAGATGGTAGGTAATCGCGAGCAGTCTAATAAGCAAAGTGCTGGATGGTTTGTGCGCCCACGCGTCGTTCAATTGAAAAATATTCCTAGCATTGAATTGACCTTATAGTGTCTCACAATCTTAAACTTTTACGGAGGCTTGTCTGTTTATTAATAATGAATGTAATTAGTTTATTTGACAGCCGCATATCAGCCATTAATGGATAGAACCTAACCTTGATATTTCAACAACAAAAAAATCTTTTACCTATTTAGAACTCGTTTCTAGCAGCGCTAGAGCTTTTATATGTAAGTCATATTGATATTAGTTATATAATTCATTTACAGACTAGCTTAACCGTACTCATATTTTAAGCAAAATGTTTATGCATTTCTTTTCTGAATCGCTTTTTTAATTATGTTGATAAAAATTAATTAATTGTAGAATTAAACTGAAGGAGGTGTTTAATGTTTTTGTCTTATGCTTTAATCTTGTGGTAATTCTCTGTGCCGTTAATAAACAGCAGTAAATTTTCAAATAAATTTTTCAAGTATTTAATTGCGCATACATTACTTATAAATTTAGTAAGATGGTATGTTGATTCATAATATAAATAAAATATTTAAAAAATACACACTGCCGTGTTTTTACGTATAAGTACTAGTAATATCAAGAAAGGCATGAGAAGAGAAATTATGTAGCACTAATAGGGCAAACAAGGTACCTAACAACAGTTGTCTCAATAATGCGCTAGTTTCATAAGAATTAAAAAGTATGTATTATAAAAAGAATAATAGTCTGTATCGCTTGTTTGTTATTAAACATAAAATCTTCTCTTTTCTATGAGTATCTACAAAAAAACAGCTATTTCTTGTTTAATATAGCTATTGACTAAAGTTAGTACCTATAATCAATTTTAAAAAATTGGGCACTGTTTTTTCCTGCACCTTCGAAATTATTATGGTCTAACACCAGCGATCCGGTAGAACTAGAACACTTAAGTGTTGTATCATACCACTAGTGGTTCAATGTGGTACAACACTATTTCGACCAGTGGGCGAACACGAACACTAAGTTATCTAAACCCTAAACAGTGTAATTACCTCGTCTCGCAGGCTTTTTTCGCATTAAATAATTTTGATGACGACTTTGACAAAGAACCCGTTCACTAAGTGGTTAATGTGTTAGTCCTCTGGCTGAAGGGTCTCAGATTCGATTCCTGTCAATAACTGTCCTTGAAACGATGTTATCAAAATTTAAATTTTCAAAATTGGCTTTGGCTTGTTTTCTAGCCTATAGTGGGATATAAACTATTGTTGTGTTTATTCAGACGATTAGGTACTGATGTTTTCTATGCTTATTAGGCTCCTGTGTAGGCGTAGCGCCTATGCAGGAAAATTTTAGTACTTTTTCTATATCTGGAATGTTCTCATCATCATCATCTCAGCCGTAGGACGTTCAGCTCCTGGACAAAGGTCTCCCCCCCAATTCTCCAAAAGGATCGGTCAGAAGCAGCCTGGATCTACCGTCGACCCGTTGTCTATACTATACATCTTGTGGGTGGACGTCCTACGCTGTGCTTGCCGGTCCGTGGTTTCCACTCAAGAACCTTCCGGCCTCAACGGCCGTCGGTTCTCCGCACTGTATCCTGCCCACAGCCATTTAAGCTTACTAATCTGTTGGGCTATGTCGGTAACTCTCGTTAGTCTACGGATCTCCTCAGTCCAGATTCGATCTCGCAGTGTAGCCCCGAGTATAGCCCTCTCCACAGCTCGTTGAGCTTTCTCCTGAGGCCCTTAGCACAGAATACAATAATAGTACAACCCATAGCTAGAGACCACGTTTCAGAGCGTTATATAGGTATGTCATCACTGACAATTCAAATTTGGTCGAAAACTTTTGTTTTAAAACCCTGAGAAATTTTCGACGAGAAGATGTCTCGGAGCTTCCCGAACGCTGCCCATCCAAGTTGATATCGACGATTGACCTCCTCGAAGTTGGCTGTATTTAATTGGACTGTTTATTCCATCTAAAACTGGAATGTTCTATCTATCTAAAATAAAGGTTTCTTTAAGAATACTGTAAACAAATTCTTGTGGGATCAGTCAGCAGCACTTCTTATACGACGATAAGAGCCTACCATCGAGTGTACAATTAGGGTTGCCAGATTTTTTTTATACTGTAAGGGACGAAAAACGGGATTTTAATTTTTTTTTCCGGGACAAATGAAAAACATGCAATTTTACGTTCTTATTTTTATGTGTTTTTATTGCTAGTTAATATTTATATTTTAAAGAAGATCGTGTAAGTTTTAACATTATCTTTGTTTGATTTCCCATATTTGTAAAATTAAATGCATAATATTTGTAAATTCAACAACTGATAGAGAATCTGCTTCAATCTTTATTTTGGTTGTTGTTTCTATCGAAAACATTACATTATGCGTATTATTAATCGAATAATGTTGAAATACGGGACAGAGTCTGTCCCGGCAGGACGTTTAAAATCATGCCTGAAATACGGGATGTCCCGGGAAATACGGGACGTCTGGCAACGCTATGTACAATTGACCTGCATGCCAGCCTTTCTAAAAAAAGGAATCTAGATTATAGTACTAACATCAAAATGCATTTTATTGTTTTTTTGAATGTTACAATAACTGAGAAAGTTGAAAAAATAGAGGCAGACAGCGTTAATTAGAGAGATACGTGCCGTGGTAAGTGGTGCAGGCTACGACCTCACGCGGCCGTATTTGCGGCGATGATCTCACCGGTTCGAACCCACGTCCTCGCGCAAACTCGTTTTCTTGTTTACTTGTCTCTGCTCGCTTCAACGTTTCTTAACGTTTCTTACACAGGACGTTTTGTAAACGCAGGACGGGCATTAACTCTTACGTCATCTGCAACAAAGAGATATGCATCTCAGATGTATGCCTCTAAATCTTGAATATTATCATTCATTTGATGAACAAAACAGATATTCATCGTGCCTATAAATTGGTTGTACATATAACACTTATGAAATACCTACGTGGGATTTCATAATTGTAGATGATGTTTCGTTACCCCTAAGGATTCCATAAATAAGTGAATATCACGCTATTATTACAAAAAACAATTAGCGGCAAATGGCCAAAGTTACAATCACAGTTGAAGCTACAGATTAATGAAACAATTGCGTATCCATATGGATCTCGATAATTTGAGAAATCTATATAAATAAAAATGGATCTTCGAAATGTATGTACGCCCATAACTTTCGAACGGGTAGACCGATTTTAATTCGGTTTTGACTAATGGAAAGAGGGATAAACGGGGAATGTTCATATAATATAAAAATTGCACCACGGGCGTAGCCGGGGGACGTAAGTAATAAGTTACAATTCGAGCCACAAATTAAGTCTAGGAAAAATGCGATGACATCGTCGCGCCTGCGGGACTTGTTTACTGGCGCGAAATAAACGTCAAAATTAATTCCCAATCTTTTGCGCTCCAGAGTTGACATTTTTCAATCGGTTCAAATTCCGCTGTCATTTGCAACTGACACAGTCATGAATTCGTACGGACTGCAAAATATCTCAGCTTATTTCGTGTCTAGTCGGAGTTGAGTTATCAAGGCAACCAGGCTTTTTGTATATCTTCCGATCCATTGTTAGTAACGCAGGAAATAATAATTCTAGTAGTCAGCCAGTTAAAATAGTGGTTTTATATGGAGGTAATGGTCATTTCAAAGGTCAGACCAGAGTCACCTATAATTAGGGTTTGATATGGATGGATAACGACGGATTTACGTGTTGTAATTACATTGAAATTTCGTTGAATAGGTTTGAATAGCTAGACAGAGATTTAGACCATATGGTCGACGACCTTGTTTGCCGCCACCGCTATATTTGTGACAGGCAAACTGTTCTTACACCTACACTGCACATTTATAATGACAACCGGCAATATGCTAAGCTTTGCATTCAAATTTGGTTAATAAACAGGAATCGATAATTTCGCTGGGCTACACTTATACTCATGACGGCAAGTTATATTAAATGACATATTGTGCTTTGGTATTTAAAAAAACATAAATTTTATTGTGACTTAACTATAATAGAAACATATAGGGTGTTATTACAAAAAAAAATACTAAACTATGTCTCAACACGTGTTTGGTCAAACAGCGTCTAATGACATTTGTATGCAATTTCACAGTTTAAACCCTGCCTCAAATAATGTTTAACCTTCGCTATTACAAAATCGTGTTTGTCCTTTGACTAACCAAAACATCGCTGGGCAACCTATAGGCAACCAAATGTTGCTATTTTAAAATTATAAAATAGCAAATAGTAACAATAAAATAGCAACATTACAAAACGTTCGTTCAACTTCATTTGGTTCAATCCGAAACATTCCTTTCTATGCAAATTTGTTATGTGCTAATAGAATATCCTACGCAGAAAAATATTTTAAAATTATCTATATATAAATAAAACAGTGCCGTGTGTGATTATAAATTAATTATTGCTCTAAATACACCGCCATAAGTATGTTATGACACCAAAACTTACGTATATAATGAGTACATTGTACACATAGAACAGTGATCAGTTGAAAGAATGGAATGACTTGTCAATCGTCATTACTCAATGTCAAATGAGTATAATATAAATAAAAATTATTTTAAGTAATATGGAAAAATGGACAATTGCAATATTAAAATAAAAATTCGTAAACTGAAGAAAATTGGGTTCAAGAATAAGAGGTAAAACAATCCGATATTTCATCATAAATTATGATGCCCCACGCACGGTGAGTCGAAACTGCTATATGAGGGACATAGGGATCTTTTTTACAAATTCCATTTTAAAAAAATACTTATCGAAAGGTCTAGTCGATCTGATGAATAATTGTCATTAAACGTTTTTCTCTAAAACTGATAGTTTGCCTGTTAAAAAATATTTCCAATTTTTGTTGTATGCAATGAAACAGACTCTGCTAAAATTTGGCCAAGTCTTGAGAGGTCTTGCTTTAAAACTACTCGTCTTATTACTTGGCTGTTGGCTATGATTCTACGCTATCAGCGCGCACCCATAGTTGCCCGTTCAAGAGTTATGAGGTTTTTATTGATAATATCATAGATAAAATAATTGCATTACATTAAAATACTTATAATTAAGGAATATTAATATTTTCAAAACATATATTTTATAGAAAAAAGTACAAAAAAGATAATTTCAAAATTAAAGCAAATAATAAATTAAAAAACAAATTATTAAAAAACAAATAGACCCTGCCACTTTGTATGTACAGTTATATCCATGGTATTACATGCCCGTAGCGTACATAAGTTACTAGTGCATGATACGGTAATAATTAAGCATTTTGGACTTTTGCCGATTGGGAAGCTATCGGAAGAAGCATCGGAGGTCCGAAATAAAGACTTTCGTAAATATGGAGAGAACAATTTTAGAAAAGTAAGTAGAACAGCGACAAATGAAGATATCTTGCATAATCTTCTCTTGTCGTCTGATCCAAAATTGACCTTTCTAAGGCCAAGAATGTCCAAATAACGGAGAATGGTTCCCTCAAGTGGAGTCGAGCTTTTGGTATCTCTTCCAACTGAACCCGAATTGGAATTTATAGATGTACATACCTTACAAGATAATGATAGTGATTAATTTTTTTAGAGTTTAGTTGGTTTTTAGGGTTCCGTAGGTTCGAATAAAATAACGGATTACTCGTGCGTGTCTCCGCCTGTCTGACCATTAACCTTCCCTTATCTCCGAAACTATTGAAACTAAAATTTTGAAAAAAAATTACAGAAATTAGTTTTCTACTTATAGATTATAGGAAAACCTATAAGACGTTCATGATATTAAAAGAAAATGGTAAATCACTCAATATTGTGCGGATAGGTAACATCGTACGGAACCCTCTTCACGCGAGTTCAACTCGCACTTGTCCCGTTTTTTTTTATTGTATTAGCTGTAGTTTTGAATAAAAATAACTATAAAACCATTTTTTAAATAATTTATAGCTACCTACTAATTTGTTTTAAAAAAAATTTAAATTTATTATTCGCTTTAATTTTGAAAATATCTTTTTTGTACTTTTAATTATAAGTATTTTAATGTAATGCAATTATTTTATCTATCTCTATATATAAAAATGAATCCCCATTTCCCTTGGTCACGGCATCACGCGTGAACGGGTAGACCGATTTTAATTCGGTTTGTACTAATGGAAAGAGGGATAAACGGGGAATGTTCATATATATAAAAATTTTACCCCGGGCGAAGCCGGGGGCGGGTCGCTAGTTATCAATAAAAAGTGCTTTTACTTACTTTTTTTTTTCATTTTAATGAACCTCATAACTCTTGAACGGGCAACTATAGGTGCGCACTGATAGCGTAGAATTATAGCCAACAAGCCAAGTAATAATAAGCCAAGTAAACAAGCCAAGTAGTTATAAAGCAAGACCTTTCAAGACTTGGCCAAATTTTAGCAGTTTCTGTTTCATTCCATACAACAAATATTGAAAATATTTTTTTACAGGCAAATTATCAGTTTTAGAGAAAAACGTTTAATGACAATTATTCATCAAATCGACGAGACATTTCGATGGGTATTTTTTTTAATGGAATTTGTAAAAAGTTCCCTATGTCCATCATATAGCAGTTTCGACCCACTGTGCGCCGCCAACAACATATTTCATAATTTGTTTTTATATTTTATTTTTCGAAAACTTCAAAAGGAATTCGTATACAATTCACTTGATTGTCTCGAAAGTTTTCTATATATGTAATCCAATTCTTGTCATCAATAAAATCTGCAAAGTTTAATTCCATCACTGATATTATTATTATTTCAATTTGAAATGCACACCACACCACTAAATACAACTTGCGAAAATTAGAAACAAAGCAGTTTAGACTAACTTTGAGGCTTCGACAAGCATTGTATTTAAATATGAAAACTATTATTTAAACCGTGCCTAACCCTAACTGCTTAAACACGCTTTTGTAATAAAGTTTTTTTTAGACACTTGTTCAATGTATGTTTAACTTTTTTGTAATAACACTGATAGCCTCGCGAACTTTTTTCTACGACATATGATGAGTATATAGATTCATAACTATTTAAAATTTATGAAATATCAACAACGGTTTTCGGCAACGCATGCCAAATAATCATATTTTTGTCCTTTACTGTTACATTTTTTTAATTGTTATTAATACAAATCTATGTAATATTTGTAAAATAACAATTAAAAAGTGTGATTGTTAGCCCCGACGCACGACTAGAATTTACTCCTTTAAATGCATCTTAAAATTTTCCTCGTGTCAGTAGATAACTGGGTACCTACCTATATTAATTACTTTATATAATTTAGTTACATTCTGCATACTCAGATGTCACGTGTTCCAACAAAAGTTATGTTAGTTACGTTCGGTATACACAGATGTCACTACATTTTTAATCGACGACAAATTAATGTCTCTGCTCCGGCAGGTTATAACGCGCTATCGTTTCGTTCCTCAACGCGGACCACACTTTTCATACAAGATTTCGATGTTTGCTTTTATAAGCCCAGAGAATAGAATTTTTGGGGAACCTAAACACAGGCGTCAGCTGTCGTACAAATGTCAAAATGACAGATAACGTATTTTTTTTTAGTTAACGCTTGTATTAATTTTACTAAAAAAATTCCATACCGGGAGCCTTATCTGAAAATCGATTCAAAAAAGTACCTTTTGAAGTAAGTACCTACTTAGTTTACCTATTTTAGGCATTTTATTTAAGTTCGGTAATCTTTATACTTATTCTACAAGACAAGTTTATATAGCGAATACATAAACAGTTTCATTGAAAAATATATCTTCTAATATATAAAATTCTCGTGTCACAGTGTTTGTAACAAAACTCCTCTGAAATGGCTGGACCGATTTTTATGAAATTTTGTGTGTATATTCAGTAGGTCTGAGAATAGGTCGTAAAGTATTTTTCACCCTCCTAAGTTTTCCTAAGTTCCTCCTCGGGATTTTAGTATTTTTGTATGAAGAATATTCAAATAATTCCGTCATTAATTGACGTGAAGTCATTGACGTGAAGTGTCGCGTCACTTTGATGATGGTTTAAAAATAAAATTGGACAAGATAGGTGGCGCCACAATCGGGTTAGAAAATTATTTTCGAGTTCGGGCAGGACAACGTCTGCTGGGTCAGCTAGTCTTTCTATATACATACCTACATATATATATAATAAAATCAAGTCGCTGTCCGCTTCTGTATTATATTTCCGCTTCTTATAAACGGACTTTATTAATGGAAAAAGCGATAAACGAGAAAAGTTTGTGCATTTAATTTGCAGAAATGAATATCTATAAAATAAAATCGTAAACCAGCCGTGTCTGTACATTAAATATTATTAAAAAAAAAACAATTTGTACACGTTGTACTTCTACCTATAGGGAGGTCCGAAAATAATTTTTAGAATTTTTGTCTGTTTGCCAGTGCGTTTGTTAACGCTAATATCAAAAAGGGCTCCACCGATTTGAATACGGTTTTCACTGATGTATTGTAGCAAGCTTCCCGTAACATTTGGTGTTTGTAAATTTACCAACAAAAAAGTCACGCGGCATACCGAATGCCACGCGTACAAAGTCGCGGGCTCAGGTACATAGTTGAAATTATAATGCATATTTTTCATATTGTTGTATCTGTTAAAACTATATTTATGTGTACAATTTAAATATTAGTTAAGTTACATAAGAGGTTTATCTTCGATCTTGTTTGGTTTGGTGTCCGTAAGGCCGAGTTGACTTGTATGGGGACAGCCGCGAGCCGTTTTTGGAAACGAGTCGACGACGACAACTTTCATACTCCTGCGCAAATTGGGGTCACGCTTTTTTGCGAACCATAAATAGAGTTGGATTCCTTCGATTCCATGTAATTCTGCGTTTCGTACACTCCTCGTTTAAATGCCCGCTTTATTTTGCATTGATAATGTGTATTGCCATAAATAGAGAAACATGTTAACGTGAGTCAACGTGATGTAGGTATATTACGCCATCTTTTATTCTCAATCCGACACTCATTTTATTTTTATTTTACTCATTTTACTTCGTCCGCGTTGAAAAATCCATACTAATATTATAAATGTGAAAGTAACTCTGTCTGTCTGTTACCTTTTCACGCCTTAACTACTCAACCGATCATCGTGTAATTTTGGATACATTTTGTCAGGAATGCAGGAAAGAACATAGGGTACCTTTCATCAAGAAAAAAGTACTGTTCCCGAGGGATCATCTAACGCCTGGCGAAGTTATAACTGCAATAAAGATATTAGGCCTTACATTGCTCACATTTTTAGTCAGGCGTTTTTAGTCAACGCGGGCAAAGCTGCGGGCACCAGCTAGTGAAAAATATAACATCTGAGGAAATATCTCATATTTGTCGCTGTGACGACGGTGGCGCCCAATTTTTTTATATTTTTTGGCGATTCCTCGGGAATCTAACGTTTTTTTTTTTCAATATACAAGCTAACCTATATTTTACCAATACAGGTAATAAACTATCTGTGTGCCAAATTTTATCCAAATCCGTTAAGCCGTTTTTGCGTGAAAGAGTAATTCTCATCGTCACTAACTTTCGCTTATATAATATTAGTAGGATTAGCTGTCACACGGTTTCAATCGCCCTTTTAATTTAAAATTGGATGCACTTCTGTCTCTCAGTAATGCTCGGCTTTAATCCGACGGCTTCTGTTGGTCACCGACCGGCGCCATTACTTCGATTTCTGTGTGGTCGGCTGCCAAGGTTCACTCACAGCATGATGTTAAAATATAGACTAATAAATATTATATTATTATAATATTATAATATAATATAATATAATATAATATAATATAATATAATATAATATAATATAATATAATATAATATAATATAATATAATATAATATAATATAATATAATATAATATAATATAATATAATATAATATAATATAATGTATTATGTAAACATAATTATATATTAGGCATATTACTTCTTCAAAATTACTATCAAATGCAAGAATATTTTTTCATAATCAACTGGTAGTTTCAAAGGCTGATAGCTAGTTCAAACAAAAATAGGAACAAACAAACAAACAAATATTAATATTATATTATTGTTATTGTAATTATTACATTATTTAGAAAATAACAATGTTAGATATAAATTTAATATTTGATTTGATAAATCTGCTATGTAAATAAATTAGTTTGCTTTTTAAAACTAGTTGTTTTTTAAATTATTTAATTTAGTAATTTGTAATACCTATAGATATAGCTAGATAGTTACATAAAATGTTAACCGCGTTTAGTTCTTCAAAAACTCGCAACTAATACACTAATACTTAGTTCCGTAAAAGTCAATTAGGATTTTTTAGATTTCATGTAAATATGGATTATAGATCACTTGTTCCAACAGTGATGGTAAAAACATTGAAAATGTTTAAACTAGCTATATGTTTAAAAACATGATTGGTGATCCTCAGTGCGATATATGATTTAAACCTTATTTGTTCTGATAATGAGTTTCACTTTTTAAAGAATTCCTCTTTCATCCAATACCAGTATTAAATTCCTGAATCGTCCCGAACCACAAACTACTAAATAGTTACTACGTAACCGTTAAGTAGGTATATTAAAGTTTGTTACTTTGGTAACCCTCGTAACTAATTATCCAGAATATATAATTAGTATTTAGAGCCATCCGGTTATAAGCAACTAGCTTTTTTCTAAGTTGTTAATAAAACATTTATTCAATCCTTATTTCTCATATATTTTTTTCAGAGGTTGAATTTTTCAGCCGAACCCGCAACTTCGTAAGCGTGGTATACGGTATAGCGCGTAACATTTTTTTTTATAATCGACTGGAATGGAAGCTTACGGGAAGCTTATTATTATTTTATTATTATATACCAGTGAAAACCGTATTCAAATCGGTTAAGCCGTTTCTGAGATTAGCGTGCACAAACGCACAGACAAAAATTCTAAAAACTATTTTTTGACCTCGGTGAGATAAGTACAACGTGTACAAATTGTTTTTTTTTTTTTTTGACAAAATATTTAATGTACAGACATGGATCCGTTTACGATTTTATTTTATGTATAGATATGGATGATCCCTAGGAAATAGTACTTTTTTCTAGATGAAAGGTACCCTATGTCTTTTCCTGCATCCCTGACAACGTGTATGCAAAATTTCATGATGATCGGTTCAGCGGTTTGAGTGTGAAAAGGTAGCAGACAGGCAGACAGAGACAGTTTTTCACATTTATATTATTAGGTATGGATGTAGACTCTTATAAATTCATCTTGGTAACTTTTTAGTAAGCCATAAACAAATTTATTTATCGCAATGAGAGATGGCATATGTTTCTAAGTTTAGCAAATTAGTCACTCATAAACAGAGTCACAATAAAGCTTTCTCAATAGGTTGCACTGTGCGATGCGTTGAGTAACAGTCTCGATATAGCCAACATTTCGTATCGCCATCCGATGCTCTATGACTCAATGCGGCTTTGCTTGCGGTTGTTTTTGAATATTGATGCATTTAATAGATACTTACAAGTGGTCTTCCAGTGGTCATATATATATAAACTCCCTTTAATTAACCCAGTTAAAACTGAGCCTCATTATTTGTTTTCCCATAAACGCAACTTGCTACTAGTCTGTGTCTTGGTATATTCTTTTTTTAATGTTAAGATCGGCAGACAGGCTGACGGTCCACTTGATGGTAGGTGGCTATATACCGTCGCCTATAACACAAGCAACGTCTAAACTGGTTCAAGTGCAGTATACAGTAGATTAAGGATAAGGAATTGGGAGGGGATTGGGATATGGGCTCTGGCATCCCTTACTCACTCACCGAAGCACAACAGCACACGTGCTGTTATTTCACGGTGGTCTTCTGTAAGGGGTTGATTACTGCCGCCAGACCGGCTACCCAAATGACTGCGAAACGCAGTGTACCCTGTCACTATTTTCCAGATCCAGACCAGGGCCAAATTTGAAAAGATCGTTTTTCAAAGTTGACCCTGCCGGGATTCGAACCCGGGTACCCCAGATCAGAGCGTTAAGGCAAGCACCCTAACCACTCATCCAACAGGCTCGTCAAAATTCCTCTTTCTTTAAAATTTCTTTCAATAGACAGACAAATAGAAAAATTACAAATTAAACATTATGCTTCATAGACAAATTGAAATATATCTATATTTGATCATAATTGCATTATTTCTATAGAAGCAGTTGAGAACAGAAAGCTTTTAAAATGCATTTAAAATTTCTCAACTTGTCTTCCTAACGTTTTGTTGAAAAAATAAATACGATGAATAATTAATTGGTCATATTTATTTTGAGGCAGACATATCGTGTCATGGCCGTTTCGCGGAATCTCTTCATTGCCACTTACAGTCATCTCCTTCAATGTGCGAGCAATTTATCGACAATGCGACCCGTTTAATATGAAAGGTTTTACTATGACGCAACCAACACAGATCATTATTTCATTTTCAACATAAGAGTTGTTTACTATCTGCATTGAATCACTTGTCGCATAAACAAGATAATAGGGAATTTGCGTCTAATTCAAAAAAGGGTTTAAATATTTTTGTAATTAACATTATTGCATTAGAATTATGTATACCTACCTATGTAAATATTTTTTTAATATTACTTCTTTTTCATTAAGAAAATAATTATACAAAAAAAAAAATAGTGAGGAATTCAAAATATATACTTATACTTGAAACGCAACTCAATTTGTCAGATAGAATGTATCATCAAAGTCTATAATGACAGTGTCAACAAGCTTGTAGATGTTTGTGATTTTTAACATTTGTTTGTTATTATAGGATGTGACGTCACGACAAGGGCGGCAAAAGGGCGGCTGTTTGAAGTGCCCGTAGCTGTTAGTTAATTTTAACATTATTTTTTTTGTTAATAAATTATAGTTTTTCGGCGCTGGATAAATTTTACGGTTATATAACGATTTAACCTAAGTATCTTATAAAATTATTAAAATAATATATGTATATTCCCTATTGATACAAAACACAAAATGTAATCTTGTATTCTTTTAAATTAAAAAAATAACTATGTATATAGTGCACCTATAAAGCCTTCCTGTTTTATATGTTTCATTATAAGTAGTTATTCAACTATACGAAAATTATACCTACTGACTTATTTTGACGAGCCCGTTGGATGAGTGGTTACGGTGCTTGCCTTAACGCTCTGTTCTAGGGTTCCCGCTCTGTTCTAGGGTTCAATTCCGGACGGGGTCAACTTTGAAAATGAACTTTGCAAAGTCGGCTCTGGTCTGGATTTGGAAAGTAGTGGCAGGGCACATTGCGTTTCGCAATCTTTTGGGTAACTCGTCTGTCGGCAGTAACCACCCCCTTACAGAAGACCACCGTGAAATAACAGCACGTGTGCTGTTGTGTTTCGGTGAGTGAATAAGAGATGCCAGAGCTCATTTCCCCAACCCTCATTCTTAATCCTACTGATGTAGTCGGCAGCGCACTTGCAGCACCTGTAGCGTTGTTTGTGTTATAGGTGACGGTAGCCACCTACCATCAAGTGGACCGTCAGCCTGTCTGCCGACCTTAAAATAAGAAATAAATATTGAAATTCAAGTTTTTTTTTTTTGTAAAAGTTGTCAGACAAGTTGAAGGTCTATTTGATGATAGGTAGGAGTGCGTGGTCGACCTTAGTAGGATTAAGGAGAGGGATGGGGATAGAGATAGATTTCTCGCAAAAATAAAAGCTTTAAAGAAGATA
Organism: Bembecia ichneumoniformis; assembly: GCA_910589475.2. Lineage (NCBI taxonomy): Eukaryota > Metazoa > Arthropoda > Insecta > Lepidoptera > Sesiidae > Bembecia > Bembecia ichneumoniformis. The sequence goes on along the minus strand of OU342538.1, from coordinate 7,826,973 downwards.
GTTTTTTTTATAAATAATAAACCTTGTAGGATAGAATTACTTATGCGGTCACCACGTCAAACAAAACAGATATGGAATATCAAACCGCTTTTGTATCACAATGTTAATCAATTAATAAACGCGACGAGCCTACTGTTATCGCTGTAATAACACTCTTGTGCGATCAGGCTTAGTTAGAAAAAAAAAAAGCCGACGACATCAGTATATATTTACGAGAACATAATTAAACTTTTATTTTTACCTATTTTTAACTATTGATGCCACGAAGCTTATTATGTCTTCAAATTTATTTTAGTTACTAAGGTATACGAACGAAAAAATTAAGCTTCCAATTATACTCTAAAAATGTGATATTGCTATTAAAATATTGATAATTTTTTTCCGGTAGAGCCAATTTTGGAAATGAACTTTTTATATTTGGCTCTAGTCTCGCTGTGGCAGGTAGTGGTAGAGCACACCGCCTTTTGTAGTAATTTGGGCAGCCAGTCTGGTGGCAGCAACCACCTCTTACAGAAGACCACCTTGAAATAGCATGTGTGCTGTTGTGTTTCGATGAGTGAGTAAGTGATGCCAGAGCCCATTTCCCTATCCTTGTATTATACATGTGTCGTTCCTTGTATTAGAGACGACGGTAGCCACCTGCCATCAAATGGACCATTTTTTTATCCTCACTTATATACTCTCATATTATAATCAATACATAAATCCTCCTGAAATGGAACCTGCAATTTTGTATAGATATTGTTTTATAGAAAAGGCCTGTAGGTAGGCAATTGATAGGAAGGATTTACCGTCGCTTAGGATTACAAAACCAGGTAGGGTATAATGCACTCCTGACGTTAGATAATTTAATTATAGTTCTCTCCAAGAGTTCCATGTTGTAACAAGATTGAAACATCTCAAATGGCGTGTTCGCGAACAATTCATAAGAGTCATTTCACGATCGGATGCTATATCTCTTGTAACATTAAGGAATTCTCCGAGTATTGGGTCACAGCAGCCTATTGCTGTAAATGAGGCTTGATCGGCGCCTCATGAGTACTGCACACCGCTTAGTCCTTGTTCAACACACAAATTAGATCTATTTTATGCAAGAAAATATAAAAATTCTCCAAGTATCGTCGTTTGTCATTTAAACTATAAACATTTATAATATGGTTCACGTGTAAAAATTATTGTCCTAAAGATTTTCACCCTCTATTTAAGGCGACTCTAGCCGCAAAACTCGTCCCGCACTGAATTGACGGGACTGCTGAGGCTGAGGGGGAGTCACTACTTGCAAATCTCGGAAATATCTATTTAAAAATGAAATTAAGTATAATTCAAATTTTTCTTTTGATGAGACTTCAGATAGTGGATCTTAAAATTTATCTTAAGAATTAGCTATTTAAAATATTGATTATTAAGCAAATCGCACGGTTACAACATCGATATTAGATCGCAAATTAGTAATTTTTTTATATATATAATTAAATATAATTTAAGAAATAATTATGATGATCCCCTTTCATATATCCTGCAGATGATTTGAGTATTTTTTAAATTATAATTATTATGATAATTTAAAAGGAAACATTAGGGGCTGGCGTCGCCTTAATATACATATATCAATTTAATATAATAAGATCAGAATTGAGTTGGAAAGAAGTGGTTATCACAACATATTGCTATTCTACATACTTAATCATTTCACTGTGACCTGTCGAGTATTATCGATTAGACATTTGGGACGGATTTCGAACACGTTGCTGGGCGATGTAAAACTGGAACAAGACTATTAACGCTTCATTCATTAGAGGAACTATGAGCCACTTTTTATTGTTGTTATTGTGAGAAAAGCCCCGTTTACAATATCCACTTTTTTCCGACACAAACACATTGTTAGCATATTTTTATGACACTATCAATGAACTACTTATTAATTAATAGTTAGTATTTGTTGTGAGATGAGAAGTAACACATCTTTTTCCGCACAATATTATTCTTTTGTGGATATCCGAAAATAACTGTTACTCATTCTCGAATAGGTATTATGTATTTTTTTTATTATGTTTTTATTGCCTTGGTGATGCTGAAATCACACTGTACTCAATTATGTATAAGTCTTTTCTATACATACATTTATGGTAATATTTGCTTAAGTAATAAGCGTAAATAAATCTAAACTTTCTATAGATGACGTGGTTGTTTGTCTTCGAACCGTTCTCACGCTTGACTCACGTTCGCTATAATTGGGATTGCATCTCACAAATCGCAGACGCCTCCACTCATCCTTGCATTCTCCTTTGTCCTCCAATTTAGTTCAGACCAAAGATTTAGGAATACCTATCTTTGAATATATACATAAAACTAGCGTTGGCTTCACAAAGGTGCATTTTTTTCTGCAAATTTTATTCACAAACCTTCCTCGTTTATTATGAAATTGAGAATATTTCTGAACAATACAATAAGTACTAGTTGAAATAACAAATTTTCTTCCAGCTATTTTCATATATTGTACATACTACATAATATTGGTCGCGGTAAAATTTTCCTGCACGAACGTTGACTTTTTAATCTAAATCATTCAGGGACTTCCTTAAACACGCACAAAAATTTTCATCAAAATCGTTCCAGCCGTTTAGGAGGATTTCAGTAACATACACACGTACATAAGTATTAGTAGAAAGTATAATTTAATATTTCTCATTTTGAAATTGCACAAAAAACTTTAAAGACTTTAAGTTCAGAGTCAACCAGGATTAAAATCTGCCCCTGTCATTTCGACAGAAGATCATTTATCTCGCTGAGCTAATACTTACCGCATACAATTCTTTAAAACGTGAGAATTTTATTGTGCTTACTTCGTGAAACTTGTTTCTTTATGAAAGCTTCGGTAGCTGTCGTCATAGAAACGGCATTAGGTCATGCGGTCATTGCCTGAAATAGGTAGGTAAATTGTATAGTATTTATACTCAATTTGATCCTATTCAGGTGTAATTTGATAAACTAAACAACAAAGCATATTTAAAAAGTCGGTGTATAAAAACTTACAGTATTTATATTGTTAAATTAATTCCCGAATAATAAAAGAGAGGCGTAGATGAAGCCTTTTCAGTATAGAACGGTAAATTGCGGCAGTGCGCGCCGCGGGCTTGCACGGGCCACATCCTCTGTCATCTGTAATTGAAAATACAAATCAGTAAATGCATAAATACAAATTCACACTAAAATACCATGCAAGTCAAATAATAAACCATTATACGCGATGCTACTAAGAACATAGTGTTTTGTGGTGTATTTTTGTACAAAGCGTTAGTGCAAAGTTGACTCTTATTAAGATAAGTCTGTCGTTAAGCAATGGAAAGCCTTAAGTTTATATAAAATGTTTACAATAAAGTCGAGAACAGCTGTGTAGTGCCCTGAGCACCATCCGCATTGTTTCTCTGATGTGTCGAATGAAAGTGTCGCGAGACGCACGGGTTAGGTGATGAATATGGACGCGTGCAATGGCCGAGCCTCTTACGCTACCACCATTGCCTCAGCCTCGAAGATTTCCCATCTCTTTACATCCTTATCGTGTCAAAAGGTGTGACAGTTTTTGGTTACAAGATTTTTTTAATTTTTTTTTATGTTAAGGTCGACAGACAGGCTGACGGTCCACTTGATGGTAGGTGGTTACCGTCGCCTATAACACAAGCAACGCCACAGCTGCTGCAAGTACGCTGCCGATTACAGTAGGATTGGATTAGGAGACGATAAGGAAATGGGCTCTGGCATCATTGGCGGATACAGGGGGGGGGGGGTCATGGGGGCCATGGCCCCCCCCCAAAAGACCCAGGAATTCCATATTTTTGACTTAACTTTTCAATTCAATTCAAGTACAATTCAATTCATATATGAACTGAATATAGAATAATATAATCCATATCAATCAAAGTTATCGAAAGTTTCATAATTCATGTCAGACATTTGAGACAGTTCAAATACGCGATTACGCGCGTTAAAAGTATTTGCAATACAACCATAATGCATCTCAGCTAGTAAAAAAATACACAAAAAAATTACTTGTGATATTAACCCTAACTCCGAACTTTGTCAGAATGCCCCCCCCCAAAATGAAATCCTGGATCCGCCCCTGTCTGGCATCCCTTACTCACTCACTGAAACACAACAGTACGTATATGCTGTTATTTCACGGTGGTATTCTGTAAGGTCGTGGTTACTGCCGCCAGGCGGGCTGCCCAAATGACTGCGAAAAGCATATTTTTCAATGCACTTACGTATTTTTGATTTTGAAACTTCTTTGCGCGCCATGATAGTAAAATATCAAAGTCTCATTTTGTCTCTTCTTGTAACGTTTCTGCAAAAGTATAATACTATTAATAATTTAAAATATTTATTTTATTTTAGTTCCTTCTATTACTATCTCTCTGACATCTAACCCTTATTTGATTCTTATTTGAATTTATATTTGACTAGATCACGCTTCGCTCCGGCTCATTTATAAGAGTAAAAATAAATTATAGCTTTAGAATAATGAATTACTCACAATAAAAGAAAATGTTTACGAATTCGGAGTTACATAAGAGCAGCACAAAAAGCTGAATAACTCGAAATCTAATAATAATCGCTGAACATACATGGGGGTCCATTGGATAGGTATTGGGCCCCTCTATAACCACACCCCGTTTGATCCGTCGATGCTGGGTCATCCTGTACATATATACTATTGATTTTAGCGTGATGTTATATAGCCTATAGCCTTCCTCGATAAATGGACTATTAAACACAAAAAGAATTTTTCAATTCGAACCAGTAGTTGCTGAGAATAGCGCGTTCAACTAAACAAACAAATAAACAAACTCTTCAGCTTTATATATTAGTATAGAGTATAGAAGTATAAATAGATTGCCAAAGAAGTTTCACTTTTGACAGGGGTACTCTGTACATGCGCATGTATTTTTTTAGTCATGTGCAAGTTAGTCTTTAAAAAAATGCCTGGCTCTAAATCGTTTATTGTTTTAGCAAAACACGTACACAAGGCATTTTTTTGTAAATTTGTCTCTGGGAGACGATATCTTTCGACAATAATGACCACAATTAAAAATGACTTCTAATATATTTATTTTCTAAAATGCAAGCAACATCACAGTTTTTTTGAAGATAGTTTTGGACGGTAAGCTGACCTACCACTTGATGGTAGGCGACTACGTCACCTGTTAACACAAGCGATGCCATAGGGGTTACAAGTAAATTGCTGACCTTCATAAGAGAAAGGAAGAGGGTAAAGGAGGGACTGGCGTTCCTTACTCACTTATCGAAACACAATAGCGTACGCACTGTTATTTCACTAGCCAACTGTAAACGGGCTGCGGAACGCAGTTTTGCTCTGCCATTACCTACTACATAAAGTTAAGTGCTACTAGAAGTTCGTAGTTGTACCAAGAGAGAAGTGCGTCCAGAGAATACAATAACTTAAGAAAGGCTCGCTTTTTAGTGTTCCTAGTGTCCTTCAGTCCTTCCCTTCAGTCTATGACTAAATGTCTTTGAATAAATAAAATTAATTTCGACTTAAAATTTAAAAATAACATAATTAATTGAGACTCTTTTTCTTGTTCTTAGGCGTCACCGCTGCCCACACAACGATGTCCCGGAGCCATTGTTCGATGTGGAGCACACGACAAGCGTAGTCTCCGCATACAAACAAGATTACGATGAAAAACATGTAAGCCGCACCACTGCTGTTCACCACGAGGATCATTTACGTCTGGAAGGCGATTTTCAAGAGCCCGAACGTCCCCATTGGCAGCCCGCCGAGAGACCTAAACAAACTAAACCTGAAGACAATCTAAAGCCTGAGGGTGAGTTTGAAAAGAGGCGCCCCGAGGAATGGCGTCCTGGTGAAAGAGCTCCAGTGAAAAAACCAGAAGATAACCTAAGACCAGAAGGTGATTTTGAAAAACGAAAACCCGAAGAGTGGCGTCCAGGCGATCGGGCACCCGTACGTCGACCAGACGATAATTTAAAACCCGAGGGCGAATTTACGACACCCGAGAAACAACCTTGGATGCCAGCGGAGAGACAGAAACCAAAAAGACCCGACGATAATTTAAGGCCTGAAGGAGAATTTGAGAAACGTAAACCTGATGAATGGCGCCCTGGAGACAGGGCTCCAATACGTCGCCCTGAAGATAACCTCAGACCAGAAGGTGAATTCACTACTCCTGAAAAAGAAACTTGGCGCCCTGCTGATCGTCAAAAGCCCAAAAAGCCTGATGATAATTTGCGACCCGAAGGTGACTTTGAAAAACGACAACCAGAGGAATGGCGTCCTGGAGACAGGGCACCTGTAAGTCGCCCTGAAGATAATTTAAGACCGGAAGGGGACTTTGAAAAAAGGAGGCCAGAAGAATGGCGTCCAGGAGACAGGGCACCCGTTCGACGTCCTGATGATAATCTGAAGCCTGAAGGTGATTTTACGACTCCAGAGAAGGAACAGTGGCGTCCAGCAGAAAGGCCAATACAAAAAAAACCTCAAGATAATCTTAAGCCTGAAGGCGACTTTGAAACTAGAAAGCCTGATAGATGGCAGCCTGGTGAAAGAGAACCGATTAAGCGTCCCCAAGATAATTTGAAACCGGAAGGAGATTTTACTACTCCAAAGAAGGAGGAATGGAAGCCTGCTGAAAGACCAATGCAAAAGAAACCTACAGACAATTTGAAACCCGAAGGAGAATTTGTCAAGAGAACTCCGAAAGAATTCATTCCCGCTGAAAAGGCAGTTGTCAAAAAACCTGAGGATAACCTGAAGCCTGAAGGAAATTTCACCACTAGCCGCACGACTTCTGAAGATTACAAAATAGTGACTGGTGAAAGAGCAGAGATTATTCGTCGCACAGACAATTTAATTACAGAAGGAGAATTTATAGGTAAATAAAAAAAAACAAGGTTTAAAACCTTACTAATACAAACAAAAATTGGTTTCACATATTTTTTCTTTAAATATCAAAACATTAATAATAATTTAATATTGTTTCTCAAATAAAGGTTTAATAAGAATCTCTAATTATAATCTATTTACTTGTTTCAGATACTACGACTTCTCGAACGGAATATACCATTAAACCAGTGGAAAGAGCGACTCCAGTCAGACGCAACACATGGACAAAGTTAGAAGGAGAAATGACAACTGACACTACAAATAAAACAGAATTTATTGACTACACAGATATTGTTGAAAAAACATCAATGGTCGCGCGGAGAACTGACAATTTAATTCGTGAAGGTGAAATAGAATTTGTGACTTCAAATCAAGAAGATTACACACAAAAAAATACACAAATCGAACGCCCACAGAGACGTCGTACATGGACCAAGGAAGACTTTGAAAAGTTTTATTCCACCGAAGACCTACAGAAAATTACTACTACTCAAGAAGAATACAAAGTGTATAAAGAAACTGATGTGAGACAACAGCAAATCATAAGAAAAGATAATCTGCATATGGAAGGTATATTCGATAGTCATACTGTTTCTCACGACACGTATCAGCCTAAACTTACTGAGAGGCCCAAACAGAAAAAACCGGTTGACAATTTAAGACCAGAAGGTGAGTTTCAAACTCCAAAACACGACGAATGGCAACCAGCTGAACGACCTGAAGTGAAAAAACCGAAAGACAATCTTAAACCCGAAGGAGAGTTTGAGAGACCAAAACACGATGAATGGCGTCCAGCTGATAGACAAGCACCCAAAAAACCAGAAGATAATTTGAGACCTGAAGGTGATTTTGAAAAACCAAAACACGACGAATGGCGTCCTGCAGAAAGACAAACACCGAAGAAACCACGAGACAATCTTAAACCAGAGGGCGAGTTTGAATCTCCTAAACATGACGAATGGCGTCCAGCTGAACGACCTGAGGTGAAAAAACCGAGAGACAATCTTAAGCCTGAAGGAGAATTTGAAAGACCAAAACACGATGAATGGCGTCCAGCTGAACGTCAAACACCCAAGAAACCAGAAGATAATTTGAGACCTGAAGGTGATTTTGAATCTCCTAAACATGACGAATGGCGTCCAGCTGAACGACCTGAAGTGAAAAAACCGAGAGACAATCTCAAGCCTGAAGGAGAATTTGAGAGACCAAAACACGATGAATGGCGTCCAGCTGATAGACAAACACCCAAAAAACCAGAAGATAATTTGAGACCTGAAGGTGATTTTGAAAAACCAAAACACGACGAATGGCGTCCTGCAGAAAGACAAACACCGAAGAAACCACGAGACAATCTTAAACCAGAGGGCGAGTTTGAAACTCCTAAACATGACGAATGGCGTCCAGCTGAACGACCTGAGGCGAAAAAACCAAGAGACAACCTTAAGCCTGAAGGAGAATTTGAAAGACCAAAACACGATGAATGGCGTCCAGCTGATAGACAAACACCAAAGAAACCAGAAGATAACTTGAAACCTGAAGGTGATTTTGAAAAACCAAAATACGACGAATGGCGCCCAGCTGAGCGTCAAACACCGAAGAAACCACGAGACAATCTTAAACCAGAGGGCGAGTTTGAAACTCCTAAACATGAAGAATGGCGTCCGGCTGAACGACCTGAGGCGAAAAAACCAAGAGACAACCTTAAGCCTGAAGGAGAATTTGAAAGACCGAAACACGATGAATGGCGTCCAGCTGATAGACAAACACCAAAGAAACCAGAAGATAATTTGAAACCTGAAGGTGATTTTGAAAAACCAAAACACGACGAATGGCGCCCAGCTGAGCGTCAAACACCGAAGAAACCACGAGACAATCTTAGACCAGAGGGCGAGTTTGAAACTCCTAAACATGACGAATGGCGTCCAGCTGAACGACCTGAGGCGAAAAAACCAAGAGACAACCTTAAGCCTGAAGGAGAATTTGAAAGACCAAAACACGATGAATGGCGTCCAGCTGATAGACAAACACCCAAAAAACCAGAAGATAATTTGAGACCTGAAGGTGATTTTGAAAAACCAAAACACGACGAATGGCGTCCTGCAGAAAGACAAACACCGAAGAAACCACGAGACAATCTTAAACCAGAGGGCGAGTTTGAATCTCCTAAACATGACGAATGGCGTCCAGCTGAACGACCTGAAGTGAAAAAACCGAGAGACAATCTTAAGCCTGAAGGACAATTTGAGAGACCAAAACACGATGAATGGCGTCCAGCTGAACGTCAAACACCTAAGAAACCAGAAGATAATTTGAGACCTGAAGGTGATTTTGAATCTCCTAAACATGCCGAATGGCTTCCAGCTGAACGACCTGAAGTGATAAAACCGAGAGACAATCTCAAGCCTGAAGGAGAATTTGAGAGACCAAAACACGATGAATGGCGTCCAGCCGATAGACAAACACCTAAGAAACCAGAAGATAATTTGAAACCTGAAGGTGATTTTGAAAAACCAAAACACGACGAATGGCGTCCTGCAGAAAGGCAAACACCGAAGAAACCACGAGACAATCTTAAACCAGAGGGCGAGTTTGAAACTCCTAAACATGACGAGTGGCGTCCAGCTGAACGACCTGAGGCGAAAAAACCGAGAGACAATCTTAAGCCTGAAGGAGAATTTGAAAGACCAAAACACGATGAATGGCGTCCAGCTGATAGACAAACACCCAAGAAACCAGAAGATAATTTGAAACCTGAAGGTGATTTTGCAAAACCAAAACACGACGAATGGCGTCCTGCAGAAAGACAAACACCGAAGAAACCACGAGACAATCTTAAACCAGAGGGCGAGTTTGAAACTCCTAAACATGACAAATGGCGTCCAGCTGAACGACCTGAAGTGATAAAACCGAGAGACAATCTTAAGCCTGAAGGAGAATTTGAAAGACCAAAACACGATGAATGGCGTCCAGCTGATAGACAAACACCCAAGAAACCAGAAGATAATTTGAAACCTGAAGGTGATTTTGAAAAACCAAAACACGACGAATGGCGTCCTGCAGAAAGACAAACACCGAAGAAACCACAAGACAATCTTAAACCAGAGGGCGAATTCGAAACTCCTAAACATGACGAATGGCGTCCAGCTGAACGACCTGAAGTGAAAAAACCAAGAGATAATCTTAAGCCTGAAGGAGACTTTGAAAGACCAAAACACGATGAATGGCGTCCAGCTGATAGACAAATACCCAAGAAACCAGAAGATAATTTGAAACCTGAAGGTGATTTTGAAAAACCAAAACACGACGAATGGCGTCCTGCAGAAAGACAAACACCGAAGAAACCACGAGACAATCTTAAACCAGAGGGTGAGTTTGAATCTCCTAAACATGACGAATGGCGTCCAGCTGAACGACCTGAAGTGAAAAAACCGAGAGACAATCTTAAGCCTGAAGGAGAATTTGAGAGACCAAAACACGATGAATGGCGTCCAGCTGATAGACAAACACCCAAGAAACCAGAAGATAATTTGAAACCTGAAGGTGATTTTGAAAAACCAAAACACGACGAATGGCGTCCTGCAGAAAGACAAACACCGAAGAAACCACGAGACAATCTTAAACCAGAGGGCGAGTTTGAAACTCCTAAACATGACAAATGGCGTCCAGCTGAACGACCTGAAGTGATAAAACCGAGAGACAATCTTAAACCTGAAGGAGAATTTGAAAAACCAAAACATGATGAATGGCGTCCAGCTGAAAGACAAACACCCAAGAAACCAGAAGATAATTTAAGACCTGAAGGTGAATTTGAGAAACCAAAACACGACGAATGGCGTCCTGCAGAAAGACAAACACCGAAGAAACCACGAGACAATCTTAAACCAGAGGGCGAATTTGAAACTCCTAAACACGATAAATGGCGTCCAGCTGAACGACCTGAAGTGATAAAACCGAGAGACAATCTTAAACCTGAAGGAGAATTTGAAAAACCAAAACATGATGAATGGCGTCCAGCTGAACGTCAAACACCAAAGAAACCACAAGACAATCTTAAACCAGAGGGCGAGTTTGAAACTCCTAAGCACGATAAATGGCGTCCAGCTGAACGACCTGAAGTTAAGAAACCGAAAGACAATCTGAAACCTGAAGGTGAATTTGAGAAACCAAAACACGACGAATGGCGTCCAGCTGAACGTCAAACACCGAAGAAACCACGAGACAATCTTAAACCTGAGGGCGAGTTTGAAACTCCTAAACACGATGAGTGGCGTCCAGCTGAACGACCTGAAGTGAAGAAACCGAAAGACAATTTGAAACCTGAAGGAGAATTTGAGAAACCAAAACAGGACGAATGGCGTCCAGCTGAACGTCAAACACCAAAGAAACCACGAGACAATCTTAAACCAGAGGGCGAGTTTGAAACTCCTAAACATGATGAATGGCGTCCAGCCGAAAGACCCGAGTTAAAGAAACCAAAAGACAATCTTAAACCTGAAGGTGATTTCGAGAAACCAAAGCATGATGAATGGCGACCTGCTGAAAGACAAACACCTAAGAAACCAGAAGATAATTTGAGACCTGAAGGTGAATTTGAAAAACCAAAACACGATGAATGGCGTCCAGCTGAACGACCTGAAGTGAAGAAACCGAAAGACAATCTTAAACCTGAAGGAGAATTTGAGAAACCAAAACATGACGAATGGCGTCCAGCTGAACGTCAAACACCGAAGAAACCACGAGACAATCTTAAACCAGAGGGCGAATTTGAAACTCCTAAATATGATGAATGGCGACCAGCAGAAAGACCCGAGGTAAAGAAACCGAAAGACAATCTTAAACCCGAAGGCGATTTCGAGAAACCAAAACATGACGAATGGCGTCCTGCTGAGAGACAAATACCCAAGAAACCAGAAGATAATTTGAGACCTGAAGGTGAATTTGAACAGCCGAAACAAGATGAATGGCGTCCAGCTGAACGTCAAACACCGAAGAAACCACGAGACAATCTTAAACCAGAGGGCGAGTTTGAAACTCCTAAACACGATAAATGGCGTCCAGCTGAACGACCTGAAGTGATAAAACCGAGAGACAATCTTAAACCTGAAGGAGAATTTGAAAAACCAAAACATGATGAATGGCGTCCAGCTGAACGTCAAACACCAAAGAAACCACAAGACAATCTTAAACCAGAGGGCGAGTTTGAAACTCCTAAACACGATAAATGGCGTCCAGCTGAACGACCTGAAGTAAAGAAACCGAAGGATAATTTGAAACCAGAAGGAGAATTTGAAAAACCAAAGTATGACAAATGGCAACCTGCTGAAAGGCAAACTCCTAAAAAGCCGCAAGACAATCTTAAACCAGAAGGCAAGTTCACTCGCCCAGAACGACCTAAAGTAGTTGCTGCAGAAAGACCTATTCAAAAGAAGCCCGAAGATAATTTGAAACCTGAAGGTCCTATGGAAGTTATAAGAAGAACAGATTATACTGCGACACGTGGAGATAGAGTCGATGTAGTAAAACACGAAGATCATCTTAGAATGGAGGGCAAAATTGACATTCATCGTTCTCGAGATGATTATAAGAAAATTGAAAAGACAGAGAAAGTGGTTATACAAAAACATGAAGATAATTTAAGAACTGAAGGAGAATTTATAGACATGACTGTAAGAAACGATTATAGTGCAACAAAGGGCGAAAGAGCACCAGTAGTAAAACCTCAAGACAATTTGAAACCGGATGGTAAGTTCTATAAGCCACAAGTAGTTCCTTCGCAACCCGCTGAAAAAAGAAGACTAATTAAACATGTCGACAACATTACTATTGAGAGAGATTCTGACGTAAGTCAGAAACATAAAGTCGAAAGAGTTGACATAATTAGAAGAGAAGACAACTTGAAAATCGAAGGCGAATTTATAGATCTAAAGCAACGTAATGATTATAGTACCGTAAAAGGTGAGCGACACGCTATTGTGAGACACGAAGATAATCTTAAAATGGAGGGGAAAATGGAAAATACACGATCTTCTGACACATATCGACTTGTTAAAGGTCAACGAGTTAAACTGACTCGGAGAGAAGATAATCTCAAAATTGAAGGGGTATTCGAAGATCACAAACGAAGAGATGATTACAATGTTACAAAAGCTGAAAGAACGGCAATAGTATATCATACTGATAATTTAAAACCAGAAGGAACATTTGAGAAACGACCTATTGTGGAACACGTTAATGGTGAAAGACGTTCACCATTAAGACAAACGGATAACTTGAAACCGGAAGGACAATTTGAACGACCCTCACGTCCAAAATGGGCTAAAGCAGAAAAGCCGGAAATAATAAAACCTTGTGATAACCTTCACCCTGATGGTGATTTTGAGCAAAGGCCCAAATCACAATGGCAGCCTGGTGAGACTCCAGCACAAGTACGCCCCAAAGATAACTTGAGACCTGAAGGAGACTTCGATCGTCCTTCTAGACCCAAATGGCAAACAGGAGATCGTTCCAGCCCTATAAAACCAAAAGATAATTTATACCCAGAAGGAGATATCGATAGGCGTAGTCCAGCTAAATGGGCTCCGGGAGATACACCATCACAAGTTCGTCCTAAAGATAATTTAAAACCAGAGGGAGAGTTTGATCGTCCAGAGACTATTCAGTGGAGTCCAGCGGAGAAAGCGGGGCCCATTAAACCTAAAGATAATTTATACACTAACGGAGAAATTAGTAAGCATGGTATTACTCAAACTCATTCCAAGGAAACAGCCACCCATTCTAAACATGTCACTGATCAGGTTCATGGAAATATTAAAATAATTTCGAAAAATGAAGCCAATATACGTCACGACGACACGGAACATACGACGCGTACAGAGAAACATGTGAAACAAATTATTAACTCCACAGAAAACTCCACTTCTAAACATGCTCAGTCTGGAGTTCATGTTAAACAATCACAAACCACCCAAAGGACTCATACAGATACATCTGGATTGCATAATGTAGATCGAATTGAATCTAATAATTTAGTCGACAGGACCACGAATGTTTCTAATCGTTCTACAACTCGAAGTGGCGTCGATAAGGGCACAGTAAAGAAAACAGATGCGAAAAATATTTCTACAACTACATCTTCAAGTAAAACTGTAAAACAAGTAACAGAAAAGAAATTAATAGGTGGTAAATGGGTAACGGTTACGCGAAATGTCGAAACAAGTGTGCTATCTGGAGGTGACACGGGACCTTCTAAGAACATTCATACCGATAAAAGAGTTGTTGAAGACCAAATTACATCATCTCGCAGTTCGCCAGTTGGTAGAGGTGGTCACAAACATGTGACTAGTGAACAATCGATTATATCTACTTCATCAAGCGATCAAGCTTTGAGTTCACATAAACATGATATCTCTTCCAACATTCAAACTGAACAAAATATCTCCAGTTCGACACACGTTTCCCAAGTCAGTAATGTTGAACAGAACGTTTCAAGGTCCACCCGCCAGTCCCAGAGCTCATATCAAAATAGTGGCAGAAGCCAGTTGAGTGACAGCGTCACAAAAACTAGCACGGAATTTCAAAGAGCTATGCACGGTGGCGACGACAACGTCAGCACAACAATAACTGATAATACATCTCGCGCCGGTCATCACAAACGAACATCGGATTTGGTCTCCAATGCCACTTCAACGAATGCTGTACTTCATCGTAAAGGAGTCACCACGACCACTGAAGCTCAACATTCAATCAGCTCCACAGCATCAGCCCAACGTAAGAGCATCGGCAATCTTTGCGAGCGCGGCGAGTACATAAGCAACTCTTCTCACAGTGCCGACAGGAAGAGTATAAGTTCTATGCATCGCTCTGGCCGCGACAACATGGGTGTCATATCTCAGCATATAGATTCCTCGGAATCTCACCGTAATCAGAGCAGAAGAGACGGTCAGTCGACGGTAGTGATTGAGCGTCAACCGAAGGTGATAATAAAGGATAACCTCCGCATAGGTGGCGATTTCTACGGACAATCTGAAGCGCGCTCCTATGGAAACTTTTCTCGGTCTGAACACTCTAGCAAAGCGGAAAGCAAGATTGATAAGTCCGAACGGATTGAAAGAGTAGAACGACGCGTGCGACACGGAACCACGTCGCATTTCGTCCTCGGCGATGGAAATACAAGTTACAAAAAGGAATTCACAACTCATGTGCATGGAACTTGCCCGGCGACCTTGCTAGAGACCCCACGCACCCATTTCAAACATACGCGTGATTCCCGTGAACACAAGTTCTATTCATCAAAATGATCTTGAAGAGTACTGGGGCGTCTCGGTGCCAATTTGGCTATTTCATTCCTTACTTACTAGACCTGCTTAGAATTTAGAAAACTCCAGCTAACGCTTACCTATGTACTAGTCTTGCTAGTAACAAACGTGTAATGTGCCTTCCGTTAAAAATTTTATATGTATAACTTTTTTATTTTAAACACCTAATTAATCCTTTATTATGCGATTTAATTTAATTTTAATTTCTTACAATGTCAAACTTTGCCATGTAATAATAAATAATGATAAAATATATTAATTCTGACTTTTATTCCACATGTATCCAGAGTTTAAATAATAGGAATAGAACGAATTTTACAGAACATTTAAGAAGAAAAATATTATTTTAATACTAAACAAAGGTACACCTAAATACGCTGCGCTGTAGTAGAAGGTATTTAGGTCGAGGCCGCTTAAATAAAAACGAAACAAAATCCTTTTATTTCACGTTTAATTCACAAATCCTTTTATTCCTAACAAAATCCTCTTAAATTGTTACTTATAAGAAAAATATACACGTAATAAATAATGACCATAATTTCTCGTGTCACAGTGTTTGGAACTAAACTGCTCCGAAACGGCAGTAAAGATTTTTATGAATTTTTTTGTATATTTGGTAGGTATGAGAATTAGGTCGTGAAGTATTTTTCACCCTCCTACCCCCAACCCCCATTTTTAATAGCAATTTCAATATCTTATGTGAACAATATACAAAAAATTTAAACGTCGTTGATTGGGGTGAATGTCGCGTCACTCTGACGTTATGGTTTGAAAATAAAATTGGACCCGATAGGTGGCGCCACAATCGGGAATTATTTTCAGGTTCGGGCAGGACAACGTCTGCTGGGTCAGCTAGTAGATACATAAATATAATTTTAAATGTAAGTACAATTGGGTGAAATATGTTTACTGAAAAGGATGGTGATGCGGGTTTCCTTCAATACGTTGCAGACTGACGCGCTCTGGTTTAATCAGGATGCAATCGGAGATAGGTCCTTAATATATAGGTATATCTAGAATAACGTACCTAATAATTTTTATAATAGTAAATAATTTTAATGTACCTACACAGTATAAATGAGCGCTCTGGCCACGTGGTCCGACTGTCTTTGTCCTACCGATCGGACGACATGAACATTTTTTTCCTGTTGGTTCGATTAACTAATCGGACTATTGAAACTATCGTTTTCTTAGACCACGTGGTCCTACCGATCGGACGACGTGAACTTTTCATCTCCGGTTAGTTAGATTAACAATCGAACTATAGAAACTAGCTTTTTCTTAGACCACGTTGTCCCACCGATCGGACCACGCGTTCTAATCATAAGTAACGCGACTTACATACTGCGTATTAGGTAACCTTCCTAGGAAATAATATAAAGACAATGTAAAATGTTATACATCAGTGAAAAATCGGTTAAGTTCTTTCTAAAATTAGCGTGCACAAACGCACAGACAAACAGACAAAAATTCTAAAAACTATTTTTTTGACTTCAGTAACATAAGTATGCCTATGTTTTTTTGAAAAAATAATTAATGTACAGACACGACTCGTTTACGATTATATGTATACCTATGTACATTTGAGTTTGAATTATTTTGTGGAGTTGAGACCCTTATTAATTTCAAGTGGTGAAATTTTATTAAAATTTAAGTTTTGTTATACCTACTACTTTTTTTAATAAATAAATCTTAATAAATCTTTATTGCCAAACAATTTAACAATGTTTATAAATACAAAAGTTTTTATCTTAAAACTATCCAATTCACCGTCACCAGCGGCCCTTGCACTAAGCGAAGCTTGTTTTTGTACATTTTTCTTTGTACATAACCAGCGTCATGGGCCGGTAATAATAAAATTAATGAACATCATACATAGATTTTATTAGTTCACCTAGTTAAAAACTTTAAGATAAACTTAGTGGAATAGAGGAGACCATAAGGAGATTTTCACAATTACAACTTACAGATTTTAAAAAAGGAGGAGGTTATATGTTCAACTGTGTGGTCTGTTATATCTTCTCTTCTTTCTTATAAATAAAAATGAATTACCAAATGTGTATGTTCGGGCATAACTTGAGAAAGATCGCACCTATTAGACTAATTCTTTTTTGTTGTAATATTCAATGCTTGACGTTCAATTATTCAGTTTCATATTGGTTGGTCCGAGGTTTCATACTTTGTTTTATGTGGTTGTAGAGGAAACATTTGGTCAATATGTCAAAAAATAGTAGTCAAATGACATTAAAATTGGACAGTCATTCTTACTTTTAAAAAGTTATAAGTTTATATCAGTGTGAAAATGTACTACATAACTACTTGAGGTTACAGGAAAAAAGTTTATGTTGTCCGATCAGTCGGACAAAGCGGAATTACAATTCCTTGTAGTCCGATTAATCGAACCAACAGGAAACAAAAGTTCATGTCGTCCGATCGGTGGGACGAAACGGAATTACAATTCCTTGTAGTCCGATTAATCGAACCAACAGGAAACAAAAGTTCATGTCGTCCGATCGGTGGGACGAAACGGAATTACAATTCCTTGTAGTCCGATTAATCGAACCAACAGGAAACAAAAGTTCATGTCGTCCGATCGGTGGGACGAAACGGAATTACAATTCCTTGTAGTCCGATTAATCGAACCAACAGGAAACAAAAGTTCATGTCGTCCGATCGGTGGGACGAAACGGAATTACAATTCCTTGTAGTCCGATTAATCGAACCAACAGGAAACAAAAGTTCATGTCGTCCGATCGGTGGGACGAAACGGAATTACAATTCCTTGTAGTCCGATTAATCGAACCAACAGGAAAAAAATGTTCATGTTGTCCGATCGGTAGGACAAAGCCAGTCGGACCACGTGGCCAGAGCGTAAATGAGGAGAGTTGCTTTGAATAATTAAAGACAGCGATTATACAAACGTCGAGAGGTCATTTTATTATAATGATAAGCCTAATTGGTTCATGTCCGTGTAGATTGAGCTATCCTTATTTTTTTTAAACTACAAACCTTACGAAACAAAGATAGTTCAATAAAAAATTGTTAGTTTATGGTGAATAAAAAAATTGTAAAACCTGTCATTAATGATATCATATAAAATGCCCGTTTATAAGCACTAGGTTTTAAACTCTCTCCAGATATACTTTCAAATCCATTTTTAGTCTCATAAGATGTAGGAATAAAAGTCATTGATGATAGTCGCGAAAAATAATATGTCAGTTAAAAATATTCCTCAATATGAAATTAAAGTGTAAAAAAAATATTTTACGCTACACTCAAAGCTTCAGGTCAACTCAAAGATTTTCAACTGTATAGATTGGGCAAGACGAAAGAATCCGTAATGTGATATTTAGAACCACGTGGTACAAAATCGCTCAGTCCATCACCAACTTTACAAGGCTATTTAGCTTCGCCATGGCTATCCTGATTACGCCGATTAGGATCAATATTTTTGTAGGAAAATATTCCCAATGCCCTCTTTATATATTTTAAAAGCTTTTCTTTTTGGGTCAGCTACACAAAAGCACTCCGATTTATTTCATTCGTCTCAAGTCATTTTCTTATTCAAATTCAAATAATTTATTAAAGACCATAACACATTACACTTTCTAGAATAAACCCCGGTCCCCACACTAGGCAAGCCTGTATCGTGGGGTCCCGTACTATAGAATTACAATTTTAAAACAAAGGACTTGTGATCCAAGGAACAGTTCTTATAAGTACAATTGCTCGATTAAGTGTGTTAGTGTGAGTGCGTAGTTACTGCTTGCAAAACAATGAGTCAGTGTACGTTGGTTAGGAGTTCCTCAGTGGATTCATAAGAGAGTCCCGTCAACCAGGACCCAAGTTTGATTTTGGATTCCGCTACTGAGCAAGATTTAATGGGACATAATTTAACCACATTATTATAAATATAAGGGCAGATAAGGGCCAAAACGTCTTCTTAGAAATAGAATACTAGTATGAGGAGTTAGGTCTTGTTTTGTAGGTAAATGTATAAAGAATAATTCACTCCTGAACTACTTTGTAACTGCTTCGTTTGTTTTTCGATAAATTAACTGCAAATACAACAATGTTGAAAAAAAAAAAAATTACGTAGTTTGGACACACATTATTTCTTAAGTTATTATTCCTATAAAATAATTTAAGCTAAATAATTTATATGCAAATTTTGTAGAGAATTTAATGCAGATTAATTTTGTCATGGGCAGTTTTCTTATATCTCTAATAGATTCCGAAAAAAATTTAAAAAACCACAGATCGGGACGCATTTGGGGCGGAAAGGGGGGGAAGGGAGCGGGGGAGGGGGTGACACCGGGCAGAATCGTGTTCAGTCAAAGATGTTGTATTAGTCTGAGCAGGGTCGAATTAAGTCTAAAAAGACCCTGTGGCAAAAAGTTTCACTAAATGCCGTTAACCGTGTTTTTTTTAAATTACCACCGGACTATATGTTCCTCCCAGACAAAGCTTCCAATAAGTTCTAAATTGGGAATTAATTTTTATTTTCTTATGATTAAATTAAAATGAAAAATTAAAAACACTTACATATGAAAATTTATTTACCAATTATAAAAAAACACATTGACTCTTAGGGGCAGGTAAATGTAGAAATAATTTGACCAATTAGTTCAGGGAAGTAACACTATGATATCATGTACTACAGAAACACAAAATAAGCAATTTATTAAAAAAAAATGTTAATACGATTTATAAAGCAGAAATACAAATGAGAAAATAAATACTTATTTTGTTGACCGTCGATTTCGACATTTACCTGCTAAAGATTTAATACAAAACTAAAACCAATAAAAATTACATAATCTACAACTAATAGAATAACGAAAAAAATATTACGAAATACTTATATGTATATGTGTCTACAAAGTCTATAAGAATACTTGAATATTTTTAAGCATTAGACGATATTGTTTCGACAGAGCTATCGGGACGTTTTGCTTGTCTTATTCTTTTATATCTGCCAAATTCTCCGTTGTAATCCTTCAACAAAGGTCCGAATGAGTCTGTGTCGTCATAACTACGAACCGTAATAAAGTTGGCGGATGCAGTTTTCATTTCGTCGTCTATAAGCGGTGTGGAACGTTGCTGGCGATTTCGCTCAATCAATGTATCTTTTGATAAAGCATCACTATCGTCTGCGTTACGCTTATTCCTAACACCACTGTTAAACATTAAATTATCGTCAACTCCTTCGATGCCCGACAAGACACTGTCTGTATCCGACCCAAGATTAACAGTATCACTCACTATTCCCTCATTTCTTTCGGAATTTTGTAAATTTCTGTTAGCACCATCACCGTATTGAAAATCTCGATTGTTCAGGGGTATACCGTAAACAGATGGTTCACCTTTTTTAGCAAAATTGGCAGAATTTTGTTGAACACCCTCGTCATCGAATTCGCCACCTTCGTCGTTTTCCATGGCGTCGTTCTCTGCTACATTGGGAAAAAATCCTACCTTCATATCAGATAACGCGGCCGCTCTTTTCTCAAGACCAGCATTTAAATTCTTTCTCTTTACTCTTATCAAAGGTTCTAAATTGAATTCTGAATAATGTCCATCTTTTTCATAAGCATCTGAATTAGGAAATGACTCCTCTAGAGATTTGATAGAGTTTCCGATGTCTTGTGTCGTTTCTGAAACTATATCCCTTTTATTTATGTTACTGCCGTCTCTATGCATATGTGATTCATTGATATCCGACAAATAATTATTCTGAGAACAAAAATTGTCATTTTCGTTAGAGGTATCTTGTAAGATGTCCAAATTTAATTCACTTTCTTCATTTTGGTTATTGCCATTTATATTTATTAAATCTTCTTCATTAATCTCTCGTTTATTCTCATTTTTAGCATCACGAGAATTAACGTTATCGGATTGATATTTGGAGATAGCTTCAGAGGGTACCTCAGGTTGTTTTTCAGAAATTCCACGTGTTAAATCTATACTTTTATCCAGGTTCGTACCACTTACATCGTCTAAGT
This sequence comes from Bembecia ichneumoniformis, assembly GCA_910589475.2. Lineage (NCBI taxonomy): Eukaryota > Metazoa > Arthropoda > Insecta > Lepidoptera > Sesiidae > Bembecia > Bembecia ichneumoniformis. The sequence goes on along the minus strand of OU342538.1, from coordinate 7,805,734 downwards.
CAGTATTTTTTAATGTAGATAAAGAAGTTGTTTCGCTTAAAGTATCAGCCTGCTTTGAAGTTTCAGTTTTATATGTAACTTGGGAGTTTGAAGAGTCCGCGGAATCGGTTGAACCTCCCGACTGAAACTTGCTGATATCTGCATGACCGCTTAATAAGTAATTATTGTCTTCGGCAGCACCTGCTTTCTTTGTTATTTCACGTTTGTTGACATTATCAGATTTCGTATCAGAGTCAGAACTCATTATACTTTTGAGAAGCTCTCGTTTATCCTCCGTAAGAGAATTAAGTAGTTTTTCTAACTCCATACTGGAGAGTTTTCTTATATGTCTTCTAATAGCAGACTCTTCGTCTTCATTAGCTGTTGAATCATGTTTATCATTTTGCTCGGACTGTTTTACTTCTATTACTTGGCGCCTATCTCGGTGCAGTTTTTCATAATTTCTGTCAAACAAAACATGTTTTTCATTTCGACGCCTTTTATAATATTCCTCTTGATTCTTAAACACTCCATTCTTCTTTGCTTTTGTGTTGCTTTCTTTCTTTTTCAAGCTGAAGAGTAGATTTTTATTCTTTTCTTCATCATTAAAATTGTCGTACAAATTATTATCAGATAAAGAAAGTTGATCATTTGCAATGTTTTTGTCTGTATATTCATCTGAAAGACTAATTACGGAAGTAGATTCGAATTCATTTAAATTAACTGCGTCGTTGGTTTTTACTAGAAAACTCTTGTCGTTAGGCTCATCTGAAAGCTAATTATTATTTTATTAATAGTTGCATTTAAGCTACTTTAGTGACGAAACTCTTTAAAAAAAATTACCTCAACCTGAACCTTCCGTTCTTTATCAGATTCGTAGATAACGTTTCTCTGTTGATTCTTTACATTAAGATTTGTATCTGGTATCTGTAAAGTTTCGTCTTGTGGAGTTTGTTCTAGGTTGTACTCTCGTTTTTCCTGCAAGACGGTACATTGATAGATTTTAGTGTACTTATAATCTCTGTTAAACACAATAAGGGCCTCATGAATTTGTATCCTATCAGCAGCGACAAGCGCATCGACGGCGAACATTCGAATTTCATTATCTTCAAATAATCTATTTTATAAGTTAGGTAAATATTTCAGTGCTTTCACATTAGATACAAATCCAAATAATTCTCGATATTTTTATTTTTGTTATGGTAAGATCGGCAGACATGCTGACGGTCCACTTGTTGGTAGGTGGCTACCGTCGCCCTAGAACACATGCAACATCACAGCTGCTGCAAGTGCGTTACCGACTAGAGTAGGATAAGGGATTAGGAGGCGGGTAAAACAAACAAAAAAATCTCGATAACATGAATTTGCTTCATTCACTTCAATTTGCTTGTTTATCAGACTCATTCCTGTGTTTGTGTCTTTATTTGGTGTTATGCCGTAACTCCGTTAGCAAATGTTGCTACAATGTCGATATTTAGAGTAAAAATTAGTGGCACATGAATGGATTACAATTATGTATTACATGAATTAAGTTTCAATTACAAACCTAGTTAATTTATTGCTCAGTAAATTACTTAATAAAAGCTGTATATTCATTGAAGATTAGCTGGGGGACTTCGTGCGCGTGGATTCGGAATAACGCGTAATTTTTTTGTTTGTAAACAGATTGGAATGAAATATACACTAAATATTACCCGAAGTTTGCTACAATAGATACATCAGTGGAAACCACAAGAAAATATGTTAAGCCGTTTTTGAGATTAGCGCGAACAAACGCACGGACAAACAGACAAAATTCTAAAAACAATTTTCAACTTGTAACATAAACAACGTGTAATAAATTGTTTTTTTTTGAAAAAAATATTTGAAGTACAGACACGGTTCGTTTACGATTTTATTTTATGTATAGATTTTCATGACAGAATGTCAACGTTATTTAAAAGATCACATAGTTAATAATTGATCGTCAAAGCGGACCGTTTATTTATATGATCAAAGTTAGTGACAAATACCTCGTCGTTTGAAGGTGTGTCGTCGTTATGCATAGAGTAATCCGCAGACTTGTCATCTCCATATTCCCCTTCTTCAAGTTCACTGGAAAACGATACAGGATTTGAGTCAGATGCGACATTTGTACATTTTGAAGTACCTACAGAAAACACATCAGACTTCATAGGGTGTCGAGCGGTGAGTCGTCGAGTACTGTCGAAGCGGTCGGCCAATGAAGAAACTACAATAGCTGTCGGCCGGTTTACGGCATTGCTCGTAAACGCATACAGAGGACAAGTCAAAAATTGATTCGTGAAACATAATTCCTGGAACTTGTGGCAATGGTACTCTAGCTAGTGTTTGTGTGGTTACGAAAGAATCTATATACTACTGTATAAAGTATTGCGCTTAATTTATAGTATTTACTATTAGGCCTAGCCTTCAAAGTTAGACCCAGATTTTTTTAAATTCACTCCATTGAAAGCCCAAATGAGATTTCAATTTGCCTCTGCTTTATGTCTCTTATACATTATTTGTACATGTGCATGTATGAGTAGTGTAAAACTAGTAGAGAAGCTAAATTGACACTTTTACGTCAATTGTTTAAAAACACTGTAAATGTTTTGCAGTGTTGTCATAAGTTGTAATTAGTGTAGGTAATAAAAAAAATATTTGAACTTATTTTTCTTTTTCTTTTTTGCGATTTTTGATTTCTAGTACTCTAGCCTCAGGTGGTCCAATAGGGTCAATTGATCCCATCGACGTAATATCCAATTAGACTTCTAGCACACGGCGAACGCATTCAGACAACACATTAGAGAAATAGATATTATATAATTCCACGCCCGGTAATGTTCGGGCAGTAACGACCAATAGAATTTCGTCGTGACCTTGATCGGACCAATTGGCGTTCAGTACCCCGCGCCCGCGCACCTCAGTTAGTTGCCAGAACAATTTGCATTGTGAATAAATAGGTATTAGCCGTCTACTTGGATATTACGTCGATGATTGATCCATATAAGTAACAGAATTGATTGGCGCTATAAAAACAAAACGTGAAAATTGTAATTTTTATCCCTGACTGTACCACTTTTCCAAATCTTTGAATGCTGACAGGAATAACTATTAAAATTATGGATAGTCTCCTAAGAGTGTTTTGTTAAGCTGCCCTTACTGACCCGTCTCAAATTACCACCCTGTATAGGAAAAGCATTACTGCCAATTTTAGCTTAATACAAGTAAGAAAGGCCATGAGCATTCAGCTACTACTATTGCTCTTCCCGCTGTGGCATACATTAGGTACCCAAAATGTTGCAGATGTAGGTATATCCTAAATTGGTTTACGTTTGTGATATTTAAACAGAATAATCCTGCCCTGCCGATAACCCTAAATAGGTACCCGTAAAATTATTCAACTACTACTATAACTCAAAAGAGGACATGCTAATTACCACAATTGTACCATTACACTCTTTTTTGCTGGTAGTCCACTGAATTATGGATTGATTTGATCCGATTAACATCGATCGAAATTAAGTTTGTTTGTTACGCTTTCACGCCTTTTAAATACTCAACCGATAATCATGAAATTTTGCATACACGTTGTCAGATATACAGAAAGAAAAGGACATAGGGTACCTTTCATTCAGAAAAAATACTATTCCCGGGAGGCATCATCTAAAAAAATTATTATAAAAAATTCAACGCCTGATATAGATGCATGACCAATAAAGATTGAATAAATTATTGCTTAATTTTTGTCATAGGTGTTGATTTTATTTATTTTTCAACGGGCGCGAACGAAGTAGCCGGCAAAAGCTAGTTTATAACTATAAATTTTCTTTATAAATCCAAAAGTATACGAGGCATTTTGTTTAGCGGTCTTTGGTGAAAATGTTTACTTGTCATAACCAGGTTTTAATAAAAAAGGTATTTTTAATAAATCCGGCGAAATTTGGTCCTTAGTAATCAGTTCAAACGTAGATATCTTCTGTAATCTGTGTCTCATTTTTGAGGGTATTCAGATCTCAAACAATATCTAGAATCTAAGTTAGACACGCGGAGCTAAATACACTTGCTTATTACCTAATTTACTACGTACACTAATTTGCAAGGTCGGCAGCGCACACGTACCCCCCCTGGTGTTGCTTGTGTTCATAGGCGACGGTAGCCACCTACCATCAAGTGGACCGTCAGCCTGTCTGCCACCTTTAATAATATAAAAAAAAATATTATTAACTAGCTGAGCCCGCAACTTCGTACGCGTGGTATTCGATATTAGCGTGTAACTTTTTTTATTGTAGACCGATTGGAATGAAACAAACACAATGTTACGGGAAGCTTGCTACAACACATAAGTGAAAAAGGCATTCGTATCGGTTAAGCCGTTTCTGAGATTAGCGTGCACGAACGCAGAGACAAACTTGTAAAAATTATTTTTTTGACCTGCGGTAACATAAGTACAAAGTGTACAAATTGTTTTATCGAAAAAATATTTAACCTCTCGGTTGATTAGACGTATACGCAGGTAACTGAATGAGTTTTGACGCAGATCTACGTCGAGACCGACTTTTACTAGATTTTAAATATTAAGTCTGTATGAATAAAGTTGAAATTTGTACAATAATTTAATGTAAATGAAATTGAAATTTGTAATTAAACTTTTTTGTACAAATTTTAACTATATTCTTCAAATTCATACAATAAAATTCATTCACATTCATCATTCAAAACAGACGAGAGGTGTACAGACACGGCTGGTTTACGATTTTTTTAAATTATATGTATACATTGACCTATATTGTTACTATTTTATTCACCTCGATGTATGTATAGATTGATATAGATAAGCTGTTATTGACCTTTTCTATTTGCTTTTAAATCTAATATAACTCACCTATTACTGTTTTCATCATAATGCGGAGGTCTACTCAGAGACACTTGCATAAAGCCAATGATTACGATTAGTAGTCTTACAGATCTCATCTTAAATCTTGATCGAATTTCGCATAAAAATCTCATACAAAGTATTATGTCAAGAAAATTGTTACATATGTTATTGATTTAAATTTTCTTTTTTATAATTTAATTTTATTGTCCTTAAAAGAGGTTTTTATGAATAACTATACAGAAACTCTTTGATTATGGTGTTTTTAATAAGGCTTTCATGCGAAGAGGTTTGAGTTCAGGCGGAAAATCTTGAAAATAAAATTTTATTTTCTTTACTATCGTTAGTAGGCCAATTTTGATGATCATTTATAAAGGAGTTCATTTTGTTTGTTAATACATAATGGGTAATCTCTGAATTATTGGACCCGATAGCAACTGACGTAGCTGTCCTAGATGGGCCCTGTATCAAATTTTGTCGAGGGTCCCTTCTATCTGACTGTAACAAAGCCCAAATGGAGATTGAGGATAAAGATTTGTTTACAAATCTCTTTTCTGTGGCAATTCATTTAGTTTGCAAACAAATGAGTGCAATTTAAAAAAAAAGGTATCAAAAGTAATTATGGTAATTGCGGCACGATTTTGCAAGGCAACCTTGGGGCGTTGTATGATACCACGTGTATGATACCATGTGTACATTTCGATGAAGTAACAGATGGGATCTTAGGCTAGTAGATTTTGCGCTTTTTTGCGACGCATTGACTAGATTATGTTTAAAAAAATAGGATCTGTCCCATTATGACACAACACTTTTAACATCTTTTTGGTTAGGCAAGCATTCAACAGATGGCGCCTTATTTAGACTTCAAACATAATTAACAATATTTTTTACATTGTTATTACATTATACAGGAACACTATAGCATAATAATATATAATTCTTCTGTATATAACAGAACTTCATAAACCGCTGGACCGATTAAGATGATATTTTTTAGTGGGCCCGTCCCTGGATGAATTAGATTTACAATTTGCCCACTGCAATCGGGTTAAGGATTTTCTGGGATTGTTGCTTCTACCACTCTACTATATATAAAACATGAGGGTATCAAATTTAATAGAAAAAAAAACGGAAGTGAAAAAAAAATCTACCGTAATTCTTTAGATATTCTGGGGGCGCCATAGTTCGAACTAAAGATCTTGCCTAATTGTTGTGTTTAATCAGACATCGTGCATGGAATTAAAGCTAAACTATTTTATTTCATATGATTATATTATTCATCAGATATTTTATTTCGTTTCAGAGTACAATCACGAGGAATCATAAGGAAAGTTCAAGCCGACTTGCATCGTATCTGTGATTAGACGAAACAATAGCGGATTCAGTTGGGACGGCCTTTCAATGGTTCAACTGGCCTTCAAACTGGTTGAAACTGAGCACTCACATTGACTCATGTCCTTTTATCTATCCTATCCCATTGTATAATCAAGCCCTATCATATTGTCCGTTGAATTTTGAATATTTTTTTTTGCTAAATTGCGTCGCATATTTTGCACATCTTGTTTATTGAATACTTTGCATGTAGATGCTACATACTCGTAAACTGGCGGAAATTAGATACCATCCTCTACAGTACACATTGAAATAGCACCATATATGATGTTATGTTTTGGCGAGTGAGTTTAGGTACCTACATTTTAACATATCAGGCTCGAAAACTTGAATGGATGTCTATGGTGTTGTTTCATACGATAGGAACAAGGCCCGATCTATCAAGCCGGGCAAATGCCCAGAGCGGCAAAAATGAGGGGCGGCAAAATTGAGAGACGGAGTCCTCAATTTTCTGTCTAGGAAAAAAAAAGTTACTTTAGGAGCTGTAAATTCTTATAGGTACTGAAAGATACGGAAATAATATATTCAAATATCGAACACGTATAACAACAAAGAAAGTCGACATAATTATGTATTTAAACCGTAGCGTGAATGAGATAACCGTATGAGTTACTACTACGCATCCACATCCAAACGCAAGCGGTTATTCCCCCGTTCAGTTGATAATGTTTTGTAAATATATGTATATAAATATAAATTACTTAAGAGTCACAATTATAAGTTAATAAAAAATTAAATATGCTTTTATATGAAGCGGATGAACCCATGCTGATTTCATAGTATGAAATTCATACATATCTGTTTAGATGATATTATAATATAAACCGAGGTAGATATAACGCAGGCGCACCTAAACTGAGGTACCTACTCAAATTACACCAATTGGTGTAATTTAATTTTTTATGTTCTAAAATAATTTGGTACCTACGAAACTTTGGATCGGATAAATCCTATTAGTAAATTAGTGCAAAGTAAAGATTTTAACTTAGTTATTGCTTAAAATTACCAAAGATTTCTTTGAAAATCACGATCAAATGAATATTTTACTCGAATTCTTGAAGACGCGAAAGCCTTAGCTTTTGAAATTGACTGCGAGGTGTTAGATTTTGAAAAAGTGTCTAAAAAGCAATTTGGCTACGAGGGTCGACAAACCAATTATTGAGCCTCGTCACAATTATAAAATCGAGGTGTATTTTTCACATTATAGATACAGTTATAAACTCGTTAGAGTTAAGGTTTTCCCAGTTTACTGAACATAGTAAACATTTTGCTTTTTTGTATAACCCACAAGAACTCATTTTATATAAATGCATTAGAACTTTCAGAAGAGTTAACAGTTCTTTATATGTTTTTAAATAGCAATTTGTCTACTCAAGACGTTTTAAAATTCATAACAAATTTAAGATTTGGAAGCATTGCGCTCAGGATTCTTTTAACTTTACAGTTGAAAGTTGTGAAAGAAGGTTTTCTAAATAGATTATCTGAATTGGTCACTAAGGTTTGCGATAGTATAAATTTATCAGAAACTGTTAAAAATCTTGCAGAGCAAAAAATTCCAAGAAAATTTTAATTTCGAGGTAGAGACTGTGGTAGAGTATAATATTCTCAGAAAAAAAAAATTACCTAATTTGATTATTCTTAAGAATGACTGATTCATTTTGTAGCGTCTGTTAAAGACCAATAAATAACGTATGACCTTAACGTAAAAACATATGAAACGACTTCATTATTTTAACAGTTTGGTCTTATTCTTTTAAATTTCTGAAATGATTTTCCCTCAAAGGTTAATACGTGGCAAGATGGTGGGTAGGTAAAATGTCACAAGGGAAAAGAGGTCCAGCAGTCACTATAGTGAGTCAAAACAGGTTGATGATGATGATGAAGTTGAAAGATACATAATGTCGATATAAAATATTTCAATCCATTCAGTAGTTTCTGTGAAATTCCTTAACAGACATTCATACATACTTACAAATATACATTATGAACTCTCATGAAATTTTGCATACTCGTTCAGACGCCGCAATAGACTGACATTATGTGAATATTATCATAGATAAAATACTACTTACTGGTTAAGTAGTATTTTATCTATGATATTATATATCACATATACAACTTCCCCTCTTTGGAATAGCAAGGTCATGACTTAAGTATATAGTGTTGTGTAAGGGCTGCGAATATTATTTTTGTCCGGAGCGGCTAAATAGCTGGATCGGGCCCTGGATAGGAAAGACACCAAAATGATCCTATATAATCATTAATGATGATTCTGAACCTTGGTGTAGACTTGTATGAAATATACTTACAGTCTTAGTTCATTATTCAATGATTCATCGGTTCCATCCAACCACATTTGATGATTAAGGTTACAAATCGTAAAAAATGTAACAATGAAACGAGACGTGCTACCCGTAAACTTGTGATTAGCGATTCAGGGGTGTGTACCAGCACTCCTTCAACCAAGTCATTTGGTCATACCTATTCCGGTAGGCAGAGCATAATTAGCTCTGACAGGTCGCCTGGAACGGGGATGACAAAATTAGCCTTGGCCGAAGGACTGCTGGAACACACACCAGCTATCACATTACTGAAAACGACTGTACTTTCGGTACAAAAATGAAAATCCCGAAATACTTACAACAATTTTATTTTTAAATGAGACCTTTTCATCTCTATCACACTTATTATGTACATTTGGTTTAAATAAAACAAACTTTGAAACATCTTGATGCGATTCCATCGATAAGTTTGTGCATATTTGAGAAAAGACAAACAACATTCTATATAACACTTCATTAGAATTCATCAGAAATTACACATTATTATATAATATATAATATTATTAAACGAGTTGTAGAAATACTCGATCACACAGTTTTGGTGTCTCGTTGCTTTAAAATTTCATTTGAAACGAAGCCTTCTCACAACTGCACATACATATTCATAAAATGCAATAGTTACAAAAAACCAAGAGATTTTACAAATATGAGTACATGGCAAATGCTTTGTGTCACTGGAGTGACGAACACACGGATATATCCGACACTTTCATGTTATTAGCAGCACCACGGTGTATCAAGGGGGTGTATTACTGTCCGGTTTCTGGTGTATTAATAAATTTAGTAGACTCATTGTCTTTAAAATATAAATTGATACGTTTAACAATCTCCACGAACAATGGCATCCAACCAGCCTCTCAGGAAATCAAGTATTTTAAGTTGTTAATATTACCGACAACTCTAACTATATATTTCCATTATCTATTTTTAAATTGAAACGGGACTGGATGGATGGAGTTAATATACTATTTTATAATATATTTACTATTGTATATACCCTGATTTGTGTATTATAATTGTGTTATATGTATATTTTGTTTTAAAGATGACAAAAAGAGCAGTATGCTGAGTTTCTTTCGGGGTTTCTTCTCAGGATCGTCATTATCTTGGCTATATTTTTTTTCCGAAACCCTGGTAAAATATGTAATAGACTTCGAAAAGGCGACTTTGTTATACTATTTTTGAGAAATAAAACGATTTTGATTTGATTTGGAGAGATCGTAATACACCCCCAGTAACAAAAAAAAAAAAAAAAAAAAATAACATTCCGCAAAGTGGAGTCAATTTGTCGACGTAAGTATATCCGATATAATATGCCGACGCGACGACACGGGCTACAAAAGGTATACATACTTTTAAACATTTTTCAAATATTGTTCTTATACAACAAAACAACGTAACAAAATTTAAAATTATATCGATCCTCGTCGAATCAACGTCATATTGCACCTTAATTCACTTTACTCATACACCCAAAAGACTTTTAGCCCACAACATAATGTCTGCATTTGGCAGATGCTAGCTTAACATTAAAAAACGCACAGTACCCTAACATTAGAAAACTATGAAAAACTTGTAAGAAAAAAAAAAACTTACTTAAACATCAGATTAGGCTCTGCTATGAATTATGTTGTGCTTTTTTCTTTATCACAATTATAATACAGTAACTATTTATACATTCCCTTGACGCACAATTGACGCATACTCTTTGACGAATTTTAAACACATAGACAAATGTTGTACTTCAAGTGTCGACAGTCGACAATTTAAAAAAAATCATCTAATTTCAACTCTCTTTGTCTTGGTTTGTTGAAATGCATCTTTTATGTGTTTTTTCTTATAGAAATAAGTAATAACAAATATACCTACAAGTATATTCAGTAATAATGGGTTAACTAAAAAGTCCACACGACTTTTTTGTTAATTTAACATTATTTTCGGTAATTTCAAAAAATAAACCTTTTTGTATGTCAAGATGTATACTGTCCGTTATACTGTTTATGTCCCCAACATCGACGTAATATCCAAGTAGACGGCTAATACCTATTTATTCACAATGCAAATTGTTCTGGCAACTAAGTGAGGTGCGTGGGCGCGGGGTACTGAACGCCAATTGGTCCGATCAAGGTCACGACGAAATTTTATTGATCGTTACTGCCCGAACATTACCGGGCGTGGAATAGGGAATATGCACTTTTTTTATATTTTCATACGATAGGTTATATCGTTATATAACCGTAAAAAAATATTCAGCGCAAAAAAACAGAAATTTGGTAACAAAAAAAGTTAAAATTAACTAAAAGTACGGGCACTTTAAATACCCGCCCTTTTGGCGCGCTTGTCGTGACGTCAAAGACTACAATACAATCAAATGTTAAAAATCACAAACATCTACACGCTTGTTGACATTTCATAGACGTTGACGTCACATTCCATAGACTTTGACGTCACATTCGATCTGACCGTTTCAAGTATTTTGAATTTCCCACATTTTTATGCATTTTTTAATAATTATTTTCTTAACGAAAAAGAAATAATATTAAAAAATATTTACAGAGACATAATTCTAAAGCAAAAATGTTGATAAAAAAATATATTTAAGCCTTTTTTGAATTAGACGCATATTCCCTATTATATAATATCTATTTCTCTAATGTGTTGTCTGAATGCGTTCGCCCTGTACTAGAAGTCTAGTTGGATATTACGTCGATGGTCTCCAATGTATACTGTTAATCCGCAAAGAACGAAGACGAGAGGCTTAAAAACAATACACAAACAATGTCGAAAACTTTATAACAAGACTATAACATAATTTAAAATGTTATGCGCGTTCTTTTTGGTCAACCCATTGTGTTGAGCTAAATTATTTTAATTAAAACAAATATGGCAGACCTTTTTCACACAATGGGACTGAAAATGGTGGCACTTTATAATTACGTTTAGTAATAGAAAACATTTACATTGTTTTATAAATTTACAGATAAATAAATTTGTGCCCATTCACTCTATCGAGGTCAGGGACGTCGGTTTTCTGTTTCTTTGCAAGAATGTATTGGTCACGCATTTAGCTGATTTTGTCCATCCAAATGGACCGAAATAAAAATATCGACAATTTAATCCTAAATACAATAAAAAATAGAAAATTACCAAAATGAATTAAGTAGTACTAAAAAACAGTAAAAGTGCTATATTTTCTAGCGCACACAAATTATTTTTGGGCTAGTTGAGTAGTTTCATTGTGTGATTTGATTACTTTAGTTTTCAAAATTTTGCGAGTGTATGTCATTCAATCCAATTTGATAAATTTGAATTGGAGATTAGCAATAGAATCTTATTTGTCAATTTATGTTATTTTTAATTTTTATTACCGAACAGCAATGTACCATTTCTTCAAATCCCATTGAATGCATATTAAATTCAATTACATTGAATTATAACAGCTGTGTCTCATAAAGAAATTTCAAATGCAGCATAGTTATATTCAAAGAATATAACTATGCTGCATACAAAATACCCACAAAGCAAAACCATTATTTATCCATTGTTCACACGAGTGATGGAATGAAACGGACCCGTGCGGGGAACCTGGTCAAAAGAAGGTTCTATTTCGAAACACAATGATGACTAGACTCTTAAAAACATTTTTAAAAAAGAGCATTAACATAAAAAAAATATCGCCCGTCTAAGTCACTGCACTCGTAACATTAATGGCCAAATAACGTTTGTACATTTAAATTCTAGAAACTTAAATTAAACAATTACCTACATACAAAAATTTTAACCGATAAGGTACAAATAACTTGTTAACATTGCGAGTACTTCGACTCTTATTAAGTATAGCTTTACACTATGCATAAAAATGTATATAAGAAGAATCGTCAACTAATAAAATCAGATGGATAACGAGAAACATTTTTCAAATAGTTCTATTTAAAAAATATCACTCAAAAACAAAACGTAGACCTTAAAATTTTCTCAATATATATTTCATTTCTAGATATATTTCAGTATTTTAGATTTTAGGAGTTAATATTGAGTTTGTACGTACAAAGCGATTGCCGCCATCTTTTTTAGCCAATGCATTTTAAAATGTCGGCAGCTTTTCCAAAGAGTATATCCATCCGAACGTTTCTATTTATCGCCGAATTGTGTAACAACGATTACGTTAAGAGTAGCTCACAACATAATATACATATTTAATAGTAAAATATACATTCATAAATGGTCATATATGAAAAATAGTAACGGCGATTGTTCGACTCGATATAATTAGGCTCGGATTATGTTAAATCATTAAATTATTACCTTAAATGCTGTCATTTGGCTCAAAGTAAACGTTTTTAAACAATACTTTGTGAAAAAAAAAACCAATAATTATATGAAATGCTTCCAGCTAAACAATCATGTTAACAACAAATATATTAGATATTTTATACGTGTATATAATATTATCTGTGTATTGCAAGTTGTTTTGAATTAATTCGAATTGTCTCGCCACCGTCTGTCTGTCTGTCTCCATCGATAACCTATCATCATTTACTCTTCTAAAATTGACGTGCATGCACACAGAGACACTCATCGCAACCGCACATACAAAGATACACAGATATGTTTGCGACAAAAGCCTATTAAAGTTTTTTAAATAACAAATTCTCTCTTATTTATTTATTTACAACGCTAAAGTCACTAATCGTCTAAGACAGCTATTCTAGAATTAAACATATAAAGGAATTTGGGGCACAATGTATCCATGCTAGATGGCGAAACGCGAGACACAAAATTTTAGCTTTAGAGGCATTGTCTCAGATGTGAGATCTGATTTAAGATAAGCCATGTTCATTCTACAATCAATTAAAAGTTGTCTATTTGAGTTGTAGTTTGTAATTTCTATTTGGGTTTTAGACTAGACCCGGTCAACTTAAACTATAACAGGTTTTTTTTTTACAATAATACAGGTCGAATTATATGAGCAACGGCGCGACACATACACAGTGTCATACATTTTCACAGCGGAGCGGCCCGGTCGCTTGGTCGCGGCGATGCATATAATTCGGGCTTCAATGTAAAAGTATCGAGATCTAATTTGTAATGAATAGATGTTATTTGTATTTTTGGTTTGTTTGTTTATCACAAGGTTACGGCCACAGTACAAAGAGCCTCGCTTAGTGATAAGAACCAAGCGACTCGCTTGTCTCGCTTGCTTGACTGATCCTAGTGGACACACGTATTGCATACTACGAGTTGCGAAGCGAACTTACGTCTTGGCTACAATTCACAATGGAACTAGTTCTAATTACTGCTGTATTAAAAATAAATCGATTTTGATTTGTATTAATATACAAATAAACAAATTCTTGTATATTAATACAATGAAAACTTCAATGCTTAAATTTAAGCATTTAAGTTTCAATCAACAGTAATTTCATTGAGAGTGATATATTTGTTCTGTTCACACCAAAAGACGGCGCAAAAGTGAATTTTGTGTCACCAAGCGAAGCACCTTGTACTTGTATGTGACCACTTGTTTTGGTGATAAAACATCGATATTATTGTGTGTTGTAATTTCAAACACAAGTCCTTGTAACTACCATATCAGAGTTTTCGTTTAAACCCTTTAAACAATTTAAAATACTTTTTTTTTAATACAATGCGTATGGAATAGATTTGATTCAAAGGTAAATATCTCGTTCAATATTAACCACTTGCAGGCCGGAAGCCGAATTACCCTTGTCTGCCAGCGCTTAAATTTATCATTTCAAGTGCCAATTGCCATGATATATACAGGTTGATCAAATTTCAACCGTTTTTACCGATTTAACTACTGACTCTGACTGACCTAATTGTTCTCCTAGAAGCAGTCATGGGGGATCTACCATGATTTATTAATAACGTGGATCCACGTTCCGGCATACAAAGGGTTAATAAGCATCTGCAACCGGGCCTAGTTTAATTTCTAGCATCGTGTCTCGCGTCTGCGGATGTAGAAATTCAGTCGAGATTTGAGCAATTGCTGAAGTACAAATAAAACTGCGCGTTTCTTGTGAGAACGACCGTAAAAGTACTAGCAAATGTTCTCTAAATACACAATAACCTGCGGGTGGCGTAACTAGCATGCAACATCAGCGGTTTAAATGCAATTTTAAAAGGTAAAAGTGAACACTTTAAAAATCATCTATATACAAAGACAAAAAGACTGTTTCAACGTTCAAATACCCACATGATATTCGAGTAATTATTCACAATACTTAACAGTTTAATCACTTCTTTATTACGCTGTACACGGATCGATTTATAAAATCTAAAATCTACAATACAACTAACCCCTCTGATAAGAAATATGAGTAGTTTAAAACACAATGAACACTTTCACTCGTCGAGTAGTCTTCCTTAGCCTACTCGCTAGCTTCAGACTTGAACAGAATTGTCATGGCGTATAGGGAGTGTCCTTAATGCACCCCGCGACCCGAATGCACCCACAATTCAATATAGAAGAATGTAAACTGAGAACTTAGAGCGCCATTTTAGCGGCTCTAAACTTAAACAAAGCAAATGTGAGTTCATTTGTTAAGTCAAATTTAAAGTTGCAGTTGTTTTTATCTATAAAGTATGTAAATTACAAAGCTCAATTTGAGGAGAAATGAAAAAGGATTTTTATATTTTAAATATCCTTGTATTAGAATAAAGAGTTGCCGGAGCAAAACGAACATTTTTCATATGTATACAAGCCATACAATATGTCCAAAAATCATGATCAATCTATTCATTCAGCGAATTATTTCTGCGTATCGTTGATCGTGTCTCATTAGACTATTCCAGTGAGTTATTAAATCGTTTATGGTTGCAATTAAATGCCCAAACTCGATCACTATTTACATACGAAGATATTTTATAAGGTCACGTCACATCTTGATATGGAACTGATATGGCTAAAAACTATAGAAATATTAATTTTAGTTTTTGTGCTTTTGTGCTGATTAAAAATTTCAAGTGATCGATAACTGTTGCGTCTAACTAAAGTGACGACTAAGTTTGACGAGCGGATGAGTGGTTAGGGTGCTTGCCTTATTGCTCTGTTCCGGGTTCGATTCCCAGCAGGGTCAACTTTGGAAATGAAACTTTTTAAAGTTGGCTCTGGTCTGGGTCTGGAAAGTAGTGGCAGGGCACACTGCGTTCGCAGTCATTTGGGCGGCCCTTCTGACGGCAGTAACCACCCCCTTACAGAAGACCGTCGTGAAATTGTGTTTCGGTGAGTAAGTGGACCGTCAGCTTGTCTGCCGATCTTAACATAAAAAAGGAAAACCACAAGAGATAATGTAAACAATGCAAACAAACCGGATCCGTACTGAGTTTTATATCATCGAGCGATTATGTATCTTTGTCCTTTTCCTTCGCACGTAAAAATATTAGAGGCGGTCGGCGCAACTGTTTCGCTAACTGCTAACTGATTATTTTAATTTTTAAAAATGTTATAAACCCCTGAAAGCATGTTTACATTCTTTCCGCAGCCTCCACGGCCTTGTTTTAGTTCACTGCCCATGTTTGGTTCTGTGACGCGACTCAATTGACAGCCGTCAATCACCGAACCATAGAATGACAGGCGTACGGCGCTCCTGTCACAGGGACATTTTTGTTTTGAGAGTCGTTAAAATTCGGGTTTGAAATACGGTTTTGGAAGCGCAAGCATTGTTGCGAGAAATAAATTGTGTAGCGGCCTAAGTAACTTGTATTGTGTTAAGAATCGGCTTAATCGTGTAGTGATTTACTGTGAAAGAGACACTAAATTGAATCGGTGGTGGTGAGTGTTGATGCGGCCTGGGAAGACTATCATCGGCGCCAGAACCTAGGCGATATTCCTTATTTCCAATTGCCCGCCTCACCCCATATCTATATATATCTCCCTATCGCCTGAGAATACTGCCAGGCAGACCCGGGATGAGTAGTTAGATTAAGTTTTTATATCTCATCGCGGCGTATCGCCGTTTCGGTTGGTCTTGACCAAAGGTCAACGCCGCCGCACTGATGCTTATGGCACAGCCACGGTGCTGTAAACAACAGCCCAGCATGTCTCTCCTGAATTGATCAAATTTTACTGTGAGCTTTCAAGAGAGTGACCATGATTTTTGGAAGAAACATTATTTGATTTGGCTGATAAAACTTAAAATTAATCGATTATGTATATTTAGAAGAAAAGCTTTTGAAATGTCAACGATGATTCACGTGAGCGCGACACACACGGATTGCATGCAGTGGGACGCGGGGCGCAAGAGGGGCGCATGTGGGACGCACGCGGGGCGCAAGTGGGGTGCACGTGTGTACCTGCGTGTGTACTACAAGCGGTCGAGTCGGAACTCGTGTTCGACGGCCGAGTCCGGCAGCAGCGCGCTGGGCTCGTCCAGCAGGTTCAGTTCGTCGAGGTCGATGCCGGCGCGTAGTTGGGCCTCCTCGCCGGCGCCGAATATGCCCGCGTCCAATTCGCCCGAGTAATCTGTGTAAATCAGTATATATTATAAAGTCCTACTTTTTCTCTGTCTGTCTGGATGTATGCACTAATCGCGGAAAGTCGTGAATGGATTTTGTTCCTGATTTTATCGATGGAGAGGAATTTTTGAAGATGGTTTATGGTCCGGTAACAAGATGTAATGTACCCAAAGGCATATTCTTCATTATGTTATAACAGGTGGTGAATGAATCGAGCAGTTGAGCTTTTAACATACAATGTGAAGGAATGCCTATTACTTGAGTGTAAGTAACAGTTCCAACAGAAGCTAGTTAAATAGGCTAAGAAAGTGGAATGGGCTTTAGTTTGAGGTTTTCGGTAAGGGGATTGCTACTTTCGACAGATAAGCTGCCCGAGTGATGTCTTCTCACTGTCTTCTCAGATTGTAATCACTAATCTTCTAGCACATGTAC
The DNA here is from genome assembly GCA_910589475.2 of Bembecia ichneumoniformis. Classification (NCBI taxonomy): domain Eukaryota; kingdom Metazoa; phylum Arthropoda; class Insecta; order Lepidoptera; family Sesiidae; genus Bembecia; species Bembecia ichneumoniformis. The sequence continues at coordinate 7,788,235 of OU342538.1, read as the reverse complement.
AGTACTCCAAGGTAAATAATAATTCAAGGCATCGGAAAACATCCGAAACAATCACATAACATCGCAAAAACGATTGACAAAAAGTACTTAACAAGCCTAAAAATCACTCACAATTTCTACTTCATCGCAATCAAATAAATGTCAGTGTCATTTCTAACAAAAGCAAATTGTCATCGGTCATCTTCGGAAACACGATGTTGGTTTTCTGACGATGTTTTCGTTTATTGTTAGAGCGAGTTATCATTGCCTGCAAATAACGAACCAAAGAGATGTCCGATCCATGCGTGTTACCTGTGAGTATGATGTCGGGTATGCTGGCGGGCGTGGCGGGAGAGGCAAGCGGCTGCAGTGCGGGATAGGCACCGCCCGGAACAGGATCTCGCGCGCGGGACGACGGTCGACACGCTCCCGCTACGGGATGGCACATGCCCGTAACCGTTGCTGCCACTGACTGCGACTGGACACCACCGGAACTTTTATTTCAGACACGATAGTGGCCCATACTCTGGCCAGTACGACAAACGAGATTTAGGAGACTGAGTTACTATTGAAAAATTGTTTATTATTCTGCAATTTGCTGATGATAGTTCACCTATGCAGGGTCCGATTTATATAATCCACTAGCTCGCGAATTCGTACGCGTTGTAGTTCGTTTTTTGAAAATTCCACAAAAACCTAACATTTTTTCAGGATAAATAGTAGGTATCCTATATGTTAATCCTGGTAATAAAAATATCTGTGTGCCTTTCATCCCAATCCGTTTAGCCGTTTTTGTGTGATTGAGTAACAAACATGCACACATACAAACTTTGGCGTTTATATATTACTAGCGACCCGCCCCCGGTTTCACCCGGGGTGTAATTTTTTTATATATATATATATATAAACATTCCCCGTTTATCGCTCTTTCCATTAGTGAAAACGCGCGTGTGATGCCGTGACCAAGGGAAATAGGGAATCATTTTTCTATATAGAGATTAGGATTCGTCTACACTACAGCTTTGCGTGCGAAAGTAAACCAAAGATTACGTCTTTACTAACATTCGCATATAAATGTAAATTTGTAATATTATTGCAAAAAAAAAAACATTAAGTTTTTATTGAATAATAGACAAATTTGTAAATGGTCATTGTTACACCGATTTTTAACTGATAACAATATAATAAGAGAAATAATTAATTTCACAGCAAAATGAAAAGGGCATATTTATTGTCTGTATTCAAAATATGTACAAATCAGTGTACATATTCAGTGGATTCGCTGACAGAGCGAAGTGCCTTTCATAATTATGTAGTTTGCACTTCGTTTCCCTCAATTGTTTTAGAATACTACTTATACCACATCTAGATACGTAGAGATGGGCATCGCATATCTATTATAAAAAAATTAAATACATAGGCAATATGAATTTAATACATACGCATTAAACACTTGAAACTGATTTCGTTTTATTTTCATATACAATTACACCCGTATTCTTAGTCGCATCCTCGACTCGACTTTCACTCCACTCAACCTCGAAATTCGGAATTCGTATTCATAGTCACAAAAAAGGCTCCTCGACTCGAAACATTCCTCATTCGAGGTGACAATATGTCGAGGAAGCATCTGTCAAACTCAAAGTACCTCAAGACCAACCTTAAGGACGAAAATGGCGGGAATTATGTCTATATTTGAAGAATTTATTAACTATTTGTATAATAATCCCTATGATATAAGGGATGCCGAAAATCCCAGAGTTTTACGATGATGTAGAATTTAAAAATAGATATCGGTTCAGTAAAGTAACTGTTGTAAATATTATACTACCGATGATCCAATTACAAAATGTAAATAGAAATAATCGAGGGTTACCTATTCCACCAATAATTCAACTACTGATCGCTTTGCGATTCTATGCAACAGGAAATTTTCAAGTAAGTAGAATTCATATTTCTTTTGGAATTTTGTTAGGAATGTATAATCAACAATTCTATTGTTGTTTTTTAAAATGGGTATAATTATATTCCTCCGTTAAACGTGCCCACACCTTTTTCTTATTATTGTAAGGACATCCAGCCCCAAACGTCGTATTCACGTTTATTTAATATTTAATTATTAGTTCCTGTAGGCACACTCTCTCACTTTCACTAAAAATTAACCGACCTGACATATCTCCTGATAAAAAAACTATACCAAACTATTCAATTATCAAAAAAAAAAACAACAAACAAAACATATAAAGAACTATTATAACAACCCCGCGTCTGTTTCAGGGACATACGAGGGGTTAATAAATAAACAAAATAAAATAACGTCAACAATAAAAAACTAACATGACATGACAATTGACATGAGTTGAGTACATGACTGCCTACAGCGCCACCAACGCCACCCAACCTAAACACAATAATAATTCCGTTTCGCGTATTTGCAAGATATTTAAAACAAATATTCCAAAATTTTTAATGTGATATATGAATTTAAAAACTTTTTAGTTACTTTTACAGAATTGCATATTTCATTTAATTTGTTTATTTATTATTTTTTATTATATTAAATTATAAAGATAGAATATTTACGCACAAAATTTCTGCGTTCAAAGGAACGTAAAGGATCACCTCGAAACGATAACGCAAAACACGTCATAACGATGACGTTTCTCCTCGACTCAAACCTCCGTCGAGGAATTCTAAAATTTGCAACTAAGAATACCGATTTCGAGGAACTTTCGAGGCGGTCTTTAAGGTAACCTCGACTGAGGTTGAGTGAAGGTAAAGTCGAGGTTACGACTGAGAATACGGGTGTTAGTATTTTTGATAGAAAACTATAAGTGTTCTTAAAAAAAAATGTTTTCTGATAGCAGACAAGATTAATCCTCCTCACATGCAGTACTCAATAGTGCTTAGAACCGTGAGCACTACACAGGGCACTGGCGTGTTTAACAACCTCAACAAAATCGTTGAGCTCGTTACATTGGCATGGTATATGATCAATTACAGCGTACGAACGAGGATACTAATAGTTCTAATGAGTAAATTGATCGCTTACACCCGAGTGAAACAATTACTACTCATGAAAGAAAAAAAAACATTGCAACATTTTCTGTGAGAAAATTTACGAGATTCGCACAGAGTGTCATCTTAATGTAATCAATAAAAGTAATTAAACAGATTGTGTCCTTTGCCATTCAGCTGGACATTTACTAAATGAAAAGAAACCTGTACGGCTCTAAATGGAATTGAGTTTAATGTGACCTCTTTTCAGAGTAAGAGCGATGAAGAAACAAAAAAAATTACCTGTGAATATGTAATCTGTGAATTCGTTGTCTGCGGCGAGTGCGGTGAACTGTGATTAATGTATGGCTGGTTGTAATTGTTCGTCGGTTGGTCCAGCTGCGAAATCAAAAAAATAAAAATTTACTATAAAATAATCAAACTAAATTGTAAGAGGCAAGCGGAAAGAGAAACAAAGTTCGGTATCACTGTTGAATCGTTTTTAGAAATTTAAATAAAAAAAAACATGGCCCTAAATCTTTGGTGCCATAAAGTTAATTCTCAGACAGATAACTTCAAATAAAATATGTACAAAATTATTTTCTCGGGTCAACCTGTTACTTCCGATTCAAAAATGTATCATTTGACAGAAATATATCTGTCCCTTTTCAGTGGAGACAAATCATCATTTGAGAGTAGGTTCAGGGCGCATTTATCAGCGATTAACGCGACCGTAGAAAGCAGTGATTCCGAACTGTTGAAAAAATAAAAAAAAAGTGCGTGTGTCAGCTCCGACGCACGACTGTTTACTCCTTAAGTAAGATTGTCTTTGACTATGCAATAGGAAGAGAGGGTATAAAACGCGCCATCTATTATACTACAATAGAATTAGGTGAAGTGGCGACATCTATAGGATTTGGATAGAACTGCTTGGTGAACTCCAAAAATATAACGCTATTGGTGGCGCCATCTATTATATAATAGAATTAGGTAAAGCGGCGACATCTATAGGGATTTGGGTAGAACTGCTTAGAAGAACATAACGCTTGTATTAATTTTACTCATAAAATATCCATATATGAAAATCGATTCTTAAGGAGTAAACTAAAAAAACAACAACATAAAATACAGCTATACCTGAAAAATACACTACAACTATCTACTAATATTAAAACTATATTAAAACGAGATCACACTATTCGACAGAATAAAACTTAAGCAGGCTCGTAACATAGCACAATACAGGTAAAATGTACAGTATACATTTCCAAATTTACCCTACATTAGAATTTTTATTAAAAAATTACAAAGGAATTACAACAAAACAGTAACATTTTCAAAACTGTCCCAGACGCGTCTTCAAACATTTCATTAGGCCGAATTAGAGTGTTTGAACAAACATTTGGGACCAGCATAACGAACAAATAATTCAATAGCAAAAGAGGTATATAAAGTGCATTTATACAAATCAAAATAAAACGAGGACCATGCTCCTTTACGATTAGATGTTATTCTTAAAGAAATTCATAAGTGATTCTCAACATGTCCAGTGAATACAATAAAAAGAGAAACGCGAGTTTCTAGGGTAATTTAATTCTTTAATCTTAAATTTCTATTGAAAACCACCGCATAAACATGCAAGATACACCAATTCATAGACAACCGTGACTTGCGCAGTGCATGTTTATTACCTTCAAGTGTGCCGTTCACAAATTAAATTAGGAGAACAAGTAAACTGATAACAATATTTTCTCAATAGTACAAAATCATATATAATTTTTAACATAGAGCGTCGTCGGGGGCGCAGTCGACTTGCAAATTAAATATAGATAAAGCATGCCAAATTAAAAAAATATATAAAATCAAATAAGCAGTCAAAGACCCTTTTTAGAATCCAGCGATTTTTGTTTCATAATATAGTTATTTTAAAATATCTAAGGTAATAAAACGATTTACACCATTAAAACTAATTAAAATAACCTAAAAAAAAAATATTAAGTACATCAAAATTTTGTGAGATGTCGCTATATGTTCGCTATAATTATAGTGTGTTAACCGGCGTCGGTTGCAATGAAATTATTGTGACAATCTTAAGTCCACGTCGGCGTAAAAAGATATACAACATTAATTTAGTAAAATAAATATTATGAAGTTAGTATTTTACCGAATGTGCGTTTGTATTTGCCGGGGGTAAAACCGTCCCCTCCTCATTTTGACTTTGGAATGCTCCCAAGTAAGAAACTTTAATCTTACTTAAAGTAAGAAATAATATAAAGGCAAAACAATTACAAGATATTAAAAAATACTTAACTACAAGATATCTAATAACTTTAAAGGAGCCATCCCATAAATATATAAATTTATTTATTTCGATTATCTCGGAAACAGCTCTAACGAACTGGATGAAATTTGTATGCGCCTATATACGCGTATTTCTTGTAAAAACCGCCATTAAACAAAATAATAACAATATGTATATATAAAAGCGCCATCTGGTAAAGTATAATGGCTACTTGTATTGTTGCCGATGGGTGAAAATCAACTTTTACCTCATAATTTTCTTAGAAGACCTTATCGGCTTATATCCAACAGTAACAATGCAATTATTGTGTTAACCGGCGTCGGTTGCAATGAAATTATTGTGACGACCTTAAGTCCACTGAGCGCAGCTCGGTCGCCCAGGTAATTGATTATAAAATGGGCCTTTCAACTGAAACTGAAGCCAAATTATGCCTTTACATGTTTGTAACCCTTAAAAAGTAATTCATCTCTTAATAAGTAGATGACAAAGTAATAGTACACTATTGTAAATATGAAAGGAAAGAAAATTAATGCCATTTACACATCATAAAAACGTAGATCATGGTGTTTTAAAAGTATCTATTTCTTTTCCTGAAAATAATCAAATAAATCGTGTCAGACGCTGTCCTAATTGGCGGCGATCGTACGAGCACGCGATGCGTTTTCGTCGTGCGACGGAAATGAACGCACGATGGTCCAACAGGCTGTCCTAATTGGCCACGGTCGTACGAGCCCATCGTACGTTGATGTCATCGCAACGGCGCGGCGCGGCGTCATTTTAAAATATTATAATATTACTTGAGGAATATATTCATATTAGTTAATACTGGCAAATATCGGTATTAACCCATCTCTAATTATAATATATTAATAGAACACTTTAACTTTAACACTTGCAAACATGCCGTGTTCACTTCATTTCATACCATAGAACACTAATACCACAGCTAATACCATAGAACATAGAAGTAATCAAACAATAAAATAAGGATTTCGAAAGTGTCCACAACGGCGCTAGTGTAGCATATTTTCTATATACTACTAGCGCCATTTTAATATACTCGTATTCTGGGACCACTTTTTAATACATAGAGTCGGTATTTGACATTGACATTTGACTTTATCACACGACCATTTTCCGTCGTGCGTTCGTTTTAAGCATTTTCTGTGGTCGCACGATGACTTTCGAGCTTCAATTAGGACACTCTTAAGAGATCTGTGTGTTTAATTTCGTCGTGCGTCGAAAACGCATCGTTCGCTCGTACGAGCGTGCCCAATTAGGACGCCCCCTCACACTCTCGGCGACTATAGGTAGACATAATTTCATTTCCTTTCCTTAATTTTTAAAGTATAATAAAATAGTAAACAACAATAATAAATCAAAATTATGCTTTAAACAACGATATAATTAATATTTTGTACGTGCGTCTAATAAGATTTCATTTGGTGACAAAAATCGAGCACAAGGTAACGGATGAAAATACCAAAATAAAGAAATTTCGTCACACCCACAGTCAATTTGGTCAATAAACTCTGTGCCCAACATTTGACACTCCACGGACAGTTTCACGTAAAGTGGACGATAAAAAAATATACATCGATTAATGTTTTTAGACACCGTGTTGGTTAGAGATCATAAAGGAAAATAAAATAAAAAAATTGTGTCAAAGAAACTAAACTACGAGCTAGTCTGACCCACGCCAACTAAGTCATTGTAATTTAATTACAGTAACCCGAATTTACAAATAGATATTGACAAAACTAAGCGGGTTGCAAGACTGGGTTCAGAACAGTATAGCATCGAAAAGAGGATTCACGTCTCAGGATTAATATGTCAATAAATTAGGAGGATATGTTGAGATGGAGAAATAAATGGAGAAACTAGGTTGAGATGGAGGAATATCTGGATAAACCGTTTGGGAAGATAGAACAGGCTCTTGATCTTGGTTTGGTAAGATGGGAGTAAAGTTGTAAATTTTTAAGAATATTCTTTTATAATCCGCATACGTGAAAATATTTCAATGTTCGTATAACGAAAGCGTGTGTATGTGTGTGTAAAATATTTGTTTGTGTGTCGTGTCGTACATTTTCCGCGACTTGGACGTGTGCCGTCCACCCAGACTCGACCAGACTCTGCACCAGCTGCGCCCAGTCCTTTTTCAACATCCACTCACGTTACACTTTACTTATACATACACCGCAAACAAAACTGTCCCATCTGTCAATATCAAACTCCATTTTGGCTCAAGCCAATAGCATCAAATGGAGTCTCTTGTCAATGTTACCTAGTACTCAGAACTGAAATTTAGAAATTATTATAGGAGAATTAGATTATTTTTAAATTAGTTGTGAATGCACTATTTTCGGTGACACAATAATAAATTGGTACGGCGATGGAATAAAAGCACAGAATCCACTGTTGTAACATTAATTTGTAAACATCCCGTGTACCAGTTAAGATTAACTAATAGCAGGCCTCTTTTACTCTGTGTGTGCCGTGATATAATTGCCTACCGACGCTCACATTGAATGTGAAAGGAGTGCAACTTCTGTACGCTAGTACTATTATTTATTCTGTGCTAATAGATCAAGGGCAACTTTACTGACTGAACTAGCTAGATAATTTAAAATCGTTTTGAATTTAAAAAATTTAAAAATGTTTTGAATTTTTAATATGCAATCTATAGGATATAAAGAAACATAATATATACGTCAACGAAAAGATTTTTGTGCTCTACTCAAGCTTGCTAATCGTTATTTTTCTTGGACAGTTAATGTACTATCAGTCAATTGAATACCAATTAACTTCGGCTAATATTATTTTTACTTTGACAGATGAAACGTTTTGTAATGCGGGTAACCACTATAATGTGTTTTATGATTGAAGTTAGTTGGTGACTTGGTTGATAGGGGTGGGACATGAATCCGTAAACGATCCATCGTCAACAGTTAACCTAAACAGTTTGACGAGGAGTAAATCAAAATGTTGGAAAGACTTCATTGATTATTGTAGACATTGATGTCTCTTTAACTAGCTTCAATGCCCACCTCTCTCAGTTAGTCACAGAATAGGGGTATAATTTCTCTAACTCCAATCTTCAATTCTGCATTATTCTAATTAAGCAAACTGCGTCAAACAGACAGATGGCACTGTTCTAATGTGCTAACTCGTTAATACAATGTGCTTTTCTTATTGTGCACCTCGAGTGAAGTAGGTACATAATCTTTAGTGCCAATAGGTTTCAACTTTGAACTATAGTCTGCTCGGAACTACTAAATTTTGCGTTAGGTATTTGCATTTTTAAGGTGCTTATGAAAAATAAATTAAAATAAATAAAAAACCAGTTTTATTTTTCTATAAATCTTATCATTATTAAAAAATTGAGCTTTTTCCTTTTATTGTAAATCAAAGTGTGAAAAGTGACTTTTAAAATATTTCATTGGCTTCAATATTAGAATTGTTATAGATAGATTCATACAGTGTTCATTTTATTTCAACTTTTGACGTATTCTACTATCAAAAAATATGCCCCATGTAGGCTAGAACTCCAGTAGTAAATCAGACAGAAACATAAAAAAATTATATCTTATTAAAGATAAAAGAATAGGAAAAAAAAAAAACGAAAATATAGAAATAATTAGCATAACATTGTTAAGTAATCTAGCGGTTCTAGGCAGACACAATTCTCGTTTTATATAATATTACTTCATAAATATTATATTAATACAATAATACAGTGCCGTAGACTTAAACGAAATAAACTTCGATATAAAGCGCTCGTCACCTGACAGAACAAATAATAAGATCAAAACAGGAACCATGCTATTTTTTTAATTGTGGCATTAACGTTTCACGCCAACTGTTAAATACATTTAACAGATAATAACGAATATCTTTTGAATGCCAAGAATTAACCTGTTGTATTAAAATTTGAATAACTGAATATGAAACGCTAAAGCAAATGGCGGAAGATACAAAGCTTGTATAAAAATCTGTCATTTTTCTTTGCTGCCAACTTTTGTTGCAACGCGATGTACCTCAACATCGCGTGGTGTTAGACTAAAGAAAAAAAACAATACAAATTTACACTTAAAAAAAATACTTTCACTCGGCCTATTTTTCTTTGTGTTCCTGATTCAATCATGTTATTCCTCTTTAAAGATACTTCAGATCGTCAGGATCAATAAAATTACAACTTAAGAGCCTAGATTAGGTAACAACAAAAACTTTTTACTTACAACTCCTTGCTGCTCCATTGAGGCACAGACAGTTTTTCGTACAATTATATTTTAAAATCAAGTCTCTTTAAGGTTTAATTTAATTGACATTACATTTTAAAGGACAAATCAACAGGACTCACCATTGTAATCTGCTCAAAGGGTTGTAGTAGTACTTGGTGAAGATTATTTAAATTGCTGTAGTCTGTCTGCGGAGATTCCACCGGACTGCCAGGACTGTGTACCATCTGTCGGTGACATGTTAACAGGTTAGTTAGACATACGTGACATTTTGGAGTCCCCTCTAATTAGTTAAAACAGTTATTACACAGAACGTCGCAGTTCAACCGCAAGAGACCTTGAACTTGGACTAAAATCCTAATCCTAATAATACATGCGAAAGTTTGGATGTTTGTTGCTCAATGAAGCAAAAACGGCTGAACCGATTTCGATGAACTTTGGCACTAGGCAGCGATCTCTTAGTAGACAGTAGTACAAAAAACACGATACGATAGATGTAGAGACTGCGCCTTCTGGGGTTTTTCGCTAGATATCGCTTGGTCTTCAAAATTGATAATCTTCCCTTACAGACAAGTTTCTTCAAAAAATTTTCCTGCACCAGAAAGTGATCATAATGTCAAATCTACACATAAAATTGAATAAAACTGTGTGAAGACAAACCTTTTGAGCCGTTTTCCAAACAAGGTTACATAATCAGAGCTATGAACAATTTTTTTTCCTAATTTTTCATAGCCAGCTCTAAAACTTCTTTTAAACCAATTATAATGTACTAGGATTTGCTTGCAACTTATCCGTGCCCCCTTTTCTTAGAAGTTAAAACATTTATTCAATATTTATTGATCACATATTTTTGTTGGACGCTGAAATTTTCATTTTTTATTTTTAGATGATCCCTTGGGAATAGTACTTTTCTCTGGATGAAAGATACTCTATGTCTTTTTCTATATCCCTGACGTGTGTACAAAAATGTACTTGTAAAACGTAGTGACATCTGTGTATCCCGAACGTAAAACACATAATTTCTGTTGGAACACGTGACATCTGAGTGTACAGAATGTAACTGAATTAATTAAGTATCCAGTTATCTATTGACACGAGGAAAATTTTACACATTTAAAAAGGACGATGTAAGTGTGTGTCCTGAGTTTGGGCGTATCGATCAGATCCGAGTATTTGTTTGAACCTTTGCGTTCAGCCTTGTGCGTGTTCCATTGTCTTATTCCTACTTCTATGTCAGAAACCGATTCGAGACTTTCGAGTTAACAGCTAAATAAATTATGCAAAAACATGCGAACTAATACTAAAACTTACCGTCGGTGAAGGTATGTTTATATTCGATGTGGACGAATATTGTGAGGGTGGACTGCAATGGGATTGGTAACTTGACTGCATCCACGCGTGGTCCAAGGGTGACGTTATATTCTGAAATCAATATGATTTGTTATGATGGATTAACAAAAATCATAAATGGTATATTGGCTGTACATATTAAAACCTTTACGTACCAACAGCGATTTATTTAAGACTTAATTTATAGAATCTTAGAAATTTATAGACGATAAACATCTGCTCTTTAAGTTTTATTTGAGTGGCAGGCAGGCTGACGGCCTACTTGGTCCTCCTTGTGTATTATAGCGGCAATTGTCATCGCCTTTGGTAGCCACCGCTTTAGTCCAGGCATTTTTAATTCATCCATTTTAGGATGAAGCGTTAAGGCGGTTAAAGCGGAATAAAAGTGTTTTACCAACCTGGACGAGATAAAGACTAATGGATTGGGCTAACATACAGCGCACCTGATTAAGATACTGCCGCTAGACAGACTGCGTGGCCCTGTAATTACTAAAGTTTTTTTTTAACTTTTTTAATTCCAAATATTAAAAAGTTCCAAGGATAACATTGGATAAGTAATTTTGATTTGTTCTTATCCTACTAATATTAGAAAAACGGAAGTTTGTGAGGATGTATGCATGGTTGTTCCTCAAAAATTGGGCGCCATCAATAATGGCGCTTAATTTTTTATATTTTTAGATGATCTAAAAATTAAAGTTTATAATATATGTTAACGTAGGTAATAACCTATATGTGTGCCAAATTTCATCCAAATCCGTTCAGCGTTTTTGACAAAGTAAAAAACATTACGATGCGGACGAAGTCGCGGGCACCAACTAGTAATATTATATTATCATCGTATCTTGATTTTCCTATTCATTATGAAGCCTTTGGGTTTCAATTAACGGTTTGAAATACTACTGTTCGATCGGAACTCGATATTGTTATTCCTAAAGAGTTATTTTAATTTATTAAAGAATGGTACGACGTAAATCTCACAAAAATGGAATAGATCACACAAACTAACCTAACATGTTATAATTTATTTATTTTAACACATTGAAAATGGTATGCTACAGTAAGGTAATCGATTCGTACGCATTAATTGCGGTTTTTTAAAAAAACACCATTAAATCGCTAGAACTGTTTGCACAAATTTTTATTATGTTGTCCTAAATGGGATACATAATACATAATACAGTCCCAACAGTCCCACAGAACTACAAAATGGGGAACTAATGGGATGCACCGCATATAATCGATGAAGAATCGCTGTGGATGCGTTTAAGGAGTGAAAAACAGCATCAATTGAAGGGTAATTTTATGAGTTATATAATATTTAAAAAAAAAATATATTAAAAAAATACATTTAAAACCACTTCAAGTCATGCCGCTTCAGTAAAATTAATTTATAGCTTAACCATGCAGTTAGATAATCTCAAAATATATTTAGTTGAAAAATTAAATTGTGAATAAAATATTTTAATATATAATAGGGGATCGGACAAATTTTCAGAAAGTGTTTTAAATTAATCTTCATGGATATTTATTCCCATAAAAAATATTATTTTATTTATTTATAGCCTTTTAGTTACTCAAAATCAACATGATTTTGAGTTAATATTGTTTGTTTGAAAATGCCGCCAAAACGCCACGATAGTTCATCTGAGAGCGCGTAACGTCATTTGTGGTCATATCATAACAAAACAGCTGCATTGGCATAAGACAATGATTGCCCACAAATGACGTCACGCACTGTGATTGGTGTTTCAGTATAAATTAAAAATATTGTAAACAATAAAATTTTATTTCTTCATTTAAAAATATTTAAATGAATTATATTAAATTATTATTCGATAAATAATCGTAAAAAATTATATATTTTCTTTCTAAGTACATTTTAGATTTTAATCTGATTACTGTCCGATCCCCTATTATTGATGAAAATGGATTACAATACGACAAAAACAGCAGAAATATCGTGGCTAAATGTAAAATGGTAAGGAAATTTAAAAGCAGATGAATTATACCGTATGTCGACGTATATTTTATGTTAGATATTGTAAACGCTCTGTGTTAGTTGGAAAGGTTAATTTAATTTACACACAATAAAATAAACGTGTGTAATGGTGGTCATCTTTAAAAAAAATAATAGTTAAAACTGAGTATACAACTGTGTTTGGGAGAAATTGATAATTATGAATTAATTCGAGATAAGACATAAGACGAGCTTCCACGTAAGACGCATTTAGGACCGTTTGAAAATACCTTCCTTTCTACAGAACAAAGATATTTAGAAAGACATAGGAAAATCAAAAGGACATAAGGAATTCGGTTACATGTTAAATAGTGTTCAAATACTAAGTACATTATGGTATAAGATTCTGAAAATGTTCTATATACATTGATATCCACGATCATAAAGTCGATCGCTTAGCTACTTAAAACCGCGGTGTTTTTTTTTTTATTAGAAAAGTTGGCAGGCAGGCTGACGGTTCAATCGATGAGGTCATACCAGTACCATTAGTAGTTTTGCAGGGCACATACTTCTCTGCAGTCATAAACGTCTGATCCTATTTAAATGAATTAGTACCTACTGACCATTACATCTACTGTACAAAAACAAGTATTTAAATATGATATCACAATAAAAATTCGTAGTCTTTGCGATCTATCAATACCCGAAGTTGACAGCCGCGTGGGTAAATGAGTGTCGACCTTTTTAGAAGCATGGCGAGAAAATGGTGAAAGATACGTCTTCTACGAAGAAATTCTTTGTAAACTTTTCGTTATCGAAACGACCACATTTTCATTGAATATCTATTAGAAGTGTACTAATGATAAAAGGCTCTAGCGTCGAGTTAAGCTTCGTATTCTTTTAGACGCTCCGCAACAACGCAAAATTTGTTTGACTCAAAAAGATTAAATATATAGAATATAAAATAGAGAGGGCATTGGGAAATTTTTGCTACAAAAATATTGATCCTGATCGCAGTAATCAGGATGGCCATGGCGTAAGCTAAATAGCCTCGTAAAGTTGCCGATTTTGTACCACGTGATTCTAAATGTCACATTACGGATTCCTTCGTCTTGTCCACGGAGCATATACAAAGAGGAGATGGCCTAAACAACTGTGCACTGATTTCAAACTAGGTCCTGACGTCATTTTTTGTGGGCGTGGTCTTGGTCAGTCTGCTGTCGGCACTGGTCACGGTGTGGCGGCGCTTGTTTGTTGTAGACTACAGTCAATTTTCATTGGCAATTTAAGATAATTGGGCGGGGTCTAACTTCCTCCTTGCCCCGCGCAGTAGTTACGCGCCGCTCTATAGAAAAATTCAATAACAACATCTCCTCTTTGTATATGCTCCGTGGTCTTGTCCGATCTATACAATTGAAAATCTTTGGTTTGACTGTAAACAATACAACGTTTTATATTAAAATATACTGACGATAAAGATCCAAATAATAATTTGTAGAAGTAAACTAATTTTCAAAAAAGCGAATACCTTAAAAAAGAACCAATTTTATTGTTTGATAATTTTAAGATAATTTTATCATAACATTTTGATTAAATTAATGAGGAAAAAATATTAAAATAACGAGTCTCTAACAGCGCTGCCTTTGAACTGTCGAAACACTCACATCACATTTAGCCTCTGAGCCTTGAGGAATCAAGCCTCCAAAATTTTCGAGACTGTTAAAATAGCAATAATTCTTTCAAATTTCAAGGAAATGAGACAATTCTATAATAGTTGTCTAAAAGTCATGTAACAAAAATTTTAATTTAGAACGTGCTTTAAAAAAAAAAACTACTGCACTTTAATTACCCGCCAGTAATATTTTCCAGCGATTTTAATAACTTTCTTCGAATAGGATTTTTTTAGTGAGAATAAAACGAAATTGCCTTTTTTTGCAAATGAGCGTATTTTAAAAGTGTGGTAATTATTGCTGTAAAAAATTTAGTGCAAGAAGCATAATAAGGTTTCGAATATACATGCAAGTTAACAGAAGCACGATATTAAGAACATATTATGATAATATGAAAACATTAGAAAAATTGTTTGTTTCATTGTTAGTAAACATTGGGTAAATTTATAAAAAAATCTGCTTTGACAACCTGAAAGCAACCAAGCGATCGCGAAATTGAATGAAATGCAAAAATTCAAAAAGAAAACGAACCTTATTATGATGAAGATAATTATTTGTGTTTGGGACAGATAAGTGGTTCTGAAATAAATAAAACAAATGGTTTGTGTAAAAAAAGCAAATCAACACAAAAAAAAAGAGAAAAACAAAACAATAAAAAAAAAAATTCAACATTTATTATTCATTTATTACATTTTTGGGCAGATTCTGCGGAATTTTGAATTATTTTAGCAAAATTTTGAATTTACAAGTACTTATTTATACTAGAACCGCGTAAAAAATTCTTGGACCGCGCGGCGGTGGGTTCGGCGTCTTAAGAATTCTCAAAATTAGGTATTAACAACAGTTTACAATTGCTTTTAAGCAGACCTTAAAAACTGTTTTCAAAAATTAATAACAGCAATTTATATTTATTTAGTACGTTTATTCCGCAGAATAAGCAACTACTACACATTGAAACAATTATGCGCTGTGGAATTTTTTTAAAACTAGTCAAATAAAAACCTACAATGAGTTGAGTTGATTTAATCACTAAGACAATCACTGCATTTTATTTACAAATTATTTGTGTAAAGAGAATCTTCAAGGCTTTTTGGTTCTAACACAATAGTGCCATGCTTTGTATCAATATGCATTAAAGTGAAACTAGAATCATATAGAATATTCATCTATAGTAAACACCAATTCTACTTTACTCTATCTTAGCATAATATCCTAGTTTGGCAAACCGTTTATTAATTTAACGTGATTATTTGCTGTCCTTTTTATTCTAGAAGTGTTACAACTATAAAATTGTGCAAATTAATTCGAATATTTTAGGTAATATCTATTCTATTTAGAGTTACAGACCCCGCGCACTAGGTGTTCACAACTGCAATCGTGATCGCAGTCGTTAGCTTGCGACCAAGAAAAGACCAGCGTCGCGACTAGTTTGGATTCAGTTGCAAACATGGATGACACCATTAAGGTCAGCAGACAGGCTGACGGTCCACTTGATGGTTATGGCTACCGTCGCTTATAACACAAGCAACGCCGAAGCTGCTGCAAGTGCGCTGCTGAATACAGTAGGAATAAGGATAAGGGATTAGGAGTGGATAGGGAAATGGGCTCTGGCATCCCTTACTCACTCACCTAAACACAACAGCACACGTGCTGTTATTTCACGTTGGTCTTCTGTAAGGGGGTGGTTACTGCCGCCAGACGGGCTACCCAAAAGACTGCGAAAACGCAGTGTGCCCTGCCACTGCTTTCCAAATTCAGACCAGAGCCAAATTTGAAAAGTTGATTTTTCAAAGTTGACCCCGCCGGGAATCGAACCCGGGAACCCAAGAACAGAGCGTTAAGGTAAGCACCCTAACCACTCATCCAACGGGCTCGTCAAATTACTATGGTCAAATACGAAAAAAAGGAAAACACAAAATAAACGGTTTTGGTTCCATCCATTTATCGACAGACATCTAATTGAAAAATCATTTTATGATTTTTATAAGGAAATTAGACATTATAAAAACGATTTTTTTTTAAATTATACTAAAATGTCGATAAATTCTTTTGACGAATTATTTTTCAACGTCCAAATCCATGTCTGAATCTATTGCGCAAATAGTGCGTACACGTCTGCTTCGTAGCTAATCTCGCGACCCAATGCGGGCGGGGGAGTAATCTCTTGTAACGCGGCGGTTGCGGTCGCATGTTGTCTCGTGCATAAGTCTGGTCGCTGCGACGACTCGATCGTGGTCGCTTAGTGTGTGCGTTAAGCGTTTAATTTCATAATGTAAAATGATGGTTGCTGAGAACACGGTCGCGGTCGTGGTCGCCTAGTGCGCGGGGGCTAAGGCTAATTTTAAGTTGCTATTTATTAAATTTTTCAGAGAGAGCTCAAACAAAAGATCATTCACTTCCATTCTTTTGAGAGAATGAAATATGAATTTGCTCTTGTTTATATGTATTTCCTTTTCTTTTTTCTTTGGCCGTACATTAGTATGTTTTTATCGATAAAAACATTTATTTTTATCACATTGATTATATAGTTTGTACAATGATCCGACTTTTCCGAGTATCAATTGTTTTTCATTTTAGCTTCTATCAATGAGGAAATATTTCAAATGAAAATATTAAACGTAAATATATTTTTCCGTTTAACCGGTATCAATGTGCTTAGGTTTTGTATGGAAACGGTTTATCTTTTAATTAGTTTACAAAGAGTAAGGTTGAACATGAAGAAAATGGCCGGTGACGTTACCTGTGTGTCGTAGAGTTGCTGATGCGTGTGGTCGCGTAGGGGGTCGTGCAACCCGACAGGGGAGCCGGACGCAGGGGACAAGCCCCCTGCCGCGGCCGGTGATACTGCACCAGGGGACGTGGGACTCTGTAACACAACGCAAACCCTTTTATTATACTCGCATTTCTTCTTGCGTGCATGTCTCCAGTTTATTACAAATTTTAAATTGAACGTTTTAACTATTTGTGATGCACATATTGACTGCTTTAAAATAAACCACAGAGCATGATAAAAAAACTCTTTTTAGGGTTCCATACGTCCGAATAAAAAAACGGAACCCCTATAGGATCACTCGTGTGTCCGTCTGTGCGTCCATCACAGTCTCCGAATCTAATAGACCCATTAAATTGAAATTTGGTACACATATCAATTTCTGTGACCCAAACGCAGAGGTGTGACGTGAATAGATGAAATCTGTGTATGGGAAGTCATTTTTGGGTGGAAGGTGGAAAATTAAAAAAAAAAATTTTTTTTTTGAACTTTTAAAGCTGCATCGTGTGACGTGCAAAGGGAAGGTCTTGTTTTGAAGATCTTAAATGTATTTTTTTTGTAATTTTAAAATAAATATTTTCAAAGTTATTCAAGAAAATAGACAAAAATTGACCCCCCCCCCCCCTCCCTCCTATCTCTGAAACTACTGAACCTAAAATTTTGAAAAAAAAATTACAGAAACTAGTTTTCTACTTATAGATTATAGGAAAACCTACCTCTTCACGCGAGTTCAACTCGCACTTGTTCCGTTTCTTTGTTTTAAAGATTTTTAGAATTTCATCCTCGAATGAGTAAAATTAAATAATTATTAAATTAAATTAAATTAAATAATTAATATTTAAAAATGAAAATATGTTTTTTTTCTCATAATAGAAATAAACTACATTTAAAAACATTTTTTAATTTATATGTCCAATAACAAACATTATTATAACAAATATCACGGTATATTGTTGGTTGTTAGCAGTTGGGCAGGAAAACCAAATTTACCGACGTTTTTGTAGTTTTATTTTTAACAATTAACCTTAAATATGATTCTTAGTATTTTTAGACATGTTTTTAATGAATATACGAGACATATGAATGTCGCATTCCGAGTCACGTAAACGTAACAACAAAATGGTTTTATAAGTCAACCGCCTACTCTGAAATACGTGGGTAAATCAAGGCCAACCAGATAACTATAAAATGTAAACACACTTTGAAGGGTTGTCAAAATGGTTACCTACACCATGAAACAGATAGCACCGGCCGCGTCGTGTGAGAGAAAAGGACAGATAGAGGGCCGCGGTTGTTTACATTGTTTGCATTGTTTCCTTGGCTTTATCATAATTAGTGACAGTTCTTGTGACGAGCGTTAAGGCGGCGATTATAACCTGTATCGTTCACATTTAATGTAAGGTGTTACAATGGTCGTGACCGCTTGCTGCTCACTCTGCGTGCTTCATCAGGCTGTCAGTTTTTTGGCGAACGCCCTTTGATTGTTATGCAGCGGTTCAATGATTATGCAAATGAAATTTTCAAAATTAGTTCTGGTCTGGATGTGCAGGGTTTCGTCCCCCTATCCGTTGTATGGTTATCCCACAACACAAGCCTAATAGTGGTCATTTTGGGGGCAATACAATTGGTGTGTTTATTCACTCACATATCTGGTGTTGTGGTGATGGTAGTCTGGTGAGGTGCGGTGCGGGTAGTGCGGGGGGAAGTGGACCGAGGTTAGGTCGGGGAGCGAGCCGCCCGGCAACTTCACCTCCCCGCACCCCAGGCCACCTCCGCCCCCGCCGCCGTCGCCCTCGCCGCTCGAGTACACGCTGCAAACAAACATATTATTATTCGTTACGCCTTCCGCTTAAGCGTCGGCTCACACCGAGAGGTGACGCTTTGCGCAAATTTTAAGGTAGCAATCAAGATTCTCTCCTGTCAATAGAGATGCTTGACAGGAGAGATTGGGCAAGTTTATTTATTTAATTTATTTGCCAAACTATTGTCAAATTTGTCCGAGAATAAATTGTAACACGGCACTCGGCCTCTCCCCTCGGACCTCAGTTTCCCCGCTTATTAGGCAATGGCGCGCCCGAGAGTGGCGTACGTGCCAGGCCGCTCAATACACACACAAGCGGCCATTTTCTAAAGCCAGTCGGATTCAATCACCTAAGGCAGATGCACGCGTCGCGCGGCGCGCATTTCCACCTGTTTCGGTCTTTTCAGAATTCTTTAGGCAGTGTCAAGTTAACATTAAGAGAGGACTGCCAAAACTACTTGTCGCGTTTTTCTGCTCAGAAGTCCCAAAATTTCTACAATAACAGGATCGTGTCACTACCCACAAGATGATCGAACAAAATGGCACATATATACTGTAATTAAATGTAAATAAACTTTAAAAAAAAAGTCTTGAGTTTTCATATGAAATGCGAAGTCACTTGGTGGTAAGTAGCTACTGCATGCTATTAACACAAGGAACGCCATGGGTATGCAAGTGCGATCTTCAATAGTAAACATAAGGGGTAGGAGGATGACATTCCTTATTCACTTACCGAAGCAAAATCACATACAAGTTGTTATTTTAGGGTTTTCTATAATTGGAGGTGGTTACTGCCTCCAAACAAGTATTCAGTCCACGACTGCGAGTGTCGCTTACAAACTGTGAAAATGAAAACTCACTTATTGTTGTTTGGTATCCTGGGTATCTCGCACGACGACCGCGGCCGGTTCGCCGGATTCATTCCGAGGTTCGATAACACGTCGAGATTTATGTCACCCGCTGAAACATTCGACGATATAAGATGTTAATATATGAATATCAATAGAGGTGAAATTTATTTGTTTGTAAACACATGCGATCGACGACTCAAAGAATTTTATTATTAAAATTCTATTGTTAAACTTACAGATGGAGCGTACCTACACTTTCATTGATACAAATTAAACATAAAGTACATACTTTTCTTTGAACATTATAGTTCTAATTTAAATAACATACACATAAATATATACAATGTATAGATATAAAATCATACGTATTATTTAAAATCAATATAGGTATCAAATCCAGTTCCAAAATTCCTCAAGGTCTAAAAACAAAAGTTTTCGACCAATGTGTGTTGCCAGTGATAACTATGGCACTGAAACATAGTAAGAAAGTTCAAAACGAGCTATGGAGAGGGCTATGCTCGGGGTTCACTGCGAGATCGAATCAGGAATGAGGAGATCCTCGAACGAAAGTTGCCGACATTTTAAACCGGCGGATTAGTAAGTTGAAGTGGCAGTGGGCAGGAGTCGGCAGGACATATAGCACGAAGAGTCAACGGCCGCTGGGGCCGGAAGGTTCTCGAGTGGAGGCCACGGACCGACAAGCGCAGCGTAGGACATCCATCCGCAAGGTGTACAGACGACCTGATAAGGGCCGCGTTTGGATCCAGGCTGCTTCTGATCGGTGTTTTTGGAAAATTTGGGGATAGGCCTCTGTCCAGCAGTGAATTAAGGCTGAGATGATGATAATAATAAAACCACATTATCAAAACACATTAACGTGGTAGGTATAGGTAGAGAGCTATAGTTCACGTGGCGATCACAATATTTCAGCAATGGACGAAGTGATACTGGTACTCTAGCAGACAGAAATAGCCACTAAGATAAGATAAGATTAAGATCAAAACACATTACGATTCTATACAAAGATAAAAATGGCTTCGATGATATTGGTAATGCAAATAGGCAACAGGCCTATTGCTTCAACATTTGAATTTTCCAATGCAATCCCAGTCTTTTTAAAGAAAACTTAACATACATGTCTGTATACAAAAGGAACATTAAAATATTGAATTTAAATATGTTATTGTAAGTCTATAAGGTAATGTAAGAATCTATAGTCATTTCATTTCTTAAAGTGACATTCATTTCTCTGCCACTTAGGTCAAAATATGAAGGAATAAGGTTTCGCAAGTAAATATCGAATCGCTGATGGAATTAACGTTCATTTTGAAATCTGTATAAATGCTTCATTGGCTGAAATTTATTTTTATACCAACTAGTTGTGCCTGCTATTTCGTAGGCACTGTAGTTCGTTTTTTGGAAATCCCTCGGGTAACTAACATTTTTACAGGATAAAGAGTACCTTTTAAAGAGTATAAGTTATCTGTGTGCCAAATTTCATTCAAATCCGATTGAGTAACAAACATCCAAACAAACAATAAATAATATTAGTATGATAGCAAATGTTTTGAAGGCGGCAATATAAATTATCGAGTAAAAAAATCATTACTTCTTTTAAAATATACCCACACAATTTTCGAATATTTTTAATCAACCAATCACCACCAAATTTAATCAACCAATGATACTGTAGAAAATATTTTTTTTAATGTTATGTCGACAGACAGGCTGACGGTCCACTTGATGGTAGGTGGCTACCGTCGCCTATAACACAAGCAACGCTACAGGTGCTGCAAGTGCGCTGCCGACTACAGTAGGATTGGATAACGGATTAGGAGGGGATAAGGAAATGGGCTCTGGCATCCCTTACTCACTCACCGAAACACAACAGCACGTATATGCTGTTATTTCACGGTGGTCTTCTGTAAGGGGGTGGTCACTGCCGCCAGGCGGGCTCCCCAAATAACTGCGAAACGCATATTCCTATAATTACTAGATAAAAATTTTCTATAAGCATTAAAATTGTATGCTTCCTGTTTTGAGGATTTAACATTAACTCTGAATCAAAACAACACAAACATTTTAGTAACAATCATACATATAACAAAATCGTTGTTTGTCCGTGTGTTTGTGCACACTAATAAAATGCTGTCTTCACTTAGGTATTGTAGTAAGCTTCCCGTAACATTCGGTGTTTGTTTCATTCCAATCGGTTTAGAAACAAAAAAGTTACGCGCTACACCGAATACCGCGGGCACGGCTCAGCTAGTAAAAGAATAAAGTTAAAAATAGCACATTGGACTTACTTCTGCGGTGGTTTTGGTGGGCGTGCATCTGTTGATGCACGTGGGAATGCATGTGGTGCGGGGACAGTGATGGAACAACATTCTGTTGATCCCCCGCGCACGATTGGTGCAGCGCCGAGTCCGAATTTGTTCGACGCCAGCTGCTGTCTGGCGGTGGACTGAAACGATAATATGAAAATTCATTCATTGATGGCCGACCGACAGAAGATGATTTACATTACTTATAATGTTGCTTTTGCACACGTGTAGTTCGGGTAACTTATATTTAGGGCGCTCTTACGAATTATTACGAAATTCAATAATAAAAAATAAATAAAAAATTAACAATCCTAACATAATGTTCGTTTGTTTGTTATGCTTTCACGCCTACTCAATCGATTATTAGGATATTTTGTATTGACGTTGTCCGGGATGCAAGGACATAGGGTACCTTTCATCCAGAAAAAAAAGTATGTGATCATCTAGAAACAAAATAAAAAGCGAGTAAATAATTGATTTTATTGGCTAATTACGATATGGATGCTTTTTGTTTGTTTTTAGGGTTCCGTACGTCCAAGTAAAAAAACGGAACCCTTATAGGATCACTCGTGTGTCCGTCTGTACGACCACCCTACGACCCCCCCGCCCCCATCTCCGAAATTACTGAACCTAAAATTTTGAAAAAAATACAGAAATTAGTTTTCTCTTTTAGATTATAGAAAACCCTATAAGAAGTCCATGATGTTTAAATAGCATTGTAAATCACTCAATATTGTGCGGATAGGTAACATCGTACCGAACCCTCTTCACGCGAGTTCAACTCGCACTTGTCCCGTTTTTATGTTAAAGTAGACAGACAGGCTGACGGTCCACTCGATGGTAGGTGGCTACCGTCGCCTAAAACACAGGCAACGCCACAGGTGCTGCAGGTGCGTTACAGACCATAGTAGGATAAGGGATAAGGAAGGGGTTAAGGTAATGAGCTCTGGCATCCTTTACTCACTCACCGAAACACAACAGCACGTAACATGCTGTTATTTCACGGTGGTCTTCTGTATGGGGGTGGTTACAGACGCCAGACGGGCTGCCCTAATGACTGCGAAACGCAGTATACCCTACCACTACTACTGCGTACGCGTCCTTATTGAATCTTACGATTTAAACTCCTAGGTTTTACACTCACGGTGTTCACAATTGGTGCGCTTTTTACATTATTTAAATCCAATGACCAGACGTATGTTCAGACGCATAGCCGCAGTACAACCCTGAGAAAATTTGAAGCATTGGACCATCTCATTTTAGTTTTCAACACGAAAGAAATTTCCGGAGACCAAAATAGCATCATATTAATAATAATAAAAAAAACCAGTACGCATCACGCTTGTATAAAATTTAAATTTATATCGATCGAAAAAAATGATGTTACGTCTTTATTACTAAAATTATGTTTAAACGTTTAAATTTTCCTCGTGTCTTTAGATAACTGGATACCTAATTACTTTATTTTATTTTATTACATTCTGCATACTCAGATATTACCAAAAGTTATGTTAGTTACGTTCGGCATAGACAGATGTCACTACATTTAATGAGTTCACATAGTTCATTTTTTCGATGACAGATGTCGCTACGCCGGCAGGTTATAACGCGCTATCGTTTCGTTTCTCAACGCGAACTACATTTTTCATACAGGATTTCGACGATTGCTTTTATGAGCCCAGAGACACTGGTGTGGTGTGTTACACATGCGTCAGCTGTCGCACAGATGTCAAAGTGACAGATAACGTAACGCTTTTTAGTTAACGCTTTTTAGTTTTATATGAAAATCGATTCTCAAGTTTTGTGCGTTTAGTAAAAACATTTAGCGATTTCTTTTAATTCAGATAGATTTTGGAATTCCTTTCACAAAAGAAAAACGTTATTAAAATCTAATAAAGTTACAGCTATAAAAACTAATAAAAAATTCTTACAAATGTACCTACGTTTAGGAAATAACATAATAGACTGCCATTTGCATAATTAACACGATCATCATTTTAACGAGTACTTAATAAACTTCCTAGAAGTCAAACATGAAATAGGAATTATTTTATAATTAAAAATATAAGGCTGTTCATGAAAGTTTACGCCTTATGTTCAATGTAATAATGTGCCCTTCCAGGAATAGCATTGTAATGTGGCTAAGAAACATGTTTCATAAAAATAAATAAACATTTAGTGTAAAAAATAAACTCCGACAGAATATTCATAACTAAAAAAAAACATAGTGTAGAAAATTGACCACATATCACGAAAACTAGTCTGTTCTCTGCAAATCCCGACGACACCAAAAAGTCTCTGTTATTGTTATTATTTCAGAAGTTGTGATTGTTTTTGTCAAGTCATGATTTTAAATTTCTTTTTTCATCATTGGACATTTTAAACCCCCCCTAGGTGGGCCATGACCTTGTCGTTGGCTTACCCTTGGCAATCCGGGCGGTTGCAGGGGTCGGTGCTTTTTTCCTCACCGGCCTTTGCTCGACCGATCGGATTGGTTTTGGGGACAAAGAAGGCCCACACGACGTGACATTTTAAAATTTTAAACGATAAGATAAGATAAGACATTTTAAAATGAGCGCCACCACATTCTGAGCGCAGCTCTGCGCTTTGAATAAGTCGTAATCCTTCATAAATATTATAAATGCACAAATGTGTTTGTTTGTTAGCTTTCACGTTGTTGTTTGTTAGCATCATGAAATTTTGCATACGCGTTGTCAGGTATAGAGAAAAAGACATAGGGTACCTTTCATCCAGAAAAAAGTACCGTTGGCGAGGGACAAGAACTTTGTCGTGGGCAAAACCTAGGAAGTATATTAGGCAACCCAAGGGATAATATAAAAATGGCTTTTTTTGTCGTATGAATTGACACCAACGTCGTCAAGTCATACGCCGAAAAAAGCGTTGGACAAACAAAATTATGTAAAAAAAATATATATTTCATCCGTACAATTTTATTTTAGACTAGCTGCGGCCGCGACTTCAAACGCGCTGAAGTTCGTTTTTAGAAAATCCCACAAAAATCAGACATTTTGCCAAGATAAAAATTATTCTATATGTTAATCCAGGTAATAAAGCTATCTGTGTGCCAAATTTCATCCAAATCGGTTGTGCCGTTTTTGCGTCATTGAATACCAAACATACATACTTTCGCATTTATAATATTGGGATAATATTTTTTTTTATGTTTAAACGATATGAACGAATGTCTTAACTAAAAAAAGGTGCCTTTTTCTTAAGCGCAGTCATGGGCACCAGCTGGTAAAAAATATAGAACAATTTTCTTGCATTAGTTCCTACATTACATTAAGTGGTTTTCAAATCTTCAACTAATTACTCCAGTAAATAAATCTCTGTGCTTATGAGTAATAATCATTAATCATTCCATGAAATGCATAGTTTATTTGTTAATTTTTCCTCTTTCCGATTATGAATATGGTCCATTTTAAATAGAACATAAGTTTTCAAGTTAATCGCTTAGTAACCAAATACAGAACCACTACTGGTCATGTGACGAAACTAAACCAAAGTAAATTAAAAAAAAATAAGAATGGGTTGCCCAAAAAGTTTAAAAAAAAAATTTTTCTTTAAAAAAAAGTTTATGGCCATTTAAAATAATAAATTTCAACCCGCTACTTTCAATTATAACAATTTCAATTGGTTTTGAATTATGTATATGGTACAATTAATATCGAATAAAAAATGCGGTCAAGTTTTATTTTACTTTTTTATTACAGACTAGCTGAGCCTGGCTCAGTTAGTCTCAGCTGGCTTTGCTGGGGCGTACGCGGTATTGAACACTGCTTAGTCCTTTTTTTTTTCTTCTAAGTAAACGTAGCTTAAGTTGCTCCTCATAACATTAGCTATCTGCCAGTGAAAATCCCGTCTAAATAGGTCCAGCCGTTTCGGAGAATAGCCGGAACAAACAGACAGACTAAAAAATTGTTATAAGTATCATATATACTTTGATATACACTAAGTAAAAAGCTTACCTTAAATAAACGCTGCTACCATAGGGGCTAGTATCGTGTTTTCTATCCGCGGGACGGCGCATAGGTCCCACGGATGACGAAGCCCGTCCCCTTTGTCCGGGACCACGCGAAGGTGATGTGCCTCCACTGTGACCACCAAGACCATACTGTGTTGCCAATGTTGTCTCCTCCGGCTAAAAAGTTAAAATACACATTAAAACACATTTTGCATATACAAAGTAAGCTTTATAACCATTCAAGAATATGGAAATTATAGCTCAGCGAGGAAGTCTCTTCAGATTTTGTATGTATGAAGTTGTAAACAAAAACTTTGACTGTACTGTGTGTAGATACCTGGCTGGTTACGATACCATTTCAGCCTTTTATGGAGTTAATATGGAGTAAGTACATAAGATCAACCATATAGCCCTGACCTTGATCCCTCAAATTTCCAGCTTGGGGACATGTTGCAATGCTTTTAATGAAATATCCAAAATAAACAACTGCAAAGGGACGATTTGACATTAAGTTATCTAACAAAACGGCATTATTATAATACACATATTAGTGTAATTAAGGTTTAAAAATGTTTTGAACTTGTATATTATACATGAAGAAACTTTTAGCCCGGTCCTATAAAATATTGGCAACACGGAAGAAAAAAGAAAGAAAGAATAAATAATAATAAAAGAAAGAACAGTAATAATAATAATTTGTTGATATATTTTTGTAAATGTGCAACCACTCGCAATGTGGTCAAATTTTAACAGTATAAGAAAAGAATTTAAACAATCCTCGGTGATTTGTCTTTTTGTATTATTCCCTAATGGCTGAATACTCACAAGTTCAAAAAATAATATCCTTCTTGAAGAAAACTTGCACTGTGTATGTTTCTCAGCTATATTGTAATTTGCCAGTTAAACAATTGTATAGGATACATTTTTATTATTATTCTATGACAATGTTTTCTACTGAATGTACCATAAAATGTATAAATAAATTTACAAAATACAAAAATACCCAAGTTAAAAGAAAATTATTCAGTTAGTTTACATTTAATTTTTATTAAACGGGTATAAATTCTTCAGTTTGTTAGGAAATGTTTTCAAATATTGGTAGGTATATTATAGTTATTTCTAAACTAAACATATAAACTAATATATAACCTCATCCAATTATGAGAATCAGAAGCGATTTTCACCTGCACCTGCTGCGAAACGAGGACCACTCAAATGACATATATAAATTGTATAAACTGTGCAATGAGAGATGTTTTGTAGAATTTGTTGCACCACTAAAAACAGCCCACGGAGGATATATTGTAACAGATAGACATAAGAAAAATCACTCAATTATATCTAACTTAAACTACTTACTTGACAAGAGATACTAGCATGGATACTAAAGAATAATTTAAAGAGAAATTAGGTACATAAATTATAATTTTCAAGATGCATTCATAGACATTCAATCCAAACAATACCTAGACATGATATTGTATTGACATGCTTTCCAAAAAATTTTTTTTTGTGATACATTAATTATTTTAAAGGATAACTACATTTACTTGTCATTTAATTAAATGGTACATTCACATAAATACGTGCAATGATGTTTATAAAGTGGATACTAATATAATCATTTCCAAAATAAAAATGGTGATCTCAAAATTATTCTCAAGGGCAATATATGAGTCAAATTAGTATTTTGAGCAGATCTTTAGTAAAAATAGGTTTTTTTTTTAGAAATAATAAAACATTACATTTTAAGGAATTATTCCTGAAAAAGCAATTTATCAAAGTATGGCAGTATTGATATTGATATACTGTCTTACTTTGATTACCTTATGCCTCAAAACGATTTCATTAGAATATAAATAAAGCTAAATTACACAATTCACAGTTCTAAATTATTATTTTGTAATTTTATGTGAAAATTAATTTTTACTCACTAAAAATAGTGAGTGAAAATTATTGACACATAGAAAGCCCTTAAGTAAAACTATGTAATGCAAGAAGTACACAATTCTTGACTACAAAAGCTCCTCACAAAAATCACATTCTTGTCAAAACATACTATTTCATTTTGCTTTTTCTAAATAAATTGACAATGTATTTCTATTAGCTGAAAAAAATATATCATATGTTTGTATAAGTTATAAAGATGGGAACTTATGAGACAAGTTTTATTTATATCTTCCTTAATATTGTTCTGAAAAATAAATAAAAATCAGCCAACTTTTAATAAACATTGTTTTTGTTATTATTAAAATAGTCATTAATAAAGAATGTGATTTTATGAAAATCATAAAATTAATAATAAAGTGTAAATGTAGTGTTTCACACTCTATAATTGGTTACTACATAAAAATAAACCAAAATGATCAATTCAGTATGTAATAATTATTATCATTTTGTATCATAACATAATGGTCCATGAGCCAGCAAAAGATTTTCATGACCAAGTTTTTCTCTGGCAAAATGCATCTGAGAGTTGTATCTTGAAGCCTTGTCAACGTCAGCTGCAGCTCCATGGGTGGGTTCCACATACGTAAAAAAAATTCAGTCATTTCCTCCTCATATAAAATTTATCAAATCATAGTTAACCTAATCATCATCTCTGATGTAAGGCCTCCTCCCTAATTCTCCAAAAGGAACCTATCCTAATATTTTCAAGAAAAAAAAAAAAGTCAGCATACTATAAAGTGCTGGATTATACGTCAGCTGACCACAAAAATTTGAAGAAAAAAAAAGTGATTTAGTGATTTTTTTTTAGTGATTTCCTTTCAGTTGAAAATTTATGAGATGACAGTTTATATGCTATTATGAAAAAATAAAAATGTCTTCTGGCTGTAACGCAGTGGAAACATTGTCAGCTGATGTCCTGAAGGGTGTAACGCAGGAGCAAGATGGGAGCATGAGCAGAGACCGGCAGGAAATTATTGACGAATTTGTACCTGGCTCGTGACCATAAATACAAGATCACAAAACTTAACACAATTAAGTTTTATTATTTAAACATAAACTAACACAAATGTAACAATAATGTTGAACATAACATACGATACTTACAAATTAATTTAAATATATAAATTAAAATAATTGGGGGGAAGCAGTTCCTTCTAATATAAAATTAAGTAGCCAGCTACAACTGCACCACTACCATAAACAAAAGAATAGCAGTTTACAACACTAATCTCTATATTACCAGCACAGGAACTCTAAGAATTTTTTTACTCTAAGAAATAAACAACAACTGTAACAAATGAAACTAATTATATAAATGGTTATTGGGACAAATGCATCAATACTAATCCTAAGGATAATTATTACAGAGTAGGTTTCTAAGTAGCGAATTTAGCACTCACTGAACATCTTGTGCTCGGTAATAATATAGAAGTTAGTGGTTCACAACAAAAAACATATGTGTAATTTTGAAATAGGAACCTCAGGTTTTTCTGGCTCCACACTGGCTGGTTGTGGTGCAGCCACATTTGGCAGGGAGCCACTGCGATATGTGCCCAAGCCTTGCTGCGAGGGCTTCAATGTCGAGTCAGTGCTATCAACTTGCACGGGAGGTTTGATTTGAGCACGACTCCTACTAGAATTCACCTGTAACCATTTTCTTTCAAGGTGCCTATTATCGTCCCTAAGTTAAATGTAATTAGTTTATTATAAGTAACCATGAATATGATTGGAAAAGATTAAGAGAACATTGTCTATAATAAAAATTATACAAATATAAAACACAATTAAAACTCATTAACAGGAATGTAAATATTGTCTTTGGTGTGAATTTTGTTTGTTTATATTGTTGCTAGTATCACAACAGCTACAAACTTTTCATCAAACAAACATCAAATACTTCTAAAGTATAATAATTTAAAAAATGTTCAATGCTGCGCAGAATATTAAAAGTATTAATGTTGATCCCAGTCTAATAAGACAATGACAATTAAAATAATAAAGAGTGGTTGGTGTGCATGGAACATTGTTATTGTGTGCCATATGCGTCTGGACATGTTAAATTCATTATTCATTTATTTATTAAGATGCAAAAAATATTGTAATGGTTATTGTTTACGTCGGCGGACACATTTGACGGCCAGGAAGCGATTGCCTGAGTAAATAGGCGACATACCTTGTTGGTTGCGTCGGACACTTCACGCATTATTTTTTCAAAAGCGGCAGTTTCTTCTGCTTGCTTTTGATTGTGGAGGGCAATTTTTTCACTAAATTTCCTCGGATTCGCCATGATGGCACACAAACATTAGTTTTTCTCTTTTTACATCACAATTTGCTGTGCTCGTAGTACCAAAACGCGCTTGCTTGTCAAAAAGTGTCAGACAATTACAGGTCGGAGTGTTGCTATTTAATTGAATTCAATGAATAAATAAACATTTAACTAAAAATATTTTCTATAGGTCACGTTCAAAAGAAAACAAACTGTGACAGTATATTTTCTAATATAGTTTATAAGCTTTTTCTATAATATATTTATACATTTTGGGTTTTTACTTCTTAGAGTAAAAACCCCTCTATAAAGAATAAAGATATACATCTTAGAGCAGAGGTTCCCAAACTTTTTTTTCGCCTAAATCACTTTCAAAATGTTAATGGTTTCGGTGAACACCCTGCTGCTACTTTTCTACCATATTCTCAAAACTCGTAAAAAATGTGAAGATTAGATCTAACCCATATATTTAATACTCCTATATTGCTAGTCCCCTTAAGGGGGAGCGTTGCCGAGACGGGACTACATATTTTCTCTCAATTGTTGATACTTGACGAGTTATGCGCATGCGTTGCGACAGTAGTGGGAGTAGTGACAGAAACCCAGCCTTTAAGATGCTTATAATGTAGTTCTCGGACATGCGCACAACGTTCGAAGTCTTGATGAGGGAAACAAACATATTTATGTCTGCACCGTTCTGTCGGCATCGGTTCGGTGCACCCTACTAGCAATATTAAGTATTGAGTATATGATCTAACCATCAAAATTTGCGTCGAGGTTGAGTTCCAACCCTAAATTTGGAGTGATAAAAATAAGAACAAAAATAGCATATTTTCCTGTGTTCTATTTATTACAATAATATGATTACTGAATTTGAATTAAATATTAATAAGGTAGGTACCGTAATTTCAACAATGCAAATAAAAAAAATCTTAATTAAAATAGTCATAATTTTAATGACTTAATAGAATATAGGTTTTCTCGGCCGGTATCCATAATTATGAGTTGTAGGTTTCCGGGATGATGGCCCAGGTCAGTTGGAAATTCTTCGAGAAGAATTGGAAGAATTTCCAACAGACCTGGGCCATCATCCCGGAAACCTACAACTCATATTTTAATGACTTGATAACATATTAGGATTGACAGCAAGTTATCAATACTTATTGACTTAATTTTTGTAAGGAATAACCGCAAATCTCCCCTTTCTACGATGTTCAATCTGCTCCTTTTTTGTTAATAGGTTTGTAATGACACTAAAACTGTTTTCGACTAGGTATGACAAGCAAAACTTTAGGAAATTGTGAAAAACGCTAAAAGTTTTTTTTTTCAATTTCCCACAGCCCAGGATATTTTTGTTAGAGATGAGAATTTGTACTGGCATATAAAACTTTATATAGTTCATAGTTTAAAAAGAATAAAGAATATAAAAACAAAATGTATTGACAGAAGTGTATTTTGAGAAGTTGGATAGGGACATAAAAATGGTTTTCGTTTAGGTTTAATTGTATTGTTATGTTATATGAACTAGTTTATAATATATATATATATATATAAATATTTGAATATGAAATAAATGTGCACATATAAAACCAAAAGTTTTTGTTGATGAAGATTTCCCCAATAAGAATTTTTCCGGTATTTCTGCCTGCAACCAAATTTTTTGATAGCCTTTTTTAAATTTCACCTTCAACTCTTCATTGCTGCTAAGCTCGAGTGGCAACACATTTGCCACTTCAGTTATGATCCATGGTGATATTTCTGCCGTCAGAAATATCGCCATGGATCATCTTCATCAATACTTTTTGAAGTCATCTTTAAGTTGTCCCCTTGCAGCTGCAAGTTAATGTCATTAAATTCTTTGAACAAATCTGTCAAATACGTGATGTCTGCTTTCAATTTGATCAGGTTTTCTTTTAAATCTTTACTTTCCAGAAACTCTAAAACTGATTCATAACTATATAGTTTTAATAACGTGCATATCCGTGAGGGCTTCGACTTTCTGAGAAGGGCACATCTGAGTTTTCCTATGGTTTTCCTACTCCCGTCCTTGTCACTATTGTTACCAAAGATGTTGTATTAGTCTGTACCTATAGATGGATCACAAAATGCAGCGATATTTTATTCTTTCTAACACCTTCAAATTGTCATAAGATTGAAAGAGACATACATATATAATCTGTCGGGTCGAAGTTGAGTGAATGTCTCCATTTTGACTATACAATGCAAGCTAAAGTTATAGCGTATAATAGTGCTGTGCATTTTTATTGATAACTAGATATCGTTGATATAGATTTTAAATATATGACGGATAAAAAGTATGGCTAAATGCGGTTCAGTGTACTGTTTGGTTATTCAATATAAATAAAATGTGGGTGCGTACTGGTACTCGCCGCATTGCTAATCGGTTGTATGAGATTGTATGCAACCTCTCGCATTTATTTCACCAAAATATTTCAAAAGAATAGTTATTTTTTGAGTAGAAATATTTAGAATCCATCCTTAAGGGGTAGAACGGGAGTAGGTTTTTATTACGAGAGAAAAAAAACTCGATAATCTTAAAGTTTTATTTTTAGAAACGATATCACAGATTGGATAATCTGTGATATCGTTTCATTTTAATCTGTGATATCGTTCATCTGTGATTCGTCAATTAATTATTTTAATTTAAAGACTTGCAGTTAATGTTGACGCTTGGGTATCCACGTATTTATTAGTAAGTTTTCTTTTTCTGGGTAATTTCTGAAAAGAAATAGTTTTTGGTTATTAATGATTCAAAAGATTTTCATAATTTTCATAGATTGAAGCATAACTTCTTTATAACTTATAGATATTACTTACTGGTTTACACGATGGTGGTAATTTTGGGAATATTGTCGGCACTGCATACGAGTGTAGAATTTTACGCTGAAATCCTTGGCGAAAGCAAGAATCTAGTGTGCATCGAGCATATTCTTGTATATTGCGAAGCTCTCCAATCGTCGCCTTTTCTTACATTTTTTGTCCATGTTTTGTTTAAATCGATGTCGGTGGGAAATCTGTTATAAATTGATAAAAATTACTTTCAACCTGCAGTGAATGCTAGAAATTGTCAACACTCTACTAAAAATAAATTATCGATAAACTTATCAAGATCAGACTACAGCACTATAAAGCAAGACAAATGTAAAAAATTCCGATTAACTTTGGTTTTTGTAAATTTTAGTTATAAACACCAGCTTTTCTTTACATAAATCAACCTTAGAGCTGTGTATGCATGTACAATGATTCATTTTTAGTAAATAATTATAAAAATTTGTTTACAAAACACCAAAATTAATGAGTGCGAGCTGTATGACTTACCGGTGAAATGATATGTTTCCATTATTCTCCTTCAAAACACCCACTCTACTTGGACAAACGGGAACAGTACAAGCCATTCTTGGCAAGCAACAGATTTATGAAATCACACTTTCACATTTTTAAGTATTTTAAATCACATAAAGCTAAACGCGCTTGTTAACCAGCATGATATAAACAAATATGACGTTGCCCCTTTTATGGCGCGCAGCGTTTTAAGACGTCATATTCGGCTATTGTTATATCTTTTTAACATACGACATGCAGCCATTAGAAAGACGGGTATCGAGTATCGAAGGAATCTTCAATTTTTATTGTTCCATCTATACACTAATACAATTATCTTTGATTGTTACATCTATACTTGTCAAGTTGCTCAATATCAAAGATGTCAATTATATCATTGTTTTTTTTAATGGTAATGTTTAGATAATGACACTGACACGTACTGACAGGTTCGGTGACAGTACAGTATCTATTCTTCGGCAATCAGGGAAAATAAAATAAATAAGTAGCACATAAGCACATAACATAAGTATGTAGGTAAAGTAAGATAAAGTTATTTATATTTTATCAGTGTGTTTTAAAAGAGTTATGTTATCACTATGCTATATCGCAAAAATTGAATTGGACCTGATTGAATAAATTAAATAAAAGTTTTGTAATTATTAATTTAATAAAGTTTATGGAGTTGATATAAAACTGTTCTCGACGTTATTACAAATTTTATTAGGATGGAAGATAAACATATCCTTACTCTAGATATCGGGACTTCTACAATTAGATCGTTCATTTATAATTCTAAAACCGAAATTGTTGGGAAATCAGTGGATCAGGTAGGTGAAATAATTTTTAAACTGTGTCAAGAAATTAATTGTAAATGTTAAATGTATCGAATCAATTTTGTGTTTTGTTATTATTTAAACAGGTCGTATTACAATATTCCGGCCCGGGATTTGTTGAAATAGACCCTGATGAGCTATGGACCTCTATAGTAAATGTGGTGAAGAATTCTTTAAGTGGTATGTATGCTGTTCAACTTTTTCAAACAACTATGAAACTTTTGTGTCTTAGTTAGGATGAGACAAAGTTAATTCTCATTAATAATTGGCAAAAATACATTAGGTAAGTATCTGATACCTGATTTAAATTTATTACAACTTCTCATATGTTTTAAAACTTTCTATTGCTGCATAAAGTGTTTCTTTACTGTAGATTTTTATAATTGTTTTATTTTGTAAACATTCTGTTGATTTAACACAGAATTTTTTCATATTTAGAATTTATTTTCCATATTTTTTTTTATTTCAATAAGAAGACAATTCAAGCTTGTTTACACAATAACAATACTATAAAAATGTTTTATTTAGAAGTAGGTAACTGTTGAATTCCTGTCATGAGGAGTTGAGAGTTGTGCAAATATTTCAGTCTTAAAGCAAAAATAGATTTAGCAAATCAGTTAAGCAAGCAGTTAACAGATTTAATTTCTATTTTAAAAAAAGAGTTACATTGATTTTCTGTTGTAAAATGAGTGCATGGGAGCTGGTTTGATTTGGGTGTGAAGAGGTGATGATGCAGTTTTTATTGTAGATACTTGGTTGTTTTATTTTTATAAATGGTTTAAGTAGGTATTTTTTATGCATTTTTTATCATTATTGTATTCAAATAAAGGATAAGTGTTACAGATTTTTATTTGATTAGGGAATTCCAAATAATATGATGGGTATGATATTGTAAACTTATAGAAAAGAAAATCTAATTAATTTTAACAATATATTTACGTACATAAAAAGTAACATATTTTTTAAATAAATTTAAATTTTTTAACAGAAAGGTGGAAGTATAGTTCATGGTGTACAGTATTAGTCTATCAGTGTTCATAATATATCACTCGATAATGTTTAAGTTGTGTTTTAGGGTCCGTACGTCTGAATAAAAAAACGGAACCCTTATAGGATCACTCGTGTGTCAGTCTGCCTGACCATTCCCCCCCCTTATCTCCGCAAACTACTGAACCTATAATTTTGAAAAATAAATAAATACAGAAATTAGTTTTCTACTTATAGATTATAGGAAAACTTATAAGAAGTCCATGATATTAAAATAACATGGTAAATCATTCAATATTGTGTGGATAGGTAACATCGTACGGAACCCTCTTCACGCGAGTTCATCTCGCACTTTTTGTGTAAAAGTTTGTGTAACTTTTTGTGTTTTTTTTTTTGTGTAAAAGTTGACAGACTGTCAGACAGCCCTTTAACCTTTAACTGTAGGTTGCTACCAGGGTTGTTAAATTTACAAAATCCACACATGCAGATAGGAATGCGGATCACATCTGAGATTGCGGATTTCATGCTTTTTTAATAGATTTAATTTTTAATGCAGAAATAATAAAAAAATTTAATAAATTCTTTAATAAATTCAGAAATAATAAATTCTTTAATAAATTTTTACTAAGAAATCAAGTTCTTAGTAGAAAATTTGAACAATTTAAATTAAAAACTGAAACAATATCATCATCGGAAAATCTGCCAGATTTAGAACTAGCTCCATATCGCATCCACAAAAGATTCTTATTGATTATTGCAGATTGCAGATATCAAAATCAATGCGGAAGTTTCGCATTTGTAGCAGTAGTACAAATGCACATTTGTAGCGTGCGGAAGTAAAAATAATCCGCAAAAACCTTTCTTGCTACCATTGTTTTTTAACATAAACACTATTGTTGCAAGTACTACTTTAACAGCATACCTTAACAGCAATTATTCTTTGTGGTGGTATCATGCATACTTAAGTGGCGTGATACCACCACAAAGAATAATTTGCATGAACATGCTTAAAAGGAGTTGTAATGGTATTGTGGTATTACACTTGGCGTCAAAAAAATCGCACCTTTGAAAAAATTTACTTCAAACCATTTTAAACCTTATTGGAATCAACAATTTTGGGTATCATTTGAAAGATAATGAAAAGGAGTACAGTACGCAAAAACAATTCAATCTTTTTTTTTTATTGGAACAGCACAAAATTAAATAAAGTTCACAAAACAATAAAAATCCTTAATAGAAAAAGTAATAAATAAAATTGTTTAAAACTAACCTAAAATCTTGTCTTCCCCCCTGCCCTGATGAAGGCTTCCATACGCCCCCTCTTAGATCTAACTAATTTGAGGAACTCTTGAGGAAAACTGTCTAATTCCTCGGTTATGGCATCTTCAAGTTCCTGAAGAGTCGTGGGAGCGGGATCAAAAGACCGAACTTGCGTTTCAAATGGTCTCAGGGGTCAATTTTGTAAAAATACAGAAATTAGTTTTCTACTTATAGATTATAGTAGAACCTATAAGGAGTCCATGATATTAAAATAACATGGTAAATCACTCAAAATTGTGAGGATAGGTAACATCGTACGGAACCCTCTTCACGCGAGTTCAACTCGCACCTATCCCGTTTTTTTTTTAAAGTTGTATTTCTGATATCAAGATTTTTTAATGAAATGAAATGTTCTTTTTTTAAGCTTGTTTATTTGTCTTTCAAATGACATTAATATTGGCGGGGTACATGCGTGTGTTAATTATTAATTACCCTTGAAAATTATTTTCGCGGAGGTGCGATTTTTTTGACGCCGTGTTTAGTCCGTTTAATGGTAGGTTGCTATCGTTGCTTTTTAAAACCTGGCCATCCAGGTTGACTAGAACATATTGAGCCCAGTCTATACAATAATATTAGTGACACTAATATAGAATTTTAATGTACATTTATTTGTGTTTGAGCTAGGCGTTGATTCTACTTGCGGTATTTAGTTTTGGAGAGGAGACTTCTTGAATTGTGAATTTTTGTAATAAAAAACGATATAGCTTTTATGAACGACGTGTTATAATTCCTCTTTTTGGTACAAATTCTATCAAAGTGGGTAGATGACATGAGTGGTGACATTATAGTATAAGTCTTCGGTTCATAGATGTCGCTGTGTGTGGGTTTCATACTGAACATGCCCCCGGCCTTGAAAGGACAGTCTTTCAAGAAGAATGGTTGTCCTCGCTGCTATTCAAAAGTGGTCGTGCTGTGACACCAAGGGACAGATTTTGGTGTATGCGCGTCTCACGATGCCGGATGTAGTTTGAATGTCCGCTACTCTTGATACGCCATCCCTTCCCGGTATCGTGTTGACTATGCGACCCAAATGCCATTTAAGAGGAGGGAGGTTATCATCCTTTATTAGAACCATCGTATTTAGCGGCAAATCTTCACAATTGACCCTCCATTTGGATCGCGTTTGTAGCTCGGAAATATATTCTTTGGCCCAGCGCTGCCAAAAATGTTGTCTTATTTTTTCCACCATCTGGTACCGGTTTAACCGATGCACAGGAGTCTGCTGAAGATCCTCTGTGGCAGGCGACGTCAGGGCACGGCCGACCAGGAAGTGTCCAGGCGTCAAAGGAAGATAATCGTGTGGATCCGCCGACATTGGAGACAATGGTCGTGAATTTAGAACACCTTCAATCTGCGTTAACACGGTGCTGAACTCTTCAAAAGTGAGATGAGCGTTTCCCACAACACGGCGAAGATGAAACTTGCACGACTTTACTCCAGCCTCCCAAATAGAACCAAAATGGGGAGAATATGGAGGAATAAAACGAAATTTAATGTTCTCACTAGTAGTGTAATTGACAATATCTTTACTACATCTTGCTAGGAAATTGGCAAATTCATGCATTAGACCCACAAAGTTCTTCCCGTTGTCAGAAAAAATCTCAGCAGGCTTTCCGCGTCGAGCTATGAAGCGTTTAAGAGCAAGAAGGTAGGCGCCAGTAGATAGATCACTCACGAGCTCTAAATGAATAGCCCGCGTGACGAAACAAACGAATAAACAAACATAGGCTTTAATCGTTCGAGCTCCCCTGCCTTTGTGATTTAATATGAAGACCGGGCCGGCGTAATCTACGCCACTAGTAAAAAAGGGAAATGTAGGCGTAATTCTCTCCTCAGGTAGGTTACCCATCAGCGGAGTTAGGGTTTTCCCTCTCAATCGTTTACAAAGCACACAATCATAAAAAACCTTTCGTGCGAGATTCCTACCACCTATCGGCCACCAAGTGTTACGTAATTCGAACAGTAGCGCTTGTGGTGCGGCATGTAGAAGTTTTCTATGTTCATGGCGAAATAATAAGAGCGTGAAGTAATGTTTACTAGTTATCAAAATTGGATGTTTCTTGTGAAATGAAAATTCTTGCGAGTAACCAATGCGACCGCCGACTCGAATGACGTGGTCGTCATCGATAAATAAATTTAACTTACTTAATTTGTGTTTAGGTTTAAGTGTGTGTTTATCAACTAATAGCTGGTACTCATTTGGGAAAGATTCCAACTGAACCAGCCTAGTTAATAAGTTGGTTGATTCTCTCAGTTCCTCGACATCGATGTTACCCGTACGCTTGTTGTTTTTATTGCGCGTATTATGAATAAATCTTAAAACATAACAAGTTGCGCGTATCATGCGCGAGAACTGTGAGAATCGTTCAAATGGGAACAGTGTTATAGGTTCGATGCTAGCGGCAAGTGTGAAATTCACGTTAGGTTTAATTTCAGGCAATATATCATGCGCGTCTTCAGGGCTCGGAACCTGAGATATATTTTTGCTATTGAAATTCGCGTCCAGCAGAAAACCAGGGCCCGACCACCACAAGCTAGAACTAGCTAAGTCTGTCAGGTTGGTACCGCGTGAAACCAAATCAGCTGGATTCTCCCTGCCGCTAACGTGTCGCCATGAGAATCCTTTAGTGAGCTCGTGTATCTCGGTAACCCGGTTCTGAACGAATGCCTTTAAAAGATTGGGTGGCATACGTAACCATCCTAGTACAATTGTCGAATCTGACCAAAACACGACATCATCGAATTTACAATGAATGCTGTTTATTACTTTATCATATAATTTAGCGCCTAAAAGTGCACCACATAACTCCAGCCGCGGTATGGACAAAGGTTTTAAAGGCGATACTTTCCCCTTTGAACATAATAAACGTGATGATACTTGCAACTCATCATTAATTGCGCGAATATAAATGCAAGTACCGTACGCAACCTGTGACGCGTCCGTAAATATGTGTAATTCTATGCGCGTGTAGTTGTTAATGCCAATTACACAACGCGGCACACGCAGTGTACTTAAAACAGCTGATAACGACTCGGCAAACTGAGTCCAGGCGCGCGTGACGTCGGAAGGGACTTTGTCGTCCCAGTCGAGTTTGAGCAGCCACAGACGTTGCAGCAAGACCTTCGCCTGCATTATAGTTGGACTTAGAAACCCAATGGGATCATATATTTGTGACACATGAGATAAGATGCTGCGTTTAGTTACATTTTCATTATTATTTATTAAATTTAAATTATATTGCGAATTAAAATAAAACTGATCTGAATAATTATTCCATCCTATACCTAAAGTTTTTGAATTGCAGTCTTTATCGAACGTACGCTGCGTTTGCGCATCAAATTGTTTATGTTTATTCAACTGAGATTCTAATGGTGACTCATCAAAGTTGTACACCCACTTGCGCAGCGGGAAACAACCTAACTGCAATGTTCGCGCGGTTTCTTTGCACAACCGTAATAATTCGAATTGATCATGTGACCCAGTTATCATGTCGTCAACATAAAAATCTTCGTTAATTATTCTTTTAACGTCAGGGTCAGTGCATTCTGTGGCCAATTGTTTTAAGCAACGTACACTTAAGAAGGGCGCAGAAGCCGTGCCATAAGTAACTCGATTTAAACGATAAACACTGATCGGCAGTTCGGGGCTGTCGCGCCAAAGAATTAATTGAAGGTCACGTTGCTGTTCAGCAATTAGGACTTGGCGGTACATCTTGGCCACGTCCGCACAGGCTACGTATCGATGCTGCCTAAAACGTAAAAGAATAGATAACAAGTCACCTTGAATAGCGGGACCCACCATCTGAAGGTCATTAAGTGACGTGCCAGACGCGGATGCTACGCTGCCATCGAAAACAACGCGAAGTTTCGTGGTGGTGCTGTGCTCGCGAAGCACACCGTGGTGGGGCAAAATAAAATGTGGTGAGCTATATGATGAAATTTTACTCATGTGTCCTAATTCTTCATACTCGTGAATAAAGTCCGTGTACATTTTTTTATAAGTTTCTGAACGCTGTAGCCGTTTTTCCAGCGCCAGAAAACGCCGTTCAGCTTGAGGATACGTTTCTCC
This sequence comes from Bembecia ichneumoniformis, assembly GCA_910589475.2. NCBI lineage: Eukaryota > Metazoa > Arthropoda > Insecta > Lepidoptera > Sesiidae > Bembecia > Bembecia ichneumoniformis. The sequence goes on along the minus strand of OU342538.1, from coordinate 7,747,241 downwards.
TAACACCTCGGGTGACTGCTTGAGTGGCATGGTGACACAGAACCTCCCGTCGCCGTTGCGCGTGGTGGTGCGAATGAAATGCTCCTCACAAGCCTTCTCCTCGTCAGTCAAAGCGTTCCGAGCCGTGGGCAACTCCTCAATCTCCCAGAACCGTCGTAACAATGAATCTATTGTGTGCGTGAAGTTACACTGGATGTGGCCTTCAATGCGTGCGTTTATATTGATAGGACCTGATACTATCCAGCCTAATTTAGTATTTAGCAAGTAAGGTCCGTTATGCAACCTTATCTTACCCTGCGTAAGTAGATCCCAAAACTTATCGGCTCCTATTAGTATGTCGATGTTTTGAAAATCAAGAAATTGTGGATCGGCCAATTGTATATTATCTGGAATACAGAAACTTGCGCGATTTTCATATACAATTGGCATAGTAGCGGTTATTTGCGGTAAAACAAAACAACGTAAGTTGGTTGTGTAAGTATTAATGCGCGATTTTATCTGTACATCACAGAGTTGGGTACACTGTGTCACAAAATTACCTACACCTCGTATTTCGTGAGTTGACTGTACCAACGGTGCGCCTAATAGCTCAGAAAATGATTTTGTTATAAAGCATCTTTGACTGCCGTTGTCAAGTAGTGCGCGTGCGATGTGATAGTTATTTTTACTATCGGCTACTTCAACGAGAGCAGTTGATAACAAAACCGGTTTAATGAGCGATCGGTGTGTGCGTTGCGATGCACTGGTATGATAGTGTGCGTTGATAGACACGGCTGAGGTGGACGCCGCGTGGCCTGAGGTACTTAGCGGGGCGGGGGTGCGAATGCAATCGTCGCTCGGAGGATGAATAATAGTATTGTGTTTTCTATTGCACCTCCGGCACGGACCTAACACGCATGACTGCACACCATGTCCCGCACGTAAACAATTCTCACATAGGTTATTATTTTTTATGAAATTTAATTTAGATTCATAATCGATCTCAAGAAACTTGACACAGGAATAAAGTGGATGATTCATTTTACACATTGAACATGCGAATTTCGATGTGTGTTTTGAGTTATTTGTTTTTTTATTATTGGTGGAAACATTACAGTGTACTTTGTTGTTAATACTAGAAGCGGTGACATGTTTTTTGTTAACTTCGTATTTATCGCGGGAACTCGTACTTTGTGACGCCTGCAATGTTTCCAGCATGTCAGCACGGTTTTTTAGAAATTGCAGTAAATCATCCAGTTTAATTTTGACTTCAGAATCGTTGCCCGTGAGACTATTTTTATATTGTTCCCACTCGCGTTCGGTAGTCCTATCGAGCTTCGAAACTAAAATGTAAATAATTAATGTATCCCAAGATGAAATAGGTTCACCGAGAATTTTTAATGAGCGTAAATTTTTAAGTGTAGTGTCAATTAATTTTCTAATAAATATGTGAGATTCCTTAGGCAAAGATTGCATTGAAAATAGTGCTTTAACATGATTGTGTATCAATAACCTGTTATTGTTGTAAAGATTAAGAAGGAGTTCCCATGCCACTGAGTAGTTACTCGTTGTTAGTTCGAGCGCGTCTATAACTAACAATGCACTCCCTGATAATGATGATTTTAGGTAATGGAATTTTTGAATGTCACACAGGTCGTTCGAATTGTGAACAAGTGATATATAAGTATCCCTGAAGGCAAGCCAGTTATCATACGAACCGTCAAAAGCAGGCAAAGATATTGTAGGCAGTTTAATCGTGTTTATTGTTTTTTGCGAACCTGAGGAGCTCTGAGTGATCTCGCCACTGTTAAGTATGGACTCGGCCAGAGCCAGTGCACCGTAGTAACTATCCTCAAACTGATCTCGCTGCAATAGCTGATCGTCGAGATTCGATTCAAAGACTTTTGTTTCAATTTGGGTTTGAAGATCGTTAAATTCGGTGTACAGGCTCGTTGCTCCTTGAACACGTATCTTTAAATTAATTAAACAGGAAGCATTTAAAGTGCTTAAATTATCACTACAACTTTGAAGGTGGTTTGCGAACTTTGTGAGTCTAGCTTTGATAATTCCGCGTTTTTTTGTTAATTCACGAACAACTGGCTCGTCTTCTTCGTCACAAATGGGTCTAGTTGGAGATCTACTGCGCGATTTGTTCTCAACTACGGTATCTAGCCCCATTTTGGTTATAGTGAAAGCTGGAGTACTCACGTGCGGATTTTAAGTCTGAAGAAAATACAGCTCGTACTAGCGGCGACAACAGCTGTTAACGGTCACTGGGATAACTCATCACGGTCGTTCACTTTCGTCCAAGAAGAAATGTCGATGTGCGTTTTCTCTTCTCCAATATGTGGTAGTATTTTCCAACGGTGCTGCTTCTCATAAATAATGTTTTGCGATGAAAGATCAATATGTTCGGCGACGAAGGACCAATATGTTTGAGCTAGGCGTTGATTCTACTTGCGGTATTTAGTTTTGGAGAGGAGACTTCTTGAATTGTGAATTTTTGTAATAAAAAACGATATAGCTTTTATGAACGACGTGTTATAATTCCTCTTTTTGGTACAAATTCTATCAAAGTGGGTAGATGACATGAGTGGTGACATTATAGTATAAGTCTTCGGTTCATAGATGTCGCTGTGTGTGGGTTTCATACTGAACAATTTGTTTACTGACCGAAAAGTTATTTTAATACTGTCCAGGAACAGCGCAACAATGTAATAACGGCCTCTATCTAAATGTCAGCTTAATTTTAGATGCCAATTTGTCCGCGAAGCAGATCACTGCTATGGGAATTTCAACGCAGAGGAGCACTTTCATTACGTGGTCACGTAAGACCGGAAAACCCTTTCACAAATTTATAACTTGGAAAGATTTGAGGGCGGATAAACTGGTCAAACAATGGAACAGATCCTACACATGGAAGGTTAGTTTTTTATTACTAAACTAGGCCGTTCGCGTGGACTTCATATACAACACGTGAATATACAAGGTGTTTCAAAATTCAACCGTAAGCGGGAACCAGGGATTGGACAAGTAACGACTATCGAGGGAAAAATAATTAAAGAAAATCTAACTGAAGTTTTTTTTTGAAGTTTATTTTTTATTTATTTTGAAATTTGACACTTTACAATATTTTTAATTACTGTGATTACAAAATTGCCAGTATCACTGTAATTTTCTTTTTTTTTTGTATTAGCAACCTAAGTAGTAGCATTGCTGTTCATAACAGTTCAAAATAAAACGAGAATGCCTGTAGTTTTAATACAAAAATAAAATTGATTTTTTTCATGCAATTTTATAACATTTTCACTTTTATTCAAATTGACACGTCACGGTGTAAAAAAAATGTATCAACACTACAGTGGCAAGTTATTATTAAAGTTAGCACAACTAATCAAGATTCTAAAATGGTATAATAATCTAGTGTCACTAAGCACAAAAAAATGAAGCATTTTTCCTGAACAAGAGCCAAACATAATGTGCCCAAAAACAGGTTTTGAGTTATAGATTCAGGTAAACAAGCGTTGTCAGTAGATTTTCGAAGTGCGAATGAGATAGATAGTTACATCATTGCTAAGCAGTCGTTTTGTTTTGAACTGTTATGAACGGCAATGCTACTTAGGTTGCTTTTACAAAAAAAATTATAGTGATACTGGCAAATTTGTAGTCATAGTGACTAAAAATATTGTAAAGAGTGTCAAATTTCAATGTTTTGTTTTTTAAAGATTATAACTTAAAAAAAAATCGATTTTTTTTTATTATTTTTTCCTGGGTAGTCGTACACACCACTCCCTGGTTCCCACTTACGGTTGAATTTTAGGACATCTTGTATAATTTTATATATGTAAATTGTACATACTTGTATAAACTAAACAAAATAATAATATGTAGGTAACTAATAGACTAAGCATAGGCTTGTTCGCTCAAACTGCGGTATTTTTTTACCTTTAGGTGTTTATGCTCGAGTTCCGTTCAAATAATTAATTTAGGTGCAGTTAACTCTATTTTGTAGAAGACCATAATGAAATTCTGGCATTTGTGATATCTAATTTATTTTTTACTTTAAATTTGGCAGGCAGACGGAAGGTACACTGTCTATGAATGACAGGCACGGTCCGAACAAAATACACGTTGTTATTTCAGTGGGTGGTGTTTTGTAAGTACTGTAAGCGGTTCAGTACCCGAGAGTTGTAAGCGAAGATGAAAATATCTTTGTATGGCGCTAATTTTTTAGACAACTGAGTCTAGAAGAAAGTATAAATTATTTTATTACCGTTTATGTATTTCTTAAGAAGACCATAAAGTATTTAAACTTGAGCAAACTAACCTTGTACCACCAAAACAAAAAAAAAGGACTACGAATTTGTGAGACTTTGTAAGATTATTCTATGACGGTTAAACTTTTTAATAAGTTACCTAAAGAGGTTAAAACATTTTAGCAATACATAAATTTAGAAGTTATTTGTTTGCATTTTTTGCTCGATAAGTGTTTTTAACTTTTTATAGTGTTATAAGTGTTTTTATGGTTACCTCAATTTCATGTATAACTTTTATATTCTCTCTCATCTTATTATGACTATAACTGATTTTAATCCTGATTTTTAATTTTTCACACCAAATGTGGTTAGTAGTAGGTATAGTGCGCCCTGGGATGTCACTATATTTGTTAGAACTAGTTACACATACACCCGTTTACGAGCAAATGAATGATTTGGAATTGAATACAATTGATTTTTTGTTAATACAAAAAGAATAATTTACTTAAGTAAGCTCAAAAAGGATTTTAATGGCGTTGTGCTACTAGTGATTTACGTTAAAATCTGTTCACATTTAGGGAAGAAATTGCGTAATATTAAATAAATTTGTTACCCGTTTGAAATTTTTTTTTAATTTTTTTTATAAATAATCATTTTAACGGGATGTTACTAGATCTGAAGAGCATAATGTTGTTGAGTTGAAGCTATTAAATTATTGTAAATTCCATTTTTACTACTTATCATAACATTAATTACATTTTGTTAGATAAGCAATGATATATTATTACGGTCATCACATGACGATATTGGTTGTTATTAGTAAATTAATGTGTTTACTTCGAAATTGTAATTTTTTTCCCTAAAAATATTATTACCGTATTTTTTTTATCAGAAGTAGTTACCAACTGCAAAGGTTGATCAAATGGACTATCAGTCATGTCTTTATCTAATACGAGTATACTGGAGTACCTACATTTATAAAAAAAAATACGTTAATAATAATATAAAACACGTTGAAAAATTTCGTGATTGTTTATTATATATATATATTAGAATAATAGGTTATTATTACAGTCTTACAGACAATTTTGTCGAGGCCGTTGGATAAGTGGTTAGGGTGCTTGCCTTAGCGCTGTTCTAGGGTTCCTGGGTTCGATTCCCGGCTTTGAAAATGAACCTTTCAAATTTGGCTCTGTTCTGGATCTGGAGAGTAGTGGCAGGGCACACTGCGATTCGCAGTCATTTGGGCAGCCCGCGTGGCGGCAGTGACCACCATCCGCGAGTTATCCTGTTTGTATTTTACCATTTTACCTATGAGTTGTTCTATGCGAAAAGTAAACCTAACATTAATCAATGATATCATATTCGCCCAATCAAATTGTTTAAAAAAAATTCAGCCTGTACGAAATAATAAAAATAAAAAAATTCAAGAAAGTATGGCGGGACTAAACCCCACCCACTGGATAAGAATGGCATATAGCGAGCCCCGGATTCTTTTTTGTTTAAATACAGAAAAATTAGAGAAATTTTGTGAGAAAAAAAAAAATTGACGCCTCCGAATTCTCCAGCAATTTCAATTAATTATTCTGCAATTGTGTCCTGCGCACCACCGGTGAGAGCATCGTTTTCCTTTCACTTATTACGTATATGAACAGAGGCTCTAGTATGAGTTTACGATACTACACCAATACTACACTCGCTAGCGAGAACGTAAAACTTTTGTATGGGAAATCGTGAACTGTCAATGTCAAATTATCAATTTTTCATATAAATGTTTTACGCTCTCGCTAGCGAGTGTAGTATCGTAAACTCATGCTAGAGCCACAGGGCCATACTGTAAGAAATGACTTTCAAAAATCTGTCACGATCTCCCGGTCTAAAATGGATTCGGATCGGCTGACCTAATCTTCTTTGCTCTTAGCTCTGTGAATATATTAAGAAATTTAAGACATTTTCTTTTTGCAGGCAGTTAAGGCGTGCTCTTACGTTCTCTATTTGCTGCTACGAAGCAACAGGTTCAGAGCTGGAAGCGTTTTGAAATTTATGAACACTCAGGTGAGATTTTTTTTTATTTCCAACCATTACCAACTATATTTGGGCCACGACATCGTCTGCGCCCCTTTCCTTAAGTGTTGATCTTTATTGTTGATGTATTTTCTCGGGAGTTGAATTTTTATAGATTTCTATACCTACCAACAATGCAGGTAACATAAAAACTAGTATTTTCAATAAAGAGTTATTTTTGGCATAACCACCACGGACGTATATATCGCAATAATAATGTATTTTCTCTATTAATAAGTTTATATTTCTTTATTCTCATTACAGCTTATAAGCTACTTACATGAGTAATACATAGGTATACCTATGTATAATTAAAAAACTTTATTAGGTTACGAAACATTTGAACAGAGAAAACAAAAATATTTAGATAGATAGATAGAACGTTTATTTGTACTAACATGACACACATACAAAGAAAAAGAAAAAATAATAATACAACCAATAATACAAATAAAAAAAATAAATAAAAAAATTAGGACAAATTCCCAGATAGCTTAATCCCATTGAGTGTGCGCCATGGCAGCAAAAGCGCAGCGCTGATATTATGTCAGTCCTAATGTACAGATTCGGCGTCGGCAGGATACGCATCGTCATTTGATTATCGTGACCATCTTAACCAATTAGATTTTACCTTGTCAGGAGTCAACTTTAGAGTCATGGCTCCGTTTGGGATACACCACCCCTGATTTAAAAAATATATTTAAAATTTAACAACAGTATTCTTGATTACCGCCATTCAAACAACACTTAACATGTTTCGACAGTTTGGTTGGACCTAGATCCAAAGGTAAATGCATTAAAAAGTGTGCTCCCTCAAAAGTAATCATTTTTTTTTTTGCCACATGTAGTTCTTACCTTTGGTACGAACCACATGGCTTGCTCGTCTGGTTGTGCAGTTGAAAATGTCTTTTTGTCTAAGCAAAGTAATATGTTTTTTTTAAATGTTAAGTTCGGCAGACAGGCTGACGGTCCACTTGATGGTAGGTGACTACCGTCGCCTATAACACAAACAACGTCAAAGCTGCTGCAAGTGCGCTGCCGACTACAATAGGATTAAGGATAAGGAATTAGGAAGGGAAATGGGCTCTGGCATCCCTTACTTCACTCACCGAAACACAACAGCACACGTGCTGTTATTTCACGGTGGTCTTCTGTAAGGGGATGGTTACTGCCGCCAGATGATTGCGTGACGCACTTGCCACTACTTATCGGAATGAATTGATTTATCTGTTATCTTTGTTACGAGTATACAAGGAATATTATTATAATAATTGAGTTAAATTCATTAATTTTGATTCTTTATAAATTTTGTTAGTAGGTTGCTAAGTAGGGGTAATGAAATAACATTTTAATAATTTTGTTGTGCGTGATTTGTTATTTGGCTAGGTTTGATTTTTAAGCACTACCCCAGATTTCAATAGGGTATTATTATTATTTTTAACTCTATATATGTGTTTGTAATAGTTGAAACTTGTGAGTTAAAGATCATTTCTTTTTTCTGGTCGAATCATGGCACGCCACATGCCGCCACTCGTCCCTCACCGCCGCCTTCTTGGCACACTCGTGCACGGATCAGCCCATTTAGACGACGCCATTTTCTTGCGCATGCCATTGAGTAAAATAATTGTCTTTCAAAACTTGTAAGCAAGTGTTTACACATGAATAAGTTGTTTGCAATTGATATACAAAAGCAATTATGAACTTATACCATTTTTTTGATGTGTTCATTCAAGTAGGTATTGCACGTGTATACAACGGCAAATATTTCATTCGATTATTGAACATTTGCTTGAGTAGAATGGTCATGTTGAATGGTATGTTTAGTATTTTCATTTAAAAAAATGAGAAAGATTCTTTAATTTGGGTCTTGGGACTTAATGAAATTTATAAAAATCGGATCCATTAGAGGCATTTTCGAATGAATTCGGACCGGATATTTGTGTCAGTTTTAAATTCAAGCTTCGTCCCCTGCACAAGAATGTTACGTCTCCCTTACATCTTAAAAGTCTTTATTGCTTGAATTTAATTATAAGTAATATGTAAAAAATCCAAGGAAAAAAAAACCGTATATCAGTGACTAGCTGAACTCGGCCACGCTTCGCTGCGGCCCATACGGCGCGGGCGGCGGTGTGCGCATGGGGCGCACGGTACTGGACACTGCTTATATATAATACTATTTATCGTAGCGTGATTTTATATAGCCTATAGCCTTCCTCGATAAATGGACTATTCAAAACAAAAAGAATTTTTCAATTCGAACCAGTAGTTCCTGAGATCAGCGCGTTCAAACAAACAAACAAACTCTTCAGCTTTATAATATTTATTAGTATAGATTTAGAAGAAGTTAGCAGAGAAACACACAGAATGTCTGTATCGTAATCGGTCGATATTGTCAGTAATACTTAGTATTTACCCCTTATGGGATAATGGACGGAAGACCATCGTTGCATTAACGGCACTTGTGTTGTTGTGTATCGGTTAGTAGGTAAGGGATGCCAGAGCCCATTCCCATATATTTTTTCTCCTCCTACGACAGTAGCCACCAACCATTAAGTGAATCGTCAACATGCTTTCCACACTTTTAACATAAAAAAAACAAACTCAAAAAATTCAATCGTGCTTTAGAGCGATAAAATTGTTTTGTTTTTGAGTTTTTTATTGGATACTGGTTTATTATTTAACTAACTGTAAAAAATATAATACCTGATATTGTCCGACATTGTGACGACGGTGGAGCCGCAATTACACGATGTCTCAGCAACCTAACATTTTTCCAATGTTAGATAGTTATTACGGTAGTTTAGTTATTACGACGATTAAACAATCCACGTAATAAACTATCTATGCCAAATTTCATCCAAATTTGTTCAGCCTTTTTTGCGTTATTGAGGAATAAAAATCCAAATATCCAAACATACAAACCCTCGCATTTATAACATTATTAGGATTCTGGACGTAAAAATATCACATTAAAAATTTAAGAGTACAATGTCAGAATTGTCTTGCATTTTCAACGATTCTCCTACTAAAACATTTCTAAATAGTTTCAATTATTTATAAAATATTTTTAGTGCCACAAACAAATATTTTTAAAATTGAAAACATTACTTCTAACGTAGGTACCTACATTAAGTAGTAGGGACTCTATAAAAATATATTTAAACGATACGAGATGCTTTTCATGGTAACGATAATTAATGGGTAATACTCGTAAGACGTATGGGTCAAGGTTTCTTGTCGTTTTTATGTCTAGTCGACCCGCCGTACACTTCTATGCTAATTGAATAAAGAGGAAAGATTTGATTTTTTCTATATTTTTGGATAAACTTGAAATACTACTCAATTTAAAAATTCTTTCATTAATAAAAAGCTACATTATCAACCAGTAACATTTAATTTTGAAAAAATTAGAGATCCCTACAAAAATTTCAATAATGTAACGCAAGGTGTCAAAAATTTGACTATAAAAGTAATTTTCTCAAACATGCTCGGAAATGTAGGCATTCTTGTACTAAAATGTATTTCTTTCTCGGCCTAGGCCAAGAATGTTGTATGAAAATTCATTCCTAGCCGCTTGCTCAGCCTGATGAAACCCGAAGTTTCACGAGTCTTCACGAACGCGCCCGCCGCTGTCACAGGCGTAGTAGGCGGGGGCGTTTCCTTTGCACTCATTGATAAATTTTTTGCATTATCACGTGTTTCATTATTTCCTCACATTTATTGAGAAAAGCACTATACCAGCCTCGACCGGAATGAGGATTGCCGGACTCAGATCTTTATCAAGGCCTCGCTAAAGCTCTGCCTTGAAACCACTTCGTCCGGCAACCCTTCACTTCCTGGTCTCTGCAGTAATGTACTATAAATTGACGTGCTCTGCAAAAACCATTTATCGTATAAAGTTCATGTTATTTGCAAACTATACAACGCTGATAAGATTGGAAATCTATTGGAATAGGCCCTTTCAGAAGTTACGTAGGTATTAAAAAATATGTCGCGGTGTGAGCGAATTTTTTTGTTTTAGATTTTGATAAAATTATATATTCATTCCTTAAGATGTAACCTACGCGAACAAAGCCACGGGCATCAGCTAGTAGTTATCTACTTATTTTATATGATTTCCTTTCCTCTTTGTTCACAAACGATATATTTGTCATGGAAAAATACTACTAAGTACCTAAGCAGTAAACACTTACGTAGCATATTTTTTTTGCTTAAACTTTGGCCTTTAGTTAAGCTGTAATGATATGTGTGTCCTTGTTGAGTTAAATGAAGTTTTTTTTAAACGTAATTGTTTGTAATCTATACTTACAAAATAGTTTATACTGACTCTCTATCAACGCACAGCCAAAACTACTAACAGTAAGTCTAGAAAGCTGAACATAGCTTTATTTTATAACGTAAGCATATAGCTAGTTAACATATAAAACTAAACTTGATGGTTCCAACTGAAAAATATAATCAAAACTTAGGAGCATTCTATGCTTGATATTTAATATTGAATATTAAATAAATGTCTGTCCACAAGCGCACAGACAAACAGACAAAAATTCAAAAACTATAAGACACGGTTCGTTTACGATTTTATTATATGTATATACATATATTTAAAGATATAGAAGATATTTTATGAGATGTATGTATGTCTGCAACTTATTATATTTTGGACACACGGTGACAGTCTGGAAAGCTGGTCATTGTTGGAAATATCGAAGGCAAAAGATTATGAGGTCGATTGCCAACGAGATCAAGTAAAAGAAAGTCATCTCTTCTGTTACACTTTGCCACGAGGCGAGAGCGACTATGGACAGGGGCCAAGGAGGCGGAAAGTGCGGTCGAAACTGGAACTTCGTAACCACAAACCTTAGTAGTGAGGGACCGATAGAAGATATAGATATAAGATACTGCCTTTTGCAGTGGCAGGGCATACTGCCTTTCGCAGTCATTTAGGTAGCCCGTCTGGCATCAGTAAGGGGGTGGTTCTTACAGAAGACAACCGTCAAATCAAGCACGTATACAGAGGGGGGGATAGTTGGGATTTATCCCCCCCCGAAATCTGACTGAAAAAAAAAACTATAGATGTCATTCATTCAGGAAGTAAGAAAAAAAGACTGGTCGGCATGTGTGACACTAGATTTATAGAACGTCACGACTCTATAAATGTATTTTGTGAGTTACTCAAACCTATTGTCATTACATTGAGAGAACTATCCTGCACAAACAGAACTGTTGCCCAAACTGCGTCTACATTCATAGCTGCGACGGAAAAGAGTAGTTTCTTGATTTCTCTAAAAACCTGTGAAAGATTTTTCAGAAACATTAGAGTAAAGTACAGTGATTACAGCGATTTTTACACAGTTCACATGGTTGTTTCAATGTTTGTCCCCCCCCCGAACCAAAAGTCTGGATACGTGCTTGCGTCAAATAACAGCATATAATATGCTGTTGTGTTTCGGTGAGTGAGTAAGAGATGCCAGAGCCCATTACCCTGTCCCTTCGTTACCCCTTATCCTTAATCCTACCATGGTCTGCAGCGCACTCGCATCACCTGTGGCATTGATTGTGTTATAGGTGACAGTAGCCACCTACCATCAAGTGGACCGTCAGCATGTCTGTCGACCAACATAAAAAAACGATAGAAAAATAGCAGCAACGACGTCACTTATTAAAATAATAATAACGCACTAACGCGGGCACAAAATTACATGTGTGAAATATTAAGTTGAATTAAAAGATTAGTACCTACCTGCCATGTATGGTCCGATTTGAGGACTCATTATTAATTTTTAGGGTTCCGTACGTCCGAATAAAAAAACGGAACCCTTATAGGATCACTCGTGTGTCCGTCTGTCCGACCATTCCCCTCCACCCCCCTTATCTCCGAAACTACTGAGCCTAAAATTTTGAAAAACCTGAAGACTTCTTATAGCAAAACCTATAAGAAGTCCATGATATTAAAATAACACGGTAAAATCACTCAATATTGTGCGGATAGGCAACATCGTACGGAACTCTCTTCACGCGAGTCGCGCTTGTCCCGTTTTTTTTTTAAATAAATTTAATGAAATTTTGATTCTTATAAAAAAACTAGCGAGTAGCGACGCGCCCTGGGCTTGGCACGAATTTGAAATTTTCAAATATCTTTTCTTGACGGATGCGTACGTTATTTTAACTTTTAATTTTTAAACGTGTTTTAAAATAATAAATGGACAGAGCGGCGTTATGTTATTAGCGGTTTTCGTTAACCTGTACGAATCAAAGATTGTTGTTTTTCGTTGTTAATAGTTACATTATAACATAATTGTATGTTTAATTACAGGCAACACTACGGCTATTTTGGGCGCTACAGAACGTAGAACCGTTGCAAAAGGCTGTGGTAAAAAATGACGCCATGTTTGGTACTCTCGACACTTGGTTGTTGTACAGACTGACCGGTTAGTATTCTTTTTAACTATAAACATAGATAAAATACTACTTAACCAGTATAGATGGTCACTCACGTACATTGAATCCGTACCCTATCAAATTTCGCTTATATCTAGATGCCGCCTGTGTAGTTTGTCGCTTATTTGTTGTCATTAAAAATCCGCTAGAGTCGCTGCAGTCGACCATTCAGTCAATTCTCATGTACAAGAGATGGCACTACTAAAATTTATTTAAAATATAAAAAAGTGGGCACGAACAACGATAAAAGGGCCGTATGAACGGTATAGGTTCTGTTCTAAAAAATAGGGCAATAATATCATACATAAAAGTCACAGATTAATGATAAAAGTACCTCTCAGCAACGTCGCCCTCTAGTTATTACCACGATAATAAGGAACTATAACTGCGTGATTAAATTTGTTGGTTATAATTTTTAACAAAATACACATTAATGTTAAATTCGAGACTCTTAGTGACATCTAGGGAGTGGAAATCCCAATATGAAATTGGCTTCAGATCGTTATATGGAAGTTGACCATCTATACTGGTTAAGTAGTATTTTATCTATGCTATAAACTTGTTTCGCGCTCACGTCATTAAATGAATATTCATACTTTTGTGTTCACAATTATTATTTATTCGATATTGTTTAAAAGGTTTTTTTTGTAAGGTGGCTGTTATTTTTATTTAAATTTAAATGAAATTATAATGTAGGGGCTTGTAAACTCCTGTACATTTTTTTACAATCCCTCCAGCATCATGCGCTGAAGCCTATATTTGCTTTCCTTTCATACTAGTTCTCTCTATTTTTCTGCTCGTACTTCCATACTTCATACCTGATCTTTCTTACATACTTTTCATGCCATGTGGATGGGACTTCCGCCTATACCTATGCTAACTAATTCTTTACTTATATCTTATTCTCTTTCTAGGGGAATGAGTCTACAACATTATTTTATTCTTTAAAAATACATAAATAAATAAAATTGAAATATTAAAATATTTATTAATATTAAAATATTAAAATTAAAACATAACTCCCGTACATTTGGGGTATGGTACCTACGGCTGTGTACCTGGTAGCGGGCAACGCTTCCGGCTAAAGAAGCGCACTGATCTGCCGATTAGGTTGTTAGGCCGAAACAAGTTTGTACTTGTTACAAAGTCTCCATTGCGGTGAACGAAAACAATTCATTTATAAATGTGGCTCACTATTATACAATTTTACAACAATATGCGTCAGTAAGGAACGAGTGTGATACGGCCACCCGAATTTTAATATTGTTAATATTACAATAATTAACTATCTGTGTCTCTATCACTTTGCTTTCACTAGCCACATTTATATGGGCCAACAATTACTGACTTGAACTCATTTCCATACGAAATTCCTGTCCCGAACAAATACTGACGTGGAAAGTTTTAAGAATTTCAATCAAGAAACAGTTCACTAATAGTTTGCAAGTTGATGAAATAAACAAGAATATCAGTTTTCAACATACGTTTACGGATTGATTTTCTTGAATGACTCAAACTAATATTTTTAGACAGATATTTAGAACAAGAGAATAAGTTTTTGCATCAGAAATCCTCTATATAATTGTAGGTGGCAAAACATTTTATGTAACTTCAAGTGTTAAACAAAATAAAAAGAAAAACAAAATCACTTCTAAAAAGAATTAAAAATAAAACATCAAGTGCGAGTTGAACTCGCGTGAAGAGGGTTCCGTACGATGTTACCTATCCGCACAAATATTGAGTGATTTACCATGTTATTTTAATATTATGGACTTCTTATAGGTTTTCCTATAATCTATAAGTAGAAAACTAATTTCTGTATTTTTTTTCAAAATATTAGGTTCAGTAGTTTCGGAGATAGGGGGGGATGGTCAATTTTCGTCTATTTTCTCGAATAACTTGGAAACTATTTATTTTAAAATTACAAAAAAATACATTTAAGATCTTCACAACAAGACCTTCCATTTGATATGTAATACGTTGCAGTTTTCAAAAATTTTTATTTTATTTTTCCACCTTCCCATCAAAAATGACCTCCCATATACAGATTTCATGTATTCATGTCACACCTCTGCGTTTGGGGTCACAGAAATTGACATGTGTACCAAATTTCAATTTAATCGGTCTAGTAGATTCGGAGATAATTGACTGTGACGGACGGACAGACATACACGCGAGTGATCCTCGTTTTCCGTTTTTTTATTCGGACGTACGGAACCCTAAAAATAATAATAAATAGCTTTATTAGATGGATGGTGTCAGAGAAATTACACGCCAATACGTTAATGTCGATATATCGAGAAATAATACCAATAAATGTATAATTGCGGAGTAACTCTTCACTTATTCAGATCCATTCGCATTTCGCTGGACGATTTTGGTTACACTTATACTTCTATCAGCCGCGTACGGCGCTGAATGATTGAGAATGCGACTAGAGTTGAGCAAGTTGAGTAGTGTCAGGACACACTGCATTTCACAGTTATTTGAGCAGTCCGTCTGGCGGCAGTAACCACTCCCTTACAGAAGACCACCGCGAAATAACCATAATCCTCCTACCTACATGTGGATCGTCAGCTTGTCTGCCGATCTTAACATAAAAAAAAAGTAGTTGAGAGAATTGAGCTGAATAAATGTAGACTCCCTTAGGTAGTAATAAAGCACACTATGTCCCGCAACCCGCAACTTAACCGCGGCAGAAACCACTCCCTTATTGTAAGACCAGGGGCCTTAGACAAAGTAGCATTCGCTCCGTAGCGATGCGATATCGAAGTTCGTTATCGTCTCAGAGACAAAGAAATCATGACAAGGTATCACGTGTTTATCACGTGTTACAGTGTCGATTCCTTTGTCTCTGAGACGATAACGAACTTCGATATCGCATCGCTACGGAGCGAATGCTACTTTGTCTAAGGCCCCTGGGGCAAAATAACAACGCGTACGCTTTCGTTTCGGTGTGTCCATTCGGCTATCCTCTTCTTATCCTTTATCCTATGAAGGTCGGCAGCGCACTTACAACCCCTGTTAAAAGCCTACGGTAGGTGCCTATCAATCAAGTGGATAGATTTTGAATCCAAAATATATTTTTACCAGACTTATCACTCCGCCCTAGTAGATTAAAGTATAAATATAGGTTAAAGTCTATTAAAGGAATGATTACATTGCAGACAGTAAGGTCCACATGTCCGACGTTTCTTCGGCGTCGGCGACCGGCTTCTTCGACCCTTTCACGTTGCAGTGGGCCGGCTGGGCGATGGCTCTGTTCAAGATACCCATGCCGTTGTTGCCGCAAGTGGTGGACACTGCCGGCGATCACTTCACTTCAACCTCGCCCGACATATGGGGCCATGCGATACCGATACGGAGCAGTGTATGTTACATCTCAAATATTTTTCAATTAAAACTTCTTTGCGCACAGTGAGAGTAAAATTCCAAGGTCCAATTTCGTGTAACGCTTCTTGTAACGTTCTGCAAAAGTAAATTCTATTATAATTTTTATATATTTACTATCTGACCCAGCAGACATTGTCCTGCCAGAACTCGAAAATAATTCTCTAACCCGATTGTGGTGCCAATTTTATTTTCAAACCATATGTCAAAGTGACACGACACTTCACGTCAATGAACGTCAATTAAATTATTAGAATATTGTTCATACAAAAATACTAAAATCCCTATTAATAAATAGGGGTGGGGTTAGGAGGGTGAAAAATACTTTACGACCTATTCTCATACCTACTAAATATACACACAAAATTTCATAAGAATCGAACAAACAGTTTCAGAGGAGTTTTGTTACAAACACTGTGACACGAGAATTTTATATATTAGATTTCATTTTAGTTCTCTCCGCTTACTATACTATTTGATCCCTAAAGAAGTTTCACACGCGCATGTCCACTTTGTGGCTGATGGCTATCTATTATAGCCTATAAACTTGGTATAACACAAACAAAATCTGGAGGATTGATTGATTGAAGCTTGATAGGATAAAGGCTAAGGAGCGACGTGGATAGGAAATGAAGTCTGGCATCCCTTACACAAACGCACACGCAGTGTTTTAACGGTTGATGGTCTTCTGCAAAGCTGTGGCGACTACCCAGTTAATGGCTACGGAAATTCTCATAAACTATGCATTATTAGTTTATTGTTTTCACATGTTAAAAACAATGATATTTTCAATAGTAGAATGTAGGTTTTCGCGGCCGGTATCCATACGAGTTGTGGGTTTCCGGGATGATGGCCCAGGTCTGTTGGAAATTCTTCCAAACGTTTCGTCAACAACTGTGGTTGACATCCTCAGTGGTGTAGTCCGAGTTAGAAGAAAAAGTACATCACATCACTGCACTTCACTTCTGCACTTTTCGACTTCTCGAGCGAGACCGCAGTTGTTGACGAAACGTTTGGAAGAATTTCCAACAGACCTGGGCCATCATCCCGGAAACCCACAACTCGTAATGATATTTTCAGCCCATTGCTACATAGGTAGTATTGAAGGTTTTTCCTAATTGCGACTTACTAAATAATATTTAAATACTTTGGTCCACGCTTAATGGTGGCTACCGTCGCCTATAACACAAGCAACGCCTCAGATGCTGTAAGTGTGCCCCCGACTATATTAGGATTAAGGACAGGGATTGGATAGGGATAGGAACTGCGTTTCGCAGTTATTCAGGTGGCCAATCTGACGGCAGTAACCACCCCCTTACAGAAGTGAGTAAGGGATGTCAGAACCCATTTCCCTAACCCTTTTCTTAATTCCTTATCCTTGCAGCGCGCTTGCAGCACCCGTGGCGTTGCTTGTTATAGGCTACGGTAGCCACCTACCATCAAGTGGACCGTCAGCCTGTCGACGACTTTTATAGAAAAAAAACTATTTTATTTAGCGCCATTTATAACCGATCTTTAGTAAGACAGTTGTCTACTAACTAAAAGGAAATAATTCGTGGAATTGTTATAGTCGGTAGTGATGTTTTAAATAAGGGTGTGAATCTGTGTGTATTTCTTGAGAATAGGCCTTGAAACCTCCTGGATGAATTGTAGATGGCAGATCAGACTGCATCAATGTGGGGTTCGTGTTGTTTCGACGTGGGTGACGTGAAGCTGACGATCGGTACGGGGACTTTCTTCAATATGCACACCGGTTCCAACGCACACGCAAGCGTTTCCGGCCTCTACCCCGTGGTGGGCTGGAAGCTGGCAGATGATTTGGTCTACTCCGCCGAGGGCTCGAACAACGATACGGCATCCATTATTAACTGGGCTCAAAATATAGGTACGTTTCAGTACTGGCTCACAGTCTTTTTAATACCTATTTGACAAATATTTCGGGTTAAAAATCAATTAAGTAAGTTAAGTTTGAGTTTATCATTGACAAAAAAAAAGTCAAATATTTTCTCTTTATAATATCAGTGTAGATTAATTTGAAAGTCTCGATTCGCTCACAAGACCACCTTGAAATTCCATGATCATCATCTTCATCATCATCGTCTCAGTCGCCTTATGGTGTCCTTAGGATCGGTCAAAAGTAGCCTCGCTCCTTCTGCGTCTGCACCTTCTGCGCTTGCCGGTCCGTGGCCTCCACTCGAGAAACTTTCGGTCCCAGTGGCCGTTGGCTCTCCGTACTATGTGTCCTACTCACTGCCACTTCAGTTTACTGTTATGTCGGTAACTTTTATCTGACTATGGATTCTTCTCATTCCTGATACGATCTCGCAGAGTAACTTCGAACATAGCTCGTTATGGCCGGACTCTTAAACCTGCTTTATTCGTTACAGGTCTTTTCGACAATCCTCAAGATTCCGCTGACATAGCGAATTCAGTTCCTGACTCTGATGGTGTATACTTCATACCAGCGTTCAGTGGATTAGGGGTAAGCAAGCTCATATTATGTTTATTTGACGCAAGTTCAAAGTGTTTATTTTTTAATGTTTGGATTGAAAATAATAAATACTTTAACTGTGAAGCAAAACATCGCGAGAAAACCCGCACGATCCAGAAGACTGGCTATTTGATGACTTATGAAGTCCTGACAGTCTACAAAAACAAGAAAAATATTCCTCAAACAGCGTAGAAGACCTCTTCACTGTACTGTTCACTGTACTATATTGTGTTAAAATGATTAACAACAAGCATGATGATACATGATGCAGTATATGCGGCATGTCATGCCGCATGATCGTCTAGGTCCGCTTAAGAATAGAAATTTGAGTGTGGTAAGCAATATCACAACTTTTATTTTATTTTCTTTCTGATGTGTAACTTTTTGTTATTGTTAAAAAGCGTGGCAGGTGCGCTGCCGACTCTGAATATAATGTGCCTAAAATTAGGATGGAAATTCATCACAGATAATACATTGTGCATATTAATTTATTTACTAGTGAATTTTTTTAACGTATCATAAATTAATTATTATCGCAAATGAGTCACCCATTTCGTTCTTGGGCACAGTGTACCACGTCAAGCAATTTCGACTGAATGCTCCTTTTCCGATTTATTATTTACTAGCTGAACTCAGCAACGCTTCGCTGCGGCGTGCGCGTGGGGTGTGCGCGGTACTGGACACTGCTTATATTAAATATATTATATTTATTTTTTAATTTTCTAAAATAAAAGTAGCCACGTTACTCCTTATAAACATACATCTGCCAGTGAAAGTCTCTTCAAGATTGGTCCAGCCGTTTCGGATATTAGCCAGAACAAACAAACAAACAATAAATTAAAAATTTGTTTTTATTATAAGTAACGTATATACTTTGATATGCATTTAATTAAAAGCAATTATTTTGACACTACAAACAGAAACTTGAATTTTATTTATATGTATAGATTTTGAGTTTTTTTTTTCACGACATGCGTTGTGAATTGGCAGCCACCATACAACGACGGCACAGCGGCTTCTGGGTTCGTCGGGATGAAGCCGACGACACGCAAAGCGCATCTCGTTCGCGCCGTTCTCGAGTCGTTGGCCTTTCGCACTGCGCAGCTTTATAACTGCGTGCGCAACGAGACCACATACCAATTCAACACCATCAGGTACACGATTTCACAACAGTTTTTAGCCATCTATCAAGTATACAACTTAAAAGTATGTATGAAAGTTGATAAAAATACCCTTAGAATAATAATTACGAATTTAAGTGCGTCAGGGGTCTATTTTATTTCTTAGTTGATGCTTAATATTCGGCCATTTTCAGCGAATTAATAGAATTCTAACAACCTGCGAGATAAATTGTAACCGTTTGTCGTGGGCCGACGCCTACTCACCAACCAGAAACAATCTGACAGCAAGATACTATACACACGCACGCACACAAATTAGATATGTGTGGCGTTGGCACGTTGCGATTATAACAGTATACTAATCTTAAGTGTTAGCACCGATTATACAAGAAAAAGTCTCCTCTCGTTGTCATCCGTCCTTATATAGGTTCAGTTGTCAAAGATGTCACATTTGTCAGTTGACAGATGTATTCTCGTAGGATCGATAATTGGAGTTGGTATTTAGTCTATTGGCTGCCATAGTTCACACTCGACCGCCAGCCATAATGCCACCCAAGCCACGCACGCACTCTTGCACGCACGCACGCACGCACGAACGCACACATTTCGTCCGTTTGTTTATCAAAGAGGGTAGTATGTCATAAAACAAAATATCTGGGAATATGTGGATATCACGATCTCTATGAATTTTCATTTCGTCTGATTGTTTATCAAAGAGGACTGAGATGATACAATTAGGTTAATTTTAGCAAAACAAACTGAATGAAAATTAATTTGTAGGTTAGACGGTGGTGTGTCAAATAACGACTTCGTGGGTCAACTGATAGCGGATCTAACCGGACTGAGGATCGAAAGGCCAGTCGACGTCGAAATGTCATCCTATGGAGTCGCGTACATCGTAGGATATTACTTGGGTAATTTTTGTTTATTTATTATACCTAAATCGCCATTGTAGGCGATTATAATCTCCTCGGGGAGGGTGTCCTCGGGGAGGCCATTACAACTGAAATGGTATTCAAAGGTAAGTGGTAGCTAACATGATCAGCTACTACGGGAGAGTGTCGCTTCTGCCATGAGGCAGAAGAAACATCAATACGTATCCTGTGCGAGTGTGGCCCCCTGATGCACAAGCGCAGTCACATCCTAGGAAGCCACACAATGACTTGTGAAGATGTGAAGAATGCTTCTATCAAAAAAGTACTACAGTTCCATAACGTGGTAGGTACAGGTAGAGAGCTTTAGTTCACGTGGCGATCACAATATTTCAGCAATGGACGATGTAATACTGGTACTCTAGCAGACAAAATAACCACTAAGATAAGATAAGATAAGATGATCAGCTATAACTTGACGTTAATGGTGATAATGATTGTTTTAAAGGTTGGTGGAAAAAAGAAGATTTGAAATCACGTCGTAAAATCGGTTGCGTTTTCAACCCGCGGCCAAGTGTCAAGAAGCGGTACGAGATCTCCATGGCCCGATGGGAGGAAGCCGTGAAACGAATGTGCGGGTGGTATTCCGATAGCGATTCGAATTCGAACCAATCGTTGGCCACGGTCTCCGACTCGAGTAGCAACTCGATCACGCCACAGAGTAGTTTTAAAATTGCGCCTGTCACTCGAAAACAAAATAGCGGATCTAAATAGCGGTGGCTTTTGTTCGTGCTGGCATTGCTCGCCGCGTGCTTGCCGCTGTTTAGATGATACAGGCCTCGTTTTCTACACTTGTTGCTACGTTTGTAGGTAGTCAGATGATATTTTCGTCTTAAATTTTAGAATTCAAATCCGCCAGGAGTGTTTAACGAGACTTAGAAAAATTCTATTATGATATAGAACATTTTGCATTCTTGTTTTCACCTATTCACAAAGGTCTACATCAAAATAAAACTACGCAGAGAACTTTTTGTCAAGCATTCATCTACGTATATTCAATTGTACCACCAGGCTATGCCGAATATTTCGCTTCGTGTTGATGACGACTACCTCAAGCTGCCCATAGCGTCGTTAGGACTCCCTAGTGCTTCGCACTGAAGAATGTTGATACAGTTTATAAACGAGAAAACATCAAGATGCGCCATTCTCCAGTGAAGTGAATGTAAATGTTATAAAAAAAGTTTGTATGTCAGCTCGGAGATTACTCCTTTAAAAGTATAAAATTAAATGTATAAAATTTTCCTCGTGTCATTAGATAACTGGATACCTAATTACTTGATATTATTTAGTTACATTCTGAATACTCAGATGTCACGTGTTCCAACAAAAGTTATGTTAGTTACGTTCGGTATACACAGATGTCACTACGTTATAAGTGGAAAGTCCTTGATTTGGTAGTAGATAACAATTAAACATCGTCAACTTGTAATACGTTTATTGAAGAGGCCAGAGACATGCTGTTTTTATAGAATTACCTTGCGTGCTGAGAGAAAATTGTTGAATACCTACACATACAATGAGTTCAAATAGTTCATTTTTTCGACGACGGATGTCGCTGCGTCGCAAGCAGATTATAACGCCGCTATCGTTTCGTTCCTCAACGCGGACTACACTTTTCACACACTTCTTTTCCCGGTGTCGCCTGTTATACTAAAATGGAATTAGGGAATATAAATTACATGCCTCAGCTGTCGCACAAATGTCAAAGTGACAGACAACGTGTTAGAATTTTAGTTAATTCTTGTATTAAATTTTACTCATCAGTCATCATAAAATCTCCATACCGGGGACTTTCTATGAAAATCGATTCTTAAGGAGTAAACTCCAAAACTTTTCTAAAATATAAATGCTCACAAGTTGCTCATTTTTCGTAATTACTTATCTGCTGTAAATTAGTGCATAGTATTTTCTTATTGTCTTGTGATTTATTATGAAATGCTCAATATTATAGTGCGACAACTTAATAAAGAACGGCGAAGTCGATACCCATATTAAGTGTTTGGGGGTGTTAACAGCGGAAAAAAAATGCACAACATAAACTACTTATTTATAAGAATTTTAAAAGAAATAAGATTATTTTAGAAATAACATGGACAAGCTCAAGCAAATACCACGCCCACCACGCGTCTTAACCCGCGCCGGATGATATTTTATTGATATACATTTCGGTTATTCTCGTTGATGCCACTGCAGTGCATATCCCGTATGGGCTATAACCTCGTTTTCGCTTAGCTAAGAGTCGTAGAGTGATGTGAAACTTTATAACCTACCTCAAAAATTGGGCTACGAATGATTTTTTTTTTTAATACGGCTGTTATTTCCAAGATATAAGCGCGTTAAAAAAAATCGGTTTATGTATAAGTACAGCTAAGTTAACATTTAATGGTTTAAGATATCTGACGTTTGTCTTATTTTCTGCAAAGGTTTTTCATTTAAATTTTCATTTACTTGTATACTTATTATGCCATTTGAAAATGCCTTGCAACATTAGTCTTTGCAATGTTTGAAATAGGTTTGAAAAAAAAAAAAAGCAAAAAGCTTCTCTTTACTTCCGAGTTTTCAACCCTTATTATAAAGCACGCAAAATTCTCACGAGTGCTTCATTTGGGTGTAGGTTTTATATTTTGCACTCCGCGGCTTTTAATGGGTAGTTTTTTATTAAGTAGTCGAGCTATAGCTTGGGAAGACTGGAAAAATTATGGAAATGACATGTAAATGTGATATTTAGCGCTAGTAGCTAGGAATTAATTAATATATATCTCTCATATCTGCCAGTGCAATAAATTTTATGCGTGAGTGTATGTTATTCATAATTTTATAGTGCATGTGTGAGAGTTCTTTTTTTTAATAGATAATTCCTAAACTTGTTATTCGTGTATAGGTAATAGGTTAAGGGGATAAACTATTTATAATTTTAAAAGGGGTGTAAGAAATGTCAAAACGAAATTGTGTATGTTGTTCTTGTAGTAAAAGGGTTTTTAATGTTTAGTTTTTAAGATTCATTTTTGTATGTAAATGACAAACATTTTATGTATTATTTGGTAACAAGTAGACGGACGTCAATTAATTATTGCAAACTTTTTTGAACTTAGACACTAAGTATAATTTCATGTATTCATAAAAACGTTAATTCCTTATTTTTTATATTGTATATTTATTTCTTTTTGCCCAATTATATCGGTTTCTATTATTTTTTCATAATTTTTTTTTAATTTGTTGCTCTATGGCTATTTCTGTTAAGACGACTACAAGTTAGCATTAATATCATAGACAATACTTATTATTATTATAAGCGATAATATAATTATATTTATATTATATATCTAAGCCACAAATATTACTTTGTAAGTTAAAATGAGACAAGTATTGCGATTTCTTAATTATTACACAGCAGACAACCATATGCCTAAAATTATATATACAAAAACATTCCTCGCTTATAGCCATTTCCATTGATGAAAACTGTATCGAAATTCGTTAGTTGGTTTAGAATAAGTTAGAGGAGAAACAGACAGAGGCAAACATTGACTTTATTTTAAAATAAGTATGTATAGATATAAATTGTCTTATAGGGATACTATATTTAGTTGGGTCTGTGGGTTAAATAATATACATATTTACTAATATACGTACAACATTGTACATAATACACTTAAAACACGCGACAATTTAGGGTATTAGATTTCGGTGTCTAAAAGCTAAAATAATAAGTCCCACTAACTGTCCATCTCCATGTATCTGGCTACCATTTTGGTGACGTAATCTAGCATGTAACTATTTTGTCACCTGTATTTTTTAGTTCGCGGATTATATATCTCTGATTATTGTTATACAACATATTAATATTTTGTATGATTTGAATTGCAGTGCCTATAATTGTGCGTCTGTATCAATGTTATATAGTGTTTAATGACTTTCTTTTTGGACACGGTGGTGTTACATTCCTATTAATGTCTTATAAGGTAATGGTTTTTTAAAGTTTTTTTTTTGGTTTTGGATATTGGTGTTTTTAAGGCGTGGTTTACGGTAACAAGTGAGTAAATGAGTGGTAAACTGTTTACTTGTCATTTACTTACTTAAACTAATTTATATTGAAATATGGACAGAGCCCTTTTTTCAAAGCATTGGTGTGTGACATGTGTTATAAAAGTGCCAATTTCAATTTTCTTTTTTATGACAATGACATTGACTAGTCACTTTTTTTTTAAATAAAGATAATAGCTTTTTAAATTATTATTGTAACAAATGACTTTGCTATGCCTGCCAGTTTTTGTTATCTTATCAAGGAGTACTCATATCTATATCTCATTTTATTACAACGCGATTTTGTGTGGCAATTGGGTTCCTTCATATTATGACACCTAATTTTATAGTTAATAAATAAATAAATGATTCTAAAATGGCATTAAAATAGTAAGTAGGTATTTTATTCACATCGAAACTTGCCATAAATTAAAATAGAAGTACTTTTTATAAGGTGATAAAATAATGATATTGTTAAATTATTTGTAATAAATTTTACGGTAACTAGGAGTTTTATTTATATATGAAAGAATAATGTAGGGGTTGAATGGGAAAAATAAGGTTGAGAATAAACATTTACATGTTGCTGAGGATAAGCAGAAGATACATCTACACACAGCGAACTTCCTATGCAGAATGTGACAATAACTGGATCTGTACTGGATATTTAATCTGTTCTAGGACTCCTTCGGCCAAGGCTAATTTTGGTCTAACCGCGGATACATGTCGTTCAAGCAGCATCCTAGCATAATTTGATTTTTTTAAATGTTAAGATTGGCAGACAGGCTGACGGTCCACTTGATGGTAGGTGGTTACCGTCGCCTATAACACAAGCAACGCCAAAGCTGCTGCAAGTGCGCTGCCGACGACAGTAGAATTAAGGTCAAGGGGTTAGGAGGGATAGGAAAATGGGCTCTGGCATCCCTTACTAACTCACCGAAACACGACAGCACACGTGCTGTTATTTCACGGTGGTCTTTTGTAAGGGGGTGGTTACTGCCGCCAGATGGGCTGCCCAAATGACTACGAAACGCAGTGTGCCCTGCCACTGCTTTCCAAATCCAGACCAGAGCCAAACTTGAAAAGTTGATTTTTCAAAGTTGACCCAGCCGGGAATCCTAGAACAGAGCGTTAAGATAAGCACCCTAACCACACATCCAACGGGCTCGTCAAGATTTGAACATACCCGTTCCGGGCGACCTGTTATAGTTAATTATGCCCTACCTGCCGAAACGGTATGATCAAATGACAGTGGAGCAAAATTACACCCTATGGCGTTGATTGTGTTATAGGCGACGGTAACCACCTACCTACTTGTGGATCGTAAAGAGGAGTTGAGACAATTGAGCTGAATAAATGTAGATTCTCTTAGGTAGTAATAAAGCACACTATGTCCCGCAATTTAACCGCGGCGAAATACCAGCGCGTACGCTGTCGTTTCGATGTGTCCATTCCGTTGTTATAGGCGACGGTAGCCGCCTACCATCAGCCTGTCTGTTGAAATGAATTGTCGAAACATTCTATTACCACAGTATATTAATTTTTTCATACAGTAGGCCGACGGAGACGTCTAGACAGGCGGGGCTGAGGGGTGAGATGCGAATAGGACGATACCGATGTGCATACTTCGTCGTTCTTAATAGCTCGGTACAAGTTGTCTTAATATGGTAATATGGTGCGTATTACAATTAATATGGTGCGTATGGCATGTACTGTGAGTGCGTGCAAATCTATATCTCGCATAAATAAAGCACTAAGCTTTCTTCAATTTCCGCACGATGAAGAAAGTTACTTAAGCACATTTTATATTACTCAATTTAATTTTATTGCATTTTGTTGTATGGTGCTCTGCGTGTGCGAACGTGTAAACAAAATCGCGATTGTGAAAATACAGCTTAATATAATACATTTAAGTATTAAAATATGGTGTTCATAAGCTATTTATTGATAAATAGATATGGGTGTGATCGAGGTTTCTTGGGATGCCAATTATGAAAATGACATTCATCTTCAAATCCAATATGGCGGCCATGCATTTTTTGGTAAATATAGATATGGATGTCATTTTTGAGGTTTCTTGGGGTGAAGATTGTGAAAATGATACCCATTTTGAAATCCAAGCTGGCGGCCATGAATTTTTTTACTGATAAACATTATATATTGATACTTCTTATATTAAGGGATGTAAGTGCTTATTACAAAAAAGTCATTGTCATTAAATTTGTGACAACCCTGTGAATATCTACACAGGTGGCGGCATCGCCCAACTTCAAAGGCGTCGGCCTACTGAAAATTAATAATAATATACTGTGCTATTACTGTACTATTTTTTACTTTTTTGTCCATAATTGGAATCCGTCTGGCGTAGTCTAGTCTCAGTGCAAGAATTTTTATTCCCAATTGGTTCTGGTCTCACGGAGCTATGTATGAGAGTGAACAGTGGACTGATATTATAGCTTCATTATACAACAATTTTTTGTTTGTTTATCTTAAACAAAGTTATATAAAACTCAACCTTATTTAAACTAAAGAATCTCAAAGTATAATATGTCTTCATTTTGTAACTAGTTGCGTTTACCTATACCTTCTTAGGCCACCATAATTCAAAAATAAATATCGCTGTTGAGAGCACATGCCCCATGAGAAGTAAACCGAATGCGATACAATTATCCCACATGGTGACTTTATTAGTTGGTCGCGGCATTCGAGGTTCGAAATTATTCCGCGATGTAATTTCGGTCAAGCCGAGAAGTGTTCGTCTCGACCATTCATAGTACTTTTCGGGCAGTCCGGCTTCGAGGAGACGTTGCTGTAACTTCTTCATTTCTTCGAGGAACGGGAAATCTGTAAAACGATTAGTGTTAGTTTAGAACGGATGAGTTCATTTATTTATTTCATATCTATGTTTATATATTACAAAATAAATTCACTCTCTTTTTGTTTCTCCGCTAACTTTTAAACCACTCTACGTTTTGATACGGTATCCACTAATGCAAAGAGCGATAGAGAGGAAGGCTTTTGTAAATATAATTTGTAGAATAAAATTGCACTCGTGCATAGCCGGCGACGGGTCACTAGTACCTAAAGTAAGTATAATAGGGTATTTGACAGATTTTAGGAAAATATCTCAAATTGTTCATTATACCATAATACATTTGCAATTTGATTCATTCCTTGTGAATGCTTTATTTTCTATGAAAATTACAATCAGAGTTTAAATGATAAATAAGACCGTCAAAACGCTAAAGACGCCATACATGTGGGTCACGTGATATCAATACGTCACTTGCTTGCAAACAAACATTTAGCTGTCAAATCGTAGTACGCTCGTGTACTGTATACTAGCATCGACTGTAAACAAAGCAAATGACGCAACTCTATATGCCACCAGTCGCGTGCGTTTTTAATCACGTGACCATGACATGAAAATTTAATTATTTTAATAATGATTTTAAAAAATATTTAAAAAAATATATTTACAGTTAGTCTAGTAACAATTAGTCTGGCAACTCTGATCCGCAATAACCGTCAATTGGTAGTTCAAATGGCAGTGCCGTTTTAACATCAACCCAGAAATAGTTTTTTTTTTGTTAAATCATACTAGTTTAAGTAAAACTTACCTTCTCTTGCAATAAATGCTAGATAATAAGTTTGCAAACATTCCTTCACTACGTATAATTTAGGACTTCCATTATCGTCTGTGTAGTATTTTAAAGTTTCCAGAATTACATCCGATTTTCGAGATAGAGTACCAGTCTCAGGATACGCTATAATATACTCGAAAGCGTTATTTTCATTTGATTTTCTTTTGTATTCAAAGACACGCCTCATAAATTCCTTTTGTCTAACATTTGGAGTTGAATTTAAAAGATAACTTGTTGACGCCGAAGTGTATATTACAATACCAGCTTGGTTAACTTCTTCGATTGTTCTTATACAAGGAAAACGTATTTGAGTTGTGAAAACGTAGTTTATGTGACCCTTGAAAATATTAATCAGTTTACTTCTTTACAAAAAATTAACGATCGAACTATTAAAATGTTGGTATACTTACTTGATAGACAGCAAGGAGGATAATAGATAACAATAAGCAGGATCCCCTCAGTGAAAAGAAATTAGAGCCTTTTTCCATGTAAAAAAATCCAAATAGTCCCGAAGCCATTGAGTCCAAAATGTAGTTAACGACTGTTAAATTACTTTTATAGTCACTTATTTTTGCCATTACCCACGTTAAGACTCCCACTGATATCAAAGTCATAACAATTATAAACCATAGAGAAACACCATAAATGTTATAAGGAAAATGCCACAAAGGTATCACGTTTGGAGTTTTTAACACAATACACAGAGAGTCTTGTGAAATGTAATGCAAATAACTCAATTCCTTGTTTGTTTTATAAGAAATAAGAAATCTTGAATTGAATGAAATGTCTACTTCGTTGCGGACCAGGCACCCCAAAATCCCGGTTACTGTACCATCAGGTTTCACATAACCATAAATCTGTGAATCGTTTTGTATACTCGGAAAAGATACGTTGAATTTGAAATGTTTTATAATATCGAACGACGTCAAAACATCCATTCCACAATATACATCTGTACCGTTGAAGTGTGCATCACTGATATAATTCTGTATGCCCGTGCATTCATTACTGACCCAAGTTGGAAACCTCTCAAATCCATTCGCTCTCAGCGGGTAATCTTCAGCTAAAAACTTGGAGTCTTGTCTTGTGAATAATGAGAGTTCTAAAAGTGTTCTTGCGTCTACAACTTGTGTGGTTCTATCGTAAAGCACGTTGTTCGTATATTTCTTCCCATTGTAAATAAAATATAAATGAGGACAAGTGTACGGCAATGTCACGACAACATGTAAAATACGATATTTGTGCCACATGCTGTTCAGGAATTTTTCTGCTTTTTCATGAACATCGTTTCTAATTTTGTTAGAGCATTTGGTATAATTATTATTAGATTTTAATGTAACGACTGCATAGAAAAAAGATCGTTGAAATTCAAGGAAAAAATCGAATTTAGTATTTTCTAGGATATCCAAATTAAGTGAGCTAATAACTAAAACTATAGTAGAGTTCTTATTCAGGAGTTTCTTCAATTTATCCACTGTTTTGTAGTCTGGCAAATGATCTTTAAAAATTACAACAGGTTGATATATATTACAATCGTTAATAATGCAATTATTAATTATGTTCCTGGAATTGTTTTGAACGTCTATAATTAATGTGTATGATTGATGGCTTATAAGTGATACAGGGAAATCGCATTCCTTCAATAACGTGTTTTCGTCTTCCTCGATACGAGATATCACTGTTACAACAATATTTACCATAGAAATGATGATGAAGAGATTATTTTTTGTATTTTCAAATAACATAATGTTACAAGTTGAATACCTCTTTAATACGCACTGCGTTGACAAATTAGAAACACTTCTGAAATGATTTCAAATGTAAGTATTCATTTTTTATTCAGATTTTATCGGTAACAGTTATCACGAAGTGGTCGTGGACAATTATTAAATTATTAATCGCAAGATTTATTTTATTCTACACAACTTTAACATATGAATATGTTATGTTAGTTTCGTTTCATTTCATTTCATTTCATTTCATTTTTTATTTGTTCATTTGTTCAAAAATTTCATTTGTTGTTGGTTTGTCGATTAAGTACACTAATATTTTATTTGAAAAGTTTTGAGAAAGCATTTAATATTACCAATGTGTTACCAAAAGTAAAATTTAAAAAAATCTTTGCTCAGTTATTTTTAACGAAATCACAATTACATTACCTATTAATCCAATAACTCTCTTTAGAAAGAACTCTTTCTTAATAGATTTCCTCCGGTTTGAAATGTGCCATGTATTTAAGGGGTTTCTTCTTTCTACTTTTAAAATTTAAAAACTAAAGTTTAAAATTAATTTAAAATTTACAAAGCAGGTACAATTTAATTAGCTCAAATACATAACTAGTGGAAACATAATTTTAGTGAATATATTAATTTACACACACACATATAATATATATACACAATTATTTAGATCATAAATTAACCATAGAATTATGAACAGGCGCGCGCCCGGATAGAAACACCACAAAACGTTTGCCGTCTTACCAAGCATACACTACTTTGGTAGTGTATGCCCTTCGCGAGCATCACTCCGCTTACGTACGCTGACAGATTCGCATCAGAAGAAAATTAAAAGTTTTCAATGAAAAAATGCCGAATTGTGCAATTAAGCAGTGCAAAAACAATTCTAAGAACCCCAAAATAAAATCTCGTGGGGTTACTTTCCACATGTAAGTAGTTTAAACTTCATATTATTTTAATATTTTACAAATATTGATACGCCATTACTATGTCAAAATATGACGGTCATCCAGTGTCCTGATCGATAGTGCTGTGCTTGCGTCTTCTTTACAAATATCGATTAACAAGATTTATACACATAATATTATCTTAGCAATATGTTTATTTAATTAAATGAAGTTTGTGAATGATAAAAATACAGTTTGTTTAGTGTTAAATTATAATCGTATTATTGTGAACTGTCATTAATTTATTATAACGTAAAAATTATAATTATAGTATTGGAAATAAGTAATTTACCTACAAAGTTTATTTATATTTATATTTTTTGGAGTTCTTTATTTATTTATTATTACTTGTTGCAGTTTTCCTAAGGTTGTTTCAAGGTTGTTTTCTAGCACAGTGTTTTGTAAAATATATAAAATTTTAGTAAAAAAATAAAAATGAAATACAATATTTTTTTACCCCATTTTGCGTCATTTTTACCCCGTACAAGACTAAACTCTACATTTTCTTTTATCCTTTTAATCTCTCATCGATATATCGACAATCCAGAATCGACACAGTTACGCTCTATTCTTTCACTACCTCGCCCCCGCCTGCACTTCAGACCCCGCGCAGATGGCTCGCACGGTTTCCATGCATTTCATCTATTACGAGACTTCTATTGGTTTAAAGCCGTATTCGTACTTCTATGAAATTAACACTAAATGGATTAAAACTAATAATATAAAAATGGACCCTGTGGCATTGTACCAAGTACGCTGGCAGCATTTCCTCGTTGAATGGCCAAACTAATTATGTTTTGTATAAATTTCAGCACATCTAAAATATTCAGATAATATACAATCGACCCACTCCTCGGATAAACCTTTTCGTGATATCCGTTTTTTACTGGCTATCCTTGTGAATATTATTTTATTTCAATTAGTTTCTGGCTAACGGCGGAGGCGATTTCTATCAGAAAAGAATACCTCTTGATGATCCTATCCCTTCCTAATCCATTATCTTTAATCCTGCTACGGTCGGCAGCGCACCTGCGGCACCTGCGGCCTTGCTTGTGTTATAGGCGACGGCAGCCAAGTCGTCGGCCTGTCTGTCGACTTAGACTAAAAATAGTCATTTGCTTTGACGGTGAAGTATTAGTGGTCTTCGAGACAGGAGAAGTCCTGTTACATCATAGAGACGTAGTATAATTATGCAGTTACAGACAGTTTCAAATATACTGTAGGTATACATTTGCAATTGTGCATGTCGATATAGACGAGGGTGTTTTTCTAAAAAAAAAACAATGGTAATTTAAGATAAATAGTGTGTGTCTTTATTAAAGCGAGGATTTACTAACATATTAGATTTTTTACTTTCAACAGTAATCAATTAATTGTATTTTTTTACTGCACATATGATTCCTTTTAACCATTGGTTGTACTGTTAAGGGGATACTGCACAAAATTTTGGAAATTTACTCATTTTTAAGTGACTAGTACTATGCGCTGAATTAGTTAAATACATTAAAGTAACTTTTGTAGGTTAGCCTGATCCTTGCACAAGGTCACCGCCTTGTTGAAATTTGAAACAAATACATTTAAAATTAATAAAAAATACATAAACGGAACGACTTCTAAAAATTTATTTCTTCGAATACTTCTTAAATTTTACGCATAAAGCACTAATTCTCACATGAAAATGTTTGTATTGATATTCCGCAGATCCCCCCCTTCTTAATATTCATTATAAAATTATAAATATGAAAATATTAAGAATTTTCAATATTTAATCCAAACGCCTGATGGTTTTCCAAACAAAAAACATTGCTCTAATAAAATCATTAGGCGCACTTATTTGTCGTATGACATGACGTCATGAGGTCAATGTCAAGTCAGCTGTGTTATAAATTTTGTATTTACATTTTACACATGTTTAAGTGTTTTTTGGAAGTGAAGGATGGGTAACCAGAAAAAGAATCATTATCTAAGTGACTAAATAAAAAATTTATCCTAAGAATGCTGCTATAATGTGGTAAGTAGACTTCTATTTGGAAGTATTTTTATCGGAGAACGCAATTGTCTGTTTTTTTTCTAATTTGCATACTGAAATATGGCTAAATTAATCATGTCATTGGTTTCACTTTCAGGCAAATAAGAAAATCTGGACATGCAAAATAAAATATTGCAGTTGAGTCGAATTCCGTACAGAGTAGTGCGAACGCAGAACATGCAAATGCATACAGGTAAATACCTACCTATCTATTTAATGTCTCAAACAGAGGTGTATACAACAGGCTTGTTTCCACTGAGAATAAATCGGATGACTTAGAGTTTCTAATGATTAACCATGATAATTAGTAAACAAAAAACAACTTTTCTATTAAAATAATAAAAGATTAATAATATTTTTGGAAAATAAAATCGACAAAATGACAAAATTTAATTATGTGACATTAAACACCAATCAGAGAAGCGAATGGAAGCGTGACGTCACACCTCGCGAAACACCACGTTGTGGCTGTCATTTTCGTATAAAGTGAACAGGTTATTTCGAGTTTTCAGCAATTATTGTTAAATTAATACAGTTCGTTTTTAGTTTAATCTTGAAAGACAGGTATAATTCGCCATGGAATCAGGATTTAACAAAACAAACAGCAGTATATTGCCCAAAATTGACGCCGTTATGCTTGGACAATTTTTTGCAGTGAACACCGACTATTGTTCATCGGAATTCCGCAATGGTAAAAACTTCTATCTAAGTATTATGTGAAGAACAAACAAAGTCTTACTTAATTAACAGTTACCAGTCAGAGAGTGGCATTTACCTACTGTGGAATCAGCCGTCTCAAGATCGCCGGTTTTTCTTGCCCTTGACCAAAACTGGACAGAATTTTCATTTACCCATATACTAGGTACAACTGATATGAACTGAGCCAAACCCTCATTGGTGAGCGCCATGGAAAATGGTATTTTATATAAAAATTTGAGAACCGGTGGAAACAAAAAATGTGTTCCACCATTTTGTTAAATCGGTAAAATCTTCTGCTTACACGTCCACACTTGTCGACACAATCTTATAACTTTTGTGACTAGAATGCTTTTACAACCTAAAATTTTTAAAACATTTACCGTCTTACTACAAAAACATTAAACATACTTTAAACAGGCTTTGTACACGTGGTTAAATAAAACTTTACTACAAAAGAGTGTCTAGGCATTGTTTAGGGTTAGACAATGCTTGAGCATTATTTAAATTTAAATACGGCCAGATGCTTGATTAACAAGTGTCTATCTAGTTAGCGGCTTCTCCTTGGACGTGCTGTCAAATTTGTAATCGTTTTGCGTAATATTAAAGATTTCTTTTGATTTTTGAAATGACTATGGATATTTTAAATTTAATTGATTACGTATGGAGGATATGAATTATTTATAAGGATATATAATTTTGTGAGATAGGATATATCGCGAGCGAATTAATCCATTCGAATATTACGATGACGCAACGCCGCGCTCACGTTTTTTATCCATGTTAAAATAATAATTGGAATTTATGAAAATAAGAATATTAAATTAACAAATCCAACTTGACATTTGACAATTACGCCCGTGTCAGTTACGTTCCATTAAGCGCAATGTTTTTTGATATAACAAAATTTTATAAACAATCTAACGTATTTGTTGTAATTTGTGCCTTATTCCAATTTGATAATTTACTTATATCGTTACTATAGTCCGTAATAATAGCTTGTGAAAACCAAAATCTGCGTAAAATGAAAACGACATGAATTCAGGGCGAGTGACCGAATGAATGTTTGTCAGGGTTGCCATAATGCAATATCATTCTCGTACTTTAACACTATCTACAAAAACAAGCACTAAACAAGGTTTTGTGGTAAGGACATTTTAAGCGCTCGCCTAACAATGTTTAAATAGTTATACATTGTCTACGTAAGCACGTGTTTAGACAGTGCTTATTTAATCTTTTGTAGTAAGACGGTTAAAGATTTACTTTTTGAAAGTATTCTTACTTTAAAGTTTGTTCTAAATAAAAAAAAAAGTATTTTCAATATAAAATATGTTGAAATATTGGGCTGAGAGACCAAGAAAATGTAAAAAAATTGTTTGTTTATATCTGTATATATTCAACTTCACCTGTTAAATTACAATTGAATTGTGGCGCGTTGGTAAATTTCAAGCTATTTTACCAAATCACGCGATGAATTTCTTTTGCCACTGATATCAGGACAATAAATATATAAAAATACAATTAATACGAGAGTAAAAACTTAACTTGACAATATTAATAAATGGTGGTTACGTTTATTTTCTAATTTGACATTGACTCAAAACCGCTGCCTTTGAGGTAAGCGAATACAAAGTTTTTTTTTTTTTTTTTTTTTTTAATTAAAGATGAGTTTGCTCTTGACCAGCATCTATCCATGTAGGAAGGATGAGGCCGACGATGGAGCGAGCTCACCCAGAAGATGCCCATTCACTCGAACCTTGAAAAGATTTGGGTTATATGAGCTCGGAAATACAGACGCCGGCAGGGAGTTCCAATCCTTAGCAGTGCGCATCACAAAAGATGTTTTAAAGCGCTTGGTCCGAATTAGAGGGATTTCGACAAGGTGAGGATGGTAACCAGCCGTGCGTCTGTATGTCCGATAGAAGAAAGGGGAAGGCAGTATGATCTCATGCAGCTTTCGAGCACACTCTTCGAAGTACATCTTATAGAATACACAGGCAACTTTGCGTCTATGTGCTAGGCTCTGCAGCTTAGTTCTTATTAGTGTATCATCGCCAATGGGCCTCCTAGCTCTGCGATCCACCGAGTCGAGTGCGGCAAGTTGGTATTTTGATGGGCCATCCCAAAGGTGACAGCAATACTCCATGCAAGATCGGACTTGTGCCTTGTATAAAGAGAGGAGCTGTCCAAGTGTGAAGCATCGCTTCACTCTATTTGGGATGCCCAACTTTTTGGCCGCTGTTTGGGCTTTGGACTCGATAGAATTATCGAAGTTGAGATTTGAGCACAACTTCATACCAAGAAGCTCAAGATCATTGGCCACAGGTACGGATGCACCTCGGAAAGTTGGAGCCAAGTCGAAAGGGCTCCTTTTTGCAGAGACCAAATACGCTTGCGTTTTGGTGGCGTTAAAATCAGCCAGATTCTTGTCACCCCATTGACATACAAGATTTAAGGTTCAGTTAATTCGCTCAACCATTGCCTCCCTCTCAGAACGAATCCTGGACAAATATCTCTCTATGACCGTATTGTCATCTGCGTATACAACTACTCCTGGAAGAAGTAAGTCATTAATATGAAGCAGGAAAAGAGTTGCAGAGAGAACAGATCCCTGAGGAATACCGGCATCAATTGCCATGAGGTCCTAGGAGCAGCCATCAATGACTACTCGAATTGACCGTTCATTCAGGAAATCAGAAATCCAGCTACAAAGAGACCGGAGGGGATGCCGTATGTAGGAAGCTTGCCAAGTAAACGTGCATGCCAAACCCTCTCAAAGACCTTCGATATGTCGAGTGACACAGCGAGAGCCTCGCCATGTTTCTCGATGGCTTCACTCCAGTATTGCGTGACATACAAGAAGACCTCCGGTTGAACGTCCCTGGCGAAATCCATATTGGCGATCACTGAGCAGGTCGTTAACTTCAAGATATGTCAGCAGCTTACTATTCAGTACTCTCTCCATAACCTTACAGAGTACAGAAGTGATGGCGATTGGTCGATAATTACAGGGGTTGGCACGGTTACCCTTTTTAGGCACTGGTTGAACATTGGCAAGCTTCCAAAATGCCGGCACGGTATTCGTCCTGAGAGAGAGATGGTACAAGCGTGTAAGTACAGGAGACAATTCAGGACCACATTCCTTCAGGACCCTTGCAGGTATGCCATCAGGTCCACTAGCTTTGTTCACGTCAAGACTCCGTAGTGCTCTTCGAATCTCTTTGTTGTGAATCTAGATCTCTGGCATTGAAGATTCACAACGAGGTATTGATAGTGGCCGTTGAGAGCTGTAATAACTTCATCAATTTGTTATTGTTTTTTTGTTTGGAACGTATATGAATAATTTGTTTGGCGTTTTTATCGTTGAACTTTTATATTGGGGCACTATACAGTATTTATAATACGAGGAATTCATTATTTATTAAAAAACACAATTGACTGTCATAAACAAACACGACTGTTTCGCGAGGTGTGACGTCATTCAAGACGCCATGACAGTCTTGGCCTTTTTCGCGGTCAATTTCAAGTTCATTTCTAAAAACTCAAAATACTAATGTAAAAGACCTATTTTTCTTAAAATAATATATTTTGCGGTGAAATAGATGCTAAGCCATAGTTTTAAACTAATTTCCAAATTTTGTCAATTAGGCTATTATCCGGTAACATTGCATATGTTAGTTTGTAATAGGAATATATATTTTTTCAGCAAAATATTTATTTGGTCAGCAACTTTTTTTGGTTGACCTAGTCTAGTACTTGGTCACCAAATAGGTTTCTTAGCTAATCAAACATTTATTGGTTAGGTTAGATTAGGTTTTTTGCTTTTGATAACAGCCGTTTATAACGAAACTGTAAACTGAAACCGCGCAGTAAATTTGTAAAACTGTTCATTGATAGGCCCAAGTACTGAACAGTGCATGTTCGTATACAATTTCGGAACGGAGAGGTTATAAACTAAATTTTATAACTTTTAAGCGTTATCAACTTTTAAGCGTTTTATTTTAAATTCAATGTTCCTTTCATAATATTCGTCAGTTATGTTTATTATAAACTAACGGTGTTTACAATTTGCTCTCTGTCGTTTTTAGTGTTTAATTTTATTTCAGGCTACCAATAGCAGAAATTCAAACATCCTCGGATAATCAAGACAGTGGAAAAATTCAATACGTAAATATTTCATACGAAAAAAGACTGGATAGAAAAATGGCAATTAAGGAGCCTGATTATATATTGAAAGCACTCGAAAGATAAGGTCAAAAATAAACGACAATTAACAAATAACGATAATACCACGACAACCAAACATCACAAATTTAATAATAAAAACTTTTTATTATTTTTTGCAGTTTTTCATTTTTTCTTTCATACTTTATTTATTCTTTTCCAGATATGCAGGTAAGTATACATAGGTAAAATTATGTATAAGAAATGAACAAAACACAGTGATCAGCTGAATATTACGTTATATTATAATAATAACTAATTATTATTTACATATATTACATTCTATTATCATTTATTACATTAATTTTTCCTAAAGAAAAATTAGTAAAAATATGTTTTACTCTGTGTTGAGCCTAATCTGTAAAGTTATTTTTGTGTGCGTTCCGTCACCGCTACTCCAACTCGAAGATTTTCGATCGCGCTGCACGCTCTTAACTTCTTCTTAAATAAGTTTCTTACGCCACCAAAATTCAAAAATAAATATCGCTGTTGACAGCACATATCCCATTAGAAGTAAGCCGAATGCGATACAATTGTCTCGCATGGTGACTTTGTCCGCTGGTCGCGGCACTCTAGATAGAAATTTATTCGGCGAATCCACTTCGGTCTGACCGAGCAGTGATCGTCTGGTCCATTCGTAATACTTGTCGGGCAGACCGGCTTCGAGGAGACGTTGCTGTAAACTCGTCATTTCGGCAAGGAATGGGAAATCTGTAAAACGATTAACAAGCGAATATATCTACATGTACTAATAATTATTACAAGTAGATTAATAATAGGTAATTAGCTTTTTCTTAAGCATTGAAAAATAAAAAAAATTAACAAATGACAAAAATATATGAGATATAATTTATAACTTCCAACTCGATTTTTACCAAAGTGCTAACGTGCCATAGATGTAGAGAGTCAATTCTCATTATTTGAATAAGGAGCCATCTTGCCTTATTCAAATAGTCCTAAAAATTATCTTTAAAAACTTTGGAACAAACTCTCCTCTGAGATAGTCATAAGCTAGGGCTTTTTAAGGTAGCAGTAATTAAATTCTTCCTGGTGTCTTCCGGTGACGGTACCAGTGGTACCATACCACCTACCGTTAAGCGGTCAGTCAGCCTGTTTGCAATCATTTATAAACGTATTGTTATGACTCACCATGGAACGTTCTAGAAAAACGTTTTCGCATGTCAACAAATCTGGACAGTTCCACCTTAGAATAGAAGTCGCCCCACTCTCCGGTTATTGTCAAAGGAAATTGGTCCTTATGCACACAACATAGAGCTCACATTCAACAGAAATAGCGTTCCCGAACTTTCAACGACCTCGTTTACAATACGTGTTACTTGATTACTTACTTGTTTACCTACTTGTATTTGTTTGTTGTTTGTTTGTACTAAATTCGAGAAAGATCTAGACGATTGGCAGCGGATATAAATAGGCGAAGTGGCGAGCTAGCGACACAGTTCCATTCTGCGATTCGAAAGCGAAACTTCGGAACTTACCTGCGACAGTAAACCAGCGACTCATAAGGGAACCATTGACGACTCTTGGCAAGTTTAACGTTTTTATCGGACTTTTCGTTTAGCCCTCTTGGAAGTCCTCTTGGTTTGTGGAAATAAATAGTTGATTTTCGCCCTACACGGCAGATTGACTCACCCCACACGTAACAGTATAAAGTAAGTAAGTTTTTGACTAGTTTAAAGTTTCTTAATTACACACATCTACGTACAAACCTTCTCTTGCAATAAATGCTAGATAATATGATTGTAAACATTCGTTGACAACATATAGTTTAGGAAATCCATTTTCGTCAGTATAAAATTTTGTAGTTTCCAAAATTACATCTGTTTTTCGCTCAAGTGTTCCAGTTTCTGGGTACGCAATGACATACTCGAACGAGTTAAATTTCACTGAAGATCCTTTGTATTCAAAAACACGTGTCATGAATTTCCTCTGTCTCTCATTAGGAGGTGGGTCCAAGAGATATCTGAGTGACTCCGAAGTATATATGACAAATTCAGCTTCGTAGACTTCCTCAATAGTGCTTACGAAGGGATAACGTATTTGAGTTGCAAAAACATAATTCACGTGACCCTTAAATTATAATATTATGTGATTATGTAAAATTGAAATGGAATAATCAATGTAATCGTTAGAATATTTACTTACTTGATACACAGCAAGAAGGATAATCGATAACAACAAGCAAGAACCCCTAAGTGTAAAGTAATTGGAGCTTTTTTCTATACAAAAAAATCCAAAAAGCCCAGAGGTCACTGAATCTACGATATAGTTGCCTAATTTTAAATCTTTCTTATAAGTGCTCATCTTTGCAATTGTCCAAGTAAAAAATCCCACCGACACTAATACCGTAGCAATTAGAAAGCACAGAAGGCCGTCGTATGCATTAATTGGAAAATGCCATAAAGGTATCATATCGGGACTTTTTAACGTTATACACAGGGAGTCCTGCGATATGTAATGCAAATAGCTCAATTCGGTGTCAATATCATAAGACACCAAAAATCTGGAATTGAATGAAACGTCAGCCTCGTTTCTTGCCAGATATCCCAAACTGCCTGTTATTGTACCATCTGATTTTACATAACCATACGATTGTGAATCGTTTTGTATAGCTGGAAAAGATTGTTTGAATTTCAAATGTTGAATAATATCAAACGAGGTTAGAAAGTCCATTCCACAATATTCTTCTCTACCGTCGAAGTGAACGGTATTGATATAATTTCGTATTCTCGAACATCCCTTACTAACCCACGTTGGAAATCGTTCGAAAGTAATTATTCTCAGTGGGTAACCTTCGGTTAAATGCTTAGTGGCTTCTGTTGTTTCTCTCGACAGTTTTATGAGAGTTCCGGCATCGACCACTTGCGTGGTCCTATCGTATATTTCATTGTCGGTATGTTTCTTTTCATTGTAAGTAAAATATGAATGTGGACATACAAATGGTAATGCCAACACAACACGTATAAGACGATATTTGTGCCATGCGTCATTCAGGAATTTATCAGCCTTCTCATGAATCTCTCTGTTAATTTCGGTGATTTCGCATATAATGCTATCATTATATC
The DNA here is from genome assembly GCA_910589475.2 of Bembecia ichneumoniformis. NCBI lineage: Eukaryota > Metazoa > Arthropoda > Insecta > Lepidoptera > Sesiidae > Bembecia > Bembecia ichneumoniformis. The sequence continues at coordinate 7,706,182 of OU342538.1, read as the reverse complement.
TTAATGTAACGATGACATAGATTAAAGATCTTCGAAATTCAAGTAAAAAATCTAGCACTCCATTTTCAAGAATGTCTGACTCAAGTGTGTTTATAACTAAAACGATTGTGGGGTTCTTTTTCATAAGTTTCTTCAGTTTGTCCTTTGCTATTAAATCGGGCGATTGATCTTTAAAAATTAACACTGTCTGGTAGAAGTTACAACCTTTTATAATGCAGTTATTAATTGCGTTTCTGGAACTATTTTGAATGTCTACAATAATTGCACTAGTCTGCTGATTTATAAGTGTTATAGGCAACTCACACTCTTTCAATAATGTATTATCGTCTTCAATAATATGAGATGATTCTCCTTGAATAATTCTCATAACTAAATAGACACTGATAAAATATTTGATATTTTTAAATATTATCATATTAGAAATTTTTTCGAGTGCCTATTACTTACTCGTTCAACGCGTAAAACGCTCTTAAATAAGAAATCAACCAACATTTTCGTGTGGTTTTTTTTTATTGACGAAGAAAATATTTGTCCAATGACTACGAGTGTGTATATTTTCAAGATACATAGAATGGTCAAAAAATTTATCAGATTGACTGAGTTTACTCTCTGAATAATGTAACGTGTTCGACAGATATTTCAAATACCATTTGTATTCTGACTTTATCTATAACGATTATCATGAAATGGTTCAGCTTGTGGATATTTATTAATTTATTAAATTCCGTTTCTGATTTGGTTTTTAATTATTGAACTTTATTATGATTATTTGTGACCTTAACCGTATTTGCTGACGGTAAACGTCTTTATGGTACTCGTTTTCTTTCTGTTTTTAATTTATCTGGATCATTTTTAGTCTTTAAAAACCACGAAAAACCAGCGTTCTCGCATGTTAAATTCACATTAATGTAATATAACTAACATGCTACACGATCGTCATTTATATAATTACACATACTTTTATACCTTTTTAATTCGTGTTCAGCTTTATGAAAAACATTACGGTTAATGGAATTTTAGTGTTCCGAACATCTCACCTTAGCATCGATAAGAGTAATAATACCTATCTAAATTCTACACAATTTGATCTAAAATTTCATGTTAAGCCTGGTACAGTTAAATTTGGAAAGATAAAAAAAAATTCAGGATTTTTGTTTAAGTAAATATACCTACTGTCAAAATCTTTACACTTGTAATCAGTGGACTAACCACACCAAGAAATTTATCAACGTCTTGAGTCAATTTAATAACGGTTTCAGCTTTCTGACTCTTCGACTCTTTTGTCTTAATATTAAGGTCAGCAGACAGGCTGACGGCAAATAACACAAGAAAGGTCACAGGTGTAGCAAGTGCGCTGCCGACTATAGTAGAATTAAGGATAGGGGATTGAGAAGGGTTAGGGAAATGGGCTATGGCATCCCTTACTCAATCACCGAATCACAACAGCACACGTGCTGTAATTTCACGGTAGTCATCTGTAAAGAGGTGGTTACTGCCGCCAGACGCAAATGACTGCGAAACGCATTGTGCGCTGCCACTACTTTTCAGATCCAGACCAGAGCCAACTTTAAAAAGGTCATTCCCAAAGTTGACTCTGACGGGAATTTAACCCGGAAACCCTAGAACAGTTCGTTTTTGTAGTTCCTCTCAAATGTTTGCTGAAATATGAATTGACGGTTTTCATGCAATTATTCGAAAGAAAACAGTATCTTGAAAACAGTTGCCGACTTGAGATATACTTATTTCACTCGTGTGCTGACAATATAAACATATAGGTACAACTAGCGAGCCGGTCCCGGCTTCGCACGGATTTGAAGTTTCAAAAATATTTTCTTAGCTTTCTAGACTTAGTAATTATAGCAACAAGGACAAACGATTTTATAACTATGGAAGATAGTTAACTTTAAAATTTTAAGATTTTATAACTATGGAACAAACGATGCATTGGGAACAGGATTATGTTATTTGATCTAATACATATTACCATCAATAAAATATTGATTAACCTAATGAATTAATTAATTAGTTAATTAATTTATTTCTAAACTTAGTAGTTTTACAATAAGGACAAACGATTTTATAACTATGGAAAGATAGTTAACTTTAGAATTTTTAAAATTTCATTACTCTGGAACAAACTATGCATTGGAAACACGATTATGTTATTTGTAATCTAATATCACCATCAATAAAATATTAATTAACCAGTTAATGAATTAATTAGTTAGTTAATTAATTAATTTCTAAACTTAGTAGTTTTAGCAATAAGGACAAACAAAAATTATGAATGAAACATATTTAAAGTATTGACCCTTGTATTTTTGATTTTTTAAGGCTTTATCTTATTGGAAATCGTATTGAATCAACTGTGAAAAAGTTTTGTATGAAGGTTGGGCCATCAGTGTATGGTTTTTTTCGTTTTAACAGTTGAAACCTGTACCATTCATCATCATCAACAACAGCCTATTATATGTCCCCACTGCAGGCGCACAGGCCTACTCTCTCAACAAAGGCGTATGGCTATATGGTCCACTACGTTGTTGGTCCAGTGCGTGGTTCATCTATGTCTACAGTAAACTCTTCGTGACAAGGATGATTGTTTATACATTTATCACAAGCATTATGATTCCGTTTACCTTTTATGTAAATTCTGTATTAGGGAGGTACAACAGCGAATTAGCACTATAAATTCCCACTATAAATTCTCATTTTTTTAACACGATCACGACACTCGGTGTGGTACCATGGCGCGGCGTGTGGTCTTCATAACTGCATTGTTTCTCTTTGGATTCTCTGACGGCTTACTTAATGGACTGTTTCTTAATCCGGAAATGCTGAAGACAGGTTTAACGATACGCAGAGGAAATGATTACATGGATTTCAACCCAGAGCACGTCTCCAAAGACATAACAATTATTGAAGTGCCTCTAATAAATTCTAATGACATCGAGACCGTTGTTGAAATCGAAGAAGAACAGGTTCCTTTAAACGTTGAAATTATAGAAGAAAACGAAGATCGTAATAGTTGGAAAAGTGACACTGGATTTGAGATGGATTAATAATTGGATAAGTAATTAAATGCGTTTATCGGTGTAACCAATTTCAATGTACAATGTTACACGTGCATGCAGTTGTCTATATTTTTATAAATAAATATCTTTTAATTACGCTTTATCGTTTTGTTTTTATTTCAATAAACCTATCATTTACTATTTAATTTGTCAGTTATAAAGTTTAAATGAATTGAATTAAATTCAATTATTATGACTGTAAGTACCCATTTTTCTAGACTTTCTAATATCCCTTATCCCTATCTCAAATCTTCAATCTTATTATGGTAGGTAACGCATTTGCAGCAGCAACTTAAGTAGATCCAAAAAAAAAACCAGTTGCAATATACACCAGTATTAACGAAAGGTTGCTGCAATAAAAACACGTGAAATTGCATAAATTAAATGGTTTGCTGAATAACGAAATACTGCATATATTAATTTATTTTCTTAATAAATTCTCTCGCATGGACCTATGGCACAGACTACTAATAAATAAATGTATGTAAATTAATTTTATTCTTTCAAATAGTCGCATTGTATTGGAAATGCTTGTTGTGTGGTATAGCCTGGTATATTCCGAATTCAACGTTTATGTATCTACATTTTAGTATTAATTTGATAGCTATTATGTAAAATATTCTTATATTTTTCGTAGTAGTTAGTATCGTAGTAGTAGATATCGGGTCACCTCCTCTAAAAAGGCACATCAGAGACAAATACTACATTCCTATAACAAATAACGCCGGTTAAATGATAAATTTATCTACAATATTTTGATTAAATTCAACTATGTATATAGGTATACGTTTCTTTCATAGGGATGCCCATGCAATGGGTGCTCAGTCATAGGAACCAGTTATTATAAAATTGTAATTGCAAAGAAAGCAAAACTAGAATATAATCATATTAGATTTGGTAGGTTACTTGTTGTTTCTTTCTTTTTTTTAAAATCTTTTTTGTGTTTATAGTACCAATAAAGAGTTTTAATAATAATAATAATAATAATAATAATAATAGTTTTTTAATATTTATATTGTAAAAAATTTAAAATTAAGAAAATAAATAAATATGTGAATAATAATAGAAAGGCACATCTAGATCCCAATTAGGGGCCCCAGAGTTGAAGCGGACCGTATTTCAGTTAGTAAACTTTATGTTTATCAAAGAATGCACTTAATAGTGATACTGAAACCACTTTTAATCTTCATAGTTCTTTGTTTGCAAATATAGCTTCAATCAATGATTAAAGCTTACGGATTTGAGCTTAATCAATCAATGACTAATCTCAAATCGATTGTACATGTTACAATCCTACAATCAATTTTATCAAGAAAGGTATTCAATAAAAACACGTAAAATATTTTCGTGAGAACAGATTTTATTAAACCTAACAAAATATAATTTAACACGAAATATAAAAATATTTTATAAACTAAATAGTAAAATAGTCTTAGTTTAACTTATAAATAATTGTACCTGTAGATAAATCATCGAAATTAAAAATTTAGTAGAAACGTTGGGAATATTCATAAGAGCGATAATTTTACTTTTTCCCAACTTCTACGTCGCCAGGGATTGGCGAGAGGGAAGATGGTTTAAAATTAAATGAAAACAAGTTTTCTATGTGTACTAAACATGAAATTACCTTCAGGTCAATTCTTAACTTAAATCAATCATCCAAGCCAAGTTGGAAGGAACTTAATCCTGCGTCCGGCAAGGCTGGACAGTCCGGTTTCATATTTGATCCCGTCAAAATCAGCAAGCAAATCATTGCTCGGATTATCTCCACGGAGTGCTGATCTCTTCGCCACTTTATGGTCGGGCTTATTAGCTTCAGCCTCTGTGACCTTATCCGTAAGAACCTCTATCGCTGGAACAACATCGATGACTTCAATCTCGTCGATTAGAGCAACATCACTGTTGGCAGGTATCGTCGTGGTCTCATCACGCCCAATATCTTCGTCTGGTACAGGCAATGCGAAGATATTAGCGATTAGCGCCAGCGAGAGAAGGACACACAATTTGGAAGCCATGTTAATGGTGGGCTTCAAGAAACTTCTCCGCGACAGGGATTATAATCCCAGTAACTTCTTCTAAATGCAAATGCTTCCGCTCGTGTTTTGTTTTTGACAAATCCTCGAACCACGTTCAGGTTTTATAGTCGATTGGTGCTTAATTGTGCTAACACAAGTCCAGAATTGGTATCATTGACGCATTGTGTATTTGAAGCATGTTAATGAGGTTAGTAAATAATTTCAATATCACATAATGGCCGTGAATATATTGTTGTGGATGGTGGATTATTGTGAAATTTGAATTTACTACTTAGATGAATCATATATGACTGTTAGTAAATACATATATCACATTTGTGACACATTTTGCACTTATTGCGCGGTGGGAATGATTAATCTTTTTTACTTGATAATCATCTTGTACAATACAGATCTTGATTATTAGAATGAAGTTTAGAGGTTCTATAGTAAAATGTTACAATCAGAAAATCTTCTTGGGCTCTGGTGATATCACGTGTCAAATATGAGCAGTAACCGATTTTGGGACTGTTTGTGAGGTATATTGCGATGCGGTTCAGCTGTTTCAGCCTGCACTGGTTCACTGGAATCAATTGTTTATACAGAATATTGTGTCTCTCTCTCTCTCTCTCAAAATTCTCTACAAATTCTCTCTCAAAATTTATTAAACTAATTAATTAAATTTTAAAATTTATTAAAATTATATTTTAAAATTATAAATATCTAATAATAAAAATGAATTCTAATGAAGAAAATTCTAAAAGAAATCAAATAAACATTAATAGGACTGAAACTACGACATTTTAAATAATAATTATTCTCAACAATTCGAGGGTGCCGAGATTGGAAGATGGGATCATGGGAATAATTACACCGCGGTTTTTTAACTTTTTAGCATTTTTATTACAATTATAACTTCTAAACGATATGTTGACGAGCCCGTTGGATGAGTGGTTAGGGTGCTTGCCTTAACGCTCTGTTCTAGGTTTCCCGGGTTCGATTCCCGGCAGAGTCAACTTTAAAAAATCAACTTTTCAAATTTGGCTCTGGTCTGGATTTGGAAAGTAGTGGCAGGGCACACTGCGTTTTCGCAGTCATTTGGGCAGCTCGTCTCGCAGCAGTAACCACCCCCTTACAGAAGACGGTCGTGAAATTTATGTGTGCTGTTTTGTTTCGGTGAGTGAGTAAGGGATGCCAGAGCCTATTTCCCTATCCACTCCTAATCCCTTATCCTTAATCCTATAGCAGTCGGCAGCGCACTTGCAGCAGCTTTGGCGTTGCTTGTGTTATAGGCGACGGTAGCCACCTACTATCAAATGGACCGTCAGCCTGTCTGCCGACCTTAACATAAAAAAAGTCCGATTTTAAAAATTTAAATTAAGAGGAATTTACATATACATAAACAAACCTTTTAATTAACCGTTTAATAAACTATTTAATTGGATAAAGATTACAAGTAAATAACATGATACGAATGTCATCATCTTTTGATTCTACCCGTATTTTGATTGATAAATTTGAACACAAAACGTTTATTGTGACTTAAAATTTTGACTTTTGTGGGTACTGTGAACATGTAGTATGATCAATAATTTCGCAGCGTATGCCTAATAATGACCTTTATAAGCAAATTTATGATACCTATTGTAATTTTAGGGGTTACATTATTGTAATTTTAGGGTATTAGGGACCTCTAATTTTTTTTTTTTTAAATAAAATACAGCCCATATTACTCGTTGATAATGTAGATGAAAGAATTTTTAAAACCAGTTAAGGGTAGTTCTTCAGAGACAAAATTTTCCATTTCTATGGGTATATTTCTGTAACCAACTAACAAAACGGCATTTTAATTTTTTTTTTGTACAGTTTAGCTTTATCCCTAACTGGCACAAATGATATTTTTGAAATAATTGCTGTCTAGGTACAAAATAAAAATATTTGAAGTTTGTTCTTCTGATTCATATGGTGCGTCCGTTTGCCATTTTCCGGAACAAAATGGTCCATGTCACATTTTCCCTTTGATACATCAATATTAATTACAATTTAATCGAAAGGAAATGAATTGTCCTCTTACAAAAAAAATGTATATTAGTTATAACTACATTCGTGTGTTCATAAATAAGTAAATAAGAAGTGTCCGGCGTATAATACTGATTCATGTGGCGGAAGCTGCGCTTGACCGTACTTAGTCGGGTAATAATAATGAGAGTCTGGCTTTCCATGCGGAGGAAGTTAGTCATGCAACGGACAAGCTAGAAGGTGAACGTGCGGCTGGTTAGCTTAGATCCCGGTGTTACGAAGGTAAATGTCTGATTCATCTGTGCTTGGTTCAGGTGGCATACTGATTACAATGCCTACTATATAAAATTTATTTTATTGTTTTAAAACTTTAATCTGAGCTTCGTGTGATGCTTTTGGGTTACAGATTCGTGTAGAAAAATGACAATACTGAAGTCTGTATGTATGATGAGTTATGCATGATTTTAGGCAAAAATCTGATTCATCTGTGCCTGATTTATATGGTCAGAACCCCATATGAATCATAAAATAAATTTGTTTTCACCTCTCCAGCACGAAAGGAGCGCTTTTGTCTCCTTGTCCAATTTTTTACCGTGTACAAGTCAGTAGTTCAAAGTCTCATTTATTACATTTACTTAGCTATAACCTTTTGAATAATTCAAAAATCACAGGAGTATAAATTTATTCGATAAATGACACATTTTATCCCACACATTAATTTTCCTTATTAACAATAATAAAAAGATTCAGATACAGCCCAACATGACATTGACCTTCCCAATGACGACAGCTTTTGGATGGAGACTTCGGCAATCGATGAAAACTTATAACTCCAAAATTCACCAGAGATATCCTATCGATCCTACATCAGAAAAGCGTGGATGATCGCTTAGATTCTGACGATGAGGACATTGTTATCAATAAAAAGCCTTAATATGATAAACGGACAAAAGAGTTTTACGCCATTGGTGAAGATATGATTATTCCATCTTCCTCCAAAAATTCAAGATCTCGCAAAATAGAAAAAGGCTTTAAGGATGATATTGAAAGTATCTCCGTCCCTTGCAAAAAGCCAAGGAAATATTTCTTTTAGTACCTTCTTAACTTTGACTTCATAACTTATTAGTTAACCATACCTACTAATAAATATGTATCTTTGAAAGTTAAGACAGTGATGTCAAAAATGCCATTAATTTAAAGTTGATCTCATTGTTGTTACTTTATTGTTAGTAATAAATACAGTAATGTGATTATTTATTCTAATTAATAATTAAGATTGCTTAACTAAGACTGATGTCAAAAGTGCCATTATTAGAATAAGTTTGTGCTTCTGAATTATGAAAAGTTATAGCAAAGTCAATTAAGTATAATAATTTAGATTATTGTTGTTGTTAAAACATAATTATTTTCTTAATAGAGCCCATCTACATAAAGTTTTTAATTTTTATTTCTGTTTCTGATTCATCTGTAACAAATTCTGATTCATATGGGCACAAAATATTTGAACCTCGATATCTTGAAAACTACTTTATAAAAACGAGTCCCTCATTCAAATATATACCTTTGGTATACCTATTTTCATATGAACTTGTGTTACAGAGCTAAAAGTGAAATTAAATTTTGGCCATATGAATCAGTCGAAGAATGAAATTTCGAAGAAATACCCTTAAGTAGATGTTGAGTTTATCCATAGCCTATCGGTCGATTTCCCCGGTTAAGGTGATTTGCCTTAGCGCTTTTTCTCAGAGGTCCCTGGTTCGATACCCCGAAGAGTTAACTTCGGAAATGAACTTTACATGGCTCTGGTCTGGGTCTGATAAGTAGTGGCAGAGCACACTGAGTTATGCAGTCATTTGGGCAACCCAAAACACAAGAAGACCACACCACCATAAAATAACAGCATGTATTCTAAGTGTTTCGGTGAGTGAGTAGGTACGGACTGCCAGTACCTATCCATTTTCCTATCCCTTCCTAATTTCTTATCCTTAGTTCTTATAGCCCTGTGCCGTTGCTCGTGTTAATACCATCAAATAGACCGTCAGCCTGTCTGGCGACCTTTCTATATAAAAAAAAACTGCAATCGTATCATTGTTATCATTTTTAACCGTGCCTAACAAACCTGGCCCTCACGCATTCAAACAAACTAATAGGCAGACTGCTACTCGTACTTTATTTATTTTCGCCTCATTGTTGGAAATAACCTTCTTAAGTTAACGGTGATTTATAAAATAGGTATATAACATAGGTTGCGCCATAATAAATCCAATAAGGATATGTTAGAGTCAGGTGCTTCAGTGATAATTGGTTGTTGCCTCTTTATCGACTATAACATTATCCATATTTGGTGATCTATTAACACTTCTCCGCAAGACAAAAATCGTGAACAAACGATCATAAGCAGCTAGTTGTTTATTAAAATATATAACACGAGGTACGTGCGTCAATGCCGTTTTAACAAACAATAAGTATAGCGTATTATTTCAGTGTGTGTTTTCAATGAAGATAATATGTTAAGCAATCAGAAAAGCATTTATAAGCTACAAGACGAACACAGAATGGTATCAGTTTCAAAAATTTGTGTCTACCAAGATAGGATCTGCTAAAAATGCAATCAACATTGTTTTCCGTCGTGTCGCTGGCGCTGTTAGCGGTTTGCGTCTGCACACCCGTCAAGGAGGATGTGATCCAACACGTCCCAGCAAAAGTCGCTCAAACACCATCAGCTACAGGAAAAGGTGGTGTGGCATCTGGTGCTGTGGGAAACGATGCTGGTGCTAAGCCTCTAGCAGAACATCGAGTTCGCCGCGCAGTTGGAGGACAAGAAAATGACCTGTTACCGTCAGGAAACGAAGTAGACGCTTCACCTTTCGGAGAAAATTCAAATCTCGTTGGACGCGGTGGAATCAGGGTATTGCCAGCTTACCTAGGTTAGGAATTATATAAAAAAAATGTTAATTCTGTAGAAACGTCTGAACAATGGCAATGTTTTAATATAAGGAAAAAAATCGATTTCAAATGCAGCAATGCATTTCTTTGAGTATTCATAGTACAGGAATGATTAATCATTTTTGTAAATTTTAGAATTTAAGTAAATAAATAAAGTTTCATGATGAAATTTTTTGTTTATTTCAATACTTACCTCGTCTATTGTTATTCGTGACTGCTTCTGTAAATATATGTTTTGTTATATTAAGTTACTTTTTTTATTGTAACTTAATATTGATAATTTATATAAAACCTTAAGCTCCGTTTGGATATGCAACCTAGCCTTCTTTCGTAAAGAGGTTATTATTTTTAAATTAGTTCTTTTTTTAAATTAAATTGGAACGTGTCAAAATTCTAGCTTGTTCGCTTTTTACATTGACTTCTTCGCCAAATACCGACCAGTCCTCATGGGATTCATAAGACAGTACTTATTTTAAATATTGTTCCCATTTCTGCTAACTTTGGGGAGTTTTGTTACGTCTGATTTTAACGATGAGTCACAGTTATGACTCGCAATATTTCTATGAAGTCGACTTTTAACTAATTGATTGTCGCACCGCTTGCTTACTGCTACGCTGCGATTAATTCGACGTACCATGGACGGCGTATTCTTGCTGGCCTGCCTTGGTCTTCGCTGAATGAACTGCTCCTCGTGAATCTCCAAGTTCTTCAATTAAACGAACATTGGACTTCGGCCAGAGTATCTTTTCCCTAAGATAAGTCGTAGAAATTCGAAGTGATTCCGTGATTCTAATATTATATTCCTCACGGACAAGGGCATAGAGCCTCGCCTTGACAGAGATAACCTTTATTTTTTCTTTTGCTCTACCATTTCTTTATTATATTTAGTTTATTAAAGTTGTTATTTTTTAATCTTGTTTTTTCATTTTTTAATAGTTAAAACATTGGCGACAAAATTGCTATATTTATTTTAATTAACTTCCTCTTCTTATTATTAGCAAAGGGAATCGTCACACTATTTATAAGAAAAATGGCAGTGATATGTTAATTTCATTTGCTTTGATGCTAACAAGCGTAAACCTGATAGTACTAGTTAACAAAATATATGTAATTAATATATTTCAGTATATAATAAGAATTCTGTGTTTGAAATGGGCTTTCTGAAAAATATTTAATATGAAATTAGTTGTAGTACTTTTAGTCGCAACCAGAATAATTATTTCTGCAAATTTTGTCCAAAATAATAAAAACAAAGACATTGACGAGAATCATGATATGATGTCAAACAATATTGGCGCTGAAAATATATTGGGTGCTAGAGATGCTGTCGCTGTTAGAGCAATAGAACGCGAAGCATTAATAACTGCAGAAAGTAGCAATTATGTCTATCGTCCTTTGTTTGTCTACAGAAAAATAGAGCATACGAAGAGAAGGATTAACATGTATAACGCTTTTGCTGGATAAAGGTAAACTTAAAAAATATAAAAAAAAGAGCAGATTAATCAAATGAAACATTATTGTATTAATAAATCTATACTAATATTACAAAGCTGAAGAGTTTGTTTGTTTGTTTGAACGCGCTAATCTCAGGAACTACTGGCTCGAATTGAAAAATTCTTTTTGTTTTGAATAGTCCATTTATCGGGGAAGGCTATAGGCTATATAACATCACGCTACGACAAATAGTATTATATATAAGCAGTGTCCAGTACCGCGCGCCCCATGCGCACGCCGCCGCCGTATGGGCCGCAGCGAAGCGTTGCCGAGTTCAGCTAGTAATAAATAAAAATAAAAAAATAAATTATTTCAGAATAAGAGTTTTCTTTTTATCAAAATATTGATTCGTATTGTTTTAATTGACCGACACACGTTTTTATGGCTTTTATTTTTATCAAATTAACACAAGTCGTTAAAGTATGTAAAAATATAACATTTATTGCCGTCGAGGGCTAACAAACAGCACTGAAAATGAACTTATTACCACTTTTGTTTATAAAGTTTGTTCTAATATCTGTGAGTATTTTTATATATGATAATAGTATAAGAAACATACTGATTTCACTTCGTTTAGATCAGTAAATATTTTATTATTTCAGATAACTACTGCTTCAATATCACCAATTCATGACATGAAAGCTAAAATGAACCAAAAATTGGCAAATGAGGCATTTTTGATTAATTCACCACACAAAGCTTTTGGAAATTTGGACAATACCATACTTAAGTCCACTAAAAACGTAACGCAGAATTCGAAAATGGAAGAAACGTTGTTCCAAATATCAAAAGATTTAGTTTCTTCGATTTTGTCAAAATTAGAAAATCAAGATAAAATTACTAGAATTACGAGAGAAGCCCTCCAAGCTTCGGGAACAAATAAAGGTATAAGTGCTATAGAAACCAGAAGAATTTTAGATTATATTTCACGTACATTATCCGGAAATATTTTGACTGCAACGAGGGCATCCGCAGAAACTGAGTTACAACGTTTAGTTTATGGATTAGCTCAAATTGCAGCTGAAGTTTCAATCGTATCTGCATTGAAAGACATAACATATGCCACTGCTTTGTCTAAAAAACAATTGAGCGATTTGTCAATGCGAAGAAAAAGATCTGTTTCAAATGATACGATTCCTATTAAGATTTTACCGACAATTCCCTCAGAAATATCAACTAAAAATGAATCTCTTATATATAATGCAATATTAAATAAAACAACTCTCGATAAAAACTCAGAAAAAGAAAGACCCAGTGTATCACTAAACAACAAAGTTTTAATTCCACAGTCTCCCTATTCGGTTATTCCCAGAAATCAAGTAAAACCTTTAAAAATTTTGCCTAAAAAACCAACAGAAATAAAATCATTAAAAAGATTTTTGAATCAAACGGCTTTGGATATTGAGAATGGAAAACAAATTGATAATGAGACAGATGCAATAATTATGGATAAAGTTGTTAATACTACATTCTACGGTACAGCCAATACACAGACGTTAGATACTCAAGAAGTGAATGCACCTAGCCTTCTTGACGATTGGGTTAGTCAGAAAGAAATCATATCAAGCCCTACAATAAATCCCGAACTAGTCGCTGAAATGGAGATAAATTCGGACGTCGATGATGTAAATAGCGAAAAGAAAACTAAACAAAAGTCAGACAGACTAGAAGCCAAAGCTAAAAAGGCTATCATTTATGCAGGTGATGTGGCATATTTAACAGCAGCCAGCGTTGTTGCAATGCGACGCGCGTTAACAGCTTCCATTGAGGTACAAATGTCAATCAAGTATGCTAAAAACGGAATGTCAAATCATCAAGAACTAATGATGAATTTAGCGAAGACGGCTGCTCAACAAGCTGGCAAAGAAGCTCAAAGTGCTGCTTCAAAATCTCTTGCGTGCGAGCGCGTTTTAAAACTAGCGGTTAAATATACAACTCAATCTCTAGGGGCAAAATTAAATCACGCTGCGAATAGAATTATTATGGACACGCTGTCGCTTACATCTCTGGCAAAATCGATGGCTTATGTATCGTCGGACATCGCTATTAATTCGTTGTATCAAGCGACAGATATTAAAACATCTTCATATAAATTTGAGTGAATAATGTCTTTAATATATGCCATCGATCATTTCCAAGAATAAAGATCTAATGTTGATAAGTATAGTTTATGTTAAAAAAAAACAAACAAAATTGGGCTTACAGTAGTTTATTCATCGGAGGAAATTTTGTAAAATTATAATAATTGTTTTATTTTAGTATACTTGTCGTGAATCCGCTGTCGTCCGTTTACCATAACGGCCAGTATGAGCGATAACTGGGATAGCTCCTGTAGTACACACTGAAATGACAAAAACAGGTAATAGGGAATATGCACATTTTTTTTTAAATATTTTCATACGATAGGTTATATCGTTATATAACCGTAAAAAAATATTCAGCGCCAAAAAACAGAAATTTGGTAACAAAAAAAAAGTTAAAATTAACTAACAGCTACGGTCACTTTAAACACCCGCCCTTTTGGCGCGCTTGTCGTGACGTCAAAGTCTACAATACAATCAAATGTTAAAAATCACAAACATCTACACGCTTGTTGACATTTCATGTAATTTCATTTCATTGCTCACAGTTTTTTTTGCACTTTTTAAAAATTATTTTCTTAACGAATAAGATACAATATTACAAAATATTTACATGGACATAATTCTAAAGCAAAAATGTTGATTAAAAAATATATTTAAGCCTTTTTTGAATTAGACGCATTATGATAAATGTATGATAAGTGATAAATGTACAGGACATAAAAAGCTATGTTTACAATGGAATTATAATAGTGGCACGGTGCATTGCATTGCATTTCTTGAGAAGATTCTTGATCTTTCTACACAAGTCCACCCATGCCGCAATCAATTCCCTCTATACTCCTAATCTTATATTTTATCAATGTCTGAGCGCACTTACAACCCCTATGACTTTGCATGTGACATGCCATCAAATGGATCGTCAACCATAAAAAACAGTTATTCATAAAAAATAATCCTTAAAATATCCATAAAAAAACTTTATCTATCCTTTGATGAATTGTCTCAGGATATGATCAATATTATTAAGCAAATGTTTTTTTCCTTATTTTAACTACACAAAATGAAATCCCAGATTGTAAGATTTATTACAGATTTTTTAACTCGTGTTTGTCTTGCCTCTTATACGATTTGTTTTACATGAATCCTCATGGATAATTTTAAATTAGCTGAGCCCGGAACTTCGTATGCGTGTTATTCAGTATAGTACGTAACTTTTTTGTTTGTAAACCGATTGGAATGAAACAAACACTCAATGTTACGGGAAGCTTACATCAGTGAAAACAGCATTCAAATCGGTTAAGCCGTTTCAGAGATTAGCATGCACAAACACACAGACAAACCGACAAACAGCAAAAATTAAAAAAAAACTATTTTTTTACCTCGGTAAAATAAGTACAACGTGTACAAATTGTTTTTTTGAAAAAATATTTGATGTAACAGACACGGCTCGTTTACGATTTTATTATATGTATAAGATTAGTTGAAAGACTTACGTAGGATAAGTGTAGAATCGCGGATAATGGTAACGATAGTAGGGACGCCACCGCCACCAACTACTTTCGGTTTTAAGATCAGATTCTTCAGGTCTGTTCGGCGTTTCTCCCGATTGTTCAGGTACTGGAACTAACTCTTTCGGTGGTTCGTTGTTAGCAATTGTAGATAGAGGCAACACAGGTACCTCAGCGGACTGTACATCGTCTTCAACTGGATAAGCTATGCAAGTGCAGGCAATAGCCAACAGAGCAAAAAGTTTTATCGCCTGAAACAAAACAATTTTTTCGTTAGTGTATTCTTAAACAAAACTGTTTTGGAAAAAGATTGGTTTTTTTTTTCAATATCTCATTTTAGAGTTCTTATTATATATTACTAGCTGACCCAGCGGACGTTGTCCTGCCAGAACCCGAAAATAATTCAGTAATCTGATTTTGGAACCACCTATCAGATCAAATTTTATTTTCAAACGTATGTTATGTTATAGTCAATGAACAAGGGTAAATTATTTGAATATTCTTCATAGAAAAATACTAAAATAGCGATTAAAAAATGTGAGTTGGGGGTAGAAGGGTGAAAAATACTTTACGACCTATTGTCATACCTACCAAATACACAAAAAAAAAAAACAAAACTGTGACACGAGAATTTTATATATTAGTTTAACATTCCCACGTTTTTTTTATTAATTATTGACATAAAAACAGTTTCATATTTTTGACATTGGTCGACATAATATTTTTAAGAAATTGTATTTAGTAGCTCATTAAAATGCCTCTCAAGTTCTCAAAGGTAAATATATTTTAAAACTTTGTCTTGTACCTTATCTTATGAGATGAAATAAAATTTCTTATTGTCCTACTTTCGAAAAGAATACTTTAGCACGATCGAAGTTTCTTTTTATTTTTATTTTTCAGTTAACTTTTGCCCGAAATAGCTTCATTATAGTGTGACAATACTAGCCTATAGCTTCTCTCAAGATTTAGACTTTCTAATGCAAAAATATATTTTTTTGAACTCTTGCTAAACCAAACAAACAAATTCTTCATTTTTTTTATTAGCAAAGATGCACGTTACGTTCCGAATTTAGCGGTTGACTGAATTTCGATTTTCTTCTGCGATACTTTAGTATCGTCATAACTCTCCAGGTCTTTGATCCCCACGACATTCTTGTTCAAAAACTGTCCACCGTTTATGAGGATCATTCGTGGGGATGAAAATTTTAAATCTCGCTGCGATTTCTCCGATTTATTAGTGTTTTTGACTAAAATCATCATCATCTGGCCTATTAATTATATGTTCCACTGCAGGGGCACAGGCCTATCCTCTCAACAAGGGCGTATGGGCTATATCGTCCACTAAGCTAGTCCAGTGCGGGTTGATGGACTTCACATGTGTCTTAGAATTTCTTCTTTGGCGTATAGCATGTTTCCTCACGACATTTTCCTTTGCCGTTTGAGGCAGTCAGTAAATGTAATTCAGTTTTCAGAAAAAACTCATTGGTATACATGGCATGACCAGAGATCGAACTCGGATCGCGTCTTTCCAACTGCGCCACCGACGCTCGTTATAATAAGAGAATAATTCCTAACGAAAGTAACGTAGTTACGAAGTGAATTCCGTTTCCATAATAATCCACTATAGCAACAAATATAAAAAGAAACACATTGAGTAAGCACATTGATTAAACATGACAGTACATACAGGATACCATATATATTAAAAAATTAAATACAAAAGACATAAAACTACCATAAAATCTAATTTGCATCTTACCATATTTTTCCGAATTATATTAAATTTGGTTTAAATGTAGTCGTCTAACTAATGCACCCGAATTAAATACAACTGTTACCTTGGACTCGAAGGACAGATTATTTATACCTGCATATCCCACAGACGATTCCGTAGAACAGGATAGCAAATTTTATCCGTCTCTTTTTAAATTGTTTTCCTGACCATCCTGCGCCACCATTTGCCATAAGTTCTATGAGAAGTGGCTAGCGAAACCAGTTTTATGTTTATAAACTTTAGCAAATTTTATGAGTTCACTCAATATCGAAGCGAATGGTAACGGTTTATTTTTTTTAATGTAGGTATATTTTTTAATCCAATGTTAGAGACATTGGTTTTACCCGAACTTTGACTTTGATATATTTAGAATGTTACTTCATTAAAATTTGTTTACGCCCATTAATATTATAATATATTTTTTACGTAAAGTTTGACAGACAGGCTATCTGTTCAAGTGATGGTAGATAGGTGTCTACCATCGCCTATAAACGCAAGCGACGCGGACGCCACATAGCAATGGAGTCTGATTTCTCTAACTCACGAACCTAACTATTTTACGATGGCCTTCTTTAGCGAGGTAGTTACTGCCGCCATATGGAAGAATGCGTGCCCTGCTACAACTGGAGTATAATTCTTAATTGACTTTATAGTCTAGACATAAAAGGTATGTTTTGTAAACAATGTCATAATAGGAAAAGGTCCAGCTTTTCACCAAACCCCAACATCTAGGAAGGGTCGTATGTTTTTTAAACAGATTATTAAAAATTTTATCAGCTTGCAATGTCCCTACAGGTAACTATTGGCGACGAATCAAATGAAACATCTTTATATATAATTTATGTTAAGATCGGCTGAAGGTCCACTTGATGGTAGGTAGCTACCGTCGCCTATAACACAAGCAACGCTAAAGCTGCTGCAAGTGTGCTGCCGACTACAATAGGATTAAGGATAAAGGATTGGGGAGGAATAGGGAAATGGGCTCTGGCATCCCTAACTTCACTCACCGAAACACAACAGCACACATGCTGTTATTTCACGGTGGTCTTCTGTAAGGGGGTGGCTACTTCTGTAAGGGGACTGCGAAACGCAGTGTTTTCAGATACAGACTAGAGACAAATTTGAAAAGTTGATTTTTCAAAGTTAACCCTGCCGGGAATCGAACCCGGGAACCCTAGAACAGAGCGTTAAGGCAAGCACCCCAACCACTCATCCAATGGGCTCGTCAATTTGGTTAAAAACAATGTTCCACACGGTGAGATTGTTCTACACTCATCCTGCGACAACTCGTCCCAATATTGTATTTTTCCAGGACTAAATGACATCCATTTTTATGACAATATCTTTCTATAATATGAAAGTCGTGTTTACCGTATACTTACATATTATTACCATTTATATATCGAGAATATGTAGTTGGACTTTTATATTCTTTGATTTGTTAAATTTGCTTCCGCTCTGAATAATTATTTATTGAAACATCTGAAATATGATCTGAAGATGATCGATTCTATTAATTTTTCAGTATATTGCTTATTGACCGTTTAAAAATCAAATACAATTTTTTTTCGTAGTTATTTCTTTTACATAATAGGTTGGGGAAAGTTTCTTCGTATTTTAAATATGAAAATTCCAGATTTTTTGTCAAAATTGTTTTTAAACTCCTTTGAATTCGTATAATAGACCATAATAATTTGTGCGATCGAACAAATTCTCGAAATACGGGTACTACGAAAAAATTTGATCGATTTTCTCGAATACTTCCTAAGGGCTATCTAAGTGGTATCCGCTATCGCTGTTGGTCGCTTTAGTACCCAAGTGATATTCTGCCGAATATTTTGGTATGGCTTTCCGCTGGAAGCGCGTACCGGAGTGGTACGCGATAGGTACCCCGTGTTCGCGATCTCATCTCCCCGCAGACTACAACTCACTGAGCCTTTGTCGGAAAACCGTACCGGCTCCGGTTGCAAATACTGCTTAGATTTTGTACATAGGCCATACACCCAACAAACGTGTAATAAACTTAATTAATGAACAGTTAAAAAACTACACTGACGGTAGGTACCTACAAGATGCTAAGTAATAATGATTTAGCAATTTACAACTAATTTACAGGTCGTCAGACAGGCTGACGGTCCATTTAATGGTAGAGCGGCTACCGTTACCTATTTTATCGTTTAAATAACTTTTCATTAGATATATTTTTTTTATCTCTATAGGATGTAAATATTGTTTAGTATAAATTGGTATTGCGACTGTGATATTTAAAGCAAATATTTAGTCACATAGAAACCTTATGAAATATTACAATTAGGACGGAAAAAATGTCAAGTAAACAACGTGTTTTGGTGGAGTTGTTTACAGTGGAAAATCCTTAAATAAGAAATCTATATATACATATATAAAACAAAGTTGGGTTTGTTCGAACACTTATAACTCGAGAACGGCTGGACTGATTTTCATGATTTTTGATTTGTTGTATTTGTGTCTCCTTCCCGAATAACAGAATAACTATTAAAACATCTGAAACATTCACAAAAAAAAAAAAAAAAAAAAAAAAAAAAAAAAAAACAATTCATTTTCTCATATATTTTGTATGGATGGTATTTTTTGTTGATATCTCGAGAACGGATTGACAGATTTCGATGATTTTTTTTGTGTTCGTCTCGGCTTCTAGAAGTTACCTCGCGCATTGGAAAGTTCTTTTAATGTTAAGGTCGTCAGACAGACTGACGGTTTATGAGACAAGTAACTGCACAGGTGCTCCAAATGCGCTGCCGACCATAGCAGGATTAAAGATAAAGTGTTTAGGAAAGCGATAGGGCAATGGGCTCAGACATGGGCATTTTCGTTAAAATTTGTACCTCTGCCTGGTGTTATTTGATGTCCCTTCACATTTTTTCTAAATACTTAACATTTGTCTGTAGATACCCACGAAATATTTATTCTAAATAAAAGTTAAGTTTATGGGGCATCGCTATTATTCGAAAAGAATGTATAAATAAACATCTTTTAAAATATATACAAAATATAATCAAACTTGTCAAAAAACATTGTCAAGTACTGTCCCACAGTGAATTTGAAAACTTCATTATAGAATTTCTCATTTGGTTTATATAAATGGTAACATGGTAAACTATGGATGCGTTACTACAGTTCATTTCTTTGCAAATTCATTAAAGGAAAAATAGACGCTATGCAATATGTATTTTAAATTTAAATTACATCTAAATGATGTCTCGTAGATTTCAAGAATCCTGACATGTCAGAGTTAGTTACGCTATTTTTGTAGAGAAATAAAATATTTATCCAAAATTTGGATCTTTTTAAATTACTGGCAACTTCTTAAGCATTTGTAAACTTTGTCAAATGCCATTTTAAACTTTATGCCAAAGTGTTATACGATACGAATTGGTTATTGCGCATCTGCTATGGTAAGTTTTCCAATATATTTTGTCAGTTTAGTTCAATGTTTTGTGAAATCTTTAAGTATAAAATGTTTTAATGCATTGTACATATCGTATAGTGAATTTCAAGTAGAGAGCGTATGTTTATAGAAAGTTATTTGATTTTAAATGTTAAAATACTCTGCAACTATTTTATTTCTATAACGACAGGTACAGTTACGTCAATTTCGTTACATTTTAATGCGCAACCTGACCGTAAATGTAGCGAAACTGACAATATAAAGCTGAGTACATATGCAAGATTTGTCTATTTTTCATAAAATCATAGGTCAAGCATTTAAAGAAAACAGATTTAAAAAATAAAGCCGCATATTTTCTTACGTGCATTTGCATCGTTTAAGTAAAAGTTTTATAAAAGTTTTTGTCTTTTTAGATATCAAAATGGTTTTGACTGCAGCCGAAAGGAAGCGAAAATACCAGAGAACGAAAATACATATAGAGAAATAATCTATAGAAGCTTGAAGAATTAAGAAAAAGTGCTTGGAAAAAATAAAAAATAAAAATTGACTGTGTGATCTCTGCTTTAACTTGTCAGTTTAGTTATGTAGGTGTCAGTTTAGTTATTGTCCCATTAGATTCCTTGTATATTATGTTGATTTTTAAAATTATAATAACTTTAAGTATGTTTTTTTTTCGTTCAATATATAATATTTAGTTTTTTGTAACTTTGGTTAAATGAATGTATCATTTAAGGAAAGAGAAGGTCAGTAAAACTAAAAATAGTGTTCACTTTTTTACAAACCGTAACGAAATGATTGTTAAACTTGTTATTGTGTAAAATTTTTGAAGAAAATAGTAATGAAACTTTGTTTTTCTGTTTGTGTATCTGATTTTAAGTTACAAAAATTTCTAACATACAAGTTAAAAAGTGTTTATTAATTTCTAAACCAAAAACCTTACGTAACGTAACTGAGCAAGATTGTACCTCTGCTCTATAAAAACTAATAAATTTACTTTAAAGCTGGAAATTAATCAAGGATCTTTTTATCTTTTAATAAATTTCAATATATTTGTTATAAAGATAAATCATTGTGGTCAAGAAATTTCGATAAATTAATATTTGACCAAATAATTCAATTGGGTACAAGTTTTGACGAAAATGCCCACATTCCTTACTCACTCACCGAAACACAGAGAAGTAGGCATAATTTGTCTATTATATTATTCCTACTTCTATGCCGAAACACAACAGCACACGTGTTGTTATTTCACGAAGAGGGTGATTTCCTCCTATATAAAAAGATACTCTGTGGTGATTACTGCCGCCATACGGACTACCCAAATGACTGCGAAACGCAGAGTGGCCTTTTTTTGCGTCGGAAAATCTGGAATCAGGCACCCCGGGATATCACGATATGGGTGATCGTTATCTCATATTTATGATCACAGTCCACAAATAAAAAGTTATCTGTTAGCCAAAAGGGTACCTAATAGAAATAATTTTAAATTGTCTCGCAGTCTTTCAGTGAGAAATCACGCTGATCAGTGATCATCAACATTATTTCAGCCGCAGGACGCCCACTGCTGACCTGCTGACCGCAAGACACTGAGGAATTTTGAACGAGAAGATGTCTCGGAGCTTCTCGAACGCTGCCCATCCGAGCTGGATTCTCACTGATAGAATGCAGAAATAATCTTCTTTATCACGCCTTTGTTATGTTTTAGAATAATTCGTGATTAAAATAAATAATTTTGATTGAAATAGCATAATTATTGAAGAATAAGCCTCAAGAAGAAGAACCTAATTGAGCGCCATCTGTGGTTAAATAAGTAAAGAATTTACATTAGTCTGTATAATAACTGGGTGTTGCTGAAGCAAGTTTGAAATATACCTGGTAGATGTCGCATTTTTATGTTTCGATCTGTAACTTATAACAATCTTCACAATAGATAAATCAATACTATTAATATTAGTAGTAATGTTTGTATATTTATTTGTTTGTTTGTATGTAGGAGGTAATCTTCAAAATTACTCATCTGATTTATAAAAATATAATATATAGTTGAATAGAATTGATGATACAGATCCTAGAACAATAACTGAACGCGCTTCGCAAAAGTACCTATATTGTCAAGCGTCAATGTATGTCAGGCGTTATATTGCTTTACATATTTTGTTAGGCGCTATTATATCTTTCATTATTTTTTCAAGAAGTCGCAGGCAACGGCTAGTTTACTATATTTTCATAAAATGAATTTTACCATAAAATTAAAGCCTTAAACGCTAGTGCTATTTTTATATAGAAGTCGGAAAGCAGGCTAATGGTATAATTCATGGTAGCCACCTACCATGAATTATACCATTAGCCTGCTTGCCGAGCCAGCTTACCGTGGTCTATAAACACAAGCAACGCCATAGGGATTGCAAGTGCTCTGTCTACATTCATAGGTAAGAGAGAATAGAGGAAAGGACTCTAGAATTACTTTCCTGTTATTTTACGGTGGTCTTCTGGGATGGGATGATTATTGCATCAGAGGGTATTCCAATTTATGACTGCGATACGCAGTATTCCACTATTAGGTATACCTACTTGAACTTTTTTGGCCTTATAGTCTCGTAAGTTAATGTGTTGTTTTGATTTATTGTTTTATCACATTTCTTTTTTTATGTTAAGGTCGACAGACAGGCTGACGGTCCACTTGATGGTAGGTGGCTTGTTTATAATAGGTGCTGCAACCTCCAATGCAAACGACCATTGGAGGATCAGGATAAGGGAATTTGGAAAGGGATAGAGAAATATGCTCTAGCATCTCTTAATCACTCACCGAAACACAACAGCACACATGCTGCCATTTCGGGGGTGATCTTCTATAAGGGGATGGCCGCCAGACGAAACGCAGTGTGCGCTGCGCAACTTTAAAAAATCCATTTCCAAGGTTGACCCTGCCGGGAATTTAACCTGGGGCCTCTCAGAGCTTTAAGGCAAGCACCCTAACCACTCATCTAATGGGCTCACCATGACAATAAGAGCACAATCATAAGGGACGCGGGTTGACGCTGGGATCCAGGTTGTATTGATGGAAAATAATGGGGAAGCCTGTGTCCAGCAGTACGCGTCCTTCGCTGATGACGATGACAACGTTACACGTGGGGTCGACCTACGCTGCAGGGTTGCCATACCTATCGATTTCGTTCCCAAGAGCTCCAAAGCATTTCTTATCTATATTTATATCTATATCAATACATCTATAGATATATTAGTATAACATATCACATAAAAAAAAATTATGATATACATGTAATAAAATCGTAAACGAGCCATGTCCCGTACATTAAATATCAAAACAAAAATTATAAACGTTGTACTTATTGTTACCGAGGACAAAAGATAGTTTTTAGTATTTTTGTCTGTTTGTGCGTTTGTGCACGCTAATTTCAGTAACGGTTTAACCGATTCAAATGCTGTTTCCACTGGTGTATTATAGCTAGCATCCCTTAACATTCAGTGTTTGTTTCATTCCAATCGGTTCACAAACAAAAAAGTTATGCGCTATACCGAATACGACGCGTTCGAAGTAGCGGGTTCAGCTAGTTTATATTAAACTAGCGACCCGCCCCCGGCTCGCCCGGGATGAAATTTTTATATATAAGAACATTCCCCGTTTATTCCTCTTTAAATTGGCGAAAACCGAATTAAAATCGGTCAACCCGTTCTCGCGTGATGCCGTGACCAAGGGAAATGGGGATTCATTTTTATATATAGAGATTTAGTTCCCACTGATTCGTTTTTATTCATGGGAACAATTTAATATGTTCAATTTTACTCTTGGAGCTGCTGGGAACTAAATCGTGGAGCGGGTGGGGAAAAGTCGAAAAAGCGATACGTCACATGTTTAGTTTCTATTTCAAGATGGTTGGTGACTGGAGCTACCAAATATCAAATGGGCCATCCCATTTGATGCCACGGTCTGCTGCCCTTCATCAAAATTGTAAATAATACTAAATACTGTAAGGACAATGCATTGTTTATTTGATAGGCCGGAAGATGGGTGTGCGTCCGTGACACGATTGTGGCGACAATGATATTGTACGTGCTTATCATTGCTAAATGTGCCAATGATTATTTCGTAATCCCTCGCAGACTCTGAGTAGGTGCCGCCTATCTTATCGGACGTGATATCTGCGTCTGCGTTTCGATAAAAATTATACGAACGTGCCGTACTCAAATTCCATTTGATTGAATATGCGACTACTAGCGATCCGACTCCGGCTTCGCACGGGTGCAATTTTTTTACTACAAATTATATGTATACACAACCTTCCGCGTTTATCGCTCTTTCTATTAGTGAAAATAGAATCAAAATCCTTTGGGTGGAGAAAGAGACTGAGGGCGACAGAGACTTTAATGTACAATACGACTTTTTTATGTTAAGGTCGGCAGATAGGCTGACGGTCCACTTGATGGTAGATGGGTACCGTCGCCTATAACACAAGCAACGCCAAAGCTGCTGCAAGTGCGCTGCCGACTGTAGTAGGATTGGATAAGGGATTAGGAGTGGATAGGGAAATGGGCTCTGGCATCCCTTACTCACTCGTCGAAACACAACAGCAAACATGCTGTTATTTCACGTTGGTCTTCTGTAAGGGGGTGGTTACTGCCGCCAGACGGGCTGCCCCAATGACTGCGAAAACGCAGTGTGCCCTGCCTAAATCTGAAATATATATATTTTTTAATTTCTATAATTGTACACTGGTAAAGGTCCGTTTATATCTTCAGAGAACGAACTATCAGACACGTAGCGTGTCAGATAAAATAATAAACACATCAAAAAAGTCTAAGCAACACATACTATTTCAAATTATTAATCAATTATTATATCTTTTTTTACCAAGTAGGTAATACCTATGTAAACTTTTTTGATCTAGAGGACATACTGGCTGGTTGTAAAAAAAATTCGAGTATCATTTGTTTTTTTTTTTTCACAAATTTAAAAGCGAATGCATTTGTCCGAATGTTATAGCGTTTTCTTTGCTTATTAAAATTTAGTATTCTGTATCAATTTTATGATTTAAACAATAATTTGAAAAAAGTTTTGAGCAAATTTGGATTTTGAGACATTTTTTATGTCATGGAGCGACGTCATTTGAACGCAGATGAAATGCAAAGAGCTGTAGGGATGTTGCAAGCGGGAAGAAGTCAATCTCAGGTATCTCGGTATTTTGGTGTCAACAGAAGCGTTATTTGCCGTCTTCATCAGTGTTACACTAACACGGGAGATCCTGCTGAGCAGCACCCAGGTCGAGAAAGATGTACAACCACACGGCAAGATCGATACATACAACTGATTGCAAGACGCCAGCCGATGTTAACCGCCCGAGAGATAGGTTTAAGGCTACAAAATTCAAGTGGTGTTGTTGTTAGCTGCCAAACTGTGCGAAATCGACTGCATGAGTATGGCCTACGAGCACGACGGCCAATTAGGTGCCCACCGATACGTCACGGGAATCGCGCTCGTCGAAATGAATGGTGTAGGGAACACATTACATGGACCCGGGAACAATGGGATAAAATTTTATTTTGCGATGAGTCTCGATTTGGGTTCAAGCCTGATAGAAGGTTAAGAGTGTACCGTCGTCCTGGAAATACTGAAAGACTGAGGTGCGTTCAGGAAGTGCATCCATGCAACGGCTCCACAGCTGTTATGGTATGGCGGGTATTATGAAAAACAGACGAACTGAGCTCGTTTTTGTAAATGGTAACATGAACGCTGTAAATTACGTTGAGGATGTTCTAAGGCCTTATGTTCGTCCATTCGCACAAACGCTTAGCTCCGATTTCACGTTGATGCATGACAATGCGCGTTCGCATACAGCTTTGCACACACGGGAGTACTTGGCAAGGGAAAACATCCTGGTATTGCCTTGGCCTGCACAATCGCCAGACCTCAACCCCATCGAGCATGCATGGGACATGCTCCAGAGACGTGTTTTGAAGGACTTGGATGGAGTGACAACAACCCAACAACTGATGGACTTACTAAAATATCAATGGGAACAATTGCCGCAGGATAACATTAACAGTCTCATCGATTCTATGAATAATCAGTGCCAGCAAGTTCTCAATAACAGAGGAGGCCACACTTTGTATTAATTTATGCAATTTTAGTTTAAGTTTAGTTGATTAGGGGTGCCTAATCAACTAAACTTAAGAGTCTCCAGTAAGCAGCGCTCAACTCCGCGTTGAGATCACGCGCTAACGCTTTAAAATGTTGTTGTTTCACCTAGAGTGAGACAGGGCGTACACCAAGGACAAAGGGCGGCGCCTACCGCCCTACCTCATACCGTTCCCCCGCGCTAGAGTGATTCGCTGCAGATTCGCATCAAAATTTTGTAGTTTTTTAACTGATTTTCGTAGTTTCGTTCTCATTTGAAAACCACAAATCAATTTCGAAAAATGCTTTTTCTTATGAAACTAATATAGATTAATCGATGTCGGAAATAGATTTTGACTTCGATCTAAATTATATTTTGGCTGTAGTATTCAGCCGAACTGAACAGGGTTTTGGGGGCTAAACTTGTACTCTTTCTATTTTCTTTTTAATAACATTTCAAGAGTCATTAACTAATTTCAGGCATAGATATGTCTTATCTCATTGTATTTACAAAATTTCATGATAATGCAATGCGTTATTTTAAAATAAGGACGTAACTACGTTTGTATGGAGAATTGAGCTTGCTGAGGACCCTTAAACTAAAATTGTTATTTTGTACTACGTACATACAGTACTTACTCGTAATTATTGTTAATTAAGACTATTAAAAAAATAAAATAAAAAAAAAACAATTGAGGTTTAATATCAAAAAAGCATTAAAAATTAATATAAATGTGAAAACACTAAGGATTTAATGCGAAAACACATTGTAAAATTGAAATTTGTATGTGTTGCTTAGACTTTTTTGATGTGTTTATTATTCCATATGATATGTAAGAACTAATTCATATCTAACGTAACGTGTCCGTTCAGACGCCATCAGACACTGTCCGCACACGGACGGCATTCGCGGAGAGAATATTTTGTCTGAGCCGAAACGTGTCTGAGGGCCTGTGCCCCAGAATCGGAACCGTGCAAGTAACTGCCTGCGCAGAGCGGCCGCTGACTCGTCTGTTTTTGTCTGATAAGGCACGTTTCTGGTACGCTAGATGCAAATAAACTGTGTCTGACGGTGCTGAGACGATACGTGTCTAATACGTTCGTTGTCTGAAGATATAAACGAACATTAAGTGTCAGTATCACATACGCCATTTAACTGAATATGTATTTAATGATTTATGTAAATCATTAAATAAATTTATGACAATGACAACTGCTACCGGAGTGATACGCGCACGTTCGTATAACAGCTGTGGCAGAGAGGATAATTAAATTTCATTCAAAAATCCTGGAAAAATCTTGCTTTTCTTGACCAACATTTTCTCTTAAAAATTTAATAAAAATGTTAATTCCAAAATTAATCCATACTTATTAATATTATAAATGTGAAAGTAACTCTGTCTGTCTGTCTGTCTGTTAAATTTTCATGCCTAAACCGCTGAACCAATCATCATGAAATTTTGTCAGGGATGAAGGAAAGGACATAGGAAAGACAAGGAAAGGATCCTCTAACGCCTTAGTTCCCATAGTGGTCCAGGGTCCATGGGAGACTCGACAGGAGGTGACAGGAGTCTACGTTGGCGTTACAAAAAATGGGGGTGATGAAAAAACTTATTTCATTTAGAAATGTCACTTACTTCATTTATAAAACTCCCCATTCGCGGTTGGAACTCAACCAAACCGCAAATTTTCCATAGTCTTCACATTTTTGTCGAGTTTGGGAATATGATAGTAATGTAGCTGCAGGGGGTCCACCGGAACCAGCTAAATTTTTAAAGTGGTCTATGGGAAAATAAGGCTGGACAACTGCAATAAAGATATTAGGCGTTATATTATTAGTTGACTAATAAGTTAAATCTTTGGTTACATAGCGCTGTGAAGTTGTATTCGTGCAATAAATAACTCTGCAGACGAACTTGTTAAAAAATAACATCGAGGTCGCGCGAACTTCTAGAAGCGAAAGGCAGTTCAATGCCCCCACAACCACATTTTGTTTTGACAATTTTTGCTATGTTTGATTGTGTAAAACGAACACAAGAATAGTATGAAATTATCATCTTGATTTAGTCTAGACATAAAGTTAAAATTTTTTGAATCGTGTCAGGCAAGTAGATCTAATTAGAAAACCTTACACATCATCACCAGCTCGTGTCTCTCCACTGCTGGAGGTAGGCCTCTCCCAAGACTCAACTCCACTTATCCTCTGCTCTTCGCATCCAGCCGCTTCCCGCGATACCTTTCAGGTTATCTGTCCACCTAGCCGCAGGCAAAGATTTTCAACTGTACCTATAGATCATGCAAGACGAAAGAATCCATAATTAAGAATCCATTAGAACCACGTGGTACAAAATCGCCAATTTTACAAGACTATTTAGCTATGCCATGGCCATCCTGATTACTGCGATCAGGATCAATATTTTTGTAGGAAAATTTTACCAATGCCCTCTCTATATATTTAATCTTCTTGGCCGCAGCAACCCACGCTGCGTTTTCAAATTCGTGGCCTCTATACGAGAACTTGTCTACCCCATCGGTTATTCTGCTCTGCGACAGATGTGACCTGCCCATTGCCACTTCAGTTTGCTAATTCTTTCGGCAATGTCGACAATTTTGGTTCTTCGGCGAAATTAAGAGTTTCTGATCCTATCCACCAAAGAATAAGTAAGTAAGTAAGTAGCGACAATAAGTAAGTAAGTAAGCTGAACGACTTTGAACTTGTGGACCATTCCTGCTGTGAGAATCTACGTTTCGGCACCATACGTCATCAAATGGCAGGACGCACTGATTATAGACCTTGGTCTTCAGACATTGCGGCAGTGGGGACGAGAAGAAATGAAAAACATGGATACTACAGGTTTATGTGCTATAATTATTATCCTCATTTTAACTCGTCTCCCCCTCAAAAAGCCGAAGTAGGAGGGAGACGGTATTACCCCCGACAGAAGCACAGTCGGTCGGGGTTCAGGGCGAAAAGGACAGAAACCGACGCACGATCCTGGCCGTATCGAACAGCACCGCCTTCTGCATCCGGGCCCGGAGGGAACAACCACGAACCGCTGTTACTATTGAGGCTGATTGGGATCAACCCATTGACGGGCAGAACAACTGGGATAATTTCAGCGGAGGCTACAGCCCACATGTCGACGATCTCGTGGACCAAGTCGAGGTACTTCGTCCTCTTCTCGGTTTCAGCCTTCACGAGATAGTGACATCCACCAAAAACACCCGCGATTGCTCCCGGTCCATCAACACGATATCAGGTTTTTATTGGTGCAAGCTGTGCCTCTTGTAATTGCGGTAGCGTCTGCCATGTGTGGCTTCTCTTTTTCCCTTGTTGTGTGTTTTTTGTCTGATGCCTGCCTCGTTGAAGGCCATGTAATAAATAAATAAATTATGAAAAAATAAAAATGTCAGATGGCTGTTTCTAGGTGGAAACATTGTCAGCTGATAACCTGGACGGTGTAACGCAGGAGCCAGACGGGAGCATCTATCGCCTATTAGTACACCAGCTGCGAGTTTTCCCTCAGCATACTGTTAGCTAGTCAGCATTTTCATTAGATACCTAGGCACTCACAGTGTAAATATTATTCGCCGTACCCGCTTATGAGCAGTGGTGAATTTTGACCAAAAAACACTGTTTGGTTAACATTTTGTTAAATACAACCTTCAGAAGCATTTTACGAGCTATCGCCCGAGAGGAAGTTGGTCATGAAAATCTGTTGCTGGCTTGCAGACCAGTAACACAGCAGCACAAGTGCTGTTATTATACGATGGTGCCGACAGACAAGCCGCCCAAATGACTGCGAATTGCAGTGTGCCCAGCCGCTCCCTACGAACAAACAAACGTCTCTTTATATTAGCAGATATAAACGCTTCCATAGTTTATCAAGAAGCCGCCCCACGTCTACATTTTAATACAATACAAAACAACGTAAAAAAGAGTAAATAATTTTATCAGTATGATGATAACAAATAGATAAGAATGTCCAAAGTCGATTCATAAGTCGCTAAAATCCAGTTTAGACTGGTTCAAATTGCTTGCTGTGGGTCATTGCGAACGTTTCTTTGTTATTGTGTATTAAGGTGTGTCTGAGTTGATTTTCATTATTATAAATTCTGTACAATTAGCGACCCGCCCCCGGCTTTGCAGTGATGCAAAATCCATTTCACTAACCCTTCCTCATGCCTTATCTTTAATCCTGCTGTAGTCGGCAGACCATCAAGTGTACCGTCAACCTGTCTGTTGACCTTAATATAAAAAAGACAGTTCAGGAATCTCCTGATGAAGAAGTATACTAAATTATAAAAAAAATACGCAGGCAAAGCCGAGCAAAAGCTAATTATCAATATAATATAACTAATATATAAAATTCTCGTGTCACAGTGTTTGTAACAAAACTCCTCCGAAACGACTTGATCGATTCTTATGAAATTTTGTGTGTATATTTAGTAGGTATGAGAATAGGTCGTAAAGTATTTTTCACCCTCCTAACCCCACCCCCTTTTTTAAATCGCGATTTTAGTATTTTTGCCTGAAACAATATTCAAAAAAATTACCGTCGTTAATTGACGTGAAGTGTCGCGTCATTTTGACACATGGTTTGAAAATAAAATTGGACCTGATAGGTGGCGCCACAATCGGGTTAGAGAATTATTTTCTGGTTCGGGCAGGACTACGTCTGCTGGGTCAGCTAGTTAACAATATATTTTGACAAAAAGTCAAAATTCCAAAAATTCAAAAATTTACAAATACCTTATAGTCTTAAAGTTAACAGGAACTTATTGACTGGTATTATGTTATTACAGTTTCCAAACATACATAGTATAAAATTTCATAAAATATGAACTACGAAATGTAATCATGTATTTGCTTTTATATAGCGAAATCTATTCGCATCCACAAATTTTTAGATACACTTGTTTTCTTGAAGAGAAAATGAGGATACCACATCTCATTTCACTATCCCGTCCTATTTCCTTATCCTTAATCCTACTAAGCTCGGCAGCGCACTTCGCACCTGTGGACAGTCAGAACATCTGAAGACCTATACATTAAAAAAAACTATTAGGAAAGAGTTTAGTTTATTTTAAAAATTCGACAAAGTAGTTTCAAAGAACGACACAAACGAAAGACTACCTCTTTATGTATAAAATGAGTGAGTAGTTCCGGAAATTGCTTCCAAATAGCCTGAAATATAAAAATCTCGGTATAGCTACAACTACTTTGAATGAATTATTATGAAACATGTTGATATATTATGAGCAAAATAAACGAATTTCATGGAAAATTGTTTTATAAATTTACTAGTGAAGAACGCATCGCTGTGGCTCATTTTTTTCCCCTTCCTGTTTGAACCTTGGAATAAATAGTATAAAAACACTCTGAAATGTTGTGAAAAAATTTCAAGTCGTCCATTATTTATAATTATATTTAAATAAATTTAGCTTTTCGTATGTTAATGTCCACAAAACTCGAAAACAAATATAGTTATATATTTTGGGGGCGTCCTATGGGAATGGGATACAGGCCGAAAACAAGAAATAAAATGCTTGTAGTATAGGTACACAATCTCCGATAATAATTAAAGATACAATGTAAATGTGAACAATTAATTTTGACGAGCCCGTTGGATGAGCGGTTAGGGTGCTTGCCTTAACGCTCTGTTCTAGGGTTCCCGGGTTCGATTCCCGGCAGGGTCAACTTTGAAAAATCAACTTTTCAAATTGGCTCTGGTCTGGATTTGGAAAGTAGTGGCAGGGCACACTGCGTTTTCGCAGTCATTTGGGCAGCCCGTCTGGCGGCAGTAACCACCCCCTTGCAGAAGATCACCGTGAAATAACGGCACGTGTGCTGTTGTGTTTCGATGAGTGAGTAAGGGATGCCAGAGCCCATTATCCCCTCCTAATCCCTTATTCTTAATCCTACTGCAGTCGGCAGCGCACTTGCAGCAGCTTTGGTGTTGCTTGTGTTATAGGCGACGGTAGCCACCTACCATCAAGTGGACCGTCAGTGCTGACATTAACACAAAAAGAAAATTAACCGGCTGCGGCTTCGGAGATGGGGGGGGGGGAATGGTCGGACAGACGGACACACGAGTGATCCTATAAGGGTTCCGTTTTTTTATTCGGACGTACGGAACCTT
The DNA here is from genome assembly GCA_910589475.2 of Bembecia ichneumoniformis. Taxonomy (NCBI): domain Eukaryota; kingdom Metazoa; phylum Arthropoda; class Insecta; order Lepidoptera; family Sesiidae; genus Bembecia; species Bembecia ichneumoniformis. Next base: position 7,673,568 of record OU342538.1, on the reverse strand, counting down.
AACAATGAAATCTAACATAAATTTTATTTTATCAACAGTTTTAGTACCAAGGGCACGTAAACATGAAAGAAAATTATTACCTAGCAAGATATTTATACTTGAACTGATAAGTTGTTCAAAAAAGATACACAAATTAATCTTTTTTGAAATTAACTTCGTGCAGCCTTCTGCAAAGTGTTGTGGTGAATGCTCCTAATAACATTTTCTACCTCAAACCTTAGCTGTCGACTTTTTCTAAACAATAGTTTTTTACGTGATCTCCTTAAAAATAGTCCAGAGGCGTCAGATCTGGACTTCTTCGCCATTTAAATGTCCCGTTTGTACCTATCCAGATAAGAAATTTTCATCAAGATAAGCACTGGAAATTCCACTATTGTGAGCTTGTTGAAAAACGATATTATTTTTTTCCTCTTCCGGTAGAAGGATTAATTCATTTTTGTAAAAGTCTAATTTTTTTATGTATTTTGCCATATTCAGATGTTCGTCGTAAATTTGCACCAAAACAACCATATTGCTTCTGATTCCGCAGCAAACATTCAAGGTAAATCTGACCAGATTGTTTTGCAAACACGGAATGGATTTAAACGGGAGCAATAATGATTGTTTATACATTCTATAATTATTGAAATTTGTTTCATCAGACCATATACAATGTAGTCTAAGAAATTTAGGTTGCAGGTTATTTCTGTTCGAATATTCTGGCAGAACTCTTATATTCTTTGACGACCTCCGAAATATACTTAGTTTCTGATCATTATCCATCACGGAAACATTTATATTTGTACTTTTTCAAAACACTAAGTACACGAGTATGGCTGGTGCCTATCTCCTGAGCAGCTTCCTTATTAGAAGCTTTCGGGAAACACTTCAAAGTATTTCAAAATGTTTAGATCAAAATCGAAAAAGTTTAGATTTTGTTACTGTGGGTGTTCTAAAGGTTTTTTTTGGAACTTCTAATATTCATTAAATTTTTCACCATTCGTGACAAAACTTTTCTAGGCGGTATTTATCTGGATACCTTTTTTTAATGTTAAGATTGGCAGACAGGCTGACGGTCCACTTGATGGTAGGTGGCTACCGTCGCCTATAACACAATCAACGCCAAAGCTGCTGCAAGTGCGCTGCCGACTACAGTAGGATTAAGAATAAGCGATTGCAAGGGGATAGGGAAATGGGCTCTGGAATCCCTTACCGAAACACAACAGTGCACACGAGTGGTTTTCTGTAAGGGGGTGGTTACTGCCACCAGACGGGCTGCCCAAATGACTGCGAAACGCAGTGTACCCTACTGTCACTACTTTCCAGATTCAGACCAGAGATCGCTGTAGATTGCAATTCTTTATTGAAAAGTAAGCTTCTAATAAATAGAATTGTTCTTGATACGCCATCATTACACAGTTATATATATATATATATATATATATATATATATATATATATATATATATATATATATATATATATATATATATAATATATTTATGTTATATCGACAGACAGGCTGACGGTCCACTTGATAGGCAAGGTGGTTACCGTTGCCTATAACACAAGCAACGCTACGGGTGCTGCAAGTGCGCTGCCGACTACAGTATAGGATTAAGGATAAGGGATTAGGAGGGGATAAGGAAATGGGCTCTGGCATCCCTTACTCACTCACCGAAACACAACAGCACGTATATGCTGTTATTTCACGGTGGTCTTCTGTAAGGGGGTGGTCACTGCCGCCAGGCGGGCTGCCCAAATGACTGCGAGACGCAGTGTGCCCTACCACTACTTTTCAAATCCAGACCAGAGTCAATTTTGAAAATTACATTAAAATTATATTACGAAACGAAATGTGCATAGAATTATTATTACCATAGATAAAATACTACTTAACCAGTATAGATGGTCAACCTCCATATAACGATCTGAAGCCAATTTCATATTGGGATTTCCACTCCCTAGATGTCACTAATAGTCTCGAATTTAACATTAATGTGTATTTTGTTAAAAATTATAACCAACAAATTCAATCACGCAGTTATAGTTCCTTATTATCGTGGTAATAACTAGAGGGCGACGTTGCTGGGAGTACTTTTATGTATGATATTATTCCATTTCATGCATACTTTAATGAAAATGATTTTTTATTTAGATATTTAATATTATTATATCAGAAAACATTATGTTATTAATTTGTTTTACAATAATTATAATGCATAATGACCGTATTACAAAAATAACAAATTAAAATGTGTGAGTTTTCATTTTTTTCTTCGTAACACAATCGACAAAAACTGGTTAATTTTATCTATGTTATAACTAACTGAACCTGGCCACGCTTTGCTGTAAGCTCATTTTTATTTTCGTTTCCGCTGAAACTTCGGAATAGAAAGTATATATAACATCGATGATATATAAACACTCTTGTGATAAAATGCATCGCTGTGTAAAAAAATTAAGTTAATTCATAGCCCAGTTTTTCAGCTTTCTGAACACAAACATACGTAGGTACCTAAGCAAAATTATATCTAAGTATGTAAAGATTATGAATACAAATAACACAAAACATAATTAATATTTTATCGATTGACAAGACGGCCCTTTTTTATCGCTGTTCGTGCCCACTTCCTTTTTACCTATATTTTAAATAAATTTTAGTAGTGCCATCTCTTGTGCAAGAGAATTGACTGAATGGTCGACTGCAGCGACTCTAGCGGATTTTTAATGACAACAAATAAGCGACAAACTACACAGGCGGCATCTAGATATAAGCGAAATTGGATAGGGTACGGATTCAATGTACGTGAGTGACCATCTATACTGGTTAAGTAGTATTTTATCTATGTTGTTACCAATGAAATCTAGATTTTTATCTAAGTCTTCAACAAGGTACCTAGAGATAGATAAATTAGCAAGCTTGTACTTCATAGCATGTCTTTGGATGTTAGAGTTATAAGAAAACCGGCCTTTTACTTGTTGAAAGTGAACAGTTCTAGTCTAGATTATGTTGATTAAAGCCCTTGTGTACTAAATATTACATTTCATGGATATCTTGTACTACAGACGAGTGTAAGACCTAATGTTTCTTGGAGAAACTTTATCTTTAACATTGACTGTATCGACTAGTAGTATAAATTAGCGAAAATAATTATTTTTTGAATTTTTAGCTGGTTCGGTTCCCGGTTTAGGTAGAAAATACTTGGCACGTTGGAAACAAAGAACTTTTAAATAAGATTTATATAGCCTTAGCTCAATCAGCTTTATGTTAATGTATACCAATATGGGAATGTATACCAATTCTAAAATCTACAAAGGTCATTACTCAGTCATGTACTGCTATCTTGACTGCTACACTTAAACTTAATAAATCCTTAATTTATGACCCTAAATTTACTTAGTTATGCTTTTATTTATATTTTAACTTATTTTTTTATTGTTCTTTTTGTCTTAAGTTTACAATTTTAGTAGTATAACTTATTATTCAGAAGCTCAGACAGAGGGTATCTCTTTCTTCCATAATTTGATACCTAATGTATATATAGGAGTAAGTTATTTTTATTTATGAAATCTTTTAAATTACCCCCATATGTGTAAAATCAAAAATGTTTACTTAAAAATGAGTGTAAAATAGAATGGATTGTTGTCATAAATGAAAATTGTCATTGGAAGGAACTAGCGACTAAGATACAGGCTCGGCTTAGTACTCAACCTAATTAAATATATAAAATGGGACTTACACAATGCACATGTTTATAGAATTTTAATAAAATTTGCTGCCCGTTGACGATTATTTCTAATAAAAAATATATAGTTAATAAGATAAGAAATGATATAGTTGTTCATACAAAAATTGTTAAAACCGCCTTTGCTCGAAGACAATATATTACCCAAACCTCTTATATATGTATATAACACTTCCTAACACACACTTATATACACATGCAGACTTGCACATACGCTTATATCTTTGGTTTTTCTAAGAGATAGCTACAAGTGTTTATCTTAGTCTAACTAAGTTTTAAATGATTAGAGGAGCTGGGTCTCCTGATACAAGTTTTCTTATACTTACTAGGAGTGCCCCTACAATATAAATTTGTGAAGAAAGTATTCTTAAAGAATAAAGAAATAATTTGTATTTGTTTATTTTTAAAAATGTTTTATTTTAAGTAAAATAATCTATTTTAAGAATTTAGCCCCCGTATATTTAAAAGTATGACAACTTTGCTTTTATTGTAAGTACAAGTTAGTGTAGCTTAGTGATTAATAAAAAGACTAGATTTAACAAAAGTTTAACGTAAAACGTAGCTTACACGTTATCGTAGTAATTTATACAATATAATTTTCCATAACACGAAGTGTTGTCACGTGCGCTTTCAATTAAATTAATATAGGTATGGAATAACTTGTAGAACTCGTTTCGAGAAAAACGTGCGTCACAAAAAGTTGATGATCGGTAATGACGTCTGCCGCTGATGCACAAATAATTCCCAAGAAGGTTTTTCTGTTCTATTTTCAATCTATTTATACTATAATAAATAAAAAGTGAAGTGTCTGTTTATAATGTCTTAATATCTGCTTTTTACTAAATGTATGTCAAAGTATATGCGGTATCTACCTATAACAAAAAACCAATTACAAATGTCTTTCTGTCTGTCTGTTTATTCCGGTTAATCTCCCAAATGGATGGACTGATTTAGACGGGACTTTCACTGGCAGATAGCTGATGTTATAAGGAATAATTATGGTGCCTTTTATTTTAGAAAAATAAAAATAATATGTTGGGGGAAAAAGTTTCTTCGCATTTTATATGAAAACTCAAGACTTTTTTTTCAAAAGTTATTTATATTTAATTATTAATATATAATTATATATGTGCCATTTTGTTCGATGACTTTTTGACATCTTGTAGGTAGTGACACGATCCCGTTGCTGTAGAAATTGTGGGACTTGTGATCAAAAAAAAAACGCGACAAGTAGGTTTGGCAGTCCTCTCATGATGTTAACCTGACACTGCCTAAAGAATCTGAAGAGACCGAAACAGGTAGATATCTGAAGGTGCAAGGTCAGGGATATTTGGCGGCATTAACACCTCCCAGCCAAACTCTCTTAATTTTTGTCGAGTGGCTAAAGATGTGTGTAGTCTAACGTTGTCCTGATGAAAGACCACACCCTTTCTATTGATCAATCACAACTTCTTTCTTTAATCTTATCAGTTGTTGGCAGTGAAGATCCGAATCGATGGTTCTGCTCGGCAGTAAAAGAACAATGCCCTTCCAGTCCCACAACACACACAGCATCACCTTATTGGCTTATGCTGCACTCGCACGTGGCAAACCAATATTTTTTAAAATACCTACAAAGAATTCCCCTTTCGCACGAGTATGAATATGAATTCCCCGCTGCCACTAATACAGAAGTACAGTTAACTTAACCCGGGTTAACCCGGGTTTTGGCACTATCTGTGAAACCTGACCGACCTTTGACCACGACCTTTTTCATCACCAGTTCAATCAATCTCTTCAAAAACGGTTCGGTTTCATTACGTCTCACTAAAAAATCGCAAATGAGTACACGATTCATATGGTTTCTTTCAGTGAGCTCGTGTGGCACCCAAAAATCGAGCTTTTTTGTGTGCCTAGCTTTTTACAAATGGGTCAAAACTGTTTTGTAGTCAATTCCCAGTTCTTCAGCTATGTCGTAACTACTGACATGCCGATCTTGCTCCACTTTTTCAAAAATGGCGTCCATTTTATCCGTAACAGGGCGACCAGAGCGAGATGCAACTTTGACATCAAAATTCCAGGATTAAAAATGCTTAAACCGACTTAGTGCTACTCTTACTGACACTGCATTACAAGGGGCACACTGAAATGATCGGGAATAGAATATTTCGGATTGAGATGTTTCGATTGTTCGATTTATGATGTTGAAGCACCGAGTCAAACGACAATATACCGCCGCGGAACTCGGCATAGTTCCGATGCGGTCGCTCAGCACTGTTTCTTCTGCAGGTCGAACAAGAACAGCGGTCACGCCTGAAAACATCGCAGCCGTGCGAACTATTATATTAGATGACCGTCATGTAACATACGAGCAGATTCGGGTTGTTATCAGTATCGGAATGACTGTAATTCAGTCGATATTTACATAATGAGCTGTGTGTAAGAAATCTAGTTTCCCGCTGGGTTCCCCACAATTTGTCCGAAGAGCAAAAGGCTCGTGTAGATTGGTGCTGGAATACTCTGCAACGCTTCAACGGAGGGAAGTCAAATGCCGTTTATAATATCTTCTCAGGTGACGAATCATGGATTTATTCATACGAACCTGAAAGAAAACATTAGTCAGCAGTTCGGGTCTTCGAAGACGAGGTCAAGCCAACGAAATTGGTTCGCTCCCGCAGCGTGTCACAGAAAATGGTCGCTACGTTTGTCTCGAAAAAGGGGCATTTTGCTACAATTCCTTTACAGGAACGCAGAACAGTTACCGCCGAGTGGTATATCACGGTTTGTTTGCCAGAAATGATAGCCGAACTCCGAAAAAATAACCCGAAACGTCGCATCATCTTACATCACGATAATGCGAGCTCGGAAGACAAATGATTTTTTGAAGCAGGAAAACGTTGAGCTGATGAGCCATCCTCCGTACAGTCCTGACCTGAGCCCAAAGGATTTCTTTACATTCCCTAGAATGAAAGATTTATTAACGGTATTAATTTGTCAACGGTTTGAAGACCCCGAAGCAGCTGTGGAAGCGAACAAATCAGCCATTAACACATCAACTTCAGACTGGAATTACTGTTTTAATGATTGGTTTGCACGAATGGAAAAGTGCATTAAGTTGAACGGAGAATACTTCGAAAAACAATAAAATACAATTTAGCTATACCGTGCATGTGGTTTTTCTTATTCCCGATCATTTCAGTGTGCCCCTCGTAGGTCCATAAACGTCACAATTGTGTTCGCTGCTTGTATTTTTTTTTCTTTTTTGTAATAAAATTTTAAAATGTATAGAATTTCTTCAAAATTTTACCGGAAACAACATTGTACTAATTTGTTTCTTTTTTTGAAATGTAACCTTTTTAATGTCATCAAAACCAGTCAGATACAAAGAGATTTTATTAAAAGTTTAAACATACTATACGAGAAAAGACTTTTCCCGACTTAATATGTATTAAAGCGCCATCTGTGATACTGCATTCCAGATGGATGATAAATTAAAATTTTGTAAAGATTGCGCTATATTATGGTCGGCATACATCCAATAGTAAATTATTACTGTGTTAACCGGCGTCGGTTGCAATGCAATTTTATTTTGGCGACCTTAAGTCCACGTCGGCGTAAAAGTGCTCTTTTTTCTAACAGAACCTTCTGATGACCTCTATAAAATAATATATAAAAATAAACAAAACAATCGCTTATTATTAATTAGTATTCATTTCCAAGGCTTGGCTTGTAATAATTAATCGCGATATTAGATATTATTAGTGCATCGTACGACCTTGAAGAAGCAGACCGGAAACAGCATTGTAAGGTAACATATCAACTAAAGATATTAAAAACGCAAATATCGTAAGAATGTTGTTGCTGTTGTGAGCATGATCGGATGTTAGTTTCTCGATAACATGGATAACAGATTTGGAAGAAATATGGCAAACAGATATTTTATTACCTGGCTTAAGATTACTTTTCAACCTGGAAAAATGTTAGGTTCCCGAAGGATTGTCTAAATATTTTAAAAAAATCGGCGCCACCGTTGTCATAGCGATAAAGATGTCAGGTGTAATAAACTCATATATACAGCTACTTATAAAAATTAGCAACTCTTAAGGGGATATAAATGCGTACCTGTTAGAAAAAAGAACACAAGGCAATGTCAGACAGGACAAATGAATGTTTTATAAGTTTAATATGAGAACTGTGTTAATGTATTCATTTCGTTTAAAAATACGACTCAAACACATTAGTTTTGCAAGATAACTCTCTGCTCATGACGTAGTAGATATAACTTGTGAAAGCTTCCTACCAAACTGGTTTTCGTCAGCATATATTGCACTAGAAGCCTAACACGCATTAGTGAAACGGAGATGAAACTAAGTTAGTTACTTACGCCAACTTACGCAACGACAAAGTGGAAAGAATTCGAAATTGCCATTAAACTTGCGCGTTTAGTTATTTTCTAAAACCAGGTGGTGTAGTTGTCGTTTCGCACGATTATATTTCGTACGGAAAGTGCGAAACGCCACATCTCTATATATAAAAATGAATCCCCATTTTCCTTGGTCACGGCATCACGCGTGAACGGGTAGACCGATTTTAATTCGGTTTTCACTAACGGAAAGAGGGAAAAACGGGGAATGTTCATATATACAAATTGCACCCCGGGCGAAGCCGGGGGCGGGTCACTAGTTTAAATATAAATATATATTTAGTAGTCGTTTAGCACACAGATTTTCTGAAGTTCCTTGAGTTCGACACCTTCAGAAAATCGTAGTAGGCGATTGACACACATTGGATTTTATATTTATTTTAATTTAATTTAATTCATTATTCGGCTTACTCAGACCCAACGTGTTAGTATTTGATTTCAATGAATATCTTAGGAGATATCATGGTTTTAAAATAACTCCACAACAAAATCGTTGTTTGTCTATGCCTTTGCGCATAGACAAACAACGATTTCAGTTCAATAAAAATGAATATATTCATTTATAATAAATGATGGCAGGCAGGTTGACAGTTACTAACGTGAAAAGGGTTTACCAGCAGCAAGCAGTGTGCCCTGTAACTATTGGGTTAATCTATGACTACTTATTTACAAACGTTTGATATATTATTATCGTCGACTCTTGTTAAACAGGTTGTGGATTTGATTTCACTGTGTTTTTAGCTGTTATGTGATCGCATATGACGTAGGTAGGTAAACCTACCTTGTATGAACAAACTCCAATGAACTGCGCAAAACAGACTTGGACTTTGTACGACCTTGCGCTAACCGTTCATTCGTGAGAGTTGATTTTAGCCGGTTTTTATTTTTGCATTGCGGTTTCACAATGCGGTTTTGCTGGCCAGTAATATTATAGGATAAGCTCGTGCAACATTGAGAAGACCAAACAAGAAAACGGGGCTTGTTCCATGCTCATCCTATGACGACTAATCAATTATTTTTTCCTAACTCGACCGATTTGTATTTATACCTAGTGATTAACTTGGTATATTCCCATTCGCCACCAGTGGTGGCACTATTTTTACAAAAAATAATAATAAATATATAAAATATTAAACTTATGAAATCAACACAATGTTTCATTTGAATTATAACATTATATACTATTTTGTCGTCTATGTGTAAATAAATAGATAAACTCATTACGCGCTATCGTTTCGTTCTTCAACTTTTCATAGAAGATTTCGACTTTTGCTTTTATAAGCTGTCAGCTTTCGCTGTCGCACAGATTTCAAAATGACAGTGACAGATAACGTAACGCTTTTTAGGTTACGCTTGTATTAATTTTACTCCTCATAATTTCCATACCGGGGGCCTAATATGAAAATCGATTCGTAAGGAGTCATCTCCTTAAGAATACCTTAAGCTCATTCAGAGGTACCTACAGCTTGCCCCCCCAAAGATAGAAGTTGATGATAAAAGTCTGAGAAAGTTAAGTGTCTAGTGAGATGAATACCGACATTGTGATGTTAATGATTCAATTATTAAAGAGTCAATAAGTATAATACCATTTTTTACACGAGGCAATCCTTAGGATATCTCAATGACGATCAATTGAACACTTCTAAAATACATACCGTACTCGTACCTGTTAGGTAACTTAAGACTGGCTATAATATGTTTATTTTCTATTTGTATTTTCAACATAACACCAAAGGTTCCTTATTTATATCCTTTGGAAAATTTTCTTTGTATTCGACAAAAAAGGCATAATGCCTTTTTTGTCGAATAATAATTATAATTATTAGCCTGTTTATATATGGGTTTTTACTGCGAAATATTTGTGTTACAGATTAGCATAGGTATGTATATGCATATATGGCACTTGGCTTCTGCATATACATATGTTTACGCATAATTACACCGTATGATGAAGAAGTTATGAATAAAAGAGGAAATAAAAGAGGAAACATTTTTATATTTTTTTACCAAAGTAAAAAAAAATAAAAATAATGCGCTAAGTGTAAAGTATGGGAGATGTTAACATTAGTGAAAAAAAATCTAATAAATTTCGGAAATGGTTTTTAATAAATAAAATATCATTTATTAAATTTTCATTTATTTTTTAGCAAGTCAACGTTTATTTTGTTACTACTAAGTTTAGTTAAAGCAATTAATTTATAACAAATTAGTTTTTGCCAGGTTCCGTTTTTTTTTTATTAGGAGGGGAAATGACGTTTACGCACTATCCCTCGTCGACGGGGACAGTCGACACAATAAGGGAAAATCTAAACACTTCCAGAAAATCTAAACACAAGGACCAATCCCCTTTGACACCAGTCGGGAAGGGGCGTGGCTATCATCGATAGGGTGGGGCGTTCGAGACTTTCTGCCGGCGCGAACGCTTTTTCCAGAACGTTCCATTGTTAGTCGTAACAATATTGAAATAATAATTGAGTATTGAAATACATAGCCGATATGCAGCCGATCGTAAATAAAAAAATAATTTGAAGGTATGAAATCTGTCTTCAGGGTTGCATAACAGTAGCTGTTTCATTTTCTCTGCGCCAATATTACCAAAATTATTTATAGCAACGCGATTTTAACTAGCAATACTGAATTTAAGTAGGTATGGAAATATTTCGACTGCATTCGCAATTAAAAACAATTTACCTAACAAGTTATGCATATTATTATGATATGTAAATCGGTAATTGTTAAATGCACAGGCATAATGAACAATAAAGCGACCGCATAATATTTATTAATATGCACTCCGTCATTCGAATATTTAATTAAGATCTATATGCTAATACTTGGGGGACAGTTAAGTTGCAAGACATTTAGCATACAAAGTTCATTTGTATGCTAAATGTCTTTCGAGAAATTTGTGGGTTATCGATCTAGAAAATATGTATATGAGTTCTTATTTATTCTCACAATAGCTTTTGTCTACGAGTTAAACTGCGCCTCTTTTTCTTAAATGATGAAATATAAAAAATATAATGCCGGACAAAAATATACCAGCAATTATTCAATCTTTATGTTCACATATTTCTATCGAGCGTTGAATTTTTGGAGTTTATTCCATAAGAATGGATTTTCCCCCGGTATGGAAATTTATGAGGAGTAAAAATAATATAGTAAAAATAATACTAAAAAGTGTTACGTTATCTGTCATATTTGTGCGACAGCTGACGCATATATCCATTTACCCTATTTTTCTGGGCTTACAAAAGCTTAAAATAACAGTGTAGTCCCCGTTGAGGAACGAAACGATAGCGCGTCATAACCTGCCGGGTGGCGCAGCCACATCTGTCGTCGAAAAATGAACTATTTGAACTTATAAAACGCAGTGAGATCTGTGTATACCGAACGTAACTAACATAATTTTTGTTGGAACACGTGAACACACACACACACACACACACACAATTTCATGATGATCAGTTACTAGGTAGTGTGGTGTGAAAGCGTAACAAACAAATAAACAAACTCACTTACGGATTTATAATCGTAGTTAGGATACTTCATGCTTTTTTACAACTTTTTCGGCCAATTAGAACATGTTCAGTGAACTTCACATGATTTAAAAACTGTGGAGTAAAAAATGTCTTACTATTACCACAGAATAAATAATAGTACTAGCGTACAGAAGTTTCACTCCTTTCACATTCAATGTGAGCGACGGTAGGCAATTATATCACAGCACACACGGAGTGACAGAGGCCTGCTATAACCCCACGGTGTACCACCTGCGGTACCATTCCACAGTTTAGGTATAATCCGCCGGCCGTTTGTGGGAAGAAACTAAACTTGGCGGGCTGTTGCTCGCTAGCCGCAAGCTGCTGGGGGCGGATCGCTAATCTTATATATAAAAATGAATCCCCATTTCTCCTGGTCACGGCATCACGCGTGAACGGGTAGACCGATTTTAATTCGGTTTTCGCTAACGGAAAGAGGGATAAACGGGGAATGTTTTAGGATATATAAAAATTGCACGCCGGGCGAAGTCGGGGGCGGCCCGCTAGTATTCAATAAAAAAACATAATTCTGAATTTTTAAATATGACACAGATATTTTTCAGACATTATAAATTTAAAATTATCTTAAGGCGTACTTAGGTGTTTACGTGTTTTTTTTTATCTTTAATGAAGATGACGCATCGTTTCTGCAACAAAACATAAATAATTGATGGAAGATTTATATAACAGGTAATATCAAAATCGTATCGTTATTTAAGCCCTTACATGATTTGCAATTTTATAGCAGAGCCTTCGATATAATTTTGTTCTTTAATCTTCGTGTAGCTGACGGTAAAATACAGGGGCGTTGGTCATAAACTAGGCAGACATAAAATGTCTTTGTTTAAAAACCTTTGTGAGTGGTTCGGGATGAACAACGATCGTTGTTCAGAGCGGTTGCGAAGAATGTCAAAATTGCAATGATGATCAGACCAACCAACGGTAGAAGATAGCACCGTAAGAATAGAAGATGTATCTTCCTACGAAGTGTACTTTCACTCTCTTTGTGATCCGAGGCGACTGTGGCCAAGTTACAACTAAGTGTATTTCGGACAGGCTGTTGGTCTACTTACTACTAGATGGTAGTTGGCTACCGTCGCATTTAAAACATGTAACGGCAAAAGTGCTGACCTTTGTATGAGAAAGCACTTCTAATTTCCAATTTGTCCCTGCTGGGAATTGAACCTGGTACTTATCCTTGAGGCAACTCTCTGTAAAACGTATAATTCGTGTGAATGTCTATTGAAGTGTATACTGGTTATGTCTAGACTTAACTGGTTATGCTCGCACTTAAAACGTAAATAATCAGGTAGGTGTGTATGTAATTATAAAAAATTGTAATTGTTGTTTACAATTGAAATAGGTATTGTAAGTTCTTAATTAGCAACTAGTCAGATTTCAGTGGAACTTAATGGTATTATCAACATTATCAACCAGTGCCTCTCTAATGCTGGATATAGACTTTTTTTTACGTGGGGAAATCAGCGATCCTGATTCAACTGCCAGCAACGGGGCGCTGGCAGGATATGCGGGATTTCTACCAGCTAAAACCCCACGGTGTTCCTTATCCACGTACGCGTGGGACGGGAGAGAGGTGTCAGCGCGAGCATTTCGTCCTGCTCTCCCGCCAGCGTTAGCCCGCTCGAGCGCCTTCATGATTCATCGGTAGGGGAAGGGATGGTAGACTCCCTCCTCACCGGATGGCATCTGAAATTTGGGAAGCCTTTCAGGTCGTCTGTCCACCTGACCGCAGGGCGTCCTACGCTGCCTTTTCCAATTCGAGGCCTCCATTCGAGAACTCGTCTACCCTATCCTCTCTGCGATATATGTGACCGGCCCATTGCCACTTAATCATAAATACTAGATTTGTAAAGTTATTGACATTTTTAAAATAATTTATGTTAAGAAGACTCACATTTTCTCTGATATTTTCAACTCATTTGCGAAAAAGTGACCATGAATTAAAAATTAAAATCGACAACATTTCGATTGTTGTCCAAATAATGTATTTGGACATGTACTCTTTTATTTGCAATAATTAGCAAAGAGCAAATAATACATTTTTTATATCGGTTCATTTTTAGTTCAAAAAGACGTTTGCAGTAGGTACTTAATATTTATATCAAACAATAACAATCAACAATATATTAATCGATACGACTGATTAATGGTTCCCAATGATAAAGTATTTAATACGCAATTGTCTGAAAAAAAAAATACCACCCAAAATTACCGTCTAGTTTTGGATTCGCGAGGTTTATTACTTTTTCTCGAATATAAGTCATAGATAAGTAAAGTCATAATATAGTATCGAAAGTACACATTATTTATAATGTTTTTGGTCGGTTTTTCGAGTAACAAGCCATTTTGATCATTCATTAGAAGCTATTGTTACGACTAACCATGGAACGTTCTGGAAAAAGCGTTCGCGCCGGCCGAAAAAATTTCGAAGGTGTGAGACCTATCGATAGATAGTAGCACAAGTAGTCACGCTACTTCCCGGTTAGTGTCAAAGGAAATTGGTCCTTATGTTTACAACATAGAGTTCACATTCAACAGAAATAGCATTCCCGAACTTTCAATGGACTTGTTTATATAGAAATGGGATAGAAAAAATTCCGTTTTTAAAATTATGTTTATATTTCTAGTAATTCGAAATAGATCGAGACTTTTGGCGCCAAATATATATACGAGAGCTGGCGGGCGGGAGAGACAGTTTTGTGCGTAACAGCGATTCGAAAGCGACTCTTCGGAGCTTTTGCGAAGTTACCTGCGACAGTGAACCGGCGATTCATTCAGGGAATCATTGACGATTTTTGGCAAGTTGACGGTTTCATCAATTTTGGAACTCATCTTGGTTTGTGGAAATAAATAGTTAGTTTCGCCCTTACACGGCATTGTAACTCACCCCAAACGTAACACTATATATAGTATTTGTGATTATTTGACGTTAAAAAAACGTATCTATCTATCCTCTTATGACTAAAAATGGTGCTGACACTTAGACAATGATGAAATGTCTTTTACAAAATTACAGATCAGTCATTGAGCTATGCAGTGGGCTATATGCATGATGCTTGGCATTTCTCTGAAGGATATGATCCGAAATACGGAGATCTGACTGAAAACAAAGGTCGTATAGCGGACGGGCGTTGGGGTAGACTTGGAGTTGAAGCGCTTCGTTGGCAAACTGAAACCTCAAGAAGGTGCTAATATATACTGCGGAGGGCAGAGGATTGAGTATTGTGCATTCAATTAAAAAGGGTTACAATTATGATATAGAAGATTATTATGGTATAATGACAAGCCCATTGGACAAGTGGTTTAGGTTTTTGCCTTAAAGCTCTGTCTCAGAGGTCTCGGGCTCGATTACCGACAGCGCCAATTTTGGAAATGAACTTTTCAATGTTGTCTCTGGCGGCAATAACCACCGCTTTACAGAAGACCACCATGAAATAACAGCATGAGTGCTGTTGTGTTTCGGCGAGTGAGTGAAGGATGCCAGAGCCCATTGCCCTGTTCCTTCCTAATCCCTTATCCTTAATCCCACTATAGTCGGTGACGAACTTGTAACACCTGTGGCGTTGCTTGTAATACAAGCAACGCCACAGGTGTTACAAGTGCGGCGGTAGCCATCTACCATCAAGTGGACCGTCAGCTGTCTGTAGACCTTAACATAACAAATGTATAAATATTTATATATATATTTTGAAAGGACATGTAGTGAAGACAGTTAATAATTTTGAATGTGCAGAATATTCAGTTCTGTCTGGACCAAGGTCCAGAACATCACAGCTGACGGCCAACCTCCAGAATAGAGAGGCACTTTAAGAAGAAGAAATGACGTAATAAACACACATGATAAAACTCTCGTCTACTCGAGAAGTCAAATTCCGTCAAATTTGACAGGATTTCCGTAATAAATGGTTGTTGTTTTGGCCTTTGACATTTAAACTGCAGTTCGCAGTCTACTTATTGAACGGCCATTGTTACTAGCCACATAAATAATGTATTTAGACATGTACCTACATATATTACTTAATTGATTAAGTTTAAGTCATCGATGGTTTAAGTACTATAGGAATTCATTGTTACAATAATTATAAGCTTTAAGAATAAAAATACCTTACGTTTAACTATCAAAATTCAGGTTATGTAATCTTCTTATAATATATAAAAATGAATCCCCATTTCTCCTGGTCACGGCATCACGCGTGAACGGGTAGACCGATTTTAATTCGGTTTTCGCTACGCGATCTTACATCTCTGGGATGCTTTAAAAAACGACTTCGCTCATCATTGATGGATGTGCAGAGAAACGCTTAGACGAGACAGTTTATGGGGGCGGCCGGTCCATTTTTTGTACATTCTCGTGTGCTATTGTATATTTACAGTGACGTTGCCATATAGATAACTCGCTAGTGAAAGCCTTCAATAGTTTTTAAGAAAATTTGCAATAATTTCAGCCATGGATTGTAATCGTATTATGAATTGTCCCGCGTAAATGTTTTTTTGTTTTCTTTTTCTCTGAATTTCTGGTCCCTGGCAGAATATCAGTGTTGTGGTCCGCACCACAACTGTATACTGAGTCAGGGTTTCTTTTCCTCTTCTTACTTGTTCATATATTTGTTTGTTTATAATTATTATTTGTTTATATATGTATATTGTGTTTATTAGAGGAATAAAAGATGCTTTCTTTCTTTCTTTCTTTCAAAGAGGGATAAACGAGGAATGTTTTAGGGTATATAAAAATTACACGCCGGGCGAAGCCGGGGGCGGGCCTCTAGTAAATTAAATAAATTAAAAGTAAGCAAAACTTTTTGTATAGCATATAAATATATGAATAACGACATGTGACTATGAAATACCATATCATACATTACTAGCTGAGCCCGCAACTTCGTACGCGTGGTATTCGGTATGGCGCGTAATTTTTTTTGTTTGTTTAAACAAACACTAAATGTTACGGGAAGCTTTCTACAATACATCAGTGAAAACCGTATTCAAATCGGTTAAGCCGTTTCTGAGATTAGTATGCACAAACACAAACAGGGAAAATTTTAAAAACTATTTTTTTTTACCTCGGTAACATAAGTACCTACAACGTGTACAAATTGTTTTTTTGAAAAAATATTTGATGTACAGACACGGTTCGTTTACGATTTTATTATATGTATAGAATAGAAAAAATCTAATTTTGTATTAATTGTAGTGAAAAAAAAAAAAAAAAAAAACAAAAAAGCTGTTTATCCGACCGCTACTAAACTTCACAGGATCACCCGTTGGGCTAATCTGAAGATTGCCTGAAAATTTTATTAAGCGGTTTTTGAGTCCATAGGGACTTTTATGTATAAAAGCTTAATACATTATAATATGTACGTAATATAAACTAGCGACCTGACTATACGCGTAACGTTGTTTGGGATTCAGCAAAATGTTTTTTTTTAACACGATCATTCTTGTGTTTCTAATTGAGAATCGAAACCATTCTGTTATCCGCTCGAACACACACAAAATTATACCAAAATCGGTCTAGCTATTTAGGAGGAGTTCAGTAAAATAAACATGTATAGAAGAAATTAAGAAGAAGATAAAAGATGTTTTTGATCGACTTTGTCCCCGGATTTCGATAAAAAATTAAACAAATTTTGCTAAAGTTTTTTTTTTTATGTTAAGGTCGACAGACAGGCTGACGGTCCACTTGATGGTAGGTGGCTACCGTCGCCTATAACACAAGCAACGCCACAGCTGCTGCAAGTGCGCTGCCGACTACAGTAGGTTTGGATAAGGGATTAGGAGGGGGATAAGGAAATGGGCTCTGGCATCCTTTACTCACTCACCGAAACACAACAGCACGTATATGCTGTTATTTCACGGCGGTATTCTCTAAGGAGGTGGTTACTGCCGCCAGGCGGGCTGCCCAAATGACTGCGAAACGCAGTGGTGCCCTACCACTCTTTTCAAATCCAGACCAGAGTCAATTTTGAAAATAACATTAAAATTTCCAAAGTTGACCCCGTCGGGAATCGAACCCGGGCGTTAGGCAAGCACTCTTGCCACTCATTCAACGGGCCGTCAAGTATACCTTATCTCATTAAAGTTTGACTAAGTTGGTATTATGTCGTGAAATGATATATTGCGACTCGTCCAACTTACCATCAAGTGGACCGTCAGCCTGTCTGACAACCTTAATATGTAAAAAAAAACTAATGTTAATCGTCCATATACACGCATATACATTACACTGAAGTTAATTTGACGAAATCTTGTCGCGAATCTACTTACACTTGCCGATTTAAATCTGACCTGACAAATTGGTCTGACCAAACAAATTGGCGTAATAAATGTGATAAAAACATTCAATTTGACCAAGTAATACTTACTATGCATTCGATTCGAACACCTGTGTGAGTGTGACCGCAATAATCTGCGTACAGCATGACGTCTAAGAAACGATATTTTCCGTACAAAGTTCATAATCGATTTCTAGAATAACAAATAGTTTAACATAACAGGTGTGTCAAGATGTGTATTTTTAACATTCATGCAAGTACCTACTACTTTAATACGAGTAACTCAGTATTATCTACTTAGATTATCTTCTTTACATTACACGTTGGTGTTTTTTTGTCCACACCTACTTTTAATTTTACGGTTACCTGTATTACTCTGCGACTATTATGTAATTAATTGGCTTTTAATAGGCCCGCATTTTAACTAAATGGGTAGGTACTACCAAGTTTAAAAATAATTTGAAAAATTTCGTTGTTGTTATCATATAAGTATGCTACATACTTAGGTATCCATTGTTTATTTGATATTATTATTAAAAGTACCCTAACTCAGTAACAGTTGGAAATTCAACTCTCGAAGTTATTGACCAGTAGGTACATTTACTTGGGACAAACAGTCCTGTTAGATAGAGCTAACTTCGAGATTCGTCAATCGGCGAAACCATCTCGGATGGGCAGCGTTCAGAAAGCTCCGAGCTCTGAGACATCTTCTCGTCCAAAATTCCTCAGTGTCTTAAACA
The DNA here is from genome assembly GCA_910589475.2 of Bembecia ichneumoniformis. Classification (NCBI taxonomy): domain Eukaryota; kingdom Metazoa; phylum Arthropoda; class Insecta; order Lepidoptera; family Sesiidae; genus Bembecia; species Bembecia ichneumoniformis. Next base: position 7,654,863 of record OU342538.1, on the reverse strand, counting down.
AAACAACATACCAAGTGTGTTGCCAGTGATGACATATGGCGCTGATATGTGGTTTCGTAACTATACTCGTATAAGAGCTCAACGTCGCTCAACGAGCTTGACAGCCGTTGACAAGCCCGTTGGATGAGTGGTTAGGGTGCTTTCCTCAACGCTCTCTTTTAGGGTTCCCGGGTTCGATTCCGTGCAGGGTTCGATTCCGTGAAAAATGAACTTTTCAAATTTGGCTCTGGTCTGGATCTGGAAAGTAGTGGCACACTGGGTTTCGCTGTCATTTTGGGTAGCCCGTTTGGGGGCAGTAACCACCCTCTTACAGAATACCACCTAAAAATCACAGCACGTGTGCTGTTGTGTTTCGGTGAGTGACTAGTAAGGGATGCCAGAGCCCATTCCCCTCCTAATCGCTTATCCTTAATCCTACTGTAGTCGGCAGCGCACTTGTAGCAGCTGTGGCGTTGCTTGTGTCACCTTGTGTTATAGGCAACTGTAGCCACCTACCATCAAGGGACCCGCCTGTCTGCCGATTTTAACATAAAAATAAAAATTTGGATATGCATAGAGAAACGGTAAGGGTTTAATTACATAATACTTAATACATGATAATTTTAAGTATTTTCCACCTATTTCAATCTTACAAAATCCTATAATAATAAGATTTTATATAATATAATAAATATCAAAAACTAAGTAGATATATAAACACGAAATTTCGTGACAAGAAGATTTTAATGATTTTCCCTTGAGCTCTAATTCATCAAACTCTACTCTTTAATCATTGACCAGTTATGTGTGGTATACTTAGTGGTGCGGAGGTGTGGTAAAGTACAAGACATTCACCAATACATTAACTCGCTTATCTACTCGAGTGTAGGTAAGTAATGACGTAGAAAAGGTAGACCATGCAAAGATAGTAATTCTATTATCAATTCGTGGGTGTGTAAAAATCAGACATAATACTTAAACAATGTCCAGAGACAATTAAACGCTTGCATTTCTCGCTATGCGAAGTGTATTTCTTTTTGGTCGGATTATAAACACCAAGGCTTCACACGTAGCGTTTTGTTGTGGACTTCAAATTCATAATGCGAGGAACTGTGGTACCGTTCAAACGTTTGTTAATTCACTTGCGAAATTTTAATACGTTTTACATTTTTTTTAATAAGAAAATAACAATGTATTCCATCGCCGAAGCAACTCTGGCCTTTATCGTCCTTTACCTCTTTTCTTTTTTATTTGAAGTCGTAACCAGTTTGGTTGTATAGCTTTTAAGGGCTGACCAAGTTATATTTAAATATGTGATACCCGTAAATAATTTTTAGGATAGGTCGTAAGTTTAATTAGTCAACTATCAATGCAATATACTTAATTTATATTTAGTAAATAATTTTTAATGTTGTGTGATAACATATCGATTTATTAGTTAATGCAAGACTTTCGCCAAGCACTCTTAATGCATGTGAGTATCTATTTATAGTTCATGTTTAAAATACCTATACTTTGTAAAAACCAATTTTGCATTCACCTACATGTTATTTAGATATTGTGAAAACACTGCTTTCTCTTTTTCTGTGAACGAGTTTTTTTTATTTGGTAAGACAGAAAATTAATTTGTAGTATGTATTGCAGATGTAATTTGCTAAGAAATATAAAGTATTGCCAGTTTTAATGCGCTTTCTAATTTGTCTGGAGGTTTCACTAACAGGTCAAGGTTAATTTAAATGTCAGCACATGCCAATTTAATTAGGTATTTATTACTAAAATTTACGTGAAACATAGTGTTTTAAAATGTTCATATTATTTTTAAAATTCTTTATAATTTGAGATATTTTAATGGCCAATTTAAATTATGTATTAAATTTACACTATACATATTAACAAATATAATATGTATAAAAGTGACAAGTAGGTATGGTTACGTAAAAATAACCATAGTTAGAACTATCTACCCCCAATTTTTTAAATCGTTTATAAGTTATGTAGGAGTATTTAAAAAAAAGTTTTCATAAAAGAAATATACTTTTAAGTAGTATTTTATCTATGGTTATACCAAATATTTCAGAATTGCTTTCTGATTGGGTTACATTATTAAAATTTAAACATTGGCGGCAATGAATGACCTATGTGACCTCTTGTGAACCTAACTTATTATTATGACTATAGCTCCATCTATCCATTACAAAAGGTACAAATTAGTAGTCAATTAGAATAATGTGATAATGTAAATTCTTAACAAATGAGTTTTAGGTAACTTTAATTTAAATGTCAAATACGAATTAATGTTATGTCTAGAGTGAATTAAATAATTTATTAAATTAAATTGATAATATTATTCCCATCAAATGTATATAGTCTGTGTATATTATTTCCGTTTTCTCTGGCTGTCATATGGCTGTCAGTACTTGCGTGTGACATTGACATTTGAAACCTAATTCTTGAACTGAAAAAGTAAATAAAATTTATTTAATTTTATTTTTAAAATGCAATACATTTAAAAAAAAGTATATCGTTATCGATGTATATTCTATATACTAAAAGTATTATTCAATTATAAGGTTGCGTTTACAACGAAATATTATGTGGTATCTAAAATTAAATAAATCTCTTCTCAAAAGAGTAAACAAAAGAGTTCTAATAAGTAAACAGAGTTATTCAACGGTTAAAGGCGAGTGGAAAAGTGTTGTTGGTTTAGAAGTGCACGCTCAACTAAACACTGCATCTAAACTTTTCTCCGGTGCTCAGAATACTTTTGGTGGCTCAGTGAATGACTGTGTGTCTTTATTCGACGCAGCCATTCCAGGCACGTTACCAGTTCTTAATAGGCGATGCGTTGAATTAGCAATAAAGGCAGCCTTAGCGCTGTCTTGCAACGTAAATGAAGTATCAACGTTTGATAGGAAACATTATTTTTATGCTGACTTACCTGCCGGCTATCAGATTACACAACAAAGGGCTCCGCTAGCTAATGACGGCGTTATTAGTTTTCAGGTACTTCATAGAAAATTTAATTTATATTTAACATCCTTTTAAAGAATTGAAAAATAAAAAAGCCCCGTTGGACGACTGGTTACAGTACTTGCGTTGACATACTATTCTAGGGTTCCCAGGTTTGATTCCCGCAAAGGTCAACTTCGGAAGTGAAGTTTTCAAAGTTGACTCTGGTCTGGATCTGAAAAGTAGTGGCAAGGCACACTGCGTTTCATAGTCATTTGGGCAGCCATCTGGCAGCGATAACCACCCCCTTACAGAAGACCACTGTAAAATAACAGCGCATGTGCTATTGTGTTTCGGTGAGTGAGAAAGTGATGTCAGAGCCCATTTCTCTAACCCTTCCCAATTCCTTATCTTTAATCTTACTGTAGTTGGCAGCTCACTTGGAGCACCTATGCCATTGCTTGTGTTACAGGTGATGGTAGCTACCTACCATCAAATGGACCGTCAGCTTGTCTGTCGACTTAAACTTTAAGAAAAATAAATTTAGCGAAAAGTATATTTTGAGAATGTGATAAGTATATCTGCCGACCTTAACATTAAAAAAAAAACAGTATTTGAAATAATGGAACTACTTAATGGGAACAAAATTGTCCAGTAGTTACATCAATATAAATTTTGGGAACTGACCAATATTATTTTATTTAAAAATTATCTTAATACCTTGTAAAATTAGTGAAAAATCATAAAAAAAAAGGTTTGCTTTTTTAATCTCAACTTTATTTTTTAGTTAGTAAGGTTTGGATTGTATTTGTGGCAAGTACCTTATATGCTTATACTTCGAGGTATAAATTAATTATTTTCAATAATAATTAACAAGCTCAGAGGATGATAAGGCTGGTATGGCATGGCATATCTTTGCAAGACAAAACTCCCCAAACTAAAAAAGATTTAATTTTTTAATAATTATTTTATTATAACTGTCCATAGGTATTTACACCTGGAGTTCACAAGAAGCCCTACAATAAGAGTTCAAAGATTAAACAGATCCAGTTGGAGCAAGACAGCGGAAAGTCTCTACATGATTCTAAATCTAAGGAGAGTCTCATAGATCTAAACAGAGCTGGTGCACCACTCATTGAACTTGTATTTGAACCTGATTTAGAGGTTAGTACACTCTTTGTTAGTAGGTTAGTACACTCAACAAATATTTTATTTAATCAGCTATTTTTTTTTCATATTTTATATAATAATTAAGAATATCCTTCAAATTTTAAATCTCTTCAGTTATCTCCGAGAAACTACAAAAATTTGTTGTGCAATATTGTACCTTAATTCATAGGTTATTAGATTCCGCTCATTTTGGTAAAAATTGTGTTCACGTTGAGCTTAGTTCTTGTCTTAAGTAATTATTTTTTACTCTTTTGTTATACCTGATAATTAATTTCATTGCTTTTATTTACAAAAAAAAAAAACAACATTGGTTTCATTTTCACATGATATTTTTACTACTTATTTTAATTGTGTGTTACGTAGATTTATTATGGGGTCCTAAATACCTAGATAAATAAAACAGTGTAATATATTACATATAAATAAGTAAATCCCCAAGTATACGAAATAAAAGTGTGTGTGTCAGCTCCATATTACTTTACTCTATGGTCAGCTCCGACGTACGACTGGAGTTATTGTCTTTGACTATGCAATAGGAAAAGAGGGTAAATAAACGCACCATATACTACGACCATAGAATTAGGTGAAGCATAATTCATACCATATTATACTACGACAATAGAATTAGGTGAAGCAGCGACATCTATCGGTTTTGGGTAGAAATGCTTAGAAGAACATAACACTTGTTTTCATCACTTTCTAAAACAACAGTCATTTATGTTTTGTTGTACCCACCATAAATTGTAACTAATTTATGTTTTGTCCAGTATGTTCAATTTAACAAGTGTGAGATGATATTTGAACACTTTTTGACATAATAATGGTACATGATTTCAGGATGGCGAAGAAGCTGCGGCGTTAGTGAAAGAGTTGGTGTTAATTTTGCAACGTCTTGATGCATGTTCGTGTCGTATGCAGGAGGGTGCACTCCGGGTTGACGCCAATGTATCTCTCAACCGCGAAGGGGAGCCACTATCCACACGTACCGAGGTAAAATTACAATATAAGTTTAGTTTTTCTGGACAACTCAATCGCATACAATCTCAGACCGAGGTGTTACAGCATATCGAATTGGCCCTTGGTTAGCTCATTTAGGAAATTTTCATAAGCCCTTATTGTTAAAATTTCTCGATATTTCCAAATTAACATCTATTCTTGAACTAAAATAGGTTGCAAGTAAAAATTATTTGTATTAAAAGATCATGTAGCGATTTTTATGTGAAACTCACTGTCCGCGATTTTGTTCACATTGAAAAAATATAACACCTGATGAAAAAATCTGACATCCTTATATTGTGAAGACGGTGGCGCCACCGCAGCGACAGTGGCGCCCAATGTTTTATATTTTTAAATGATCTTTCAGTAACCTAACATTTTTCCATTATAAAAATATCCTATATGTTATTTCAGTCAATAAACTATCTATGTGCCAAATTTCATCCAAATCCGTAAAGCCATTTTTGCATGAAAGAGTAACAAACACCCATTCATCCTCACAAACTTTCGCATTTATAATATTAGTAAGATAGATTTATAGCAAGTAGTGACATGGTATACTGCATTTCATACCCACTGTGAAATAACAGCATGTTTGCTGTTGTGTTTCGGTGTTTGTGTAAGGGATGCCAGAGACCATTTCAATCCATTCATACCTAAACCCTTATCCTTCTACTAGGATAGGGAGCGCGCTTGCAGTACCTGTAGCATTACTTGTGTTAATAGGCAACGGTGGCCACCATCAAGTCAACCTTCTCATAAAAATAAGTAAATTTCTATTGAATATTTTTTCTAGTGTTTATTGATTTGTCCGTACAATTAGTACTGTCTAAATAACATCTTGCTTCCGTGAGCAGATATGCAAATGTTGGTATAAGGATGTTTGTCAGTAAACCGTAAAGGAAGGTCACCACCAACATTAAATGAATAATCTCAATGTCTTGATGAAATCTACTATGTAGCTTGTATGGAGTAGAGTGCATAAATAATTGCAGTAATAAAACAAGGGCTTAATTAGGAATTTTCGTTTTAACAACAAAGGAGATCAATCAAATCCTAGCCATTGCTTTTTGGAGATATATCCGCATAAACACATAACATACATCTGTATAACTTAACAAGTGGGTGGAGTAAAATTGCCATGTAAGGGTGAAAGGAGTCGATTTTATTCCTGCAGACCAACATATCTTCCAAATGTCACATGGCTTCTCGATTAAACCGTTAAAATCGCCAAAGTCGTCTCTAATTCGTTCAGTGTGTCGCTAACTCACTGTCGCAAATGTCTTCGCAAACACTCAACTTTCGCTTCCGTATCGCGTACCGTAGCACACTGCCCCTCGAGCGTCGATCCCCGTATTTATATTCGCGCAAAGACAGTCTGGATAGTCTTAGAAAGTACTCGAAGTTTCAAACAAGGTAACCATCGAGCGTAACCATTCTATCGGTTCTATAATGGTGCTTCAGAATGGTTTAGAATGGTTTCCTGGAATATGAATCCAATGTCGTAACCGTAAAGATCAATTTCCTTTTGTACTTGTTTAAAGGTGCGTGGTCACTATCCTTTGGTAAATATTGCATCCACTCCCGGAATGTTTTATAACCCCAATGCTAACCTGCGTTCCTTCGAGAAGGTTCTTTGGCTAACCGTAACCAATATAAAAGTTTCATTTAGTGTCGGGATACATTGCGTTCTCGGTCACCCTCTAACAAAAGACATATTATGTTAACGTCTAAAGAAAATAGAAGAAATTAAGGAACATGTATTGTTAGGTTTCAATGCTTGTGTGGATATATTTGCTCCATTCCAGAGCCTCTTATTCGTATTATCTCTCAGTGGTGAGGCACTTGCATGCCCTCTAGTGTTGTTCGTGTTCATAGACGAAGATAGCCGTCATTGATTGCCTTTGTCTATATCATAAACATTTACCTATTGATTGATTGATTTACTGAGTTCACGATGCATTTTGTGTGTGTATTTAATGTTGTAGTGAATAGTGGTTCTCTTTAGATAAAATTTTGATCCAAGTTGTTTCGTTTGTGAAAATATATTTCCATATATGCTTCTGTGTGTATAAAAACAATAATTTTGGTTATAGATAAAGAATATTGGATCTGTGAGAGCTGTCGCGGGCGCTATAAAACATGAAATAGAGAGACAGCGTTCAGTGCTCGAGAGCGGTGGATTTATCTCCAACGAAACCAGGGCGTGGGATGCAACAAATAAAGTCACCGTTTCTATGAGAGACAAGGAAGTCGTACAAGATTACAGGTCAGTATATTGAAGGATTTTGCATTTACGATTCGATTCACTATTTGAATAAACAAAAACTCATGTTTTGCTATTTTAAGTCTTAAGAATATTTAAAGTTTTATGAAAACATCTGTAATATGAATTTGAACTATTTTTAAACAATGTAATTACCTAGTAGTTTCAATAATTATTCTGTAGTCATTAGATTGATAATAGTTGACAACTCTAGATTTGACTATGCTTTGACTTTGACAGCATGCTATCAAAGCTCATTTTCGTGGCTCTATTCTTCGATTCTTTGAGCAGGTTAATTTAATTGTGATTTGTCAATAATTTTTTTATAAATCTAATCAGATTAACATTTTAATTTCACGACTTTTGTTCTAAGTGTGGGTACAAATTGGTAATTGCAATTTGAGATCTAACTAAATCAAACTAAACTGAGGGATTGCTAAAGTAAACTGTTTGTGATCCATGAATCAAGATTTGTTATAATCTGTTGGTCATAACATCTCAAAAACATAATGTATTTATAGCCATTGCCATTTGCCGAATGTAGTATATATACATTATACAAATACAACTCTATAGATTGATTGTATACTTATAACCAAATTTTTTTCTTATTAAATAGAATTAAACTCAAATGAGTACATTTCGTAACAAAGTACATAAAATAAACAAGATTATGTTGTAACTGTTTTCTTTCATCTTTACATAACTAGACATACCTTTCCTTGCTGCGGCCAGGTCCAGTTGGGAGAGTTAGTATAAAATATGTCCACCTAAATCAATTTACCTTTCAAACATTTTCAAATTTATTCATTTTTCAAATATGTAAATAAATTTAAGGACCCTCCCTCCCTCTCTCTCTATCTCCCTCTCTCCCTCCCTCCCTATCCCTCTTATTGTTAACTATTGTCCATCTACTCTCTCTCTCTCTGGATCTACTCTACAGCGTTGCCAGACGGCCCGATTTATAAATCAAAATTGAATGTCCCGCGCGGGACAGGCTCAGTCCCGCTTTTCGGGGTTAACTCGACCGTGCGTGCAGCGTGCTGACAAAGCCGACAAGCTCTTATTGTAAGTTGCAATTTGTAACACTCACTCCAAAGCCTATTGTTTGAAACGCCATATTTTTCTAATGAATAAAACTTCTTTGATTTTGGATTTCTGTTTTTTTTTTTTTTTTTTTTTTATTCTGAAGACGAATAGGACTCAACTATTTAACGATAGGGTAAATCTGATTTAAAATATTACATTTTCATTAAAATACATTTTCTATGGCTATTTTTAAAAGATAAATATTTGAAAATAGATAGATAAATTTTCACTCAAAAAGTTCCAAAATCCCGACTTGGCAAAAAAAAAAACTGGCAACGCTGCTACTCTACTCCAAAAGTATAAGAATGGCTAAGTTTTCTTTTATATTTAATAATAACTTAAATCGTTTGTTGTCTTTCGCAGATTTATGCCAGAACCTAATCTCCCGCCATTACGCGTCAATCTTAAGACTAAAGAAGATCACAAAGACCTAGTGAGTGTACCGTTAATGCAAGACCAAATACCAGAACTACCGGAAGAAACCAGAGGCAAACTTATCAGAGATCTCAATCTAAGACCCGATTTAGCTATAAGACTAGTGAACGAACCGAAATTACTTGAGTATTTTCAAGAAATATTATCCAAAACAGATGCAAATGCTACTGATATTGCACTTATTTTGACAAATGATATCTTAACAGCTTTAAATAAAAGAAAGGTCAACATTGAAGATTGTCCATTAACACTTGAACAAATGAAAGAAGCAATTGAGATGGTTCTCTTGAGAGAAATCAATTTGGAAATTTTCAAACAAGTGCTCGATGAATACATAGTTTCACCAAATAAAGATATTTCGCCGAAACTTTTAGTTGAACAAAGAGGCTGGTTTCTCATAACCGATGAAGATGCTATAATCAAAGAGTGCATGGTAGTCATAGAAAACAATCCCAAATTAGTTAAGAAATATAAGAATGGTAAAGTGAAGGTATTTAGAGCTTTTTTAGGTATGTTAGCTAAGAATACTCAAAATACCATAGATATGTCATTAGCCGCTAAGAAATTGGAAGAGTTATTAAAAAGTGACGAAATATAAGTTTTGAAGCAATTATTCCTTTTATTTAATCCATCGGAATAAAGTGTATTCTGAGTTTAACCGACAACTTTTTGTATGTAACCTTTATAGTACGGTTCACGAAAGAAGAACACAAAATCGACCGTTTGCGCATGTACATTCCTAGTTCGTAGTTGGAAGCGCGCGAATGCCCTAACAGACGAATAACGACTAAGCTGGTGATGCCGCGACGCGCGCGAATCTATGGCGTCGCTCCGTTCAAATTGCATGCCGCCAGCGCCTCACACCGCACATCAACGTACATCTAAAATTCGATTACTGCCTAGTGTTCATCTTTCATGAACGAACTATACCAATCAAGTAAATATTAAACATTTATCATATAAAGCGTTGTTCCGGATCAAAAGAATCCAGAAAAAGGATAACATTGAACCCCCATCATCATTTTGTTGTTCATCTGACCAATGTACTGAGCAAGAACCTTTCCCAGAAATTAATATAGACAAGATAATTAAAAAGGTTTTTTAATTACTAATATTAAAATACGGTCTTCTGGAGTGTGTTTCAGTACTTCGACCAAGGCTAATCTTGCTCTGCGGATTAGCCTGCGGATACACGCTGTTTCATCACTCTATTCGAGCATAGTTTGATCTGGACAAGATTGGATCATTCCCGTACCGGTCGACTTGTCAGAGCTAATTATGCTCTGCCTTCCGAAACGGGTATGATCAAATGAGAGTAGAGCAAAATTAGCCTTGGTCGAAGGAGTGATGGATCCAGAAAGATTTAATACATAGAATATATAGAGAGGGCAAAAATTTTCCTACAAAAATATTGATCCTGATCGCCGTGAAAAGGATGGCCATGGCGTAACTAAATAGACTTGTAAAGTTGGCGACTTTGCACCACGTGGTTCTAAATGTCACATTACGGATTCTTTCGTCTTGCCCGATCTATACAGTTGAAAATCTTTGGTTGGAACACACCCCAATGTTCACGAGCATTTCAAACATCCAGAATTAACACAAGTGATTTGACAGTTCATGTAGGTACCACATTTAATACTGTAATCATATTAGAACTCTTGTTCTCTGAATATTGTTTTGTATTCGGCAGGAAACTGACGTTCGTTTTACATGTGCTTAAAAGTCACGCTTTTCTCAATTAACGTTGAAGGTATAAAGATGATTGCTGAATAAATATTCTAATGGCAATGTGGCATTAATGCTTCACACGAATCAGAAGTTGGCCAGAATCAAGGTAATCAGAGCATAATTAAATTTAAAAAAACCATGATATGTCCCTTCCAAAACTTCGAAGTAAAATAAAATATGTAGACACGGTAATTACCTATAACAAATTAATTACCAGTTAATATTTTTTATTTTATTTTTTATGTTAAGGTCGGCAGTCAAACTGACGGTCCACTTGATGGTAGGTGGCTACCGTCACCTATAACACAAGCAACACCAAAGCTGCTGCAAGTGCGCTGCCGACCACATGAGTAGGATTGAGGATAAGGGATTGGGAAGGGTTAGGGAAATAGGCTTTGGCATTCCTTACTCACTTACCGAAACACAACAGCACACATGATGGTATTTCACGGTGGTCTTCTGTAAGGGGGTGGTTACTGCCGCCAGACCGGGTGCCCATATGACTGCGAAACGCAGTGTGCCTTGCCACTACCTCCCAGATCCAGACCAGAGCCAACTTTGAAAAGTTAATTCGTAAAGTTGACCTTACCGGAAATTGAACCCGGTAACCCCAGAACAGAGCGTTAAGGCAAGAACCCTAATCACTCATCCAACCGGTTCGTCAATACTATAATTAGAAGAACACTTTACTGTAGATATCTTTAAAATTTTCACCTTATTGAAATCTATAAAATAAAAACAATAAGATGGTAGGACTTTCCCATTGGTGAAGGTCGATTTATTTTTCGTGTTAGAAATTTTGAGTACCCATTTACTGGGGTATTTTGTATCAATAAATCTTACCATATCAGGCTCAAATGTAAAATTTTGTGTACATCAAGTCGTACCGTGAAGGCTGTTTGTTTACGATGTGACACGCGCACCGAATATTTTACATGGTCAGGACTTAACAACATTTTTATTTTAAGTATTAACTCCGATAAAATGAAATTATCATAAGAGTATTGGATATTTTTGGTGACTCTATCGCACATCCGAGTCTTCGCGGTGTGTTATTATAAACAGTTGTTGAAGAATAGGTACTAGATTTAGCTTTGTTGGTTGTGATGTTAAACATTATCACACAATTTGCTTTATATTATGCGTTCCCGTAAAAAAATCTATTAGATAAAAGCGACAAGCAGGCAAAAGCTCGAATAATTGGTAGTTAGAGCATAATTGCTAGTTAGAGCTAGTTGAGATAAGGACTAATATCAGACCGAACACATTTTTTACCCAAATGAGCATAACCTAATGAATTAAGGTGCAATATTGCACAATAAATTTTTGTAGCTCCTCGGAGATTTAAAATTGGAAGGTTTTTCTTAAATATTGTGTCAAATATGAAAGAAGAAATAAAAGTACAGAACTTAAATGAATTAATAAGCTTAAAAACTAATATAGATGTCGCTGAAAATGTTCATTACTGTGACGAGAAAGCTTTTTTTGGGCAGTAATTTACTATTCCTTTTTTTTAGAAAATAGATTTTTTTGTATAAATCTGCCCGATTCAAATTTTTTTAAATATTATTATACTCTATATTTTATCTAAGTTTTAATTTTGCATTAACAAGTCAAGTTAGTTCTGCTAAGTCTTCGCCTTAAGTGACTATGGGCAAAAGCAAAGCTAATTCAACATGAGAACCTCGACTGTCTATTTTTACCCATATAAAAGTTAAATATGGACCGTTGTTTAAAAAAATTACCTGTGACACAATATAAGAATTCATATAATAGAAATAATGAGCGATGTCTACAATACTTTGATATTTCTATTCTTGAAGATTCTATGCACATTCTTTGAAGACACTCGAAGTCACACTAAATCACTAACAATCGCCTTGATATGCACTCATAAAAGTAGCAAGATAAATTTTCAAAAAATGAGCTTGGAAATAAATGGAAGAAATACTGAAAATGATGAAATAAAAAATGAAAACAAACTCGTTATTATCATTAGAGATAACAAATAAAAAGCAATTAACAATTAAAACTTTACGGAAAATGTTTACAATTTCTGACAATTGCACCGTATACAAGGAATGTTCAACAATTAACTACGTATCACGTCCTCTTGCGCAATGAATACAGACCCCAGACATTGCTCACTCTCATTGCATTTTATCACAGTGCTACTTCAGCTAACAACCGTGAAACTCATCGCTCAATGATGTCACGTGGACTTTTCATATTATCATACCACATTTCGTTGCTAACATTTATTCTTGCAGAAACAACAGCGCCGGGCATAGACAGAACTGTAAGTGAAGGAGTAACGAGCAAGGGATTTAATATCATTTATGGAGACGAAGATATAACAATAGTTAACCAAGTCGTCGACAAATTGGAGAAGGATGTTTTAAACAGTAAATACAAATTGGTCGAAAGTATTCCTCCTTTGCCCGCAGAAGATGTCAAATGTTTGATGTCAGCGGACAAATATTGCTCAACACACATGAAGCATATGAAAAGTGAGTGTCAATCAATTATTAATTCCATTTTACCGTCAGACAGATATGTCCACTATCGGACATGGACCTCCAATAGACCCCGCAATAACCGGTTAAAGCGCAATTAGCTGCAGGTCGTATCCTCAGTCTTCCCACGACCATTCCTATTCATCAGACCACGTAATTTGGGAGAGATAAGCATCCGTCTCGGTATATGATTGCTATTCGAAAACCTACAATTCAAACATTTGTTGATTCTTCGATGATTTCAAACTCAATAAAATAACTAGTTTCATGAATTAGGAAGCAGAATAAGTGGTTTCTCATCTCATCGTTTCAGCTGAGGGACGTCCACTGGGTCACTAGTTACAGCGTTGATTATATCTCTCTTTTGTAAGTGTCTTGTCCATTGCCCCTTAAACTTAATAATCCAATGGGTTATGTCGGTGACATGTTTGTTTACAAATCTTCTCATTCTCGATTCGATCTCACAGAGTAAACTTCTCCTTAGCTTGTTAATCGACGACGAGCTTTATTATAAGCTTTGTCATTTCTTATTCTTATGAGTAGATTTTAGCTAATCACAATCGAGAAGATCGCCTGCTATCAGTAGTCCGGTTACTAGTCCGGTTGACCGAACTAATAAGACTTTTCAGTCTCAATAGTCCGGTTATACACGTCACCCGGACTATTGAGCCATCTCTTGTAGCAGTAGTTCGGATAATTGTAAGCTTTTGGTACCTATTTCAGTCTTTGATTATTTATATGCTTAAGTTTTTATTTTAATGTATTAGGACATTTGCACAGAATCATAACAAAATTCAATAATTTTACCGTCTTCCTGATTTGTTTTAAATTTGTTGTCAAAATTTCTGTTCTCAGTTCATTTGGATCTTAGATTAGTGTTATCTTAGGTCTGTCTTGTAGTGGGCCATACAGCGTAGCGTCTCTCGGAACGTGGCTAGAACTCGAGGACATTTCTTCTCTAACGGTTCTACGAGCTTTGTGACCTGCGTATTGCCAATTCTGTTTGCCAATTCTGTTTGCCAGTTCTGTGAGCTATATCGGTGATTTTAGTTCCACTACGAAATTCCATTATGAATTCTGCCCCGCAGGGAAACTCCAAGCATATCTAATTTAATAGCACTCTAAGCAGCCTAAGAGCCTTATGAGATCAAACCTTAGGAGCCACGTATCTGTGTTATAAGTCATGGCTGTGGCAATACAGAGACATACAAATTGTCTTTCTCAGTCCTTATAAAATTAACTTTTTTATGTTAAAGTCTACCGACAAGCTGACGATCCACTTGATAATAGATGGCTACCGTCGCCTATAACACGAGCAACGCCACATGTGCTGCAAGTGAGCTGCCGACTATTATAGGATTAAGGATGAGGCATAGGGCAATGGGATCTGGCATCCCTTACTCACCCACCGAAACACAACAGCACACATGCTGTTATTTCACGGTGTAAGAGGATGGTTACTGCCACCAGATGAGCTGCCCAAATAACTGCGAAACTATGTGCCCTGCCACGGAAGCACTTAACCACTCATCCGATAGGGTCATCCAATGCGTTGTGCTTTGTGTAATTATTAAATTTGTTTTATTTATCTAAAAAAAAAAAACGCTTTGAACGAGTATATTGATCACAAAAATTATATAAGTGACATCAAACTTGAATGTTTAGGTACCCTGATCGAAGCTATTAAAGATGACTGCAAAGGATGTTCTAAAAAAGATAAAGAGGAAGCCGGTAAAATAATTGCATCAATGATGGCACACGATCCGAGCGCTTGGAAAATATTCCTCACAAGGTACGATGGCCTTCAAAAAATTGAAAGAATTTTCGGATCTTAATGTCGGAAATTGTAAATTAGTTTCGTAAAAATTAAATTTCGAAATGCGAAACTCAACCTCTTTATAGGTTAGTAATCGAAACAATGCCAAAAAGAAATCCACCAGAACCTGAACGATCTAGATACCGCTTAATTGGAAAACCAGAAGAAGTAGTTAGCTCCGGAAATAGATATACCGCACCAGGAATAAAAGTCAGAGTGAAAAGATGCGCCATGGAAAAGATCCCGTAATTTATTCCATCGTAATTAATAACAATTTTGAATTTAACACTAACAATTATTAAATGGTTACTGTTTAAGATGTTTATAAATGTTTTATTTGAATAAAAGTTTACAATGTTTTATTTATTTATTTATAACAATAAGGTCATATCGGTTTCGTAAGCTCTGGAACCGGTTGGAATGAGAATATTGTTTCTGAATGTGCGTTCGAATAGAATATTTTTTTCAGTTAAAATCTTTCTTACCCGCAAAATTTCACACACTACGTTTCCAAAAAATTAAGAGATAGCCAAAAGAAAAAAGAACAAAGGGAAGTCGTAAGTAAAATTCTATTTAAATCCTTCTTTTTTTTTAATTGAATTATACTGTGGTATAGATGGCCAGTACGAAATACGTTATTTTAACTTTTTTTGTGTTTCTTTAATATGAGTGTATATGACTTTTCAGACCACGTAATATATATTTCGAGTCCCAATTCTGAATGTCGAATCGCAGTTCTGATGTCGGTGTCGGTCCTCTGAGATACAAGCCTCATCGGGCTCAGGAATAGCCGGAAACACGAAATAAGACTCGATGCTTGTAATACACGATCGTATAATCCGATAATAATTAAAGTTACAACGAAAATGTTTTTTGTTTTTTTTTTTTTTTATGTTAAGGTCGGTAGACAGGCTGACGGTCTACTTGATGGTAGGTGGCTACCGTCGCCTATAACACAAGCAACGCCAAAGCTGCTGCAAGTGCGCTGCCAACTGCTGTAGGATTAAGGAAAAGGGATTAGGAGTGGATAGGGAAATGGGCTCTGGCATCCCTTACTCACTCACCGAAACACAACAGCACATGTGCACACCCAAATGACTGCGAAAACGCAGTGTGCCCTGCCACTACTTTCCAAATCCAGACCAGAGCCAAATTTGAAAACCCTGCCGGGAATCGAACCCGGGAACCCTAGAATAGAGCGTTAAGGCAAGCACCCTAACCTTGGTTCTTCCTTATTCTTATGCCCTAACCACTCATCCAACGGGCTCGTTAATGTTAACCATTAACCCGCTGCATTTAACTGGAAACGCGGTGTTGCCGCGGCACTAGCTCAACGCGTCTTTTCTTCGAGCGCTCTCTCTAGAATCTGCTCGTTCATGGCCCTTTCTCTCTTATCAATTGAAAGACGCCTTCTCTTAGTCACAACCTCATACACATCACGGCTGCTAGTACTGAATCGACCGCACCCGAGCTTACTGCTTGACGTTTCCAAGGAAAGTGGTTAGATGGGGTTGTATGCAAACTGGAACCTCCGACACACACACACACATAGTTTGTGAAGCTAAGAAGTTTTCACTTCTGAAGTCTTACCGTACGATTGCCAGTATAACGATGTCCACGATTTTCTTATTCGGTTGGTGTACAGCCGGATAGAGCTTCTCTTCCAGAACTTTCGGCTCGCATCTACAATAAGCCGTTGAGAAGTCCACCAAGCCTGGAAATTAATTTGGCAGAAGATAATAATGCAGCATAATAATGTAAAACAGAAGATAATACTGTAAAGATCGACAAGCAGGCTGACGGTCTCTTGATGCAAGTTGGCTTACCATCGCTGATTGTGCTTAAAGTGTATTACAGATCTTACGCTGATTTTTCTTATAAGATCTTACAGATCATACGCTGATTACGCTGATTGTGCTTTAAGTGCATTAGGATAAACTAAAATAGTAACAGAATTTTTTTTTTGTTAAATTCTAGCAAAACGATTCCTAAGGATGAAAACCAAATTGTAATATTTGATTAGGGTGAATTTTGGGATAATTAAAAAATTACTGATTTATAAACTGCTGAGTTTAAAATAATAAAAGATTGTAGCATGATTTCCAAAGCTTTACTTAATCTCATATTTTTCCTTAGTATAAAAAAGTAAAAAAACCTAGAAAAAATTATCATATTATTTCAAAAGTAATTTATTAAAATATGCGCTATCAACACAGTGCTGTCTGTGCAAGCTGTTTGATGCCATATTTGTTTTGGTGACTACTAGCGCCGCAGTGGGAAAAAAATGAACTAAATTTGAATTACCTGACTGATTTCATGTCCGCTATGTTCAAAGGGCTATGTTACAATCCGCTAACTAGTTGGACGTTTAGTGACGCTTGTTCAATCAACGTTCGGCCTAGTCATTCAATTAAATGTCGTCATTCAATGAACGCGCTAGTCATTCAATCAAATAGCAGATTCAACCAGATGACTGCGACATACATATTATGTAATGTAGATAAAAAAAGGTTACATTATAACGAAGAAACAAAAAGGTTTATAATGAATGAGAAAAGCGAATGATGATGAACCCTACAAACGCCAGATTTCTTTATCGCTGTGGCGACATTGGCGCCCAATTTTTTATAATATATTTAGACAATCCCTTGGGATCCAAACGTTTTTCCAGGATATGAAGTATTCCATATGTTAATCCAGGTAGACTATCTATGTGCCAAATTTCATTCAAATCCGTTCAGCCGTTTTTGTGTGAAAAAGTAACAAACATACATCCTAACAAACTTGCATTTATAATATTAGTAGGGTTGTTGCATAGAATATGATATAATTAATTATATTAGTATTTACTAATTGGAAATATAATATTTGCAGGTAATACAGACATCATATTCAATATTTCAGTATTTAGAGCAAAATGAATAAAAACTATAGAAGTGTTTAAATTAAATGTTTTTTAATACGAATACAATTATTATTTAAAAATAATTTAAAATATTTAATGCATTTTGTACGCCGATAATAAACTTATGCTGCTAAAATAATTAGTATCTGGTTAGCTAGTTATATTATGAAATTAAGTTTTGTTCCAATGTAATTTTGTTTCTATTTTAAAAATTTAAAGAATTTGTTCATTTTATATTAGTTTTATAATTTTTTTTTAACGGTAACGACAGGTCGACGGCCAATTTTATGGGTGGCTACCGTCGTCTAAATACAGTAGCAACACCGAGAGGAACTCTTGCGGAATATGTTTACAAAATAAGAATAAAATAATTGCTGTCTCAATCAATACTGCAACGTTTCCATTTACAAAATAATTCATATGGACATCTTTAATTCTCTGGTGTTTAAGTTACAAGCCTTAGTAGAAAGATACATTTAATAATTACCGTATCGGAGTTATTTATTTATTTATTAATTTTATTTACATTTCAGATAACATGATCCATTTTTAGTTGTTACTTAATTTACATATGTACAATGCCGAAAAACTTATTATGTTAAAATATTAATAAAATGTTTAAAAATCGTTGAGTTATATCTTTCAGCAATAGTTTTGAAGATGCTGTTGGTGCAGTTCGTGTCCTCTCTAGCAACGACGCTGTTTTCTTCCTATACTTGCATGAAACCCGTCAGTTCTTGCTTCGGCAAACATTTGAGAGGCAATTTTTGGAAAATATTTGTAAGGTAGTTTTTAATGTTTTATTCGGGTGGCAGACTGATGGTCCACTCGATAGCAGGTGCCTACCATCGTCTATTAACGTAAGCAACGCTATAGGTGCTGCAACTGCGCCGCTGACCTTAGAAAAAGGATAAGAGATTGGGAGGTGATAGGGAAATGGGTTCTGGCGTACTTTACTCACTCACCGAGACACAACAGCATAACATGCTGTTATTTTAAGGTGGTATTCTGAAAGTAGGTGGACACTATCGGCCAGACATGAATTCTTTGGAATATGAACTAAAAATATTGCATGAATTTGTTAATTGAAATAATGAACTTCATGTGTTTAGTGGTCGGAATTACACGCTTTGAATATGAAACAAATAAATAGAAATGAAACCAAATTGGACTATTGGAGTAATTGGAGTAGTTTAGTAAACAAAAATATAGGCCTCAATTTTATTACATGCTATTGAAAACAAAACCATTTTGCATATTTCATTATGTCGTATTTCTTTAAACAGTTGACTGTTTAAATCATGCGGCATTCATTAAGGAATCATATCTATACTAATATTATAAAGCTGAAGGGTTTGTTTGTTTGTTTATTTGTTTGAACGCGCTAATCTCCGGAACTACTGGTTTGAATTGAAAAATTCTTTTTGTTTTGAATAGTCCATTTATCGAGCTACGTATCGTATCGTATCGTTATCGTATCGTATATACGATAAGTAGTATTATACATAAGCAGTATCCAGAACCGCGCTCCCCATGCGCACGCCGCCGCCGCAGCGATGCGTGGCCGAGTTCAGCTAGTCATTTATAATATCATTCATTATAAAGAATTTTAAAGCATAAAGTAGTTTGAAGCCGAATGAAGCTGTGCTGACCTGTCAAATTACGCTTAAAATCGTAGAAAATCATACTAGGAAAGTTTTCACGAGTTAAATGTTGATGTGAACACGCAATTTTGAAAATGACGTCACAATTTAAAAACAAGTGACACTCAGGTGAAACAAACTGTCAAAGAGTTCCATTATCAAATGTTGCAAATACTTTTTAAATATTGTTTATGTCAGTGGCCAATATGCGCATTTATTTTTATATTTTCGTGCGATAGGTTATATCGTTATATAACCGTGAAAAAACATTCAGCGCAAAAAAACAGAAATTTAGTAACAAAAAAAAAGTTAAAATTAACTAACAGCTAAGGGCACTTTAAACACCCGCCCTTTTGGCGCGCCCATCGTGACGTCACAGTCTACAATAATCATACAATAACAAACAAATGTTAAAAATCACAAACATCTACAGTGTAGATGTTTGTCATTTTTAACATTTAGATAACATGTATGTAGATTGTATGTAGATTCTATACACACTTGTTGACATTTCATAGACTTTGACGTCACATTCGAACTGACCGTTTCAAGTATTTTGAATTTCCCACATTTTTTTGCACTTTTTAATAATTATTTTTTTAACGAAAAAGAAATAATATTAAAAAATATTTACATAGACAAAAATGTTAATAAAAAAATATTTAACCCTTTTTTTTTCAAATAGACGCATATTCCCTATTCCGGAAACATATAGTATATTTATATATAGATGTCAAAACTCTACACATATTTACACCAGCTTAAAACACCCAAGTTTGTTTAAAATTCGCAAGACACCAAGGTATGTACGCAAAAAAAGCTAAAAATGTTCTTTTTTTTTTTCTTCGTTTTTTTTTATTAAAATAAATAATCCATTATTTTCTGGGCAGATATTTACACCCTTTTAAAACCAAACACATATATTTAATTTCCCAATAATTACCCGAATTCAATGTAAGAAACGAGTAGGTAATAACCACAAATGTAGGCTTCAATTGAATATATGGTATTAAAAACAAAACCATCGAAATAATTTGCATATTTGATTGTTTAATACATTTTTCTACAAAACGCTCAAAGTCTTTTGACATTCAAGAAGGATTGTAGCCTCACTCCGTATTAACTATTATTTTTTGGTATATAAATTAAATAAGTCAAAACGGAAAAATTAATAAAAAAATGATTAATATCTTTTAATTAACCGCACTACTTTGATTGTTTAATTTAATTTAGAATTTTAAATAATTATTTTAAGAAGAATTTTAAATACTTATCTACGATGCAACGGAGGCAGAATAAGATCACTGAAAACGAATTTTCAACTTATAATCTCTTTAAGTTCATGTGTAAAGTGATAAGATTCACATGTTTTGAGGATTTTTGGTACGAAACAGAAACATCTGCACGATATCTACTCTGGGGATATGTTTTTGTATCTGCCTACATGTTTATGGGATATGTCAATGAAGGCCTCGAAGTAATTTTCAACACTTACCCGAAAGATCTGCATCAAGAAGCTATCTTATACATTATTGCACAAGGAATTATGATATTCAGAGTCTATTATTATTCTTATAGAAGAACAAAAGTAAAAGAATTAATAAAAGAAATGGTGGAAGTATGCGGAGATTATGAAATCGAGCACATTCAACGAAATCAGTACACAAAGTTGAGATTTTGTCTAATGTTTCATTTGGCAATTGTTTACTGTTTACAAATTTTTATATTCATCTCAAGTTTTAAAAGATATATCTATGAAGGTATTTTTCAGTTTTGAAATATTGAAAAGGTACCCAAATGAGTGAATTACTAAAGCTTATTATATTTCAGGTCAACCTTTAGTATTTGTACCTGGAATCTGGCCTAAATTTGAAGATATGACCGCATCAGGAATAGTATTTAAAACAGCCATGTTTATATTCATCGTCATGTTAGCAGCTTTCATTTTTGCCAAGGATTCAATGGTCATTTTAAAACTTATAGTAATATCGTACAAATTCACAACACTCTGTTCTTATTTTGAAAATCTTCTTAAGGATTTCGATAACAATGCAGTAACTATAATCGAACTGAAGCATAAATGTTTAAAGGGAATAGTGATGCATCACGAATTGTTAAGGTATAGTTTTAAATTTTATTTCATTTATTGTTTTATCAATTTAAATAATTAACTATAGGATACATACCTACATGCAATAGCGCTAAAAACCACTATTATAACATACTTATTCAATTTATTATCACAAGTAAAGATTTACTAAATTAATACATATTAATTTAGTAAATCTTTTTATTTTATTTTATTAGCGGCTTCGCACGGATGTAACTTTTTTCGCAAAATTTTGTTCAGAAACCTATGTTTATCGTTTTTTTTTCTAATAAAAACCGTGTTAAAAACCGTGTTAAAACCCGTGGTTCAGAAGAAGTTAGATGAGGAACAGACAGAAGCAGACTATTAATTGTATTTAATTGTAATTAGTATTTTAGTATAAGTATTTCACCACAGTCATAAAGTCATATATGTGTTATTTGATAACTGTTACTTTATTTTAAATATAACTTAGGACTATTGATCAACTGTCAACTTCAGGCATTTTATGGGGATGTCCGTTTCTTTCTGTTCGTTGTGTAGGCATATCTTTTGGAAAGTTGTTGAATAAGGCTGTTTCTCTAACTAAAGCTCGGTACCCAAAATAATTATTAACTGTAATTACATAGAATTTGCCTGAAGATTCAACTTGAGTGCCGATATTATTATTGTAACTTATTTTATATTATTATTGTAACAATATTTTAATAATATTGTACCTTCTTGAATACAGTAGATATCCTAGAACGAATAGGTTAGTGATTAAAGGTTTCAATATGGTTCCAAAAAGCGACGTTTGGTAAGAACTAAAATGTGTTCAGTAGAACATTTTAGTTTATTTTAAAATGTTCTATTTCACGTCTGGTGATGAATTTTCATTTTTATATTTAGATTTAGTAATGCGAAGCTGTTTACCTGTTCATAAGACGAAATCGCTCATTTAAGTTAGAATTTCATACTTTCATTTTGCTGGTGTCCACGGTCAACTAAGGTACTTATTTTGTAAATTACAAAGAATGGAATCGAGAATTCAATTTCAGAATAACGGAGAAATTTCGTCATTTATACGACGTGGTACTCTCAATACACGTGAGTCAAGGTGTATCTCTCGTTGTTATTATAATGATAAAAATAGCGGTGAGTCCTTTTTAATTATTTCAAATATGAAAAGAAGTTTTAGAAATGTAGTGAATATTTTAAGTTATTTTTAAATATTAAAATTTTCATTAAATTTTGAAAAATCTTAGGGTTAAATGATCCAAATATTGAGATAATTTTGGAATTTTGTGATTTTGAGAAATTTTGAGATACTCTAATCAAAAACTATAAAAATTATTTTAAATTAATATATCTTAATCAATATAAAAAAGAATAATATTTTGTGCAAACCGAGAAATTTATCATTAGGTAATATGTACCTAATATGTACTTCTTTATTCGATAAGTTTTTGCTATCTTGTAACTTCGCTGTTGAGATTTTCAAAGTTGTTTTCGAAAATTTTCGAAAAGTAGTTTGGAAGTTTGTCCTTTATGTCAACGTCACACTACTTAAAGAGTTTCCAATAGAGCGAAACAAGAGCTGTGGAAATGTACGGTGAAAGGTAAAAATGTAATGTACGAAATGTAGATAATAGTTCTTTCCAGTTATAAATAATGATAAATTTATAAATTGAATTTCAGCATTAATTTGAATCGAGCTTTTTTAATATTTGGTGTAATATAATTCTAACGCTAATAATTCTTTTTTGTAGTTCACACCTGAATTCACAAATATAATTCAGTCGTTGTTATATATGTGCGCCGTTATTGGCCAACTTTGTCTCTTTATGTGGAACGCTGGAGAAATAACGTATCAGGTAGGTACTCGTAGATTAAAATTTAACAGGTTTTAAGGCAGACGCGAAAGTTAATTGAAATGAATTTTGACACAGGCTTCATTGTTGCCTACATCGATATTTCACTGCGGTTGGCACTTGCGGCCTGTGAACTGCGAACATAGCCGTGCGATTCGACGCCTCGTGCTCATGGGATGCCTTCAGGCGCAAAGGCCGCTCGTATTGAAGGCGTTTGGAATACAAGATGTTTCCTATAGGTCTTTCCTATCGGTAATTTCTTTGAGAATATATTGACCTTTAGCTTAAGCGTATAATGTACCTATAATAATAAAATTCAAGCTAAACAATTGCATGTTGTTATAGTTTTACAGTTATACTTAAAAGCAATTAGTTAACTTTTTTGTTCAAGTAATAAAAGTTAGTAGACAGCCTGATGGTCCACTTAATGTTAGGTTATGTTATGTTGTAACACAAGCAACGCCATAAATGCTGCAAGTGCACTGCCGACCTTGTAAGATAAAGGATAAGGGATTGGATAGGGAAATGGGCTCTGGCATCCCTTTCTCACACAGAAACACAACAGCATACATGCTGTTATATCACGGTTATTGTTATTGTTACTCTGTACAAGGTGGTTACTGCCGCCAGACGGGTTCTCCAATTTATGACTTCGGAACCTCAATCTGACGGGCCTCAATTAATGACTACCGCTGCTAATTTTCTAGCCCTACATAGCAGTATTCGTTGGATAGATCAAATTATGTTTGCATCTTCACCACATTTTAGCACTATTTCTTGATAATGTTTTTATGTCGGAAAAGTTGACGAAACATTATTTAACATGCGAAATTTATTTAATTTGCAGGTAATACAGACCTCATACTCCATTTTCGCAGTGTTTAGAACGGCAAAGTGAAAGAAAAAAAATAGCAATTAAGTAAACTAATCATCATGAATTTACGTCAACTTTAAAAATAATGTATGTATGTAGGTTTATTAAAAGTCTCAAAACCATTGTAGCAAAAATGGTGGAATATGTATAAAGTTGCCATTAGTAGTGGAGTACCATTAGGAGACTGCAATAAATATGCATATACAAGTTTTTAAAAGCATCTTCATTTGTAACAGAACTTACTAGGTACTTATAAAATCGTTTGTCCTAACTGACTATCTACTAAGTCTACTAAGTCTGGAGCTGAAATTTGGAACAGAGCTTTTTATTTTTTGACGTATTAGCGGTCCGGCCCCGGCTTCGGACGGGTGCAATTTTTTCTGCAAATTATATCCTACACAAACGTTCCTCGTTGATCGCTCTTCTCATTAGTGAAAACCGTATCAAAATCCTTTGGGTGGTTTAGTTTTCAAAAAGACAGATGTGGACAGGACAGAGACTTCAATTTATAATATGTGTAAAAGCATCTGCTAAGTAAGGATTTCTGAGAATTTTAACTCCATGCGAAACGAGGCGTGTCGCTATACTATATGAGTATTGTAAATCTTTTAACATACAAAGGGACATTTGTCACTGTCACACTCATACGTGGATCCGCGCGGGAAAGAGACAGACAGTGTTCCAATTGCAGTGTGACGGCATTGTCGTGCGCCTATTCACAAACGCTACATAAGCGCAATCTGTAAATGTCAACTTTCGTTGACTTGCCTATAACTGCGAAACGCCCCCTGTGGTCTGTCACTACTTCACACGCAAACCAGATCCCACTTTAAAAAGTTAATTTCCAAAATTGACCCTATCCGGAACCCCTGGATGAGCACATTGACCCCAAAGAAGAAGTGTGTGATGTGTATAGAAGTTTCGATTCAAGAACAGCCAAAATGTATACGTAGCTCAAAAAGAGCTTTAAAACACTTGAAACTACTTATTTATTTTTAATAGAGTAACTGAAATATAAGTTACAGAAATAACTCAGTTCCATCACTTAGATGAGAAGATTCAAATTTGGAACATGTATTTAATCATTTAATAAGAAGAAATCGATCTTTTTCTCGTCATATGCGCCGTACATCGGAGATCGCGTGATTTCGCACGCCCTGCTAGCAAAACTACTTGGCATCCTTTCAGAGCGTCGGCCGAGCAAATCCACCGATCTTTGTTGGTCCCCAACGGCCCATCGGCAACCAAGTTTGGACTAATTCATTTTTTTATATTTTATCTCGGTCTATCTAAATCGGCCATTTTTTTACAACGACGGCTCTCCTTCGGTGGTAAGGTTTCTTTGATTCCAATTCTCCACAAGGTCCCTGAATTTTTTTTTCATAATATTACATAAATTTTTATATTGTGTAACGGCTCACGTAGGGCGCCACTGTAACACTGTAACGTTGTGGCGCCACTGTAACGCCTCCTCGACAGAGCGTCACTGTAATACCATACGTTTGAGCGCCAAAAAAGGGGCCAGCAGGCGGAGACGTGGTCCCTATTGTGTTACGCGAGCCAGCTGAGGGCTGACAGGGCGGTGAGCGGAACGCAGGCTCCCGCCGCCGTGGCCTAGACATGACTGACGACCAGTGACGACCGACTCCGACTCTCATGCGCCGCGTTCTTAATATATGTTCCCGCTGGCGCTGAGGCACAGAATATATACTAGTACTAGACGTACAGAAGTTGCACTCCTTTGATCTCGAAAAAAGCCGCCATTTTAATAGCCTACAAAATTTCCAACGCACCTGGTGCATTTGAAATCGCACCTTACTGCTACGCTCACAAGAGCGCAATTTCTTTGTGTTCAGAATTTACCTACACCACAGTTCAAGCGTCAGGGTTGTACAAGCAAAGTAAAATAAATAACAACATAATTTTAATAAGTATTTATTGTATTTAATTTATTTATTTTTTATAATAATGAATTATAAAAAATAAAACATTCTTGGAAAACATAATTAACACATATACACACACACTAAAAACGGGGAAATATAAGTACCTAAAATTTAAATAAAAGTAACTTTTTCGTAGTACATTTTACTTTTTCTTTTATCTTTCCAGACTGCTAAGAATAACAGCTACATACTATTGTTTGATTAAATTGTCTAGAACTTGCTCCAAAAATATCAAATAAAATCTTTTGTCGACTAATATAAAGAATGTTTAGCTTCTTTTGTTCGCGCACGTGCATTTCTATTTGCAACATCCGACACTTAAAAAAAGGTTCATTAGGTATTATTATTTATTTGGTTAACATGCATCTTAATATCTTTTTAAAAAAGTTTCGTATGATGGCATCTCATTTGTTTTTGTAGATAGTCCTACTTTTTCCTTTCTGGTACCTTCTACTTCTTTAATTCTATATATTTATACATATAATAATCATATATATATATAATTTCGGCCCATACATCGGCTACATACATCAACTGCATAAATAACTTTGTAATCCTATATATTTATATGGGATTACAAACTTATTTATGCAGCTGGTGTATCTAGAAAACTGGACCGAAAATGCAATATATTTTAATTTTTCCTTGATTTATACACTAAACACTAATTGTGTTCTAAATTTGAAGTTTTTATATCTGCTAGAAGAGTTTTAAGTTTTTTCAATTACGATTTATTTCGCTAAATAAATAAAAAACGTATTAATGCGAATTATATTATGCCTTAAGAGTTAATATATTAGAGGGTAGAAATAAAATATAATTTAGCCAATAATATTTCGCGCCCAATTATCCAATATAGATATTTATTTATTATTGTTAAATTTATTTAACAATTTTTTGTTATTTTATAATTTGCTAAAAAAAAGAATGAAGAAGAAATTTGAGCGAATTACCGAGCGAGCGAAAAAAAGAAAACTTTAAATCCTTCTGTTTATTGCGTAGCGTTTATAGTACAGTAGTACTAGTATATATTCTGTGGTACAGTGCTGTTGGAGCAATAAATGTTCGACGTACGCGTGTACAAACAAGCGCGGGGCGGCCTCGACTGATTTTGTACCTTCTAGGTACCACGCGCTGTAGGTGCTTATCGCGGTAGGTATAGGCGAGTGACGGAGGCCTGGCTGAGGTCCTGCGGGGAGTCGGGAGACGAGGTATGCGACTTCTGTACCGGACGAAGACGTTGAATCCGCCTTCTATTGGAGAACACGCGTTTGGCGAAAGCCAATCACAGCGTTTTTTAAAGTTCATGCCCTTATTTGGTCATGTGTGTCGTTCGTTCCGTTACAATTGTATAATTTTTAAATTTTTTTATCTTAGTATTCTGGTACATTTTGTTATTGAAATTTTTATTTTTTTGTGCCAGAGGCTATTTTTATTTTTTCCCCTTTTTTGTGTATTGTCCGCCTGTCCGCATTACCCGCGGAAAAGGTGCAACAATTGTAGTACATAATCTTTTCGTTAATTTACGGTATAGTCAGTGTGGAGACGTATATTATATGTGAGACGACAATTTACCTAGTAACAGCTGCTAGTAACAACATAGATCAATTTTGGGCTCTTGTAGTATTTCTCAAAGAAGTTGTCGACAAATTCAAGGTGTTAGTCGTGCTGTGTTAAATTTAATATCTTTAAAGACTGGATGATTAACTATATGTATTAAAATAATAACAAAATTCAAAGAATTAAAATATTAGCTTATATTATACAAAAAATATTGTATGAAGTTACAAACAATTAAATAATCTTGAAATTATTCCTGAATAATTCATTAGAAAGACAAGGGTTTAAATGTAGTGATGTCAATTAGGTTCATTTAATTTAATTTGTTCAATTTATTGAACAATTTGATGATTATCTATCTATAGACTGTAATTACCGATCCATACAAAACTGATAGCCCGATATTTTATTTACCTATTTCCTCAACGTTGTCTGTACTTACGCAGTCAAATTGTTTGATCAATAAAATGTACAAATTCTCTGTAAATATATTATGTCTTATACTTTTGTAGATATCGGAACCAGATTAAGATTAAGTTCACGAATGAATGAAGAAAAAGATAGTGGATTTCTCGAATAAAACTAAAAATTAATAAATAAACGTAAATAAATGAAAATACTTATAAATGAACTTATTATAAAAATATAGTCAAGCTGATAAAATAATAATCAATTAAAATAATTACTTAGCTTCATTATTACTTATATTCTTATTTTAAAACGTTATTGTGTTTAAACATTCTTGGAGTTATATTTTAAGATTATGAAATATAATTTATAATTGTACTGAAATTAGAACAATTTATTATATCTAGTACAATTTGTTTTTTATAAGAAAATTGATTTGTTTCATGTGTTGGGAATATGAGGCCCCAAGAGAATAATTTTACTGAAACGACTTACAATTTTTTCAAACGTTTGTGTAAAGTAGCCAGGTTTACATGTGTGGAGGATTTTTGGTACGAATCGAAAGAAACTAGACCTTGTCTAAGAACAGGATACATTCTTTTATCGCTTTATTATTTGACCGTATTGGGCAACGAATTAATGGAAGTATTTCTCAACGCGTACCCGAAGGATCTGCACAGAGATGCTGTCTTATTAACAGTGACTCATTTTGTTGTGCTGTGTCGTGCATATTGTTATTCATATAAGAGAAGAGAAATAAAAGAGTCGATAATAGAGATAGTGAACGCATGCAGGGAATTTGAAGAAGAACACATTTACCAGAAACAGTATATCAAGTTGAAATACTCTTTGCTGTTTTTCGTGACAAGTTTTTACTCCGTTGTTTTAACGGTTTTGTATGAAGGCTTATCAAGATATGATTTTGAAGGTAAACATTTATTGGGGAGTACTGAACTATTTTTATCAAACAAAGAAGTGACAAACTCAGTGATAACCGTCAATGGATTAATGGATAAACACTTTTTTAATGTTAAGGTCGATCTATTTGATGGTAGATGGTTACCGTCGCCTATAAAATTAGCAACGCCACAGCCGGCCAATTATGCTTATAAATTATGATGTTGCTTTGATGTCAACTCTACATTACAGACTATTTCGTATTATGCTCTCCGATCTCAATTGACATCAATTTGACATCAACTTCTGCGTATTATGCTCACCTTCTCAAAGTGATATCAACTTGATATCAATTTAGATGCGTATTATAGTCAACTTTTTGACATAAACCAGTATCGCGTAAACGTCAAAAATGTGATACAGACGTGATACAGAGTTATCAAGTTTGAAAGGTGGTTTTTCTGTATCAATTTCCTTTTTTTTATATTTTAAAAGTGTAAAATGGCTCGTTTCGGGTTGTTTATGGACTATTTAGAGCGTGCTCATGCCGAGGATATGCGTAGGTTGAGAAGAAAACGCAAAATGCTAAGAGATTTATGTGATGCATTTAACCTTCCCGACAAGGCATTTGAAGATAGGTATCGCCTCACTAAACCTCTTGCACGGGATTTAATAGACGAATTAAAACCTTTGTTAAAGTATTAGATGGCCCTGCTCCAGTTTGTAGAAGACGCGGACGGAGTCGCGGGCACTAGCTAGTGTATTATAAAATAAATTTGTTGCCCGCCTCTGTCTGTTTCTCGTCTCTGACTACTTCTAAAACATCCAACGGGTTTTGATACGGTTTTCACTAATGGAAAGAGCGATAAACGATAAAATTTTCAGAAAAAAAAATCGAAGCCGGGGTCGGATCGGTAGTAACATAATAATGGAACAAAATTCGCTTTACGTAAAAACGTCAAGCTAGCAGAAGCACGTAGTCGGGCAAACTAGAAGCTCTTCGGTCGGTAAAAAAATTGATTAGAACGTAGAGATACGAAGCTAAGCTGAATAATTTTTAATTTCAACATCGAAGTCATCATCATCTTTTATTAAAATAGGGGACTTTATTTTCTTTTTTTAAAATCATCTTTTATTTTTAAGTAATCCAATAAATTAGCCTTTTCAATCAAAATAAAAACTATTGTGTACAAATAACATAACCTCAACAGATTACAGCCGGGAGAAGTGTTGTCCGATTATTTCTCAGTTACTTTAGAATCTAAATAGGTTTTAACCCAAACCGGCTCTAAATTTATTATTATTGGTATTTTTATCTTCGTAATAATTTTACTTCGTCGAATATTAAAACAATATGCATAATTAGTGGTCGTAACTAAAGAAAATCATTGCTCCATTATGCATTGAGTCAATCGAGTAAATTGGATGGCAATACTAAAATGCGACACAGGTTACTACTGTGATATGATCTTGATGTGACATAGGAAACTATCATAATACCATTTAAAAACGATATCAACTTAGCATCAACATCATATTAACATCACATTAGCATTACATCACTTAAGCATAATTGACCCTCAGGTGCTGCGAATGCGCTGTACTGTAGACCATAGTACGATTAAGGATAACGGAATGGATAGCGCAATGCGCCTTGGCATACCTTACTCGGTCACCGAAACACACATAACAGCACATATGCTGTTATTTCACGATGGTTTCATGTGTAGATATGGCCCGATATGTCCACATCTACACGTAATTTTTGTGATCTGTATTTTTTCAGTACAAACTATTCCCACCGTTTTTGTAAATGGCTTTCATAAATGTTTTACTTAGGTTAGAGCATTGATTTTTTTTTGCATTAGAAAGACAATAAAACGAGAGATGACAATGAGTAATAAAAATTGGTGGTTAATTTGACATATTATTTCAAATTAAACTTAAAAAAATGATAAAAATTCATACTTTTCTCCAACAACAAAACTTATTTTTTCATAAAAATACTTAATTTATTTACATTTTTAGAGTATAATTATGTTTCTATGTCATTAATAAATAATGTATTTTTTATTTCGACGCAATACAGTCAATAGTTTGAAAGTTATAGACTTTGTTCAATTAGGGTCATAATTAGGTCAATTAGGACTATTTAAAAAATAAAATATCAAAATAAATATAAATAATTTTGCAATTTTTTTTTTGTATTTTTTTCGTCGATAAACTATGGTGTAGTTTCACCTATTTTCATTTGTGCACTTTATCCAGCGACACACTGTATAGCCCTGTCAGTACACATTGCGCTATCATGCAACTGTATCCCATACAACCTCATTCGGGACTAGATATAATGATAAAACGTTTAGGTAAATAATTTTTAAGATAACGGCCGGATAAATTACTTTATTACTTGTTATTTCAGATCAACCATTAGTTATCATACCAGGATACTGGCCCAAGTACGAAGATGTTTCGGTAATAGGAATAATATTTAAAGTCAACATGCTTGTGTTCGTTATATTGTTAGCAGCTACATCTTTGTCAAAGGATTCACTGGTTATTGTGAAACTATCATACAATACTATCATACAAGTTCACAACTCTGCGTCACTATTTCGAAAACCTGCACGATAAGTTCGATGACAATATCATAACAGTTATGGAGCTTCAAAATGAATGTTTAAAAGGAATAGAAATGCACCGGGAATTGTTAAGGTAATGAATAAATAAAAAAATAAAATTACTGCAAGTGATAACAAAAACGAATTCATTTCAGAGTTATTGAGAAATTTCGCAAATTGTACAACTTGGTGTTGTCAATAGAAGTATTTCAAGGATGTGCATTGGTTATACTCGTAATGTTGAAGATAACGGTAATTAATTTTTTTATACAATCGCTCTGTTCTAGGGTTTCCGAGTTCGATTCCGGCAGGGTCATCTTTAAAAATGAACTTTTCAAAGTTGGCTCTGGTCGGGTAAAGTGGTATGTGGAAAGTAGTGGCAGGGCACACTGCGTTTCG
This sequence comes from Bembecia ichneumoniformis, assembly GCA_910589475.2. Taxonomy (NCBI): domain Eukaryota; kingdom Metazoa; phylum Arthropoda; class Insecta; order Lepidoptera; family Sesiidae; genus Bembecia; species Bembecia ichneumoniformis. The sequence continues at coordinate 7,622,721 of OU342538.1, read as the reverse complement.
CAGTCATTTGGGCAGCCCGTCCGGCGGCAGTAACCACCGTTACAGAAGACCACCGTGAAATAACAACATACTTGCTCGGATGCCAGAGCCCATTTCCCTAACCCTTTCCAATCCTTAATCCTAATGTAGTCGGCAGAGCACTTGCAGCACCCGTGGTGTTTCTTTGTGTAATGGTGTTATAGACGACGGTAGCCACCTACCATCAAGTGGACCGTCACCCTGTCTGCCACCTTTAATATAAAAAAAAGTATAAAATGTCTTTATAAAGTAATATAGTTAAATTTTTTGTATCAAGTTATAATTAAACTTGTTATCTGCATTGCTAGCTTTGTCTTTGTCTTTGAATTGATAGAATAAGTCAAAACTACAATGGTAACGAGTTACACGAAACAACTTTCTTGGAATTTGAAAACAAAAGGCACGTGGTATTAAAGTGATATTTTCACTTTCCTAATTTGTAAAGTAGATTTTGGTCAGAAGTCTTACAGATATTCAAATGAAAATTGTGTGACGTATTGACAGAATATTAAAGAAGTTTTTAAGACAGTTTTTAAATTTATTTTTTCCAGTATTTTTTTTGAGTTATAACCTTACAAAGTTAAGTTGTTATACTCGCTTTTAGAAAATTTTGAGAACAATATTTTTTTATTCAGTGTAGTTCAATAGCATCAATTAAATTATGTTCTCATGTGATAGCTATAGTATCAGGCTATAAGAATAAAAATAAATTACAGCTTTAGTAATAATGGATTACTCACAATAAAAGAAATTGTTTACGAATTCGGAGTTATATAAAAGCAGCACAAAAAGCTGAATAACTCGAAATCTAATAATAATCGCTGAACATACATGGGGGTCCACTGGATAGGTATTGGGCCCCTCTACCACCACACCCCGTTTGATCCGTCGATGCTGGGTCACCCTGTATATAAAAATGAATCCCCATTTCCCTTGGTCACGACATCACGCGTGAACGGGTAGACCGATTTTAATTCGGTTTTGACTAATGGTAAGAGGGATAAACGGGGAATGTTCTTCGGGGTGGGTCGCTAGTATTATATAAAAATGTAGGTAATATAAAATAACTAAATAAAATTTTACTTTCCAGTTTACGATTGACCTTAAATTTATAAGCTTTGTTATGTCTATGTTATACATGGTCGCACTAATTGGACCATTGGCCTTATTTATGTGGAATGCGGGAGAAATAACTTATCAGGTAAGTATTTCAAAATGTCTTATTAGTAGGTATTTTATAAATTCAATAAAAATTAAACCTTTTTTTCTTCTTCTTTCTTTCTTTCTTTACCTACTGATTAAAATTGAAACTGAACCATTAGAATCTACACTTATGTTGAAATTTTCAAACTGTGTATTCGGTTAAATATTCGGTGTATCGTTATTTCCAACAGGCTTCGTTGTTGCCTACATCGATATTTCATTGCGGTTGGCACTTGAGGCCTGTGAACTGCGAACATAGTCGAGCGATTCGACGCCTCGTGCTGATGGGATGCCTTCAGGCGCAAAGACCGCCCGTTTTGAAGGCTTTCGGAATACAAGACATATCTTACGCATCTTTCGTCTCGGTATTTTTTTAAATAATAACTCTGTAGGTGCTTGTAGTTTTATTATTGCGTTGCTGGTGCATATTTTAATGGGAAAAATTTACAAGACAAAATAGGCTCTAACATTGCTAACTCATCAAGCAAATTTCAAAGTACTTACACCTGCTTTTATTTCGCGGTTATCTAAGAAAGTGTTCTGCCGTACATAAAAGGTGCGTATTTTTAATAAACTCAATACATGAGTGAACGAGAAATTCAGTTTATAAAACGTAACCCCTGAAATTTTTAAAGGTCATTAACGTGCACCGACAGACATTGTAGACAGGGACTGCAAATAATTACATTTTGCTGTGAAGTTATCTTTCGGCGTAACCACATCGTTACCGTAGACCACCGTGAAATAGCAGCAGGTGTATTCGGTTGCCAGAGCCAATTTCCCTTTATCCTTTATCCTACTAAGATCGGCATCTCACTTCCAGCACCTATGATATACTTGTGTTAATAAGCGACGGTGCCCAATGCCATCAAGTAAATCGTCAGCCTGCCTACCGACTTTCACACATAAAAATAAACAGTGTCCTACATGGGAGAACTGGTAATAATATTCCTATTTGCAGGTTGTGCAGACCTCTTATTCGATATTTGCTGTGTTCCGATCAGTAAAGTGAGAAAAATGAAGTCAAACAGCTACTCGCCAGGACAACAGAATAAAGTGTTTTAAACCGCGTTATATTTTTCGTTTTGTACATTGAGAGTATTGTATTATTATGAAATTAAATGTTTAAAATGAAATTTAAAATGTTTCTCTTAATAAAAAAGTAAACAATTATACATAAGCTACTCACCCTCCATACAAATGTATGTTTATAATGAATTAAAGACTACTGGACCGATTTTAAAAATTCTTTACATATAGAAAGCTACATTCTTCTTCTCTCAGTGCCATCTCCTATCGGAGGTCAGCTATCATCATGGCTATCCTAACAAAGGTTTTTCTACCATTAAATGATTTTCCTGGCAAAAAATTATGTGGTGGTTTTTCCTTTACCTTCCACTTCGCGATTTGTTTCCAGTTAGAAACAATATTGACTCACAACTGTTCTGATCTCCTTGATCTCTACCTATGAGCTTACTGCATACGCCGCTACCAGCATATCCATTAATTAATATTAATAATATTAATATTTAGCGATTTAATATTTAGGGAGAGTGCTTAATATGGCGGCACTTACTCGCCATGACATTAATGCCATTATTGGGGTATATGTAGCATTTTATACGGTACCCCTTTTACATGGGAGGTATCCATTACACCCTAAGACACAGCCGCTGTTTGGTTGGGGCCTGCTTCTGCAGCTAGCAAGCATCTCCAAGCCGTTCCATGATCCGCCACTTATGGACTCCGGTAGTAGTGTACTAACTAGTAGGTATATTATGAAAACTGTGAAGTCGCGTCTGCCTCTGTCTGTAAAAAGGTATAAAAATAAATAAAAAAGAAATTGGAAAGACGTTGTACTTTCCAATTTCTTTTTTATTAAATTTAACAAGAAATACGCAAACAGATTAAACAAATTACTATTTCAAAAAAATTAAAAAAAAAGGAATACACTTATTATAAAAAAAAAATCAATTAACACAAAATAAAACAGGATCTTCGTGGAGATCAATCGAGTTCAACCGCCGTCGAAAAGCCTAATTTTGAAAATAAAGACTTAATGAAATGACTAAGGGACCTACTATCCGCGTATCAAAAATAAAAATAAATGTAACAATATTATAAGTATTAAGTATTGGTGGCTTTTGGCCTTGTAATGTAAAGGATAAAGGTAAAGGATAAATGTACTCACAGGAATTTTCGGCTTATACGCGTGTTACTCAGCTAGCTCCGTCTTTTCTTGTTTTCTCTTATCACACACTTCCAATACACATTAGATAAGATCACATAATCACAAAAATAACATTGATAGAACAAACACGGGAATATACGAGATAATACAATATAAAAGACATTAAAACTTTAGTTCACCCGACGACCTTTTTCCCGAAAAAGCTCACTACCCTCCTTTTTATTAAGTGTCACCAGACGTCACGCGGTATTGCCACTATGTCGCGTGAACAAGTATAAAAAAATGCACCTACTTATGTCATCCGCCCAGCATTCGTTGCACGTGTAAAGCATTGAAGTGGGTGGTCTTCTGTAAAAGGGTCTGCATCCAGAAGGGCTGCCTGTATGACGGCGAATGTGCTTACGTCTTGCATTCCAATTATGACTGGAGTTAATATAGCACGGCTTGATAAAATAATGTAGTTAAATTTAGTTTGACCCAGGCTCATTAGTTGCCAACATTAATATTAAATTGCAGTTTGCACCTGCAGCCAACAAATGACACACTGCAATCACGAATGCACTAGACACACTAGACGAGCCTGTTGGATGAGTGGTTAAGGGTGTTTGCCTTAAGGCTCTGTTCTAGGGTTCCCGGATTCGATTCCCGGCAGGGTCAACTTTCACAAATGACTTCAAATTTGGCTTTGGTCTGGATCTGGAAAGCAGTGGCAGGGCACACTGCGTTTCGCAGTCATTTGGGCAGCCCGTCTGGCGGCAGTAACCACCCCCTTACAGAAGACCACCGTGAAATAACAGTACGTGTGCTGTTGTGTTTCGGTGAGTGAGTAAGGGATACTAGAGCCCACTTCTGGGCTCTAGCTGTGGTGTTGTTTGTGGTATAGTCACTTTAAATTTAAAAAATCATGGGATTCAACTAAATAAATCAGTTTTTTAATAATTCATCAGGCCGCAAGGGTTTAATTACAACAATTTTGCCCATTTCGTATAAATTGGATAATACTCTATATTTTAATTACCTTTCTACCATCACTTATAATTAATTCTAGATCCAAACGTAGGACTCGACCGACCTGTTCATTTTTTTTCTTATCGTGAAGAAAAAAAAAAACTTAATATTTATTACAACTCTAGACCCTTGGAAGTGTTTTAGGTTTGACAAAAGAATTGTAATTTATTTATTTTTTGAATTTTTTTTTCTGTATTTTACATTTTCACAGATAACGAAGCCAATATAGCACAGAGTAAAGAGCAATTCGTTTATAAGAAGTAGTAATGAAAATCTATTTGAAGAATTTCAGGACAAATATAATTTAGTCATCAACGATAATCATATATACCTGTAACAGTTATTTCACATATTTATTATTATGCTGACTGATGGATTAAACAAAATTCTAGCTTCAAGAGTCTAGACATTCATTGAAACATGAGGCCCCAAGATAATACTTTTTCTGTGTATAAATATTCTGGGTACACATTTTTTAAACTTTTGTGTAAAGTGGCCAGATTTACATGCTTTGAAGATTTTTGGTATGAAACAAAAGAAAGGGGACGATGTATAAATATTGGATACGTTCTTTTATCACTTTATTATTTCACCGCATTGGGCAACGAATTAATGGAAGTTTTTCTGAACACCTACCCGAAGGATCTGCACAGAGATGCTATCTTATTTTCGGTGACTCATATTGTCACTTTGTTTCGAATATATTTCTTTTCATATAAAAGAAAGGAAATAAAGGTACTGATAAAAGAAATTGTGGACATTTGCAGAGAATATGAAGATGAACATATTAATAGAAAACAATACAAAAAATTGAAATTCTCATTGGTGTTCTATGCGTCAGCATTTTACGCTGCTGCAGTATCTGTTTTAGGAGATGGGCTGAGAAGATATTTCTTGGAAGGTATTTTTGAATTTTAATTGAATTTCTTATTTAATTTTAACTGAGAGTATATTTTTATTCAATCATCATCATCATCATCTCAGCCGTGCTCGACAAATTCGATTATTCGATCTCGACTCCCTTATTCAAACTCGCAGTGTAACCTCGAGCATATTCATCTGCATAGGTCGTTTTATTCAATATTAATTTTTAATCAATCACTTCAACTGTTGTAACATATCCTACCTAATATGACACACATGATGAGATCTCAAAGAGCGTGAAATTTCTATTTGAGAATTTAAGTCTATAATAAGCTGTTTATTTATGGATAAAAATAATTCTATAAAATCCATCAAATCTGTGGCGGCGTGGTTCCAATAGTTTCTTTGAATTTTTCTAAATTTTCAATTACAACCCTTTAGAAACTGTCTTCCACTACTTTTTCTCTAATTTGTAATAAGCCCGACTCTAAGTAACATTTAAATATTCTTCATTTTATATAAAAGTCGCAAGGCAAGCTGACGGTTCATTTGATAGCATATGACTAAATGTTGCCTATCAACTATAACAACGCCATAGGTGTTGTAAGTTTCCTGCCGACCTTCATAGGATAAACGATTTGGAGGGAATAGAGAAATGAGTTTTGGTATTACTCAATCATTCTTCTCAACAAAACAGCATAGTATGTCCTCTACTTCACAGTACCAGTAGATTCTAACACCCCTTCTGTGTAATCTGTAATTATTTTACTTTGAAGTCTTTGAATACATGCGAACAAGGAAGTTCGTAATGATTCTCGAAAACAACTTAAATGGTAAAGCTATTAATACAATTTAGGCATTGTTTCATATTTGTGTTAATTATTATTTCAGGTCAACCCTTAGTAATCATACCGGGATACTGGCCCAAGTACGAAGATGTTACGATAATAGGTGCAATATTTAAAATGAATATGTTCGCTTTTTCTCTTATGCAAACAGCCACACTGCTCTCCAAGGATTCACTGGTTATTGTAAAACTTATAATATTATCTTACAAATTCAAAACTCTTCGTCGTTATTTTGAAAACCTTCACGACGATTTCGATAATAGTGTTATAACCATAACAGAACTTAAAAATAAATGTTTAAAGGGAATTGAAATGCACCGAGAACTGTTGAGGTACAAATCTCACTTTATTTTTTCTTAAAATATTCACGCCGCTTTGCGCGATACCCGACTCAAAAACGGGTTTGAAGTGTTTGTTTGTGTATCTGTGCGTCTGCCTATGGTATCGTAGCTCCCAAACGAATGGACCGACTTTAATCAGTTTTTGTTTGTTTGAAAGCTAATATGATCGAGATAATTCTTAGCTATAATATGTAAAGATCTGTTCAGGTCTTTCAAGAGCATAAGCCCAGGCGAAGAGATTTCACTAACTTCAACACAGGTTTCATTGATGTGAAATTTGGTATACTGTTACTTCGGTGATATTTGCATGTCTCAATTCCATGCCACCGAAGTAACAGGTTACTTGTATAACATGATAAACTTGATCTGATGTTGCAGCATCAAGTAGACTGATGGATACCCAACTTCATAGCAACATACAACAGATATAACGTGTTTGTGCTCAATAGAAAGTCGGTGTTTAGTTTATACTTTTAATTATAACTTGTAACAGTATGTGATTCGGTATTGAATGTTACTGAGGATGCTAACGAGTCCTACATTTTATTTCAGAATAACAGAGGAATTTCGTAAGTTGTACAACTTGGTATTATCAATTGTGGTACTTCAAGGATGTGCAGTAGTTATTTTGGTAATGTTAAAAGTAACGGTAAGATATTTATTAGAAAGAAGAAGAAAGAAAGAAAAATTTATTGGCATTTAAACAGAAAAACATATGAACAAAACAAAAAAAAAAAAAAAACATTAAAAGTAAACACCAAAAGGACACAACTCAGCTTAGGCTGCAACATTGTTACAGCGCTGATTTTCAGTTGTGCCCTTGCCGATGTCTCATATTAATTTATTAAACACAATATATAATATTAAGAAATAGGGATGTATATTAAAGTAGATTAAACATAAATTTTAAAATTAAACGAAAATAATATTAAGTAAGTAATTCTATTAACAATATGTTGATTGGAACTTATCCATACATATAATAAAATCGTAATTTTTATCGTAAGTACATAACACAAAACCGTATTCAAGCGGTTTAACCGATTTGAATACGGTTTTCACAGATGTATTGTAGCAGCTTAACGTAACATTTAGTGTTTGTTTCATTCCAATCGGTTTACAGATAAAAAAGTTACGATCTATACCGAATACTACGTGTACGAAATTGCGGGCTCAGCTAGCTCGCTATATAAATTATAACACACTTTGGATTTGATAGATAGGATGGAGAAAGTTTCTTAGCATGTGATATACTTCAATTTAAATTCAAATATTTTCTTGAGATTGTTTTAGCTAAAAGAGCCTTCTCATCTTGACCCGGGTTTAATCAGATCCATAGAGCCTGATTGTGTTTTGGCTATGACTTCTTCGCTATTTATTTTTTAAGTGATGCACTTCTCACTTATCATTCTATTAGTCGTGTTCAATCTTCCATGCTGTTCCATTTCATTACTTATGTGTTAATACATAATCGCAAATTACCATAGGATTCGACATATTTCTTTCAGTTAACTCATGTAGAACCCAAATATCAAGATTTTTGTGTATTCAATGTTTCACAATGTTATCAAAACTAAGTTCCTACATCCTGATTTGCTCACAATGGGCACGATACTATTGCAAAACTTTGTGTTACTCTTACTAAACCAGAATTAGGTAAAAAAACGGGTCGATCTTATTTTTGCATTTATATCTACATTATAATAACATTTCAAAATCAAATGATTTTCTTCATCAGTTTCGCTTATTTTCTTCCATTAAAAAACAATTAGGGAAGGACAAAAGAAGCAGGAAGAAAAAAGTCACCCGCATAATTGTACCTCAACCAAAAGACTTCCTCCAGCTTTTAAAGAATGCGTTTTTTAATAATAAAAACTTATTTTCTAGTTTACACCAGACCTTACATTTACCTTCATAATTATATCCATGTTGTACATGATCGCTCTCATCGGACCGCTGGCTTTATTTATGTGGAACGCTGGAGAAATAACCTATCAGGTATTTGAATGCTTGCGTTAAAACTTTCCATTTGTTCATTTAAATAAATTTAGATATACCTATTTATAATTACAATATTGGCTCAAATAACGTTACTTGTCATATTTGTTAATAACTATAATAAAACTTGTTAAATGTCACCTTGTTGTTAAACCCAACTCTTTAAATGGGATGCTTTTCTCTTATGATAAATGTATAAACTTAAAAAATTTACCATTATTAAAACAGTATCACATTTTATAATAAAATTTTAATGTGGGCGGTTTTACCAGCCGTGTGATTTAAAAGATTCTGGATTATCTTTAAAACAAATCAACTTACTACAAAGATATAGGAAGACATGCGAAAGGAGTCAACGACGCTTCTGATCTGTGTGGCATTTGCTATTCGGCTATTCTTAATAACGCTAGCATACAACGCATCGCATCGCTCGTCCGCGCTATTAAATCGGACCGGGTTGGCCCACTGGGAAAGTGCTACTATAGCTTATTAACACAAGCAAAGCCATTCGTGTTAGTAGTATAACTGTTAAAGGATTGGGAGGAGACAAAAAAATGGACTCCGGCATCCTTCACTAAGTGAAGCATAACAGTAACAGCACCAATATTATTATTTTTCGAGGTCTTCTGTAAAAGTAAGAAGACTCAGAAGTCCATATGCTACACATTAGGTATGTTTTAACATTGCTAAAATGAGCAGTTATTTAAAAAAACCAAAAGTGTACAGAAATTAAGAAACAATACAACTGAACCATAATAAGTTTACGTAATACATTTTTTTCGAATGAACTGCATTGAAGAATTCGTCTAAATTCACCTACAAACTCAGCACATTTTAATTATTTGGCTTTGTTTCTGCCCTAAATCCTAAAATTTTCTTAATTCTTTTTTTCAGGCTTCGTTATTGCCAACGGCGATATTTCATTGCGGTTGGCACTTGCGGCCTGTGAACTGCGAACACAGTCGTGCGATTCGACGCCTCGTGCTCATGGGATGCCTTCTGGCGCAAAGACCGCTCGTTTTGAAAGCGTTCGGAATACAAGACATATCTTATAGATCTTTCGTCTCGGTAATTTTTCTTATAATAACTCTATAGGTAGATACTACTTCTGGTTTTATTATTAGATGATTGATAAAAGAAAGGAATATAATCAAAATCGAAAAAGCTTTAAATCGTCTCCAATCGAGGGAGCCATTTCGATCTCCATTTATGAGTTTCTTATGTCGTAAGAAGACAGAGTTCTATCAAAACCAAATAAAAAGCCAATAAAAACTATCACTTTAATGGACAGACATAGATAGTATAGATGACGCAAGTTCATCAAACTGTATGAAAACCAAGCGTGCCACATTTTTAGTGCCTACCATGACGTCACGAGCACAATTTAGTGATGTTAAAAAAACACAAACTAAATCGTTTCCCTTCACCCCGCAATGCAACGACGCGATGCGACGACTGTCTATCGTCGAATGTTCAACGCCCAACTCTACGGCGCCAATTTAGTATACCACCTACTTTCAACGTGAGAGGACGCGCGCACGCAGCTGGCTAGGACATTTTTCAAACATATTAAATAAATAACAAAACTACTTACTGATGACACGAAACGTCTCCTCTCACTCGACGTTTTTTTTACAATTAACACGTTCCCTGCGGCATCATTTTCAAATAACTTTCATCTGGTGCGTTGGAGACCTAAAAGATCTCGAAACTAACCTATCCTGTGGTGCGTATGAGACCTGATCAGTCTCCTAAAACAATAGTTTTGAAAATAATTCATATCTTCCTCAAAACCAATGACATATTTATGAAATTCTTGTGGGTTCAAGATAGCCTATTGGTCTATCTTTTGATAGGTTCGCACGCAGTTATGACATAAGGATAAACTACAAATAATAATAAAAAATTAGGTATCGATTGTACCTCGTACCGCAACCGAAGATAGTTCAATATGTGTGGTGATTAGTGATGGGAATAAAATAAATTCTCATCTGTCGATAGAAAAAGTTTTATTAAAAAAGTGGGTAACCTAAGAAAAGTGCTTTTCATTAAAACATTTCTTTAATTATGTTCATCTTTTTCTTTTTAGGCGCATCAAATATTTTAAAATTAGAATCACAGTCACTATCAGCCAATGGGGAGCACATTTGAACATATTCCAAATTTTTTATTTTACTGGTCAATGAAGCAGTATAATCCAGCCTTGATTTTTCATTATATTTTTTACTATTTATTTCTTAATCTAATTTATTCGTAGCATTTTCATCAAAATAAATTGACTTTTTACACATTTTTCTTTTAAAAGAACTCTTTGTTCACCAACACACTTCAAAATACTAAATATATGATATAATACATAAACACGCGGGTATTTTTTCCAAACATACGCGCGACCGTTCACGTCGATAGGTGAGTGAGCAACACTAAAAGAAAGACACGCAGCGCCCGCGCTCTAGCCCTCACTTACTTGCGGCTACGAGGCGTACGATTCACGAGTATCAACACGTCTCCTAACGCAAGGAATGAAACATTTTTTACTACAGTGCGTTAGAGACCTAATCCATCTCTAATTTTTTTTTAACGCCCTTGGACCCAAATTTGAGTAGGAAGCAAATATGTATATTTGTCTTAATCATACACAAAGAACTTTAGATGTTAGGGCATCCCGCACAGAGTGAAAAAACACGATTTTAGTCGCCGCACAATACGAAAGTCTTGCAAGAGATCGAATAAATCTCCTAACGCAACGAAAGTGTTAACAACAGCGCAATTAGGCATTTTTTGTTTTTCGAAGCGAACACAGTCGAAAGCCCGTTGGATGAGTGGTTAGGGTGCCTTAACGCTCTGTTCTGGGGTTCCCGAGTTCAATTCCCGGCAGGTTCAACTTTGAAAATGAACTTTTCCAATTTGGCTCCGGTCTGGATCTGGAAAGTAGTGGCAGGGCACACTGCGTTTCGCAGTCATTTGGGCAGCCCGTCTGGCGGCAGTATCCACCCCCTCACAGAAGACCACCGTGAAATAACAGCATATGTGCTGTTGTGTTTCGGTGAGTGAGTAAGGGATGCCATTTCCCTATCCCCTACTAATCCCTTATCCTTAATCCTACGTAGTCGATAGCGTACTTGCAGCAGCTTTGACGTTGCTTGTATTATAGGCGACGGTAGCCACCTACTATCAAGTGGGCCGTCAGCCTGTCTGGCGATCTTAACATAAAAAAAGCGAACTGAGGCTACAACCGGGCCGTATTTGGGCATTGCTCAAAATCCGGGCACGCAGTGACGAACGGCTTGCAGTATCTATACTATCTACGTCTGTGTTTTAATGTTAAAGTACAATATTTTCGTGAACATTTTATAGAAATATACGTACTTAATATGAGATAGATAGAGAAAGCTTTTCAAATGAAAATTATTTTTGTTGATTTCCAGGTTGTGCAAACGTCTTACTCAATATTTGCTTTGTTTAGACCAACAAAGTGAAACGAGATATGAAAAAAGAAACAACTACATACTACTGAGGCCTATTGGTATCTTAGATTTGCACTCAATCGCTTAGTTCAAAATATTGTATTGTTAGCTTATTCCAACTAACCATAAAAATTTACCTAAACTCTTCAAAATTTGATTAAATAATTTAATTAAATATCTTTTAAAGAGTAGGTACAGTCGGCAGATACGAGATACGAGATGGCAGATGAATATGTTAAAAAGCGTCACGCTATAATGTTACAAATATAATACTTGTATGGTCCTAAATTGTAAAAAAAAATCACTCTCATAATACGTATGTTGTACTTACACAAATAAATTATTTTACACCCATTCCTTGTTTTATTAAGATAGTACATAAATGATATTATCGTCATTAATGATGATGATGATAAAATTCATGAACTTAAGAAGACAATGATAGAGTATTTACCATCGAATTAGAAAAGCTATGGAAACAGCGGAGTTTATGAATTTTATCTGCCGAAAGTTCTTTAAAAGCTTTAAAAACTGGAGGAATAGAACTGAGGTCAAGTGGCGTAGCTAGCATGGGTGGCACCCGGTGCGAATATTGTAGGTGTCACCCCAAAAATCAATCAAAACTATTAAAATAAAATAAAAGTATTAATAAAATTTATGTTTTATTAAAATTTTAAAAACTAGCGGCTCGTCCCGGCTTCGCACGGGTGGACATTTATTTTTTGGGATAAACGTAGAGTAAATGTGTCAGTTGCATCCACTGCGTATAGACGTGCACGCCCCTCTCCCGCACACACGTGTAGAAATATAAGAAATATGTTTCCGCCAGCAAAATGAAAGCCTTTTTAATCAATGTGCAAATAATTATTATTGCGTCAAAAATATTTACTTACTGTACCTTAGTACCTATCTAGGAAACCTCAAAAACGTCATTTTAAATACCTGTTCTAATATCGATTTTCTAAATTATGATCTAAGATACTAAACGAATTACTTAATAAATTATTGTTTATAACAAAAAACACTGCATCAATCACACGTTCACGAAAGAAATGTTGAACGGAATGCGGTCGGGAACAAGAGAAATTCCCCAAGCACACAGGTGGCAAGCAATCGCTATTTCCGGGGAATCCCCTGACTATCGACAGTTACAATGAAAATCGAAGATAATAACAACAACATTTTGGGGAATCCCCGATCGACAGACAGTGTGTGCACAAACTTACTAGACTGCTATATATTATTGTTACATATATTGCTATTTTATTAGTGGCGGTTATGTAATCTGCCACAGTTTTACGAATTTTGACATATGGCACTACTGACGTTCATGTCAACCCTAAGCGGGTGACAACCGGTGCGCCCCCCCCCCCCCCAGCTACGCCACTTCTGAGGTCAACTTACATTGGAAATTTCAATGTAAGTTGAAATTAAGTTGAAGTTAACCATCCTAACTTTAGGTATATAAACTGTCAATCATCATCGTTTTACTGAAGTTAACTATAATAATAATATATAGTTAACTAAAGTTTCCGCCAATTCAACTGAAGAGTTATTTTATTGCATTTTTATCGAATAAATGTTGGACGTAATTTTTAAATTTATATAATTTTTTTGCTTGTAAACCGATTGAAATGAAACAAACACTAAATATTACGGAAGCTTGCTGCAATTCATCAGTGAAAACTGCATTCTAATAGGTTCAGCCGTTTCTGAGATTAGCGTGCACAAACGCACAGACAAACATAGATAAGATGTGTCATGAGGCAATAGAATAGAAGCCATTAGTGACAGCATCATTTTCTCTTGATGAGTCATGTTCGTTTCCTAACATATAGTATTACTTAAAAGTTTAAAAGTTCTCCGATCTACATTAATGGAATCCAAGAAGGTTCTTTTTTGTGGTAAGTACTCGTATCCTTGGGCAGACTGATGTTTCACGTGATAATATGTGGCCTTGGCTATATACACAAGAAAAGTCAGGAGGAGGCCAATGCGCTGACTCCTAACTATTGAAGATATTTTCAGAAATCCTTGAAAATTTACATTTTTCTCATGCATTTGTCTACAACTGTGGTGTCCATAGAATGTGCAACTTCTTACAATGTATCCTATAAAGTTTTGGACGAAGCTTTATATTGATGGATTTTCCAAAAAAGATCTACCTACTTGGCAACCGATATCTAGTCCTTCGTTTTGAAAAAAAAAAAAAAACCATTACAGTTAAATAAAAAAATAAGTAGTGACTAATCGTTTGTGGCAAGTAATGGATGGTTGTAAAGAATTGGAAATACACGATGAAAAAATTCTGATGTACATGCAACAAATTCTTTTATGGATCATTTTAAGAAATAATTGGAAGTAAATTACTATGAACCCAAACTTGGTGTGTTTTGAATTTTTTTTTCTTATTTTTTACGAAATAATTACTGAAATGTAATGGTAGGCATATTTTTGGAATCAGCTCATTTGATAACCCACTCGATAGGTTTCTGAAGAAAAAAAAAATGTTTTTTCCATACAAAACAATTGATGAGTTCATAATTGGAAAATGTGCCAGGTGGCGGATATCCACCCAAGTCTTAAAAAATTCCTATAAAAAATTCCGAATACACTAATTAAAAAAAAAAGAATAATTTGAAATAGCTCATTAGAGTGATAATTATAAGTGATTAATATAATTACTACAATTTTATTTGTTTAACATCATTTTTAATTGTGCTAGATTGACGAATTGGTTTTTAATTTACCCGAATGAGGTCTGATTTAGTCATTTTGTCATTATGAATTGCAAAGGGAATACATCCTTTCAGTATAAGTATTCGACTTACAATGTCTTTAAATTTATGTGCAAAGTAACCCGATATACGTGTAGTGAGAATTTTTGGTACGAAACGGAAGATGGTGGACGAGGCCTCTACGTGGGATATATAATTTTATCCTTTTATTATTTAATTGGTTTTTGCAATGTATGCTTCGAGGCCGTTCTGAGCACTTACCCGAAAGATTTGCACAGAAATTCAATTATGGTGTCAATGGCGCACGCGGTTATTTTATTTCGTGTGTATTTTTATTCGTTCAAGAGGAAAGAGATAAAAGAATTGATAAAAGATATGGTAGACATATGCAGAGAATACGAAGTGGACCACATTTGTTTTAAACAGTTCAAAAAGCTGAGATTCTGTTTAATATTTCATGTTGCAGTTGTTTACTCTCTTGCGGCATCGTTTTTGATCGATGGCTTGAGAAGATATTTTTACGAAGGTTTTTTTTTATTATTATTATTATTTATGTTTTTTTTTAATGTTAAGGTCGACAGTACCATCAAGTGGCGGTCCACTTGATGGTAGGTGGCTACCATCGCCTAGAACACAAGCAATTTTTATTTGGTTTTTGTACATATGATAGAATGAGGCGACACGCATTGCGTAGATACCAATTGCGTAGATACACGATACGTATCGTATGCTCTTGTATCGATATTCCGGTGAAACGATGCGATACAACGAGATATCGAATTGGGGTGTATCGATACACAATATCGCGGAGAGCAGTTGAATAGAGGCGTTCGACGAGAGCGGTTGTTGCAAGTCCGGCTCCATGATCATCCTAATCATGGAGTTGTAGTGTGTTTTATATGAGTCTAGCATTAAACTGTTTGTACATGACGTAAAGGAGTTCTCATTAATGTATTCCGAAGTAGGGGATGGTAATACTTATACTTTATAAAGATACGCGGACGACGTTGCGTGCAACAGCTAGTTGGAAATATTTTTATACATAGAAACCTTATTGAAACCCAGAAATTTTAATGCTATCTATAATTTTTGCCTTGAACATTGTGGGTTGAGTGAGCAGAACAATTAAAAATATTGTAATAGGTTGACTTAGCAATACAGGCTGTACCGGGACCTGGGCGATTGTCTAAGGAGTCCTGGGTGATGTAACAACGTCCTTGCGACCCCGCCCATCTACGGCCGTGCTAGAAAGTCGTTGGATTTTAACCGGTAGGAGTCCGACATAACCCGTAGCGTCCCCTTCGCTGCCGGGTATCCATGATGGATTTCCCAACGTAAAAAAAAGGAATAGACTGCCGCAATTGCTGTGGAAACGTCAGGTGGAAACCCTCTTTGGGCCGCCCACCCTTAATGCCGTAGAGATGAGCGGCCATATGAGCCAAGGTTATCCGAGAGTCAGGTGGAAGCGGCCTCCGACTCTGCGGTAGGTTGTGCCGCGGAGAGGAGGTTTTCTGACTGCCCGCTGCGAGAGGTGAGTATGGGGACTCGTGCTGCTTCGCCCGGGAGCGGCGAAAATGGGGTCGACCGCTGTTATCACAATACCGGGCAACGACGTGCTGTGTGTTTCCGGCACGTCTCTCCACGGCGCAGAGTCTCAACTCCACGCCTAATCTGGAGCCCACGATCCCTTACACCCCCGCCCATATACGACGCGAGGAAACATCGTGGGTTTTAATGGGTAGAAGTCCCACATACCCCACCGATCTCCCCATGGTCGGTGGGGATCTGGTTCGCAAATTTTCCCAGGCAAAAAAAGGAATACAGTTTGGCACGAGTAAGGAATTTTATACATTTGGGATGAGTACAGAACAACCCGTTTCGTGGTCAACACAGAATAATTGGAACATCTTCATAGATAATATAATGGTGCTATTAATGCTAATACGACAGATTTATCATTTATTTCAGATAAACCTTTAGTACTTATACCAGCATACTGGCCTAAATACGAAGACGACACGACAGTGGGATTAATATTCAAATGCAACATGTTTTTGTACCTTATCTTTTTGGCGGCTACTACCATCGCTAAGGATTCAACAGTTATTGTAAAACTTATAGTATTATCTTACAAGTTCACAACTCTTCCTCATTATTTCAAAAACCTGTGGAACGATTTCGACAAAGACGCAATTACAATAAAGGAACTTGAAAACAAATGCTTAAAGGGAATATTAATGCATCAGCAACTGTTAAGGTATTTTCTAAATAGGTATATTTTAACCTAGTTTTTAGCTACTCGGGCGGAGTGATAAGTCTGGTAAAAATCTATTTTGGATTAAAATTATCGCAAATTGCACGGAACCTCCTTGTTCACAAAAAAAAAAAAATTCAGCCAGTACAGCCGGTTAGTTTTTTTGTGACAGCCATTAAAGAAAATTAATTGAACAATTTTTTGCATAGATGGAAAAAAGTGAATTTCGTGTCTTGATTAAACATTATTTTTTGCGTAAAAAAAGACTTACGGAAATGAAAAAAAAAAAAAAAAAAAAAAAAAACTTGATAAATATTATGGGGACTCCACTCCGTCGATTAAAATGATTCATAAGTGGTTTACTGATTTTCGCTGTGGTCGTAAAACCATAACAGGACGCCCAGTTGAGGTCACTACTCCAGAGATGATCGCTAAAATCCACGACAGTGTTGAACGACCGAAGAGTAAAAGTGAGGGAGATAGTCGAGATAGTACGCATCTCAGACGAACGTGTGCGCAATATCTTACACCAACATTTAGAAATGAAGAAGCTCTCCGCTCGATGGGTGCCGCGTTTACTGACGTGTGACCACTTCGGAGGCGGGTTTGGCGTTGTTTCAATGAGATAAAACTGAATTTTTGCGTCTTTTTATGGATATGGACATGGATCCACCACCATACCCCAGAAACCAAACAACAATCGAAACAGTGGATTGCTACCGGCGAATTAGCTCTGAAGAAGGCCAAAGCAGTTTCATCGGCCAATAAAGTGATGGCTACAGTTTTTTGGGATGCGCGTGGAGTAATCCATATTGACTACCTAGAGAAGGGTAAAACGATTAATGGCGAATTTTACGTCAATTTTTTGAACCAATTTAACACAATTTTCCACCAAACAACGCACGAGAGCACACCTGCGTTATTGCCATTGCAAAACTTCATGAGTTGCGCTATGAGATGCTTTCTCACCCACCGTATTCGCCAGGTTTAGCCCCTTGTGACTATTTTCTCTTTCCGAATTTTAAAAAATGGCTTGGTGGGAAAATATTTGGCTCCAACGAAGAGGTCATGCACGAAACCAATGCCAATTTTGAAGGGTTGCCTAAGTCGTATTTTATGGAAGGGATCAAAAAGCTAGAGAAACGCTGGGTGAAGTGCATTGAGCTACACGGAGACTACGTTGAAAAAGAAATAATAATAATTTAATTAATTTTACTCCTTGTTTAATTTTTACCAGACTTAATTATCATTCTGCCCTCGTATGAAAAAGAATATACAATTTCAACGTATTATATTTCAGAATAACAAAAAAATTTCTTCGCTTATACAACGTGGTGCTCTCAATTGCAGTTACTCAAGGATATGGATTAGTAATTCTAATTATGTTAAAGTTAACGGTGAGTTAAGACTTTTAGACAAATTTTAGGAATAGAAAATCATCAATTGCTAAATGAAAATGTGAAACAACAATTTCAAGAACCAGAAGTTAAGTAATATTATCATATAAATAAGGATTTTTTTATTTTATTTTGAATGATTCCTTGTAATGGATAAAAACCTATTTAACTGTTTAAAAAAAAATTCACCTATACAAAGCTACATTATCAGAAACATGCGGTGTATTTAGTCAATCAAAACACGGCTAGAATCGAAAGATAATGACTTTCGTATCATGATATTAACCCTTATACAAATAAATAGTTTCGTAATTGAGGTTGATTATGTATTTAAATTAATTTTTAAATTATTGGAATCTGAAATTTCGTTTAGCAGTTACGACGGGTGTAAAAATGTTAAAAATAAAAAATGCTGTGATATGAGCGAAATAGACCTACGCTTAGTTTATTAATATAGTTTGTGCCATAAAATAAGTGACGAAAACTCTTCAACAGGGTGCTATAAACAAACAAAGATTGGGTTATTTCCTACCTGGACGCCTGCCTAATAATTATACATTGTATTGTTGAATACCATTGTTATCATAACGTTTGTAAATATTCTATGAAAGGTTTTGATACTTAGATTATTTAGTTTGGTCAGTTCGGAACGTTGGTTTACAGAGGGAACATCATATTTCTTTCTTTCGCTTTAAAATGTTCAGACCATGGCAGAATCCTGGTACATCTAATGAAGAAAATAATTTATTAAATAAGCATTTAGTACCACAATCACAACAAGTAGTTTTAAATGTATATTCTGCTTTATACAAAGAAATTGGACTTGCTGCAGTGAGAAGTACCTCTGAACTAACGGGAATAAAATACAGAACCAAATGTAAAATATGTCAATGACAACAAAATTCAAACATATAGATGATTTCATTAGATCATTTTCATTCTTTATTATTAGAAATATTTACGAGTTCTATAGTAAAAATGAAGTGCCTACAATTCGAGAATTACGGAGATACATTTTTAAGAGTGATGTTGGATTTAATTATAGTGTTACACACCTACACAGGATCTTAAAAAGCATTGACTTCACGTATGGAATCTTGGATAACCGCAAGACGATATTAGAATCGCCGCGATTAATTGAACTACGTGATGAATTTATTGCTAAAATTCGGAAATATCGCGAACAAAATCGAAATATTGTGTACCTAGACGACACTTAATGGTATGATACTCATGACGTAGTCAAAAAGAGCTTCAAAGATCGATCCGGAAAGTGTGTGTTAAATGCGCCGTGTTCTCGTGGAAAATGAATAATTATGACTAATTAGTGTTTGGATCCCAAATGCTCTACTCATTCCAAGCAAAAATATTTAGAGTGCCAGTGTAGACTACCACCAGGATATGAATTCCAAATTGTTTGAAAGTTGGTTTGAGACTCAACTTTTACCAAATATATCAGCAAACAGCGTGATTGTCTTAGATAATGCCTCATATTATCACTCATGACAATTAGAGAAAATTGCTTGCAATAATACAAAAAAGGCTACATACGAGTAGTTCAGTTTCTAAACACGCGAAACATTAGTTGCGCACAAAAAGCCACTAAAAAGAATCTATTGAATATTGTTAAGGAGCATTGCTTCAGCAAGGAGTATTATGTAGACACTATCGCCAGAGCTAATGGGCATAATATTTTACGTTTACCTCCATATTATTGTGTTTTAAATGCAATTGAATATATGTGGGCCATAGTTAAAAGAGCAATTAGACGGGAAAATACTGCACCGAAGCTAAACGTAAACCTTATTCAGATAATCAGAGAAACAATTGCCGGAGTTGACAATCATTTTTGGAAGAACAGTTGTGAACATTTTATTAAGGAAGAAAATAAATTTAAGTCAAATGAACATCAAAATCAAATCATCTATACTAATATACATATAAAGCTGAAGAGTTTGTTTGTTTGTTTGAACGCGCTAATCTCAGGAACTAAGTTCGAATTGAAAAATTCTTTTTGTATTGAATAGTCATTTTATCGAGGAAGGCTATAGGCTGTATAACATTACGCTACGATCAATAGCATTATACTCGTATATAAGCAGTGTCCAGCCCCACGCGCACTCCACCGCCCGCGCCGTCGCCGTATGGGTCGCAGCGAAGCGTGGCCGAGTTCAGCTAGTAATGAATACAGCGGAAAGTGAATCTTTTTCAGATACTGATTTCAATGATGAAAGTGAATATGCATATATATTTTTTATTTATTTATGTGAAATGTAGAAAATATTAAAAAGTATCAAGATCACTTGTAGTGCCTAACATAGATAATTGTTGTTTACAATCTTTATTGATATGCATTGTTATATTTGAAGTAGCGTCTCAAGTGTTTTCGTCACTTATTTTACGGTACAAACATACCTATACATTTCATTTTTGTTCAGTTTATAATATTAATTTTTGTTTATTAATTATATAATTATTATTATCTTGAGATGCGTTCACGCGAACAAAGTCGCAGCTATCGGCTAGTATATTTTCTTTATGTTAAAGTCGACAGGCAGGCTAACGGTCCACTTGATTGGTGGCTACCATCGCCTATCATCGCTATAGGTTCTGCAAGTGCGCTGCCGACTATAGCAAGATTAAGGATGAGGGACTGGAAAGGGATAGGGACATTGGCTCTGGCATCCCTAACTCACTTAGCGAAACAGAACAGCGCAGATTCTGTATGGTCTTTTAAAAGAGGGTGGTTACTGCTGCCAGAGGTGCCCAAATGACTGCGAAAATAAATACTAAATGCTTATAGAGCAGTTAGCACTTAATTTTACCGTTTTAATAATACTTAGATTTTTTCATAAATCCAGTTTAGCAATGGTTCTTTTTTCACCATTTATAATTCCACAATCAAAGTAGTAGATTTCCTAATGGCTACTTATTTATTATTTTTCTAGTTTGCATCTGAGGAAACTTTAACAAATATAATAATATCCATTGTTTATATGGCAGTTGTTGTTGGACAATTGGCTTTGTTCATGTGGAATGCTGGAGAAATAACTTATCAGGTGAATATAATTTAACCTTTCAAATGAATTGCATATAAATTTTGGTATGGTCAACATACAACAGCAATAAGTTAAATAAGCTGTTTTCTGTTGTGATCCCTATGGAGTTTGCACGCTTTAATTCTATCTTTGAAAATCTCAGGGCTTTCTTTGAGTTAAACGTCATTTTTTTTATATTGCCCAATAGATCAATATATGGGGCAATTTTCACGTATGCATCAAAATTCAGGGGCATAAAGGAATAACCGTGCCGTTACTGCATTGTGATTTCTCCTGTAAGATCGGTAACCCAGTATATGACTTGAGACAGTAATGTACCTACTCGTACCAACTTTGATCAAAATCGGTTCAGCGACTTACAGTCAGTTGCAAGAAGCTATCATTTAATTTTAATGCCAACATTAAATTTATAATGCTCCATTAACTTATGTTTTCTATTGCAGCAATTCTGCAATTGTTAAAGCAAGCAAGTTAAAGCAATGATGCTTGCTATTAACTTTTAATGTTCATTAAAAGTTAATTTTTTGACTGTCAAAAGTCGTCATTATGCGCTATATTTGTTGCAAGAAACAATTTTCACAGCTAATGGATGATTTATTTTGACATTACATTAGCTATTTTTAATGAGCCGTATACGTGCCATTATCGGCCCATTAAGGTTTTATTTAAGTAAATACAATCACCTCACCAATGTAAGTTCAGTTTTTTTTAAGATATACATGTGGAATATTGTTATAATTTCCTATTTTAAATAAAGAAGAATCAATTCTGTTTATATTAATTAATAAAATATAATCACTTTACCAATATAAGTTCACTTTTTCCATATAGGTAATTGACATGCGGAATCTATATTAATAATTTCGTCAAGGGGTACGGTAGACTCGATTGAAACCTTACCTGAATAATAAAACATAAAAAAATAAAGATTTCGAGTCGACAACATATATCCGCAAAATTCGGATTGTCGAGTATTTTGTTAAATTCTAATGGTGCTGACAGACAAATAGCTGTCGCCATACTAGCGAAACGTCACTCACTGACACCTGTGACATCTAAACGTTCCGTTTCATTCATACTAGCGCACATACTTCTCATTTTAAAAACAAAGAGTGTTATTACAAAAAAGATAAACATACATTGAACATGTGTCTAAAAAAATGTTTATTACAAAAGCGTGTTTAAGCAGTTAGAGTTAGGCACGGTTTAAATAATACTTTTCATATTTAAATACATGTCAATACTTGTCGAAGACTCAAAGTTAGTCTACTGCTTTGTCTCTAATTTTCGCAAGTTGTATTTAGTGGTGTGGTTATGATTATGATGAAATATCGGGTTGTTTTACCTTTTATTCTTGAACCCAATTTTCTTCACGTTCACGAATTTTTATTTTAATATTGCAATTGTCCATTTTTTTTCCATAATTTTTATTTATATTATACTCATTTGACAATGAGTAATAACGATTGACAAGTCTCGATAAACACATTCCATTCTTTCAACCGATCACTGTTCTATGTGTACAATGTACTCATTATACACGTAAGTTTTGGTTCCAAAACATACTTATGCCGGTGTATTTAGAGCAATAATTAATTTATAATCACACACGTCACTGTTTTATTTATATATAGATAATTTTAAAATATTTTCTGCGTAGGATATTCTATTAGCACATAACAAATTTGCATAGAAAGGAACGTTTCGGATTGAACCAAATGTAGTTGAACGAACGTTTTGTAATGTTGCTATTTTATTGTTACTATTTGCTATTTTATAATTTTAAAATAACAACATTTGGTTGCCTATAGGTTGCCTAGCGATGTTTTGGTAAGTCAAAGGACAAACACTATTTTGTAATAGCGAAGGTTAAACATTATTTGAGGCAGGGTTTAAACTGTGAAATTGTATACAAATGTCATTAGACGCTGTTTGACAAAACACGTGTTGAGACATAGTTTAGTATTTTTTTTTGTAATAACACTGTTAGTGTCCATTACAAAGAACTGTGACTCATGTGACTGTGTAAAACGAAACGTCTAGCCGCAAACATTGAGCGAAATCTATGCCGCTTTGCCTTTAATATTCCTTGAGAACCGATTACTACAGAAATATCTACTTACATTTTGTATCTACATGTGTACATATTATGAGTCACATTACACCCGAGCGAAGCCGGGCTTTCATCTAGTATTGATATAATTTCCTGTTTTATAAATAACTAACTGGTGCCCGCATCTTCGCCCGCCTAAATATATGAACAATGTAACGCCTAACATCTTTATTGCAGTTATAGCTTTGCTAGGGCGTTAAGTGATCCTCGGGAACAGAACTTTTTTCTGGATGAAAGGAATTCTATATCCTTTCCTGCATCCCTGACAACGTGTATGCAAAATTTCATGATGATCGGTTCAACGGTTTAGGCGTGAAAAGGTAACAGACAGACTGACAGAGTAACTTTCACATTTATAATATTATATTAGTATGAATAAGGAAACAATTTAAATGAGTTTTTTTAATTAAATTTTAATTATTTATTACTTATTTAATTTTTATTATTTACAAAAAAATGCACTAAAACACAATATTTTACATAAGCTGCTCTACTGAACGCACACCACTCTGTTGCCACAGCATTCTATGTTATACATATACTTTTTCCCACGCTTCCTTTTTACGGGCCAATTATACGAGTATGCCACTACTTCTTTTGTCTTCTATGAAAGGGTATCTTTAAAAGTATCGGGTACTTTTCCAATACATTTTTTTGTGTTGTAGGTAAGTATTTATTGACCGTAAGCAGTATAGGTACTCAATAAGGCACCAATGCCATTTTTTTTTTCCGATTCTTGAGGAGTATAATTAGCACCACGTTTCTTTTTCGAAGACATTTTCATTAATTGAAAACAATTCACGAAAAACGAAATAACATTAAATAAAATAATAGTAGGTCCAGTTCTGTTTATCAGAAATATCAAATAGCCTTTCGTTTGTCTTGCAGCACTTATTTTTATTGATAACCAAAGGCAACCATACATTCATTTTTGAGATCATTCACTCTTTTTTCCTAATGCTTTCATTACGAGTACATTAGTAAATGAAAACCTACCGTTGATCTAATGAACGTTCCTGCAATGCCCATTAATTTAATGGTGACATTATATTTAATTATGCATTAGTAAATGTCGCATTAATGATTTCTTTCTTGCAACTGACTGAGTCATGAAAACGTAACAGAATTTCAGATTCAGTACTCAATCCACAATTGTTTCCAAATTCAATAGGTCAGAGACATGTTTTGACAGGGACGATTTATGGCACATGTCCCTAACTCTAGACCTAATGAGAATACTCAAGTTGTTTGCTCTCGAGGTTTTCCTGTGAGACAGGGTGCGAGAGTCTGTAATAAGAAAATTCGTAGAAGAATAAAATTTATCCACATATCTAACAGAATTAGCAAGAAGTGATAGTGAACAAGTCACGTCACATACCTTGTAGACCCGATAACCCGTAGACCGGGTATGACGAAGAAATTGTTTCGTTCGTTGCTACCCCACGTGTAAGAATAAGTCAGCAAGCAATTATATGTACACTTATCAGTGTACCTACTATTATATAACTAATATGATTTAATAATTATGTAATTTTTTAAAGAGTATATAAATGGAAATGCACTAGTTCCATCCGCCATTGTGATCTTTTGTCAGAATTTAAAGATATTAACAAAATATTTTTTCCTTAGGCTTCCATATTGCCCACATCGATGTTTTATTGCGGTTGGCACTTGCGGCCTGTGAACTGCGAACACGGTCGTAATATTCGACGCCTCGTGCTGATGGGATGCCTTCAGGCGCAAAAACCGGTCGTACTGAAAGCGTTCGGCATACAAGATGTATCCTACAGGTCTTTTGTTGCGGTAAAATTTAATTCCATTAAAACCTTAATATTATGACTTACGTTATAAATCAATGGAATAATCGTTGAAAATTTTACCTAGACCCGGCCTTTCGCAAGAGGCCATTAAAGATTTTCTTCACTTTATTTTATAACTAGCTGAACTCGGCCACGCTTCGCTGCGGCCCATACGGCGATGGCCGGCGTGTGCATGGGGCGCGCGGTACTGGACACTGCTTATATATAATACTATTTATCGTAGCGTGATGTTATATAGCTTATACCCTTCCTCGATAAATGGACTATTCAAAACAAATAGAATTTTTCAATTTGAACCAGTAGTTTCTGAGATTAGCGCGTTCAAACAAACAAACTCTTCAGCTTTATAATATTAGATATATAATTATATATCTATACATACATATAATAAAAACGTAAACGAGCCGTGTCTGTACATTAAATAGGTATTAAAAAAAACAATTTGTAAATTGTACTTATGTTACTGAGGCCAAAAGATTTTAGAACGTTTGTCTGTGTGCACAAGCACGCTAATCTCAAACATGGCTTAACCGATTTGAATGCGGTTATCACTGATGTATAGCAAGCTTTAAGCGTAATATTTAGTGTTTAATCCGTGCGAAGCCAGGGCGAGTCACTAGTGTTAAATATTAAACAAAACATTAAATTACTTCAAATATATACAAAATTATTATTTTCTCTTTTCAGGTAATCCAGACCTCATATTCAATATTTGCCGTTTTCCGAACAGCAAAGTGAAAGATGATATAGTAAAGATTTTAATGCTATGTACTAATGTCTGTCAACTTCTGATTAGCAATTGATAAGGTTATTAGGTTTCATAGGCTTTTATAGGGGTGAGAGGTAGTTTCAGTCGCGGGTTTCTCAAAGGCCCTTTTAATGCGTAAATGGGTCAGTCAGTCCTGAATTTTAATACGCAGTTGATATTAAATCATGGCTTAAGTTTCAAGCTTTATATTGATTTTACAAATATTGCTATAAAGTAAAATCAATGTATGTGTGCGCTTTTGGAAGTATATATGCGGCAAATAATTTTGTTTACGCTAATATTTCGATTGTGTCCTGCACGAACACTAGATGGCGCTGTTAATTGGTTTAGAACGCACTTGAAGCCTTTTGAAAGTCAATTTCAATACAATGATTGCGAACCGCGAAACCTATATCTATGTTTGAAAACAATGAGCAATAATAGTTATTATTAATAATTTGATGTAAAACAACACTGAATAAATGTAAAAAAAAAACACTGTTGCAAATCTTTATTATTTATACCACTTTTTAAATAATTAATTATTTTATTTATTTATTACATGGCCTCCAAGACACCAGGCATGCATCAAACAAAAACACACAACAAAGGACGAAAAGTAATACATGACAGATGCCGCCGCAATTATAGGAAGCAAAGCTTGCGCCAATAAAAAGTCCAAAGTAACATCCCAACAATAATAATAATAAAAGCAATAAAAAATATAATAATAATAAAATTAAGATAAAATATAATAATAGTATAATTTTTGTTAGTTTTCCAGTAAACTGTTTGTGTGCCTTATGTTTGTTACAGTCTACAGATTTTCATCGACATTTTCCTTCTGTTTTTCTTCTTCGAGTATCTTACGTTTTAGATAGTTAGCTTTGTAACTTCCGTCAGAGTTGTATCTGAAATATTAAAATTGTTAAAGGCATATCCTCACCAACGCCTAGCCACATGGCACTCACTCGAAGACAGTTAAATATTCTCTTTATTCTCATAAAGTCTCCTTACGTTGGTTATTTTAAAATACTGTTACGACTAACTATGGAACGTTCTATAAAAAGCGTTCGCGCCGGACGAAAGTCTCGAACGTCCCACCCTATCGATGGTAGCCACGCGCCTTTCCGATTAGTGCCAAAGGAAATTGGTCCTTTTGTTTACAACATAGAGTTTACATTTCAACGGAAATAGCATTCCAGAATTTCATGGCTTGTTTACGATGTTGTTGGGATTTTCTAGTGAATTCGAAATACATCGATGCGTTTGGCGCCAGGTATAAATAAATAATATTTATTTAAAAGTTCCAAATGGACACACATTAACTTTCTGGCGACAAGCCTGGGGGTACCGGGGCAGTGCAAAACACTGGACCCTGGAGACAAAGTGTTCCCAACTTACAAAATAGATTCGACTCTGACCTATACATTAATCAGATTTAGTTCAGTAAAAAAAATATATAATTGTAGGAAAATACAGATCGCTATGGTGTAGAATTTATCCTGAGAGATTGTTTGTTAACGCAATGGAATATTTTTTCTTACAAGGAAAAATACCGCTTAAAATTATCTAACTGGATTCTTTTTAGTATAGGAGTTTAAATATTTCACTGAAAATAAATGTAAGTATCCTAGACCTGTCCAGGTACAGAATATATTTTACGTAACACACTGAACAATTGCTCCAGATTTAGAAACATACTTTTCCTCCAGCAAATTCCAATCCTCAGGACGATTGTCAATTATGTAATGCATCACTTTGTCGGATCCTTCTTTCTGTTTTTCCGTACATTTATTACAATCGTTCTCTATAGCATCTGGCAAGGTCTCTGAAATATTAGAGAGATATACTGTTTTTTTTTTATTCATTTTATTGTCATTTGTCATAATTGATATATTTACGAGTACTAATCGGTAAAATCTCTATATATAAAATGAATCCCCATTTCCCTTGGTCACGGCATCACGCGCAAGCGGGTAGATCGATTTTAATTCGGTTTTCACTAATGGAAAGAGGAATAAACGGGGAATGTTCTTATATATAAAAATTGCACGCCGGGTGAAGCCGGGGGCGGGTCGCTAGTAATATATAAAATTGAGTTTTTTTTTTATTAAAAAAATGGTTTAGGCGGGATATGACCATACAACAAAAAATATATACCTACATTTTAAAAAAATGTTTTAAATAATTACTGCAAGTTTTTTTTCTTTTTCTTTTATGTTAAGATCGGCAGACAGGCTGACGGTCCACTTGATGGTAGGTGGTTACCGTCGCCTATAACACAAGCAACGCCAAAGCTATATATTTTATAAGGAAGTACAAATGATTTGTTTGTTTTAATTGTAAATTTATGGCGCTACAAACCGATAATTACATATATATTATTGTACTGAGATTAGTAAAGCAGCATCAAAAAGTGCCGGCTAATTAAGTTCCTTCAAAATAAGGAAATCTTAGGTAAAGTTGAGATTTTTTTAAGGATATTAATAACAATTTATTTTTCCTAGGAAAATGAACAGAGCTTTCATTCACGCATTAATGAAGGAAACCTTTTAAGCATCATCCTGAACTTCATTTTGTACGAGAATATATACGTATTACATTGAGGTAGGTACCAAGACCAACCTCTTTTCAATATCAGTTTTTATTTAGATCTATTATTCAGACATTTAATTACTCAAATATATATATTTGGAATTTTTTTAAAGGGAATAAATAAATCTGTATACCAATTGCTACACTCACTTTTTAGTTCTTTACCGTCTTGTGTACAAGGTCCTTTTTCGAGAAGACAATTTATATAACCAGTAAGTAGTCGATCGCTGCTCAGGACTTCATCGAGATTAATATCGTCATACTTGGTCGTGTATGTAGTGGATTCATCGCAGTAGCACTTATGGAGCATGATATATATAATCAGCAAACTGATCATGGTAGCCTTCATGGTAGCCTTCATATACACAAGCGGTGAGATCCTATCAGAGAAACACTATAATAATAATAATAAAGCCCATTTATTTCCAATCTACAATTACTATTATATACATTTTAATTAATTAAATATATTAATGTTATAATGTAAAAATATTAAAAATGATTTAGTTTTTAATATGACATCTTGTGACTTAAAATGTAAATTATAAAATGTATAAATTTATTTGTTTTAGTTACTATCATTATCGCTTTCATTGCCATTGATCGGAGCCCCTTCTTGGGTAAAGGCCTCCTCCAGCTTTTTCCAGGCTTCTCTGTCCATTGCTCTTTTTCTCCATTCGCTTCCTGCTATCGCTTTTATATCCTCTATCCACCTCTTTCTAGGACGTCCTCTTCTCCTGTTTCCTGTTGGTCCTTCCCATGTAGTTGTCTTTAATGTCCATCTTTCGTCTGTGCATCTTGCCATATGCCCCGTTCACCGCCACTTCTGTTTTAGAGCATGATGTAGGGCATCTATAACTTTCGTTTTCCGTCTTATCTGTTCGCTTTTTACTTTCTGTATTCGTCTTATTTTAAGTACGCTCCGTTCCATTGCTTTCTGGCATGTTACTATTTTAGATTTTATTTTCGTATTACACGTCCATGTCTGGCATCCATATGTGAGGGTGGGTAGGACACAGGTAACCAAGACGGTTTTTTTTTTGGTGAAGTGGAAATTTGCCTTTTAAGACTTCCTTAAGGGACCAAAACTTCTTCCAACTCATGTTAATACGACGCTCGACCTCTTGTTCTTATTTTTATCTTCAAAAGATATTTGCTTTCCCAAGTATACATAGTTCCTCACATATTCAAGCGGCTTTCCGTTCAGGTTTATCGTGTTTGAATGACTGTTTGACAATATTTTCGTTTTGTTTTCATTCATTATGAGGCCTACTTTTTCGCTTTCTATATTTAAATTATTTATCATTTTCTCTAACCCATTCCCTGTTTCAGCGCCGGCAGCCAGTTGCTTCGTTATTGAGATTGTTGCAGGAGAGTGGGATCGACTTTTCATCATATCGAATGCATTTATTATCTTGTTCTTGGATGAACTTGCTTGGGGTCGCAGTGATTTCCTTATTGCCAATGTTTCTTTTCAGTAGTCTTCTGTTATATATAACTCGTTTAATTTCTTTTTATTCCTCATAATTTCATTCTTTTTCCACCCACTAACTAATGAAAAGAGCGTAGGTCTCGGTTTCTCATTTTTATTTCTCATGCCAATGCGATGGATTTTATTTATTTCATAATCCTCCATAGTTATTTCTAATTCATCCAAGAAACATTTCTTAATAGTTTCAATTAAATGCATTGGCGACTTCTCCTTTTCCGGTAATCCATGAATTAAAATATTATTATTTTTTATCTCTCTCTAGATGTTCCACCTTTTTTTCCAGGAATTGCATTTTAAGTTTCAATATTTTGTTCTCTTCTAGTATAGGTTTTAATTTTTCTTCCATTTTGTCTAACAGTGTGTTTGTTAATTCAATTGTTTGGTTCTTCATTTCAATTTTCATCTTGTCAAATAGCAGTTGGAATTGCTCTTCCATGTTTTGTGTGTAACGTTGGCAAACAGTGAGGTGGCGCTATCCGATGTGGGATATTGAATTGACAGTTACCGTGACAGCTGGCTTTTATGATCGCTTTTATGTTGCTTTAGTTTTTACGAATATAATTCTAACCTCAAAATATCGCCGGTTTATTCTTCAACATCCCACAAGAGATGCGATGTTTATTATCGTTAATAATACTCTGTACTTAGTTTTTTGTTTGGATATAATGTAGTTGTAGAAATTTTGCGTAATGCGTAATTATTATACCGAGCAGTTGTTAGTCAGCACATTACCATATCTCATTAAATAATATTAAAAAATTTCAATTCGTTTCAAAATGAAAACTGTATTTTATTAGCTTCGACTTTTGTTCCAAAGGATACGAACCACCACAACTTGTGCCTCTGGCCGAGCTTAACACTGTTCCAGGCTGCCTTCAGAGTATAGTGGACAAAAATCGTTATATCTTTTTAAGAATAATGCAGTTCAATAAATCATTTAAAATCGTATTGCACCTTTTCATTTGTTTCACTATCACAATAATTTATTTTCTTCTGTATTTATATTAACTGCTATTCTTTTGAAAAATTACTGTCAGCTTTTTCTCACATCTTCACTATAATTCATTCACATTAATTCTTTGTTCTTGTCGTTATTGTTTATGATCACTAATAATGTTAGGCACCGGTGCAACTAAATTCGCAATTCAATAAGAGCTATTAATTATATGTAGATTTTCATTTAGTACTTATTTCATTTTTGTATTGTATGTATATACACCGTATTTTATATTTTTCAGACTGTAACAGACACTATAACTATTTAATAACTTAGAAAAACGCTGGAGCAAATTACTATTAACCTAGCTGTACCGACTACCGACCATAAGAGAAACACTATCGAACAATAATTAGTATACGTCTACTCGTATTATCAGTTAAAGTATCTGTATCGTGAACATCACCTTAGATAGTTTGAAATAGCATGTACCAAATATTGCACTGACCTCGCACCTTCAGATTTCCACCTGTTTTAGAATTCTTTAGGCAGTGTCAGGTTAACATCAAGAGAGGATTGCTGAAACTACTTGTCGCGTTTTTTTTTTATCAGAAGTCCCAAAATTTTTACAGCAACGGGGTCTTGTCGCTACCTACACGATGGCAAAAAGTCATCGAACAAAATGGCACATAATATATACTGTAATTAAATGTAAATAACATTTGAAAAAAAAAAAACTTGAGTTTTCAAATAAAATGCGAAGAAACTTTTTCCTCAAACTATTAGAAAATATAAAAATTACTTAATCTAATCTGTGGAGTTGTCTGGGATTGATGTTTGAAAATTCATTTATTTATATATTTATTGTATAATGCTTAAATAAATTTTCCTATAAAGTTTCTTGTCAGATTCTTCCTCATAGAATTTGGACTCAACGGTAATAAAAAGTATTTCTACTTACTTATTTAGTTATTTGTTAAATTTACAATTCAAACTATTATTTGAAATCAACACATTTACTTTCAACAAAAATAATTTAGATAGCTTTTTTACAATTGAAATTTAAAAAAGATATACTTTATAAGCACCAGAAACTTGGAAGTAACTGAATAAATAAAGAGTTTGCGTTTTTATACCAGATCGAATAGGGGAAGTAATTCAAAGAGCTATTACTGCAGTGCAATGGGATTGTATGGTCTGTTTGTTTGAATTGTTGATTTAGGTAAGTATAAAATGTTAAGTTTCGGACATAGAAATACACTCACATAAAACATAGTCAAACAAAAGAAATTTTTTAGTATTATGAGAATAAAAATTTAATAAAATAAATTAATACTATCTTGCAATATTTCACACAAACTCAATCCACCTCATACTCAGAAATTCTGCCAATTCCTGACATAAGAAATCTTATATTACATAAATATTTATCTAGAGTGACGAGCCCGTTGGATGAGTGGTTAGGGTGCTTGCCTTAGCGCTCTGTTCTAGAACAGAGCGTTTACCCGGAAACCCTAGGGTTTCCGGGTTCGATTCTCGGCTGGGTCAACTTGGCTCTGATCTGGATCTGGAAAGTAGTGGCAGGGCAAACTGCGTTTCGCAGTCATTTGGGCAGTATTTGGCAGTCATGGCGGCAGTAACCATCCCCTTACAGAACACCACCGTGAAATAACAGCACGTGTGCTGTTGTGTTTCTGTGAGTGAGTAAATAAAAGTAAAAAGTTACTCATAAAGTTCTTTCAAAAATGTCTCATAAAATTTATCAGTAATATATTATGTTGCAGTTCACATGTGACTCTAGTATTACAAATATTTACGGAAACTATCATCTCGAATTGTTTGAGCAACCTCATTATGTATTAGAGACAACTGGATAAGATCATTGGGACAAATAGCATAATAGGCGAATCATATTCTAATACAAATACTTCTTTGTGCAATCATTCTTGGTAGAGTAGTTACATCACGATATGTTAGTCGGTAATAACTCAGTCATATACGAATCTTTCTACGGTGTTCTCGCTTGATCGATCCTCGCCTACTGTTCAGCACGAACAGTACGGACTTTCAATGGATACACTTTTTTATCGTGACATCTGTTAGATCTGTTAGAAACCCTGTTAGAAACCCTTAGTTTAAGAAGAGATGATCTCTTATCTCTATGTGAAGCTATTGTGGAGGGATTTTAATCCTCGCAGATCCTCAACGCAGCTAGTACTGCTGCCCTTAGAGGTAGCTTCCCCTATGCTGCGTTTAAGTGCTGTGCTGGAATAGTATTCCGCCGCCGATTAGCAATCTGCAAAGAATTCATTACTTTAGAGATAATTTGAAAAAATATATGTACACCATAAAGGCGAAGAAAAGCTTCGGAACGACACTAGTATAATCTGAATTCAGATATTTGAATACGAGTCTTCTGAATATTAGTGCCATATGATGAATGGGAGTCATCCGTGAGTTCACGCGATACGTACACAAACATGAACTGCTCTGTGTAGCTACAATACATAGCTGCAATAAAATGTATCACTACCTATGTACCGGAGAAATGGATCCGAGTAATTTGAACTTTGTATCCTGGGTCTGTCCCGAATGTCGCTACGCCTCTAAAAAAGGCAAGAATAATAGTCTTACTCCAATCGGAGTTACTAAAAGACGCCGAGATGCTAATGTAACAGTTATGGGGAAAGTAACAAATGTGTTTAAAGGGGATGAGTCGGGTGTGAACGACGAGCAAGCTCTTTCCTCTTTTATTGTACTTCCGCCAAATTTTCGTTAGCCCCAGTAACCACCGGCGGCTGCTCATTAGCTATAGGGACCGATTTGATGATATTTGTCGGTGTTGAGTAAGAACGGTGTGATAGTCGAGGAGCACGATCCAGAGAGGAGCTACGCCGGCCCGGGTGCACGCACCGAGGCGCATGACGATGGCGGGGCCGGCGCGAGCACCAGTATGGGTATGGGCGAAGTTTGCGCTAATCCCAAACCATGCGCAGAAGCCGAGCGCGAAGGAAGCCGTGCGGCGTCGGGCGCCTTCGTTCTGATTCTCGTGTCTGGTAAAGCAGGCGGCCGGGGCCTACATGTGACAATATTGAGACCGCGATTCTCATAGATTTTGAATTGATCGATTAGTTACTCCATTTGGTGCCATTCCTCGAATCTCGCTTTGTAGCTTGCAATGATCAAGACAGACTGACCATGTTTTTTGTCGTACTCCGCCATTACTGAGGCGAACTGCTCAATTTGCGTCCTGTATATATCTATGTATATTGTAATGCGATTTGGAAAGTTGTTCTCTTATCTTAGTCAGTTCATTGCGTAAATTCCGAATTTTTCTTTAAGAGCTTTAAGCGCTAATTATGACACTTTTATAACAATTTTCTCCAACATTTATTTTGCTTCAATTCTCTAAATGTTTTTTATACTATTATAAATTACTAGCTACCCGACCCCGGATTCGAACGAGTGCTTTTTTTTCGGCAAAATATATACACAAACCTTCCTCGTCTCGTTTCCATTAGCGAAAATCGTATCAAAATTCATTGGCTGACAGTTAGCGGAAAAACAGTCAGAACCAGACAGCGAATTTATTTTATAAGATGTATAGTACAGACATAGATATAGATATAGATAACTCCACGAATTGTTGCCTGTCTTCGGTTGATAAACGATAAGACGCATCGAGTCCAAAAATTGCCCATAGTTAGCTCACATGTTTCTTACTTTAATATTTGCCATAAAATTGAATTGCAATTGTGTTGTACAAATTGACGAGTTGACGGCATTGACGTCAATTACGCGGAATAGACACCTTCATTATGTTGTTTGCTGTCAGAATGGTCAGCAAACTTTATATGGTCATATATCATCTCGCAATTGTGAGTTGCGAAGCGAGACAGTAAACATTCGAATCATACGATGGTTAAACAAATAACTTGCTTGTATGTTTTTTTTTTAAAGCGCCAGTATTTTTTCTATGTTTTTTGCAGTTATTAAAATTATATATCTACGCAATAATTAAATTTAAGCATTACCTATCTAATTTCTCATAATTTTGAAACATTGGTGAAACTATAATATTGATACATGCGGGGTGAGTTAAAATGCCATGTAAGGGCGAAACGAACAATTTATTTTCACAAACCAAGATTACTTCCAAAATCACTAAATTTTTCCGATGAAACCGTTAAACTGGCCAAAAGTCGTCAATGATTCCCTTAATTTCTTTCATCCATTGATATTTGATATATTCTAGAAACTTATTAGGACGGGGAAAAAGTCTTTTCGCATATACATATGTAGTAGGTACAAACTTGTAATAAAATCTCGTTGGCTATGTGCTATTTGTATCTGTCTGGTTTTGATAACATTCAAAATGTTACATTTCCAAAAAAGAAACGAATTAATAAAATGTTGTTTCCAGCTATTTTTCATTTGTTTTTTTTTCTGTCAAATTTCAAAATTTTATTACAAAAAAGGAAAAAATGCAACGCAAGCCGCGAAGAAAATTTGTGACGTTTATGGACCTAATGCAGTGTCAGTAAGAGTAGCACAAAGTTGGTTTAAGCTTTTTCAATCCAGGAATTTCGATGTCAAAGATGCACCTCACTCTGGCCGCCCAGTTACGCCATTTTTGAAAAAGTGGTGCAAGATCGGCATAGCAGTAGTTACGACATAGCCGAAGAACTTGGAATTGACCACAAAACAGTTTTGACCCATTTGAAAAAGCTGGGTACACAAAAAAGCTCGATATTTGGGTGCCACACGAGCTCACCAAAAGAAACCTTATAAATTATACACTCATTTGCGATTCTTTATTGAGACGTAATGAAACTGAACCATTTTTGAAGAAATTTACTGGTGATGAAAAGTGGTTCACGTACGACAAGAACGTGCGAAAAAGGTCGTGGTCAAAGCGGTCAGGCTTCACAGACTGTGCCGAAACCTGGGTTAACTCGCAATTTGTTTGTATATGTATATGATGGGATTGGAAGGGCATTGTTCATTATGGCTTTTACTTCCGGGCAGAACCATCGATTCGGATCTCTACTGTCATACTACTGTATACTGACTACTTTATGATGATTCTATATACTTGTGATACTAATGATATATACGTATGATACTTATGATATATACTATATGATGCTTTATGATGTCTACTTTATGATAATTTATGATGATCTATGCTACTACTTTATGATGACATTAAAGCAAGAAGTTAAGAGAAAGCGGGCGGAATTGATCATTAGATAGGGTGTGGTCTTTCAACACGACATTAGATCACACACATCTTTAGCCAATAGCCACTCAGCAAAAATTAAGTGAGTTTGGCTGGGAGGTGTTAATGCATCCGCCATATAGCCCATATAGCCTCTTCAGATTTCCACCTGTTTCGGTCTTTTCAGAATTCTTCAGGCAGTATCAGGTTAACATCAAGAGAGGACTGCCAAAACTATTTGTCGCGATTCTTTGATCAGAAGTTCCAATATTTCTACAGCAACGGGATCATGTCACTACTTACAAGACAGTTAACAAAATGGCATGTATATTTTGTAATTAATGTAAATAAATTTTGAAAAAAAAAAAATCTCTTGAGTTTTTATATAAAATGCTAAGAAACTCTTTTCCCAAATTTTTTTTATGTTAAGGCGACGGTCCACTTGATGGTAGGTGGCTACCGTCGTCGCCTATAACACAAGCAACACCAAAGCTGCTGCAAGTGCGCTGCCGACTGCAGTAGTATTAAGGATAAGGGATTAGGAGCGGATAGGGAAATGGGCTCTGGCATCCCTTACTCACTCACCGAAACACAACAGCACACGTGCTGTTATTTCACGGTGGTCTTCTGTAAGGTGGTGGCTACCTTACAGAAATGAGGGACTCAAATTTTGATTTATTAGTAAATTTTCCTGGACTATTTAAAAAGGTTTTACGTACAACATTGGCCGTTTAATATTAATTTGTTGACGTCAAAGGTGACATCGAATATACTTAGTAATGGTCAAACGAGTTTAGCGTAATGTTCAATTCTGTATATAAAGTTGGTGGCTTGTGATCGATGCATTATTATAAGGAAAACGTCGACCTATTGACACGGATCTTGTGCTATATCGTACGTACGTAAACAACAGGTAAGTCTACTCTATGTCTGATGTGATTTCAAAAGCGGTTTGCTCAGTTCATTTGTTGGGTGTTATATAAAGACAACCCACAACTAATTAAAGTCTAATTTAATAACTGAATTAAATTAAAGCCTGTAACAGCCATTTTAATAATCGTAATAAAATGTCGAACTTAGCAACCGTGTTAAAATTAACTTAATTAAATAATATAATTTTCAATGTTATGAACTTTTATCTTTATCTATACATACAATAAAATCGTAAACGAGCCGTGTCTTTATATTAAAGATTTTTTCAAAAAACTATTTGTAAACGTTGTTCTTATGTTACGGAAGTCAAAAAAAATAGTTTTTAGAATTATTGTCTGTTTGTCTGTGGGTTTGTGTACGCTAAAACAGCTTAATCGATTTAAATGCGGTTTTCAATAATGTATTGTAGCAAGCTTCCCGTAACATTTAGTTTTGTTTCATTCCAATCGGTTTACAAACAAAAAAGTTACGCGCTATACCGAATAACACGCGTACGAAGTTGCGGGCTCAGCTAGTATTGTAATAAAAGTATACATAAGTATTTTTATTTAACATTGGGTTGGATTATTACTTATTTGACGGCTAATTATTATTAATTTTTTTTTAAATGGGCAATTATTTATTAAAATTACTTATTGTTTATTGATTTAGTTAAAATTCTATAAAAATTTAACATTTTAAAAGTAAAAACGAAAAAGATAAGCAACATTTCTCCTTCGTTTTTTTATAAAATTCGAATTATGAGAATAGAAAAAAAATTAGAGCCGCGTGGACCCTAAAAAGCTAACAATAATAAAAAATATAAAATTCTGTTATTTAATACGAGGTTAACAAAAATATTTTATTAATAATAAATTTTTTTGAAGAATCAGCTAAATAATCGATTTACCTTAATAGAGAAATAAATTGAACATATTTAAAAAAAAATACTAAGAGTAATTTTAGTTTATTTGTTAAAATAAACATTTAAGTCGACGAAATAGCGGGCAAAGGCTACTGTAAAATTATATTGCGAAATAACGGATAGTATACAAAAGGGATTTGTAATTAAATGTGCAAATACTGAATAATTACTTAAGAATCTTCTGTTTAGAAGGTTTGACGGCTTGCCTAACGTTTCAGGGGCCCCGGGTTCGATTCCCGGCGGGGTCAAGTTTGGAAATTTTAATGTAATTTTCAAAATTGACTCTGGTCTGGATTTGAAAAGTAGTGGTAGGGCACACTGCGTTTCGCAGTTATTTGGGCAGCCCACCTCGCGGCAGTAACCACCACCTTACAGAATACCACCCTGAAATAATAGCATATACGTGCTGTTGTGCTTCGATGAGTGAGTAAGTGATGCCAGAGCCCATTTCCTTATCCCCTCCTAATCCTTTATCCAATCCTACTGTAGTCGGCAGCGCACTTGCAGAAGCTGTGGCGTTGCTTGCGTTATAGGCGATGTTAGCCACCTACCATCAAGTGGACCGTCAGCCTGTTTGTCGACCTTAACATTAAAAAAAAACTTTATTTTAATTTTTCGGTTTTTAGGATGAAGTCTTTCCTAGTGATCTGTATCCTGGCATTAGCGACCCTCGCCTCAGCCCGTCCATCCGGTGAACATTATACCGACCGCTACGACAATATCAACGTGCAAGAAATTCTCGGCAACCAACGGCTTTTGCTTCCTTATATCAAATGTATACTCGATAATGGTAAATGTACGCCAGAGGGAAAGGAGCTTAAATGTAAGTAATTGCTATTATCTAATTCATTTAAGAAGGCTTCCTTATGGTTATAAATAATAATATAAATCACCAGACAAATTAGGCTCCACTTTTTTGGACTCGTATGATACAAGACCACAAAACGCAATGAACGTGATACCTAATCGGTACTTCCATTACAAGGCCAACCTTCAAAAGCTGCTTTTCATGGAAATGCTTAGTGTAAAGTTCACCGAATAATTCTATCTGTAAACTTTAATGAATAATGTTTGATTAATGAATAAATAAATAAATAAATAAACAAATAATGAATAGTAGAATTTGCAAAAACTGTTTTTGGTTCTAGAATGAGAGATATAGGTAATACAATAACCATTTTGAGAGAGTAATTAGGTAAATAATTACCTAAATGTCAAGCTCAAGTTAGGATCTCTTATAGAATCGTACTGCCAAACGGATTCACTAATGGATAGAGTCATAAACGAGGAAGATATAATTTAAAGAAAATAATATCATGGACTTGTTATAGGTTTTCCTATAATCTATAAGTAGAGAACTAATTTCTGTATATTTTTTTTCAAAATTTCAAGTTCAGTAGTTTCGGAGATAGGGGGGGAGGGTGGTCAATTTTCGTCTATTTTCTTGAATAACTTGGAAACTATTTATTTTAAAATTACAAAAAAATGCATTTAAGATCTTCACAACAAGACCTTCCGTTTGATATGTCACACGATGCAGTTTTCAAAAATATTTTTTTTAATTTTCCACCATCCCCCCAAAAATGACCTCCCATATATTCATATTTCATCTATTCACGTCACATCTCTGCGTTTGGGTCACAGAAATTGATATGTGTACCAAATTTCATCTTAATCGGTCTAGTATATTCGGAGATAATTGACTGTGAGGGACGGACAGACGGACACACGAGTGATCCTATAAGGGTTCCGTTTTTTTATTCGGACGTACGGAACCCTAAAAAGAATCTCTTTGAATTCGAGGGCGGCTCGCTAGTAATAAATAAATTAGGACGAGCACAAAATAAAAATTCATAGCTGCTCCGAAAAAATGGGTAACTAAAGAATATTTGTCATTGTATTCTTAAAACACTTCTCTGTCTCCTCCACAGACGAATATTGTCACAACAGTGCAGTAATAGTTTAACGATATATTAAACCTATTATATAGTACGAGGCATGTCAAGGGATATCCCAATATGTTTACGTATCCACTCTCATGTTAGTCAAG
The DNA here is from genome assembly GCA_910589475.2 of Bembecia ichneumoniformis. Lineage (NCBI taxonomy): Eukaryota > Metazoa > Arthropoda > Insecta > Lepidoptera > Sesiidae > Bembecia > Bembecia ichneumoniformis. The sequence continues at coordinate 7,582,519 of OU342538.1, read as the reverse complement.
TATAAAGGAATTTTACTTATTTTCTGTAATAAAATTCATGATAGATGGCTTATTCTATCGCCTACGCATTCCTAGGCATTCAAGTGATCGGTTTGATCGGACCCACTGCACCTATTTGAAAACTCTTTCATTATTTAAAATGTAATAATAACCATATTATACCAGATAGACATAGGCCATACATTTTGCATTTACTATTATGCTATTGTTTTTATTGTACACTAGTGACCCGCCCCCGGCTTCGCCCGGCGTGCAATTTTTTTTATATATAAGAACATTCCCCGTTTATCCCTCTTTCCATTAGTGAAAACCGAATTAAAATCAGTCTACCCGTTGACGCGTGATGCCGTGACCAAGGGAAATTGGGATTCATTTTTATATATAGAGATTTGCTATGAGTCTTCGGTAAGACGGTGGATGCTTGGAAAAATGAGTTTACGCATTTCACAATTTTCCCTATTTATTTACTCCTGTAATCATGGAGATATTAAGTAACTGAACCATGTTCTTTGCAGCTCACATTAAGGAAGCTCTGGAAACTGAATGCGCAAAATGCACAGAGGTACAACGCAAGGAGACCCGTCGCGTGATCGGTCACCTTATCAACCACGAGGCCGACTACTGGAAACAACTCGTCGACAAGTACGACCCAGACCACAAGTTCAGCACAAAATACGAAAAGGAACTCAAATCTGTATCAGCTTAAACTGCATTTCGCCTAGCAAACGATGATATACATATGCTATTATTGTAATTAGATAATACCGTTACAATGTTACCTAAGAGAGCGTTAGATGAGATGGCATTTTATTGACAAATAAAAGCAATTTTCAATGTAAAAAATTTAAAGAACGAGAAATTTTATTAAGACAAAATAAAAATGTCGTCTGACGTCCTATTTTTACGGCATCTAAAAACCGGTTTAATAAATTAATAGACATGTGAAATTAATAGGTGTCAAGGTTTTTTTTTTATTTTATACTTAGTATTTTTAGTTTCCAAAGGCTTGTGAATTCTAAATTTGTTGTAAGGAATCCGTTTTATAACATTAAAATAAAATTTATTATTTTTATAATCTACTATTTTATTACCATTTGTATGTTCCTTTCAATATAATATGCAGGTAATTTCTGTACATCGAAGTTTCCACGATCCGTTTCTACGATAATATGGCAATTCTTTTGCGACCACAAAACTATGTATTTTTCCTTTAGTTGTTCAGCATGACGTTATGAAGTTGTTCGATGTGACATTTTTTTAAAAATTTTTTATTTAAAGTTGGTCAGACAGGTTGACCGTCCAGTTAATGGTAGGCGGCTACCGTCTCCTATTAAGGCGACTCCAGCCGCAAACCTCGTCTCGCACCGAATTGACGGGAATGATGAGGGGGAGTCGCTACTTGCAAATCTCGGAAATATCTATTTAAAATTAAATCAAGTATGATTCGAATTTTTCTTTTGATGAGACTTCCGATAGTGGATCTTAAAATTTATCTTAAGACCTCAACTTAGTAATTTTTTTATATATGTAGTTAAATATAATTTAAAAAATAATTATAATGATCCCCTTTCATATATCCTGTAGACGATTTGAGTATTTTTTAAATTATAATTATTATGATAATTTGAAAGGAAAACGGTTACAAATAAGTGGATTTTTTATCATTAGGGGCTGGCGTCGCCTTAATACAAGGAACTGCTCAGGTACTGCAAGTGTGCTGCCGACCTGAGTAAGATTAAGGATAAGACATTTACCCACTCCTTCCTAATCAGGAAGGAGTGGGTAAATGTGCTCAGGCATCCCTTACTCATTTACCCACTTGCTGTTATTTTACGGTGACCTTTTGTAAGGGATTAGTTACTGTCGCCAGACGGGCCGCCCAATTTAAGACTGCTAAGTGTGCCCTTGTTTCTTGTCTAACATGATTCTGTACCTGATGTACAGAATGACGTACATCTGTACCTTGCGTGGGAACATCTGTGAACCAGATCAGGGTTAAGCTCCCCACCACGACAAGGTCATAGCACACCAAGTCAATGTACTTGGTAAACTTTTCTTTTTCGGCTTTCACGAGATTTTCGTCATGCGGGACAGCGATGTCAATAAGCATCGTCGTGTCAGGCTTATCGGCGACAATAGTCCTGTCCGTGATTATGGAGTGATCTCAGTACAGCGTAGCATGACGATTTTCGAGAATGGGCGTAGGCACGTAACTGTAGCACGGCACCTCAGATTCGATAAGCCCGTATCGAAGGGCAGCAAAAATAATAAAAAGTACCTAATATTTCATTACATAATTACTTCATCTCAAACATGTATTAAGAAAAATATTTTTTGAAATATATTTGCTTCTTTCTTACGTCATACCAATGACAAATTGTATGTAAGTTTCCTATAATTTCACTGTGACAAATCACAAATCCTTGATCTTTGACGGAAACAAAACAATAGAGAAGCTATGTCGTCAATCACCTCATGAGAATGTACAGCCGACAAAATGTACAGGTCTGATAGGAAGAATATAAGTAGGTGGTAATATTGGTACCCATGTTTTGTCTTTGTTTGCCATTTAGGTCAGCTTATATTTGAATTAATTAATGATTCATTGATGTTGGTAAATTCCTTATTCGTCGTAGTAAATGTACAAGCAGTACTCAAGACAATAGTTAATGATAATTTAATGTTATTGGACACTAGCGACCCGCCCCCGGCTTCGCCCGGGGTGCTATTTTTATATATATGAACATTCCCCGTTTATCCCTCTTTCCATTAGTGAGAACCGAATTATAATCGGTCTACCCGTTCATGCATAATACAATATAATTAATTGTAATGTCGATTTCTTAATCACTTTATGGTACGTACGTAGAATCAGTTTTATACCTATGAGATATTTTTAAAATTTATTTTAATAAATTGACTTTTGATGACAGATGGTTTTTCTACATATTATAGATTATATTGTATATTATAGATAGACTGATATATAGAGGTTATAGAAAACGCGTTGTAACTAAGAATGAGTTTTAACTGTAACATCTAATACTTAACAAAATTCTGGTGTCACAGTGTTTGTAACAAAACTCCTCCGAAACGGCTGGATCGATTTTTTTGAATTTTTTTGTAGATTTGGTAGGTATGAGAATAGGTCGTAAAGTATTTTTCACCCTCCTACCCCCATCCCCATTTTTTATCGCGATTTTAGTATTTTTGTATGAAGAATATTCAAATATTTTCACCGTCGTTCATTAACGTGAAGTGACGCGTCGCTTTGACATATTATGGTTTGAAAATAAAATTGGACCCGATAGGTGGCGCCACAATCGGGTTACGGAATTATTTTCGGGTTCTGGCAGGACACCGTCTGCTGGGTCAGCTAGTATACCTATATATATTCGTTGGACAACTGATTACAAATTCGCGACGGCGCTTGAGATTATATATTTATATTGAAATTATATATTTTCTTAACATATATATAACAAATTTTCGCTACTGAGACAGATCCTTGAGACAGATTCATTGATGCCCACTATAACAGCATAATATTTCTACCAGATGCTTTCTATTGCTGTAATTTTCTGGCTTACATATTTCTTATTATAATCAAGATATTTTCACAATTATACGACGTTGAGTGTACATGAATTTGGTAGATAATTTTGCTACGAACGAAAGTACAAAAGCAACAAAATTAGTAAAAATATTCAGTGTGTTTTCGTCTTACCTTGAACACTAGCGTTGTTAAAGCTGATAATTTCATCAGAAACTTTTAAAGGTATTTTTAACCATTCATTTTATTAAATATATATACAAGACAAATATTTCCACGAAATCATCAACTAACATAATCATTGCTGTGTGGGCTGTGAGCAGTCTGTATGGAGCCAATTGACGCCCCCTTACAGAAAACGTGTACTGTTGCACGTTTCATTGGGTAAGGTTGCCAGAGCTCTTATCCCTAACTGTTTATACCCTTCTGGCAAACCTTGTGTTAATAGGCGACCGAAGTTATTTGCTACAAAGTAAACCGAGTGCCTCCTTGTCGATGTTTACATAAAAAAGGTTCTATTAGGTCCATTAGGTATTATTAAAATAAAATAAAAAAACCCTATCTTACCCATACAAAGTCTACACGAGTTAAGTGTACAACCCTTGATTCATTTTTGAGTTGATTAATTTATCCAAAATAAAATCTTAATTCACTAACAATCTACCAATGGTAAAAATGGTATATTTTTTTTTAATATTCATAATTTTTTCAAGAAACGAAAAAATTACCTTTTGTTTTCGTTTACCTGAAATAATAGGTATGATTTTCTTATTGTCGTCATGAGTTTACTTTGACATTTTTTTTATGTTAAGATCGGCAGACAGGCTGACGGTCCACTTGATGGTAGGTGGCTCCGTCGCCTATAACACATGTAACGCCAAAGCTGCTGCAAGTGCGCTGCCGACTGAGTAGGATTAAGGATAAGGGATTAGGAGGAGATAGGGAAATGGGCTCTGGCATCCCTTACTCACTCACCGAAACACAACAGCACACGTGCTGTTATTTCACGGTGGTCTTCGGTAATGGGTGATTAAATTATTTGAGTTATTTGTTTACATACTCACCTGTTGAAAATGAGATCAATATTAAAACAAGTTAACATGCTTTATTGTTAAGTGAGTACTTAACATGTAAAAATATTAATAAATCTACTTCGATTGTTGTTACTAGTTTAATCAAAAATTACATAACGAAAGTTAAAAAAAAACTAATTTTTTTAAAGATATTTTTGTTATTTAAGTTTTTCTGACAATATATCTTTATATATAAAAATGAATCCCTATTTCCCTTTGTCACGGCATCACGCGTGAACGGGTAGACCGATTTTAATTCGGTTTCCACTAACGAAAAGAGGGATATACGGGGAATGTTCTTATATATTGCAATATAATATAACGCAGCGCGGAACGCTAGTTAATAATAAATTATGAAATCGCTCCATTTTCATATTAATTAGTATATATCCTAATAAACTCTCAATTTTCTCAGACTCAGACTTGTAACGCCTAGACCTTAAGTTAATATAATATTATAAAGGCAAAAGTTTGTGAGGATGGATGGATGTTTGTTACTCTTTCGAGTAAAAACAACTAAACAGATTTCGATGGAATTTGGCACACAGATAATTTATTGCCTGAATTAACGTATCCACAACCTACCTACAATACTTTTTATTATGTAAAAATGTTAGGTTCCCGAGGAAACGTCTGAAAATATTTTAAAAAATCGACACCATCGTTGTCACAACGATAAAGATGCCATGCGTTATTTGTGTGTTATATTTATCAACAAAGTCGAAGTTACCTACCGACAAAAGCTAGTAAACAATATCTAAAAAATGCTTATACATTATTTAATTAAATAGCGTTGAATTGTAAAAGGGGAGGCTTCACGTGTTTTTTTAGATCTGTAATCCATTATTATCTCTATATACATATAATAAAATCGTAAACGTTTGTACATTAAAATAATTTTTCAAAAATTTGTTGTGCAATATTGCACTTTAATTCATAGGTAAATGAGTGCAATATTGCGCTCATTTTGGTAAACATTGTGTTCAGTCTGATAGTTCTTGTCTTAACCGATATGAATGTAGTTTTCACTCCAAACCAATCGGTTTACAAACAAGAAAGTTACGCGTTATACCGAATACTCCACGCTTACGAAGTTGCGGGCTCAGCTTTTTGACTAATAACATATTTGTATATATTTTGTTTTATTTCAGAAAAAAAAAATGAAGCAATTCGTTATCATTTGCTTTGTCTTTGTGCTGTCAGCTGTTCTGGGTAGACCTGAACAATATACCGATCGATACGATAATACCAATGTTGAAGAAATTCTGGAAAACCGTCGCTTATTGATCCCATACCTAAAGTGTACACTCGAAGAAGGAAAATGCTCACCTGACGGCAAGGAACTTAAATGTTAGTATTGCAATAATTAATGACATTTCTGGTAATGATGAAAAAGTGAATTGTTTGTAACAATTCCCTTTTGAACTGGATTCATTAAACTTAATGCCTATTTATCGTTCGTTAAGTTAAGTGTATTTTAATTAAGTAATTTGCATAACTGCAAAGAAGAATTGCGTAGTTTAAAACAATTTTTATTATTGTAATCGGCTAAGCAACGGCTTCCCTAATTTTCTCTAATCATGTGGATTCGCGGATACATTTAAAGGAAAAAGTTGAGATTACTGTCAATAGTATTGTCAAAAGTATCATCTGACAAATAACTATGGACAAAAATCAAATAAGACACTTTAATACATAATATTGGAAATGATATCACTAAACATGATTGCATATTAAAAGTTAATTATAAATGGATAAAGAAATGTATTATTAATCAATAATTAAGTTATTATTAACCTTAATTAATAAAGTAGTTAAATACATTTACCATTCACGAAGATTACTATTCGAAGAAGACTACATTTACTAGTAATTTTATTAAAGGACTCTTGTTAAATTTACTCGTAAATAAAAATAAGCAGAAGGTTAAAACAACAAGCATAAGTAATAATATTATCAAGATCACAATAATAATTGATTCCAAGAATAAACCACGTCAGTTAAACCAGATACAAATAATAATTATGTATGGGTTCAGAGAAATAAATTCCATATTTAAAACATAGAAAGATAATGATTAAAATGTCCATATAAAGATAAATTAAATAATGTTTACTCATAGGTATATCATAAGTAAATATCCTTAGAAATCATTTAATGGAAATTCCCTCACAGGTACACGTATATTATGCAATAAGTAAACTCCGCTCTGTTTTTAACTTTACAGCTCACGTAAGAGAAGCTCTTGAAAACAATTGCGAAAAATGTACGGAAAAACAGAAGGCGTCCACAAATAGAGTAATTAAACATCTCATCAATAAAGAACCGGAGTATTGGAATCGGCTCATTGACAAATATGATCCGGAACACAAATACGTTGCCAAGTATGAAAAGGAACTCAAAGATGTTCAAGAAAGTTAAACATTTTAGACAAATTGCATAAAATTTGTCGAGAATATGAATTATTGTAAAATAAAAGTATTGCTCTAGAATTGTATTTATTGAATTTATAGAAATATGTAAATGGTTTTTGAACATTTTCAAAAGAACTGACTAAAACAGGGACTAATACGCTATTTTTTTAAAAAGGAAAAATACCAACCTTACTAAGTTTTCGAAATATTAAATTAACTTTGAAATACCCCCAAAAATCCCTAACTGCGGCTCATAAATGTATGATATTTGCCTTATTTACTTATGTACTGTAAGTTCGATATTACAATTTTTGTAAACATTTTACAATCAATAAAAGGGTGGCCCACGGCCTGTCATTTGAAAAGGTGCATTCGTTGAGGCCTGTGGTGCCCTGGCGGCGTTCGTCGCCCGTCTTCTGCGTCGTGCCTGAATTTTTAAGTCCTGACGAGCCTCGCAGGCCTTGTCAGGAGCGGCACCGCGCGGCCCGTCCTTTAATAGGCCGTGGGACCGCACCATAACATGCTCTTAAGAGATAATTTAATAATAATTATAATTAAAGACAAAGGGTTTAGGAAAGAGTGTCCAATAGAGATTGCGTCTTCAGACATAATCAAACCCAGTAAAATGAAGTAACGGAGACGAATAATCAACACATATCTTAGGGGGAAATAGGTTAAAGGATCACTTACAAGATAAAAATAGTATAAATCCCGCGTCACCTTATGTTATGCACTTATGCTGTTATCGTTTTATGGTCCTCTGTGGGAAGGTAATTATTGCAATCCTCTTTTTGAAAGTTGCAAAATGTCCACAAAGATACCTAATTAAAGTGGACATTTTGGGAAGAATAAAAATATTTATTTTTGTAATTCCCAAAATGTCCCAAATTGGACATTTCTTGTGGGACATAATGGGAATAGACCTTTCATACATCGCAGTTTCCCAAAACTTCCACTATATCAATTCTAAGCTTCAATATACGAAATAACTTCAATTCGCTGATGCGGATAAAACAAAAAATCTAAAGTGCGATCAATAAACGTCAGAGAGCGCATGGTGTATTTTTAGCATTCTCAAAGTAGTAACGGCATCGTTTTTAAAAAGATCACCGGCATATCGGACTTCGTACACAAGTTCAACCTTAAGCTAACATGTAGAGGACAATGGCCAGTTTACATCAGCGTTTGTACCACGTTTGTACGTATATGCAACTAAAATAATCTTTATTCAGGAAAAGGGGTACCTAATTTGCTATCCTAATTTGATAATATAAATGCGACAGTGAGGTTTTTTATGTTAAAGTCGACAGACAGGCTGACGGTCCACTTAATGGTAGGTGGCTATTGTCGTCTATAACACAAGAAATGCCACAGGTGCTGCAAGTGCGCTGCTGACTACACAATGATTAAGGATAAGGGATTGGAAAGGGTTAAGGAATTGAACTCTGGCATCCCTTACTCACTCACCGAAACATAACAGCACACCTGCTGTTATTTCACGGTGGTCTTCTGTAAGGGGGTGCCAATAAACGGACTGCCCAAATATCTGCGAATCGCAGTGTGCCCTGCCACTACTTTCCACATCCAGACCAGAGCCAAATAAACTTTAAAAAAAAACTTGATAAATAAACTTTTCAAAGTTGATCCTTGATTACTGCCGCCAGACACAGTGTGCCCTGTCACTACTTTCTAGATAAAGACCAGATTTTCAAAGTTGACTCTGCCGGTAATCGAACCCGGAAACCTTAACCACTCATCCAACGGGCTTTTACAATTTCGCGCCTTAACTACTCAACGGATCATGAAATTTTGCATATATGGCTTACGGGGGTACAGAAAATTATATCCAGAAAAAAAAGTACTAGGGACCATCCACTCTAAGAGAACGGGACGAACTCACGGGTAAAAAGCTAATCTATACATACAATAAAATCGTAAACGAACCGCGTGTCTGTACATGAAATATTTTTTCAAAAGAAATAATTTGTACACTTAGTACTTATGTTACCGAGGTCAAAAAATAGTTTTTAGATTCTGTTTGTCTGTGCGTTTGTGCACGCTAATCTCAGAAACGGCTTAACCGATTTGAATGCGGTTTACACAGATGTATTGTAGCAAACCTCCCGTAACATTTAGTGTTTGTTTCATTCCAATCGGTTAACAAACAAAAAAGTTATACGTTATACCGAACACCACGCGGGCACCCGCAAACACCAAGTTGCGGGCTCAACTAGTAAAGAATATTTTGTCAAAAAGATGTGACAGATTTGGAAAGCCGCGATCACTGCTGGGCACAATCACTGAGACACAATCACTCTGCGCTCATCGTTTTTTTAGTACAAGGAAAATTTAAATTCAAAAAGATATTAATCAAAACTGAACTTGTTTTTTTTTTCCTAATACCACTCAGTTGGAACGAGTACAAACAGTTATGGCAAGATGTTTACGAATGCCCAACGTCACTTCTGTTTCTGACGTCAAACATTTTAATTAATTTTCTTAACAAAAAAAGGTATACTCAATTTAAAAAAAAACTAATTTATATACAGCGATTTCGTCTGCGTTGAAAATTAACGAAATATGTAAAGCAATTTGAAATAATTAAATTTTTGTACATGAATGACATTAAAATACATTATATGGAAAAAAAAGACCTTATTAGCGTAAGACACAGTTGTAAAGCAATATAACATCTGGCATCTTTATTGCTATTATTCATCCCTCCGTGGTCGATGTACCTCGATCACGCATGAAGCGTTTCAGTTCCACCTTCCTTATTCGGACTGCTAAGGAGTGAAACTCATTGCCTGCGTCTGTGTTCCCACAGAACTACAACCTCGGGGTCTTTAAAACCAGGGTAAATGGGCACTTACTGGGTAAGCGTGGTCCATCTTCGGCCGCATCTGCACCTACGTCAAGCGCTATCTTGATTTAATAAAAAAAAAAGACATTTGTCAGGTGTTTTATTTTTAGATAGGTGGTGATCGCGTCTTCGCTCGCTCCACGATTGGCTAACACGTTGCAGATTCAAAAGCGTCTGGCGGAAGCTATGGCCCACGGGAAGTGTCTGGCAATGCTTAGTATTATTTTGTAATAATATTCTACAATACATATATAAAAACTAGCTGAGCCCGCAACTTCGTACGCGTAGTAACTATTTTGTTTGTAAACCGAGTGGAATGAAACAAAAACAAAATGTTGCGGGAAGCTTGCTACAATACTTAAGTGAAAATCGCATTCAAATCGGTTAAGCAGTTTCAGAGATTAGGGTGCACAAACACACAGACAAACAGATAAAAATTCAAAAAAACATTTTTTGACCGCGGTAGCGTAAGTACAACGTGTACAATTTTTTTTAATAAATATTTAATGTAAAGACACGGCTCGTTACGATTTTATTATATGTTAAAATCAGCCTTTAAAAAATAAGTGAAGTTAGTTTATTTTTACTTACCTTACTCACCTGAATGCTTTAAATTGGCTGTCTACCCAACTTAGCAGACATGCATACGTTCAAAGTAAAGTCAGGGTAAGAAAAGGTTCGTCACCTGAAAGTCGAAATTTGCTTGCACCAGGACAATTATCAGTCATGCCAAAATTTCATTTCAAACATCTGTCAGTTGTCTGCTTATGTTTTAGTTTCAAAAGGTAGTAAGAGTCTACGATTTGATAAAGGAATTAATTTCAAAACTGACGAAGGTTTTCGTACCCCGACCGTACATAGGAAGACTACTCGATTCCCCACATTTTGTCCTTTAGAAAATAAGTTATACCTGGTATGCCTGGGATCTAGGGCCATATATTGTCATTAGTATCATAATGACAATATATTTCTATGTTTACTACAGATCACAGAAAATATTATACAAATTACTACATTAATTATTCCTAAGCTTGAGTACTGAGAGGTAGTTAAAATCTATTACTTCACCATCATCGTCATATCAGCCGGAGGAAGTCTTCTGCTGGACAGAAGCATCGCCCATAATTGGGAACTGGATCCAGTATCGACCTGCCCTTATTAGACTGTATGTCCATCTTGTGGATGGACGTCCAGCGGCTGTAATGAGTGTCCTGCCCATTGCCACTTCAACCTACTAATCCGCCGGTTATGTCGGTGAGTTCCATTTGTATACGAATTTCCTCATTTCTGATTAAATCTAACAGATTAACCCTGAGCATGGTATCACGAAATGACATCAGTAAACAAGTCGTTGAAAAAAATATAAATTATGATGTCTCTCTTAAGTTCTATTTTGAACTGGCGATCTGTGTAATTTTTTTACTCTAAATTATATACACAAACTGACAAATTATTTAACTGATGGTGAAAACCACGTCAAAATCCGTTAGCGGATATACAGACAGATAGAAACACAGACGCGGGCAACGACTTCAATTTATACCATGTAAGGACTACCGACCACTTCCGGCTTCCCACGGGCGATACTTTTTCTGCAAATTATATACAAAATTATATACATTTCGACAAAAACGCCCTCAAGCGGCAGCGGCTTCCCATTCGCCGTCGCCGGGATATGCATGTTTTGTCCCTTCTGTACGGTGTGCTGTTTCACGACAAGACTCCATCTTATCTCAAGGAGAAGTTCAAGTTTTTTGGTGTGCAGGTGGACATAAGACCTTGCCGTGCGCTTACCCTGGAATGCATTCTACACAAAACAAAATTCTATGAGGAGTCATTTACTGTACGTGCCATTAAACTTTGGAATGCATTGCCTTTGATCATTATCTAAATCGCTGGATATATTCAAAAAAGCACTCAAGACACATTTTCTGTCAAACTAAAGACGACTTTATTTGTTTAATTTTTATATTTAGGTTTTTCTTCTAATATAATATATTTATTAATCTATCTTATTAATTTGTGTTATTAATATTTATTTATATTCAATTTATGTACTAGTATTTAGTTATTAGAATGTAAGTTTATGATGACCTTACCACGATTTTTATCACCCACAATGTTTTATTTTTCATATAATTTTCCTTACCCTAAGGTTGCCTGGTAGAAATTGCTATAATAAGGCCGCCTTTTGTACTATTGCTTGTTGTTTCTTTCTTTGTTTTATTCTTCTTTATATTTATAGTACAAATAAAGAGCTTTAATATTGATATTAATATTAATTTGTTTATCACTATTTTTGTTAGTGAAAACCGTATCAAAAAACGTTATGTGGTTTAGGAGGAGTTAGCGAATATAAGTATGGTTCTTGTATTATAATTAGGGGCCATCTTATTAATTACGTAAGGAGGATTTCGGCCATTTTTGACCAAACCTCATGTAAGGGCACATAAGATTTTCTGGACTTTCTACCATAAGATTTTATCTGGTTTAAGGAAAGGATCAATTGCACTAAACCTTATAATTTGACGTAAATCAAAGATTTTTCAATAATCTGAATAGATTATGAATATTCAGATTTTAGTCCAACCGAAATAAGGGTAAGTAGAGATTTTGACACACACATACAAATAAACATAGGTTCTGATAAAAATTATCAAATTGAAAAACCGCATCAAAGGATGAAAATATTGAAATAGCAAAATAATAATAATAAAAATAATAACTTATTTATTTTGGACCAACAAGGATCATATTATGTTAGTAACGACTTAAATCTCTGTTAGTATTTACATACGTTGATTAGTCAGTACATGAACCATACAACCATATGATAGCGAACATATAACAGACATGGGCAGCGACTTTAATCTATACTTCCATACTAATACTATAAAGAGGTAAAGTTTGTATACAAATTTTAATCTTCGAAATCTTCGAAAATACTCATTTCATTTAAAAAAAAAATTCACCAGAATTTCAGGATGAACATAGCTACATATTCCACTCGGGCGAAGCCTCAGGCATCAGCTAGTTTATACTATGTAACGATTATAGAACGTCTTGATTTATCAAAAATGATATTATATCGAAACATTGATAAAAGAAAGACACTAAAATAAGTAATTTAATTTGCGGTTTCAAAAAGCAATTAGCACTGATTAAACGAGTTGCTTCAGTGACGCACAAGACAGATGCAACCACTTGTGTCGTGGCTAAAATACGTTTAACTTTGAATTCCAAGCGAGGGAAAACCCGTTTCGTTGTTGTTGATCGGGAGCTGGGAGCTTGTTATGTGTAGTTCGTATAAAAGAAGGCTAAATCTCGTCCGAATCATAATCGGACAGTGCTGGTCTACACGGTCGTTCACAATTGAAGCAACGCACTTTAACTCCGGAAATGTAAGTGAAGATATTTCATTTTGTTACCTAGACAAACAAAGCGTAGACACCTTTGGTACTAAGGAAATATTAAACAATGAATATATATGTATATTTATAATAATATAAAGAGAAAATATTTGTATGTATGTATGTTTGTAATAAATAAACTCAAAAACTACTTGAGTTATTTTAAAAATTCTTTCACCTATAGAAAGTTACATTATCAGCGAGTAACATAGGCTACTCATCCTCCACCCATCTCCTCCCTTTACTTCCCTTCCATACAATTGTATGTTTGTAATGAATAAACTCAAAGACTAATGGACGGCTTTTAAAAATTCTTTCACCCATATATGAATCTATGCTTAGATTAATAATATTAATGCTATTTTTATACTATAATAAAGCAATGTCTTATGCTAATGCATAGCATAAAACATTGCTTAAGTATATAAAAAAATCATGCGAAAGAAAGAACATCCCGAATAGAATCATTCCTGGTGCTGTCTCAGCGTGTATATTAATGTATTTTAAGCAATAAACGGTATGGTTTATATATTTATTTTAATTTTTTCTAAGAAATATGTAAAAATATATGTTTCGTAAAATATTGTTATAAAATTTGTTATACTCAGAGATATAAAAAGATAATCTCTTTATAATATATCTCTAGTTATAACTGTCTCTTTCGTGTCTCTCAGCTTCAATATTTGCACATTAATCCAAATTATTTATCTGCATGTAATGTTTGAACAAAATTAATCAGCTGAAGTCTATGCGTTTTCAGAATGAAGACATTCGTGGTACTCTCCTTCCTAGCGGTAGTGGCTTTAACCTCGGCTCGTCCTCAGCAGAAATATACGGACCGTTTTGACAACATAAACATTCAAGAAATCATTGGAAACCGCAGACTGCTCACGCCTTATATCAAGTGTATATTGGACAAAGGAAAATGCACACCGGAAGGCAGAGAACTTAAATGTAAGTATTTTTTATTCCATATGAAAAAAAAAAACGTGTATCTATTAAGTCTTGTTTTGTACAAAGTGAAGTAATGAAATAGGTATGTATTAATTGATTAATAATGAAAATAGATCCCACAAAAAAAATCTTTTTGTAAGAACAGTTTTAAGATATTTGTGATTTTCTTTTAACATCTCAACTAATAATTCCTATTACTTAGTTATTTTCTAGCAAAAATTTAAATTTGTAATTTTATTTGCTCGTAACAAACTTTTAGTTAATTTTAATTAGTTTTACATAAAATTGTACTTTTATTAAGTCAACGAATATATGCAAAATATATTATATTCCTTGACATATCTACTTCAGTACCGGTATAGCTGATGACAGACAATGAACTGCATTATACAAGAATCTAATTTTGTTAATTTAAAATCCATAAGGTTAAATTAAAATCCAATTAATCCAATTTAAATAAATTAATTAATCCAATTTAAATCGTGTCTTCGCATGGCATGCAGTATTACCTAATCTAGCATCATTGCATCTACCCTACACCGAGAAAAAAAATCTCTTCTGACAACTAAATTTTATTTACGTTTTAAATAAATGTTTTGTAACTTTCTAACACCTTAATTATTAGAGATATTGAAAATATTTTAAAAATACTTAAAGTCGAAGCAACTTAACACACTAGATAACCACGCTCGTGGTTAATGACCGCAATAACTAAGTTGTCTATAAAAACCAAGCCAATACAAGTCATGCGGCCAAACACGACATGGATTTGGTTTTCTACTTGGTAGCCTGCAGTCACTTGCCTTTATGTACGGTCAGCTAAAAATTCCTAGACTAAAGGACAACGTTAGTTTCGCTTGCAGATCGATCTGAAAACTTTTATAGGCAGTATGAACCATGTCAAAATTTTCACACTAGTAAACAAAGTCAAATCTAATATACTACTTTTTAGACCAACCGTGACACACCTGGCGGAGGCGCGTCCTCATAATTAGCCTAGGGTGGTCAGAACTCTTGATCAGTCGCTGGAGGAAATTATTCTTGGTTCCATTATTATTATTATTATTCTTACAGCACATATCAGAGAAGCGTTGGAGAACAACTGTGCCCAATGTACAGAAGTACAGCGAAGGGAGACTCGCCGTGTCATCGGACATCTGATTAACAACGAGGCCGAATATTGGAACCAGCTCGTAGGCAAATACGATCCGAGCCGAAAATACGTTAGCAAATACGAAAGTGAACTCAAAACCGTCAGCGCCGGATAATTAAATGCACATAAATCACCAAAAAGTACTGAAAATTTGTGATAAATTATTTGACTTTAGTGAAAATAAATTAATATTTTTTACAGTAATGGTCGTTTCCTTATTTGTGGAATGAATGAGAGTTGACATTATATAGAATGAATGTATTCTTAATTGTCTCTGTTTTATGCCTTACTAGCTACCCGCTCCTTGTTTCTGACCTTCCTGGTTTATTGCTTTTTCAT
This sequence comes from Bembecia ichneumoniformis, assembly GCA_910589475.2. NCBI lineage: Eukaryota > Metazoa > Arthropoda > Insecta > Lepidoptera > Sesiidae > Bembecia > Bembecia ichneumoniformis. The sequence continues at coordinate 7,566,760 of OU342538.1, read as the reverse complement.
TAGTGAGAACCGTATCAATATATTTAGTGGTTTAAAAGTTAGAGATGAAAGAGGCAGAGTCAGAGGCTGACAACGAGTTTATTTTAATAACTAGCTGAGCCCGCAACGTCGTAAGCGTAGTATTCGGTATAGCGCGTACCTAAATTTTTTGTTTGTAAACCGATTGGAATGAAACAAACAAATATTACAGTAAGCTTGCTACAAAATAGATCAGTGAAAATTGCATTCAAATCGGTTAAGCTGTTTTTGAGATTAGCGTGCACAAATGCACAGACAAACAGACAAAAATTCTAAAAACTATTTTTTGATCTCGGTAACATAGATAGAGCCTCGTTTACGATTTTATCTAATATATAAAATTCTCGTGTCACAGTGTTTGTAACAAAACTCATCCGAAACGGCTGGACCGATTAATATGTTTTTTTTTTGTATATTTGGTGGGTATGAGAATAGGTCGTAAAGTATTTTTCACCCTCCTACCCCCACCTCCCATTTTTTAATCGCGATTTTAGTATTTTTGTATGAATAATATTCAAATAATTTAACCGTCGTTCATTGAGGTGAAGTGATGCGTCTCTTTAAGATATGGTTTGAGAATAAAATTTGACCCGATAGGTGGCGCCACAATCGGGTTACGGAATATTTTCGGGTTCTGGCAGGACAACATCTGCTGGGTCAGCTAGTTGTATGTATAAATACTTATGTATGTATAGCTATTTAATGGTTTTTTTTTCATACTATTTTTTATTAAATGAGACAAATAAAGTTATTATAAAAAAAATATAATTAAGTTGTAATATAATAAGTTTAGGTATTTATAATAAAGTTGTAATTATAAAGGGCGGTTTTTTATGAAGGAGAGTGAATGCATGATGGCAAGTTGTTACCGTTGCCTATAAATCACGAAACATCAGAAATATGCAAGTGTTGCTGACAAGATAAAGGGTGGGGTTACGGGAATGGGCTCATCAGCGTTATATTATTTCGAAGGCTCTAATAGCTAACATTAGCTGTTAAATCTAAATTGTTAGTCCTCTTTCGGGTTAGTAAAAATCACGTTAAAGAAGCAGAAATTCGGCAAGGCGAGAACACGTTCAACAGCTTCAGAGGTCGGTAACCTCATTAATCATTGCTAACAATTTGTGCAAAAATATATCTATGGGCATAAAACTTTCAACACATCTAAACACGCTATTTTTACACTTAAATAAAACATGACAAGTTGTCACATTTGCCTTTAATCTTGCACAAAAGTAGCCAGGGTTACGGAATTGCCTTCAGGACTCAAAGGTCAGATGTAACATAAACATGTCGACAACAAAGGCTGTGCCAGTAGATATAAAATTAATAGTCCATTCTGGTTCTTATTGTTAACGCTATAAGGTGTTAATTTAAATTTAAACTTATAGCCCTTTGTAACTGTGCAATAATTAATTTATTAATATTGTCTTGTTTGGCCTTATCCAGTACATTTGTTCGTTTCCTTAAAACAATTTAATGAAGAAAGACATGTCATTTTATTGGCAAATTCTTCTCTCTCTTTTTTTTTATGTGTATTAATATTGACTTGTTTGGCCTTATCCAGTATTGCCAGTAAAAAGACATGTCTTTTTACTGGCAAATTCAAAAAATATTTAATTTTGAACTAATCGTCGCGAGCGAGGAAGGCTTCGTAGGATTCTTTGTACTTGTCTCCAGGGTCAAATTTCACCATCAGTTGTTCCCAGTAGTCCTTTTCATTGTGTTTTATGTAGTTGACCACTTGCCTAGCGCCTTGTCTTTGACGGGGCGTACATTTCTCACATGATGTCTGCATTGCGTCCTTTACGCGTTCTGAAAATCATACATAACTGTGCAAAACCTTGGTTCTCTAGACGTAAACATAGGTTACATTTCATGATACCTATGATTTATTATGTTAGACAATTGTGAGTATAGTTATTTGAGATACTGAATCTGTGAAACCCCTTTGCCGAGTACGAAAAAAAATTGAAGATAGAGCTCAAGGAATGATTTTTAAGATTTTTTTATTCCAATTACAATTTTACGGCTTTTGAAAGAAAGAGAGAAAAATTTTTTTGTTCGTCTAACTTACAAGATGAGGAACTCAGTTTAGAATGTTTTAACGTTAGCCACGACGCTGAACTGTCGCGGATACCATATAATTATTATTATTTTCTAAATCGCGTCGTTATAAGGGCCGACATCGTGCAACGACTTAAGGAGTCGTAAGACGATTCAATGGAGGAAAACAGTCCAAGCCAATAGTAGACTATTGAGAAATTAGTATTAACCCGTCAATATTTATAAATATTGAGAGGTTAATATTAATAATATAATATATAAAAATATAAAGGTTATAATATATAAAATATATAAAAATAAATATAAAGATTAATATTAATCATTTTAATCTTTCTATATATAAAAATGAATCCCTATTTCCCTTGGTCACGGCATCACGCGTGAACGGGTAGACCGATTTTAATTCGGTTTTCACTAATGGAAAGAGGGATAAACGGGGAATGTTCTTATATATAAAAATTGCACCCCGGGCGAAGCCGGGGGCGGAACGCTAGTATTACACAATAATAATACTATTGACAGGTTAATAAATTATATTAACCGTCAGTATTTTTATGGTTTCTGAATACAAATTTAGAAGTTACATAATGAGCTTACATGTTTTAGTGAAAATTTTATAAACCTAACTTGGGTATCAAGTGTTATAAATTTTCAACAAATACTGAATAGCTATCAATTCATTGAACAGTCTTATGATAGAAGTATTTACCTCTTAGAAATTTTCCCTCGGGAGTACACCGTCCTTTACCCAATATACATTTAATATAAGGCACCAACAATCTCCGATTTGCCAGTATTTCGTCTATGTTGATATCATCGTATCTATCCGAGTATTGCTCAGCTAATGCCGTACATGCTAACATTAGACAAGCGGAAAAAAATAACCAACCCATGTTTAAATATTCTTTTTTTGAATAGTTGTTGTTCACTTGTTCGAATGCTGAACGATTGTGAGACCATTATATTTATATACTGTGTTAAATCAAGTTTCATCTTGATTGCGGAAAAATTGATTCCTTGTTGCAATTGTATTCAAACCATTGTTTATTGTTAATTGTTGTTAGCCAATAAACTTAGCAAGTAACTTCTCTTTGCTTACGTGTAGTAGTAGGACGCACTACGTCCTACAGTAATAAAATTGTAGCCCGTCTGGTAGCAGTATCCAAAATATTTCATTCATTTCAGAAATAGTACCACGTTTCCTGTTTTGCTTCGGTGTTTAACGTCCTCTACTACGCGAATGACCTTGGGCAACTGGACTCTCGTTAGGGACATCCGCTACTCAAAAATATCAAAAAAAACCTTTGTTTTTCTGAAACTATTGAATTAAATGAGAAAACTGTTCGTGTCATTTACAGTGTAAATGAAATTCTATCATTTGATTATATACACATTGCATTAGTTCTTGAACTGCGAGTAAGTTGAATCGATTTTTGTAACAAAGCAATACTTTAAAATTTTATTTAATTTCTCGTAAACCATAATATTTAAAATATAGACTAAGAAGTATGTATCCCATATATATATTTTTTACATTGGCTTTATGTTTGAACTAGCTGAATCGGAGAACAAAGCAGTAATTTCTTCTTATCTATGTATGTAGCCATATCACAATCAGCCATCAACACTTTATTAGTTATCTTTTGTCCTAACAACGTCGGCTGCTAAGTGAGCATTCCACCGATGTTATCTGTATTCACAAGCCTACCCTAATCCATTTCTCTATCCCCCTACTAATCCCTTATCCTTAATCCTACTGTAGTCGGCAGCGCACTTGCAGCAGCTTTGGCGTTGCTTGTGTATAGGCGAGGGTAGCCACCTACCATCAAGTGGCCCGTCAGCCTGTCTACCAGTCTTAACATAAAAAGAAAACCATCCAGTGAGTCTTCTACCTCCTTGTCAAGATATTTCATTAATTATATTAATGTTGTTTATTAGTGTCAATTAATTAAAAAAAAAGGTAGTAATTTCTAATAGATTTTTATTGTTGAAAATTATAGATTTTCTCTAAATTAGGTGCCTTTTATGTCAATAAAGAATTTTATGTGTGTAATATAAATTAATGTTGAAAGGATAACGTTGGATCGGATTGATAGCTCAGTAGGATAGATACACACCTCGCTATCCTTGATTCGTTTTTTTTTCTAATGTTTACTAAGTATTTTAATTATCATCGTGTCCAATATGATAGGAAATTTCCTTAAGCACTAGACCGTGACAAGGCCACAAAGTACACATAAAAATTTGACCACAAAATGCGTTTAAATTATTTAAAAAATTGCGATTTCTATTGAGCGAAAAACATATAATTGAGTTATACTGGATTTCCAAAGAGCATTACAAATATCTTCACAAGCTTCAAACATAGCAAACATAGCTTCAACTTAGGTAAGTAATAGATGAATTCATTTTGCAATAAATATACCTAGGTACCGATCCAGCGACTATAACAGACGCGCATTTTGAAACTTCCTGATAAGTATTATTGTTTAGCTTCTTTTAAATGTCGTAACTGCTTTTTAAATTACATTTTTCCATGATAAGTATCGTATATGTTAATCCAGGTGATAAACTATCTGTGTGTCAAATTTTATCTAAATCCGTTCAGCCGTTTTTGCTTGATTGAGTAACAAACATACAAACTTAGGCATTTACAATATTATTAGTTGGTGCCCGCGATTTCGTTTGCGTTGAAAAATGAAATAACGTCTGCCTATCGCTGTGACGACGACGGCGGCGGCAATTTTTTATATTTTTAGACGATCCGTCGAGGATCTAATATTTTTTAGGATAAAAAGTATCCTATGTTTTAATCCAGATAATGAACTACTTGCTTGCCAAAATTCATCCAAATCTGTTGAGCCGTTTTCGCGTGAAAGAGTAACAAACATTCATACATCCTCACAAACATTCGCCTTTATATTAGTAGAATTGGGATTATCTTTTTCTTTAATTTTTTTAAAACAAAGATCATTGAAACGATAAAAAATATTTTTTGTGTTTAGCAGAATGCTAAAGTTTATGGGTTCGATTCACACAGATATATTGCTGAATGACGTAATTCTAAACTGTAAATGGTCACAGAAAACACATTTTCTGATTTGATCTCAAAACACATTATCTCTGATAGGTTTAAGAAAGCAAATTGATTTAACTTTTTAACTTCAAAAAGACTACAAAACTTTGCAAATGGGAGGATATAACATATATAGGAAAGACATATAAGATACACCGAAATACAACATTAGGACAATGCTTTTTTTGTATGTCGTAATAACGACTGGTTATTAGACTCACTGGCCAACATTTCAAGTTTTATAGGTTACTTTTAAGTTTCTTGTCACTGTCTCTCAGACTCATGGACCCTCCTAGTTATGACCATGTTTAAATTCCTAGCTTACATTTTACTGGCGACTCTATGTAAGTTGAATCTGAATATTTTTATTTATCATAGTGACAATAATGTTTATTTAATTAAATCATTACTTTCTAAATATTAATCTCTTACTATACGATAATTAATTTACGTAAAATTTAATTAAAAACGGCGTAGACTGAGTATGTTGTCCTTGCTACCTGTAAAAACAAAAAGCATAATAATTATAAAACAAGTCTCAGATTAAAATTAAGGTTTTTTTTTTTAATAAATAAGTAGGTACCCTATTTTTTGAATTGTCCACAGTTTTATGAATTTTTAACTCTGAATTCAATTTCTCATATGAAATCAAATAATTAAGTTATTTAATTTGTTTGAGATAAAATTTATGTAAAATGTGTAAGCAAATAAAGTAATATTAAAGGTATGTTGTTATTTATTTTAGAGGTAAATATTGGTGCATTCTGTTAATTAAAAATGTTATCTTATTAAACTATAGGTGTATTATTTTGCTATTGGCCCTACTATCACTACAGTAGCAAATAAATGGAAACAAATACAATTGCTATATTTTTTGAGCAGGCTTTAAAATTTATTACATTAATTTTATTTATTAAGTTTCAAGCAAAACTTAAGTACTTTAATTAAAGTGAATGATTTATTAATAGTAGAATGATATAAAACTGTTATAGTGATTAGCTGCCCATATTATAATATCGCAATAATATACCTAACTATATACTTATCACTATAGTTATATGTAATGTACTTAGTTGATAAGTATATAACTCGGTTGTTGATTTTTTACTTAGCAAAGTGTGCAACAATGCGTTCTGCAGTTACCTGCTGGGCAACCAGTTTTGGGAATAGACCTCTGGTGGCACCGTCGTCTTTACACCCCATTATAGCACATAGTATACGCATTATCATTTGAGTCGTCAGGTAATAAATCACTTGTATCTGTCTATCTCACTCGCACTTACAGGTCTTATGGCGTGGTATAGTGATGTGCGTAAGAGAGGTACATTCCTGTCGCCATTGACGTTTATTGCTCGACAACTCAGATGATAATGCGTCCACCATAGACCGTTTAAATGAGTCTTCGCCCGCGCGTTACAGGTACCTATGTCTTAATTTCTACAATCAAATAAACAATGCATGCTGATTGGCCGGTTCATGGTCGCGATATATCATAAATCACAAGTATATAGTGATGGGAAATGTAGGAAGTGCTTATCAGGATTAATGATAAGCACTTCTTAGAAAACATTAAGTATTCAAAATTCAAAAGAAAACATTAAGAACACATTTTTATCGATTATAATTATTAAAAAAAGGGTAGATGCATAATATTATTATTTACAACAATAATTTTTTTTTGGTGTTAAGATCGGCAGACAGGCTGACGGTCCACTTGATGGTAGGTGGCTACCGTCGCCTATAACACAAGCAATGCCAAAGCACCTGCAAGTGCGCTGTCGACTACAATAGGATTAAGGATAAGGGATTGGGAAGGGATAGGAAAATGGGCTCTGGCATCTCATACTTCACTCACCGAAACACAACAGCACACGTGCTGTTATTTCACGGTGGTCTTCTGTAAGGGGGTGGCTACTGCCGCCAGACGGGCTGCCCAAATAACTGCGACAACGCAGTGTGCCCTGCCACTACTTTCCAAATCCAGACCAGAGCCAAATTTGAAAAGTTCATTTTTCAAAGTTGACCCTGCCGGGAATCGAACTTGAGAACCCTAGAACAGAGCTTTAAGGCAAGCTTCCTAACCACTCGTCCAACGGGCTCGTCAACTTTGTATGAACTAACTTTGTATAAATGCTTCAAACTGTAGGTTTGTTTTCTGGTTACAGAAGATTACAGTGAAATTGGTTATCTATGGTTTTTGACTCCACTGTGATTCAATTCAAAGCGATACCAGAAAGTCCAGCCAGAGGGTAGTCTCAAATTCTCAATCTGCTCCTTATCCTATCAGAATCGATAGCACCTAAACTTATTTTTCACTGATGTTGTGTGTGATTAACAGGCTAATAGACAATAAATGGTTACCGTCGCGACGGTACCCACCCATCAAGTATAAAATTCCTAATATTCGTAACTAAATAATAATAAATTGTACAAATAATTTTATTACCCCCACAAACGTATCGTAAGATAAGTCCTGTATGCCGAATGCCTTCATTATAAGGGGCTGTTGCGCCTGAGCACAACTCAACAGCACGAGGCGACGCGCATCTTTTCCGGCCGCACTTTTTACGGTGCAGAAATGCCAGCCGCAATGAAATATCGCAGTGGATAACAGCGACGCCTATGAATAAACGCAGACAATGTTATTATGAAGTTTTTACTTCTAGGCTATCTAGGTACCTACCAAGGTACCTACCTACCTACCTAGGTAGGTACCTATATAAATAAAAATCGATTGCCACAAAATATATGACATAGCATTACTTGAGAACAGCACGACCGACTTGTCACAATTGTCACATTACCCAGTCTTCCCTACTGACCGACAAAAAAAAACATTCAAACCAAAATCTGTGGCAAAGTGACCGCTGGTGCGATACAACCGACTGACCATGGGTGTGTATGCTATGCTCGCAGGCGCGCGGCGGCCCCGACTAATTTGTAACTTCAAGCATAAGAATAAATAATAACAAGTACGGAATCTTCCTTGTCCGAATCCCAAACTCCGCCATTTATATAACTACTTCCCCCTTCACGTTACGCCCCTCTGTCGCCCAGGCTTGTCGCCAGGGTTGCTTACTGTTAAATATTGCTTACGAATAAAGATAATATCGCTAAAATATAAGTTTTTACTAGTTTTATAAAATATGAGATTTATAAATACTTACCTAAATTATTATGTTACGTACCTAAATTAAATATACTTATAAATAATAAGTTATTATAAAATAGTACATACCGAATGAAGCCATTTAAGTAAGATTACTTACCTACAAATAATATAAAATAAAAACATACAGGCTCATGTAAACCTATCAAGTAAGTTTATTCAGCGTTTGATGAGCTATGCTATAGTCTAAGAGCTAAAAACCATAATGGATATCTAGAGAAAATGAAATAGTTTCCGCAGACAAAGACAAAGCTAGTAGAATAAAATGGAATAAACATTATCATGGCTCATACTTATTGTCAGAAAAACATGTTGACTGGTAACGCACAAACAGGCAAACGCGCGTGCGGAGACGCCGGCCGTGACAGCCCTACTGAGTATCCCATTTAACGTGTAGCGCGTCCGGAGCGAGAGTTCTATGTGTTCTTATTTATTCTTATGCTTCAAGTTGCACTACGCTGTAGGTAATTATCGCTGTCGGTATTAACAAGTGACGGAAGCTTGGTACACGTACAGAAGTCATTCAAATAAATAGCAACTCTTGCTTCGACACAAATCGTGCAATTCAGGTGCTACAGCCTTCAGTTTTATTCACCTAGAAGTTGCCTCTCTATCGCATAACTCTTATTATTCAGAGGACGTTAGGGTCGTTTTCTTTTATAGAATAATTAATCTGAATATTCAATTACCTAGGGTCTATCATTTGTTTATAATGAGCGCACTCGCTAGCGAGAGTCAATTGTCTATTTTAATTTTTTTTATAGCTAATTGTCAATTTTCCATATAAATGTTTTACGCTCTCGCTAGCAAGTGTTATCATTATAAAATCATGTTAACCTACAGTTAACCATATTACGTATTCTACTTTTGTGAAATAAAAATTCTAGTAAACCTACCTACAGAGTAGTTAAAGAAGCTATGCGTCTTAGATTGGCTTCACCACTAAATATCCGATAATACGAAAGATATCAGTTAGGTTTCTTCACAACTACATTCTACATATTTTCCTGACATTGAATACATTAAAAACAGTTTCTTTGCAAAAATGTGGGATAGCTCACTTCACCACCACGGCGAACGTATCAGAAATTATTTAATTTTACAATGTTTAACCTAAGAAGACAGCCATATGACATGTTCGTGTGCACCTTGTCTATGAAACTAAATATTTCTCTTAGTAGGTGGTAGGTAGGTACATGTATATCAAATCTGGAATGAGATATGACGCAAACAAGATAGCCCAGGAGCCAACACCTAAAAATCATAAATGTTTAATCTCAACTACCTCGATTAGAGCAAACTAAATCTAATAGTTGATATTTTCCTGAATTATTATGGTATTATAGTGTAGGAGCTGGCCGCGTGATTTGTATGTAACTTAAAACACAGTTTTGTAAACTGTGCTCGGATTCTAAACTATTAGTTTCAAACTTACTTACTTGCTACTTCTTACTTGCTAGCGAGTACATTCGTTATGTTAAATATTTTTTATTTTTAAGACAGTGAGCATTGTGGCATTTAATGTGAGTAGTATTGTAATAGGCTTGCATTTGTAAGTATTTATATATAATATGTGATAGTGTATGACTTATTTATGTATTTTGCTTAATTTTTTTTTTTTTTTTTTTTTTTTTTCTATTTTCCTTTTAGGTATGCATATGTAAAATCCTTAATTGGCTGTCAGACATGCCTTATTTTTTGTTTGTTAATTGTATATTGAGAGCTGTGGATTTTGAGTGAATGTGTAAATAAATAAATAAATAAATATAATATATTAGTGGAATATTATTATCCAATAATATTTGACCCGGGCGATGCGTGGCAGCCCACTGAATTAGGCCCGACAAGTCGAGCCCTCCGCGTACTTGTAGCTTCATACCTAAAGTATAGAGTATATCAGGCCAGACCCTACCACCAGAGACCTAAAATTTGGCTTCTGATTTTGTGCTAAGAAGTTTACCGGTTATACAAACGTACACAACAGGAACCCCTTATACTATGTAATAGTAAAAAAGAAAGTTAATTTGTAATTTCTTTTCTTTACTATTACCAACCATACACGTACACAATCAAGCCTATCGTCCAATCGGCATGATACGATCGGCTAGTTCAACCCAATTTCATCGCCTGGGTGATGGGATATATTTTATTTTGTTTTTTTTTTTTTCTATCTTTAATTAGCTCACAGAGCTATGCAATTAGTTTTTCGTAATTATTCGCAAAAATAACTCACTTGGTACGTAATTTCTCCGGCATTCCACAGATATATTGCCAATTGCACAAAAAGTCCCATAATAAACCCAACCGTCATTAGAATATTCGAAAAGTTGGGATGTTCTAGCAACTGAAATTAAGATAAAAAAATACATCAATATTTTTCATATTTTTCAAATTGCTATAAAGGTGATATTTATCAAATTGCACTGTAATCAAATAATACTCATTGAGTATTATATCATTAAACATTGAACAAAAATCCAATACTCTTAGACTCTGATTGTGGCTATCGTCGCAAGTGCCGTAATAAGTGCATTACCGACCTTAACCTTAAAGATAAGGGATAAGTTGGGGACAAACTTTTGCATCACCCTATCTACTCACTAAAACATAAAACCTACATGCATGCAATTATTGCAGAACTATGAAGCGCAGTGTGCCGAAAAAAAAAATGAGAAACTTTAAAATCGTGCACAAACATTATGTCTTTTGTAATGTAAATATTATCAAATAATAATAACTTATAAAGATATCTTACTTGTCTTAGTAAATTTACGATCGACTACAAAATAAAAAACTAAAATAAAAGCTAATAATAATATCGGAGGTCACTCGACGTCTTATATAAAAAGGAATATTTCGAGCATTTGTATGGTTAACGCATTGAAGCCTAATGAAGCAATGGAAATCTTAATTTAACTTACAGCGAGGCGCAAAAACAAGAGAACCGCCACAGCTGATGTCAAACTGACTTGCAAAGACATCATTGCCCCGTACACTTTATCCACCTTCCTAGTTACGCTGAAAAACGGTAGGTAAGTTCATTATTTTTACATAAAATAGATATATTCATTATAGATAATACCAAAGCCGTTCTGAACTCCGCCGAGTCCTGACGCTTCCAGAGCCGCACTCATATTGCGCTTCAGGAACACAATCTAGTACATTTCAAACCCATAAACACTAAGAGGTTTGTCACTAATAATTCAATAAATTTCGTTAAAAATAGCAAAAAGAAAAAATATTATTTGAATAACAGTGTATTAATTACATCCAATTACATTTACGATAATATGCATGGTATCTCAATAGCAGCGACCACACCAGCTGCACAAATCGCGAGACATTTTCGCGAGCCATAACTCGCGAGGCAGGCCTCGAGACGAAAGCTGGGCCAGAAGCTCTCGAACATTCAGAAATGGACAGACAACACTTTGGTGGATTAAAAAACTTTATGAGCGTCGCAATCAATATAGTAGTCATTTGAGTAGCCTGGCGGCAGTAACCACACCCTTACACAAGGCAACCCTGAAATAACAGGATGTGTGCTTCGGTGAGAGAGTAAGGGATGCCAGACCCATTTTTCTAACCCTTCCCAAACTTTTATTCTTAATCCTACTTTTATGTGGCGTTTCTTGTGTTATAGGCGACGATAGCCAACCTACCATCAAGTGGATTGTCAGCCTGTCTGTCGACCTTAAAATAAAAATAAAAAACAAAAAAATGGGGCCACACCAAGGTGAAATCAAGCGTCTAGATCAATTTTATTTTCTCTTGCCATGGAGTCGAACTTTCCGAATCGAATGGAATCGTGAGCCTTGAGTTAGTCATTATACATTTAGTCAATTATACATTTTGAAATAAAGATCAATTAAAATATAATTGATTGTATTTAGATATTAGTAATGGTACAGGAATAGACAGGAACTTGTCTGCACCTGTGAGTTCAATCGTCATTGGCTCAAGGAAAACATCGTTAAATCTAGTAGGTAACTAAATAACTATTTTCTAATCCTTCTTACTTCGGTATAAGTATGTATACCGAAGTAACTACTAATATGTAACTACTAATATCGGCTAGGAATCTTTTTATGTCACCCCATTTGTGCATGTGATGCAAAGATCAGATCGGCATGCTCCCTGTTCCATTATAGAAAAAGTGTTACTTCGGTATTAATTATGGGATACTCTATTAGAATAGGTAATATGGGTCCTTATATAGCTGTAAAAACATTTAAAAAAATTATATTTAAAAACCTTATCAATTCACGATGCATGAGTATTCCTTCCAAACAAGCTTGTTTTAATTTTTCCGCCCTTTCAACGTCATTTCTTTCCGGAATTTTATTCAATTCTTTAGGTATATTTTCGTAATATCGTCTCAGAGTCATGAATTTGAATGATAAAATGACCAAATGCACCATTGCAAATGAATCTGTTATAATCATGGCTCCCATCAGTGACCATAACTGGGGTATGTAGAATATTCTGAATGCTGTAGCCATTATGGAGCGATCTTCGTACAATGGCCAGTATGTTATAACCGATGAAAAAGGTTCACCTAAAAAATATATTGAATTATTTAATATTATCATGATGATTGAACTGTGGTAGTTTTTCCATATTCGGAATTTATTTGTTCGTTTGAAAACTTTATTTCACCTTACAGACCAATTACCAGAAATTTATGACTACAGAGGTAATCATAATTTTTAATGTTAGTCCATGAAGATAGAACCTTTTTTTTTACAAGAGGTATCCATCATGGATACTCACCGGCCTGGGGACAGACCAGTGGGTGATGGTCCTGTCCCGAGATGGTAGTAGGGTAGACCTAGCGACTAAACCTCTTGGGGTCCACTTCATCCGCTATTGGTGAAGTTGCGAGTGCATTAAATCTGCACCTAAATTGAACCCGCGATTCGACGTGTTCAGTGTAACTCCTTCAGCTATGTGATTAAATAAATCAATATTACCTTGATAGTAAGCCCTCCTTGCACCTTCAACAACATAATTAACAAGAGCGAAGTAGATAACAATAACTTGAGCCCTTAAATAATAAGACGTTCTTTTACTCTGACTTCGTAAGATAGAAGGCTCTTCATATTTTTCGCAAACTTTTATAATCCGTTGCAATAAACTTTTCACGTTCTGTTTCGCATGTTTGATCAAAATAAATTTTACTAAAATTATATTGTGCGATATTGCGTATGAGACAGAGTCTTGATGCTGTTCCGAAGGAAAGGTAAAGAATACTGCCTCCAGAGTTTCCAGAATTATGATTGTACCGTAAAAAGTGAAAGCAAAGAAACTGAAGTACTTATAGAACTGGTCATATTTGTTTCGAGGCAGAGTTTCGAACCAAAAATCTTCAATACCAAAGAAATAAATTCTAGTACAATAATCCTTTAATAGATTATAAGTTGAATATTTATTCGAGCGATTGATTTCGGTATTTTCCTCCATAATTCAAATGTTAGCTATAAAATCAGCCAACGTTATAGGAGAACTAGTAAATTTCAATGAATTACCTTTATATACTATACAGATACTTAATAATTAAGGTAATATCGATATGAACAAGTTGTAAAACTTTGAAACTGCTAATTAATAAGTGGGAGTTGAATTAAGTTTTTTGTCACACTTATAATTTGTAGAAAATAATAAGACGTTTGATAATACTAGCACTTTATTACACGATGTTTAGGTAAAAATGGCGTCTAATTAAACTTCGGAACATATTTAATTATTACTGTTCGAAATATTTATTATCATTTTATTCAGGTATCTCTATTCCAGCTGCTTTAGCACGTTCTTCGTATTGTTTCCTGTATTTACCATCAGGGTCAAATCTTGCGGCAAGTTCACGCCATATTTCTATCTCATGTTTAATAAGGTGGTCTATGACAAGTTGGGCACCTTTTTCCTGGTTCTCTGTGCATTTCTTGCAGCCTGTCTGTAATGCTTCTTCAAGGTGTTCTGAAATCAGATAAAATATTTTCGTGAGAATAACAGCAGCCAACAGACGCTTACAGATATTTAGGCAAACAGGAACTTTCTTAGAAAAACAGAAAACATCTGTTCTCCCGGGACTTTGTTATTTCGTGAAACCAGATAGTGTGTAGCCTTCCAGCGAAGCATCTCTCACTTGTAGTCATCACTCGACAACAGTTCTTTTATCCCAGACGGCTGTTATTGGTTCTACGAACTATGTACATCAACTTATTAATTTTAAAAACTAAAACGGTGTTATGTTATGACCTGCGGATTTCTTCGTTACTGATTATAATAATTACCGATTCAACAGATAAGAGGACGTCTTGTATTTGTGTCATAAATCGTCAAATGAGAACAAGCACTATTTATAGTTATATTTAGCTACATGTAAATACTGAATACCTTTTAACTCTTTGCCTTCCGGAGTACATTTTCCCTTATCTAGAATACAATTGACATACGACATAAGAAGACGTTTATTCTCCAGAATCTCCTTTACATCAATATTGTCGAATTTGTCTGTATACTTCTCGTCAGCAACTGCTGCTGCAAATAAGCAGCAGAATACAACAAACCACTTCATGGCCATCTGTAAACAAATTTAACAATTTTTATAAGAGATTTTTGAAACGGTGTTTAAAAAGAGTGACATTTATTTATTGGACCCAATGCAAAATAACATTTTATATTTGTATGAAATTTAGCAAATATACTTCTATTAAATTAAATAGGCACAGCGTTTACTCCGTGAAAAATTCAATAGATAAAAGATAACTTATATCCTATTTAAGCGTTTTCTTGAAAAATTGCAATAGTCACTTTTAAAACATTATTTACAGTTAACTATCAAAACAAACTAAATAATAAATTAATTTCTATTTATGCACAACAATTTTACTGATTATTTTTAGAACTTTTCCACTAATTCACGGGCCAGTATCACTTGCAGTACCTATTTCGCGAGAGTCTCGAAACGAGCATTTTACTTCAAAGAAAACTTGACTAAACTTGACTAACTTTGGTAACTTGACTAGGTATTCGACCGACAGTTTAGTTAATATTTTTACATTTTTAACTAGTACACCTTAAAATGGGAAAAACTGAAGCTTATCAAGCCTTTTGTATCACGACTAGAAAGTTACTTCAAAGATGAAAATGTCAAAATGGCCATCAAGAGTTCCCTTAGTCCCTTCAAAATCTTTGCCGAGTCTTTTGTTAAGCCGTATACAGAAGCTGGCAGTCTACCAGTGCTTATAGGAACCGGTCCACGCAGGTAACCGGCGCATGCATTTATATGAACAAGCGCCGATAAGCGCCGAACGTCGCCGACAAGTTCCGACAATCTTCGATACGCGCCGGTCAGCGCCGAAACGTCTCCGAAACGTTTCCTGTCTCTATTAATAGGAAGTATAGCTG
This sequence comes from Bembecia ichneumoniformis, assembly GCA_910589475.2. Taxonomy (NCBI): domain Eukaryota; kingdom Metazoa; phylum Arthropoda; class Insecta; order Lepidoptera; family Sesiidae; genus Bembecia; species Bembecia ichneumoniformis. The sequence goes on along the minus strand of OU342538.1, from coordinate 7,551,020 downwards.
GTTTTCGCATTTTTAAATAACACATTTTCTAACAAAACCAAATCATCCTCCGATGAGTACGACATTTTGCTCGCTCTGCTTGCTTTATGTAACTGTTACCAGAATGTACCAGCGCCGATAAGCGCTGGTAGATCGGCGCCGGTTACCAGCTTTCTTTCTGTATACGTACTTATTCCCTGCACGAAAGAGACTGACATTGTTAAAACAACAAGAGAGAAATTAATAAAATAAACGTATGTGTCCTCGCGGCAGCAAATCGGATACTGGCTCAGCATTGTGCTGAGGTGCTAGACCTACAGCCCTGAGTTTCAGCGAGCACTGTATAAAGCAGTCATATCATAACTTCTGTTTATTAAACTGGTAATCCGTCTTCGTAATACCTTCCACTAACTCTTCCGATCACTATTTTTAGAAGATCTTCAAATTTTTAGAAGATTCATCACGTTAAATAAATCCAAAACAACTTCAGTGATTGCAATTTTGAAATTCTACGTTAAATCTCGTTATCATGATATGATGATAGAGTATCAGATACACACAAAATTTATTGTTATCAGATATCGCGATTGAAAGACAGATTAGTAGATGGAAAGTCATGTGCCAATTGAAACCTACCATTTGCAGTGATATCCAGTTATATTAAACGCCGGTCGCCGAGTGTGGTTTATGTCGTTGTGTCTATTCTAACCGGTATTTATAGTTCTTATATTCATGTCTGTAACATCTAATTTGCCTCTGGTTCGTTTCATTATTTTGTTTGTGAGCAACGCGTAAAAACCACAAACATTTATATACATGCTGATGTTTTTTTAGATTATTTAAAAAAAAAAAATTATATTTATTTGTTACGAATTCAATCCAATGTTATTGTTAAGTGCGGGGTGAGTTAAAATGTTCTGTGTAAGGGCGAAACGAACAATTTATTTTCACAAACCAAAATGACTTCCAAAATCTCTAAACTTGTCCGATGAAACCCTTAAACATACCAAAAGCCGTCAATTATTCCCTTAATGGGTTCACTGTCGCAGATAATTTCGCAAAAGAGTCGCTTTCGCATCATTAAAGCGCCACTGGACCGACCGCTTCTTATTTATACTTGGCGCCAAACGCCTTGATGTATTTCGAATTTACTAGAAATATAAACATTGAAAGTTCGGGAATGCTATTTCTGTTGAAATGTAAAGTCTATCTCGTAAACATAAGAACCAAATTCCTTTGACACTAATCGGAAAGGAGCGTGGCTAACATCGATAGGGTGGGGAGTTCGAGACTTTCAGCCGGCGCGAACGCTTTTTCCAGAACGCTCCATAGTTAGTCGCAACATTATTATTATAATGGGGCGAACAGCGTGCCGCTTATCCGCCCTGCTTCGCTCCACTCGTTTCATAGCCTCAGCCTAATCTTTATCCTAGTCTCTGGCCCTGAGAATAGGATAAAGCCTAGGTAGTGTCTAAGCATTTTTAACTCCTTCCGAAAAAGGATCCACAAATCGTCGACGGATACGTGTTGGTTTTGATGAGCTCGTTGGATGAATGATTAGGATACTTGCCTTAACGCTCTGTTCCCGGGTTCGATTCCAGGCAGGGTCAACTTTGAAGAATGAACTTTACAAATTTGGTTCTGGTCTGGATCTGGAAAGTAGGGGCAGGGTACACTGCGTTTCGCAATCATTTGGGCAGCCCGTCTGGCTGCAGTAGCCACCCCCTTACAGAAGATTACCGTGAAATAATAGCACGTGTGCTGTTGTGTTTCGGTGAGTGAGTAAGGGATGCCAGAGCCCATTTTCCTCTCCCCTCCTAATTCCTTATCCCAAATCCTACTGTAGCGCACTTGCAGCAGCTTTGGCGTTGCTTATGTTATAGGCGACGGTAGCCACCTACCATCAAGTGGACCGTCAGCCACTCTGCGATCTTAACATAAAAAACGAAATGGGAAAAGACTTCAAAATGGATATAAGCAAGCGGAACATGATTGAAGTCATGCTGCAGAGCGAAGAATGCTAGAATCGCATTGCAGCGTACATCATCTCGATAATGAAAGAGAAAGAGACATATGAGCGTAGTATTGAAACGGAAGAAGGAATGATGCTGTAAAGGAATCCTCCGCTTCTCTTTCCACATCAGTATAACTAATGACTATAGAATAAGAATAAATAATAACAAGTAGAACGGAATCTTCTTTGTCCGAGTCTCAAACGTCGCCATTTATATAACTACTTCCCCCTTCACGTCCTTACGCTCTCTGTCGGCCAGGCTTGTCGCCAGGGTTGCTTACTATTAAATATTGCTTATGAATAAAGATAATATCCCTAAAATATAAGTTTTTCTTTACTTTGAAACCATTATTTTATTCTAGTTTTATAAAATATGAGATTTATAAATACTTACCTACATTCTTATGTTAAGCGTTTTATTGAAAAACTTTCTTTTTGTAACTTTCTTTCTTGCTGTTACTGTTATATCTTTTTTCTCTGTGTCTGTTGAATGTATATTTTATAAGTTACAAATAAATTGAAATTGATTGAATAAGTAATTATAAGACAGTACCATACCAAATGAAGCCATTTAAGTAAGTATTACTTACCTACAAATATAAAATAAAAACATACAGGCTCACACAAAACTATTAAGTAAGTTTATTCGTGCGGAGACGCCGGCCGTGACAGCCCAACTGAGTATCCCGTTTAACGTGTAGGCTAATATCGTGACCTTGAGCGCGTCCGAGGCGGGAGTTTCCGTTCTACGTGTTCTTATTTATTCTTATGTCTATAGTTTTGTTTGTTCACATAGGCAGCGATGCCTTCAAGTGGATCGTCAGCCTGCCTGCCGCGCTTTATTATAAAAAATTATGCACTAAATTAAACTCATCCTTTAACTATGAAATACAACAATACAGTGCATTCTTCCGTTTTTCCAAGACCTCGAATGAGCAAGAGTAATGAGTGTGATTGTATTTTTTGTTATGGTTTTTTTTATTATATCTTTATTATTAAATACGTCGAAAACGTGAGGTCGGTAATGTGTGAAGGCTGCAAAAAAGGTTTACACTTTATGTGCATATTATGGTAATGCATTAAGTCATAATGGAGGCTACATTATTTAAAGGCAGCCCATTTAACTAAATGGTTTATTCCGACATTGACTGTCGTCTCAATCATTAAGAGTTCAGTCAGATGACAATCGCCATTGCAAATGATATGACACATTTAATAAATGATAATTATTTATTAATTTATTTAAATACCGTAACAATTTCAACGGCGTTCGATTGTGTTTAATTAAAATCTGTTTGTGTCATAAAGATATAGAAGAAAAAAAATGTCTCATCCTGTGTTTTAATGATATTTTGTCTTACAAATGCAGATTTCATTTTCATAATGTCTAGGACGTACAGAATTAATTCCGTCAATGCCACTATACGAAAATATATATAAAAATTAACATCTTTATATTATATGAGGCATTAGCTTCATTGTTTTAAGCGATAAAACAATGAAGTCGGTTTCTTAGATAATTTATAAGCTTGCCGCGGGATTTGGCGCTTGAAGGAAATCTGGATAGTCCATCTTTCTATTCGTTTATTCCTATTACAATTATAATATTGCAATAATTTTTAATTTGGACCCAAAATTTCTTTTCAGGCAAATGCCTGAAAATGCCTGCTAAATAGCAGCAGGAAAAACTGTCAACTAGTTCTTATATTGTCATCTAGACAGGTTGATCGGTGTATTCCCATCTCGGCACCCTCAGCACATTAGCTTATACCTCATTTATAAATGTTAGTTATAAAAAAAAACATGTCATCATGTCATTGATTACTAAACAGTTACCAGATTTTCAAAAGAGAGTTTTTTTTTAATGTTGTGACGAATTCACTTAAATTTTTATATCAATGTCAGCAATCAGGCTGACGGTCCACTTGATTTTAGGTAGATACCGTTGCCTAGTAACACAGGCAATATTATAGGTACCACAAGAGTGCTTTAGTAGGATAACGAATAAGGAATTAGGAGGGGATAGGAAAGTGGGATCTGGCATCCCTTACTCTTTCACCGAAACACAAGAGTACACATTTATTTATTTATTTATTATTACATGGCCTCCAACGAGGCAGGCATCAGACAAAAACACAGCAAGAGACAAAGAGAGGCCTCATGTGGCAGATGCAGTCGTAATTACAGGACGCACAGCTTGCACCAATAAAAAGTCCATAAATAATAATAATAAAAAAAAATTGGAATACAGTTTCAGAAATAATTAAGTCAATTGTCTGAACTACGGACAAGGTGAGTCTTTTAACTTTCGAAATCGCGTCGTTATAAGAGTTGACATCGTGACTTAACGAGTTTGCAACGCTCATAAGACAATGAAGAAAAACAGCCCAAGTTAGTTCTGAAGTAATTTAAACGAAATGGCGTATATCTTCCCGGCCTGGGCGCTCGACGAGGAACCCCTGTTTATACGCGACAAGAGCTGGGTTATCAGTTTATTCAGTTATTTCACGGTGGTCTTCCATTAGGGGATGAGCTGGCCAATTTATTAATTCAAAACGAAATGGGGAAAAAAGAGCATATATATGAATGGAATGAAAATTCTGTGACTTTCCATCAATATTATAGATAGAATCGGAACATTGACAAGCCCGTTGGATGAGTGGTTAAGGTGCTTGCCTTAATCCTCTGTTCTAGGGTTTCGGGGTTAGATTCCCGGCAGGGTCAACTTTGAAAAATGAACTTTTCAAATTTGGCTCTGGTCTGGATTTGGAAAATAGTGGCAGGGCACACTGCGTTTCGCAGTCATTTGGGCAGCCCGTCTGGCGGCAGTAACCACCCCCCTACAGAAGACCACCGTGAAATAACAGCACGTGTGCTGTTGTGCTTCGGTGAGTGAGTAAGGGATGCCAGAGCCCATTTTCCTATCCACTCCTAATCCCTTATCCTTAATTCTACTGCAGTCGGCAGTGCACTTGCAGCAGCTTAGGCGTTGCTTGTGTTATAGGCGACGGTAGCCACCTACAATAAAGTGGACCCTCAGCCCGTCTGCCGACCTTAACATAAAAACAATAGTAATTAAACAGGTATGCAGGACTTAACTTAAGCCTACCTTACAAGTTTTTAAGATTAATATCGCTCTATAATATTTGAGATTGGCGACATTATTAAATCAGCCGCGAGCCACTACTTTTAAAGACCTCGATTATTATTATCATGTGCATGGATGAGACGAAAGCTTTAAAACATGGATAGTAAGTGCATAAAGGGCTTTTAGGAAGACGTCGAGTAATAGAATAAGCTGGTGCCGCGACTTCGTCCGCGTTAAAAAATAAAAGATGCCTGATGACACCTGATAAAATAAGTAAAGCAAAATAAAATAAGTAAAATAAGTAAGTAAGTAACCCCAGACATACATTGACGCCGACAATATACTTTTTCGAAGGGGTGGATTTTATTTTTAGATAACTTGTGCCCGCGGCTTCGCTCGCTTAGAATATTTAGCCCATGTTCATCCTGAAATTCTAGTCTAACTATTGGTGAAAGAATTTTTTTAATCGGATGTGTAGTTTCGAAGATAACCACCTACATACAAACAAATATATTATAAACTTTATCTCTTTATAATATTAGTATAGATTATACTTCGACTTTGAAAACTTTTACTTTGTCAGAGAGCTTTTTGTTATAAAGTAAACGTTTTAAAAAATCTTTGGTTCTTTGTTAACATGAAAAAAATAAACTTCTAAAAACTTCCTTGGAAGACTGGAAGTGATATTTATGTAATTAATGTTACGACTAACTACGGAACGTTCTGGAAAAAGTGTTCTCGCCGGCCAAAAGTCTCGAACATCCCACCCTATCGATGGTAGCCACGCCCCTTTACGATTAGTGTCAAAGGAAATTGGTCCTTATTTTTACAACATAGAGTTTACATTTCAGCAGAAATAGCATTCCCGAACTTTCAATGGTTTGCTTACAAACTTGTTTATATATCTAGTAAATTCGAAATACATCGAGGCGATAAGAAAGCGAGCTCCTCGGAGCTTTTGCAAAGATAATTTGTTTGAAAGGGCGCTAAAAGGGCGGTTGTTTAAAGTGTCCTCTTTGTTAATTTTAACTTTTTTTTTGTTCAAAATTTTTATTTCTTGGCGCTGAACATTTTTTACGGTTATATAACGATACAAAATTTGTGCATATTTCATGAGATAAGGCGGCGGACTATTCACTAAGGTCAAAAAGTTGGAATCTCAAAAAAGTGCACATAGCAGATTATGGTTTGACAACGACGCGATACATACATTGTTTTAAAGGGAAAAGTGGAAAAGTTGGTTTTCAATAATTGGCGGTTAATACTAATTAGCGTTGATGAATTTATAGTCCACAAAACACAACAATGGAAATCCACAGTCTCATGGCGCGCCCCTGAGGTTATTGCGCAACTTGCGTCTGCATGCAACTCTTAGAGACGATCATTTGCATTCAATTATAAATTGACATAAGTATATATTCCTTGCTGAACTGTTGTTTCGTTTCGAAACAATACGTGAAAAATATCCGCATAGTACCGTGTGTAATTCTTACAATTATTTACATATCATTTAACATAAAAACTAAAATTATCTAATCTAAAAATAAATTAATATTAAATTGATTAAAAACTAATAATATAAAAATGGACCCTGCGGCATTGTACCAAGTACGCTGGCTGCATTTCCTCGTTGAATGGCCAAACTAATACGTTGGCCGAGGAAAGTGCCAGCTCTTCGGTCTCCCGTCGCATCAATAAGCCTCTTCGAGATGTCTTTGAAGGGGCTCATTGCTGCAGGGCCCCACGGACCGAGTGTCTCGACTCCGAATGGTACAAAACCATATCTGTACTACCTATAATCTATACTAATCTTGTTTTTATATAGGGGGATAAAAAACTACTCCGATTTAAAAAAAAATTCATGTAGTAGAATAGAATTTCATGATGGACACAGGCTATATTTTATCCCGTGAAATGAAAAGGCTTCTTCGTGGTAATCGAATTTGCAAAGTAAGTCTACAAAAAAAAAAAATGGGTCGAACGAAAACGTTTCTTTCGAACGCTGCTTTAACTATTAGAGAGGCCTTAGCCAAAATGCAAACTATTGCAAACGCTTCCTTTGCGTACTTACAAAACGAAAGAAATAAAGCCCGGTGATTGGTTGTTGTAACAGTTGTAACTTCAACAACCAATCACTGGGCTTTATTTCTTTCGTTTCGTAAGTACGCAAAGGAAGCGTTTGCAATAGTTTGCATCTTGGCTAGGGCCCGAGATATACGATATATAAGTAATATAACGCCCGCATCAAGCGAGTCCCGTCGTCGCATCGTGTTGCTGAGAGACCGGTTCAATTTATTTTCTCACATGTAGTTTTTAATTTACTATAACTCCTAAGATATTAATTTAAGGGCTTCACTGAGGCAAATGACATTTACTATAGAACTCGCTGGCGGCGGATCCAATTCAACAGGCCTAGAAATGGTGTTTTTTTGTTTTTACCATTAGAACAATACACAAAAAAAAAAAATTATTAATACAATTTTTTAATCTGATATTAACTTATTAATAGGTACAGGATTCATATGCGCGCAATAAGCCGTTTTCGAGAGAATTTTCAATAAAAGTCAAATTCTTCTTGTGTTCTAACATTTTTTGTGGAGTTTCTATTACTTTAACGAAAATTCTAATTAATACAATTGGTTCTTCACATGTTTAAGTATAATATATATTTTTTTCAAAGCAATTGTCTTGTCCATTTCTTGTAACATCTTCATTAAACAATGGATATTTTTAGTATTTAGGGTTTGTCTCCCCCAGGGCTATTACAATGTGTATGAAATGGCTCACATATTCAATTTGATAATGAATAATACTATACGCATATATTTATGTCAGGTGTCAATTTTTTTTTTAATTTTTAGGTGATGCCCGGAAAGAGTACTTTTTCTGTATGAAAGGTATCTTATGTCTTTTTCTGTAACCCCTTACAACGTGTATGCAAAATTTCACGGTGATCTATAAAGCACAATCGAAGATTTTAAGTTCTGAATAAACAATTTTTTACATATATACATTACTAGTTGTTGCGTCCGCGTCTCATTATAAAATATTATTCGTGGAAAACGGCAATTTTGTATGGAGGGGGAGGTCAATGGAGGGGATATAGGGGAGGAGGCTGAGTAGCCTATGTTACTCGCTGATAATATGGCTTTCTATCGGTGAAAGATTTTTTAAAATCGGACCAATAGTCTCTGAGTTTATTCATTACAAACATACATTTTTACGGAGAAGGGTAAAGAGGGGAGATGGAGGAAGGGTGAGTAGCCTATATTACTCGCTGATAATGTAGCTTTCTACAGGTGAAAGACTTTTTAAAATCGGTCCATTGGTCTTTGAGTTTATTCAACACAAACATACAAAAATACATACATACATACATACAAATTTCTTCTCTTTATAATATTAGCACAGAGTATAGATAAGCTAAAAGGACCAATTAAGCAAATGATTTAATTTTTTAAACTAATATTACATTTACCAAATAAATGTTCCAGTTATGCATACATCCATCTGTTGATAATGACCTGTGTAAGACTATAGAGTCTTATAGAAAACCATCGTATCCTAACAGAAAAAGATGTCAGTCTTATGGATTGAAGATCTTATGGATTTTCTCTTTATAAATTTGTCTTCGTGCGTCATCGGCGAGCCCCTACGACCCTTGAAGTGTTACAAAGGTTTATAAATAACTGCATTCCTTTTAATGGAACTTTTGCATATTCGTTACATTTACATATATTAAAATTGTAGGAATAGAACTGTTGAATCACTATTAAACATCGTGAATTTTCCACTCGGGCAGGCAATTTCCAGCATTCTAGCAGCATATTAGAGAGGTTTTTTTTATCACTTCCTTATCATAATGGGTTGGGGAAAAATTTTCTTCGCATTTTATATGAAAACTCAAGGTTTTTTTTTTTTTTTCAAATTTTATTTACATTTAATTACAGTATTTATGTGCCATTTTGTTTGATGACTTTTTGCCATACTAATACCTACAAGGTAGTGACATGATCCCGTTGCTGTAGAAATTTTGGGACTTCTGATCAAAAAAACGCGACAAATAGTTTTGGTACTCCTCTCTCGATGTTAACCTGACACTGCCTAAAGAATTCTGAAGAGAGCGAAACAGGTGGAAATCTGAAGGTGTAAGGTCAGGGCTATATGGCGAGTGCATTGACATTTCCCAGCCAAACTCTCTTAATTTTTGCTGAGTGGCTAAAAATGTGTGTGGTCTAGCGTTGTCGTGATAAAAGACCACACCCTTTCTATTGATTAATTCCGGCCACATTCTCTCAACTTCTTGCTTTAATCTCATCAGTTGTTGGCAGTAGAGATCCGAATCGATGGTAAAAGCTCATAATGAACAATGCCCTTCCAATCCCATCATACACAGCATCACCTTAAATTGGGAGTTGGCCCGGATTTTGGCACAGTCTGTGAAGCCTGACCGACCTTTGACCACAACCCTTCGCACGTTCTTGTCGTACATGATCCACTTTTCATCACCAGTTATCAATCTTTTCAAAAACGGTTCGGTTTCATTACGTCTCAATAAAGAATCGCAAATGAGTACACGATTTATAAGGTTTCTTTGAGTGAGCTCGTGTGGCACCCAAATGGCACCCAATTTTTTGAGAAAAATCTTTATCAAAATACTTTATGTTCTTGGGAGGTTAAAACAACCGATACAGTGGCTTTGTGATATTGATAACCTTAACATAGTACAATATATTTCACGAAAGTGGGTATATTTTCTCGAAAAAATCTCAACTTCAAGTATTTTGAAAAATTACTCAATAATTTCATTACTTCCAGTGCGTATAGAAACAAAGTGAATAAATACTTACTTTGTCGTCTAATCTAAGAGCAAGCATGAGACGTGACTGTAATTGTCTTCAAACAGGATAATATTTGATACAAGGGCGGCGGGCTTTGTTAATCGCAGCCGTGTTGTTCGAGTAGGTACATATTTCCTTTTTGATTGATGTCTTTATACCGTGTACATTTGGTGAAGTTTTATAGTCTGCGTATACATTAATTAAATTTGGCTTTGACTTTAAAAAATTTGCACTTGCTGGAACTTTGCAGTGATGGTTGATGGTCTAAGTTCTTAAAAATGGTTCGTCTTTTATTGCTGAAATAAAATGTTTTTGAATCTTTGTTAACTACAAATAAAACCGTAAAAACTAGTTCAAGCTTTGCTGCAAATTTGTGGTTACTACTGCCAGACTGCTATAGTACAGTGATTATTGGCCCACAGTTTACAGCTGCAGAACGCAGAGGTTCATGTATCAATTTGTAACATTCACGAAGAGTTGGATATTTTGTTATTATTTTTTTATGTTAACATCGGCAGACAGACTTGACGATCCACTTGATGATATTCACAATATCATCATCACAACACAATATCTACCAAAAAAAAACCGGTGTATTGTTCTTAAAAAAATTTAGCATTTTATTTAACACTTGTTTTTCAACCATAATTTATGAGTTGTAGATCAGTGAGGTTCTTATAAAGGAAATAAAAGCTAAAATTGATTATTTTATTGAAAAAGACAACCCGTAGAAGAGATTCAGCTTTAAAATTATTAATGAATTAATGAATAATACGTACAACTAATAAATGCTAAATGTTACAATAATTTGTTTAATGAGATACATGGTATATATGCGTGAAGTTTCATGGAAAGCTTAATATCAACAACCCTTAAAACTACATATAGGAAGGTAAATTGAGAGATTTGTATAAATTGGAGATTAAAATACACAATTTTGCTATGGCTCACAATCACATAGGCATTGCCTATGTATCGAAACTGGTAAACAGGCAACTGGCACTTGCCTGGGCGAGTTAGAAGAGTAGAATTAAAAAAGAAATGATTGCAAAAATGCAAAACGCCTGCCTTACTACTCCTTATTTATGCCGTGGATTCAGGTTTAAAAATTATATTAATAAATATAGAACGCGACTCCACAAGAGAAGTAATTCTTTTATGGGTCAGTGTATACGGTTTTATAATATGCTTCCTGAGATAATAAGAGCCTTACCTATAAATAAATTTAAAAGTGTTATCAAAAACAAAGTCTGTTCAAAAGGTTATTATAAAATCGCTGATTATTTAAGCGATAATGAAGCCTGGATTTAAACGATTCTGAGCTCATACTATGTTTAGTATTGAATGTAATTTGTGTATAAGTTAAACGTGATCAAGAGAATGGTATCCTGAGTTTCTTTCGGAGTTTCTTTTTAGGATAGTCATCACATCATCTTGGCTATTTTTTTCCGAAACCCTGGTAAAATATATACTTCAAAAGCGTGATTTTGAAAAATAAACGATTTGATTTGATAGGTGGCTACCGTCGCCTATGTCACAAGCAACGCCACAGGTGCTGCAATTAAGGTTCTGGCTTACTCACTCACCGAAATACAACAGCACAAGTGCTGTTATTTCACGGTGGTCTCCTGTAAGGGGTTGGTTACTGTCGCCAGATGCTCCCACTACTTAGTTGGATTACGATTAAAATTACTACAATATCAATTACAACTTTACGTGTAACAAAAAAAGAACCATAATGGTAAATGCAAGAAAATATCTTCTTTCCTTTACGACTGTTAAGTCTGACCTAGGTGCTGACAATTTTAATTGAACCTTTTTTTTATATAAATGCGCAACAAATCTTATTATTGCGTTATCCTACTACTGAATAATCAAAATAGCCTCTTGAATATCCAATCCAATAAGTTTGCCAACTATCACAATTTCTTACAATTTGTGTATAATTTATTTGAAGTTCTAAATTAAAGTCACCAGCAAGCTCCGAAGAATTATTATCAATGTTTACTAGAAATTTAATTAGCCGAGTAATTGTTTCCCTTCATAAACACTATTGTTAGTCCCCTCATAGATGAATCTCTATGCGTCATTGACGTCGCAACACCGACCAATGAGGTATAAATGTCCCTTGCTTACAGCATGATGTCCACAGCCATTCCGATCATTGTTCTGACGAGACTTACCAAGGTATGTCTTATCTAATTTTACATAGTATTTGCAAGCTTTAAGATTATTGTTATTAAATTCAATTAATTCTGTTTTACTTAGACGCCAATTAGTCATAGTTAAATCGATATTTTATCAATAATTTCCTCCACCATGAACTAAACGTGCTAACTTCTTAAATTATTTAAAATTAGCTACTTGTTGATCCTTCACACAGTTGCATGATTTTAAATTACCGAATTTTGACCAGATCAAGGTTTAGCCACACTCTATCAATTTGCACTAATTAGTTATTCTATAATATGTTCATTCATATTTTTTGTCCTGTCCTAAGATAAATCTTTAAAAGGACCAGTATTTTTTACAACAATCAGGACCCCTGTAAGTCCTGCATTGCAGTGACAATATTGTTTGGTCTAATTTTGAATCTGCAACATTTTGCTTGTTACATTTTGCTAAACAGAGCTTTTAAAGTTTTCCAGTGAAATGCAATAATATAAGTATTTTTTTAATTTATTTTTTGCCTTTCCCCTGTTAAAATAAATATGTCATTCCTAAATGTGTACACCTAAACTTAACTTACCTATAAGTGCGACAATAGAGTAATTTTTCCCTCGACGAAAACAATGGGTGACCGTGGCAATTATATTCCTGGGTCGTTCAAGTACAGATTGGTGTGCAATTAAGTATGTATTGTTACTGCTAAGGTATTGTTGGTTACGCAATTGAAAATTTTTACTGATAATCATGATAATAACACATACGTATTTTAACACTTTGACGACAATTGCTTAGAGTAAAACACGTTAGCAACGTTTTGAACAATTCCTTTTCAATTACGTTAATTGGATAGACTCTAAAGCATAGGTTCCCAATGGGAGCGTAACCGCCCCCTAGTGGGCGCTGGAGCTTTTCGTGGGGGCGGTAACGGGTCCAAAGGTATCAAGACAGTCAAAGGCGCGGTCGCGGTGTACCTACCTAATTAGAAATTCAATATAATAAAATACTTTGAAAATACATCTATTTTCATGAAAAAACTAATTGGTTCGGTTTAGGACTGTCGGTAACGACCCCCTGCCACGACCACGAGGAGCACGATTAGAGAGAGAGTGAGAGAGAGAATTCATTTTTAATTTGTGATTATTAATATATAATAGACACATATAAAAATGGTATAATTAAATATTATGTAAAAAGGGGCGTTGGAATTTTTTTTTTCTTGTAAAGGGGGCGGTAGTCCATAAAAGGTTGGGATCGTATGCTCTAAAGTTAAACTCAATTATCTCCATAGATATTTTCAAGAATTAAATTTTGATATTCTCAGCACAAATTTCCAAAATCAACAATTCCATTGTTTCTCATAATTTATCAATTTTCAGTTCTTTTTAATATCTTTTAAGTTACTTTTCCTCAGATTTAAGTAGCTTTTTACTATTTTTAATTTAAAATTGTGTTACTCGATTGACGCATTATTTTTATTTAAACATAATCTATAGTATAGTTCCATAATTTTATCTTAACACCGAATAAATGGTTAGTCATATTGTGGTGGAACGAACTTTTCTTTGCAAGTCTGATTACGCATCAGGGTCATTGAAATTATAATTATTATAACTACACCGATAAAAATGACTCTAGTTTCATGCCTTAGAAACCACATAACCTTATGGTAATTGAAAATTCATTTAATTACATTCTTTACCATTTATGTCAGTGACATCCTTGCTAATAATCTAACTTGCAGCAATCAGGGGTTCATATCGGAGAATGGTACCTAATTCAAAGCAAAGAACTTTCTATGGATAGCTTAACCACTGTACCAGTGTATTCTTTAATACCTACTAGTATTAAAGACTTAGTATTACTATTTGAGTAGTGGTAGGACAGACTGCGTTATCCAGTCCTTTCGGCAGCCCGTCTGGTGGCAGTAACCACCCCTTTACAGAAGACCACCATGAAATAACAACATGTGTTTTGTTGCGTTTCGGTGAACGAGTAAGGGAAGCCCGAGCGCATTGCCCTTTTCCTTTCTAATCCCTTAACCTTAATCCATCTATGGTCGGCAGCACACTACTTATGGCGTTGCTTATAGGAGACGGTAGCCTTCTACCATCAAGTGGACCGTCAGCCTGTCTGTCGTCTACCTTGACATAAAAAAAGTTAAACACTTAGTTGCGTCATTAGGGGCTCATCATTCGCTCGGTCATTGAATTGAAGTTTTCAATTGATACAAACTTACCACGTTAAAACATCAAAATATTTTATTAATTAATTTTCGTTTCCAGTTCAACATGAAGCTGGTGTTGCTACTAATCGCATTAAGTTGCGTAATCCAAAACTCCTGGTCTGCGACTTACACAGATAAATGGGATAACATTAATGTGGATGAAATCCTTGAATCGCAACGGCTTCTTCGAGGATACGTCGATTGTCTTCTTGACAAAGGTCGATGCACACCAGACGGTAAAACTCTAAAGGAAACTCTCCCCGATGCTCTCGAAAACGGCTGCTCTAAATGCACGGAAAAACAGAAAACCGGGGCCGACAAAGTGATCTCGCATCTGGTTAACAAACGCCCAGATCTATGGAAGGAACTGGCAGTTAAGTACGACCCTAAAAACATTTACCAACAAAGATACAAGGATAAAATCGACAGTGTCAAAAGCCAGGCTTAATTCTACAATCTTAAACTGAGGCTAGGCTGGTCCCGCTTTTAAAATAAAGCTCAAAAATTGTGATAGACTTTGATTCTCATCAAAGTAATTAGATAAATACTAGACAATTATATATTTATAAACAGGCACATAATTTGTATAATATGTCGTTTGGTACTCAACAACAAGTCATTTAATTGGTTTTTCTAGTTTGTGAGTTATTTTTATAATATTTATTATAAAGTAATTAATTAATAAATTTGTGAATAATAATTAATGGAGTTTGTTTTATCTTTCTGGCAATACTTGATCACTGAATATATATATATGTAAAAATGATTGATGTTATCTGAATGTTTTTATATATTTTTATAAAATACTATTATCTCAAATTTAATAACATAAATCTAATCTAATCTAATCCTTTCCTTCTAAGAATTTATTAAACGATTCCCTATACTTTTTATCCTTATCAAATTTATCCACAAGCTCATCCCAGGCCAATGGATGGCGTTCTATTATTGCTCGTATTACTTGCTTGATCAGTTCTTTTTGTTTTGGGGTACATTTGCCACATGACGTCTCGAGTGCTTCAGGTATCACTTCTGCAAATAAACAATTAATTAGACGTTTTTGACAATTAATTGCAAATAACAATTAATTGTCCAAACCGTCATTGGAACGGAAATAGCACACTGCCTTCGAGATTTTCATAAATAAATAAGGATTAAAACATCGTACTATTTGTTTCATTTATTGGAGGACTAGCTGCTGCCCGTGACTTTGTCTGCGTTGAAAAATGAGAAAATAAATAAGTAATTAACGTCTGCGTCTGTATGAGGTCTGCATAAACCGAACCCCGTCGCGTCGTCGCGTCGTCGCGACGAGTCGGTTATTTTCTCGCTGGTAGTATTTAATTTACGATAACTCCTAAGATATTAATTTAAATTGTATTGTCTAATTCATTTATTATAATTTGTATGAAATGCTTAAGGTAACTAAGGTATTTAATATGATAATTTTCATTACGGTATACGCCGAAATAGCTAAATAAATACCACATTAAGTTAGAATGGGTATCTTAAAGGATAGTAAGCTATCCTTAGAAGATAGACATTTAGCCTTCGCGGACATTTTCTGTACATCTATAAAAGAGAAACAATCTCAGACGGCTTGACATCTTCAACGATCATCGACATATTTGAACCAATTTACACAAAACCTTAACGAATTATACACCCAAACCTTCCTCAGGAATTATTACACCCCAACCTCTGTTGATAGATGAATCCGTTCAGTAGTTTTTGAGATCATCGCGAACATACAGACATACAGACACGGCTTGGGACTTTGTTTTATTATATTTAAGGATACAGATAAATTTGATTTGTTACAAATAGAGAAATGTGTGAACTACAGCTGCAATGTGCAGGAGGCCATTCGAGTATTACGAAAACAGAATTTTAGCAAAAGTAAACCCCAATGTCATCAAAAAAAAGGCTAAACAAAGACCCTCCCCCACCCGCCTTTGGTGTTTACGTAATACTTGAAAGGCTTCTAATGGTTTTTAAAAAAGTATGTGTAGGAGTTGCTTTATCGATATTAACTCCATATTTCATAAACAATAGGCTATTAGGCAGAAAGAAGTACGATTTCAGATCGAACATACACGAGCCTTTTAGATTTCAAGTAAAAATTACCAAAAACTATCACTTTCTCTAACACTTAAGTTGGAATACCAGAGTCTTCGAGGAGACCAGCTATCTTCAAGCTTATGCAAATTCTAACTGGGTGGCAAACACGCACAAAGATCAACTATAAAATTTTTGGAATGACCACACACAAAATTGTCAACTCACTCTTAAAATCCTTGGCATCCGGAGTGCAAGGCCCTTTGTCGAGAAAGCATTTCACGTAGCCAAGGAGTATTCTGTCGTTCTCTAATAATGGATTTATGTCGAATTCATCGTATTTAGAACTGTAAAAGTCAGCTGTTACCGCTGTTAACCAAAGAGTCGTGACAAGTAGAACAAACTTGGATATCATCTTGATCTGTAAAAGTTCACAGTTAATTTGGTCTTCATACAATAAATTACGAAGTTTATACGCTGAATATAGGAGAGATACATTATATTGCATTAAAAGGAGCCATTGCAGATTAATGAATTTAATTACCTAAATGAGATTTAATTAACTAATGAGCCACTTGATGGTGGGTGGATACCGTCGCTCCACCAAGTGCGCTGCCGATTACAGTAGGATTAAGGATAAGGGATTAGGAGAGGGATAGGGAAAAGGGCTCTGACTTCCCTTACACACTCACCAAAACACAACAGCACATTTTTGTATTCAATAAAAAAATTGTATTCAATAAAAAAAAACATTAAATATGTAAATAAATAAACAGTCATCATTTTATTTCACTCGATGTTTCACATCTACCAGGCGTCCCGTGACGGCTCATTTTTCTCCTTCACGATCGATTTTTTTGGCACGAACATTATTTATATTAACGGCCTATTTTTTTCTGTCACGAAGATAAGACGCTTCATTATACTTATTAATCATTAATGTAAGGAAAAAAACTGAAATACCAACCACATGGAGAGTTTTTATTTTTGGCTCTAAACGTTTTTTTTTTGTCATGTTTTCATCATCACTCCACAGAATTCTGTCACAATATCATTTTGTGAGTTGTACATTTGTTATAACTTCCAGTATCATTTTTATAGACATCAGCTTTCACTTTTCTTCTTTGCTTCTCTTTCATGTCATTGTAATAGAGGTAACAATGAAACCAATACTTACACGATTCATTGCCTGGCACTTGGTTTCCTGTGTCTATCACTTACGTAGCTGTTACGAATATCTTATTTTAATTAAATTTTTCGTATTGCATTAAAATTAAAAAGTTATCATTAATGGTCCCTGTATCAATACTAAACACGTTTGCGTAAAACTGAAGCCCGTAAAAGCAGTAGCTTATATAAATAGAATTGTCACCGTACTTAATGCATTTATAAGACAGAACCAACAATTATTACCATACTATGTGCGTGTATGTAATTTTAATGTGTACATTATGAGTAACCAGTTATCATTTCTCATGAGATTCACGATATTTCCTCGTAATGTTTATTGTTAAGCTATAAATATGGTAAGAACTTAGATTAGTTCTTCCAAGTGTATTGCGATGTCACCGTCAAGGTCCAGGAGATAGTCTTATAAGGATTTTCTTGAATGCTTCCAACACGAGCTAGAGAAGACTTAGGTCAGCTCTACTCTCAGCATTGGTTCACTGTGTAGAGACGGCTACAACCTCTTAGGGGCTTTTTCTCTTCGCGTGATTTTCACTGCGTCTACATTTTGGTTTGACTTTTAACCTTTTGGGATCTATATAAAATAACTGATCATCTCTGATAGTGCACACATATGAAAATTCAAGAAATAAAAAATAAAAAAATTTATTTACGTTTAATTAAGTATATCTGTGTCATTTTGTTCGATGACTTTTTGCCATTTTGTAGGTAAGTAACACGATGGCTTCTGATCAAAAAAACGTGAGAAGTAGTTTTGGCAGTCCTCTCTTGATGTAAACCTGATACTGCATAAATAATTCTAATGAGACCGAAACAGGCGGAAATCTGAAGGTGCATGGTCAGGCGGATACATTAACACCTCCCAGCCAAACTCTCTTAATTTTTGCTGAGTGGCTAAAGATGTGTGTGGTCTAACGTTGTAATGATGAAAGACCACACCCTTTCTATTGATCAATTCCGGCCGCTTTCTCTCAACTTCTTAGTTTAATCTAATCAGTTGTTTGCAGTAAAGATCCGAATCGGTGGTTCTGCCCGGCGGTAAAAGCTCATAATGAACAATGCCCTTCCAATCCCACCATACATACAGCATATTTTAAATTTTTGTTTATGTTTCCTCCGGGAGATTCTTAGCACCCCTGTGCTTCACGCCGGGAACTCGGGGCCTTTCTTGTTTCGACTTGCATTGAAATTGACAGATTAGGGAATTGATAATTGATAGTAGTTTCCCTTTGCTTTCCATCATCAGTGTGGTGTGGGTTACTAATAAAATTGACCATTAAGTATTTTAGCCTACTGGTAACACAGTATTCAATGAGAATTAAAAAGAATATAATGATTTTTTTAGTGAAAACATATCTATGAGATTCTTCCTCACAATACACAAATTGGAAAACCCAAAGTAAACTTGATTTAAATTAACAGGAATAAGTATAATAATATGTCAAATTACAAGTAAACATGAATTCAGACTCCTTAAGCCATCATAACTTTTTAACTCCTTTTTAATATATGTGTCTAGTCTACGATTTTGTTCAAAATGACAAAGAAAAATTTGTCATTTTGACCGGCAACAATGACAAAGAAAAATATTTTGACATTAAAAGTCACTCACGAGACATAGCCGCAGTTTTTTCATGTAAATTACATACAACTTTACTTTGTTCTAACTATTTTTAGATATTTACAAACAATATGCCGGTAGATTGTCAAAAATCTACTTCTGGAGGCAAAGGAAATAAGGGTATGTTCATAGAGAGAGATAAGAATGTTTGCGCCGCAGGTTTGCCGACACAACAACCAGATAATTGTGTAGAAGAAGCATTAGAGCATTACTTATTGAAGGATGAGGTCGATGCTCTTATGAGCGATGCAATAATACCAGCGGCAAAGCCAAGACCGCTTCCGCCTTTGAGAAAGCCGTTGCCATTAGATAAAAGATACGCCGGCATTTATGGTGATGTCGCTCAGTTAGTTAATCCGCCAATTAAAAGTAAATTTCAAACCCTCGTGGCTGACTTTAGAGACACTCCTTATGCTTCTTATTGGAAGAAACCACTTGGAGGTGTTAAAGACCCGGTGCCCATGCTACCGGAAGGTTTTAATATGCTCACAACATTTGGTAAAAAGACACCATTCCACGGAAGACTGTATGATATAGTAATGCCAAAGGTACCCTATGAAGATAAAACTCCTTCCTCTAAATATGCCGGTGTCCAATTGGACCGAAGTTATTGCGCACCTCCGTATAATCCCGATTTAACATATGGTCACAGAACTTTTGTTGACAAAAGAGGTACATATGCAAAATGTTGTTTGTCTGATGATAGGGTAGCGGAAGGAACAGGAAATCGCGTAATTATAAATGAAGTGCAAGCAGATTTCTTAGACATCAGACAACCTAGGGTGGGAAGTGTATTAGCACCAAATGACAACGTAAGTAATGTACCCGAAGGTTATTCTTTCGGAAAACTAAAACGTCCCGATAACCTTCCAGAATGTCTCACAACTTGTGAAATAAATCCCGGAAAAGATTTTTTCAGGAAATGTTTAGCTCACCTCAATTCGCTCCGAAAATGTCTATCGAAGCGCTTTTTACCAACATTTTTCAAAACGTTTTATTTGAATCTAAAATTTTTCGATAAAGATAAATCTGGATGGCTTAATAAAACTATTCTCTATAATTTTTGTGGATTTAAAATGATACGCTTCAATCCGGAACTTATAGAGCCACTGTTGTCGTCGTGGCAAGCCTTTGACGGGTCTAGGGTTGAATATGAAACTTTTGTACGAATAATAAATTATACTGCTCCCTTGCCTAATTTGCCAAAGGTTCCTGACATACCAGAGGACTGTATTGATTTTAGAACAACTTACACAGAAATGACGAAACCGAATCAGGAAACAGACAGTAGATTAATGGCAGGCTTACCTTCAGGGAGATATTTTGATTTGGATTACCCAATAACACCAGACTATTGCTGTAAGGCAGATCGCACTTGCCTTCTTCAAGAATCTGACGTAAAGTCGTGTCTATCCCCTAGTGTGCTAACACTGCTTCATGTAAACCATAGAGATATGTATGCGAAACGTGATCCAGTTGCCGTCAAAAGAGTTTTTGAAGTAACAGGTGAGAAATTCAGTGAAGAAAGATTTGCAGCTATTTGGGAAGACGCGAAAAAATATCATTCAAAAGGATGGGTTTGTTACGAGACTTTTCGTCGCGCATTAGAAGTCAATCCTCATAATAACTGACATATTAAAAATATGGTGTCTTGCAAAATCCAACTTTTATTTAGAAATCAGTTTACTCAAACTTTTGAAATATATGATCAATATTAGTTACAGAGTTTCCTTTTCATTGAGTTCCTTAAAATTAAATAAAACAAAAACGACGAAATAGAAATGCCGTATACAAATATTTATTTAAAGTGTGAATAGAAGATTATAGGTACGGTATGAAGAAAAAGTAAACGAAAAAAAAATCTATTTTAAGATCTTAGAAAATCTTCAAAAGCTTTTTGGTGTTTGCCCTCAGGATCGTATTTAACCACCATCTCCTTCCATATTTGGGGATGCTTATTTTTCACTTCCAGTACCAACTTCTTGCCCATCTGCTTCTGTTTCTCGGTGCATTTGGCACATCTCGTTTCCAATGCTTCTGGTATTTTATCTGAAACAAAGCCATTTCGATTTGGTTTTAGTAACGAATTTGTAACAAGTTAATTATGTAATCAGAAGGGTAAGTATTAATCTATCTAATATATAAAATTCTCGTGGCACAGTGTTTGTAACAAAACTCCTCCGAAACGGCTTGACCGATTTTTATGAAATTTTGTGTGTATATTCAGTAGGTCTGAGAATAGGTTTTAAAGTATTTTTCACCCTCCTACCCACACACCCCATTTTTTAATCGGGATTTTAGTATTTTAGTATGAAGAAAATTTAAACAACTCCGTCGTTGATTGGCATGAAGTGTCGCGTCACTTTGACATATGGTTGAAAATAATATTAGACCCGATAGGTGGCGCCACAATCGGGTTAGAAAATTATTTTCGGGTTCGGGCAGGACGACGTCTGCTGGGTCAGCTAGTTTCAATATAAAATGAAAAAACTAAAACCAAAATCCAAAAATACTAAATCATTTAAATAAATCCATAGGGGCAACTAAACCAAAATGCTTACAAGTAATAATATTCAAAACAACTTGAAAAATAGCTTAGCTTTTGAAAGGATTACTGTAGTTGAAAAAACTACCCAATAATTCGTTGCTGATAATGACAATTCTAATTTGTCATTCCAACTTTTCGAACTCAGAAAATCCGTTAAGCTCCCAAAAATTTAAAACATTTATTCACAGCCAAAATGATTAAATATATAGAATATATAGAGAGGACATTGGGAAATTTTCCTACAAAAACATTGATCGCCTCATCGCCGTAATCAGGATGACAATGGCGTAGCTAAATAGCCTTGTAACTTAGCGATTTTGTACCACGTGGTTCTAAATGTCACATTACGGATTCTTTCGTCTTGCCCGATCTCTACAGTTGAAAATCTTAGTTCACAGCTGAGCCATTTCACAGGTGCACAACCTTCATGATTTTTGCATGACTTAGGACCGGCGCACATTGGACGACGGCACGGCAAAGAATTTAATTTTTTTTTTAATACTATTTTGTAGCCTAAAGGATTTTGTACCCAGAAGAACCCTTTTAATCGTAAATCACAAATATTTGTAAAATATTATAAATGCGAAAGGGAATTCGTGTGTTTGTTTATTTGTTTGTTTGTTACATTTTCACTCCTCCACTCATAGGCAATAAAGATAGATCAATATTTTTAACACCTAAGAAATAGGGGCGCGTTTGAATTTGCGGGCACATGCTTAGTATTTGTATAAATACATAAAAAAATATAGAAAAATTAACATCGCCTTAACAAAGCTAAAGTATTTCTTACTAAACATAAAAACAAGTTAATTTACCTTTGACCTTCTTAATTTCCGGAGTGCATGGCCCCTTGTCGACCAAACAGCGTGCATACGAATTCAACAATCTCTCATTTTGTAAAACTTCGGATATGTCGAAGTCATCGCTTATAGAATCATATTTATCTTGACCTAACGCACCCACTACGAGCGCTGCAATTAAATAAGATAAAACCACAGTCCTCATTGTAGATTGTAGATCACTTGATACCTTGGATACAATGTGTTCTAATATATCCTCCGTGTTTCAAATATATAACACCAGACGTGTATTAGTTATTATTTATTAATTCTTAGAATAATTCTCAGTGATTATCATTGTGCTATATAATAATAAGGCTCATATTCGTTTCACACACAGTACCTACTCAAGTGATTATTATCCATATTAATTTCAAAGGCAATTGACGTGGTTTCATAATTGATCAAAACAAACCTCAGCTTATGGAAAAATCTTTGTACTATTGTTGGCTGTTCACATGTTAATAAAAATGCTGATATACTTTTTAAACGATTTAATTCAATAAATAGTATAATAAGTTCACAATTAAGTGTATTTTAAATCAGTCATGTTTCAATCACACCAGAGATCTCATAAATTATTTAATTCTATAAAAAAATATTTAAATATTTAATTAAATAATTTACTTAAATAATTAATTTAAATATTTAATATAAGTAATTTCAATTAATCTTAAATGCTTAGTAATAAACCAATAAGAAATATAAGTGAAATAACTTGGGAATTACAAAATTATAAGTAGATTTTAAATAATCCCATAATGTAAAATTTTTCCCGACTTTAAAATTTGTCTGTATGATGGGTTTTGATGATTATACAAAAGGACTTTTCTTAACAAATAAACTTAATTTCCTGTAACAAGGAATGTATAAAGAGCATCTCTGTTAGATCGATCAGGGTCATACTTGTCTAGTAGCTCGAGGAAGCGCGGTTCGCTCTTAACTCTGATTCCAAGTAGCAACTTTCTCACGACACTCTTTTGCATGGGTGAACAACGCGAGCACGCCGTTGATAGAGTCTCTGGCAATACACCTGAAATGTCAGAAAGTTTGGTATTATATTTATGACAAAGCCTTTTGGAGTAAGATCCCATGTATGCCAGACCTAACTTATTTTCTAAATAACAAAATGTGGGTATCGAGTAATGTTTCTATGTATTTTGAACGTACTCTTATGCGTATCTGCTAAATTGGGTAGAAGACAGACCGATTCCCGTAGACTATATGACGCTGGAGCTTCAAAACAAGGTTAGCATGTCATGGAAATACCATCGAAGTAACGGTATACTAAATTTCACATCAAACGAAGCTGTTTATCAGCTAGTAAATGAGGTGATGATCTTCAAAGGCCTGAACTTCATAAATTATATCTAAGAACAATAATTTCAATCACGTACGATGTTACCTATCATGTTTTTTCTTTAATCTCCGCACAATATTGAGTGATTTACCATGTTATTTTAATATCATGGACTTCTTATAGGTTTTCCTATAATCTATAAGTAGAAAATTAATTTTTGTATTTTTTTTCAAAATTTTAGGTTCAGTAGTTTCGGAGATAAGGGGGGAGGGGGAAGGGGACTGGTAGGACAAACGGACACACGAGTAATCCTATAAGAGTTCCGTTTTTTTATTCGGACGTACGGAACCTTACGGAACCCTAAAAATTGATCAAAATCGGTGCATTCATTTGGTAGCTACGACTTGTGTGTGTGTACGACACAGACACACGCGTCAAACTTATAACTCCCCGTTTTTTGGGGCCTAAAAAGAAAGTATACAGTAGATACACCTGTGTTTCATGGTAATCCCCTGGGAGTGGTTGCTTACTGCCAGACTGGCTGTCAGTAGGTGCCTACTAAACAGGTTTAGTAGGTACATGAGTTTTTCTCTACATCCTTAGTAAATCTAATAATATAAAATTCTCGTGTCACAATGTTTGTAACAAAACTCCTCCGAAACGGCTGGACTGATTTTTATGAAATTTTGATTTGTATATTTGGTAGGTATGAGTCTAGGTCGTAAAGTATTTTTCAACAACCGCATCCATTTTTTAATCGCAATTTTAGCATTTTTGGATGAACAATATCCAAATAATTTAAAGGACGTTCATTGCGGTGAAGTGTCGCGTCACTTTGACATATGGTTTGAAAATAAAATTTGACCCGATAGGTGGCGCCACAATCGGATTACGGAATTATTTTCGGGTTCTGGCAGGGCAACGTCTGCTGGGTCAGCTAGTAGTGCTATAAAATGTACCGTCAAGCCTGCCTGCCCAATTTTACAGAAAAAAGTTACACGAAAACTATAATAACACAAATTCTAAATTCAGTGGAAATAAATCTGTTGTTAAATAGTTAAGTTAAATCATTTTTAAGTGCATACATTTTAAAAGAAGTAGGTATGAAGTATAAAAAAGGCTCAATACTACAATACTTTAAAAATGTTTGTGTTTTTTAAAAACGAACACATTTTTCCTGTTTTTTCTTCGACTATGTGTAAATATTTTGCATAGGTATTACTTACGTTTAAAGTTTTTTCCGTCTTTAGTGCAAGGTCCCTTGTCCATGACGCACTTGTAGTACGCCAGTAGAATACGCTCATTTTGTATGATCGAGTCTGCATTGAAGTTGTCGTAGCGATTGTAGTATTGGGCGGAACAGGATACCACCACCGTCAGCACGAACACACATAGTAACCAATTCCTCATGCTTGCCAACTGAAACAAGTTTAAAATAAATAATTACTACATTATTCTTTTCTTTTAATTTTCGGTTTAAAAATATTTTGATTATGTATGTGTTTAGTAGTGGCAGGGCACACTGCGTTTCGCAGTCATTTGGCCAGCCCGTCTGGCGGCAGTAACCACCCGCTTACAGAAGACCACAGTGAAATAACAGCACGTGTGCTGTTGTGTTTCGGTGTGTGAGTTTTCCTATCCAA
The DNA here is from genome assembly GCA_910589475.2 of Bembecia ichneumoniformis. NCBI lineage: Eukaryota > Metazoa > Arthropoda > Insecta > Lepidoptera > Sesiidae > Bembecia > Bembecia ichneumoniformis. Next base: position 7,525,508 of record OU342538.1, on the reverse strand, counting down.
TCCTTAATCCTACTGTAGTCGATAGCGCACCTGTGGCCTTGCTTGTGTTATAGGCGACGGTGGCCACCTACCATCAAGTGGACCGTCAGCTTCTCTGCCGATCATTTTTAAGTGATCGGCATACTATTATACTACAATAGACTACAATAGAATTGGGAAAAAAATATATGCATCAGCTGTCGCACAGATGTCAAAGTGACAGATAACGTAACGCCTTTTTTCATACCTAACAACTTATGTGAAAATCGCTTCAAACACATTAAGTAGGTATTTTATTTTCTATAAATATGAAACCATACTATACTCTGTTAATGATGATGGAAAAATACTGTAAGACACTCAATTAGATCATAATTTAATGTCTTGAAGGAAATTGAATAAGTATCGCATAATTAAGCCTTAGTGCCTTTTTATGTCTGCGTAATGACGTCGCAAGCAACAGCCACAATTCTATTTCTATTTGTACATACAGTACGATTTTAATAAGTAAATAGCCTCTGAAAATAAATAGCATCTCTGAACATAGATTAATTCTGACTGACAAAACAAAATTGAAGTAAGACAGTAATTACAGATTCTAATTCTACGACGAATGGGTGTGGTTTTAGCCGTAAACAAATAAAATAAGTATTCTAGGACCAAATTAACAATATTTGTCTTCAAAATGCTAAAATTCAATCTGTCGCCGGAATGGAATTGAATAATTTTAAATCATTCCGTAACTATATCAATTATAATCAACAAAAGGTTTGTTTTATTTAATAGTTTGAAATTCTATTTATTTAATAGTTTGAAATTCTATTTATACCTAAAATACGATAGTAACAATATATGGTTGTTACAAAAGTTCGTGCGGTTATTGATCAATTTATTTTATAAAAATACATCAAATTAAATTACAATTTCTAATCAAAATAATATTCTCCATTTCTTTTCCCATTTACAGACTTTTCCCATTTATCGGATAACAGAAGTTATACCACGGCGATAGAAGTTTTCGCCTTTGGGGGCAATAAAATGATCCACTACTTTTCTTACTTCTTCGAAATTAAATTTTAAATTAAAAAAAAAATTAAATTTTAAAATTAAATTAATTTAAGTTTTTAAATTTTTGTCTAGACAAGAAATTGATCGAAACAAATCAGTTTGAGCCAATATTTGGGCTGTATGCGATCGCCATCTATACGTGCCCGTACGAACTTTTGCAACGACATATTAGATGAATGCCTAAATCATAAACTAAAATGACAATGGTCGTGTTCAGTTCGGTAAAGTTAACAAAATAATATATATATCACATAACTTAAATACAGGCGAGAGTGTTGGTAAATGAATATGCTGAGCTGAGCCGAGCTTATTTTCATTATAAGTTTGGTTATATTATGGTACTGCACGTTTAAGTGTTCGCATAACTATTGCCAATATTTGACAAACAGCATGTTTGACAAATATTTGTCTATTGGACAAATATTATCAATAGGGTCAAATGAGCAATCGTACGAATAGTTAAATACAGACACTTATTAACCACTTGAAGTGCTTAAAATTAAAAAATATTTGTGTATTGATTGTATTAAAATAAATATTGTCCAAACATTGTATGTGTATTGTTGGTAGTAATTCAAAATATATATTTCACTCTTGATCTAGGTGATTAAGATTCTAGACGACATTGTCTGGGATTTTTTTCCTGTTTCCGGTAATCATGAAATTAAGAATTTTTATAGGGCAAATAACCAAGAAATAAAGGCAGGAGCGTATAATTCATTTCTTAAGTAAATATAATTCTTTCATAGCAAAAGCCACTTGAAAAACTATGAAATATGAATTTTCACAAAAACAATTAAAGACACTATGTATCATATAAATCATATGGATAATGTTACAATGTCCAACGTAGAGTATGCCTCAAGATTCCACCTTGAGCTTCAATGGTTGGTCTTTTTTTATTTTATTAAAATGGATTTGCTCTTGACCAGCAAGAGATGAGCGAGCTCACCCAGAATATGCCTATTCACTCGATCCTTGAAAAGATTTGGGTTTTATGAGCTCGGAAATAAAGACGCCGGCACGGCAAGGAGTTCCAATCCTTAGCAGTGCGAATTATGAAAGATGTTTTAAAGCGCTTGGTCCGAATTAGAGGGATTTCGACAAGATGAGGATGGAGCCAGCCGTACGTCTGCATGTCTCGTAGGTCCCGAGCACACTCTCCGAAATACATCTTATAGAATACACACAGACAGGCAATTTTGTGTCTATAGTCAACCAATAATAGTGTCGGTCAATAGTCCAGAATCATTAAATTATTTATTATTACCCGTTATAATTAGAACAATTTATTAATTTATAAATTATAATTTATAATTTATAATTAGTTATAATTAGAATAATTGGGTATTGACCTTTTATAATTAGAACAGTTAACAATAATTAACAACTTAACAAGCATTAACTTTTTTTAACGAACAATTAATTTAATTGTAACTAAGTAATGCACAAATAACAAACATTAATTTCTCTCTAAGAATACCGTTACTTTGGCGGATTTTCCTTTAAAAAACATTGTACTCACTCCCATAAGACCTCAATTGAGAAATTGAATTTTATACTACTCAAAAGGTCCACAATCCGACACAACTTTCACAATTGAACTTCACTTACTTTCTAACATGTGTAACAAAAAGCAAATGATCACTCACAGTTTGAAGAAAGTTTTGTAAGCGTCCTTCGGTAGACGGCCGGTGAAGCTATGGTTATTTCACGACTAACACAGTGGGGGTGCTAACATTTCTCTTAAACCAGTCCTCGTGGAAGAGGTCGACGTAACGGACTGTGCATATAAAACAAGGCATGCACAGAATTAAAGAAAGCAAGATACTTACTAATAAGAAGAACTCAAACAACAATGTATGGACATGCACAAAAATTATATTGTCTTCGTATCATTTATGTACCTTACTCGCTATATTATAATAGCATATACTATATTATATTATATATAATAGTACATAATATAAAAATATATAGGTATACATATGTATTTATAATTGCATCAATTTTTAAGTAAAATTTCACCCAAATACAGAAAAAGATCTATTTTTTTTATAAAACTCGGTTCATTTAGCATTAAAGTTGATATTTTTTAAAGTAAAAAATGTCTCTTTTTTTTAAAATCTATTACCTAATTGTTTTTGTATAGAATATGCTTACCCAATAAGAAATCCTATCTATCTCTATATATAAAAATGAATCCCTATTTCCCTTGATCACGGCATCACGCGTGAACGGGTAGACCGATTTTGATTCGGTTTTCACTAATGGAAAGAGGGATAAACGGGGAATGTTTATATATATATATATAAAAATTGCAACCCGGGCGAAGCCGGGGGCGGGTCGCTAGTTTTATATAAAACTAGCCTGCGCCCGCGGCTTCGTCAGCATAGGAAAATAAGGCCGACACGGGAATCTAACATGTTTCCATATGTTAATCCAGGTAATATACTATCTGTGTACAAAATTTCATTCAAATTCGTTCAGTAGTTTTTTCATGAAAGGGTAACAAACATCCATCCCCACAAAGTTATAATATTAGTGGGATAGAATGTAGGTAATTAAAATTTTAATTTATAAAAATTATAAAATTATAAAAGTTTTAAAAACCGTTTTAAACTTGAGTAAATAATTATTTTAGCTCTAATTAAATGTTTAATTGATAATTATTAATTCTTGGGGTGTAATTTACAATCGATATAACATTTAAGAATGAAATTTGGTTAAGGCTAAACAGAATTCTAAAATAAGCAACAAAATAAATGCATTTGTAAGATATATGTATGTATTTCTTTTGTGCCTGCATTTTTTTACACATACACAACCCTATACACACTGCATTTTTATACGCGTAAACGCTCACACAACGCACAGACTACGGCCGCACTTAGTTACCACTTCTCAGCTTTTTTTGAGTAGCTAACGTTGCCAACGCCCGTTTAAAGTATTTGTTACGTGCGGGGTGAGTAAAAATGCCGATAAAGGTGAAAGCAGACCAAAATTTATTCCAATATCCCAAGGCTTCTCAATTAAACTGTTAAATGTCATCACTAATTCGTTCAATATGTTGCTAACTCACTATTGCAGATGTGAAAACTTCGCAAAATCTTTCAACTGCCGCTTCCGTAAACTGCCCCTCGAACGTCGATCCCAGTTTTTTATATTCGCGCAAAGACAGTCTGGATGGTTTTAGAAAGTACTTACTTACGTTTTAGTTTTAGAAAGTAGAGATAGTTTTAATCATTTTTAATATATGCAATGAAATAAAAATACTCAGAATTGCAGGCCCGATCGAGTTAATTGTTCTTCCCATTGGTTCATCAATGCTATCTACGCGTTTACATCGGTAAAGAAGTTTAGCGAGTGTATGATATGCGTTTATGTTGCGGCGTCTGTGCGCGTATTTTATGCGATGTGCTAGGGCTTTAATAAGAAGAATGAACCGGAATCAATTCTGATCAAAACGGGTTTTCCTTAAGTCAACGACTTCGACATGTGGAACTTTTTAGCTTGAAACTGGAAGTGTCTTTATTTAACTTAACAATAATCTCATCGAATAATTAATTTGTGACATAGTTTTTTGTGTATCTAGCAAGGCAGTAGCAAGGGATTGAGCCAATTGAGCCCATCTTTCAATACCAAAGTGTAGCGGCTAGCGAACAGAAATGTATAACGATATATTTGTAAATAGAGACCATGTTTATGTGGCATTCAATCTTGACAGGATATTCGGAAATATGAGGCGAGAATGCCTTTAGCTTCATTGCTTCAGCTTCATTGCAGCTGTCGAGGTGGAGCCTTAACCCTTTATTATTCCGAAACAGTTCGGAATTAATTAGGACTTAGGCCGCTCGTCTGGCGGCAGTAACCACCCTTTTACAGAATACCACTGTAAAATAAAAGCATGTGTTTCTGTTGGTTTAGGGGATGCCAGAGCCCATTTGCCTATAGCTTCATAATCCTTTATGTTTTATTTTACTAAAATTGGAGCACCTATGATGTTCCTTGTGTAGGCGACGGTAGCTGCCTACCTACCATCACTGGCCGTCATAAAAAATAATTATATTATATTATATTATATTATATTATATTATATTATATTATATTATATTATATTATATTATATTATATTATATTATATTATATTATATTATATTATATTATATTATATTATATTATATTATATTATATTATATTATATTATATTATATTATATTATATTATATTATATTATATTATATTATATTATATTATATTATATTATATTATATTATATTATATTATATTATATTATATTATATTAGGTATATTTTATAACTTTACCTACATAAAATTTAATTATATACTTATACACCGAACACGATATTTAAACATAACAACTGCGATAGAAAGCACAAAGAGACGAGATAGGATAAAGGATAAGGAATAAGAAGATAGAGAGATGGGCTTTATCGTCTTAAATAATGGCTTTAATAAATAAAATAAAATTCTTTCATTTGCTACTTTTTGAGTAACCAGTAGGTATATTCGTTATGTTTTTGTTATGGTTGCCTTACTTATTATTTTAAAAACTCATATATTTTAGATTTTATTACCTGTTTGTAATTGGTAAAAAGGTAGGTTTCGTTATTTTTCTTCGTGTTTCAACTTATATACATACGTTCTCTTTCTAAAATGTTTATAATGTCCTCGTCCTTAAAACAAAGTAGGTTTCGCTCGCTTCGATTATAAACGGTAAAATCCATGATACATTCACATGTACATACTTAAGATTCATAAATACATTACGGTAAATTTTTAAACAGTCGGCAAACGTACTAATATGAAAGGACTAATTCTGTCTTGCAGTAATTTATATTTCCTCTATGAATTATTACATACAAATGCTATTTTCGAAAATAAAACGACCAAAAAACTCATGAAGTTTACTTTTACTTTTAGAAATGCCAAAATTTTATGCCATTAAATACCATAAAATTGTCTAAAGGAATACGTGTAAGTGTTATGAAAAAAATAAAATAAAAACTATTAATTTATGTCCTTTTAAGTCATAGATTTATCTCCTTGAATCACAATACCACAATACCTTTTCTGATAGACCGAATATATATATATATATATGTATATATCACCTGACGTGCGTGAGGTGCAGATGCGGCCGAAGATGGACCACGCTTACCCAGTAAATGCCCATTTACCCTGGTTTTGAAGACCCGAGGTTGTAGTCCTGTGGGAACTAGACACAGGCAATGAGTTCCACTCCTTAGCAGTCCGAACAAGGAAGGTTGAACTGAAACGCTTCATGCGTGATCAAGGAACATCGAGCACGAAGGGATGAAACCCTTGGCACGCCTAGTGGTCCGCAAGTGGAACGGTTCCGGTTGGATTAATTCGTACAGAATAGATGCCCACTCTCCATGTAGACTATAGAAAACGATAGAATAGAAGGCGTGTTAGACATACAAACTTGATTTTGCATTTATAATATAACTAGCTGGTGCCCTAACTAAATATAGTAACGCTTAACATCTTTATTGCAGTTATAGCTTTGCCAGCCGTTAGAGGATCCCTCGGGAACAGTATTTTTTTCTGGATGAGAGGTAGGTACGCTATGTCCTTTCCTACATCCCTGACAACGTGTACGCAAAATTTCATAATGATCGGTTCAGCGGTTTAGGCTTGGAAAGGTAACAGACAGACAGAGTTACTTTCAAATTTATAATATTAATATGGATTATGGACTAGTTGATGCGCGCGGCTTCGCCCGCGTTGAAAAATAACGCCTGACTAAATATATGCGCAATGTAACGCCTAACACCTATATTGCAGATATAACATTTATTTATTTATTTAGTGAAGTAAACAAACAGAATGCAATTAATAAAAACTAAAAGGTGCATGTGTAAAAATTAATTGCTAAATTGCACTCTTAACTAGTGTACATAGATAGCATAGTTTAAGGTAAATTGTGCTAACTTACAATAAAATATGAATAAAATAAAGGCATTGCCAGGGGTTAGAGGATCCCTCGGGAACAGTACTGGATGAAAAGTTTCTGGATGAGAGGTACCCTATGTCCTTTCCTGCATCCCTGACAACGTGTACGCAAAATTTCATGATGATCCGTTCAGTGGTTTAGGCGTGAAAATGTAACAGACAGACAGACAGAGTTACTTTCAAATTTATAAATATTATGGATTATAGGATTACAACTGTGATGACAAATAACACTTTTGATGTATGTACACATGACACATTAATTTTGTGATTTAATTGTATTGAAACCACGTTATAAGATATCCAGAACATTTTAATTCGAAATTTCAGTGATAGATAAATAAATAGGTAGTTGGCAATTTTAATACATAATTACATTTAAATGTAACGCAAACAGGAAGTGATGATGAACGGCATCAACCATAAATAGATTATATCAGTTTGATTGAGGGGAATATTTCGAAATTAAAGCCTTCAACTGCTCCGGATACTGCTCCGAGAGTAACTTGTTGATTTGATCGAACTTCTCCTTCTGTTTGGGAGTACATTGGCTGCATTTCGTTTCAATCAGCTGAGGTAGACTGTCTGTAAAAGAACACAAAGAATCTTTATTCCAGAACTATCGCAATCAGTTAATTTACATCTAAAACTGAATAAAATCATATCACGAAATAGAAAATCTATAGGAAATTTTATTAATCCATGCAATTCAATTTTCGCAGTAAATCACTCTGAGTTTAAGTTACAATAAGTGCTATTAAATCTAATAAATTTAACTAGAAAATTTGTATATTATTCTTTATTCATTTATTTTCACTGGAAGCTGAAACGTATGAAAGACAAAGATGGCGTTTGAATCTCAAAATGAAATTCGTCCATAGAATAACTACAACAAAAATTGAGCTTTCCCTTGGTCACGGCATCACGCGTGAACGAGTTGACCGATTTTAATTCGGTTTTCACTAATGGAAAGAGGCATAAACGGGGAATGTTCATATATATAAAAATTGCACGCCGAGCGAAGCCGGGGGCGGGTCGCTAGTATTAAATAAATTCATGATTTGATTTATTAATTTAAATTAAAAATTAATTGAACTAAACATGGTACACTTCCTTTGCAAATAAGAAACAATCGTTTTTTCTCATATTTACAATAATTATGATAAAAATAAGGCATTTTATGCAATATTTAAAACAAAGATATATACCTATTCAGTTAAACATTGAACTATTTTTAAATCAGTTAACTATTTTTAAACATTTAACTATTTTTAGTTTTAAATTAGACAGAATTATTGTCACCTCTAATTTTTTGAAATTCACCGCACGACGCCTGATCCATGAGACAAGCAAACGCTGCTTTCCGGCGTACTTCGTCTTTGAGAAGTGCTTCGAAGTCGAGTTTCTCAAGGCTAGTTATTTCCTCGGCATAAACTACTGTGGCTAACATCAAAGCCACAGACACTAGCAATAGTCTGAATGACTGCATTTTATCCTTGACTGTTAAAATAAATAAATAAAAAATTACATGAAATATAATTTTTGCAACGAAATAAATATTTGTGTACCTAAGTTCAATTTCAGGCGTTGAATATAACATGCAAGATAGTAAAGAACGATATTGACATCTGTTAATTATATATAAGCAAATTTACTAAACATTAATTAAAACACACCAACACACGACAATAGATGGCGAAAAGATGTTTTAATTACGTTTATCTCTAAAATACATATTGTGTATCTCTAAAATACATATTATTTGAAATCAGTTTGTTATTTTTTTCACAAAGTCAATTTTTCACAACATGGAATTAACAATTAAACTAGGCGTTTACCTAATATCACTAATATAAATTAATACATTGATTATCTACATAAATTACTACGAGGAATGATTATCATAGCATGTGTGATCATAGCTTTGCTTTCATATCTTTACTTAGATAAAAAAGCAGAGGCTACTAGTGAACTGCGGCATAAAGGGGATCATGATGAACCAAAGAGTTCACCAGGATCCCCTGGGGGATTCAGTTATGGGATCCTGGTGGCCCCACTGAACTAACCACTATTTTTATGAATAAATAAATAAAACTGTTTACTAATAATAATCAATGCTTCTTTACAATATTCAGGGCTGCAAGTCTATGTAGCTCTACATTTTTGAAACAATTCTTCCTGTTTGGGTTAGGGCAAAGCGTTTGCTTTAACGCTCTGTCTCATGGGTCTCGGGTTCGATTCCCAGAAGGGCCAACTTAAAACACCTTATCAAAGTTGACTCTGGTGTGGATTTGGGAAGTAGTGGCAGAGCACACTGCGTTTCATAATCATTTGGGCAGTAACTATCCCCTTACTGAAAACTCCTACTCCGCCTAAACGAGAGTTTTGATAGAGCAAAGTCTGTCCACCACTCATTAAGTTAATAAAAAATACATAATAGTTTAGTTCGATTAAATTGTGATATTAAAAGATTTTCGGTATGGAGTTTTTGATCTCATATAATAAATAAGACATTTCTGAAAAGAGAATTTCGAAACACCTTCTTTTCATAATTCATAAGACTAGCTAAAGACTACAGTCAGAACATAAAAATTAATTGAAGCAAGTAGATGTACCTATCTATATAATTGTATTTAGGCTAACATCTCTAGCTGTAAGTTTATAAAACCCTTGGACTTGGATCGAGCTAATGTCGTCCTGGTAGACAATATTAGACCTGTAATAAAATCGCAAATAAGCCGTGTACATTAAATATAAAAAAACAATTTTTACTTATGTTACCGAGGTCAAAATTAATTTTTAGAATCTTTGTCTGTTTGTGCGTTTGTGCACGCTAATCTTAGAAACGGCTTTTCCGAAGAAACGGCTTGCGGTTTTCACTGATGTATTGTGGCAAGCTTCCCGTAACATTTAGTGTTTTTTTTTTCATTCCAATCGGTTTACAAACAAAAAACGCTTTTCGTATACCACGTGTACGAAGTCACTAAAATAAATACTTCCAAGGAATATAAGAATTACTGTGGTGATGATATAGAGTTAGAAGATCGTTTTGAAAAATATAGGAAGTTAGAGACGTAGGTTTCTCAACAAAATAAAATGCGAAGAAATCAGTGACTTCACAGAAATTATCAAATTACCTTAAACGTTCAAGTTGCTAACACAATACCTTCTTGCACTCACACTGACAACGACAGTCTAAACAATGGACCCTTTATATACCATTCCGGTATGAGGTAAAAAAACTCACTAGACATCTTGAGATTATCCTCAATAGTTATGGACATTAAAAAAATATATTAGACGAATTAACTAAGCCCACAACATGTATGTGTTCTTAATACCTAATTTATTCGTTATTCCAGATGTAGGGGGCATTTTGTCGCCAGATGTAAAAAATCCGATATCAATTCCGAGAAGTAAAAAGCTAATTCAAGCAAAAATATTTTGATACAAGTAATTTGATATTATAAGGTTTAAAGAAATTACAGGCTGCTGTGGCGTTAAAATGTGGCGCAGCGGATAGTCATGCATATTCATAGGGTAGGAAATACTTTTGATAAGTATTCATATTGACGTTGACGTTGAAGTTAACGTTGACGTTGACATTGACATTGATATTTATAAATGGCAGGGTACACTGCGTTTCGCAGTCATTTGGGCAGCCCTTCTGGCGGCATTAACCACCCCCTTACAGAAGATCACCGAATCACAACAGCACACATGCTGTTGTGATCACAACAGCACACATGCTGTTGTGATTCGGTGATCTTCTGTGAGTAAGGGATGCCTGAGCCCATTTCCCTATCCTCTCCCTAATTCCTTATCTTTAATCATATTATAGTCGACAGCGCACGATAGTCACCTACCATCAAGTGGACCGTCAGCCTGTCCGACGACTTTAACATAAAAAAAGTACTTTAACATTCCTGTCTTTCGGTGGAGTAAAACCAGTTCATGTCTCACAGTTCCCGAATGCGATGGTAGCTGGAAATAGCCACCAGATTAATGATATTATGCTTAAATGCCATAATTATTAATATTCGCCATTTCCACCTATTTCTAGATGAAAAGCCTTCTATATATTTAAAACCTAAAATACGGATTTGCGCAGAAATAATTCTCATTACACCTTTTATCGAACATATAAACATACAGGTAAAAATGAGTAGGATTACGTGGTGCGTATATAAATTTACAAATAAATAAAGATCTTTTTTAGAAAACAGCGGAACTCTAAAATAATTACAGATAATTTAATTGTCTGTCATGTTTTATATAACTTAATTACATAGCGAGAATTAATTATGACCCTTTGTTGTTGGGTTGATCAATACGACGTATAGAATTGTTGACTAATTAGAATTACTTAACAATATTAAAAAAAAAACCTTATTAATTATGACAAAGAATTGTTTTTTAGAGAATCGGATTCTTAGGTAAATATGTCATTTTAGCATATTACGGCAAATATTTACCCTTTTTCTACAAACTAGCAATTAAGGAAACCGCATCTCGAAAACCTTTTCTCCCTTTTAAACTAATTTTAGATGAAATATGTAAAACCAGTTCATATAACATGACCTCTAAGGCAAAGGGAGAAAATCAATGATTTTAAAAGTGAAGATACTCCCATGTGGAACCTGAATTTACACAAACTTACTTCTTTTAGTCATATTTATATACATATAAACATTGTTTCTTAAAAAATTCTTACTTTTCATTTTTTCGTCACTTTTACATTAACTATAAAACATGTTATCCAAATTAAAAAATATACTTACACCTACACCAAATTTTCAAGAAAAAAAAAAAAAACAAATAAAAAGATGACGTCAATACAAGGTTACGTTTATTTTAATTCGCGTGCGGCACATGGCCGCCATTATGGACTTAGACTTTAGAATGAAATGTGTTAAAATTAATTATAAATATCATTTAACAACATTAATCACCGATGATACAATATTCCCTGTTCCTTTTAAACAGGTTTTTTGTTGCCTGTTTTTTGCAGCCTTGTACTTCGCAACTAGGCATTTTTATAACAAAACTTCTCTCTTTCTAATTTAGTACAAAACTTCTCTCAATTACAATCTTGCGAAAAGGAGGGACGACGATTGCCGTTAGCTGGCCCTAAACTGAGGATTATAGGGCCAATGCGCTGGTGCCATTTCGCCGCGCCGTCGTTGGCCCGGTCCTTGCGCTAGTAATATATACGTAAATGGAGAAAATAAACAATGAGCACTCTGTAAGTGCACTAGAAACTACAACTTTTAAGTGAATAATAATATTCACAACAGTAGGTAATTCACAATGAATTTTCACATTTTTAATAAAACATTTTGTCAAAAAGATTCATTACATTTACTGAGTAATGGCAGGCGTACTGTGTCTCTCAGTCATAAATTGGGCAGCCTCCTGACAGCAGTAAACACCCACTTTAGAAGACCAAGTGAAATGCTCGTATGATGTGATGTTTCGATGATGAGTGAGTAAGGGATGCCAACAAAGCCCAACTCCCTATCCCTTCCTAATCCCTTATCCCTAATCCTATAATGGTCAGCAGCGCACTTATAGCACCTATGGCATTGCTTGATAGAAATCACCTCCTTACAGAGGTCCACCGCGAAATAACAGCATGTGAGCTGTTGCCTTCCTATGTTAGTATGGGCGGCAGCGTACTTGCAGCACCTATAACGTTGCCTGTGCTATAGGCGACGGAAGCCACCTACCGTCAACTCTATCTGACGACTTTTACCTTAAAAGAAATTTAACTCTGAATTACATGACCAATTTGTAATTAATTCGATTAAATTCGGGAGTTAGTTCAAAAGGGTAAAACACCCTTATAAGGTGCCTATGAAGCGTAGGTTTATCTAAACATCAATGTCGTTTAGCTGGTGACCTTACAAATGCCTACTAAGTATCTTCCTGTTTAATATCTACATAATGTACGTGAATGAGTAGGTTTCCTGCTTCCTTATATTTTTAATGAAAAAAGCTTAAATGTTTGTATAAAACAAAATTAATATGATATTTTGTTGACCTCAATAATAAAAGTATAAAGATGATGAATCACTCACTAGCTGTCTTTTAAATTGATTAATCAAAGAAAGACCTTTTGCATGTTCCACTAATATAATGTATATCATAAATATATGCATATATTATGTGTGTATATCATAAATACATATGTTTGTAATTCTGATAACTAAGGCCTCATGGGTGTTATTTATCAGAATCCAGAAATTTCAAGTATGCCCCACATACACACACATAATTAAAATATAAAACAGGCGAAGCTGCAGGGAACAAAGCTTGAACTTTGTATTTTATAGTTTTCACAAAAGTTAAATATGACTTGTTTTTCTGTATTGAATGGGCTAAAAAGATTCTGAACAAAATTATCTCTTTTATAAATCATCTAGCTTTATTTCCAAAACGGCACCAAATTATTTTTACATTTATGTCAATGATGGAGCATTCCGCATTCTGCAACGTACTGGGAACCCCAATTAATATGCTGCTGTCAAGGTAGACAGATGTTCGCATTGCAATGGACATACTTTTCGAAGTAACACTTCTTTAATGGTAAATGAAATCTTAAGAAACCTGCTTGCCAGAGAAATCTTCGAAGATATGACTATGAAGTCGGTACTAAACAATTTACAACCGCGCGACATCCAAGCAAAATGGAAAAGAACAGCACATTTATTATGTTGCTATGTTTCGGTGAGTAAGAGTACCACAACCTTGAGGTCTGAACTTCTGAGATCGAAGTTCTGACAGGTCGCATTATACTTACCCTTTGATGTTCTTTTTATAATTAGGTGACGATTGCCACCTATATAAATACAGATACCATACCATACATATAGATACTACTCGATGGTAATCAAGCAAACCTTATCTGTATTTCTATACATTAATATCATAAAAAAATCTGTATTTATACCTTCTAAGGTGCATTAATTAAAAATATTAGTAAATTAAACCTTATCCTCATCATCTGAACCGTAGAACATAGGCCTCCTCTATAAATTTCCAATAGAACTGGTCAGAAGCAGCATAGATCCACCGTCGACCCGCAGCCCTTATCAGATTGTCTGTTCATCTTGGAAGTGGACGTCCTACATTGCGCTTGCCGGTCCGTGCCCTTCACTCGAGAACCTTCCGTCCCCAGCGGCCATGCATCGGCTCTCAGTACTTAAAGGGACCCTTTCAAAGTCAACGATTTGAAAATGTTTGTCATTTAAAAATGTGCTCTAAAACTGCCAGTGGTAATACACAACTACTCATTTTTAAACACAAATCTTTATGATTTGTTTTGTTTTTTTAAGGTTCCGTACGTCCGAATAAAAAAACGGAATCCTTATAGGATCACTCGTGTGTCCGTCTGTCCGACCATTCCCCGCCCCCCTTATCTTCGAAACTACTGAACCTAAAATTTGGAAAATAAATAAATACAGAAATTAGTTTTCTACTTATAGATTATAGGAAAACCTATAAGATTAAGTCCATGATATTAAAATAACATGGTAAATCATTCAATATTGTGCGGATAGGTAACATCGTACAGAACCCTCTTCACGCGAGTTCGACTCGCACTTGTCCCGTTTTTTAATTAAAAATGAGTTTGCATATAGCCGTGTAGGAAAGGTGACGCGGACGATGGAACAGCTTACCCAGAAAAATCCTTATTCAGAAAAGCACAAAGAAGCATTTTCCGATATTTCTACGAGCCCGTTGGATGAGTAGTTAGCCTTAACGCTCTGTTATAGGGTTCCCGGGTCCGATTCCCGGCAGGGTCAACTTTGAAAATGAACTTTTCAAATTTATCTCTGGTCTGGATCTAGAAAGTAGTGGCAGGGCACACTGCGTTTCGCAGTCATTTGGGCAGCCCGTCTGGCGGCAGTAACCACCCCCTTACAGAAGATCACCGTGAAATAACTGCACGTGTGTTTTGTTTCAGTGAGTCAGTAAGGGATGCCAGAGCCCATTTTTCTATCTAATTGCTTATCCTTAATCCTATTATAGTCGGCAGTGCACTTGCAGCAGCTATAGCGTTGCCAGTGTAAAATAAAGGACGAGCCGAGGATATCGGATTTGGAATTCCTTACTTATACCATAAGAATAAATAAGAACACGTAGAACGGAAATTCCCGCTCCGGACGCGCTCAAGGTCACGATATTAGCCTACACGTTAAACGGGATACTCAGTCGGGCTGTCACGGCCGGCGTCTCCGCACGAATAAACTTATTTAATAGTTTTACGTGAGCCTATATGTTTTTATTTTATATTTATAGTTAAGTAATACTTACTTAAATGGCTTCATTTGGTATGGTACTGTATTATAATAACTTAAGTACATTTAATGTAGGTACGTAACATAATAATGTAGGTAAGTATTTATAAATCTCATATTTTATAAAACTAGAATAAAATAATATTATTTTTTTATGTTAAGGTCGGCAGACAGGCTGACGGTCCACTTGATGGTAGGTAGCTACCATCGCCTATAATACAAGCTACTCCTAAGCTGCTGCAAGCAGTTTAGGACTGCAGTAGAATTAAGGATAAGGGATTAGGAGTGGATAGGGAATAATGGTTTCAAAGTAAAGAAAAACTTATATTTTAGCAATATTATCTTTATTCGTAAGCAATACTTAACAGTAAGCAACCCTGGCGACAAGCCTGGGCGACAGAGGGGCGTGAAAGGGGAAGTATTATATAAACGGCGGCGTTTGGGACTCGGACAAAGAAGATTCCGTTCTACTTGTTATTATTTATTCTTATGTTTATACACCCGATACAAAAGGCATAGATGCAAGTTATGCTCTGTAATCGCTTAAAAAGCCTTAAACAATAAAATATTTGCAACAAAAGTTAAGCTAATTTTAATGGTTGTATTAGCCATAATTACCCTTAAAATATATTTTTAAAATCAAGGTCGAATATTAGGTTATTGTTGCCATTTTTATGGAAACCCTATTACAAAGATAAGAGTATTATTTAAATTGCTGTCTTCCGTTTTCATTTTGTATAAATATTAACATCGTTCATTTCGATCACACATTGAAGTCCAGCCAGGATTATTCAACAGTTAAACCGTGGTAAGCATTGCTCCAGCTATTTTGACATAATTGGTTCTTTTACGTGAAAGAGTGGCAGGCAAGATGTCAGACTCTACTGTAACCTATAGACACAAGTAATACCAAGGAGATATGATAGCATTGCAGACCATTATAGGATAAAGTGGGATTGGAGAATGAAAGCAATCTCTGGTCGTGTAAAGAATCACAACAACCCACGCGATGACCCGTTGGATGAGTGGGAAGGGTGCTTGCCTAACGTCTCAGGGGCCCCGGATTCGATTCCCGGAGGGGTCAACTTTGGAAATTTAATGTAATTTTCAAAATTGACTCTAGTCTGGATTTGAAAAGTAGTGGTAGGGCACATTGCGTTTCGCAGTCATTTGGGCAGCCCGCCTGGCGGCAGTAACCACCACCTTACAGAATACCATCGTGAAATAACATCATATACATGCTGTTGTGTTTCGGTGAGTGAGTAAGGGATACCAGAGCCCATTTCCCTATCCCCTCCTAATCCCATATCCAATCCTACTGTAGTCTGCAGCGCACTTGCAGCAGCTGTGACGTTGCTTGTGTTATAGGCGACGATAACCACCTACCATCAAGTGGACCGTCAACCTATCTGCCGACCTTAACATAAAAAAAGATGATATTTCATTGTAGTTTCATTGATATTTCATTGCGTCCGTGCGAAGCTGGCAATCTTATATAGCCTATATTGACTCTGTTTCACGGATATCTTTAATTTTTTTTGTCTGTTTAGCTCATTACTTTCGCCAGGTAACTATTTCTAAACTAATGCTTCAGTCAAAATTAATTAAATTAACAATAAAAAATAATTTGCAGCGCCACTCCGTCAACAAAATGAAGAGTTTCCTCGTTATGTTGGTAGTAGCTATAACAGCAGCACAAGTGCTGTGCTACGATGAGAAATATGACAAAATAGAAGTGGATAAGATCATCGGTGATGACAAACTGTTCAATGAATATGTGAACTGTTTACTTGACAAAGGTCCTTGCAACGCGGAACATTCGTCTGAATTTAGAAGTAAGTATCCTTATATTATTACTAGCGACCCGCCCCCGGCTTTTTATATATAGAGATAATACAGAGTATAAATTGAAGTCGCTGTATGTTCTCTGACTCCTCCTAAAACTGGATGCGGTTGTCACTAATAGAGCCTAAAACGAGGAACCTTTTTATAATATAATTTGCAAATAAAAATTGCACCCTGCGAGGCCGAGAGCGGTCCGTTAGTATTTTATAATATTCGTTTAATTTAGGACTAATTAATTTAGGACTAATTATTCTAGTCTGAATTGGTTACCCTCTTCGCAATTTATATCCTAGAATATCAGAATCTATAAACAAAACAATTGTATTGCGGAAATAGGACCTTGATTGGTAAAGTTATTTAGAATTTTTAATATGAATTTTCGTTTAGGATTGCCCAGTTCCTTACTGTGCAAAGGCAGTATACATGACACTGCCATTGCGCAATCATAAAGTGGGCAGCCCGTCTGTCTAGCCGTAACCAGTTTTAAATAATACCGGGGTCCCCCGGTATACAGGAGCGACATGTGTAAGCAAATTCGTAGTGTTATCCACAATATCACGCAATAATTTAAGAATTTTTGAGTGATAAAATTATATAGTGCAAACGATGCAAACTATGTCTTTAAATCATGTCTTTTAGATTTTTCTTTTTTATTAGATAAATTTGTCTTGATTTGCATACCGCTTGTCGGTAGAATATATGTGGACATAACTATATGTATAAAAATTTACAACGTGTTACCATATTCAGCAAATAAATTAATTTGAATTTGAATTTTGAGTCGAAATGCATTGCATCTAAAACAAGAAGCTTTTTTTTTGCTTTTTTTAAAATAAATAATATTTACCCTCAAATTGGGTTTCGTCACAATCAGAATAAAAGGATCCATTGGTGATTGATGACCCAAATAAGGCCCGTCTTGGGCAAAATACGCCACTACCACAGTTCATGTCCAAATCCCTTTATACTTCAAAGTTGGTGCCCTCGCGGTCCCCTCGCGGCCCCCTCTCTTATATTTAAAGATGGGTTCATAGATGGCGGTGGGAATCCAACCTCATACAAACCTTCTTCTGCCTTCGTATCTTCGTCACCATAAAAATACGCATCCCCATATTTCAGTCAAACTTGAATTAAAACCGAAGAACGCATTCATTATGTGGATATAAAAGAAAATCTTATTGAATGTGTTATAGAAATTATTCCGGAAGTGATAGCTACAGCCTGTGCCAAATGCACGCCTATACAGAAACAACTCGTCCGAAAGACAGTGAAAGCAATACAAGAGAATAAACCCGAAGAGTTCAAACAGTTCTGCGAGAAATATGATCCGAAGAAAGAGTATGAGACCAATTTCGCAACATTTATGGTAGCCACGGATTAAGCAATCCGCTAAAGCGTACGTAAACAGCGGCGACGACTTTTGCCATTTGAAACTGTCTAATTTAAACTGTGTGGAGCAATAATAATGAATAAGATTGTTAGCATTATTAAAATTATTTGCAATTAGAAGGTGGTTTTAATTTCACTTATTTATTTTTAAAATTCAGAAATGTGTTATAAATAATAAATAAATAAATTGTATTGGTACTTCGTTGAGGCCTGTTTTACGATAACAATACAATTGGGACTTGGATGCCATGAATTTATTTTTGACAAACATTGTCACCTTTTTTAGCTCACAAGAATAAGAAAAAAACGGACAAGTGCGAGTTGAACTCGCGTGAAGAGGCTTCCGTACAATGTTACCTATCCGCATAATATTGAGTGATTTACCATGTTATTTTAATATCATGGACTTCTTAACGGTTTTCCTATAATCTATAAGTAGAAAACTAATTTCTGTATTTTTTTCAAAATTTTAGGTTCAGTAGTTTCGGAGATAAGGGGGGAATGGTCGGACAGATGGACATATATATACTGTAGTCGTTGAGAGCGCACTTGCAGCACCTGTGGCGTTGCTTGTGTTATAGGCGACGGTACCCACCTACCATCAAGTGGACCGTCAGCTTGGCTACCGATCTTAACATAAAAAAAGCTCTTAAAGGAAGCAAGCTAAACAAAATTGTCCTTATTACTGATGTCTTATTATCTTTATTCGTGAAACGAAAAACAGTTTTGTATAGCATTCTTCATTTATCACCATTTGTTGCCTTACTCTTTGATTAGTTGCAATTGATGGTAAGTAACTCAATTTTAGGTTAACGTGTATTTTACTTTAATTCAATTAATTTTACATTTAATTTTAAACTTCAAACTAAAACGAAGAGTTAGCGTCCAGTAGCGAAAGAATTTTGCGGCCGATATCGAGTTATAATAAAAACAATTTGGTCAATTTCTTTTTAAAATTTTCATCCTCCATTCTCATCCCATCTAATGGTTGTTTGTTTGCCAATCCGTCACGCTTTCACAAAAAAAAAAAATTGGAAAATGATCATTAAGGTTGTATGTTCAATCGGCTGTGAATTTACGTAAACCACAAGAAACTTTTAAAATTGGGTCTGAAATAAAAGACCCCCATAAAGCGTAATATGTCGCAAAATCCAATGGCGTGATGCGGAACGGTTGCGTGGTGGTTGGATTATGCGATTTCATTATACAACTTGGTGATGTCGACGTTACGTCACGCGTCAGTGTGCAACGATCCGGCTTGGGACTGGCGAAATTCCGCCGGGCCGCGTTCAGCGCCCGGCTGACACCGAAACACAAATGTCAACTCGACAAATTACTACTTAGTACTTATCGTAGGCAGGCTCTACATTGCGAATTTCTTAATACCTGTGTTTGAACGCTAGACATTTTACTCACTGGCTTAGTATTAGGATCAGACTATTAGTTAATGGATCATTTTTTTTATATTAAGATCGGCAGACAGGCTGACCGTCCACTTGACGGCAGGTGGCTACCGTCGCCTATAACACAAGCAACACCAAAGCTTCTGCAAGTGCGCTGCCGACTACAGTAGGATTAAGGATAAGAGATTACGAGGGGATAGCGAAAATCGGGTCTGGCATCTCTTACTCGCTCACCGAAACACAACAGCACACGTGCTGTTATTTCACGGTGGTCTTTTGTGAGGGGGTGGTTACTGCCGCCAGACGGGCTGCCCAAATGACTGCGAAACGCAGTGTGCCTCTGCCATTAATTTCCAGATCCAGACCAGAGCCAAATTTGAAAGGTTCATTTTTCAAAGTTGACCCTGCCGGGAATAGAACACGGGAACCCCAGAACAGTCAAGACAAGCACCCTAACCACTCATCCAACGGGCTCGTCAATTTTATATTCACAATAATTTCATATTTCACAAAAATCATATTTATAATTTATAAATTTGTATCTACAGCCCTCAGACATGCTGACGGTCCATTTCATGGTAGGTAGTTCCCGCGACCTAAAACACAAACAACTCCACACGTACTGTAAATGAGCTGCCTATCCTAGTGGAAATAAGGACGGGATAGGGAATTAAGCTCTGGCATCCCTCTGATATCTAAATTACTGTGACATACACTTTGAATTTCATTGTGTTGAAAAATTTTGTGAGTTTAGTGTGAAAAATTATGAATGTTATTGAATGGTTGCCAGTATCTTCGCTAAATTTTAACATATTCTATGATTCAGAAAAGAAAAGTAGTTTTATATGGCAATAAAAGACCAAGAAGAGTTACTTAATGCTAATTTTATATTTCAATGCCTGATAATAAAACAATACGAAATGTTTAAAATATTTATTTCTTATAAGTAATATTTATCAGTCAAATAAATGTTCAAACCAGGAACATAAATTTTTCGTCTCTTTAGCACACAATTAGGTAATCGTTTTGGGTAATACTGTTAAAGAGTTTAAAACAGATTAATTTCTTCCCAAAACTTATAAATTTTTCTCGCTTTTTCGTAAAGTAATGAATGTCGTTCTTATTTTAAAGTGAATCATAAATCTAATCCTAAACACAAGTAGGTACTCTAATTAAATCTATTACTATATCTTACATATATTTAGCTCTCCTGCTGAATGAACTTGTCAAAGTTGGATCTATGTTTGCCTGTAGGGTCATTTTTCTTGACCAGCTCATCCCACTGCTTCGGGTGTCTTTGTTGGATTGCTCTGATCACTTTCCTTATATTAGTCTTTTGTTTCTCTGTACATTTTCCGCACGTAGTCTCCACAGCTTCCGGTAATGTTTCTGGAATTCATAAAAATCACTTAACTATAATAAATTTTAATATAAATCAATATTTGATTTAGTGGTAATTTTTATTCTGTTTCATGAAAGCTTTTTACTCCTATAATTAGTCTCTTTTTTCCTAACATGAGCTTGGATCATTATAAAAAAAAAAAAACAGTTACGGAACAATTTTTAACAGCTCCCTCTTTAAAGTTTTAATACTAAAATAAAGCTAGCTAATCGAATTACTTACTATTTTAGCCAATTGAAACTAAAATCTATTGTTTTCTTTTTCGGTAAGAATATCAGAAGTTTTAAAATTATAATTTTACCATTTTTACCAACGTAATAATTACAGAACAGTTACAAAACGTACTATAATTTTTAAAGTTATGATCTTTTACGACGTTATGAAATATTTTTATCGCGTCATATCATTTCTTCACATCGACCTAAATTCAATAAAGGTCATGGTTTCACGAATATCTTTATTTATTAACCTGTTGACTATTCTTCAGTCAACGAGGAAGTATTAATCATTGAACACATTTAGCTTTACACTACATTGTGGATGGTCTTCTGTAAAGAGGTGGTTACTGCCGCCAAACGGGCGCCCAATTGACTGCGAAACGCAGTGTGCCCTGCCACTGCTTTCCAGATCCAGACCAGAGACAAATTTGAAAAGTTCATTTTTCAAAGTTGACCCTGCCGGGAATCGAACCCGAGAACCCTAGAACAGAGCGTTAAGGCAAGCACCCTAACCGCTCATCCAACGGGCTTGTCAAAGGATCCATTTCTCTATAACCTCCTTACCCTTGAAGTTTGTCTTGTATCCTAATAGGCCATCAACAAATAAGTGTCAATAAATGACAAAAAGACTTACTTTTGAAATCAGCACCTTCCGGAGTACAGCGCCCCTTGTCAAGGAAACAGTTGACGTATGATTTGAGGAGTCGCTCGTTAGAGATTAGTGTGTCAACGTCGAAATTATCGTATTTTGATGGATATTTTTCCGCGGCAAAAGCGACCGCTACCAGGCAAGCTAACATAATAAAGGTCTTCATTTTTCTTCTGTATTCTGTAACAAGAAACAGATAACTTCAAAGCACCATCAGAATAAAGCAATAACAAAGTCTTATATCGAATATAAAGTGACTATGAAATCGGTTTAGCGACTTGTCCCCATGGACGCACACATCAGACGCGTGTGTTTTGAATTTTGATTAAGTACATTTTATTTACTGGTGTTTTCATTAGCTCATTTATCAATGTCACTAAATATATGTTTATATATTATTGATGTCAACATACATTATTCGCGATTAACATAGAATAAATAAAATTTATGTCAACAAAATGAGCCATCGGATTCATTGCCAGACAAATAATTAAACAAGTTCACCAATTGCCCTACAAATCACTAAACCCGATTCACTTTGTTCACTCCATTGACACAGCTCTAAATCGACACTGGTCTGCAGTCGAATGCAGTTCGTTTACCCACCTTTTACTCTCTATAACAGTACCAAACGACTAGCGGTCGTTGAAAGCGACAGTGCTTTTATATTACCGACGATAAACCCACTACCTTAAAGAACATACGGGCCCACTGTGACTCTATTGACTCGTTCAACTTTAGACCTTTTACTAAAACACATATGAGCCGCAATTAAGAGGCCACTGAGGTGATTCTTGCAGTAACACTGGGACAAAATTCGCAGCCGTCTCTTACAGACGACAGTCTAAACATTGCAGTACTTTACCAGGAAACTTGAGCAATTCTTTGGATGTTTGAGAAGCTGAGCATTTGAGGAAAATATTACATTTGATTATGCTAACTTTGAGCTTATTCAAGAGGTTAAGTTCTGTATTCTCTATAATAGAAAAGAAGATGAATTTAATTTCCAAATGTGTAAGTGAGTATAATATAATTATGAGTATAATATGTAGTAAGTGAGTATAATATAATTAGCACACCAAGCTGTCCTCGAAAAGAAGATCTATTGGGACTCATCAGGGAATGAATGGACTACCCACTGCATATTATAAATGTGATGTCATTTTTAAATAATTTGATTTAATATCCATCATTTTAGACAACTTTTCGATTATCTATATACTACATACATACCTATAATAAAATCGTAAAACCGTGTCTGTACATCAAAGATTTTTTCAAAAAAACAATTTGTACACGTTGCACTTATGTTACCGAGGTCAAAAAAATTATTTTTAGAACTTTTGTCTGTTTGTCTCTTCATCTGTGCGTTTGTGCACGCTAATCTCAGAAACATTGTAGCAAGCTTCCCGTAACATTTAGTGTTTGTTTCATTCCAATCGGTTAACAAACAAAAAAATTACGTGCTATACCTTATACCACGCGTACGAAGTTGCAGGCTCAGCTAGTTTAAAATCAATTTGTGTCACTAATATTCAAATTAAAAAATAGAATTTAAAAAATGTATTATTTTTTCAGTTCACGCCAAAAACGAAGCCGATTTTTAATTTATAATAAAAGGACGATATTTTATTTTATTTTATCAAACCTCCGTACTAAAGCCACAATAGGTAACACTGATGTTTATTCCAGTTATTTCTATACTCACTCTAACTCTGTTAATTTTGATTCTTTTCTATAATAAGCATTATATTTTAGTAATTAATAATAATTTTGTTTGTGCTTTGAACCCAACATCGTGTTCGTATTAGGAGGTAGTCAGGGTAAGAAAAGGTTCGTCACCTGAAAGTCGACTGCACTTTGCTTGCACCAGGACAGTTATCAGTCATGCCAAAATTTAATTTCAAACGTCTGTCGGTTGTCTGCTTAGTGCTTTAGTTACGAAATCCATTCCTAATCCCTTATCCTTAATCCTACTGCAGTCGGCAGCGCACTTGCAGCAGCTTAGGCGTTGCTTGTGTTATAAGCGACGGTAGCCACCTACCATCAAGTGGACCGTCAGCCTGTCTGCCTAACTTAACATAAAAAAAAGTTATTACTAAATTAATGGAATTGCCTAGATTTAGGTTATATGTATTATATAATACCAGTCACCATTCTTTAACCCTGCCTAAGGGATCCAAGCCTGATATGATATACATATTACACTGGTAATCAATTGAAGTGGCAGAGGGCAGGACATATAGTACGGAGAGCCGACGGCCGCTGGCACCGGAAGGTTCTCGAGTAAGCGGCAAGCGCAGCGTAGGACGTCCACCCACAAGGTCGACAGATGACCTGATAAGAGCTGCGGGTCGATGGTGGATCCAGGCTGATTTTGATCGGTATTTTTGGAGAATTAGAGTTGAGATGATGATGATGGTGACATTGGAAAATGGAAATTTTTCGATTGATATTTCATATTAACCATTATATTACTTTAAGAAATCGAGAGATCTAACAAATTGAACAAGCGAATTAACAATCAGACATATTGTTTCTACAATGTCAAACAGGACGACTATTCTAGATTTTATCTCGACCAACAAGAAAACTAGTGAACTGTGTACCCAGGCCAAACAGCCAGCCAGCATATATAACAAATTACATGTCGAAAACCGGTTCGGTGGTTCACGAATAGCACACAAAAAGTGTCATTATGTTTTAAAGACCCGAATATGTTTTCCCAGTTTATGCGCTATTAAAACATGAACTGAATTTTAATGTATCATCAGATTAACTAATGCATATTATGTAGAGTATTCACAGTCCGGATGAGAAGAACTTTGGAACAATGTCCCTTCTCCGTGTTTCCACCTAGCTGCAGGGTCGGCAGCGCACCTGTACTCCCTCTGATGTTGCTTGTGTCCTTAGACGACGGTATCTCAGTGAGTGATTAAGGGATGAGAGAGCCATTTCTCCGTATCCGTAATCCGTAATCTTTATCCGTAATCCTACTTTAGTTAGCAGCGCATTTGCAGCACCTGTGGTGTTTCTTGTGTTATAGGCGACGATAGCCACCTACCACCAATTAGACCATCAGCCTACCTGTCACCCTTTATAATTTACTGTAAATTTTAACTTAAAGTAGAACAATGACAAGAACTATGTCGCTTCTAATATAGGCCAATGATTTTATCAATAGAATATATAGGTGGGAGTGATTAAATTTAACTGCAACTTTGACAATTAATGCGATCAGCTAACTTCATTCTTTTCATGTAAAGATTTTCAGGAAGGCTGACCTCAGCCTATACTGCCTATATTGTAAGCAATTCTAGTGAAGGAAGAAAAGAAGGTACGTAAAGGGAGTGGCTTCATTACTCATACACCAGATGGTGTTGTATTTTCTGGTGGATTTCTAAAAGGGATTAGTTACCTTTTTTTAGGTAACTAATCCCTTTTAGGTAACTAAACTAATCCCAGACTGGCTGACGGTCCACTTGATATGTTATGTTATGGTTACCATCGCCTATAACACAAACAATACCAAAGCTGCTGCAAGTGCGCTGCCGACTACAATAGGATTAAGGATAAGGGATTGGGAAGGGGATAGGGAAATGGGCTCTGACATCCCTTACTACACTCACCGAAACACAACAGCACACGTGCTGTTATTTCACGGAGGTCTTCTGTCTTTGTGTTCTGGGTGGTTACTGCCGCCAGACGGGGTGCCCAAATGACTGCGTAACGCAGTGTGCCCTGCCACTAACGGCACCCTTCAATAGCTGACAAAAATGTATTACATACCATAAATCACGCTGCAGCAATAGTCTTCTCAAAGGCATCATAATATTTGTTCTGCGGGTCGAGCTTCTTTTTCAGTAAGGTATGACTTCCTGGCAGATATTGTTTGAATGCATTAAACGCTTTGTGTATGAACCGTTTCTGGGGCGCTGTACATCGCGCGCAGTTCGACCGCACCACTTCGGGAAGGGCCACTTGAAACAGAATTAATATGTTAAACATGTTTGGAGGTAAACGAACATCATTATGCCTCATAATTAAGGGACATGATAGAACCGTATGTGATCTCTCTTGTAGTTCTTGTATACTGCAATTACCCAACAGAGAATGGACCTGGATCTCTATCTCTAGTGCAGAACATTTGTTCCGTCTGGCTCACGTATGGGAGCAAGTTTTTTAGAGTTGACGGCAAACCTTTAGTTGACGACACTGTAGTTACACTGGATGTAACTCAAGAGAGGATTGCCAAAACTACTTGTCCCGTTTTTTTGGTCAGAAGTCCCAAAAATTTTACAGCAACTGGATCATGTCACTACCTACAAGATGGCAAAAAGTCATCGAACAAAATGGCACATATGTACTGTAATAGGCATGATGACAGATTTTGAAATTCCCTTCCATAATGTAGATACACGTCTACCAAAAAAGCAATATTTTAGCAAAAAAAATAAATTTCAACGCGAATTATTGAATGTTTTTAAAACTATTTTGAATTACGCGCGAAAACGCTCTTAGGTGCCATGGCGTCTCGTCTGATGAACCATGACGTCACCGACATCTCATCAGATTTTTCATTCTGTCAAAGCAAAGTCAAGCAACATGATGGCACTTACCTGGGCGTGACGTCGTTCGCTCTAATTGATGTTTCAGTTAACATGGCCGATTGCAGTTATTTATACTTCTATTTTATTGAAAATGTTATTAATCTCAATTTTAATACAAAAAATGAGTAATTTTTTTAGACTCCTTTCAACATATATTTTTCTCCAAAACCATTTATTCTTTGATTCTTTAATACCGTCATCATGCCTATTAAATGTAAATGAACTTTAAATAAATGTTTTGAGTTTTCATATAAAATGCAAAAAACTTTTTCCCCAACCTATTATGTAAATTAAATAATAACTAACAATGGATCATGTTATCTGACAAATAAATAAATGAATAATAAATTTGCAAAAATACATTGCAATATACACTCTCAGATACAGCAGTTAGGAAAGTAACAGCTCCAGCCACGCTTTAGAGAAGACCACTGTGAAATAACAGCTAGTGGGCTGTTGTGTTTAGGTGCCTAAATAAGGAATTTTGTTTAATTTTATCTGAAGTGTTAGTGCATTTACATCCGCCACCTGCGATCAAGTGGTCGGTGAGCCAGCCTGCCCAAAAATGTTCCATTCAGCAAACATTTAAACCATAATAGATAATTACATCTTAATTATCGTATTACTAACTAGGACGTATAAATATTGAGGACAATGTATAAATTAATAAATATGTGATATAATTTGAATTTATAAAATATTTTTTGGACAATGTATTATAAATTATTCAGCGTTTGGCGAAGACGTTAATTGTGGATGCACAAAAGTAATAGGTACTATATGATTAAGATCTATAGAAATGCATAAATTAGTATGTAATCTGAATAATTCAATATTAATTATAATAAAACTGTTTCGGCGCCATTTTTGACCGTGTCTGAAAATTGCAACCTCTCAGTTGAAGGATAATCACAGACAACTAAAGTTAACGTCATCTCGATTGAGCAATTGATGTGTTCAAATAACAAGTATTATTTAAACACTTAACATATTTAAACAGATACTTGTTGTACATAAATTAATTGAAGTGTGCAGGAAACCTGCATAACTTAAATGATCAGTAGTGGTAAGGTCCAGCTCGGATGGGCAGCGTTCGGGAGGCTCCAAGACATCTTCTCTTCCAAAATTCCTCAAGGCCTTTGTGTGTTGCCAGTGATGACATGTGACGCTGAAGCGTGGTCTCTAACTATGGGCCTCGTAAGAAATCTCAACGTCGCTCAACGAGCTATGGAGAGGGATATGCTCAGGTTTTTTTTTAAATCGGCAGACAGGCTGACGGTCCACTTGATGGTAGGTGGCTACGGTCGCCTATAACACAAGCAACACCACAGGTGCTGCAAGTGCGCTACCGACTACTGTGGGATTAAAGATAGGGGATTGGAAGGGGTCCATAAACTGTTAAAATTTATGTAACTTTTGGGATTGACACATGTGCCTAAACTAAGTACCTATGTAATGTGATTTTTTTTATTCAGAATGAGTCTGTTATAACTGTGGATTTAGTGTTAGAATTAAGTTTTTGATAATTTACCTCTGGATTAAAAAGATATTATTGAATCCATTAATTTTATATGGTTCAAAGTTTGATTTTAGATACATTAAAAATTCATTATCAAGTTTCTTAATATTAGAAGATCATAAAAAATCTAGTGGAATAATTTGGTTACTTTCGAGAGATTTTTTAATTCGTTTTTTGATTTAAATAATTTAGAAAAACTATTTTTTTCTAAATTAGATTTTAACTCTTTTGTCTAACATTTTGTTATAATATATAAGTACATTTTATAATTTTGCATTTTGTTTGTTCATTTTTCATATTAACGAAAAACTACTAACTCCGTTATAAAAAACTTTAGTCGATCACAAAAACCTGCTAAGTCACAAAAGTGTTAATAAAGAAATAAATACTGAATTTGGTAACTATTATTTTAAATTATATTAAAGAAATATTAAAAATATACCCAACCATATTAAAGTCCTTTCTTAAAATAAATTAATATATTTTTAAAAATGTTTTTTGTTTCTCCTGTAAATTTACCTAATATGGCGATGGCACGTTTACTCTCTAAGCCGACGATATTAGAAAATAGAATTCGATAAATTACGATACTTTCAATTGCAAAAGCAGTAATTAGTCTTGCGACTCTTCTGCGTGCATGTCTCCAGGTCCCAGATTATTGACAGGTTAGTACGACTTTACTTATTTTGTGAAGCCAGAATTCCAGTATTCATTGAGACGCTGCTGGTTTGAAATTATTGCAGGTGTTTGTATGGAATTTTTAATAGTTGTTTCAACTGCACACAAGGCCGACCGCGATTTGAATATCCGACTGCCTCGATAGGTAGCATTGTATATTAAAAAATAAGTATTAAAAAAGGCGTTTTGTGTCTACTTACATTTAAACACTCTTCCGATTGGCGTGCACGGTCCTTTGTCTAAGAAACATTCCATATACTTGTTTAACAATCTAGGATTCTCGATGAGCGTGTCCACGTCGAAATAATCATATCTCCGATCGTAGTACTTTATTTGCGAATTAACCGCGACAAGAAACAGCAGAAACCACAAACAAAATACTCTCATAATTATTATGTACTTAATAAGTACTAACTGGTTCCTTATGATAACACAATTTATGACACGCGCGTCTCAAAACCCATCTATTTATAACCAAACTTACAAAGCTATACAAACTGATTTATATCTACTGTGCATAAGTCGACGCGAACCTTGAATGGCAAACAAGAAGGAAGGAGCTGTGTTAGAAAAAATACCACTTTTTACACACGACAAAAACTAATCTAACATTTATCATTAGCGTATGCACTTTGAGGTAAGAATTATCATTAAATGCATAACCATCATAACGTTCGTTCTTGAATATTATTAAGTACTTACATAATTTAAATTTAGAACAAAAAATTGAAGAGCTTTTTCAAAATCATTCTGTTTTTTTAAGTGATGATTAAAATTTACATTTATTAATAAAATATTACTAAATGATATAATTTAAATATTATAATATTTAATCCATACTAATATTATAAAGCTGAAGAGTTTGTTTGTTTGGTTGAATAATGCATTAGCGAAGGTGTTTTTATAAGCATTATTAATCCTTATACATTATTCATTAAATTGAATTTAATTCATTTAATTTTGAACAATGTTGCCCTTGACATCATTTGATTTCAATGAATATATTAGGAGATATCTTAAATTAAAAAGTACGCGGGAGAAAATAAATTTAAGCGGTCTCGAACCAACGCGACACGAACGACGGGACTCGCTTGATGCAGACGCAAGTGTCATGTTATTACATTTATATTTTTCATTTTTCAACGCGTCACCAGCTAGTAATATTATAAAGAGAAAAGGTTTGTGTGTTTGTTATGAATAAACTACTTAGACCGATTTTAAAAATTCTTTCACCTATAGAAAGCTACATTATCAACGAGTAATACAATATTTTATAAAGAGACGCTGACGAAGTGGCGTGCAACAGAGTCTGTTTAACTCATAATATGAAATTAAAATAAAGTTTGTTATTCACGCTCACTAGATGGCGGTAGCAATAGAAATTAAAAGTCGCTAACGTTGTATTCACGTTGATTGATATTATCTGTGCTTGCTTTGCGGCAAGACTTCTTTTTCTTACATACATACTTACTTACATACAAGTTGTTTTTATAAGTGTTCTTTACCAATGTTAATAAAAGTTAAAAATAGTGTGAGTGTTTAATTAATCTAGGGTTGGTCAGCTAACAGATTTTTTGTCAACTTAGCCAACTAGCTAACTGGTCAAATTTAGCTGGCTAAATAACGGCTAAATAGCGAAATCAGCTAAATTGATATAAAAAGTCTAATATCAGTACATAATAAGAATTTAATAAAAAAAGGTCACAACTGTATTGAATTCGTATTGAATTATGTATGTACGTACATACATAATTCGATACGAAATCGAATTCAAAATAAAATATCATCAAACACGCGCGGAGTAATGTTTACGTTCTACTGATGTTTATTATTAATTATAAAATTCAATGATATAAAAAACTTAATTAATGCAGGGAATTCTAATTTGCCGTGTCAATTCCGGCGGAATAGAACAATAAAATGATACTATTTATTTCCATGTTAGGTACTCATTAATCATAAGTACTAATCGCGAAAACAAATTGTTTTAAATATATAAATCTACTTTAAATATGTTTTAAAACATTTATAAAAATATGCAAATTATAAAAATTATTATAAATTAAATAAAACATTTATAAAAATAATTCAAAACTATGAAAAAATTGCTTATTTTCATTTGCATAACGTCAAAAATCGTCCTATGTAATCGTTTACCTATCAGTTAAAGCAAAATGCATATTGTATGTATAGGCTAAATATCTAAAATCCACTATTAGCCATAGATAACTAATTTAGCTGACAGCTAAATATCTAACTATCCACCCATAACTAGAATTAACCATAACCAACTGTCGATAGTAGCTGACAGTTGTTAGCTGACAGAGTTGTTAGCCAATTAGCCATTAGCCGTTTTTTTGTTGACGATAAATTTAGCTGCGGCTAAATATCATTTAGCCGCTAAACGGTTGGGTGAGCTAAATAGCTTACAACACTAAATTAATCATATGGTCCATCGAGCGCGGATAAAACTGTGAGTAAAGTGCTAATGTTAACTGTGAAATGAAATTTAGTTAACGGACTTATAAAAATTCAATTCAATAATAAAAAGACTTAGCAGAATTCGTGAGTAAAAAACACTTAGAATATTTCGGTTGAAAAATATTTAAAATAATAGAATAATCAGTGATTTTGGACTTGCATTTTTTTTACTAAATTGAACTGTAACGTTTATTGTGAACATTAATAAGAACTTTGTTTATTTTAAAGTGATTCTAAAAATAGTTAATTTTTTCTATCTACCCGAAAATATTTTGTGAACTTTATATACCATGGCGGATAAAAAGATCAGACAATATATCGTACAGATGACTCAGAACTCAACTAAAATTGAAAAATTACTTGCGAATTCGAAAAAATATGCTAAGGATAAACGAACGATCGGATTTTTGGATTCACGTATGGAGACTTTACAGAATTATTGGGCTAGTTATACCAAAAATTATGATACTCTTTCTGGATCGATAGATGCTGAAACTTTAAAATCAGATTACAATTTTGACTTGGAGGAAAATTTTGAACAAACAGAAGAAGATTATCTGGAACTAATGACATGGCTTAAGGATAAGTTATATGAGCTAAAACATGAGAAAGATGAAGCTTCACACTCTGATACTACTTTAGCACATCCTGACATGAGACCAAAGCTTCCACCTATATCAATACCGCAATTCTCTGGCGATTACAATCAGTGGATGAGTTTTAGAGATTTATTTCGTTCTCTAATTCATAACGATGATCGTTTGACTAAAATCGAGAAACATCATTATCTAAAGTCAAGTTTATCTGGAGAAGCTGAACAATTACTGAAAAATTACTCGCTAACTGAAGCTAACTATGATGACGCCTGGAGAAAACTAAATGAGAGATATGAAAACAAGAGAATGATTGTCAATAACATCCTCGGTCGTTTCTTAAGTCAAAGGACATTAACAATGGAATCTGCAAAGGGTATAAAGGATCTTTTAGATACTTCTAGCCAATGTCTCACTTCCCTAACAAACCTGAAGGTCGATTCCTGGAATGCCATAGTCGTGCACATCCTAGTCTCAAAGTTAGACATTGAATCTCACAAACTTTGGGAGCAATCGTTAGAAAATTCCACAAACATTCCCACATATGACGATCTAATCAGTTTTCTAGAGAAACGATTCCGAACCATGGAAATGGTCAGTCTTTCACAACCTCCACAAAGAAATATTCCTAAAACCGTTCAACAATCACCGAGAGCAACATCTGTCAAAAGTTTTGCTACTGAAATAGAAAGCACTTGTACTTACTGCTCACAGAATCATTATATTTGCCACTGTAAAGGTTTTGCCACACTTTCCGTTCCTGAACGTCAAGATTTTGTCAAGAAATGCAACATATGTTTTAACTGCCTCGTGAAAGGTCACTCAGTATTCAACTGTAGACAGAGTACCGTCTGCAAAAAGTGTGGACGTCGTCATCACACTTTATTGCACTTTACATCTCCTAAAGATGACAAGACCATTGAAACAAATAAAGAGAAAGATACCCCAAAAGCAAATAACACTGGACCTAAGACTTCTTGCAACATCAGTGTTAACCTGAAAGCTGAAACAAAAGATGATCTGGTGATATTAGCTACTGCTGTAATTAATGTAGATTCAAAGAGCAGTGGTACTTACGCATTGAGAGCACTTGTAGATCAGGGTTCACAGGGTTCTTTCATCTCCGAAGCAGCTGTACAGTTGTTGAATCTTAATCGCACTCCAGTTGCTGGCAAAATCTCTGGAATTTCGAACACATCGGTGGTAACTACAAAGTCTATGGTTACACTTACAGTCCACTCCACAAAAGATAATGCATCAACCTTCAAAGTAAATGCATATGTTTTGAAAAAGCTCACATCATTGATGCCTTGCCGCGAATTTCCACAAGATACTTGGCCGTCATCTATGCAGTTGGATCTGGCTGATCCAAACTTTCACAAGCCAGGGTCCATTGATGTATTACTTGGTGCCGACGTGCATGCATACATACTACTAGAAGGCTTACACAAGTGTAATTCTCTTATTGCACTCAACTCTCGCCTTGGTTGGTTAATATCAGGCAGAGTTTCACAAACTGATCCAGCAGCATACGAACACAACAATATGGTCGTTATGCAAACAAAGTTTGAGACAGAGCAGTTACTCAGAAGATTCTGGGAGATAGAAGAGAATTTACCTCACAAAAAACTAATGACCGATTTAGAAATACAATGTGAAAAACACTTCAAAAATACTCACACTCGCAACGATGTTGGTCGCTACATTGTACGGTTACCATTTAAAGAAGATCCACCCACAAACCTTGGTGATGCCAAATCTCTTGCTATCAGCCGCTTACAACAGATGGAGAAACGTTTTACACGTAAGCCTGAGTTCAAGGAAGAATATCACAAATTTTTGAAGCAGTATGAATCACAAGGTCATATGAAGATGGTACCTGAAAAAGAAACAAAAACACAGAAAGTATATCACTTACCTCACCACGCTGTCCTCAGGCCGACGAGTCTCAGTACGAAGCTGCGTGTAGTCTTCGACGGAAGCGCAGTCCCAGAAAAAGGAAAATCTTTAAATGATGAACTTCTAATTGGGAGTTCTCTTCAACAAGATATCAGAGATTTAATAACTAGATGGAGACAACACAAAATTTGCTTAGTCGCAGACATTCGTCAGATGTACCGGCAGATTTTAGTAAATCACGATGACGTTGACTATCAGAGAATTGTCTGGCGAGAATCTCCAACACAACCTATAAAAGAATATAGACTACTTACCGTTACATATGGAACATCTTGTGCTCCATTTTTAGCCATTCGCACTCTTCATCAACTGGCTGAAGATGAAAAGAATGATTTCCCCACTGAAGCTGAAATCCTGAAAAATGACGTCTACATGGATGATTTGATGACTGGTGCGTCCACCTCGGAAGATGCTGTGATGTTACAAAAGAGGTTGACGGAACTTTTGGCTCGTGGTGGATTTCCTTTACATAAGTGGTCCTCGAACAGTAAAATAGTGTTATCACAAATCCCAAGTGTTGACAAAGACTCTCAATGTGCCGTAAATATTAAAGTTGAGGACACTATTAAAACGTTAGGTATTATGTGGAACTCTGAAACAGATAATTTTGAACTGAATTTAAATTTAAACCAATGTAATGATACAATTACCAAAAGAAATGTATTGTCCACTATTGCAAAATCTTTCGATCCACTAGGTTGGCTAACACCCGCAATCATACTACTTAAAATATTTATGCAAAAGCTGTGGTTAGCTGGCTTAGATTGGGACGAAGAGTTACCTGGTGATCTTAAAAAGGAATGGATTACTTACCTCGACCGATTCATGCACACTGAAAACATTCAGTTCCCACGATGGTTTGGAGTTTCAGGTGACACGACGAAACGGGAGCTGCATGGATTTAGTGATGCTTCTTGTACTGCCTATGCTGGGGTGGTGTACCTCAGAGTTTTGCGAGATGATGGTGAAATAAAGGTCAACCTTGTTCTTGCAAAATCTAAAGTTGCTCCTGTCAAACAGATTTCTCTTCCACGTCTTGAACTCTGTGGTGCAGTACTTTTGGCAAAAATGATCAAACATGTTAAGACTGTTTTAAATATACCCAACGAGGATGTATATACTTGGACGGACTCCACCATCGTTTTGGCTTGGTTGCGTAAAACCCCAAATACATGGACTACATTTGTTGCAAATCGCACTTCAGAAATTTTAACACTTACTAATAGTAATCAATGGCACCACGTTAGTTCTGCAAACAATCCCGCTGATTTGGCATCACGTGGAATTTTCCCTTCAGATTTGCAACAGGCCAGACTGTGGTGGAGTGGCCCACGATTCTTGTATGATACAGTTGAGATTGAACATTGTAACATTGATATTCCTTTAACTGATCTAGAAATGAAACCTGCTACTAAAATATTATCTAATGTTAACTCTGTCGAAAATGATGATGCAATTTCATATCTAAAACGATTCTCAACACTCTCAAAATTAATCCGAGTAACAGCATATTGTGGTCGTTATTTTAAACTTAGCAAAGCTAGGATAACTAAACAGCCGTTTACTGAGCCCAAATATTTGAGCACTAATGAACTTGATGAGGCTCTTAATCGTTGTATTAAATTGTCACAGTCTATTTCGTTTCGAGATGAGATCTATCGCTTGTCATTAGGTAAACAAGTTCATAAATCAAGTAAAATATATGTGCTTCATCCATTTGTTGATGATAAGGGCATTGTTCGTGTGGGTGGTCGCCTCGCTAATGCAGAGATTCCAAACGGTATGAAGAATCCTATTATTTTAAGTGGTGATTGTGATCTATCTAAACTTATAGTTTCAAATGCACATTTGAAATCTCTCCATG
This sequence comes from Bembecia ichneumoniformis, assembly GCA_910589475.2. Classification (NCBI taxonomy): domain Eukaryota; kingdom Metazoa; phylum Arthropoda; class Insecta; order Lepidoptera; family Sesiidae; genus Bembecia; species Bembecia ichneumoniformis. Next base: position 7,489,548 of record OU342538.1, on the reverse strand, counting down.
GAGGTCACCAACTTACTTTAAATGTCATCAGACAAAAATTTTGGATTATACGAGTGAAAAATCTTGTAAAAACTGTCCTCAAGAAATGTATACCATGCTTCAAACAAAGGGCTAATCCACTGGTTCCATTTATGGCAAACTTACCTAAATTTCGTGTTAAACCTAGTCGTGCTTTTCTCACTAGTGGAGTAGACTTTTGTGGACCTTTTACCATGAAATTGTATCCTGGTAGATGCAAAAGAACTTGTAAATCTTATGTTTGTTTATTTGTGTGCACCGTAACAAAAGCCATTCATTTGGAGTTGGTAAGTGACCTTACTTCTGCTGCGTTTATTGCCGCATTTCGGCGTTTTACCGCTCGACGCGGTCACTGCAAAGAGATTTGGAGTGATCACGGAACGAACTTCGTAGGTGCGGCACGTGAACTAAATTTGGCATTCAAGAATTCACAATCTCAGACTGTAACTGAGATTTCTGAACTTCTTGCTAATGATCAAACACAATGGAAGTTTATACCACCTCGTGCTCCACATTTTGGAGGTATTTGGGAGTCCGGAGTGAAAAGTATTAAAGGGCATTTGAAACGGGTGATAGGCCAAACCTTCCTCACATATGAAGAGCTAGCTACTCTCTTAACGCAAGTTGAAGCTTGTGTGAACTCCCGCCCACTCACACTTATAAATTCCACTCCAGATGAACCTCCTTTGACACCTAGTCACTTTCTCATCGGAGAGCCCTTAATCGGCGTTCCTGAGCCGTCTTTGCTTAATGTTAAACTCAGTCCGTTGAGTCGATGGAGTATAATTCAACGTATGGTGCAATGTTTATGGCGTCGTTGGCAAAATGAATATTTAACAACATTGCAACATCGTTACAAATGGAACACTAACCAACCAGATCTTCCAGTTGGTACGGTTGTGTTAGTTAAGGATGATATGCTTCCACCGGGAGGATGGCTTTTGGGACGTATAATTCAGAAACACCCAGGAACAGATGGCATAACAAGAGTTGTTACCTTAAAATATAAAGATAATGTTTTTAAGAGACCAATCGCCAAATTGTGCCCTCTGCCCCTGGATGAGCCTGACTCATCTTAATTTAGGAGTAACGTGTTATTAAATTTTCGTTTTTTTTCTTAACCTGGTTTAAGGACTTTAGTCGTCCTTGGCCGGCGGTATGTTTAACTCATAATATGAAATTAAAATAAAGTTTGTTATTCACGCTCACTAGATGGCGGTAGCAATAGAAATTAAAAGTCGCTAACGTTGTATTCACGTTGATTGATATTATCTGTGCTTGCTTTGCGGCAAGACTTCTTTTTCTTACATACATACTTACTTACATACAAGTTGTTTTTATAAGTGTTCTTTACCAATGTTAATAAAAGTTAAAAATAGTGTGAGTGTTTAATTAATCAGAGTCCTTTATATAAACAAAACATAAATTAATATTTTAAAAATACATTTATTTCAAAATTAACATCTCTACTCCCATTAAAAATGCTTTAAACAATAAAATGACACAAGCGATATAAATAAGCGATTGTAATCTCTCATGTTAAGCATTGAGAAGTACTTGTTGTAAGGCCGGTAGGAATTTTCCTTCGGCGTCGTACTTCTTCTGGAACTCTTGATAGTCTTGTGAACGTTTTTCCTTAATTGCTTCCAAAAATCTCTTCATAAGGTGTTTCTGAGCAGGAGTGCATTTCGCACATGCCTCCTTAACAGCTTCTGCGATGTCTTCTATAAAAAAAAAAACAAGAGGTAAATGGTTTATTTTGTAGACATAATTTTCCGTGCCACGGTACTGACATAAAATAAATTTGGTGGACATTCTTCAGAGAAATTATCTGATGTCAAAATTTGAAATCAGATTGTCGTTCTAGATTATTTTAAATTCGTAGCAAAATACTCTCAAACTTTCATTTTTACAGTAAAATAGAGTACTTAGGTACATAATAATCGGTTGGGGAAAAAGTTTCTTCGAATTTTGTATGAAACCTCAAGACAATTTTTTGCAAAATTTATTTACATTTAATTACAGTAGATATATATGTGCCATTTTGTTCGATGACTTTTTACCATCTTGTAGGTAATGACATGATCCCGTTGCTGTAGAAATTTTGGGATTTCTGTACAAAAAAACGCGACAAGTAGTTTTGGCAGTCCTCTCTTGACGTTAACCTGACACTGCCTAAAGAATTCTGAAGAGTCCGAAACAGGTGGAAATCTGAAAGTGCAAGGTCAGGGCTATATGGCCGATGCATTAACACCTCCCAGCCAAACTCTTATAATTTTGCTGAGTGGCTATAAAGATGTGTGTGGTCTATCGTTGTCGTGATGAAATACCACGCCCTTTCTATTGATCAATTCCGGCCGCTTTCTCTCGATTTCTTGCTTTAATCTCATTAGTTGTTGGCAGTAGAGATCCGAATCGATTGGTTCTGCCCGGCAGTAAAAACCCATAATGAACAATGCCCTTCCAATCCCACCATATATACAGCATCACCTTATTGCGAGTTAACCCGGGTGTTGGCACAGTCTGTGAAGCCTGACCGACCTTTTTCGCACGTTCTTGTCGTATCAATCTCTTTTTTGATCCACTTTTCATCACCAGTTATCAATCTCTTCAAAAATGGTTCGGTTTCATTAGTTCTCAGTAAAGAATCGCAAATGAGTGCACGATTCATAAGATTTGATTCAGTGAGCTCGTGTGGCACCCAAATATCGAACTTTTTGTCCAGCTTTTTCCAAATCGTTCAAAATTTTTTCCAAATTTTTGTGTATCTTCAAATGTATAAAATTAATTAAATGCATAAAATTTTCCTCGTGTCAATAGATAACTCGATACCTAATTACTTTATATTATTTAGTTACATTCTGCATACTCAGATGTCACGTGTTCCATCAAAAGTTATGTTAGTTACGTTCGGTATACACAGATGTCACTACGTTTTATAAGTTCAAATAGTTCATTTTTTCGAAAAGATGTCTCTGCGCCGCCGCCCGTCGGCAGGTTATAACAAGCTATCATTTCGTTACTCAACGCGGACTCGACGCGGTTTCATATAAGGTTTCGACGTTTGCTTTTATTAGCCCAGAGAATAGAGTTAGTAACATAAATATATTACATGCGTCAACTGTAGCATAAATGTCAAAGTGACGGCTATATAACGGCTTTTTAGTTAACGCTTGTATTAATTTTACTCATTTTCATACCCGGGGGCCTTATATGAAAATAAATTACAGTAACAAAAAATGTTTAATTATAGAATTTAAAAAAAAATTTAAGCAAAATATATTTTAATTTCTTTTGTATTTATTTCCATTATGGAAAAAAATACAAAAAAATATTATTTGCCATTTTCTGCCTAAATAACTTTTTAAAACAAAACCTAGTACATTTATATTTTTCTAAGAGTTCTTAAAGGTAGCTCGGTAGTATTACAAATATGCACATAAGCATAGAATCCACATACTCCAAATGGTGTCAAGTTCATTATCACAAAGTATTTTTTTTCTTTAATAACGACTACCACGTGCCATATGTCAAATGCCATATGTCATATTAATTAGTCAAATGGTTATTTGTCCCGGGGCAATAAACATTTGACTATACTAGATAATAATATAACTTACTTTTGAACGCCGCAGCAACTGGATCACATTGACTTTTCTCGAGGAAGCATCCAGAGAATGCCTCTAATTTCTTAGGATCATTAACCAGCGCCTCAATGTCGAAATTATCATTTTCAGTTGAATATTTGTCTTGGGCAAACGTCAACGCTAACATAATTGATAGAACCAATAGTAATGACTTCATGTTGGATTACCCTGAAAAAATAAAAAATAAAAATATATAAAAATGTTCTTTTAAGTTTAAATTAGTTGTCTCTCCTGTCGCTGTCCGCCTCTATCTGTTTCTCCACAAATTCTTTCACCGAAACATTTTTGATACGGTTTGCACTATTGGAAAGAGCGATAAAAGAAGTAGGTGTGTGTATTTTACACTTTGCGGGGGCGGGTCGCTGGTTAAAATATTAATTAAACAGTTCTGCAAGCAAACAATACAACGAATACTATTTTTTTTATGTTAAGATCGACATACAGGCTGATAGTAGGTGGATACCGTCGCTTATATTATAACACAAGCAACGCCAAAGCTGCTGCAAGTGCGCTGCCGACTATAGTAGGACTAAGGATAAGGGATTAGGAGGGGGATAGGGAAATGGGCTCTGGCATTCTCAACGAAACACAACCGAGCACACATGGTGTTATTTCACGGTGGTCTTCTGTAAGGGGTGGTTCTGTCGCCAGGCTGGCTGCCCAAATAACTGCAAAACGCAGTGTTCCTGTTTGTATGCGAGCGGGACATTACCAAAACTACACAGGACATGATTATAAATAATTAAGGCATACCGGTACAGTAACTTCCAAAAAAAAAATCTTACTTAATAAATCGGTTATTTATAAATTTGTTGTACCGTAAATCAACTTAATAATACAATAATTGTGCTATACTTACGTAAATATTCGAACGATATGAGAAATAAGACTAATTTTAATAACAAGTACACGTTCCTTTTATAGACTTAAATCTGGTACGAAGGTTATCTGCATGTTTTAAATACAAATGCACTTTTTGTTAAAAATTAGATTAAAATCTTAAGGAAAATATTTATTGTGGCTTTTTTGAGTTGATCGTGAGATGAATTCTTATGGAATTATCATGTCACTGTGTGTAAATGCAGCTCTAGACGCAATGTACATATTGTCTTATAGTTGGATAATTATAGTCAAAGTTCAAGACTATTTTTTCCATACATTTTTTACTATTCAAGAGCGCCATCGTTACGAAGGCTGCAATGTGCTTCTGATGTGCTTACAGTTTATATGTTATAGATGCAATATTTTTGCAAGAAAAAGCAGTCGGAGGTTCTGTATTAACATAATGAAACCCACCTCGTTGAATGATCTGTTGACACTGTCTTTATTTTTGTAAAGTATGCGTTTATTTGTACGCAACCACTAATATTTAATACAATTGGAAACTGAAATGAGTTTTTCTGTTCACTCATTGATAAGAATTTAAGATCAAATAATTGCTATGAGCTGAGTAATGAATACAAGTAGGTCGAGTTAGGAAAAATATAATAGCGTCGTTGGATGAGTACGAATGTTTCTTACAAATAGCTCACTGTGCGGTTGCCCGTACAAAGGATCTTTTCATAAGATAGGTATTCCTTTTTTCTAGTCTGAAAGTCTAACGATGTTTCAATAGCATTTATGCCCCAACTTGCAATGGTAAATTTCAATAGCAGTTCATCCTATTTGTTTGGTTGCTTATTTACATTATACTTGTAATATATACGTATATTGTATATACGCATGTATTCCACAGTTTTTTGAAGCATCATCACGAAACTCTAAATAATTATAACTTTAGTAGGACTGGCACTGATAAGAACCGATAAGAAGGCGATTAGAATACATATAATTATATAGTTACTTTCACATTTAATTATTATAACATTCTTAGATGAACATATAATTCATTTAAGATCATATTTTATATTTTTATTATATTCACGAAACCCAAAAAAAAAATTATATATCCTTATTGCTGCATTTTTCACTTGTAAATTATTGTAAGAAGGCAGTTTCGTATTCTAAAGACAGGGATAAGTGTTAACGCACTTAATAAAAAACTCATCCGTGGTTAGAAAAATAGAAATACCTACGTGCATCGCATTTGCAAGTTTGCGCAGTAGCCAATGTATGTCTCGGCCACCCCGAGCGAGTAGGTGCGAGTTATCGCCAGTCGCACTCGCACACTTCCTTATAGCCCAGCGCCCAGCAGCCTTAGCCCAGCCTTCAGACGAGTCAATAAGAATTTGGGCCCAAAAAAATGTATCAGGACAATATAATGGCGTGGCTATTTGATATAGCGGGGGAGTATTTATGGAAAGTTTTGTACCGCTACATATACTTCCCTAACCTTGCTGGTATATAAAAACATTGTATGTATTTGTTAACAAATTATTCTATCAAAAATAGCGAAATTGGGTCCAAAATAAGTAGGCAAAGTAATTTATTTCAAGTACCAAAATGTTGATTAGAATAAATATTAAAATCGTAAGCGAGCCGTAAACATCAAATATTTTCTAAGAAAAAAAAAACCATTTGTATGCACACACTGTACTTATGTTACCGAGGCCAAAAAATAGTTTTTAGAATTTTTGTCCGTTTGTCTGTGCGTTTGTGTGTTTGTACGATTTGAATGCAGTTTTCACTTTTGTATTGCAGCTAGCTTCCAGTAACATTTAGTGTTTGTTTCATTCCAATCGGTTTATAAACAAAAATACCATGCGTACGAATTTGCGAGCTCTGCTATTATTAAATAGAATTGTGTGATTGCAGCATACGGTAAACTACCCAACAATACACGTATAAAGGAATTTTTATCCATACTACAATTTAGAGAACATAAATAATGCTGTCGTAAGATGTCAAAGTGACAGATAACCTAATGCTTTTGGACTTCACTTTGATTGCTTTGAACTTAACGGACCTGTTTTGGAAAATTTAAAGAAAAAGAAAAAAACCCCCCTAGGTGGGCCATGACCTTGTCGTGAGACAATCCGGCCGGTTGCAGGGGTCGGTGGGGTCACCGGCCTTTGCTCGACCGATCGGATTGTTTTTGGGGACAAAGAAGGCCCACACCGAGGAGGCCTCCGAGCGGGCTCCGCCCAGCGGAGCTCGTGGCGGAGCTGCAGTTTTGAATAAGTCGTTATACTTGACACTGGCAGACAATGGCCGTCTTCAGGATGAGCCGAATTGCCACTTTTATATAAGAAGATAAGATAAGATAAGATAAGAAAAAAATTGTACTTGACTGACTAGTTTCGGGATCTGCTACTTTTGATTTTAATTTGAATTTATATTGAGTTTTTTATATTGCTATTTTTACAAGTGACACTGGCAAAATCATCGGAGAAGATCTGATGGAACCACAACCAAAATAAGAAAAAGAAGAAGAAGAGAAGTTAACGCTTGTATTAATTTTACTCCTCATAAAATTTACAATAAATTAAAACAATAATGCCCCTGTCGGGTAAACCATATAATACTTTATTCTGTCACTGCTGCATATGAATTAAGATCACATAGACATGTGTCAGTGCAAATAAAGATTTATTAATAATTAAATATATTTTTAAATGTTAATGAAATGTATAACTCCACATTATGCTATTATTCAGTATATGACAAATTTAAAGAGAGATTAATGCATCCAAGTCCGCGCTCTTTAAATTGTTAGGGTCGTACAATGCCTTGAATTTTGCGTATAATTCTGGATAAATTTTTTTCCCCGATCCGATGACAATCTTCATGATTTCCTTTTGACGTGGTGTACATTTGGCGCAAGATGTCATCACGACCTCGGGCATTAATTCTGAAAAGAAAATTTTGAATCTTGTTATGATTTAATCTGGTTTTCGTAAAAATATATAATCTGTAAGTTTTTTTACAATATCTAAGTATAGCTATTATTGATTAAGGCACATTTTAGTATCTATTGATCTCATTCTTCTCCGAGGACTAAAAAAATGAGAAGGGGCGATTGAGCATAAATCTAAACAACAAAAATACTAGCAATTAGTCTGTGAACTATATTTTAGCGCTCATCAAATAAAATAATCTTATTTAAAATATATCGTTTTGTGTGGCATAGATGCATCTATTACGCAGAAATTTCATTTGATTCCCAAATATATTTGTTTTTTTTTTACACCTATCGAAAATTATTGTCACTGTAAACGTGGCATCCATTTTGTTCACAGTGCAATATTATTTCAAGATATTATTGCATTTTTATTTTATTTACATTCAGAAATTAGAATCCAGACAATCAAGTAGGTTATGAAACATAGGTTACTTTTTATAGGGTGAGTTAAAAAGTAAATTTCCCATCACTAGTCATGACCAACTGACTGACAGACTTGACAGCACTATATAAGTTTTAAGATTAACCATATGTTAAATAAAAAATACAAGTACCCACATTAGCTATAATATTATGCTTCAATTTACATTCTTTGACCGTTTGCTTTTTTTTAAAAGTAGGTAAATAAAATAATTATGAATATTGGTTATATATATTACGTGTTAAGAGGGAACGCGGGTCCAGCGGAATTTGAAAAATAGGTTTTTGAAAAAACTATAGCCATCGCGTTGCGCCCGAACCAGCAAGCTCTCTATGTGTGTGTGAATAGTCTGTGTTTGTGTGCGTGGCAACTCTATCGATAACATTATCGATAATACCGCTTTCTTTGTTATATACGTATTAGTCTGAACCCCCCTCGCCTTCAGCCTTCCCCCGTTGAGTGCGATAGGGACAAATGCAGCTCAGACCGATTATACCTACTAAATTTTTGACTAAATCGAGGTTTCGTATTCCCCTCTTTCCTCCCTAAAAATTGAGCCTAACGAATAATTTCTTTCACAAATATTTTGAAGATGAAAGAGTCTATGTCCCTATCAATTTTTTTTATCTTAAAAATCTTTCAAATTTGTTTCATAGTCGTCTGATGATGGTGGTGTAAAAGGGCCATTTATTACCATTTCTAAAGAGTCATATATTCTTATGTAATTAGTTGGTGGAAAAAAAAATATGATAGGGACATAGATTTTATGACAAAAAATATTGCTCTAGAAGCAATGATTCAGGGAGAAAATAGGGGAATACATTTGTATGGAAAAACGCTGCTAGCGTTCCCTGTGCAATGTAATAAATAAAGGTAATTTAAATAAAATAAAATTACATTATATTCAGAAATTTTTTTTGTTATTGCAACGAATTAATTTCACGTTATTTTCTACTCGATTATACCATATTTTTAAAAGAAAGACCTTGTCTGCCCACGGCTCTAACAAATAGAGGCTAAACTCATGATGTTATTTCAAACAACACTTAAGGCTCCGGTCTCGCTTTGCGACTCTACCTTAGCAAACAGAACTAAGCGCACTTTCACGCGTCTTTTTTGTTATGAATTGCAATTATTAAAAAGTACATAAAAAAATATTTTTTGTATTATTTTTTCATTAATTTATTAAAAAATAGGTCATTACTAAGTGGTTTTAAGAGCGACTTTATAAAAAAAAAATTTCAAGAGAAAAATATATGTATTTGCAGTGGTAAAATTCATGAAACTACAACTTTTTAAACCTCTTTAAATAAGAAAACTAAAGCCTTTATCAAAAAAGTAACCAGTTTAGATTATTGCTAACGATATGAGAATAAATGTAAACTGAATATATTTCGTGTTTTTGTTATAATTTTTATGTAGCATGTGCTTGAATGAGACCTTCAACACGTTCAACCTAAATAGAGGCATTTTTAACTCCCAATAGAGCTATTAAAATGTGCATCGAAATAAAATTAAAAAAGTGTTTTTGAAATTTCAAATCCATCACTTTCAATAAATGTAAAATATATTTCATTTATTCTTTTGTTAATAACTGTAAAAAAACATTTATTTTCTGTAAATTATGCAAGAACACTAATTTTTAGGAGACTCGAGCCTTAAGGCTTAACACTTAACACTTATATTTAAACATTTATTTATACCTACTGCAAGTATTATTCGTCTCGTCAAAGATATATGTCATGGATATTTGCCGATTAGCAATTTAAGAACGGGTATAATCATACGAAGGTGCTATTTTATTTTGCCAATTACGTTTTTCTGGTTGGACGATTCGACAGAATCGACATCAATTTGTATTTTTTTAACTAATAGTTAAAAAATACAAATTGATGTACCCTTTTTGAATTGTTGTAAAACAACAACAGATATTATTCATCAAATCTAGCCTGTAATAGTGTTGTGTGGAGGCGCATATCGATAACCTGATACGATATAGTATGTAATTTTTCGCGTGTTAGACTAATTTGTTTTTTATAATTACAAAAACAAATCAGATTGTTATCTCTATCTTGATAAATGTTTGTTTAGACGTAGGTAATCTAAAAAAAATATCGTGTAAATCGTATTGTAGCCCTTCAAAGGGCCGTTATTATCTCATCTAAGGATATTTCTTATCAATAATCCTCATCTGTGTCATATTCCTGTAGGTTTGCAAGTCGATTATATCGAATCTGTCCACTAGGGCCAGTTTTCGTACCACTTATCGATGGCAATCTGCATTCCGTTGCACATGTCTATCGCCATTGACGTTTATTGCTCGACGACTCAATTGATAATGCGTTACCTTATTACGATACTTATTACACTTACAACACTATAACGAAAACTTATTTTAGTAGAGCCAAAGGTCGCATCGAAATAAATCTTTCCATAATGCTAGCAAATCATAATATAATTTTATGTGAAAAAAAAAACATATGTTATTCTCAGTGATCTTACAAAGAGATAAAAAATACTTTGAGGAAAATGTAATAGTCACGTAAAGCCACAGAGGTAACTATAATCTATATATTGTACGTTGCATATAATTGAAATACTAAAGATAGGAAAAATACAGACATAAGAATGTAGGTATCAACATACATACTACACCCCGCTCGTGTTCCACCGGACTCACATTTTCACACACACATTAAATACCTTTATAAGCAGCAGCCAAATCACTGCAGGCTCCTGTATCTGTAAGGCACTCCATAACCTCCTCTAACATAGCCAAATCTAAAACCGCCGCTTCAGCGTCAAATTGGTCGAACTTCGCGTCATATGCCATAGTCAATGCAGCACCTACCACAACAGCTAGGAACGCTGCGCGAAACATCGTATTCTCCTGAAAGTTAGCATCATTCTAACAAACGTTTAAGAGAAATATTGATATTTATTCTAGTAGGCGTCAAAGGTAATAGAATGGCTCTTGTCTTCTACCTATTATATGAAAGTTTTATATTATTTTACTTTAATTTATAATGAATAATAAAGACAAGATTGCTCATTAAATAAAATGTTGCCTGTATACTACATACAATGAACACTTTGCAGTTACCTAGGTCTTGATTGCCTAGGTCAAAAAGGTAATCAAAAATCAAAAAAGTAATGCCAAAGAAGATGTTAAAATATTATCTTATTTGATTGTAAAACGGATAATATATCAAAGCCTGAAGTTTCACTTTATGGTGGGTGGCTAACATAAGCCATGGGTAAACCATAGCATAAGCCATGGCTTCCCTTATTCACGCATTGAAACATAAAGGCACACTCACTTTTATTTCATGCTTTTCTTCTGTTCGGAGATGCTAACTTTTGCTAAACAGGCTTTTATGACTGTTTATGATTGCTGAGCTCTACATATGTAGTCTACAATTATAAAATAAAGAAATAAATGTCCTTGTTTTTACTTATGACCTAATTCCAAGCCATGTGCAGATATTGCACGATAAAAACTAATTTCTCTACAGAACAGTACTTACACAAATCAGTGTGGACCTCTAATAGAGTCCAAAAAATTAGATCAATTTACCACAAACAAGAAGTCTTCATAATAAAAAAATAAAAAACAATCTTAAAAACCATTTTATACATGTCAAAATTAATTAAGAATCTCTGCTGTTGAGTCTGATATGGCAATATAACTGTATTAGTTAAAACAATTATATCTGCACCATATCTTATATGTCCGCCTCTGTCTGTTTTTCCGGTAACTCCTTTTAAACCACACAAAGGTTTTTGATATGGGTTTGGGGGGAACGATAAAGAGGAAGGATTGTATGTACCCATAATTTGCCGAAAAAAAAATGCAAAATTAGTATTGAATAAATCATCATCATCATCATCTCAGCTGTAGGAAGTCAACTGCTCGACAAAGGCCTCCCCTCTAATTTTCCAAAAGGACCGGTCAGAAGTAGCCTGGAGCCACCGTCGATCCGAGCGTGGACGTCCTACGCTGCGCTTGCCGGTCCGTGACCTCATTCGAGAACCTTCCGGCCCCAAGGACCGTCGGTCGGCTCTCTGTACTATGTGTCCTACCCACTGCCGCTTCAACTTCGATCTCGCAGTGTAACCCTGAGCATAGCCCTCTCCATAGCTCGAAGAGCTTTCTTACTAGGCCCATAGTTTTAAGGCACTGAAGAATTATAGACGAGAAGTTTGTCACGGAGTTTCCCGAACGCTGCCCATCCGAGCTGGATTCGAAGATTGACCTCCTTCTCGAAGTGGGCTCTACCTATTGGACTGTTTGTCCCAAGTAGACGTACCTACTCATAAACAACTTCGAGACTTGAATTTCCAACTGTTACTGAGTAGAGTAAAACATAAAAATAAAATAAATAAAGAATAAAGTGAATTTCCACTGAACTTACCCGAATGTTCTTTTGACTTCAAACGATTCGAAATGACGTGTTCTGCATGCGCATCCTTTTATAAGTAGATACTTTGTCTTAAAATTACATGTTTGAATAATTCATTGTTGAATTGAATTTTTAAAAATCATGTAATCATTAGTATGTTCACTAACCATGTTCAAGGTCGAAACCGTGCTTCTAAATAAAGGATGTAAAGTAACACAAACTAATAACAACTTAGAACTTTAAATTTTCTCTTTGAACGTCGACATTCTAAAACCGAGTAGTCTGTTGGTCGGTCCATCAGTACAGTAAGTTGATAACAATCGCCGATAGCTTACAACATTTTAAAGCAAATCTTTAAACTACTCTTGATAGGAACCATTATAAAAAGAGATTGCGATGGGGTCCCATCTCAGACTGGTTTAACGGGTAACGAGGAGGCTCATTCTCTGTCTTTTATTTAATATGGTTAACAAAGTTAGCCATATTAAAAGACAGAGAAATGTTAATCATTTCACATTACATGAAAGTACTCAGGAAGTTTCATTACCAATGTTACAATAAATTTAAAGAATATTTCGATGATGAAATATACAGAATATATAGAGAGAGCATTGGAAAATTTTTCCTACAAAAATAGTGATCCTGGTCGCCGTAATCATGATGGCCATGACGTAGCTAAATAGTCTTATAAAATTGGCGATTTTGTACCAAATTGTACCAATTGGCGATCTAAATGTCGCATTACAGATTCTTTCGTCCTGCCCGAATAATACAGTTGAAAATCTTTGGTACACGCCATCCAGAGTCAACCTTGGTTGTAAACCAAGTCAAATATGGTTTGTAAACGAAAAACTTAATACTCATGGATTGTGCCAGGTAAGAAAAGGAGAAAGCTTCATTGATGCATAGTGATGCTGTTAGTAGAGAGGCATAGTGATGCTACAAATGATTATATCATAATGCTTATGCTTCAATGAAATTAAAAATATTAAAAAAAAAAACACTTTTTGTCTATAAATCTTTATTAAATCAAAGAAGTTTTATTCGATCAAATCTATTTTTTCTCTATAAAAATCACAGCGCTGCTTTTTCTTAAAACTGTTTCAACTATTAATTATTTCTAAAATACAATATTTTTAAGCACTCAAGACAATTACTATTTTTATTTGATCATCAATTACAATTCCTCAATTTGTCCTAAGCTTAACTGAACTATAACAATTTAATCAGATTCGCTGAGGAACTTCTCCATAGATTGCTTGTATTTTTCTTCAGGGTCGTACTCTTGCTTCAACAGCTTCCACTCTTCGGGGAATTGCTCTTGGACTGCTTTGATCATCTTGCGAACGAGCACTCTCTGCTTGGGTGTACATTTACCGCAAGTCGTTTCGACAGCTTCAGGTAGAATTTCTGTATATTTCAAATTAACTTTAGAATTGATTTTTGGTAGGTAAGTAGGCACTTTAAAACCTACAATTTAATCCATTAGGACTAATATTATATGTATAAATGCGAATGTACCTCTGTCTGTCTGTTAAGCTTTCACACCTAAACCGCTGAACCAATTTTGATGATTTTTTGGTATAAAGAAAGATGGGTCCTTAAATATATATTTTTTTAAGGACCCAAAAAGTCGCGTAACCTTCGAGTAAAGTAATAAGCGAAAACCTTCGAAAAGGGTGAAATAGGTTATAAAAATTCGTAGGCATAACCACTCATTCATTTAATTAGTAGGAAGATTGATAAAATTACTAATTATACCCCGACAAAATCAGGAACACCAGCTTATCCATCTTTAATATTATTTAATGTGAAAGTAACTCTGTCTGTCTGTCTGTTACCTTTTCACGCCTAAACTGTTGAACCGATCATCATGAAATTTTGCACACACATTGCCAGGGATGCAGAAAAGGACATAGGTACCTTTCATCCAGAAAAAATACTGTTCCTGAGGGACCACCTAACGCGTAGCGAGCCACGCGAGCCCATTCCTTTATCTCTACTTTATCCCTTATTCTATCAGGATCGGTAGCGCATTTCAATCCCGGCTATTACTTGCTGTTTAGACACTCAGTGTGTGTTGAAAATATTTGTGTAAAAAAACTAACTCCTCACTTGCTTCGCTTGCGTTATGTATTGAAACAGTTCGGAACTGAATTTCTCCCAGCTTAAGGCATTTATGTGCAAATAAAGGAAATGGTAAGATATCGTCCAGTTAAGTTTCAAAACATTATTACCGATTTTCAACAGAATATTTTCGCCATTAGAACTTTTTATGTTTACGATTTTCACGATACCCGGAAAATTTCGTAATTCCAATTTTAGAATACATTTCAGCATTATTTGTGCGAATTAATGCCAAAGAGACGTGATTCCCTGGTACGCAGGGTACGGGCCAGCCCCAACAGCAGTACGATTGCTATTAGGACATAGAATTTAAAATTAAGATTTTATTATTATTTTTTATTTTATTAACAAAATGTGGGCTGTTGATGTTTTATTTTAATTAAATAAATAAAAAAGTAACCGCTACTACAATAAATAGTAAACGGGCAGCACTTACTTTTAAATTTGTTTCCATCAGGAGTGCAATTTCCTTTACCGAGGAAACACAACGTATAAGCCTTTAGTAACCTAGGGTTACTTATGAGGGAGTCTACGTCAAAGTCGTCATATTTCTCGTCGTAATGATCACCATCTGGTCTGGCCGCAGCCACCGCAACCAATACAGCAAGAACCAGAACTACCTTCATTGTCAGTTTATTTCTGGAATATTAACATGAAACATTAATAGTTTAATATTGCAGATATATATCACAACCTGTTGTTGTGTTTCGGTGAGTGAGTAAGGGATGCCAGAACCCATTGACCTAACCCTTCCCAATCCCTTGCGGCACCTGTGACGTTGCTTGTGTTATCGGCGACAGTAGCCATCTACTATCACGTGATTAGTCAGCCTGTCTGACGATCTTCAACAAAAAAAATAATTGCAGAGATTTCAAGAAAATATGTATTTATTTGCTAGCATCCAAACCCAATAGCCGTGGACGTTGAGAGATTTTTATGGCAATAGCAGCGCCACTCGTGGCATTTTTTAGACTGCAGAGTTATAACTGATACACAAAAAAAAACTGTGGGACACAGGGGGAAGATCGAGAGGTATGTAATCACGTTCCCGTGATAAATTAGAACTAAAAGAAGTTATTTAAGTAATAAAAAAAATAGTGATTTCCACAACCTTAGCTTAAGGACCCCTTGGCGGTGAATGTGTTAAATAAATACTTTTAAAAGTGTATTAACTGTTACCTAACAGCCTTAGCATATGCAAGCAGACTTCAATAATTAAATTTAAAATAATAATAATAAAAAAAACAAATAAAAATAAAAATGGAGCAAAATAATAAAAACAGAAATAAAAAAGGAATTTATAAATAGGTACTAACTTGGGAACTGCTCTTGATGTCTATCCTCAAATGATGGATAACGACTGATGATGCTGAGCTGTGTGAGCTCTATTTTATATATTTTTATTTCTTTCCTTGAACACTTTGCGCACATTGTAATAGAATACAATGTGACGTGTTCCATAAGTTACGAACATTAATAACGCAAGAAAAAGCAATGTTTTTTCAAACCTTCAGCGCGCATGCAAATGTCGTTAAGACATTTTTTGTAATTTTAAAACTTACGTCATTACTTACATTGTGTATTTAGGTACTTAAAAAAAAACCAAGAAGTCATTTGCTCCCTTTTTTTCGAATTTTTCGTTTACTTGGAAAATGAATTATTATTATTATTATGATCACCGTTAAGGTCACATAAAATATTATTCTTCCGTGAGCTAAATTTTTGGTGGTTGAATCTGTCCAAAGTTCAGGGGCCTTAGTCAAAGTAACATTTTAAAAACGATAACGAAGTTCGAAAACAATAAAATGTATGGGATTGACATATGCCGTTGTTAAATCACGTGATACATCCCATACATTTTATTCTTGCGAACTTCGTTATCGTTTTTAAAATGTTACTTTGACTAAGACCCCAGGGGGCCTAGCCAAGATGCACAAAATGGAAACGCTTCCTTTGCGTACTTACGAAACGAAAGAAATGAAGCCCGGTGATTGGTTGTTGAAGTTACAACTGTCACAACAACCAATCACCGGGCTTTATTTCTTTCGTTTCGTAAGTACGCAAAGGAAGCGTTTGCATCTTGTGTATCTTGGCTAGGGCCCCTGGGGCCTTAGTCAAAGTAACATAACGATGTCAATCCCATACATTTTATTGTTTTCGAACTTCGTTATCGTTATCGTTATGTTGCTTTGACTAAGGCCCCTGATCACAGAAATGTTAACAGAGATCACAGCTTTAAATAAAAGCCTTTCTTAATTTATTTCTTTGCGGTTTATCCATGGTACGATAAGACTAAAGACCATTAAGGTGGATTTATATTACACCGGGGTCAAGATATTATTCATAGTATGGTTTTGTATGAACCAATTGATACTCCACCGGGCCGTGTCCGTGCTCCGACGTGCCCATTTAAGAAAAACACGGCGAGCGAACGGCGCGTTGGCGGCACGGTGTAATATGAATCATCCTTTATCATTCGTTATCATCACCCAGTCTATCTATTGCACATCTAAATTTAATATTAGAAATGGGAAAGTGAGTTTGTTTGTTTTTTTATGCTTTCACGTACCAAAAACACCTGTTTTGTTATAAATAAAAATAAAAATTCAACGCCTAACAAAAATATATAAGTAATAAAGATTGAATAAATGTTTTAACACCTAAGAAAAAGGGGAGCGGATGCTGTCGCGAGAAAACGCTAGGTATATATTAGTTCCTACTGATATTACAGTATATATATTAGTTCCTACTGCTGTGCACACGGTAGTCCTTCATGTGAAGAAGTTTGTCCCGTTTACCCATTGTAAATTGGCAAAGCTTCACATATCTTCAAAGTATTCCTCTAGGAATTGCAGGTTCCCTAACAACCTTTTCCTGCATGGTTTTCTTTTACTTTTATAACGGGTAATCTTTATTTCAAGTAATAAAAAAGATATATACCCGATAAAGATCTCTCGAGCATTTTTACTTCAATACTTTCAATACATTATCATTATACATCTTTGGATTATCGGTATCTAATATAGTGCATAGAGAGCATGCACCTGGATGGAAAGTAGATACTCGTGAATACTGTAATTAGCAAATTTTACTCAAAGGAAGCTTTCGTTTTTTTTTTTAAAGAAGCATAAATGCATTCAAAGATTTTTGAACATACGCTTTCCACATTCGGGAATCGAACCTGCTGCTGTTAGTGAATGGACGCTGAGACATAAGAAGAAATATGCTCCATTAAAAAAGCCCATGTTTAACTGTAGACAGTTGTCGAAGGAGACAATGGAGAATCAATTTAAGGAAATGAAACTCATTAAAACACAAATTTAAAACACAGACAGTAGTCAGCATTAAAAAAAAAGAATATTCACGCGTATCATTAGACATGATAAATAGTTAAATGCATTTGTCATTAGTTGCAAATTGTCTAGAGGTCAAAGATTTTCAACTGTATAGATCGGGCAAGACGAAAGAATCCGTAATGCGACATTTAGAACCACGTGGTACATAATCGCTCAATCCATCACCAACTTTGCAAGGCTATTTAACTACGCCATGGCCAACCTGATTACGGCGATCAGGATCAATATTTTTGTTGAAAAATTTTCCCAATGCCCTCTCTATATATTCTATATATTAAATCTTTTTGCTTGAGGTTAAACGGCAGACCTTTGGAATCCTAGAAGTCTGGGTACGCAACTATTGTTATACTTGTTAATGAACCGACTACGTAAGTGTTAACATGAATTTCAAAGGCACCTTAAACTGTTAACTCTTTGCTACATAATAATATATCTTACTAACTTTAAGATCCTCCTTAAGAATCGATTTTCATGTAATACCCCCGGTATGGAACTTTTATGGGGAGTTAAATTAATACAAGCGTTAATTAAAAAGCGTTACGTTATCTGTCACTTTGACATATATGCGACAGTTGACGCATGTATTCTATTGTAGTATAATAGATGGAGACATCAATAGTGTTACATTTTTAGAGTTCACCAAACAGTTCTACCCAAATCCGATAGATGTCGCCGCTTCACCATAGAATAAAAATACATACATACTTTCAGTATTATAAGAGATGCGTTTATTTACCCTCTTTTCCTATTGCACAGTCGTATTTAAGAAGTAAACACACAGACAGTTTTTTTTTAATGTAAACTATCACATATTAAGCAAAGCTATAGGGGTTACAAGTGCACTGCAAACATTAATAATGTACTGTTAACAATACTCTTCATTCTTCAAGTTATGGTTACACAATATCAAAATTTATCCATTCGCGACTTGAGCACATCTCCCTCACTTGATTTTATCTTTTGAAAACGGCTCTCTTTCAAATACATATTACACTCATTCCAATAGCTGTAAACACCATGTATTAGTGACTTTTTAACTCGCGTTATATTACACGAAGAGTTGTATAATGGCTTGCTGAAGGAAACCTTATGAATAGAGAGTCTTGATGTGTCAGAGATACGCTTCGTATACTCTCACTCAACGCAAAGCAAAGTCGAATTATTTAAAATTAGTCTTTGGCTCTTAGTGCCGTGAAATGTGTATTACCTTAAGCCTACTCCTCGTTTATAGCTAGGCTAAAAAAGCTTGAAATATATACACGATGGCCCCCATCGAATAAACGTGCAAGAATAAAATGACAACTTCTCAGAAAAAAAAATAACGCTTATTTTAATAGTAATTGGGTACATACAACGTATGAATGATATGAAATTTACAAAAGTTCTTTAGTTTGTATATTAACTTTTAAAAAATTATAATCGATTTTCAAAAAAATAATGAAAAACCATTTATTTTTTACTCTTGTGAAATTCGTTAGACTAAGTAAGTCATGATCATTACACATTTATTCGTATAATAAATAAAATAATGTGCAACTATAATACGTATAGTTTAATATAACCCAATCATTCTATAAATCAAGTCAGCTATAACCATTTACCTGCTTGTTCACAGTACATTATTCTGCTATTTGATGATTGAGATAGAATGCATTTATATTATGTGTTAATAAGATCGGTTCTCAACTTCTCGTTAATGTAATACATCATTGTATATATATAGAATAATAAGTAAATTGCTGGATTAATTATTTTTACACGAATAAACATGTAAGAAGACTTAACCCAAACTAAAAAAACAAATAGAATTGTATGTATGTTCTTTCTTGTGTGCTCGGAGGCCTTAAAATATTCAATTACAATATAAATTACACTGTTATTCATATAATATAAAGATGTGTTATTTACGTAAAAGAATTAACTGTAATTAGTAGGGGCAGTTTGAGTGAAAAAATAATAAAAAAAGTTAAGAGATTGTATGATGGCTAAGGAAACAAATAATGCAAAAAAAATCGTGTAAGAACTCTTGCACGTTTATTCGTTGGGGCCATATTTATGAATTATCAAACTTTAGATAAAATTTGGTAGGTACATATTTTTTTTGTATCACCAAAACTTCTATTATTTAAAAAAATGTTAACCAAACAATTTTTTTTTGGCTTGAATTCCCTACTGCTCCTAAGGCGATTGGAAATATTTACAAGATAAAAAATAAAGAATCTGTTGTACTTTAAACACAACATAGCATATGGTACACATATGGTAAATTAATAAACGGAATCGTAATAAAGGAGTCGTCAATAGCGTTGGTCAAGACGACCAACGCCATTGACGACTCCTTATTTTATAGTTTTGTTCTAGAGAATACGTTTTTGATTTGAAACACAGCCAGGAATGATTCCTACAAGAGCAATGAGAAAATACATGAGTGCTGTTTTGTAAATGGGAATGCCAGACCCTATTCGCATTTTATCCCATTTCCTTTACCCTATTTTCGTTCTAAAAATTTTTTTATGTTATTGGCATATTTATTACACGGGAATAAATAGGCAATGAATAGAATTTCTTATCTTTATAAAAAATGAAAAATGAGCTACAACATAAAATTACAATCGTCTTCTACATTTTTTTCATAAAAGAAGAGTTTTCATATTATATTTAGTTAAAATTTATTTCACTTATTAGAAACATTTTTAATTTTTTTATCTTAAGGTCGGCAGACAAGCTGACAGTGCAATGGGGTGAAAAACTGACTTTTGCTCACTTCAGATGGCAGCACTGTTGGGTGTTCCTTAAATCTGACAAGCTGTCATTTTCCATAGTAATTTTGTAAGCAAACGAAAAGAACTGAATTTATTTAATTAAAATGAGGCTTATTTTTCAGCTTTGTATTGCAAAAAGAAGAGAATGCATATATTCCCTAAAGATTTCAAAAGAAGAAAACAATGGATAAAAGCTTTACGACGAAAAAATTGAAAAAAAAAAACGACGACAAACTAAATATTCGAGATTATGTGCAGTAGAACAGCAACCCTAACAAGTCATCAAAGGGCTCGTCGAATACGAATATGATTAAATTAAAAAAATCTATATTCGTAATGTGTAAATAATGTATACCTAGTTAATTTTTTTGTCTTTTCCTGCTCTACGAATACATTGCGGTTACTTCGTTCTGTACAGAGTAATTTATAAAAAAAAAACATGAGTTTATTAACAAATATTTTTTGTATTCACTCATTAAAAATCACAGGTAACAATTTCCTTTATGCTTAATTTGTCTATTAATTCCGGTCAATTCTGGTAACGCTACATTTGTCATAAAAAGTTGGGCAGTTTAATCGGTGGAGTCCAAGAAGTTGTCGAAAGCCACTTTGTACTCTCCTGTGGGATCATGTTTCTGGACTAATTGAGCCCACACATCGGGTAATTTCTCTTGGAAGCCGCGGACAACAATCCGCACCAATTGTCGCTGTTTCGGCGAGCACTTGGCACATGTCGAACGGAGAGCGTCCGGAATTGTCTCTGTAAATAATTTTAAAATTAAATATATATTTTTTATGTTAAGATCAGCAGACAAGCTGACGGTCCATTGATGGTAGGTGGCTAACGTCGCCTATAACACAAGCAACGCCACACGTGCTACAAGTACGCTGCCGACTACTGTAAGGATAAGGGATTGTTGAAGGGTTAGGGAAGTGGACTCTGGCATTTCACGGTGCTGTTATTTAGTCATGTGTGAGGGTATGGTTACTGCCGCCAGACGGGCTTCACAAATGACTGCGAAACGCAGTGTGCCTGTTCTCGGGTTCCGGGTTAGATTCCCGGCAGGGTCAACTTTCACAAATGAACTTTTCAAATTTGGCTTTGGTCTGGATCTGGAAAGTAGTGGCAACTTGAAGCCAAGCCAAAGCCAAATTTGAAAAGTTCATTTGTGAAAGTTGACCCTGCCGGGAATCTAACCCGGAACCCGAGAACAGAGCTAAAAATTACAGAATTACAGAATAAAAATTACAGAAAAGACTCAAAATTACAAACAGGCATACAAAATTCTATCTAATATTGCCTTATCTTAATGTTTTAGTTAATTTAGGGTGTGTACAATTTATTTAAAGCTAAATCAATGTAGAGTTCTATTTGATAATAATATAATAATAATATTTATTTATTCGCTTTTTCTTCAGTACATATAGCTAATAGCTAATAGAATATAGCTTCTTCAATACATAAACCTATTTTTTATTTGTTTTTTTATTAAAGATGGGTTTTCTCTTGACCAGCATCTATCCATGTAGGAAAGATGAGGCCCGATGATGGAGCGAACTCACCCAGAAGATGCCTATTATAGCTTCAATATATATTATAGCTTCGATAGCTATAGCTCACTTTGTGTTCGGTATATCTAAGGGGATACCTACTATTACTGGCAAATTAATTACTTTACTCTACAAAACTATAATCTTGACAGAATAAGACCCGAACAAGACAATGAACATGACACGACAAAACCCGCGACAATGACACACCTCTTGAGCTCAACAAATACAAAAATCAATTGATCATTGCCGCCTATACAAAGAAACGCAGAAAAACTTCACTACCATGCGTTTTCTTTATAACAGCGACATCTAGGCGTGGATGTGTCTCGAACACATTTATAAACTGTCAACCAAAGGCCTAGGCATTCCAATTTTAAAATGATTTATTATACAAAATACAAAATAATTTATTCATATGCAAAGAATATTGACAGTTATTAATAACTAGCTGAACTCGGCCACGCTTTGCTGCGGCCCATACGGCGGCGGCGGGCGGCGTGCGCGTGGGGCGCGCAGTACTGGACACTGCTTGCTTATATATAATACTATTTATCGTAGCGTGATGTTATATAGCCTATAGCCTTTTTCAACAAATGGACTATTCAAAACGAAAAGAATTTTTTAATTCGAACCAGTAGTTCCTGAGATTAGCGCTTTCAAACAAACTCTTCAACTTAATAATATTAGTAAGATTTTATCGGGTGTAAATTATTTTTATAAATTTAAAAAATGGAGTAGGTATGTCAAATTTCATATACGGTTACTGTAAAAAATCGACATAATTAGGCTTATAGGTGTAATAAAGAAATATTGTTTTACGTACTCTTAAATTCTGATCCCTCTGAAGTGCAGGGACCTTTATCGAGGAAGCATTTCCCGTAACTCTTCAGTAGACGCACGTTTTCGACCAACTCCTCAGCGTTGAAGTTGTCATATTTTGAGTTGTAAGAGTTCTCCTCTGGTCTGGCTACAACTGCAGCCACAATCGCGCACAGCACTAGGATAGATTTCATTTTTGGATACTGTAAGGTAAGAAGATTGATTTTTGTATTTTCTTTTCAGCAGTTCCTTTTAAGCATTAATTTTATTTTTTTAAGGTGGAGACAAATGCTAAATATTAAAAATATCCATTGTTTAATGAAGGTGTTACAAGAAATAGACAACACAATTGCTTTGAAAAATATATATATTATACTTAAACATGTGAAGAACCAATTGTATTAATTAGAATTTTCGTTAAAGTAATAGAAACTCCACAAAAAAAGTTAGAACGCAAGAAGAATTTGACTTTTATTGAAAATTCTCTCGAAAACGGCTTATTGCGCGCATATGAATCCTGTACCCTATTAATAAGTTAATGTCAGTTTAAAAAATTGTAAATATATATTTTTTGTGTATTGTTCTAATGGTAAAAACAAAAAAAAAACACAATTTCTAGCCCTGTTGAATTGTCTCCGCCGCCAGCGAGTTCTAATGTAAATGTCGTTTGCCCAAATGAAGCTACTTGGTCTTCGAAGGTTATTAAGATCCGAAACAAAGCGTTCGTTTTTCTTCAATTCTTAAGTCGTAAGCTATTATTTCTGGATTTACCTACTTAAGTGGTATCATAATTTGACAACAGTGACAAAAGATTGTGGTCACATGCAAAGTGGACGTGAAAAGACCTAGAGCCCGACATGTCGGACTTGTAGCACTTTGGATATCACGATTCGTTATGTTCTATACTCGGCTCCAGATAGAAGCAATTAGCGGACAAAAACCCGGGAAAAACTGTTCTCACAACCCTCAACATTGAGAAAACCGACGCGAGGAGGGGGACGAGAAATCTTAAATAAAAAAAAATTAAAACCTAAAAACTTATTCAGACTCTTTAAATTTAATTGTTATATATTTGGTGTATATAATATTTTCAATATTCTTATACTTCTATTTAAGGCTACTCAGGGGTAGCTATTTGTATTCGTTTAGACTGAGTTTATACATTAAAAAATATTTTAAACGTTATCATTCCTACTGATATCGTTTTATTAATAAAAAATTAAAATTCTCATCAACTTAAGAGGTCGACAGACGGGCTGACCGTACACTTGATCGTTGCAAGTGCGTTGCTGAGCAGCCAGACGGGCTGCACAAATGACTGCAAAGCGCAGAGTGCCCTGCCACTATCTTGAAGATCCAGACAAGAGCCAAAAATTGGCCCTGCCGGAAACCGAACCCCAGACCCCCAAGACTGAGCGCTAAGCAACAAAACCAAATTCCGAAACACCAGTTTCCGAAACCCTGATAAAATATATAATGACCATTAAAAGAGTTTCTTGGACTATTTGATGAATAACTATTTCAATGGGCCCGTCGGAACGTGTTTCGATTTTTTTCACCTCATGTTTATTAATAAATTCGATTTATAAATTAGTTAATATTCCTCAAAATAATTATGCATAAGAGCTACGTAAAAACTCTTCTATCTGGAAATAGTCTCTGCAAAGCAATAATTTACAAAAACTTACTTATTCCTGTTTTTGACAAATAGATAACTTCCTATAAACTAAATTAATTGGAGACACAATTCTCGATTAATGTAAATACTTATTTGTGATATCTTTAACGGCATCAGCATTTATATATATTTTGAACTGGCAATAAAAACTAATTTAATTATCTCACGTTTATTTACTTTATTATTCGACGAAGGTTTGTTTTGTTTTGTTGTTGAGAATCAGGAAAATTTTTTGAGTCACTGTATTTTAAAAAATTCCACAAATAGAATGGTATTTAATTAATAAAAAAAAATACCATTTTAGATGCCGTTTACCTTAAAATAATAGCACATGAATCCGTTTATTTACGATAATTAATTTAATACAGTGTTAACTCTTGCTAGGTACATCTATATAAATAAAAATGGATCTTCGAAATGTATGTAAGCCCATAACTTTCGAACGGGTAGACCGATTTTAATTCGATTTTGACTAATGGAAAGAGGGATAAACGGGGAATGTTCATATATATAAAAATTGCACCACGGGCGAAGCCAAGGGCGGGCCGCTAGTTATAAATAAAATATTGTTAGTGTTTGCGGCTTACTAATGAATACTTTAAATTTTGTGTACTTAAGGCGCTAAACCAAATTCAAACTTAAATTTAAATTTACTGTTGAAATCTCGGAATCCGGAAAAATCTCAAAGAATATGAATACTGGTTATCGAAGATATTATTGCGGACTATAGATGACGCTAAACATATTATCACAGAATAAATAACAGTACTAGCGTACAGAAGTAGCACTTCTTTCACATTCAATGTGAGCGACCTTACACAATTATATCACGGTACACACGGGGTGACAGAGGCCTGATATTATGTCATAACTCTTGGATTCATATAGAAAATTTATGCATTCTATTATACGGCAGGTTTACGGTTCACTTGGTTACGTTCGCCTATTAGTGGAAGCTAAGCCATAGGTGCTGCAACTTTGTCTGCCCTAGGATCTCGTGTAAAAACAGCACACATTTTATTATTTCACAATTATCTCGTGTAAAAAAGTGGTTACAGCCGCCAGACGGTCTGCCCAATTATATGAATGCGTAACGTAGTGTGCCTTTAGAACTACTAATATTGCTATTAGCGATGAATATACTATTTTCGACAATCCAATACTTATATTTAAACATAGTTTATAATATATGTCAAGCAATACATACATTTAAATATGGTGACATTAAAAATGCTAAACTCAATATAGTTGACGTTTCTGCTTCATCTGAAGAAACTTGGACGAAGTAGCTATTTAGGTTTTCATTTTTTAGGTTAATTATTATTGTAAGTGCTAAATGAAAAACTTGAAATAGCCGTTGATTATTAAGGTTAAGGGTTAGTTGACGATTAAGGGATGATTGTGAGCCAAGCACAAGGGAGTTTCTTTTTCCACAGTGTACCCTACAACCTTTGTAATATTTCCTGAATTATTGTCCCCCACCCAAAAATAATCGTTCTAATCTATCTGGAATATCCAACAGTAAATCGACCTGTCCGGTCCCATTTTCACATAAAAAATATAGTCTTTACTAACTGAACCCGCAACTTCGTACGCGTGATATTCGGTATAGCGCGTAACTTTTTTGTTTTTTGTTGAAACAAACACTAAGTAAATGTTACAATACATCAGTGAAAACCGCATTAAAATATGTTAAGCCGTTACTGAGATTAACATGCACAAACGCACAGACAATCAGACATACAGACAAACAGACAGAAATTCTAAAAACCATTTTTTTGACCTCGGTAACATAAAAGTACAACGTGTACAAATTGTTTTTTTTTTTAAATATTTGATGTACAGTCACGGCTCGTTTACGATTTTATTAATGTATATTGTATAGATCAATACTTCCATTGTCAAAATATACTTTTAATTTAACAAAGAGTATTCAATGAATCACAGCTATGAGGGAAGTTCACATTGGCCTATCTTCAAAGTCTTTGCATGACCAATATGTTTGTAAACAAAATTTGAATAAATTAATATTGTATTGTAACTCACTTAGGTAAGTATATCACGTGTATTGTATGTAACTCCTTTCCCTGTCGCTCTGTTACTGTGCCAATTATGGCACGTATATCATTTATATACACGTAGACATCCGAGTGGAAAACATTAATGAATTGGGATAATATTTATTGATTTCATTATGTGTATATATTGTTCAATGTGTATGTTTAAGCGTAGTATAGCGGCAACTCTGTCAGTTCGCTGCTGACGCATTAACGACAAAAAAGCCTCAAGTTTTAAATGTTGTAAACAGAAGTAACATTCTAAAACAAATGTTGTGCGGACGTGACAATATGTATGCGATCTGACAATTTGCACAAATTAATACATTGCACATATAGAAGGTTACAAACAATAAGGTATACAATTAGGAATATATATATATATATATATATAT
Organism: Bembecia ichneumoniformis; assembly: GCA_910589475.2. NCBI lineage: Eukaryota > Metazoa > Arthropoda > Insecta > Lepidoptera > Sesiidae > Bembecia > Bembecia ichneumoniformis. The sequence continues at coordinate 7,462,470 of OU342538.1, read as the reverse complement.
ATGTGTGTGTGTGTATCCTCTAAAAATAAAAAATATAGACATAAATATATGTAAATTTCTTAACATTTATGTATTCAATAAAAAAAAAAACCCTTTCTTAGGGGCCCGGGTGAAGGCGCGGGCAAAAGCCAGTTAGGTATTATACATAGGCCGCATTGAAAGTTTTAAAACTGGCAGGAAAGTAAAGACAGATATGAAAAATAAATATTAGGAAGTTGTTGATGTAGTTTCATTCAGTTGAAATGTGTTCATTTAAAAAATGTGTGTCTTGCGAAAAAATTAATTTGACGAGATAAAATTTTCGCTCCATGATTTATTTTGATGACTTTCGTTGCGGTCTTAATCGACAACATAATTATGATAGACTTCGATTGGCATTTCATAACGAAGCCCCATCCCATGCCACTGTTTATAACTGGTTCAACGAGTTTAAACATGGTCGTAGAAATCTCACTGAAGATTTTCGTAAAGGACGTCCATCTACGGCAACAAATGAAAATAATTTCGAGTGCTGTGCGGCGATTTAAGAGTTCAGATTAAAGAGTGACATATCGACAGATTCGGTTAAGTTTAGACATTGGCGACGAGGTAGCCTTACCTACCGCATGGTGCAGCTAATGACCGGAGACGGTTGCTTCGGTCATTATCTGCACCGTATACAAAGGGAGGAGTCGCAGCAGTGTCATCACTGCGGCGATAATACGCACAACGCATACGCTACAAGTATGCTCGGCCTGGAGATCTCAACGTCGGGAATTGAGGGCGGCGCTGGGTGGAGGAAAAGTCTCGTTGTCAAACATGGTTGAAGCCATGCTTGATAGTGTGACCACTTGGAAAGCAGTTGCTTCCTTCTGCGAATCCGTAATGTCGCAGAAGGAAGAAGAAGAAAGGGAGCGAGAGGAAGAAGCCGGCCTCGCTTCCCTCAGACGCAGGCGGTTGGGCAGGAGAAGGCGTGCAAGCCCGTCTTTTAATGTCCTAGGGGACTTGCGCACATAGTTGGCTAGCTGTGTGTGCCTGCACAAGGTTCCTCCCCGTCTGGGGATTGCTCCGGTGTCTCCGGGCAATCCCCCATTGGAGTTAGTCTAGCCAGCAATGGCTAAGCTGTCCTGGGGTGGATCGGAGTTGTTGCCTCGGCAGAGCCCGGTCCATCCGCTCAAAGGGCAAGGAGACACTGAGGAGTTTTAGTGGGTATTCCCAGTGCCGCTATGGTCAGGTGCTGGGCGACCCCCACATACTCCTATCGTCTAGCCAGCGATAGGAAATCTGTAAAAAAAAGTTTAGACATTGGCATGAGTCAAGTGCACAAATTCTTACACGAACATCCTAAGCGTAAGAAAGCTTTGCGCTAGATCAATACCCCATAATTTGACAGAACATAAAAAATGGCGTAGATTGGTCCAACGAAATGATAAATATAACGGAGATGAGTCAAATACTGTATGTGACCTAAATATATTGTTGCGGACCCGAAACCAAAAGGCAATCTGCACAATGTTTCCTTTCGAGGATTTACCAACAAAAGCGAAGAAGGGAAGAAGAAAAGGGATAAATGAATTATATTTGTTATAATAACAAATATTTGTTATTTTTATCTTGTTGTTGTGGTCATAAACTATTCCCCACCAATGCTATGGCCGTCGCGGGACTTGAAATGCCTGAATTAAATTAAATAAACAAGGCTGTTGCTAGTCGTCCGATAATCGGACGAATAGACACTCCGAATAAATAAATATCTGATATCTAGAATCCGTTATTAACTAATTGACGCCGAGCACGATTGCTATTTGGAGTCCTGCGAAAGATTTCGTCGTGATTTTATAACATACCACAATCCCAAATTTCCTCTATAGACAATTAAACAGTTAAGTAAACCATTTCTAAATAATTCAGATGAAGAGTGGTGAAGCGTACATTGGACAACTAAGTAGGTATATCTCCTTATTATTTTTACCTCCTACTATATACTTATGTATTGGCTTGACACAGTATTGAAATATTTAAATAAAATAATTTATTTTATTTAATTAAAGATTCTCGATGAAGTACAGTTCCGCTTTGCTCCACCACAACCAGACTCATACAACTTTCATAGTAATACGAATGCAAGTAATACCTACTTGTTGCAATTAATTTAGAATAACCTTTCAGTTCAAACGCGAGTCGAAAATACGTAATACCTTCTCAGAAATCCGTGGCATTAAGATTTTGTGGAGCTATCGTTGCTGTGTGTCTGTTTTTTGTATTGTAAAGTTTTATGGATCCAATCTAAAAATAATAAATAAAAACTAGTACCGAAAGGTCTGTTTATATGATGGTTCTGTATGAGGAAACTAACAAAAAATAATGCATCTAAAATTATTCTCGTATAATCGCTAGCGAAGAAATCTCCTCAAAAAGAAGTGTGGGCCTAGGCTTGTCAGATGGAAAGACTGAATTATCTGGGCAAAAGTTCAAAAAGTCGGGATGATGGGATTATCGTCGGGACGAATAAATATTATATTTCAAAATTATTAAATAATGACTTTTTATGAAATAATGACCACAAAAAACTTAAATTTTTTGCCACATTAAGAGTTCATACATGATATAAGTTACACGATATACATGATATATATAAACATTCCCCGTTTATCCCTCTTTCCATCAGTGAAAACCGAATTAAAATCGGTCTACCCGTTCACGCGTGATGCCATAACCAAGGGAAATAGGGATTCATTTTTATATTAATACTAGCAACCCGCCCCCGGCTTCGCCTGGAGTGCAATTTTTATATAAGAACATTCCCCGTTTATCCCTCTTTCCATTAGTGAAAACCGAATTAAAATCGGTCTACCCGTTCACTCGTGATACCGTGACCAAGGGAAATGGGGATTCATTTTTATATATAGAGATAAGATAAGATATACACTTCTTATTTTTTAAGTGATCACATGGACCTACTTGATATTAGACTTCATTGAATTCGCCAATTTTGACCCTTGAATAAAACTCTGATAAATTTTAAAATAACAGTTTACATCAAAATTCAGTCTTATTATTAAGGCGACGCAGCGATAAACAATTAATACGGCTCTGATTGCATATGAAAACGAGAGCGCGCTTGCTTATGTCGTAAGGTCGTATGTAACAAAAATTTTATTTAAAAAACTACAATGTATTTTAAGAAATCCAACCGTAAAATTAAAGGTATGTTTATAATACTAATGTACATAGAAAATTTGGAGGTATAATTTGGTCCCGTTTGCCTGTAAAATGTAAATCTGTGTTTTAAAAGAGGTTTCTTTGAATTTTTCTTTGAATTCTCGGCTTTTATTTAATTAATTGCAATGCGATTTCTTTCTTTGGTGTAAAGTTATTTAACCGGCACTAACACGTAGGAAGCGATTTTAGAAACCGCACGGTCATTTTTAATTTACGTTTTGTTAAAAATTTTACTAGAAGCTGTTTGTCCGAACATTTTGTATTTTGTCGGAAGTCTAGACATCAAATAAAATGTCGGGACAATCCAGACGAATCCCGACCATCTGGAAACCCTATGTGGGCCGAGCAAGACAAAGCTCTTTTGCCAACGATTCACTATATTTACGGAAATAGTATGTACCAGCTGATGCCCTTCATCCGCGTTGAAAAATCAAAAATATAACACCTTTATTTCGACATCTTTATTACTGTTACGACAGTTAGCGCCATCTCTGTGAAACGCCTGCGCTGTGACGATGCGACGGTGGCGTCTAATTTTTTACATTTTTAGACGATCTCTCGGGAGCCTAACATTTTTCCAGGATGAAAAGAATCCTATGTTTTAATCCAGATAATAAGCTATCTGCGTGCCAAATTTCATCCTAATCGGTTGATCCGTTTTTGCGTGAAAGAGTAATAAACATCAAGGATGAATGGTCATCCTCACAAACTTTCGCTTTTATAATTTTAGTAGGAATTAGGATGTGTATAGATAAAATCTATCATGACGTTGAAAATAGTAAGTTTTAATATATTTTTCTATCTAAACTTTTTCATTTAACTATTATCGAATTCTACAAAAAAGGCGTTGTCTAGACCCACTGCTGAAAAATAAATTTAAATAACGCATCGCAGTTTAAACATCTTAATTTGGATTCTCAGCAAGAACAATCCTGAGGTTTTATCCATTTAACGGTATGCATAATTTTTATGAATATTTTTTTATAATTTTTCCCCTACAGAAGACCACCGTGAAATAACAGCACGTGTGCTGTTGTGTTTCGGTGAGTGAGAAAGGGATGCCAGAGCCCATTTCCCCAATTCTTACCAATCTCTTATCCTTAATCCTACTGTAGTAGACAGCGCACTTGTAGCACATGTGGCGTTGCTTGTGTTATAGACGACGAACTACCTACCACCAAGTTGACCGTCAGACAGTTTGCCGACCTTGACATAATAAAAAAAAAGTAAAAATCTATTGTAAGCCAAATAAAACAAATGTCCATAATGAGTCCGACTCCACCATAACAGTAATATTTTTTCATGAAAGATCTTGCGCGATCAAATCAGTGTTTTTTAAGCAACAGTTTTTTTAGCAAACCTAATGCCTATTTTGATAATTTATGAACCCCAAAAAGAAATATTTCAATATTTTAAAGGGTCGTCCAATATGGATGCTCGAAGTTTGCAAGTTTGTAAGACTGTCAATATTTTTTTTACAAATTATTGAGTAGGGTATGGCAAAAGAAACGTTTCGTGCATTACTTGATTTTTATCCTCGCTAAAACGTCCTGTCGAGTCGACTATTCGACGTTTAGTAGCCTATTCGAGTCAACTGGGTCGGTAAATAATGAGACAAAACCGTAAGTCGATGAAACGTAAGGTCTGCTGAAAACATCGCTGCTGTGAGTGAGTATACAGAAATGAGTTGAGGGCACAGTAATCTCTCGTAGCGGCGAAGTGAACTAGCCACCGATATCGTGCGATTTATCGTGCGATAATTTAACGCCTTTAGAATTCTTGCTTTGCGGCTATCTTAAATCGCAGACCTACACGAATAAACCCAAACAATTGATGACTTCAAGATCAATACAACGAACGCCATCCAGCAAGTTCAACCCGATTTGTGTGACAAAGTCATGAAAAATTAGCCTTGTCGAATAGGTACCAAGCAAAGCCGAGGTCACATTTGAAACACATTTGAACTATGTCATATTCCACACCTAATGCCATAGAATTTTTTTATACATAAACTAGCTGAACTCGGCCACGCTTCGTTGAAGCCCATACGGTGGTGGAGTGCGCGTGGGGCGCGCGGTACTGGACACTGCTTATATATAATACTATTTATTGTAGCGTGATGTTATATAGCCTATAGCCTTCCTCGATGAATGGACTATTCAAAATAAAAATAATGTTTCAGTTCGAAACAGTAGTTCCTGAGATTAGCTCTTTCAACCAAACAAACAAACAAACTCTTCAGCTTTATAAAATTAGTATAGATGGATAGATTATTAGTAACTGAATTATAGATTAACAAAATAGTGGCTATGTCACAAACGATTATTTTATTTATGTTTAAAGTTCGAGCGTCCTTATTGAAAGCGCCTTTCAGATATGTAATTTTTTAATTATCTTTCTTTTAAATATTCTACATTGCTTTGAGCTCCATTATATTATTATATTCGAAGATAGAAAAAGATGTGGATTGTGTAGTACAGGAAAATATTGTTTCATTAACTAAATGTTGGTCACTTATCTTTTACTCGGAATTTGGTCAAAGTTTATCTTCAAGTCTTTTTTTTTATAACAAACTCAATATTTAACTTCTCTTAACATAAAAGATTTGACTGTTTGTTTAATCACTTAGCTGAGCGGTACTGACTATTGTGTTTTATCTGAATTACTCTATTAAATTATGGGTCTCATAACTAAATTCATGGTTAGAATAATACTTACTTATTAGATTGTATTTTAGCTAAGCAATGTGTACCTAATATTAGTGACAAATAAACATAATTTATTTAATTACTATAAAAAAACTAAGCTTAAAGTCTTTATATAAAGAATACAAATCTATTGTTGATTGAATACTTATATCTATAACAATTTATTTTATTTTCAGTTCGTGGCGTTGATAAGTTCAATTTATGGACTTGTGACATCGTTTCCTCAAGGTATGTTATATATAAAAAATTTTTATTTAGAACTAAAAATACTAGTATTCTTTGACAGAATAATGTGCTTTTAAATTTGTGCCTGATATAATAAATTGTAATGTCTATAACACGTTACGGCTCTTTTCAATTTCAATTGAAAACAGTACCAGTACTCATATCTTTCATCGACCTCATATGTATCATAAATGTAATATAATACTCATATGTGAGGTGAGCGTACCTATGGGTCATACTGCGGGAGATTGTCGTACCTCAGCATCTTGTACTGCTGATCGCGAATCTGTATCAGAGGGGGCATTCTATGGTACGGGTTAACGACACTATCTCGGGAACGTTTAAGACACAGAAAGGGGTTAGGCAGGGATGTATTTTATCTCCCATTCTCTTCAACATATTATATGGTGAATACATTCAACATATATGAGAAAAGCCTTGGAGGAGTGGGGGGGAGGTGTATCTGTCGGTGGTGTGAAAATAAGTACCTAACCTGAGATACGCGGACGACACCGCACTTTTTGCGTCATCAGAAAGAGAGCTCGCTGAGCTGTTTCGCAGAATGGAGTCTGTTAAAAACCAAAGTGATGCTTATTGATAGAACCGGTCAACTTTCTAAGACTGGTGAACTCTCCGACCTAGGATTCGTCAGTCGTTACTGTCAAAAGGAGGATCAAAAGAAGGACTCAAATAGCCAAAGCGGCAAAACTTTCCAATATCACCAAGATGAGAGAGTCCGTACATTGATCTTCTGAATATACTTAGATCTACGGTTCGGAATCGCGGGCGCCAGGACGAGGCCCGCACACTTGCGGGCTCCACCTCGATTAGGAGCACAGATTAGGAGTTTGACTTCAGCGCCGTGGAGAGACGTACCGGAAACACACAGCACGTCTTCTGATCAGTCTGTTTTGGCGCTAGTGTGCTAATATTTATTTCGATTCCGTGCTTTATTGTAGATTAAAAATATAATAAGTACACACATCCAGTAAAAAAGAAGAAAATTTAATAAATAAATCAATGATTTACAACATACAGTGTGGACAAAGTCTAACGATTAGTGTATAAAAGAAAAATAGTGTAAACAACTGCCGCGAAAATACATCATTTTTTGTGGCATTTACATTTAGACCACCATTTTAGAGTAACGAACCGGTGATAAACAACAAAATGGACTTTTTAACAACAATCAAGAAAAAATAACCTAACTTCACGAGATGTTTTAGCAAAACACTCACCCTAAAGGAAACTAGCGCCATCTGTTCATTCGTACAAGTACTAAAACAACATTATTCTAATTTTATTAATCGGTCTAGTAGCTATCACTGACCACTTAATAGTAAATAGAAAAGATACGAGAGGGCACCACCAAAACCGATAGAAAATATATGGTAAATTGAAAGTTTTCATAATTATGAGAAATAAAAATGCTTTGGCGGCGGTAACCACACCCCGTCTGACGATAATAATAAACTTATCTGGCGACAGTAACCACTTCGTCTGGCGACAGTAGCCACTCTGTCTGACGAAAATAATCAACTTATTTCGCGACAGTAACCAACCCGTCTGGAGATATTAATGAAACCAAGCTGGCGAAAATAACCACCCTGTCTAGTGTAGGTAATCACCCCATTCATAGATAATAATGAGACCAATTTGGCGACAGTAACCACACTGTTTGGAGATATTAATCTAACCAATCTGGCGACAGCAGCCACCCCGTCTGGCGTTGGTAACCGTTTGGCGACGTAACCACTCCTGTCCTGTACAGAAGTTCCGATGCCAGAGCCCATTGGTGTAGGTAACCACCACCATTCGGCTAACTTGACTGTCTGGCGATGTAACCACACCGTCGTCGGCGACACTAACTACTCCGCTTGGCGACAGTCACCACTCCGTCTGGAAATATTAATGAAACCTGGAGATATTAATGATCAGATTAGTTTCATTAATATCTCCTGCTTACCTCTCCTCCAGAGTTTTTTTTTTAGTTTTTATTATAAAATCCGCCTCACCCAAACAGCCAGTCTCACTTCTACGAATAAAAGATCTTTCACATTAAAAATCGGTGATACTACCATAATATATGTATGTGCCCAACTGCCCACAATGTTTTAATTTTAAAGAAACTTTAATAATGCCATCTGTTGTGCATTATGCGAATTGACTGTTAGTACTGTTACTTTGACTTTCACGGATTTTTAATCGCAACTTATAATCAACAATTTACAGTAGCGTCATCTAGATTTAAACGAAATTTTATAGGGTACGTGAATTTTATAGGCGACAGTCACTATTGAGACAGTCATTCTTTTTTTATTCTATTCTATTTTTCTATTCTACATCCATCTCTGTATTCTATAAACCAAAGATTTTTATCTGTAAACCTTACAAGATTGCCCAAGGTCACCCAGAACAGGCTGACTGGGCTGACTGAACGAAACGTTCTTATCTTTTAAATTTTGTTTCAGTTCAAGTAGTCGGATCACCTGATCAAGGTATGTTCTATATATTTTTTTACATTATTAAAAGAAGACAAGCAAGCTGATGATCCACACGATGGTAGGTGGTCGCCGTCGCCTATAAGTAGGTAGACCTGTGGATAATGGAGTAGAGTTTGGCATCCTATACTCAGGCACAGAAACGCAACAGCACACGTATGTATCGTTATTTCCACAGTGGTCTTCTGTAAGTAAATACCTACTTAGTAATAGAAGATTGGCTTAGTTTTATTAAAAGATTAGTTTAAAGAAAAATTTAATAGCAATATAAGGATTGCAGATCCATAGTATCCATAACACACCAATATTATTACCAAATAATATTGGTGATATGTTTATGTGTGTGTTTTTATACTCTTCTATTAAAATATACAACAAAAGTTACCCAGTGCACTCAGAGAATTGCCGGGAAATTTATTTAAAAAAAAATGACCACGTGGCTTTTAGACCAATGCTTTTATGACATTAAAGAATACTTTGACATTTAATTATATTTTACAATTTATTATGACATTTTTCTTTTTTGTCTCTATTGTTTTATAAATTTTAATTGACCTGAATGGTCAATTAAAATTTATAAAACAATATTATGTTATTTTTTACACGCCAGACGTGGCAGTACATGTGGATGCATATTTAAACCAACAAGAACACAGTAACCCATGTTACTTGTAAATAAATTATTTGAATTTGAAATACACTCAAAAAACGTACTAACTGATCTATATAACTTATATGTATATATAATATCCATAAAAATGTATACGTATTTTCTTGGTCCTAATTTCAATTGTTATAATTTTCTTGGTAGATAGTTATTTCTATATTTTCTATAGCTATAAATTGGCTAATATACATTTGTTAGTAAGAATATAATCTATAACTAGGTATTGGTTTTTGTTTCAGTTCAAGTAGTTGGGTTACCAGATCAAGGTAAGTGTTACGATGGATATTACAACTTAACTGGTACGAAATATGTTGCGGTAGGTATTCCAAAGATTAATCCAATCAGACCTCTGCGCTGGCATGGACTGTATGTTCTCGCAGAGAGCTGGTAAGGACGTATATTGTGATAAGGAGTAGGATGCGCTTACCTCGTTGGCTGATCGGGCAGAGGCTTCACAATTCAGGCGCGGTCGCAAATAAAAATGCGTATATAAGATTCACACAGTCATGAGCGCGGGATAAGATAAATATATGTAGGTCAATCACATATATACCCGTTATATAGATAAATATAGCTGCGCGGAACGTTGAATGCAACACTCCGATCTCGACAGCCAACACATTTTTCAGTCGTGGCATAGACCAACTTTCCCGAGTGTAAGGAACGCAGAACTATTTTGTAATTTGCCAATTATTGCATTTTTTAATTTCTTATAACAAATATTAAAGGCTATTTTTGTGACGTGACAATTTTATTATGTCCGACAAGGTCCTTACTATCTTGATATACCCACATTAGTATTGGTAACAGCATTTACCATTTTACAGTTTATAGAAAAATTACTTATTTTTCTCCATTGCCCAAATATTTCCATAAAAGTTTGATCAATATCCCAATCTAAATGAAACTGTTGAGATTTATTATTATAAATTTTCAGGAAAGGCTATAGTTTATCCTATGTTTTTTTTCAGTTCAAGTGGTTGGACTTCCTGATCAAGGTAAATTTTAAGCTCAAATATAAAAATTATATAATAAATAACATAAACGATATGGACGACACGAAAACATATAACGAAAAACCAAGGTGACATATCTGTCGTGCATGGTCGAAACACCCCGTGGGCCAACCATCTGCTCGCCGGTCTGATGATCTAAAGAGAGCGAATGACGGTGGATACTTTGGTGGGCCGAAGACCGAGTCTATTAGTGCCCAATTCAAAAGGGCTATGTCCAAAAGTGGACGCTTATGGGCTGATCATGATGATTACGATTATGAACTATAGTCATCATGATAAAAAATAGCGATTCATTAGAAGTAATAACTCAGAAGTAAACGTGCCATATGGGTCACGTGACCCTGTCTCCAATTTCTCCACGAGTTTTACCTTAGTTTTATAAGTAAGGTGACTACTGTTGCTACTGAACACCTTATACCTGAAGGCCAACTATCATTTGGTCTCGACGGAGGCACTGAAACTATAAGACATAAGTAAAATCAACCGCTCACTTAAAGATTAGATTCTCACTCTGGATACATACTTTTGTTTACAATCTGAGATATACTTTGGCCCATTAACGATAATAGAAGTATGTGGTAAATTTTCGTTTATAATGAGTTTGTTATAATTTGTAATTATAATCATGTAATTTTTTTTTCAGTGCAAGTCGTTGATGGAAACGGTCAAGGTAAATTTTAAACTCAAATATAAAAACTACGTAATAAATAAAATAAACTATATAACGGCAAACTAAGATGGACGACACGATAATATATAACGAAAAACCAAGGTGACATATTTGTCGTGCATGGTCGAAACACCCCGTGGGCCAACCATCTGCTCGCCGCCGGTCTGATAACCTAAAGAGAGCGGCTGACGGTGGATGGTTTGGTGGGTTGAAGACCGAGTTTATTGGCGCCCAATTCAAAAGACCTATGTCCAAAAATGGACGTTCATGATGATTATGATTATGAACTATCGTTATCATGATTACTAATAGCGATTCATTAGCTAGAGATCACCTTGACCTTACATAAGTTCCCTGGTTCACAAGTAAACGCCCTCTGGGTCACGAGGGTCGCGTGACCCAGAGGGCCCTGAGCCACTGAGGCTATAAGAGTTAAGTAAAATCAACCGCTCACTTAAAGATTACGTAGATTCTCACTCTGGATACATACTGTTGTTTGCAATCTGAGATACTTTAGCCCATTAAAGATAATAATAGAAGTATGTGGTAAATTTTCGTTTATAATGAGTTAGTTATAATTTATAATTATAATCATCTATTTTTTTTCAGTGCAAGTCGTTGATGGAAATGATCAAGGTGAGACTGACTTAGTAAAAACTAATAAACTTCTCCCACTTATTGGAAATTAATAGAAACTTAATAAAACCAACAATCCCTTAAGTGAAATAGGATTAATTTAAATTTTCTCAATGATAGCCTTTTTTAGAATCAAGTATTGATTAACAATACTTGATTAAGTATCAAGTATCAAGTATAGTATCTAACAGAAGATTGGCTCATTTCATAGAACTACTTGTAAAAAGAGAATCTATACATAAAATAAAATCGTATACGAGCCGTGTAACAATTTGTATACGTACTAGTTTTTAGAATTTGTATCTGTTTTTCTGTGCGTTTGTGCACGCTAATCTTAAAAACAGCTTAACCGATTCGAATGCAGTTTTCACTGGTGTAATGTAGCAAGTTTCCCGTAACATTTAGTGTTTGTTTTAAAAAAGTTACTCGCTATACTGGATACCATGCGTACGAAGTTGCGGGCTCAGCTAGTATCAAAATAAATAATGAATCATTTAGGTTTGTCATAAACTTTTTTTTTACAGTTCAGTTCAGCTTTAAAATTTATTTAAAAATTGGTATGAAATACCCCAGCATTGGTCAAAATTTGGTATTATTAGAGATACTGGTGTATTGTAAACGCTACCTCTGACCATTACCTAGTAGGATTATGGAGCGATTTCTACAGTCATTCAGCTGTATTCTCGTTTCTCTGGACGCTTTTGGTTACTGGTATTATTTATATTGAAAATTAAAAATATAGTTCCGCTTCTATCAGCCGCGTATTTTTTTATGTTAAGATCGGCAGACAGGCTGACGGTCCACTTGATGGTAGGTGGCTACCGTCGCCTATAACACAAGCAACGCCAAAGCTGCTGCAAGCGCGCTGCCGACTACAGTAGGATTAAGGATGAGGGATTAGGAGTGGATAGGGAAATGGGCTCTGGCATCCCTCACTCACTCACCGAAACACAACAGCACAAGTGCTGTTATTTCACGGTGGTCTTCTGTAAGGGGGTGGTTACTGCCGCCAGACGGGCTGCCCAAATGACTGCGAAAACGTAGTGTGCCCTGCCACTACTAAATAATATTAATTTTCTTTAATATAAATCTAATGAGACATTGTTAGGTAGTAACTACATTTGTTTACACAATTCTTTCGTCCATAGCAAACCGCAGTTTTGTATGTAGATGCGTACGTGATATAATAAAAATACGCGGCCAATAAAAGTGAAACTGTGGGAGTAATTACAGCGGAACTGTAACTGTATTACCTTACTTACTACGCGGACTTTAAGTCGCCTGCAACAGCTAGTATAAAATAAATATCTAAACAATATATTATATAAACTATGTGTTTACAGACTTTTCAGCACAGGCAAGACAGGGAAGAAAATAATTTTTCAAAAATGGCAACTTTCCTACAATTAAGTTACTTAAGGAAATCACATACACTGCTATTAATGCAAAATGTAAATAAATTCCTTTGAAAAATCGCACTACTGTCGTTTCTGTTAAATGTATCTTCTTTATCTCTTTTTACTGTAAGTAATCTAGTCACAGTAAATCAGTCATAAAGTATACGTATTAGCATATTTATATTTACTATAAAATTATTTTGTTGTTTAGGAGTCCGTTGGATGAGTGGTTAGGGTACATGCCTTAACGCTCTGTTCCTGGGTTCTTGTGGGTTCGATTCCCGGCAGGGTCAATTTTGAAAATTAACTTTTCAGATTTGGCTCTGGTCTGGATGTAGAAAGTAGTGGCAGGGCACACTGCGTTTCGTAGTCATTTGGGCAGCCCGTCTGGCGACAGTAACCACCCCCTTACAGAAGATCAGTGTGAAATAACAGCGCGTGTGCTATTGTGTTTCGGTGAGTGAGTAAGGGATGCCAAAGCCCATTTCCCTATCCCCTCCTAATCCCTTATCCTAAATCCTACTATAGTCAGCAGCGCACTTGCAGCAGCTTTGGCGTTGCTTGTGTTATAGGCGCGGTAGCCACCTGCCGCGCCTATAACGCCTAAATACCTATAACATTTATTACTGTTTTTTTTTTTGTTCAATGTTTAAAGTTTTGCAGTGTTTTGTTATAGCATTACAGCCCAAATATAATAATTGCTGTTAATATTCAATTAGGCGTTATTTTACTTTGTTTCGTATATAGAGGTTCTATATTAGGTTATGATAGGATGTATTTGTATACTTACTCATCGCAATGAAGCTGGCATCAACATTCGAAACTTTGAAAATTTGAATACTGGTGAAAGGAACGAATCGATTGACAGGAAAAAAAGAAGACGACGACGAGCGTGGAGAGAGGACATCTGGGCATTGGAGGAGTGGAGTCGGACATGGTGGAACGAAGACTTGAAGAAACAACGTGCTAATTAACAAATTATATTATACGGCTCGGTGACATGTACATTGTAAATAGAGTGACGGTGCAATATAATATACATAGAGATAATCTATATAATATATGTATTATAAAGAAAAAAGATTTATATGTATGTATGTAATGAATAAACTCAAAAACTACTGGACCGATTTTAAAAATTATTTCACATATAAAAAGCTACTTTATCGGAGAGTAACATAGGCTACTCCCCCCTCCATACAAATGTATGTTTGTAATGAATAAACTCAAAGACTAATGGACCGACTTTAAAAATTTTTTCACCTATATAACAGAAAAAGCTACATTATTAACGAGTAACATAGAATTTTAGTTAAAAACTATATGTATATGCACCTGTAAAGTTAACCATAAAATACCTACTACTAAACATAGATTATTAATATGGTACGGACCTCTTTCAAATTGGTCTAGTGACCTTCCAACTTGGACAAAGAGGTCAAGTACAAATAGCGTCCGGAGGGGCCCAGTAATGGACGCATACCAACCGCATAATATACTTAGCCTTTGTTTACTGAATAATTTATTTGTTTATCTTATAAATAAGTATTTATTAATTTATAAAAACAAAACAAAACAGAACCGCATTCTTTGGGGAAGTGAATAATTCATCGATAAGTACATAAATACTATATTTCGTCAAAACTTTAAATTGTAAACAAGATAAAGATAAAATGATTACATTTCTACAAACACCGTAATTTACTTAATATCAAAATAACGTCTTCGAGCATCCTCGATGACATCACTGACTAAAGAGACAACCATATTCAACTGACATTAATTGAGTACGGCCGCGACCGGGGCTTGCCCGATCGACTGAGACTCTCTCGATTCAACCACAAACGCAGTCTTAAAACGTTGTACTACACGGAGTTATTTATTCGAAAAAAAGCGTCGCTAACAATGAACGCTATCGTAACTGGATTTGTTTGTATCGTCGTACTGGTAAGTGTCTTTTTTCTAACACCCAATCACCCATTTTATTACTGTAATAACACAAATTGTTAATTCACAATTAAGTAGTATGGCGAATCAGTACGCTTGACGCTTGCATTTATATGTTGCAACCTCGCAAAACCTGTCGAGCGTTTAGAGCGAGTGAGAGAATGTTTTTATTTCGCAGGCTCTGCTGGTGATCGCTTGGATAGCGTACTGCATGTTCTTCAAGGAACGCCACAAAGCTCAAGTGCATTATGATATAACAGATTTGAAGTGTAAAAATTATGAAATAGCTCAAGAGGACGCTACCAAAAAGAGTGATAATAAATCGTCCGCGCTTGCTGCTGGAATCTTCATACTTCCGCCGCGTCACAAGCAGCATGATGATTACGAGAAAAGACCTGATTATCCGGAGAGTCCTGTGCGCAATTTGCAACCGAGCCCCGAGAAACTGATAGATGTATTCAACGAAGCCGTTAATTATGAACCACAAAAAGACACAGGAAACATTAGCCCCACTAATGCTTGCGCCGCATACCACAGCGACGTTTAAATTATTTAAAACCATTTAGTTCCTATACTAACTAACGTTTTCAGGTTTTGCTTTATAATACTCATACATTAGTGAACGGCCAACTACACACTAATTTAACTACGCTCCACCTATACGCACATATTAACTAAGGCCAACCATTTATATTAGTAAAAATCACAATAAAAAGAAAATGCATAAATTGTTTGTTTTATTTTTTTAATAAATCTTCCTTAATTTAAAAATATTCCCCTGTATATTTCAATATAATATTAATATTATTTCAATGATTATGTTTAATTTAAATTAATCATTTTTTGGTTTGCTGCTCACGAGAAAAATTAAAAAAAAAAATAACAAAATATTTCAATGTCAATGTGATTGTGAATAAAATATATCCTTCTATGATACTATCAAATGTTTAAGAACTTTATTGAGCTGTAAATAAGAGCTGTTTTTGTGCAATATAAAAGACATCGACAGTTCTCGCTTTGTCCAAATGCTTGTCATTATACCTACATAGTATACATAGTCACATAACCGCCTTTTGATTTTGAGTTATGCTATTGCGTAAGCTGCTTGACCTCGTCCGCCATTTTGTTTATTATACTTTTTTCTGTTGGTTTAAATACGTGAACGACAGCATCGCCAGCGTCGCTGAGTGTCTTTACAACTTCCTGCCAAGCGTTTTTCATGGATTCCATCACGTCTCTTTTATCTCTGTGCTCAATATTTTCTTCGCTGGGAAGGGAAGACGCGATAACAACTGATGCGACTGCCAACTGAAAAATACAAAATATAAGACTTATTAGTTACATTTTTTTATGTTAAAATCGGCGGACAGGCTGACGGCCCACTTGATGGTAGGTGGCTACCGTCGCCTATAACACAAGCAACGCCAAAGCTGCTGCATGTGCGCTACCGACTACAGTAGGATTAAGGATAAGGGATTAGGAGGGGATTGGGAAATGGGCTCTGGCATCCCTTACTCACTGACCGAAACACAACAGCACACATGCTGTTATTTCACGGAGGTGTTTCTGTAAGGGGGTGGTTACTGCCGCCAGACGGGCTGCCTAAATGACTGCGAAACTTTAAGACTAATAAATGTAAAATAGCACAGTTTTATATTTCGAAGTTTTCATACAATAATTAGTGAAAATATTAATTACAAATAATAATAATTAAAACACAAGAAGCTCAATTTTTTTTTAAATTTAGATTAATCTAGTAAGAAAAAGTTAATTTTCACCAAAGATTTGAATTTCACAATATCTGACTATTAATAATACAAGAGACGCCATAGATGCAATATGTACGCTAGCGAACATAGTACAATAAAGGATAAGTGATTAGAAGGGAATAGGAAAATGGGCTATAGCATCCCTTACTCACTCACCGAAACGCATCAGCACACATACTTTTATTTCACGGTCTTCTTCTTGAGAGGGTTGTTCGTGAGTTATTGATTCATGCCTCCAGACACCAGAAGGGCTGGTCAATTTATACGCAATGTGTCCCCCATCTATAAAAATCTTAGAACATCTCAATTATGAATTTTTCTAATTCTTAATTTTTTTAATAATAATCTTATCTCTATAATGGTTTCTGTCATTTGAACTTATTTTTATACACTTGTCTTAAGCTCATAATGGATCACTTGCACGTTAGAAAGAAAAATATTTTTTTATATCATAAATTAGATATATCATAAAATCGGCAGCCTAACCGACATAAATTAGACATTTAGAATTAAAGAACATAAATTTCCTTCACACGGAAGGACTCTTAAAACAATAATCTAGACTACTGTAATCCAGTAAATATTTAGGGATTAATTTAAAATTTAACTACCTTTGTTATGCGTGACGTAAACCGATAGCAAAAGATTGATATAATTCATATGATTATTCAATCGAATGTGTGCAATCTGAAATTAAGATCAAGCGTGATGAAAACGATAACATTGTTACTTACAAGAAAAACGATTCCTGTTAGTCTGTGACCCATGTTGTACGGTTTTGTTAATGTTTTAGTGATGTTAGTTATGAATGAATTCGTTACTTTATGATATAACCAATAACAACAGTGTGTTGTCGAAGCCAAGCTCTAACTCCCACTGAATACAAAGGATAAACAGGATGGTCCGATTTCACTTTGGCCACGCACGTGTGTTACAGTAATCAGGCTAACAGACGAAATAACTGGGGACAATAGACTCGAGGCGCGACCGCAAGGGCTGTGAAATGTGAATTGTATTAAATTTGTGTTCATACCAATTACCGAATAAGAACGTACAAAAGAATTCCTTGACTGGCTCACGGTACCTACCGCGGAGTGGTCAGTGCGCAGTTAACATCAGGGTTGGAACTAAAACTATATATAAGCATATTGAGAGTAGGTTGGAAGGTTAAGATTTAATAATGAGCTTGATGGTTTAGTTGTTAATTCGGTTTTAATTCTGAACAAAAATTAAATGCCACTAACTCTTTTGCTCTAAGTTGGGTTGCCAGGTGTTCGATGTCCGGCTTTTTAAAGTCGTGTCCGGCCCAATATATACAAGTCCGGCCCGTCCGGCTTTTGTTAAGCTTTTGGTCAACCCCGCAGCGGCCAGAATCACGCACACACGCATAATTCGCGATCTTACAAATTACTTTAAGAAAATAAATATGTGATTCATAATAAAGAGTAGAGCAAGTCTTAAAGTAATAAATACAGAAATAAAAAGAACGGTTTCTTTTAAAAACCAGTGTGTCAGGCTTTTATGGCAAAATGGCCGGCTAAATATGAGTCCGGATTTTCGATTTTGAGGCCTAGCAACCCTAGCTCTAAGAGCCCTCAATCTAGTAGCTGACAAAGTTGATATTTTGACTTGTACCCTCAACGAGTTTGCAGGAGCCACATTATTTATAACCTTCATGTGTATACATATAACAATCGATAAATCGATGTGTATGGACTCCGAAATCGTGCAACCGATTGATAAATAAATCAATTGAACGATAAGAACTGATCAATTAAATAAAGTCCTTTTTAAACTAGCTTTATGTCATTAACTTGGACGTGGTTTGCGATGGATTCGCTTCCACAATAGCCTTCAATTCTTCATTATCAATCTTGGACTCCGGCCGCCCACGGGGCTTGTTTTGCAGGTCAAAATTTCCAGAAAGAAAACGTTGGAACCAAAAACGCACTGTGTTTTCTTTTGCGACACCACCGCCATACACATCATTAATCCTTCGAGCCGTTTCTGCAGCACTGGTGCCACGGGGAACTCGTACTCGTACTCGTAAATAACGCGATATTTTAAGTTCTCCATTTTGTAAACTATGTAACGCAAAGAAAAAACCAAAGATGGAAAAAACATATGGATTACGGTTTTCAAAAAACAAATGCATGAGTAAATAGCTGTATAAATTTGAAATTGAAATTCCTAACCAAAGAGGAGATATTTGAGATCAAAGTGGCCAGTACGACAAAACGCCAATTTCATATGTTAGGACCTAATATATTTCAAATCTTAATTTTCTTTATATATATTAAGAAATAATTATTACATAGACCAGTGAATTACAATACAATAATTCCAACGCAATTATTTTGTCACAGTACTAAATTCGTATAATACGCGACGTTCGTAGTCCTCCTTTTTCTCTCACATATATAATACTTAAATAAGTAATAACTTTTGCTCACTTTATAAAAATATTGTATATATTGATTAATCAGGAAGGACCACCACATGACACCCAGCCTTCATAGCGGATATCAGTCGGACCTTAAGGTAATAGCAACCAAGATCTTAATCATCGTGTGCCGAAGTCCTATGGCAATATTATTTTTTAATCTAAAGCGTCCATCTAATCTAAGCGTCTATTAATCATATTCCAACTGTTTCTTTTCGTTACAATAGTTTGCTTACCTACTTAAATACTCCACTCGCCTCCGCTTGGACGTCTAGGACACTTTCAGGTTTGCTACAATTATCAGATGTTTTTAAATTCCCGAAATGTTTTATGTTATCAAATGTTTTTAAAAAAAATGGTATAAGGCGTAAGTTTCAATGAAATTTTGCTAATATAAACTTGTTTGGTTTCAGATTAAAATATTTCATATAATTTATAAAGATATATTTAATGTATATTAGAGAAACAAAATAACAACTACATAAATTGATTACTTGCATAGATTGGATACATAAATTGATACCTACTAGGTATAGGTAACATTCGTCACGGATAACATTCTCCCTGACCATAGCGAATCAGCTGCTAGCTTCGATAACTGAAGCGAATTACCGATTTTTGCATTCGTCGTGACCAGCACGAATTGCAGTATCAGAATTTTGTTAGGATGATTTTTTTTGTAAAGACTGGATGGTCCACTTGACCATCCAGTCTTTACAAAAAAAAAATCACCTATAACACAAGCAACGCCACAGGAGCTGCAAGTGCGCTGCCGACCATAGTAGTATTAAAAATAAGGAAATGAGGTCTCGCATCTCTTACTCACTCACCGAAACACAACAGCACACATGCAGTGTGCCCTGTCATTTGACCAAAGCCAAATTTGAAAAATTAATTTACAAATTTGGTCCTGCCGGGAATTGAACCCGGAACCCATGGGTAAGAGGTACCATTGGTGAAGTATTTAAGGTAAGAATGAGCTCGTCAAATTAGAATATTTATTTTAATTTTAGAAACATTTTTACTCTTTAGTGTTCTTATACGAATCAATTTCTAATTCGCAAAAATATCTAATTCGCTGGGATTTCTAATTTGCAAATATTTCTAATTCGCAAGGATGTCTAATTCGCAAGGATTTCTAATTCGCGAGGTTTTCTAATTCGCAAGGATTTCTAATTCGCAGGTGTCACATAAAATAAACCTTACTGGTTAAGAATATTTAAGATTATTATATGTGTTTTAGTTGTTAAGTGTTACGTGTCTCCAATTGCTTATCGATTTTTATAACTTTTGTATATTGACTATATAGAAATATCTTCGTAAATCAGAGAGACACTATTTGAGTCCCTTACCCTTGATTTATTAATTAGAAAAATGTCGCTTATATTGCGTTGAAGTTTTACTAATCACTTAGAACAATTGTCAATTTTGATTTAAATTAATATTTTACAGATTCTCCATGACATGACGAAATTCAAGTTTTTTATACGTGCGTATCGGGAACTAAGTGGTGTCCTTCGAACACGCACCAAGTCTGAGTTTTCCGAAGCTCAGCACACAGAACTCCTACAACAACACTGTGGAGTTTTGTTATATTATAAAGACCTATACTTATATTATAAAGAGGTAAAGTTTGTATGTTTATTTGTTAGTATGTTTATATGTAGGGGGTGATCTTCAGGAGGTAATCTTCGAAACTGCTCATTCAATTTAAAAAAAAAAATCACCAATACTTAGAACAGAATTTCAGGATGGACATAGACTAAATATTACAGGCGAGTGAAGACGCTGGCACCAGCTATCTAAAAATAAAGGTCCAACGTTTGGCAAAAATATAATGTCAGTCGTCAATGTATGTCAACGCGGAAGAAGTCGCGGACAGCAGCTAGTTACTACTATAAGTAAAAGCCTTTAGTATAATGCCTTGCGGGTACAAATAATGATTTAAGAATACTGTTAAGGCTGTCTCTACGTTGCAGTGTTTCTGGTATGTTTGCCGAGGTAAGTACAGTAAGGTACTAGAGTACAAGTTACAAGGCAATACCCAAAAGAACTGCCTCATATACAGTATCAATTACTATTTAAAAGAAAAATATTGACAATAGTCTGAAATCGAGCCCGTTGGATGAGTGGTTAGGATGCTTGCCTTAACGCTCTGTTCTAGGGTTCCCGGATTCGATTCCCGGCAGGGTCAACTTTGAAAAATCAATTTTTCAAATTTGGCTCTGATCTGGATCTGGAAAGTAGTGGCAGGGCACACTGCGTTTCCGCAGTCATTTGGGCGGCCCGTCTGGCGGCAGTAACCACCACCTTACAGAAGACCATCGTGAAATAACAGCACGTGTGCTGTTGTGTTTCGGTGAGTGAGTAAGGGATGCCAGAGCTCATTTCTCTATCCTCTCCTAATCCCTTATCCTTAATCCTACTGTAGTAGGCAGCGCACTTGCAGCAGCTTTGGCGTTGCTTGCGTTATAGGCGACGGTAGCCACCTACCATCAAGTGGACCGTCAGCCTGTCTGCTGATCTTAATATATAAAAAAAGAAAAAAGTTTAGTCTCAATCGGCAGTTTCGTTACTATCAGTCAAGCTAACTATCCACTTGTAGGTGATATATAGGTGGCTTCCGACAAATATAAACACAAGCAACACCACTTAGTACAAGTGCGCTACAGACAGAAGTAGCCCCGTAAGGCCAATTTGGGTTACACAGGGGCTCCAAGCTTAATGCCCGCACTTCACCAAAGCACCCACCGAAACTGGGCAGAGATGCGTGCGGCGAGCGTTGAATGAGAGGAGAGGCCCGAGCGGGGCGGCTGCGGGCGGGTTGTGTCCACACGCTGCGTTGCGGCGTCTGAGCGGGCTACAAGGGGGGCCACTGCGGTGGATGTCCTACATAGAAATATGCATGGTATGCCACACTGTGCGCTCCGCACACGCGCCAGATTTAGAATAAGGTAGACGATGCGGGGAGGGGTGTATGCATTGCAATACTTGCAATACCGTAGGGGGCGGCAAGAATGGGCACATGCTTCAATTTTTTACGTATATTTTTAGTCAGAATTTAAAAAATTTAACAATAATGAAAAAAATATTAACATGGGCCACATTTCTGCCATAAGCACTTCGGCGCCACAGGGGTTTGTGTCTCCGCCGCGGCAGAATCTCTGTGGTGTGGCGCACTCCGCAACTATCGTGTGGACCGGCCCTAGGCAAAGCGGTGCTCATGACACAAATATGAGACTTCTGCATTCTTCTTCGCTGAAACGTATCCACTGGAGCTAAGCTTGCAGCCGCTATGGCGTTGCTTGTGTTATAGGCGACGGTAGCCACCTACCATCAAGTGGACCGTCAGCCTGTCTGTCGATCTTAACATAAAAAAAAGAAGATGAGATAAAGAAATAACAAAATCCTATTACTTTTTTTATTTATTTATTTATATACACACCAAAAGCCTAACATAACTACAAGTTCATAATTAACTTTAAAGTAGTATTAGGTTTATAATGTAAGCTAATTACAGGCATTAACAGCATTTACAGTAGAGAAGATATAAATAGATAAAAAAAACGAGATTTAAAATAGTTATTAATATTCATAGTTCATATTAGATTTAATTATTTAATTAAAAAACAAATAAAAGTAACACAATATTTACGCTCGGACAGAAACTACATACAATTCATATATAGGTACAGAAAGCAATTATAATTTTTTAGTAGTTGACTGAATCAGTAAGTCTCAGCAATTTAGTCTTGAAATCTTTAAACGAGTCACCAAAAATTTCCAAATGTGGCAATTTACAGTTTACTTTATTATAATCCAGGCGTTTCTAACGCATCTCCTCTCGTCTTCTCTTTGGTAGAGTCCGGGCCTCATACACCGTGGTGATAGATTGAGTACCAACAAACAATTTTAATTTGTATCTACTCACCCCACATCGAAACAAATTGAGTAATCGGTGTTCAAAGGAAATGAATAGCGCACGAAATATTGCGAACAATGACACGCTTTGTTTTTTTTTTATCACTTGTAACCGTGAACTGTGATCGGTTCTGCACGTACGTTTACTTGTCCTTAATTTATTTTATTTTATAGGAAGCAAAGATAAAGAGATTTGTCAGTGACAAGACAACTGATCCGCATAGAAATTTTGAAAGGGTGAAGGCGTGGTTACTGCCACTTGCTTTTTTTCTAGGAGCGACAGAAAATGTACAAACGACGTTTTAGATGAAATTTCCCAGTGAAATATCTGCAATGAAACTAGTTCTCATTCTGCAATTATCTTCCTTAATAACGACACTTCGAACTATTAGTACAGTATAATTACATAGTACAGTACTAGTACAGTATGTATGTGTTGTACATATAGGCGGACATCTAATTTTAGGGTCGGCGCAAACCGGAGGACGGCAGGGCAAAGTATTTAAATTTTTTCATAGTCTCATGTAATTTAAGTGTTTTTAATATAATTTAATTTTCATTCATGCTACGGCAACAATCGGCGTGCTGCGGCATTCCGGCGGCATCGCTGCAACTAGACCGCATGTTAAATACTTAGTGTTAAATCATAGTGTGTGCTTGAATAAATTAACAAAGTAATTTTCTGCTTATTACGTTCCTGGGGCCTTAGTCAAAGTAACATAACGATAACGATAACGAAGTTCGCAAGAATAAAATGTATGGAATGTATCACGTGATTTAGCGACGGCATGTTATGTCAATCCCATACATTTTATGTTTTTCGAACTTCGTTATCGTTATCGTTATGTTACTTTGACTAAGGCCCCTGCTCCTCTTCCTCTACATAAATTGCTAACAAAACTAGATTCCAAACAACCATTGTTACGAGTAACACGTTCGATAAACAACAACTGGCCGTCAGTGCGATTACAAAGTCAGGCGGAATGCTGCGAGACGCTGCGGCATGCCGCGACGTCCCGGAGCAAGCAGTAGTTGTGTGTGCGTTTAAGGCTAGAATATTCTAAGTCAACCAATTTTTGATTTAGTGGTAAACAATCAAAAATTCTTAATTTTTCTCGAAAAAAAAAAAATGTTATATCCTCGTTTCTTAATATCCTTGATGATTTTACGATTCAACACACGATACAACTTCACCAGATAATAAAATATTCCTAAAACAGGGAATTTTTGATCGTTTTTTTTATTAGTAATTAAAATATATTTATTTATTTATTTATTTTCAAGGAAAACTTACAGTGGCATATTTTATACAACATTTACTTAACAACTAATTTGACACCATTTACAAGTTTCCGCATATTGAATCTGTATATAAAATAAATAAAACCGTTTCTAATCAATTTTGAGCTAAGTAAAAAAAAGAAAAACTAATAGTAAGTAAACAAATAAGCAAAAAAAGAAAAAGAAAAAGTCTGCAAGGAAGAAGTCTACAGTGAACAATCGGACCAAGATTTTGAATGTAATTGTCTTATTTTATAAATCTTTGAATTACATAAATCGAGCTCTGGAAATTCGACTAAACTATTAACAAATTTGACAGATCTGGGAAAAAAAGAGTTCTTTCCATAATTTGTAGCGTAATGCCTGGAACTTAGCTGTGATGCCATCCTAACAGACATAACAGACCTACAAGGAACTTTTAAATTTATTTTTGATAGCAAATAAGGAGAATGCTCTAAGATATCATACTTTTACTCACGAAAAAAACGCCCACCTACTGCGCTCGAATATTGTGGCCTTAAACTAAGGCAGACTTTTGCATGCCATGCCGTCCTCCATTATGCGTTGGCCCTAATAGACGCTTCCACTGTACGTTACATATTAGCTAAAAAAGGTTAAAAAATGAAAACCATCACTTAAAATAAAATTCATATATGTTGAACTTAGTTTCTTCAATAAGGGAAAGCTAAAACATTATATTCGTAAAGCAAGATGATTATTGAGCCAGTTTTTAACGGCGTCGTAACCTGTCGTTACACCACCCCAAGCCTGCTCAGCTGCATTTTGTGTTTTCTCCCAAAATCCCATCAAAGTCTCCTTAATCTTGTTCGTTGCGGATTCATCACATACAGCAAAAGATACAAGCATGTGCAAGCATATCACCTGAAAATAAAATATAAAATACTCCTACAATTTATATAGAATTGTATTATTAAAAATAATTACCTACAATTTCAAATAGTTACACATAATGTTTTCCTATAAAATACTTATTCTAAACTAGCTGAGCCCGCAACTTCGCACGCGTGGAATAGCGTGTAACTTTTTTGTTTGTGAACCGATTGGAATGAAACAACGTTGGTATTCACTTACCATTAGCCTGTCTGCCTCCCTTTACAAACCTTTGTGACAGAAAATTAAACAATGTGTCGATATCTTCTTACTAGTAAAAGAATTATAGGAACATTCGTCGGCCAAAAATTAAAATACCACATTTACACTAGTACAAACTTTGTTGCAACAAATCTGAATTATATTGTAGTTTCACACTGTGTACTTATGCGGTAGAGGGCGCTAAACAAATTGTATCTACCAATCTATACTTCTATACTAATAACATAGGCTATTCACCCTCTCCCCATCTCCCCCTTTACATCCTCCATACATTATTGCCGTTTTCCACAAATAATATCTTATAAAGAGACGCGGACGAAGTTAGCTAATAATATAAAAATATTTTCCATTTTTTTTTTTTTTTTTCAAAATATTTATGAAAATAATGTGTGAGATATTAGGAGCCTTCGAAGAAGATTGGTTACATTTAAAATTTAAACTAAAATTTCACTAAAAAATATAATGATTAAATATTTTTTTATTGCTTACCAAAAATATGGTGTTCCTCAAACTATGCATATTTGCCTCAACAAATAATATAGACTGAAATAATTGTTGTTCCTGCGAAATGTCTTTGCCTACTAAATTGGAAAAGATGGTTTTAAGCAAATTTATGAAAAGAGCACGTACGATGATACATATCTTCACGTCTACAAAACTCATTTAACAAAATTAGTCACATTCTTAATTTATTCGGTGTCGGAAAAACACCTCATAATTTTAATAGATTTAAAAACTAACCATGAGAGTGAAATTAATAATTTTACTCGGAAATACTAGTAGAGTTTCCCAAAGCTGTGTAACATCGTTTTATCAAGTATAAAGATACTCGTAGGTACTATCTTTACTGCTCTCTTTCATAATATCCAAACAGTTAAATTTAAAAAAAAACCATGTGAACGTTACCGCCTCTCCTTCCCAAAAGGTTTAATAATAATAAAAAAAATGAACAGTCTCCCCAGATTTCAAATTTTCATTGCCTTAAGGTCGAGTTTCAAACCTGCCGAGATACGTTAATATTTATAATTTGTCATAATATCTTCTATTTCTGAAATAAGAGCTCGCCTTAAGCTCATATAAGATATTTGTATTTTTGTTTTTACCTAGGCTATGCGAAAGGTTACATTATTCATGAAGGTATCTATGCCTGCCTGAAAACTAATAGCAAATAACGTAATGCCGGTAAAAACAAATTTCTGATATGAATAAAAAAATAGGTGCTTTGTTTATTTAGTAATTAAAAAGGACTGCTTGTATACTAATGGTATTAGATAGTATTAGGTGGTTAGACTAGAGCCTGAGTGCTCAGAGTAAAGTTGTACACTCAAAGAAAAACTCAGAAGGGAATTTCTTGCAAAGTTCCCCAAAAGTTAATAATAATAATAATAATAATCTTTATTTGTTATGACCATGGGTATGGCAAATCTATGAGGTATGGTTTACCATGGTATGGTAAAATTGCATTGTGTGTTTCTAATATCCGAACTATGCACAGCGGCATTAGTATTATTCGCTACTGAACTCCGCATCTATGGCGGACAATACGGTCTTAAAAACTCAGAGTAGGCAATGATTAGAACAACTGTACAGCCAGTAGATAGAACACACAAGAGTGACTGCGTGTTCAAATACTATAATCATATTATTCTAATACTATTGTGTGAGCAATAGATCTTCGACAATGCCAACAATTCAACTCTGCAAAGCAATGTTGATTTACTCCTTGTGCGGCCCAATCTGAGCTTAATAGAGTCTCAAACGTAAAACACTATAGTTAGCTTTGTTCATCACAACACTTTTTAAAGCAAGAGCCTTCCAAATGATACCTAAATTCGACTTTGATTGAGATGTTCACACTTAAAATAGGAACTTTCTATGATATTATAAGGGAGTACCTTATAATCTAAGGTATCAACATAATATAAATGGAACCATTTATGCACTGATGACACATACCTGCGTCTTTTAAGCTAAATTCGAGACAATTGTCATCTAACATTGTCTGAATCGAAAACTTTAAGTCTGAGTGAAGGACATAAACCCAGTCCTTGTAATAGGCTTCCACAGTGCTATCTCACAGAAATGGATGCAACAGGTCAATTGATATGGATAAGAAACAGTATGGAGGGTATAGAAAAGAATAGCACCGAGTCTTGTGGACCAGCCGGCATTAACTGTCATGGTGTCGGAGTAACATCCGTAAACTGACTGATGCTTCGTCCAGCCTGGAAATCCGCTAATCGCACAATACCTCACGTGCGATTACATGAGACACCACCACCCCCTTACAGAAGACCACCGTAAAATAACAGCAAGTGTGCTGTTGTGTTTCGGTGAGTGAGTAAGGGATGCCAGAATCCATTTTCCTATCCCCCTACTAATCCCTTATCCTTAATTAGGATTAAGTAGGCTGCATAGGCTGCAGTAGGCTGCAGTCAGCAGCGTACTTGCAGCAGCTTTGGCGTTGCTTGTGTTATAGGCGACGGTAGCCACCTACCATCAAGTGGACCGTCAGCCTGTCCGCCGACCTTAACATAAAAAAAAATGTAACACATGTGCTATAAAAATTATGTGTGATGATCGCTGCGGCGCGGGCGGCGGTTTAAGAACAGAACTTTAGAATAGAATCGATAGAATAGCGAGCAGTAATATATATAACAGAAGTCGTACCAGCATAACAGTATCAGTATACCAGTGCCAGAACCAGTATAACAGAAATCAGAAATCAGAACTCAGATCAGATCATGTCGAGAGGACAGGGAGGGCTGTGAGGGGAGGTTGGAGGCCCTTTGTTCAGGGTCTGCGGACCCGCCTATTCAGATACCTAATCAGTGGTGGGTCGCTTGTGTGAAGCAACCTATTCAGATACCTAATCAGTTGGTGGTTCGCTTGTGTGAAGCAACCTATTCAGATACCTAATCAGTGGCGGTTCGCTTGTGTGAAGCAACCTATTCAGATACCTAATCAGTTGGTGGTTCGCTTGTGTGAAGCAACCTATTCAGATACCTAATCAGTTGGTGGTTCGCTTGTGTGAAGCAACCTATTCAGATACCTAATCAGTGGCGGTTCGCTTGTGTGAAGCAACCTATTCAGATACCTAATCAGTGGCGGTTCGCTTGTGTGAAGCAACCTATTCAGATACCTAATCAGTGGCGGTTCGCTTGTGTGAAGCAACCTATGCAGATACCTAATCAGTTGGTGGTTCGCTTGTGTGAAGCAACCAATTCAGATACCTAATCAGTTGGTGGTTCGCTTGTGTGAAGCAACCTATTCAGATACCTAATCAGTGGTGGTTCGCTTGTGTGAAGCAACCTATTCAGATACCTAATCAGTTGGTGGTTCGCTTGTGTGAAGCAACCTGTTCAGATACCTAATCAGTTGGTGGTTCGCTTGTGTGAAGCAACCTATTCAGATACCTAATCAGTTGGTGGTTCGCTTGTGTGAAGCAACCTATTCAGATACCTAATCAGTGGCGGTTCGCTTGTGTGAAGCAACCT
This sequence comes from Bembecia ichneumoniformis, assembly GCA_910589475.2. Lineage (NCBI taxonomy): Eukaryota > Metazoa > Arthropoda > Insecta > Lepidoptera > Sesiidae > Bembecia > Bembecia ichneumoniformis. The sequence goes on along the minus strand of OU342538.1, from coordinate 7,433,478 downwards.
ATTCAGATACCTAATCAGTGGCGGTTCGCTTGTGTGAAGCAACCTATTCAGATACCTAATCAGTTGGTGGTTCGCTTGTGTGAAGCAACCTATTCAGATACCTAATCAGTTGGTGGTTCGCTTGTGTGAAGCAACCTATTCAGATACCTAATCAGTTGGTGGTTCGCTTGTGTGAAGCAACCTATTCAGATACCTAATCAGTGGCGGTTCGCTTGTGTGAAGCAACCTATTCAGATACCTAATCAGTGGCAGTTCGCTTGTGTGAAGCAACCTATTCAGATACCTAATCAGTTGGTGGTTCGCTTGTGTGAAGCAACCTATTCAGATACCTAATCAGTTGGTGGTTCGCTTGTGTGAAGCAACCTATTCAGATACCTAATCAGTTGGTGGTTCGCTTGTGTGAAGCAACCTATTCAGATACCTAATCAGTGGCGGTTCGTTTGTGTGAAGCAACCTATTCAGATACCTAATCAGTGGCGGTTCGCTTGTGTGAAGCAACCTATTCAGATACCTAATCAGTGGCGGTTCGCTTGTGTGAAGCAACCTATTCAGATACCTAATCAGTTGGTGGTTCGCTTGTGTGAAGCAACCTATTCAGATCCTTCAGGAGTGCCTCAGGGATCCTTGTTGGGGCCGCTTTTGTATATAGCTTTCATTTATGACATAAAGAATTGCTTTACCCATTCTAAGTTTCTTTTATATGCAGATGATAAAAAGATTTACCGTAACATTGATAATCTCAGTGATGCTCATGCTTTGCAGGATGACCTCAACAGACTTCAGGATTACTATATCGCTAACAGAATTAATGTCAATGTATCGAAGTGCGCGCATATCACCTTCACAAGGAAGCATAAGCCCAATGATTACACTTACAAAATAGGCAACGCATGCATTCCCAAAAAATACGTGGTGAGGGACCTTGGCATAACACTGGACGCAAAACTTACTTTTAATTCTCATCTAGATAATATTGTGGGCAGAGCTTTTAAGAATTTGGGTTTTGTATTTCGGGTTAGTAAAGATCTTACTGATTTGTCCTGCGTAAAGTTGCTATACAACGCCTATGTGCGCAGTGTCCTAGAATTTGGTAGCCCGATTTGGAACCCACAGTATGTTACGCACAGGAATCATATAGAGCGCATACAGAAAAGGTTTGTGAGATGGCTTAATCGCCGTTCCCATCACATTCCCTTAAACTACGATGATTCTTGCAAACGTCACTCATTGATGACCTTGGAGGATAGACGCACTGTCTCCGATATGTCATTCCTCCACGACATTTGTTCTGGGACTCTTAATTGTCCAAAACTGCTGTCTGAAATGTTGCAGCTTCAGGCCGGGCCTAGGCGTGGAAGAAGGATCAAATTATTCCATGTCCCACTATCACGATCTAATTACGACCGTAACTCAGTTTTTCACAGATTACCCACAACATACAACGACAAGTTTATAGACTTGGACATTTTCCACCTGCCGAGAGCGTCCTTCAAGCGCAGTGTCGTGAATACACTGAAGGACAAATAAATAATCACTCACGCGCACACGCATACACACAAACATACACACACACACATCCTAACTCCAACTAGATTCTTTTCCCCATCTTCTTAAATCAATTTGTTTTCAACTTAATTTTCAACATAACTTGGGTACATAATAAAACCCTGTAAGTGGCAATGTGCTTTGTGATGTCTTTTTTGAGTATTATTTCTGCTGTATTGCTGTAGGGTTTTTGTTGAGAATAAAAATAAAAATAAAATAAAATACCTAATCAGTTGGTGGTTCGCTTGTGTGAAGCAACCTATTCAGATACCTAATCAGTGGCGGTTCGCTTGTGTGAAGCAACCTATTCAGATACCTAATCAGTTGGTGGTTCGCTTGTGTGAAGCAACCTGTTCAGATACCTAATCAGTTGGTGGTTCGCTTGTGTGAAGCAACCTATTCAGATACCTAATCAGTTGGTGGTTCGCTTGTGTGAAGCAACCTATTCAGATACCTAATCAGTGGCGGTTCGCTTGTGTGAAGCAACCTATTCAGATACCTAATCAGTGGCGGTTCGCTTGTGTGAAGCAACCTATTCAGATACCTAATCAGTTGGTGGTTCGCTTGTGTGAAGCAACCTATTCAGATACCTAATCAGTTGGTGGTTCGCTTGTGTGAAGCAACCTATTCAGATACCTAATCAGTGGCGGTTCGCTTGTGTGAAGCAACCTATTCAGATACCTAATCAGTGGCGGTTCGCTTGTGTGAAGCAACCTATTCAGATACCTAATCAGTTGGTGGTTCGCTTGTGTGAAGCAACCTATTCAGATACCTAATCAGTTGGTGGTTCGCTTGTGTGAAGCAACCTATTCAGATACCTAATCAGTGGCGGTTCGCTTGTGTGAAGCAACCTATTCAGATACCTAATCAGTTGGTGGTTCGCTTGTGTGAAGCAACCTGTTCAGATACCTAATCAGTTGGTGGTTCGCTTGTGTGAAGCAACCTATTCAGATACCTAATCAGTTGGTGGTTCGCTTGTGTGAAGCAACCTATTCAGATACCTAATCAGTGGCGGTTCGCTTGTGTGAAGCAACCTATTCAGATACCTAATCAGTTGGTGGTTCGCTTGTGTGAAGCAACCTATTCAGATACCTAATCAGTTGGTGGTTCGCTTGTGTGAAGCAACCTATTCAGATACCTAATCAGTGGCGGTTCGCTTGTGTGAAGCAACCTATTCAGATACCTAATCAGTTGGCGGTTCGCTTGTGTGAAGCAACCTATTCAGTAAGTCAGTAATTCAGCTATTCAGCTATTCAGTAAGTCAGTAATTCAGTAATTCAGTGAGTCAGTAAGTCAGTAAGTCAGTAAGTCAGTAAGTCAGTAAGTCAGTAAGTCAGTAAGTCAGTAAGTCAGTAAGTCAGTAAGTCAGTAAGTCAGTAAGTCAGTAAATCGGTAAATCAGTAAATCAGTAAACCAGTAAATCAGTAAATCAGTAAATCAGTAAGCCGGTAAATCAGTAAATCAGTAAGCCGGTAAATCAGTAAATCAGTAAATCAGTAAATTGGTAAGGCAGATACCTGTGTACTATATATATATGTAAAGGTGAGCATATTAGTATTAAATAATTCGCCACTGCTTAATTAAACTATTCTACGATTAAGCAGTTCGCGACAGGTGTCACTGATCATGTATTTTAGCTATGTATTAATAAATGACGTCTAAGTGCGTTCATTATTAACCATATTTAAAAAAAACTAACTAAGCTCGCAACTTCGTACGCGTGGTATTCGGTATAGCGAGTAACTTTTTTGTTTGTAAACTGATTGGAATGAAACAAGCACTAGTGAACAAAAACACATCAGTGAAAACCGCATTCAAATCGGTTACCCGTTTCAGAGATTAGCGTGCACAAACGCACAGACAAACCACAAAAATTTTAAAAACAATTTTTTTGACCTCGGTAACATAAGTAGTGTACAAATTGTTTATTTGAAAAAATATTTTATGTACAAACACGACTCGTTTACAATTTTATTACATGTATATAGATGACCACTACATTTCTTTGTTACTTATAGTATATTATGTATATTAGATATAAAATAAAATATTCGCTACATAATTTATTATTGATCAAAGTAAATGTGTTTATTTCGTTTCTCATTTTATGAGTGAAACGTGGTTATAAACTTCGTTCACGTTAATGTTGATTACTTTTTTTTATTTTTATTTTCAAGTAATTTAATAGAACAATAATACAGACGATGTTATTACATTTTTAATGGTCTGTTTGTCTGTATGAGACGTCGGTTCTATTTTTAATTAATTCTTACGAAATGTTAAAAAAATATTTGTGATCATATAATTATATTCAAATCTAGCCGAGCCCACCAAACAACTTCGTAGGTACGCGTAGTAGGTATAGCGCGTAACTTTTTTGTTTGTAAACCGATTGGAATGAAAAGAATACAGCTTATACAATACATCAGTGAAAACTGATGAGGTTTATACTTGTCAATTATTGTCTTTGTTTTGTAACCTTGGTAATGTTTTTTGTTGATTGTTAAGCTAAAGAAGTTTTAGTTTTGTTTTTATACATTGGAAACGTTGGTAGTGTACGGATAAGAAATATGTTATTTTAATTAAATGATAAATGAAAAAATATGGAGACTGCATTCAAATCGGTTAACCTGTTTCTGGATTAGCGTGCACAAATTAATGCTCAGACAAACAGACAAAACATCTAAAACCGAAATTTTTTGACATAAGTACAACGTGTACAAATTGTTTTTTTTTTTTTTCAATGTACAGATGTTTACGATTTTATTATATGTAGGTATCGATAGATATAGATTTCAGTAAAGGGTCCATTTTTTTATTTTATTCACAAATCAACTCTCTTAGAACTTTTCTTAGAACACATAGGATAGGACAGTTCGTATGTCGCTCGTAGTATGTTCAGTAAATAATGTTACGCATAGGATCGTCAGAAAAACATAAATAAATACAAATGAAATTTATATATAATCTCGTATAATTTTATATAATTCAATAATTTTTAAATACGAACCAAGTCATGTGAGAACATTAGATTCGGTACTTTATGGATACGTATATAAAATAATATAAAAGTAACTGTTATTTAAAAATATTATAACATCACGTTTTATTTTGTCCCTTGTACCTATATAATAGGTAATGTTCTTTTGAATATTAATAGTTAAAGGCACTTATTGACATCAACACCGGGAATAACGGCGAAGGAATATTTCAAAAATGTAAGTAACTTTCTTGTAAAGAGAAACAAAAAAAAAAGAAAAAATTATCTAACTGTTAAAAAGTCTCATAAATTTCAAAAGACCTTGAACCGATCTGGCATATCGACCCGCCGCCATTTTGATTATTTTCGAAATCGCGGCACATGGCGAAAGTGGTATGTATGAGTAGACAACGAAACATAATGTATGCACCTGTACCATTTCCGTTCTTTTGAGAATCTGGCCTTTTGAGAATCTGCCTTTTTGCGAATCTGTCCTTATGCGAACAAACCAACAGGCTCTATCCCGCAACAGCTACATGTCGACTGCGTGTGCGTATCATTGCGTAATAATGAATTGTAGTAGTATTTTTCTCGTGCTCCTAGTAGTATGTAATGTACCTTTTTTTTTAAGGAGGGGAAATAAATTTCCGCACTATCCCTCGCCGACGGGGACGGTCAACGAGGGGGTGTGTGGGACTCACCCGACGGGACGTATCGCCCCGCCGGTCCTACCCACTAAAACCGCCTCCATGATCCACCATCGGCAGTGATCGTGAGACCCGGAGTCACAGCGAGGCCTTATCCCCGGGCCCCACGCACCGCCATGTCCCTGCGGACCAGCATCCGTCACGGCAAGCCGTGTAAAAACTCCTCCTGTGGTGACCCGCTGGAACATCTGCAGGCCACCACTCCTTCACTGCCCGGTGTTGTGCGGGCGGCGCACTTCCCCATGTCCACCGCCCCCGAGCGAAGCGGCACCCCCATATTCCTCTTATCTGTCGCAGCGAGCAGTCAGCGAGGGAATTCGTAATCGAGTCAATCCTTTACCTCTTCTCCGCGGCACAACCATCCGCGGAGTCGGAGGCCGCTTCCACCTTCATCCTCCGGATGACCCCCGCTCGTGTGGCCGCTCATCTCATACGACATTATGGGTGAGCGGCCCATAGGAGTGTCCTCCTGACATTTCCCAACAATCGCGGCAGCCCAAGACGGGCTCCACCTCCTGTTGTCGTCGCGGAAGAGCTACTAGGCCGGGTGGCGAGGCCGGGTCTTCACTCTTTCGGACGACTGCCGAGGGTGGTTACTAGGCCGGTGCCCCGACACCGGGTGTTCGCCACCCCCCGCATGCCACGATTGCAGGTACTGTGCCAGTTGGTCCTTCCCAGCCGTATGAGCTCCGTCTTCGCATAAGTTGCCCGACTACCACTGTGCGTCAGAGCCGTCCGAGAGAATCCACTCGCTGCGACTCACCTGCCGATCCTCATCCGCAGTACCGAGTCCCATACCTCGGTCTGACTAACAAGGACCGGGGTGCCCTCTCTCTCACCGGCCACCAACCGCGCGGGCCGAGTACGGATTCTCGGCCCGCGCGAGCGATGACCGGTGAGTATGTAATGTACCTACTCTCTTCCAATAAACAGTAATAATAATAATCAACCTTGGGTCTGACGCCTATAGACACTTAATAAGTATATTTTTATTTTTAATGATTGTTGTTGTACACATTTATGTCGATCTTTACCTCCAAGGGTGCTTGCCTAACGTTTCAGGGGCACCGGGTTCGATTCCCGGCGGGGTCAACTTTGGAAATTTTAATATACCTAATTTTCAAAATTGACTCTGGTCTGGATTTGAAAAGTAGTGGTAGGGGTACACTGCGTTTCGCAGTCATTTGGGCAGCCCGCCTGGCGGCAGTAACCACCTCCTTACAGAATACCGCCGTGAAATAACAGCATATACGTGCTGTTGTGTTTCGGTGAGTAAGTAAGGGATGCCAGAGCCCATTTCCTTATCCCCTCCTAATCTCTCATCCAATCCTACTGTAGTCGGCAGCGCATTTGCAGCAGTTGTGGTGTTGCTTGTGTTATAGGCGACGGTAGCCACCTACCATCAGGTGGACTGTCAGCCTGTCTGTCGACCCTAAAAAAAACTTTAGGCTACCATGTTAACATTTTTTGTTCATCTTTGTGTCATCTACCTATACTTACCCCATAAATCGTGCGCCCCGATTTCGTAATAAAATGAAAACGGCGACGTGTCTATATGTCAGCTTCCTTACAAAAAAAAGTTCGAATCCCTTTGTAACTGTTTATTTAAGGATTTTTTTTTATTTATTCTAGGTATAAGTTCGTAATTCTGATGCTTGCGGTTATTGGAAGTTGTGGTGCGGTGCCTATATTAAATTCGCTTGCATCACCTCTTAACATTTTGTCGAAACCGACCACATATGTTGATGTTATAGTGCCATCGAAATCACAAGAATTATCTTCGCCACCTTGTCAATCGAATGATTGTCAATCGAAATAACTAATGCAGTAAATTATATATGTTTCTAAAAATTGTATGCATATTCTAATGGAGGTTTTTTCTTTCTATGCACTATATGAATATCTATAATTAAAAGTATTTGTGATCAATAAAAACACAACTTTTTTTTCAATAGTACAAACCCAATTCGTTATTGAACCATATTGACATCCAATGTAAGTACATTTTTTCAGGTTCAACCATATTTTTTTGTTACTTTCTAACAAATCCATATGTTAAAACGATTTAAACCTTTCTTACCTACTCGTATATTAAACTAAAATATTGCAACAAATTATACAATAATAAGTAAGTAATCAAAATTAAATTTCCTGAAGTACCTACATTTGTACAGCACATTCAAGTATTTTGCATATTGGCTCCATTTAACTGGTCATGTAATCATTTACATGAGCATTTATAGTATGGACTAGCTGAGCCCGCAACTTCGTACGCGTGGTATTCGGTATAGTGAGTAACTTTTTTGTTTGTAAAGGATTTGAATGAAACAAACCCTAAACGTTATGGTAAGCTTGCTACAATAAATCAGTGAAAACCGCATTCAAATCGGTTAAACTGTTTCTGAGATAAGCGTGCACAAACGCACAAACAGACAACAATTCTAAAAACTATTTTTTTGACCTCGTTACATAAGTACAACGTGTACAAATAGTTTTTATTTATTTATTAATCAGACCCATTTTTTTTTATTTTTTATATTTTATATATACAGTTTTATTATATGTATAGATGATTTTTATTTCTGCTTTATTATCTTTGAAAGTTCTGTCGTTACCATAACGAAAAGATTCTACATTTCTTTTTAGAGTAGATATTTCGTTCATTGTCTGACATTAACATAACACTACTGACGATTGGTCCAGACGTTTGTGTAGGAATTATTTGGCAATTAACAACTCCGAACAATTAACTTAATTTCTATGGAGTTTACAAGAAATTGATTGTGGACATCCCAATTGATATTTTTTATGTTAACACTAGCATTCAAGCTGTGTGATTACACAACGCCATAGGGGTAAGCTGCCGACTTTAATCAGATAAGGGATAGGGGATAAAGAATAGGGAAATGGGCTCCGGCATCAACAGCAGCGCACGAATTGTTATTTCAACATGGTCTTACCGTAGTATTAGGAAAGTTACTGCAGTCATTTTTTGACAGTGGAAACCAGGGTGCTATGTCACTTAAATTATAACATTAAAATACATATTATAAATATTTTTGTCCAAGCACAAAGCTTACTGATTGTATTTTTGTCCAAGCAGACAGGCTGACGGTTCACTTGATGGTAGGTGGCTACCGTCGCCTATAATACAAGCAACGCCAAAGCTGCTGCAAGTGTGCTGCCGATTACAGTAGGATTAAGGATAAGGGATTAGGAGGAGGGTAGGGAAATGGGCTCAATATCCCTTTATCTAAATATCGTACCAAAATGTACTGAATTTTACCAGACTGTCGACTCTGAAGATCATAATTTTCCTTACATAAATAGTAACTACTACTCACTTCCCAATTGATCCAATCCTACATCATGCTATGACATGCTATGACAGCTAAATTAGCGGAAGCAATCAAATTCCTATAAAATGTGTCCTACAATGCATTCGCAGAATCGTCGTAAGTTTCGAACGGACATAAAACTTCTAATGTGCTTTTTAACGTGATAGAAATGTGAGTATCTACGAGCAAATCAAAGGCAAGTGATTCCACGTACCCACACTTATGACGACTTCGCTGACCAGAAATAAATGTAAAATCAATAAAGTTTTATAAGAAATGTCTTGATGGTCTTGATGGTGGTTGATTGTGGTAATCATAAACAGATCAATAATAAGTCCAATAAATAAGTCAAGAGAGTGAAATAATGGATGCGCTGACATCAAAACACAATAGCACACGAGCTCTTGTTCCACGACTAGCTGAACTCGGCCACACGTCGCTGAGGCCCATACGGCGGCGACGACGCGACGGCGCGGCGCGGCGCGGCGGCGTCGTGTGCAAGGGCCCCGCGGTACTGGACACTGCTTATGCATATATAATACTATTTATCGTAGCGTAATGTTATATAACCTATAGCCTTACTCTATAAATGGACTATTCAAAACAAAAATAATTTTTCATTTCGAACCAGTAGTTACTGAGATTAGCGCGTTCAAACAAACAAACTCTTCAGCTTTATAATATTAAGTAAAGTATAGATTATTTTCTGTAAAGGTGCTTATTGCCTCAGTGGTGCATTGTGCCAGGTTGATTATTTATTAAGTTTCACTTTGCTTATAAGGCGTGGAATATGTTTTAATTAATAATCTTTGGTACTTTCCATTTTTCCCCATTAGGATTCTAATTACAACAACCTTGTCTTTTACATTTCAATTCAAAGATTTTTCTACAAAGGTACAAACTTATAACTTCTGTTTCTACCACAGTGACCTGTAACAAATAGTCACTATGAATTATCAGCACTTTTTCTTGTTCCTTTTCTGAACTTTATTGCTTTCTGCTCTATGAAACGCTTATAGCTGTTTTATAGGCTTGCTCTTAAGACAATGGCGAGTGAACCTATCTTCCGCTAAGTGAGTTTATGTCAAAAGGGTTTCAGGCTGACGCTTTATTGTTGGTGCCTATGTACTGACGCTTATATCCGAAATCAATATCAGGAGGAATATAAAGGTGGGAATATGGGAATCTCTTGCTCACACACCGAAATACAACTATAAAAGTTCAATTATTTCATTTCTGCAAGGACGTCGTTACTACCACCAGTTATGACTGCAGATCGAAGTATTATACCCTGGAATTGAAAAAAGAGAGTAAGTCTACAACATGAGCGCTAACAGCATTTGCCAGTTAAGTTACCTTAGTAGGACAATTATATCCTATTTGTTAATCGCCAAATGTTTAGGTACTAAGTTTTCAACAGGATAACAAGTTTCCTAATTTAAAAAAATACATTATTTTAATTTTTTCCTCGCCGCTTTACACGGTGAAAAATTGTTACACGTAACCGCTATGCCCTCTCCCGTTCGGGTCACATGGACGTCCGAGTTTCTCTATGGATTTATATACATGACTGACATATAATCCACTCTCTATAATACAGCTGAGGATTATTTTTTTTATTTTCATCCCTTAAATTTTGACAAAGTATGAAAATATTTTTAGCTGTGCTTTTAGCCACATTTTTTTCCATTTTTTTACCTGCTGTCCTTTAGCTCCATCGCAAGTGCGAGAGATGACGTTCACTTTGATGATAATTGAATATTAATAAACAAGTAAAAATGCAAAAAACAATAAATAGTAAAGAACCAATAAAAGCAATAATTAAAAGTAAACAATAAAACAAGTAAAATATTAATAACAAGTAAAACGAGGACTGTCGGCCGACAAGGGGGTGTGTGTGAATCACCAGACGGAACGAACCGCCCCGCCGCGCCGCGCCGGTCCTACCCACTAAAACCCCTCCATGTTCCTCAATCAGCGGCTATTGTGGGACCCGTAATCACAGCGAGGCCTTATCCTCGGACCCCACACGCCACCAGGTCCTTGCGAACCCATCTCCTTATACGTGCTACTTCCTGTGGCGACCCACGGAACATCAGTCTATGGGCCGTCACACCTCACTAATGTAATTCGGGCGTCAGTAGAGACAACTGACGCCCGGCGATCATTGTATGACGTGCGCCGCGGCGTATGCCCGACGACGTCGGCCTGCCCTTCGGCACATGGGACCGCTTGGGGGTCCTCTTCACGGGACCACTCCCTGGTCTCTTTCCCACTTAGAACCGCTCACAGACCGCTACCAATCATTACTCTGTCGACAGCAGGAGGCATCAAGCTACCCTAGGATAACAAAGCCAGTATCAATTATTATTGTTTCACCAAATTCATGTTGTTTCACTAAAAACTAAATGAAAACACAATAATGAAGAATTCATTTAAAAAATGAAACAGAATAAACCAAACCAGTTAGTTGTTAATGGGTACTTCGCAATTATAAATAATTCTTTGTTACCGTACAAGTTGAACCCGTAATTAGCTTTAGGTTATATAGAATCAAATACGAACTCATTTATTTACCAGAACAATAGTATCTAAGTATAAATATAACTAAAAATATACCTGAACCCCCCTGCCTTTATACATTAATTTAGATAAATAGTGGATTTAATGTACCTAACTATGCTCTGATTCTTGGCTTACTGTTATTGGCATATAATACTTGAAGCAAAAACTTTGGATCCTTGAAATTTAGTAGGTACACTTAAAATGTATATGAAGGACTGAAGAAAGCTAATACTTTTATATAATATGCATTAGAAATACATTAAATTAATTAAAATAAACAAAGATTTTAAACTGAATAGATCTGGCAAGACGAAAGAATCCGTAATGTGACATTTGGAACCACGTGGTACAAAATCGCTCAATCCATTGCAAAATTTGCTCAAGGAAACACCATTCTTTATTACATATGCATGATTATTACAATTCAAAATCAACAGTTGTAAATTTACAATCAAAACCTATTCAAACTGATTCTCAAGAAAATCAAACAAATCAGATATGTGAGACACAAGGTCACATATTGCATTCATGTCAAAATAATTCAACAAATTCAAATAATATGGTTAATGTAGTACTGGCAAAATTAATTGTTCAAGATGTTCACATCAGAACATGTCATGGTAATAAAAGTTTAATGTTAAATGTAATTGGTAAAAAATACTGGATAATAGGTATAAGGGCTCTCATAAAACAGTGTGTAAGACGTTGTATTATATACTTCAGGCAATCAGCAAAGCCCATACCACAACTAATGGGACAACTTCCCAAACCTAGAGTTGTGCCAAATAGGCCATTTTTAATCAGTGGGGTTGACTTTGCTGGCCCTGTTTTGTTAAAACTCTCCACTGGGAGAGGTTGTAGGATTCAGAAGGCGTAAATATCAGTATTTATATGTTTCGCGGTTAAAGCGGTTCATATTGAACTAGTATCAGGTCTTGACTCTGCAAGTTTTATAGCCGCCTTTAAAAGATTTACAGCTCGCAGAGGCCATTGTAAGCAGTTGTGGAGTGATTGTGATTTTGTAGGTGCAAATAAAGAAATTAAATTCATGGAAGAACAATGTAAAGTTAATTTGCCTATTGAAATTCTCAAACTTGTTGAAAATGACGGTACTGAATGGAAATTTAACCCACCCAGCTCTCCACATATGGGTGGCCTCTGGGAGGCTGCAATTAAATCAACTAAATATCACTTAAAACGTATGTTAAATAATGTTAGGTTAACGTTCGAAGAATATAGCACTCTTCTCACACAAATTGAAGCTTGTTTAAACTCACGCCCACTAGGGACCAGTGCTGCTTCTATTGATGAACCTGGATTTCCGACACCTATAACCCCAGCTCATTTTCTTATTGGAGAATCATTAATTGTAATACCTGATGAACCTGTAACTAATGTAAAGGTGTCTTGGGTTCAGCGATGGAAGTATATACAACAGTTATTGCAAAACTTTTGGCGAATGTGGCAAAATGATTATTTATTGTCTCTACAAAAGCGTTGTAAATGGAATCATTCTACATTTGATATTAATATAGGTGATGTAGTAATTATTATCAATAACAACTTGCCTCCAGCAAAATGGTGCTTAGGTAAAGTAATTGAAAAACACCCTGGCTCAGATGGACTGACCAGAGTGGTTTCTCTAAAATGTAATGATAGTATAATTAAAAGACCAGTAATTAAGTTATGTAAATTACCTATTGAAGAAGATCTCTGATTTTATTTTGTCTAATCGAATGTGGCGTATGGTTTGTTTATTTCTATTTTTATGTGTATGAACTGTGTATATTTAAAGAACTTTACTGTTCTTTGGGTGGCGGTATGTTAGGGTTAAAATTGTTACAGAATGGTTAAAAAAAAAATTGTCTTTGACATCTGTCAATGGTTTATCTGTTATCCGTTTCCGTTTATGTTATACAAAAAATGTCATGTTAAGAATTGAGAAAGTTTTATATTATTGTAGAATTGTAATAAGAAAAAGTAATAAATACAAACACCAGTGCAACAATCAAAAAATATCATTTAATTGAGTAATCACCGCAACACATAATTTTCATACATTTAAAAACTAACCATGAGAAGTATGAAATGAGAGTGAAATTAATAATTTTACTCGGAAATACTACTGGAGTCTCCCAAAGCCGTGTAACATCGTTTTATCAAGTATAAAGATACTATCTTTACTGTTCTCTTTCATATTCAAATAGTTAAATTAAAAAAAATATTTTTCATGTAAACGTTACCGCCCTCTCCTTCCCAAGAGGTTTAATAAAAAAATGAATAGTCTCTTTAGATTTCAATTTTTATTGGTTTAAGGTCGAGTTTCAAGCCTGCCGAGATACGTTAATACTTATAATTAGTGATAATATCTTCCGCTTATGAAATAAGAGCTCGCCTTAAGTTCATATAAGATATTTGTATTTTTGTTTTTACCTAGGCTATGCGAAAGGCTTCATTATTCATGAAGGTATCTATGCCTGCCTGAAATCTAATAGCAAATAACGTAATGCCGGTAAAAACAAAGTTCTGATATGAATTAAAAAGTAGGTGCATTGTTTGTTTAGTAATTAAAAGGACTGCTTGTATACTAATGGTATTAGGTAGTATTAGGTGGTTAGACTAGAGCCTGAGTGTGCTGCCAACTCTGGAAAGTTGTACACTCAGAGAAAAACTCAGAAGGAAATTTCTTGCAAAGTTCCCCAAAAGTTAATAATAATAATAATAATAATAATATAATTTGATCCCGATCAGCCTCAGGGACAATCTGAGGCGGTTGGGATTCCGTGGCGGTTCCCTCCCGGGCCAGATGCAGAGAGCGGTGCTGCTCAATACGGCCAGAATAGTGCGTCGGTTTCTGTCCTTGTCGCCCTGAACCCCGACCGACTGTGCTTCTGTCGGGGGTAACACCATCTCCCCCTCATTTTGGCTTTTGGAGGGGGAGACGAGTCAAAATTAAGATAATAATCTTTATTTGTTATGACCATGGGTATGGCAAATCTATGAGGTATGGTTTACCATGGTATGGTAAAGTTGCATTATGAGTTTCTAATATCTGTAAATTTTAAAATAAATAAATAAATATCCGAACTATGCGCAGAGGCACATTATCCGCTACTGAACTCCGCATCTATGGCGGACAATACGGTCTTAAAAACTCAGAGTACCTAGGCAATGATTAGAACGTACACCCAGTAGATAGAACACACAAGAGTGACTGCGTGTTCAAATACTATAATCATATTATTCTAATACTGTGTGAGCAATAGATCTTCGACAATGCCAACTGAGCTTAATAGAGGCTCAAACGTAGAATACCAGTTAGCCTTGTTCATCACAACACTTTTTAAAGCAATGTCACGGAGCGGGAGTTATGAAGAGTTCAGGCTCTTTTAATCCTCCCGTCCCGTTTGCTCAGTAGCTTAGTCGGTAGAGTACGAAAAGAAAAATAAAAGGGGATTACTTTTAAAAAATTTATTAGAACACAAGGTTTTAGGATAATTAATTTTACACAAGAAAGGGAAATTGTGAAGTATGTGGGGAAAGTAGTGTTGGTGGTGTGGAGTTTACAGGAATAAACTATTTAGATCTAATAGATAACGTGTCACTTAATTAATGTCTCTACATTTCCCCGTGACCGGACTCTTGTGGGAAAACTCTAGTAGGCTGGCAGAGACCCTATAGTACCAGCACCGTCAGGTCACTATCACTTTCCACTACGCGAGTAGACTCTTATATGGTTCGAAACCCTTAAAAGACCGACTATTACTGGTGGACTGAAAGGCACAACCTGTCGCAATGAACACCGGAGATGGGTTAGCACTTCCTTCCTCCACTGGTGGACTGAGGGGCACACACTGTGTCCATGAACACCGGAGATAAGCTAGTACTTCCTTCCTCCACTGGTGGATTGAAGGGCACACACTGTGTCGATGAACACCGGAGATAAGCTAGTACTTCCTTCCTCCACTGGTGGATTGACGGGCACACACTGTGTCGATAAACACCGGAGATAAGCTAGTACTTCCTTCCTCCACTGGTGGATTGAAGGGCACACACTGTGTCGATGAACACCGGAGATAAGCTAGTACTTCCTTCCTCCACTGGTGGATTGAAGGGCACACACTGTGTTGATGAACACCGGAGATAAGCTAGTACTTCCTTCCTCCACTGGTGGATTGAGGGGCACACACCTCGGTAACATAAGTACAACATGTAAAAAATGTTTTTTTTTTTTTTTAAATGTTTTATGTACAAACACGACTCGTTTACAATTTTATTATATGTATATAGATGACCACTACATTTCTTTGTTACTTATAGTATATTATGTATATTAGATATAAAATAAAATATTCGCTACATAATTTATTATTGATCAAAGTACATAAATGTGTTTATTTCGTTTCTCATTTTATGAGTGAAACGTGGTTATAAACTTCGTTCACGTTAATGTTGATTACTTTTTTTTATTTTTATTTTCAAGTAATTTAATAGAACAATAATAATACAGACGATGTATTTACATATTTAATGGTCTGTATGTCTGTATGAGACGTCGGTTCTATTTTTAATTAATTCTTACGAAATGTTAAAAAAAATATTTGTGATCATATAATATATTCAAAACTAGCCGAGCCCACCAAACAACTTCGTAGGTACGCGTAGTAGGTATAGCGCGTAACTTTTTTGTTTGTAAACCGATTGGAATGAAAAGAATACAGCTTAAATACAATACATCAGTGAAAACTGATGAGGTTTATACTTGTCAATTATTGTCTTTGTTTTGTAACCTTGGTAATGTTTTTTGTTGATTGTTAAGCTAAAGAAGTTTTAGTTTTGTTTTTATACATTGGAAACGTTTGTAGTGTACGGATAAGAAATATGTTATTTTAATTAAATGATAAATGAAAAAATATGGAGACTGCATTCAAATCGGTTAACCTGTTTCTGGATTAGCGTGCACAAATTAATGCTCAGACAAACAGACAAAACATCTAAAACCGAATTTTTTTGACATAAGTACAACGTGTACAAATTGTTTTTTTTTTTCAATGTACAGATGTTTACGATTTTATTATATGTAGGTATCGATAGATATAGATTTCAGTAAAGGGTCCATTTTTTTATTTTATTCACAAATCAACTCTCTTAGAACTTTTCTTAGAACACATAGGATAGGACAGTTCGTATGTCGCTCGTAGTATGTTCAGTAAATCATGTTACGCATAGGATCGTCAGAAAAACATAAATAAATACAAATGAAATTTATATATAATCTCGTATAATTTTATATAATTCAATAATTTTTAAATACGAACCAAGTCATGTGAGAACAGTAGATTCGGTACTTTATGGATACGTATATAAAATAATATAAAAGTAACTGTTATTATAAATATTATAACATCACGTTTTATTTTGTCCCTTGTACCTATATAATAGGTAATGTTCTTTTGAATATTAATAGTTAAAGGCACTTATTGACATCAACACCGGGAATAACGGCGAAGGAATATTTCAAAAATGTAAGTAACTTTCTTGTAAAGAGAAACAAAAAAAAGAAAAAATTATCTAACTGTTAAAATGTCTCAAAAATTTCAAAAGACCTTGAACCGATCTGGCATATCGACCCGCCGCCATTTTGATTATTTTCGAAATCGCGGCACATGGCGAAAGTGGTATGTACGTATATGAGTAGACGAAACATAGTGTATGCACCTGTACCATTTCCGTTCTTTTGAGAATCTGGCCTTTTGAGAATCTGCCTTTTTGCGAATTTGTCTTTTTGCGAATCTGTCTTTTTGCGAATCTGTCCTTATGCGAACAAACCAACAGGCTCTATCCCGCGACAGCTACATGTCGACTGCGGTGCGTGTCATTGCGTAATAATGAATTGTAGTAGTAGTTTTCTCGTGCTCCTAGTAGTATGTAATGTACCTACTCTCTTCCAGTAAACAGTAATAATAATAATCAACCTGGGGGGGTCTGACGCCTATAGACACTTAATAAGTATATTTTTATTTTTAATGATTGTTGTTGTACACATTTATGTCGATCTTTACCTCCAAGGGTGCTTGCCTAACGTTTCAGGGGCCCCGGGTTCGATTCCCGGCGGGGTCAACTTTGGAAATTTTAATATACCTAATTTTCAAAATTGACTCTGGTCTGGATTTGAAAAGTAGTGGTAGGGGCATATTGCGTTTCGCAGTCATTTGGGCAGCCCGCCTGACGGCAGTAACTACCACCTTACAGAATACCACCATGAAATAACAGCATATACGTGCTGTTGTGTTTCGATGAGTGAGTAAAGGATGCCAGAGCCCATTTCCTTATCCCCTCCTAATCTCTTATCCAATCCTACTGTAGTCGGCAGCGTTTGCAGCAATTGTGGTGTTGCTTGTGTTATAGGCGACGGTAGCCACCTACCATCAGGTGGACTGTCAGCCTGTCTGTCGACCCTAAAAAAAACTTTAGGCTACCATGTTAACATTTTTTGTTCATCTTTGTGTCATCTACCTATACTTACCACATAAATCGTGCGCCCCGATTTCGTAATAAAATGAAAACGGCGACGTGTCTATATGTAAGCTTCCTTACAAAAAAAGTTCGAATCCCTTTGTAACTGTTTATTTAAGGATTTTTTTTTATTTATTCTAGGTATAAGTTCGTAATTCTGATGCTTGCGGTTATTGGAAGTTGTGGTGCGGTGCCTATATTAAGTTCGCTTGCATCACCTCTTAACATTTTGTCGAAACCGACTGCTATTTTTGATATGTTAATGCCATCGAAATCACAAGGATTATCTTCGCCACCTTGTCAATCGAACGCTTGTCAATCGAATGCTTGTTAATCGAATCCTGTAAATACTAATGCAGTAAATTATGTTTCTAAAAATTGTATGCACTTTCTACATGGAGGTTTTTTCTTTCTTTGCACTATATGAATATCTATAATTAAAAGTATTTGTGATCAATAAAAGCACAACTTTGTTTTTTTTTTTTTTCAATAGTACAAACCCAATTCGTTATTGAACCATATTGATATCCAATGTAAGTACATTTTTTCAGGTTCAGCCATGTTTTTTTTTTTTTGTTACTTTCTAACAAATCCATATTATTATGTTAAAACGATTTAAACCTTTCTTAAATCGTGTACTAAACCTACTCGTATATTAAACTAAAATATTGCAACAAATTATACAATAATAAGTAAGTAAAAATTAAATTTCCTGGAGCTTAAAATCGGAATACTTACCTACATTTGTACAGCACATTCAAGTATTTTGCATATTGGCTTCATATAACAGCCATATAACATCAGTCAATACATGATTACATGAGCATTTATAGTATGGACTAGCTGAGCCCGCAACCTCGTACGCGTGGTATTCGGTATAGTGCGTAACTATTTTGTTTGTAAACTGATTTGAATGAAACAAACAATAAATGTTATGGTAAGCTTGCTACAATACATCAGTGAAAACCGCATTCAAATCGGTCAATCCATTTCTGAGATAAGTTTGCACAAACGCACAAACAGACAACAATTCTAAAAACTATTTTTTGACCTCGTTACATAAGTACAACGTGTACAAATAGTTTATTTTTTTAATTTAATATTCAGACACAATTTGTTTTTAAAATTAATAACATTTGATATTACATTAAACCATAAAAGTATTACTCTGTATAAATACGACTTAATATATCTATATAATTAAAAATGAATTGCTAAATAGGTAACATAAAACATAAAAATAATTATTATAAAGGGCTCAGGCGTCGTAATATTCCTCCGCTCCGCTATCAGCTTTAGGTAACGTGCCCAGAAGGCTGGCGGCATTGCCACGTTGGATGGCAATGCTTATTCTTTGTGCAAAGTAAAAGCCAGCCCTCTGGTCGCGTGAAGTGCCGATCAGTCGTTTGGAGATTTCTTTAAAAAGGGAATGGGCACTCGGGCCCCATGGCCCTAGTGTTTCTACCCCAAACGGCTCAAATATGTAGTCACCAATAAGTTTGCTGTATTTGCGTCGTTTGAGTGTTTCCGCGGATGCAGCAGCGGTCCCGGCGCAGCCTGCTGTGCTTGGGAGATGTGATGGCGCGAGGGTGTCGACGCATCTAGCATCCCACACCAATGGTCTACCTATCTTCCAAGGCAGTAATGACATGCCATCCGGTCTCTTCCCATCATCTCGTGACAAGCCATTTGGTTCGAGTAAGGCAGGTACACCGGCGGCAACAAGAGCACGGCGGATAATGTCGTTGAGATGCGCGTGTCGCGGAATGCGGCCTGCACTTCTGCTGCATGATAGGCCATGATGCCCGAGGTGATCGACGGCCTCACTACAGCAACATCGGTGCGGAGAAACACACGGGACGCCCAGACGTAGGCAAGTGGCGATACGGAAAGTACTGTTATCGAGCATAGTTCCTATATTAGGCGACGGGAGTGCATGAAGCCATGCCCCTGACTCCCATTTACCCGCAGCCAGCAGACGAGCACGCTCGGCCGCACTGGAAGAAGTATCAAGAAGATAATTTCTAATATTGCAACAGAGCGGCTCATCCCACTGTCTCTGGGAGAACGGGTTGGTCGGAAGGTCAGTGTTCGGGCAAGCTAACCGCCAGGCGTTCTGTGCTTCGGACTTGTACAGCAATTCCGGATTAACCAGTGTAGGAGATAAAATTTTCCTGGTTAATGCTTCTGTGCTGTATATGGAAGACAGAAAGGCTGGTAAACTTACATCAGAAATTTTACGGATGCCGAGACCGCCCAGGCGAGCTGGTAAGGTCGCCTGTTGCCATGCCCGGTCATTTATTTCCATTCTGACACGCTTGTTTCGTCTATCCCTGACAAGAGGTCAAGTGCCGAGAGCCTGGAAGCTTGCCAATGTACAACCTGTGCCAAAAAAAGGTAGCCGTGCGGATCCTGTCAATTATAGACCGATTTCGATCACCTCTGTAATCTGCAAGGTTATGGAGCGTGTCCTTAATAATAAGCTCCTGACGTACCTGGAAGAGAATGACCTCCTCAGTGACAGTCAGTATGGGTTTCGCCGAAAACGGTCAACTGGAGATCTTCTTGCGTACGTCATCCACCTTTGGAGTGAGGCCATAGAGAAGAATGGAGAAGCACTTGCTATCTCTTTGGACATCTCGAAGGCTTTCGATAGGGTCTGGCACGGGGCCTTGATTGGCAAGCTCTCCGCTTATGGCCTTCCATCTGGGCTGTGCACCTGGATATCCGATTTCCTGAGTGATCGATCGATACGAGTGGTCATAGATGGCTGCACGTCTGATGAAATGGCGATCAACGCCGGAGTTCCTCAGGGATCGGTACTCTCTGCAACTCTTTTTCTGCTGCATATAAATGACCTGCTAAAACCCGGTATTGTTGGGTATGCAGATGATAGCACAGTGGTAGAGAGATATCTTTCTGATGCACGATCCAGTGGTCTTCAAACCCAGGAACTTAGGGAGGCCATGATTGAGCGCATTAATTTTAAACTACTTGAGGTGTCCCAATGGGGCGATTCCAACCTCGTCAAATTTAATGCCTCAAAAACTCAGGCGTGTCTATTCACTGCAAAAAGGAGTCCCTTTCAACTTACTCCAACTTTCCGGGGTAATCCTGTGGAAATTTCTGACCATCTGGATCTCTTGGGTGTCACCTTATCATCAACCTTGAACTTCCGCTCCTTCATTGAGTCCAAGACAAAAATTGCTGCAAAAAAGCTTGGCATTCTGAGCAAGGTACGACGGTATTTCGCGCCTAAACAGCTCCTTGACCTTTATAAGGCTCAAGTTCGTTCTTGCTTGGAATACTGTTCCCACTTGTGGGGCGGTTCCGCTAAGTATCAGCTTGAGGCCTTGGACGCTGTTCAGAAGCGAGCCATAAGACTCATTGGCGATGACTCCCTTACCGGGGCTGGCTTGCAGAGTCTTGAGCACAGGCGCTTGGTAGCCAGCCTTTCGGTGTTCTACAGGATTTACTTCGGAGAGTGTGCGTTAGACTTGCACCAGCTAGTCCCCCCTAGCCCCTTCTACCATCGGACAACAAGGCGCACATTTAAATGTCACCCTTATATGGTTGATATACCTAAAATCCGCACGTTGCGGTTCGGGTCAAATTTTTTGATTCGAACTGCTAGCGTGTGGAACCAACTTCCAGCACCCTTGTTTCCACAACACTACAACCCTGGACTCTTCAAGTCGCGAGTGAATCGGTTCTTAATAGACAAGCATGCTCCATCTTAGATCGCGTCATCACTTACCATCAGGTGAGACTGCGGTCAAATGCTTGATCTATCATTATAAAAAAAAAAAAAAAAAAATTAAAAATTTTGCATAAAGTGCTACGAATAATTTCGTCCATTTTTTCTAAAAGTGCCGAATGTTTCCACAAAGGGGTAGATCTAAGGGTTTGTGTAAATTTAGGGACAAAAAGGCAATGCCGGATGATTGTAAATGCCGAATGCATATTAATTTCGTATAGCCGGTCGGTTTGTTTGTTTTTTAATTTTTAATATTTTATATATACAGTTTTATTATATGTATAGATGATTTTTATTTCTGCTTTATTATCTTTGAAAGTTTTGTCGTTACCATAACGCTAAGGTTCTACATATCTTTTTAGAGTAGATATTTCACTCATAACACACATAACACTACTGACGATTGGTCCAGACGTTTGTGTAGGAATTATTTGGCAATTAACAACTCTGAACAATTAACTTAATTTCTATGGTTTTTACAAGAAATTGATTGTGGAGATCCCAATTGATATTTTTTAGTTTAAAACTAGCATTCAGGATGAAGATCCACTTGAAGCTGTGTGATTACACAACGCCATAGGGGTAAGCTGCCGACCTTAATCAGATAAGGGATAGGGGATAAAGAATAGGGTAATGGGCTCCGGCATCAACAGCAGCGCACGAATTGTTATTTCACCGTGGTCTTACCGTAGTATTAGGAAAGTTACTGCAGTCAATTTTTGACAGTAGAAACCAGGGTGCTATGTCACTTAAATTATACCATAAAATACATATTATAAATAGAAGATATATTATAACAAAGCTAACTAATTGTATTTTTGTCCAAGCAGACAGGCTGACTGTTCACTTGATGGTAGGTGGCTACCGTCGCCTATAAAACAAGCAACGTCAAAGCTAGGGAAATGGGCTCATTATCCCTTGACCTTAATATCCGTACCAAAATTAACCGAATTTTGCCAGACTGTCGACTCTGAAGATCATAGTTTTCCTTGACATAAATAGTAACCACTACTCACTTCCCACTTGACCCAATCCTACATCATGCTATGTTATTGACCCAAAATCGTCAGCTAAATTAGCGGAAGCAATCAAATTCCTATAAAACGTGTCCTACAATGCATTAGCAGAATCGTCGTAACCTTCGAACGGACATAAAACTTCTAATGTGATTTCTAACGTGATAGAAATGTATCTACGAGCAAATCAAAGGTAAGTGATACCACATACCCACACTTATGACAACTTCGCTAACCAGAAATAAATGTATCGATAAAGTTTTATAAGAAATGTCTTGATGGTCCACTTGATGGTGGTTGATTACAACCTTCCATAAACAAATCAATAATAAGTCCAATAAACAGTCCAAGAGAGTGAAATAAGAGAATGCGCTCTGACATCAAAACACAATGCACATGAGCTCTTATTCCACGACTAGCTGAACTCGGCCACGCTTCGCTGCGGCCCATACGGCGGGGCGCGCGGTACTGGACACTGCTTATACATATATATAATACTATTTATCGTAGCGTGATGTTATATAGCCTATAGCCTTCCTCGATAAATGGACTATTCAAAACAAAATGAATTTTTCAATTCGAACGAGTAGTTCCTGAGATTAGCGCGTTCAAACAAACAAACCTTCAGCTTTATAATATTAAGTATAGATTATTTTCTGTAAAGGTGTGTTTATTGCCTCAGTGGTGCATTGTGTCAGGTTGATTATTTTTTAAGTTTCACTTTGCTTATAAGGCGTGGAATATGTTTTAATTAATAATCTGTGGTACTTTCCATTTTTCCCCATTAGGATTCTAATTACAACAACCTTGTCTTTTTCATTTCAATTCAAAGATTTTTCTACAAAGGTACAAACTTATAACTTCTGTTTCTACCACAGTGACCTGTAACAAATAGTCACTATGAATTATCAGCACTTTTTCTTGTTCCTTTTCTGAACTTTATTGCTTTCTGCTCTATAAAACGCTTATAGCTGTTTTATAGGCTTGCTCTTAAGACAATGGCGAGTGAACCTATCTTCCGCTAAGTGAGTTTATGTCAAAAGGGTTTGCAGTCAGGCTGATGCTTTATTGTTGGTGCCTATGTACTGACGCTTATATCCGAAATCAATATCAGGAGGAATATAAAGGTGGGAATATGGGAATCTCTTGCTCACAGACCGAAATACAACTATAAAAGTTCAATTATTTCATGATTATTTTCTGCAAGGACGTCGTTACTACCACCAGTTATGACTGCAGATCGAAGTATTATACCCTGGAATTGAAAAAAGAGAGTAAGTCTACAACATGAGCGCTAACAGCATTTGCCAGTTAAGTTACCTTAGTAGGACAATTATATCCTATTTGTTAATCGCCAAATGTTTAGGTACTAAGTTTTCAACAGGATAACAAGTTTCCTAATTTAAAAAGTTTTCTTCGCGGCTTTACACAGTGAAAAATTGTCACAGTAGGTTATTACAGACGTCTGTCTGTAATCTTTCTTATTTCTTATTCCTATAATCATATGGATAAAAAAAGAAGACACTATGTCCTTCTACTAGACACAAACCTACTCCTTTGAAAGTTATGGGACTACATCCAACGCTATAATATCCAACTGTGATTTTCGAATTTTCCTCACATTTAGAATATAATAGGTTTGTTACAAATGACGGACACAATCGAAAATATTCCAAGCTGAAGACCAGTTATCACAGCTATATTAATACAGTAAATATTTGATTCAAATAACCACTTATTCAGACAGTAGAATCTTAAGCGACTGTCAACTTAGTTAACATTTTCAGCTACTTTGAATTTTTCTCCACTAAATGAATACTTGTTTGCTTCAAAGATAAGAAACAATTAAAATAATTGTTCGGAAGGTAAGTATTTGTAACACTAATTGATGTTACACTTTGTAGATAAACGCCGGCAGTGTTAATTGCAACTGGTTTTCCACTGAAAAGGCTTTATAAAGGTCTCTTGCGGCAATATTGAAATGAAGCCTATTGGCAGGATCATTTAAATATTTGAGTAGAGTTTGCAAAAGCAATTAACTCCGTGAACAATGTTGACTAAGTGTTTTATTATTCTAGCGATCGCTCTGGTATTAGTTCGTGGTGATGACGATACAGCTAAATATGAAGGTTTTCAATCTGGACCATATTCATGGCATCCTATGTTTGGAGACCGCATGAAACCCTACAAAGCAAAGATGCCTAGAGATGATGAAAAGGTTTATATTCAAAGCAATGCTATTGCAGAGAAGCCATTTGTTCCAACGCCTTACTTTCCGGGATACTACAATTACCCGTATTTAATGTACGGAGATATGTCTGCGGTGTACCATCCAACAATATACACGTACCCTGATAATGTGATTTATGTGATCAGAAAAGGTAATACGGATAAACCTAGTGTTCCAAAAAACAAAATGTAATTTTAGTGTTATTTATATTGCACCGTAGGTGTATTTATTTAGGATTAGAATAGATATAAAGATTAAGATGGACACAATAAAATAGTAAAAATAGAAGAATTTAAACGCATTTTCATTATAAAGGAAATTAATTTATTGTTTTAAGCACGATTTCAAGTAATTTTTCAATCGTCATAAAATTTTTACAATAAAATATTAATAGGGATTCGATATAGCCTTAGGATCATAAAACATAGAAAGATGTTCTCATCAGTAACTGATGATACCAACTGATAACTGATGATTTCTCACCAGTAAAACCAGGGTAAATGGGCATTTACTGGGTAAGCGTGGTCCACCTTCGGCCGCATCTGCACCTCACATCAGGTGAGATAGTGGTCAAGCGCTACCTTGATTTAATAATAAAAAAAACTAACGCTGTCAAATAAACGAAAAAATATCCTTCTTTTATAAGATTTCCGTTATTACTGGCACAAAATTAAAAGCGCAACTTCTTAGGTGGACCTTTACCATAATTTTTTGTAGAACACGATCTCCAGAATAAATATTTAATTTTATTCGTTAAATAAATCACAATTCAAAACACACATCTAAGAAACTGTCATCTCTTCTGTAGTAATAAGAGTTTGCGGATTATTCATAGTGATTTGAGGGATTGTCTTCAAAAACATCTTTTCTGAGTTTTTATTCTAAATAAATATTGACATAATTGGAATGAAGTTTATATAACTTGTAGAATTTTCATTAGTTTTAGCTTTTTTTCTTATTCAGCCATTGAACGGTCCGGGCATTTTACTCATCCAATTGCTGGTATTGAATTTTGTAATCCAGTCCGGTGCCCCTTGCAACCATTCGTTCGATTCACCGCCACCGAAATGCTGTCCAAGGATATTGTACCAAGGTTGCTCAGTAGACGCAGTAGCAATCGCACCGGAATCCTTCGTAGACTCGTCATCAACTTGTCCACAGACTCGTCCGAATAAAACACACGGAAACAAATTCAAACTCACGACGAGCAGAAGCAATCTTACACTGTTGATCTATAACAGGAAAAATATATATGTATATATATAAATCGATATATACATATATATATCGATTTATATATATGTGTATGTGTGTTTCCTTCAAATATATACACATCGTACCCAGTTTTTCTGGAGTTAGGTTTTCTACATACGACCTATTCTCTGTTTAATTTATGACCAATTAAAAGAAGGATTCATTAGATTCTTACTTTTACAACACAACATAAAGTAATTTATTTAAGTTATCTTAACTAATTTTGCAGCCCGTTGCATGAGCGGTTAGGGTGATTGCCTTAACGCTTTGTTGTAGGGTTCACGGGTCAACCTTCAAAAATGAACTTTTCAAATTTGGCTCTGGTCTGGTTCTGGAAAGTAGTGGTAGGCAGTCATTTGGGCACCCCGTCTGGCGGCAGTAACCACCACCTTACAGAAGACCACCGTGAAATAACAGCACGTGTGCTGTTGGAAGGGAGGTCAGAGCCCATTTCCCTATCCCCTCCTAATCCCTTATCGGCAACGCACTTGCAGCAGCTTTGGCGATGCTTGTGCTATAGGGTGACGGTAGCCACCTACCATCAAGTGGACCGTCAGTCTGTCTGACGACTTTACATTTTAAAAATAAGACGTTATAAAATTAGACATAAATAAAATGGAATTTCCTAGTGTTATAAAAATATAAAAATATGTATGGGAAGATTTATGAGTTAAAACGTTTTTAAAATATTTTTTATGAATGTTTTCAAATGGATTTTCTTTCAAACGAATAGTGTGAAAAATTTCAGTGGCATAAGAGACTGCAAGAAAGTAAAAATTTATGGTTTTATTCAAGAAAGCTTACAATTATTCAACACAAAAAGTAAAATCATACCTTATGCGCCATCGCGAAAAACGATAAGTAAATTTGAAATGTAACAATCGAATTTATATGAACCTCATATCAAAAGTCATGCAATAAATATAAAAGGAAGTACGTTCATTGAAAGAATTATCTTTTAATTTACGGTACCATAAATTTGTAACTTCTTGTGTATAAAAGAGAAAAAAACAAGTTTAGGTAATTCTAAATGTTAACTGTTATATTATATTAGTATTTGAAGCTTAGCCAAGTTTCCAAAATGACATTAGTAACAATAACAATATATATATTCAATATAATAATAGGCATGATGACTGAATTTGAAAAACTACTCCACGGTGTTTCTACGCATACACAAAATAAATATTATTTCTAAAAATAATAGAGGTTTTGAAGGAAAAATTGATGTTTTAAATGTGACGTCACGCCTTAACTCAAGACAATTAACTCAAACTCAACTTACACAAATCAAACGACACGGTGATATTTACAAAAGCGTGACGTCATTCGCTGTGTTCAGTATTTCAGTTGACATGGCCGATTGCAGTATTTAATACTTTTATTTTATTGAAAATCTTATTAATCTTAATAATGTTTAAATTAATGTGTTTCTCTAATATCATAATTTATTCTTTAATTCATGCCTATTGCAATTCATTAAATTTTACTTACAAAATTAGCAATAATGACTAAAAATGAAATCTGTTGAAATAAATCTGTTGAGTGGGTCCTCTTCACGGGACCGCTCCCTGGCCTCTTTCCCACTCAGGGCCGCTTCACAGAACGCCTTGACGGCATTCCAACCGTCAAGGCTACCAATCATTACTCTGACGACAGCAGGAGGCATCAAACTTCCCTACGATAACAAAGCCAGTATCAATTAATGAAGCCTGGATTCGGAGCTCATGCTATGTTTAGTATTGTACATGTACTTTGATTTAAGTATTACTTAAGTGTATCTAATTGTTCTAATTTTATATTTTGAAGATGACAAAAAGAATAGTATCCTGAGTTTCTTCTCAGGATCGTCATCTTGGCTTTTGTCCGAAACCCTTGTAAATTTAACTGGTAAATTTAAATGACGATCATAGGAGTTTCTTGAACCTAATTGATAAATAAAAATGAAAAAAATAATTTCACCAAATTCATGTTGTTTCACTAACTATAAGAACTAAAAGAAAACCCAATAATGAAGAATTCATTTAAAAAATAAAACAGAATAAACCAAACCAGTTAGTTGTTAATGGGTACTTCCCAATTATAAATAATTCTTTGTTACCGTACAAGTTGAACCCGTAATTGGCTTTAGCTTGTATATAGAATTAAATTTTTACCGGAACAATAGCACCTAAGTATAAATATACCTAAGTAAACCTGAACGCCCCTGCCTGTATTACATTAATTTAGATAAATAGTGGATTTAATGTACCTAACTATGCTCTGATTCTTGGCTTACTGTTATTGTCATATAATACTTGAAGCAAAAAAGGATTCAAATCCTTTTTTAAGAAAATTGCACGTTATTAAACTGAAATTTAGTAGGTACACTTAAAATGTATTGAAGGACTGAAAAAAGCTAATCTTCTTCTTCTTATATATAAAAATGAATCCCCATTTCCCTTGGTCACGGCATCACGCGTGAACGGGTAGACTGATTTTAATTCGGTTTTCACTAATGGAAAGAGGGATAAACGGGGAATGTTCTTATATATAAAAATTGCATCCCGGGCGAAGCCGGGGCGGGTCGCTAGTATCTTTATATATAAAAATAAATCCCCATTTCCCTTGGTCACGGCATCACGAGTGAACGGGTAGACCGATTTTTTTTTATATATAATATGCATTAGAAATACATTAAATTAATTAAAATCTGGCAAGACGAAAGAATCCTTAATGTGACATTTGGAACCACGTGGTACAAAATCGCTCAGTCCATCGCCAACTTTACAAGGCTATTTAGCTACGCCATGGCCATCCTGATTACGGCGATCAGAATCAATATTTTTGTAGGAAAATTTTCCCAATATATATTCTATATATTTAACCTTTTTGAAAATAAACATTACTCACACTACCACGTGAATGACACACGCTCGTTTGACAGTCAAACGCGTTTGAAATGAATTAACGGTCGAATTTCGACCACTGGGGGACCACTAGTACTTTTAAAATACTTAATAAAATGTACAAATAAAACAAACAGTATTCTTAGATTTATATATTTTATTGTAACTTACTTTTTTTTCTTTAAGATTAACTTTAATAATTTGATAAATATTTCAATCGGGAGGAAATGACTAAAAATAGCAGGTACCGTTGCTCTACCCACCCACGGAGCCGCAGCTGACGTTCAAAAGACTTCATGATACAACTCACAAGCATTTTACGAGCATTTTACATTTTCGCCCGAGAGGAAATGATTGACGAAATTTGTACCTGGCTTGTTGTTCAAACGATGGGGTAATTATCAAATTTTATTTATTTAAAAAAAAAAATATTTTTTGCACACCCAAAAACAACTTTGAAAAGTTCATTTCCACCGCCGGGAATCAAACCCGGACTCCTGAGTCAGAAAGCACCACTCGGTCAATGGGGCTCGTATGTTTAATCTATTATAAAACCTTATGCTTATAACATCGTCAAACCGACGGCGAACTACATTATAAAATATGTATTATAAAATATGTAAATATGTAAACACATTATAAAATATGTAAATATGTAAACACATTATAAAATATGTAAACACATTATAAAAGCATTTATAAAATCGTTTGTCCTGACTGACTATCAACGCACAGCTAAAACTATTAACTCTAGAAAGCTAAAATTTGGAGCATATTTTTATTGTTACGTAAGTATCCGCTAAGAAATTTAACCTTGTTTGTGCTAAGGGTGCGGACCTGGTGGAAGAGGTGGTAGCTCTAGAGGCGGACTTGGTGGATTGGGAGGTGGACGTGGTGGGATAGGTGGTGGACTCGGAGGAATAGGAGGTGGGCCTGGAGGAATGAGTAGAGAACTAGGATTAATGGGCGTGGGGACCTGGAGGAATGGGTGGGAGAACTCGAGGAATGGGTGGGGTATTTGGAGGACCTGGAGGAATGGGCTGTGGACTTGGAGGAACGAGCGGTGGACCTGGGCCAGGAGGAATAGAAGTGGACCTGGTGGATTTATGGGTTGACTTAGCGGAACATTTCGAATTCATATACCTGCATTCATCCTGCATTAAAGTGAAATTTGGTCATTTCATCAATTGACAAATATAACTGTTAGTTCTTCTGAAAATTAAACATAAATCAAATATTTACTATATTTTAATTATTATTCAATCCAAATATGTTTTTTTTTTCTATGTTGAACTCGGGACTTTTTTTAAACCCAATATCACATTCCAAAATAAAAACTAGTTTTATTTAAGACCCAATTGACCTTTCGTGATATTGAAAAATAAATTCATTTATTTCCATTTTGAATGACACTAAATACGTTAGGACGTGATTCATGTTCAATTAAGTCTTTTTTGTTATTCAAATAATTTTAACCGCTTTTAAAAGGGAACTATTCGAGGCTTTATTTACTACATACATGCTTCAAGAAATTACTACACAATAAACTTCAAATTGACAACATGAGATCTCTTTCTAAGTCATTCTCTTTTATTTTAAATATTGATTGGTACTAAAATTCGTTAGATATAATTTATTTCCTTCGGCAAATTCCTTTGTAGTGAATGAAGTAAAAAAATAAATAAACACGTTCGAGCATGTATTTAATGGTGATGGCCATGGTTCTTCATTATTATTTATGGAAGTCGTCAACGATCCTCGGGCTGAGTGATAAGGAAAATAAAATATCAAGTGATTTTTTTTTTGAAAACTAAATAAAAGACTTGCAAAGTTTTGGTCTAGTCTTGAAAATAGTTTTATTCAAATAAGTTTCGGATTAGAACTTAGTTTCCTGTTAATAAACTACTACTCGTAGATGGTGTTTTCAATGTATTTGATTTCGCTGTTTTAGTAATAAATTCCCATGGGATAATATTATTTACTAACTGGTAATTTTACAAATAATACTTACACGCGGTAGAACCCGAAGACAACAGGTTTATTAGGTCGGGGAAAAAGTCTTTTCGCAAATCTCTTTGGCTGTACTGATTGCTGGCTGATTTTGATTGCTGGCTGATTTTGACGTTTATAATGCAACGTTATTAATGCAGTAATATAATATACGTTATTAATGCAGTGTCAGTAAGAGTAGCAATAAAGTTGTTTTTTTTTTTAATCCGAGAACTTTGATGCTCTGGTCAAAATTCTCGGTGGACGCCGTTTTTTAAAAAAATGAGGGGAAAAATAGCTAAAGAACTGGGAATTGACCACAAAACTGTTTTGAGCCATTTGAAAAAAAGCCCTTGGGTACACAAAAAAGCTCGATATTTGGGTGCCACAAGAGCTCACTGAAAGAAACCTTACGAATCGTGTGCTAGCGTAAGTTGCTAAGGAGTTGAGTGTCCCGCAGACTATATGACGCTGGAGCATCAGATCATGTCATGGAAATACCACCGAAGAAACAGTATACCAACCCGTAGAAAATCATATGTTGAACCCGCCCTCGTTAACTAGGAAATGGACCGATGATCTTTGAACGCCTGAGCAGATCTTCATAACCTATAGCTAGAACCATCTCGATTACGTCAGCTTTCAAACAAAATTACTCCAACATCAATGTGGGTCTACACTGATGCTGGAGTATTATGAAGCTTGGGAAGACTCTCAGAATCTTTTTTGACCTTTCTAAGGATATACATTGTAAGACGACAATTATTTACAATAAAAAAGTCTCACTACGGAAAAAGGTTAGCTAATTTTTAAGAAAGTCAAGTAATATTTAAGAATGATAAGATACATTTTTTTATTTTCCCCAAGGGTTACACCCCTCGTGAGTCGTATATTTCCAATTTTTTAATTTTTGTCATACAATTAGTTATATTAGTGCTTTTAATTAGTTACATTCGACAGAGGGTGTGATTCTGGGGGGAAATGCGGGCTGGAACCCTTAACATGGATTTATTGATAAGGTACAATTGAGTACCTACATAATTTGAGACCTACAAAATTTTCATTACACCATCTTGGTCGAAAATTTTAAATATTGCTATGATTTTTGACTATGAATGTTTACCTACAATAGAACGGACCAATATTACGTATATTATCTTAATTGTAAACCTTAATATTATATTTTGCCATTCTCATTCAAATATAATAGCGGTAGAACGGGTCAATTCTGCAAATCGGTCCATATCATTCAAATGGACTTCAAATCAGGTGAGACCAGCGATACGAATGACGCCATTCTTAACGACATAATTATATCAACAAGGATACACTCTTTAGGCCATTCTGACCCACCTTCTGACCTTATAGCATTATGGTTATTTTAAATATGGTCATTTTAAAATCTTACAATAATCTACTAATTTAATAGTAGTAAGGTCGATGTCACGAAATTTAACGTATATTCAAAAAAGATATTTTTTTGATCTAAAGCACGGAATACAATAATAGTACAACTATCAGATAGTTAGATGTTATTTATTTGATGTTTCGAAGTTTTGGAATAATAATGAGTTAACTGGTATTTAAATACTGGGCAAAGAAATTTTTTGTCATATTGTATTTTAATCAACTCGAGAGATATAAAAGAACAAGATGGCTTCAAAATTTGTAAGTATAAATTAATTACAAAATTAAAACATTTCATTGAAAACTTCATCATTATTAAAGCCTGTAGAGGCTAAATGCTGGATATAGGTATCACCATAATTCATCGAAGCACAAGTCTGGGTATATATAGCACATAATTATTTATTTTACTGGGTCTTCGGATCACCAAGTGACAGAAGATATCTTCAACCTCACGGTTATCGAGGCCTCGAACCATGATTTTATGAATCCTTCTTTGTGAATACTTTCTCCTAATGCCCTTTTAGAACAACAGTGAGGCCACATCTCTGTTCCATAAGCCATTACTTGCAAACAGACATTAGATTTTAGGCACATATTCAAATACATATTGTCGAAGGTGTAAATAACCATAAATGGTCCATAAATTATATAAGGATTAAAATACCGACTTGGGTGAAAGATGGTGGCTGCAAACATGATAAAGCTTAGGCGTTTTGCATACTGATAATGATAAACAGACAATACCTATTACATGCAAATAACTTTCATTTATTTATAGTTATTCGTAATATTCAAGTTAAAGCAGATCGAACTCATACAGGTAGTAGAAAATGTTAAGGGTATATATAACCTATACCACGCCTAAGGATTAGTTGCTAACTACGACGAAAGGTTGTAATAATTCCTGAATAAATAAGAATTTCTTAGTTTAATTAGATAATATTTAATTAGATAATAGTTTAATTAGATAAAAATAACTGTTTCCTATTATACAACTTGTTTAGGCACTATTACCCCGAGTTATAACCAAATGATACGAACACTTGGTTGCCAAAACGACAGGTGCAGGTTTGGAACCTGTGCAGGTTTGGAAGGTTATTCTTTTTGATATCGAGTATGAATTATTGTTATTAATAATTATCACTCTTAACAATGGTGAAGGAAAAGATCACCTTTTTATACGAGAAGATTTAGTAAATCTTGCCGATTCGCTGTGGTCTACTATGGAAAACTATAGGTCCTTGAAGAATGCCCAATATGACAAAAATGTAGCTTTTGAAAACGATAATACGAAAAAAACAAGTTCTTGTTTATTTTGTTTTCCGTAAACAATGAAATCATCGACAAAGTGATAAAAAAAATTTAACATAATAAATAAAATCAATGACAATATTATGTCCGATACAAAATGTTATTTTATCTTTTCAGGTTTTATTTATCTGCTTGGCATCGTTATGTTACTACACCATTGAATCTTCACCTATTGCAGGATACGGCCATGGTCACAGAGGGCATGACCATGGATTCGGTCACGGCCATGGTTATGACCATGACCACGGTTTCGGCCATGACCATGACCATGATTTCGACCATGACCACGATTTCGACCATGACCATGACCATGGTTTCGGCCATGGCTATGGCCACGGACATGACCATGGCTATGGCCACGGACATGGCCATGGTTACGGCCATGGTCATGATTTCGACCATGGTCACGGTGGTTATGGTGGATACGGTGGTTACGTTGGTTATGGCTGGATATAACGACTATGGCTAACCATTTCAAAATTATTTTCTATTTATCGTAATTCATTCATTGTTAAATAAATTAAGTTAAATTTTAATATTTTTAATGTAAACTTTAATTTAATTACTACATCAAAACTAATTTACGTAGGTTATCGTTTTGATATTGAACACAGAAAGTCCATATAATTTAAATTGACCGAAGTTTCTTAATGTGTAAAAATTTTGTTCATATCTTCTGTCTAAGATATTCAAAGTTTTAAAGTGTCATCAGATAATTTTTTCAACTGTAAAATGTTAATACAGATGCATGCATTACCATTTTTATGACTATCAAGTGTTTATTTAAGAATATAACCAAAGTAGTTTTTCAAAAGACATAATTATAAACTTTAGTTATTAAAGGTCTAGATAAATCTAATTTTCTATTTTATATTTAATTTTGTTATATCTAAACATATAACATGAAATTTGTCTAGTTTTAATTAAAATACTCCTATTATCTGGAGTCCATAGAACATTTTTACAATTGTGAGAAGTGCAATACAATTGTGAAATTTACAATACTAATATTGTAAATTTTATTTCATTCCAATTTTTTTATGAATTTTTGATAAAACATTTTTGTTTTTACCAAGCCTTTCTATGCCCTATTATGTATATTCTTTAAAAAAAAAACTACAAGAATCCCAAATAAATCAATAAATAATATAAAAATATTTTATTTAGAATTCCCTCATAGGTATTATATCTTTGTTAATTTGGGAATAGCTTTTCATATGACACTTCCATGGTTATCCTACCGTCAGCCTGCCTACCGTCCTGTGAAATAAAAACAATAAGAGTATTTCACATTATTTCGTCAATGTACCATAGTTATTGAAAAACTATAGTCAATTCGAAAATATTTTAACCCTAAAGAACCTTTCGAACATGTAAATAATTTTGATATATGAGTTTGGCAACCGTTGACATTGATAATGACAATCGCCCATATAAATATTCATAGGCATAAACAGGTAATAGTAGGATTCCCCAACCAGCTGCTCAGCTTGCCTTATATTTAAACGAACTTTTGTCAATTTTATCATACATTGTGTGTCAGAACTCCTAATATCATGACGATTAAAGTAAGTATCCAAATTGTATATATATTTTTATTATTCAAATGTCAAAATTTATTAAAACTTAATTATTGCTGAATCTCCATAGAATTTACGATAGATATTGTTTTCGCAGTCGTCTTCTACTCTGCAATTCTCTTGGTTTTCTGTGTCTAGTGAACCTATAAGTGATGTGGGTTTTAATGACACCAAACTCTCTAACTATCTTCTCTGAAGAAATTAATTATGAAAATAAGTAATTCTTTAAATTGTATGAAATCAAATTGAAAACACTAGTCATTTAAATAAGAAAATCAAATACGTTTATAACCATTATAAATGCAACCCCACAACTAATTAATAGAGATATTATTTAAATAAATATATTATGAATCCTACAACAAAATTTATAAATAAATAAAGTATATTCATGATTATTTTTGTTAATAGGTAACACTTCTACTTGCCCTAGTGGCGCTAATAATTTCTGTTGTCGCTGGCGGCTATGGAGGCGGCGGATTTGGAGGCGGTGGATTTGGAGGCGGAGGTTATGGCGGAGGTTATGGTGGAGGATTTGGTCATGGAGGTCATGGCCACGGAGGATATGGCCATGGAGGATATGGTCATGGCCATGGAGGACATGGTCATGGTGGATTTGGCCACCACGGACACGGAGGATTCGGACACGGTGGCTTTGGTGGTGGTGGATTTGGTCGGAAGAAGTGAGTGGAAAGACAATAAGACTCCGTAAAGGTTAAAACTTTTTACTTTGTTAAGTATAAATCGTGTTGTGTTATATATTAAATTAATTGTAAATAAACATGCACTTTAATATGAAATACCTAAATGCCTTATCGATTACGACATCGCTGAAAAACTTGATCTGGCGTTTCCAAAGAACTGTGCCAAAAATTGCAAGAAAGCACTACCGAACTCAAGTGCAAGCTGCGATCTTCGTAACAAAGATGGTCGTCTGTTTAATTGAGAATTATTATTAGTTTCTTGAAAACGATCATTCTGACCTGTAACTGGAGGTGTTAATATTGCGTTATTTGGTTGGGTAACTAAACCCCATAGACCTATTGGGGACATTGGACCTATATTATCATTTGGAGGTTTAGATGAAACATCTACCAAACTAGTTTCAAAAGATTGCTGTGGTTTTGGAACGAAGTTCACACCTGTAGATCCGAATATTGGTTTAGATATTGAAGGATTGAAGTTAGTTCTTTGTTGTTGTTGCGTCTGAGAAATAGGACGAAAAATTGGAACGTCCAGCTTTTCAGCTGGTATAGGCTCAAATACAGGTGCGGGTACTGGATCTAAAACAGGAGGCATCACTTCAAACGACGGCATAACAGGAGAATTTGACGGTTTAACTAGTTGAGACATTTGTTCTGAGAAATCTTTTGTCGACAGTGGAATCTTTGGATTGTTGTGTGGAATCGGTACTTTAGAGTCGGGCTGTAAATTGTTTGTAAATTTAGTACTTTGTGAATTGTCAACGACACTTGGTTGGATTTGTAACACAGGCTCTAATGGTTGGGATTTTAAATTAATTGCACTTTCAGATACAGACTTTGAGATATCGGTATATAGACCGTTTGTTTGCGAATTTATATTACTTTTTGTGTCAGTTATTGGAGTCGAAGATGGCAAAAGCTGTAATGTATGTCCATTTACTCCCAGAAAACCGGTTAACGGCGGTGTATCGAAGACATCATTGACTTCATAGGGCTTCGGTAAAACTTCATTAATTTTATCGGGAATATCTTCTTCTTGCCTTTCAAAAACCTCGCGTTTTGCTACAACGTGATGC
Organism: Bembecia ichneumoniformis; assembly: GCA_910589475.2. Taxonomy (NCBI): domain Eukaryota; kingdom Metazoa; phylum Arthropoda; class Insecta; order Lepidoptera; family Sesiidae; genus Bembecia; species Bembecia ichneumoniformis. Next base: position 7,396,612 of record OU342538.1, on the reverse strand, counting down.
CTGACCCCAAGACCAAACGGTAGCCACTTTTCCCTAATAAACTTAAATGGCCTAAATGGCTTTGGTTTGTAATTTATATCAAAACTCCTCTTGAAACTGAATTCACCCAACACGCTCTCACAAACAGGATATACTGAAGCCAGCACTGCCACATAAATCACAAGAATCTATAACAATAAAAAAATATATTTAAACTATTTGTGAAAAAAATTATAAAAGAATATTTTTAAATTAATATCAGTCCAACCTCTGAAAATCCCACCATATTGTTTGCTCTATTAGAACAAATAAAAGGAAAATGAACCGTGATCACTTTAAATACAATCCTTCATTATTATGTTAATGTTAGAAATTAAACACGAAAAGCCACAATTAACTAACCTTAATACACGAATACAATAAATCTAACTATTATTCTTCCATCAGTTTCAAGGCATCTTTATCTCTTCATCTTAACTAAAATGAATGATGATTATTACTTTTATAGCTTACCAGAAAACAGCCCTTAAATAACTGTATTTGTGCTGTTATGTTTCTACACTGGAATAAGGATTGTCATAGCTTATTTCGTTATCCTTTAAATTCCTTTAATCTGTTAGCGTCAGCTTACCTGTATTCCCGTTGATCTTAGGTTTTTAGGCGACCAAAAATAGGCCCTCGGGAAGTTTGCCACAAGTTATAAAAAAATTCGATGTGAAGAAATTATTCACATCAAAAAACACATTGAAAGTAGGCGTATGAGGATTTCTCAAAAAATTGTTTAAGGATGCAAATAATGCCACGACATTTTCGAAAGTTAACCGGTCACTGAACAGGGTCGAAACGGAATACTAATGAATTATTTTCCTTTATGGACATCAGTTGACTTGAACTTGAGTTTTTAATATACGCATCAAGTTATATAAAACATTTTCGCAATAAAAACGATACGCACTAATCTTCTGAACAAGTTTTGACGGTATCATCAAGGTGATTAATTTAACTTATGAGTAACATTTGAAATAATCTTTAATAAATTGATGAAAATGATTTTTTCACTGTGTTTTAAGGTGAAAATTTCGACAAACAAGTTAGACATGTGCCCAGCAGAGGCCTTTTATGTGTGGAAATCACACTAATTCACTGCTGATTGATAGCAATACATTTAAGTGTTCTAAGATTGCTGGACTTCTAGGATACGAAGGTTTCCTCACGAAGTTTTCTATTAAGTCATCATTATTTCTAATAAAAAAGACAACATATAGAACTATCGCTCTCATTACTGTTGTTCAATTAAAAAGTTTTTTTTTTTTCTGTAATTGATTATTTCAATAACATTTAACTCATACAATAAAATCTAAATCTAAAATGAATAAAATAGGAAATAAAAGAAATATTGTTAACAAAGACTTGTCTTTGTTTGTCAAATATTTTTTCATTCTTTTCTTTGAATGTAACGCCCAAATTAATATATAATAAATTATTCGATAATCATTATTCTCCTACCCAATAACTGGGATTTTTACTTCTAGGTTGATATGGAATATTCGTCATATTTCCCTATCCCCTGCTAACTCCTTATCCTTAATCCTACTGTAGTCGGCAGCGCACTTGCAGCAGCTTTGGCGTTGCATGTGTTATAGGCGACGGTAGCCTCAAGTGGACCGTCAGCCTGTCTGCAGATCTTAACTTTTAGTCTGGGTTGTAAAGTAATAATATTGAGAAATAAATACATTTAATAAATGTTGTTAAGTATAATCCAATAAAATATTTTTGACACAATATTAATGCTAATATAATAATATTAATATTTTAATAGAGATATTGTTATTAAGGGTATTGTTTTTGGAAGAATTTTTCTAAATTGATTTTTAAACATTTTTATGTTTTAGGTCTCACTCTAAACTTTAATGGAATAAATTATCATTTTACCTTTTCCACATTAAAATTTCATCGAATATATTACATTCAATTTTAAATTGTATGGTAACTGGCTATTAAACTCGCATTTACTGTGGAGTTTTACAACTAGAAATTATTCAAAATGAACACGGTTAGATTTATAGCATTACTTTAAAATCATATGACCTAAATTCCCTCCAGGTGAGAAAGTACTAGGTGGTAAGGCTTTGTTGACCACATCGCCAGTCGAAGAGTCGTACGACTGAGTGAGACACGTTAAACATATTTAGGAAAAGTTCGACGTACATACGGAAATGATTGATTTCCGATAAGTTTTTCGATAAACAGTGAAAACGTAAAAATTGCTGTCATCATGGTATCATTTACTGTAAATTTTGTTTGAATATCCTCAATATTCTACATATTATATGCATGGTAAGTTTCTGTAAAATTTATTTGTATATAACTTATGGTATATATATATATATTTAATGAAGTTCATTATATGTGAACAATTCTATATTTTATAATTCTATTAAAATAAAGAAAAACAATTGAATTTTAAATTTGAATATAAACAATGCAAAAAAATAGTATATTGTTTAATTCCCAATTATTCCCTGTTCCTATTCCCAATTATATTTATAATCGTATTTTGATATATTAACACAGCTTATATTATATTATATATATGTAGGGTCTTCTTTTAGACAATAATTACTCGTTGGCTCGATTAAACTGCGTCTTTATTTAAAATTCAATTATACACGTAATACTTCTTCACATACGACTACATTATTCGCCATCCATCTTGTTCCTATCCACTCCCTCCCTATCTCATTCACTCCATTCATTTTCTATATGATACGTTCCGTTTAACAACAAAATCAATCTCATTATTAAAACAATATGGCACCCTTTCCTTTTTTTTTTAATCCCACATAAATAACTAAGTTCCCGCAGGTTCTAAATACTTAGTATTTATTAGTATTATTTATTTCGAATAATACATTCGAAATATTATTTCGAATAATACATATTATACATATAAATTTACTCCCTTCTGTTATGTACTTCCACGTTTATGGCTATTTTTATTAAAAATCGTATCAAAATCAGTTTGGTAGTTCAGTAGAAGTTAGGGGAAAACCAGTCAGAAAATAGTTATAATATGTTTATAATAATATAAAATTTAATATTATACAAAGTATTATTAGTTTGTAATAGTAGTGTATAAAGAGGTGTATAAAGCATTGCACTTATTTAGAACAAAAACTTAAATACATAGTATGTGTGTCAGCTTCTACGCTCGACTGAATTTTACACCTTTAAATGTATCCTCTTGTCAATAGATAACTGGAGACCTAACTACTTTATACTATTTAGTTACATTCTGTATACTCAGATAACACGTGTTCGAACAAAAGTTTTCTTAGTTACGTTCAGTTTACACAGACATCAGTACTTTTTATAAGTTCAAATAGTTCATTTTTTCGACGACAGATATCGCTGCACCGGCAGGTCATAACGCGTTATCTTTTGGTCCCTCTGCGCTGTTCATATAAGATTTCGACTTTTGCTTTTATAAGCCCAGAGGATAGAATTAGAGAACATAAATTCATGCGTCAGCTGACGTACAAATGTCAAAGTGACAGATAACATAACGATTTTTAGTTAACGCTTGTATTAATTTTACTGCTCATAAAATTTCCATGTCGGGTCTTATATGAAAATCGATTCTTAAGGAGTAAATTCCAAAAACTACATACACCTCTCCAGTTTAATAGATAATTTTAAATAATATCATATATATTACATTATAAGTATAATAATTTATATGAAATTAATTGTATCTTGCACAGTGTTGATTATATTTATAGGCGACAGTAGACACATACCATCGACCGGATTGTCAGTCGACATGTCGTTGGAATTATTAATATACCTACATAGCATATATTATACCCATTACAATAGAAGATTATAAATATGTAAGTTTTCGATGTTAATACCTATTAGCACATTAAAGTTTTCTGTCACATTTTCTTTGTCTTAAATGGGCAAAGAAATCGACTTTCTTTACTTACCAATTACCTATGCACCAGTTCTAGTTCTCAATTACTTCGTGTTTGAACGATATAGAAGGTAAATATAGTGTCGCGCATGCAACAGGACGGGACAATGTTCATAAATGACTACCTACCTGCCATAATTAACCTGCGTTTAGATTTTTAAACGCAGGCAGGTTAAAAAATCACGCAAAATAAGAGTAGGAAGGAAAGGAAATAAGGAAATTATTGTATCACCTTCTATTTCAATGACCGCGAGACAGAATGCGATATAGCTAGGATTTTTCATAATAAGAATTATTGGCTTTTAGTCAGCAATTATAATAATAAAAGTCGTTTAATTCATATTAGCAGCTAAACTGCAATATTATACAACTAAATTTAACAAAACTAAACTAAAATTTAATCCTACTGTAGTCGGCAGCGCACTTGAAGCAGTTTAGACGTTGTTATAGGCGACGGTAGCCACCTACCATCAAGTGGACCGTCAGCCTGTCTGCCGATCTTAACATAAAAAAATTTATATGTTTTAGTTATATTGTTATATTTTATCAACCTTATCAAAATTTGTATAGGACGTATTGATACAAAAGTATTTATAAAATTTCGAGTCCTAGGTTTTATAATTAATGATCGGCATAAGATATGGTGAGTCATTTGCATTCAAACCTTCATATGATATCTCAAAAACGTTATGTGTTTTTAGGGTTCTGTTGATCCGAAAAAAAAAACGGAACCCTTATAGGATCACTCGTGTGTCCGTCTGTCCGTCCGTCACAGTCAATTATTTCCGAATCTACTAGACCAAATAAGTTTAAATTTGGTACACATATCAATTTCTGTGACCCAAACGCAGAGGTGTGACGTGAATAAATGAAATCTGTATATGGGAGGTCATTTTTGGGGGGAAGGTGGAAAAATAAAAATAAAAATTTTGATAACTGCATCGTGTGACATATCAAATGGAAGGTCTTGTTGTGAAGATCTTGTTGGAAGTGTATTTTTTGTAATTTTAAAATAAATAGTTTCCAAGTTATTCAAGAAAAAAGACGAAAATTGACCCCCTTATCTCCGAAATTACTGAACCTAAAATTTTGAAAAAAAAATACAGAAATTAGTTTTCTACTTATAGATTATAGGAAAACCTATAAGAAGTCCATGATATTAAAATAACATGGTAAATCACTCAATATTGTGCGGATAGGTAACATCGTACGGAACCCTCTTCACGCGAGTTCAACTCGCACTTGTCCCGTTTTTTTTTTTCATATATACTTACGACCAATAACTAAAGGAGCAATTATGGAATTACGTAGTATGGAAACGGTAAGCGCCTCCCGGGATGTGTTCCAGCACTCCTTCGAACAAAAGCTAATTTTGCTTTACTGTCATTTGATCCGCGTTTCGGCAGGCAGGGCATAACTTGCTTTGACAGGTCGCTCGAAACGGGTAGGTTCAAATCTTGTCCAAATAACCTCCCCTGGTGTTGCTTAAATTCATATAAAACGGCATATTAGAATAAAATGAAACTTCCTCCATTTCTAAAAAAACCGAATACTTATCAGAATTTCATCCGAAGAACCATATTTTTCCAAGAATGATAATTATGAATCCATAAACTTTCACAAGAATTCACAAAATATGTAAATTACAAAGTGTTTCCACAACGCTAAAATGTAAGTCGTGGGGAAAGCGTTCGAAATATTTTTTAGTTTCGTATTCATTTAAACAAATAGAAAATAGTTTCTCAACGTGTTAATTCTTACTCAAAATACATCATTGACGCAGTCGACTACCAATATTTAAAATTTCAATTATTTTTTATCTTACTAACCAGATGGCTCTGTTATGGTTTAACCTATTACTTAATCACAACAACTTAGTAATTTATAAGTGTTTAATATTAATTTAAGACCCCTTATTCTAAAAACTAATACAAAAATAACACGACTGTTTTGGTTTTTCGTTAGTCTTCCAGACAAAAACTAGTGAATTGATTTTTAGAAAACTTTACAGTCAATGGCTGTTTTTTATAAAGACACCAGCTGACTCCATAGTCGTTGCCCTGTGTATAAAAATACCACACAAATTTTCGACTTTTCTTGTGATTTTCTTGACAATTACGTACACAACAAAAAGAAAGCAAAATCGGTCGTGCCGTTCTCTAGTGATATTTCGTCATGTGACAAATTGACTTTATCTTAAGCCACACTCAATCCAACTATTGTTATATTGGCATGAAGTAAATGTCTAGACAAACCAATAATGGTTTACAGACATTGTTAATATTTTGTATTCGATTATGTATCAGATAATAAATAAATAAATAAATAAAAAAATAAAAAAATTCACCACCACTACAATGAGCACAGAATACTATAAATTTATACTCCCAAGCAGACATTTTTTCTTACAAACAACGTTGTAACAAACATTTTTATCAATATATTCGGAATTCACAAACGATTTCCGATCGATTAACTACCTGGAAGCCTATCTTAAACTAATTTTTAATATTTGTTGGCTAATCAGTATAATATGCCTTAATTAACAATTAAATTTTTAATTAACTACGTAGTCACAAACAAAATTAAAGGCGTCACAAACGTTCACTAACGATTCACAAACGATTGACCGAAGCAAGAATTTTAAAATTAGATTTTTTTGAATTTGTGTTGGCTAAACCATAGGGGGGTCAAGGGGACAACGAGACAGAGACTTCCGCGTAATACGATCTCAACGCAACAGATGGCGTTGTACTGCAGCCGTGAACGTAACTATCAATTTGTGTAGAAAATTTTCTCCGAGTGTATTACAATTTCGAAGAGAAAATTGTTCCGGTATTAAACCTGGTTAAACCATAACTTTAGACATGGCAGAATAAAATTCCCTTCTCATCTAAAACTGCATCTGCCAGAAGTAGGTAGGTACTGGCATTCAATCTTCCATCTCCTAATAATTATTTGTATTTTTTTTTCAGGGCAATGGCGCTCAATGTATCAATAACAGTGTTTTTAATCTTCCTCGCAACATGTTCATGCAATGCAAACATTATAGAAGAGCTACTAGAAAACTTGTTTTTAATAAAGATGGGAAGTCAAAGTTTAACAGAAGCTATAATAGACTACTTAGACGACATATTTCCGAAAGACGACATGGAATCGAACATGCTGAAGGAAATATTCATGTTCTTTGCAGATGATGCACAGTCACACTTCGAAGGGAATCACATTGAGTTCGATGAGCACCAAGATAGTACTCAAATTTAAGGGGACACTCTACGAGCGAGTGAAGTCAATAATAGAGACATTTGGGAGAATATGTTATTTCAACTTGCTTGTTTTCAATAACTGTAAACAGAATGCGACGCAAAATAAGTTGTTGAAGCACTTACTGAATTCCAATATTTTAGAAAAAAAAAGGTTTATTTTACATTAGGTATCTAGGATGTTTTCATGCAAAAACTTTATTGGCTTGTACTCAGCATACCTAAATGACAAGAATTTCAATGCAAATGTCACAAATACAGTACATTTTTGAAAGTAGTGTACTAGATATGAAATTAATTAAATTTTCAATTTGCTTCCAAGCCTTCATTATCATACACATATCTCAGAAATGTATTTTTTATGTATTGCTACGAAAAATAACCCAGGGAGTAATCATGGGATTAGTGGTATTAAATCAATAAGCGGCTCACGTTGGCAAGTGAGCTCTTAAGAGTTGTGACCATAGAGGTTGTGACAGTTGACAGCAGTCAACCAAATAATACAGGAATAAATAAGATTTATGCAGCTAGCCTCATTCATTATGGATTCTCCTTTATTTTTCAGAATCTTAATCTACTTTTCACTATCCCTACCTCTTTTCGAGATATTTGTTTTGCTGTCCAGTGTCCACTAACGGATGTAGAGCAAAATATCAATTTGAAAGTACCTATATTAAGTACATATTAATTGAATGGTACTTATTGTTGTGTTGTTGTTTATGTGTTTAAATAAAAACACTTTTAAAGGATTTTAGATTTGTTCATAACAAATTTGTGACTTAAGTCAATTTGAAATGTTATACCTAATTTATGTAAAATATTAAATAAATGAATTACATTTTCTTTGTCAATTATTGTACAATGAAAGCACTACATAGATATAAATTTACTTTAAATTCAGTTGATATTTCTTTTTATACCTATTAGCTAACTAACCTAATATTTTGAAGGGAACTTGTGAATCGAAACAATATTGTAAAGAGAAACAGAAAATATTATAACTATTTGATTCTGAAATTCGGTTTTAGTCAAATCGGTATGTAACATTTCTTTGAAACAGTCGATTAAGGGGGGAGATAAATTCTAAGATTCGAATTGCAAGCTCTCGTGTCCATAAGTGAGACTAAAAAAAAAAAGTGTCAATGTTAGCTCCAACGCAAGACTGCAGTTTATGCTTTTTAAACGTATAAAATTAAATGTATTAATAAAATGTCACGTGTTCCAACAAAAGTTCAACAATGTTTGTTACGTTCGGTATACACAGATGTCACTACGTTTTGTAAGTTCACAAATAGTTCATTTTTTCGACGACAGATGTCGCTGTGCCAGCAGGTTATAACGTTAATCAACGCGGAATACACTTTTCATACATGATTTCGACGTTTGCTTTTATAAACCCAGAGAATAAAATACGGTATTTGACTATAATGAAAATATTAAACAAATTGTTACTAGACTAACTATAATATTTTTTTAAACCAAATAAACTAACACAGTATTTAAAAATATATACAATTTTCATAAGAAATCATTATTAAAATAATTAAGTTTTGATGTTTGACCACGTGATTAAAAACGCACGCGATTGGTGGCATTTAGAGTTGCGTCATTTGCTTTGTTTACAATCGATGCTTAATACATAACAGTACATGAGCATGGGCGTACTACGATTTGACAGCTAAATGTTTGTTTGCAAGCAAGTGACCTATTGATATCACGTGACCCACATGTATGGCGTCTTTAGCGTTTTGACGGTCTTATTTATCATTTAAACTTTGATTGTAATTTTCATAAAAAATAAAGCAATTCACAAAGAATGAATCAAATTGCAAGTGTATTATGGTATAATTGTCATTCTGAGATATTTTCCTAAAATCTGTCAAATACCCTATTAGGGAAACTAAATACATGCGTCAGCTATAATAATATAATATAATAATAATTATATTACAATGACTGCTTTAACTAGGAGAAAATACACGTAATTACTTAACTCAAATCGTACAAACCTTGAAGAGGACAACGTTTCATATCCTAATGTATATTAAATAGAATAAGTACACAATGTTGTAAATATTAAGCTAATAGAAACGCTATAGTCTGTAACGTGCCTTATTTATTAATAGAGAATTACCAAATAGTGCCATTTGTGTGTACTTTAACTAATATAGTTTTAGCCAATTCGATTAGATATGATTATGGTTCCCATTCCCATGACAATTCGTTCGGGTAAGTATCTGATAAGCCTTGTTTTAAGTCACATAACAATGAACGACAACTGTATTTTGTGACTAAAATTTTATAATAATCTTTTAAATGAACCATAAGAAAAATCATAATTTTCGTAAATCATAACGTAGGTACAGCTTTGCTACGCAAGACCCAAAATATTTTTTCCATTATCACTTTAATGCGAAAAAACCATTACATTTAATAAAAAGGAGAACCCCCGTTTTGGGCTATGAATTGCCCAATGTATATTTGTATATTAAAAAAATGTATATTAAAGCCAAATGTATATTAAAAAAATCTATTTTTTTTTAGATTAATCCCAGCTAAGACTTAGCCTAATTAACAATGGTCAAATGCGAAAAGTACGTGAATATGTTTTTTCATAAACGCACCTTGCTACTACTCTGTGTCTTGGTGTGTTCTATGCTTTTAGTGTGTTTGAACATGGGATTCAAAATAATTTACTTGATGTTGTTTCTATAAAAAATACTTGCCAAATGGCATAAACGGTAGGTACATCGAAAAGCCGGACGTAAATAAAATGCAATAATCATAATAGTTATGAAGAATTAACAAATTATTTTTGTGTTAGCTATAAGTACTTTTTTGTATTCTGTGCCCGCATTGAGTTTTGATACTAGGATTTGTATTCTGTGTATGTGCCACGCTACGACTACGACTATTTTGTATAATAAGTGGCATATAATGTAATTATATGACATTTTATAAAATCACATTTATGACATTAAATCATTGCAATTATGATTCAAATTGTATCAGAAAACGTAAAACGCATCCACGCATAACCTCAAATGTGGATATTGTACGATTTATTTACAAACTTGGAATAAATCGTACAATATCCACAATCAATTACAGCTCAAGCTTATTTACAGCTCATGAAAACTTTTTCAGTGTCATTTCAGACTTGTACGTACAGTCATAGCCCAGACATGTATGGGAAACGGGGTTTCTCCTTTCCTTGCGTACTTGACTTTATAAATGTTTTTATAATTCGCGAGGAAAAAGAATTGGGAAAAAGTTACTTCAATAAAACTAATCATAATGTTAATAAAAATTACAAAATTAAAAGATTCTGTCATTTATGTAATTTTAGAAGTGACAAAAGCGCAAATGAAAAATTTTAATGACATTATTCCTCATAGTGTTATTTTATCCTTTATAAACCATTTTGTCATCCTAAAAAGAGAGGTAGGTATAACGTTCCGAACGTACACGATTAAGTGCGCTAAATAGCCTAGTTTTAGCATACCACGTTTGGAGCGCCTTAATGTATCTACCTTTTTACAACATAAATGTCTAGAAATACTTTTAGTTTAATTTAATTGTATTTATAAATACTACCAAGTATTAAGTTTAATTTTCATTTACCAAGTTTAATTTTCAGCTGTCGCACAAATTTCAAAGTGACAGATAACGTAACGCTTTTTAGATAACGCTTGTATTAATTTTACTCCTCATAAAATTTCCATATGAAAATCGGGGGGATTATATGAAAATCTCCAAAAAGGCGTACAAGAGAGTCTAAAACGAAAACATTTCTTACATTATGCAGTTCTTTTATCTCTTAGTTTCTTGAAACAGATGTTTTGCCATTTATAACATGTCTCCTTTTTGCTATTTAACGTAAAATGCAAGCATTATCTAATTTGAAGTACTTATATTTTAACAAGTTGAGCTTTTCAATGCCGTAAACTTTTGTAAACCTACTACAAATACCGACAAACAATTCTGTCATGTATTTCTATACACCTAGTGACACCATTCATTGGCGCATTAGTCACTGCAGTAAAATAAACATCATTTGTCGTGATTGCTTTCAGCTTTTCTTTCAGAGAAATATGTTCCAAGGAATTTTCAATCTCATTTTTTTCTGCTTCACTAGACATCGCGTAATCAGCACGAACTGGTGGTCTTCTGATGCCTTCGAATGGACCCTTCAAGTAACCACACTCGACTCTACCCCCGCGAAGTCTACAGCCGTTGGACAATTCTATTTCACGGTTATTATGGAACGGTGTTCCCTTGTTCCTTTCAAATCCACATAGCAATCTCTGATCAATCACTTTACATTTGCTACTATCAAAGTCATACCCGCAACATCGTTTTCTCTTAGGCATGTCACTAGGAGACGTCCGAATTTGAGAAATTTTCCCCATGTCACTATTCAATTTTAAAATGTCCACAGCGGCATCTTTCTTCGCATTTTTTTCACAATTATTTGCAAAAATAAAAGTTATTTCAGCAATATATATCTGTAAGTAAATAGTACATGTTTAATTATTACAATTTTGTTATAAAACAGAAAACAATGTTTGGGACACTAACAATAAATAAACCCGCATTGACCCTGTACATTACTCTTATCAACAAACTGCAATAGGTAAAAGTAATTGAAAAGATTTTATTTCTCGGAAATTAACTGGTAAGGAAGCAAAAAAAATTTAAGATATTCTTTGATTATAATTTTTTTTAAAATATCTACACATAGTAAGAAACTAAGCCCAATAGTAGAATAACTGAAAAAGATATTGTCTATATCACTACTACTCAACCATATTATTTATTTTATTTATACGTGCTTACTTTGTTCACATGTTATAGTAAAAGGTCGAATTGCAGCCTCTTCTCGGAATGACTGGTGCATCCTAGGTACCTAACTATTTAATCAAACGTCGAAACTAAAATAACCTGTTTTTTTAGTTGTTTTTAGTAGTAGTTTTAGACTAGTTGCCTAGTATATCCTAGAAGCGACTAAGGCAAATTCGGTCAAACATCGATTTGTACTGCACTTGTTACATCTTTAAACATGTCAAATGTTAGCCTAACTCTTTGCGGTGTTCAAATAAACGCCATTTTTTTACATACATATTTGTACATTGAACGTGCGGGTGTGTAAGCCTAAAGATGAGTGAACCAAACTGTGTTGTAACTGAAAATGTAGATAAAGAAGCTTTTAAAGAGAAAGTTTTACAGAAAATTACTAATTTGTATAATGAATTTGTCAATCCATTCTTATAATATTGAAAAAATATGCTTTTATTGTACCTAATATAACAAAGTAACACATTCCTATACCTAATTTATGTCTGACTGGTCAAGCCCCGATTTCATCAAATTGAGTTTCGGCGTTTGTCTGACCAAATTAGTCTCTCCTAAAATTAGACAAAAAATCGTTAGTCAAAGGTAGAAAAACGCTATTAATTTGGACTTTGACTAAAACTTTATGTCAGACGTGAAGTTTGATTAGCCAAACCTAGGAACGCCGGAGTTTCGATGTTTGACTACAACACATATATTGTTTGTTATATTATATTAATATTTTTATGTAAGTATTATGTCTAAAAATATATAGAGGATCTGCTCCTTTTCTTCCTTTTGCTTTTTATAAGCTGAAGAGTTTGTTTGTTTGTTTGTTTGGACACGCTAATCACAGGAACTACTGGTTCGAATTGAAAAATTCTTTTTGTTTTGAATAGTTCATTTATCGAAGATGGCTATAGGCTATATAACATCACGCTACGATAAAAAGTATTATATATAAGCAGTGTCCAGTACCGCGCGATGCGCACGCCGGCCGCCGCCGTATGGGCCGCAGCGAAGCGTGGCCGAGTTCAGCTAGTGTATAATATATCATGTCATGTATATTATGCCTTATACTATGTATATAAAGAATAAATTAGTAAGTAATTTATTAATTTGTATTAATTGGTATCCGCGAAAGATCAACATGCTTGATACACTTTCACTATAAATTATTTTTGGAAATCAAATTTCTAGGAACAGCCTTGTTTTTAACAAAGTTTTAATGAACAAAAAAAGTACTTCGCTAGTTTTTCGCTGTTTTTGGGATCTAGTGTTTTGGTGTAGCCGGAAGGTTTTTGAGTGAAGTTCCGGCAAGCTCAGCATAAGTAAATCTTATAAGATGAACTGACAACCTAATATAGGGCTGCAAATTAACGCTGAAACCAGACTGCTTCCGACCGGCCTACTGAAAAATTAGGGAGGAGGCCTATATCCAGCAGTAGACTTTGCACAGCTGAGATAATGATACTTCAGTAAATCTAAGCCCCAAATTTAAGGATGATTTATATTACACCGGGCCGGGCGCTCACCGGGTTTTTCTCAACGTGCCCCGGCCGGGTTTGCTATTTGTCACCGTGCCGCCGACGGGCCGCCACCGGGCGTTGCCCGTGCCTTGTCATTTCCAAGTACTATTATACTATTTTGTATTAATATTACTATACTAGCTATGCCCACGACTTCGTATGCGTGGTATTCGGAAAAACGTGTAACTTTTTTGTTTTTAAACAGATTTTTTTTTGTTTTTCAACGAAAATGTGAATTTCGAAATTTCGTCGTGAACGAAAAATTCGTCTCCCTGAGACCTCTTAAATGAGTACCAACACGGGGGGTCTGCGACGCACCGCTCCCGAGGTAATTTTGAAAAAGTCCAAAAATGCGAATTTCGAAATTTCGTCTTCACCGAAAAATTCCTCTCCCCGAGACCTCTTAAATGAGTACCAACACGGGGGGTCTGCGACGCACCGCTCCCGAGATAATTTTGAAAAAGTCCAAAAATGCGAATTTCGAAATTTCGTCTTCACCGAAAAATTCCTCTCCCGAGACCTCTTAAATGAGTACCAACACGGAGGGTCTGCGACGCACCGCTCCCGAGATATTTTTGAAATTCTTTTTTTTGAAAAAATATTTAAGCAGAAATATATTATACCTACCAGAAATATATATATATATATTATTTAAAAAATATTATACTTCGAGGCAGTTAGCCTCGGGTTAATTAATTAATTAATTTATTTATAATTTTAACAATTTAAAAAAGAAACTAAATATACATTAAATGATACCACTAAAAAAACTAATAGGTACTATACCCCGAGCGGGCCTCGCGAAGCTGTCTCCGAGCGCACTGTGAAAACAAACATTTTATGAAATTTCGAGATTGGAGCGCTCCGGCCGTGCCCCGGCCGTGCTCCGGCCGGGGCACGGACACGGCCCGGTGTAATATGAATTGATCCATACAAAAGCATACTAACAATATCTCCACCGGGCTCCGGCCGGGGCACGGACGGGGCACGGCCCGGTGTAATATAAATCATCCTTTTACATTTTAATGCAGATACTTATTTCATTTTAAAAAAAAGTTATTAAAGGGCTCTAGAAAAGCAGAGTAGAAAATTTGGCTCTGATCTGGATCTGGAAAGTAGTGGCAGGGCACACTGCGTTTCGCAGTCATTTGGGCAGCTCGTCTAGCGGCAGTAACCAACCCCTTACAGAAGACCACCGTAAAATAACAGGACCTGTGCTTTTGTGTTTTGGTCAGTAAATAAGGGATTCCAGAGCCCATTTCCCTATCCCCTCCTAATCCCTTATCCTTAATCCTATTGTAGTCGGCAGCGCACTTACAGCAGCTTTGGCGTTGCTTGTGTTATAGGTGACGGTAGCCACCTACCATCAAGTGTACCGTCAGCCTGTCTGGCGATCTTAAGATAAAAAAACTCTTGATCTTCATTCTCATTCTCAAGGAATATGGATATAAACAAACAGTTACATTGTTGTAAATTTATTATATAAGTAAATTATATTTAGGAAAACATCATGTACTTATATATAAATAACATACCTATATAAAATTAAATGTTCGTACGATGTTTCAAAACAAAAATAGGTAGTTAGTGTTGTTAAAAAATGATCTTATAATTCTTAATTTTGAGCTTAATTTCAATTTAGAACTTATGCTAGTCCGTTTGTTATCCGTTAATTTTTCATACTCTTCAAGAACAGCGTTCAGCTTCTTCTTACTTATTTTGTCGAATTTAATTTTTGAGCTTTTCGACAACAATGGCGTTGTGAATTTTCCCTTTTTGTAATCCAACAACATTCTATGTAACGTGTCGCCTTTCTCCGAAGTCAGCGAATATTTCTTCTTCATTTTTTGTAATTTCTCTGTATTTTTGAAAGCAGCGTATTGATTCAACATTTTGTCTATCTTCTCCTTATCAGGTTTCTTCGAGAGAGACACTTTCGACATCTCAGTTAGAGTAAATAAGGATATTTTCCCCTTCTCGTAATCCTCTTTCATTTTTTTCACAATTCTCATTCTGGAATCAGTCAAATCAAATTTTTCTTTAAGTTCATCTTCATCCATATTCTTAATGAACTCTAAGATCGGTTTCGCCATAGGGGTGAGGGAGAGTTGTTTAGAAAAATTCCTGTTTCTGAAAAGTGTCACAACCGTTGGTATAAGTCCTAAGGATTTCACAGATTGCTTTGGAACTGGTTTTTTACGCGTTCGGATACGGAAAGGTTTCTTTAGGATTCTTTTTGCAGATGTCTTCTTGCACATGAGTAAGTAATCAAAGGATCCAGTGCTAAAATTTTACCGTTTGTTCTATTCAAGGTTTGTCCTAGAAAAATTAAGAATTAAATTTATAACATATAAAGCTCAGTTATAGTATAAGCTACGACAGTTACTTTCCATCAGGCCAGTGGTATATGCACTATAACTGTATGAGAATAAGATTTAAATTCAGAAAAAGAGCAATAAAACTAAAAGACTTATCGATTCAAAACTGTGTGCAAAATACAAAATGGATGACACGGCACATTTACATTTATACCTAGTTTTATTTGCAAGTCATCTTATTTCCTTGCAAGTAAGTACATGTCGGAACGACAGACAACAAAATTCAAATAAAATATTCTGGTGCAAACGACTTAAATTTTTTATTCAAGGGCAAAAAGATATAATATATAGAATAAATAGAGAGGGCATTGGGAAAATTTTCCTACAAAAATATTGATCCTAATCGCCGTAATCAGGTTGGCCATGGCCTTGTAAAGTTACCGATTGACTGAGTGATTTTGTACCACGTGGTTCTAAATGTCACATTACAGGTTATTTTGTCTTGCCCGATCTATACAATTAAAAATCTTTGTTAAAGCGTTATATTTTTTTATTTTTCAATACGTGAGCAATAATTTAATCAATCTTTGCTGCTGTTATACATAGTTTGCCAGGTGTTGGATTTTAATTTTTATATAAATCCTCGGGAACAGTACTTTATTTCTGGATGAAAGGTACCCTATTTCCTTATCTGCATCCCTAATAATGTGTATGCAAAGTTTCATGATTATCGGTTGAGTACTTTCACATTTATAATATCAGTATTGATATATGGACGCATACAGAATGACTACTCGGCTAGCAAATAAAATATGCATGGTTTTAATGGTCTAACATTGTCTCCAAATATGTAATAAGTATATTATATCTTCTCTTCTATATAAATAAAAATGGATCTTCGAAATGTATGTACGTTCATAACTTTCGAACGGGTAGACCGATTTTAATTCGGTTTTGACTAATGGAAAGAGGGATAAACGGGGAATGTTCATATATATAAAAATTGCACCACGGGCGAAGCTGGGGGCGGGCCGCTGGCGTCAAATAAATGAAAAATGTATTCAATTAGAGCAACATTTATATTTGTAGGGGACTCTGCGTTCCGCAGTCATACATGCTCTCACATGACCCTATGTATGTGTGCGTAGTATATGAAGAATATTATAGACCTGATTCATTATCCTCAATTGGCTGCGCAGAAGCATAGAGTATGTCATGCAAGATATATAATATGCAAGGGTATCTTAAGAAACAACAGCATGTGTACCCTTGTGTTTCGGTGAATAAGAAAATAGAGATGCCAGAGCCCATTCGCCTATTCCCATCTTATCCCTTATCCTTTAAAATATCAAGGTCGGTATAGCACTTACAACTCGGCGTGGATGTTGTATTAAAAGATGCCGGTAGCCAACTACCATTAACTGCAACGGTCAGCCTGCCCGCCGAATGATATAAAAAGAAAAAAAATTGTAAATATACATAAATTAACAATAAAATTAAAGGAATTTTCACAACTAATCGACATTACCACATTGTTGTATTTTTGATGCATTTCAAATATTTTTACGGAAGTCTTGGCGATTTTATTTCATTGTATTGCGTTCCATTTTAATAATAATCATAGTTTGTCGTTTATATTTTATCACAACAAAATAATTATTATTTGTGAAACATTTGGGATATATTCAAAATTAATTGTATTGTAACGATAGCAGAGGACATAACCTATATTATGCTGGCATCTTGTCAACGAAAGACAGTTTGAATCTCTATGGTAATCAAATACTTAATAACAATTATTTTTCTGTTATCTCTTATAACATAGTTACTAATATATTTAATCTGTTATAGGTACCCAAAGATTTTTAACTGTATAGATCTAACAAGACGAAAGAATCCGTAATTTAATACTTAAAGCTTCGTGGCAAGAAGTCGCTCAGTCAATTACCAACTTTACAAAAGCGTACACGTCTTTCAGTTCACTGCGATTACCTTGCGATATTGCAAATCTCAATATATAAAAATGAATCCCATTTCCCTTGGTCACGGCATCACGCGTGAACGGGTAGACCGATTTTAATTCGGTTTTCACTATGGAAAGAGGGATAAACGGGAAATGTTCTTATTTTAAAATAATAAAAATAATAAAAATAAAAAAAAATTCTTATTTTAAAAAAAATTTTAAAATAGATACATAATTTCCCTAACTCAGTTCGGGAGTTGGACACTGTATTTCGGGAGTCAGTGCTTACAATCGTGTGCATGAATGTTTACAATCGTACTTAGAATCGGAACCATATATATCATTAGCAAAAAGAACAGTGTATATAATATTTATGTATATGAAAGTAATATCTAAGTATACATATACATAAATACATAAATTAATGCAATTAAGGTTTATTTGCTTTTCGTAGACATATACTTATCATTTAATAACTGCTCCGTATCATCATAATTTAGAATTGGCAGCTAATTAGTAATTTTAACCTTCAATACTTATTTGTTAAGTTTATTAATTTCTAAAATTTTGTTAAGAAAAATGCTTGCGTTACGTTATGTTATTTTATGGATGAATTAATAATAGTTAGGTAGGTTTTGTAAAATGTGAATGTAATCATTAATGTGCAACGTATATATACATATATATTTTCGTGTATTGAACGAATTTTGCTTCTTATATTTGTTACTGTGTTCTAAATTCTTAATTTTTTTTTTCGTTTTTTCATTTATTTTTTCATTTTAATGCTTGAGCTTTGAGTAGAAATAACATAACTATTTTTAATTATGACATTTTTTTTTTCAAATTTTTAACAGAGACAACATGGCGTAATATAGCTGTAGATACCAGTAATTGGTACATAAACGTGTCTATATAATTTGTGAATGTGTCAATAAAATAAAATAATTTAATTGTAACTTCCTTCGAAGTTAATGCTGTAATTACGAGAAAAAAATACTGTTTGTTTAATTTAGGTCTAATTGTATCTTTAATCATTAAATTTGATGTAAAAATAATTTAAAAAAATATATACTTAAGTCAGAATAATTACCTGGATAATACTATTACTGCACTGATTCGTTAAACTTTTATATATTTGAAATCGAATTTTAAAAAATTTGGCTCTTATAGATAGTCTTACAATATTTTATCGATAACTTTAATTGTCGACCACAGAACACAATAATAGTACAATAATAGTAACTGGTCGTACTTACATGTAAACATAAATCATTAATAGTGACATCTATCGTGCAGTAGCTCAAACATCTTACCTTATGTGTTTTGACTACATCATGCTAGATGGCATAACGGCGAACAATTATTTTTTTTAATATTTTTGCAATAGCCCACTAGCCCCTCTATATTCTTGAACTGTCTTTGCTCCAATTACTAAATTTTCGCTGCTTTAATAGTTACCTCGTAGTAAATGACACAGGACATCAATACAATGAAAGTTCGGGGATAGTGCTAAAGCCCGTAGATTATATTTATTACTAGCTGTTGCACGCGACTTCGTCCGCGTCTCTTTATAAAATACTATTGTTACTCGTTGATAACGTAGCTTTCTACAGGTGAAAGAATTTTTAAAATCGGTCCAGTAGTTTTTGAGTTTATTCATTACAAACATACATAAAAATCTTTTCTCTTTATAATATTAGTTTAGATAAGCGTGCTGTGGGCACCCATTGGATACCTAATGATTTGTAATAACCCACAGGAGAGAAAAAAATCGATTACACCTACTACAAAAATGTTCTATAGCGAAAATTCACCTAAATAAATTGGTACATTACAATTTTTTATGTTAGGTATGTTTTTTGCTTGTAATGTTACCAACGATGTTGCTAGATTACGGTCAAATCAATTTTGCCTTCACTAAAATTTTAATCCACGTGTTCTTATGATTTTTTTTATATTAAAATGCCTTCAGTAATTACATAGATAAAATACTACTTTACTGGTTAAGTAGTATTTTATCTATGGTAATTATAATCTATTTTATACAGATATGTATATTTTGAAGTGAAAATTCACAAATGTAAAGCAAAAAAACATTAACTTAAGAATATTAAACTGAAGACTAATATTCTGATGGGCTAATATTTTATTAACAAAAAATCGCATGTATAAGTAGGAGACAATTGAGAAGCAGAAATTCTACAATAAAACTAAAAAAAAAAGTTGATTTTGGTCCAAGGAAACTACACGAATCTTATCAGAAACTTTGTTCCAAGATATTAATCGTCTAATATAAGCGAAAAACTGTAGGAAAAATATTTTTATTTGTTAATTTTAAATTGGAATTACCATTAAATAAATGTGAATAAAGTAATCTAAATTGCGGACATTCTGTTTGTACAATTAAATAAAATTTACCTGGCAAAGTATAAACAATTCCTTACTCAGAAATGACAAAACATGAAAATGATGTTTGGTAATCTGTTTCTTCATGTTACTGACTCCATTTTCTCAGTTGCATTACACGATTGATAAACTTTTATAACAGAGAAAAAAAATTCAGAGAAACCTCTTTTAAAACACAGATTTACATTTTATAGGCAAACGGGACCAATTCATACCCCAAATTTTCTCTGCACATTAGCATAAACATACACTTTAATTTTACAGTTGGATTTCTTAAAATATATAATAGTTTTTTAATGAAAAATCGTTTTGTCGCATACGACCTTAAGACATAGCAAGCGCGCTCTCATTTTTGAATGCAATCACAGTCATATCAATTGTTTATCGCTGCGTCGTCGCCTTAATACAGAAAAACGATCACACTGTAAACAGTTTTAACCAAATATAATGTTATATCAATATAATCCATACTAATATTATTATAAATGTGAAGTCTGTCTTAAGATTTGTTACCTTTTCACGCCTTAACTACTCAACCGATCATCATATAATTTTGCACACACATTGTCAGGTATATAGAAAAGGACATAGGGTGCCTTTCATCCTGAAAAAAAGTATATGAAAAATCATAAAAATAAAAGTCCAACGCCTGGCAAAACTATAACAGCAATAAAGATTGGATAAATTTGTACTCGTATATTTTGTCAACCGTCATTTCTATTATTTAACGCCGACGAAGTCGCCGGCTAAAGCTATATAAATAAACATATAGAAATGAACGGCACTCGTTAATAATTATAACCACCTCATTTTTTGACGAGGGTAATAAAAGAAAAATTGTTTTTTAAGTCACTCATAACTGATCCAATCTTCTGCAGCTTCGATTTTGCATAATTATTTTGATCCCTCATATACTTATCTAGAACATTATTTAATTCCTCTTTCTCCATTTTATTCATTTTAAGTTTACCAGCTCTACCACTTTTTCTTTCATTTTTTAAGTGTTTGTCGAGAATTTCTTTCAATTCATATTTCGTAATATTATCGATAAATAGATTATTCCCTTTATTTTTTTGAACTTCTATAAAATCCTCCGCTAATTTATATAATTGTTCTTCAGTCTTTTGTTCATCCATTGTTATTTTATTTTCATATTTGTTGAGGATTTTATGAATTTGCTCTTTATTTATCTTATCTAGATCAAGTACATTTATCTTTCTTGGTTTCTTTTGTGTTTTAACATATTCTTCTAACATTTTATTAAGATCTTCCCTATCAATATTACTACGATGCTTGCCGCTGGAGTGTTGTTTATTCTCATATTCTTTGACAAAGTTATTAACAAATCTATGCAATTCTTCTTTTTTATTTTTGTCGAAATTTGATACATATCCTTTCCTTTTTTCCATTTTCTCATACTCTTCTAAAACATTTTTTAGTTTATCTTTACCAAATTGGTCCCATTTTTTTTCTTTTTTATCTATTTTTCTTATATATTCATTCAGAAAATTGTTCAGTTGTTCTTTATCAACTTTTTCTACTACTACCTTGGATTTTTTTGGAAGTGTCGTAATAGAAAACTCGCCTCTCATGTTACTTTGTATCATTTTTTCAAAAACAAAACCTTTAGATTCAGGAATATCAAACTTTTTCTTCAAATCTTTAATTTTTGCTTTTCGATTCTCATACTTTCCCAAAATTTTATTTAACTGCTCCTTATTAGGACTTTTTGAGAGATTAGATAAAGACAGCGATGACAACGAAGACAAAAATAACTTTCCTTTGTCGTGCAAACTGAGCATAGATTTCAATACTTTGGTTTTGGATTCGGTTAAAGAATATTTTCTTTTTAATTGTACAGAATCTTTATTTCTCAAATCCGACAAAGAGAACTTCTTATTGTGGGGTTTATACATTTTTTCTTGAAACGGTAAAATGGATGCCATACTAAAAATCTTATGTTTAATGGTGTTATATGTTTCCTTAACATTCCCAATTTCATATCGTGGTGTTATTCTTTTCTTTATCCACCGCTTAAGTCTTCTGTACAACCACTTACAGATTTTTCTCAAGCATTTCCGACAGCAAGTTGATGGTTTCTTTTCGGTTTGATGTTTTTTGTTAGCTTTGTTTATTTTGGATTCTGTAAAAAACAGACATTTTTGTTATATTAAATTTTTAAATACACATCTATTGTTTCAATAAATTGTAACAAAACCAAATCATTCATTAACTTACTTATCTCAGGGTACTTTGTCATTTAAAACATGAGACACATGATTTACGTTCTTAATAAAATAAATTAACATTGTAACAAATGGCTATGATACATTAATTTCTGCAATATTTAATGTCGAAATTATTATGGCTAAAATATCTTAAATAACATAAAGTTTTCTTCAACTTCTTAACAAATGTTTACATTTTTTCCAAAAACACGGAATGAATTCAATTAAATTCAATTTATATCGACTGTTCAATTAAGGTTTTATAAAAATACATGATTTAAAATTTATTAAATGTCTTCATGAAATTGTTCCTTAATTACTTTGACAGGATGCGTTCAAAATATTAAGTGTATATTTATTATTTGAACTATGAAGGTATAATATACACCTACCTATTTTGCAAACCATAGTGACTTCAATCAAAAACAGAATGTAATTGATTTGGTTATTTTTAGATAAGGATTTCATTGGTTTTATGGAGAATGAACATACGATATCAATACGGTGTAAGTGTTTTTTACCTATACTATTACTATCAGAAATATCATCTGATGAACGCTTATTGTCAATTTGTTGTACTTTATTTAAAATATAGTCTTGAACTTATATATAACCTTTAGTGGACCTAGTACGTGTTATCGATATAATCTGGTGATTACACTATGTATAATATAATAGTTTAACCACGTTATGAAAATAATCTATAACCCCTTAATCTAAAAATGAAAAAGTGAAAAACAGGTCCTCTAACTAAACTAAACAATCAATCCATTCTGATAGGACTTTCACTAATGTAAAAAGCGATAAACAAGGAAGGCTTTAAATGTAATTTGCAGAGAAAAATCGCATCCGAGGGAAGCCGATGTGGGTCGCGAGTAAGAGATAATAATAACACATCTTATAAAGAATCTTACAATTGCAATTTTTGTGTTAAATTTTTATTGCTCTTAGTTTTTCCTTAGTTCTTTAAACACTTTCTTCACTTAAATAAAATTAGTAAAATTAAATTAAATGAAATTATAATGTAAACAATTTATTTTTACCTTTTTCAGACATGTTTGATGTTTATCAAAATCATCTTCATTGACTGTGCACCAAAGCTAAAAATTTTACTCGTCGACCCTTTGCTGTTAGAACCAATAAGTTATACAGATGAAATTAAAACACAAAATAGAATTTTAAGAAAGAATAACCATTCGAATAAACATGTTCCGATAATAGCTACCGAGAATAGAAGAAATAAAATTGATTCTATCGATAATCAAATACCATCCTCGGGCTACGATTACGACTCGAAACTATGCAAAAACGTTAAGGACACAATTTTGTGTGGTTACAACAAAAATATAGGCAGTTTTTCTGATGAGAAGATCATTAAATTAAGTAACGGATGCAGAATTCGAGGCGAGCGAGTAGAATGTGGTTATGAATCAAAACTTTTAGTTATTTCTGAAACACCAACGACTCAATACTTAAGAGAAGGTAATTTAATTTCAGAGAGAGTACCCGAAAATGTGACCGAAACATCTTCACGTGGAATAAATAAATTAAAATTAAATGTGAATGAAACATTCAACACAACACCATCTTTAAGCAATGAAGAAGATAACGAAACAAAAATCTTTACTGAGGAATTTTTGAAGGATCGAGAGACGAGAAAAAACAACAAAGAAATTTTCAATGATGTAACAGGAGCAATAGAATCAAAATATGCCGATACATTAACATACACTGAAGACTACGGAGCTACTGGAAGCACTTTGTCTACTACAACAAGCACAATATCTGTACTATTAAGAAGTACTTTAACTAAAGGTGCGTCCAAGCTCCATCATGTATACTGCGTCGAGAATGATGATCGCATAGTGTGTTATAAAATTAAATAAAAAATCCATTTATTTTTTATATCATTACAAATACTTTTATTTATTATTTATTTTTTTATCATGACGTACAATTAAATACTGTTTATTCTTCCAAAGTTATTTCTAAAGTCCATATAAGCCCATGTTGAGTTCAACTTCAATCATCATCCTCATATCTTCATTCATCCATAGGCTGCACTGATGAATGCTTTAATTTTTTTAAGGGGGAATACTTCCGTATGCCTATGTTATTAATTATTGATTGTAGAACGTGATCGCTGAACCCTTTTGTCGTACAGTGCTACTATTTTATTATTTAATATATTTGTAACAAATACTTTCACCGCACTGCTGGCGTGGTTCCAGTGCGTCTCATGAGACATCGGCAAGGGCACAACTGAAAATTAGCGCTGTAACAATGTTGCAGCCTAAGCTGAGTTGTGTCCTTTTGGTGTTTACTTATTATGTTTTTTTGTTTTGTTACATATGTTACATATTATGTACTTATTACATATGTTTTAAATGCCAATAAATGTTTCTTTCTTTCTTTCTTTCTTTCCTCCTGGTGATTGTGTCCTCGGGCAACGATAGCCACATACCATTAAGTGGGCCGTCATCGAGCTGCCTACCACCATGCTAATCGAGTTTTCTGTAAATATTAGATATGCTGTAGATGCATGGTCACCGAAAAATTGTCGCTCGTATATAGATCGACATTTAAATATCGCAAAGTCGCAGTATCGCCTCGTGACTAGGGATGCCAGGTGTCCGGCTTTAGCCGGAAATATCCGGATTTTTACAGTCGTGTCCAACCAAATAGTACAAGTCCGGCCCGTCTGGCTTTTGCTAGACTTTTGGTCAACCCTGCCGCGGCCAAAGTCACGCGGACACGCATGTCTCGCGGTATTGCCGGCTCGGGGTGGAATTTTCAATTATGAGTATGAAGATTGTTACTTAGATTATTTTTTGTTTTAAAATTTAGAGGCTCTTGGTTTGGCTGTCAATATTTACTATCAAAAAACATCAGTTTTTAGCAGCTCAGGGAAACGCACCAGTTCATTGCCCAAACCATCTAACACGTTATCTGAGTCACGAAATTATCGTCAAGAAGCAAGTCAGCTTAAGAAGTATTATAAATGCACTGGTCACTTGATGATAAGCTTCCATGCATTTAGCTAATGCAGCCAGTACATTATCGACTAGGACAATAAACACTTGAATTTAAAATTTTTGTCCAGGTAGGTATTTGATTTTCTATCATCGAGTGAAACAAAGTTTAGTCATAATTTGTATTTGGCTTGCATTTTCTCATTGTCGATTGCTGATATTTTTCACAGCTAAACAAGGGTTTGGCTTTTGCCTCTACGTGCGAATAAGTTTATTACTTCAATATAACCGTGTAATGATTTATACAGAAGCGTTATTCGCTTGTAAGCGCTCTAAAATTTCATTCCACGCTATAGTCATTATTCCTGTTTCTAACTTACTCATTTCCGAAATTAGACTGCCTTGATTACGACTTTTGATTCTTGTTATAGGATAAGACATCCAAAAAACTTTTTTGATAGTGGTGAAACCACATGAATCCGCTCGTTAGGACTCTGACTTTTTTTTTAAACATCGTTTAAATCTATAAAAATAATCGCTCCATCTATAAAAATAATTAATTTATATTTATATAGTACCTAAAAATTACAGCATGGCTAGCGCTCACTTTGAGAACAGCTACCTGAACAGAATGTGGGTTATAATTTTAAATTTGGTAGGTAGTTTTTTTGGGCACAGGCGCGGTACCCCTGTAAGACGCGTGGCCCATAGCATTTGCTGCATTCTGCTATATACTGACAACACGTGTAGTTTATTTCAGTTATTTCCATGGTTTAATAGTTATTTCCAGTTATTTCAGTCTTGCGATATTTTACTGTGGGGATACGCCGCTGTGTTGAAACAGTTTTCGTTCAGCAGAAAAGAGCTGTTCGAGCAATTTATAATTAAGTAATATATTAAGAGATAATTTTATGGAGAGCAAGAGTGCCATGTCAATACATATTTCATAATATAAATTTCGTTCATAAAAATATTGATCGTTTTAAAAATAACAGTGAAATTCATAATTGCAATACTAAAAATAAACATGATCTTGCTTTGATCCACACATGGCTAACGAAAGTAGATAAGTCATTCACATATTCCCTGAAGGGATATGTGAATTACAATTAAAACATTTGTAAAACAGAATATTGTTAAAAAGTTAAAAATTATTTAGCAGATAAAAATGCATGGGATTAAAAAGACTGATCGCTGGAGAATTTCTTTCGCCGTTTTTTCTCTTCCAGAACGCCATTTTATTTCCGAATCGGTAGTAGTATTTCAAAGTATTTCAAGTATATAGATCGGACAAGACGAAAATCCGTAATGTGACATTTAGAACCACGTGGTACAAAATCGCTCAGTCCATCACCAACTTTACAAGGCTATCTAGCTACGCCATGGCCATCCTGATTACGGCGATCAGGATCAATATTTTTGTAGGAAAATTTTCCCAGTATGACCTCTCTATATATTTAATCTTTTTGTAGTATTTCGACTTCAAAAAAAGTGATCTTTTTATCTTATTGGTAAGGAATAAATGATTTGATTACCTATATTTTAGGTAATTTTCATACAGCTATTTATTTACAAATGATAAATCTGGTTATTAATTGTTTTGACTACTATTAATGTAAGGAAGTTACAAATTATTTTAAGAGAACAATACATAATAAAGAGTAAAGCAAATCTTAAAGTAAGTATGTAATGAATACAAAAATAAAAGGAACTATTTCTTTTTTCTTTTAAAAACCAGTGTGTCAGGCTGTGACGATTTTTAGGCCTGACAACCCTACTCGTGACATACATATATCTAGCCAAAGATGTTGTATTAGTCTGTCTAGCAATTTTTTAGCGATATTATGGTACAACTTAAGATAAAATAAGTACTTTATCCTAATATAGAATCTATTAAGAAGAAAAATCGCGGGATCAATAATATCGAGTGAAAAGTCGCATTGTTTTAATGTGGTAAGTAAACATTTCTGTTTCTTGCTGAAAAATTGTGTTGGGTTTAAATTTTGTCAGTAAATCACAAAATACTATTTTCAAAAACAAAACACTTAAAATCGGACTTGGCCATTAAAAACAGGAAAAAAATCGCTCGTGATTGACTTTCAAGGTCAATATTGTAGATCGAATCTTTTTTAGAAAATAAAATATAGTTATTAAAGCATAAAGTCGTTATTCAAAATGCACCTCACCCATCCACGCCCACTACGGGTTTCCTAAATATTGTATAAATTGAATATAACTGATTCAAAAACAATCATCAATATTATTATTATTATTATTACTAGATATCGCAAATTAAAACTACGCAGAAATAGTGACTCATTTATTTATCGACGCTTAACAGATGATTTATTCCCAATAAGGCCTAAAAAAATTATACATGTAAAAGTGTAAAACATGCAAAACCACGAAAAAGATTTTGAAGAAATTTTGAATTAATTAATTTAATTTTGAAAAATTTGATATATCGCGGTATCTAACTCTTCAAAATTAAATTAATTAATTAAAAAAAATTTAAACCAAGACGGGAACACATATTCCATTTTAAAATTTAACGCGAACTAAACTGCAGGCAAAAACTAAAATATTTTAAAGGCACTACTGACTCTTTTCTTTTACGTTTTAACGGTTAAAACCATTAGAAACATTTTGAAGTATTTTGATACTAAGAAAGCCAAGACGTGTAAGACATTTTTTTATTGTACCATTTACGGAGTATATTATAGTGAGTGTATTAGCCTCCAGTAATAAGGTACGAGTGTTTCCTTAGTTTTTTTTTTAAATAGTCAATTATCCATAAACTGTTTGATGACCCGTCATTGAGTACAAATTATCTAAATACAATGTAAAGGAAAAATTATTAATTATACACTTTAAAAATTTAAAGGCGCAGGGAGGTTCAGCGCAGGGGAGGATCGTATGCCTGTCATCTCGGAGGACCTCGCGACGTCCAACGAAGATTAGAACCTGCCTTTTCTGTTTCGGCAGTTTGGCATTCTAACCTGTGGGCAATCACCGAAAGTCACAACAATCACTGCGTTTCTGAGTCATTTAGGCAGGCCGTCCGGCGGCAATAACCAACCTCTTGCAATCATTAGTAGAATACTGTGTTTCGATGAGTGAGTAAGGGATACCAGAGCCCAATTCTATCCCATCTTATTCTCATATCTCAAATCCTACTAAGATCGTCAGCACACTCGCAGCTTATTAAAAGGCCCGGTAGCCTCTTACTATCAAGTAAAGACCTGTTTGTTAGAAGCATATAGAGCGTATTAAATTATCAGAAGTCAGTTCCTTTTGACAAACTTTACCGTTTATTTATGTTAAGATCGGCAGAAAGGCTGACGGTCTACTTGATGATAGGTGGCTATCGTCGCCTAATAACACAATCATGGCCACAGTTGCTGCAAGTGCGCTGCCGACTACAGTAGGATTGAGGATAAGGGATTGGATAGGAAAATGGACTCTGGCATTCCTTACCCACTCACCGAAACATAACAGCACACGTACTGTTATTTCACGGTGGTCTTCTGTAAGACGGTGTCTTTTACCTACATAAAAAAAAAACTGAAAGAAAATCCCACAGTAGTTTCTTAGTTTTGAACGCAAAAAAAAAACGAAAACCTTTACCGTTCTACTTCGTAAACTTTATGCGTTAATTATTCATTTTACAAGGTTGACTAAAAAATTTACCTAAAAAGCAAACACGTTGTAGGGAAAAATATAAAAAAAAATCTTCCGTAAACAAATTGAATTATTGCATTGTACACAAACATTTCTAATAGTATTATCCATGCATCCTCCCATAGAAATTTAATTATCAATGCTTCTACATGGAGAGGTTAAAAGTGTCGATAGTCGCTAATCGTTCACAATAGATGAGATCACGCTCAATGAAGCTGCAGGGAATATTATTGAAAAATATAAAAAAAAATTAAAATGTGGTCTGCTTGAGTGAATTATAATTTTCGCAGTGCGGTCTCTTAAAGGTATTCTATAATACATATAATTATATTTGTATGTGGACATATCGCGACTGTTTACCTGTGCGGACCACGCTTAGTCAGAGGGAGGCGGGTCGCACATCATCTTCGTATAAATAGGTCTCAACATTGGAATACGAGCAACACTGTTCTGCAGAATCCGGCACAATGAACACTGTGAGTAAATATAACATATATGCTTATTTCATCCAAACATTTTTAATATAAATTAACCTGTTTATTTTTCTAGAATTTATTAAAATAATTACAATCTTAAAACCGTAGCCAAGAATAATAAGGCATAAAATCATAATAAATGAAAAATCTTTAAAATATTTACTAAATATATATAAAATATATTTTAAATATAAAATATATAAAATATACAATTATAAAATATTTAAATTATACATAATGTAGTTTATGTTTTTATTTTATTTATATTGCCAAATATTTTTTATTTATATTGCCTCTGAACGAATAGTTACATTATTTTTATTTGGAAACTAAATAAAACATTTTTAATCTTTAAATATGACCTTTAATAATTAATTTTTGGGGACAATTCGAATTTGCATTTTGTTTTTGCTCTCAAATTTTATTAACTGTGAGATCCATCCGTACTCTTTATGGGTATAGGGATAAATTAAAATAAACCGTATTAAAACACTAGAATATTGGATTTTTTTTAATGTTGAGGTCAACAGACAGGCTTACGGTCCACTTGATGTTAGGTGACTACGGTCGGTCGCCTATAACACAAGCAACGCCACAGCTGTTGCATGTGCGCTGCCGATCATAGTAGGATTAGAGATAACGGTACGATAATCCCTTCCTTTTTTTATTTTAAGGTCGGCAGACTGTCTGACAGTCCACTTGATGGTAGGTGGCTCGTCGTCTATAACACAGGCAACGCCAAAGCTGCTGCAAGTCCACTGCCGATTACAGTAGGATTAAGGATAAGGGATTTGGAGGGGTTAGGGAAATGGGCTCTGTTACTCACCGAAACACAACACTCGTGGTATTATTTCACGGTAGTCTTCTGTAAGGGGGTGATTACTGCCGCCATAAATAAATAAATAAAATAAAATAAATCTTTATTTGCGCGAACACATGTTTACAGGATTTTAATTTGTATTCAGCAGTTACAGTACAAATTATGTTCTACCCGCCAAGGGCATGCAAATATTTGTGTTTAATTGTTTGTAAACTATATTAATATTAATAAAAGAATTAATGTTTCTTATTATAAAATTCTTTAACATCATAATAACAACAATCTAATAACCATTTTGTTAATGTTCTTGTAAATTTAGGATCCGGCAATTCTTTTATATTATTAGGTAGTTTATTGTATGTTTTAATTGCCATAACATAAACATTTCTATTAAATAGTTCTAATCTACATTTTGGTCTTTGCAATAAATTACCTTGTCTAGTTATTTTGGTTCCTATTTCGTTATTTTCGACAAAACAGTTCGGATATTTTCTAACAAATATACACAACGTCTTTATATACAAGCAAGGTAAGGGAAGTATATGTAACTTTTTAAATAGTGGCACACAACTCTCCATAAAGCCCACGCCACATATTGCTCTGATGCATTTTTTTTGGGCCCTAAAAGCTCTTATTATTTCGACAGAGTTACCCCATACCAATAAACCGTATGTCAAAATCGAAGAAACGTAGCCATGATAAGCAGTGATTGCTGCCTCAATAGACACAGTCAATCTTAACCGACGTAGTGCATAAACAAATCTGTCTACTTTATCACAGACCAGACCGACATGAGATTTCCAATTACAATGTTTATCTAGCATTACGCATTAATATTTAGTTTTATAAGTTACGAACTGCATTAGCTTACTTTTATCAATATTTAGACATATGAGCTGCCCAAATGACTGCGAAAGGCAGTGTGCCCTGCCAATACTTTTGAATGAAGTATTAGTAACATATTTAACAAGACAAGATATCTAGTTAATATTATTATAATAGATACGACAATTTTGTTTCATTTTCCTTCGATTTTTTTTCATAGCCTTGTTTTTGTTTTCAGGTAATCTGTTTGGGTTTACTGGTATGCGTCAGCATGGCGTATGCCGCCTCTGTCGCACCAAGTGACCCTAAATTGTCAATAGAACCATCACAGCCTGCTGTTGAAGAACAAGAATCATTAGATACAGATGAATCTCGGTGGGGAGGTGGCTGGGGAGGCGGATATGGTCGCGGATGGGGTGGTGGATGGGGAGGTCACGGCGGATGGGGAGGCGGCGGATGGGGAGGCCGAGGATGGGGTGGTGGTGGATGGGGAGGTCACGGCGGATGGGGTGGCGGCGGATGGGGTTACAGAGGATGGGGCCGTTAAACGACCGAGTTACTTTAAAAACAAAATTTGACTAAAAATAAGCCCTCCTACATTTCTGATAACAACTGTGATTTCATTTTCGTATTAATAAAATAAATTTAAATAACTATTCAATTTTTTATTTATTGTTAACTTAAAAAGTTTATTTATACGTATAAGTTTTCATATTATTAATAAATAACCTTATTTTACAACCTTATTGCCCGGGTGCATTTGAGGATAATAGTATAAATAATACAATTATGTCCATGTGTAATAATAATAATAATAATAAGCATAGACATAACCAAGTAGCCAGGATCATTCATCAGCAATTTGCCCTTCAATACGGGCTTATCGAATCTGAGGTGCCGTACTACAAATACGTGCCTAGGCCCATTCTCAAAAATGGCTCCATAATCACGGACAGGACTATTGTCGCCAATAAGCCTGACACGACGATACTTGTTGACATCGCTGTCCCGCATAAGCTTACCAAGTACATGGACTTGGCTCACGAGGTGACCGCAATGTGGGATGTCGATTTGACAATCATTATCCCGATACTCATTTCTGCGAACAGTCTTATAGCCTCGACCTCGAGCCTCGACCAACACCTCTAGAGGCTCTCATAAGATAGCTGGATCAAGGGACAGATACAGAAGGCGGTACTTCTTGACACGGCACGAATTGTCAGGAGGTTCCTCACTCTGCAGCCCTAACCACCGGTAGCTTGGGCCTTGCCCGGTTACCTTCTGAATTCTAATTTTAAATTTTTTATGATATTTATTGTTTTTATAATGATATTGCAAAAAAATTAAAACTGAGATAAATAAATAAAATATGTGAAATAATAATATAATAGCAGTGTTGATGGGCCGGGAGTAGTCGAAGATGTTTTTGGTGGACATATCTATCCTCGATGACGGTTTCGGTCTGAAACCGAAAAGAAGGGAAAGTAGGTTGGCCTCGACTTGGCCCACGAGATCGTTGACATGTGGACTGTTGCGTCCGCTATAATCATCCCAGTCGTTATATCCGTCGACAGGTTGATCTCAACGAGTTGGAAAAGAGAAGACCAGATTCAGAAGACGATAGGCCAGGATCGTGCGTCATTTCTATCCAGTCCGAGTGTGCATTTGTAGGGAGTAACACCGTCAGAGACGAACAGAGTCAATAGATAATATATTAGTATTTATTTCGGATAATTTACAATTCAATAGAACTACTTACAAAAATATATAAGTAAGTATATATATACAAAAATAAATTTACAAAATTTAATTGAAGTTTAAATATCCCAACCCCAGGGCATCAATCCAGCAGTATGCACCCGAAACCATCGCCCCAAAATCGGATGTGCCTTTCACATAGTGATTTCGGAGATTACCACCAACAATAAACAAACTTACAAAGTATGCTCTCTCTATCTCTCTTAATATATATTGTAGTATAGTATAGCTATTTATAAAACATATACTTAAGCTAACTTATTTCTTTAAGTTCTGGCATGGTGGTTGCTTTACATCGTTGTAAAGCATGACTAAATTGCTTTAACACGTCATAGGCAGGGGTTTTTCGGCCGCATCTGTCCCAGCACTAGCTGAAACAACAAATAACAAATTGTGATTCATCTTGTTTTTGAACGCAATGCATGTCATGCTTTAATTGATCTGTAGGTATATCTTCTATTCTACATATTATATCTAAAAAATAAAATGAAATCGCCCTCCGCTTTTGTTTCTCCTTCTAAAATACACTATGGATTTTAATACGGTTTTCACAAGAGGAAACAGTGATAAACGAGTAAGATTTGTGTATATATATTTTACAAAAAAAAATATCCCTGCGAGGCCGGAGCGTGTCCCTAATATACAACAATAAAAATATATTGTCTGGTGGTTTGTAAACAACCAGTGTGACGCCTCACGTGTGATGGAAAAATCACATGTTTAAAGGATAAATATGCGGAATTATTGTTGCGGAAGCTTAATCGTTTAATTAAACTCGAAAAAAGGTTAAATTTTCTTTATTTAGCGCAGCAGACAGGCAGACGGCCTACTTCCTATGGTTATCTTGAAAGACAAGCAACCTCCATGTGAAAAAAAAAACAGCTTTTGTATTGAAAATCCCCTTATATTGTAGAGAAATGGAGATCTTAATAATTATAAAAATAAAATTAATTCATTTTTAGATTAAACTAGCGCTCCGCCCCCGGCTTCGCCCGGGGATGCAATTTTTATATATAAAAACATCCCCGTTTATCCCTCTTTCCATTAATGAAAACCGAATCAAAATCGGTCTACCTGTTCACGCGTGATGCCATAACCAAGGGAAATAGGGATTCATTTTTATATATAGAGATTGTCAAATTATATAATATGAAAATAAGTTATTGAATTGAATACAAAAATAATTTCAGGTTATTTAAATAAATTAAATACTAAAATTTAAATTACATAAACTACTACTAAAATAAAATAAAAGGTATTAACAATAGTTTACCTGGGTGCATCATCTCACGGACTACCACCTGAATGAAGTGGTGCATCATACTGGAGTAATACTTCCTGGCTATGGTCTTCAAGATGGAATTGGGACACCCACGCAATTTGCAGAGTAATGAGCGATCTTTTTGCGTATGGTGACGTAGAAATCGTCCGTTCTCGCTAGTGTAAACATGCCAGACGTACTGCAGAAACGAGGTAGTCCCAATAACATCCTGAAGACTACAATTGACTACAATTGCACTACAAAGTGCAAACTTTCCGACAAACATATTAATTTGACGAGCACCCTAACGGTGCTCGTCTTTACGCTCTGTCAATTTCCGGGAGAGTTAACTTTGGAAATGTTGACTTCGATCTGGATCTGGAAAGTAGTGAAAGGTTACACTGCGTGTAGCAGTCATTTGGGCAGCCGTCTAGCGGCAGAATCACCCCCTTACAGAAAACCACCTTAAAATAAAAGCATGTTGCTGTTGTGTTTCTGTGAATAAGAGATGCCAGAGCTCAAATCTCAATCCCTTTGTTAATCCCTTATCCCTTGTCCTTAATCCTACCATAGTTGGCAATGCACTTGCAGCACCTATGGTGTTGCTAGTGTTATAGGAGACCATAGTCAACTACCATCAAGTGGACTATCAACCCTGTCTGTCAACCTTAACAAAAAAATAAAGAAACGGACAAGTGCGAGTTCGCGTGAAGAGGGTTCCGTACGATGCTACCTATCCGTACAATATTGAGTGATTTGCCATGTTATTTTAATATCATTGACTTCTTATAGGTATTCCTATAATCTATAATTAGAAAACTAATTTCTGTATTTTTTTCAAAATTTTAGGTTCAGTAGTTTTGGAGATAAGGGGGGGGGGATGGTCGGAAAGACGGACACACGAATGATCCTATAAGGGCTCCGTTTTTTTATTCGGACGTACGGAACCCTAAAAACCGTTCCGTTTATCAGTATCGAACCTTATCTGATTTGATAGATGTGATTTGATGCTCATGCAGGGATGGAAAGAATAAAATTTTAATCTTAAAGTGACTTGTAGAATTACACCCTATTACGATTAACAAAACGATTTAAAACCGGATATGCAATCTTGGAATGCTGTTTTACCCTAACGTAAGGAAAGTTCAGTGAATCTGGTTCTACCAGTTCCTTGAATGCAACTCATAATTTTTTATTTTGTTTTGTGCAGCTTTAAATCTCTTTTGTTCACTTACTTATATTATTGGATGTTGGATCGCATAAATCTTAGTTCCACAAAAATAGGTGGATTTACGTGAAGAATCAAGATAAGTGTAGCATCAAGACAATCGCTATCTAAATATAAAGGTCGGCACAGGCAGGCTGACGGTTCACTTAAAGGACCTGCATTAAAGTGCACGTCCATTTTTTTATTACTATCGTGAATCGTGATACGAAGGCCTCGTCAAATACAAAACATTAAAAAATATATACCATTTGTTTATTATCAATAAAATTGTTTGTATTTACAATATTTATATTACTATTGGGCGTACTTGATGAAGATAATGAAATCCACATATTATTTATATTGATTTATATACAAATTATTTACAAACAATTACCAAGAAAACGTATATGTAGAAACACGATTAGAGTCCCCGGCATCATCGGTCCCGAAAGGACACGACCAGGATTCCTCGTATCATTGGTCTCCACACTTGATCACAGATAGGCGCGAATATTTGATCCATATTTGATCACGTTAGGTCACGCGCTGCAATTCCAAACAAAACGCCACAATCGGCACAAAATAAGTCCTCGATCGCATTGTCCACCAGCCAATCACACCAAATCAGATAACACTCCACCAAACACGTAGCACCAGTCCCTTGATGTCAACCGATTGCCTTCCCGTGAGGTACTCCCCGGCCGACGTGCCTCTGCGCTAGCGCTCGGTGTTGTGCCCCAGTCAACGACAATGACATTCCGATCCCGCTGTCCAGTTGACAAATGACAGTTGTCAGTGCTGTTCACTCCCGCAAATCAAAAGCGCCGACATATACATAATCAAAGCACGTGGCTTTGAGCAGCTAATAATAGCAAAATCCACCACTCTCGGTATCCGCCTCAATTCTCCGAACTAAACCGAACTACGTTCCGACTCGGAAGATCCTGAACGTTTCCGACTCGGAGATCGCCACAGTATATTTATTGTACACTAGCGACCCGCCCCCGGCTTCGCCCGGGGCGCAATTTTTATATATATGAACATTCCCCGTTTATCCCTCTTTACATTAGTGAAAACCGAATCAAAATCGGTCTACCCGTTCATGCGTGATGCCGTGACCAAGGGAAATGGGGATTCATTTCTATATATAGAGATGATATATTATTTCTTATTGTATTTATTATAAGTGCCGCGACCGACCTTATTATGATAAATGATTAGGAGAGTATTGGGAATTGAGATCCGGCATCCCTTACCAACTCAAAGAAGCACAACAGCACATATGCTGTTATTTTTCGATAGTTTTCTGTAAGGATTATGATTGGGCAGCCCGTCTGGCGACTGCGAAAAGCAGTGTATACCGTGGTACTACTAATATCGAGTGTTTTCGCAAAAACGCGAATCAAATCTTGTGTTTTTATGAAATAGCAGTACTACATAGTGTAGTATTCTCGTAAGAATAGTGTCGAATGATTAAATTTCGTCGAAATAATCAGTCAGTTAAACCAAATTCGTCAAAACACTATTTACTGAACATAGTTTATCAATTTGTAAAGAAAAAGTTTGTAACGATAGATTTGCTTTGAAAACTTATTGCCAATATAGAAAACATATACCTCATATCACTGTTTTTTCAATAATACATAAATCAATTTATTTAATAAAAAATAAATATTCGAACAAAGGAACCAGTTTTTCAACATCAAAAGTTGAAAATCAAAAGAATTACCTATATGCATGTGGCATGACTGATTATTCAAATTATTCATAAATTTAACCAAACAATTTATCTTGCACTGAGCTTACGTTGTAACTAATATGACTTTTTTGTAATATTAGCAGTGTCCGTGACTGTGCGTGCCTGCTGCATAAAAAATGTACAGCGTAAAAACTTTTTTGCTGAAAATATACTTACACGATCGATTAAAAATGGTGTCAGTGTTATTGGATTCAGGCTTTCAGGCTGACAAAAGCTTCTTGACGCTTTAAGTCATAGCAATAAAAAAAGCTTCTCCACTTCCTTTCATATACAATCACAATTTTTTTCAAACCGGTACATGTGAAAGATAGATTCGGAAATTTCATTCATTGTATTGATTTCTATTATGCTTTCATACAATTACCAGATCATACCAAAGTCAACTGCGTAAAGCTAATTGTCAAAGTATCCAGCCGGGAATCGAACCCGGGACCTCTGAGATAGAGCAACCACCAGTCGACCAAGAAGCTCGTCAATGACCTATGATCTTTATAGATAAAGGATATCGACGTTGTCAAATCAAAATTTGAAATATTGACAAAAGAAGTTTCCCTGAAAATTTTTACATGAAGGTTTATTTAAGAAAATTTTATTGTAAATTTTATTTGTAATTTAAGGTAACTTAAAATGTTATACGTAAAATTATTGCTCTTTTAAACATGAAAATTTAATAAATTTTGTACATAACAGATTCTAACTATATAAGAGATATTCGACAAATAGTGCTCATAAGCTCTTAGCAATTTTTTATACAATAGATAAGGCAGTGATTCACAAAGATCAAAATGTTGGAATCTCAAAAAATTGCACATAGGATTTTGGTTTGACAACGACGACATGGAATAAAAATAAGAGAAAATCTTATTTTTACACGTCCTATTACAAGTACTTCGCCGTAATCTATAAGAAAGTAGTTGCTGTCGATGACGGTTGTTCTATTTATGACATCTCAGTGAGTCCTGTCATTAGCATTGAGCTCCTTCTTCTATTAGTGCCATCCCATATCGCAGGTCGGTAATTCTGGTAATTCGGCCATATCATACGCGGAGATTCTTGAGCCAAGAATTACGTTATCTGCCCGGCTTTCAGTCTAACCTGTATTTTCCCCTGCAAGATCAGCTGCTGCAGATCATACTTCTCTCCACGCATGATATGTCCAAAGTATTCCAGTTTTCTGGCTATTATGATTTTCAATATTTCTACCTCCTTTTTCATTCTCTGCAGAACCGTTTCGTTCTTTACACGATCTATCCACAGGACACTCGTAGCATGCTTTGTATACCCACATCTCAAGAGCTTCTAAGCGTCTGGTCATTGTATTGGTGAGTGTCCAAAGTCCATGCCTCGACCCCGTACACCACATCGGACCAGGAGCATACTGGTCACAATATTGAGGGAACGGTTGCAGAGGAGGGTCAAATTCATGAAAGAGCTGCGTGTCTGTTACAGCCTACATAAAATTTTGATAACTATTTTAATAATACAACCACTAAGTTGTTATTGTTTTGATATTCAAAATTGGAAGTAATTTGGACAAGGTCTTGCATATAATATCACTCCTCGATCATTGTTTTCGCTCAGTTCCCGCGTTTAGAATAGTCAGTAGTGCCATCTACGAGAAAAACCACAGGAAACTCTATTAACCTCTTTGTTTACACTTTTTATAAGTACACTCAACTTTGAATAATTAATTAGTTCATAAAAGGCCCGCTTAATAATAAATGTATAGAAAAACTAAAGGAAATCGATATTTTTTATTTTCGTTTTGAATTTTAGTAAAGAGAAACGGAACAAGTGCGAGCTGAACTCGCATGAAGAGGGTTCCGTACGATGTTAACTATCCGCACAATATTGAGTGATTTACCATGTTATTTTAATATCATGGACTTCTTATAGGTTTTCCTATAAGAAAACTAATTTCTGTATTTTTTTTTTCAATTTTCGGTTTAGTAGTTTTGGAGATAAGGGGGGAATGGTTAATTTTCGTCTATTTTCTTGAATAACTTTGAAACTATTTATTTTAAAATTACAAAAAAATATATTTAAGATCTTCATAACAAGACTTCCATTTGTCGTGCATGTCACACGATGCAGTTTTCAAAATTTCATTTTTTAATTTTCCACCTTCCCCCTAAAAATGACCTCTCATCTATTCACGTCACACCTCTGCGTTTGGGTCACAAATGTTGATATGTGTACCAAATTTCAACTTAATCGGTCTTGTAGATTCCGAGATAATTGACTGTGAGCGACAGACGGACACACGAGTGATCCTATAAGGTTCCGTTTTTTTATTCGGACGTATGGAACCTTATTAATAAGTGTGTTTTCTAAGATGACTGTTTAAAAGATTGGGTAGTAGGTAATTAAAAATTTACCCCGTAAATACCCGGTAATCGTTAACAATTCACAATATCTACTATTTAAAAAAAAGATCTTGTTTTTGTGAACTATTTCTTAAAGTTTACCTACATCACAAATTTCTATGGGTGACTGTACCTCCATTACTTTTTGTATGAGACGTGAGACCAAAAAAATAAATTCTGATGTTATTGTAATCGTACTAGAAATAACTGTTCATGAAGTTGAAAACACCAATTTCATGCTTTACATTACGCATTACCGTACATGTTGGGAATTTCAACATCAGAAAACGTAGTCAAGTCCTTGGTCTAACCCCCAAGTGTTCTGACTCAAGTGTGAATTAGAAGTAATTCTCACTTACTTTAACGGTAAGTTTTATTCGTCGCGTCACGAATAAATCAGCGTTTTGGAGTGGGCAGATCGTTTTCGCACATTCCCTAACTTAACAAAAAATTATTTTTAACTTTCATCGACTTGTTAATCTTGTCGTTAAAGATACTTACAAAATATAAATATATCTTCTAATCTTTACTAAAACTTTTAAAAAAATATACTTACTACAAAAAATGTTAAAATATATTGCTTTTAGTATATTCGCACAAGTAGTATTCAACGGAAATACAAGGATGTTGCCAAATTAAACTTAAACATAAGAAAACAATTATTAACTTCCGACTAAAAAACCAAGCCGAGTAATAATTTAATAGGTGAGCATAGAGCGTAAAAGTCAAACTTATCCAATGTTATGAAATAAAACAAAAAGCTACGTTACGCCTTGAAATAAAGGTCATTATACGGACATGATAGTGCCTTGGATTTCCCCGTACATTTGAGACTACTTAATGTCAACGACCTCAGAGAATTTTTATACATTTTTTAAATTCTCATTTGTTTATCTCTGAGCGTAATGTTCGCGGTTTCTATATGTACGTGATGAGACACGCAAAAAAGAGTAGGTAGTGCTTGTATAATAGGAAAGAATCGATAAATTTTGCATAGCAGAGAAAAAAAATATACATAGTGACGGTATCCTTTGAAGATTTTGAGTGCGATGACTGATAATCACAGGGCCGACCCTGTGGTTATCACATTTTAAGTATAAATCCTTAATTCAGTTGGGTAGATTAAGATGTATCTCGAGATCATATTATCAAAATTTCACCTTATGTACGATTTTATTAGAAATTCTTTAAAAATATATTTGTAACGCATTGTGTACAAGCCTTCAATAGAAAAAGTTGATTTTTTAATACAATAAATGAAATACAGAAATTGAGAAAGCCGAGCCCGTTGGATGAGTGGTTAGGGTGCTTGTCTAGGGTTCCCGGGTTCGATTCCCGGCTGGGTCAACTTTGAAAAATGAATTACAAATTTAGTTCTTATCTGGTTTCGCAGTCATTTAGGCAGCCCGTCTGGCGGCAGTTACCACCCCTTTACAGAAGACCACCGTGAAAGGGATGCCTTTCGGTGGAGTAAGGAATGCCAGAGCCCATTTTCCTATCCAATCCCTTATCCTAAATCCTACTGTAGTCGGCAACGGACTTGCAGCAGATGTGGCGTTGCCTGTGTTATAGGCGACGGTAGCCATCTATCGTCAAGTGGACTGTCAGCCCGTGTGCCGATCTTAAACATTTATTTTGCAACAGAGGATCAGTATTTTGCATTTATTTTGCATTAATGTTGAGGGGTAACAATTCGCCCGCCATATCTGCTAACCTTTTCATCAGAACCTACAATCTTAGATAGGGACCTAGAAGAAGAATTTACAGTTTTTTTATCGTAGGTGTTGAGTTAGAGTGATAATTCTTTGGTCCGTAATTAATTGTTGCTTATTACGTCTATAGCAGGCAGCATCACCTGTCACCCAATATGATATTGTCTCCGGAGCAACTGATTCCACATTGGCTTGCGTCCAGCGCCCGTCACGCCCGCCGCGGGGCGATGATTGTCCAACTTTTAACAGCGCTAATGGTCGAGTTCCACGATTATATGACTTTACCATATTAGACATGCGACTCATTCGCTCCCGTATTAAACATGTCTTTTGACGGTTTTTGGTTTTAATTTGGAAAAACTAATTGGAAGTTTATCTGCCAATTTTCTGCCCATCAACAACTCGGCTGAGAATGACTACTATTATGTTAGTGTTGCGAAAATTTAGTAATGATATTACAAAATTTTTTAATATTAATAAATTTTATTTTATTTTAAATTTTTGGTATTACTAATTTATTTTTATTTGGGGATCCTCGCCAAATTAATGAGCTTTATCAATAGATTTTTTACCGTTCTTTTTTTTTCATAATAAACTTTTTATTGACACCTTTTTATAAATGTACATTAGTTCTACCCTTAAATTTTATAACAATCACAACAGAATTGTTGTTATGTGAGTATTTATGTATCTACACTGAAATTTAAAAAAAAAAAAACTATTTCAATTTTTAAAATAACTAAAGTAAACGGAAAAGTTTATACACATCTAAAAAAATTTAAAAATAATTTAATAACACTAAGACTAGTCTTAATAACACCACAGTCTAACCATACTTACGTCTAACACTATGAAAATACTAATATTAAAGGAACAGTAAAAAGCTACATTATAATTACTACAAAAACGCAAAACATTCCGTCTAATAAACAAAATAGAAAATTTTAAAATTTATTTATGTTCATTTCTCTCATAAAAATATTTATTTACATTGATTTCGTTTCGTTCTACATTGTATGTTTCGCTCAACGTTCCTAATAGAGTAAGATCCCAGGCATCCCAAAGGTGACTCATTTTTTCGAATCGAATAGTGTTCCTATGTACTTTGAACGTATGCGTAATGCGTATCTGCTAAGTTGGGTAGACGGCCAATTTAAAGCATCCAGGTGAAAAAGGGAAAAAAGTAATCCTAAGTAAAAATAGGACTAACTTCACTTATTTTCTAAAAGTTATAATTAGTAGTGCCTAAATTGAAATCCTTATTTTAACGATATTTATTATAAATACAATATAGAGTCAAGTGGGGCAAGTGAAACTTTGCTTGTATTTAAATGTATCTAACACAAAAGTATTACTCTTAATAGCAGCACCAATCAGTGCACAATACTCTCCTTTAGTCAGCCTTTTATGGTACAATGACATTTACCTCTTTAATTCTTATGGTAGTACGGGTCCTATTGGGAATGTTTGTATGGAGATGTTACAATTTTGAGTACAGCAATGTCACTTGGTACGGA
The DNA here is from genome assembly GCA_910589475.2 of Bembecia ichneumoniformis. NCBI lineage: Eukaryota > Metazoa > Arthropoda > Insecta > Lepidoptera > Sesiidae > Bembecia > Bembecia ichneumoniformis. Next base: position 7,353,760 of record OU342538.1, on the reverse strand, counting down.
TGTTATAGACGTCCACCTGAGCCTAAACAGTCCGGTAGGCAGACTGAACTCCGCGACAGGGAGGGGGGAGGGGGGGTCAAAGTACGGACCTCCCGGCGCTCAGAAAAAAATTTATAGCAGATTTATTTGGACTATTTAATCAAGTTTGGTGTCGTTATCAGGCAAATCGATAATGCCCTGTTCATTTGTCATACCAGTTTTGTAGGGTTCCTTAGAAAAATATGACGCAATACCTAAAATAACAAACTTTTAGTAGTAAAATAATGCAAACAGAGCCTTATATCTTCAGATTTTTGTATGAAACTTGGTTTATAAAAAATACTCTCTAAAAGTCAATTTAATGTAGATTATAAAAACAATAACAATATATATACATTTAACTATTTTTAATGTAAAATAAAATTTTGAACGTACTGCGACGTTCGTCAGCGCAGCGCTGCGGTACACAAAAAGACCCGAAAAACGTAGTGCTATTAACAAAAAATAAGATATCAGTAGATTTCATATATATAAATAGAAATGTAAGTACCTACTCATAATAATATTATATTTGTAATATTCTTTTATTTCTCAAATAATACAAATTAATGATTTTTTTCTTATTTTTCCTTTCTTTTTGTCTTTCTTCTTTTAATATTATATTTTATATTTTTTAATATAAAATATAATATTAAACGTAATAAAATATTACGTTAAAAATAAAGAGAAATATTAATAAGTACTCTACAATTACACGGCTCAGTACATTTGAGCTGGCGTTTGAAACAGTTGCATCTTGTACCACAAGATTTCAAGCACCGACATCTAATCATTTCTAGGCATGCTTGAGCAGCCATAGGATTTTGAGTCCACAGTAGCACCCAAGTTTTATCCTCTTTCTGTCAACCCCATTCAGATGTACAAGGAAAATTTTGAATCTTAATTAGGCATTACCCCCAAACATGAACACCCTGAAAAACTGCTCTCAAGGTATGTTGTTTGAGACCAGCTTCTGTAGGAGGTAAGTTCTCTATCTGCTGGTCCTTTTTGGTAAATAAATATTTGCGGCACTCATTTATTGTCACTGATGCGCATGATCTGAAAAAACGAAAAAAAAAAACGAGACTAACAAATTATAAAAAAATTGCCAGTCTGAAAAAAAAGTATTATGGGCTTGTAAAATGAAGTCGAAAATGTCTTCTCTGAAAAGCGACTGCAATCGGTTTAGTAAACTATATATTGCAACCTCTGAGCATAGAGTAGGAGACCTACATACGTTTTTTTCTTACGAAAATCAAAGTAGTCCTCCTGCTCTATCAGCCATAGGTTTAATGAGATTTGGAGTCAAATCCGACTTACTAAAATGTTTTACCAGTCTTGATGAGTTACTCAACTGCTCCTACAGTAACGGCAAAGATATTAGATGGTTCGGCTGTAGTTCATATGTTGAGCCCGGGACAGTCGAAAACATTCGGGGATTATGCTGCAAATGTATTTTCATACTTTCTGATAGAGGATATTTAATGTTATCTAAATAAACTTTAGATATTAAGTTAAATATAGATAAATAGTTTTAAGTTTATCTAAATAAACTTAGGACTGGACGTGATATGGGATACATACAAAAAAGACGTATTATCTTACGGATAAGCTCGAGAAAAACGAGGTTCTGAAAAATGGGCTAATTTTCTTCTTGAAGGATCAAACAAAGAAGAGCTATACTACCTTTTGTACTCATATTGTTATCAATAGGTAAAGAATTTATCATAAGTGATGGTTACGAAGTTCTGAGTAAAACTACTCCAACTGATAATATGGCACCGTGCAAAAAAAAAGAGCGGGGTTGACAGAAAGAGGATAAAACTTGGGTGCTACTGTGGACCCAAAATCCTATGGCTGCTCAAGCATGCCTAGAAATGATTAGATGTCGGTGCTTGAAATCTTGTGGTACAAGATGCAACTGTTTCAAACGCCAGCTCAAATGTACTGAGCTGTGTAATTGTAGAGTACTTATTAATATTTCTCTTTATTTTTAACAATGTTGCCTACGACTTCGTTTGTATATAAAAGATGATAATTTTATATGAAAAATATAAAATATAATATTAAAAGAAGAAAGACAAAAAGAAAGCAAAAATAAGAAAAAAATCATTAATTTGTATTATTTGAGAAATAAAAGAATATTACAAATATAATATTATTATGAGTAGGTACTTACATTTCTATTTATAGATATGAAATCTACTGATATCTTATTTTTTGTTAATAGCACTACGTTTTTCGGGTCTTTTTGTGTACCGCAGCGCTGCGCTGACGAACGTCGCAGTACGTTCAAAATTTTATTTTACATTAAAAATAGTTAAATGTATATATATTGTTATTGTTTTTATAATCTACATTAAATTGACTTTTAGAGAGTATTTTTTATAAACCAAGTTTCATACAAAAATCTGAAGATATAAGGCTCTGTTTGCATTATTTTACTACTAAAAGTTTGTTATTTTAGGTATTGCGTCATATTTTTCTAAGGAACCCTACAAAACTGGTATGACAAATGAACAGGGCATTATCGATTTGCCTGATAACGACACCAAACTTGATTAAATAGTCCAAATAAATCTGCTATAAATTTTTTTCTGAGCGCCGGGAGGTCCGTACTTTGACCCCCCCTCCCCCCTCCCTGTCGCGGAGTTCAGTCTGCCTACCGGACTGTTTAGGCTCAGGTGGACGTCTATAACATCCGTACCAAGTGGCATTGCTGTACTCAAAATTGTCACACTTTTCCCAATAGGACCCGGACTATGGTAAGCCATAAGCGAGAAAAGAAAACATATTTGTAGACTATGGTTTTGTTTCACTTGCCCCTGGAGAGGGGTAGGTGAAACAGTAGCCAGAAGTTTTAAAATAATCTGACTAAAACAACAATTCATAGTTTGTTTTTCTATTGTGTGTCTTGTTCTATTAGAGTTGAAGTTTAAAAATAAAGGGAAAAAATATATTTTGGGGTAAGTGAAACATAGTTGTGATGATCAGATGTCACAAACATTTTTTTAAAAACTTATAATATAATATTGTAAACAGAAGTTAGAGAAATGAAAAACAAAATATACTTTCACAATTATTATTTCACAATTCATGCCGCACTCAATGATATTATCCGCCGGTCTCTTGCCACCGTCAACGTGCCTATCTTAATGGAACCAACTGGAATAGCCAGGGACGCCAGGCTCTGACCTCTTCATGAGTTTGGGAAATTTTTACAGCTTTAAGAATTTATTTTTGAATCGTTTGCCAAAAAACTGAACCCCATTTTTTGAAATATTTAATTGTTTATAACTTTTGCAAATTGTTTATTTGCGGGATTGAAACCTTTGTTTTCTAGACGTCAATACAAATAATTTTTTTTACTATGTAGCAGTATCAAGAATTAATACGTTTTTCAACTTGTGAAATAGGCTATAAATATGTATCTAAAATAGGTTCATTACCTATCTTCCATAATTTTTACTATGGAATATATTGAAGTCTATATTTTATACTCGTTTGAATACTCGTTTTATACTACGTTTTGAATAAATCCTTTCATTCAAAACGTTGTATTCAAAACATATTATCTACAAGTGCCTGTTTTTGGAACATAATATTATTGCTCTACAATTGTCCATATTTGGGACATGTTAAAAAATCAATTTCAAAAATCCTTTGATTTGAAATTTTGAATCCTTTAACGAACGCTTGCGTTGAAAAATAAACCTATTAGTCTAGTCATTACACATTCATATTAGCATAATGTTATGTTATCTTGTTCCGGGACGAAAACTTATATGTAATTTGAATAATTTATTTTAAACCAACAATTTAAAAAGGTCTGGGGTATTAGAAACATTTTTAATCAAACACCAACATTTAGGAGTTAATGCATTTTTTAAAAACGGTATGTGTAAAATGTCTTTTTTTTTATTGTGAATAATCTATTTATTATTTATTTTATCGGGTTTCAATACATACTTTCAATGCAGAGGTAAGTTGTAGGGTATTGGCAAGTTCATATAACATACTAAAAACAAAAGTGAAATTTTGATAATTGATAAATGTAATTTATCTTAATTTTAAATAATAAGTACAGTATGGTTTAATTTGTATTAAGAGGGCAAGTACCTAATTGTTTACTGTTAACGGTAGCGAATTACACTTAAAGGAATTTTTATTTTTATTTTAACGTAAAACAATTGCATTATTAAGAATTGTATTATTATGCAGCCCATTTCCCTATTCCCTCCTAATCCCTTATCCTTAATCCTTAGGCGGCAGCGCACTTGCAGCCAGTGCAGCAGCTTTGGTGTTGCTTGTGTTATAGGCGACGGTAGCCATCTACCATAAAGTGGACCGTCAGCCTGTCTGCCGATGTTAATATAAAAAAAAATATCGTATCGATAGACAGGATCCATATATGAATCAAGCTAAAAGTATAACAAAGTTGTAAATTAAATGTTCAGGATTTTTTCAAATCCTGTACAAATACATATACAAATACAAACACAAATTTTCGGGGTAGGTACAACTATAATTCTCTAAATAAGATGCGCGGACATACGACAGCCTCTCTTATCGAACGCGTCTGGAACCTTTTCTCTCTCCCCGGGAACCTTTTTCTCACCACCAAATGGCGGTGTGTGGGTTGCCAGTGCAACACTTACACAGAGTACGTCTTAATTATATTATACGCTAACAATAGGGTCCATTATAAATTCAGATCCATCCAATATTAAACTTGAATCTAAAGACCGAAATATCTAACATCAAAATGAGCAAAATTATTTACTTCAAATTCGGGATAAAATGTTACCGAAAAAATGTCACATTTAGTATTGAAAATATTTAAAGAATCGAAGGGAATACTTAAGTCGTCCGGATGTTCAGTGTGATACTGTCTTTCAATAAACTACAAAGTATATAAAGCGAACATTTACTTCTCTTTTCATAGGCAATGAATATGCGAAATCTTCAAAAAAAAAACACATTAACCCTATTTAGTAGGTACCTAACATTTTCATGTAAAACGCTTTTTTGGTATTTAATAGCATTTTTGTTTTCGTTTAAAATTTAAAATTTATCAACTATAATAATAATTATTTATTTTTAATTACTATTACAAGTTTGTGATAAGTCATTATTTTATATTTTTAAACATTTTTGTGGAAAACGGCAATTTTGTATGGAGGGGCGGGTAAAAGGCTGGGTTGGGGGAGGGTGAGGAGCCTATGTTACTCGCTGATAATGTAGCTTTCTATAGGTGAAAGAATTTTCAAAATCGGTCCAGTAGTTTTTCAGTTTATTCATTACAAACATACAAAAATAAATAAATACATACAAATCTTTTCTCTAGATTAAGACAATTCATAGCTCTTTTTTAAAAAATACCCTCAAGTGTAAGTTTCTTTTGTTAAGTTCAGTCGAATATTGAATATTGTTTTGCGCATACGTAAAATATTGCCTGTGAAGTTTTCAAACATATTTCTTGGTTTGCGTGCGTCAGAGATGTCAGTTGCTTTATACTCAGTAAAATGCTATTGGATGCAGCTGGTGCAGCTAAAGCGATGCAGCTTTCAGATGCTGGGTATAGCCAACGTCGTATAATATAGGTCGTATGCTGGGATATCCTCGAACCACGATACATGATGCCATCCGACGCAGATAAACTGGAAACACCAGAAGACCGGGACGAGGTCGTATGAAGTGCATTTCTGAAAGAGAAGTAATAAGAGTAATAGGACACATGATAGGATTTACAACTAATATCAATTAAATTGCTTAAAATCTACCACTATCCTTTCAATGCCGGATATAAATAAACAATCTAGCCTCTCAGAGATCATTGATATTGATAGAGCTGGTCCGCACCCGCCCAACGAGTGTATTCAATAGTGATCCTTACATCATTGTTAGGTGTTCAAGGTTACGTTAAAAGAGGACGCGTTCAATGCCAGGGTAGACCTTGCAAAAATCGTAATACGAGCAATAAGATTCAAGCAAAAACAACATCTAATCAATCAATTACATTGACGGCTTTAAATTAATACCTACGCGCTAATAAAATTAATAGCAATGTGCGCCTTCAACAAATGTGATGGTTTCTTCAACATTTATTATCCTAGTAATAATTTCTATGTTGCAAATAGCATTTAATAGACCAGACAGCATGTTGATTTATAACAAGAAGCATATAGTAAACATTAAAATTAAATTACTTAAATATTATTCGTTAATCTACACTAATACTAGCGACCCGCCCCCGGCTTCGCCCGGGATGCAATTTTTTTATATATGAACATTCCCCGTTTATCCCTCTTTCCATTAGTGAAAACCGAAATAAAATCGGCCCACCCGTTCACGCGTGATGGCGTGACCAAGGGAAATGGGGATTATATATATAAAAATTGCAATAAATAAAGGGCGAAGCCGGGGGCGGGCCGCTAGTATTAAATAAATTAGAAAATGAAATGGTTCAAAACAAAACACAGGCGTTGCCGAATTTATTTATATTTTCATACAAGATTTCAATGTAGGTATGCTTTTATAAGCCCAGAGAAACCCTCTGGTAACGCTTTTTAGTTAACGCATAAAATTTTCAGACCGGGATCTTGTATGAAAATCGATTCTTAAGGAGTAAACTCCAAAAAAAAAAAGTAAATAAATGCGAATGAAAAAAACAAACCTTTAGTAGGTAGGCGAGCGAATCAGGTAACTGACCGAGTTCACTGTTTAGACATGAAAACCCCGTGTTTACCTTAAACTAATCACGAATATTGGTTTAATTTTTTATAATTGGAAGGTTTATTGATTTTACCGACACATGATGTACGCACATCCTTACTTGGTTGTGTTTGTAGTAAAATATTCAAAACAATGTGGTAAGCAAAGAATCACCACTTTGCACACTTTATTGGGCGGTCACAAATTTAGCAGCCCAACTGACGGTGACGGCAGCAACCGCCGTAAAATCAGGACACGTATTATATGTTGTGTTTCGATGGTTATTGGATGCCAGAGACCATTACACTGTCTCCTCCTTATCCCGAATCCTTTATCCTACATAGGTCGGAAGCGCACTTGCAACTGCTAAAGCGTTTGGACTTTTCAGCCTATCTTCGTTTACAAAAGAAAATGTAAACAATAAACGGATAGACAAAAAGGTAATTTAGAAAAAAAGGATTTTTATTTATTTATTTTTTATTGAAGATGGGTTTGCTCTTGACCAGCATCTATCCGTGTAGGAAAGATGAAGCCGACGATGGAGCGAACTCACCCAGACCTCGAAAAGATTAGGGTTGTATGAGCTCGGAAATACAAACGCCAGCGAGGAGTTCCAATCCTTAGCAGTGCGCATTATAAAAGATGTTTTAAAATGCTTGGTCCGAATTATAGGGATTTCGACAAGGTGACGATAGTAACCTTAGCAGTTGTGTGGTTTTTGGGACTCTGTCAATTCATTATTCAACAAAAAAAAAATTAAAAAATTAATATGCCTATTTAAAGTTGAGAGGGGAACTATAGGAAATCTATATTTAAACTAACTATGAATGTCATGAGCATATTTTATATCGAGTTCTTTGACGAGCCCGTTGGATGAGTGGTTAAGATGTTTGCCTTGCTCTGTTCTAGGGTTCCCGGGTTCGATTCCCGGCGGGGTCAACTTTGAAAAATCAATTTTTCAAATTTGGCTCTAGTCTGGATTTGGAAAGTAGTGACAGGACACTGCGTTTCGCAGTCATTTGGGCAGCCCGTCTGGCGGCAGTAATCACCCCCTTACAGAAGACCACCGTGAAATAACAGCACGTGTGCTGTTGTGTTTCGGTGAGTGAGTAAGGGATGTCAGAGCCCATTTGGCTATCCAGTCCCTTAATCCTACTGTAGTCGGAAGCGCACTTACAGCAGCTGTGACGTTGCTTGTGTTATAGGTGACGGTATAGCCACCAACCATCAAGTGGACCCTCGGCCTGTCTGCCAATCTTAACATAAAAAAGAGCAAATGATCTCAAAGACAATAATCGCTCTATAATAGTTTCACAACACGCACACATAAAGTAATGACGAAGTTGTTCGTTTCATGGTTTATGTGTTTAGCGCTGACTAATACCTACATATATTTACTTGGAAATACCAATCTCATAAAACAAAACATGATTATCGCAAACATGTCACTACCTGTTAAAATATATTAAACAGTTGTATAGCAAATATACAACAAATGAATCGCAGTTACCTATAACAGCGTCGACGTGTTAAGTTTCTACGAATATGAAATTTAAGTAGTGGCAGGCACACTGCATTTTGGGTATGCCATCTGGCGGCAGTAATCATCCCCTTAAAGAAGACCACCGTGAAATAACAGCACGTGTGCTGTTGTGTTTCGGTGAGCGAGTAAGGGATGCCAGAACCCATTTCCCAATGCCTTTTCCTTAAACCTACTAAGGTCAACAGCGCAGTTGCGCCACCTTTAAAAGAACCGTCAGCCTGTCTGACAACCTTTACATTAAAAAATATATTATAAAATGCATACGGCATCCTATATTTATATGAAACCTAAGGGATTTAAATCTATCAATATACGAATTTTCTGTCAATTGAGGAACTCAATAACAGTTTATATTGATTTCTACGAAAATTATATTAAATTTATCAATGCTTTTTTTTATTTTATTTTATCTTATAAGGTAAATGATTGAATTAAATTCAAAATCAAATACTCATATCAGCAAAAAAATACGTTTTGTAATAACCATCAAGAATTCAAATTTTATTGCCTTCTAAATGTCATTAATTTGTAAAATAGAAGGAAAACTACAATATTTCATGTCAAAAAAAAGGATTTTTCGTATTTCATGTGTTTTAATTTTTTAGCACATGGAGCACATTTCTGATTTTAATAGCACATGGTTTTTTTTTTTGCTATTATTTATATTGCCTTTTAATTAAAAGATTTTAAAATTGACAATAATTTCCGATATTTCATTTATGAATTTCTATGTATTCAAGCTTATTTAGAGACACACTGAACCGATTTCAGTTTTTTTATATAGGTATATGTATTTTAGTAGGACGTTCCTATAACACAAGCAACGCCACAGGTGCTGCAAGTGCGCTGCCGACTACAGTAGGATTAAGGATAAGGAATTGGGAGGAGGTATAGGTAAATGGGCTTTGGCATCCCTTACTAACTCACAGGGACACAACAGCACACGTGCTGTTATTTCACGGTGGTCTTCTGTAAGACGGCGGTTATTGCCGCCGGACGAGCTGCCCAAATGACTGCGAAATGCAGTGTGCCCTGCCACTACTTTTCAGATCCAGACCAGAACCAAATTTGAAAAGTTTATTTTCAAAGTCGACCCTGCCGGGAATCGAACCCGGGTACCCTAGAAAGGAGCGTTAAGGCAAGCACCCAGGCAAACATGCTCATGTTTTGAACGCATTATGTTGCGCAAGGAAACAGCGGAGAGGCAGCGGGAAGAGGATGCCCTCTTCCAGCCAATCCGCCGGAAATGGCTCGAGATGCAGGAGGCTGGCCTATGTCCCCCACCTATCCCCGAGGAGATGAGATCCTCGAGATGGCCGGCGTATCTCCACTTGCGGCTACGCCGGGGTGTGTTCCAGTACTCCTTCGGCCAAGGCTAATTTTGCTCCAACCGCGGATACACGCCGTTCCAGCACTCCTATTTTGATCTGGACAAGATTTGATCATACCCGTTTCGGGCGACCTGTCAGAGCTAATATGCTCTGCCTGCCGGAACGGGTATGATCAAATGACAAAATTAGCCTTGGCCGAATGAGTACTGGAACACACTCCCGAGGTTATGACGTAGCCTAGCCCTCTCCTCGATGGACAGCCGTGGTAGGTAGCGGATGTCGTGTCATAACTTTACTGTGTGATCCCGCCCATCTACGGCCGCGCTAGAAAGTCGATGGGTTTTAGCCGCTAGGACTCCGGCATAACCCCACAGAGTCCCCTACGCTGCCGGTATCCATGAGGATCTCCCAATGTTAAAAAAAAGGTACACTGTGTTTGACCATATTGGGCAGTCGTTTGGCGACAACAAACATCACCTTATATGTAGAAGACCACCCTGAATTAGCACGTGTGATATTTGTTTCTGTATCTGAGACCTATCTGCGACCTCTTTGTCTTATCAACGTCGGGAACTCACTTGCAACCTCGATGGCATTAATCATCCATCAAGTGACCCTGCCTTCCGATATTTTCATAAAAAATACAAAATACTTGGAAACCCGTCATTTGTGGCAAACCAACAAAAATATTCTTAAGAAAAAAAATTAAGTAAAAAAAATCTTGAGCTCATTTCCCTTCCTAATCCCTTACCCTAATGTGGTAAGGCGGTGCACTTGCAGTATCTGTTGCGTTGCTTGTTTTATAGGCGAGTGAAGTGGACCGTCAACCTGTCTGACGAACTTAACTTTAAAAAATCATACCCTTCTTATTGTTCATTCATTGATCAACTCTTTCAATTAAAATTATGACAGCGATAACAAACATTTTAATCCAAACAAAAATTCTCAAAAGCGCGATTGCAAAATATGTCGACATCAAAACCATGACTTGCGTTATTATCATCAATGATGACACCCAATCGCTAATCGGGAAGTCCCGATAACTTGAGACGCATTAATAGTTATTATTAATGATTCTCTTAAAATGATTTTTCAAATATATTTATTTAAAAAAAAATCACATATAATCGCCATTTAAGTGTAAGTATAATTTTTAATGACGATGGTGCATAACGAATTACTAATCTATAAATTATACTAATATTATAAAGTGGTAAAGTTTGTTTGGTTGTATAACTTTGAACTCTAAATCTAGCACTGCCTACATCACAGCTACAGTGCACAGCTGCAGTGCAGCAGTGCTGCTACTTTTTTACAAATAAAAAAGTTACGCGCAATACCGAATACCACGCGTACGAAGTTACAGGCTCAGCTAGTACCTACTATTTCTCTATAGATTTAAGTAATGGTGGGAGACACTGTAGACACAGCGTTTCGCAGTAATTTGGGCAGCCCATCTGGCGATAGCAACCACCCTCTCACAGAAGACCACCGTGAGTAAAAGATGCAAGAGCCTATTTCCTAATCCCTTATCCTACCGTGGTAGGGCAACGCACTTGCAGCATCAGTGGCGTTGCTTGTCTTATAAGCGGCGATAGTTACCTAAACATCAAGTGGATCGTCAGCCTGCCTTGCTAAATTTACATTTAAAAAAATAGGATTTGTGAGTTATGCATATTTATCATATACCGAAATAATGTTTTTTTCAATTTTCGATTGAACTGTAATATCTTTTATTAATCTATCATTAATTTATGGTGTTAGATGGATGGCAGGTTATTATGCTTATAGACAATATTTTTTTTACCTCTTTATAACGAAATAATCAAAAGCTAATTCTGAATGTAATGTTCATTTGATTCTACTGATCAAAACTGAGGTCACTACAGAAGCGCAAACATTAATCGGTCGTTGGCTCCGAATTAAATAATCTTACATCACTAAGGCGACCTTGGCCTCAACATCTTACCAAGTCATTGGATGCACGGTGGGAGAAAGGCTTTCTCCAAATAACTATCTAATTTTATTTAAGTTTCTATCATTTGATACAGTGCATTCGAACGTGTTGCGTTATAAAAGATATTTTTTTTGTCAAAGTTTGATCAAAAACGTCATGTTTGTAAGTTTTTTTTTTTTTCAATATTCTTTTTTATAATATTTACTGTTGAACATTAAATTTTATTAGATATTTACAGTAAGTCTACAGACAAATTTATTGATCATTTTTCTAGTGTGGTTTAATTAGGAATCTAAATTATGCTAGGGGCGTGGAATATTAGTGTTACATCCGTCACGTACTCGGTTTTATTTAAATTATATTTAAAATAGCTGAGTCCGCAACTTCGTACGCGTGGTATTCGGTATAGCGCTACCTTTTTTTGTTTATAAACCGATTGGAATAAAACAAACACTAAATGTAACGGGAAGCTTGCTACAATACATCAGTGAAAACCGCATTCAAGTTGGTTTAGTCGTTTCTGAGATTAGCGTGCACAAACGCACAGACAAACAGACAAAAATACTTAAAACTATTTAATTGACCTCTATAACATAAGTACAAAGTGTAGAAAGACACGACTCGTTTATGACTTTATTATATGATAACACATGGCTTCTTTATCGTTGTGATGACAGTGGCGCCGATTTTTTTATATTTTTAGACGATCCCTCGGGAACCTATTACTTTTTTAGGATAAAATATCCAATATGTTAATCCAGGTAATAAACTATCTGTGTGCCAAATTTCATCCAAATCCTTTAATTTGCGTTATTAAGAACAAAGATCAACAAACTTTCGCATTTATAATATTACTAGCGACCCGCCCCCGGCTTCGCCCGGGATGCAATTTTTATATATATGAACATTCCCCGTTTATCCCTCTTTCCATTAGTGAAAACCGAATTAAAATCGATCTACCCGTTCACGGGTGTTGCCGTGACCGAGGGAAATGGGGATTCATTTTTATATATAGAGATTAGGATTAGGATTATTTAATTTTATTTAACTTATACTTGGGCGAGTAGCTAGGTATGACCAGGTACACTAACCTTCCTTGTTTAGCGCTCTTTCCATTAGTGAAAACCGTATCACAATCTGTTGAATGGTTTAGAAGTTGGTGGGAGAAACAGACAGAAACGTAGAGCGAGTTTATTTTATAATATGTATGGATGTAATAAATTAAAGTAATAAAATCCTGCTATTTATATCCTGCTAAAATATTATAACTGCAAAGTTTGTGAGGATGGATGTATGTGTGGATTTGTCACTCTTTCACGTGAATTTCGACACACAGATAATTTATTACGTGGATTAATATATAGGATACGTTTTATCCCAGAGGTTCCCGAGGGATCTTAAAATATAAAATATGGGCGCCACTGTCGCCGCGGTGGTGCCACAATTATCACTGCGATAAAGGTGTTATATTTTTAATTTTTCCACGCGAACTCGCAGACATCAGCTAGAGATATATCATAAAAATTAGATAAACACTTCTTTATTTTTTAAGAAAAACAATGACTAAATAAGTAAATGTCATTTACTATGTGTAGATTAAAAAAAATATCATTTCAGTTGTTTTCAATATCGCTGGCCCTATATACAACAGCAGCAACAGCCACGATTCTTGACCCAGCTTTGTACTTAGCACCAAATCCGCCCTTGACGTCAGCTGAGGATGGTAACCAGCCGAGTCCCCCGTGGTTCAGGCCTGATGAGACGAAGGCCGAACAGGACACTGATGATTTATTAGTCATCCCAATTAAACAAAGTAAGTTTCAAAAAAAATATAATTGAATTATGATTAGTCATGTTACTTTTAAGTAGCAAAAAAATTAAAAAAAAAACCAATGAAAAAAATGTAATCGTCTTAATCTGCAAATAAATAAAGACTCATTTGCGAACTTTTAAAATTTCAATCTGTTTTTATTCATGAAAATGAAAATCTGTATAAACTCCTGGATTCTATCTTTTTCGTTCGACCAAACAATTGCGATCTTACGGAATTGCGATCTTACGGACTTCTAGGTCTAAGAAAACTTCATTTGATAAATGAATGTATCAATACATATAAATGAAGAGTTTTATTTTTAAACTAGCTGAGCTAGTGCCTGGTATTCGTTACAGCGTGTAACTTTTTTTGTTTGTAAACCGATTGGAATGAAAGCAACACTATATGTATATATGTTATGGGAAACTTGCATACCAATACTACATACCTACTCGTATACATCAGTTAAAACCGAATTCTAGTCGGTTTCGCCGTTTCTGAGATTAGCGTGCACAAACGCACAGACAAACAAAAAACTATTTTTTTGAGCTCGGTAATATAAGTACAACGTGTAAAAATTGTTTTTTTGAAAAAATATTTAATGTACAGACACGGCTCGCTTACGATTTTATTACTTATATGTATATTTTTAAATATTAAAACAAAATTTGAGGTGAAATCTCATTTTTTATTTACCTATTGCACCGGCTGATCTTTGCGATTTGCTAAACGCTTGAGTCACCATCAACTTCTCAGGAAATCAGTAATTAAGTGTTTACTTAAGAATTAAAAACTTCATTGATTTTAATAAAATTTGGTATAGAGATTGAAGATGGCTCGAACCTCGGAGACAGACATTATTTTTTTTATATAAAATATTTTCGTGTGAGATTATTAAAGTGCATTATTTGCTTCCACTATTTCAAAGGATTTCAAGATTGATTGTTGATTGAGGAATTCCATTGACATCTTTTTTCACACCCATACACGAAAAAAAGTTTAAAGGACAAGGTAAGAGGACCTGGAATCCCTTACACAACTCAACAGCAATTTCATGGTTGTGTTATTTCACGGTAGTTGCTATACGGAGGTGGTTACTGCCACCAGACGCCTAATTTATTTCATGGCTGCAGTATCCTTCGAGTGTTTTTATAATCAACGAAAACAAGTAATAGGTTAGAGAAATTAAAACGAATTTTCAATATTTAATTTGGTGTAATAATCTGATGTATCTATATCACAAGTAAGTAATTAAATGCAATTTTTCATTTAAAAAATGCGAGTCGAAATTATTTTGGAACATAAAACCTGAATGACGCGTAAGCCAGTAAGCCGTGCCTGTAGTTGTATTGAATAAACAGTGATTCACTGATTCCCCTAACGTTGACCTTACCGTCTCTAGTAGGGCGCGGCTGGACGATTCTCTGCTCTGTGGTCTTGTCCCTACACTATTGTAATGTGTCAAGACAGGCACAATAGTGACATGAAATTTATCAATTTATTTAAAGAAATAACCTTTAATCAATTTTGAGTCTCTTCTAAATTTTTTTTTATCAAACAACATTTTGCTTCTTAAAATTGTTTCTTGTATTTATTGGCGACCTTTTAATTGACACAACATTTCAATTGCAGAAGAAGCAGATGAAATAAAACCGACAGAAACAATGGAGGAAGCTGAAACATTTTGGCCGGGTCTTCGTACAACAGTGGACACAGCTTACACCTTGAAAGGAGTTCAAATACCGTTGACGTTCAGTTTGAGCGGGACATATGGACGTTACGCTTCTGGGGCGAACTCTGGAACAGCTGGAGTGATCGGGAGCAGTTACGCTAGTATAAGTGATGAGAGACCGGGACTGTATACAGATTATCTTAAGTCTGGACTAGCTGGCATCGGTTACGGAAGATATGGCGCGGGGTATCCCGGTTTAAGGATATACGGAGGTAATAGAGGTGCTGCGTGGAGTGGATGGGGAAATGGAAAATGGGGTCATTATGGGAAAGGTTAGGTTCTTTGTGGATAAGATACGTTTTATTTTTTACTAAGTAAATATTTATTTTTAAAGTGTCAATGACTTTTGGTTAATTTTTTTATTAATATAAATTACCTATACGATTTGGCCTAATTGGCTGTAATAATATTTTTAATCAAAATCAGAACAATAAACAAATACTTATACCTACATATGTTACATATGTATAATAAAATCCAACCCTAACATTGTTAGAACAAAAAAAACTACTAACAATATTTTTTTAAATATAAGAGTAAATAAAAGACTCATTGTAAGTAGGTAGGTATAAAACTTGTTTATATACATATATCATAAGGGTCAATTTGATGGTAGGTGGTTACCGTTGCCTAAGGACACAAGCAACAATCGGGGGAGGGGGTTGTACATGTGCCCTGCCAAACCTGCAAGAATTGTTACATCCTGCTGTATTGTACTGAATTTGTTTACAACTCGCTTGAAGAAGCCCATATTGTAGCTAGATGGAAACACTCTTAGATTGTTCCAAAGTTCGCGCGTCCGTGGGATAAAGCTTTAACTCGTCCCAACTGGGCGCAGCGACACCTTATCCAAGTAATGCGGATGAACTTCGCATCTATGGCGCCACATGGCGCGCAGTGCGATGGTAAAAGTTTGAGGTAGGCATTAATTGAAACAAACATCTCATCCGAGCACTCACCATTGTACAGTCGGTAGAACACACAAAGAGAGGCTACATCTCTTCTTAAACTAAATGGTTCTAATCGTTGCTGTATGTGCATTGGATCGTCAACAGTTCGAACAATTCGACGCTGATTCTTTTTATATACCATACCAAATACAAAATATTATTTAAAAATTATTGTCATATACAAATTAAGTAAGTATGTATATAAGAAATTTATTCCCATGTAATTTTTAAATTATTCCATGTAGTAGCTCAATAATAATAATTAATTTATTAAAGATTATTATTTTTAATTTCCGTGGATGATTTCTATGAGTAACTATTCAAGTTATTAATTTAACTATCTGTTAATAATTATATTGGAAGGGAATTCCTCCAACTCCATAGGAAATATTATCACCACGTTGTTGGTTTGGGTATTACCCAACCATGGTTTGGGTTTGGGTATCAAAATTTGTATGATAAATTTTGGAGATATATCTCCAATATTATGGTTAATATATCCAATATCTAGGTTGCGATGGTTGCGGTAACAGTAGGTACTTATGTCCTCGATTTTGAGATGTTACAATACGATATTGGTATCTCCTTAATGAAAACCTTGAAACAAAAACTACTTTTTTACTCATACTATAGTGGTAAAACATTAAAATAATAAATGCTATTTACTCTTTTTAACACTTCGTCAACACCAACGGTAATACCCAAACCAACAACGTGGTGATAATATTTCCTATGGAGTTGGAGGAATTCCCTTCCAATATAATTATTAACAGATAGTTAAATTAATAACTTGAATAGTTACTCATAGATTACAAATTAATGTTTGTTTATGTGTCAATCATCTTACAAGTTAATTATTATTGACATCATAACATGTAGAGGCGAGAAGAGACATGTTTAACTTTACTAAAATAATACCTACGTATATGTATTCTTTAACTCGCTTTATTAGCAACTAGACTGACACGTCCCGGCCTTGCCCGGGTAGAATGAAATACTTAATATACATAAAATTTAGCCTATGTTAATTTGAAATAATGTGCCTATTAATTACCAAAAGAATTATTTAAATTGGAACAGTGATTGTTCACGCGATATAGTGGCAATACCGCGTGACGTCTGGTGACACTTAATAAAAAGGAGGGTAGTGTGCTTTTCGGGAAAAAGGTCGTCGGGTGAACTAAAGTTTTAATGTCTTTTATTTTGTATTATCTCGTATATTCCCGTGATTGTTCTATCGATGTTATTTGTGTGATTATGTGATCTTATCTAATGTGTATTGGAAGTGTGTGATAAGAGAAAGCGAGAAAAGACGGAGCCAGCTGAGTAACACGCATATAAGCCGATATTCCTGTGAGTACATTTATCCTTTACCTTTTTCCTTTACAAGGCCAAAAGCCACCAGTGATTCCACATATAAACAACAGATTTAAAATTGGAAGGTTTTTAAAATTGGAACATTTTGTAAAGTACTATGAAAAAGAAATAAAAGTAGCCGATTAAAACTTTAGTACAGTTTTAATCGGTAATTATTATCTTATTGTTAGCTTATTAATTAGTAGCTAAAAAAATAATGTAGTTGTCGCTGAAATTTTTTATTACTGTGGCGAGAAAGCTTTTTTGTGCAGTAAATTATTTATTTTTTTCCCAGAAAATATATTTTTTGTGTAAATTTTCCCGATTCAAACTTTTTTAAATATAGTCAATTATGCTCTGTATTTTATAGTCAAATTAGGCGACGAAAATAAAGCTTTTCCTCGTCATCGATGAGGAAAAAAAACACTGCTTTGTTTTCCTATTCAGCTCGTTCAAACATATTTAAAGCCAATGTAACAAAAATAATATATGTGATACACAACTTTTTGGTCTATAATTCTGACGAGTTCTTTTACGAGAAAATAAATAAAATTTGAATGTTATGCTTTGTAACAAAAATCGATTCAAATTGGTTGTTTCAAGAAATATTTCAATGTGTCTCATTTACTTACACTATAAATGACGCGAAAGTTTTCATTTAATTCGACAGTTTCAGAAAAAAAATAAAAAACAAACAGAAGGTTTTTTTTTGATATTTTAAGTAGCGGAGCCCCAAGTTGGGCAGGGTTGTAGAGAGCCCAGTTGCCCAAGGTCATTCGCGTAGTAGAGAACGTTAATATGTAGTGACCCTCTAAATAAAAAAATAGGATTACTCGTGATATTTGAAAACTCAACTATTATGATATTTGAAAATTCAAATATTATGGTCACTTTTACACGACAAGTTAAACATATTTATCCTTTTTTTTCTTATTTAAATAAGTAAAAAAATACATGTTTAAATTGTATTTATCAAAACAACGAAAATTTTAACTATGTAACATTACAGTTCTAAGTTACGAAAATATAACACTTTCATGGACTTAAATCTAGGTAAGGCTAGGTACAACACCTACTGTCAGAGCGAGAGCAGTGTAGACATTGTAGATAGGTACCTCTTTTCACTCATTGAGCTCGACAGTAGGTATGGTAAATAGAGAAAACTTTAGGTACATAACTCACTTCGGATTGTGTAGAAAATTATAAAAATTGATTGATTAAAAATACGGTTTTATAATAAACTTCCTGAGATAATAAGAGCCTTACCTATCAATAAATTTAAAAGTGTAATCAAAACCAAACTCTGTTAAAAAGGTTACTAAGCACACGGCGTATTTTAAACGCGCAGATGACGCGCGTATCGTATACGCGCTTCAAACGAGATTCGAACGCAACCTTGTAACATTGAAAGCACTTGGGGCGAACGTGAAACGCGCGTCTAGCGTCTACTGCGCGTATACACGCAGATACAGTGATACAGACACGCTGTAGTCGCTCGTAGCTTCCGCGTTTTGATCATGTTCCAATATGTAGCTTCCATGATTGAAACACACGCATAGTTTCGAACGCGCTTCACGCGCGCGTTAGTATCGCGTTTTAAGCGCGTTTGAATCGATACAAACGCAACAATCGGCATCTACGGCGCCAAAAACGCGCTTCGTCTGCGCGTTTAAAATACGCCGTGTGCTTAGGCTCTAGCTGATTATTTAAGCGATAATGAAGCCTGGATTTTAACGCTTCTGAGCTCATACTTTGCTTAGTATTGTATATTCTGTAATTTGGGTATAATAATTTTAATTGTTATATAGATACTAGCTGACCCAGCAGACGTTGTCCTGCCAGAACCCGAAAATAATTCCGTAACCCGTTTATGGCGCCAAATTTTATTAGGTCAAATTTTAGGTCAAATTAGGTCAAATTTAGGTCAATTTAGTTGAGTTAATTTAATCAAATTTAGTTGAAAATAAAATTAGGTCAAATTTTATTTTCAAACCATATGTTAAAGTGACGCGTCACTTCATCACGTCAATGAACGACGGTTAGATTATTTGAATATTCTTCAAAATTATTAAAATCGCGATAAAAAATGGGGGTGGGGGTAAGAGGGTGAAAAATACTTTACGACCTATTCTCATACCTTCTACCAAATTTACAAAAAAGTAAATCATAAATATGGGTCCAGCCGTTTCGGAGGAGCTTTGTTACAAACACTGTGACACGAGAATTTTATAAGTATTTTAGATATTATTTCAAAGATGACAAAAAGAATGGTATCCTGAGTTTTTTTTTTGGGGTTTCTTCTCAGGATCGTCATCAGCTTGGCTATTCTTTTCCGACACCCTGGTAAAATATATAATTGATTTGACAAAAATGATCTTGTTATCCTATTTTTGAGATATAAACGATTTGTTTTGATTTGTAGGTTCCAATTATAATGTACTTTATAATAGCGCACAATTTTGTGTTCATATAAAGGCTACCGTCAATCGCTTGTCAACCATAATAATCCAGTTTCCTGTCCTAACACAATTTATAATGAGAATTTTTTTATACGCTGTCTCATTTGTTACAATACGACGAGCAATGGTTGGTGTTGTACTTCTTTACGTTTTATTGCCAACACTGATTGCTTGTTCGGGGGACGGAAATATACACTTACTCGAAAATGAAGTAGCCGAAGCTTTGAAGGCGTGTTCGACACCCAAAGATGATATAATTAATAACAAAGAACAGACTAATCAAAGGCAGCGTCGATCTGAACATGGATCTGATCAGTACGTCGATATATCGCCTCGGATTGACGGTAACATTAAGCAAATGAATCAATATAATCATGAACGACGCAATACAAGTGACTTACGCGATCAACTACACGTTCTCAACTCGACAGGCTATGATTATGGTGGTCCAGGCTACAATGGAAGACTAGACAACACAGTGACTCGTTCAGAAATGGAAAACAAATATTCTAATGTAAACCGCAGCAGACGAAGCGAAACTCTTCTTAAACCGGATCACGATGAAGTAAGTTGAAGATATAAGTTCCTGACAGTATTTTAATAGCAAGCTGTTCTCTTTTTACTACATTACCTTTACGTGAAGCTGCAATTTTATATTGAGGCGCTATTTGCATAATAGGTTGGGGGAAAAAGTTTCTTCGCATTTTATACGAAAACTTAAGATATTTTTTAAAAAGTTTATTTACATTTAATTATAGTACATATTATTATTATTATTCTCTTTATTTAACTGATAAACATATAAATTATATTTTTAAATATATCTAAAAAAAAATAATACATTTAAAAATATAAAAAATAGTGGTCCACCGGTATCGGGTACAGGGACCAAGCTACCGGTGGTTAGGGCTCCAAAGAGAGGAATCTCCTCACAATGCGAGCCGTGTCGAGGAGAACCGCCTTCTGCATCAAGCCCTTGATCCAGCTGTCTAACGCAAGCTTCTTAAGGTGTTGGTCGAGGCTCTTGGCAATTAGTCCGTGAACGGATACGACTATCGGAACAATAACAGTTGAATCAATATCCCACATGTCGACCATCTCGTGGGCCAAGTCCAAATACTTTACTTGTTTGTCTTTTTCTGCCTTCACGAGATTCTCGTCATGAGGGACAGTGATGTCAACTATCATTGCACGGCGCTCTACTCGATCTATTATCACTATGTCAGGCTTATTAGCAACAATAGTTCTGTCAGTGATTATTATTATTATTATTATTATAAACCACAATAGCAGCTATTCAGCTGATGCGTGTGTATCTAATGGTTTGAAGATTATATTTTCATCATTTTGTCCAGTCTGTTCTTAAAACAATTCACTGATGGCGCCATGACAACACTTTCAGGGAGTCTGTTCCAAACCGTCTCCACTCGGTTAGGTAAAAAGTGCTTCCTAGGTATTTTCTTGCTTGGATTTTGGCATAGCTTTAAAGGGTGTCCTCGTAAGTGCTTATTAGTATCAAGGGTGTATAGTTCTTGGAGACAGGGCGCATCGTAGATCTTATGCAGTATCTTGTAAGTCTCGATGAGACTTCCTCTCTGTCGACGCTGTTCGAGTGAGGTAAGGCCAAGAATTTTGAGTCGTTTCTCATAAGGCTTATTACGTAGCGTGCTAATCATTTTTGTAGCTCTTCTCTGCACATTGTCAAGTATCTTAATGTCCTTTTTAAAATATGGGTCCCATATTACGTAGGCATACTCTAAAAGTGGTCTAACGTAAGCCTTATACAGTTGGAGAAATGTTTTAGCTGTAAGACACTTGAACGCTTTTCGAATGACATAGAGTATGGAATTTGTTACTTACTTACTTACATAGGTGCCATTTTGTTCGATGACTTTTTGCCATCTTGTAGGTAATTAGAGTGACATGATCCCGTTGAAGAACGCGCGGCGTGGTCAGCAAAGCCCCAAAAAGGACCCAGAAAATAAAACCAGAGATACAAGATAACAAAAAAATTTTTTAATGATTTTTTTAAGAACAATTAACACATAATGGAATGAAACGAAGCGTAAGCGCGATAAAATTCCTTGGTGTAGCGACATCTAGTGACGAAACCGTTCCAATTAACACCCGTTGTTTTAGAAATTTTGGGACTCCTGATCAAAAAAACGGGACAAGTAGTTTTGGCAGTCCTCTCTTGATATTAACCTGACACTGCCTAAAGAATTCTGAAGAGACCGAAACAGGCGGAAATCTGAACGTCAGGGTTACATGGCGGATGCATTAACACCATTTTGCTGAGTGGCTAAAGATGTGTGTAGTCTAGTGTTGTGATGAAAGACCACACCCTTTCTATTGATCAATTCCGGCCTCTTTCTCTTAACTTCTTGCTTTAATCTCATCAGTTTTTGGCAGTAGAAATCCGAATCGATGGTTCTGCCCGGCGGTAAAAGCTCATAATGAATAATGCTCTTCCAATCCCATCATACACACAGAACCACCCTATAGCGAGTTAACCCGGGTTTTGGCACCCTCTCGCTAGAGAGTATATATGTTCTGTGTTTGGCACAGTCTGTGAAGCCTGACAGACCTTTTGCAACGATCTTTTTCGCACGTTCTTGTTATACGTGATCCACTTTTCATTACCAGTTCAATTACTTCATTACTTCAAAAACTGTTTAGTTTCATTACGTCCCAATAAAGAATCGCAAATAAGTACACGATTCATTGGGTTTCTTTCAGTGAGCTCGTGTGGCACCCAAATATCGAGATTTTTTGTGTATCCCGCTTTTTTCTAATGGGTCAAAACTGTTTCGTGGTTGTTTCCCAATTCTTCAGCTATATCGTAACTACTGATATGCCAATCTTCCTCCATTTTTCCATGACATCAAAATTCCCCGGATTGAAAACGCTTTTAAACCAAATGCTAAAGGTCCATAAACGTCACAAATTTTTTTTCGCAGCTTGCGGTGCATTTTTTCCTTTTTTGTAATAAAATTATAAAATGTATCGTATTTCTTCATTAGATTTACTCATTTTAACACAAAGAAAAACAAATGAAAAATAGCTGAAAACAACGTAATTGATCACTTTAATATATTTTTATTAAATAATCAAGATTTTAGTATAATAATTTAAACAATTAAAATCCTGGGGAAGCCACATATCCGCATCAGCAAAAGGTTTGCATTGATTATTGCGAAACTATATCGAAGCAGAAGTATCGAAGCATTGCGGATGCGAGTATCAGCAACAACCCTTTTTTTTTACGTTGGGAAATCCATCATGGATACCCAGCAGCGAAAGGGGACGCTGTGGGTTATGCCGGACTCCTACCGGCTAAAACTCAACGACTTTCTAGCGCGGCCGTAGATGGGCGGGGTCGCAGGAACCTTGTTGCACAACTTCGGCGACCCGCCACGGCTGTTCAGCGCGGGGAGGACTACGCTCCCTGTCGGAACCTCGGCGTACCCGAAAGCGGAGGTACGCCGGCCATCTCGGAGACCTCACAACGGGCGGTAGTCTCCCCTTATCAGCAACAACCCTGCTACCTATAAACATGTGTACCGTCAGAATGCATGCTGATGCAAGGAAAAACAAAAAATTTCTCACTATAGCACGAATCCATACTTTCTTTAATATTCTAAATGTGAAAGTAACTCTGTCTGTCTGTTAACTTTTCACGTCTAAACCGCTGAACATCATCATGAAATTTTGTATACACGTTGTCAGGGATGCAGGAAAGCACATAGGGTACCTTTCATCCAGAAAAAAAGTACTGTTCCCGAGGGATCTTTTAACGCCTGTCAAATGTATAAATGCAATAAAGATGTCAGGCGTTACATTGCTCACATATTTAGTCAGGCGTTATTTTTTTTATTTATCAACGCGGCGAACCCGCGGGCACCAGCTAGTAAGTATATGTATAAAATAAGTACTCACAGCCAGGTATACAATTTCTTAATGTTTTTTATTTATTTTTAGAAGTCTTCGACTTATACATAGGTAATTGTTAAAATAATTGATGAAATCAATTTTAACCGTGCCACCTGCTCACGTGATATTTACATTTTACAGTGTCTCAGTCAATGTGTGTTCGCAAACTTACAAGTGGTGAGTTAAAATATTTAACAGCTGATAATATATTTTCATTCTTACTTTTACGCCTACATATAAAATGATTTTACTAGGTGGACACTAGAGGATTACCTCGTGAAGCAGAATTCTGGAACAAGATGCAAACGTCCGTGACTTCACAACAGTCGCGGACAGCCCTACGCGACCAGATACGAGCTTGCTTTCAGGAATTACAGACCGGTTTGTACTTTTTGTCTTAAGGACGAGAAGCGTTATTTTGAGCTTACATAGGACATCTATGGACATATCTTCCACGATAAGTATTAGGTTTGTTTTAATTTAACGAACATTTAAAGAACAAACTCGTTTTAATTATTGCAGAAGCCGAAGACAACGAATGTGCCTACTCAAGTAAGCTCGAACAATGTCTGGTGCTTCGCTTTGCTGATCGGAAAACGAATGGCACAATAGCAAATCAGGGGAATCCATAACTCGAACAAACACAAGGACATTAAGGACCGATGTTTGGCGATATTGACTACCAAAATGATAGGGAGAATCAAGAGTTCTCCCTTAATTAAAAAAAAAGGCAGTACATAAAATGTCTTTTTAAATATATTCCCGCTGATGTCTCTTATTATTATTTATATATATTAATTAGAGAGCTAATTCAATAAAATTATAATTAAGCTAATTAAGCATACCTACCTATATTATATGTTTTGCTTCCTAACAGGACTTTTTCGAATTAATTCTTGCTTTGCTCTCCTTTTTAATACGAATGTTACTGGGACGGCCAGGTCTTTTTTCAGTCGTACAGTTATGTCTCAATGAAGTGAGAGTTTTTAAAATTCTAATTTTGTCTCCATGATTATTTTGTGCTCAATCAAGAGAAACATTGCTTTATAAGAATGACAGGTTCTAAATTCAATAGAAAATATTGTTTTCTTTGAACTTTACTCCTTAAAAATCGATTTTCATATAAGGCCCCCGGTATAGAAATTTTATGAGTAAAATTAATACATGCGTTAACTAAAAAGCGTTATGTTCTTCTAAGCAGTTTTACTCAAATCCAATAGATGTCGCCGCTTCGCCTAATTCTATTGTAGTATAATAGATGGCGCGTTTATTTACCCTCTTTTCTCGTAGTTAAGGTGTAAACTCCAGTCGTGCGTCGGAGCTAACACACACACTTTTTTTATTGTAATAGTATTCATTGTTGCCATATAATAAGAGTATGTAAAGACTAATAACAAAGAAAAAAATCTTTAAATAAACAAGTAAAGTAAACGACAATGTCTCAAAAACAAAAAGAAGATTTACAACAAAAACCTTTTAATTAATTTTAAAAGATATTACCACGATTACAAGTATAATACAATTGGATAATGAGGATACGAGAATGGTTGAGGATGGAATATAACAGGTTTTTTTAAATGTTCCCTGTTTATTGTATGTAGTTCATGTGGAAATATCTGCTTGGGTAAAGGCGGCACCGGTATACTACTCTGAAAAAACATTATTCTTATTATAATTATTATAAATTGTAATTTGATATCTGTATACAGCGGCAGGACACACTGTAACTATTTATAACCATTAACAACTAGATCTGGATCCCTACAGTTTACTATACCAAAAAGTTATTTGTAATTTGACTGAATATCTGAAATAACTTTTACTTATGTGAAAAATACAAAATAATAAAGAATGGATCCAATATGTACTTACACATTTAATAATAAACGCAATTAAAAAAATCGAAATGAAAATCCTTAGGTTTGACATAATGCCAATTTAATAACCATTACATTTTTATGTTTGTTTATTTTACGACAGACATAATTCAGTTTTCATAAATAATTTTTAATTGGACAAATAGCAATTACCTCACTATGAAGTTGAAACAAGTTTCTTTTTATGGAATGCAATATTTTATTTAAATTAGAAAGAAAATGCAATAAAAACAAATAAATACATGAAGCATTACATGCAGAGAAATATTTATTTTAATAAATAATTTATTTTATTTTAATAAATTCACAAATTCTTTATTCTATTATGACCACGTTGTAAAATATAAACTAAATTTCGTTATTAAATAAAATTTTATATAAGATAAATAAATAAATAAATAGAAGCTAAAATCACCGGCATCAATGAGCTAATGGCGCAAGTATTGAAAGAGTTAGAGTATTCAATTGTAGAGGTTGTCGGGAAACACACACTTTGGGTTGAGCTTGAATATGTTTCAGCCACCTGCATACATGCAGAAACGATTCCTTTTCATGCAAAGAAAGGCGTTCCTGAAACAACATAATTTTGTGATAAATTACATTATACAGCCCCATATTTATCATTAGTTATATCTAATAATCACTTGATTTAGTGTGATAGCAAATCATATAAAAACTCTTGTATAATGAAACTAATTGATGTTTCAGCAGATTGACTAAAATTTGTCTTATGCGATCCTCGTAACAAGTGTTTAAATGGGATATCATTTTGACCAAATCCCAATTCAGAACAAAATGAATAAAATACCAAACTGAAACAATCACAAAGAGACACAAAAAATATCATAGACACATCATGTAAAATTTCAGTAACTCACATTCACAAAAAAAAATAGCCTGCTGTTTAAAAATATTGAGTTTCTACTTGTAGAAATACATATATAGTAACTAGCTGTGCACCGCGATTGACAAAGACAAATTTAAATCTTTAATTTTAAAAAAATGCATATTTCCGCTCTTCTCGGTATCACTCGTTTATCGTCGGGCGGCCACATTCGGTCGGACTCGAACTCTCGACCTAAATGCGTCACATATAAATGCCCCCACGCGTTATTAATTCGTTTTTGCTCAGTATTTCTTCTTTTTGCTCGTCTTTTAATGGTGATAAATAGATTATATCAAATGCAAAATAATTTTTAAATTCAAACTAGTTAGCATGATAAGGCAAACAAACACGTCTTCAGCTTTATTATATTACTAGCGGCCCGCCCCCGGCTTCGCCCGTGGTTAAATTTTTATATATAAAATGAACATTCCCCTTTTATCCCTCTTTCTATTAGTCAAAACCGAATTAAAATTGGTCTACCTGTTCGAAAGTTATTGGCGTACATACAATTTATATAGATAGTAAATAAAAGTATAGATAGAACCCAATGGACTCAATATTCCAGAGTTGGAATAGCTGGATTCTATTAAAGTTAAAAAGAAGTTACCTATTTCTTCACAGTTGATTAAAAATTAATGGAATTGGCTTGGCGTATTATTTTAACATAATACTTTAAAAATACTAGCTGGTGCCAGCGATGTCATCCACGTTGAAAAATAAAAAATGTATTATGAAAACATATTCATTCCAAAATAATTGAGTTCAAATATTATTTTTTGAAACTGTATGAAAATATGTGAAATAGTATGAATTTTTTTTAAGTCTTGAGAGTATGCCCTTATTTAGTTACTATTAAACTTGATGACAGCAGCTAAAGAAAATTTAAAGTATGAATTTTCAAGTTAAAAAATCTCAATTACTTAACCCAATAATTGTTTTACAATCTAAAATTTTGATACACATTTTTTTTAGTTTTTATGATGTGATAATATCTACAAAAATGTAGTATGTTTCATACAAGTTCATCACTGTAATTTGAATCTGACTATTTTTTTAAGTCTTAGTATTAAAATTATGGTGAAGGTATATTAACCGATTCCGGTTAATATACCTTCCGGTTCCGGTTCCGGTTGTCAAACTGTAAACATTGAACGTGAGAGGTGTAAAGAAAATCGAATGTAAAAAATAGTTTAATACCTTATTTGTAAAAAGTGAATTGAAAGACGGATAAAATAAGTGCTGTGATACAAAATAAATAAATTACAGAAGCTATTTATTAAGGTAATAATCGTAACATATCGGTCTGAAATAAGAAAATAAATTGGGGGTATTTGTCAAATTTGTGGAGTGTGACAGACTATTAATTTACGTAGATATTAGAATTGATGTTCACACAGAATAAACAAAGTCTTTCAAATTAACATAGAACATAGACCACGGAACTTGTATTCTAACAGGAACGAGCATATGATACCACAGAATAAAAAGTGAATAATTTAAATTGTATCTAAGTACTGTCAATTGAAACAACGTTTAAAATAAAAGGCAACAAAAAATGGACAAACAAATGCAAATATGGTTCGAAAAAATGAAGGATGTAATGGAAAAACAAACTCAAGAAATAACTCATAGATTAACAGAAGCCTTTGAGGAAAAATTAAAGATAATAAGGGAAGAAAACGTGGAATTGCAGAGAAAAATTGAAACACTTAATTTCAAGGTAAACAAACTAGAAGAAATGTCAAGAAAATGTAATTTAATAATACACGGTGTAAATGAATCAGAAAAAAACACAAAAGAACTAATTGAAATTATAATTAATATCATTAGTGGCATGAAAATAGATTTAAGTGAATTAGAAATCAGGGCGGCATATAGAATTGGGAAACGAAATGAGAAAAAGAAGAGACCTATTCTATTCACAATAACAACAGTATGGCGCAAAATAGAGATTTTAAAGAATAAAAAGACCCTTCCAAACAAAATTTATATATCCGAAGATTACTCAAAGGAAGTACTGGCAAAGAGAAAAGATCTACAGACACAGCTGCAAGAAGAAAGAGCCAAGGGAAAATATGTATATATCAAGTATGATAAGCTGATAGTGAAGGAGAAGAAAATAGAAAAAGCCGAAAAAAGAAAAATGATACTTTCACCGACATCTTTAGGGGATACTAACATTAACCCACAAAAACTAAACAAGATCACCAATTTCACTTACACGAGGAGCCGTTCTGGTTCCCTTTCGAATATACAACTAGAGAAAAATGCTTAGCAATTAGATCGCAGTAACCGGAATCCTATTGATCAAAAATTAAATAACAAGCGCATTAAAATCAACAAACCTTCCCCAAGCCGGTTGGTCACCGTGGGGAAGTACGACCAAACCCCTCCAAGGAAAAAAAGTAAAGGCCTACAAATAGCTACTATAAATGTGAGATCATTAAGTACCCCCGAAAAACTAACTGAATTCGAAATAGCGATAGACAAATTGAAATGGGACATAATAGGTATTAGTGAAATGAGAAGAATGGGTGAAAAGATCTTACAATACAAGGATTACATTTTGTTTCATAAAGGAGAAACGCCAGGACTGTATGGCGTAGGTTTTCTAATCAAGAAACATCTTGCACATATGATAGAAGAAATTACAGGAGTTACAGAAAGAATAGCGGTTCTTCACATTAATATCCCTAAAAATCAAAGCAAAACAGAAAAATGGACGATAATTCAGGCATACTCACCAACTGAACAAACAACTAAGGAAGATATTGTTAAAAATAGAGAAATTTTATGATGAACTTCAATATACCATCCATAAAGGATACAAAAACATAATTGTAATGGGGGATTTTAATGCAAAAATAGGCAAACAAAAACCCGGAGAAGAACAAATTATAGGTAAATATTCCTATGGAACCAGAAACAAGAATGGAGATAGATTGATTAATCTAGTAAACCAAAATAATCTATTCATCTTAAACAGTATGCTCAATATAAAAGAAAATAAAAAATGGACTTGGATTTCGCCAGATGGTAAATATAAAAATGAAATTGATTTTATCATGACCAACAAAAAAAAATACATAAAGAAAATTGATATCATAAACCAATCACAATTTAATTTTAACACGGATCATAGAATGGTGCGAGCGTTAATGAATACATATATTTTAAGGAAACATAAACCAATTCAGCGATTAGAAAAACCACTAACATGTGAAGGAGATGAAAGTAAGCTTACGCAAATCTTAAAAACGGCTATGATTTACAACTTGCAAGTAAAAACAACCAGACAACAAGACACAGTACAAGAAAAATATGAGACATTTATTAAAACATTTATAACAGAAACAAAGAATTTTAATAAAAAGTATAAAAAGGAATTAACGGATGAAATCAGGGAACTATTGCAGCACCGGCGGTTGCTACTGCAGAATAGAAAAGAAAACCGAACAGAAATAACACTGGTAAGTAAGAGAATCAATCAAAGTATTAGAGAGGAAAGAAAAATGAGAAGGTCCAAACTATTACAACGTCATATAGAAAAAACAGGAGGCGTCAAGAAAGCCTTTAAAGAATTATTGGATACGAAGGAATGGATGCCAAGGATAAAAGATAATAAAAACAAAGAAACTGGAAATAGACATGAAATAGTGAACATAGCAGCAACATATTACAGAGAATTATATGGAAAACCGGAAGGAAGGGGTGAAGAAACAGGAAATAGTCAACTGAATACACTAGCAAAAGAAGAACATACACCTAGAATACTACTTGCAGAAACTGTAAGGGCCATAAAATCACAAAAAGATTGCAAAGCACCGGGTGAAGACCAAATCACAAATGAATTGCTAAAAGCAACACTAGAAGAAATTGCACCCAAACTAACGGAGATATTCAATGACATTCTAGACTCAGAGACCATACCAACAGATTGGACAAAATCAACTATAATATTACTGCATAAAAAAGGAGACAAGACTGATATCGGAAATTACAGACCAATAAGCCTAATGACAAACTTGTATAAGATATTCGCAAAAATACTACTATTAAGAATAACAAATACTTTAGACGAGAACCAACCAAAAGAACAAGCTGGATTTAGAAGCAAATTCTCAACCTTAGATCACATTCACGTCATAAAACAAATACTCCAAAAATACAATGAATACAAAATGAAATACTATATAGGTTTTGTAGATTATAATAAAGCGTTTGATTCTTTACATCACAAGGCTATATGGACAGCATTAGAACAACAAGGAGTACAAGGAAAAGTTATCCGTATTCTGCAAAAAGTGTACTCAAATAGCACTGCAGTTATAAAATTAGATAAAATAAGCAAAGAGTTTCCTATTCTAAGGGGTGTCAGACAAGGAGATCCGATTTCCCCCAAAATATTCTCCGCTGTACTAGAGATGGTATTCCGCAATCTGAGTTGGGAGAAACTTGGTCTGAAAATTAATGGAGAAACTCTGAACCATCTTCGCTTTGCTGATGATCTAGTTCTATTTTCAGAAAACAGTAAAGATTTGGAAAAAATTCTTCAACAATTATCAGATGCCAGTATGAGAGTTGGACTTTCTATGAATACCAAAAAGACCAAAATAATGACTAACTCAGAAAAAATAAATATTTATGTCAATGGAGAATCGATAGAGTATGTGGAAGAATACGTATATTTGGGCCAAATAATTGCTACAAAGGATATCATGCACAAAGAAATAGATAGGAGAGTGAATAACTCTTGGAAAAGATATTGGTCTTTGAGAGAAGTGATGAAAAATAAAGATTTACCTCTGAAGAACAAAAAGAAAGTATTTGATATTTGTATTTTGCCATGTTTAACATATGGATGCCAAACATGGGCTCTTACAGAGAAGTTAATGAGGAAATTGAAAGTAACCCAAAATTCAATGGAACGAAATGTTATTGGAATTAAACTGAAAGATAAAGTAAAGTTAGTAGATATCAAAGATAAAACAAAATTCAAAGACATAGAAAAAACCATAAGAACCCTTAAATGGAGATGGGTGGGCCACATGATTAGAGAACAATTACCTAAATGGACGAAAATCATCACAGAGTGGTACCCCAGAGACCAAAAAAGGAACAAGGGAAGACAAAATATGAGATGGGACGATGAAGTGAAACAGACAGCAGGAAAGTTATGGATAAAAGTGGCAAGAAATAGAGAAGAGTGGAAAGCCTTGGAGGAGGCCTTTGTCGAAAGACAAATTGTTAACAAAAACTAAAAATAAAAAGGAAAATTTTCTACGTTACTGCGAAGAGAAATATAAATTAGATAAGGAATTAGATAAGACATAAGTAGATATATTTTAAGATTCAAATATTGTTAACAGTAATAAAGGCTTTTATTATTATATTATTATTATTATATTAACCGATTCATGGCGGATGATGCCTTAGGGGGCATCATAAATATTTTTTCCGTATGGCGGATGATGCCCCAGGGGCATCATATTCAGATTCGTTTAATCTTTGTGAAATTGTCTCCGCACTCCGAATAATATACCGAAACAATAAATAAACGAAAATTTTACATTCATAGCTGAAAGGCATCATGAAAAATTTGTTAGCCGCCACGAGCGAAAATTTGTATAAAAGGCCGCCGCATTGAATCAGTTAAGATTTAAATTTATAAATATTTTGTCCTATTATAATTAAAATCTCAAAGAATTCCTGTCTACTTTTCTTTTCTTGATATTCGGCCACTTTAAATATCACAGTTATGTCACAAGATATTGCACAGCCCATCTCTGGATATTTTTACTCATGTGCGAGTGCGACTAATGTAGGCAAGCATAGACAATGGACAGACAAAGCGAAGCGGCCTGCTCTACGCCTCTGCCTCGCAGCGGACATACCTGAGGCGTGACACAGTGGTTCTAGTCAAATTATATGTACTTATATTACTTGTTGCAGGGATACTAGACAAAACTAGAATAACTTACCACTAAAGTGTACAACACATAATAAGCAGCCACATCAGCTATAGTCATAAATTGACCCGTTAAAAATGTATTCTTCTCTAAGGCTTTATTGATACCCTGAAAAATGTTTAAAAAAAATATTTAAACATGGATACTTCACCTACCTATTTAAATCTATATCATGATTTTCACAATACTGTGAGGTGGGAAATGGACTATGCACTATTCAGTTTGAAACATTAAAAAAAAAATTTCAACAGGTTCTAAAACGAAATGGGTTTGATTTTGAATTGGGGAGTAGGCTATTAGGGTAATTGGGATTGAGATTATATGGGGGTGGTTGTCAGTTTTCTAAAAACATTATTTTTATGGTAAGGAATTGTTTACATGGTGATTACATTGATTTTTGGCTTATTTACTGGGATTCTGACAATTCTGATTCTTCTAATAAAAAATACTGTTATTTGTATTTTAAATACTAAATTCAAAATAGGTTTTTTCAAAATACTTTATTGAAATAAAATACATATATCAATGAAATTTTATTATCACATACTTCAATGAATGTAGGATATATTAATAACTCCTTTCACAAAATATTACCAATGTAGCGATGAAAATAAATTAATATTTTATTATCACTATTCCCCAAAATTCCTCTATTCAATATAATTACCGACGGTCCCTAAAACAACCTCTCATTCCTTGCCATTGGCAGTACTGCATATTGTCACTACACTGGGCAAACTCACAAGGCTTGCTCGTGACGTCTCTAGTGGCTGTTTGTCGAGTTGCTAACCCATTATATGAAATTTTGAATGATAACACCAGTACAGATATTTTTTATATTACAAATAGAACATATGTCTCAAAAATATTTCAAATAAAATACAAAATGCTTTTTTGAACAATATGAAATAGGTATTTTGAATTTTAAATAAAAATATTTAAAATAAGTCACATCTCTATATATTTGAAGTAGTGTCTCTAGTGTTTTTATCACCTACTTTTTAAAATATTACAAACTATAACTAACACTGTTATCGAATATATAACAAATGTGAACGCGTCAAAGTAGTCTTAAACTGCAGGACAAATATGTTAAATTTAATACATACTTGTAAAAAGTTTTTTGCAAAAGTCGGATTCGATGCAGCTTGATTTGCATACATAATAATATGCTCCAGCCATTGATAACATAAAAGGGTTTGTTCTTTAGTCATTTGAGGAGTGCTCTTTGAGGTTGAAGCTAACCTCAATACAATGCTAGCAAAACCTTCCACGTTCTCTTTGTCGAGAACAGTCGTCAGCACCTGAAGAATAAATTTGTCTCATTTTAGGTAATAAGTAAAAAAATACGCGTTGTGTTTCTACATACACATTATTCATATAATTTTGAAAGAAACTCGAACCTACCTTGTCGGTATTGTAACAAACTGTGCCTACAGGCGTATTTAAATATTTACCAATTAATTTAATAACTTCTAAATTGCAAGCACTCATTTTAGTAATAATCAACTTCTACATTAATTTAATGAAGGAACTATTTAACTAGGAAAAAAATTCCGATTTTCAAATCTTAATTATTTATTTATACAGATTGCTACTAGCAGTAGAGATAGAGATTCTTCAAGCAAGAATCTTGATTCTTATTTCTTGTGTTGTGAGTGTTGTAAGTGTATGTATAGTGCAAATTAAATATTTGCAAATGGTGTTACAGATAAAGTTAATGTTTTGATTGTCAAGCATTTGTCAAGTACAAGTAATGATTGATACCTTTGACAAAAAAATTGTCACAATTTGGTGCATCGATAAGTAAGTATGTGTAATGTGTATGTCGCAGTCATCTGGTTGAATCTGCTATTTGATTGAATGACTAGCGCGTTCATTGAATGACGACATTTAATTGAATGACTAAAGGACAACTCGTCAAGTCGTTGAATGTAACGTTTAACGTCTTGACTGAACGTCATTTAGCGAAGTCGTTGAATGGGATATAGCCTTAGAGTAATAATTCCAACAAGTAGGTACCTACCTACTTGTTGGAATTATTACTCTAAGGATATAGCCGACTTTGTAATGTTTGGTTAAGGTGCCCATGAGTTCGCAACTAACCTTACTTTAAATAAAAATAAATGAATTATAAAATGTTTCGTTAAATCAAATTGTAATATTCGATTAGGGTGAATTTTGGGACAATTAAAAAATTACTGATTTATTAACCGCTGAGTTTAAAATAATAAAAGATTGTAGCATGATTTCCAAAGCTTTATTTAATCTCATATTTTTGCTTAGTATAAAAAAGTAAAAAACCTAGAAAAAATTATCATATTATTTCAAAAGTAATTTATTAAAATATGCGCTATCAACACAGTGCTATCTGTGCGAGCTGTTTGAATTACCTGACTGATTTCATGTCCGCTATGTTCAAAGGGCTATGTTACAATCCGCTAACTAGTTGGACGTTTAGTGACGCTTGTTCAATCAACGTTCGGCCTAGTCATTCAATTAAATGTCGTCATTCAATGAACGCGCTAGTCATTCAATCAAATAGCAGATTTAACCAGATGACTGCGACATGTATATTGTGAGTAGACTTTATGAATTCTTTTGGTCAGTTTGATCAGAATGTCTAAATTTCAAACTTTTATTCAATAAGCATAATCTAGTGAAGAAGTGAACTTTCAAAATATCCCTAAGGTGTTTGTTTTTGGAAATATTGAATAATTATTAAGATTTAATTCTACCAATTTGAAATAATTATGAATTTTGTCATCACTCAGGACTTTTGAGGATATTAGCAAGGGTTTTTGAAATTCCCCATATAAACAAATTTATTCCACAGACTATACATTATACAAAATACTTTAAGATAACTAAATTGACTTTTTTCTAATTAAATGCTGATTTTTTAAAGCATTTATACAAAAAATAGGGAAGATTTGAGAAATTGTACCGGTCGTTTAATTGCATCAATGATCTAATTTCTACCAAAAGCGTTATTATTTATTCTGGCACTAGATGTGGTAGAAAATGGTAACCCCGCGTTCATTGCGTACTTAGAAAAATATTTTGATATTTTCTATGATTGGGTAAGACTCGGCGCAAACGGGCTACCGACCACAGCCACGGCCACTGGTGGCCAGCGACAACGACTTAACACATTTTTTCATATATTTTGTATAGACTCGCCTATACAAAATATATTTTGGCCGGTGGTGGCCACTCGCTAAAGCTGTGTCCGCGACTCGCCACTTGTAGTCGCTAGGGGCCACACAAGACGCCGACGCGACGCCCCGACACCCGCCACTGTCGCACTGCTCCAC
This sequence comes from Bembecia ichneumoniformis, assembly GCA_910589475.2. Lineage (NCBI taxonomy): Eukaryota > Metazoa > Arthropoda > Insecta > Lepidoptera > Sesiidae > Bembecia > Bembecia ichneumoniformis. The sequence continues at coordinate 7,317,905 of OU342538.1, read as the reverse complement.
CCCGCGCAGTTAACGTAGACGTTCTGTGTATCGCACGCCTCGATGGATATCGGAAATGTTATAAAATGTGACGGCTTCCGAACAGCGGTGGCTGTCGCTTGCTTTTGACACTGTTACAAATGTGGCGGTAGCGCGCGACAGCCACAGGTGGCTGTGGTCGGTGGCCCATTTGTGTGGAGCCTTGATGGCTTGCTTTAGTACATAGAATAATAATAATTATTCTATGCTTTAATCAGGCACGTATCCAGACTTTTGGTTCGGGGGGGGGGGGGGGGGGGGACAAACATTGAAACAACTATGTGAACTGTGTAAAAATCGCTGTAATCACTGTACTTTACTCTAATTTTTCTGAAAAATCTTTCACAGGTTTTTAGAGAAATCAAGAAACTACTTTTTTCCATCGCAGCTATAAATGTAGACGCAGTTTGGGCAACAGTTCTGTTTGTGCAGGATAGTTCTCTCAATGTAATGACAATAGGTTTGAGTAACTCATTTTCTTATTCCTTTCTGAATGAATGACATCTATCGTTTTTTTTTCAGTCAGATTTCGGGGGGGGGGATAAATAAATCCCAACTATCCCCCTCTCTGTATACGTGCTTGGCTTTAATACTTGTTCCTACTGGCGTTGCCTGATCTGCCCACGCACAGCCTTCTCTATTGTCTCACTAAAAACTATTAATTGTCGGAGACCGCTAATATCACCGGAATTAAATTCGGTTCTTTAAAATTACTCTCAATTGTATAAATCAAATCAAGATTGTTTGAAGCATCTGTAAATATTGGTGGGCTGTTGTGATCCATATCTCCTTGTGAGTATTCTGTAACATATTCCATTTACCCAACGTCAACGTCAACCAAACCAACTGTCAAATTTGTCGAAAAATCAAACTGAATCAAACTATAATAGATAGAAATGGAAAGAGGTTCAAACAAATAAAATATTTCTTTTTGTGCATAAAATAGTTACATATTCAATTCATCTCCATGTAAACATTTAAATGTGTTGTGTTTGTACTTAAAAACGCTAGGAAATCGTATGAACCAGATTGTGTTTATTTTGTTCACCGACTCGCCTTCATGTTGACTATTTGCCATAATTACTTTTGTATAACTCCAAATAACAAAAATGGCAAAGAGACTGTCCAACCTACTAGCAAGAGAAAATTTGTACTGGGAATATTTATATTATTACTAGTCGATGTACTGTGGGTTGTGTCATCTGAATTGACAAAGGTAAGATAAGCAATGTTTACCGTACCGACTGGTATATAGAATTTAAATGCTATCTTTCACATGTTAGTTTTTTTTTTTTTTTTTCAGTATATTTATTTGGAAAAGAAATTGGAGAAGCCCTTTTTGATATCCTATGTGCGAAGTTCATTGCTATTTATTTATTTGATAATATTATGTTTCACACCACCCACAAAAGATCCGTGTCGACCTTCAGACTACACTGTAAGTATCTCTTTTAATATCGTCGAAGAACACTATTGAACATAGTTTCCATTGTGGACCATAAAGGTCCGTTTATATCTTCAGACAATGAATGTATCAGACACCTTCTCAGAAACAGTTTATTTACATCTAGTGTACCGTAAATGTGCCATATCAGACAATGAGACACAAGCTTTATGGAGAAGAGCCAAAATGAAGAAAATGATTTCTTTATTTTCCATGATATTTCTAATAACTAATTTATTTTATTCAATCATGAAATACAACTCATAATCTCATGGATTTAGAATTTAAAGCAAAAAAAAATTATGAAAATGAAATGTTACTTTGGTTACAGCAACTGTTAGAGCCAACAACAGAGACAGACGATGAAAACTTTTACAATGAAGCCACTAACAGTTTGGTAAGTTCTTACCAATTAATTTGCCTAAATGAGGATAGCTCCTCTTACTACAGATCATAATTAATTCATAATTTACTGGACATACATAATTAACGTATGTCTAGATTTCAAGTTACCAAATATTTCTAGAAAGCTGACATCCACCTCTACATAATCTCACCCCCAATCTTGCTCGTAGATTTCATTGGTGGTGATTATTTACGCAGACTCTTCATGGGATCTAGGCTCTGGTTTCACCTGCCGCTTAATTATTCACAAACACATGTGACAGAGTTCAGTTAACGGCGAGTAAATATAGTGGTGAAGGTGATGAAATTAGCGGATTAACATATGGATAGACACAAGCGACAATAACATAATTGCTATTAGGCACAGCCCAGTTTGATGAGAAGGCGAGCATCAGGGTTCCTCAATCATGCGGGAATGAAATACACTAGGTCATATGGGAAGCCACACGGCGTGCATACTGCGGACCCGGGAAGCGGGAATGATACTGAATGACTGACCAAAGATTGGCGCGTGATCTGATAATGATTGAATCACCCATATACTTAATACTCCTATATTGCTAGGTAGGGGTCTTGAAAAAGACGAAGATGAACGGTGCAGACATATATATGTCTGTCTTCCTCATGAAGACTTCGAACGTTGTGTGCATGTCCGAGAACTACCTTATAAAGCATCTTATAAGCTGCGAGAGATGAGGGCTTCTCCCACGCATAACTCGTCAAGTATCAATGAGAAAATATCTCCCTTGCTCGGCAACGCTGCCACTTACGAGGACTAGCAATATAGGAGTATTAAATATATGGAGTCACCACTTTTTTTTTTTAAGTTTATCCTCTGTTTGAACTGTTAAACTGTTATAATGTTTCCAACATGAGATTGAAGAATGAATAATTACAAAAAAAGTTCTTGTCTATGCTTAAGAAAAACTTAGGTTCAAAAAAAATTTGTTCAAAAATAATTTGTTTTACTTGCTTGGTGTACTTAACAAATATGTTTCTCCCACCTGCCTTTTCTTTTTTTGCTATTAGCCTTTTATAATGGAATAAACACCAAATAATAGGTGCACTGTTTTTTTTTTTTTTTTCAGGGTGATTCAACATTTGTGCCCGTACGTGCTGGGGAGACTACAGACAGTGATGATGCAACTCCTCGGGCAGTTAGATTTAATAAAGTGGCTGAGGTATGATTAATTTTCAAATAAGCCTATTCCTACTTTTTACTAAATAAAATAAAATTTTGTTTTAGTTTTCATACGCATAACATACAAGCTGTCCCAAAATTCAACAGTAAGCGGACACCAGGGAGTGGACAAGTTAATGACTACCCAGGGATTAATAATAAAAAAAAAATTGGACTCTTTTTAAGTTATAATATAAAAAAAAAATCTTGAAAAGTTGACAGTTGTGACAATATTTTTAAGTACTATGACTACAAACTGTTATTGTTACTTTTTGTATTAGCAACCTAAGTAGCATTGCTGTTAATAACAGGTCCAAATAAAACGATTCTTGCAATTTTAGAACATTTTAACTTTTATTCAACTTTGACATGTCGCAGTGTAAAACAAAATCAATACTGCTGTGGCAAGTTATTATAAAAGTTAGCACAACTAATCAATATTCTAAAATGGTTCGATACTCTAGTGACATGCTTAAGCATATATATAATACAGAAATATTTCTTTTATCATACACATAGTTAGTTTTGGAATTTTTGACTTTCTCTAATATAATTTGTATATCTACAGAAGGTAAATCAATTACTAATGTCTACGTAAAATATAATTTACTTATTCTTACATATTATAAAACAAAGTCCTTCGCCGCATATGTCTTTCTGTATGTCTGTATGTATGTTCACGATGATCTCAAAAACTACTGAACGGATTTTCATGCGGTTTTCATCTATCAACAGAGTGATTCCTGAGGAAGATTTAGGTGTATAATTCGTTAAGGTTGGTTGAAATATGATGATGATTGTTGAACATGTCAAGCCGTAGCTTTCATCAAAAACGCTGCTTAATCGTTTGAGATATAACAAAACAATGTATGGTGGGGACTGTTTCTCTTTTATGGGTCTACAAAAAGTCCGCAATGACATAATTATGTCTATCTCTTATGGATAGCTTACTATACCCATTCTATCTTCTAGAAAATGATCACATACAATGTGGTATCGCCATCGGGACCTGAAAATTAAATGCGTAAATAAAGTAGTAAACGAATTTGCACAAGCTCACAACCAAAGACTTCATCATCATGTGAATGTCGAAGCGTCTAGCTGCTCGACAACACAGATCTAGTGGGAAGACTAAAGCGGAGTTTAGTGTAACAATAAAAAAAAAGTGTAGTGAATTGTGACAGTGCTTTTAAAACACAAGAACAAAGTGATTCCCCTTAATAGACACTTAAGAAAAGTCATTGAACGCTATTCTTAGAACACTTAGAATGCTAGCCCACCGACATTATTATCATAAAAAATATTAGAATTGATTGTAATGTGCATTGGTAATATATGTAATGCAGGTTCGGGTGATGTCGGCGGCTATGGCTGGCGAGGCGCTGCTGGCTCGCCTGTCTTGGGCGGCCTCGATGCGAGCAAGTGAATATGCTCAGCGCAGAGCCGCCGCAGCAGCCACTAGGAGACACCTCAGGCTGGCTTTTGTTGTCTTCATGCCAGTGAGTGCTCTACCCATTACTTTCAGCTCGTAGCTTTAGACGTAGTAAGACCATTTTTTCTGGCCTTATTCTTGTTTCTTACGTTATAAATTCACTTTTATGGCATTCTTCTATTTTTATTTATATTAAAGTTATCAGACAGGCTGACGGTCCACTTACAGGTAGGTGGCTACAGTCGCCTTTAAAACAAGCAACGCCACATGTGCTGCAGGTGTCCTGCGACCGTAGTAGGATTAAGGATAAGGGATTTGGAAGGGATAGGGAAAAATGACTTCTGGCATCCCTTATTCACCGAAACACATCAGTATACAATGATACGTTGATATTTCACGATGGTTTTTTTTTTGTAAGGAGGTGGTTACTGCCCTCAAACGCAAAAGAGCTATGCTATCACTGTGCAGCTATCGTACCGAGTGAAAGTGTGGAAATAAGTATATAGACATTAACGGATAATCCACTATCGTTGGATTCACAACTGAGAATGAATGGGAGCCAGCAGCAGCCGTCACAGCCAACTTTTCGGAGTTTCAATGATATTGATTGGCTTCTCTATGAAAATACCTACGAAACTATGATCAGCGCAAAAGGGCAAAATACCTACGCGGCCCATATTTGTATTGACTCATCGCTGCGGAGTGTGCGCGCGCGGATACAAGCAAACATAATGCGCACACCCCGGTATTGCTGTCTCAGATAACAGGCATACGTCGTCGCATACATATTACCTATCGGTATGCAAATGTAAAAACTGTATATAAATAGCGTAATTTTAGAATTAAAGACATTCCTGCACACATTACCTACGGAGTATTATTACGCCAACATAATCTTCAATACTATATATCGAAAAATGAAAGATATAGGATAACACGCTTGATTGTGTTAATAGGCGACTATAACACAATCAATAAGTATGTAACACAGTCAAATCAATCACATCAAGTAAATCCTAGTGACCCGGCCCTGGCTTCGCACGGAGTTGAAATTTTAAAAAAATCCTCTGTTAGTTTATACTTATTCTCTACATGTTATAAATAAAAGTCGCTGTCTACGTGGATTTTGATACGGTTTTCAAAAATGAAAAGAGTGATTAACAGGAAGGTTATAGAAATTCTTACCACGATCCCCATTCATAAGTTGGACAACTTATCTGATGGTGTTAATAGTTAACTATTATTAATAACAATCAGCTTATAGAAGGCCACCGTCAAATAAAGTAAGACACAATTCCTTGTGTTGTTGGTAATCTCTAAAGCTGATGGCATACCTACTATCTCGTAAAAGGCATGACTAACGTTGATATATGATTGATGACAGTGGTTCGCCTCGAACTACCTGTACCGCGTGAGCCTGTCGCAGTCGACGACGGTGTTGGCGTCGGTGTTCGCGTCCAGCGCGGGCGCATTGGCTCTGGCGACAGGCGCGCTGCTGGCCCAGGCGCCTTCCGACAGGCTAACCCTGCCCAAGGGATTCGCCGTCTTGCTCACCGCCGCCTCTTTGGTAATATTCATACATTACAGCAAATCAACCACAAAATTCTTAAACTACAAGCGATTGACTCCGCAAGTATACTTAAGTAGTGTGGCTGGGTAGGGTTATCAGAGCGTAGGTAGGTCATAGGTGTCAGAATTACTGCCAGAAGTTTCCAAAAACATTAAAAGAATGCCAGGCGTTTCTTTGATAAAATCGCCTTTCGGCACTGGCAAGGCCATATTCTTAGTAAATAATCAATAGTAGTTAGTAAAGTAAAATTTGTATGTGATGTTGATTAAAATTAGTCGAGCTTTAGGTAATAGTGTTGATTTAAATAACGCCTCAGTAGGGACGACACAAAAGATTTATTGTTTATAAAATTACAATTTGTATAAATTAATCAGTTGATTTCACTCGCGAGTTGAATGTGTATATGTAGCCGACAATACGCGCGTTACGTTCAAGCCTTTGTTTTCAACTGAAATGCGCCGCGGGCGCCCGGTCGCCTGAAGCCTCGGCGAGGTAAATAGGTACATACATTGGAATGTGGCTCCGACGGAACACAATGCATACGGTCCAAATGTAGCAAGATGTAATTTCGATTTATGTGTAGGTACCGTTTATTAATTATTTTATTTTATTTTCCAGTTTCATGGTGCGCCACATTACTCCCCTACCGAGACCGGTTCACGGTCGATAGTAGTCTGGAAAATGCACTTTTCTTCCACTTCTGGTCTTCCTTTCAGACGGCTGTTCAGCAGAAGTTGAAGTTGTGGGTGTGACTGTTATCGGTGGCGCAGGAATCTTGTCATCACAAGATCTGTCACTGGTTCTATATGCTGGTTTGATCCTGTCGATAGTCACAGTTGTTTCTTTACCCTGAACCTCTATTTTGAACGTCTTAGGGCTACGTTCCAGGACTTTATAAGGGCCAGTGTAGGGCGACTGTAGTGGGCGTTTCTCTGGTCCTCGACGAAGGTATACGTACTCCGAAGTCCAGATATCCCTAGGCAAGAAGATCGTTTGTTTGCTATGCCGTGATGCAGGTTTTGGGGCTAGCTGGGTGATTTGCTTCCGCAGGCGTTCGACGTAGTCGGCTGGATCGAAAATCAACGCAGGTGAGGGAGCTAAAAATTCTCCAGGTAGCCGTAATGGCTCACCATAAACGAGTTCCGCGGATGAGGTTTTTAGATCTTCTTTCCAGGCTGCACGCATTCCAAGAAGCACTAGTGGTAATGCTTCTACCCACTCTGCAGTATTGTGGCAAACGATGGCGGCTTTAAGTTGGCGATGGAGCCGCTCCACCATTCCATTGCATTGCGGATGGTATGCTGTGGTAGGGCGAAGTTCTGCACCAATGAGGGACGCTAGGCTTCTGAACAGGTGAGATTGGAACTGCTGACCTCTGTCTGTCGTTATTTTGATAGGACATCCATAACGTGACACCCAACCGGATACAAAAACTTTGGCACACGCTTCCGCCGTGATGTCTGCAAGCGGATAGACCTCTGGCCAGCGTGTGAAGCGGTCGATGGCAGTCAAGCAGTATCTGAAACCATTGGAGTACGGTAAGGGTCCAATGATATCGACGTGGACTTGGGAAAAACGTTGGGAAGGAATGGGGAATGTAGACAATGGAGAGGAAGTGTGACGGTACACTTTAGAAATCTGGCAATCTTTGCATTCTCTCGTCCATTGTTTGCAGTCCTTTTGCACGCCTGGCCATACAAATCTCTCAGTTACCAGTTTTGCAGTTGCTGCTCTTCCCGGATGGCTTAACTCATGCATTTTTGAGAAGATTTGTTTGCGAAATTTTGGTGTCACATATGGGCGGATTCTATCTGTTGAAAAGTCGCAATAAATTCCTTCATATCTTTTCAGTTTAAGGGCTGTTCCATTCCTTAGCAAATCAAGCAATTCAGGGTCTTTGTTCTGATCGTTTGCAAGATCTGTATAATCGATGGACTCCGTTATGCCATCCACTCTAGACAAAGTATCCGCTACTATATTTTCGCTTCCCGGTATATGTCGCAGATCTGTGGTATACTGTGCGATATAATCAAGATACCGGAATTGGCGGGGAGAACATTTGTCTCGTCTTGTCGTAAATGCGAAGGTGAGTGGTTTGTGGTCCGTGTATATAACGAAGGTTCTCGCTTCAAGCATGTATCTGAAATGCTTGATTGCTTCGTAAATGGCGAGTAACTCCCTGTCATACGGACTGTATTTCTTCTGGCTTGGGGAAAGTTTGCGAGAGAAAAATGCCAGCGGTTTCCATAAATTGTTCACTTTTTGTTGTAGGACTGCACCGATTGAATCATCTGATGCATCCGTGAACAATGCTATTTCGGCCTTAATGTCTGGATGCGTGAGAAGGGTAGCTTCTGCAAGGCTCTGTTTGCACAGATCAAATGCTTTCAGCATATCCTCCGTCATCTTAATTTGTGCTGCTCCTTTGACATTGCCTATCAGGGCGTCATTTAATGGGCTTTGTATTTTGGCGGCATGTGGAATGAATCTCCGGTAGTAGTTAATCATTCCGAGGAATCTTCGGAGTTGTTTTGCTGTTGTTGGTGGTTCGAGCTTCCGAATGACGTCTACCTTTTCTTCTAGTGGTTGTGTACCTTCTGCTGTTACGCTATAGCCCAGGAAAGTTACTTCGGGAACGCCGAAAATTGATTTGGAAGTGTTTATTAAAATTCCATATTTTGCCAATCTTTCAAATAGTTGTTTTAGGTGTTCCAGGTGTTCTTCCTCTGTGCGCGAGAACAATAAAATGTCGTCGATGTAATTGTAGACGTTGTTCATCCCTTGCAGCACTTCGTCCATAAATCTCTGAAAGGTTTGAGCCGCATTCCTCAAACCAAAAGTCATGAACGGAAATTCGTACAAACCAAATGGAGTTGTTATTGCGGTTTTGGGTATATCGCATTCCTGGACTGGGATTTGATTGTAGGCTTTGATTAAATCAATTTTTGAAAATATCGTAGCTCCTGATAGTTGGTACGAGAAGTCATTGATGTGACGTATTGGGTAGCGATCTGGTATTGTCCTCGCGTTTAAGGCACGGTAATCACCGCATGGTCGCCAACCATCGTCCTTCTTCGGTGCTAGGTGCAATGGAGATGACCACGAGCTCTCGGATCTTCGCGCTGTACCGTTGCGTAACATTTCCTCGAATTCCTTTTTTGCTATGGTAAGGCGATCTGGAGCTAAGCGACGAGGGCGAGCGCTTACAGGTGGTCCGGGCGTTGTGCGTATATAGTGCTTGGTATTATGCCTTATCTCCATAGGTGCACCAGCAGGCTTGGTAATCTCGGGGTATCTTTGGAGTAGCAAGTGATATGGAGTGCTACCGTTTACGGCCTTGACAGTTGTAGTCTCTGCACTCATATTATGATGTGGGACTGTTATTGATAGGCTAGTAAGTCTATCGACGAGGCGGTGTTGGCGGCAGTCGACTAATAAATTATAATGACTTAAAAAGTCGACGCCTATTATTGGTTTTTCCACATCTGCTACAATGAATCGCCAGGTGAAGTCGCGACGCAATCCGAGGTCTAAATGTAGTTCGACGTAGCCGTAGGTCGCTATAGTGGTGTTGTTGGCAGCGTACAGTTCGAACTGCGTCTTTGTCCGGTGGCCCCTGGTCGCTTTCCTAGGGAATACACACAAGTCAGAACCTGTATCGATAAGAAATTCTGACTTTGTTTTCCTGTCAGTGACAAAGAGGCGGCCGTTACATTCGTGGCAGTCATCAGCCGCTATTACTGACTGCCGCTGGTGTTTTCCGGGTAGGAGCAAGGCCGCGTGCATTTGTACGCCTTACTGCCAAATTTTTTATGGTAGTAGCAAAGACCGTTGCTCTTGCCCTGCGACTTCGATCTGCTTCTGCCCCGGAAATATCTTCGGCCTTGTGTTCTGGACTGACGGGTGCTCAAGGCTGCAACCTGCTTCGTTAGATCGGCTATCTGCTTAGCCATGGTTTCTATAACCGCCCAATTGGGATCCGTTGTTGACGTCGAAGGCCTCGGCGTCATTTCTGCTACCTGTGGTGATGGGGCAGCTATAGCCATGATTTTGTCGGCTAGCTCTGCGAGTTTGTCTATAGCCATGTCGCCATGGGAGGCTATAATAGGTTGAAGGGATGTAGGCAGGCGGTTGTACCAAGTAGTCCTTATAAATTCCTCTGGGATGCTTGGTCCGGCAAGATGTTGCAGATGCCTGAGAAATTGGGACGGTTTTCTGCTTCCCATTTCTTCACTGGTCAAAAACTGTTTTATTGACTCTTCGCGTGGTGCCGTCAACCTTCGGACTAATTCTGTTTTTAGGGTTGCATATTTATTGTTTTCCGGTGGATTTTCTATTATGTCGGCAACCTCGATTGCATATTGATGATCCAAGTTTCCACATGCAAAATAAAATTTTGTTGTGTCCGATGTGATTCCCGATAGCAAAAATTGACCCTCGAGTTGAGCAAACCACAATGCGGGACGCTCTGGCCAAAAAGGGGGAACTTTTACTCCAACTCTAAAAACATCACCACTTTGACCAAAATTTTCACTTTCGTCTTTGTTACTTTGCGCCATGGTGTTCTTGAATAAATTCTTCTATATATTAAAATTGTCGGATGGTCACCAGTTTAGGTAATAGTGTTGATTTAAATAACGCCTCAGTAGGGACGACACAAAAGATTTATTGTTTATAAAATTACAATTTGTATAAATTAATCAGTTGATTTCACTCGCGAGTTGAATGTGTATATGTAGCCGACAATACGCGCGTTACGTTCAAGCCTTTGTTTTCAACTGAAATGCGCCGCGGGCGCCCGGTCGCCTGAAGCCTCGGCGAGGTAAATAGGTACATACATTGGAATGTGGCTCCGACGGAACACAATGCATACGGTCCAAATGTAGCAAGATGTAATTTCGATTTATGTGTAGGTACCGTTTATTAATTATTTTATTTTATTTTCCAGTTTCATGGTGCGCCACAGAGCTATTAACTTATTATGATTAATTTAATATCATCTTATTTATTTTCAATGTATGTGCTGCTATCGTTTTCAAGTTCTGTATCTATATGATCTGTAATTTATATGTTTCACACAACAAGTACAGTACAAGTTAAAGCCAAACTTAAGACTATAATCAAGGCCAAATAACTCCATTGTTAACGTTTGATTAAATTAGCTATCAGTTTCCTTACCAAACACGGCCAACCGTTGATTCTATGAGAGCTTCGCCCCTTACATGTGGCATCAAGTTGCTACCTCTAATGTATTTAGGGTTTGCAATCACGCACTCTTTTTTTAAAGTCTTTTCTAATTTGCTGTAATTTCGCCTTCACAGCGGGGGATCTCCGCAAGAGATTTAAAAATATATTTATATATATGATTTAACAAAACGAAATATAAATAATTCTTCGTATTTAAAAATCAAACGCGTTAAAAACAACAGAAACCAGTACAACAATAAAATGTTGTATATATTTTAATATTTATATTTTATCTACTTAACATACTCTTGATGTTAATAAATTTAAAAAAAATGTGCAGACTATTTAGAGATAGATTTTACTGACAATTTATTTTATTAATGTATACTTAATCTTAATCGTACTAAATTTATTATCCTTTATTTTGCATTCTTACATTTAAAAAAATAAATAAAAAATAACTTTCTGTTAAAAAAAAAGTAATCAAAATTACATAACTGGATGCAGAAAATACCTTCTATGCTTGTAGAAGTGAAAGTGTAAAAATTTCACAGATGTCTAAACATGCTGGAATGCGGTAAGGCGGAATGTGAGGTTACAAACTCTAATAGTATTAATGTTCTGAAACATTGACTTACTTTAGATGCAACAAGTGTTGTTTGATGACAATATGTCTGCATTGTGGCTTTACTAGCTGGTGCCTGCGACTTTGTACACGTTGAAAAATAAAGGATATAACTCCTGACAAAATATATCAGCAATAACTTATTCAATCATTATTGCTGTTATAGTTTTGTCAGGCGTGAGATTTTTACATTTATGATCCTGACAACGTGTATGCAAAATTTCACGATGACCGGTCGAGTTAATTTCACATCCTTACACAGTATAAATTGAAGTCAATGCCCGCTCTGTCGGTCTGTATATCCCCTAACTTGTCCCTAAAAAGCGCCAAACGAGGAAGGTTTTTGTATATAATTTGCAGAAAGAAACTGCACCCGTACAGAGCCGAGAACGGGTCGCTAGTTTATAATATTAGTATGAACATTTTTGAAGTATCACCACGACTGTTCTGCAATGGAAAGCTGTTTTGTTTTCAGGTGGTACTAGGCATAGCGGAGGGTCATCAAAGCAATTGGCTTGCGGTACTGTCGGCGCTAGGCGCCGGATTCTGCTACTCTATACATCTTCTTATATTCAGACACGAATTAAGAAAAGGCGACGGGATCAATTGTCCTCTACTTGTAGGTATGTCCTTCTAAGATGTCTTGCTCGATCGAATTCTACTTTAACACCCCTATTAACACACAAATTGCAACACCAAGAGGATTGCAGTTGCGTTGCCACCTTGACAGGATCTATAAGGGAAATGGGCTCTGGCATCCCTTACTCGCTCCACTAAAAAAACTCAACAGTGCATATGCATGGTTGGTCATGGGTGGTTACTCTCAGTTAACGTTACATAAACAGTCTTCAATAATATGTAATACTGGCAACCCGCTCCCGGTTTCGCACAGATGCAATTTTCCGGGCATTTTTTTCAATTTTTCTCTTCATTAGAATCTTCCAGAAAAAAATCAGCCGTTCTTGAAACATTTTTTGCGACACAGTGAACATTTTTGCACTTAACAACACATTTAGGCATTATTTTTTATTTATTTCGATAAAGGAATTTAAAAAAAAAAACATAAAAACACTTCTAATTTTTTTTTCTATCTTCAACTGTTTTGTGGTAACATTTTAAGATATTTTTTCAACTTTTTTTGATCCCAATGAAAATTCAAGGAATAATAAAGTTATGACTGATGAAACTATAAATACACGGAAAGAAACAACTTCATTTGAATTGCAGAATATTAGTTGTCACAACACTTCCAAAATTTATAGTAAAGGTTAAGATTTAAGTAGTTTTGATGCATTAAATACGTACTGGTTTCAATTTTTATATTAGTTTTCCACGGACCGATAATGACTATTATGGGTATGATCGTGATATTGTTGATGATAAGGGTTGGTCGGGTGCGTATGCGGAGGCGCGGCGTGGGTGATTGGAGGCGTTCTGGCAGCGGCGGGCTTGGAGCGTCCCGAACTGCCTCCCGCCACACTTTGTTCCTGGGTACTCCTAGACGCTGCTCTAGGCCCTCTGCTTATTGAGTCTCTGTGGCTATGGTATACTATTTATTTATCAAAATTTTTACACTGTCACTTGCGGCGTAATGTATTAAGAATACCGTTCGGTATTACTATCGTTTAATATTACTATTAAAGCGCTTTATTACTGTTAGCGTTCGGTATCACTATTAAAGCTCTTTAAGCTGCGCTCAAGTGGACTTAAAGAGCGTCACAATAATTGCATAGCAACCGACGCCAGTTAACACAATACTTGCATTTTTACTATTGGATATAAGCTGAACATATACATATTCATTCACAAAATTTACTTTAATAAATGGTTTTAATTTATTTTTTTAAGTAATGAATTGCTCATTTAAAGTTATTAATTATTATTATATAATAATTATTTTATATATTAGATGCGGGTTATCGTAAACAAACTAGATAAATTTAGTTAGACTTGTATACAAGACATTTATATGGTGTTCGTACTCTCCTAAATCTTCCTATAATGGGATGAATGCACCATTCTTCCCTTTATAAGAATATATGTATATAATATCATGACCTCTATTAAATACTTTTCATATTTGAATGGTCATCCACGATTAGCACCAGTTCAAATCTAACGAAACAAAAAAAAAATTAAAGTTGATATGCTGGCTGTAGTGTATGCGTTTATTTACTATCTTCTTGACGCGGGCAATACAGTCTCGTGCGCACCACGTCAGTATTACGAGAGCGATAAGCGAGAGTAGACGTGTTGGTCGTCCGCCCATTAAGTGCATTCTCGGGATGAGTCACAGGCTCGCGCCTGTTACTCATCCCACGACTAGGGGCTGCTACAAGTGGCGACGAGGATAAAGAAAAGAAGGAAAAGACAAGTGAAATATAGATAAGCAACAATATTCTATGTTAGGGCGCATGTAATTGGTAAATCAGATCGTATTCTATAGTGCTAGTCTACTCGCATATTTTACAAAATGTAAATTGGAAATATCAACCTTATGCAACCAGTTTTAAGAGTCAACTCAGTTTAAAAGTCAAATGGTTTGAACAAGTTTCGTATAAATGTTATTCATTTAATTCCTAATTTAATTAATTTAATTTGTTCCTTAATATCCCATCCTCGTCGCCACTTGTAGTCGTGGGATGAGTCACAGGTTCGGGAATGCACTTAATGGGCGGACGACCAACACGTCTACTCTCGCTTATCGCTCTCGTAATACTGACGTGGTATTACGAGACTGTATTGCCCGCGTCAAGAAGATAGTAAATAAACGCATACACTACACTGGCATTATAGATGACACCCAGTATAGATTATAGATGTTTAAAAGCAATTCACACAATTTAAAAAAGTTTATTACAAAATTTCGAACTGAAATAACACTAAATAGTTTTAATTCGGAAGGGTATATTTGCCTATTGTTCAAGAAGTATTTAATCTTTATCATTGATCAATTTTAATCAAGTATGGATTTGGATTTGGAAAGTAGTGGCAGGGCACACTGCGTTTCGCAGTCATTTGGGCAGCCATCTGACGGCAGTAACAACCCTCTTATAGAAAACCACAGTGAAATAACTGCACATGTGCTGTTGTGTTTCGGTGAGTGAGTAAGGGATGCCAGAGCCCATTTTCCTAATCCCCTGTCCTTAATCCTACTCTAGTCGGTAGCATACTTGCAGCACCTGTAGTGTTGCTTGTGTTATAGGCGACGGTAGCCACCTACCATCAAGTGGACCGTCTGCCTGTCTGCCGATCTTAACATAAAATAATAATAGTATGAATGAAATGAATATGGAGGATTGAGGATGAGAGAGTACCTATAACTAAAATGTCGCTGTGCGCGTGCGCAGGGGTTGTTCTCTGACGTCACCGTGGACGGCGACGTGCATGTCGTCGCTGGTGCTGCCGGCGGCGGCGTGCGCCGACTTGTGGCGCGGAGGGGGGCTGGCGAGCACCGTGGCCGCAGTGCTGGCGGCCGCGGGCTGGTCGGCGGCGGCTCTCCAAACGCCCGCTCGTCTGCACCCGCTGCACTGGATCCGCGACCGGCTGCGTGCCTCCGACCGTTTCACGTGAGTCTTAGGCTATGGTATCTAAGACTGTGGCCGATAGGAGCCTTAGAAAATTGAGGCTCCTTGGGAAGCCTTCAGCAAACTCGAATTAAACAAGCAAACCGTGATAATGAAGTTTAACAATAAATATGTTATTTTGTCTTATCTGACGAAGTTTACATTGAACGCATTTATATTGGCGGCAGACAAGATGACCATTCACTTGATGGTAGCAAAAAGGGCTCTTGTGTCGTTAACTCACAACAGCAAAAGTGCTGTTATTTAGGATTGGTTTTGTAATGGCGTGATTAAGATTACTGCCGCCAGACGGCTTAGCCCTGGAAACTACCATTAAGGTTAAACCGCACTGTAGATGCACTGCAGCGGAGAGGCGTGGCACTTTTTTTCATCTTAGTGATATTTTCAACTTTAGACACATACACTAAACACGGCAAAAATTCGGGAACGAGGAAATCATCAAAGAAGAACAGAATAAAACAGCCATCTCCCTACATATGTTGTTTTTCCTAGTGTTGGTTCATATAATGTTTGTTTTACATGTCCCACAATTCGGAATAACTGCTAACAAGATTGATTAATTTTTCATCGTCCGTCATGCATCGACTTGCTGGCTCGTATACAGACATGCTGTTTGTATAGTGTATAGTATGTTGTATAGTGACCTTTACTCAAAATATAATTGTAGATTATTTGTAGCTGCTACAGAAATAATAGAAGCATACATTGAATGAAAATGTAATCACTGTATAAAATTATGTCTTTCTATATAATCATGTCACTTTAAGGAAAATTTATAGAGAAATCAAAAGACACCTAGTGATCACGCCAAACAATTTCGAAAAGTTAACTGTATTTGTTGGCTGTGGTACGTGAAATCGAAGGAATGGATTCTGCCACTTACCTCTTTCCTCAGCGGCGCAGCATGCAACGGGCCCTTCACATTCAGAGTCCTGATGTTCCAGCACTTTTACCACCTTTTTCGATTGCAGTCGCGAAGCGGAAGGCGTGACCAAATAACTATTTACAGCACACACGTCTTATCAGACTCACATTAAACTGATGCGGATGATGTAATTAATCTGATCTCGCGACGAGAGCGGCGGGTTTTCGCGTGTTTATTTCATTGGCGGCGGCGCAGCGTTATAAAATATGGCCGATTGGTATGCCTGCGATGCGTAAGTGACAGATAGGGAAATGGGTGTGTGGTGGGAACGAGACAGCACATACCACAAGGAACCACTATCCGTCAATCAAATTGACAATTGGCGTCAACACCTAGGAAGATTCGCATTGTGGACCTTCCTCACAGCACTGCTTTTCTATTTAAAAAGGAAAAAACATTAAACTCAATTTCTCCCTTTCAATTGAAATATGAATGACAGAAGCAAACGAGTTATTTATTCTTAACAATTGTTTTATTTACAGTGCACTAAGAAATATACCTGACTTAGATGAGCAATCTGAGGCTTTGATGTGTTCAGAGGAGCCATCGTAGCGGCCTATCATCAACAGCTTCGCGTCTATCACCCGCGCCACAGTCAACTCATCACCGATCGCAAGCACTTGGGTGGACACATGTTTGGTGTTTTTCATAAATCAGGTTAAGTTGACAGCGATATTGCTTATACTCCAAAAATATTTGTCGACTGACACACAGTTTGTTAATTAAAAGCCGCAAACACACAAACCGCGAGATAACACGATTTACATCTCACAACAAATACGAGTGCAATTGTTTTACTGAAAATTGACAAGAGATGGCGCTATAACGACGGTGAAGTACCAATAGTTCCAATCTGCGAGATTGGAATAAACTTTTTTATTTCAATAGTGTAAGATGGATTTTCGCGTATTTTGGTGAAACCCTGGATCTAACATTTTAACTGCAACTTCTATGTTATTATACTTTCTATATAAGTGGATTTATTAAAGTTATAATAAAAAAAGGTTTTTTTAATTACATGTAAAATTTTATGTATGTTAGAATGTATTGGCACTTCGCCGTCGGTAAGTATTTCATAAATTAATACAATAAGTGGATGATACAATGCGCAATTTACGCCGCTAAGGTACTGAGAGCATTGTGTCTTAATGACGTATCCGCTTAAAATTAGCTGACGCTTAATCAGATACAAGACATTTTAAACATCATATGATGTCAAAATAGCCTGTAGCAGATTATTTTTAAGATTGAAATTTGATTTATTCAACATGATTTGTAGAAAAATAATTTGAAACATGCACGGTTTTCAATTATATTTAATATAAATATTATTTATACTAATATATAAAGCTGAAGAGTTTGTTTGTTTGTTTGAACGCGCTAATCTCAGGAACTACTGGTTCGAATTGAAAAATTATTTTTTGTGTTGAATAGTCCATTTATCGAGGAAGGCTATAGGCTATGTAACATCACGCTACGATCAATAGTTTATACATATATAAGCAGTATCCAGTACCGCGCGCCCCACGCGCACTCTATCGCCGTATGGGCCGCAGCCGAACTAGGCGAACCCGGGACATGGTCGACAAAAGTAGGCAAATGCGCGTTCTATATTTGTTGTATATAACCTCGTTTCTATGTTATGTTTACTACTGGGAAAGAAAGGTATTTTTAAAAATTACACTCTCTACTAAAAAGTTTCTTTGTAATATTGGCTTCTGAATTCACATTAATATGACGTCATAAACTTTTCAACCCTTTAGAATGAGCCTTACAATTATGACAAATATACATAATATGCGTAAACTTTTCCCGAGGATATGTTTGAGGCATGAGGCAAGGGACACTTCGTTTTGCACTTATAAATTGGGAAGTCGGTCTGATGGCAGTAACCATCGTGAAATAACAGCATGTGTGCTGTTATGTTTCGATGAGTGATTAAAGGATGTCAGAGGCACTCCTTATCCTTTATCCTATAAAGTTGGGCAGCACAAATGCAGTACCCATTTTGTTGTTTGTGCCAGTAGGCTACACAGTAGCCACCTACCATCAAACGGACTGTCAGCCTTCCTGCTATCCTTTACGAATTGACAACGTAGATGTCGGCAACTGTTGAAAATAAACAAAATTCGCGAGAGTATTCTTTCCTATAATTTACTTACTACTAGCCGAACCCGCCCCACGCTTCGCTGCGGCGCGCGCGTGGAGCGCACGCGTCTTCTTTAACAGAAACGGTAATAATTCGGCAAATATAAAAGATATTCATGAATACACATAAACCATCCTAGGAAATTCTTCTTTCTATCGATACATTCAAATAAAATCCAGTCACAACTCTCCGAGATTAACGCGTACATACATAGAGAGAGAGAAAAAGGAGGACTACGAACGTCGCGTATTATACGAATTTAGTAGGTACTGTGACAAAATAATTGCGTTGAAATTAGTGTATTGTAATTCACTGGTCTATGTAATAATTATTTCTTAATATATATATAAAGAAAATTAAGATTTGAAATATATTTCTTTTTCTAGTTTCTAGAATACTAGAAAAATAGTGGACTGGAGTTTACTCCTTTAAACATATGTATATTATAACATAAAATTTATATTATTCACTTATATTATTTAACTAGCGACCCGCCCCCGGCTTCGATCGGCGTGCAATTTTTATATATATGAACATTCCCCGTTTATCCCTCTTTCCATTAGTAAAAACCGAATTAAAATCGGTCTACCCGTTCACGCGTGATGCCGTGACTGAGGAAAATTGGGATTCATTTTTATATTTATAGAGATTACATTCTGCATACTCAGATGTCGCATGTTCCAACAAAAGCTATGTTATTTAAGTTCGGTATACACAGATGTCACTGCGTTTTATCAGTTCAAATAGTTCATTTTTTTCCGACAACAGATGTCGCTGCGCCGACAGGTTATAACGCGCTATCGTTTCGTTCCTCAACGGGGACTACAATTTTCATACATGATTTCGACGTTTGCTTTTATAAGCCCAGCGAATAGAATTAGGAAACATAAATACACGCGTAAGCTGTCGCACAAATGCCAAAGTGACATAACGCTTTTTAGTTAACGCTTGTATTAATTTTACTCCTCATAAAATGTCTATACCGGGGGACTCGATTCTTAAGGGGTAAACTCCAGAAAAACATAATATATCAAATAATACTTGTATATTTATATCGATAATTTTTGTTTGTATAAGTGTTCATTTACTTGAACTATGGAGCTTTTTATTTGTACACAATTAAATGATAGTAGTAACCTTTATCTTTGTAAATAACTTTAAAAAAAATTGTTTATTATATATGTTTTCCGTTACAATAGAACTTATTATACTTATTTGTGAATAGCATTTATAGATTTAAGTATTCCTATGTTAACCGTTCAATCACCATTCCAAGCCACTGTTGATAACTTATTTTTCTCCTTGTTATTAAGTTTTTTGTCTTATTAAAATTTAAATTAATTAAATTAATTTAATTAAATTAAATTAATTTAAATTAATCACATGGAATTGTTTGACGTGATTTTTTTTTTACAATTTTTAATGATTGTGAAATTAATTTATAGTATGAAAGGAGTGCAACATCTCTCTGTACTAACTAACAAAGTAAGAAGTGTTGGTTGATTATGTCGGAGTGTGTTACCGAAATTGCAATGTTATTAATTTATAGATGAATGTATTTTCTTAAGAACGTTGATCATATATTTTGTTGAGACCCTCAGATTTATTGGAGCGTAATAATTATTTCACAATAGAAATAATTTCAGTATTTCTAGAAGAAATAGTGAAATATTCTCGCACCAGTTTTTTATAGTGGAACTAAATTAACTAGATTTAGCAGTCTTTTGAAATAAATTTGTGTGCTGTTTATAGTAATTTTAATAATTTTCTAATAATATAAAAATTAAGTTCGATAATTTTTACAATATTTACTTCTGTTTAAAATGATCTTTAAATGGTTTTACTCTAGTTTAAAATCTAGTTTTTAAAGTTGAAACTTGCGCTCTTATAATTTATTAGTTAAATGAAATCTAATGTCGAGTACTTACACGGTATTCTAACATTATTCAATTTACTGTAACGTTCAAGCGAATGTTGTCTCTTTGATGCACCAGTCTAATAAAAAACAATAACCAAGAAACAAGACAATATGCCGATTTACGAGCATGTGCCACTTGTCTGCATTTCAAAATGCCTACATAGCATTCTAAAATTACCTTTTTTACCTCTAACGTTGGACAACATACTAACGCCGTAGCGACTATACTAGCGGATATTCTATAAGTTATTGGAGTTATAAGTGGTATTGCAATTAGAACCTAATTAAAATGTTTTAATAAAGCGAAGATTTAAATGTTTACTTAATAACAGCCGTCATAGCGTGCCGTATAGTGGACGTTTTGTGATGTGGACCATATGCTCGTGAATCGATATGACTTATTTCGCTCTCATTTACCAGATAAGTGAGTGCGTTAATTAATTTACGTACACATATTTGTTGTGTCGCTTGTACCAAATATTTTACATGCCATTTTTAGGGCTTTTATGTTTGGGATTAATTTGTTATGGAAATCAATGTGTATACTTTATCGAAGAATTGGAACAGTTGCAAAATTTTAGAACATATTGGTGAAAGTCCCAGTATGTGCCTATTCGGATATTATCTACGCCTTTTATACGATCTATCTATCTAAGTGACACAAATCTAAGTAGTCTGGAATTGATGCCATATTAGAATGGCCAGTTTTAAAAAGTTAAAAAGATACTTTATTTAGAGTTTTGCGGAAATAGAACACGTTTGCGGAAAGCGTCTAAGCTTTATTTTTCTAAAATACTAACTTAGTTGTCTTGAAAATAAATGAAATCGTAAACAAAATATAATTGTTTGACTACAGTATTGTAAGATGTATTAATTAATGAAATGTTGTTATTAAGTAGCATTTCTTTATGATTATATCAAAAGACAATATTTTCTTAATTCACTATAGCTGTGCCTTTTCATTAAATCTATATTTAAAAAAAAAACGTTAGTAGGTCCGTAGTGTGTGTTAAGATCAAATAACAAGAATGTGGTTATAGTGTTTTAAACTAAAGCGATATGTTTTCACGATATCATTAACTGTCACCAATTTTTGAAATAGTTTCACAAAAAAATGTTCAGATTGTTAAAAAAACTATGTTTAAAAAATATCCAGAAATGTCAAAAAGATTAAATATATTGAGAGGGCATTGCAAAATTGTTAAAAAATATTGATCCTTGATCGCCATAATCAGGATGGCTATGGCGTAGCTAAATAGCCTTATAAAGTTGGCGATGGACTGAGCGATTTTGTACCACGTGGTTCTAAATGTCACATTACGGATTCTTTCGTCTTGCCCGATCTATACAGTTGAAAATCTTTGAGAAATGTTAAAAATATTAACGCAATGTAACATTGATCGACAGCGCCACCTAGTGACGGTATGGCGATATCGGTATAATATTAATAACAAATTAACATACACATGTAATCAAATTGATTAAAATATTTTATCTTGCATGATTGACAAATTTAATCTAATTTATTTACATGTTTCTATTGTATTTTGAAATTTAATCATAATGTTATATGAACATTGTACATATCTATTTGATCAACTCTATGGCCCTATCTATGTAACAAATGACTGAGACAGTATTATAAGCAAGATACCTACTTAGAGGAGATTTGTCGCAATAGGTTTTGTAATTACATAGGTAAACATTGTTTCTTGATCTCATGGTGTATATATTGATATGAAATAAAAATAATTAAAACAACAGGTACTAAACTTTATTTGTTGTAACACGCTGCGTTTCGTAGTCTTAATTTGAGCATACAGTCTGGAGGCAATAACCACCTCCTCACAGGTCCCTCTTTTCCATTTAGCACTGGGCAAGTGCCCAGAGGGCCCAGAGGCTCTAGTATGAGTTTACGATTCTACACTCGCTAGCGAGAACGTAAAACTTTTGTATGGAAAATCGAACTGTCAATGTCAAATTATCAATTTTCCATATAAATGTTTTACACTCGCTAGCTAGCGAGTGTAGTATCGTAAACTCATGCTAGAGCCACAGGGCTCCGCCATAGAGTAGAGTACATATAATAAATGTACTCTATACATAGATGCCACAAACTCAAATAGCGAAACGACCGTTAACCTTTGCAATCGTGTGAGCAACTGTATGGGTAACTACGCGAAGGTTCGAGGTACGCGCGCTTTGATGTGCGTAAAAAACCGACGCTGCTTGGAAAACTGCGAATGTAGCTAAAACTTTACATATTCATTTGCGAATGTTGTCCTACAGTATTCAAGTATTCGTGCGAATGTGAGTGACCGGCTTAACAATAAATAAAAGGCATTTATGTATTAGCACGGAAACATGGTTTCTAAAGTTTTGGCTTCCTAACTCTTCGAGATCGAATATATATATTACAACACTCTTTGGATCGAATCAGGAATGAGATCCGTAGACAAATGAAAATCATCGACATAACTCGGTTGATTAAAGTTGAAGAGGCAATGGGAAGGATACATTATATACGTTCACGGAGCATATACAAAGAGGAGATGTTGTTATTGAATTTTTCTATAGAGCGCGGCGCGTGACTACTGCGCGGGGCAAGGAGGAAGTTAGACCCCGCCCAATTATCTTAAATTGCCAATGAAAATTGACTGTAGTCTACAACAAACAAGCGCCGCCACACCGTGACCAGTGCCGACAGCAGACTGACCAAGACCACGCCCACAAAAAATGACGTCAGGACCTAGTTTGAAATCAGTGCACAGTTGTTTAGGCCATCTCCTCTTTGTATATGCTCCGTGATATACGTTAGTATCTACTATTTAGTTTGTGGATACATAGTACGAAGAGCTGGGATGGGAATGTTCCAGAGTGGAGAGTACGGAACTGTAAACGCAGCGTAGGAAATTCACCCACAAGATAATGGAGGCCCCAGTCGTCGCTGCATCCAGGCAAGACCTGACCGGACCTACTCAAAAATTATGGATACCTAAAGTCTTACAGCAGATGATGGCACACGTTTCAATGTTTTTCATTTGTTATTGTTAACAACAGAACTGTATGAAGGGGATAGAATCGCAAACTAAATAGTAGATATAATACTAACGTTGATCGAAATCATAGAATATGATAGAATCAGTGTTTTAAATAGTCTGTGTCATATACATATTGTCTCTTCTCTTGTCAAGTTGTCATTGTCACAGTTCACACACAGCAAAGAGTATATACACACAGCTTCCTCCTTCCTCTTGTAATAAATAAAAAAACAAAAATAATAAATTCTTATATCAATCACAGAAGTATTTTGCTATCTGAAATTTTATTTTATTTACATTGGCTTGAGAATTGAAAGTTATACAATGTCTCGAAATATAGCTGAAACTGCAAGAAAATTTTTGTTGTTAGGTCAGTGTATGCCGACACTAAAGCAAAATGCTACTAAAATTAGAGTGAAGAGGTTAGAGTTAGATGAAAATTTGCTTATGGTTAGTATTCTACTTGAATTTTCTTTATTTTGTTTTACAAGGAGGGATATTTAGCTCTTTTTTGCCTTTAGCTTTTGTTTTGTTCTTTAGATTAGACCTTTAAACTGTCACCCGGCTTTAAGATTGAAATACTTACTTAAACGAATTTTTGTTTATTTTTATAGTAACACCATAATGTTCAAATGAATTAAATAGGTATATATTTTTGAAATGAAGTTTCCTTCTCTGGGGTTGCGGGCCAGAGCTTAACACAGAAAATGTGCTCATTAAATGTAAGGTGTGAAATATTTCAAGTGGCCAGCAGTGTATGCAAAAAGGTTTGTTATCTCTGCAAGGAGGAACCACTTGTGTAGTTTTATTCCGGAATGGTAGCTGTCAATTGTGTTACAGGTACTGAAAATTAATAAAAAATGAATGTACCCATTAACCAATTACTCAAACGTGTCACGGGGACAAATCCATCTAAGCAGATCCCGATAGCACAACTAGTTGTGTGATCGAGTTGGTCCATGGATACTTAGCGATCTCTTCGCAGCCATTGAACTGATCATGTTTTTATTTTTACGGTTTAATTTAAACAATCCATAATTTCTTTTAGTACTTCAAAAAGGATGAATTCTATTACTGTCATGATCCAGAAAAACTATGCAAGATTGGAGACATAGTTCTTATACAAGTATTACCACAGAAACTTACAAAATTAATTACACATGAAGTGAAAGAAGTTATATTCTCCTTTGGAGACATAACAGATCCCATAACAGGCAAAAAAGTGGCAAAAGAGAAATACAGAGAAGATATTGAAAGAGAAATGGAGATATATGGAAAAGTTGATTCTTCCTTTGATTATAATAAAGCTCCTCCCAGAGGTTGGCAGGATGGAAAGAAAGACTTCACATCAAAACCAACTTATACAAAGTTCCACGTTTTTGATGAAGATGATCCATATGCAGTATAAATTAAATATACTAGTTATATGTAGTAATTGTAAATAATAATAGTATATTGGAATATTAATGAACAGTTTTTTATTTTTCTAAACCTAGGATTTTACACCCTATTTCAATAATTTCTGCATAATGGTTCTTTTCTCATTCTCTTTTGTTTTTCATTCAATTTCTTAGATGAATGATATACTAGATTTTGGGTCTCAAACGAAATTACTGCAAAAAACTGTCCACTGGAACGTTTTATACATTACTAGCGACCCGCCCCCGGGGTTTAATTTTTTTATATACCTATATAAACATTCCCCGTTTATCCCTCTTTCCATTAGTGAAAACCGAATTAAAATCGGCCTACCCGTTTACGCGTGATGCCGTGACCAAGGGAAATAGGGATTCATTTTTATATATAGAGATTTCTCTTATCAATTTCTGCCAATTAAAAGAGCTCTTTTGCATTGTGACACATTTGTGCAACTAATTTGAAACATCACCCCAAGCTAATGAGTTCATCCGATGAATGATTGTAGTAGATTCTGGGTTACTGTACTAAAAGTGACATGGTAGAATTTCACCCCACTCACAGATTTGGCTGATGTGGTCTTATGACTGCGAAACACAGAGTTCCCTGCCACTATTTGAAAGAATTATTAACAAATATGAAGAGATTGTTAAATGTGTCAGAATAGATAAAACAAACCATCGCCAAATTGAGTCTTTATCGCGTTCCGTAGTTAAAAACTGGGCAGCCCATCTGGCGGCAGTCTAGTAACCACTGACCAGTCCCCAACAGTAGACCACAGTGAAATAATTTGATTTTTGAGGTACTTTATTTACATTAGGTAAACACAATATTAATGATATATAATAATGTATAACACAATATAATATCTAAATAATATATACGTGGTATAGTTAATCTCTGTCCATGTGAATTAATCCCGCTTGTGGATGACCCATCACCAACATCGATTATGCAAGCAGTGGCGTAGCTAGCATGGGTGGCACCCGGTGCGGATATTGTAGATGTCACCCCAAAAATCAAGTAAAACTGAAAATAAAAAAAGTAATAATAATTTGTTTTATAAACTAGCGGCTCGTCCTGGCTTCGCACGGGTGGACATTTATTTTTTTAACATTTTGGGAATGTGTCAGTTGCATCCACTGCGTCGGAATGCGGTCGGGAACAAGAGAAATTTCCCAAGCACACAAGTCGCTATTTCCGGGGAATCCCCTGACTAGCGACAGTTACAGCAAAATTCGAAGATAAAAACAACATTTTGGGGAATCCCCGATCGACAGACAGTGTTTATTGTTACCTATATTGCTATTTTATTAGTGGCGGTTATGCAATCTGCCACAGTTTTACGAATTTTTACATGTGACACTACGTTCACGGTCGGGTGTCACCCCTAAGCGAGTGACACCCGGTGCGGGCCGCCCCCACCTAGCTACGGCACTGTATGCAAGCATCACTTGCTCCACGTAATTGGTAACGCACATCTTACATTCGAAGAGATACAACAGTCTTGTATCTCTTCGTTACCTTCCTCCACTGAAATGGCAACTCGGTCAAGTTGAGAATACCTATACAGGAAGAGATGGCATTTCGCCAGTAGCAGACATCCGAACATCGTCAGGGACTGTGAGCCGAGCGTTTACGAAGATTTGTCCGCTGCTAAGAGAGCATGAGATGACGCTGTTGGAAGATGCCATGTCTCCGGCCTTGGAAGCACCATCTTGAAGATGGTGCTTCCAAGGCCGGGGGCATGTCAATTGTCATGAAACGGAACGATTAGCGACCAATTTAACTGTAGACGTCAATTGACAACTGTCAATGTCAGCCCGTCTTGTCCCACACGTCAGTGAAACCGTTACACACAGGTACAGACTAATACATCTTTGGTTACACATATAAAAAAGGAAAAATTCAAATTACCTGCCTACCTTTTACATTACGAAATAATAAATTTGGCTGAAGCGTAAAAAAAACCTTGGTCTTCTTTTCTGAGAAGTCACAAAATACAAAACCAGCAACCTATGATTATTATTTGTGTCCGCGGTGACACACATTAAAATTTCTTGACAATAATTGATAAAATATGAGTATAGTTTGATATTGGAAAGTAACGAGTATTGAGCACATAAATAAAACAATTAAAAAAACTTAATATTTTATTGATCTGTGGGCACAGAGTTGAGGTGAATCGGTTGTGTGGGCATCAGTCCGGTGCCAGGAACTCTCTCTCGAGTGCGGCACCCATCAGGTTCCAGGAGCTGTCATCATCATCCGAAGGCGTTGAAGGACGAGGCCGCTTGCGCTGTGGGGGCGCATCTGTCGCAGTCGTATTTGTCATTTTAACAAAGCAAGTAAACGTTGCGAATCCATTTTTTTTTACTTATTTTAATAAAATGACATGTTTTCAAAATAACAGTCCATAAAATGTTAGAAACTAAAGTAGTTATTACAATTATTATTTATTTACTGTCAATGTTATTTTAATTATTATGACTGTGCGGATTTGAGAAAACAGATGGCGCGAAGTGTGTAGTATAAAGATTTCAAATATTTATGGCATTTTCTTCAGGAAAAAAATGCCATATATTTGAAATCTTGAAACGTGCGTAAACGATAAACCAAAAAGTGTGTATGTGTTAAATGAACAGATTTTTATCAAGCTTCCAAATTTTTTTCAGGAAAAAAAAACGCATTTCATATTTGTATATCTGTCTATCTATTTCAAAATCAAAATATTTATTTATCAATTAGGTTTCTCCAAGAAACTCTTATGATCGTCATATAGAATTACCAGTTAAATTTAAATTTACCCAGTTAAATTTAAATATGGATCACGCCTTACCAAAGTATTCTTATTTCTTAAGGAAATAAGAATACTTTTTTTTTATTTCAATTCTTAGACGTCGATATTTACAAAGTAGGACAAGTATGAAAAACTGAATACAGCTACAATAGTTATGACAAAACCAGATCATCATGACTACCAGAGCCTGGAGTGAGAGTATGGTCCTTTTGTTCTTTAAAAAAGGAGACAAAACTCTTCTAAAAAAAACTACAGACCGATCCTCACTTCTCAGTCATGCTTATAAATTGTCCTCGAGACTCAGCGAATCGTCTCGCCCGAAAATTCAGCCGGAGGGTCGGGGTTTCGTTCCCGCAGTATGGTGGTAAAAAGACGAATGTTTTAAGACATCTTTTGCACTTTTTACTAAGGCGATTGTGGTTTCACACATGAACGCTTAGAGCTGTTAAAAATATTACCTGTTTTAAGTATGCTTGCAAATATTTGATCACTAGCTTTTGTCCGCGACCTCGTTCGCGTTGAAATATAAAAAATATAAGACCTGACAAAATATATGTGCAATAACTTATTTAATCTTTATTGCTGTTATAGTTTTGCTAGGCGTTGGAGAGTTATTTTTATATGAACCCTTGGGGACAGTACTTTTTTCTTTCTGTATCCCTGACAATGTGTATTGCAAAATTTGATGGTGATCGGTTGAATAGTTATTTTCACATTTACAATATTAGCTGAACAATTCTGGATGGATGCTGAAACAATTTTGATGGCGACTACCATCAGATGCGTTCAAATAACTTAACACAATAATCGTTACTCAGTCGTAACAGAAGGATCTCCAAAGTAAAATACACATAACTAACCTTCGTCAGAATCACTCGAACTGTCTTCACCTTTTTTACTTTGTAATCTATAAAGAAATAAAGAATCGATTTTAAATGTGATTCGTACAGTCAGCAGACGATACATCAAGATGGACCGGTTTTGAGAAGTCCACAAAACCGAAAACCTGCATCACCTACATCTTCATTTTATATGTGGATTAGAAATAATGGCAATTTAAACTAAGGAAAACACTTCAAATATCACAATACAAGTCAACGAAGATTGCAAACAACAATTTTCTACGTTAGGTGTAGCAAAGGTTATGGATTAATATGATATTCTACAATACAATGACACCAACCTTTTGATTTTTTATAGCACCCTGTTGAAGTATTTCCCTTAGGCCGCGTTACCACTTTGTCATGGCTTTTATATTTAAATGTAAGAAGTTCACATATAGGCACGATTAACTGTCGTCCAAGACTATTTTTGCTGTGACGACACTCGTAAAACGATAAAAATCCTGAGAGCAAATCGTGCGTCGTTATAGCAACTATCTATCGTAGTCAGGATAAAAATATAGACTAGTCGTTTACATGCGTTTTCCTCTCCCTTCGCGCCCCCTGCAACTGATGTGCAAACGATAAGGCGACTGCCGTGAACCGACATAGTGTGAAACTCATAAAATGTTTAGACACTATATAACTTGAAAATACATCTCTTATATCATAGTTTCAGGGTTCCCCCCATGACGAACCAAAATTACACCACCCCAATAATGAGAACAAAAACTACATAAAAATGTAATACTATATCTAAGTATATAATATTATTATGTCTGACTAAATATAGACAATATATATTTTGCTAGCTCGTGCCCGCGTCTCTGCTCGCGTGGAATATTTAGCCTATGTCCATTCTGAAATTCTATTCTCACTATTGGTGAAAGGTTTTTTTAAATCGGATGTGTACTTACATAGTTTCGAAGATTAACTCCTACATAAAAACAAACAAACTTTGACTCTATATAATATTTGTATAGATTAAATATTCATCTCAGTGTTAGAAAAATTGAGTGACAAGTTATAGTTACCTATCTTGCGTGCTATCCTCTGCTTCTAAACTGAGTAGCCTATCTTCTGGTGGATTCTCCTCGTCATCGAGGTCATCATCACCAGGTTTCGATGTTTCATCTGAGGAACTCTCATCAGATTCATTGAATATATCTTCTACCTAGAATTAAAGAGGAATATATTACCAATGTTTGATAATTCCACATTTTTTTTTACAAATTTCTAATTAAGTTTATTAACGTAGGTATATTGTTAATAAAAGACGCGATGACTTAATTATTAAAAAAAAAGGATAAATAAACAATATTATGTGGTCTATTAGGTTAGACAAAATTGTTACTCAATAAAATCTTAATACATCAAGCAAATATGCCATTTGAAATTAGTGTCCTGTTTTTCTTTCTATAATATATGAGTGCAAATGAGAATTTTAAAAAATCAGTTATAATTAAAGAAAAGAAGCACTTGTGGCGTTGCTTGTGGTATAGGCGATGGTAGCCACCTACCATCAAATGGACCGTTAGCCAGCCCGTCAACATGCACACGATAGAAGTGAAAACTTCTTTTAATATATTAATATGGTGGAGTATGCACGATTCAATGCGTCACCAATCTGAGCGTGATGGGTTATTCCTCAGCAATAAACGTGCCTAAGGTAGTTTTAGCTTCAAAAGAGTGGTACCTCACGATCCATGTCGGCGATGTCGGCGCTGGAGAAGGAGAGCAGCGGGTTGAGGGTGTCCATGAAGCGGCCGGATGGGGTGCGCCGGCGGGCGGCGGCTATTGGAGGCGCGGGGGGCGGACTGCTGCAGTGCGCCGGCGGCCTTCGCATGGCGCTCTGAATCAAGGTATGACACGGTTCTATATACCAACCGATCTACTATGAAACACATAAGCGCTTACAATTTGCAGGAGCTTATATGACGCAAAGTACGTTATATGTAGATTTCTAAAAAAATAGTAAAAGACAAGGACATCCGAACACAATTTTGTAGCTTCTCGGAGATAACCGAACAGATTTATAATTGCAAGGTTTTTCTTAAATGTTGTGTAAAATGTGGAAAAAAAGCCAATTGTACGCGTTGTACTCGCACTTATACAGAGGTCAAAAAATGGTTTTTAGAATTTTTGTCTGTGCGTTTGTGTATGCTAATATCAGAAACGAATTAACCGATTTGAATATGGTTTTCACTGATGTAGCAAGCTTCCCTAACATTTAGTGAACAAAAAAGTTACGCGCTAAACCACTATTTGGTACGTACGAAGTGGCGGGCTCAGTTAGTCTTTTAAATATTGTATTCATATTGTTTCCGGGTTTACTGCCGTAGTAATGACATTATCACCGGCAGCTGAAGAATCCAGAATCAGAGAAAAAAAATTAATTTAAAAAAATTGAATTTTTATTTGCTTTTCAAATAATTCACATCTTTGATTATATAAACGCCTCTTTAATTTCTTAGAAAAAGTTCTTAAGCGTGGTTTAAAATTGTTTGGTGTAAGGCTCGAATTATATGCGTCCACGCGACTGAGCGGCCGGAACTGTATACTTGTATGAAACTGTTCGTGTCGAATTATATGACCAGAGGCGCGGCCGCTCGGCGCGACGCGTACATTTTCATAAAAATTTACAGTGGAGCGGTCGCGCCGCTTGGTCGCGCGTACGCATATAATTCGAGCCTTAGGTTCGTAATGAAACTGTGTCACTTCAGCACGGTGAACATAATAACAGACGTACGTTCACTGTGAAACTGAGTATATTGCTAATTTATACATTTACCTGTGATGGTATACCTATTTCATTCAAGTGAGATCATCACAAATATTTTTTTCAGTTGCATATTAATTTTATCTGTACTTTCTAATTTTGAATTTAAGCATAAAGGCTTCTAATTTTAAATTTAAACAACCATGTCAACTTGTGTTTGTATTAAAACTTCTAGAGTACCTACTTTACACTCACATGTAATTTATTTCATGGAGATATAAATAATACATAAAAACCTTCTTCCTTTAACGCTCTTTCCATTAGTGAAAACCGCATCAAAATCCGTTGCCTGGTTTAAGTTTGTAGGAGTGACATACTCTTAGTCAAGTCATCTTGTTCCCTTGACAACCAACAAAAAAATCTAGAGTGAACGAAACATATGAAATGTGACATCAAAATCTCCAGAAAAAGTTCGATTTTATTTGGTTAAATATCTAGAACGGTCTATTATTAACTATTACAGGCTTTGTGAGTTTCGTAATAATTTAAAACATATTATCCTTAAATATCGTTTCTTTTATTACAAAACTACTAACCTGTCCGCCTCTTTGTAAGGGGAATAATCTTTCATCGACATGCTCCCATCTTTCGGCGCAAATCCAAAGCCATTCGGGTGTGACGATGTGCAATTTGTGTTTGCCTTCACTATTTAATCTTCTGCACGTGTTCACTTTTGCTGTTCCTGTAATTGTTTTTTTATTTTTAGCATGAGTTTTTTTTAATGTTAAGTTCGATAGACAGGTTAACGGTCCAATTGATTGTAGGCGGCTACCGTTGCCTATAATACAAGCAACGCCACAGGTGTCGCATATGCACTGCAGACCATAGTAGGATTAAGGATAAGGGATAGGAACGGAAATAGGCTCTGGCATCCCTTAACTCACTCACTGAAACGAAACAGCACGCATGCTTTAATTTCATGCTGGTCTTCTGTAAGGGGGTGGTTACTGTCGTCAGACGGGCTGCTTAAATGACTGCGAAATGCAGTGTGCCTTGTCGCTACTTTCCAGATCCATACCAGCGCCAACTTTAAAAAGTTGTTTACAAAGTTGGCCTTGCCGGGGATCGAACCCGGGACCCGTGAGATATACCCAGGCAAGTCTGTCTCACAGGTTATAAATAACACTTTACACAAACTATGACAATCAGAATAGATATTTAAAAGAAAATTACCTGCCCTCAATGCCACTAGATGAGTAGAATTTTCAGTGAAATCTTGTGTGACTTCGGCTCCTAAACTTCTCGCGACTAAATAGGCTCTGGACGTCTCTAGCCTCTGGTGGGTCGGTACTAATCCACTAAAAACTAAACTAGCACCGGCTAACACTCTATTCTTCACTTCCGGTATAACGCTTTTTAAATCTGGTATTTGCTTCTTATCCATTTTGTCATATAATTCATAAAAATGTCTGAAAATTCCGGCAACTTTAATTTTTCTTAACAAGTGATTTGAAGGCTCGTTTTTACAAACTGACAAATCATAGGATAAGGCGCGATTTTATATTATCAATTATGAGCAAATTTCTAAAGTATTTGTGCATTGTTTCTGTGATGTGTCGATGATTGAGTGCAGTCACCGAGCATTACCGAAAGAGAGAAAAGAGAGGAAATCGACTTTAAAATTAAAATTTTGTTTACGGTGGGTGAAACCGCAGTTCCTTCAATTTTAAATTTGAATAAGTGAAGTCTTCATTCATTCATTCATTTATTTGTTTAATAATTAAGCTCAGGGTATGATGGTGCTGACATGTCTTTTGCAAGACAAATTCCCAAAAGAAGAAGGTTAAATAAAAATGTGATAAACATGTAGCTTGAGAAATGGAAAATTATTATTAAATTTTATTAATGGAAAATTTTTATTAAATGAAAAACTAATTTAAATTTAGTGTGAAAACACAATGTATCTAATATATTAAATTAGATTGTTGATGCGATTGCCAAGTCAATTTATTTATTTAAAACATACAAGATTTTTAATATTGATATGGTCAGTATAAGATGTTGTTAGGTGAGCTAATTTCGTAATAACTCAAGACAGAAGGTTACTTAAGTAGGGACTGAATAAATTAACCAACTTGGCATAACATGGATCTCACAACTTTTGACGGTAGAAGAAGTAGAACTGAGTTGCGAGACTTGTTTTTTTTTTTACAAGTTATGTTTTTGATGGCATGTAAATTTTTAGACTGATTCTTCGATGTGTCTCGACTCTGCACTAGAAAAATATATAAACTCAAAAATAATGATATATTTAATTTTGCGCTATCTATATACAAATTGGTAAAATACAACTTGTTTTGTAATTACCGCTTAAAAATTATTTTATTCAAATACTCATACATTCGTGATTGTGATACAATAAATCAGATACAATTATTTATGACTACTAAATAAAACATTATTTACTACTAACTTTTGCTCGCGACTCCGTCCGTTTTTCATTTAATTTTTAATGCTCATATATTTTTGTTAGATGTTAATTTTTTTTATTTTTAGATAAACTCTCGAGAACAGTTTTTGTATGAAAGATATCCTATATCCTTTTCTCTATCCCTGACAAGGTGTATGCAAAATTTCATGATAATCCCTTGAGTAGTTAAGGCGTGAGAGCGTAACAAACAAACAAACTCACTTTTGCACTTCGTCTGCATTCAAAAATAAAATAATAAGCAATATATTCAGGCAATAATACCTGAAATCTTCATTGCTACTATACATTTGCCGCTATACTGAATGAAAGGCACCCTATGTCATTTCCTGCATCCCTGACAGCGTGTATGCAAAATTTCACGATGATCGGTTGAGTAGTTAATGCGAGAAAAGGTAATAGACAGACAGACAGTTACTTTCACATTTATAATATTGGTATAGACAGTTTCGAAGAGTTTAATATTGTGACTTACTTGTGTATTCGTTGAAGGATATCATCTAAATATATAAGATAATCATCTGGATCCTCTATTTCTATTTGTCCGTCTGACGTCTCCACCCATTTGGGTTCCTGAGCTTCTTCAACTTTATCACTAAATTGTTCACTTTGTTCACTGACTTCAGATTTCTCACTGTTTCCTTCCTTCACGCTTGTTTTATTTGCCTTCTCCTCACTGGAACTGGATATCTCTTCTAAACTAGCCTTAACTATCTTACCATTATTACTTTCACTAACTTTAACATCGGATTGTTCATTTTCCGGCTCCGGATCTAGAGTCGGCATTTGATTCCCCACAGGTAATTGGGAGCCATTTTTGCCACTTATTAACTTAGATTTTTCATCAACTGTAAAAGAAAGTTTTTTTTTAAGACAGGCAGACAGTCCACCTAATGGTAGATGGCTACTGTCCTCTATAACACAAGCAACGCCACAGGTGCCGCAAATGCACTGCCGACCATAGGATAAGGGATTGGGAATGGATAGGGATACAGAAATGGGTGTTCATTTAACTCAACTTTAGCAATACAATTCAAATTTATTTAAGGATGTTCTTATAAAATAAGACTAATTCACTACTTTTATTTATATCAATGATCTATGAAAAAACGGAGAAACTTATGGATGATTAAAATAAAATATCCCACATGCTATGCACACACACATAATACAAACGCACGTACACATATCATATAATAATGTAATTTTTGTTGAATAAATATATGATTAATGTTATGTTATATTACATGAAATGATAACCTTTAACTCCTTAGCAGTGAAATGTCGTCCTCGTATCTGTCTTTCTTTTTAGACTTAAATAGCAAAGAAAGTCTTCAAAAGGACAAATAATTTCTGGATTTCTTGTGAAGTTACATCAAGGTTTAAAGATGCAACTTGTATCTGAATCCGAACTGAATCTTAACTTGTATTGTATCCGTATTAATATAGTAAAATTGTAAATTTTGTTTATTTATTTTAAACTACTATTAATCCTAATGTGACAGCATAACCAACTAATGTAATGTAAACTAATGAACAACAAAATAAATGAAGTCAATAGCCAGGGTATTATCATACATTGAGTCATTTGGTGATCAACTTGCAATTTGAGACACACTATTTATCCATAGGCAGGCGAAAAATGCGGGTAAAAAAATTATTGCTTTTTTTCTACCACATGGGTCCCTTTTGCACAATCCCACTTGAAGATCAAAGAATTGTTAATCCTGTATGGTACACCAGCATTTGTTTACCCAATGTACTTAAAAAAGTACAAAATGGGCGACCAAGACCATTTGCACCATGACAAAAGATTTTTTAACCTCCAAGAAAGTAGAGAATGTGACTCTCTTTCTGCACACAATCCAGACCTCATTGGACCCGTTTCATGGATTCAATGGGAGGTTTAACTTTTAAAAGTCAGAAGAGGCCGTGATAGCTTTCAATCAGCTCATGCATAACATGCCATCTCATCAAAGGTCTTCGTGTTTTGAAAAAAAAAAAAAAAAAAAAAAAAAAAAAAAAAAAAAAAAAATGTATAAAATGAAAATGAGTATTGAAATACAATAAACATATAAATAATTTTAAACTTTTTTAATTAATGAGTTATTCAAAATTTTCAGTGCAGCAAAGTAAAAGTGGCCTTCATCTACAATTTCTAGCTGGAGTGTTTAATAGGCAGTAGCCACCTACCAACAAGTGGACCGTCAGACTCCTTCCGTTTTGGATTTTACATTAAAAAAAATTAAAATGAGAAATTATTGCGAGCCATTGATTTGAAGCGATGACACTTACGTGGTGGTGCATTAATATCCCCAGTGGACTGAAAGAAGGAATACGGCCTCACGTGGATCAGGTTGGCTGCGTGTCTCCATACATCTTCTCTATCGTCAATAATGCATACCATGTTATCGCCGCAAGGGAACAATGCTCTGCAAACAAAAGTAGCTTTATTTACTTTGACATGTAGTTAATTAGTCAAAAAGGCCATAAAATACTTGATCACTTTAAGCTCAAAGAGAAATGCTAGTATTGACATTTAAATCTTTGATACACCTAGTAGTTATATCTTGTTCCCTTGATAGTATAGTGGAAATAAATTTCCTGCTCCATACCCTCTGCTGTGAAACTCAACCAATCGATTATTTTCTGTTTGCACGCCGGCAATAATAAAGATTGCTAGACGTCTTTCAAAGACGACAGCCATTTTGTTTTAGTCATACTTTTAGAGTATTTCATCGGAAGAAATAGATTTTACGCCACCTAGCATAATTGAAGAGCCTAAAAGGTTATTTCTGAAAACTTGTATGTTCTTTCCTATTACTTCCTTGCAACTTAGAGAAAAATAACAAGTCTCGGCCAAAGTAGCTATTAACGGCCATTATTGTTGGTTTAAAAGAACCTCGGCCTTGTGAATTCACTTGGAAACACTTTGAATCGCCTCATACTTTCAATACTACTGGCCAACAATTGCTCTATTTCCGGCCTCAGCAGTAATGTACGTATTTTTTAAATTACATTTTTAGTATCTAATAATAGAAATCCACTGTTTATTTTGAAAAAAAATGATTAAGAATATTGAACCCGCTATTAGAAAATATTAAAGAATTAACATTGTGCTCGGGCTATATGTTAAGGTCTACAGACAGGCTGAATTCCACTTGATGGTAGGTGGCTACCGTCGCCCATAACACAAGCAACGTTGCAAGTGCAAATAAATTAAGGATGAGGTATTGGGAAAGGATAAGGTAATGGGCTCAGGCATCCCTTTCTCACTCACCGAAAGACAAAAGCTGTAATTTCATGGTGGTCTTTTGTAAGGAGGTGGTTACTGCCACACGGGCTGCTGAAATGACTGTGTGCCTTGCCACTACAAATTATATTATGGTGTGTAGTATTAAATACTATACTGTTATGCTTGTTATTACTTTCATTATTTTCGATTAGAGTCAAAGATCATAACTGTCAAGATCATATTACTGTAAAGAAAAATGGTAAATAAATGGTTACTAACTTTAAATTAGCTGCTTTTGTCCTAGGATCAAAACACTCATCTCTTGACAATATTCTGTGTGAGAAATACTTCTTATTTGGATCTAACAATTCGGCTACAGCATGAGCGTACTGTCTTGAACCAAATGTACAGACGTGAAGTTCGTAGTTTTTAGCAGCAGATTCAAGAAACTCTTCAGTCCTCGGTCGAAGTCTTGTATGACACCAGCGTCCGGGGCTGCCAGGTCCACGTAGGAAAAAATGCAAAACACCCTGAAAAGTATAATACATTTCAATTTAATTGAATCCTAAACCATATAATATATATATATATATAGTGCAAACGATGCAACCTATGTCTTAATTGTATTAAGGGAAACAATTGTTTGTTTTTTTTTTAATTTCCACGCCACTTGTCGGTTCAACATGTATTAAAATTTACAATATGTAAAAATTTTTTTTGTTTAAATAAATTTTTCAGGAAGACTTTTTTGTAGATATCTCAAAAGTATACTTTTTGCACATAACAGATTTTGGTTTGACAACTATGATATGTTGTACAATAAAAAAAAAATAACAAAATAAATGCCCAAATTAACATTATTTAATAAAAAAAAGTATTATCTTTTACAATAACGAAAAAGTTACCTTTAAATTAGCTGGTATACTGTTATTAGTGGTATGTACTAGAGTTTGATCTAAATCAACCAGCAACACCAACTTTCTGTGTGACAAGAGACGATTAGCATCTTCACGTCCTAATTTTTGAGCTAATTCTTCTGATACCTAAAAAAAATATTTATGAACTGATTTATTACTGTTTTTTAGCAATGATATGGTTAATTTAATTCTAGAACTTTTTTTTACTTCTTTCATAGATTTAGAGAAAAAATTAATTACCATTTAATTAATTTTTGAGTGCAGTCAAATTATTCCCAAATAAAACCGGCTATACCTTGAATACTATCAAACATAACAAAAAATACATTTAGCTTTTTTGTTTAGATATTTACTAATATTTTTTGTCTGTCACAATTTTTGTAACTACAGTAGAGATTTAATTATCCGAATTATTGGATCATTAATGTTATTCATGATTATCTGGATTACCAACTACAAAGAAAGTTAAACACCTACATATTTTTGTAGTTAAATTCATGCCCACATTTTACAGTAATTAATATAATTATTTTGTATCTTGTATTCAAGAAAAAATTAAGTTCAGATCTTAAGTTGAGACTGATACTACAATTTTAAAATATTAACTATTATATTGCAACTTATTATATTGCATAATTAAAAGCTTTCTATCCACTGTGGATAGAAAAAATTGGGTGATTTGGAAAGAAAACTGTGTCAATTTGGTCTAAACTGTACATGGTGTTAAAACCATTTTTTTAAATAATCATTTGTACATATAATAAAATCGTAAAGGAGCTGTGTCTGTACCTTAAATATTTTTTCAAAAAAACAATTTGTACACATTGTACTTATGTTACCAAGGTCAAACAATAGTTTATAGATTTTTTCTGTTTGTCTATGCATTTGTGCATGCCAATCTCAAAAATGGCTTAACCAATTTGAATGCGGTTTTCACTGATGTATTGTAATAAGCTTCTCATAATATTTAGTGTTGGTTTGATTCCAATCAGTTAACAAATGAAAAAGTTACGCGCTATAGCGCATACCACGCGTATGAAGTTGCAGGCTCAGCTAGTATGATAATATAATACATTAAAAAACGATAAAGAATTAATGTATATATACTAGTGACCTGCCTCCTTCTTCTTATGTAGTTGAAATTTTCAAAAATCCTTTCTCAGCAGATGCTTAAGTTATAAAATAAACCTACTTTTCAAATTTAAGCTTTCTAGACTTGGGAGTATTGGCTGTGTGTAGTTAGTGATAACGATTTTTTTTTGTAAAAAATTTCTTATGACAACAGTTAGTAACATATTTTTAACCTTTAATTCTGGCACAGAATGAACCATAGGAACAATAGCATTATCCCGTTTTGTGTTTTCATCTGTGCGAAGATCGGCCCCACATTCTGCACACATTTCTTTCATAACTGTAGGATGGCGGCATTTCTCCAAAGTTGCTATACATGCTCTGAAAATGCATATTGAATAATTATGAAGTATTACAATAAATTTAATCACATTAACATTTTCATAATAAAAGGCGCGGCTGTTTGGGAATATTTTGGAAGCAATTATATTATAATAGTATTTATTTTGGTTTGCCGCGTTTTTTTATTCAGGTGAATGACATTGACAGGTGGCGTTGTCTAATGAAATGAAGCGCGGGGAGGGAAAAGAATGAAATATTTTAGTTTTCAGAGATGTGTAACAAATTATTTTATAAAATAATTTTGTATTTAGACCATATATAAGTTAAGTAATTAATGACGTCACTTACCCAGGCTCTATTACTTCTCCATCCTTTACTTTGATGCTCGAGACAGTGCCAGCCCGAAAGGCTTTAAACTTCTTTGAATCTACATTTTCGCCCGATGAATCATTGTACAAAAATAGAATTTGTCCTTGTGATACAAAACCACCTTGTTTCACTTTCCATTTTTCCAATTTTAGAGGTTTTTCTGATGGAACATAAATAGGCACAGTTTTGTCAGCCATCTTGAACGGATATTGCGCTTTATTATTTATGAAATGGCGACATTCTATTGGTTGAATCGGTAAAATTTTGGCGGTAGAGTGATAGTAACCAATCAATGATAGGCTTACAAATAATCAATGAGAATCAACCAATAAGAAAATAATGCGGAGCTGTGTTTGGAGATGACAGACTATTCTGAAATTCCGTCACAGAACAAATGGTATCGTTTTTGATTAATCTAGTTTATTCCCCATAGACCATTTCATTTTAACATATCGTGTTGCACAAACTAAATAGTAGAAACTGTAACGCTTTAGTGCCATTTATCGTATTTATCACATTTTATAATAAATTAATGCTATTATATAATAATAAAAAAAAAAATTTTTTTAGGTACACAAAAACATGTGGAAACAAGTAAGTAACAGATGAAAAGGAACTGAAAAATTGGACAATTCTTTTTGGCAAAATAATTCATGTAAATCTATGTATTCTACCATCATAATGAAGAAAACTTATTAATAAAATATGTAGAAAAAAAAAGTTATTTCGGAAATGTGGAAACTGACTATCGAATTTGATATATTTACACATTTCATTTTTTACCTTTAATCATGATAAATATAAAATACGCATAAAATACAAATATTTAAAAAATACATGTTGATAAAAAAAACGTTATATTTAGCTAATAGTAGTTAATGGAGATTACCTACCATACATCTAAACTTTAAAAGTTAAGATTTTATTTTGTTTATAGGTTAGATTCTAATTAGAACAGGCATTTGATTCA
The DNA here is from genome assembly GCA_910589475.2 of Bembecia ichneumoniformis. Taxonomy (NCBI): domain Eukaryota; kingdom Metazoa; phylum Arthropoda; class Insecta; order Lepidoptera; family Sesiidae; genus Bembecia; species Bembecia ichneumoniformis. Next base: position 7,277,216 of record OU342538.1, on the reverse strand, counting down.
AGACAATTATTATTTATATTACATTTAGCTTAATTGTAACACGCGTTGGTTTATAGTTTAAGCCTCCCGCTGACCTTGTTGGAAAACCAAAGAGAATGAAACTACATTGTGATTTATAGCCTTCATCGCTCTTTATTCGTTATGGTCATCGTTCATTCGAAATTCGTTTGACAATTGACAGCAATTTGTTGTGTTGATTACCATTTTATTTATAATAGTTTTCATTTTCTTTTCTTATGAAAGTTAATGTAACATTCAACAAACAAATATGACGGAAGAAACTGTAACAGTAAGCGATAATTCCGATTTGGAGGATAGTGTAGCGCCTGAACTTCGTGGTCATTTGAGTAAATGGACGAACTATATTCACGGTTGGCAGGACAGGTTTATTGTTTTGAAAGATTCCACTTTATCATATTATAAAAGTGAATTAGAGAGCAATCTTGGATGCCGTGGTGCCTTATGCTTGAAGAAAGCTAAAGTTAAGGTAAATATTCTGCTAATAATTACTTGTAAATTTATGATTTACAAAGTCCAACAAAATTAATTTGTCCTTCCTCAATTACATTACAATATAACGTTGATTACACAGTATAAATAAAATCGCAGCGAGTAACTATAGAATATTGTTTTTACATTTGCCTCGACGACCTAGAGGATGCAGTCAATTGTGAAGTCATTGTTGTGGTTTTTCAATATGCAATTACCTTTTTATTTGTACCTACTTGTTTTTAGCCAAAAGTGACGCAGTAGAATAGACATTTCGATAGTGTTATCAGTTATCTAAGTATTATCTTTTTTTGTGGGAAGTTTTTTTTTTTTTCAATGTACCTGTTGTAAATCAATAAAAAAATATTAACTTTAAACTGTAACACAAAAAAAACTGGTTTCGATCACATTAAAAAATAAAAACCTATGGCTACCCTGACGGTTCATTTTATTTTAATGAAAGAATTTTTGAAATTGAAAGATTAGTTTTAGGATTAAGGATTCTAAAAGGAGTGTTAAATGTATTATCGGTATTGGCATGATTTACTAATGATGTGGGTAATTTGACTAATCCATTAAGTAATGACATTATCCGAGGGTATAAGTTGAAAATTTCATGTTGTGACAAAAAACAACCTGAATTGGAATATATCAATTTGTACAAATCTATAAATTTCACTCTTACTTTCAGCCTCCTTTATCCCTATATGGGTCTAATTTAATAGATTTAATTTTTTTCCATATTAAGAAATCCTCATTTCTTTCTTACTCTTGCTGAAAAGCACATGTCCTTCCCAGTGTTTCAAGCAAGTACTAAATTTCATCAAAATTTATTCAGCAGTTTAGGTGTGAAAATACAATATACAGACACATTTGTATATAGATTACATATGAGTATTAGGTGCGATTTTTTGTTTTACTTGATTTCGAATTTTGAGCTAAAATGTCTCTTTATGCGGATTGGTTACATGTATGTAGTTGTAATTTAATCACCTAACTTCTTATTTATTGGTCATGTATTCTCACTTTCTCTGACCATTCTGATAAAAGATTTTTTATATTAATAATATATAAATAAAAAAAAGAATGTGGAATGCCCTCAGAGTAGGACTTTTTGTCTTTGGGGATTCCCTCTTTTGTTTCATAAGAACAGCTGTTCAAAATGGTACCAAAATTTTTTCTATGGACTACAATTTGATAGTGATGTTCAGTATAGTACTTACGTATTTAGTTTAATCTCTCTATTAATATCACTTATCTATAGGATTATCATTGAAATTGTATGATAATTTATGTTAATAATGCTTTGTTATTTAGCAAGACACAAATATATATAAGGGTTAAAGTAACATTATTTGTAACTATAAAACTTTATAAGTACATGTATTTTATTTGACGATAAACTTCCTAGTTCCCAATAGTAGAAATAAGAGATGGACTAAAAATATTTTACTTATATGCTAGCTAGGACTGCACCGACTTGCCCTGACTTCACTTGGATGCAGTCGGAAGAGTTAGTATGTATACATAAGATATAGGCAATGTCCATCTGGAACAATGTGTCTTTCAAACTGTGAAAAAATTTTTGAAATAGGTGTGCAGTAGTTACAGAGATCAACCTCAACAAACTGTTCTGCCTTTTTATAACCTTAGTACCTTATGATAAATGATTTCTCAAAATATATGATGTTGTTTGTTTGTTATAACAAACAATATCATATTTTAATAATTTTTATAAGATATAACAATTATTAAAAGGTTGCTTACTTGTGGTTGACATGTTTAAATGGGTAATTCTCATTTTTAAATAAAAAAAATATCAACAAGTGAAAATGGTATTTAAATATAATTGATAATGCATTTTAATAGATTTGGTCTTCGTCGTCATGGGAGAAGTACTTGCCGAGCTCACAATCTTTTAAATACTAAATTACAAGGGTTTAAAAAAAATCCCTCCATGGAAGTGATCGCAGTTCCAGGGAAGTGACATTCCCGACATAAATATTGTCCATGGAATAACCGAATAAGTTATGTTTTGAAAATAAAAGATCTTACCATGAAAATCTTTATTTATCTTAAAGAATATGTAACACAGGTACTTTCTTCTAAACTTTGTTTTCAATTTAAAAACAAAAACTAATAAAACAGTCAGCTTAGAGATCTCCTCTTTCATGTAAATTATCATGCAGTCTTAGTAATCAATCTCACATTTGATTAGTGTCAGGGCATCTGTATTAATACACGCCGGTATGTAAACTTATTTGTAGCCTCGAAGCACCGAAGTGTACTGCTTGAATTTCGTCGGAATATTTACAGCAGTAATTTTCTGTGAAGTCTACGTGCATGAAAATTTCTCCCACAGAAAGGTTAGTCTTTAGTTGGGTAGTGAATAAGTACTGATGCGTTATAGTGTACTGGTGTTGCAAAAACGGGTCCAAAGCTTCAATAAATTTCAACAGCAATTTCTTTTTCGTTATTTTAATTTCTTTCTTCACTGTTCTGCGTATTTCTTTTTCCTTGCCTTTTATCATCTTGTTTTCCTTTATCACTGTCCATGATTTGTAAATTGTTTCAGTCGAGTCGTCAAAAACATTAATATTTGGAACTTTATTCTTACACATCGTGCATTTGCGTAACATGCATGTCTCTGAATTGATGTCACATACCATAGTTTTACAGACCTCCCTTAAATTCAGGTAAGAAATTATGCCGAGGTATTTTAATTTGTCAAACATTAGTTGCATGTTTTCATGAACCATGCAAAGGCATGTGTCTCTTTCAGAAATCCAAAAAGGTCTTAGTCGGCAAAAAGAAGCAAAGCTAATTTTATGTGTATTTTCTGTTTGGAATTTCTTATGTAGGTTTAGCAAAGTGTCACAGAGGTATCTTTTTTGCTTTTTGATTTTGTTTTTGGTGACACAATCTATTTTGCCTGGGCACATTTTGCTATTGTCATCCCTTTCAAGGAATTTTATAACTGCTGTCCGATGTTTCTTTGGCTGTGATATTTCAGATTTTACCTTAAGAGTGCTCCTCTTCTTGGTAACTCTAACCATGTCTTTCTTTCGCTCAGTTGCTCTCAATAACTTCACTTGTAAGCAATGTACTTTTTTTTCATAGCCTGTATTGTCTTTTTTTGTTTTTTTATTATTAAATTTGATAACTCACGTCTTACTCTTGATGCTTGTACACCGTTTTTCTTTTGTCGACTCACTGTCCCACATTGTGAAGAGCCTGGACTATGGTCTGACAGCATCGGCGGTGTCGATCGAATTAAGTCCGAGCATATGGTACTATCACTGGCACAACTAGACTGTGGACGGGCTATTTTCTCAGGTACGCTTTCTAAGATGGATGCTGATTCTGGTCGGATCGGTAATGCTGCCTCATCATCAGTAGTTTCTGGAGTGTTTTCTCTTAAGTGATTTAATAGCATTTTAGTACGTTTTTGTTTCAATCGACTCCTTAATTTGCGTTCTCTCCACTCTTTTTGTTGCTTCCGTTGTTCTCTTGGTGTCATATCAGCTACCAGCTTCACTTGATTCTTCTTTCGTTCTCTGTCTTTTGCTTTAGTAGCTTCGTATAAGGCAGCATTTTCTTTTATGCGAGCACTTCGCCTTCGTTCACACTCTCGTTTTGGCTGACTAATCTCATCTGCAGTTTTTGCGCGATTTTTGGTTTTAGACTTCCCCATCTAAAATAAAAAATAGCAAATGAAGGCAAGTAATCACATAAAAACCACCACCTTAAAACCTGCACAAGACCTCCCCATACAAAGTACAATTGGCACTTCTGTGGACTGCAGGTCACTTCCATGGGTAGATTTTTATCCATGGAAACAGGGAAGTGACCACCACGGAAGTGACTTTTGCTTGTTCAATCTCTGATAAAATAACCTCCAAATCCGGAATGAACATGCATGTTTAGCCACGCATTTTTTTTACACTAAAACGTATTAAAATTACACAACTTAATTGCATAGTTGTAAAATAATACCTTTGACGATCTACACAGTTGTGACTACTTATGCTCGACGAATTTTGAGAATGAAAACTTATTTTTTATTTTCTCACAGATGTTACGCCGCCGTTAAGAACTGACAACTGAGAAAAAAAGATGGCGTCTCTGGCCTTGTCTATGGCCAGTTACGTTCCGAAAAACTCGCGTTATTTTTGTGGCATGGGTGGTGTGACATTAATCCATGGAAGTGAAAAAAAATTTGATCACAAATTTTATGGGAAAAATTTATGTATCTCCTAGAGCTTCATAAACATATGTTTTCATATTTACAGAGTAAATACATTTAAAATAATATTAGCTCACCTTTTTACACATTTACAGTACCAGATAAAACACAGTATTTTTTTTTCATCATAAAATCTATGTGGTCACATCCACGGAAGGGAACATTTTGTTAGTTAAAAATTAAAAATTAAATAAAATTAGCATTAAATATACCATTTTCTTTTCTAAAATGATGTAATTTCATCCATACTTTAATATGACAAAGCATAACTCTATCATTTAGTTACCACTAACTAGTTAGAAAATTTATAATCACAGTACTTTTTTTGGAAAATGAGAAATACCCAAATAACGAATAATGTAAAGCAAAGAATATTTATTAACATGTAAAGTAAAGACATTTTAAGTCATAGATATTTTGTCTATGACAACAGTACTAAAGTTGCCCTTTTCTACTCATCACTGCCATCATCAGCCCTAAAGCTTCCATTTTTTCACATAGGTCTTTTTAATTCAGTACCACACAATAAAGACCACCACCACCAATCACACTCTTGTGGGTGGTCTGTCTACCCTGTCTAACCTGTCTACCCCAATTACTATTACTATTGTTTTACTATGTTTTTCTCACTTTAGTTTACTAATTATTTTGTCTAACTTAACTGCTCTTACGCTCCAATGGATCTTCATGTTTACAAGATGAATCTTTCAGATTTATGTATCTACAAATTAGATTTATAATTTTTTATATTTATCTTTCGGATTTATTTCAGATCATAATAGTTAATTGAAATTTTTAAGCTTTTCTGTTATATGGCTGACTGTTACAAGATTGTCTGTTTATATAACATACAATGAAGTCAATAGGCTTAGTTGTTACTAGTGTTTTTTTAAATTATTATGGTAAGCATGTGAGACAGACAAACAGCCCACTTGATGGTAGATGGCTACAGTCGCCTTAAGCACAATGTGCTGCAAGTGTGATACAGACCATTAAAGATATTTTTAATGTCAAGGTCGACAGTTCACTTGATGGTAGGTTGCTACCATCGTCTATAACACAAGAAATGCCACAGGTTAGGGGATAAGGAAGGGATAGGGTAATGGGCTCTGGCATCCCTTACTCGCTCATCAAAACACAACAGCACATAATTTCACAATGGTCTTCTGTAAGGGGGTGGTTGCTGTCGCCAGATGGGCTGCCCAAATAACTGCGAACCACAGTATGCCGTGCCACTACTAGGATGAGGGATTAATAGTTAAATTGTTCTTTTAATTATTACTTTTAAAAGTGATATAGAAGTTTAATTTTGTTTTAGCCTCATGAATTTGATGACTGTAGATTTGATGTGTCTGTAAGTGACTGTGTTTGGTACTTGCGCGCTCCAAGTCCAGAGGAGAAGCAGCAATGGATAGATGTCTTGGATTCATTCAAAGTGAGTATGCAAATGTTATTTCCCATTATTTTTTTCTCAGCATGGTAATCCAATTCTGTGATCATGTCGTGGACAATCACTAGGCTCATTGAAGGATGTACTGAAATCTTTCTTTGGTCTGCATCTTCAACTCCATCTCTGAAATAAAACTTCAGAAATTATTAGTTAAGAATACTGTAAGTCATGTAGCCTGTTTACATGCATTGTCTTGTCTGCTTTATTAAAAAAGTATTTTTTTATTGCAGTGAACTTCTTAAACATGTATATGTATATAGCATAACTGTAACACATGTGAACTATATTGTTTTTGTATTTTTTTAATGTAATATCAGCAGGCAGGCTGACAGTCCACTTGATTGTAGGTCGTTACCATCGCCAGTTATTAAGACGAACAACACAAGGAGCTGCAAATGCCAACCTTAGTACAATAAAATTAGAAGAGGATAGAGAAATTGGCTTTGGCATTGCTTACTCACTCTCCGATATATATCAGCACACAGCACACATGCTGTTATTTCATGGTGATCTTCAGTAATTACTGTAGTCAGACAGCCTGCTCAATTTATGACTGCGCTGCCAGAAGACTACTAAATTGATTTAATTGTTTTTAGTAGATATGTTACTATGCTTTAAGAAGGATCTCAGCCAGCAATTTTTTTTTGTAAAATGGGGTATAAATAAGCTGTAAAATGCTATTGTAGAGATAATTATATCCTTTTTAGAATCTCTTTTTCCTTTTGTAACTTCAATGATTGATAAATAGTTTCTTTATCATCACAATTTATATTACTAGCCAAAGAAATTAAATTACATACCAACTATATATATATACTACTCAAAACAAAATAAGGGCCACTAAGATTTTTTGCTGTACCATGAAAACAATAAAGACATTAAATTGTTTAACTTATGTAACTACAAAATAATGTTATTGGTTATAATATAGGCTAACAATTGTTTAAAATAATGATCATGAACTGTTTTTTTTAAGTTCATAATGAAATTGGCCATTTTGAATGAAAAACACGAACAAAAGAAATCACCGGAAAAAGACAAAATACTGTTCTTGTCACTTTTGTTTCTTCTTTTTAGTAACGAGTATGTCCTCCTCTCTTAGCAATACACTCCTGAAGCCTCGTATGCATGCTCAGGATCAAATTCCTCACGTTTTCATCTGGAATCTCCTCCCAGGCACGTTTTAAAGCGTCAATCAGCTGCTGTTAGTTGTAGACCCCTTGCTCATTCTCTCTAACCCTTCGTTTCAATTGGTCCCACAATTGCTCGATTGGATTTAAATCCGGACTCTTAGCTGGCCATGGTAATACCTCAATATGAGACCCTTCTAGGACAGTTTGGGTCGATCGAGCTGTGTGTGCACGGGCATTGTCTTGCATCAGGATGAATCCAGGCCCCACTCGCTATGCAAATGGGATCACTTGAGGCCGATGTAACGTTCTGCAGTTACGGTACCCGCATTTTAAATGGTGAGCTCGGTTTTGCCGTGTAAACTAATCCCACCCCAAACCATTACGTTGGGACCACCGAAACGGTCAACTTCGTGGATGCAGGACTCCGAAAAACGCTCGCCGCGTCGTCTCCACACCCTAACACGCCGATCATCATTAAAAAATTTTACTTTGCACTCGTCTGCAAAAAGCACCTTGCCCCACTGATTAATCCCCCAGTTCAAATACTGACGGCAGAATCTTAAACGGTTTGCACGTTGATCCCTAGTCAGAGGAATTCGAACAACTCGACGTCTTGACATTTGCTGGTCTTCGTGCAATCGATTACGTATAGTTTGATCACTGACACGGGTACCCGTTGTCAGCCGTAGGTGGTGTTGTAACTTACGGGCCGTTACTGTACGATCACGACGAGCACTTAGTTGGACGTACCGATCCTCGTGCGCCGTTGTTACACGAACTCTACCTGAACTGGGTCTCCTGGCAACACTGCCGGTCTCTTGGAAGCGATTCCATACATTTTGGAAAGCTCTTCGAGAAAAACCCAACTGCAAACCCACGTAACGCTGAGAACGTCCTTCTTGAATCATAGTTATGGCTCTGGTTGCTGTAATTGTATCCATGTGCCTTCGTACTGGTGGCATGATTAACGCGAGATGATAAATGAATCAATTAAAATTGAAAAAGTAAAACTTTTTTCCTAAAATAACCGAAACAAGTTAAGAAGACAATTGAAGAAAAAGATAAGAATAACTTCCGATTATTTTTTTTTCTTAAAACGATGGCTAATATTTTTCAAATTAGGAAGCATAAAAGAGATCAAACACCAAAGAGTTCGTAATATCAATATAATGCTACTTATCAGTTACTTTCAGTTTACTAAAGTGCACTTAAATGTAAATAAACTAGTGGCCCTTATTTTGTTTTGACTAGTTAATTCGAAGACCTCGGTACACCTCCCTGGTAAAAAGTCGGCGACGGGATCTCGGAAGGCGCGAGAGCTAGAAAGTGGAAATTTGCGAAACGTCATAGAGGGTCATCGGGGGTTACCAAATAGAGTCTCATCCCCATCCCGTTCATACATTTTTTTTACACTCCATACAAATTTTTTGGATTTTTCAAAGCGGGATATCTCCAAAAGTGGTGAGGATAGAGAGGCGGTCTCTTCGGCGGACCGTCATAGTTCCTCGAGGTCCAACGGCCTGGACCTTCATCCTCCCCCCACCTGCCCCCCTTCACCCCCCCTCCATACTAAATTGCCACTTTTGGCCAAAGGGATGGGGATACCAGCTATACGGCAGGAGCCATCCCGGAGGTCTCTATGGCGGGTTTCCATCCTACCGTGAGGTGCTTCCTGGGGGTCAACCAGGTTTTCGGATTTCCCCCCCCTTCATCCCCCCTCCATACAACGTGGTCTTTTTTTGGAACAGCTACCTTTTAGCCCGGAAGGAGTCCACCCGGGCCAGACTCTTGCACCTCGTTGGAGAGAGGATGAGTTTCCGCATTTCAGGAAGGCATCGAACCCTCGGTGTACCGACCTGGTATTAAGTCGGCGAGTGGTCCTCGGAAACCGTGAGGGATAGAAGGATGACGTTTACGGAATGTCATAGAGGGTCATCGGGGGTTACCAAATTGAGTCTCATCCCCATCCCGTTCATACATTTTTTTTACACTCCATACAAATTTTTTGGATTTTTCAAAGCGGGATATCTCCAAAAGTGGTGAGGATAGAGAGGCGGTCTCTTCGGCGGACCGTCATAGTTCCTCGAGGTCCAACGGCCTGGACCTTCATCCTCCCCCCACCTGCCCCCCTTCACCCCCCCTCCATACTAAATTACCACTTTCGGCCAAAGGGATGGGGATACCGGCTAAACGGTGGGAGTCATCCCGACCGTCTCTATGGCGGGCTTCCATCCCTCCGTAATATGCTTCCTCGGGGCTATCCCGCTTTTCCGGTTTCTCCCCCCTTCATCCCACCTCCATACAAATTTTTATTTTTTTGTAACGGCTGCCATTTTACCAAGAAGCAGTCGACTTGGGGCGGTACTTTCTATCCCTTGATACAGGGGGTGACGTCACGAGTTCCTCAGACGACCTGAACCCTCGGTACACCGACCTGGTATAGAGTCGGTGAGAGGTCCTCTGAAACTACGAGTCGCAGAGGGGCGGGGTTTACGGAATGTCATAGAGGGCCATCGGGGGTCACCAAATTGTCGCCCATCCTCATCCCGCCCGTACATTTTTTTTACACTCCATACAACCTTTTCGAAATTTCCAATCCACTTAAATCCCAAACGGTGCGACCTATCCCTGCGATCGCTTCGGAGGATAGGGATCGCTCCCCGAGCTCCACCAGCCGGGACCGTCACCCTCCCCCCACCTGCCCTCCTTCACCCCCCCTCCATACAAAATTACCACTTTTTCAGAAAGGGATGAGGATATCCGCCAAACGGTAGGAGGTATCCCGACGGTCTCTATGGCGGGATTCCATCCCTCCGTGAAATGGTTCCTCGGGGCTATCCCGCTTTTCCGGATTATCCCCCCTTCATCCCACCTCCATACAAATTTTTAGTTTTTTTTGGAACGGCTACCTTTTCACCCGGAAGGAGTCACCGGAAGAATCCCCATTGTAGCGGATCGGAGAGGGGGTGGCTCACTGAGTACCAGGACAGTACCAAAGGTTGAGGATCGCGACCTGGTAAAAATTCGGCGACGGGATCTCGGAAACTGTAAATCGCAGAGGAGCGGGGTTTGCGGGATGTCATAGAGGACCATCGGGGGTCACCACGTCGCGACCCCCCACTCCCCCCCTTCGGACCCCCTCCATACGAAATCCCACTATGTTAGGGATCTTTCGCCCTTAAGAGACGGCGGTCGACGCGTCGTGGCCCGGAGCGGCGCTGAGGGTCTGCCGGGGCGCCGAAAAAGTAAAAATTTTGATCCCCCCTCGAACCCCCCGGCCGTATCTCGGAAACGGCGCGCCGCAGCCGGGTCGCGTTTGGGGTCGTCGGAGACGTCTCGGCGAAACGAATTTTTTGGTCGCGACAAAATTTCGAAATTCGCATTTTTGAACTTTTTCGAAAATATCTTGGGAGCGGTGCGTCGCGGACCACCCGTGTTGGTACTCGTTTGAGAGGTCTCGGGGAGACGGATTTTTTGCAATAGACCAAATATCACAATTTGACATTTGCGGTCTACTCGGTAGACCGTCGGTAACCGTGGCAGGCAGACCCCCCGTGTTGGGTATCATTTGAACGGTCTCGACGAGGACAATCCATTGACACCATCCACCTCCCCCCCTCTCCCCCTCCCCACCTCCGAAACGTCACGAAATACAAAACAATTATCCAAATCCTTACCAAACCAATTAAAAGACCCAATACCACACCAAAACAATTTACAAGAGCGACTCCAAAACCACAGCAAAACCACTCGAGGGGCTCCCCCCCCGCGGGCTGCTTGCAGTCCGCGGCCGCACGCAAAAACTAGTATATATATATTGATAAATATACATAGATGGGATTATCTTTTCACTGAGGATTAAAAATAATCCTTAACCTTGAAACTAATCCTTGCTGTAGTATGAAGTATAAGCATGTGTTAATTATTATGTCATCTTTAGACAAGGACTAATGTCAGACCGAACACAATTTTTACCAAAATTAGCGCAAACTAATAACATAAGTATTAGGGTGTAATACAACATATGTAGCTACAAAAAATTGCACAACAAATTTTTGTAGCTTTTCAGAAATAACCGAACAGGTTTAAAATTGGAAGGATTTTCTTAAATATTGTGTAAAATATGAAAAAAGAAATTAAAGTAGCTGATTAAAACTTTAGTACAGAACTTAAGTTAATTAATAAGCATAAAAAGTAATACAGTTATGTATGAACATTTTTATTACTGTAAGCTTTTTTTGGGTAGTAATTTACTATTTTTTTTTCTCAGAAAATTATGTTTTTTTTTTGTGTAAATCTGCCAGATTGAAATTTTTAAATATAGTCATTATGCTCTGTATTTTTATCTAATTTTTAATTTTACTCTAACTTGAGAATTTATTAGTCTCGCCTTAAGACAAATAAGATTCACACTTTGTGCAATATTAAACTTACAACTTAAAACACTGAAGGGAGTTCCACAAATTTAGGGAGTATTAGGATCATATTTTTTTATTATTTATAGCTGGAATCTGGATATGGAACGAATTCAGACAGCAGTTCAAATGTTGGTGGACTCCGAAGACATGGATCAGTTACATCCTTGCAGTCAACAGGATCACATGGTATATTAACTTTAATTTATACTAGTTTTTGTTTTTTGTCATACAAAATATCTTAACTGATTATTGAAGCAGTATTGTGCAGGTTAAAACTTTTTTTTACCTTTATGGTGTATTTTTTTTTCCTTAAAAATAATATGCTTTTCGATACACACTTTTTCAAATTCAAATAGATGAGTTATAACTCGTCTATTTATATGGCATTTTAGCTCCCAAACTAATGGACCGATTTTAATCCTTTTTTTTGTTTGTTTGAAAGCTGACATGATTAAGATATAGTTTATGAAGACAAGATCAGGCATTTGAAGATCATTGATCCATTCCCTAGTTGGATGAAGGGATTTCAGTAACTTCCACAGGTTCTATTGATGTGAAATTTGGTATACTGTTTGTTACTTTGGTGGAATTTCCATGAGATGATTAACCTTGACATGATGCTGCAGCATCAAGTAGTCTGCGGGACACCCAACTCCTCAGCAACTTCAGAAGATATAGTGTGTTTGGGCTCAATAGAAAGTTGGGGGTTAGTTTATAATTTTAATTGTAGCTTGTTTTTAGTGTGCGTAGGTAAAAGTGTAAACGATATAATTTATTTAAAAAAAATCACATAATACATTATTAGAATATGACTCATTGCAGAGAAAGAGAGGTCAAAGTAAGTGAATAGGTTTTTGCATCCATGATGCAGCACAGAGCAATAATAACTTTCTTCCTCGACCATGTAATACTGTGTAGTTTTGAATATACTTATCACTGACAATACTTGATATAATTCTTCTATATGTATGTATGTCACTGAACTCCTAAACCGCTGGACCGAGTTTGATGAAAAATTTTGTGTGTGTTTGAGTTGGTTTAGTTGGACCTGATAGGCAGCTCTGCAATCGGGTAAAAGACTACTTTTTCGGGTCCGGACAGGACAACATCTGCTGGGTCCGCTAGTAAAGGATAAATGTTGATAGAATATCTAACAAAATGAGAACAGGGGAGTAGGGTCTGGCATTCTTTACTCACGCACTGAAATTTTCACGTGTAGGTGATGGGGTGGTTTTTGTATATAATGCCGCAAGACGGTTTACCCACTTTGCGACTGCGGATTCCAATGTGGCTCTCGGTAATCAACAGCGACTTTTGTAATACGGGCGTTAATGTATGTTGTAGGACGCACTGCTCGCCGACTCGCCGAGAAGATCTCTGAATTGGAAACGTACAATGAGATTTTGTCAAAACAAGCAAACACATTGCAAGGGTACTTCGACAGATGTGTTGCATCCTACCCTCAGATACATGACGACTTGACGGATGCCATTGATGCTGTTAAAGTGGCCGATGGTGAGTAGCTATTTCTTTTTTACTTACCAGCTATCAGCTGTTAAGACGTTGCGGGTCATTAGTATACAAAAATGTGTTAGGGTTTATAATAATAAAGAGATTTTTGTATAATATGATAGACTATGTGTATGATACACTATGAAATGTGATAATTAATAAAAATCTGTAAGATCTTGCATAGGTCGGGGAAAAAGATTTTTCGTATTTTATAAGTAAAAAGTTGCAGTAAAATCTCTTTGGTTGTAATGTTTGTTTCTGGCTGATTTTGATACCATTAAATAGATGACATTTTAAAAACAGAAAAATAAAAAGTAAAAAATGAGTTAATCTAAAGAAGAAATTCGATACATTTTTATTTAATAAAACATTACAAAAAACGGAAAAATGCGACACAAGCCACGAAAAAACTATTGTAACGTGTATGGACTTAACGCAGTGACAGTAAGAGTAAGACATTGGTTCAAGCGCTTTCAGTCCGGGAAGTCCGAGAAAACTCTGGATATACAAAAAAGCTCGGATATTTGGGTGCCACACGAACTCACTGAAAGACCTAGTGAATCGTGTACTCATGTGCGATTCTCTGTTAAAACGTAATGAAACCGAACTGTTTTTGAAAAGATTGTTCACTGGTGATAAAAAGTGGATTATCTTTGATAAGATCATGCGAAAAAGATCATGCTCAAAGGGCATTCAAGCTTCACAGAACCCTGATTAACTGATTAGCGAAACCTGGATTAACTCGTAATAATCGAATTAATACATATTGTAATCAAATGTAAATAAACTATGAAAAAAAATCTTGAATTTGTATATAAAATACGAAAAAACTTTTTCCCAACCTTATATTTTTGACAAGGTACAACTGCACCTTAAATTACATAGGCTGCTTATTGGTCGTTTAGATATTAATGGCTAATAGTGATTTTATTGGTTAATAATTACCTAATAAGTGAGATTCAAATAATCTACATTTGTTTTTTTTAGTAAAAACATATTATCATTTAATATATGAAATTCTCGTGTCACAGTGTTTGTAACAAAACTCCTCCGAAACGGCTTGATCTATTCTTATGAAATTTTGTGTGTATATTTAGTAGGTATGAGAATAGGTCGTAAAGTATTTTTCACCCTTCTACCCCCACCCCCCATTTTTTAATCGCGATTTTAGTATTTTTGAATGAATCATATCCAAAAAAATTACGTGAAGTGTCGCGTCATTTTGACACACGGTTTGAAAATAAAATTGGACCCAATAGATGGCGCCACAATCGGGTTAGAGAATTATTTTCTGGTTCGGGCAGGACAACGTCTGCCGGGTCAGCTAGTCTTAATATAAATTATAGGCTTTTTATTTTTTGTATTACCAATATGCAAGTTGTTTAGTCAATTTTTTTTCAACTGAATTAAAAAAAAAATGTTCTAACTTAAATTGTATTTACATTTTTTGATTTTGTTTTATAATATACCATATTAAAAGTCAAGATGCTATGGATTTTCATCATTATAATAATTAGTTCCTATAGAATCACTTGTTTTTGCTATTTTTTTACGTTCACTCTAGGATATAGCTACAAGAGCGCTCATTATTAGAAATTGTGTGTAATTTTTAACTAAGAAATTGTCGACAAATGTATACTAATGAGTGATGTAACATCGTCAGGCACTGACCTGAGCCTGGACGCGGGAGAAGTGCGCGCAACAAGTGCTTCCTTTCGCGCGACATACGAAGCTGCACAATCGACGCTCCAACTCTGCGTGGAGCTGTTGCGGCGGCGGGACAAACAGGCGAGGAAAGCTGAGGAACTTTATATGTATGTATAACGAAGTAAAAGCTATGGGCTTTCTATGGAAATGTGTAACATGGATCAGTCTGAAAAAGGTCTAGATGCATTATTTTAATTTTAAATTAAATAACCCACAATGATACATACACAAAATGACTAATAAGCAGAATAGACAACACAATTTACATACAATCACTATTGATTTCTAGCCAGAGAAAGGTATAATCTACAATTAAGATTATTGATTTAGTAGAGCTGCTTAAACGGCTTTTATTTAGATGAAAAAATTTGACGCGTACTGTACACATCTACAAGGTGTATAATACGGGTTTTCACGCTTCAAGGTGTATAATACGGGGTTCAAATTAAAAATAATTTTAGAGTATGATATTTAGAAAAACAATTACAAATAAACTACAAAAATAGAAAAAATAAAAGACAGATGTTTGAATACATTTAAGTTATATTTTTTATTTTTTAACACGACAATAAAGCCAGACCGTATCATCAAAAATAGTTTTAACGTAGGTTTTTAAACCATAGTTGATAGACGACAACGAATATGGAAACGCAAAGGAGAACGTTACATACGCCTAATTTTGAAAATACGTGTGTGGAGAGGGATATGTTTGGAAACTCTTACAAAGTTAGTGGTGCTTGATGGAGGGAATATGACTGCTGATAAGAGCACGTTCCATTTGCCCCCTGTAATGATGACGGCTTTATTCTGATGCAGGATAATGCTCAGGCCCATAGTGCTCGCTTTGTCCAAGCATATCGAAACCATGTGGGTGTAACAGTGATGCAGCAAGATCTCTGGATATGAATCCTATAGAGCATGTATAGGACTTGTTAAAGAGAAGCTTTAAAACCAGAATGCCGCCTCCAACAACCTGGAAGGACTGCAAAACGCATCATTCTAAGAGTGGCAGAACTTGTGCCAAAACACAATTGATAAGATAATTCTCAGCATGCCCATTAAAATCTCACTATTCTTAAATTTTCAACAGTGTTTCTGTTATCACAAAATATAGAAAAGGTTTTAATTTTGATTATCTATACATATAATAAAATGTGCGTACATTAAATGTTTTTGCAAAAAAAACACACATTGTACTTAAGTTACTGAGGTAAAAAAATAAATAGTTTTTAGAGTTTTTGTCTGTTTGTCTGTGCGTTGGTACACGCTAATCTTAGAAACGGCTTAATCGATTTGAATGCGGTTTTCACTGATGTATCGTAGCAAGCTTCCCGTAACATTTAGTGTTAGTTTCATTTCAATCGGTTTACAAACAAAAAAGTTGGGCTTTATACCGAATACCACGCGTTGCGAGCTAGCTGGGCTTGCGAGCTCAGCTAGTTTTTAATAAAATTTAATTAATACTTTGTAAAGTCGATGTTAAAAGATGTCAATTGGTTTCTTACTCCATGTCTGATTGTTATTTTTTTCAATATACACTTTATTATTTTATACTAATTGTGCCGGTGATGTATGTAGTTATAATTGCTATCTATCTTCTAAATAGCATTCATCAGTTGCCAATATATTTTTATTTAATGCATTGGATTGCTTTAGGGCGCTGAAAAACCAACTGACCGAAGCAAGGCTCGCATCAAAACCTGGACCTGATCATGAGGTAAGTTTGCCCACATTTCACATGTACTCCTAATCTCAATATAGTAAGGCATTTATTTTCTCATATTCGCTCCATCTTTACAGTTTCACGATATAATATGTATTAGTAACACTAATTTTAGTAAATGAATCTTGTAAAACTCCAATTGCTTAGTCACATCAATTTATCTTGATCATAAATTGCTTCTTAAATGGGCTAACGTTGTGTTGTAAAGAAACTATTTTAAGAACTATTGACAGTGATTTATGAGCAAATGAACACTATAAATTACTCTATTGAATGACAGATGTCAAAAGTAATATGACACATATCGTCCTTCAAGTTTTGATTTATGTTAAAGTCTTAATTTAACTTAAATGTCCCATATGAGGTATGTGTGCTATTTTCACGTTTCCGTTACAAACTAAGTAAAGTTTGTCATAGACGAATTGATGAATTCTGAATTTACAGAATAACTAGAACCTGTCATATGTGTAATAGTTTAATTAATTTTTAAGTTTTATTGACACTACATCGCTGTCATTTACTATTACGATACATTCTTTTATTTAAGTTGGTCCTCAAAACTGCTGGGTTGGCACTTACCATATTAATAAAATTATTAAAAAATTTAAAGTTTAATATTTTTCTTCAAATTGAATTGTTCATAAATAAATAGGTTAGAAAAAAATCTAATAACACTCGCACTTCAAGAATCGGGTACGATGCGAGTAAAACAATATATAAACATGTTTATAAAAACGAAACAAAATGCATTTTGTATATTTTGTGATTCTTTTTGAGATACACTTTGTTCAAGAAATGATAATAATCGCAGTAGTTGTATATGATGTAGATCTAGCTCTGTTGCGAAATCCATTTGCGTTGATAAGTTTAGCATGATTAATCTTTCGTCATTTGTACTTGATTGTCGTTACTCCAACATCCCTAGTTCCCCTAAGAAATCCAAGGTACTTACGATCTTTTTACAGACTTCAGAAAATTTATAGGCGGATTCTAAAATACCATGTAATTCCTCTGTGATTTTTTGCATTCTAGCATAAAGCGTTGCCTTCGTGCTCGAACAGCCCCTGGAGGCTATACTTTTAGAAGAAAATAGTTTTTTTTAAAGTATTTTGTGACTAGTAAGTAAATACATAGCAAATTCGTACTAATTGAAGCTTAGCTTTGATACAACTTAAGAAATTCAAACATACAATTTTATTATTGTCTTATATAGTTTACAAGAGATTTTCTAATAGTATCGAACCTCAAAACATTGGTATTTTTTCCTTTTTTATTGTGAATAATATATATTGATTTTTCTAATTTGCGTTTTTTCAATGTGAAAAATGTGAAACAAAAATCATTGAATCGTATGCTGAAATGGAAAGCGCATCATAAGGAGTTGACATGCGGTATTGTTTTAAGATGATAATAATTATTGAATCTATTACTTAAAAATTGTTATATTTTCCTTTTGAATTAAATAGAAAATATGTAATGAAAACATTTTCAAAATTTCCCCAAGTCGCAGTGAACTATGAACGGTTAAGCCTATATACGAGTAATAAAATCCGCCTAACACAATGATTTTTGCCGAAAACCAGGACGTAATATATACAATTATGTTTATAATATAAAAGGCTGATAAAATAGTCAATAATTGAATCACTATTAGCGTTTAGATGCGCGCTGCATTTCCTTTTAAATGTTAATTTCCTGTTGATTGATACATTACGCGTGTAATTAGCTATTAATTGGCACGTTCTTAGTCATACGGCATTTTTGTCGGTTTGTTAGCATTAGATGGTGTTGGTAAATTCGATCTTTTTAACGATTGTTACAAAAACAATACTATATGGAAAATTTTCATTTTTTAATTTTTTCTTAAAAAAAAATTAGTCTCAAGGCTTCTGCTGCCTGGCTGGTCTGGGTCTAGCAAGTAGTAGCAAGGGCGCACTTCGCAGTCATTTTCTGCTCGTCTAGCGGCAGTAATCACTCCTAACAGAACACCACCGTGAAACATCAGGATTTCACTATTTCCTCCTAATCCCTTATCCTTAATCCTACTAAGGCCGGCAAGGCAATTGCAGCACCTGTAGCGTTGCTTGTCCTAATAGGCGACGGTAATCACCTAGCGTCAAGTTGACCTAGCCTGTATCACTTATCTGACGACATAAAAAAGTAAAAATAATACTTTTTTATGTGATAAATCTATACTTACTAATATTATAAAGAGAAAAGATTTGTATGTATGTAAACAAGCAAAGCAACACACAAAATGCCCCTGAAATCACATTTCAAATGCTGAATGCTCCAAAACTTTTTAGTTTGTGTTTGAAGGAATTTAAACTGAATTTACGTAATGAAACTTTACGTAAAATTTTAATGAAAATTGTTTTCTTATATGAAATTAGCTTATACTGTTGAGCTTAAAGCTTAACTTTTAAGCTTAAAAGCTTAGGGAAATGATTAAACAAGCCCCTAAAGTTGTAAAATTTAGCTTTAACTGGGAGAAATAAAAAAACTTAAATATTTTAATAGTCTGAAAAAGCGTATCAGAGCGTAGGTAAGTTTCCAAAAGAATCGGGAGGAATGAAAAGTGTCGCGGTTTTTCTGTGACAAATACCGCGCTTTCCTTTGATAAATCCACCTTTCGCAGCTAGGTTATTGTAACATTAAAAAATAATAGGGGATTATTCTGGCTTAAATGTCATCAAACATGAAATGTGGTATCTGTCAATATTACCCGAGATCGGCTCAAAAAGCTCTTGCGTTCGACTGGTCGATCGCAACTAAACATTCTTTATTTCCATAGACACCTATCTAACTAAACATCTGGTAACGGATAAGAAAATTTTTGTTTACCCTATTCATGCTTGTACACTGTACACAATAATTTATAGTTACCACCTACCAATTTGAATGGGTTTTTTGTTTCATTGAGATAATGTTCATTTTTGCGTTACGTTTATTTCAGTTGATAAAAATGATATGCCAATTATAAAAAACATGCATGTTTGTTTACATGTCGCTCACATCGTTGGTACAGTCAGATTTTTAAAAAGTTGTTTTGATTGTTAATCAAATCAATCATTTACTTTCTATGGTATCGTTTATGAATAGGTTAAATATTGTAATCAGAAAAGAAACGTATACAAAGCTTCAAGCTGTTTTCTAACCAGAAAATAATATAATGACAAATAATATAATACACTTTTTAAAAATTGGCGAATTAATTTTCCATAAAATTTTAATTATAGGTACTTAATTGAAATTAGATAGGTCTAATAAATTCTATCGATTCGCTGAGTTAAGACGTTGGTGGTATGTTCTTATTCGTCCAACTTAATCGTGTCAAACAAACAGCGTTTTATTGAACTGAGTCAATAAAATCAATATTGTGTCATTTATATATGTTAAATTTCAAGCTTTATCAGAGCATTATCGCTTGCCATTGCAATTTCAATGCAAAAATTGTATGTCATGGGCATCCAAGGGTAGATTTATATAGACACATGCGGCTGGTATAACACGATGTCCTTAAATGGCTAAGATATATCATTTTAAATATTTCCATTGAATCTCATTTTAAATGGGCCATATAATCCAAAACATACAGGGAAACAATTTCGAAATAAGAGTACACCTACATTGAAAACAAAAGGAATATTATACCTATATTGTTATGTTCGTTCTTAACAAGTGCTCATTTAAATGATCTAAAAATCTGTCACACTCCTTGAAATTTATTATATTAGGTATTAGCTGAGCCCGCGGTGTATTCGTACGCGTGGTATTCGGTATAGCGTGTAACTTTGTTGTTTTTAAAGCGCTTGGTCCGAATTAGAGGGATTTCGACGAGGTGAGGATGGTAACCAGCCGTACGTCTGCATGTCCGATAAAAGAAAGGGGAAGGCGGTATGATCTCATGCAGCTCCCGAGTACACTCTACGAAGTACATCTTATAGAATACACACAGACAGGCAATTTTGCGTATATATGCCAGGCTATGCAGCTTAGTTCTTATTAGTGTATCGTCGCTAATGAGCCTCCTAGCTCTGCGATCCACCGAGTCGAGTGCGGCAAGTTGGTATTTTGCTGAGCCATCCCAAAGGTGACAGCAATATTCCATGCAAGATCGGACTTGTCCAGGTGTGAAGCATCGCTTCACCTTATTTAGGATGTTGTTTAGATACATCCACAGGTACGGATGCACCTCAGAAAGTTGGAGTCAAGTCCAAAGGACTCCTTTTTGCCGAGAAAGACACGCTTGCGTTTTGGTGGCGTTAAAACCAACCAGATTCTTGTCTCCCCATTGAAATACAAATTTTAAGTTTGAGTTAATTTGCTCCACCATTGCCTCCTTCTCAGAACGAATTTCTTCACGACCGGTCCCCGTGCTGGACCAATACATATCTCTCCACGACCGTCATCTGCGTATGCAACTACTTCTGGAAGAAGTAGGCCTTTAATATGAAGCAGGAAAAGAGTCACAGAGATAACAGATCCCTGAGCCATCAATGACTACTCGAATTGACCGTTCATTTAGGAAATCAGAAATCCAGCTACAAAGACCGGAGGGGATGCCGTATGTAATCTGACAGTGCCTAAAGAATTCTGAAGAGACGGAAACAGGTGGAAATCTGAAGGTGCAAGGTCAGGGCTATATGGCGGATGCATTAACACCTCCCAGCCAAACTCTTAATTTTTGCTGAGTGGCTAAAGATATGTGTGGTCTAGCGTTGTCGTGATAAAGAACCACACCCTTTCTATTGATTAATTCCGGCCGCTTTCTCTCAGCTTCTTCCTTTAATCTCATCAGTTGTCGGCAGTAGAAATCCGAATCGATGGTTTTGAATGAGCAATGCCCTTCCAATCTCACCATACACACAGCATCACCTTATTGAGAGTTAACCCGGGTCTGTAGCCTGACCGACCTTTGACCACTAGTCCACTACCTTTTTCGCACTTTCTTGTCGTACGTGAGCCACTTTTCATCACCAGTTATAAATCTCTTCAAAAACGGGTCGAATTCATTACGCCTCAATAAAGAATTGCAAATGAGTACACGATTCTTAAGGTTTCTTTCAGTGAGCTCATGTGGCACCCAAATATCGAGCTTTTTTGTGTACCCAGCTTTTTTCAGATGGATCAAAACTGTTTGTGGTCAACTTTTTCAAAAATGGCGTGTGATGTTGTGCGCCATCGTCGTCAACAGTCATGCGCCTAAAAAAGCGTTGCCTAGCAACGGATAAACAAAATGTCTTAAAAATAAAAAAAAAATCCTTCTACAATTTTATTTTTAAAGAAGTTTAATTTGTTTTATGAAACAATTTTAAATAGTGTGAGTAATAAATATTCTGATTTAACGAATTCACATCATTAATTGCTTCCCTATAACTTATTGCTCGTATATTATTGTCAGGTATTGAATTTTTCGCAGGTAAAGGCTAATTTTAAAGATAAAATTGTACAGGGAAAATAACAAAATTTTTTTTACATTCTATAACATAGTGTTTAAAAGGCAACGCTTTTTTCGGCGCATGACCTTTGAAGGACCGTGGCGCAGGCGGTCACAATATTTTTTTCAATTTTTAGGTGATGCTTCGGGAACAGTGGTTTTTTTCTGTGTGAAAGGTACTCTATGTCCTCCTCTGAATCCTTGACAACGTTTATGCAAAATTTCATGTTGACCGGTTGAGCAGTTAAGGCGTGTTTACGCAACGAATAAACAAATTGTCTCATTAATAATATTAGTTTAGATACATATTACAGTAAGAAAAATTCGGATTGAAGTTAAAATTGTCCCAATATTCAGAAAAAAATTCACTTCTCGCTTAATGTGTTAATTTACGAATGTTATTCCCATTTACAAAATCTGAAATATTCACAGGAAATTACTGAAATTAAGAAATACTTCTATTACCAAATTAAAAAAAATGTAAGTTAAAAAGAAAACAATGGCCTGATTTTGACTGTTTTAAACATTTCATTGATTCATGCAATGCAATTTTGAAGTATTTAAACATTTCATTGATTCATGCAATGCCTGTATAGTTAAAAAGTGCTCGATTCGTTACCGTTCGAGCCAAACTGAGTCCCTATGCTATCGCACCGCGTAGCCCAACCTAACCGCGGCGTTCGTCCACAAGAGAACAGATGATATTCAACCGCGGCGCGGTCTAGTCTATTTCATTTATTTTCAGTTACTCTACATTTATTTTTTATTTACAAACACTGCTTCGGTTCTGTTAATTATAAACCTGTGATCGGTTACCATTTGAGTGATATTATGTGACAGTGTTTAGTTTAATTCCAATAGAAAAATGAAGTTTAAAGTATTCAAGAAATTTCTTCGTCAGGTGAGCTCTGTTTGTTGATACAAATTGTTAAATATATATCAGAACGCGTCGCTGTAAATTTTCACGGATAATGAACGTTGTGACTTTGATGCCATGTTTACTTTGAATTTAGAGTCGTTTTATGTTTATTCAAGATTGATGTTTATAAATGTGTGATTGTAAATTATTTTCAATCTAATCTGTGTAATTACCTATGTGTGTAGCATTTAATGAAAAATTAAATTGAGTTTCTAATGATAACTTTTGTTATTATAAACTATAATAGTAAAGGTTATTAGAATCTCTAATTGAAATTGTTTTAAATCGATTAAAAATTGATAATAAATATGCTGAAAAAATTATATAATAAAATCGTAAACGAGCCGTGTCTGTAAATTAAAAATTTTTTTAAAAAAACAATTTGTACACTTTGTACTTATGTTACCGAGGTCAAAAAAATTGTTTTTAGAATTTTTGTCCTTTGTTTTGTGCGTTTGTGTACGCTAATCGCAGAAACGGCTTAACCGATTTGAATGCGGTTTTCACTGATGCATTGTAACAAGCTTCCCGTAACGTTTAGTGTTTGCTTCATTCCAATATGTTACGCGTTACACCAAATACCACGCGTACGAAGTTATTAATATAATAAAATTAAACAGTTTGCAATACATAAATTTCACTCATTAGAGGTGATAATTTTAACATTTAACAATGTTGACAATACTAATGTTTTCGAATGGCTCAGTTTATTGAACGATAATGATTTGTTAATTAGATCGCGTGTTATGAAGACGAGAGAAAAACGTGAATTATTATTTTCTCTCACAATCGGTACTCTTCGATACGTGAAGGTATGCATGCGACGGGACAGGAGCCGGTTTGTGCAATGTCACTTCCACATTCGTGCTGATGTACTGACCTACTACAACTTAAATGTACCCAGTTATTTTATCATACAGCTGGTAACAATTGACTCAATCCATAGGCTACTTTTGTGAAACGTAGGTGCCTACTTAAACTTACCATCCAACATAAAGGTTTATGCTAGTGATGTTGCTAGTTCGGCATAGGCAAGTAGGTTATCTCTCTTTAATGAAATGCAATATAATTGAAGTTATTTTTCTCTATTAAAATTTTCCACATATATTTTTAAGATCTACTTGCAGCGCCGAAATCTACTACATAGGTATAGGGTTTGTAATTAATAGATATACTAGTAAGTAAACATGTCTATGAAACTTCATAATTATGGCGTAATTCTTCTGTGTTATGCAATTTGTATATTTGTATACATTTTGAGGTTTATTTAGTTTCAAACGACGTGTCATTGCAAAATTAAATTTATCTGGTTTTTAAATACAAATAATCAATTCCCCGTAAATGGATCACAGCAATACTTTTTTCTTAAAGCAATAAAATTACCTTTATCGGAAACCAATTCTCAACAGCTCGTGACGTTTGTGAATAATTTACCCATTTGAAGACATTTGTGTGGACTTCGCTAGTAGGCACTTAACAAACACTCACTGTTACACAAATCGTATTGTAATGCTAAAAACCTTTGTAGCTTCACAATTTCGTAACACGGCACATAAAATTGTTTCAGTATTTACTTACTTATGTACTAGCTGTGCCCGCGACTTCGTATAGTTCGTCTATACATTTCGAACTCTCGGGAAACTAAAATTTTTCCAGGATAAAGAGTATCCTATATGTTAATCCAGGTAAGAAGGTATCTGTGTGTCAAATTTCATCTAAATCCATTCAGCCGTTTTTGAGTTATTGAGAAACGAACAAACAAACTTTCGCATTTATAATATTAATAATACCTACATATATTAGGATTAAACGACTTTTCATTTTATACATTAAACGAAATGAAAACTGAGCTCCACTGCATTCTATTAAAGTCTATAATCAAAAATTGAGGTACGAAAAATGTTGTGTTGTAGATATTTGTCATAAAATGTTCTCCTTAAGGGATTCACTGAGGCAAATGACATTTACTATAGAACTCGCTGGCGGCGGAGACAATTCAACGGGCCTAGAAATGGTGTTTTTTTTATTTTTACCATTAGAACATTACACAAAAAAAATTTTTATTAATACAATTTTTTAATCTGATATTAACTTATTAATAGGTACAGGATTCATATGCGTGCAATAAGCCGTTTTCGAGAGAATTTTCAATAAAGGTCAAATTCTTCTTGTATTCTAACTTTTTTTGTGGAGTTTTTATTACTTTAACGAAAATTCTAATTAATACAATTGGTTCTTCTCATGTTTAAGTATAATAATATATATATTTTTCAAAGCAATTGTCTTGTCTATTTCTTGTAACATTTTCATTAAACAATGGATATTTTTAGTATTTAGCGTTTGTCTCCCCCTTAAAAGAGAGTCCATTACTTTTGAACTAAGACGAGAGCTATATAGTTCTCGACGCCTAGCCTGCTGATTGTATGACTTCTTTCTCCGAAGATTGCTTCTCTTTTAGAACAGGCAGGTTACTTCGTGGTGTTTTCTTTTATAGGATATTGATCATATTTCTAATCGTGAAGTCGAAAAGTTTCAGCCCCGACCTTGATTGATACCTGCGTCTGCCTAGCTTTCTCCCTTGGGATTATAACCGCTTTTAATGATGCTCCTTTAAAATATAATGTGGTCAAAAATATAAGTTTCAAAATCGATTGTACCTTCCCATGTAATAAACTCGTAAATATTTAACCCCGTATATTAATGTGACTTTAATGAGTGCAGATAGTGCGTTATATGGTCATTGACAGAATAAGCAGAGCCACAAGATAACGTCAATCTATTGTGTGCAGTGACATTACTTGTTGTTTATATTGTAACACAAGCGTGTTGTAATCATTTATTATATATATAAAATTATATTAAATACTGATAGGTAATATATTAAAGGCAAAATATGTTTATTTTTAGATTTTGTTTTGGGTAATCTCTAAAACTACTGGGGCACACCAGGGGCACACCGGGGCAACAACATTATTTTATAGAAAAATTTAAAATTTGCCCCCCCGAAGTCGTAAGTATTCTTCTAATAGAAAATATTAGGCTTCATTCGATTCAAAGCGATGCAAATCAATTAAATATTTAATTAGTGATGTAAGCGTTGCCCGAACAATTCAGACGAGTCTAATGTAATTATAAAAAAAAAAAAAACTATGATAACGATTATCACACTGAGAGTGACTCTTACGTAGTAATTGAATGACTGGGCTTGGCTTGGACACACTAAATTCACCAGTCATAAACTGGGTCAAACCCTTACAGAGGACCATCGAGAAATGACAGTAACTTGCTTCTTTGTGTTTCAGTGTTAGACTAACGAATGACAGAGTGAATATTATCTGGGTTGACAGCGCATTTGCATCCCTCCGATGTTGCATGTTTTAATGGCGACAGTAGCCACATTTCATCAAATCCATCAATCAAAGACCGTCAGCCGGCATACCACAAAAAAAAAGTTTTTTCATTGGTTGATTATGACTGACATATTGCTTTGGCATTAAAACTTTTTTTGATGCATCTACCTCCCCCACCAGACGAGGCCCGCACACTTGTGGGCTCCACCTCGATTGGACGCGGAATTTGACCTCCGCCCCGAGGAGAGACGTTTCCGACACACAGCACGTCTCTCCTCGTTGCCGCCCCCGGGCCAAGCGGCACGAGCCGCCCATACTCACCTCTCGCAGCGGCCAGTGAGGCCGCTTCCACCTGAAACTGGATAACCTCCGCTCACGTGGCCGCTCATCTCTACGGCATTAAGAGTGAGCGGCCCAAAGAGGGTTTCCACCTGACATTTCCACAGCAATCGTGCACAGAGAGAAAAAAGTTACGTAAATCATGAACGCCACTACGTATGTAAGGACAAAAACGTACCACTCGTAAGCTTGTAAGGGCCTCCATGTCGCGTAAGTAACCGGCATTACGTAGCCCGCTTCATGTCAACCTGTCATGAAGCGCGCTACGTAAAACATCCAGCTACGTATACGTAACCGGAAAATACTGGTGTATCATACTTACGTCCGGAGTATTGTGATGGTGCTGCTCCATTACAGCATGACACCTCATACGTACGAACTGGTGTTGGTTACGTAACGTAATGATGCTACTCCATTACAGCATGATACCTCATAGGTACGCACTTGTGTTTAATACGTAAAGTAACGGTGCTGCTCCGTTACAGCATGACACCTCATACCTACGAACTGGTGTTGGTTACGTAACGTAATGATGCTACTCCATTACAGCATGATACCTCATACGTACGCACTGGTGTTTAATACGTAAAGTAACGGTGCTGCTCCGTTACAGCATGACACCTCATACCTACGAACTAGTGTTGGTTACGTAACGTAACGATGCTACTTCATTACAGCATGATACCTCATAGGTACGCACTTGTGTTTAATACGTAAAGTAACGGTGCTGCTCCGTTACAGCATGACACCTCATACCTACGAACTGGTGTTGGTTACGTAACGTAATGATGCTACTCCATTACAGCATGATACCTCATACGTACGCACTGGTGTTTAATACGTAAAGTAACGGTGCTGCTCCGTTACAGCATGACACCTCATACCTACGAACTGGTGTTGGTTACGTAACGTAATGATGCTACTCCATTACAGCATGATTCCTCATACGTACGCACTGGTGTTTAATACGTAAAGTAACGGTGCTGCTCCGTTACAGCATGACACCTCATACCTACGAACTAGTGTTGGTTACGTAACGTAATGATGCTACTCCATTACAGCATGATACCTCATACGTACGCACTGGTGTTTAATACGTAAAGTAACGGTGCTGCTCCGTTACAGCATGACACCTCATACCTACGAACTGGTGTTGGTTACGTAACGTAATGATGCTACTCCATTACAGCATGATACCTCATACGTACGCGCTGGTGTTTAATACGTAAACTAACGGTGCTGCTCCGTTACAGCATGACACCTCATACCTACGAACTGGAGTTGGTTACGTAACGTAATGATGCTACTCCATTACAGCATGACACCTCATACGTACGCACTGGCGTTTGATACGTAAAATAATGGTACCGCTCCATTACTGCTTGAAGGCCCTTCCATACGACCTGGTTTCGGTCCACCTGACCGCGGAGAGGAATGAGGAGGAGACGAGGTAGGTACCATCGGTCGTGTCGGCCGGCCACTCACACGGCCCGATCTCGATCGGACCTAACGGCGGAGAGGAATGAGAAGAGGTTCCATGGAAAAATTACACACTCTCCTCATTCCTCTCCGTCGTCAGGTCCGATCGAGATCGGGCCGTGTGAGTGGCCGGCCAACACGACCGATGGTACCTACCTCGTCTCCTCCTCATTCCTCTCCGCCGTCAGGTCGACCGAAACCAGCTCGTATGGAAGGGCCTTCAAGCAGTAATGGAGCGGTACCATTATTTTACGTATCAAACGCCAGGGCGTACGTAGGTATGAGGTGTCATGCTGTAATGGAGTAGCATAATTACGTTACGTAACCAACACCAGTTCGTAGGACTGAAGAGGACGAGGTTTCATGGAAAAATTACACGCTCTCCTCATTTCTCCGCCGTCAGGTCCGACCGAAATCAGGCCGTGTGGGTTGCCGACACGACCGATGGTACCTACCTCGTCCCCTTCTCCTCATCCTCCTCCGCCATCGTGGCGACTAAGATCAGGCTGTCTGGAAGGGCCATAAGATGACACACTTAATGATTGGCGTTACTAATACCTATTCTGTACATTATCTCTAATGTAATGCTGTATTATTAAGGAATTATGTTGTTATATGAAAAATAAGCATAACTAATTTCTTATATAATATTAGACATAGATATCAAGTCAGAATGTATATGAGTAACACCAGGCAGAAAGCATGTCACATAAAGTAACGGAGTGGTCCATTCGGTTACGTATCAAATACATACAATACATAATTATGGACGTAATAAATAACACACCAACATATGCGCACCACAAAGGATTTATGTTACGTCAGTCACATAAAGCTGTAATGTACCACATAAGTACACAAGAATAAGCTGCCTACCCAAGTACTTGACATAAAATTGAAGAGTAACATAATAAAACTAATTATATAATAATTAAAGATTTATTGATAAAACTAAGAATGATATTAATACACTTGACTTTAATACACTTTAATCTCGTAAATTATATTATTAGCATTTTGTCCAACGTCTATGAACTTTTGGCCACATATTAAACGTTGTTCACAATGATTAGTACATACCTATATACCCTTCAGTATTATCACACCTTTTTGTTACACCTT
This sequence comes from Bembecia ichneumoniformis, assembly GCA_910589475.2. Classification (NCBI taxonomy): domain Eukaryota; kingdom Metazoa; phylum Arthropoda; class Insecta; order Lepidoptera; family Sesiidae; genus Bembecia; species Bembecia ichneumoniformis. The sequence goes on along the minus strand of OU342538.1, from coordinate 7,247,889 downwards.
ATATACAATGAAATGATTTAGCAACAACAAAGAACATAAACATTTAACGTATTTTAAGACTCATAATAAATATGTCATTTTGAGAATTGACCATTCCTGCATACCCTATGTTGCAGTAGAAAACGCCTTTAGTTTAAAGTGTATCTAACAGTGACATAATACTGCAAATTTGGTAATTACATTCAAAATGTTGTATACCTGTAAGAAAAGAAAAGAGTTACAAGAGTCATTCTTATTATTACTGTTTCTGGTTGCCGGTTTCCAGTATTGTGTGGTCCAATATAACCACCCAAGGTTATGGTTTTTTACTACCTACTAATAATAATGGAATAAATTCCTGTAAGAAGGGAACTGTGAATACTGTGAATAAGCTAATAGTGAAATTACTGGGCTAATAAGTTACCATCACAGTGATCTGGACTTTATCACTCTAAGTTCTGGGTATCACTTCAATGATCATGAGCAAACATTATTTATTACCAACAGGAGTGTGTTGCATGTCTCACTAGTACCATAAAAACATACTAAGCCACATTTAATGTACCTACACCAAGTTAGATAAGTATAGTAATAGATTTTGTGTTTATAACAAAACCAAACTTACAAAATTGTTCAATGTTTTTGGAAGTGATTCTTCCTGCGCAAGCTCTAGCGCAGAATGATCCGGTGGTGGCGAAAAGGTGTCATCAGAACCAGAGGTAAGCTTCAACAAACTGAAAAATAAATAATTAACAATGTTAAAACGTTAAAAACATTGAAATAGCAAAATAAGTAAAAAAAAAGCACTCACAGCTTTCATTCACAGGCGTTTCTTCTGGTAGTTTTTGATTTGCTTTTATTATTTTTTTAAAACGCAATCTTGGACCTATCTTTGGGATCAGCTCCTTGAGCTGTTCCTCTTCCAGTAAAGATGCAGTTTCCAGATCGATTTCGTGTTCTGGAACAAGCGGTGTCAGGAATTTATTTATGTCTATAGAAAAAGTATTATTTTCTAGGTATTTAATTTAACATATTTTTCAAAATCGCCTAGAACTGCCCATAAAAACCGTATTTTATCGGACAAGGAATGGAATAAACTAGCAGACATGGTGTAGACGATACCGCTGGTAGGACATTTCTAGCGACCGACAATAATTATTTTGTCGTGCGACAAAGCAATAAAATTACACACACATATACATTACACTTCTTGTCAAGAATCTCGTTATATCGAATTTTCACTCATTGCAGAATATAAATAGAAAGTATAATTTCCCTCTAACGGTTTTTGTAACCTGTACATACATATCGTGTATTCGTGTCCTACCAATCAAGTACACAAAATTTTACAATACCTACCTATATAATAGCTAATTCATGTGTCGACAAGTCGACAGGTTCAGACATGTTAAATATATCGTAAGACAACAATTGTAATGTTTGTTGTAAGTAATATACACTGCTGTCGGTACTGCAAGAAGTAAGTAACGAAATTAACTTACCCGCCAAAACTCCAATCAGTTCTTCACAGTTTATTTCTTTTAAAACTTCCTCCATATTTGAAAAACACGCAAGCGCAACCAAACATACACAACGCACACGACAAGAAAAAAAAATTGAATAAGACCAGTGCTGCCAGCTCACAGCTGTCATCAAGTCCATTTGAGTGTGGGAGCTAGATCAGTTCTAAAAAAAGCGCTAGATTCCGTTAACAAGTGTGATTAAAAAAAACACCATATTATAATGCTATTTTTAAAATAGGAGTTAAATACATGCGTTTCACATAACAATCATATTGTCTGATTGGCCAAAAAAATAGTGCTTGTAGGCAAAATTGTTTTTTCGCCTTTTCAAGTAGTAACAGACTATCGTTTTCGTTCTGAACGAAAATGGCTTTACTTATGTAGAACGCAATGCATAACATCAATTATTTTAAAGTTATTTAAAGGTCATCAACCGAATCACCCTTAATAAGTATAAACACATACAGTGAAAATAACGTTAATTTTGAAATGGGTATAAATAATGAGTATGTGGTGTAACTTATTAACCATTGCGATAATCTAGCGAGATTTGATTACCTACATTGAAATTCCGCTAGATCTAGCGCTGAAAGCACTAAAATGGCAGCAATGGTTGCCAAACGCTATTATAAAAAGCGCTATACACTGCTGTTAATTTGCGGTGCCAAATGACTTAAAAAAAAGCGCCGCTAGATCTAGCTCCGAAAGCGCCAAGGAGGCATCCTTGCTTAAAAACAAATTCCATATGAAATCCGTATTTCTCATAAAATCCGTAACTTTCGTAAAATCCGTATGAAATTCGTATAAAAAATAAAACTCAATCTTTGATTGATGTGACTTACTTTTGAGGGAACAATTTTGAGGGAAAATGTCACGTAAAGAAAAAAAACTTGAAAATAATAACTTGAAATAATAAAAATATTGTTTAATGAAATCATAAAATAAAATGAAGTTACAAACAAGTTTATTTCTAAATAAAAGTCATTTTTCCAATTATTGTAGAATTAATTTCTAGGCTGTAATATTGCTTTCCTGCCTTTCGGCTTATTTATAATAAACCATTGATGGTCTCCATGATTAACTTACACAAAAAAATTACAACAAATTCCATCGAAACAATATCGAAATCAGAAACAATAAACAACAGGAGACAGTGATTCCATTCATAACAAAACAAAATGTTTTCGTCTTGTTTGCACTAATAGTAAATATCACTATTAACTTTCACACTCTTTCATCGTCTTATTAAACGACCCACCCACCAAAATATCTCAAGGGTATTACCCCAAGGCCATAATCCGTACTATACCAGTGTTTTGCCTCAGTTTTGCAAAATTTGCTTATAAAATGCAAATGGCTAGTTAATGCGAGATCAAATAAAATGTAAAGTTCCGATTTTTTTTTAATCATTTTCTTAGGAATAATATGAAACTACCTACTCTTTGCATTAAAAATCCGTGTGAATTTATAGTCTGGTTTTAAAATTAAAATTCCGTATAAATACGGAAAAATTCGTATATATGGCAACACTGCCAGCCAGCATACGTCCAATAAGTAGTCTCACACATGGACAGTACAGCGAATACGTATAATGTAGTCGCATACGTCCAATAAGTAGCCCCCTCACAGGACAGTACAGCGAATACGTATAATGTAGCCGCATACGTCCAATAAGTAGCCCCCTCACAGGACAGTACAGCGAATACGTATAATGTAGTCGCATACGTCCAATAAGTAGCCCCCTCACAGGACAGTACAGCGAATACGTATAATGTAGCTGCATACGTCCAATAAGTAGCCCCCTCACGTAGACAGCACAGCGAATACGTATAATGTAGCCGCATACGTCCAATAAGTAGCCACCCCACATAGACAGTACAGCGAATACGTATAATGTAGCCGCATACGTCCAATAAGTAGCCCCCTCACGTAGACAGCACAGCGAATACGTATAATGTAGCCGCATACGTCCAATAAGTAGCCACCCCACATAGACAGTACAGCGAATACGTATAATGTAGCCGCATACGTCCAATAAGTAGCCCCCTCACGTAGACAGTATAGCGAGTACGTATAATGTAGCCGCATACGTCCAATAAGTAGGCCCCTCACGTAGACAGTACAGCAAAAAAAAAAAATAATAAAAATATTTATTTATCAATTAGGTTTCTTCAAGAAACTCTTATGATCGTCGTTTAATTTACCAGTTAAATTTGAATTTACCAGGGTTTCGGAAAAAAAGCCAAGATGACGATCCTGAGAAGAAACCCCGAAAGAAACTCAGCGAATACGTATAATGTAGCCGCATACGTCCAATAAGTAGCCCCTTCACGTAGACAGTACAGCGAATACGTATAATGTAGCCGCATACGTTCAATAAGTAGCCCACTCACGTAGGCAGTACAGCGAATACGTATAATGTAGCTGCATACTTCCAATAAGTAGCCCCCTCACGTAGACAGCACAGCGAATACGTATAATGTAGCCGCATACGTCCAATAAGTAGCCACCCCACATAGACAGTACAGCGAATACGTATAATGTAGCCGCATACGTCCAATAAGTAGCCCCCTCACGTAGACAGCACAGCGAATACGTATAATGTAGCCGCATACGTCCAATAAGTAGCCACCCCACATAGACAGTACAGCGAATACGTATAATGTAGCCGCATACGTCCAATAAGTAGGCCCCTCACGTAGACAGTACAGCAAAAAAAAAAAATAATAAAAATATTTATTTATCAATTAGGTTTCTTCAAGAAACTCTTATGATCGTCGTTTAATTTACCAGTTAAATTTGAATTTACCAGGGTTTCGGAAAAAAAGCCAAGATGACGATCCTGAGAAGAAACCCCGAAAGAAACTCAGCGAATACGTATAATGTAGCCGCATACGTCCAATAAGTAGCCCCTTCACGTAGACAGTACAGCGAATACGTATAATGTAGCCGCATACGTTCAATAAGTAGCCCACTCACGTAGGCAGTACAGCGAATACGTATAATGTAGCTGCATACTTCCAATAAGTAGCCCCCTCACGTAGACAGTACAGCGAATACGTATAATGTAGCCGCATACGTCCAATAAGTAGCCCCCTCACATAGACAGTATAGCGAATACGTATAATGTAGCCGCATACTAGAAGTTTAGCCAGTTTGGCGCGATCTCTAACTACGTATTGTAAGCACATTAACAGCATGTTTCATACTTATTAATTTGTCTTATTCAAGACAAACTTAAAATTGATCACGGAACGTATCAATTTTAATCAATTTCACGAAAAGACTTTATTTTTAAACACAGAAACTCAATTATGTGAAAGTTAATCTGTATTATATGGTATGTTGAGTTTTGGAAAAGAATATTCTTTGCTCAATCTTTACGACAAGAAAATGCGTAAGTAAGTACCTAATAATCAATTACTACTGACAAATTTCACTTGTTACGTCCGATCAATATGTAGAACCAGTCATACGTAACAAGAGACGTTATCATGTAAGCACTTACGTTAAGGTGGTGAATCACCATTTTCATACGTATATATCGTTATAAATACGTTTGAATGCGTATGCGGCTACATTACTAAATAATGTAGCCGCATACTTGTGTACGTATAAATCAGGCCGAGTACGTAAATTCCTGAACCGACACAATTAAGAATGATGCGACATCCTTATACTAGCTTTACTGTGGGACCGTTCTCTGTATGGATGACCCATACTTACACATCAATATGTGTCATCATTAGTAAGTATGTAGCTACTAAATTAAGTATGCAGGTTACGTAATAAGTATTAAGCTGCGAGTTCCTTGGTAACGGACTGGCGGTAAGCTACGTATACGTATATTTTTTCTCTCAGTGTGGCATCGAACCTACGACAACCTTTATAAGACAATGTCAGCCAGGTCAGCTACTGTATACGAGACATTGATCCGTTGCATCTGCCAGCACCATATGTTATGTACATATCCATTTAATCCTCTATCGATTTTCAACAGCTCTATTATTGTTATTATTACTTTAGTTTCGCAGAATGTTTGACCTCGAAAATAAGGGTTTTACGTACAAACTAGTGATTATTTCATAAATTGTTTCTTATGAGTTATATTAAATGATAAAAAAACCTCTAAAATATTGTGTTAACATTTTTTTTCGTATTTGTCAAGCGATATTTCTAGTTAGCCGAAACATATGGAATGGAGTTAATCATTTATTAATCTTTTATAGGTCTGGTTCTTTACAATCTGTTGTCATATTTTGGGTAATTTTTAGAATTTTATTTCTCAAGTCTCCGGTTTTGTTTATAAAATGCAATTACAAATTTTGTTCGACAGTTTCTTTGTTGACACAGTTGTATCTGTTATATTTTACATAGGTACACAATCTTCTACGAAAATAATACACCACACACTGCACATCTGTGCTACGAGTATGTTCTTACTTTTTTTAAATGAAAAGGCATACAGTGTCAAATAAATAAAATAAATTATTACGAGTATAAATGCGAAAGTTTATGATAATGCTGTAGGTATCCATGGATGTTTGTTACTCTTTCACGCAAAAACGGCTCAACACGTTTGGATGAAATTTGGCACACACATATATAGTTCATTACCTGGATTAACATATTAATACCTGCGATACTTTTTGTCCTGAAAAAAATGATAAGTTCCCGAGGGATAGTCTAAAAATATAAAAAAATGGGTGCCAATATCGCCGGCGAATAGTCAAATATTTCCTCAACGCGGACACCATCAGCTAATTGTACAATAAATGTATTGTACATATAAAATATTATTTGAGTCAAAACTAATACATTTCTCATAGCTTCTCTACAGTATCTGAAGTAAATAGTTTTAATATAAATCTATTTATGAAGATTGCACCAAAGAAGAAGACTTCGCAAATAATATACCTATCCGACCAAAAACTATTGATTGCAACCACTGATTACTATCTCTGTATATACCTACACACTTATACACGTATGGTATATTGCATCAAAGTAATAATAATGTATCAATGAATAATTTCCGACCAAAATTACGTCACTGAAGTCCGTCTGATATAATGACGTCGACAAGCAGTGAGTCACTTTGGGGGCGTATTAGGACGAACGATTTGTATGACTCAATTCACAATAATATTTTGGTTATTGTAAACAATAGGGAATATGCACATTTTTTTGATATTTTCATACGATAGGTTATATTGTTATATAACCGTAAAAAAATATTCAGCGCTAAAGAACAGAAATTTAGTAACAAAAAAATGTTAAAATTAATTAACAGCTACGGGCACTTTAAACACGGCGCGCGGGTGTTTGTCGTGATGTCACAGTCTACAATAACAATCAAATGTTAAAAATCACAAACTTCTACACGCTTGTTGACATTTCATAGACTTTGACGTCACATTCGAACTGACCGGTTAAGTATTTTAAATTTCTCCCATTTTTTTGCACTTTTTAATAATTATTTTCTTAACTAAAAAGAAAAAAAAATATTTAAGCCTAGACGCATATTCCCCATTGACTTATCGTACATAAGTTATTATATGATTTAGTAAATTATTACTGTATAATATGAATCATTAAGTAATTAAATGGCCTATTTGTTAATTGTAATTTATGAAAAAATTCAATAACAAAAATTGCGACACCATATTCGAATCGTTTGTACAACAATTCGATTTGGAATGATGTAATGATTTTAAAAATACCTAAATAATAATATGCTACAGAAAATTTAAAAAGAGAATCATTTGTTGATATAAATAAGAAAATCCTGCGTTTATTGTACGCTCCTTCCGTTCTAATTTATCATGTTTAAAATTTTATTTTAATTGCCTCTATGGAGTTCGATTAAAAAAAAATTATTTCTTTATTATTTGCAATACTTTATTTATTTCATATATTTTAAGATATTTTTTATGGACACGACGAGAACTATTCCAAACAATTTTAGTAGAAAACAAACAACCGGTGTTATCGGTTTGGTTATAGTTAATTATCATCAATCTGAAGCTGTCTGCGTAGATTTATTGTGTTCAGGTAAACATGAATGCTTTGATGGTACCTACCTAAACCGTGTTACGTAATACCATTAGACTCGCTAATAGGTGTAATTCATGTGTAATTACACTCTTTTAAAAGTTCTGTAACAGTACAGACAACCTTCAGGTGTAGGCTTTCCATCAATCATTCTGATTGATGTTTTTTTTTACAAGTCAGAAAAATGTGGGCTTTTGAATAATCATTGAATTACTATTACAAACGAACCTAGCAGACTATGTCCGGTCCGAGCCAGAAATAAAAAACTAACACGATTGCAACGCCACCTATCGTGATCCACTAGGGACTTACTGAAATATACACAAAAATTTAATCAAAATCGGTCTGGCGGTTTAGGAGTTCAGTGACTTACACATGTAGAGAGGAATTATATTTATACTATTAATATTATAAAGAGAAAAGATTTGTATGTATGTAAGTATGTATTTTTGTATGTTTGTAATGAATAAACTCAAAACTACTGGACCGATTTTAATAATTCTTTCACTTATAGAAAGCTATATTATCAGCGAGTAACATAGACTATTCACCTCCCCCCCGTCCCCCCTTTACATTTTTTTTAAATATTTAATGTACAGACACGGCTCTATATAGATATTTCCTTGCATTTTCACGGTTGAACCAATAAGTCTGTAAAGAAGGGTAATTTTAAGGGTAAATTTAAACAATTATCACCAGAATAATTTATTTGTTTATTGGTCTATTTCGCATGCTTTGAAGGAAATGCAAAATGACCGCACTTTGCTCTCCCTTCCGTGTTTTGCTGTGGTTTGAAGACTTCCTGTTATAAAATTACAGTTCACTGTAATGGTAACAATAAGTGAATGTGCGGCCAGTAAATGAAGAGTTACTTACTCGCAACTAGCATAACACATCAGACATAGACATAACCGTCAGTGAAATAACAAATTAATTTAATAAGATAATTATAATTAATAATATTCTTTGATGAGTGCCAAATTTTTACGATGAGTGATTGAAGTAATTTTAAGATGAAAACCTAAATTTTGTTATTCCAACCTAAATCTGTCTTCAACGAACTAGATTTGAAAGTTTTTTAATAAAAGACTCAAATACTTTTTGATATTAGCATCTAAAAATCTATATATATATATCAATATTAATATATCTATGTTAACTTAAAGGAACTGCAAAAAATTTACATCCCCATTTATCCGTACATTACGAATAAGACCACCCCCCTAGATGGATAGACGATATTAAAAGAGTCGCGGGGAGTCGCTGGCTTCAGGCGGCACAAAATCGTGGTGTTTGGCGATCATTGCAGGAGGCCTATGTCCAGCAGTGGACGTCCATTGGCTGAAACGAACGAACGAACGAACGAACGAACGAATAAGGCATTACTATTCATACTACATGGAATCTAATTGTATAATATCACGAATCACGAATATATCCCTACTAATATTTTAAATGTGAAAGTAACTCTGTCTGTCTGTCTGTTACCTTTTCACGCCTAAACCGCTGAACCGATCATCATAAAATTATGCATACACATTTTCAGAGAAAACGAAAAAGACATTTCACCCAGAAAAAATTACAGGTAAAAGTATAACAGCAATGAAGTGTTTAGGCGTTATATTGCTCTAATAATCTTGTCAAGCGTTATATTTTTAATTTTTCAACGCGGACGAAGTCGCGAGCACCAGCTAGTTTATCATAAAGGAAAGGGCAGATATATTCGTAGGTAGGTACTAGTATATATGTATATAGTCTCGCACCCCTTAACTGACGGACGGTATTGTTTGACGTCATCCCGCCTTTACTGCTCGCCATATACAATAAGTGATTGCTTGTTTAGTGCTTTTTTCCATTGCGTTTGTGTTGGGTTTAAGGTTGCGCGAAGTTGTGTTGCTTCGCGAATAATGTAATGCGACCTTGTACAAGTATTTGTTGTTTGTGCCCGTGAGAGGAATTCATTAAGATATAATATAGGTATAGTTAAAAAGTTACAGTTAAGACAAGGACTCGCCTCGGATCGAACACAATTTTTACCAAAATGAGCGCAGTCTAATAACCTATGCAATAAGGTGCAATATTGTAGAAAATTTTTTTGTAACTTCTCGGATATCAGATTTAAAAGAAGGTTTTTCTTAAATATTGCGTAAAACATGAAAAAATTAAAAACGGAACTTAAGTTAATTAATAAGCTTAAAAACAAACGTAGTTGTCGCTGAATTTTTTTTTATAACTGTGACAAGAAAGCTTTTTTTGGGCAGTCATTACTCATTTACAATTTTTTTTTTCTCAGATTTTTTTTGTGTAAATCTGCCCGATCAAACCATTTTTTTTAACATTGTCTATTATGCACTTTATTTTTATCAAAGTTTTAATTTTACTCTAAGAAGTCAAATTAGTCGACGATATCGCTTTTCTGCTAAGTCCTCGCCTTAAATACGAGAATTTATTTTGTTAGAATTAAGATAACCCTTTTGGGTATGGTTACTACGTTCTACAGAAAGAAACTTTAAAGACCTGTTGAAATTTCAATAGAAAAATTACACCGAAAATAAGTCTGGTGTTTAACATTGCATGAACATTGATGTATGCATTGTGCATTTAGTTCGCAACCTTGACATGTTTAGATAAGCGATCGACGTCACTGGATATATTTGGATTTCGTAATCTGACTCATAACAAATGGCGCATGGTTTCTATTCTGCGTGAATTTCTTTATACCTATTCTTATATATAAAAATGAATCCTCATTTCTCCTGGTCACGGCATCACGCGTGAACGGGTAGACCGATTTTAATTCGGTTTTCGCTAATGGAAAGAGGGATAAACGGGGAATGTTTTAGGGTATATAAAAATTACACGCCGGGCGAAGCCGGGGGCGGGTTGCCAGTTACATATATTTATTTATAAACAAAACAAACAGTTACATTATTACAATGTGTGGTAATGTCTTAAACCATCATTAGGTACTGTTGTCCAGACAATGAGTTGTCGTATACATTGTCAGTTATATAACATTATATAACATTATATATTAAGTTATTATATACAGTTAAATGGATTGCATACGTTTTTTTAAAATACATATAGAGAAATATTCTCATCAGTATAATTTTATTATTCCTCGTCGGATTCTCTACTACATTAATATCACGAAATATGTATTTCGTTAACATATTACTAAAATGAGTTTAAGCTACTCATAAAATTGTCTCCGTTAATTTGACTATTTCAATATAAATATCTTCCTTTTCGAAGGCATCCATGAAGGTTTTCGGAAATTTATCATATTTTTAAATATGATAATTATTTTAGTAATTAGTAAAATAATTATCTTAATTATTAAAATAAGATAATTAAGATAAAATAATTATTTAGTAAAATAATTATCATTTAGTAGTTATTTTAGTAATATCTAATAGTTCTAATATGTCTAATAAATGTAGCCAATTTTAAATCCTGTGGTTTGATCAGCGAATGCTCGTTTCTATTTCCAATTGATTTTGAATTTTTGTTGAGCAATGATAAAAAGTACATTCTAAAACATATTCAATACCGCATAAGTTCAATATCGTATGAATTAGTTATCATCGTGTGAATTATGACAACGCGTCCCATGTGAAAATCAACATAATAGAATGGCCACTCTATTGAACAATTAAATTGTCTACTCACGCGTGTTGCCTATTTTTTTTAAATTACTAGACTCGCACATTCATTGCAGTACAAGATAATAGTTTTGCCCATGAAACCAACCCTATACTTGTACAAAAAACGCAAAGTATCGTTATCCAAAAATAGATACATAATGATTTGATTAGATTGACGTGTAGTGTAGTCAGGGGTGTGTGAATGTCATATATAATTTGATTCATATATAGGCCTTTCTGTACCGAAAATATTCACCTTCGCTTGACCTATATCTGGTGGATTGTAGGTAAAAGTTATATATATCTCGCTATGAATATAATTTAGTATTATATACGGTAACATTATAAATATTCTACAATGAATTATTGACTGTACAGTGGTTTAACTGTTAAAAAAGGTTTTAATACTGTTTAAAACTAAAATTTTAGGAGATAGAGATATCAATGTCTCATGCGCAGCTTCTGGTCAGAGTTGTTCTTTGTATACCTATTAAAAATAAAAATAATAGTGTTTTGTAACTCTAGAGCAAGTTCTCATTATCTTTAAATGGCCCCGGCACGGCCAACTTTTGTAATGACCTTTTCAAAGGTGACTCGAGTCTGAGTGATGAAGTTAGTGGCAGGGCACACCGCCAGTCATAAATTAAGTAAGTACCAGTGACCGCACCCTTACGGAAAACCACCGCGAAATAACAGAACGCTGTTGTGTTTCGGTGAGTGAGTAAGGGATGCCAGAGCAGCCCATTTTGCCTATCCTTTCCTAATTCCTTATTTTTAATTATTGGCAGCTTGCTTTCAGCACTGTGGCATTGCTTGTGTTAATAAGTGACCATAGTCACCTACAATCAAGTGGAACGTCCAAAACTGCCGGTTAGAATAACTATTACATATTACAAAAGTACACCGTCATATTATATCGACTATGCGAATTTTTGGTTGCTACGGGGCGTGGCAGTCACGATGGCCTCACCTAGCATCGGGTAACGCGCGTGTAAACTGCCTCGCTGTAACGGGGTGTGTCCGGTTCTCACCCTTTAAACAAATTCAAACAATGACCCCTAAAAATCTATTTAGCGACCCGACCTTATCTACATTAATTTGTTTTTCGAGAACACCATTGTTTTAGATTAAATTAATGTTATAGTATACCATGAATAATAAACGAGAATAATCGAGAACAAATGAACTCTGTTTTACGTACATGCACACCTCTTTTTTATGTTCCTTTTTTTTTGGTCGGGAGACTGAACGTCCATTTGTCTATAACACAAGCAAAGTCACAGGTGCTGCATGTACTCTTCCGACTACAGTAAGATTAAGGATAAGGGACGGAGAAGGGATAGGGAAATGGGCTCTGACATCCCTTACTCACTCACCGAAACACAACTGCACACATGGTGTTATTTCACGGTGGTATTCTTGTAACAGGGTGGTTACTGCCGCCAGACAGGCTACCAAAATGTTAATTCTGAATTCTTTCTCGTTAGCATAATACATTCGTCGGCTGAACCGTGGAATGTTGACAATAGCGGACAATAAGGTTATTTCAAGCGTACTGTTATTACCCAAAGGGGGTAAAAAATAATTAACTATAACCGCAAATATAGTTAACGCGTAACCACATTTGAGTTGACACTTAACGGATAAGATGTTAGTGAAAGCGTCGCCGATATGAAGTCGATGTTAACAATGCAAATCGACTACAGTAGGATTAAGGATAAGGGATTAGGAGGGGATAGGGAAATGGACCTTGGCATCCCTTATTCACTCACCGAAACACAACAGCACATGTGCTGTTATTTCACGGTGGTCTTCTGTTAAGGGGGTGGTTACTGCCGCCAAACTGGCTGCCCAAATGACTGCTAACCGCAGTGTGCCCTGCCACTACTTTCCAGATCCAGACCAGAGCCAAATTTGAAAAGTTCATTTTTCAAAGTTGACACTGCCGGGAATCGAACCCGGGAACCCTAGAACAGAGCGTTAACGTTTGCTATTATACATTAAATCACGTTTAAAATAAAATTCTTATAGTTATGAATTTCATAAATTATGTTAAAATGCAGTTTTGCTATTCCAATTGAAGTGCGAATTTCAAACGATCCGTGTGAAATTATTATTAAAATAACGTAAGTATTGAAGTTTGCAGGAAAAATTCACTTAGTTGAACTCTGTTTCGGTAAAGCGTTTCTTCGCAATTCTAATCGAAATGCAAAACTGCACTGTTGACCAAAGACCGCGATTGATGAAATGTGTTTCTTAACAATACATCCATTTGCGTATGTGGGTTATCAGTGCGTAGAATTTTCATTGCTTGTTTTAAAATAAATGTCACGTAAAATTTTCAAAGCGGTGATCGTTTTCAAACTGCACATATATTTTGAAATCAAGAGCTTTGCTACATTATTATCAACATATTATATGATTTAAATAAAGAGTGTCGCTTGATATTAAACTTGCGACCCGCATTCATCTTCGCATGGATGCAATTTTTTCTGCAAATTATGCATATATACACAAACCTTTCTCGTTTTTCCGCTTTCTATTAGTGAAAGCCGTGTCAAAAATTATCGGGTGGTTTAGAAGAAGTTAGCGTAGAAATAGAAAAAACCGGACAACGACTATATCTATACATATAATAAAATCGTAAAGAAGCCGTGTCTACATTAAATATATATATAAAAAAATTTATACACTTTGTACTTTTTATGTTACCTAGGTCGAAAAAATAGTTTTTAGAACTTTTGTCTGTTTGTCTGTGCGTTTGTGCACGCTAATCTCAGAAATGGCTTAACTGATTTGAATACGGTTCTCACTGATGTTACGGTTGTCACTGTGTAAGGTTTGTTTCATTTCAATCGGTTTAAAACAAGAAAGTTTTGCGCTATACCGTATCCACGCGTACGAAGTTGCGAGCTCAGTTAGTTTTATAATAAATAAATTATATGTTATCTCTTCTAGCATAAACGGTGAATAACGCGAAATAAATTCAACCTTATTAACTAAAAGGTTAAAAATTAGAATCAATAGGTATACTGTTTACCGTAATAAGGCGGTTCTAATTTAGATATACGATTTAATAGATGTTTCGTCAGTGTACTGTTGAGCTCTAGAATGAGCTGATATGTAGTATTCAGCGTGGATCTATAGTCATAAAATTTTAAAATTTCCTAAATAAAAATAAAATGCTCAATATTAATTTAACACTCAATATTAATTTCAAAGGAAAATTATTATTATTCAAATGCAATATTTTAAAACATTATTGTATGTTTATTGAAGTAAATTAAAATACGGCTGAACTCTAAAAATAAATAAGTACCTACATTGTTCCAAAATGTGTTAATATTTTTGTGATCAAATTAGAGACAAAATAAAGAGCACTAGTGTGGACGTCGTTTTCCGCAGGAGGGTCCTCACTCGACTCTTCCCGATGACGAGTTCTACGATGCAGTGGAAACAAGCTTTGACAAGATGGAGGAGGAGCGTTGCGCCCGCGTCGCCGCTCCCAGCGTACACACCAGGGATCAAGTGGACTTACCGCCGCCTGCCATAGACAACAGACTCACCGTACACCCGCTATGGACAGAGGTAACTTTTTACTCCAATGCTTTTTGTCTGGATTTATTTTGTTTCGCTTTTATTTCTAGATTTTTTAAATGTTTTAAGGTCAGGCTGCGATGCGGAGCGGAGCGGGCGACGGGTTCATACAAATATATGATCGCTGCCGAATGCCCCGCTCCGCTGTTTTCGTAACCTCAGCCTCAGACTGACGCTCCAATTGATGTTAGGTGGCTACTATCACCTATAAGTGCGCTGCCGACCACAGTAAGATTATGGATAAAGGATTAGGAGGAGATAGGGAAAAGGGCTCTGGTATCCCTACTCATTCACCGAAACACAACAGCAGATGCTGTTATTTCACGGTGGACTTAAAGGGGTGATTACTGCTGCCGGATAGGCTGCCATAATGACTGCGAAACGTAGTATGCCCTGACCTTACTTTCCAGATCCAGAGCAGAGCGAACTTTGAAAATTTAATTTCCAAAATTGACCCTGCCGGGAATCGAATCCGGGGTTTCTGAGATAAAGCGATAAGGCGACCACTCTTAACGACTCTTCTAAGTCCCGTTTTTCGGTTTGTTTGATTGTCGCTGTATCATAACTAGACTAAATTGCAAACATTGATGTACAAACCGTACATATCGTAGATTTAAAAAAAAAATTTGTACCAAAATAATCACCAAAGCTATTCTCTGCGGTTCTAGAAATGGTTTTCAGAAACCTCCAATGGGAAGGAAATGGACTAAACATTAACGGTGACAAACTTAACCACTTACGTTTCGCGGACGATATTGTTTTGTTTTCTGAGAACTCAGATAATATGGAAGACATGCTACAACATCTATCAGATGAAAGCGCCAAGGTAGGCCTATCAATGAACACATCGAAAACGAAGATAATGACAAATTCAACTAAAAAAGACATTAAAATAAAAATAAATGGTGGACATATAAAAATTGAGTATGTCAATGAATATATCTATTTAGGTCAATTGACATCTACAGAAGACACAATGCAAAAAGAAATAGATAGAAGAATAGTAAACAGTTGGAAAAGGTTTTGGTCGCTGAGCGAGGTTATGAAGGACAAATATATGCCTATTAAAGAAAAAAAGAAAGTATATGACACATGTGTCCTTCCGTGTCTATCGTATGGATGTCAAACATGGGCATTAACTGATCAACAACTCAAAAAACTCCAAGTATGTCAAAATGGAATGGAAAGAAGCGTAATTGGAGTTAAAAGAAGAGACAGGGTAAGATTACAAAATATAAAGAGCAAAACGAAATTTAAAAATATCGATACCGTATACAAACACCTGAAATGGAGATGGACAGGACACATGTTAAGGGAAGAGAAGGAGAAGTGGACAAGATTAATAACGGAATGGTACCCGCGTGATGGGAAAAGGAACAAAGGTAGAAAAAATAAACGTTGGGAAGACGATATGAGAAAGATAGTTGGCCCAGAATGGACACGCTTTGCAAAGGACAGGACAAAATGGAAAGCTTTAGAGGAGGCCTTTGTCGAAGGACAAGCTGTAAAAGAAAAACCGGCTGCCGATACAATTAATTAAAAATGAAAAAAAATCAAATTGTTAAATAGATTAGGTTATAATATTTACACGTATTGTTAAGTTACAGCAATAAAGGCTTATTTTATTTTATTTATTTTAATCATCAAATTGACGGCTTTTAAAATGTACGATTCAAAAACGCTGATTTTAATAACCGCTGATGTGTTTTCAGATCGATAGGATATCAACGGAACAAATCAATGCCGCTTTCGAGGGTGTGGGCGGTGAGACAGGCTGGCAACTGTTCGCCGAAGAAGGTGATATGAGGATGTACAGAAGGTAAATTAAATATTTTCGCTGTTATGTTCAACAGTGTTTTAATGTAACAGACACTTTAGATTTATTTATAAAGTAAGGAATAGATGGACTCCAGCGCACTTGCATCGTCCCCAGTGTTGCTTGCTCCTTAGGCGACGATAGCCACATACGATCAAGTGGACCGTCAGAAATATACCCCCTTATCTTCTATTCTATACTTATAAAATTGTTTGTTCTGACTTACTATCAACGCACAGCTAAAACTACTAAGTCTAGAAAGATGAAATTTGGAACATAGCTTTATTTGTAACGTAAAAGGGATTTTTGTAAAAATAGTGCAAAATAAATTAATAATATAATTTTTTTTTCATGTTAAGGTCGACAGACAGGCTGACGGTCCACTTGATGGTAAGTGGCTACCGTCGCCTATAACACAAGCAACGCCACAGCTGCTGCAAGTGCGCTGCCGACTACAGTAGGATTGGATAAGGGGGATAAGGAAATGGGCTCTGGCATCCCTTACTCACTCACCGAAACACAACAGCACGTATATGCTGTTATTTCACGGCGGTATTCTGTAAGGAGGTGGTTACTGCCGCCAGGCGGGCTGCCCAAATGACTGCGAAACGCAGTGGTGCCCTACCACTCTTTTCAAATCCAGACCAGAGTCAATTTTGAAAATAACATAAAATTTTCAAAGTTGAATCCCCGCCGGGAATCGAACCCGGGGCCCCTGAGACGTTAGGTAAGCACTCTTGCCACTCATCCAACGGGCCGTCAAAATTATTAAAAAATAAATAAATTATTAAAAAAGTAATAAAAAAATAAGTAATATATGCAAATATATGACAGAATAATTCCATTATTGTTTTACAGGGAGATGGAAGTGGATGGTATGGTAATGGATCCGCTAAAAGCTATGCACAAAGTACGCGGCGTTTCTGCCAGAGAAATGTGTCACTATTTCTTCAATCCGCGGTATCGATACGAATGGGAAAGTAAGTATTATAAAGAACAATATTTCAAAAATAAGAACAACTACGTTAAGTTGATTTATTAAGAATTTTCATCGGAATATTTGAAGGGGTTAGCGCGCCGATTGATCGACGGCGTCGCGTTTTGGTAAATGCAAGTAATTTGAATGTTGTTGCCTAGTCAGTAGTAGTACACAAGTACACGGTTAACGACAGTGACGTGTTACTTGCTACCGCTGCTTATGTTGTATATCGCAAATTGACTTGTGGACGTCAACGCTGACGAAGAAGTTGTTATGCGTCCTTATTGAAGTAGCAGACACGAAAAAAATCGATCGACATTGCCTTGACGATTGATGGTACAATCGACTGTGTAGCTTTGGAGACCCCATACTTAATTGGGACATCCTTCAACAATCTGGGGGCTAAAGATTCAACAATTAAAAATTCTATAGATTTAATTAAATTTTAATGACAACACACAATTTTCAATGAATAAAAAAATAAAAGTAACCCAAATTTAACACATTCCCGATGCACTCTTATATTCGGAGAATGTCTAAATGTTTTTAATTTACTAGTAAGTTTCAAAAGCATTCAGTACACCATAATATAATATGATACCGGTTTCAGTTTTATCTAGTATTATTATGGCGATTTGTTAATGAAATTATTGCCACTTACAAATTATTGTATCCTTGTGGATTACTTAAATTGTGGAAAAGCGAGAGAGACCTATAAAACGAGAGAGAAGATGTGACCAAGAGTGTGAAACGTGAATTTCAGCGACACTGGAGACGATGAGCATAGTGGAGGAGTTGTCATCGGACGCGCTGGTGTTCCATCAGACGTTCAAGCGCATCTGGCCCGCCTCGCAGCGGGACGCGCTCTTCTGGTCGCACGTGCGGGCCGCTCCCGACCACACCTACGCTGTTACCAACCATTCCACCCTGCACCCAGATTACCCGGTGAGCGTCTTACTTCCAAATTAACCTTATTTCTTAATTAGGCTATGGTCTCTTCTATAAAACTCCGTCGGCTACTCACAGCGTCACGTCGTATGCCGCATCACATATGTGCTACTGCTGTCTCTTTCGCACACGGATGTCGACTTCGGCGTTTGACATATGACGTTCTCAGATTGATAGAGGTGTCGTTTCGCTGCCGTGATATTATTGACCGCTGACTCTGTGCTTGTCGTTCAGAAGTCGGGCGAAACATTCACGCACGTCACATACAGCATTTAATGGGAGGCCGTAGCCTTATTGCTAACTGAGGTTAACACTGAAACATATAGGCCTATTTATCTCTAACAGGACGACCCTATTGCTCGAGTGGTTAAGGTGCTTGCTTTAGCACTCTAATCCCGGGTTCGATTCCCGGCAAGGCCAACTTTGCAAAAGAACTTTTGCAATTGAACTTGCTCTAGTCTGGATGTGGCAAGTAGTGGCAGGGCAGGGCACACTGCTTTTCCCGGTCATTTGTGCCCCTTGTTTGGCGGCAGTGGCCACTTTCTTATGACAGGATTTAAGGTCAGAATTAAAACAATTTTACGCACGCATCAACACAATCGCCGAAATGTAATACCCAAACGTATCCATTCGCGGACAAATGACCATTGCACATAGTAATGACGAAATCAGAGATGTTTTAGTACAGTTTGAAATTATATAAAGTCAGGGTAAAATTTAAATGAAAGAAAAAATAATGAATAAAATAAAAAGGTATTTATTCATACAGTTCGTTATTAATATAATATGTTTAACTTACTGTTATTACTTGAATAAGTTACTGAATCACGTTAACCCTGAAAATGTCATAGTTATCATTTCAGTCGTAGGATGTACACTGCTGGACACATAGGTTTCCCCATTATTTAATTAGAATTCTTATTTCATCAGCAGTTAGTTACATCTGATAACGTTATATACAAAATCTAGTTTCTGTATACAAATGTATTGTAATAATGAAATTATTTATTAATTCCAAAAAAAAAATGATAATAAAATAATTTCACGATTACAACACTTAATCAATACTTACAATAGGCCTACACTAGGTCTTTACGTTAACAATCCTAAAGATTCCTCAAACCTCGAGTGCGGATTATAAGTCCTGTCAAAATCAAGTAAAACGCATATTTTGCTGCTCTTTTTCTAAGAGTATTCTCCGCAAATAGTCTATACATTAATTACATGTTTACAATTATTACAATTAAAAAATATTATAATTACAATCCTTACACATACAGGGTTTCTTATAATGTTTTTCTTCATCGATGGAACTAGTGATGACAGGTTTCGTAGGCAGCGGAAAGGTTATCTCTATCAGCGGAAGGTTACCCAAACCAAGATTGGGCTTCGAACCCGCGTCTGTTGTGCCGGCAACCGAGCATTTGTCCTGCTAGTCTTTATTGCTTCTTTTGCTTTGAATCTTCTACTGCAAATACTCTTTAGATGGTCACGGTTTGCCATCTTGATTTGCATCTGTCCAGTTTACAGCTGCACAGAAAAATGTGCTTAGCCTCTACATTCATTTAATTGAAATATGTCATTCTGATAACAACACATGAAATTGAACGAAACATAAAGGGACATGCCCCAAAAGTTGCATTACCAGCAACTCACCTAGCTTAATGATAATATTGTTGCTCAGGCCAACACGGGAGCGTGCATTCGGCTCTTCGTGACAGTGTGCCTCGCCTGCCGCAGCTCGTTCCCGCCGGGCGAACGACCCACCAGGGACAATATCACCACCAGCATCGCCTACTGCAGCACAGGTGATATCAAACATCCTCCAAGGCACACTTATATTACTATCACAACAGATATAAACTTTGCCAATATAATATGCACTCAAGACGTAATCAAATTGCTCATTCCTTCTACACTGTGCTTCTGTACAATTTGGAAGACGAAGAAACTGTCGCTAAGTCCAGACTAGAAATTATTATCAAGTCAGAAATATTGTGTAATGGAAAATTTGGTTTCTTTTTCTTCTAAAGAAAAAACAAAATTATATTTAAAGCAGCAGACGTTGACCTGCCAGAACCCGAAAATAATTCTATAAACCGATTGTGGCGCCACCTATCGGATCAAATTTTATTTTCAAACCATATGTTAAAGTCACTTTAACATATGGTTAAAGTGACTTTATTTAACACACGCGGCTCACTTCACGTCAATGAACGAGGGTTAAATTATTTGAATAATCTTCATACAAAAATACTAAAATTGCGATTAAAAAGGAAGGGGGATGGTTATGTAGGAGGGTGAAAAATACTTTAGGACCTATTCTCATACCTACCGAATATATAAAAAAAGAAGAAATCATAAAAATAGGTCCAGCCGTTTCGGAGGAGTTTTGTTACAAATACACGAGAATTCTTATATATTAGATTAAATCCAAAGAATAATGTCCTTTATTAGTTACGACTGTCTACCTGGCAGCTTATCTAACCCACTAGAAAAGAAGTCCTCTGGTTTGTAGGCACTATTCATCTCCGGTTACCATAAACTGTTACTTTTTATGACGAGCATAATTTGAAGAATATATCGAAATTCTGCCCATGATTTTTTTTTCGCTTAATTCGTATGGCACCCAAACAGAGAATTTAGAAACTATTCTTGTATCGGCCACTATATGGCGCTAAAGAAACTGTACCAACAACACTTTGGTTGTCCACAGTGAACCCCGGAGGGTGGGCGCCTGCGGGAGTGCTCCGCGCTGTCTACAAGCGAGAGTACCCCAAGTTCCTGAAGCGATTCACGTCGTACGTAGTGGAACAGTGCCGCGACAAACCGCTCGCCATCTAGCGACGGCCGTCTCACACTACGCTCGCTCACTGCTACTCTTCACTTGGATGCACTGTGGTCATGTTTCGGTCACGTTTACCTTATTACGCAAGTCCTCGGCGAAAGTTTGTTGTCATACAAATTGTTGATTTGGCCCAGCTTCTTTTGAACTAGAATTTTAAAAGAGTTTTTCTTGATTTAAATAAAGAGCGTCTCTCGTCTGCTCGTGTATACCTAAATACGTAAGATTTATTAAATTCAGATTAAAGAGTGCCTCTGTGATGAACCTGCTAGGACACTGGGTTCGCTATCAAAAAATGTCAATAAAACTTTAAAAAACAAATTGCAATGATAAATCGCTTCTACACTTCACAAGAATAGTTGCGTTCACATTGCGTGAGAAATTGTTGAAAGGAAAATGTACCAATTTAGTAATTATGTTCAATATCAAATTAGAATATTTTATTTCAATTTCAACACACGTATAATTGATTATATATTGTATTCGACCCAAACTCCTTTAATTGATATTCATTCTAATTTAGCATGTCTGACCTCGTAAACATTATTCATTTTGCCATAGAATTCGCTTATCATTAAACAGAAGAATGGATTGTCGATAATTTCAATAGAGAAATCAAGTCTCAATAGTTTTTCATTTAGTGATTATAATTTTTATCGTAGAAGGAACGTTGTCTAGAGCAATTGATAAATTGTTTGGTAACTTACAAATAAATTGTCACAGTGAGCGAGTGTTAATTTCCTAATTAATGTGCACTTATTTCGTACCTAATTGTTGTTTGATATATTAATCAGATTATGTGTATTTGTGTGGGGGGTTCGGGTAAATATAGTCATGGGTAATTTTCCCAAAAAAAAAAAAGGTATAAAACTTAATTTTTTTTGGAGAATATACTCGATAAGTTAAGTCCGTAGATGAAACAGGTATTTATTTGTAATAGTCTATGAAAACGCTATATGTACAAAGGAAGCCTCTTTGCGAACAAATGTGAAGATATATATTTATATAGAATTTCAAATACAAAACATAAAAATTCGTTTTGATATTTTTTTATTCATGTAATAAAAATATGATTCGGGATCCTTAACATTAGGTTTAGTTATTTTTGTCCTTTTGTGTACTTATTTCATGACATTTCGTAACCTCACGCCTGTTTCTGAGAGTGACGTAATGATGTTTTAAGGTGGACTTCCGAACAACGCGGCTCTATCGCGTTAGAGCCGTAGCGCGTCTGTTGCACTATCAACTTCGTTGTAAACATTCAGTCATTCATTTTTGGTAGATTTTTGTAGTGCTCTTCACTTAAAACGTACAACATTACATGCTGAGACACTAAATTTATTAATATCTCATATCCCTCCGTAAATATTTGTACATTTTGGAAACATAACCTCAAATAAATACACGTCGCATATCGCGACGCCACTATCGCTATGCCCGAATTCGCGCTGGTACATTTCCATAGCGCATAATACTGTCGCTCTCTCGCTGCCTCACTGACGCCGGAGCCGCGTTGCTCGGAAGTCCAACGAATTACGATATCAGCAATTTAATACAATACAATTTTACTATTTCAATGTTTATTCTCAAAAAGGTAAGTTAATTCTTCAAACAGGCAAATTGAAATTATGGTTAGTACAAGTGACATTACTGAAAACGCTAAATAAAAACAAGCTTTTCGATAGCAGTTTGTTTTAACGTCTAGAGTTTTGTTAATAGCTTTCTTGCTTAAGATTGTAATTAACTAAAAAGATAGAGTCAAATAGAACATCTTTTACTAAAAACGACCATTTAACGTCTTAATTAAAGATTTTTATTTTTTCTTCACTCTTTCTCTAATGAATATATATTGTGTTTTCATCTGCAACAATATGAGTTGTAAACAGGCGCGAGGCTACGACTATAGTAATTATATTGAATGAATAATACATATTATTTAAGGGAATTAAAAAATGTAGTCATAGAATTCTATGTGGCACCAAAATAGCCGTTTGATTTTTGTTAATATTATATTCGAATTCCGATATAAATGTCGAGATCACAGAATCTTGGAGGTGGTCGTTAAGTGAAGTTAACGAGTGTTTTATTGTAATTTATTAACGTATGTTTTTAAATCGCGCCAGTTAATATGCAAATGAAACTTCATTGATTTAGTTTTATGTTTTTTTTTTTTTATAAAATGAGGAATAGTTACACGACTGAAACCGTTTGTTACGTTAAGTTTGTTAAAGTTGGAATTACGAGTGATAAATTGATGTGTTCAATTGGAGACTTGTTTTTTATTAGGAGCACGGTACTTCAATAAAAGGTTTGGAATGAGACTGACTGAACGGTTCGCAAGTACATTTTACATTTTTGCTTTGGTAAAATTTGCTATCGTTCCCATAGAAACGCGTAAGGCTGCGGTTACGAAATGAGCGGAGCGGGACGGTGTCTCCCGCCGCCTCGCTCCGCCGGTTTCAAAACCATGGTCAAAGGAAACAAGGTTTGGCGCTCCGCTTGTGACACAAGCTTACGTCACTGTCGATTTGCCACTTATTGTGTTAAACAGAAAATGAACGAGAAAAATATTTGCCATCACTCACACAAAAGATGATATTTATGGCATGCTTTGTGTTAACAAGTAAAATAGGTCATTTTACACATTAATTAAAGTAATCACATAGTAAAACACTTACAGCTTTAATTTGTCATACAATTAATAAATGGGACTCGGGTAGATTGAAAGCATATAAACTGGCAACACAGCAGCGATGACGCAAGCTTGTGTCGGCCCTTGGAGTGCCATACCTGGCGAAGTAATATTATACCATGTTCAAAGCCACCAAGTTTAAGTACATTTGTTTGATCGCTTTCGTCCGCCCCGTCCCGCCTGCTGTCAGCGCAAAAGTTACTCATATGGATTTTATGTAGTCACTGCGATTCAAATGACAAAAACTTTTCTTTTTCTTTTAACCTTTACGTTTAACAATTTCAGCCCACGTCAAGCTATTGTTATATTTTAATTTGAATTCAAGTTAATAATTTAAATATGCGGTTTAAGTGTTTAGTTGGCGATTAAACGTCATAGCGATATGAAACGATTCTTTTTAAATATTATTTAAACAATGAGTATTGTAAATTTCTTACAAAGATCTACTTCCATTCCAGCTTTTTACATAAGTAATGGAAAATGTAGGTAGTGGTTAAAGAAAATATAATACAACGTCTTTTTATCAAATACCAAATAGGAGAGTATAATTCATTGCATTTATAATGTATAACGCAATGTTGGATTTGTATTTAAGTTATATGATTATAATGTATGTAAAGTGTTTTTTAATTAATTGTTTACAATAAAAATGTTTTATCATATGTTTCTGTTTATTTTCACACTAATTAAGTTTTTTTTTTCTGAAAATATTGTAAATAATTTCAATATTTCAAATTTTGAATTTTTAGTAAATTATAATAAAATCGTAAAAATAGGTTTTAGAATGTTTGTATTTCTGAATTGTGCACGCTAATAAAAATGCACGTTTTGAATGCGGTTTTGTTGTAACAAGCTTCGCGTAACATTTAGCGTTTGTTTCATTCCAATCGGTTTACAAACAAAAAAGTT
Organism: Bembecia ichneumoniformis; assembly: GCA_910589475.2. Classification (NCBI taxonomy): domain Eukaryota; kingdom Metazoa; phylum Arthropoda; class Insecta; order Lepidoptera; family Sesiidae; genus Bembecia; species Bembecia ichneumoniformis. Next base: position 7,222,897 of record OU342538.1, on the reverse strand, counting down.
ACGCGCTATACAGAATACCACTCATACAAAGTTGGGGGCTCAGCTAGTAAATAATAAAAATAAGGAAGCCATAAGGATTAATATTAATTTTATTTTTTATTAAATATTAATACGTCGCGTCGTCTGCACGGGCGTTTAATAATTAGCAAATCTATATAAAGTTATCAGAAATTAATGTCGGTACTTATTTTGCGGCCTACGAGACATTAGACACATTCGCTATATCGTAGTTAGGATTACAAGGTAGGTATTGTAGGATACCCTTTCATTCAGAAAAAAGCTCAGTTCCCCAGGAATCAGCTACGAGTATTAATAAAAATAAAAAAATTAACATCTGACAAAGATCAGTAAAGATGGAATAAATATTTCAACAGCTAAGAAAAAGGGCCGCGGACGAAGTTGCGAACAGAAGGTAGTAATTCATATATTATATGAGTATTTGAAGTAATCGGTTTGTGGTTATTCATTTCTATGTCCTTTTATATGAGAAATTAAATAACAAATAAAAATTTGTGTCCCTCAGGGCCATTTTTGATATAAGCTTCTGGGAGATAAAATATGTAAGTACGTATAATATCGATGGGTGAAAGAAATTTTTGATCACACTCCGTAAAGAGGTAGAAAAAAATTAAAATTAGTGTTTAATTCAAAGTTAGGAAAAAAAGTTTCAGACAAATATTAATTTAATTATAAATAAAAATAATTATGCTATTTTTTGTGTTAAAATTAAAATTAACAGAGTTAGGGCTGTTAGAAGATAAGGGTTGATACTGTGATTTTTTAAAAATGTACCTATGACGACTGACTGATGAGTGTACGATTGGGAAGAACGAGGATTTTGCTGAACTGGGCAATATAGTGTAAATTGTTGGTATAGTAAAAAAAACTACACATATTTATTCACTTCCGTTTTGGAGTGTTCAAATTTTAATTGGTTTACAGTAACATTAATTTATTGGTACTTATATTAGATATAACGCATAGCTCCGCATATAAAACTCACAACAATATAATATTGTTAACACCACAATTAAATAGTGGGGACCAGCCCCCCCTTAATTTTAATTAGTACATCTCAAACACGACCTTATTACAGAATAATATATAGAAACATACAGTGAAAACATTAAGATTAATTTTGGCCAAAGATGTTGGTTTTAGAATTATTTTCTTACAATAAATTGAAAATATTTGCCATTATATACTGAAAATATACTAAGTATTGCCATTATGTTTACCATTACACTTGTGCTGGTTAAAGAAATATTGGCATTACTAAAAGTAGTAAAAATGTTGGTATGAAAAGAGTGGCTTAATCTATGACTCAACATTCTTCTATTGTTGGAAACAATCTTTTAATGTCAATTTTTTCTTTTAAACAAGGTTTTAACTGTTTGGCAGAAGACAGAAAGCCATTGGCACAAACTTTCCATACGCCTAATCATTATAGGATATCTATGAAATTTTTTATTGTACTTTATGCTCGGCAAACGTGTAAATGTTATTGTATGACATTATAACACTGTTGTTTTATATAAATTGTTGTTAAAAATTATAAAACAAATAAGGAAAATAAGTACCTACATATCACATAAAAAGTAGCTTTTTTACGAATGAAAATTTTTATTGTTAGGCTATTTTTGCTAAGCATTCTTAGTTAAGTTTTTAAAAAAATTATAATAACGATTATATTTTAAGGATAAATATTGACCAAATTATTTACCATTTTACCAACGTAATAGGTAAACATAATGGGCTTGGTCAAGGACCTATAAAGAGTGGACATTTTCGCTACTGCCTCATATTAAATTTCTTCGCGGGAAGAAAGTTACGATCACGGTGAACATTTACTATATAATTCATAATGTAGAATAAACAAAATAAAATACAATAAAATATTGTAATTAATTAGTACCTACTGTGTCGACACTAAGATAACAGGGTATTTGACAATATAAGTGCAAACTCTAATATTTTCAGGATATCTGTTACTGAGAGTTACTATAAAAATCAATGTCATAATTTGGCATTACTGGCATTAGCGCATCTAAAGGTGCACTTCGGATCTTAGCGACTGGGACGCGCGACTGCGATCTTGTGACTAGACGGCCAAAGTCGCCTGTCGCGTGTCGACCCCTAGCTTATGAATGTTCTAGTGTTCTTACGGTTTCTGTAGTAAACTGTTCTTGCAAGCATTATGTCGAACCTTTTAAATAGAAAAAGAGTTATTCGATAGTATTGGAAGATGATATCATATTACTGCTCATGCCTCCGGAAAAGAACATGAAGATCGACTCAATTTTCACATCTTAAGAAGAAGACGCTGCCATTTTAATGTGCTCTTCTCGGCTGCAACACGCGACAGCAGTGCGTCCGGTGCGACCGGGTCGCGGTAGCCAAGCTACTTTCTGGCCAGGCCAGGAACCCTGTCGCTTGAATACGTCAGTGTTTCATACAGCAGTGGGTTGCGGTCATGGGTCACTGTCGCCGGTCGCGTTTAAATATGATGTCGCTTACTGACGAAGACACTTAACAATTAATGGAAATTATACGTCCCCATACCGCATTATTTATTTACGAATATAGGGATGACAATTTAAAAGTCAAAATTGTCTTTTAAATTCGTTTTCTATTCTCGCGTCTCAGTCTCAGTAGCGGCGCGAATCGTTAACTTTAAACATGGCGCTTATCACGCAATGCGATGACGTATCTATACTTAATACTTAATTTTATAGTATGTAATCACGAACGCCATAATATGAAATGACGTCACTTGTGTTTGTAACCAATCACAGAGCATTTACAATTACCTACGGTAAAATCCTATAAAATCTTTTAAAAAAATCTGTTTTATGGGAAAATAAAATAATGTTATTGTACAAATCAAATAAATTCATTGTTTAGGCCACAATTTAAAAGATTTTAAATAGTGTCAAATACCCTTTTACCTACACGTACCTGATCATTGAGTACGCCATGCACATGCATCTTTAGTTATTTCAGAGCTGAATGTTATTAAAGAAACAAATACTTAAGTTATAAAAGGTTAAGTGTCGATAGGGGCTACAAATTCACTCTTGTATACTTAAACGAGCTGACTTACTTTTTACTTTGAAAGCTACAGTTACTGTTTGATAATACCTTTTTAATAAGTCCTGTTTCCACTCAAAGAATCTACCAACACAGATTACGATATACCTGTTACAAGCACTACTTAAATAGACGAATTTCTAAACCAACATCGATTTCAAATCTTTATTAACTAAATAAATTGAGCTAACTAGAAAAACAACGATATTCAATAAACACTTACAATTATTATTTAATTGCGTAATATGTTTTTGTTAGTTACAAAACGTATTTTGGTATATAAGATAAGATCATTTTAATGTATGAGATTGAACACAGTGATACATATTGAAGTGTTTAATGAAGGTAACACACATTTAATCTTAGACCGTTATTTGACATTGAGCACAGGAAGCGTATTTATTATTTTAATAATTGTAAAATACTACACAATACATTGTCATCCATCGTACAAACGGTTAGTTACCATCCGATAATAATCTGGGATAATGGCATACAAATGTTGGCTTTATTTAGTGTATGTTACAGTCATAGACATACAGCAATACCCGCATGAAATTGACCCTAGAAAGAGTGAAAGCGACCGTGGGGTCCATCTTAGGTGGGGTCAATCTCTTTTTGTAGGTCTGTAATTAATTTCGAGGACCAATCAAAAGACAGCAACTACTGGCCCCGCGATCGTTTCATCTCTCTCATACTTTTCTGCCAATATTCACCCTGTAGGTGGATAGAGAACTCTCAGTCCACTTTTCTATGTCTATGGTTACAGTAGAAATAAGGAGGACCGACTGTGTACGTGAAAAATTGTCTGTCCACCATCATTAAATAGAAGACGCTGTAGTAGTATTTTTATTTACGGTGGTTTCATTAACTACACTACAAATCCTACTAATATAATAAATATGAAAATTTGTGACGATGGATGTATGGATGTTTATTACTATTTCACGTAAAAACTAATGGCGGGATTTTGACGAAATTTGACACACAGATAGCTTATTACCTGGATTAATACATAACAGACTTTTTATAATGGAAAAATGTTAGCGAGGGGTCGTTTAGAAATATAAAATTACTGTGTTATACTCTTCATTTTTCAAGCGGATGAAGTCGCAGGCACCAGCTAGTACTTAATATTCACTCAGAACACTCCACTTCGTTTGACGCCATTAATTTCACATCAAACCCCAATACTACATAAGCGCCATTCTAGTTAATTTATTATTTATGAACCACTATTTAATAGCTTGCCTTTTTTCAGTATACCCATGCAAATTGGTCCTCCTTACTTCTATCTACCCTTCATGAATCGCATTTACAAAACACATTCTGTGTTATGGACCACAGAATAAGTTATGTGACTCAAATTGAATTCATTGAAATTCTCAGTAATTTTTTTGTATGCCCTAAATAATAAGTGTACTTTGACCACGTTGTTGCTGTATCGCACTTATGGATGACATATAAAATACCAGCGTCATTGAGACGAACAGATATTAACACTTACTTATTTTAAATTCTAATGTATATAATAATTTATTCAAAATTACTATCAAGTATTTTCAAAGTGTTATAGGTGTAAAACCTTTACATAAAATGTAATTTAACACAGTTAAATTTGTATAGTTTTACAAACATTTCTATAGAAATAAAAAGATAGGCCTAAGTAGGTACATTAAATTCACTTGTAAGTACAATAAAATACAAATTTTTTGGATTTTTTGATATGAACGTACTGGCTGAATTCAGTTTTGGTAAACACTATAAAAAGTTCAGTACAAAAATAGGAATTCTTTGAAAGCTCAAGTGTACAATGGACCAATTACTAACAATTAGAAAGAGTTTTGGCAAAATCTAATACAATATACGTATAAGTAACTAAATAGATGATTTCATAATTATGTTGACTGTCATGGGATACAATGCGATGCGAAAATAGTAAATATCGACCATTGCTCTATCGCATCATTCATTTTAATGTAATCATTAAAATATTCATGAATCAAAATCAACCTGGGCCTTGATTCTGTATGGCAATTATGATTTCACGCTTTTGTCTTACCTTATCAAATCACGTAATGTCTTGTCATGACATTTATATATATGTAAGAGAATGACTTTTTAGCAGATATCGTAACAATTTGAGGATATGACATGGTTTCGAAGTAAGGAATCGCGTGGAATCACCAAGTGGCCTTAGTGAATAAGGGCCCAGGGTCTGGTGTATTATACCTGAAAAAAAAATGTGGGAACTTCACCTTATTTGGATACACAATTTTATTTAAAGTTAATGAAAGTCATCATCGCATGCCCTCTCAACAAGGGCATATGGGCCATATGGTCCACCATGCTAACCCAGTGTAGGTTGGTGGACTTCACATGCGCTTTCGAATTTCTTCTTTGGCGTATGCAGATTTCATCACGATGTTTTCTTTCACCGTTTGAGAGCAATCAGTAAATGCACTTAAGCTTTAAAAAAAAACCGTTTGGTATATGGTATATGGCATGGTTGGTATATGGGATCGAACTCGGACCTCTTGACATGATAGATCGAGTCTTTCTCACTGCGTCACAGAAGCTCTAATGAATTTTAAATTAATATAATCCGTAACATTTTGATGGATATTCATCAATAAAATCGATCTGTTTAAAAAGAACAATGCGATATAACTGTGGGTCGATTTAAATTTGCCATAGATGTAATTATGGCACTTCTATCACGGATTTTTTTTAGAATTACAACATATTATCTAAACTACAAACTTATAATCTTACTACCCGTGTATACAATAATTAATAAAGAACTAAATAGGTGCACATTCTCAAAGTTAAACATATTATACAATCCAATTACATTTTATATAATATAACTTAGTTACGAAACTATTCAATAAAGTTTTATACGAAGAAATTATCTATATAGTGGTAAAAATGTCATTCATTCCGATATTAGAAAACTTGTGTTGATACAGTGGTTCTCAAAGTGAGCCCTCGTCGTAGCTTTTTGAGTTTTTGTATAAAGTTCTTAATAAATATATATTATTAAGAATTACTTACATGTATTTAGACAACGCTAAGATTGTTTGAGTTTAACAGTGTGTAACTATTTGTAAAGTTTTGTCAAAATTCAAAATAAGAAAGAAATCCATCCATAATAACTTTGAGAACCGCTGTTGTTACCCAAGTTTCACATCAATCTGTAATTTTTATACACAGCTAAAGAAACATTTCATTGATCTATTGTTTAAATATAATATTTACACATAAACCAGGATTGTCAAAGAAGGCATTTTTATAAAATTTTGATTAAAGAATTAAAAAAAAATCTTTCAGTCACTCCTTTAATTTCTTACGAGTTTCCAACAAAATTGTTTGTTGAGATCTTCCCTAAAAGGGTTCAATAAACAATTTAGCCAAAACGCAAACTAAACGGCTCAAACAGTTTTACAATTTTTGCAAAAACTTTCCTAATAAAATTACTGCAAAACTCTTATAAAATAACTTTTTGTACACCGCGTTTCTGAAATGTCAGAATTTTTCTGCGTACAATCAATTTAATACCCATACACTCGTACGTTTCACCAAACTATTTTTTATATCTTTGGAGTCATTTCAGAACCGCGATGTTCTGAGACATTAACACTTTTATGAAAAAGTATAAGTAGTTATATAGATATCATATCATCTGCACATGTAAATATTTTCTAATAAATATTGACTACTTAAAAACTCGAGTGTCAAGAGCGACACCGAAAATAACTAACACTGATATATGTTTTTATATTTAAATATAGTTAATAAGTATATAAAATAAGCGTATTATCGGACACTTGCGTTAGGCGTAGTGTATAGCCAATCATCACTTTCAGACTTTTAAGGTTGACATGAAAAATTCTGACGAGCCGGATCTAAATCGGAATCACACAATTGCATAGGGAAAAAACCTGTTATTTTTTAAAATAATAACACATAGAAAAGCAGTTCGTAAAAAAAACTATCTTTTGGGGTTCGGATAACAAATAAGAAAAAAATATTTACTTTAGTAAAACAGAATTTTTAATATGGAGTTTCAGGTAGTTAGCCGAAACTTTGATTTGGCTATGTTTGGGACTTATTTAAAATTTTAAAATTAAAATATTATTTTGGTTATAAGATCTTTCTTAATGTAGGTATGATTATAAACTGGTGTCTTTCTATGTATTAATATTAAAATATTTCGATTTTTCTTTTTTTTTTTTTTCGCAAAAAGTGACCCACTCCCATCTCGTGCTCTCACAGTTCTGGACCCGATCTAGTTCTAACATAGAACAATTTTTTTGAACTTGTCCTTTGTTATACATTTTTTAAATTTCCTATCTACAGGATCGCCTCCACGAAGCCTTCATATAATATCCGATAGGCCTATCCTATTTTCATTTTCTGACATGATATCATCATTTTTAATTTTTTCAAAATCTTCACAATAGGTACTCTTCCTAGATTAAATGTTTAATTTAATCGTGGTTGACGAGTCAGGCACCGATATTTTAGGCCTTATGAGGCTTTTCAGACTATATTTGATTTCACATTATCACCAAAATTAGTGACACATTTTGTCTTAATTAGCGGTCGGTCGTTATTTGTTTTTAAAACTCCAAAGTATTTAATCGCTGCTTTTTCTTGAATTTTTTAAAAGCACATTCAGAAAGTTTATCCAAAAAGGTTTTCTATATACTATATATCTATATATTTTATACTTTTAAAAAAGCATATCTTGCGCACTTTGGTATTTTAATTATTCTGTCAACGATGCAGGCTATTCGTACCATACGATATACATAAGAAGATGTACATCACCATAAAAGTACATTTTAACATTCATTGTTCTTTTTATATGTCTATTCCATATCGTTACCTTAATTGGCAAGTCAACAGATTCCATTTCAATAATTTTTTCAGTAGACACTTACATAACGTTATCTTATTTTTTATAAACTACATACTTATGAAGAAACCCAAAATTACATTGGTGGATTGTATTTGTTTGCTGTAATTTTTAATAATGTTAAATTTTATAACAAGAACTCCATAAATTTTACATTGTGTTTCGCAGTCATTTGAGCAGCCCGTCTGGCGGCAGTAACCACCCCTTACAGAAGACCACCGTGAAATAATTGCACGTGTGCTGTTGTGTTTCGATGAGTGAGTAAGGGATGCCAGAGCCTATTTTCCCATCCTACTGTAATCGGAAGCGCACTTGCAGCAGCTGTGGCGTTGTTTGTGTTAGAGGTGACGGTAGCCACCTACCGTCAAGTGGATCGTCTGTCTGTCTGACGATGCCATACAAAGATGTTTCCTGAAACATTTATTGAAATGGAATTAGCTGACTTGCCAATTAAAGTGGCAAAAAAATTGGCAGCACATTTCTGTTTTATTATTATTATATTTTAACGAGATCAGATGAAAAAGATACACACAGGAGACCTATACGGCGTCTCCCGTGTCACCATTAGAATGTATGGCGACTCGACCTCGATACTTGTATGGGATATAAGTTAATGAAAGTATCATAAAGCACGAAGGGCCCAATCCTTTAGAAAGTCGATTACTTTAGACTTTAGATATATAATTAGTTCGTAGAGTTGAGGTCATCACTCACTATCCACATCACTCTTCAGCGGTTGGCTGAGCGGTGGTGGCTGGCGGAGCTTGTATGGCGTTCTGTCTCTGGGCTCGCTTCACGTCAGCGATGGTTGTGACGCCGGCCTCGTCCAATTCGCGCCAGTATTGCTTGTTGTTGCGAGCGTGAGCTACCAATTCCGGCATATCAATGAAAGCTGCAAACAAATAAAAAATTGCTGATTTTTTTATTGCCTGAAAGATATTTTTCAAGGCGTTGATATATAAAGCGCAAAAGAAGATGAATACCGAAAAATAAAGACACGGACACATCCGATTCTTTGCGGGAACTGTTTTTTGTACGATCCTATTTAGTGGGTACGGTATTTCCATGCACGCGTTCAAACAAGTATAGGTTGTTCTAGGGTTCCCGGGTTCGATTCCCGGCAGGTAAACTTTGAAAAATCAACTTTTCAAATTTGGTTCTGGTCTGGATTTGGAAAGTAGTGGCAGGGCACACTGCGTTTTCGCAGTCATTTGGGCAGCCCGTCTGGCGGCGGTAACCACCCCCTTAAAGAAGACCACCGTGAAATAACAGCACGTGTGCTGTTGTGTTTCGGTGAGTGAGTAAGGGATGCTAGAGCCCATTTCGCTATCCACTCCTAATCCCTTATCCTTAATCCTACTGCAGTCGGCAGCGCACTTGCTTTGGCGTTGCTTGTGTTATAGGCGACGGTAGCCACCTACCACCAAGTGGACCGTCAGTCTGTCTAACGACCTTAATATAAAAAAATAATAAAAAAGGTACGGTTGCAGGAACCGGCAAAAATACGGATCCTTCTAAATTTGTCATCCGTTTGTGCGAGTACAAATGAGTGCGGTCTTAGATACTACAAAATGCATCCGATTTAGTATTTCAATAAATGCATTCACACCAGCTCGGAGCAAGAATCCTACAAAAAACAGATCCGACGAGTCTGTTTGTTATGTCTTGTCCGTTGTTATAATATGGCCAAGTTTGTTATGACAAAAAGAAAAAAAACCATACTATCGTCTTATAGCACTGCAATGATACTACTTATTTTCGACATTAGTAAAATTGATGTAACATCTGATTACTGACCTGACCAAGCCTCCATCATGTCAATGATAATGTAATCGATGAACCCGATCTGAGAGCGAGGGATGGAGCAGGTCGCGCGGTCGAACATCGGCATCACCACAGGCAAATCTTTCGCCTTCTCCTCGTCAGTCTGCAGGAAGTACTCCTCCGCGATCCTGCCACCAAATATTTTTATTGTTTTTTTTTTTAATATATATGGAACTAACTTAATAGCATCTCATTTATTTTTAGAATTAAAAATAAACTGAAGTTTTCTTATATTTATATTAGTTGCATAATAGATGGGGCCCTATATTTCAATAAACAACACCACCCCTGTAATGAACGCGCCATTTTTTGTTTGGGGGGTTTGGGGGGATACCAGTCATCCTCCGACATAATCGGAGACCTTATTATTTGAGTGAATATTATTATTTAGTTGGGTGAGAGGCCCTCCCAGGGTCGCCTCAGGCTGTCGCGTTTGCCTTTGCCGCAATTTCAAAATTACAAGATTCAAAAAATTTACCATTATCTTTCTCTGTTATTAGTTCTTTTAGTGAGGTTTTCTCTAATTTTTTACCTTTTTCATTTTCCAATCCGAGTCTTGCGAGTGCAAACCTGGGGAACTCGAGCAGTAGGTGCTCCACTGTCTCCAGCACTCCAGGTGCACACACGAAATACGAGCTGGATTTTATTTTAAACCTGTGCAGGTACTGCGAGCAACCTCCGTGTCCCGTCAGTACATGCACAAGCTTTCCTAATTTGTCTGTATGCCACTTCAGAACGTGTCATTTGGTGCGAGAAAATATTTATCTTACCTTCTGGCCCATTCGAAGGCGAATTTCTGCGGTCTGGAAGCATTGGACACGTCCGCACATTTGATCATCATCCTTTTCACGAGGCTTACGTTTTCAGGCAATGAAAGTGCACTCGTATCTAGAGACAAAGGTTCCTGTAGGAAAGAAATATTGAATAAGAAGAAATTTGATCATCATCCTTTTCACAAGGATTGAAAATCATATTGACGAGGCCTTGTGGCCTTCGGAATACTAATATAATTTTGTAATAATAAAATTATGTATCACGATAGCAAAAAATAAAAAATATATAAATAATTCCAAATCAATGTTCCTAAATTAATGAGACGAGATAAAGAAAGTAGATAATCACTACGGCAAACGGTTAGAGCAAAGGTAAGGTCAGGTTTTATTTTTTATTTGTACGAGCAAGCGCGTACAACACATTGCGTCATCATTGTATTGACCTACATTTGTAAATACATTTAATTAATTATTCATAAAAATCAAGTTAGTTCGTTCACGTCCACCAAACCAATACGTCGTGCGTTCTCATTACAAATCATCCATTTCTACTTTAGTCAGTTTAAATTACAAGTTTATCCTTTTACAATCAATACTCTCTTTCTATAACAATTATTAACCTAGTAGTTACGGCAAACCCGTACATTATTTTTCTTAAATATCTCTTAGTCTTTTAACTTGAAGTAATTTTATGAAAATTATGTGTGGGAATAGCAAAAACAAAATAAAACTAGTAATTTAAAAAATACTTACATCAGTTTGCATGCCGTCCTCCTTGCTTCCCATGGATTTGGCGTAGAATACATTCACGAATTTGGCGAGATGTTCAAAATGTTTGGTCATCTCAGTAGCCAGGATCATGTCCACCACGTAATGGCGCACTGACTTGTAGTTGTCCCGGTCGAGATTCTTGAATATGTTCACTCGGTCGTCATCTAACAAAACATTACTACAATAATATTGCCTGGCACAGAACAGACTTAGGGATTAACTAGGTACATTTATTCAGCTCAATTCAACTTTTGTCCATAGAAACCACCAGTTTTGTATGGAGATGCGTACGCGTCATTACGCACTAACGACAGTGAACAGCGCTATCCGCTGCGTTCAGCACAACACGCGGACCGTTCTCAACTCCTCGTCGATTAGTTGCGACTTGCATAGGTTGCCTACCGGCCGCGTAATTTGCTGAATGTCTGAGACTGATGCGGTTTACCGAAGATAGCACACCGACTGATAAATGCGGAACTGTTAAGTGTAAAAAAAATCGTCCAGTGAAACGTGAATTGAACGGAATAAATGTCGCACTTCAAGGATTGACCACACAAGTTAAATGTTATGATTTTTCTGCCATTTGAATAAACAAAAGTCAATGTACCTCATAAACGTTCCCTAACAGTGTAGTCATTACTTAGTGGAAGTTTTTCTGTAATATTAAGATAAATCTGCCAGAATCCCACGCATACAATGAGTTTGTTTTACAAATATTTATATTATATCTTAAACTGAGTAAAATCTTAAACTTTAAAATTTTTTTTGTTTTATTTTGATAACACCAGTACTATGTAATAGATGTAAAAGTTATATAAATAACTAGCTGATAAAATATCTGAAATCTTTATCGTTGTGACGACGGTGACGCCACTACAGCACCAATGGCATCCAAGTTTTTATATTTTTAGACGATCCCTCGTTTCTGAATATCTGAATGAAGTTTTAGATCTATGAAGTTTCTACTTTCTTAAAAAAATATCTAATGAATATTGGATATTGTAAGTGTTGCACATAGGTTTGACGGAGACCAAGTTATTTGGGATTTGAAGACCACACGAATTTGATATTATGCGATTGAGAGCTTTTATTCATCTGTATAATACGGAGACATGTCTAACATGTTATATGCCTGATCTAATTTCGTAGAATTAACACTCTGAAGTGTCAAAGGGGAAGCGTCATTAGTATTTTTTACCTTGAAAAACATTCGATTACAAACGACAAATTAACATTGGGAAATTATACAGTTCGTGTATTAAGAAAATAGCCGCGTCACGTCGTGGCGATTAAATAAAGCAATAGGGACATTAGAAACGCTGATTAATATAAGGCGGCGGTACTAGACAGGACGCAAGTACGATGCCACCTTAATAAGACGAAGAGTAATTTAGTATTTAGACCAGATAAGTGGAACGGCCTCTAGCATCCTTAACTCTTCAACGTGTATTACGTGAAATAATTTTCTGTTGGTCACCTAATAATTGTCCATTTTATAATTTGGAACGCTATGTTTCACAATCATAATACTACTAGCTGTGCGCACGACTTCGTACGCGTGTAAAGACGCGTATTATTTCAATTAACATAACATTTTTGTTTGTAAACCAATTGGGATGTAACACTAAATGTTACATCCTGCTATGATACATAAGTGAAAACCGATTTAAATGAGTTGAGCCGTTTCTGAGATTAGCGTTTTTTTGACCTCGCCAAAAACAATTACAACGCGTACAAATTGTTTTTTTGGAAAAAATATTTTCTCTACTGACACGGCTCGATATTTTATTATATGTATTGATTCCTGATATTCCTGAACATTCCTGATACATTACTGATCCACAGTAACAGGGTTCAGGGATTAATGTAATATACTAACTGATGGTGAGTTTGAAAGTAAGTGCCGCGTGATGGGACTCGAGCACGCTGACGTCATTGTAGAGAATGGCGAGTGGATGGCGCGCGTTGCAAAGGAAGGCCGACGAGGTGCCGGGGTGGTCGATGTCGTGCGCCGCCGCCGAGATCAAAGAAGCCGCCGCCTCCAACGGCTCCATTAGCGTCTTCAGCCGGTCCTTCTCCAGGAAGTACGCTACTGCCTGTGGAGTACATAAATATCATCCATTTATTATACACTAGCCGAACCCGCCACGTTTCTGCAGCATGCGCGTGGGGCGTCCACCTTCTTTAACTAAAACCGTGATAACTCGGCAAATATAAATAAGATATTCATGAATTATACACATAAATCATCTTCGGAAATCTCTCTTCCCATTGATACAATCAGGAATAAAATTCGTTCACAACTTACCGAGATTAGTGCATACATACAGAGACAAAGGTATAGATTTTACTGTAACTATATATGTACTATGTACTGAAAACCTAATATGTTATTATACGTCAAAGATATTAAATAAATCTTTTTTATGAAACCAAACCAAATATACTCTTAATACTTCACGCTAAGGACATATCTTTGACAAATTGTAATTCCTTTGGTCTGAATTAACTACATGGTGTAAAAAAAAACATGTTTTTTAACTGCGTTTCGCAATCATTAGGGCAGCTCGTCTGACATAACCACCCCCTTACAGAAGATCACAGTGAAATAACAGCATGTGTGCTATTGTGTTTCGGTGAGTAACTAAATGATGCCAGAGCCCACTTCCTAACCATATTATAGTCAGCAGCCGGCCAATTATGCTTATAAATTATGATGTTGCTTTGATGTCAACTCTACTTTACAGACTATTTCGTATTATGCTCTCCGAAAAATGCGATATCAAATTGACATCAATTTGACATCAACTTCTGCGTATTATGCTCACCTTCTCAAAGTGATATCAACTTGATATCAATTTAGATGCGTATTATAGTCAACTTTTTGACTTAAACCAGTATCGCGTAAACGTCAAAAATGTGATACAGACGTGATACAGAGTTATCAAGTTTGAAAGGTGGTTTTTCTGTATCAATTTCCTCTTTTTTATATTTTAAAAGTGTAAAATGGCTCGTTTCGGGTTGTTTATGGACTATTTAGAGCGTGCTCATGCCGAGGATATGCGTAGGTTGAGAAGAAAACGCAAAATGACCTTCCCGACATAACACATCATAGCACATTTCTGTACGCTACAATTGTATTAAAAAACAAGGATAAATACCAACAAAAGTTGGAAATAATTTCATTACTAACAAATTTAACAGAATGGTTAGATAAAAATAACCTTCATCTAAATATTGATAAAAGTAAGCTAATGCAGTTCGTAACTTATAAAACTAAATTTACACCTCTTCAAGTTATAGACAAAGGTAAAATTATTGAAGAAGTAGAAAGTATAAAATATTTAGGCGTAATGCTAGATAAACATTGTAATTGGAAATCTCATGTCGGTCTGGTCTGTGATAAAGTAGACAGATTTGTTTATGCACTACGTCGGTTAAGATTGACTGTGTCTATTGAGGCAGCAATCACTGCTTATCATGGCTACGTTTCTTCGATTTTGACATACAGATTATTGATATGGGGTAACTCTGTCGAAATAATAAGAGCTTTTAGGGCCCAAAAAAAATGCATCAGAGCAATATGTGGCGTGGGCTTTATGGAGAGTTGTGTGCCACTATTTAAAAAGTTACATATACTTCCCTTACCTTGCTTGTATATAAAGACGTTGTGTATATTTGTTAGAAAATATCCGAACTGTTTTGTCGAAAATAACGAAATAGGAACCAAAATAACTAGACAAGGTAATTTATTGCAAAGACCAAAATGTAGATTAGAACTATTTAATAGAAATGTTTATGTTATGGCAATTAAAACATACAATAAACTACCTAATAATATAAAAGAATTGCCGGATCCTAAATTTACAAGAACATTAACAAAATGGTTATTAGATTGTTGTTATTATGATGTTAAAGAATTTTATAATAAGAAACATTAATTCCTTTATTAAAATATTAGTTTACAAACAATTAAACACAAATATTTGCATGCCCTTGGCGGGTAGAACACACTTTGTACTGTAACTGCTGTATACAAATTAAAATCCTGTAAACATGTGTTCGCGCAAATAAAGATTTATTTTATTTTATTTTTATTTTATTTTATTTTAATGCTAAGGATTTATGTGATGCATTTAACCTTCCCGACAAGGCATTTGAAGGTAGGTATCGCCTCACTAAACCTCTTGCACGGGATTTAATAGACGAATTAAAACCTTTGTTAAAGTATTAGATGGCCCTGCTCCAGTTTGTAGTAAGTAAGTCAATTGACTTACTTACAATTTTTTAATTTCAACATCGAAGTCATCATCATCTTTTATTAAAATAGGGGACTTTTAATACACCTTTTTAAGTAATCCAATAAATTAGCCTTTTCAATCAAAATAAAAACTATTGTGTACAAATAACATAACCTCAACAGATTACAGCCGGGAGAAGTGTTGCCCGATTATTTCTCAGTTACTTTAGAATCTAAATAGGTTTTAACCCAAACCGGCTCTAAATTTATTATTATTGGTATTTTTATCTTCGTAATAATTTTACTTCGTCGAATATTAAAACAATATGCATAATTAGTGGTCGTAACTAAAGAAAATCATTGCTCGATTATGCATTGAGTCAATCGAGTAAATTGGACGGCAATACTAAAATGCGACACAGGTTACTACTGTGATATGATCTTGATATGATCTTGATGTGACATAGGAAACTATCATAATACCATTTAAAAAAGATATCAACTTAGCATCAACATCATATTGACATCATATTAGCATTACATCACTTAAGCATAATTGACCCTCAGTGCACATGCACCACCTAGCTGTGGCGTTGCTTGTGTTATAGGTGACGCAATCTACCTGTCATCAAGTGACAACTTTAACGAAAAAAAAAAAAAAGAATAAGTCCTAAACTCATCTACAACAGTGAATACAATTATCGAAAATAAATAAGTTGTAATGATGAATTTGAATTTCGCCTACCTGAAGTACATCAGCGGCATGAGTGGAATTGTGATAGGTGTTGGTAGCATGATAATTAGTCTCGACGACTGTCAACCAGTTCAACAGCGTGCGTTCGTCGCACTCGAGAGCAGAACAGATGTCGAACCGTCCACCCATTATCGCTAGGCCGAGATGCACAAGCGGTCGACCACGAGTCAATTCTTCTAGTCGGAAGATCTCGAAGTCCCAACACAAAGCCGTGTCCAGTAGCTCCCGTAGTTGTCCCGAAGTCTGTAACGTTGGAAAATGGCAATAAGCTATTTTTTTTTAATAAATAAAATTAATCATTTCAAACATTGTATTTTTTAACATTTTTCGTTTTGTTATCAGCGTTTCTCAATTTGACGATGAATTCTTGTGTATATAATAGATTTAATTATCTAATTAGATTTAATATAATTAGACATTCAGTTTTAAAAAAACTAGCTGTTGCATGTGACTTCGTCCGCGTCTATAGGTTTTTTAAATCGGTCCAGTAGTTTTTGAGCTTATTCATTATACAAACATACATACATACAAAAAACAACGACGATCCCGAGTAGAAACCCCGAAAGAAACTTAGGATACCATTATCTTTGTCATGTTTAAGATAAAATATATAACAATTACAATACTGAACATAGTATAAGCTCAGAATTGTTAAAATCCAGGCTTCATTATCGCCTAAATTAATCAGCGATTTTATAATAATCGAAGTCACGGGCACCAGCCAGTTATTAATAAAACTTACTTAATATTACCTTATGTTTTATGTTGGACCTATTTGTCTGTGATCGTACCACAGTGGAGTCATTGCTGCTTCGACGCGACGACAATACATTTGTTGGGCCTTGCTGTAACATTGCAATTAAAACATGATGTAAACATTGTATTTCTCAATGTGTAGAGATTAAGGCTGTATGGTCTACGATAGCCCTCTTCGAATTGGTCGGACTTGATCGAAGACTAATAGTCTTCTAACATATTACACCAAAAAGAATGATTTTTGATTTTTGATAAGAGTGATAAGGATGCTAATGCGAAATTGATTCAGCATTCTGAGGTATCGTCATCCATTGGAGTACATTCTATTGGGCAATTACAAGGTATCACAACATACATAGTGAGGACAAAATAAAATGAAATTTTAGAAATCAAAATTGCACTAGGAAAATACTTTTGGGAGTGTGTTACTGCAGTGGACAAACAAGTCATTGAGGGTTTAAAATTAATTGAACTAAAACTATGCTTATGTGTCTTATTTTTATTTCTATGTACATGCTCTATGACAAATTAAACACTACTCTAATCCTTTGACTCGCTAATTTTGTGCACTAACATACATATTCTGAAATAAATAATTTAATGCGTATAGTTTTATAAAAAATGAAAAAAAAAAATAATGCTTATGTTAATAACGATAATTAAGTTAACATAAAAACAAAAAAAAAACAACACAGATTAAAAAAGAAAATAAACAAAAGAAACGTAACGAAGATATTGAATTATTGAACGTATCCTGTAAACATGATCAATTAGTATTGATATTTAGTAATGATAAATTTTAAAATTGGTTATTTTCATTAAACCTCCAATAAAAATTAGACAATTCCACTACCAGAAACCAATTTGTACAGTCAGTTAAGACAAATTATATTAAAGAAAAGAAGAATCGTCTAGAAAAGAAAGAGATAGGCTTTTTTTAATTTCAAAGCTCCTACCATAAACATAAGGTTTGCGTTTGCTTGCTCCCTCTTCCCCAGGCCGAACAGGATCATTAAACAAATAGATAACCGTGTTAGTAAAGTCGCATCAAAGATATTCTTTTATTCCATTTAAACAAGATATTACTTCATTAGACAGTAGTAAAATTTATATATAAAATATATTCTGAATAGGGTTAGGTTCTATACATTTTTAGCACAACACATAATTATCGTATCAAAAATATTTGGTTACATTTACTATAAAATAAATATTTACAAAAATTTAATTAAGTTTTTTATCAGACTACTCCTCGCGTCTCAAGGCGCGTTTTTTTTTTTTCAATATATTTTTTAAAAATATTACAAACAGTTTTACTTTAGTAACATATAGACTATTACTTCTTTTATTCTAACATTATTTCTTATATTATTAACATTAGTGTGTACTTACCGACAGCAATGCTCCTATCAGATCTGTAGCAATTGGGTCTTCCACCCTAATCTTTGAGTCATCCCTCATTTGTGGCGAATAGAGTTCAGATGTTCTCAACATGTCAACAGCCCTTTCGATGCACGCGACGGTGGTTGGCGGAGCTCCTTCCGTTGCAGTAGATAATAGAGATATCACCTGGAATATATTCAAAAGTACTGATAGAACACCATCATCTTCACCATAATTGTCATCATCATCAGCCCATGTCTCTCCAATGATAGATGTAGACTGTAGGCCTCTTCCAAGGATCGGCACCACACACGGTCCTCTGTGCTTCGCATCCAGCCACTTCATGCGGTGCCTTTCAGGTCGCCTGTGTCCATCTATTGATACGTTGATAGAACACTCATTGAAAATAAAACGATAGTATACAATACAATACTGTACGTGCCATTAAACTTTGGAATGCATTGCTTTTGATCATTAGACAATCGCTGGACATATTCAAAAAAACACATTTTCTGTCATACTGAAGACGACTTTATTTGTTTAATTTTTATATGTAGGTTTATCTTATAATATATTATATTTATTAATCTCATTAATATTTGTGTATATTCAATGTATGTACTAGTATTTATTTATTAGAATGTAAGTTTATGATGACCACTTTTACCATCCACATTGTTTTATTTTTCATATAATTTTCTTTACCCTAAGGTTGCCTGGAAAAAATCGCTATAAAGCGATAAAGGCCGGCTTTTGTACTATTGATTGTGTTACTTTCTTTTTTTACTTATTCTTTTCTATATGTTTATAGTATAAATGAGTTAAGTAGTTTAAGTATAAATAGTTTAAGTATAGCATCAATTTAATATTAATTTATTTTTAGATTAGATAATTTTAGTTTTTATGTTAAATGATATGTAAATATTGTCTTCTATAATTTAATAATTGATAATACAGTATAAATGAATAATAATAATAATAATAATAATAACAATAACAATAATTTAGAATTACAGAAGACCACCGTGAAAAAACAGAATGTGTGGTGTTGCGTTTTGGTGAGTAAGTGAGGGATGCCAGAGCCCATTTCCCTATTCTTTCCTAATCCCTTTAATTATCCGACTAAGGTCGACAGTGCACTTGTAGCATCTGTGACTTTGGTTGTGTTAAAAGGCGACAATAGCCATATACCATCAAGTGGACCGTCAGCCTGTCTGATGAATTTTACCGATATACCTACTAGACAGCTGGTAGCAGTGACAATGCACTTACGGAAGGCCACCGTGTAATAACCATCATTTCCTTATCTCCTCATTATCCTTTATTCTTAATCCTATCATCCTGCATCTTCCCCTGACATTTTCGACGAGGTATTGCATAATCACTTATCATTGATCCCGTTTTGCGCGCAAACCTAATATTATTGACTTATACTTCTCGGCGTAAGCATTTTAATGTTTGACGATACACTTATTGTCCACGCCTGCTAAGTCCATCATGAAAATAATTAGGTTTACCTTAGTAATAGGAGCTTCTAAAGGTAATCCTTGTAATTTTGCTAACGAGGTACGTCTTAGGCCATCTGAAGCTACCGATCTCACATCCAGTGAACCTCTTCGTATAGAGTGCAGAGAGCCCCTCGCAGCTCCCACGTCGACAGCATTGTATGGCTCACATACAAACACTATATGTGATGGAGATCTATAAAGTAATTAAAGATTCTACTATGTAACATTGATAAATATTAGATACCTTGGAAATGATCTAGGTGACTACTCAAATTAGAGATTCGCAAAGGGAGATTGATCAAATTGAACTTCATCTTGCTGATACAAGGCCGCTTGCCTCAACGATTTGTCTCAGAGGTCACGGATTCGTCCAATGGTTTGATTTCCGGCAGGGCGAACTTTGGAAATTAACTTTTCAAATTAGGCTCTAATCTGGATCTGGCAAATAGTGGCAGGGCATAATGCGTTTTGCAGTCATTTAGGCAGCTCGTCTGGTAGCATTAACCATCCCTTTACGCAGGAACACCGTGAATATAACAGCAACTGTGGCATAGTTTGTGGTAGCAACCTACCATCAAATGGACCGTCAGCCTGTGTTACGACTTTTACGTCTAAATATTCTTTGTATTTTAAGCACGGACGGGTTAGGGTAGGCCACCTTATTACTAAAAGCGGATTTATATTTTGTCTAACGTGTTGTGTCGTGATGTATTCTCAAATTTATATTCATCTTAAATTAATACAGTTTCAATCAATCAATTGTAGCTTCCGGAGAGTGCATATTAATTTCTTTGACTCATCCGATTCCGATTATCTTATGGTTATGTTTGTGTAATATTTACATTTCCTGTGTTCATATTTTCTTACTCTTTCGATTAGGCCATTAAATTCCAATGAAATATTTAAAAGATTATTTAAAATAACTGTTCGCAAATGCGAGTAACGCTTGTCACAATTTATACCTGGCTAACGCAACAGCGGCACCTCGACACGGCAGTATCAGAGGTTCCGGCGCAGTTCTTCGACGCAACGTGACCTGTGCTTCCCAATCCCGTGCACCACTCGCTGCAAGTCGTAACGCTTCCCCACCGGCTGCATCGGTTAAAGGTCTGGGGCCTTCTTCTGTGCGCCATCCGACTACGCGACACCACGACTTGTTCGTAAGCTGGTAAATTAACGGAACTATATTAATTATATGTAAATTAAAGCCTTTAAAGTTTATTAGAGTTCATCTAACTAATTACTATAGAGAATTTTTTATGTAATTGATTCATTGGCATAGAAAAGAGCGCGAGTGCAATTTTTGGGCATTCGTTATAGTTTTAATTCTTTCAGAATCAATTAGAAAACAAGTGCTTATATATATTTTATGCTCCATATAGAATTATTTCAAGTTTTTAAGTACTTATTATATTCAATACACACACTACTCGTTTATTTCATATGTGTATCGACATACTTCATTTTATTCAAGTTTATGTAGATTCAAGTGTGTATACACACAACTCATTTAAGTCACGCATCATACTTCATTTAATTCACGTGTGTATACACGAAAAACTCATTAATCACACGTGTATTGACATAAGTGTGTATATTATACACACACCTCATTTAATTCGCACATGTATTGACACACATTATATAATTTTAGTGTGTATAGTGTAGGCAGCAGCGGCACTTACAAGTATCCGCTGCTGATCGTCAGTGATGGCGACCAAATCGCGGCAGCGGTCTACTGCTGCGGCGAGTGCGGCCACCGCTCCGATCTGCGCCCGCGCACTGGCGGCTGCCGCACGCGCTTGGAGTATCTCTGCACACCACGCTGTCGTCCCTACAGTTTCCACCATCACCTGAAAATTATTAGACAAGGACTAACATCAGATAGAACGCATTTTTACCAAAATGAGCGCAACCCAATAACATATGAATTAAGGTGCAATATTGCACAGCAAATTTTTGTAGCTTCTCGGAGATAACTGAACAAATTTAAAATTTAAAAGGTTTTTCTTAACTATTGTGCAAAATAAGAAAAAAGAAATAAACGTAGGCAATTAAAACTTTAGTACAGAACTTAAATAAATTAATAAGTTTAAAAAATAATACAGCTGTCGCTGAAAATTTTTATTACTCCGACGGGAAAGTTTTTTTATGGGCAGTAATTTACTATTTTTTTTCTCAGAAAATATTATTTATTGCCTTATTCACACTTTTTAAAATATAGTCTATTATGCTCTGTATTTTTATCTATTAATAAGTTTTTATTTTACTCTAACAAGTCAAATTAGGCGATGAAAATAAAGCTTTTCTACTATAAGTCCTCGCCTTAAGTGAACGACCGAGGCGCAAGTATGACGGTAATGACATTCCTGTTGTTCACATTTCTAGCTTCCTCTTTTTTATTATTCATATTCCTTAACTCTTCTTATATGTATAGGTCAGTAAGAAACCTTTTCCATCTATATAAATAAAAATGGATCTTCGAAATGTATGGGCGTAGAAAGGGTAGACCGATTTTAATTCGGTTTTGACTAATGGAAAGAGGGATAAACGGGGAATGTTTATGTATATAAAAATTGCACCACGGGCGAAGCCGGGGGGGGGGGGGTCTAATTTTAAATAAAGTAGTGTGTAAATAAAATAAATTTTATAAAAATAAATAAATCTTTATTTGCGCGTTTAGATGACTTCTGCAATTGTGACTTTTGTTACTCTCATGTGACTTTTGTCATTCTTATGTTGAATCCATGAAAATCCAGTAAATTTTTAAGTGATCGGTACCTTTATAATGAAAAAAGACTGTAATATATTTTGTAAATAGCCAGAATAATGTGCCAAGAAATTCAAGAACAAAATATGTTTTTTTTTAAATTACAGAAATGGATCTCCTGATTTGATCTACTTAGGACATATACGGAACACTAGTTTCGTGTATATCGATCAACTACATATTTACGTGATTTTCCTATTGATAATATTCCTACTAGTACCTATTGATATCGGGTTCGGGCAGTCTGCTAACCTTATCATGCTGATAAGTGGTGAAATTATTCGGCGCAATTAGGGTAGAAATTATTGTAAAGATTAGTATAAAAGGGTTTTCATTATTACCTACAGCATTATATATCTTACAAAGACGTGTTTTAAGTCCTGCATTTTTTTTTGTAATTTATTGTAATAAGCCCCGGAGAGGTCCATAATTTCTTGTTATAAAGTTTGTAAAAGCTTTCGTATCTAGAAGAAAGCAAACTAAAAAAGCACTGCGGTTAAGTAAGAATATCACTTAACAAGAGTAAAAGCTTGTAGCTTGGAGAAGTAAGATCGTTGTAAAACTTCAACTATAAAAGTTTCTTTATTCCGTCAAAGTATTAGTCTCGAGGCTACTAATGATATAAGTGGAAAAGATAAATAATGATTGTTGGAGCTATATTTTTTTAAACATAAGACATAAGACTTTTTGCTTGGTCAATTGTTTCTTTTTTGTGGACACTGCAGAAGAGATGGTATTCACCACAACTAAATCGTTCACGTCATTTTTTACGTGTTTATTTAAAACTAGCTGTTGCAC
This sequence comes from Bembecia ichneumoniformis, assembly GCA_910589475.2. Classification (NCBI taxonomy): domain Eukaryota; kingdom Metazoa; phylum Arthropoda; class Insecta; order Lepidoptera; family Sesiidae; genus Bembecia; species Bembecia ichneumoniformis. The sequence continues at coordinate 7,199,306 of OU342538.1, read as the reverse complement.
GCGACATCATCTAAGTCTCTTTATAAAATATTACTCGCTGAAAATGTTGCTTTCTATAGGTGAAAGAATTTTTAAAATCAGTCCAGTAGTCTTTGAGTTTATTCATTACAAACATACATAACATACAATTGTTTCTCTTTATAATATTATATAGTATAGATAATCAATTGCTCTTAGCCACGAAGAAAAACAATCACGTGTATGAGAAAACTAGCTTCTAAGACTAGCTTGCTGAACAAAACTCTTTGATTGTAAAGAAATGATGAATTCTCCCTATGAAGAAGGGGTTCTTCATAGGGAGAATTCATCATTTCTTTACAAATTTTATTTTATTATTTTATTAAATAAAATAGCTGTTCGCTTCTCTCTGTTTCTCCGCTAACTTCTTCTAAACCACCCAATGGATATTGATGCGGTTTTCACTAATGTAAACAGTGATAAGCGTGAAAGGTTTGAAACTAGAAATTTATAGAATTTATTCCCTTTCTTTTATGTTAAGATCGGCAGACAGGCTGACGGTCCACTTGATGGTAGGTGGCTATCGAACAACGCCAAAGCTGCTGTAAGTGCGCTGCCAACTACAGTAGGATTAAGGATAAGGGTTTAGGAGGGGATAGGGAAATGGGTTCTGGCATCCCTTACTCATTCACCGAAACACAACAGCACACGTGCTGTTATTTCACGGTGGCCTTCTATAAGGTGGTGGTTACTGCCGCCAGACGGGCTGTCCAAATGACTGCGAAACGCAGTGTGCCCTGTCACTACTTTCCAGATCCAGGAGCCAAATTTAAAAGTTAATTTTTCAAAGTTGACCCTGAACAGAGCGTTGAGGCAAGCACCCTAACCACTCATCCAAACAGGCTATTACAATTTTGTGCTGTTGTGTTTCGGTGAGTGAGTAAGGGATGCCAGAAACAATTTCCCTAACCCTTTCCAATCCCATATCCTTAATCCTACTGAAGTCGACAGCGCATTTGCAGCAGTTGTGGCGTTGCTTGTGTTATAGACGACGGTAGCCATCTACCATCAAGTGGACCGTTAGCCTGCCTGCCGATCTTAAGAGTAAAAAAAAATAGGCCGTTGTTTCTCGTGATGTTTGAGGCACAGCAAATTCAAATTTTTGTGTATTGTCTTCTAATTTACTAATTAATTTTATAGTTACGGCACTTTTTAATATTAAAAGAGGACAGAAAGATTTTCTATTCACTTTCTTAACCTTATGAAAGGTGCAGCATGAAATGAAATCGATGATGCTTCGATTAAGGACACCAGTGGGAACGCATATGCAGGGAGCATTTATTCTAGGCTCGTTTAGTAGAGGAATGGAATCTTTATAATAAATTGTAATCAGTAATCTATAAAATATAGATATTATTTAAAATGGTCACTGTGCGTTTGATAAATGAGGAATCAATAATTATATACATTTATTGGTCAATAATACCTACATATATAATTTGCATGCGTGCGAAGCCGGAGGCGGGTCGCTAGTTGTGAATAATAAGATTAATACTATTTTATTTGTATTAGTACTTAACTTGAAACTGTAAACAGGTCACACATAAGTATGATACTTATATAGTGTTAACGCCGATAAGGCTTCAAATTTTATTTAAATTAAAAATTCGCCATGTTGTCATACGAGTCATTTCCGCCACCTGTCCTTTTCCCGCACAACCTCAGCGCACGTACGCGCAAAAGTGAAAGCTGGAGGAAGCAGGCGGATATCTTGTATGTTGGCAACAATGTAAAAAAGTTTGCAAAAGACCGCGCGGCGTGATCACGATCGCTCTGTTAAAATTATTAAGAAATATAGTGGAATTGGTGGAAATCGAACCATTTTTGACTTTACGGGACAGCCCGCTTTATGTATATGTGTGTGTTTGTGTATTATTCCTGAAAAGACAATCCAGTGACTGGGACAAGGACCAGTGATAAGGATTCACGTTGCCGCCGCGCCGAAGCCACAGCTTATCAACTAGGTACGAAATATTGTGCTTTCCTCGCTTTCCATATGCTCGTATGACAATCTCTCGGCTCAATTCGAAAGGATAATTATTATCCCAAATCCGCAGTGATAATTTAAACCGCTATACAGTCCACTTTCAAACTGCAAATGGCAACACCATATAGATTAAATCTTCCTCAGATTACAATTCAATTACTGTACTACGCATACTATATTGTGTGGGAAGACATTTAGTAAGAGGAGGCCAAAGACATTGAGGTGAGCGATAGAGCTGCGTTTAAATGACAAGGGCTTGAATAATGACGAATATAAATCTACAACTCACCCGGTTGAAGCCAGCTTCTAGATAAGGGAGGGTGGCGAAATCGTCTTTCAGGTAAGCGCTGTAACAAAAGATAAATCTTTTAATATTCACTGTTTAAGTACATTTGTTATCATTGCTCACGGGCATGGAAATATATCACATTTTATATTTTACACGTCTGTTGGTAGATCTATATCATCCAAAATCCATCTTCAATATCGAATTCTGACTCACATCTATAATGTATTATATTTTATTATTATACATATAATAAAATCGTAAACGAGTCGTGTCTGCAAGTTGCATTTACGATAAAGAGGTCAAAAAAATAGTTTTTAGAATTGTCGTCTGTTTGTTTATGCGTTTGTGCACGCTAATCTCAGAAACGGCTTTACCGATTTGAATGCGGTTTTAACTGATGTATTGTAGCAAGCTTCAAGCAGCAGCAAGCAATCGGTTTACAAACAGAAAAGTTACGCGCTATAGCGAATACCACGTATACGAAGTTGCGGGCTCAGCAGCTAGTCCAATATAAATCTGGATATCTTTATTACCCAGTCTCTAACTCATGTCTCGGTAGCTTCTGTCTAATACGTTCAGAAGCATGTACGGCGGTATCTGAGTCAAAACACATAAAAACTCTTCGTTTAAGGATAAATTTATACGAATCCTTCTTGCAATTAATAGAAAAAATATAACTTTAAAATATTTTTAACATACTTTACCTGTAACTTATATTAAATTTTTATCGTGTGACTGTGTGATTGCAATGATATAATGTCATAAATGTCATGTTGTGACATTTTATGTTATAGAATATTACATTACTTATATAACACTTATTAAAAACTTATTATAAAAATAGTCGTAGTCGTAGCGTAGCACATACATAGAATACAAATCCTGGAACCAATACTCAATGCAGACATAGAATATAAAAAAGTACTTTTAGCTACCCCAAAAATAAGTTGGTAAATATCTTCACAACTATTATGATTATTGCATTTTATTTACGTCCCGCTTATCAATGTACCGTTTATGCCAATTGACAAGTTTTTTTTATAGAAGCAAGATTAATAAAATTACTTTGAATCCGATGTTCAAACAGAATACACCAAGACACAGAGTAGTAGCAAGGTACGTTTATGGAAAAACAAATCACTTACTTTTTGCATTTGACCCTTGTTAATGAGGCTAAGTTTTAGCTGGGCTAATAAAAAAAGATGATTTTTTTGTATATATATTCGGCTTGTACATTCATAGCTCAAAACGGCGTTCTCTTTTAAATGCTAGTTGAATTGGATTCTATTAACACGTGAATATAATTTAAGGAGTGTCGGCAGTTACAGGACACAGCAACCACTATCTGTTGAGGGAGAACAACGCAGTAAGATTACATTTCAATTGAAGCGTTGATATCGCTTCACTGTTTTGAGACAATGTTATCAAATTCATTGTCATTTACCTACTTGTATTACCGCAACAGGACCGTGGCTCGGTTAGAGCTGCGCGATAGGTTCGAGAAACAAAGGTGGTTTTGTGTGGGGTTTCAAAAGGGTTTATTGTGGTTATTTGACCAAACAAAACCATGTATTTTTTATGTTGAAAGTGTCAGGCAGTCTCACATAAGGTAAGTTTTCAAAGAATAAGGATCAAAGTGCGATTTCGAAAATAGGTTATGACTTCATTTGCTCACTCACAGAAAAATAACAGTACAAGTGCTACCTATGTTTCCACGGTGTTCTTTCTATGCCTATATTATTATTATTTTTGTTAAGATACAGATACTAAGGATAATCTTAATACTAATACATATAAAAGATAATGACAGAAATATTGCAACTGCTCAAATGTCCCCCGGTTGTCACTTGATGGTTTGTGGTAACCGACGCCCATAACACAAGCAACGCTAGAAGTGTTGCAAGAAAGCTTCTGACCATAGTAAGATTAAGGATAAGGAATTAGGAAATGGGCTCTGGCATCCCTCACTTACTCACCGAAACACCACAGCATACAAGCTTTTATTTCATGGTGGTTACTGCCGCTAGACTCAAGTGACTGCTTAACGTAATATGCTACTACTTGCCAAGTCGAGACTAGAGCCAACTATGAACAGTTCGTTTTCAAATTTACCCCTACCGGGAATAGAACCCGGGACCCCTGAGACAGCGTTAAAGCAAACACCTTATACTAATTAAAAGTTGACGTACCAACAAGAATTGTTTTGTTTTTATTGTGGTCAGTCCATTTGAAGGATTTAAGTCCATTACGGTTGCAACAGTCCTAAATCCGCGGGATTTGTCAATAGCGGGCATCATTTATGAAAATAAATTTACAGAGATTTGTCTTGACGAGAAAAAACCGCTTCATACAAAAAGGTTTGATTTATTTATCAAACACTGGATAAAACAAATTGTAATTATGTTTTATGAAAATATATAGGTACTCAGTTTTTTAAACATGATAAAAATATACGTATATCGTTCAAATAGACGCGTTAAACAATAAACTCAGTCTAATAGCGTTGTCACAGGGACAACGTCCCTCCCACATTTTCATGTTTCATACGTATGTTCAGATCAGAATGTGAGTGTCTCTAAAGCTCAGTTCCCACTGACGCAGAGTGGAAGCGAAGCGAAGCGAAACGTCACTAGTAACTGATGCTATCAATAAAAAAGGACATCGTTCAAAACCGCTTCGGTCTTATGCTCCTACTAAATTCTTCTACTGATAAGAGCACTATGACATACATGTCCTGATACCTATACTGCAATGGAAGGGGTTACGTATGCAAGTAATGGCATCAGGATATTACAAAAAATTAATTACTCGTTAGAATACTCCGATTCTAGTACAGGTGAGAGAAGTTGTAATTTATTATATCAAAACTACTTCAATAATAAATAAGTAACTATGTAAGAAGATCTAAGTAGGTAAAACCTCCTTTTACACATTGGAGATTTTGGTGATACTTTATAAAAAATTGATTTTAGAATTTTTTTCTGTTTGTCTGTGCGTTTGTGCACGCTAATCTCAGAAATTACATAACCGATTTTGATGTTTTTTCGCTGATGTATTGTAGCAAGCTTCACGTAACATTTGGTTTTGTTTAATTCCAATCGGTTTACAAAAAAAAGTACGCACTATGCCGTATACCACGTTACGACATAAAGTAGCATGTTACGACGCTTCGCTTCAACTCTGCGCCAGTGGGAAAAGAGTCTTAGTGTCGTCGCTTCTCGCACAAAAGAGTCTATACAATAAAAGAGCCCATACTTGTTCTTTTGACTGTCAGCATTCTATATTGAATAGGTATTGGTAGGTATATTGGAGGGAAAGTGGTTCGCATCTTTTCGATGCTATTGATAAAATTCAATTTCCGTTGGACATCGTATCAAGTCACGTCTAAATGGCAGATGTGACCTTCTCCTATATAATATATTCCGGCCTAAAGTTACTATAGTTTGACACAAAACCTTATTCAATTATTTGTCGACATACATTTATCACAATATTCTGGTTGCTTCAAAGATAACGTGTATTCTTAGGGAGTTATTATTCAGGTCAATTCCAGTTTCACTGGTTTTTTTTATTTTGGTTACACCATATTATTGCATTCTGTGGTTACATTTACACAGTTCGGCTTCTATCAGCCGCGTATTTTTATTGTAATATAAAATATAATAAGACATGTAAGGGAGTAAACAACATTTTTTTCAGCAAAATTCAGCTTTTGTATGGACAGCTTTTGTATCACCGAATTGCCTTGTTATGTTTATGATCATCATAATCTCAGATGTAGTTTTAAAGTAGTGGCAGGGTACACTGCGTTTTTGCAGTCATTTGGGCTGCCCGTCTGGCTGCAGTAACCACCCCTTACAGAAGACCACCGTGAAATAACAGCACGTGTGCTGTTGTGTTTTCGGTGAGTGAGTAAGGGATGCCAGAAACCATTTTCCTATCCCTCTCCTAATCCCTTATCCTTAATCCTACTGCAGTCGGCAGCGCACTTGCAGCAGTTTTGGCGTTGCTTGTGTTATAGGCGACGGTAGCCACCTACCATCAAGTGGACCGTCAGCCTGTATGCCGACCTTAACATAAAAAAAATGTAGGACGTCCACTGCTGGATTTATTCTATTATCAAATTTAATAAATAAATAATTAAATTTTCATGTTCAAAAGACCAATAAGTTTAAGTATAGCAACCTTAAGTTTCAAATAAAATACATTTTTTTTAAATAAATTTTCATTTAAAATTTTTCAAGAAATCGTTTTCTGTAAATATCTCAAGACAGGTTTCTTTTGGTTTTACAACGACGATTTGCACAATTACGGTGTTATTACAAAAAAAAATTACTAAACTATGTCTCAACACGTGTTTTGTCAAACAGCGTCTAATAACATTTGTATACAATTTCACAGTTTAAACCCTGCCTCAAATAGTGTTTAACCTTCGCTATTACAAAATAGTGTTTGTCCTTTGACTTACCAAAACATCGCTGGGCAACCTATAGGCAACCAAATGTTGCTATTTTAAAATTATAAAATAGCAAATAGTAACAGTAAAATAGCAACATTACAAAACGTTCGTTCAACTTCATTTGGTTCAATCCGAAACGTTCCTTTCTATGCAAATTTGTTATGTGCTAATAGAATATCCTACGTAGAAAAATATTTTAAAATTATCTATATATAAATAAAACAATGACGTGTGTGATTATAAATTAATTATTGCTCTAAATACACCGCCATAAGTATGTTTTGGAACCAAAACTTACGTATATAATGAGTACATTGTACACATAGAACAGTGATCGGTTGAAAGAATGGAATGTGTTTATCGAGACTTGTCAATCGTCATTACTCATTGTCAAATGAGTATAATATAAATAAAAATTATGGAAAAAAATGGACAATTGCAATATTAAAATAAAAATTCGTGAACGTGAAGAAAATTGGGTTCAAGAATAAAAGGTAAAACAACCCGATATTTCATCATAATCATAACCACACCACTAAATACAACTTGCGAAAATTAGAGACAAAGCAGTAGACTAACTTTGAGTCTTCAACAAGTATTGACATGTATTTAAATATGAAAAGTATTATTTAAACCGTGCCTAACTCTAACTGCTTAAACACGCTTTTGTAATAAAAAAATTTCTAGACACATGTTCAATGTATGTTTATCTTTTTTGTAATAACACTCTTAATGTTTTATTTTTATTCTTACTTAAAATACATAGGTATTAAATACATAGGTAATAATATTAAAATATTAAATACATAGGTATTACATAGGTATAGGTATTAGGTATAAATAGTTATAGTCTTGCTTTGAATATTAAAGTAACAACTTAACCTTTACTTAGAACAGTGTCAGTAAGCTCAGTTTGGTCTTTCATATAGTTCCGAAATATTATTTTAATAAAGATTAAATTCGTACCTAGGTAATGTTTGCCAATAAAGAATAAGTATCTAGATATAAAAATTCTCGTGCCCACGTTCATCTACTTTCTCATTTCCAATTTAAGATAAACTCACTGTTTGATGGAATCGGAATTGGAGCGAAGTCTCTTGACTTTAGTAAAAGATTTTTTTAAGTGGGATTTTTGTTCGCGTAGCTGCGCAATTATGTTGAGTACAATAATTTTTCTCTTTCAATTTCATTTAGATATAATTTCATTTAGTTCCGAAGGAAAACAACCCTTATTGAAATTCCATAAATGAATCCAAGTAATATAATTACGATTCTGCAATATCTTAGAAAAATATGGACTAATTTATTCTTCATTAATTTATTTATTTATAATTTTCTTATAAAATTGGACCATTTAAAAGGGCTACATACAGTGTATAGCAATAATTATCATAACTTTCTTTTTGTTGTTATTTTTTTTTTTGAGTCTGTGCTGTGTATCCTATAATTTTGCTATAATAATGCTGTGCTTTCCTGTAATTTAAATTCATACTTACAATGTTTCTTTCTGTGTTGTTGTATGTTATGTCTAACTATGTATTTAGTTGGGTAAGCCTTGTCAAATAAATAAATAGCCTAATATATATTAGTTTTTTTTTTTACAAAAAACTTGAAACGCTTGCATTCAAGTTATATTTTATGGTAGTGAGATGATTTTACGGTAGTCGGCTACCATTACCACAACCGCATCGAAATTCTAAATTTAACAAAGCACATGGTTTTATAATCTTAATGGCGTGGATATTAACAACCACTACAATGTATTTAACCTTTATTGAAATAAGTAATTAATATTAATATTTATTGAAGTGAGTAATATTGAAGTCAAAAATACACTTTTCCACATTAAGTTCCTTTATATGACATATTAAAATCCATATAAGACAGTGGACAACATTTCAGCTAGTATATATTTCTGGTTAGTATTCAGCAGACCTTTTACGAGTATGACCACTAAAAGGGATTGCTTCATTAAATAGGAAACGACTTCGAGGAAAAGGATAAAGCCCTTAGGTGCTTTATTTTTAATGTATCCGGTCGATAGCTTGAATAGTTGTCTTTCGAATAGCGATTTTGGAGATATCCAAATTATTTAATTCTTGATAATACATGCATATATGAAAACACGTATCGCGAAAAATAACCTCAATTCTCCATTGTCAAATTGAAAAAAAGGTAACTACGCAAATGACAAACCACCGGGTACGTTAAATGGAGGAAATTGTGGGTTACAAGAAATTGTGTTTAACCTGTCAACAAAGTCCTTAAGGGACCACCTAAACTTTCTCTTAACCTCAACCTAAATATCTATTAAAACTTAGTTTTTATCCACTTATTCATTTAGTTTTTTTTTAGAAAGTTTGAAAGCTCGGTTTTTTACTTTTTTATTTTATGATAAAGATCAGCAATCATTTAGACGGCTACTATTTTTTTTATTTGTCCTAACGAGCTACTGTATAAATGTCACAGGAACCCTAGTTCCTCTGACATGGATTAGATTGTATAGCGAGTAGAGTAACAATGTTCACTTGCTCTATAATTTGGAGTACTTCTATACAATGGTACAGAGTAGTGATGATGGGACAAACAGTCCAATTTGGTGGAGCCAACTTCGAGAAGGAGGTCAATCATCGAATCAAAAGCTTTCGACCAATGTGTGTTGCCAGTGATGACACATGGAGCTGAAACGTGGTCTCTAACTATGGGCCTCGTAAGAAAGCTCAACGTCGCTCAACGAGCTATGGCTATGCTGGGGTTTACACTACGAGATCGAATCAGGAATGAGAAGATTTGTAGACGAACGAAAGTTACCGATATAACCCGGCGGATTAGTTAGTTGAAGTGGCAGTGGGCAGGACACATAACACAAACAAAGCCAGAGGAATTGAAAGGATAAGGAATACAGGACAGGGTGGAAATAGGGCAGATAGGTTTACGCACATATCGAACGAAGCACAAAATACAGCTGGTACTGTTTTCAAGATATGTAAGAGGGTAGTTACTGCTGCAAGTTTATGACTGCGTAACATAAATAGTGTCTTCCCACAAACAACCACAATTTATAATAATATTTGTAATAAGGGCCGCGGGTCGCCACTAGATCCTATGTATGTCCTAGTTATGGCGGAGACCTATGTCCAGCATTGGACGTCCTATGGCTAAGATGATGATGATGATGAATTGAAATAACAATTCTCATTGTTATAATAACAATAATAACATTAAATATTAGAATAACATGTATTAAAATAAAATAAAAATAAAAGCGTGAAGAAGAGAAAAACTAATCTAATCTTCATTGAAAGTATCATCAAAATTGGTACAAATATTAAAAAAAAAATTGCATTTACAATTATTAATTTATCCCACAGAACCGTTTTCATCTTTATCTGTGATGCCATAGGGAGATATCCCTATTTTATGGCATCACAGATATCTCGGACTAAAAATATCTCAGAAACGGTGGCTCGTAGGAAAAAAGTATTTATACATTTTTTGTAGATAATTTTATGATCTACAATTTTTGTCTGAAGTATTTTTATGATAAAACTTACCGTTTTGCTGAAAATCGCAAAAAACTCATTTTTTCGACCTTTAACCATGAATAAAAATTTTTGCAAAAAGGGGAGGGATGGGGAACTTTCTGATTTTGTTTATAATCATATTTTGAACCATTTCACCGATTTTCAGCTTATTGAGAATTGATGTAACTTCGAATGTCTAAATTGACCGGATTATTTGGAAATAGTAATTAATGTTACTTAGGAAAGGGTTAATCATTTAATAACATAATGATTATTATAATAATTGTTATGATTTTTGAGATGGTTAGAGTTCTGTTGCCGTTTCCTCAAGGATCTGGAAAGTATCATCCATCCATCTGTTCCTGTTCTTCTACTGTGCATTGTTCGAAGTAACACAGTCTCTCCCTTATTCTCTTATTTTTTGAGTTTAATTTAGGTAAAACGCTGACCATTAAAACTTTTTTTTTATGTTAAGATCGGCAGACAGACTGACGGTCCACTTGATGGTAGGTGGCTACCGTCGCCTATAACACAAGCAACGCCAAAGCTGCTGCAAGTGCGCTGCCGACTACAGTAGCATTAAGGATAAGGGATTAGGAGTGGAAATGGGCTCTGGCATCCCTTACTCACTCACCGAAACACAACAGCACACGTGCTGTTATTTCACGGTGGTCTTCTGTAAGAGGGTGGTTACTGCCGCCAGACGGGCTGCCCAAATGACTGCGAAATGCAGTGTGCTCTGCCACTACCCATCGAATAAAATTATTTCAAATACATTTATTTGCAACCACGTCTTCATGATTCACGTATCCAGCTTTATGTAATAAAAGTTATATCGGAGCATTTATGGAATGAAAGATATAAAAAGGTTTCATATGCGGTTTACTCAGATCACTGACCCAACGACAAACATAAGACCGTGTGATAGCACAGTAACGTTTGATTACATAGACACTTTGTTTGGATGTTACTCTTTCACGCAAAAAATACTAAAAGGATTTTGATTACACCGTTTATAGATCCAAATAATAAATTTATTAAAATAAACAAAGTCGCGTTCTAAACTACCTTATATAAATGCGAAAGTGTGTGTGGTTATATAAATAGTTGTTACGCTTACACGAGAGAACTGCTGAACGTATTATGATGAAACTTTAAAATAATGTAATGTATACACAGGTGTCCCAAAAAGTAGTGATATAATAAAGCTAGGAGGTAGAGGATCTCGAGGGGTATCCGAATCACCACCATGTATGTCCTGCGTTTTTTCGTATTTTACGAGTTATGTTTTTTTTTTAAATTTTTTCTACCACGAGGTTTTTAATTGTAGTGACGTGAATTATTGGGATAGGTGCCTGATTTTTTCTCTCTAGTAAGCTGAAGGACAGGCTAATCCGGCTCAATAACCTTTACTATCATTAGATCTTGGCAAAGGGTCAAAAATTTTAAATGACAAAAAGAAATTACTCAATATTTTTTTTCAACTTTAAAAAAAGTGTATGCACATAAAAAAAATTGTATCGATTTCAAAAACTTCCTCTATCTGTGAAGTAGCTATTCTGCAAATTTCATTGGGCTACTCACAAGACTTCGTAAAAAAAATTATATGAACATATATGTTTGTATTGTTTATTCAGAATAACAATATAAATATAACGATATTCATAAAATTTTAAAATTACAAATGACCTTGTTAGATCTTCATATAAAAGCTAGTTCGGTAATAAATACAAGCGTAGTCGTACTAATAGGTATGTATTATAAATGCGAAAATTTGTATGTATGGATGTTTGTTATTCTCACGTAAAAACTACTGAACGTAATTCGATGAAATTTGGCACACAGATAGTTTATTACCGGGATTAACATATAGGAAAACTTTTTATCCCGAAAAAATGTCAGGTTCTCGAGGGATTGTTTAAAAATATAAAAATTTCGGCGCCACCTTCGTCACGGCGATAACGATGTCGATCGCTAATCAGAGGTTAGGTTTATATCTAGTTAATGAAAGGTAAAGGTAAGGCCTAGGTTATACCACATACTAAATATAAGATTTTTATATTTTCCATGCCATAAAAAATGACAGATGAATGTTCATTCATCTGTCATTTTTGTTATGATTTTTTAAATTGCAATTTTGTACATTTTAGGTAGAATTATTTTTTAATTTTTTTTTAATCCACTTTAAAGTATTGCAGTTAAAATCACTTCATTGAGTTCATCGCATAATAGGGGATCGGACAGTTATCAGATTAAAATCTAAAATGTACTTAGAAAGAAAATATATGATTTTTTACGATTATTTGTGGAATAATAATTTAATATAATTCATTTAAATATTTTTAAATGAAGAAATAAAATAATATTATTTACAATATTTTTAATCTATACTGAAACACCAATCACAGTGCGTGACGTCATTTGTGGGCAATCATTGTCTTATGCCAATGCAGCTGTTTTGTTATGATATGACCACAAATGACGTTACGCGCTCTCAGATGAACTATCGTGGCGTTTTGGCGGCATTTTCAAACAAACAATATTAAAACATGATTTTGAGTACCTAAAAGGCTATAAATAAATAAAATAGTATTTTTTATGAGAAATAAATATCCATGAAGATTAATTTAAAACACTTTCTGAAAATTTGTCCGATCCCCTATTCTCAAGTAATCTGTTTGAAAAACCTCTTCATCTTAGTCTAGTTTGAAGCTAATTGGAACTTGTTTTAAAAGTTTATAGCATTTTACTGTACTGACTAACGCCGCTGCAAGCTCCAGAGGATTTACTAAATGGCTGTATAAAATGAATTGCGGCCAGTGTACCGTCCCGGGTGAGGCGCAATTTAATATTGTCTCCGGATAAATTTAATTAAGATAGCAGGAACGACAACTAAACAAATTGTTACCCAATTTATGTAACCATAAAAAACATACCTCTCTTTGAAAATCTATAGAAAACATACAGATAGAGATTTATTTTTAATTTTTCTAAAAATTAAACTAGCTCATAATATTGTAAATGTTCTCTCACGGCTAAATTAACAAACCCTTTAGGATAATACAATACTATTATTATATTCGGTATTACCAAATTAGTGTACTGGAATCTCATTAGGAAGTGAGATTTTTTTGATTTTTTTGTAGTTTAATATGTTGGGCGTGTGTGTTGTGCTGGTGTTCTCGCAGTAATTTGTGTTGGTGACTGGCGCCGAGTTGAACTTGTTCATCTGGCGGACATCTGGACCTGGATGTATCCGTCGAGCAGGTAATGCGAGAAATTTTACGCCAACATCTTTATTGCAGTTATAGCTTTCCCAGGCGTTAGATGATCCCTCGGGAACAGTGCTTTTTTTCTGGATGAAAGGTAACCTATGTCTTTTCCTGCATTCCTGACAACGTGTATGCAAAATTTTATGATGATCGGTTAAGCGGTTTAGGCGTGAAAAGGTAACAGACAGTTTATAATATTAGTATGGACTAGCTGTGCCCGCGACTTAATTCGTTTCTTTTTTAATCCCACAGGAACCTAACATTTTTCCAAAATAAAAAGTATCCTATATGTTAATCTAGGTAATAAACTATATCTCTGTGCCAAATTTAATGCAAATTTTTGAGTGATTAAGTAAACAAACATACAAAAACTTTCACATTTCTAAATTCCTAGCGACCCACCCCCGGCTTCGCCCGGGGTGCAATTTTTATATATAAGAACATTCCCCGTTTATCCCTCTTTCCATTAGTGAAAACCGAATTAAAATCGGTCTACCCGTTCACGCGTGATGCCGTGACCAAGGGGATTCATCTAATATATAAAATTCTCGTGTCACAGTGTTCGTAACAAAACTCCTCCGAAACGGCTTGATCGATTTTTATGAAATTTTATGTGTATATTTAGTAGGTATGAGAATAGGTCGTAAAGTATTTTTCACCGTCCTACCCCCACCCCCCATTATTTAATCGCGATTTTAGTATTTTTGTATGAACAATATCCAAAAAATTTACCATCGTTCATTGACGTGAATTAAGTATCGCGTCATTTTGACATATGGTTTGAAAATAAATTTGGACCCGATAAGTGGCGCCACAATCGGGTTACATTATTATTTTCTGGTTCGGGCAGGACAACGTCTGCTAGATGAGCTAGTTTTAGTGAGGTAAAGTTTGGTGAGGTAAAGTTTGTATGTAGGAGGTAATCTTCCAAACTACTCATCCGATTAAAAAAAAAATTCACCAATAGTTAGAACAGAATTTCAGAATGGACATAGGCTAAGCCGCTGGGTGAGCTATCTTTCAACAACCTACGCCTTTATGTCAACGGAAAGCAACAAAATTCCGATATTAAATTCACCACAAAAGAAATATAACACGAAAAAAGGTAGAAAACTGTTTCATAAAGCACATTTTGGTTAAAAACAACGTAAATTATTAAACAGAACAGGCACCTACATCAAAGGAAAGCGAGCGGTGGAAGGAGGTTCTATAACAACAAGATTAGGTTACGTTAAAAGAAACGTCAGAAAAAAATAATGATGAACAACGGAATGAACTAAACAATTTCGTGTTGCTTGGTAAAACTTTTATAATATTTTTTTAATAAATAACGAGGTGTCTGCAATAAGATGCTCAAAATTGTGTAGATCGAGCTTGCTACCTAAATACTAGGCACCTATAGGAGCTGTCAAATGTAGCTGAGGTTATTTTTTTATGTTAAGATCGGCAGACTTGATGGTAAGTGGCTACCGTTGCCTATAACACAAGCAAAGCCAAAGCAAGATTAAGGATAAGGGATTAGGAGGGGGATAGCAAATGGGCTCTGGCATCCCTTACTCACTCACCGAAACACAACAGCACACATGCTGTTATTTCACGGTGGTCTTCTGTAAGGGGATGGTAACTGTCGCCAGACGGTCTGTACAAATGCCAGTACTTTCCAGATCCAGACCAGAGTCAAATTTGAAAAGTTAATTTTTCGGAGTTGACCCTGCCGGGAATCGAACTCGGGAACCATAGAACAGAGCTTTAAGGCAAGCACCCGAACCACTCATCCAATGGGTTTTTTTAAACAAAAAGCTTTTTGACTAGAACAATTTTTGATTGGCACTATCAAAAAATTATTCTAATCGTTATCGATTGGAATCCTTTTTCGAATTGAGTTTGTTTCAAAATGTAGATTGGCCTTGAGATATACGTTTGAGCTTTTCACTTTTTTATATTGAATCTTTATGAAATATAGTATTATTCTTCTTTATTTCAAATTTATTGAAAAGACTTTTGTAAACAAAGTCTTACCAAAGTTATTTGAAGTTGTTGAGGCCTGAGAATGAAATCCCTAAAGTAATTTTATATTTTCTTGCAAAAATTGTTCTAGTAAAAAAAGCTTTTTGTTTAAAAACCCATTCGATGAAATGTAAGGGTGCTTGCCTTAACGCTTTGTCCTGTCGAACAGGGTCCCTGGTTCGATTCCGGATAGGATCAACTTTGGAAATAAACTTCTCAAAGTTGGCTCTGGTCTCGATTTGAAAAGAACCTCAGGGCACACTGCGGTTCGCAGTAATTTGGGCAAGCCGTCTGGCGGCAGTAACCACCCCCTTACAGAAGACCACTGTAAAATAATAGCATGTGTGCTGTTGTGTTTCGGTGAGTGAGTGAGGAATGCCAGAGCCTATTTCCCTGTCACTTCCTAATCCATTACCCTCAATGGTCGGTAGCGGATTTTTATCACTTGTAGCGTTGCTTGTGTTATAGGCGACGGAAGCCACCTACTATCAAGTGGACCGTCAGCCTGTCTGCCGATCTTAACATTAAAAAAACTTTATAGATATGGTAACTTTATTTATACATTTATACATGTGGTAACCATAATATACCGAAAGTTTCCTTGTATTTTAGTCAGAAAGAAGCAAATAAAGGTATATAACAATGTTATTACGGACTAGACGTAGTATAAGAACCATTTAAAGAGCTAGCTAGTGAATTACTAGCTACGAGTACTTCTGCTACAAATTCGTATTTGTAAAGTTCATTTTGAAGAGAAGTTTTGCATGCATTAGGACTACATAAAGAACTACTTTTAAAAAGCGATTTTCTCTTAAGGCCCCCGGTATGGAAATTTTTATGAGGAGTAAAATGAATACAAACTTTAACTAAAAAGCGTTACGTTATCTGTCACTTTGACATTTGTGCGACAGCTGACGCATGTATTTATGTTCCCTAATTCAATTCTCTGGGATTATATATAAAAGCAAACGTCGAAATCGAAAACGATAGCGCGTTTATAACCTGCTGGAGCAGCGAACCTTGTCATCGAAAAAAATGAATCTATTTGAAGTTATAAAACGTAGTGACATCTGTGTATACCGAACGAAACTAACACAACTTTTGCTGGAACACGTGACACCTGAGTATGCAGAATGTAACTAAATAATAAAAAGTAATTTTACACGTTTAAAACATTATTCATAATAATGTTATTGTAATTCATATAATTTTCATATCTAAATAACGATAGCATTTAAAGTAGACGGTTTTTTGGGAATCATACTTAATAATATAAATATTAGGTAAAGGCTTTGTGAATATGTTGGCCTTTTTGTTACTTACAAAAGGGTTCTAACCGGTTTTGTGCGAGAATTAAATTGTTGAAAATTTTAACACATCCGTGCTGTACCTACTGGAAATGTTCAACATTAATACGGTTTAATATTATATAAATATAAAGAGAGAGAGAGAGATAGAGAACAATTGGTAAATTTGTTAATATGTGGAGAGTGATCTGCGCAAGCACTGCCTATTTCAATGGTAATGATTATATTTGAAAGGTTTCGGTTATTATATTGATAAATCGTGGTTAGGGTGCATGCCTTAACGCTCTGTTCTAGGGTTCCCGGGTTCGAATCCCGGCAGGGTCAACTTTGATAGGTCAACTTTTCAAATTTGGCTCTGGTCTGGATCTGGAAAGTAATGGCAGGGCACACTGCGTTTAGCAGTCATTTGGGCAGCCAGTCTGGCGGCAGTAACCACCCCCTTACAGAAGACCACCGTGAAATAACAGCACGTGTGCTGTTGTGTTTCGGTGAGTGAGTAAGGGATGCCAGAGCCCATTTCCCTATCCACTCCTAATCCTTTACCTTTAATTCTACTGCAGTCGGCAGCGCACTTGCAGCAGCTTAGGCGTTGCTTGTGTTATAGGCGACGGTACCACCTACCATCAAGTGGATCGTCAGCCTGTCTGCCGACCTTAACATAAAAAAAGGTTATTCCAGTTGAATATCATCTCAGCCGTAAGAAGTCCAGTGCTGAATATAGGCCTCCCCCATAATTTTCAAATAGGACCGATGGATATATGTATTTATATCAATCAATCAATCAATCAATCAATCAATCAATCAATCAATTTATTTGTAACTTATAAAACATACATTTAACAGACACAGAGAAAAAAGAAATAACAGTAACAGCAAGAAAGAAAGTTACAAAAAGGTCCCTACTCAGCATTTTGCTGGCATAGGTATATAACTTATATGTATATATGTCATTTATACATATAAGTTGGGTTGCCATACGTCCCGTATATACGGGACTGTCACCGTATTTGACCATCCTATCCCGTATTACTACATGTCCCGTATTTCGACAAAATATTATAATACAAGAAGTAAGTGGCGAAGGGCGCCCGCCCGAACGCCGCCCGGTGCGGCAGAGTTCGAGGGCGCACGTATGAGAGGTGGGGCAAGTAGACGGCACGGTGGCTTTTGAAAACCACTACGGTTGAAGTCAGAGGGTATCTGTTAGGAAAAAACACATAGTTGGTCTCTCACTATACACATGCGTGCTTTGTATGGTGTAGTTGAAAAGCCGCGTGTCGGCGTTGAATGTGTTATGAGTTTTGGGCATCGGAAGAGAAAACGTCCCGTATTGGTAACATCCCCTAGAAGTTATGGCAACCCTACATATAAGAAAATCGTAAACGAGCCGTGTCTGTACATTAAATATTAAAAAAAAAAACTATTTGTACACGTTGTACCCGAGGTCAGAAAAAAGGTTTTTGAAATTTTTGTCCGTTTGACTGTTTGTCTATGGGTTTGTGCATGTTAATCTCAGAAACGGTATAACCGATTTGAATGCGGTTTTCGCTAATGCATTGCAGCAAGCTATAATTTAAACTCCTCCAATTGCACCCGGGCGAAATTAGGTAGGACATTAGTATGGACTATACTAATGTCCACCTAATTTCGCCCGCCACAGGAAGTGGCTGGCAACTTGTATATTATGTTTGTTTACAACAATATCATATATAACATATGGAAAAACCAGCCTTCCTATATACTTTGACGTAAGTTAGCATGTTTTTTTCCACCTTTGATATCTGCTACCTGTAAAACGGCCCCGCTTTCAGCTTAGCGAGTATCCATTCCTTTCTAAGTTTATGTTATACTACCAATCCTAAAAATTTCATCTTTCCTAACATCACGTAAGTCTGGGGTGACTGGGATCTCACTCTATTAGGTTCCTCTGGGATTTTCGAAAAACTGCAGCGCATACGAAGTCGGGCTTTAAGTCAGAACGAAGTTCTCAATAAATGTTTCCATTAAATAGAAAACAATTTATATAGCAAATTGAGTATAGGTCGTTTAATGGCGATGCGTCATCGACTTGAGTTCATGTAAATGATTATCCAAACACAATCATATAAGTGTTGGCCTGGATCCGTTTATCGTATTAAGACGGTTTTTATGAGGCCGTCAAAAAGCCGAAACGCGTTACTTGTTTTGCGTCAAGAGTTTTATGTGAAAAATAATAACTTTTTGATGTCGCCTTCGAGACTGAGACTTGTGAGCGGACCGCGACGGTTTATATCCCAAGCTGAAATTTCGATCGTAAAGAAACTCGGTCGATTACGTTTTTCCTACGCTAATATCGTCGCATTATTACAACTTAATCTACTTCAAAGGATTTATTTCGGGTGGGAAGTAGACTAAACATTCGTTTTACATTTTTGACAAGTTCATTGGACGAGTGGTTAAGGTTAATTACCTTAACCAGAGGTTCGGGGTTCGATTCCCGCCAGGGCTAACTTTGGAAACGAAGTTTTTAAATTTGGGTCTGGTCTGACATATCTTTGAAAAATTGTAATTCCTTAGGTTTGAATTAAATATATGATTTATGGTTTAAAAAAAAGTACAATTTTTTAAACAAGTTATAGTAATTTGTAGGGTGGTAGCATGCCACTTTTTAAGATACTTAAGACACTTGACATTTTTCTTTTCGAATCTTTGCCAAACATTACAGAACCTTAAGATGATGGAAAATTAAAGATATTCGAGCATTCCCACAAGTATTCACTGTTTGATATGCGCCAATAGCGCTATGATTATGATGATGATAATGATGAACAGATATGAAGTCTTAAAAGTTTTCCTTTATGTTAAGGTCGTCAGACAGGCGGTCCACTTGATGGTAGGTGGCTACCGTCGCCTATAACACAAGCAAAGCCATAGGTGATGCCCACCATAGTAGGATTAGGGATAAGGGATTAGGAAGGTATAGGGAGAAATGGGCTCTGTCATTCTTTACTCACTCACCGACACACAATAGCATACATGCTGTTATTTCGCATCTTCTGTAAGGGGGTGGTTACTGTCGCCAGACGGGCTGCACGAATGTCTGCAGAAATGCAGTGTGCCCTGCCGCTACTTGCCAGATCCAGACCTGAATCCACTATGAAAAGTTCATCTCCAAAGTTGATCCTACCGGGAATCGAACCCGGGACTCTTGAGACAGAGCCAGGCCTCTGTCACTCCGTGTGTGCCGTGATATAATTGCCACCGTTTCGCTCACATTGAATGTGCAAACTCAGTATGGCTGTCGCGCTCCTGGCGTGCGTATGTCGCGTTAATATTTCACGCGTTTTTGACTGGTCGCTCGCATTGCGTGCTACTTACAATGTACTTCGTGCAATAAATGTGTGTGTGAACTGACTGATTTATTGATTATTATTATTGACTAAGTATTATTAATTAAGTGAAAATGACAAGCCGGGTAAACTGTTGCGTATATAGATATTTAAATACATTTATAAAATGTAAACTGTCTTTTTTTAATTTACCAACTGATTGTGAAAGGTAAGTTATTGAAGTTTTATTTTTTTATTTAGGTAACAATTAGGTATAAAAAGAAGCTCATAGTTCAGTGCAGTAGACGTTAATTACATTGAAGTTAGGTAGGTAGGCTCAAACAGTGGAATTGAAGGGAATACACCCGGCTACTATTCTGATCAATTTAATAAAAAAATATTAATTTCTCTACTCCATGTCCATGCTTCTCTTCAAAGTATATTTTAAAATTATTTGTTAGATTTCGTATTTATGCTGCAATTAAATTTAATAACTGTTATTTTAAAGAAGGGAAGAAATATATGAGACATTATATCAAAGTAAAACTAGTTTGATTATATTAGTTTCAATTTATCATTTACAATACAAAAATGTTGGTAGTTTTTTATTTTTAATATTTGTGGCAGCCTTACCGATTGACCATTAAGCAACAGGACAACGAATAACATACCCTAACGCGTGGCGTCAAGGCACAATTTAGATCGCGCGCGGTCGGGCTTGCCAAGTTTAGCTATTTTAAATGTCTGCTTTCTTCAAGATCCAAGGAGTGCAACTTCTGTACGCTAGTACTATTATTTATTCTGTGACAGAGCGTTAAAATTTAACCATTCGACTAAGGGACGCGTCAAATCATAAATGCAATTTTAAATGTCCTCGGACTTGTGTTATGTCCAGCTAAGTAGAGAACCGAAAATGTTATCTTCAAATGTACCCATTATAGCCTTGTAAATATAAATTTCCCTTGAGTAAAATTCCGTAGGTTCCGTAATAAATAATGTTTTTGTTTGAGGTAAAATAAAGCTGCTTGGAAATAATAAAGGAAAACAAAATTATATAATATGTAACGTAAGGTTTCTTATTTACAACCAACACTGCACTCTACATCTTTAAAAGAATTTCCACATAGAGGAGTCCAAACAGCTTTGACCTGATACGTTTCAAGTGAACCTCATTTTGCAGATGCAGATATTACGAGAAAGGGTTTCCATTGCGAATGGTCGTCGTAAGCAGTAACTAATGGTACAATGTCATGCGAAGTTCGTAATGCACTCGCAAATAGTATTTCACGGTCGGTGTTACTTAAGGTAACGCAGATGTGCTGTTTTATAAAAATGATGGATAAACCTATTTTGCAACAAAATCACAAATATTTCATTCAGTCAACTAAATGGTAGGTGATCACCGTCGCTTACCAACACAAGCAATGCCATGCCTTAGTTGGATAACCGATATGGGTTTAAGAGAGTACACGAAAATTGGTTTTGGTATCCCATATTCACTCAGCATCACAAATAGCACACATGTTTTTTTGTCATGGCGGTCTTCTATAAGGGGTTGGTTACCGCCGTTAGACGGGCTACTCAATTTATGACTGCAAAACGCAGTGTTCTGCTGCTATGTATTAAAACACACTTTTTCTTATTACAATGTAAAATTGGACGTTAAACTAAATTTAATATTTACAAAAATCGTATCTGAAATACTGAAGTAATGTACACAGTAACCGAGAAGTAGATAATAATCTTTTAGAGACAATTTCGGAATCTATCATCAGTACAATGAAGTCTAAAATTCTTCAATTGTCGCTGGCAAGCGATTGTTCATTGTTATAACTCATTACGTGAACTCTGTTCGAATATTAACAACTTTTCTCAGTTACTTCGACCTCTTGTGTGTAGGTGTGAGGAGGAAATAAAGCGTAACAATAAAAGAGGATTAATTACCTAAACGGCGGGTCATTTATGATTATCCCTTTGTAGCGTCTAATTGGAAAAGTATTTATAGATAGAAGTTTTGTAAGATAATTTATATAAGACTGCCAACAATTTGTATGTAGATAGAAAAGACTATGTAACAAACTCGTTTTGTAACTGATGTTTTGTAACATTCACAAGGAAATGTTCAACGTCAATTTTAGAGAGTTAGGAAAATTATACTTAATCTGTGTTTTTCAGACAAACAAATAAATAAAGTTTTGAAACTTATGTGGCATGATACCTTTGGGTATGGTGTTCAAAACTCACAACTCTCCCCACCCCTCCACCTGACGCTACACGCCCCCTCGACGTGAAGTTTGTCCCCGTTAACAGTTTATCTTTTTTGCGAAAACTATAATAGATATAAAAAAGTGTCAAAAGCAAAAATGATCCTTATTAAATTGTACACAAAATATGTCCTATATCTTATTTTGATAGGCTTGACAGTTTTCAAGCTGTAGCTAGTTAAAAAATGATAATAAAATTTATCATCAGATTAACGACAATGTTGTCATTATTATTGGAATGTAGTGAATAAAAATCTGTAAGTGAAATCATTAAAACCATTTTAATATTATAAACGTCCAAAATAAGGAAAAAAAAACATTAATCAACAGTCCCTTCATCTTGCTCAAGCTCTTCGCAATCTTGATTTTTATTAAAACAGCTTAGACCCTGGCAACTATTATATACGTAGTGTAGCGCAGGTCAATTTTAACGCAAGTGCATCTTTTTTCGCAGCCTTGCTTACGATATCAATTAAAGTATTGAAGCCGGAGCTGGTGCTTGTTTTGTGTCTGTAGGATTTAAGAAAGCGTCGGTTTTTGTCCAGCTCCATTCTTCTGGATTTAATATATTGCCCAGCCATGCCAGAATTTGCAAATAGACCCGCCTTGAATACTGATGTGCCGCAGATGAGGTAGGCGGCAGTTTTGATAGTACCACTGCACTTTTTGCTTGCCTAACAAGTTTATTAAATAATATAAACCTGTGTTCATCAAGGCTATTTTGTGATGGCTTCGCAATGAACTTTTCGCCAGAAGTATCGATTTGCTCATGAGTGGCGTTTTTGTTGTTGAAGATGCCGATAAAGTCCTGCTGATCTTTTCTTTTAACTGAACAGCCTTTTCCGAAAAATGAAGAAGTTGTATCACATCCAGTCATGGTGTGAATGAAGAGAATAGAGTCTTCACATCTTTGAATCAAGCCTGTATCAGAAAGGCTTGAACTGTATAGTCTGCTTTTAGCTGTACCTTGGCTCTCTTTCAATAGGTAAATATTTTGTTTAGCGGGAGTCAAAGCTAAGGCAAGAACCAAAAGATCGACATCTTGCCCAACAACCACACATTTTTATTCCTTACAGATTCTTCAATCATTTCTAGCGGCCGCTTCTTCTAATAAAGTCTTCTTTAATTTTAACGAGCAGATCTGGTAAATTTCTTTACGTTTTTCAACTTTTTTCTTTTTTTCGGCAATAATGTCACAGTCTTCAGCACACAGCAAACATTTTTTTTTATTATAATCAAATGATGTTTTTGCACGCAACTGTATTTCTGGTAACTTTTCTTTCTTAGAAACATTGACATTCTCAGTATTCCTATCTCTCGTATACTCCCTCCTGCATTACACCAATACTTCATGCATTCACCAACGATAAACTGCATAGAAGACAGATCAAGGTAGCGCTTGACTACTATTTCACCTGATGTGAGGTGCAAATGCGGCCGAAGGTTGACCACGCTTATCCCATTTGCCGATTTACCCTGGTTTTGAAGACCCCGAGGTTGTAGTCCTGTGGAAACACAGACGCAGGCAATGAGTTCCACTCCTTAGCAGTCCGAACAAGGAAGGTGGAACTGAAACGCTTCGTGCGTGGTCGAGGAACATCGACCACGAAGGAATGAAACCCTCGCCCACGCCTAGTGGTCCGCAAGTGGAACGGTTTCGGTTGGATTAATTCGTACAGTTTTTATTAGAATATGACATGTTTCAGTCACGAACTTCGCTAGAACAAAACGAATATTCAAATCATACTCATAAAACGTGTCACGTAACCATACAACACTTCTAATCGCAACGATGGATCGCGTATGTCTACAAGGCTTTCCATACAGTTCCCGCCATAATAAAATTCATTTTTTAAACTGATTGATGAAGAAATTGAGCAGGCAACGTAACTTTTTGGTTTTAGTCTATTTAAAAAAAATATATAACCTTTTTTGTTGCCCATTTGATGAGGATTATTTTTGCTTTTAACACTTTTTCCGTATGTGTAACAGTTTTCGAGAAAATGTGAAAAAACCGATAAAAGGGACACATTTCACGGTGTCGGGGGGGTGTAGCGTCAGGTGGAGGGAGGGGGAGAGTTATGCGTTTTGAACACTATACCCAAAGGTATCATACCACACAAGTTTCAAAACTTTATTAATTTGTTTGTTTTTCCCATACATTGATCACATAGAATTACTGTACTAACATGAAAATATTGAAAGTTGAAAGCATTGGCTTCTGATGATAATTAAACTTGATTGTTACTTAGTTCTTTCTTTAAGATAAATAATAATGTTTTACTAATAACTTACCTAATTTAAAGTTTGAAGACTATTTGTATTATATTTTTATAGTTTGAAAAGATATCACTGAGTAATAAGGGCTGGTTACTTAAATTATATTGATATAAATGATTGTGAGTTAAATTATATTGATATAAATGATTGTTTCAGATAGTAAGTTAGTGTTGTGACTTATTAGATGCCTTTCAGTAAAAGTTCAATATCGTCATAATGAAGTCCGAGAAGCCAATTCCGAACAATAAGGATTTACTCAAAACAATGTATGTTTTGATATACAAGTTGCATTATTCTTAGTAAGTACATGTTTTTAAATAACAGAGCTTTTTTGAAAAGTGAGGCAATTTTTACCCTATAGGTTAGGTAATCATTCTCTACTTCTGTGACATCCGTTACTCACTCACCGAAACAGAATAATGTTACTTTGGTGGTTAAGTTCTTCTGTAAGGGGGAGGGTGGTCTATTTCTTTATCTCATTATGTAGAACCCATAAAAATTGACTTTGATTATGATTCTAAAGAAGATCTAAAACTTAGTCAATAAAAAGCAATATCATTTTAAGACGGAAACTCAATTGTTGGTAGAAAGTAGTTTCAAATGCAATTCGAGTTAAGCTTAGAAAAGTCGGAACTTGGCGTCTAACTTTATTAAAACTTTACGTTACCGACATAAGTTTCGTACCTTGTTCACTACTTTTGCACCTACCGATATTTATTTTACGATAATTTGTACAGCCCGCTATTAAAGAAATTTAGTATAGTTTTTTACGACCCTGTAAGGAAGGAATTGGCTTAGTATTAAACAAATATTCTCATCTCACTTTATTCTTAGAGGTAAATATTTATAGAATTAATCTATACTTAAAATTGTTTGTTCTGACTGATTTATCAACGCACAGTCAAAAATAATATGCTAGATAGAAAGCTGAAATTTGGAACAATTTATTTTATGACGTAATCATCCGCTAAGAAAGGATTTTTGAAAGTTTCAACTCCGTGTGAAGCCGGTAGGGTGGGTTGAGGGGGGGTGTTGCTAGTAAAATATAATTTAGCGCGATGCTCTCCCCTTTGAAGACTTGATACACCCCAAACGAGAGGGTCGAAGCGATGGCAACGGTCTCCCGAAAGCTAAAAAAATTAAAATTTTGACCACCCCTCAATGCCAGTCGTTACTTGGCAACGGAGCGACGCAGGCCCGCCGTGTGTGGGGTCATTGGAGAGGTCTCGAAGAGACGAATTTTCAGGTCACAACGAAATTAGGTCGTTTACGGTAAAATCTCGGCAAGTGTGCGTCGCAGACGACTCGAGTTTGGACCGAACTTCGAAAAATACTACTCAGCATCGGTAACGGTAACAGGTAAACTCCTCGAGTTGGAATTATTCGTGTGTCGTTATTATTTGAAAGGTCATAACGAGGAGAGGTCAAAACCAAAACTCAGATCCAATTGGAAAGCTCCACGTCACCTCACACAGTCGTGACGATGACCCCGCGGGTTACTTGTAGCCCGCGGCACCACGCGAGACACATCTGTGGCATTGTTTGTGATATAGGCGATGGTGGCCACCTACCATCAAGTGGACCGTCAGCCTATCTGACGACCTTAATATAAAAGACCCCTATTGCACCTACTTAAAAATTGGTTTACTATTTTGGTTCATTATGGTTTCCACGCGAACGAAGTCGCGGGCAGCAACGAGTGCATAAATAATTGTAATTCTGAAAAATGAAAGTAGTAACGATCACAATAAGGATCTATAATGCTCATATAACTAGAAAATAGAAATTGCAGAACATCACAGGTTTTATGTCACTGTTGATAAACGAGCCGTGTCTTACATTAAATATTTAAAAAAAAAAAAACAATTTGTACACGTTGCACTCAAAAATATAGTTTTTAGAATTTTTGTCTGTTCGTCTGTGCGTTTGTGCACGCTAATCTCAGAAACGGCATAACCGATTTGAATGCAGTTTTCACTGATGTATTGTAGCAAGGTTTACAAACAAAAAAGTTACGAGCTATACCGAACATCACGTGTACGAAGTTGCGGGCTCAAATAGTATACAGTATAATGATTGACTTTTTTTTTGCATGGATTTTGATACTGTTTTTAATGAAAACAGTATTAAAATGGATTTTTTAGAAAAACCAGACAGAGGCGGACAGAAACTTTATTTTAAGAGTATAAGGTATAATATGTATGTATAGATCTCGTTTTATATTCAACAGGACTTTAATGAAAAAAAGATTCCATCAACAAACGTTTACAAAGGTAAACATAAAGTTGTATCACCAAGTTTAGGGAGGTTCTTTTCAAAATTTTAAGTATTGTACCAGCTCAACATAGAAACTATTATAGAAAGTTTTCTTACGTAACTTAATTTAACAGAATAAGTAATCAGAGTAATAGAAATATTTGTCCAAATAAACTTGTTTTATTCCTCTACTTGCCGAATTTGAAGACAAATCTTCAATTTCGTCCTTGGAAGTGAAATGTTTCCTTAAAATATTAATCGAACTACCGCATATTCGACGAATAAGAAAGGTTAATATATGTTTACAATCGTATCTGTATATCTATTGTGTGGACCCCGGGTTACAGTGGCCCGAAGTGTGAAGTCCCTTCCTAATCCCTCCCCTTAATGGTCTCTCTATGGTCGACAGAGGACTTGCGGCACCTGTAGCGTTGCTTGTGTTATAGGCGACCGTAGCCATCAACCATGAAGTGGATCGCAAGCCAGTCTATCGAGCTTAGCATAAAAAAAAGGAAAAAATGTAATAACGTAATAAGTAGATCCGCAAATGTGCGAAATTGAGAAGGGCTTCATATTTTTAAGTTGACCTAATATGAATAATTGACCTATAATTGACCTATAATTGACATGGAATTAACAACCAGTAACAACCATAAATACGATATAGTTTTTTCCTTCCATATTTAATCCAATTTTACAATATTACAATTGCAGCTTATTTTGGAGGCTTCAGTATAATTATATAAAATTCTATCATACAAATAATCACAATTGTATTTATAAAACATTCCGCCCCCGGCTTCGCCCGTGGTGCAATTTTGTTTATATATGAACCTTCCCCGTTTATCCCTCTTTCCATTAGTGAAAACCGAATTAAAATCGCTCTACCCGTTCACGCGTGATGCCGTGACCAAGGGAAATGGGAATTCATTTTTATATATAGAGACTAGCGACCCGCCCCCGGCTTCGCCCGGGGTGCAATTTATATATATATATAAATTGCATATATATAAACATTCCCCGTTTATCCTGCTGTTCCGAGGGACGCAGGCGAAGTCGCGGGCAAAGCTAGTATACTATATCAATTATGAATACTAAAGGTATGAGTTGAGTTCACAGCATGCTGGCAGCATTAACTCGCTATACAGCGGCATTACATACAGCCAACACTTATCGCTCTATTAACAAACCGCGATTCAGCAATATATACACAACTGAGATTAAATTGAATTAATTAACGAACATTAGTTAGAATTAGAGCGGCACTGTAGCTGCGGTGTAGCGGCAGTGCGTTTGATCTCATTTGTTTAAGAGATCAAGGCTGTGTACATTTTCGATATTATCACTCGATACTATCGCCAGATAAATCGCTAATAGGTTGTTTGGGGAACATTATTTTTATTGTTGTTTTAGATCCATATTAATAATTATCAATCGGCAAATTGAGGCTGCATGTGAGAGCCTTAAATCGCTAAGCAAGATAGTGCCAAGCACTGGAATCGTTTTTTAGTGTGGCTGTGATCACGGAACTAGAGTCGCGACGCAAAGAGAAACTAATAAATAAGCCGAACCTATGTTTTATATTTTTAATTCCTTCAAAAGCGAATTTACATTTACGACTTAAATAAATAGCGTATTACGAAATAAAATACAAGTAAATTTTTCTTCGTAGCTCTTTTAGTAGCAGAAGAATAACATGTTTTTCTGTACAAAATTGTTTATTCAAATCGAGTTACGGATGAGAATTATCACTTTATAAATATAATCACGTTCTTAAATTATGTACAGAAATCTTACCTTTTCTTGACGACCGCTATGAGAATTATGTGTTGAGTGTTCTTAGTTCCTCTTATCGCCCTGAAACAAAGGCAAAACCGTTCATTAAAACAAAGAAGAAGTATTAAAACGAAGTGGAAAATAAAACCTCTGTAATTTTAACTCGCTGATTTTATCATAAAAATGTTTTATATTTAATGAAAATAACTTGAGCGCTGTACGGGTCATAATTGATAAGAGATAAAAATGACATACCAACAGATTCGGTCAAGTTTAGGCATTAGCATGAGTCAAGTGCACCAACTCTTAAAAAGTACGAACTACATATGACAAGAAAACTCTTACTTTTGAGGGAGCACAACTTTTTAATGAAATACCCTTGGATATAAAACAGGCAAATTTTTTCGGAGAACTTAGATCCAAGCTGTTGAAGCATGTTATTTTAAGTGTTTGAATGTCAGTGATCAAATTTGATTTAATTTTCCTTTTTTTTTGGCTATCTGTTCAATGTATCGTTACCTATTTAAGTTTTTTTTATCATAATTTCTCATGTAAGTAGCTATAAGCTTTAATGAGAATAAAGAAATATAAACCGAACATTTATGTAGGTGTGAGGAAGCTTTGCGCTAAATGGATACCCCATAATTTGACAGTAAATAATAAACGCCATCGCTTAGATTGGTGCCGCGAAATGATTGAAAAATATAACGGAGGTGAGTGAGTCAAATGCTGTATTTGACATCGTCAATACAGGAACTCGAAACCCAAAGACAATCTGCATAATAGGTGTTTCCTTCGAGGATTTACTAACAAAATTGATGAAGGGAAGAAGTGAAGGGAAAAAGATGCCTCATCTTTTGGACGGACGGGACATATTGCAACCATTGCGTTAGGTTAGTTAGAGGATCAAACGACCGTTACTGCAGGCTGGTATATTAATAATTGTTTGCCAGTTGTCTTGGAAAATGTTCGACAGAAGCGCCCAAGAAGTAGAATCCTTCATCACGACAATGCTCCAATCCACTTCGCAGACGAACAATTGAGTATTTGACTATGGAAGATGTGGAATTAGTGAGTCATTCTCCTTATAGTCCTGACTTGGCACCTTGTGATTTCTATTATTTTCAACAATAAAAGATAAACTCTTCGCTATATGAGCCCTAAAGATACAATGAAAGCGTTCGAAAACGCCGTGAAAGAGACCCCTAAAGAAGAATGGGCCCACTGCTTCAGTCACTGGTTCCATCGCATGCGATGGTGCTTATGGAGATTACTTCGAAAAATAATAAGAACACATAGAGCTTCCTACATTATTTAGTTTTCGAGTTTGTAAAAATGTTCAGTGTTACCCTCGTAATGTAATATAATTAGTATTCGTTTCATAGGTTTACTCAGGAAATTGAATAAAAAAATGGTCTTATGCACAAATTAAATTCGATTAAATTAGATAAATTAATTAGATTAAATTCGGCCTGACGCAAAAGAGGGGTGTTATATGTTTGACCTGTGTAGCAGCGTAGTCTGTCTGTAGCAGCGTAGCTCCCAAATGATTTTTTTTTTGTTTGAAGGTTGACGTGATCGAGATAGTTCTTAGCTATAATTTATGAAGATCTGTTCAGGCGTTTGAAAATCATCACCTCATTTACTAGTTGACGAAGGTGATTTCACTAATTTCCACAAGTTCGATTGATGTGATATTTGGTAATAGTTACTTCGGTGGTATTTCAATGACATGGTAACCTTGATCTGATGCGGCAGCACCAAGAAGTCTGCGGGATACCCAACTCCTCAGAAACTTAGAGCAGATGTAGCGTGTTTGAGTTTAATAGAAAGTCGGGGGTTTACAATTTTTTAATAATTTTAACTGGTTTAATTTAATTGTATCGACGTGTATATTACAGTCGCGCTAACAATGTAATTTAATTAATTTTCTCTCAGTTAGCTCACAATTCCAAATTTATTTTAAACTGAAGCATTCCTTGTATATTTATTCAAATTCATTACACTTCAAATGCAAAGGTTTAGAATTTAATATTTTTATAGAGAAATAGAAAACGCATTAAAATTTTATATTAAAATTATAGTTTTCGAAAAGAAATATGACAGTCCTTTTCGAAGTAGGCTATCGTCGCTTATTTAGACAAGCAACATTATGTTATGAGTTGCATGTGCGCTGTAGATCTACATAGAATAAAGAATAAGGGATAAGGAGGGGATAGGGAATAGTCTCTGCCATCCCTTAGTCACTCGCGTAAACACAACAGCACAAATAATGTTATTCACGGTGTCCTACTTTAAGACAAAATTAACGTAACCTAATAACCTATGAATTAAAGTGCAATATTGCACAACAAATTTTTGTAGCTTTTCCGAGATAACCAAACAGATTTAAAATAGAAAAGTTTTTCTTAAATATTAGGTAAAATATGGAAGAAGAAATAAAAATAGCCGATTAAAATTTAACTACAGAACTTAAATTAATTAATAATCTTGTCAATAGTTGTCACTGAAAGGCAGTAGAATGACAGTCTGACAGGAGTAGTTGATATACCTAACTATATTTTTTGTTTAATCTTCTAATAAATAAAATTCTCGTGTCAAAGTTTGTAACAATACTCCTCCGAAACTGAGGACCGATTTTTATGTTTTTTTTTTGTATATTTGGTAGGTATGAGAATAGGTCGTAAAGTATTTTTTATCCTCCTACCCCCACCCCCCATTTTTAATCGCAATTTTAGTATTTTTGTATGAATAATATCCAAATAATTTAACGGTCGTTGATTAACGTGAAGTGTCGCGTCACTTTGACATATGGTTTGAAAATAATATTGGACCCAATAGGTGGCGCCACAATCGGGTTGCAGAATTATTTTTGGGTTCGGGCAGGACAACGGCTGCTGGGTCAGCTAGTAAGTATTATAATAATTAATTGGGGTAAAAGTTGTTAGTGGGCAACATTTAAAATTGCACACACAAAGGTATGGCCATTATACGACAGATAGGGTTACGTACACATCTTCAGCGAACTGGCTTCATTTTCTTCGTAAGGTTTTTGTTCGTAAGGGCTCTGTCTATCGTTTTTCTTGGTCTGAGCTGGCTCTATTGACAAATGGGTTGAAAAATTCATCCAACGAAGGACTCTACCAAATGAGACGAATTAATAAAATTGAGACGAAATATCTTCTGAAATAATACAGGTAAGTATATAAATATTGTAATAATCATGACTAATTATTATATGTTATCTACCTATATTAATCTAGTTCTTCTTGTGACATGTCGAGTCGCTCTTCATTCTACATTCGTTTACTTGTCCTTGTAATCTTGTGTTTTGTGCCTTCAAATTAACCTTATTAATCTTCGTGTTTCCCGTTTAATTAAATATTCAATTACGTAATGAAATGAAATGAGATGCTGTGTCTTCAGTACACAGAAAAGTTTATAAGTATCTTGAGATCAACTTTTTGTTAGGGAACAATCCTGTCTTCGGTTTCAATTATGTTCTAATAAGACCTGGTGCCTGCGAGTTCGTCGGCGTTGTAAGATAAAAAAAATAACTCCTGACAAAATAAATAAGCAATGTGACGCCTGACATCTTTATTGCTGTTATACTTTTGACAGTCGTTGAATTTTTATCTTTATATTATCCCTCGGGAACAGTAGTCTTTTTTTAAGTTTTTTTTATTAAAGATGAGTTCACTCTTGGCAAGCATCTATCCTTGTAGGAAAGATGAGGCCGACGATGGAGCGAGCTCATCCAGAAGATGCCTATTCACTCGAACCTTCAACTCATTTTTTCCTACTAACATCTCTATATATAAAAATGAATCCCTATTTCCCTTGGTCACGGCATCACGCGTGAACGGGTAGACCGATTTTAATTCGGTTTTCACTAATGGAAAGAGGGATAAACGGGGAATGTTTATGTATATAAAAATTGCACCCCGGGCGAAGCCGGGGGCGGGTCGCTAGTATTCTATATTTTTGAAAAAATCTACTTTTGATATTTTTCTTTTTCAATGTTTGAAAATCAAACCTATTTAAATACAGCCAGTATTTAAGTACAAATTCATCAACAGTGGAAAGGTAACAGACAGACAGATAAAAGGATTAATTTAGTATTATTTGAAAAGTAATATGAATAAACGGC
This sequence comes from Bembecia ichneumoniformis, assembly GCA_910589475.2. NCBI lineage: Eukaryota > Metazoa > Arthropoda > Insecta > Lepidoptera > Sesiidae > Bembecia > Bembecia ichneumoniformis. Next base: position 7,166,409 of record OU342538.1, on the reverse strand, counting down.
ATTGGTGTATGACAAATGATCAGGTGTGCAGTGATTTATTGACGGCAAATGAAGCTAATCGCGCCAGCGTTATATTGCATTTGTCCCCTTGAGGGACGTTTACGTTAGTCAGACTAGTTATAAATGGATATGAGTTATTACTCCAACCACACAGCGATGGATATAAATCTATTTCTTTTTTTTTTGTTAAATATTTATTTAATAATTTTATTTGTTTCTTTTTGTATTCGTTGTATTTTTGTGAGACCAAGTCGACGTAGAGCTTAGGTTAAGATCTACGTTTTCGGGATCATACCGCCTTCCCCTTTCTTCTATCGGACATGCAGACGCACGGCTGGTTACCATCCTCACCTTGTCGAAATTCCTCTAATTCGAACCAAGCTCTTTAAAACAACTTTTTTAATGGGCACTGCTAAGGATTAGAACTCCCTGCCGGCGTCTGTATTCCCGAGCTCATACAACTCAAATCTTTTCAAGGTTCGAGTGAATAGGTATCTTCTGGGTGAGCTCGCTCCATCATCGGCCTCATCTTTCCTACATGGATAGATGGTAGCCAAGAGCAAACCCAATTTTAATAAAAAAAAAAAAATCTTGTTATCTATACTAATATAATAAAGACCTAAAATGTGTATGTAGATGGAGTTCGGATAAGTAGAACTACTCATCCGATTTAAAAAATTCTTTCACCAACAGTTCGAACAGAATTTCAGTATGGACATAGAGTATATACATATTACTCCGTAAAATGAAAATGCTTTGTCGTGGTAATCGAATTTGCAAAGTAAAGCGACGAAAACTGTCGAATGAAAACGTTTTTTTTTCGAACACTGCTTTAACGGTGAAAGATATGTGATTGATTTCTATGGAAAAGTTGCAGAGCTTGATAATGCCTACAAAAAATTAAGGGAATTTGTTCAACTTTTATATTTAAGCCACAAAAACTGCTTTTTGTTATAAAAAAATAATTAAAATTGTTAGATGATTATTGGTCACATTATCAACAAAATTATAGTCCTTATCAAAATCAGCAAGTTTATCGTTACAAGCATTTAATACACGTGATTTTTGCCACTATTGCATACGTTTTGGACGTATGGTTAAAGAGATAATACTATTATGTAAAGCGCGACCGGCCGTGAGCAAAAACAGTACAAAGTCGAGACATGTACGCTTAAATACTAAAATAAATAAACAATAAAGATTAAATTAATGTCATAACATATAAGAGAACGGGCCGCGGACAAAGCCGCGAGCGAAAGTAATACAAGAAGTTTACGAGAGCTTCCCTTCACAATCATTTTTCAAAGTGAAATTAGCCAACGTAAGTCTACATGGAAAAAGCCACTGAAGAAGTTTTTTAAATAGTTAATCTATACATATAATAAAATCGTTAAAGAGCCATTTTGTACACGTTGTACTTACGTTACCGAAGTAAAAAAAAAGTTTTTAGAAATTTTGTCTGTTTGTCTTTGCGTTTGTTTGTACACGCTACTCTCAGAAAAGGCTTAAACAATTTGAATGCAATTTTCACTGATGTGTTGTAAAAAGCTTCCGGTAACATTTAGTGTTGGTTTCATTTATATCGGTTTACAAATATAAAAGTTATACGCTATTCCGTATACTGCACGCATACGAAGTTGCGGGCTCGGCTATATTAAAAAAGAAATTCACTGTATTTTTAAATTGTTTAACACCATGTAACACCTAGATCAAGACTTTTAGGAAGCTAGATACACCATTTATAACTGAAGAGAACGGCCGAAACTATTTTTATGATGTTTGATTTGTTGATTTTTTCTACGCCCCGAATAGCAGAATAATTATTAAAATATCTGAAATAATTACAACAAAAAAAAATTGTGAATAAAATTTTGTATGGAACAGGTTTTTATTCTAAGGCGGTACGAAGTTCGCCGGGTCAGCTAGTTTAGAGATAAAAAAGATTATTATGATCGGTCGAAATCTAAAATTTCTTTTACCCAAATATCCATAAAATAAAAGGCAACGGAAGAAGGGTTGAAAGTGGGCGCTCGACCTTATTGAACAAAGGATATGGGACAAAGTGGGGATAAGGTAAGAGCTGTGCCACCCCTAACTTACGTACAAAAACAAAACAGCACGTGTGCTTTTATTTCAAACGATGAAAAATAGGATAGACGTGCTGGCCAGTTTGCAAGTGCAACTGTGAAACACAGTCTGACCTACTAGTAATAATAAAATATTAAATAATGAATAAATAAAATCTAGATTTTACTAAAAATAAAAATACAACTGTTTACAAATATTACCTATACATTATATATACATATAATAAAATCGTAATTAAAAAAAAAACAATTTGTATGCATTGTGCCTATGTTACAGAGGTCAAAAAAATAGTTTTTAGAATAATTCTTGTCTGTTTGTCAGTTTGTCTGTGCGTTTGTGCACGCTAATATCTGAAACGGCTTAACCGATTTGAATGCAGTTTTCATTGATGTATTGTAGCAAGGTTCCCGTAACTTTTCATTCCAATCGGTTTACAAACAAAAAAGTTACGCGCTATACCGTATACCACGCATACGAATTGGCGAGCTCAGCTAGTAAAACATATATATAATTGGATTTAATAAAATGCAAATATCTGTACTTGAAATAACCTACTTGCGGCACGAAAATCTAAAGACTTCTAAAGGACCGATGTAATTTAAAACTTATGAGTCCAATTAAACTTAAACAAGAACACCCTTTAACTTGAGAAGTTGCTTTTAAATAAGTACACTAGCGTCCGACGCCCGGGTTTTATCATGACGCACAAAAATAATAGGCATTTAAAAGTGTTTTAGAAATAAATGTTCGGATTTGTCCATTTATTTGAACTAATAACGAAAGGAAACGGGAACTGGTTGTCAACAATCCGGTTGGCTAAAAGTTTTTAAAGGTACAACGCACAAAAAAATGAGACTAAAACTTTTTAACGAGCTCCTTAAACTCAAGACGGAAAATCGTGAAATGATTCTGCATTTTTCAGCTGGTAACAATAGACGGCCCCTTCCCTAGGCGGTTTGACGGCTTAGAAAAAGACCCCGTAAAAAGGTCTCTATTTGTCCTTTTTGACGATCCATTGGAAAGGTATTGAGTATTTTAGTGAAATAAATGTGAAATGTGAAATAATGTGCCCTGCCACTGAGTATAATAACTACCTTAGTGGCAGGCACATTGCGTTTGCAGTCATTTGGGCAGCCCATGTGGCGGCAGTAACCGCTCCCTATTCTACTATCGGCAGCACACTTGCAGCAGCTTTGGCGTTGCTTGTATTATAGCCACCTACCATCAAGTGGACCGTCAACCAGTCTAACAACAACATTACATAACATAAGTTTATAGAGAGTATATAAAATAAGGTTATATAGGTGTCTGTCGGCTGTTAATGATGAAGAAGGAATCAAGAAAATAGAGTTATACACACAATAACACAAAAGGATTGAAAGAGAGAGAGAGAGATAGCGAGGTGGTAGATATGGAGAGAGAACGAGAAACGGAAGATATAGAGAGTGTGTTCGAGACAATGCGTATGGCATGGAAGTTGGTCTGCGTTTCTATGTACAGGCGGCAATGAAAGAGTAAAATAATTAATTTTCTTTGTTGAAATCAAAAGGTGTCTTTGTCGAGGGTTTTGTCGAGTCAAGTTCATTGTCTAGTTCGGGTCTTGTTCTGTCAAGGCATTTAGATCAATCAACGGAGACCAATAGAAAGTGAGCTATCGATCGGAGCGGAAAAGAAAGATAGACACAAACAATTTAGAAAAGAAATGTTTTTGTATGTCTTAGGCCTTAGGCAAATAGTGAAACTAAGGCCTAAGGCCTATGTCTATGGAAGAAACTTGTAATACCTATGCAATAAAATGAACGAAAACCAAAATTTTAGAATCACAAAAAATAAATTGCGTCGTATAAAAAAGACGTTAAGAAAGTTTATTCCTGATGAATGAATTTCCTGTTTTGCTATTTCCTTGTTCAGTTATACATTTCTCGAACCAACGCAAACATTTCATTAAATGAAGTCGAAATGTAAAGCAATAAGTGCTTTGAATTGAATGAGTAAATGGATTATATTACGGCAATTTTCTAGGAATCCTTTGATGATAATATTATTATCTTTTTCATGTACTCTTATGAAAGACGTTCAAATTAAGCCTTACAAAGGATCACTGCCTTTCAAGGAATTCAACCTAAATGTTAGGGCGGCACTGATGAAAAAGTTTGTTCAATTAAAAAAGTTGACGGATGGTTGTTGACGTATTTTATTTTTCTTTTGTTGACGTGATAGTCTACTGACAAGACTGACAGTCTACTTGACGGTGTGTGACTGCTATCGTCTAATAATAATTTATTTGCGATGACCATGGGTAACTGATACCAGATATGACGTTTAGTTTTCTTGTTCCTTCATGACCAACCGATAAATATGCAAATCTTGACATCTTGAAACTCCAAATCTCGAATATTAAATTTTTGACTGATTAGTTTTCTTATTTCATTATTATTATTTTGACTTTCATAATTTCTTAATTTTTAAGTCATGCTTTGTTTCTCGCTTTTATCTGCTTTATGTTGACTTATTGTTATAATTACTCACAATTTTTTTTTCAATTACCAAATATTTTTGAATTCTAAAACTCCAAGCTCAACCTGACAAGAAATGGAAGGTATAAGAAGAGAAATGGAGATAGGAATTTCCCCACTACTTTTATTATATTTACAAGCTTTTGCTAGCGACTTCATATGTTTATCTTTATAAATATTATTATTATTACTGTAACGTTTAAATATCCCTTGAGTAATTTTTGCGTGACAAAAGTAACAAACATAGGTACATCCTTCTTATATCTAATATTAGTGGGATTTAAAATTACCTATATTATGGTAGACAGGGGAGTACCTATTACTTCATATTTTTTTACTTATGTTTAAATTTTCTCAAGGTCCACTTAATGGTAGGCGGCTACCGTCGCCTACTATAACAGAAGCAACGGCACAGCTGCTGCAAGTGCGCTGCCGACTTCACTAGGATTAAGGATAAGGGATTAAGAGCGGATAGGAAAATCCCATATGACATAAAAATAGAATTAGTGTACAATTTTACAAAATAAGTCAATTGGATTTTGAATAATTCTCTAGAATCGAAAATGAGAGTAATCATGAACTTTTGATGTTCTTTTACAGTTGAAATATTAGTTTAAAGAAAATAGTTAAGAGAGAACATGTCACTTGTTCGGTAGGTATGCTCCCGTTATGATTAAATATTAAAATATAGTATTAAAATTAAACTAAGGGTTCAGCAAGCATTTTTTTACTAAAATATAGTGCGGGCGACTTCGTCCGCGTTAAAAAATGAAAAATATAACACCCTGAGAAATCTTTATCGCTGTGACGACGGTGGCGCCCAATTTTTTTATATTTTTAGATATCACTCGTATCCTATATATTAAAAAGTATCCTATATATTAATCTAGGTAATAATCTACCTGTATCTCAAATTTCATCCAAATTCGTTCAGCCGTTTTTGCGTGTAAGAGTAACAAACACCCACACGTACATCCGTCCTCATAAACTTCCGCATTTATAATATTATAAGGTTATTTTTATCTTAAAAATATTTCTCAGAACTGCGATTGCAGATATAAAAGTTGTAAAAAAGACGTCTTCTGTATTCGTATTACGTTATGAAGCAAAAGAAGAATTTTCTTATTCAGTTTCATTTCGTAGTACAGGTAGGTAATTACCTAACAAGCTTGCGATCAATATCATTCAAGATGTACGAAAAGGAAAAAAAAATACCTTGGAAAATAAAGTTATTTGTTAAGGAAAAAATTAATTTCACATTTTGTATTTTATTATATTGGTTTTTGTATAGGCGTAAGTATTTACAAGTGTATTACCACGTATTACGACTCCCTGTTAGTAAAGACCATTCCTCAATGTTTGGAGGCAAAGACAGGACAGGACTTGTCATATAATCTAATAATGATGTTCATTACGATATTAAAGAAAATCTTAATTTCCCTTTAAGCCACTTTAAAGCCACCCCTCTTTAAATGAGAACATCTTAATATTGTAAGTGCGGAAGTAAGTTTGTCGCTACCTTAATGCTACCTTAACTTTTTTTATGTTAAGGTCGGCAGATAGGCTGACGGTCCACTTGATGGTAGGTGGCTACCGTCGCCTATAATACAAGCAACGCAAGTGCGCTGCCGACTGGAGTAGGATTAAGGATAAGGGATTATGAGTGGATAGGGAAATGGGCTCTGGCATCCCTTACTCACTCACCGAAACACAACAACACACGTGCTGTTATTTCACGGTGGTCTTCTGTAAAGGGGTGGTTACTGCCGCCAGACGTGCTGCCCAAATGACTGCGAAAACGCAGTGTGCCACTACTTTCTAAATCCAGATCAGAGCCAAATTTGAAAAGTTGATATTTCAAAGTTGACCCTGCCGGGAATTGAACCCGGGAACCCTAGAACAGATCGTTAAGGCAAGCACCCTAACCACTCATCCAACGGGCTCGTCAAAACTACTCAAGCAATCATCATGATATTTAGCATACACGTTGTCAGGGATACAGGAAAAGACATAGAGTACTTTTCATCCACAAAATTACTTCTATTCCCGAGGCATTATTTAAAAATAAAAATAAAAAATTCAACACCTGACAAAAAAAACATGAGGAATAAATATTGAATGAATGTTTTAACACCTAAGAATAAGGGGCGCGAAAGAAGTCGTATGCAAAAGCTAGCGATATTTATATTTTCCTATTATAACTTCAAAACAATATTAAATTTGTTTGCTCGGGTTAATTTCCGAAACGAGTTTGGACTTCTATTCAGAGATTCTACACACATCTTGTATTAAAAATGTCATCTGGTATTTACCATACCTATGGTCATAACAAATAAAGATTATTATTATTTATTATTATCTTATAAAAAACGGAACCCTTATAGGATCACTCGTGTGTCCGTCTGTCCGACCATTCCCCCCCCATCTCCGAAACTACTGAATCTAAAATTTAGGAAAAAAATACAGAAATTAGTTTTCTACTTATAGATTATAGGAAAACCTATAAGAAGTCCGTGATATTAAAATAACATGGTAAATCAATATCGTACGGAACCCTCTTCACGCGAGTTCAACTTTTTTAAAAGAATTTATACTGGAAAATTTTAAAAGAACTTTTCTTTCTTTTTTTTTCACGCGCAGATGATTTAAGACCGGCAATTTAGTAAAAAATCAAAACTTTATGACCTTTTTTTCGTTATGTTTAGGAATGACTTTATAAACATAGTCGCACTTTATGCTTGAATTTAGTAATGATGCAGTTTCTCTGACGGAGAAAGAAGACAACGAAAATACTCATAGTGACGAAAGAATCTTGCCCGGTAGTGAGGTACAAATATTAACAAGATTTATGGTACAGGATGGCACCCAGTGCTTTGTGTAGAAAAATCCGAGAGTTTCCACACAATTAGATGCGAACGGGCGTGTTTGATGAAGTGAAAATGCGTAGATTGAAGATCCAAGTTCACGCTTCGGTACAATGAGAAATTGTCAGAAATTACTACCATTGTGTATACTGTTTTTAAGTTGACTGGCATATGTTTTTTGTGGTATTTCTATTTTTTTAAAAATGCACAAAGTAAAAAGCTACAATAAGTAAACAGGAAATAAGAGAATAGACAGATGGGATATCGTAATTCTACAAATATTTTAAATGCGAAAGATGTAATCACATGACTCCTTACTGACTAATAATATTAAAACCGCACTGCGGATTGAAAGAAACCCAAAACACTAAGATAAAGGTCATCTCTCAAAAGTTTCCATAAATGGACCCTACAAGGAATCGTAAAAATAACTAAAAACCAAAAACTAACAGTAAAATAAACAAATATTGCATATTTTGTAAATGTCTCCAGACTCTACGATAAGCGAACTTTGAAAAACGAACTTTCCAAATTTGGCCCTGGTCTGGATCTGGAAAGTAGTGGCAGGGCACAGTGCGTTTCGCAGTCATTTGGGCAGCCCGTCTGGCGGCAGACACCACCCCCTTCAGAAGACACGTGCTGTTATTCACCGTGAAATAACAGCACGTGTGCTGTTGTGCTACGATGAGCGAGTAAAGGATGCCAGAGCCCAGTTCCCTGTCTCCTCCTAATCCCTTATCCTTAATCCTACTCTAGTTGGCGCCGCACTTGCAGCAGCTTTGGTGTTGCTTGTGTTTGTTATAGGCGACGGTAGCCACCTACTATCAAGTGGATCGTCAGCCTGTCTGCCGATCTTAACATAAAAAAAGCGAATTGGAGTCTCTAAACTCGACACAAAGGGGATTTGATAATGTAGCTATCTATATATGCTTTTTAAATAAAAAACAAAGGAAAAAAATAATGTTTATCGACGTGATTCCCGAGATCCTTGTAAGCATACCATTACTTTAGGTTTAGACATAATTAGATAGACGATAAAAATATTAATAACATTAGTACATGTATGCTATAGTATACCTACTTGAACCAATTCATATTGATTTCGTTTTATGTACACTTTCACCTAGCTAGGTCCACGCTCGGTAATGGAATTTACCGCTCGTATCTATTAGGTTGCTTTTTTGATCCTCTATGGTGACTATTTTTCCATTAATTCCTGAAAGCCTGAATAAATTGCATAGGTAACCCTATTTTATTACCTCTCGAGACGCTCATAGGACTTGGAGTCTCCGCGTGGAATAACGTAAAAGTTACGCTTATACCTTTCCTTTTATGACCTTAAAATGGACCTCTGACTAATAAAATAAATGTTATAAAGTTTATTCCGAGGGAGAGCAAGGGGCATATAACATCGGAATATATTATGATAATATAATAAATTGTTTGCAAGAGAAAATTTGATGTCAGTCAATTTCGTTGTATTTGTCGTATGTACGCCATATGTTTCTTACTATTATAGCGTTATTTACTTATATTTTATTTATTTAGCCTAACCAAACATGGCAAATATAAAATTTCTGAAAAAAAAATGCTTGGTTTAGAACAGAAAACCCTCTCGCTTCACATACATATTTGATATGGCGTTTTCCAATACACTGTAGGTCATGTATTGAGATGGGATACTCTATTAGCAAATTGCATGTACGGCCGCCATATTGAAACATGTCCAATTTGACGTTATTGAACTGGCAACATCGCAAATTGTATACATTGATTGAGGGACGACAAGGTAAGGCCTCCGATATCGTGTCTTGAGAATGAAGTAGATACCTTTATTACGGCGTAACATGTTAAAGTATGCCGCAAGTACAAAAATCACTTGAAGAATACTACGAAATACATTCATTATGAAAACACTTGTAAGTACGTTATTTTTCAATGAAATTGTCTTAAATCAGAGGTTTTTTTCTATTTAAGGTACCTCCCACGGTAATAATTAATTTCCTATATAGATAGATTTATGACATTAAATCTATCCCACGCACAGTCTTTTTCGTAGTCATTTGGGCAGCCCATCTGACGACAGTAACCACCTCTTTACAGAAGACCACCGTGAAATAACAGCATGACATGTAGAATAAGTAGAATAGCATGCCAGAACTAATTTCCCTATCCTTTCTTAAACCTTTATCCTTAATATTAAGGTCGGCAGTGAATTTTCAGCACCTGTGACGTTGCTTTTGTTTAATAGGCGACGGTAGCCATCTACCGTCAAGTGGACCGTCAGCCTGTCTGACGAAAGGTTTCATGTAAGGATATAAAAAAATTACAAGTTGTCTTAGTAAAAAGGTTTCAAAAACCAATTTGAAAAGTACAACGATTATTACTGTAATAGGTAGGTATATGTACTGAGTATTAGTCTATTTGTATACGAGTGTATTAATAATACTATAAATATATAATACTAGATAATACTATAATATCGAATCATATACGGCAGCGTTATGATTATTTCAGCGTTAAAGAAGAAAGATCATCATTACTCATTCACTTCTTAAGAGACAATTTCTCACAACGTTTTTTTTTCATCGTTATTAAAGATTAGAAAAGATAAGGAACAAAGTAAATGCTTCTTCGAAAATAGGAATTCCTCAAACACAGAAGGCTATATTAACTCATTCTGTTAAGGTGGACATGGGTGTTGAGTTGTACTCATTCTTTAAGAAGAGTTCGAGTATTCGGTCGTCAGAGGAAAAACATACCACGTAAGAGTGTGAAACAATGTGATTGGAAGAACGTACCTTGCCAAAGCTAACGCGTCAAGCGCTTGAGACTGTCTGGCATCGACGATCATGACATGTGGCAATCGCGTGTCTGCGTCACGGCGGAGGGATTCAAGTGCTTCTCTTGAACAACGTACCACGCGTGCTTCTCCGCCGGAACGGGCGGTTGCGTTGCAGGCCGCGGAACACACGCGCGATGTCCGCTCCGGAAATACACATAACAGCTGCAAAAAGTATATAAAACATCGTTAATAAGAGAGGTAGTGGATTTTATAAGTTTGTATAAATATATGTTGAGGTTTTCTATTATTTTTCGTTCCTAATTAAAGTGAAAGCTTCTTTAGGCTCGTTTTGCTGAGGAGTAAGTTTTGCCGACCCATATTGGAGGACGCCAAACCAAAGTATTTAAATTTTTTCATAATACTTTGTACCTTAAGAACGTATTCACAAATATCAATGGTTTTTCGGTACCATTTATATATCCAGGAAGCACAACTGTAGAGATACCATGGTATAAAATAAAAGGTAATGTATTCATCTCTAAAGATAGCTAATAAAAACTGGGCAGCCCAATACAAAATTTTCACATAAATACATTTTTACCATCGCAAGAATCGCTAAAAATATCGAAAAATGGTGTCTGGATAGGTACATTAATAGCTAAATCCGCTGCAAATTTTAACATGAAAATAATAAGAAATTGTAGCTTATACAGTCTTCTATACGTCTAGCTTATTATTTTGTACTCAAATAAATTACTTTTTCATTTCTGAGAAAGAATAGACACTAAAAAACGCACTATATTTTCTCCATACATTTTTCTAAGGGATCGCACTGCGACCTCTTTCGCCGTAGGTTTCGTTCGCCATTCCCCGCTCAGACGCGGTCATGGAAGTACGGGTGTATCGCCTTTTTTTCTAAATTATTAGAACGACAAAGTTCCAAAGTACACCGTGCGGCTTCAATGTGTGTGTGGCACTTTGCTGTAGTGTGCTGGCGCAGTTAGCTGAATTCGAGTGTGTCAAAAATGTAATTACGTCCTTAAGCCCTTTTAATATAATTCAAATTTCATTGTATTATGCTACGGAAACAATCAGCGTGATGCAGCATTCCGTAGATGTGGAAATACAAGAAACTGGGTTTTAAATCGCGGGCCAACTTTATCAGATTACTATATAATTTTATTACACGTCATTTTATTACACGGGCAAAGGCATTTTATTGATCATCAATGTGAAGAAGTATGTGCGTTAGGACATCATGCTAATCTATTGTAGATTTCTGGCCTTGTACAGGAGGAAGGCTTCCTTAAGATATGTTGTTCCGTCGCAGTTAGAACTAGTGTGTATTATTTATTTCTAATGTAAATGTAGACTGTAGATTTAATAGGGATTTTAACCTGCGTCTGTCGTTTCAATAGCAAAGATTCAATCCACTGGACCATTACTGCCGAAAAAATCACTTAACAATATATATTTTTACAATAAGATTAAATTGATTATATTAGGTTGGCTGTACTATTTGTATCTGGCTGGTTTTGATAACATTAAAAAGGTTACATTTCAAAGAAAGAAACAAATTAGTAAAATGTTGTTTCCATCTATTTTTAATTTATTTTCTTTCTGTCAAAATGTGTGAATTTAAATTAGATACATTTAAAAAAATTATTACAAAAAAGGAAAAATGCAACGCAAGCCGCGGAAAAAATTCATGACGTTTATGGACCTAATGCAGTGTCAGTAAAAGTAGACCAAAGTTGGTTTAAGCGTTTTCAATCCGGAAATTTTCATGTTAAATGTGCACCTCGCTGTAGTCAAATTTAACAAATGGATAACAAAATGTTTAACAGGGTAGTAATAACAGGATAAGAAAAACAATAACAGAAACATTGAATGCAAATATATCGAACACAATGAACTCAAGGATAGTCAGATCTCGACTAATAAAAATAGTGAAACTGTACTTTAAATTTAACTTGGTTAATAAATTTAGTACAGTGTAAATGGAAGTTATGTCATATTTTTTCATTGCTATTCAAATATCTAGTTATTATTTGTTATTTCAAGTACATACAAGTCAGAAATTAAGCACTTTTAGGCTGATATCTTAATTACCAAAAAAGTTATTAGCACAATTTTGGTTATAATGGTTGCAAATGACCTCAGCTATGATTAGTTTAAAAGATTACATCGTTATGCCAAACACATATACTGTAATTAAATGTAAAAAAATAAATATACTTCTTTAATAAATGTAAATAATTAAATGTAAAAGTTATGGAACGAATTGGCACATATATACTGTAATTAAATGTAAATAAACTTTGAAAAAACTCTTGAGTTTCCATATAAAATGCAAAGAAATTTCCCCAACCTATTATTTAGTAAATACGGGGAAAACTGCACTCCGCAATAATAAAGTGGGCAACCAATGTTGAAGATCACCTTGAAAGGACAGCATTTGTGCTGTTTCCTTGCGTGAGTAAGGGATGCGAGAGCCCATTTGCCTCACCTTGTCTTTCACAATTTATCTTAACGGGATAAATAAATATGAAAATATATTAGAACATAGAGCACTTGCATACTACTTGCATATATAATCATAACTTGCCTCTAAAAAAACACAAAGTATTACTGTAGCTTGCATGTTGGTTATATGACGGTAGCCATATGCACCTGTCTGGCAAATTTCTTCATAAAAAATATGCTTTAGTTAAACATCAATTTGCTTTTCTAAAATAAACATTGCGAATATGCAGATGCTACATTATTAGGGCACGGAGCCGTAACACAGCAAGAGCAAACCAGCTTAATAAAATTATAGGGCGCATCGCCTCCCAGCGCAGGTAGCAGACATTTTTAATAAACCGTTTCATTAAAACTGCTACGGGACTAATTGATAATAATGTGCTTCGTCCAACGAACAACTTCGCCACTTTATACCGAAAGTACACTTATTATATATTTACTGAAATTATTTCAAACAGTTCAACAGCTACACATTTCAGCGCCCAAAGATGGCGTTGATACATATAGTTAAATCGTAAACGAGCAGTAAGATTTAAAAAAAAAAAAAAAAAAACAATTTATACACGTTGTACTTAAGTTACCGAGGTCAAATAATAGTTTTTAGCATTTTTGTCTGTTTGTCTGTGCGTTTGTGCACGCTAATCTCGGAAAGAAGAGAGAGACCCTGAACCCTAATTAATGTAATTCTTTTACCTTTTAAGTGGACACGTCTTTGTGTGTTTAATGAATCATGCCTAATGTCTAAGTCTAAATCAAGCCGTAAATACCTACATATATTTACTGATTTAACATAACAATAAAAAGTATACTATTTATTAGTTAATAAACATTTTAATAAACATTTTGTTCGCGCCTATGTTTTTATTTTTCTTCGGAACGCGACACTATCATTAGAGATGAATACATTACCTTTTATTTTATACCATGGTATCTCTACAGTTGTGCTTCCTGGATATATAAATGGTACCGAAAAACATCGATTTCGATTTTCATATAAGGCCGTATGGAAATTTTATGAGGAGTAATGTTTGATACAAGCGTTAACTAAAAGCGTTACGTTATGTCACTTTGACATCTGTGCGACAGATGCATGTATTTGTGTTCCCTAATTCTATTCTATTGTAGTATAAACACAAAAGCACACATGATGTTCTCTCACTTAAATGAATTATTGATCTACGAAAGTTATGATTCCACATTATTATGTTTATCGAAAAAAAGAATATCAATCAGTTTTGCATGGAGATCAGGTTGATCACTTTATTTTCGTTTTAACTTCGTTTTAATGGTTGAAACTTGTACCATTAGGTAAGAAGAAATTATAGATTTTACTGGGAAAATATCGTGTAATTAGATATTGAACTTTGAAAGTATTAAAAAAAAACTGAATTGCGCGTCATTGATCGAGCATCCAGCAACGTAGTGATGTTAATGTATTTTTTCCAATGTTACCCCATTTACAAAATCTGAAATTACTGAATAACTGAAATTAAGACTAGGCTAATTAGTCTAGACAAGACTACAAGAAATTACTGAAATTAAGACAGATGTTTATTACCAAAATCTCGAAAGTTAAAAAATATGGCCAGGTTTTGAACGATCTCCTTTGCAAGTAAATTTTGAACAGTAATAAGGTTGCACTAACTTTTAATAAACGTTATGCACCGCTAACGTATTTTACGAAAGCGAGTCTGAATTAATATTACAGCCACCATACTGTGTGCATGATAAATCAATCAGCAAGCAATATCGCCTCCGGCCACTGTTTTAATAATGCAAATTTAAAGCGACGTGTTTACAGGGAAAGAGATAGGCGTTTAGATCGTGCAAAAAGGAAGTACTTGCCTATTTTAGCCAACATTAGCCAAATGGTTTACATTTACCGAAAGAGTACAATTAAATTTTATAATAAAAGTAGTATTGTCTAATAATTTTGACATTAAAATAGTAAGTACTTAACTTTTTGTCGATTTAACGAACTGTATCCTTTTGAACTTGTTCAAAGCAATGTAATCAGTGTTCTTTTTTAAGTAAAAAGTGGTTGGTGGCTACAGTTGCTTAACAAAACAAGTAAACGCCACAGGTGCTCCAAATGCTCTGTCAAGTGCTATTTCACGGTAGTCTTCTGTAAGGGGGGTGGTTACTAACGCCAGATTTGTCAAAGTTTAGTTACAAAGTTGGCCTTGTCGGGAATCGAAACGTCGTTAGCGAAGCGGGTCTACGTAAGATTAGGTTCAGGTCTACTAATTAGCACAGTTTTAAAGTGACTATATACATATATATACTTACACACATACACACACATGAGATGTTGGTTGAGGCTCTTCGCAAGTCAATGTACTTGGTAAGCTTTTCTTTTTCGGCTTTCACGAGGTTTCCGTCATGTGGGACAGCGAGGTCAACAAGCATCGTCCGGCGCTGGGATCGGTCAATAACCACGATGTCAGGGTTATTGGCGACAATAGTCTTGTCCGTGATTATGGAGCGGTCCCAGCAGAGCATGACCATTTTTGAGAACGGGCGTAGGCACGTAATTGTAGTACGGTATCTCAGACTCGATAAGCCCGTATCCAAGGACAAGTTGCTTATGAATGATCCTGGCTATTATTATTATTATTGAGATCACTAATTTTTTAAAACATTTAACAAACTACGACCACCAGAAATCTTCTATTTACAAACAAAATTTATTCTTTTGATCAAAGAAATCAAACTTTTCTAAAGTTTTATACTAGGATATAATATCAGCGGGATATTGGGACAATATTGGGATATTTTATATTAAAACTAGTAGAAAAATATATAATAACTTACCTCTAGTGGTTCCGGCGGAGAATAGAGCAAGGCTGAAGGTATGTGCGCGGGTGGTGGCGATCTGTTCTGCAAAGAGAGAAAATCTGTATAATATCATTGTTATTTTATTAATTATATTATTACAAGAATACAGACTGTTTAAGATAATATTTTGCAGTTTTTGCTAATGGGCGGAATCCGCATGTCTTTCATAATGGCAGCTGCTCATCTGGTCTTCGCTTAAAATTAACTCACATCAAAATTATTCATTATTCTTTATTTTTGTAAAGGCTAAATGGCTAATACAAGAAATGCCATGGAAGTTGTAAGTGTGCTGTCAAATTCGTTATGATAAAAAAAAGGGATAAGGCAGGAGAAAGGACTCTGCCATCCCCTACTCACAGAACATTAGGCACATGTGCTAATGTTGCCAATACACGTACTAATGGGATTCACTAATTCAAACTGGTTCCATAAAAATGAGTGAATATATTAAGTGTTTTATGAAGTTTTATGAAATTTTATGAAATTTTGATTTTTTCCAGTATCCTTTTACCGTTATTTTAATAAAAATATTGTTCACATACAAAAATCATACAAAAAGGAGTCAATATTTCTGCTTGTTATATATAGGTCTAGTATATACAGGACAGGACCTCTGAAAATATTAAGTATTCCTAACAATAGATTTAGTTTTATAGTTTTTGAGTTAAAATAAGATGGTATTGAAATTAAAAACTGCCTATTTAATTTTGGTCATTTTTGTTTTTGATTGGTTTATTGTAAACTGTTATTGTTGTAATTAATTATTGTTGTAATTAAATATTATTTATTGTAAACTAGCTGTGTCCGCGAGTCCGTACGAGTTTCTAGAATAGGGCGTATTTTTTTTTTTGTAAACCGATTGGAATGAATAAAAGATAAATGTTACGGGAATCTTGCTACATCAGGGAAAACCGCATTCAAATTGGATAAGCCTATTCTGAGATTAGCTTGCACAAACGCACAGACAAACAGACAAAAAATCTAAAACTATTTTTTTTACCTCGGTGACATAAGTACAACGTGTTTAACTATACTAATATTATAAAGCTGAAGAGTTTGTTTGTTTGTTTGAACGCGCTAATCTCAGGAACTACTGGTTCGAATTGAAAAATTATTTTTGTTTTGAATAGTCCATTTATTGAGGAAGGCTATAGGCTATATAACATCACGCTACGATAAATAGTATTATATATAAGCAGGCAGTGTACAGTACCGCGCGCCCCATGCGCACGTGGCCAAGTTCAGCTAGTTTTTTATATTTAATGTACAGACACGGCTCGTTTACGATTTTATCCTTTATACCTACCTATTATGTTATGTATACCCAAAATGATTAAGCTAAAATCAATAATAATTAAGCCTAGTTAAGTAGAAGTTAAGTACATAACGCTCATTAATTTCATACACTTAACCTACTTCGAAACAAAACCAGCTTAATTTGGTTCGATATCGAGAAAACCCTTAGACAAACTTTGTGTTACATAGTATTTTATAGATGGTTATATTAAAGTATAAGTACATTATCTACAAACATAGGTACATCTAAGATTTAATATTTCTTTATGCCACTAGGTAAATATTAATTTAACATCAACTTAAAATCTGTATGTACATTAAATTATAAATAACTGTACTAGTTATTTTGAAAGTGAGTGCTTCCATATTACTTGTAATAACACGATTTTCCCTATCCCGGAATCTCTAGAGAAATAATCTTGTCGGAGTTTTGTGTGTCGCTTTCACGTTAGGAACGAGGCCGCATTACTGGCATCGGATGGGTTATCCGCGCACCCGACTACTCCCGAGAGTCCTGCTTTGCGATATCAGTAAAAAGATCCAATTAACCAACCCTTTTATCTATCTTTTTCGACATCACTTTATATATGTATGAATGTATGTGACACGAGACAATGGAGCTTTATGAATAATTTTTTTATGATACAAAACGCGATTTGTGGAAACAAAATTTTTTTGGATCAGTAAAATACATGTATGATATAGATTCTGTTGTTAACACCTATAAATATCATTAATATATATCAGACCACACGATGGTAGGCTGCAAATGCACTGCCGACTTTAGACAGGAAGGGATAAAACAACAGGAATTTGTTGTTTCGATATTACTATAATAATAGTTAAATGGATGAAATTTTTTAATTATACTTATATTTTTATATGTAAAGATAATCGTGACAAAATTTATAGACCTGTTCAGTTTCCTGTGGCTATTGAATTATCCTTCTATAGGTATATTGGAATTAGATTGTATTTTTTAGTGTGCCTGATCATTTAATGGAATGAGAATGTCCACATATCAACAATAAAAAATAAAATAAAATAATTTTTCAGTTCTTGAAATCTTACTCCAATAAGTTATCTCCATTAAGGATTACATAAAATTGAAAGAAAGAATCGAGCTTTTGATCGAGTGAAAGAAAGATTGTGTTTGTTAAAGCTTACTTTATAAAATAACACATATGGATACATCCACTACACGAATTCACGGATGCAATAATAATTGTTCTCTAAAATTATATAAAACTAGCGACCCGCACTGGCTTCGCACGTGATAATATATATTTATATCATGCCTATGACGCGTATGTCCATTCTAAAATATTATTCTAACTAAGTATTGGTGAAAGATTTTTTTAAATTTGGATGAGCCGTTTCGAAGATTATACCTTCTACAAATAAACAAAGATACAAACTTTATAATATTTATTTATTTATTTATTTATTACTAGCGGACCCGCCCCCGGCTTCGCACGGCGTGCAATTTTTATATATAAGAACATTCCCCGTTTATCCCTCTTTCCATTAGTGAAAACCGAATTAAAATCGGTCTACCCGTTCACGCGTGATGCCGTGAACAAGGGAAATGGGGACTCATTTTTATATATATAGAAGATATATAGAAGATTATAATTTAATATTAGTATATAGAAGGAGGCATTCAATGACGCCAAGATAAGTGTATTTTTTTATTTTGAAAATCTAATTATAAATTTTCCTATGAATTGTGTGTACCTACTGGATTAAGAAACAGTAAGGTATCTTAAAGGTCTATCAACTCCAAACCGGTTCCTTTTTATGTACACACTAATGTTAGTTTGACGCAAAGGGTTTCGTTATTCAATCCGTTGCAAATGAAACACGGAAAACACACTTTTTATACCCAGACTGCGTGTAGGACAAATTGTGTACAAAAACTCTTACAAAGTTTGTTGCTTGTTTCTTGAGTGAATGACAGTAGGCAATAGCAGGAGTGATTATAGTGGCTGCCGATCCTGATGAATCAAATAGTATCTGTCTAAATTTTCGAACTGGCCGTTTTTAATGTAAGAATATTAGTGGAATGAAAGGCAAAAGAGAGTGGCGCAAACAATCTTGAACACTCGAGTTGAATTGTTTGTGCAGCAATACAGGCCAAGGGTTTGTTTCCCTATCCCACACACGTACTTGTTGGATAACACACACACACAGTCTAACCGAACACAAATATAAATGTAGGCGAACCTCTTGCATTCGTTCTAATTAAGGTTTCCGACATTTTCACACCGTAAAAAACCTATTTAAGTATTATTTTTAATTCTGTACACATTTTTTTTATCCCGAAGAAGTTTGTTCGTAGATGTCTCATGGATAATACTTTCCCCTTTTCTCTATCTGTTTAGTGTTTGTGATTACATAGGCCGTTGGTTCGTATTGATATTCATATCCGGCTCGAAGGACCACTTGTAGTCTATGTGTGTGGTGGTCTTGTGAATAAAATATCCTTGGTAACTTTAATATATTTATTTGCACACAATCGAACTAGCTTGTTACAAAGATGGCCGGGAAGAGAGCGAACACGGCTAGTGTTGCTAATACAAAAATATGTATAATAGGTAAATACTACACATTGAGCGTCGGTGGCGCAGTGGGAAAGACGCGGCCTATCATGTCGAGGTCATGTACCAATGGTTTTTTTAAATCTTAAGTGCATTTTACTGATTGCTCTCAAACGGTGAAGGAAAACATCGTGAGGAAACCTGCAAACGCCAAAGATGAAAGTCTAAGGCGCATTCTTAAGTCCACCACACCAACCCACACTGGGCCAGCGTGATGGACCATATAGCCCATACGCCCTTGTTGAGAGGGTAGGCCTGATATAATGGGCTGTTAATGATGATGATGATGGTATTACCAGTTTGTTATACTGAACAGTATCCCTTCTTAATCCCTTTTCCTTTATAAAAAGTCAGCAGCTCATTTGCAGCAACTATGGCGTTGCTTGAATTAATAGGCGACGGTACCACCTACCATCAAGTGGACCGTCAGCCTGTCTGCTTATGTGCAATGAGCACATGAATAAGTTATTCGCGAAACCGCATTAGTCTAGTGTGGGATACACTGTTTATATCTTGTTATTATTTAAATTTCTTCTCAACCATGAAAAAGCACTATTTAGGAGTTCCAATTCATTGGATGAGGTTATATTTAAAAAAAAAGTGTCTATGTAATCGACCATTAAAAGTCGTCTCATTAATATCACAATAGGTGACAACCAGTACGGAACGCGACAAGTCTCAGTCTTCGGGTTATCGTGGGTTACAATATTTTATACGAGCTTTAGCTACAGTTATTATTAATTTAAATTTTTAAAACCACCTAGCGGACATTGCAGACTTTTTTTAATATTGGGAAATCCTCATGAATACCTGGCAGCACAGGGGACTCTATGGGTTATGCTTTACCCTTAACGGCTAAAACCCAACTTTCTAATGCGGCCGTAGATGGGACACGACATCCACGCCCCTGCAATGGCTATCCAGCGCGGAAAGAGCTATGCTCTACTGGAGGTACGCCAGCCAACTCGGTGGCCGGCCATCTCGGGAGACCTCCGACGGGCGTTAGTCTCCCTTAAGACTAACCACCCAGGTCCCAGTGCAGATGTTCTCCTGCTTGAACCTGAAAAAAAATCTGCAACCTATATAATAAAATATGTTGATTTGATGTGTCAATAAACTAACTTGCACCGCCATCTTTTAAAACTTTATGGGAACTTACAACCTTTTGTCTTATAAAAAATACATTTAATCTGCATTAAAAGAAATCGATTGAGTGTATGTATATGTGTAGGTAATATAAGATGATAAACAACAATGCAATCTTTAAATAGTAATGAACTTTATCCCGTGTTGGTCTGTTTATTCACAACTTCTAAAATTTGATTTTGATTTAATTATAATTGAAAATGTCAGTTTATTTATTTTTTATTATTTTTTATTTATTTACACACAAAAAAATACAATGGGTGGTATACAGTTCAGGTGTACTATAAACTCAATGAAGTTTCTAGCGTACACCTGAGTTGTCTTCAACGGCAGAAATATAAACAGAATTTTTGTTACAAACAAATACAGACAAAAGTAATAAGTAAATATATGTAGGTAGTCAAGTCGGCGAGGCGCTCGGGGATCTTTTTAAAAGAATTAATTTCTTCTATTTATTTATTATAATTGGTCTAAGTTTGACCTGAACACTTAATAATATAAAATAATATAAAATGGTCTATTTTGGGACCGTAATAATATTAATTAAAACTAAACTTATTACTATGACGGTCGATGCGAGACTGTCTTTGTTCTCTCGTCTCGTCGCGTCCGTTGGAACGCTCGCCCACACGCAGGTGGCTTGTTCCTATAACTACGAGTCAGCAGTTATGCATCCGTTCGTACATGTACCATGGGTATGTGACGCATAACTCCTCCCTCCCTTAGATCGAAATTATCTGAGGGTTGTTCTCGAGGATAATTTCGACCCTTAAACAAACTTAAGATAAACATGAATTTCTTAAAGATTAACAATGACAAAAGACTTATAGTTACGATTACATATAATGAAATTGTCCATACACTAATACTGTTCGTCACCACTACACTGTTATTAGATTTTTCACTGAATTGATCACTGTTTCGTAGAGCAAACGACATCATTTGCAGATTTCCTAATTCGACACCATCTAGTTTTACTGGATTTCGAACGATTGGCGTTTCCAGATTTTCAGGAATATTTAACAAAGGAAGTTTTGGTACAATAATAGATTGGTTATTATAACGACGTTTCTTCAGACAATATTCAGAAATTTTGTATTCACACGCATCATCGATGATTAATATAATAATATACGTTCCTTTCAACGTATAGTGTATAATCTCGTTCGCGCAGAATCGTGAAAGTTCAACTTGTAATTTGGAATATATCATCCATCTGTCAGGCTGTATTGACTCTATCTTCACATTTTCGAAGTTCACTGGAATTTGATGACAGGTAGCGTTCGTGGAGTACTTCATGAGGTCGATAATGCAGTTATCTTCGACGGATAGAAGAGTTTGTTGCTCGTTGCACAAATAGAGTTCTTCGTTTATATTTTGACATGGAGAATTTAATGATATAGCTTTCAACCCCTTCGCAATTAGGTATGGGTAACGAGGCATTATTATAATGGATTAGTCTGTTAAAGGGTGAGTAACGGGTAAAGGAACAATTTTATAGTAAAAATAACTTTCTTTCTTAACTAATGGTATTTCCATAATAAATACAATTTCACAATTTTTAAGGCAAGATTTTAATACAATAGTTTGCTCTAACTTAACTAAATTTTCTGATTCTGCTGGATACACAAGTTTGTCACTTTTTTGTACAAATTTTAATAAATTTAGCAGTTCATTCGAGTCTATTATAGATTGATGCAAAATACCTAACCTGCTGAAGGCTATGGCGGTTTCAACCTCATCTAACATAGAATAAATAATCTGAAAATTATGTAAAATCAAATTGTATATTTCGATTATGTGACTGATGTGTGTACCTGTGGAGGACGTTTTATGTTTTTTACATGTGTGATGGTGGGCCTAGTACCCATTTCGACAGGTACTACATTACGTTGAGTGTTACCAGAAACTTGTGCCTTTTTATATCGCGGTTTATCTTTACTTTTTCTTTTATTTATATCTTTTACAAATACTGTCTGCCCTACAGGAAGGTCAATGTTTTCTTCTCCCTTTGTCTTGTCTGTTCTTAATGTCTTGTCTGTCAATAGTTTGTCTGTTAAATTTTTATAAAGTATACGTGTTCTTTTTGCATGTTCTCTAACTAATTGTTGAGTGTAAGCTTTTTCAAAATTTGTGTTAAAAACATCATTCGACTCAGTATGTCCGAATACTACTTCGAATGGTGTTAAAGAAGTGGCGCTATGTATCGTATGATTATACGCCATTATCGCGTAAGTCATTACGGAGGCAGCGTCAGAGCGTTTTTGTTCATATTTGGCCAATCGATATACTTCGATAATTGTAGAATGGAATCTTTCTACAATACCCATAGAATTCGAGTTGTTAGGTGTACCTATGTGTAAACTAATTTTGTATAACGTTAATAATTCTTTTAGTAATTCATTGTTAAATTCGGTAGCCGGGTCGCAACTTATTTTTCTGGGTACGCCATAAAAAGAAAAGTATTTAATAAGAGCTCGTACGACTTCAGGGGTGGAACGGTTATCTATCTCAATCGCTTGACCTAACTTACTGAAGGCGTCTACGATAGTGAGATAATATTTGTTCTCTATGGTGAAAATATCCATGAATATTTCTTGAAACGGTGCTGTTTGAGTTTGTGTGAGCTGTAGTTTGGGTTTATATGGTCTACGGTCGTATTTCATTTTTTTACATGTCTCGCAGGCGTTAATTACGGCGGATACAGTTTGTTCCATGTTGGGCCAATAGAATACGCGTCGTAAGTGTGCTATTGTCTCCTTGATACCACGATGGCAGGTTTTGCCTTGGTGATATTTTGTTATAATCTCGCGTTGTTCTTGTTCATCGATTATGCTTATAGTTCGTTCAGTGCATTCAAAAATTTTTACAGAGTTTTTACGAAATAATTTTATTATAGTTCCTGTAAATTGTCGTCGGTGTTCGGGGTCTTCAAAGTAAATAAAATATTTTAATTTAGGTCTAATATAACTTTTCAAAAATTGTTTAACTAAGTCAGGATTATTTGTGGGTAAATGGACTTCTAAAATTTTCTGTTTAGAGTGCGACAAATCTTTTACACTGAGTTCGTTTTTGAACCATGTATGAATTAGTATTTGGTTAGGTTTAGAATCGATAGCTTCATGTAGAATTGGTATGCCGTCGGTATCCATATCGTCAGCGGAATGAGCTGTTGCGGTGCTTGACGTAGTTGATCTTTCTGAAGCTGTCAACGTCTCGCTATCCGCGGAGGGGATTGAATATGGGGATCGTATGCCTACTTTATGGTGTTCTTCTAGGGACTTGTCGTCAGATGATAAAGTAATGGGGGAGTCAGGACGGTCAGTTGTGTCGTTATCAAGATTCACTATCATTGAGTCTCCATCACTTTTGTCGATAGCATTTAAACGAATCCTTGATAATGCATCAGCGTTAGTATTTTGTTTCCCATTTTTATGTTGAATTTTGAAATCGTATTCGCCTAATCTTAATTTCCATCTGGTTAATTTGGTATTTGGTTCCTTCAACGAATCTAACCATGCTAACGGTCTGTGATCAGTGTATATTATGAATTTATTGCCGTATAAATATGGCCTGAAATGTTTGACAGCCCATACTATAGCTAACAGTTCTTTTTCAATAGTGCTATAGCGTGTCTCGGAATCGTTCAAGGTTCTACTTGCGTAAGCTATTGGTCTATCACTACCAATAGATCCTTGTGAAAGGACGGCTCCCAATGCGTAATTAGAGGCGTCAGTGGTCAGTATAAATGGTTTTGTAAAGTCGGGATACTGTAATAAAGGTGCGTTTGTCAGGAGTTCTTTACATTTTTCGAAAGAATTTATATAGTCTTGGTCAATCGTCAATTTTGAGTTCTTTTTGAGTCGTTTCGTCATAGGTTGAGTAATTTTTGCGAAGTCTTTGATAAATTTTCTGTAATAACCGATTAGTCCAAGGAAACTTTTTATTTCAGTGGTCGTTTTGGGTAGTGGATATTTCATAATAGCGTCAATTTTATCAGTGTTAGGTTTTAGTCCGTCTGATGTAATGTTATGTCCCAAGTAGTTTACTTCTTTGCAAAGGAATTCGGATTTATCTAATTGTACTTTTAGGTTTGTCTGTCTGAGTCTGTCAAATACGGCTCGTAATTTATTAATGTGTTCTTCTAGACTAGAAGAGAAGATAATTATATCATCTAAATATATTAAGCAATGGATACCCTGTAAGCCTCTTAGCACATTATCCATCGCTCTTTGAAAAGTTGCGGGTGCTGTCTTTAGACCAAAAGGCATCCTAAGAAATTCGTAATGTCCAAATTGGGTTGAAAATGCGGTTTTTGGTGAATCTTCTTTTTCAATTTCTATTTGGTGATATCCACTTGCAAGATCTAAAACTGTAAAGTAAGTACTTTTTCCTAGTTTGTCGAAAATGTCGGTTATGTTAGGGAGTGGATACTTGTCGTCAATAGTAATGTCGTTTAAACGTCTATAGTCTATTACCATCCTGAATTTCTGTTCACCGGTTGCGTCAAGTTTTTTTGGTACCAGATGTACGGGTGCACTCCATGGGGAATGTGACTCCTGGATAACGTTGTCTTTTAGTAACTTTTCTACTTGGTTCCTAATTTCCATAGCTTGTGCGGGGGGTTGTCTATACGGTTTTATATATATAGGATCTTCATTTGTTGTTCGTATTTTATGTTTAACCTGATTAGTGAAAGTTAAGGGTAAATGCTCACTATAGAATATGTCTTTGTACTCATTACAGATGTTTTTAATTTTCATTCGTTCTTCCTCATTCATATGATCTAATCGTAATTTTGATAAATTTTCTTCTAAAACTTTTTCTATCCTATAATCATCTATCCTGCACGTATTCACTTTAATGTTCTGATCTTCGTACTTTTGCACCTTAAACGGGCCAGTAACTTTTAAGGCAATATGATAAGGGGTTGTATTTTGTATAACTGTGGTTGCATAACCGTTTAAGCATTTTACTAAAGCGGAAGGCATTCGAACGCCTTCACAGAATTCTTTATATCCTAATAAAGCTTCGCCATTCATTAAATTAGTGGGAATTTTTACGCGTGCTTCTGTACGGGGTTCTAGACGGATTTGTAAGGGTAGTCTGTAAATTATGGGAATTTTAGTAGTTAATGTCGAAAGGACTTGGTGCTCCATATCTATGGTTGCACGTAGTTGTTTTAGCAAATCACTACCTATCAGTCCTTCGTAACGGGCGTCTACGTCGTACACATAGAATTTGTGATAGTCAGTACTATTGAAAGTGGGTGGTAGTGGTATATGTGCTACTACGTTGTGTTGGCTTTTAGCATGAGTACTAACTACCTCGAATGGTTCATAATGTTGGAAATTGTTATAGAATTTGTCGGCTATTCTAGGACTAAGGAAGGATCTCATACTTCCTGTATCTATCATGAACTTTGAGTTTAATTCCGGGATATATATGTGAGGCAAATGATTAATGCTACAATTTAAGTGTACTATTTCGGGTGGTGCTGCGTTAAAGCAACGGGAAAATTTTGAGGGTCCTCTGATGGTTTTTGTGTCATTAGATCTGGATGATCTTCCGTCTCCATATTGTTGTAGTCATACTCCTCGAAATTATAGTCATAAGTATTAAAGTCGTTATAGTATTCGTCAGCGTATTCGTCATAATAGGTGTCATAGTCATTGTAATCGTGGGTTTGGATTTCGTTCAGTCCAAAAGCTTGAGAAGGTTTGGCAGGTGGTGCTGTCCTCATGGACACATCAGCTGTCTGAAGGGGTTTGTTGTAATTTGTGCGGTAGCCGAATTGTTGGGGTTGCCCATTGATGGTGGGTCGGAAACCGTAATGTTGTTGTGGTCCGTTAAATTGTGGACGGTAGCCAAAATGTTGTGGTTGTCCATTTATGGTTGGGCGGAAACCATGATGTTGCTGTGGTCCATTAATTTGTGGGCGGTAGCCAAAATGTTGTGGTTGTCCATTTATGGTTGGGCGAAAACCATGATGTTGGGGTTGTATACTATAGATGGGTCTATAGCCGAATTGTGGGCGTGCATAGTTTTGGGGGCTAACATGTGGATTGGAGTTTAGTCTATTTCCAAACTGGGTTTTATTAGGTATACCGAATTTATACTGTTGTTGTATTGGCGTGGGCATATTAAAATTTGACTGTGTAGTTGCTGAGGGCGGTTTAATAGCGGAATACATTTTACTGCGGAGATTATACTGCTCCTGGAAATTTACTTCTTCTAACACGTACTTTAATGCATCCTCTAAGGAATTTGGATTTTTTAATCGTACTACTCTAACCATGTTTTCGGGTAAATTGTATAAGAATATGTTAAGGGCTGTGTTATCGTAAATTGTATGTTTGGCCTTGATTAGGTTTTTGTCTGTTAATTGATTCACTTTGGCAAATAAAATTGACCTAACGGATTGGATGCGGCCACAGAAGTCTAAAAATGATTCGTTATTTTTAATTTTCATAGTTTCTAATTCGATAGCTACACACTCTTCACTTCGTGGGTCACCGAAATGTTGTATTAATAAGTTTTTTAATGGTTCCCATGTTTCTATGTCTGACCTTTCGCTAATAAGGGCGGCTGCGTCGCCAGTGAGTTTACTTGTGAGACATTGCATCAAATATGCATTTTGTTCCTGATTCCCTTGGTTTTTAATTATGACATATTCACACTTTCGTAGAAATAGGCTTAGTAATCTGGTTTCTCCCGAAAATGTGGGAATTAATTTTACGCTTTCACTAATAATTTGGGCACTAGAGGGCGCGCTGGGCAACGACATTTTTATATTATTATAATATTACACAAAAATCACTAATTAAAATTTACTTATGGATTACTTGGTATTACTAATTAAAATTTTCTTATGGATTAAACACACAATTAAATCAAAAACAATTAAAATTATACAATATAAGTGTTGTACGAAAAATGTTTTTAAAGTTAAATGTAAAAATCAATTACAATATTTTATCACTAATTTTCTAACTTATACTAATAACAGCGAACGGGAAAAGACGGATAGGGAAGGATAGCGAAGAGGTCTACTCACCATCCACCTGGTCTCATCTCTTCTGTTCTAAGCTGCTGTAGAGCGATCTGCGTCTCTGGTAGCGATGTATGTCGGTGGTCCCTTTGCTGGTCGCGTTGACGTATTTATTTGGTTCGAGGATTCCGGTAAAAAACGTTGAAACGTTCGCGAACTAACCGATTTATGTGTTACGATTCGCGCCGAAATCCTACCGGCTGCGCCAGTCAAGTCGGCGAGGCGCTCGGGGATCTTTTTAAAAGAATTAATTTCTTCTATTTATTTATTATAATTGGTCTAAGTTTGACCTGAACACTTAATAATATAAAATAATATAAAATGGTCTATTTTGGGACCGTAATAATATTAATTAAAACTAAACTTATTACTATGACGGTCGATGCGAGACTGTCTTTGTTCTCTCGTCTCGTCGCGTCCGTTGGAACGCTCGCCCACACGCAGGTGGCTTGTTCCTATAACTACGAGTCAGCAGTTATGCATCCGTTCGTACATGTACCATGGGTATGTGACGCATAACTAGGTAGATAACAACTTTAATACACTATAATACAACACAAACCTGCTCGTCCCACTCTAACATGCAGCTAACATATAAGTGCATCCTTGTTGACAACAAGAATGCACACTTTCTACAGGTTGTTTTAATTTTATTAATCTTTATTTTAATAAATTTATAAACAATGTATATAAATGAGGTATCACATTTTTGACTTCTTAGTTTTAGTTATAATAATTATTATTATAGTTATTAGTTTAAAAATATTTTATCAGTTTTCAAAACGAAATCACGATATTTGCAATTCAAAGTCAGAGAAAAACGAGGTTATTATTATTAGCGTACATGCGCTGTCTAGACGATTTGATGTAATATATGGAAATAAGGTATTATAAAAACGTTGGCTTTTTTGTCTCAAATTAAAAAAAAAATTAGCTGAATATATCAGCAATAAAAATAAATTATTCTTTCATCACGAGTGTTAAATGGAGATAAAAGAAGCCATTTATTGTGTGTTTATAAGCCCGTGATTGAACGTCTTATTTTAGGTAAAGTATACCTCACTTCAAGTGGTTAATCTATTCATTATTCAATATCATAAGTAAAGTAGGTAGGTATATTTTAAGATACCTATATCATTGTTAGTATTTATTTAGCGGCCGCAGGAGAATGTTGTCGTATTCTGATAGTTCTAAAGGAGAGGTGTTTTATGTTAAATGTCAAGGCAGGCTAAGCCTTTTATTCACAATATTCGGTCTATGTATATTAAAATTTCCCTAAAATAGTCCAGTGAATCCTTGCGAAAATGAGATTGCTAATTTTACATTAAAAAAAATATTCTACAAGAAATTTGCTAAAAACAACACTAAATAAGGCAACTAATAAAAAACAATATAGGTAACTCCACATATAAGTATACAAATAAATACCTGTCAATTTTGAAAGGACACCGCCAATCTCTCATACATCGCGGGGCCCAGAATTTGATGACCCGTTACAAGTTCCAAATTAGTAGGTATCATTTGGTAGGTAAAAATATGAGATTTATGCTACCTTAGTTTCAATTTGAAATTGTCAGTTGCATAATCAAGATATATGGAATTAATAATATAAAATCTAAATATCAATCTAAGTAAACATTAACATAATAATATTATAAATTATAAAGTTTCGGTCCCCTAGGCAGAGTCCCGAGCATGCTGGCTGCATTACCTCGTTGTATGGCAATGCTAATCTGTTGCCCGAGGTAATGGCCAGCTCTATAATCCCCGGTTATGTCGACCAAACGTTTTGACAAATTGTTAAAAAATTTAAGCGCGTTGGGGCCCCACGGACCGAGAGATTCGACACCAAAAGGAATGAATATGTAGCCGGTGCCGATATCTCTGTATATATGGGCTCAAATATGGTTATGTTAGAAGATTGTGTAACAATATATTTAGCAATTATCATTTTAGTATTGTTTAGACGACTAATCATAAGCTCTAGGTAGATTTCTATTAGATTATAATGTCTTTATAATTGCACAAAAAACACTAAACTAGACATAGACAATAAACAAAGACTTGACTTTGTCTTTTTTTAAAGCTTATTTCGTGACAGCTCGAGCACAGAACACTATATACTCACAAGATCTCTACACAAAACACAACATTTAAAAAATATTTTTCTGTATTTAGCAACTTTAAAATAAAATATTTTTTTGTGATTTTATTTTATTAAAAACAAAGGATTTTTTCCGCCATTTACTTTCTCTGTAACAGGTTGGGCCCAAAAGATAGAATTTAGTTGCGCTGCTGTGTAAGTGTGGGTTGGGTACACTGTCGGTGCTTAATTAGAGGCCTCCAGGCCTAAGGATTGGTCTACAATTCTCTGATGAGTGCGTAACCCTTGCATGATTATACGTAGCTTCGATTAATGCCTCGGCACGACTACGTAACACGCTTTAATCAGAATAGAAAATTGCTAATGGAACCTTGGTCTTATTTTAGAAACACTAATGTTTGTGCTATATATAAAAGAGGATATCCTTTATATGTTTATTTTCAATCACAGTACAACTCTGTATAATCTGTATTTTTATGTGATGTGACTTAGAAGCCACATCATTAATGATTTTCGTTTACTTGTCCTGCGAAAACTTGTTTAGTGACACATTTTATGATTCCAGTACAGCGAAATGAAGGAAGCAAAAGCTAGCGTAATATGTATTGAAGATTATTTCCCAAATAAGTGAAATTAAGTGCAAATGATAATTTTCCCTAATCGCTTGAATTGTTTTATAAGTAAATCACCCAGGAAAGTCTAATTTTGGAGAGGATTAACGATGTTTAGGGGAAATTTGGGACGGACGAAAAGGATGGGGCCTTGGGAATTTTCATTAAGCAAGATCAAACTGATTTTCATTAATAAAGTGATAAACACATATTAAAACATACTTCTTTTTTTAAAGATACAACCTTCATCGAATATTAATTATTTCTCTCATGAGTTTGGTGGGTTAGTACCTAGGTTGCTCTATGTCTGCAGCGTATTCTTACGTATTTCGGACATATTGTAAGAAAAGCTGGTCGTTGTTGGAAATGTCGAAGACAAAAGATTGCGAGACCGAATCGCCAACGAGGTGGACGAATCAAGTGAAAGACGCCACCTCTTCTAATACACTTTGCCAGGCGGTAAGGATGACCATGGACAGGGACCGATGGAGACGAACAGCTGGGACTTTGCAACCACGATCCTCAGTAATGAGGGACCGACCGGAGAGAGAGATACCTAATATATACCCTAAGTCCATCTGAAATAATGTTATGTTAACAGCTCACTTTCCAATGGTAGCAGCCTACCAATTCCATACTACGTAATTCCATGATTAACTCCTTATTAATTGGTCGTAGCATTTAAAAAAGGTTTGCATTCAACAAAAAAACTGAAATTAATCATATCCAATACAATTATGTCTAAATAATTTCTGCAGGTTAAATACTTGTATAATGTTTTTCGATGAATACACCCTTTCTATTTTTTTTTTTTTTGATGAGGAGTAATCCGCTTACAGCTATAACGAAGGTACATTTAAAATTGGGTTGTCAATAGCTACCATCTAAAAAGATTTTTCTAAAATATTAGAACTGCTGGCGTACGCTTTAATTATTTTAGCGAGTGCTGGGAATCTCTTGAGTCGCATTCTATCTCACGGTCGAGTAAGTTCTCGCTTCTCAACTTCAAGTAAGTTGAGACAATAAATTCCCCCAAATACCTATTACTGACTTCACTCGCTCGTACAGGTCGGTTACCATGCAATTGGTTTCATGATAATTGGTTGAATATTTAAGGCGTGGAAGGAAGGGTAACAAACAAATCACTTTCGCATATATAATATTAGGATAATTATTTTTAATTTATTTATGGGAATAATTAGATTAATACCTATGTATATGCAGTTTAATTATCATCGATGATAATTATCTAGACATGAGTGCAATTCTGACAATTCTGTACATGTGCACATCTTTTTTATATTAAGGTCGACAGACAAGCTGACGATTTACTTGATGGTAGGTGGCTACCGTCACCAATAACACAAGCAACGCTACGGGTGACGGAAGTCCATAGTAGAATTAAGGATTCGTAAGGGGGTTGGTTACTGCCGCCAGACGGGCTGCCCAAATTACTGTCAAACGCACACTTACACTAAAATAGGTACACATACGAATATTATTCATTAGAAAAGTAAATTAACATAATACGCAGACAGTATAAGTACTCTTTGGCAAGTCAATCTGAATTCTCACAAAGACATTGCATTTCCAATAGGTGTGTTCGAACCTGGTTCGAACCAGTTTTTGCAATAACAACTGTCTCACGTTCAGCGATCATATTGTATCGAGCATACAAAAGCGTTTCACTTCAACTGCCAACTTATTTACATAAGATTGTATTGAAAGGGTCAACCGTAGCGAACAACTGAACGCGAATCTCGTGTCGTCTGTTGAGTCGTACGAGCTTCAAGTGAAAGTACGCTTTATTGTTAGCCGCTTATGTTACGTTATGCTCTGGAAGGATTTTTGTAGTTGTGACGGCTGGGTCGCTGTGTAAAGTGGAGGCAGTACGTGAATAACTCAATTTCGCTTAGTAAAAAGGCTTGTCTGATGTTTATCCTACTGGAGCACTTTTAATTACGCGTGTCTATACGCATATTCTGCGTATGTGCGTAAATGCGATGCCAGATATTCAGTCATTCCTTAACAAACGACATGGGTAATAAATGTGACACGCATTAGCCCATGGGCGCACACGAGCTATTTTCTTTGGGGGTTCGACTCGTTGAATGAACATAGTTCAAATGGACCACAACGCAAATAATAGTATGACCACAGTCTAACCATACTTACGTCATACAATCAGGCAACGAATGTACTTACGTAAAGCAACGTTCGGCGAACTCGCTTCAGTTTGCAGGCTCGAACATTGAGCGTTGCCCGACTGTATGACGTAAGTATGGTTAGACTGTGGTATGACTCAGTGGATCATACGCTTGTTTCTCTTTGAAACCCCATAATTTCATTATTACGAAGAAGGATTCGAGTGGAACCGTGTCGAAAGCCTTACTAAAGTTTAAGAAAGCATTCATGCTTGCAAATAAATTATGCGGGGTGCGAAGACATATTCAGTGAAAACAGAAAGAGCTTCTCTGTACATTGAAAAATTCAAACCAATTTGTTTGTTAACAATGAAATAGTTTGACTCGTGTCACGATGTTTGTGGTCGCACTCCTTGACCGAAACGGCTCGACCGATTTTTTTGATTTTTTTGATTTTTTTTATATACCTATTTGCCAGCATGAAAATAGGTCATAAAGTATTTTTCACCTTCTACCCCAACCTCCATTTTGTAATCGCGATTTTAGTACTTTTTTATGAACAATATTTAAATAATGTAACGATCGTTTATTGGCATATCGGCTAGTAGTACATATTAATTATCAAATTGAACAATACAACAGTTAGATTACAAAAAAAATTAGGTTTGAATGATCAAATTTCCGCCACGACATTTCTAATATAAATGTATTTCTGTATCTGCCATATATACTTAAAATAAAGACATAATATTTTCTTATGTATATCAAATATAGATATCAGATTTGTAAGCAAAGAGGCCTTGATTAATCCATTTCAGAACAATTAATTCAACCAAAATTGTTCCAAATGTTTCATGAGCCCCAGTGTACCGCAGTAAAATTTAAAAATGAATTTTAATCACCTTGATCCTGATTTATCGTCGAATATATTAGTTTAAGGGCTCCCGGAATCCCGTGGTCGTATGTTTCGCATTCTGGCAAATAAATTTCAATTTAACAAACAAACCGAGCGCCGTTTTGTTTAGACAAATCCATTCGGATCACGTATAAAACGTCGCGGCCGTCGAGAAATTAATGCCGATAAACGTAAATCACTCACTATGCAAATAAACAATTGGCCTTAAATTTTCATTTAACTGTCTATTTAACATAATTCATTCATTCGAACAAAATGAAATGGATTTTCTTCTAATGAATTGAACTGTTGTTTTGAATGAGTCATGATCAATTAATGTTCTTTCAATTAACATTAAAATTAAAATTAAAATTTAATTATGCAACATTAAAAAATTTAAGATTTTCTTCCGTGATGAGCCCGTTGGATGAGTGGTTAGGGTGCTTGCCTTACGCTTTGTTCTAGGATTTCCGGGTTCGATTCTCGGCTGGGTCAACTTGCGTCAAAGAAGAACTTTCAAAGTTGGCTCTGGTCTGGATCTGGAAAGTAGTGGCAGGGCACACTGAGTTTCGCAGGGATTTGGGCGGCTCGTCTGGCGGCAGTAACCACCTCCTTACAGAAGCCCACCGTGAAATAACAGCACGTGTGCTGTTGTGTTTCGGTGAGTGAGTAAGGGATGCCAGAGCCCATTTCAACAAATCTATTCTCATCTAATAACTTCAGATGATTGCTTTCAAATTTATTTAATAATAAGCGTGATGACGGTATTAAAGAATAAATGATATTAGAGAAATACATATATATGTGTTAAATTTTTTTCTAAAAAATAACCCAATTTTAATATTAACATTAAGATTTTCAATAAAATAAATATAGAATTCTGCAATCCGCCATGTTAACTGAATCAGAGCGAATGATGTCACGCTTTCGTAAATATCGCCGTTTAGCCCAGATTTGAGCTATCTCCATTCCACCATTATTAAAATGACTTTGTGGCAGAGCACATTGTGTTCTTCAGTTATAAACTGGGCACAGTCTGGTGCCGGCGTCTCTTACAGAAAACAACTTGAAATAACAACAATGAGCGTATTATTCGGAGCCTATTTGCTTAAACCCTCCTAGTTTCTTTATCCTAAACCCGCTTTATTTATTCACCTAAACAAGTGAACCTTCAGCCTGTCTGCCAAAAAAAAAACACCCTTTTATTTGTGAAAACAAAACCGTTTCGTTGCGGCGCGGCGTGAGCGTGTGACACAGGCGGAATTGGACACTGCTTATATTTTTTCTAAAATAAAAGTAGCCTCCCTAGAATATTAGCCATTTGCCAATGAAAGTCCCGTCAAAATCGGTCCAGCCGTTTCGGAGATTAGCCGGATCAAACGGATGGAGAGCAATAAAAATATTTGCTTTTTTTATAAGTGTAAGGTATGAGTATGATTATGAGTTTGAGTGTGAGTGTGGGTGCGAGTGGGAGTGCGAGTGCCAGTGCGAATATGAGTATGAGTATGAGTATGAGTATGAGTATGAGTATGAGTATAAGAATATGTACATATAAGTACCGCATATACTTCGATACTTATACATTTAGTAAAAAGCAGTTATTATATACAAACAACAAAGAGACACTTCAATTTTATTTATTAGTGTAGAAGTATAGATTATTATTGACATGTTATTCTGTACGAGTACCTACTTCGATATTTGAAGCGTGCGCGTCATTTCGACAGGAAACGCTAAAACCAGTAGAAGTTTTGTTGTGAAATACGTTTATAAATAAACAATGTATCTACGCCATTCTTGTGTCGGTTAAATTTGAATTTACGCATATTATGCTTTAAAGTTGAATTTTGATTATTAAAAAAGAGCAAAAGAACAATAAGAACAAGTATAAGAAAAATTATAATTATAAGAACACTTATAAGAAAATTATAAGAACAAGAAAAAAATAAAAAGTTTACAAATCGGCGAAGAGTCGAAGAGAAAATGTCTATGTACTTTTAGCAGAAGAAAAATACTAATTGTTCATGTTCCAACCTACGAGTAATGTACACTCCATTCCTAAGTCTTCACATTTCCTGAGTGATAATATGACCATATTAAAATTTTAAAAGTATTTGTTTTCAATTTGAATAATCTATATATATATTAATCTATACTAATATTATTAAGAGAAAAGATTTGTATGTATATAAATACATGTATTTCTGTATGTTTGTAATGAATAAACTCAAAAACTACTGGACTGACTTGAAAATTTCTTTCACCCATAGAAAGCTACATTATCAGCGAGTAACATAGACTACTCACCCTCCCCTCGTCTCCACCCTTCACTCCCATTCATAAAGTAGATGCCGCCACTAGTTGTAAATAAAGTATTTTTGTTTGGACCACTGCAATACGTTCTAGTCTTGAGTCGAAATTAATTAAACATGTCAAAATTAAAGATTTATTGCTACTAATCAACGACAAAGTTTCTCATTTAATTTCTTGACGAAGCCTCCCGCCCCGTGGCACTGTTTATAATTACTTCAAGGAGTTTAAACGAAGTAGAATAGACAGAATTTCCCTACTGAAGCGATTTCCGCCGATTTATTATGGCTCTTATTTGCATCTTCAGTGCAGTCTTGCGCGATCGCGTCTTTCCAGCCGCCTGGAAGGAAGCGATAGTTATCGGTATTGCAAATCCGGGCAAGGATAGACCCCTCCCCGCCACCTATAGACCATTAGCCTACTCAGTTCCTACGAGAGAATATTAATGACGCGTCTCCTCCGTCATATTAATAGCACTCGTGCGTCTACCAAGTCCATCGACTATCTGAGCACATTTTTGCAGGGCTTACAAAAGTCCTCATCCAACGGGCATCGTTGCCATCTTCTTCGATGTGGCAAAGTCCTTCATTAAGGTTTGGCATGCCGGGTTGATATACAAGCTATACCAACTCGAACTGTCGTAGAGCCTTGTACTCATAGTACGAAATTTGCTGATCGATCGAAGCTTTCGCTACAAAGTGGAAGGCACTCTTTCGGCCCCCCGCCCCCTAAGAGCAGGCGTCCATCAGGTTTCAGTTCTCTCACCAACCCTCTACTCCCTCTAAACCAATGATATACCCGCACGAAGGGAGTCGAGCTGTCTCTTTTCGCAAACGACACGGCCCTCTACTTTTCCTACCGACACCGAGGTTTCTTAACTGGCATGCCAAACTGCTGTGACCGCTCTTGGTGATTGGTTTTAGAAATGGAACAGCCCGAGAAAAGCGTAGCAATGTTCTTTTCCCCTGAGAATCTCATACTTCTCGGGTTCCGAATGCTCTACATACCGAGCGTCACTCGGTCAAATCTCACTCCAAGACCGCGTTATCCCTTGCGTCCATCAAAACAAATAACATGGTGTCACGCTCGACCGGAGATTTACTTTCGGTCCTGACATTAAACGTGTCAGGGACAGGGTCCTGGGTGAAGGGCCTCATAGTACAGGGGCAAGCGGGGTATACAATGGTCCTTAGAGATATGGTGATATTTTACAAATTCTGCGTCAGAACAGTTATGATCTACATAACCAATCCCTTCAAATTGTCCAAAACCGATTCGTGCAAAGAGTGGAATTAAATGGAACTCCCTCGACACCGCAATCTGCTAGTGGTTAGTTCTCTCATTCATACGCCCGACACTAATAATAGTCTTTCTAGTTTCAGAAGAAGACCTCGACACGTTCTATCACAGCAGCAAACATGGCGCTTCTTATGATGACTGCGATGAGCAGCTAACCCTATACCGAGAAAGGCTGCCGTCGCCTATAACACAAGCAACGCCAAAGCTGCTGCAAGTGCGCTGCCGACTGCAGTAGGATTAAGGATAAGGGATTAGGAGTGGATAGGGAAATGGGAAAGGAATGGATAGGGAAATTATGCAATAAAAAAGGAATCAAATAATGAAATAATGGTTTAATGATACAAAGACTCTAAAAAAAATTGTAACGAATTTAAACTACACGTACCTACATAAAACTGTAGTCCTTTTGAAAAATAATATTAAATTAATTATTGTTTAACAACTCGAAATAACAATATTAAAAGCAACATTTGAAACTGAAGAAATAAAAACCAAATTGCGTTGCTCTGAAAAGAGAAACAACATTTAAGCTTTTATTTCAAAATCCTAATTAAGTACTTATTTCAAACTCTTTACGATTATATATTGATAAAATATTATCTTATTTACACGACTCGTTAAAGATTAAACCGTAAGTTTGGGTTGAAAAGTCCCGGGTCTAACATGATATTAATGATGTTAAAATTTCATGATATTAATGCATACTAATTACAAGTTCGTGTATTTAGAAATTTATCATCTTGAAAGCTCTATGCTTATACGAGTAGGTACATATTTATTTTGTTATTAGAAACGTCAACAAAACGGATTGACAGCAATGAAAACAATGGCGAAAAATTTAACAAAGGTCAAGTAACTAAATACCAATTATTCTGTTAATTAGGTATAGTCACGACAGAGCGTGGAATATAAGCTGAATATTATTACTCGTACATATTTAAACAGTATGTAAGGTAATAAAAATTAAAAAAAAAAAAAAAATTTCTTCTATGAGCATGCTTGTCCCGTGGTCATTAGACCACGCAACTTGAGTAGATCTAGAATTTCACATAATAATATATGTTTTCCATTGCAGTAAGAGTAAGGGATCATTGTTATTTTGTTATACTGCCGGTCTACTTGATAGTAGGTGGCACCGTTCCTTATAAACATGTGCAAACCCATAAAGGATGTAAATGTCCACCGCAGACCTTTTTAGGATAAAAGATATGAAATATGGAGGAGATAAAAAGGAAACCAACGCCTATTCAGCAAATGAGCCCTGGAATGCCTTACCCACTTGCTTAAAGGCAAAAGAGATAAAGTTCTTTTTACACTATGGTAAGGTGTAAAAAGCACTGGTTAGACGGGCTACTCAACTTAAGCCATATTGTAGAGAGTATGCCTTCCACTATTTGAGTTACTTGAAGCTGTATTTTTTAAATATTAAGTTTTAAGGCATTATTGCCTAAAAATATTAAGTTTTTAGGCATCTTGCAGTAGTTGTTGCATACGCAGACAGTACCGTCGTGGAGAGATATTTGTACAGCGCAAGGGCCGGTAGCGATGAAATTCCTTCTAAGGAGGGAAGCAATGGTTGAGCGAATTAACTCAAACTTAAAATTTGTATCCCAATGGGGAAACAAGAATCTGGTTGGTTTTAACGCCACCAAAACGCAAGCATGTTTGTTCTCTGTGGAAACGAGTCCTTAAGACTTGGCTCCAACTTTCCGAGGTGCATTCGTACCTCTGGTCAATGATCTCGAGTTTCTTGGCATAAGGTTGTACTCAAATCCGAACTTCGGCACTTCTATCAAGTCTAAAGCCTAAACAGCGGCTAAAAAGTCGGGCTTCCTAAATAGGGTGAAGCGTTTCTTCACACCTGGATAGCTCCTCTCTTTGTACAAGGCATAAGTCCGAGTATTGCTGTCACCTTTGGGATGGCTCAGCAAAATACCAACTTGCCGCACTTGACCCGGTGGATCGTAGAGCTAGGAGGCTCATTAGCGGCGGTACTTTAATAAAAAATAAGCTGCAGAGCCCGGCACATAGACGCAAAATCGTATGTCTGTGTGATGTATTCCATAAGATGTAATTCGGAGAGTGTTGTCGGGAGCTGCTGAGATCATACCGCCTTCCCCTTTCTTCTATCGGATAGACGTACGACTGATTACAATCCTCATCCTTGTCGAAATCTCTCTAATTCAACCCAAGCGATTTAAAACATCTTGTATACTGCCCACTGGATTAGAACTCCCTGCCCAATATTTATATGTCCACCGCAAATATGGATTAGAGTTCATACAATCCAAATATTTTCAAGGTTCGCTCGCTTCTGGATGAGCTCGCTCCATCGTCGGCCTCATCTTTCCTACACAGCTAGATGCTGGTCTAGAACATACCCATTTTAAATAAAAATAATAATAATAAAAAACTTTGTTAGGTCAAATATTTACGTTTCGATTTAAGTTAGAAGCCAAAATAACGATGCGTTATCACAAAAATCATAAAAAGCAGGAAATGAAGAAGGGAGTGAAAAAACCAAGTTTAGGGTAGAAAATTTTATTTACATAAAATTTTATGATATTCAAATTTTCTACCAAAACGAACATTTGTCTTCTTAATTGGAACAAAGACATTTATTAAGTGTTATAATTAAAAAAAATGGGAAGCAATTAAAATGTGTCAAATATAATAATTGGTTCAATTTAAATTAAGCTGGGGCCAAACGCTATACAACAGTGCGACAAAAAGGCTGGATGTGTTTGCGAAGAGTTTCTTTATGAAAGTCTCATTACTCCTATTTACAATATTACCTACATAAACATATTATATAATAAAGATTTTTGTACTCCAAAACACGAATTTCGTTTGCAATTAATTTTTCGACTGGAAGTTCTTCTAAGTGAGCACGCTCTGTCCCTATAGTGATTCTGTTTGTAAACCACGCTCAATCGTGCGATTTAATATGAAGATCAGCTAGCTACATTATTATTAAAGACGAAAATTAAAATATTTGGATATTGACATAAATCAGTTCAAGCCCGTACTCACGCGCTAAATTAAAGACAGTAAAATATTTAGTTAGATCCGTAGCTCAAGATTAAGACAAGATTTCACAAAATATTTGAAATTAATCTTAACTAATATAAATGCTAAAGTGAGTTTGTTTGTAAATTTTCACGCCTTAATTATGCAATGAAATTTTGCATAAACGTTGTCATGTATACGGGGAATTAGAGGATCTAAAAATTAAAACAAAAAATTCAACGCCTGACAAGAATTATGAGCAATTAGGATTGAATAAATGTTACACCAAACTCGACGTAAAGCGTAAAAATTATGATAAAATAGCGTCAGATTTGACGTAACGGGACTCGAGATAAAAGGAAATACCGCGAACGAAGTCGCGGGATAATAAATAATTGAAAATAATAAATTAATAGTGTTGCGTTTCGTAGTCATTTTGGGCAACCCGTCTGGCCGCGGGAACCACCCCTTACAGAAGACCACCGTGAAATAACAGCAAGTGTGCTGTCGTATGTTTCAGTGAGTGAGTAAGGGATGCCAGAGCCCATTTCGCTAATCTACTATAAATACTACTATTACTAATACTATTAAGAAAGTCCTACTATAGTCGGCAGCGCATCTTGCAACATCTACGGCGTTGCTTGTTTTATGGGCGACAGTAGCCACCTACTATCAAGTGGACCGTCAGCCTGTCTGCCGACTTTAATATAAGAAAATAATAATATGAATTTTTAAATTTAATTTTTATTTAAACTTTCAATAATTTGGATCTCAAATTTTTTGTCAGGTTTTAAATTAGTTTTCTTTACTAAGTATATCGTCGTTGTCAAACCAAAATCTGCTTTGTGCAATTTTTTGATATTTCAACATTTTGATCTTGGTGAATAGTTCACTGCTTTATCTATCGTATTGTTACGACTAACTGTGGAATGTTCGCGCCGGCCGAAAGTCTTGAACGTCCCACCCTATCGATGGTAGCCACGCCCCTTCCCAACTAGTGTCAAAGGAAATTGGTCCTTATGTTTACAACATAGAGTTTACATTTCAACAGAAAATAACATTCGCAAACTTTCAAGCTTGTTTAGATTTATGGAAAATACGAAATACATCGAGGCGTTTGGCGCCAAGTATAAATAAGAGGGCAGGCGGGCTCTGAGGTGGTGCGATACGAAAGCGACTCTTCGGAGCTTTTGCGAAATTATCTGCGACAGTGAACCGGCGACATATTACGGGAATCATAGACGACTTTTGGCAAGTTTAACGGTTTCATCGGACAAGTTTAGTAATTATGGAAGTCATTTTGGTTTGTGAAAATAAATA
This sequence comes from Bembecia ichneumoniformis, assembly GCA_910589475.2. NCBI lineage: Eukaryota > Metazoa > Arthropoda > Insecta > Lepidoptera > Sesiidae > Bembecia > Bembecia ichneumoniformis. The sequence continues at coordinate 7,125,007 of OU342538.1, read as the reverse complement.
GTTCGTTTCGCCCTTACACTACATTTCAACTCACCCCGCACGTAACAGTATAAAAAACTGCCTATGGGCACTATTCATGGCACTACGACCTCTTAATTAAACATGGTATGTGCAAAATTTACTCATTATCAAAATACCTATACCTATAACCTATAAACTATTAAAGATTCATGTTTAAAAGTTTACGTATAATAAACCTTAAGTTGTTATACGTAAACTTATTGGTCTATAATTTTTTTTTTAAATAAACCTTCATGTAAAAAATTTCAGTAAACATTTTTGTCGATATCTCTAAAGTATACATTTTGCAAATAGCAGATTTTATTTTAACAAAGAGATGTTCTTAAAATATATCTCTCTGTGTTCCAGAGTATGGTGGGTGTTGGTGACGCGAACGTGGCCGCTGGTCGCGAAAGAAAGAAGAGAATACTTTTGTTGGTCGATGTTCCGAAATTACGAACGGCTCGGTCTAGACCATAGTGTGCGCCTCGCGCGGGATCATATAAGAGACTACCCTAAAGTTAATCGATCGCCGCTCGCAATCTCGAACCACCCTCTTTTATTAAAAGGTATCAATCGTCCGTCGCAGCGGTAGTGACGATAAACTTATATACACATACACACACATACATATATATCCTATCCTAACAACTAGTTATTTATTTATAATATTTATATTATTTATATTCTATAGGATCTTAATCTACAGGTCTACAGGTGGCTGTCATCAACATCCTCCCCACCAGTGTCGGCACGACACTCATTACGTAGCAAAAGAGCGACCCGTGACGCGGGCCGTTTCATCACACCTGACTTAGTTCTTATATCTAGTACTCTTACCCGACCGTCCTTTCCAGGATAGACCGCCTGTACTACTCCTTTAGGCCAGCAATTCCGCGGGGATGATGGGTCAACAATAACAACTAAATCACCTGTTTTTAGCTGAACTCCTTCCTTGCACCACTTACTTCGCGGTATCAGGACAGGCAGGACCTCCTTCATCCACCTAGACCAAAAGAAATTAGCCAATTGTTGAGCGTTACGCCATTGTTTTCGTAGATACAAATCACTATCGTCGAAAACTCCGGGTATAGGTAAGTTGGAAGAAGAACCTATCAGAAAATGGTTAGGTGTCAACGCTTCCTGACTATGGGGGTCTACCGAGACGTGTGTTAAAGGCCTACTGTTTACCATATTTTCTACCTCGGCGAGCAGTGTAAGTAAAACCTCTTCTTTAGGCGCTCGTTCTTTGAGCACGACTTTCAAAGCAGTCTTCACACTTCTAATAAGACGCTCCCATGCTCCTCCCATGTGCGGACTGCCAGGTGGTATAAAATGCCAATTTACGCCTTTATTGAGAGCCTGAGATTGCACCAGCTGCTTATCTACTTCCTCATAAGCTTTATTTAATTCTTTCTCGGCACCTCTCAAATTTGTGCCATTGTCTGAAAAAATGGTATGTGGCCATCCTCTGCGCGCTGCCATTCGACGCAATGCCATAATCATTGAATCGGCTGTGAGCGATGGAACAACTTCGATATGTACACAGCGCACTGTCATGCAGGTAAAGAGTACTCCGTACCTGCGGTCCCTACGTCTGCCGATTGACACATCTACTGGTCCAAACAAGTCCAATCCGCACACCGTGAATGGTCTCTGGTGGTGAGTCAGTCTACCTGCTGGCAGGTCACCAAGGCGCGGTGGTTTTGGAGTGGCTTTCCTAAAGCGACAAACGAGGCATCTCAAAGAGACAGTGCGTACTGTGGGCCTTAAATTAATCACCCAGTATTTCTGCCGTAATTCATTTACAACCGTCTCATTGCAGGAATGTGCAGCGCGTATGTGATAGTCCATCACAATAAGCCGTGATATAATATTTTTTCCGTCTAATATGATGGGGTACTTGGTTAGTGCGTCCACACCTTTAGCGGCACCTATACGCCCTTCTACCCGTAGCAGGTCATCATTATCCAGTACAGGGGTCAGGGCGCGCAACCGACTATCTGCCTTTATTTCCATATTTCGTTTCAAAGATGATATTTCAGCTTGAAACGACTGCGATTGAGAGTAACGAAGCAATAACGTTTCGGCTTTGCTCATTAATTCACCATTAATCGAATTAATTTTTCGCTTTTTGCACTTCTCAATAAATAATAAAACTGTGGCAGCTGCGCGCAATAATCGCAACCAACTGGAGAAACGACCGGCATCGGGGACAGGTAAGTCGACATTATCATTTATAATTATAGTATTTATTTTTTCTAAAATTTCTTCATTAATATTTTCTTTCATTTCAGGTGGTTGCGGCCAGTTGCAACGCGGCTCGCGAAGGAACGACGGACCGGTGAACCATTCTGAGTCGCTGAGCAATTCGTATTTATTCATTTTAGTCGCGACATCCGCTATATTTAAGTCAGTAGGGACATAATGCCATTGTGAAATATTACTTAACTCGTCGATTTCGCCTAGTCTATTCGCAATAAAAACTTTATAATTTCTACACTGATTTTTAATCCAATGTAAAACTGTTGTAGCATCTGTCCAATAATATATCGCGGTAGGGTTTAAACGATGTTCCTTTCTAATACTATTTGATAGGCGACATGCTAACAAGGCGCCCTGCAGTTCTAGTCTCGGCATAGAAACCGGTTTTAGCGGGGCGACCCTGCACTTACTCGCAATGAATGAAACAGTCACGCGTCCATCAGGGCCATCAGTCCATTCCTTGCGCCAGTAAGCGACGGCAGCGTATGCGCTCGGCGATGCATCACAAAACAAGTGCAGCTCTAATGGTATCTCGCTTACACCCGCAGTTCTTATGCTATCTCCGTTCGTGCGAAAATACCAGCGTGGTATTTTTATATTTTTAATGTTTTGCAACTGTAATAACCATTGCTTAAATGAATCGTTTAATTCATTATTTATTTGTTCGTCCCATTTTAAATTTAACTTCCAAGTTTCTCGCATTATAATTTTTGCATTTATTATAAAAGGTGCTAGGAATCCATGTACATCCAATATGGACATGATAATACGTAACATTTCCCGCTTAGTAGGCTTTCTTTTACAATTTAAAATATCTTCGGGAATGCGTTTTAAAGACAAATCTAATGCTAATGTGTCGTCCGATGGAAACCAAAGCAGCCCGAGTGTACGCTCTGGCTGGTTATCGATATTGAACTTTATTGCCTTGTCGTTTAAGGTTTCTTTTGGTACACCAGCTAACACGGCCGATTCATTACTAACCCAATTACGCATTTCAAAACCGCCCTGTTGGTTAATGTAAGCTATCTCTTTTATAATTTTAGTCGTTAAATTCGTATCATCGAAACTATCGATATAATCGTCCATATATTGATTGTTCCGAATAGCATTAACTGCGGTGGGCATCTCTCGCTCAAAACGAGATGCATTCTTATTTTGATTTATAAATTGTGCTATAAAGGGGGAGCAATTGGCGCCAAAAATCAACGAGGTCATTGCGTACTCCTTAATTGACTTCCTGCTAGGTTCCCTCCATAAAAAACGCAAAGCCTGTTGATCTTCATCGCGAATTTTTATTCTCAAAAACATATCTTTTATATCACCCACTATACCTATGCGATTCTCACGAAATCTAAACATAATTCCGAAAAGAGATTTTAGTAAATCGGGCCCCTGAAGTAAATAGTCATTCAACGAGAAACCGTTACATTTGGCGGCAGCATCAAAAACCAAACGCAATTTTCCTTTATTAGGATTATCTACTCCAAAATGGGGTAAATACCATATACGCCCGCTTTGTTTACTAATCTCGGAGACACTTAACTCCCGCGCATAATTATTTATAAAAAGGTGTTGCACCCGTTCACGGTAACGTGACTCATACTCCGCGTTAACAGACATCTTCCTTTCAACCGAGTTTAATCTAGTCAACGCGTTCGGATAAGAATTAGGCATGCTAAAATTATCATACTTCCAAGGGAGACCTACGGTCCATTTACCGTCAATTAATTGTGAAGTATTATTCAAAATATTAATTGCTCGTAATTCATCTAAATTTTGACGTGGCTTTGAACAAATACCTATCGCATCAAGTAAAAATGAACGAAGTATAAGTTCCTGCAATTGTAAATCATTATTATTATCATGATTACCTGTCATACTGTGGCTCTCGTAGTCATCAGAGAGCGTGACGACGGTGGTTGGCAAGTTATATGAAGCTGCGCCGGCGGCGGCGTCTGTGCGGCTACTGGCGGCGGCGGCTGTGTCCAGACGAAGCGACGCGGGCGCGGGTGAAGAGGGGTTGTTTGTACACTCCACCCGTGCTACCGTACAATTAACCTGGTTCGACTGATAACACTGATATGGAACTAAGCGTGCATTGTTTACGTAACTTACCGGACATAATGCTCCGTGCACACACCAACCTAGTGGGGTCTCAGTCATGTACAGTCCACCTGTGTCTTTTATACAAACAATAGGGGAAATCAAATTATAATTATCTTGGCCGATTAATATTTTAGGTACAGAATCACATTTACAAAATTCAAAGTTATTTAAATTACTATATCTACTGAAATCTACATTAGAACATGATTGCATAGGTAAATTCAGTTCTTTCATTTTACGAGCGCTTAAGCTATATCGAACACCACTAGCATTACTTATATCGAAGTTAACGATTTCTGTTTTGCAAACTAACTCACCAGGGTCCCATGCGCTGCGGGCGCGCATCATAACGTTTTTACCGTATAGTCCGGCCTTATCGGCGATGTCGGCCGCGATAAGGGTGACCGTCGCACCGTCATCCAGCAGCGCGTGAGTATGAATGCTATCCTTAGGTCCGTGGATAGTAACCGGCACAATTTTTAACAACACTTTTGCACACTGTTGCGCAGTCAGGTGATTCACAGTCTCATCCGGTCGCTGCTCGGCGGTCACTGACGTATACTGCTGACTGGTAGGCTTCGTCCAGTGTAAGAGACGGTGATGTGGAGCTCCACATCCCTCGACATCACATTCGTTTGCAGAACACATGGTGATATCTTTGTGACGTTCTTGTAGGCACTTGTAACACAATTTATTTACCCGCGCGAATCTCCATCTGTCCTTCCGCAGAGCGCGTTTATATTTCGTGCAGTTTATAATGTCGTGTTTCTCTTTACGACAGAACTTACATTTTGAGGGGGCGCTGTTTACACTTTCACACAATAACACTGACTGACTCTGCTGATTACTTTTGTAGTGATCGTATTTTTTTCTAAGTTCGCCAGTGTTTTGCACGTAGCTCACTCCCGAGTTGGCAATTTTGGTAGCTTCCTCATATAGGAAATTAGACAATAGCTCAAATCTAGGTGTGACGTCATCGCTGCGCTTCTCGTGCATGTAATCTGCCCACTTGGTAATCAATGCAGTCGGTAACTTAGTCACCGTTGTACTCACAAGTTCGGGGCTTCTTAAATAATCATTTTGATTTATAGCACGGACAGCGGCGACGCAGTTTTTTATTTTAATCGAAAAATTAACTATTTCGCTGTGATACGCTTGCGGCAGCGGCTGCAGCTTCCTCAGTTGCAACGTTATTTTCCGCATAATATTTTCAGGTCTTCCGAATCTTAGTTCCAGGGTACTCATGACATCACCAGGTGAAGCGGCACTGATAAGTAAAGAAGATGTCGCTTCTCTTGCTTCACCTCGTAAGCACTTGCGTAATCGCCACATGTTCTCTGTGTCGCTGTAATTACAAAGGCGTGTTGATTCGCTGAATGCTTCCTTAAATTGCAACCATTCCATAGGATCGCCAAAAAATAATGGAAGGTCCTTAGATGTGGCTAATCTGGTTAACAATTCTTGATTATGTGTTTTTGACGTCGATAATTGGACTACGACGTCACGGAGGGTACTTGCTAACAATTGAATATCGCTGCGAGGCTCGGGTGTCGATTGCTTATGCTCTTGGTCGAGTTCATGGCTGCTGGGGCTGCTTCGAGTGCTGTTGCCGTTATCAGTGCGGTGGTGATGAGGGTCACCTCCGCCGTCGACACTCACTAATTTATTATCACAATCGTTCAGTGACGGGCCGGGTGCGGCAACTGACTTTTCCAACCAGTTAACAACTTTACTTGTGCAGGATACAGATGACCTTCTAGATTTAGAACTAAGCGAACCGAGTTTAGCCACTTCAGCAGCTAGCTTCATATCCAGTAGCTCCGTTTCTACGCGCGCTTTCATTTCTGCCATTTGCAAATCGATTTTTGCTTTGGCTTGAGCAGCTTCATACTCCAGCTGCAACTGGCGTGCGGCAATGGAAGACGTGTGCGTGCTGGGTTTTTCACTACCCGCATTATCTTTTATTCCTCTCGTTTCTTGCACTTTTTCTTCTGCTGGAGTATCTGATTTCACATCGTGCATGATCTCATCATGCGCCAGCTGTTCCCGTCTATGCTGACTGCGTGTCGTAACCGAGCGGGGGGTACGGAACAAAGACATCCCTGCGACACAGGTTTTGTTTCTTCTTTCGCAGATTCGGCTCGAAGAACCACTTTTGTTGGTGACGCGAACGTGGCCGCTGGTCGCGAAAGAAAGAAGAGAATACTTTTGTTGGTCGATGTTCCGAAATTACGAACGGCTCGGTCTAGACCATAGTGTGCGCCTCGCGCGGGATCATATAAGAGACTACCCTAAAGTTAATCGATCGCCGCTCGCAATCTCGAACCACCCTCTTTTATTAAAAGGTATCAATCGTCCGTCGCAGCGGTAGTGACGATAAACTTATATACACATACACACACATACATATATATCCTATCCTAACAACTAGTTATTTATTTATAATATTTATATTATTTATATTCTATAGGATCTTAATCTACAGGTCTACAGGTGGCTGTCATCAACAGTGGGTATAGGCAATAGGTGAATGGAAGGTTAGGCTTTGTGCTAATCCTTTGTTCATTACAATAGCGGGTTATCCGCCACACTACATAGTGCGTGTCGTGGAAATCAATATGTGATAGTAATATCAGACAATTGGCAAGAATATTGGCACCAATATTGGTTACCTTCTATCAATATTGGCTTATTGTACGTGACTCAAACAGAAAGTATTAATTGTTGGTAACGTTACCGCCAATATTGGTTATCATTTATTATGACACCCCACCGGTGTTATATACACGAACCTTCCTCGTTTAATCGCTCTTTCTGTTATTGAAAACCGTTTCAAAATCTATTGGGAGATTTAGAAGTTAGCGAAGAAATAGACAGACGCGGACAGTGACTTATAGATATTGGTAACGCCAAATTGCTTCACTTAAGCAAATGACATTAAAATAGAGCTCGCTGGCGGCGGAGACAATTCAACCGGCCCAAAAATTGTGTTTTTTTTTTGTTTTTACCATTAGAATAATACGCAAAAAAGAAAAAATATTAATACAATTTTTTAAACTGACATTAACTTATTAATAGGTACAGGATTCATATGCGCGCAATAAGCCGTTTTCGAGAGAATTTTCAATAAAAGTCAAATTCTTCTTGTGTTCTAACCTTTTTTGTGGAGTTTTTATTACTCTAACGAAAATTCTAATTAATACAATTGGTTCTTCACATGTTTAAGTATAATATATATTTTTTTCAAAGCAATTGTCTTGTCTATTTCTTGTAACATCTCAATTAAACAATGGATATTTTTAGTATTTAGCGTTTGTCTCCACCTTAAACTAACTGATAATTTTGCTATGGTACGTTCCGGCTTCCTCTCTCCTTATATGCATGTGCTGCCACTAAGAGTAGCCGCAACGCTAGCGGCTACTGTAGTAACCAATGACAGTCTTAATAAGGTACCGCTAACATCGGTGACAACCGCGCAAATCTACAAGCCTGATTTCACTTTCAACCCGAAAATAATTCAAACATAGTGCTTTTGTAATAACCAATAGATGATCGTGCCTTTGCGAGTGCAGTCGAATTGTGTGCAGTGTGCTGTAAGACATCTGGACTCGTATGTGGCTGGCCCGCCGCAGTCTTCTTCGTTAGGAAGAGCTAGGACCAGCCAGTGATCTACGAGGTAGGTGGCAACATTCTGATTTCTCTCTCTCTTTTTTATGTTAAGATCAGCAGACAGGCTGACGGTCCACTTGATGGTACGTGGCTACCTTCGCCTATAACACAAGCAACGCCAAAGCTGCTGCAATTGCACTGCCGACTACAGTAGGATTAAGGATAAGGGATTAGGAGGGGGATAGGGAAATGGGCTCTGGCATCCCTTACTCACTCACCGAAACACAACTGTACACGTGCTCTTATTTCACGGTGGTCCTCTGTAAGGAGGTGGTTACTGCCGCAGGCGGGCTGCCCAAATGACTGCAAAGCGCAGTGTGCCCTGCCACTACTAAACTACTACTAATTCTCTCGTTTCCTCGTCCCCTTTTGAATGCACATACCATCACAAAAAAACCCAGTTCACTTTTCTCCACCGAAGAATTTCTATAACATATTTGGCGTGATCAGATATATTCTATATCTTTATTATAAAGATATACAAATTTATTTAATTTATTAAACTCTTTAAGTTGGTATTACATAGTTTCATATAAATTAAAGTTCTAATGCTTATTTAAATTAAAACGTGTATCATTTTAATTTTGCGATGATCCATCCAATTAGTGAGAAAGTCCCATTCCGTTGATTGTTAAATGTCTGCTTCAGGCGATCCGAAGTTTACCGACATATACTTAGCTGTATAACGTAATGAATGTCGACGTGATGTGACAAATTTGCAAATGAAATAAAATCTAGAGATAACCTTTACTAAAAGATAACTATAGATACGGCCCGACTTCAAGTAGTTATTCATGAATTTAAATTGAATTCAAATAATTAACATCTTACTGTAGGTCACGGCCTTAAATATTACATTAAGAAATAATAAATTATGCAATAACAAATAATACATCATGTTATAATAATAAATCTAATATAAAAAAATTCTCGTGTCATAGTGTTTGTAACAAAACTCCTCCGAAACGGCTGGACAGATTAATGTGTTTTTTTTTTATATTTGGTAGGTATGAGAATAGGTCGTAAAGTATTTTTCACCCTCCTAGCCCCACCCCCCATTTTTATGAGATTATTCAAATAATTTAATTATCACCACAATTGGGTTACGGAATTATTTTCGGATTCTGGCAGGACAACGCCTGCTGGGTCAGCTAGTATACTATAATAAAACCACGTCGAAACTTTCACAGGTTCTTGTAATTCATTTCGATGGCATAGAAAAGTAAATTTTACAGTACAGAGACTTTAAAGTTGGATTACCACCCTTGAGTTTAGTTAATCCTAACCGGTACATGGGAATGCTTGCCACATTTGCGCATAACAAAATTTATGTTGCAACGATAGACTTTGTATATACGCAATTCATTAAAAAAATGTACTTACCACATCTGTATTATATGCCATCGATATGTGGATTACAAATTAATGAACACTTGTTCTAACGACGAAGGAAAACTTGCGAGGTAACCAGCGTGCCCTAAGAGACTACTAATCTTCGAATACATACCAAGTAAATGTACACGTCCTCCCTTTTAAATGAGACTTATGCATGCATATGCCTAGCAGATGATCTGTTCTATACATGTATAGAGAGAGAGAATAGTTCGTCTGCTGGGCTATATTATTATTATTATTCATTTATTTATTGCTTTTCTTAATTTTAAATTTTTTACAATATATATGTATATAAAAACAATAAATATTATAAAAAACTTAAAATTAGGTGTCCACTAGTAGCGGGGCAAGGCCCAAGCTACCGGTGGTTAGGGCTGCAGAGTGAGGAACCTCCTGACAATGCGTGCCGTGTCAAGAAGTACCGCCTTCTGTATCTGTCCCTTGATCCAGCCATCTAGCGAGAGCCTCTTAAGATGTTGGTCGAGGCTCTTCGCTATAAGACCGTTCGCCGAGACCACTATCGGGACGATAATTGTCGAATCGACGTCCCACATGGCGGTCACCTCGTGAGCCAAGTCGATGTACTTGGTAAGTTTTTCTTTTTCGGCTTTCACGAGGTTTTCGTTATGCGGAACAGCGATGTCGACAAGCATCGTCCGGCGCTGGGATCGGTCAATAACCACATTATTGACCAATAATAATAATCGGTTATTATTATTATTATTATTATTTTTTAAATTTTGTACTACTATCTGTCGCCGTAGTGGGACAATAAATAGTAGGTATGTGAGGTTTAATAATTTAATATGTCTTTGGGAATTTTGCGCTTCAGTCTGCGAACCAAAAGATTATCATCCATCAGAACTCTCGCCAAGGTGTTGGGGTGGTTTGTAATCCGTTTTTTGTAAGTCTTGGCATATATGGCTATATTATAGAGAATAAATCATATCAATCGTTTTCCGCCTCTGTCTTGTTTCTCCGGTAATCTATACTATATAATACCTATTATAAAGCTGAAGAGTTTGTTTGTTTATTTGAACGCGCTAATCTCGGGAACTGCTGGTTCGAATTGAAAAATTCTTTTTTGTTTTGAATAGTCCATTTATCAAGGAAGGCTATAGGCTATATAACATCACGCTACGATAAATAGTATTATACATAAGCAGTGTCCATACCGCGCGCCCCATGCGCACGCCGCCGCCACCGCCGTATGGGCCACAGTGAAGCGTGGCCGAGTTTAGCTAGTATCAAATAAAGTCGCTTTCGGCCTCTGTCTGTTTCTTCGCTAATACCATTAAGTAGTATTTTATCTATGCTAATACCCTATTTTAGCGATCCGTCCGGGCTTCGCATTTTTCGGATTTTTTCTTCCAATTTTTCTTTTCAAGAACCTTCCTCGTTCTTTAACGAAATAATGGCCGATATAGACATCAAATGTCTATTCAAAAGTGATTCGCAGTAATTTTGCACCACAATGGACGTCTTAATTTGATCCGATTATTTGTTCATTTATTTGTACACTGAAATATTATTATATAAAAAAATGAGTTATTGGTCAACTCGCGTGACCCGCGAATTATCCTGTTTTTATTTTAGGTACCTATTATTTTGTTTGTCAACTGGCGCGCCAGTATAATGTAAAGTGCCAGTATATGCCGACGTTCCCGGGCGTGTGCCGCGACGCAATACGCGTGACAGGGCGTCAGAAGGGGACGTGTCTGACGCTCTGAAACACCCAATAAGGATGCGTGGCGGCTCACGGCATTCCAGTGGGCCGCCACATTTAAAGTGAAGCTGGGTTCGAAGAGAACATAGCGGTGCATGGGGATCCAAGACTCGGACCCGCACATCACCGATGATGGTGGAATCCGGGGGTTTTAATGGGTATTTCTGGTGACAAGTTACTTCACCGGGCGAGTCCCACACTTCCCGTCAGTCCCCGTCGACGAGGGATAGTGCGTAAACGTCATTTCCCCTTCTAAAAAAAAAGGGGGTAAGAAAAGGTTCGTCACCTGAAAGTCGACATTTGCTTGCACCAGGACAATTATCAGTCATGCCAAAATTTCATTTCAAACGTCTGTCAGTCTGCTTAGTGCTTTAGTTTCAAAAGGTATACTAAGAGTCTACTACTTGATAAAGGAATTAATTTGAAAACTGACTAAGGTTTCCGTACCCCGACTGTACAGTCCGTTACATAAAGGTATTTTTTGCTACTATAGATACTTTATATTTAGGTATAAGTACTAAAAAACAATATTATACGTTGAATAATAAATATTCATTCAATATGAAGACATTCAACAACACTCAAATCAAGTAACAAGTCTTACTCACCACTTCTAGTTCTTCCTGAAAGTCAATGTTAGTTGGTTCCTCGTCAATATTAGTTAGATACAAACTTGGTCTCATAGAAACGCGGTGTTTGTGTCTCGACGTTTTCCTCCAAGTATCGGTATTGTCTTTGGAATCGTCGGTGATTGCGAATTGTTCATAAAAATTAATTATTCCGTTCCCTAGTTCTCTGTCTTCCGATTTATGTGAACTTCCATCTAAAATTATTTTTCTATCGTCTAAACTTTTGTAACCATCCGAATCACTTTGTGAATCCAGTGCGCTATTAGGTGGTCTGTTATATTCATACTCTAAATCGAAGCCTCTATCTTCGAATAAACTCCTAAATTTGGCCCAACATCCCAAATTCTTCCCACCCTCATTATCATTAACTGACACAGGGGATCTGTGAACGTTGGCCATGCTTAAAGCTGGGTAACAATTTCCTTTGTTCAACTACGGATATCACAACGCGTGACAATTGTAGGCAAGGTTGAAAACTACTTTGATGTTACAACACTGATTTTTCTATAGATAAAACTATTCCTCACTGATTAATTAACCTCAATTAACGTCATTATCTGTAACACGCGTTGTATGCGCATTAATCAACGAGGCATTCAAAAATATTTTAACACAAACTTATTTCATAATTTCACTACATTTCACACTTTACTAGGAATCAGTTGTCTGTGGATCATTTGTAACTACCATAGGAATGATTGTAACGCCATGTTCAAGCACATTTTGATTTTTCACTTATAAAGACGTAAGAGTATATATATTTCATGTTTTAACGGTAGCACACTCAGACCTCTTCGGGCAGACTATTAAAAACAACCATTTTAATTATTGACGCGACCGATAGAGATAGATAAATACTAAGTATAGACTATCAGTGAGGCTTTATCAATAAGCAATAACGATATCACAGCGATTATCAGTCATTTTTTAACAAATCACGACGTCTATCTGCTTAATGCGTGGCCACAGACTCGTTGTTTAAAGTGCGTTAATGTTTTTACCACTGGAAGTAATTATAATATAAGAGGCTTACGACAATGCTGTTACAATCTTCTTTGGATTTACTATCTTAAATTATGTATTTTTAGATTCGTGAAGTCCGTATCAAATTGGACCATTATCTAAACCCTTTAATTGGTTGAATTCGTTGCCCGATATTAGCTTACATACATTACTCATTTAGTTAAATTTAAAAAGTATATTGTAATGTGTCATTTATGTTCAGTGTGCATAACAAATAATCTTTGATCTATTTCTTTCTTTCTTTCTTTGTTTCAATTCTATTAAATGAAGTAAATTATAAAGCGTGTACTTACGGCGATATCGACTAGAGGTTCATCTTCTGGCGTAAGAGCGAGAGAGGAGCGCCTGCCTGCGCGCGCGCCAGGTGACCCGCCCGAGCTACCTGCAAATAAAACAACCTTATAACTATATGAATACTTCCATTACATACCTTTAAAATTAAAGAAAATAATTATGACATCGATAGGTGCTAATAATAAATAAAATGTCTGTAATGTAAAAATAACTGCTTTTTAGCAAGTGTATATGCTACCGGAAATATGAGAAACCTAGGAATTGTATGCAATTCCGAGATTATCTTAGGGAATATAAATAAACTAATGTTTTCTGTGAATAAAATGAATAAAACACGTTAGTAAAATAAGTATAATAAATCTTATAACACATTCTGTAATAAGTCTTGTAACCCATTTTGTAAAATCAATATTCCGGATGTGCTCGCTCCGCTTGCATCTAATTTCATAAAGATTCCAGAACCTAACTTGTTTCTAGTACAAATAAGCCTTGTAACACATTTTATAAAATAGCTGAAATAACTTGGCGATGAATGGTTCCATCCCTCCTCGCTGTACCCACTGACAGTATCCCGAATGTAATACATTTCCAATTGTTATTTAGGAAATTTAAAGATTTCCTACAAAATGTATGATTTATTTTGTAATCATAACTTAGTCTAGTTTTATTGTTGTTATTATTGGTAACAAAATACCAAGTACGCATTTTTATTACAAATGACTAAACTGATAATTATCGATATCTATACTACTCTTACTCATACTCTTTAGTCAATAATATATACTACTTGTTATCAAGTAAACATGCGGAGAACCAGCGTAAAAGTTTAATTAAGTTTTAATTTAATTTCACTCCCATATTCACCTTCAGTATCGTCGCTACCGCGTCGTTGAAGCCACCTCTGCACCAATTCAATTCTCGTTTCTTCACCAGCTATCATATTTTTATCATTCACATTGTTTTTGTTGCACAATTACCATTTCTAGCACTTATTTTGACACCGCACACAAAATTACGACACTATAGTCACATTTTAAAAGCTAGTTTTCGTCGATATCCACTTGGCCAATACTATAACACTTTAAGTATCATGTTTACATACTTTGCACTTCATTTACACAGTTTCTTAAGCGACACAGGAATAAAAAAAACGTAAAAGTTTTTTCAAAAAGCGCAACCAAAATGACAGCGCCTCTCGACGACGTAATATCGAATTAATTAAATGACGATCGCCAACAGTTGGAGTGTAAACATTTACTAGTTGATGATACAAATTTTATTTTGCATCGATTCGAAACTTTATCGCGATGCAATAAAGACCGGTTTCAAATTAGCGGAGCACAAGGTTGCATTGTTATTACGGCGAGGAGTTTGTAGAGCGGCCGGTTAGGTAATGGCCGTCAAGTCGGGACAGTTGATCGTAGAAGGGGGGTGAATGTAGGACGAATGCGCTGCCGTAAGAATACATATTAAATTATCTAGAAGAGATGGACGGCAAAGTTCATTACTGTTACAGAAATAGAATAGAAACTTGTAACGCTGTGGACTCGTAAATGTGTAAGTAACTGGCCGTTAAGGCGACACTGCCCGAATTAAATTTGGAACGTGTGTCCACTTAGATCCACTTAAGCCTCGATATTCAGCGTCGACTTTAGAGCAGTATTCCGTTCCATAATAAAGCTTAAATTTTTAATCCCCCTGAGATTTCCAATAAAATGTAAATTTCCATTCCATAAATCAACTCTTAGCGGCAGTATCATTACACAACTAAGTATCATTTGTACAGCAGTATACAGAGTACAGCAGTGTTCTTTTCCATAACAAGGCTTTAAATTTTTTTTCCAATAAAATGTAAATTTCCATACCTATATTACATGAACTCTCATTTGTGCAATTTGAACTATTCTAGCTTTGATAGTTTTTGATATTTCCTGATTAATTAGTCATTTGAGTGAAGTTTTTCTTCTATCTATATCTATACTACATATCTATACTAATATACATATAAAGCTGAAGATTAGTTTGTTTGAACGCGCTAATCTCAGGAACTACTGGTTCGAATTGAAAAATTCTCTTTGTATTAAATAGTCCATTTATCGAGGAAGGCTATAGACTTTATAACATTACGCTACGATCAAAATTATTATATATAAGCAGTGCCCAGTACCGCGCGCCCCACGCGCACTCCACCGCCGTACGCGCCTGTCTCTTTCTCCGCTAACATCTTTTAAATCTCTCAACGGATTTCGATACGGTTTTCAGTAATGGAAAGTACGATAAAGGAAAAAGGTTTGTGCATATAATTGGAAGGGGAGGAGCGCAAGCTAACTTTTGCATTCCGGGGCTATTTATACAGAGTGCACTGAGCGTGTATGAAAAACCACCTGGGTCCTTTAAAGAAAACTGAAGTTGAAACCAATAAAGACTAGTGAAGGTTCTATGAGAGTTTAAACTCTTGTCCGACTACAAATCTTATTAATGATATATAGTATAGTATAGTTGTCTATCTAGATACATATATTTCATTCAAAATGCTCGACTCAAGCTTCTCCTTTGTGTGACGAAATATGGGCTATACACTTCACTAGCCACTGATTGACTGGGGTGCTTTTATTCTACGACACTCGAGCTAATTCAGAGGTACAGACCTGATTGGGATTAGATCACACGTCTGCCTTGACAGCAGCCAAGCGTGCTCCCCACAGAGCCGCCCCTATTTCAACCTTTTCTAATTTTCTCTATTATTGGCTTCAGATTGTTATTTGTTTGAGAATTGATTACGTTTTGTGTGTACTGTATACATAGGTTCGTTTAAAGGAAACTTTGGAGCTCCAACCTGTTCGAAGTTATCTAAATAAATGAAAAGATAAGGTAATGTTATTATTATTTTTGGAATTTTTCAGTTAATTGTGTTGACCTTTCTCATTCATAGAACAAGACGGATTTACAAATGACCGCGCCACGTGTAGAGTCTCAGCGGATTTAAGAAAAAATACTTAGGTCAGATGCGACTAAAAGTTTGGAGATAACAAATTTGACACTTTTTTGCAAATTGACTCGATAAGATTCGAATTGAGGCCAAACAGTCATAAATTATGACTACCTATCTATAATTATGAGTTATTTATAAATCACTAACTCGTGCTCGCGACTTTGTCGAGAGCCCGACATCTTTATAGCTGTGACGACGGTGGCGCCACTACTGTTGACCACAGTGGATCCCTCGGGAACTTAACATTTTTTCACGATGGAAAGTATCCTATATGTTAATCCAGGTAATAAACTATCTGTGTACCTAATTTTACACAAATCAGTTAAGTCGTTTTTGCGTGAAAGAGTAACAAACATCCATACATCCTCAAAAACTTTCGCGTTTATAACATTAAGAAGCTTCTAAATTGGCAGTTCCGTTTCGGACATTCTTTAAATAAGTTTAGAAACAAAGTTTTAAGCCATTTATAAACACTTTTAAACCTTTTTCTCTGTATTAAATTATTATTAAACAGTCTACTCTATAATCTATGAGATGATGTCTATACGTGAGCCAGATCCATCCAAATATATCCAACAATTTACGCCTAATTGAGCCTGTTCACAAACGTTCATATTCATAATTTAAGATTAGTTTATTTTTTAATGCGTCTCTCTCCAATTCTTTCTGCGTTCTTCCCATTTTTCGGGAGTAAGAATGGTAAGAAAGGGCCCCTGCCCTTTCTAATCTATTTTGACGGTCCACTTGATGGTAGGTGGCTACCGCAGGTATTGCGAGTGTTCTGCAGAAATACTAGAGTTAAAGTAAAGGATAATGAAGGCATAGGGGTAATAACATCCCTTACTGACTCATCGAAAACAACGTTATTTCACGGTGGTATTCTGTATTGTGGTTACTGACTCCAGACAGGCTGCGCAGATGACTGCGAAACGCAGTGTGCCCTGCCACTACTTTTCAAATCCAGACCAGGGCCAACTTTAAAAAGTTCGTTTCCATAGATGACCCCAAGAATCAAACCCAGGACTCCTGAGAGAGAGCGTTAAGACAAGCACCCTAAACACTCATCCAACGAGCTCGTCAACCTTTTATCCTGTGAGGGCCGGCAGAGTACTTGCATAACCTTGATATTGCTTGTGTTTAGATTCGACAGGAGCTGCTTACAAACAAATATCCTTATTTATTGATGTGTTTGTGTTTTATTTTTTAAGAACCCATATATGTATATTCGGTTATAAGTATAAATTATTAAATGAACAATATAACCTTTTGGTTCTTCTAGTATAAAAACATCTGCATAATTTGTTATCGAAGCTGTCGCAACTAGTATGTGAGCGAACCGCGTTTCGTGAACTAGTTAGTAATATACCGGTTTTATTTTTTCGATTCAATTCAATGTTCACATGAGCTCAAATTAATTAATATGCACTCGTGCTGACTTAAGTACTCTGTCTCCTATTCGCTTGTATACAAATCTATCTTTATATCTTGTAAATGTTGCACACATTTGTTTTAAACTATTTAGATTATTTACGTACTCACTGTAATTGTAATAATGTACCTAGTTAACGTAAGTGAGCCTAATAAATAAATAAATACCTAGGTACAAAGAAATTACTATACCTATTAGCTTATATATCAATCGAGCGTGACACAACAACGCATTTTGTCTGAATATGTAAGCTACATAACTTATCTATGCTTGATAGAACGGTAAAGTAAAGACAACTTTTTGTAGATACATTTACATATTAATTTATCTCATAAAACAAAATAGTAACTACTTTGTATTACTAGCTTCGTTTATCGCTCTTTCCATTACTGAAAACCGTCGCAAAATCCGTTATATGGTATAAGAGATGTTAGCGAAGAAATATACAGGAGGACAGCGGCTCTATCTATACATATATTTTATTGTAAACGAATCTTGTCCTGTACATTGAATTTTTTTTTTTTCAAAAAAACAATTTATACACGTTGTATGTACTTACGTTACCGGAAGTCAAAAATATAGTTTTTAGAATTATTGTCTGTTTGTCGCACATACAGACACAGACAAACGCACAGTTTGTTCGCGCTAATCTCAAAAACGGCTTAACCAATTTGAATGCGGCTTTTAACGATGTATTACAGCAAGCTTCCCGTAACATTTAGTGTTTGTTTCATTCCAATCGGTTTACGAACAAAAAAGTTACGCGCTAAACCGAATGCCGCGCGTACGAAGTTACGGGCTCAGCTAGTTTAAGGGGGAGACAAACCCTAAATACTAAAAATATACATTGTTTAATGAAAATGTTACAAGAAATGGACAAGACAATTGCTTTGAAAAAAATATATATTATACTTAAACATGTGAAGAACCAATTGTATTGATTAGAATTTTCGTTAAAGTAATAGAAACTCCACAAAAAAAGTTAGAACACAAGAAGAATTTGACTTTTATTGAAAATTCTCTCGAAAACGGCTTATTGCACGCACATGAATCCTGTACCTATTAATAAGTTAATATCAGATTAAAAAATTGTATTAATAATTTTTTTTATTTTGTGCATTGTTCTAATGGTAAAAACAGAAAAACACCATTTCTAGGCCTGTTCAATTGGATCCGCCGCCAGCGAATTCTATAGTAAATGTCATTTGCCTCAGTGAAGCCCTTAATAATGCGTAGAAGTACAAAAAGTTATACAGCTAATTTCTATTTAAATGTATATTAATTAAGCTATGTATTTGTAGCTTGATTTCATGGATCAAAATATTAACCAAAAAAAAAATGATACCATGAGTGGCCCAAACATTACACTCATATTTTTAATACATACTGTGTGTGATTTAATGCGTAGTAGAATGCTTTCTATATAATATGTTTCAAAGCTGTTTTAACGTATTGTTGAAGTTTCTATCACTTCACGCTGAGTGGTTCTTGAGTTCTCCATGTGTATTCAGGTTATTCAGATAAGTTCACCGGAAAGAGCAAAATGGCAATACATTTTTTTTAAATTTGTTTTTACAGTTAAAACTAAAAATTCCAAAGAAAAAATTGCCATTATAATTTAGGCACTCTCTTTACCAATCAGTCCAGTTTCGTTTTGAAAATTATGCATGTGAAACATTTATCATATCAGAAACATAGTTAATTTTTATACCATTTAACGACATATATTGCAAATCATCACTGAAAGTTGATAGCGTTCTGAGTCATCTTTATCTTCGCTAAGAAGGTGCCCACAAATAACACCAACTTTTTTTTAATATAAATTTTATGATGCAAGACTTGAAATCTATTGTTTGGAGTAAAATTCATAGTATAATACATTTGATGCACTTTAGACATCTAATATATTATGATTAGGTGATTTCCTATAGATACTAAAATTATAAAGAGGTAAAGTTTGTACTTATGTTTGTTTGTATGTAGGAGGTAATCTTCGAAACTAGGTATATCCGATTTAAAAAAAAAAACTTTCACCAATAGTTAGAATAGAATTTCAGGATAAATATTCTACGTGAGCATCAGCTGTATGACGACAGACGTCAGACGTCAAATCAATTTGGTAAAAGTATAACGTCAGACGTTATATTGCTTTACGTATTTTGTAAGGCGTTATATCTTTTATTTGTCAGCGCGGACGAAGTCACGGACACTAACTATTCGTTCAATAAAAGTTAAAAAAAATGGTTGAGTGATATTGTAAAATCATTTTATAAGTTAAAAACATAAGTAATGTTATACATAAATTTTCTTGTGTAATTATGCTCTTGAAATGTTTAGTCTCTTTGGAAGATTCTTTACATATTAGGATACTAGCTAGTGATGTAACATCATTATCGCTGTGACGACGACGGTGGCGCCGATTTTTATATTTTTAGACGATCCCTAGGAAACATAAAATTTTATGGATAAAAAGCACCCTATATCTTAATCCAGGTAATAAACTATTTTTATGCCAAATTTCACCTAAATTAGTTCAGCAGTTTTTACGTGGAAGAGTAACAAACATCTATCCATTCTCAAAAACTTTCGCATTCATAATATTAGTAGTGTTACTACTAACTATGGAACGTTCTGGTAAAAGCGTTCGCGCCGGCGGAAAGTCTTGAATGTTCCACCCTATCGATGGTAGCCACGCCCCTTCCCGACTAATGTCAAAGGAAATTGGTTCTTATGTTTACAACATTGGGTTTACATTTCAACAGAAATAGCATTTCCGAACTTTCAATGACTTGTTTACGATCTTGTTTAGATTTCTGAAAAATTCGAAATAAATCGAGACGTTGGCGCCAAGTATAAATAAGAGAGTAGGCGGGCGAGATCAGTTAGCGGTGCGACAACCAGCGATACGAAAGCGACTCTTCGAAGCTTTTGCTAAGTTATCTGCGACAGTGAACCGGCGCCACATTAAGGGAATCATTGACGACTTTGGGCAAGCTTACCGGTTTCATCGGACAAGTTTAGTGATTTTGGACGTCAACTTGGTTTGTGAAAACAAATCGTTCCTTTCGGCTTTACACGGCATTTTAACTCACCCCGCACGTAACAGTAGGATATTTTATACACATTTTAAAATAATACCAAAACGCGAGGCTTACGAATTCGATCCAAATGAGCTTTTCTAATTGTGAATGTTAGTAGTATTGTCTTAAGTTATCATTTATTATTTAATTATGAGAGCCACCTTAACACGACGGCTTAACTTAATTTGAAAGCCTTAATAAAAACGCACACCACTTCTCATATATTTTTATTGGATGTAATTGCGTATAAGAAGATTTACCTCTAAAGAGAATGTCGTAGTTGCCCTTTTTGCCAAAGTATTTCCTTAATGGTTCTGTTTAAACTTTATTAAAGGTAGTTTCAACGTGAACGTTAATTAAGATGTCCAATACCACTATAAAGCCAACAATTAAGGGACGTCACTGCGGACGTACAGACAGGTATAGGGGCAACGCACAATTACACTTCGGTACTTGTTATGCAAGAGATCGTTCCTAGATTAGCTGCGAAATATACCACCACATATTAGGTCGGGGAAAAAGTCTTTTCGCATATAGTATGTATAAACTTGTAATAAAATCTCTTTGGCTGTACTATTTGTATCTGGCTGGTTTTGATGACATTAAAAAGGTTAGATTTCAAAAAAGCAACAAATTAGTAAAATGTTGTTTCATTTGTTTTTCTTTTTCTCGAAATGAATGAATCTAATGAAGCAATTCGATGCATTTTAAATATTTTATAACAAAAAAAGGAAAAAATGAAAAGCAAGCCGCGAAAATTTTTTTTGATGCTTATGGACCCAATGCAATGTCAGTAAGAGTAGCATAAAGCGTTTAAGCGTTTTCAATCCGGGCATTTTAATGTCAAAGATGCACCTCGCTCTAGTCGCCCTGTTACTGATAAAATGGACGCAATTTTTGAAAAAGTGGAGCGATATCAGCATATCAGTAGTTACGATATAGCTGAAGAACTGGGAATTGACCACAAAACAGTTTTGATCCACTTGAAAAAAGCTGGGTAGACAAAAAAGCTCGATATTTGGGTGCCACATGAGCTCGACTGAAAGAAACTTTATGAATCGTGGACTCATTTGCGATTCTTTATTGAAATGTAATGAAACCGAACCGTTTTTGAAGAGATTGATAACTGTCGATGAAAAGTACGTACGAGAAGAACGTGGGAAAAAGGTCGTAGTCAAAGGTCGGTTAGGCTTCACAGACTGTGCCAAAACCCGAGTTAACTCGCACTAAGGTGATGCTGTGTGTCTGGTGGGATTGGAAGGGTATTGTTCATTATGAGCTTTTACCGCCAGGCAGAATCATCGATTCGCATGTCCAATTGTCCACTGTCAACAGCTGATAAGATTAAAGCAAGAAGTTGAGAGAAAGCGGCCGGAGAAGAAAGGGTGTGGTCTTTCATCATGACAACGCTAGACCACACACATGTTTAGCCACTCAGCAAAAATTAAGAGAGTTTGGCTGGGAGGTGTTAATGCATACGCCATACAGCCCTGAATTCTTCAGAATTCGGTGTCTTCAGAATTCTTTAGGCAGTGTCAGGTTAACATCAAGTCGAATTTTGGCAGTGACTGCTAAAACCACTTATCGCGTTTTTTTGATCAGTAGTGGCAAAATTTCTACAGCAACGGGATCATGTCACTACCTACAAGATGGCAAAAAGTCATCGAACAAGATGGCACATATATACTGTAAATAAATGTAAATAAACTTTGAAAAAAAAAAGTCTTGAGTTTTCATATAAAATGCGAAGAAACTTTTTTCCCAACCATTATACCATACACACAATCACAAATGAAATTACTGGCCCTTAAAATACTGGGTACCATAGTGAAAATTTAGTTTAAGATAAATGAATTATAGAGATTAAAGAAGATTATTGTTATTAAAATGTGTTTTCTATTTTGTTTTCTTGTTTTTGTTTTTGTTTTTGTTTTCTTGTTTTTATTTTTGTTTTCTATTTTAATTACAAAAGTGTATTAAAAAGCATTAAAAGCATTGTATAACCATTGTAGTTTATTACTTGTTTTAGTTTAAGTACTTCGAGTATAAGATGTAATATGGGTTTAGAAACGAAAATGAATTCCTAAGCGCTTTTTTATTCTGTTGTTAGTTTGTTTAAAAGTCATAATTTCTTGTGAATTTTTGAATGATTCTTGTGAAATATTTTTTAGTATGTTTATTGACACTTTTTAGTAGCATTCCTAAACTCTTAAGCGTTTAAAAAATTGCCTGCTTCTCGGTCAAGTGTCTTAAAATTAGAACGCTCAGTGTAAGTTGCAGTTAAAATGTAATGGCTGCTCGGTGGTCGACCTTCTCATCGGTCCAATAAATAGAGCTCTTGGCGTCCTCTCCTCGCGTCACTATCTCCCTTAAATTATCCTTGCATTGACTTTTACAGCTGACGAAATAAGACCGTCGTGTGTGTCTTTTGAGTACCTATCTTCTAAAATTGTCTCTACTTATGTTACAAGTTAAAAAAAGTTTTTTTTAATTCTCTGAAATCTCATTTTTTAAATACATTTCCAATAATACACACACATTCGCCAGTAGCACGGTTTAACGATGACGTCATTAAATATCAGCAGTAATTAATGAAATTAATAAACATTTTAGAACATAAAGCATTATTGAGCGAAATCCCGTCACATTGTGCTACAAAAGCTTTTGTCCTTTCTTTATCAATATTCTTAAATTAATCAAATTAATTAAATTTAGATATTGTAAAGCCTCTTAATTCAAGGACTAACATCAGACTGAACACATTTTTTACCAAAATGAGCGCAACCTAATAACCTATGAAATAAGGTGCAATTTTGCACAAAAAATTTTTGTAGCTTCTCAGAGATAACCGAGTACATTTAAAATTGGGAGGTTTTTCTTAAATATTGTGTAAAATAAAAGCAGTCTATTAAAACTTAGTATATAACTTTAATTAATAAACTTAAAAGTACTTGTCCCTGAAATTTATTATTACTGTGACAAGAATTTTTGGGCAGTAATTTTCTATTCTTATCTTAGGATTTTTTTTCTATAAATTTGCCCGACTCAAAAATACAGAGGGTTATTATCACTATCATCCTCTGTATTTTTATCTAAGTTTTAATTTTACTCTAACAAGTCAAATTAGGCGATGAAAATAATGTTTTTCTGCTAAGTAAAATAATGCTCGTGATTACTTGCTGTAATAGCAACTACCTTTTGTATATCTTTAATATACCTTTATGACATAAAGGTATATAAAGGTATATATACATAAAGTTTATGTATGTGTATTTGCGTGTGTAATGTGTATTGGACATGTAATTACAATTCAACTTTACTTTTTAATATGTGAATAAGTATACGTACTTTTAAAAAAACTATCGAATTTCATCAACACGAGCCGGCGCTCAACCCTTCAAGGTGTCAGTGACCCTCAAGCGGCCAGATTAACTGTAATATATTCAATACTGAACCTAATCACGAGGAAGCTGTTGAAGAGTTCAAGCAGCCGTGAATTGTATCTACGATTGGACGAAAAAATGGGTTAATAAACTCAATGAAACAAAATCAATTCACAATGATTTCACCAACAAAGCATCATCGTATTATCCGGCGTATATTAATTATTAGCAAGTACTATATGCAAACACAGCCAAGTACATAGGTATGACTCTAGACCCAAAGCTACGATGGAAAGCTCACGTCAAGAGAAAGAAGAAGAATAAATTCGCTTTCGATACATAATAAATTATTCATTATATAAACAAGTCCTTGTGTCAATATGAACATACGGCATACAGTTTTGGGTTATGCTAAACAGAGTAATATTCTAGTTATTAAATGTTTTCAAAATAAAGTGCTCCCTGGTACATAAGAACCGATGATTTCCATCGGGACATTCTATCGCTGCGACGACGGTGGCGTCGAATTTTTTAAATTTTTAGACGATCCCTCGGGAACCTAACATCGTTCCAGGATAAAATGTATCCTATATGTTAATCCTGGTAATAAACTATTTATGTGCCAAATTTCATGCAAATCTGATAAGCCGTTTTTGCGTTATTGAGGAACAAACATCCAAACATACATGCTTTCGTATTTACTACGCATTTCAAATTCGGTTCTATTTTGCTAACATTATTTCTGAATACATTTTAAATATTATTTTACTAGTATCCGGTGGTTAGTTTTGGTTTTATTGCAATTTGTTTTTTATGGTAAGATCGGCAGACAGGCTGACGGTCCGCACTTGATGGTAGGTGGCCACCGTCGCCTATAACACAAGCAACACCAAAGCTGCGCTACCAACTACAATAGGATTAACACACACGGTGGTCTTCTGAGTTTTTATAATAATGAATTTTACAGTTAATGACAATTAACTGCCAGTGTACATTCAACGTTATAAGACATAAATAAGCAGAATACTTGCTGTTATCGTGGTAGTCTTCTGTGAGCTTCTGAACTATGTTCGTATAAACTCTGTGATTGTAAATTTTGTCTAACGTTAATCATCTGTTTCTCTCAAATAGTTTGCCGTATGGTCATTGGTCATGTCGCTTACATTGGTAGGTGTAAGGTAATGTAATGTAATATGTTACAAGTAAAATTAGTACAAGGCTGCGACTTATCACATCACAATGAGAGGGGCAATGTCGTATACTAATGCCACCTAATGCCGCCGTCACGAGAATGATCGATGATACAATACACACAACAAGTCGCCGCAGATTCAAATACCTTAATGTAATTAATAACGCGATTACATACTTCTTTGAAGCGTTCTTACTACTTGCAATAATTATAATAATATCATTTTTTTTTTAATTTTTGAACTAAAAGAAAACGACTTTTTGACATTTTTCTAACAATATTATTATGACTCGATTGACGATTTGTATGTTTATAAATTAGATTTCAATTAAGTTAATATTTTAATTATTAATCACATAATTAGTCAAAAATATTTATATTTTAATACTAATAATAAAACCGAGAAAAGTAATTCATAAATTATCTACTTAATTTATAAAGAATGTCAAGTGTTCGATTTGTCATGTTGGTGCCATAAGGGAATGTCATCTAGTGTTTACAATATGTATGGTCATGACAAATAAAACATTGTTATTATAAACTGTTAATTATTAATTACTTTCAAAGTAAACTTAGGATGCATTTCATATTTCTTCAATATTTACAAACATATACTACGAATTACACGCTAAAACTTTCTTGTTTACGCAACAGATGGCGTTCGACGAATTATACCACTGCTTTTGAGTTTAGAAAGAATTTTTTGATAATATTAAGTATTTACCTTATAAGTGCGCAATCAAAAATGCATTTTCATAACTGTTTGTGAATAATTACATGTATAAGTATCATACATGCAGTTTTGTATTGTGGCTGTCGATGGGTTTACAATATATAAAATAAATTAATTTTTAACGATTTTATGTGTAAAATTTATACTTAATTTTATACTTAGATTTTTATTTTTCTAAAATAAAAGTAGCCTAAGCTACTCCTTACAACATCAGCTATCTGCCAGTGAAAGTCCCGTCAAAATCGGTTAAATTTTTTCGGATATTAGCCAGAATGTTTGTTAGACAGACAATTTTTTTTTTCAAATTGGTTTTTTGTTATAAGTTCTTACTGTGATATATATTTAATAAAGAGCAGTTATTTTGACATTACAAACAGACAATTTAATTTTAATTATTAGACTAGAAAGAGTTCTCGGAATTGAGGAAACGAATTATTCAATATTGATTTCACTTTCGGCTGTGTCCACGTGGTTCGACCGCATAGTTCGACCGACTATTAATTTTTTTGTCTCGTTGGTACGATTAATCGAACTATGTAGACTCGACTTTGGAAAATAGTTAAATTATTATTTAAGAAAACGCATTTCCATATCAATTATATGTATTAAGCAAGTGCCTCCTCTTGTTTAAAAAATTACAGATACTTTATAAAGTCTACCAACCGGAGGACTACACAAAGCGGTAGCGCCGTGCCTAACTTGAAATAGGACACGGTTATGTATTTCATGCCATATATTTTTAAATTCAACATAGTTTTCGATTGCCTGCCGTCTTTTTAACGGTGAATATTGTATTGTGCATCGCCTGCTGAAACTGAACACGTGCGGGAAATTGGCAACACGCCTTGTTATGCCAATTTTCAGCATGACAAAAATAAATGTCAACTGACAAATATCATATTTTTTCAATGATAATGCTATTTTTATAGAATAGAAATGTTTCACGGACCACATTCCAATGAAATACATAGTTATAGATATCTGGGTTTCATTTGCGATTGACTAAAGGCAATTTTTTTATGTATATGCAATGTATGTGGTTTAAATCTTTTTTTTTTTGGCGAGGAGAAATCCATTTACAGATACCCTACCGCTTGCTACACGATAGGGGTATGTGGGACTCACCCAGTCCTGAAAGGACTGGGAATACCCACTAAAACTCCCCGGTGACCCCTTGTAGCCCTTGCATGAGTTGGACCGGGCTCTGGTGAACCAACTACTCCGATCCAACTCTGGGCAGCTCAGCCTGTTGACCAAGCTAACTCCTAAGGTTTACCCCAAGATAAGTAATTTTTTATGGGTCAGTGTAGACGGTTTTATAATAAACTGCCTGAGATGATCAGAACCTTATCTATAAATCAATTTAAAGATGTCATTAAAACCAAACTCCTCTCGAAAGGCTATTATAAGTTTACTGATTATTTAAGTGACAATGAAGCCTGGAATTAAAGCCTAGATTCGGAGCTCATACTATGCTTATTATTGTATTGTAATTTTTATATTTTAAAGATGACAAAAAGAATAATATCCTGAGTTTCTTTCGGGGTTTCTTCTCAGGATCGTCATCTTGGCTTTTTTGCGAAACCCTGGTAAATTTAAATTTAACTGGTAAATTTAAATGACAATCATAAGAGTTTCTTGGAGAAACCTAATTGATAAATAAATATTTTGATTTTGATTTTGAAGGTGAGGGGGGATTGCCCGGGGGCACCAAGACAATCCCCATACGAGGGGACCTGGGCACTTGAAGGAGGGCGTCGCACGCCCATCTTCGCTTGCCCACACGTCTGAGTTAGGAGCAGCGGTAGGTGAATCCTCCACCTGCTCCCTCCCTGTTTGACCTAATGGGCCAGGTCAGGTCCATGAACTGCTCCCTCGCTAAAGAAGGAGCCCGGTTTCGGGGGGGCGATACGGCCGCATTAACCCGACCTCTAACAGGTGGGATTTCAATTTAGCCCCCCCCCCCCTCCTGTGATTTGCCGCGAGACCTGCATCTGCACAGGTGGCGCACCTCGCTGTCGCCTCGCACTCGCTGGCTACGTGCCCATACGAGCCGCAGCGGTGACACAATCCGCTACGGTCCTTGGTGGACGGGCATCGGACTGCTGGATGGCCCAGCCCCATGCACTTGAAGCAGCGCATGGGGCGCTGATCCATTATCTGGATGGAGGCGGAGCTCCATCCCACTGTGAGCCGACCAGCGTCGGCCAACCTCCTGATGTGGTTTAAATCTGTGTATAACAATTAAAAAAAATTGAAGTTAAATTAAGACACTTAATAATTTTTAAAATAAATTGACACCTTTTGTAATTTTAATGTACATATATAGTTAATAATAATTCTTTTCATATTTTAAAATAAAAAGTAAATTTTAAAAGTTTGACACGCTAGCACAAGATTGTTTTTAATGCTATTATTAGGTCAATATATTTTTCTCGAATTATTACATACTATATTAGCTTAATTCCAGCTCGGATGGGCAGCGTTTGTGAAGCTCCGAGACAACTCGTCCAAAATTCCTCAGTGTCTTTAAAACAAAAATTTCGACCAATGTGTGTTGTCAGTAATGACACATGGCACTGAAACGTGGTCTCTAACTATAGGCCTCGTAAGAAAGCTCAACGTCGTCGTTCAAAATATTTTATTATCAAAGGTAAGCCAAGTATTCCCTACTAGATCATAACTGCCTTTTTTCAATGTTCTCATACAAAATTTTAGTCTGAGTGAGTTTAAAAGATGCCATGAAAATATTTTTTTATTATAGGTATTTTTTACTTAGCACTAGAAAATAAAAATGTTTAAAAAATAACTTTATTAGTGCATAATGTTAAATCTGAGAAAATAAGTGTAAGAGGGCGAATAAGTAAATAGATAATAATATCATATAGGCAACATCACATCGACACGCGATGAAGTCGCCGGAAAAAGACTCTCACTTTTATAGACTAAACGTCTAGTCCGCTTTAAATACATCGGGACCATAAAGGATGAATTTTGAGAATAAGTTGTGATTGTTTTTTTTTTAAATTATGTTTAAATGAAATTTAAACATAATTTCATTCTTTTTGGGGTTTTTTTTTTGTTTGACTCCTATGACCGCAACGCAAAGGAAATGGAAGTTTGTAGTTTACTTACGTAGTTTTCAAAAATATACAAAGAAAACAATTTACTCACTTTTAGGTGTTTAAGCAATAAGTAAGTATATATTTTAAAAAACTTTTTTTTAATTAGGTCTCAATAGAGTTAAAATGAGTGGCGAAAATTACTATGGGATCTCCGAAACATTTGAAGAAAACGTACTGCAACGTACACATCAAAATTCAAGCTCATACTCGTATATCTATCACAAATATGAACTACAAATCCTATCGATCTAGATAACGTGGTACCTAAATGTGTCTAATATGGTTCGATACATTAACAACCGGTTTGTAGCCAGGTGGGTGTAATTAATCACCTTATATTAACTTAGCTGCCTTTATTTGTAACAACCTAGTTACTGATTTAAAACCTGTTCACAGTGATAGCGTAAGACATTATATTAAATAGAAAGTGTGAAGAGTTGAATCTAGAACTTACACTAACATTCGACGAGCCATTGGTTGACTAGTTAAGCTTGTTTCAGCGTTCTGACTCAGAGGTCCTTGTTTCGATTCTCGACAGAGCTGGCGTAGGAATGTGACGACCCCATCGCCCAGCGGTGAGACAGCTAATGTGAAAGCTGTTTCACCGTTGCCATCAGTCAACCCGATTCATCCCAGGGTCAGGGATTTAGTGTAAGGAGCGTGCTTGTGGGATTATATCTAGCTAACTTACAACGCTCCCCTCCGGGAATTGGGCGCATCCCGTTGTATCCAGCCTAAATCAAATGTGGATGAATAATGATGAGATGAGTAGGTACACCTAGGGCCGCTACCTGGGGGACGCCAGGGCACGTCCAGGTCCCGCGCTGGCACTGGAGGTGGCAGCAGGGCGAGTCAGCGTACCATATCCATCTCCACCAGCTCGGTGCCGACAGGGTCTCCTATGACCCAAAATTCGGCATCCGCTACTGGTGGAACAAAAGGCGCATGGCGTGGAGTACGCAGATGAATTTAAACGCCATGCGCGCTTTTTACAGGGCGACTTCGGCAGTTACTGGCGGCACGAGGTATCGAGCCTAAATGCACCAACAGTTTCTGCAATTGGAACCGGGAATTAACGTCACGGAGCAAAACTTGTCGGATAGGGTTCGGTTTATACAGCGCTCTGGGCTTTTTAGTGCAACTGAACTCGAACAACTGCGACGCGAGGCTGTTCGTGAATTGAATTCCGTATAAACACGGGAGGTCTCCCCTCAACCTTCTCTTAATCAGGAAGCAAATGTTTTTCGGAATGACGGATGAGTGGCATGTTAGAAGAGGTGATTGGAAGATGGAGTACCGCCGAACACCTCTTGAAATGAGGCCGCGTCTGCCCCGAGTACCTCTTAACGTAAAGGTTCGGGATGTCGTTGGGACCGTAAATAATATGCTGTCCTCTTATTTAGAGAGCAGTATAGATCTTTGTGATACGGATTCGAACCTGTTTGGCGCGGCTATAGTTGTTTATCGGATAGTTGGCGCCAATGTGCATGTGTCGGGTCGCGTGGCTCGCTAAAATGAGGTACCGGCCTGGCAACGACGGATCGAAAGCCTTATCGCTTGAGTCCTCATCGGCAAACTGACCAGCTTTAGGTTGTCATTTTCGGAGGAGATTGTTAATCTGACAGAGTAGTCGAGGGTGTTTTAGTGGGCATAACTGTCCCACATGATGATGGTCTCGGGAATTCGTCCACTGAATTCATCCCAGTCCTTATATCCGTCAACGGGTTAATCCCAACCAGCCTCAGTAGTAACCTGAGACGGTTGGGGTTCCGTGGCGCTTCCCTCCCGGCCCAGATGCAGAAGGCGGTGGTGCTCGATACGGCCCGAATCGTGCGTCGGTTTCTGTCTTTGTCGTATTGAACCCCGACTGACTATGCTTCTGTCGCGGGTAACACCGTCTCCCAATTTGGCTTTTGGAGGGAGAGACGAGACGAATTAAAATATAATAAAATCGTTGTTTATCTGTGCAATTGTGCACGTGCACGTGCATTGTGCTTAACCGGTTTACTGATGAATTGTAGCAAGCTTTCCGTAACATTTAGTGCTTGTTTCAATCCAATTGGTTTACAAATAAAAAAGTTACGCGCTATTCCGAATACCACGCACGAAGTCACAGGTAGGGGAGAGGGGGGCTAGTTGTAACAATTAATCGCTTCTTGGCTATGGAAGCTTACTTGTCTGGTATTTATGAAATCTAGCAGTACTATTCGAATTAACAACTATTCAACTATCGATTCCATATAAACTTTTGATCAAACCTGTAACGGTTTTTTGTAGAAACGGCTTTGAAAAGAAACTGACGATTGTTACAACTTACCCCGTGATTGGGGCTAGTTGTAACAGGCTTGGGGCAAATTGTAACATTAGGAATTAAAAACCAGTTTTATATTTTATAAAGATTTATTTAGCATATTTAGCATAAGAATCTTTACAAACGCTAAAACAGGTTTAGACTTCTAAGTTAAATTTTTAATCTAACAGAAAATATTCAAAAATAAACAAATAACATGTTCTTTCTTTACTTAAACTATTAAGGCATTTTAGGCTTACAGCCATTTATGATCTTAACTACTTCAGTAATCAGACTTTTAGGTTTTATTCTTAATGTAATAGAAAAATAATCAAATAGTAACAAAAACGTGGTCTTTCTTAAACTATAAAGGAACTTTATGCTAACAGCCATTTATGATAACAAAATCTCAATTTCTTCAGTAAATAGCCTTTTGATTGACGTAGGTAAAATATGAAATCAGTCTTCATCGGAATCACAATTGAGACACACAAATGAGATCTTATTTCCTGTTGCAAAATGTTTTGCAGCTTTTCGTACACTGGTTTTCTTTTCCAAGACTTCAGCGGAGGCCAATTCGTAAACATCTTGGCTTTGGGAAGCACGTTCAGTTTTTCTTTTGTAGTGTCTCATTCTGAAATAGATATAAACAATCAAGTTCAACATCAAAGTATTCAAAACATGCAAAGAAGGAATTTAAATACGTACCGCGTAATTTCATAGAACTTATAAATAACTTATAAGTAACAAGTTACAACTTGCCCCGTAAAAGTGTTACAACTTGCCCCACTGCGAGGTTTTTTGAAATAACCTCTATTAAAAAAAAAGTCACTTACTTGACGTGGAACTACGTTTAATATAATCAAAGTAAACAAACACTAAGTGTATTTGTATAAATCAACAACTGCTAAACAATTTGAAATCTACGATAATCAATTTTGAATAAACAAAAAAAAGTCCATTACCTGGCTTAATTGGAGCGCCTGCACAACACCGCTTCCTGCGCCGTCCGGCGGGGTACTGATCGCGTTTATATGATAGAATGGGTATTACGTAGTAGGTTAGGTTGAAAATCAAACGAATATTCTTCTATTAAGTAGGTAAAAAAGGCTTGTTACTACTTGCCCCTGTTACAACTAGCCCCCCGCTCCCCTACAGCTAGTTTCGATAGGTATGTAGTTGGATATAAAAGGAGTATAAAAACCTATGGTCAGCAGGTTTAAACAAAACTATGAGACACACGTAGCTAACTTCACAACAATTAAAGCACATTAGGTGACACGTTAATTAGGTTATCTTCGTTATTTTTTAAATTGTATAATTTAAATTATTGGGTATTTTAATTAGATTTTTATAGATCTAGTAAAAATTTCTATAACATTTATATATATATGTTACCGGAAATGTGTGAAACCTAGGAAATGTATACAATTCCGAGCTTAATTGGGAAGTGTGTAAAATAATGTTTCAAAGATTCTTTAATAAACACATTCCGACAGTATTTTTGCCAAAACCAGTATTCTGTGTGTGCTCGCTCCGCTCGCATTTAATTTCATAAAGATTCCAGAACCAAACTTTACTCTGTTTTAGTACAATATAATACAGTACAAATAAGTCTTGTAACATATTTTGTAAATGGCGCTGAAATGGCTTGGCGATGAATCGGCGGCAATGAATCGTCCCATCTCGCCCCGCTGTACCCATTGACGTTATGCCGAACGTAATACATTTCCAATTGCTATTTAGGAAATGTATCCTAGAAAAAGTGCATATTAAAAAAATATATCATACATTTCCTATCTATTTTAGAAATTGTACACATTTCCTAGGAATTGAATACAAAAACGGAATACATACTTTTCCGTTAACATAATTATACATTCATAATGCCTACCTTATAATTATTAAAATAATTCAGTAAAAAACAGCGCTTCCTCTCTTTTCTGTTTTGACAAGTTGTCATCTTAAGTGCAGATTAAGGTGTCAAAGATTAAAGAGCAAGTCTTTTCCGCCGAAGTTTTATGAAAATAAGGCTTTTACTGATTTCGCCCATTAGGTAAGGGCTTAAATAAGCTTTCGGCAAAAGTTTAATCAAAAACGGTGCGTAATATTTACTCAATTTGGTATTAAAAATAAAATATTATTTAAATTTACAATATATATATATATATATATATATATATATATATATATATATATATATATATATATATATATATATATATATATATAATTTTTAGGTTTTTATTATTTTTGTTATTGTAAAAAATTTAAAACTTAGAAAAATAAAATATGTAGTAAGTATAATAATAATATGAATTTATTGGCTCTACACAATCACATATGATACATACAATCTCAACCTAAATTGACACACACAAGCAATAAAATGGTTGGTTGTAACTGTGTGAGAGCCCGGTGCCTGTGGTAGGTATTGAAGAATTTTGTGAGTATTTTCGTTACATTTAAAATATTATAAACTATACTACAAATACTATCAACTAAGGTATAGCGAATATCATGGTGTGTTGATAAAATCAATATAAGAAAAGGGATTTTTTTATTTCAAAATTCCTATGAGGTTAACACTGTCTGCTCAAGTTGTATTTCATGATCTCAAATTAAATGGACAACGTCTGCTGTGACCGCTTCATGAGGTGTTAAAATATTATTAACATAATAAATAATGTTAATAATTAACATTATTGACATTATTTATTGCTCATATATTTCGTCAAACCTTGACAAAATATATGAGCATTTTTATGTTGCTATGCTCTCTTGAGAACCAGTGCTGTTTTCTAACATGTGTCCTTATGTTCTTTTTCTGTATCCTTGAAACGTGTTTGCAAAATTTCATGATACCAACAAACAACCACACTCGCATAATTTATAATGTTAGTTAGGATATATTTGAAATACTTACACAATTTATTAATTTAAAAATAACATTACTTTGGTAATTTATATCTTCTTATCTTAACCTATCTAACATATAATACATATAATAAAATAAAGTCGCTCTCTGCTTTTCTCTTTTTCTCCGATAACTTCTTCTAAAATCTAAACCATCCAACTGAATTTTATACAGTACTGTTTTCACTAATGGAATGAGCGACAGCGAAAATACCGAGGCCGGGTAGCTAATCGTACTAATAGGTATTATAAATAAAGGCCCAAGTTTTTGAGAATGTATGGATGTTTGTTACTCTTTCACGGAAAAACATCTTTTTTTTTTAATGTTAAAATCGGCAGACAGGCTGACGGTCCACTTGATGGTAGGTGGCTACCGTCGCCCTATAACACAAGCACCGCCAAAGCTGCTGCAAGTGCGCTGCCGACTACAATAGGATTAAGGATAAGGGATTGGGAAAGGAAATGAGCTCTAGCATCCCTTACTTCACTTCTGTAAGGGGTTCTGTACTGGTCTTCTGTAAGGGGATGGTTACTGCTGCCAAACGGGCTGCCAAATGACTGCGAAACGCAATATATGCCCTGCCACTACACGTCTTAACTGATTTGTATAAAATTAGGTACACAGTTTATGGATTATAACATATAATACTTTTTATCCTCTAAAAATTTTAGGTTCCCGAGGGATCGGCTAAAAATATATCAGATATTTTCTCAGGTGTTATATTTTTTATTTTTCAACGCGGACGAAGTCGCAGGCTCGAGCTTATATTGCAATAAGCGGCTAGACTTGACCATAAATGTTAGTTGTAATAGGGGATCGGACAAATTTTCAGAAAGTGTTTTAAATTAATCTTCATGGATATTTATTCCCATAAAAAATAGTATTTTATTTATTTATAGCCTTTTAGGTACTCAAAATCATGTTTTAATATTGTTTGTTTGAAAATGCCGCCAAAACGCCACGATAGTTTATCTGAGAGCGCGTAACGTCATTTGTGGTCATACTTGTATCATAACAAAACAGCTGCATTGGCATAAGACAATGATTGCCCACAAATGACGTCACGCACTGTGATTGGTGTTTCAGTATAGATTAAAAATATTGTAAATAATAAAATTTTATTTCTTCATTTGAAAATATTTAAATGAATTATATTAAATTATTATTCGATAAATAATCGTAAAAAATTATATATTTTGTTTCTAAGTACATTTTAGATTTTAATCTGATTACTGTCCAATCCCCTATTATTACCTAACATTTTACATGAGATTTGTCACTAACGATTAAGATATTAATCTAATATAATTTATCGAAGCTTTTATAATATCGTTGCGTCAGACAAATTTAACAAGATTAGATTGGAGAGATTTAACTACTGCTACAGTTTAATTCTCATTTCTTTTTTAATACTTTTATTATTATATATTTTTATATTACTTATATACAATCTGAGCCCGCAACTTCGTACGCGTGGTATATACGGTATAGCGCGTAACTTTTTTGTTTGTAAACCGATTGGAATGAAATAAACACTAAATGTTACGGGAGGCTTACTACAATACATCAGTGAAAAACACATTCAAATCTGAGATTAGCGTGCACAAATGCACAAACAAGCAGACAAAAATTCTAATCCTATTTTTGTGACCTCGGTAACATAAGTACAACGTGTACAATTTTTTTTTAAGGCTGGGTTACTTTAACTTTGACAAAGACTGTACCAGCAGTTAAAGTACCGATTAGGTAAAAATTGAGTTGCACCATTTAAAAAAAGTTAAAATGTTGACGGCATCGATGGTTGACGGTAACCGTAACCGCTCAAAATAAAAGGCTGTCAGTCAGATGCGTTAAATAGGTTACCACTAAACAATATATTTTTTTGCTGTAATTGCTGTAAATAAAGTGTAATTACTCATGGGCTGTAAATGCTGTAATGCCTAAAGTACGTATACAGAGTGGTAATTTGAGACGGGTCAGTAAGGACAGCTACCTAAACCATTGTAGCTAGAACAAAACTCTTTAGGAGACTATCCATAATTTTAAAAAGTTATTCCCATCAGCATTCAAAGATTTTAGAAAAATGGTACAGTCAGCGGGAAAAAGATCAATTTTCACGTTTTGTTTTTATAGCGCCAATCGATTCTGTTACTTATAAGGATCAATTGACCCTATGGTAACATCAAAAATCTCAAAAAACTACTTCCATACATTTCTTACAGAATGAGATTGAAAAATAAGTGCAAATATATTTTTTAATTAAACTAAACAGAGACGTGCAACCCACAAAATAAATTTAAATCCAAGACAATATGTTAATAACGTTTTAATTCATATTATAGAAATGACAGCTCAAAATTTCGAGTTTATTTCTAGTGTTGCAATATCCAAAAATATTATTTCCTACAACGATTCGTACACGTAAATTACTGCTCATTATACTGGCGACCCTGGTAACTTTAACTAAGTTACCAGTGCAACGCGTTTTGCGGCAACTGTTATAGTCAGCGTTATTGTTAGTGAAAAATTTGACGTCAACCTTTACTATAACCAGTGCTATGGTGCAACCCAGCCTTAATATTTAATGTAAGACACGGCTCGTTTACGACTTTATTATGTATTATCAAATATAAATTAAAATCGTAGTGTAAAATCGAAATATATGCCATATAACATAGGTACTTTATTTTTCCAGAAAGAAACATTATACATTCCGATACCCTTGTGAGTAGCAGTAGCATTTGTTTTTAATTCAATCCGATTTTATCGCACATCATACTTCAGTTCCATTACACATCAAAGTTTGTTTCAAACATTTAAACCACTGATATTTAATAGCACACTGAGTTGAGCGTTAATTTATTTTATGACAGTACTCAATACCGTTTTCGATGTTATCAAAAATTGAACGGAACCGTTAAAGAAATAGAGTCTATTTTAAAAAAACACACGTTACTTTTAAATATGTATAAAGATCTTTATGTACGTGTAAGTAGGTTAGAGTTTCGCGGTTGACTGGTGGCGGCCCGACTCGTAATTTTATGTAACACAATATTAAGTACATTATATTGTATGTGAAGTTGGTATGTGCGCAGCATGTATTTGCTTACTTGAAAATGTATAACTAAGCAGGATAATATTTATTGATTTAAGAATTAAATCTTTATGCTCACGATGCTAAATGTGGAGTTACTCGAGCGTCTTTGGGACCTATTGAGTTTTGAAGATTAGATGGTAGAAAGATTGTGATTAGATGGTAGAAGATTTTGTGTATACATTTTTACCGGTGGGGGGAGCGTCTACAGGATATCACATGGATATAGTCGAGCGCGTCAGATTTATTAATGTAATTCCCCATATATCTCCGATATCGGATACATCTTAATCTGCCGGTTTGGAGTGAGGGCGTCCGTACGAAAGGGTTAAAAATGGGGTAAAAAATAAATTTACTCGAGCGTGTCAGATATTCAGAGGGGATGTTAAGTGAACCCAAACTAAGCTCACTTTTAAAAAGTTGACGATTCGGATGTGACGAAAGCTCGTAGCAGATTCTTGAAAAAAAAATCGTCATTTTGAAATACTCGAGTGCATCAGATTTTCACACAGACGGTTCAGTTTGATGTCCAGATCATGTTGATTCATAATCTGACGATTATTTTGAAGAATTTTTCTTAATCTGACGGAAAATAGCATGCAAATAAAAACAATTTTTTTAATTTTTTATTTTTACCGACACACACTTCTAAATACGGTTCAAATATTTGGAAATGAACTTTTCATACTTGGTTTTGCTCTGGATCTGACAAGTAGTGGCAGGGCAGACTGCGTTTAGCAGTCATTTGGGCAGTCTGTCTGGCGGCAGTAAACCACCTCCTCACAGATCGTAAAATAACAGTATGTGTGATGCCAGAGCCCATTTCCCTATCTCTTATTAATCCCTTTATTCTTAACCCTACTGCAGTTGGCAGCGTACCTGCAGCACATATGGCGTTGCTTGTGTTATAAACGACGGTAACCACCTACCATCAAGTGGAGCGTCAGCTTTTCTGATGACCTTAACATAAATGAAAATGTATAAATAATCATGGCATTTAATTGTCATTAACGTGTAACTTAAATCCATCAGTGGGAAGAAAGATATTTTATTAGTTATAAATGTACGTTTTCGATTGAACGATAGATAAGAAATTCCTTTCCTACAATTGTATGTACCTATATCGCCGTGCGGTGTAATCAATTTGATGGTATCAATTTGACCTGAGGTGTTAATAGGATCAACCTTGGCTACACAACCATTGAAGTAACAAATTCCGTTTTAAAATGTTTTTTTCTAAATCACATTTAAAATCAAAATCAAATAAAAAAAACATTTGTTTATCTTACAAATCTTTATTATAATATAATATAAT
Source organism: Bembecia ichneumoniformis (assembly GCA_910589475.2). Classification (NCBI taxonomy): domain Eukaryota; kingdom Metazoa; phylum Arthropoda; class Insecta; order Lepidoptera; family Sesiidae; genus Bembecia; species Bembecia ichneumoniformis. The sequence goes on along the minus strand of OU342538.1, from coordinate 7,086,350 downwards.
ATAATATAATATAATATAATATAATATAATATAATATAATATAATATAATATAATATAATATAATATAATATAATATAATATAATATACATATTATGTACATACATATCAGTGCCTGGAGCTTTTATTTTTTAAGCTTAAAAAGCTATATATCTATACATATAATAAAATCGTAAACGAGCCAATGTCCGTAGTTAGGTACATTAAATATAAAAAAAAATTATACACGTTGTACTTATGTTACCGAGGTCAAAAAATAGTTGCCTGTATGTCTGCTAATCTCAGAAACGGTTTAACCGATTTGAATGTGATTTTCACTGATGTATTGTAGCAAGCTTCCAATAATATTTAGTGTTTGTTTCATTCCAATCGATTTACAAACAAACAAGTTACGCGCATTACCGAATACCACGCTTAAGAAGTTGCGGGCTCAGCTAGTAATCTATCTAGTAATTAATACAATATAATATGTTGTGTACGGGCAAATGAAATAGGTCTATCCAAAGTTTAAACAAAGGTAATATGTAGGTATTATAAAGTTAGCTGCTCCCGCGTCTTCTCCTGCGTGGAATTCAGATTGTTTCTCGAAATTCAGATTGTTCTATAGAAATCAATAATATATCTCTCATCGTTAAACAACGTTTCCGTTCGCCCGCTTATTTGTCGACTTACTTTGCGAATTCGATTACCGATTATATGTAGCCCATATCCATCATGAAATTCTATTGAAATTATTGATTAAAGATTTTTTCAAATCGGATGAGTAGTTTCGAAGATTACGTCCAACATACAAACTTTACATCTATATAATATTAGTAGCTAGCAAAAATGTTCATAAATTAACAAATAAAAATAAACAAAAAAGTACAAAAATCGGACCGAGTGGAATGTCCACAAAACTGTTTACAGCCGTAATCTTCATAATGTATATTTTTCTACGTAAAACACAAACCTAAGTATAGCAAATATTTGCACAAATATTTTTGTTAAGCAAACTCTGGTCTTTATTTATTTATAGAATTTATTAAAACCAAGCAACCCCTGGGATGTTCCGAGAAAAAGGAAAAAATAGCTTTCTTTGTTATTGGCAGACAATTTCAATTTAAAATAAATATTTTATTTAATTATCGATGGGGACACAAAGAGTCCTTTTACGGTAATTCCTACCTTTCGCCGGTAGGCATTTACTCGTAGCAGAAAGAAGTTATTAATATGGGTTCACAAAAGAATCGTATGAACTTAAAAAACAATACAGTAGCAAAACGTTATTACAACTTTTTCTTTTATTTAATCTTTGTATAAAATTGAATATTGTTTATCGTTAGAGCAAGTAATCATTATTTCTAATCATGTATCTGTATCACAGAGATGCCTACCTCCTCAACAAGGGCGTATGGGCTAGATGGTCCACCAAGCTGGCCCAGTGCGGATTGGTAGATTTCACATGCGTCTTAGAATTGTTTTCTTGGACTTTGCAGGTTTCCTTAACCGTTTGAGAGTAGTCAGTAAATGCATTTAAGTTTAAAAAAAAAAAAATAACACCATTGATACATGGCATGACCGAGGATCGACCTCGGACCTCTCGACATGATAGGCCGCATCTTTACCACTACGCCACCGACGCTTGAATGAAAGAGAAAAAAATTTAATTTAAAAACAAACAAAAAATCACACACCACAAGGTGCAGTGTGGCCAGCAAGATCCCGGATATGCATCCTATAGCATTCTAGTTGTTGCATTCGGCAACAAGCAAAATAAAAATATTATTCTGTAAATTACATTGTTGGAAGTAAAATTTAATATATATATTTTTGTAACTGTACAAATTTTGAGTAATAATAAGTCTCGTGGCAACGGAGCATATGTATTCGTGGCAAACGGGAAATTATTAAAAAAGGTTTTGATTTTTGGCAGTAGAGCATACTTATTAGTGGCAAAGGGGAATAAATTATTCGTGCCAGATATTTCGTGCGAGTGGAGCATAAGCCAGGTAGAGCATGTAAAGGACTTGTTAAAGAGAAGCGTTAAAACCAGAATACCGCCCCCAACAACCTAAGAGAACTGCAAAACGTATTGTTCGAAGAGTGGCAGAGCTTATGCCAAAACACAATTGATAAGATAACTCTCAGCATGCCCAGACGAATGGAACCCTTACTCAGAGTACGAGGGGGGAACACTCGTTATTACTCATTCATTAATTTAAAGTTAAAATCTCACTATTCTTAAATTTTCCACAATTTTGTGTTGTCACAAAATATAGAAAAAATGTACTTTTAAGTCGTTTTTGTAAAGTCGACGTTGAAAGATGTCAATTGATTTGTTACTTCATGTCTGATTATCCCTTTTTTTCTGTTCAGCTATTTGTGCCGGTACGTGTGTGTATACGCCGTACGTGGCTTTCGCCCGTATTTTCATGCGATCTTTATTGCCTATACCTACATATGTATTTGTCAGGCACATTTTCAGATAATCCCTCGGGAGCAGTACTTTTTTTGGATGATGTACCCTATGTCTCTTTATGTATCCCAGACAACGTGTATACGTAGAATTTCACGACGATTAAGGCGTGACGTAACAAATTCACTTTCACGTTTTTATTAGAATAACTGGTGCCCGCGATTTCGTCCGCGTTGAAAAAAAAGCCCGACAAAATATATTAGCAATATAACATTATGAAATCTTTATTGTTAATATGTGTTTTCCGGGCGTCGGATTCTTATATTTAGATAATCCCACAGGAACCTAACATTTTTCCAGGATAACAAGTATATTGTAATGTTTCCAGTATAACATTCAAACATACATACAAACTTTTGTATTTAAAATATTAATAGGATAAGTGCCATTTTTTTTTTGACGCGGGGAAATGTCGTTACGCATACACACACCGTCTGGGGAGACGGTGCGGTTATGACTCCCCTTCCTCATAGTGAGGTAGGTATACCCACTATAACCCCGCGGCGGTCTTCCTCGGCGGTCAGGGTGGGTCCTGGGATCGCATTAGCGCACCAAGTCCCGCCCCCGTTTTGTCCCTCTTGGTTACGGGGGACACCTCCTGGGGATGCGATAATTGCATCCCCTCGAAATACGTCGGGGGATACAGTGCACCCCCCAACATTCAGCAACACCCCAGGCTACTAGGCTCCTCCAGCCTCGCGCGCCAAACCTCCAAAGCCCGTCGGTAAGCGTTCCGCCGTAACATTCTGAGCGCCAGTCCTGCCGTATTCCGCTCCTCCCGCTCCTCCCGGCCGTCGGCCCGCAACTGGTCATAGACCATTGCGTTCATTTCGGCCAGGATGTCAAACGGAGGGGAACGCGCCAGGACTGTCGCCGCCTCAAAGGATATCGTTCGATATCCTCGTACGATCTGAATGGCCATCAGCCGCTGCAGACTGTACAAGAGAGTTCTGCAGCGGCGGGACCCCGCCAGGTCTTTTGACCAGACGGGCGCCCCGTAGAGGGCCATGGATCGCACGACACCCATGTAGAGGCGGCGAACTTCCTCCCGTGGTCCACCGAGATTGGGCAGCAGCCTGTGCAAAGCACCTGCAGCTCCTCTAATTCGGGGGACAAGGCGCTCGAAGTGTTCTTCGAAGCCCCATCTCGAGTCCAGGATGAGGCCAAGGTACTTCATGCACCACCCCACCTGGACTTCTGTGTCACCTACCCTTATCACCGGGATGGGTGGCTCCTTTCTCCTATGTAGAGAGTGGAACCACAACGCTTCTGTTTTCTGAGGCGTGATCTTGAGGCCAAGCCCGGTGATTTTTTGGACGATCAATGCCACCCCCAATTCGGCGAGCTCGATTACCTCCTGGAAGCCTATCCCCCTGGCCAGAATCAGGCACTCCAGGGGGGAGGTTGGTGCGTAGGACCGCATCGTAGGCGAGGTTCCATAGCAGTGGTCCCAAAACGGACCCCTGGGGAACCCCGCAGCTTACCTCCCTCTCGTACCTCTTACCTCCCTCACGTACCTAGGATAAGTGACTTAAGTGATTAAGTCTATTAAAATTCTTATAAATTAATTGTGGCAGGTAACCCTTGCAGGTAAATCTATCATTTTCAATTTACTTGCAGCACTTGCTAACCTTTGCCTCACCAACCATTTATTCATGCAAGTCAACAGGTAATTTGAAATAAATCAACCGTTCTATTTCTATTATGAGTCTAGTTATATCGGCATTACGTCACAAGAATTAATCACTGTGATAAATCTCGTGTCAGTATTTAGGCCGAACGTTCGGCCGTCAGCGGTCAATTATGCGTCCATATAGAGACTGTGCCCGCCCAGTGACATGTGTCTGTTTGAATATAGAACCTTTTTGGAATGTAATATTAAGGCGGTAAGATGGCTTTTTTTATATATTAAGATCGGCAGACAGGCTGACGGCCCACTTGATGGTAGGTGGCTACCGTCGCCTATGACACAAGTAGCGCCAAATCTGCTGCAAGTGCGCTGCCGACTACAGTAGGATTAGGGATAAGGGATTAGGAGGGGATAGGGATATAGACATTCTTGAAATTAGCACTACTTTTTATGATTTTCAATTTTATTCTATCATTCCATTCTGACAAATTTTTATTTTATTTGCTAGTTGTTCCTTCAATGCCCACTAGGGTTCCCAATCCTCCCGAAATGCCCGGAAGACTCCGGTAAGTAATAATGGTTAACCTCCCGAGCTCCCGGGACGCAATAATATCTTCGGTTTTTTCTAAAATGAAACGTACTATCACAAATTAACAAAATCAAATCTGCCACCTTCGCTCTGCACCTTGGAGCAAGGAAACCGGTTGAATATTTCATTAGTAAAAGCAGAGTTACAAATATTAACAAACTTCGATTTTTCATGTAAAACCTTTTATAATTTTGTGTTAAAAAACCCTCAAATATTAGATGCTGTTCGAAAGCAATGTAAATATAAATTTAAAAATAAAAATTAATAACTATATAGTTTTTTTTTTCGAAACTCCACCCCTGCCCCCGATTTGTTAAAATCCTCCCGGGTTGGTTCTTTCGAGAGTTGGCAACCCTAATGCCCACGTTTGACACCCGTATAATAAACATGGTAGAATCTTTTAAAGGCTTTTAAACATATACATTTCGAATTTCTCTCCTTCCGACAATTTACTTGTCATGGGTGATATGAATGGTGTCACAGTATAAAGATTCATATCTGAATATGATGGCCGAACACGCATTAATGTGTGGAGTCAATAACTATTCTCGCGCTGAAAACAGATAAGAGAGAAAAACAAAATCATGTATTGATCACGTATTCGCTCGTTTAGTCATTAGTCCCGTGCACGGGGGCTATTGATAAAGTACTCGTTGACCACTGAGTGATTGTAATAACTTGTCCTTGAATAGACACAGGCTGTTCAAAAATTTTATAGACAAATTATTATTTTTTATGTTAAGATCGGCAGGCAGGCTGACAGTCCACTTGATGGTAGGTGGCTACCGTCGACTATAACACAAGTAACGCTACAGGTGCTGCAAATGCACTACCGACTACAGTACGATTAAGTATAAGGGATTAGGAGGGGATAGGGAAATTGGCTCTGGCATCCCTTACTCACTCACCGAAACACAAAAGCACACGTGCTGTTACTTCATGGTGGTCTTCTTGTAAGGGGGTGGTTACTGCCGCCAGACGGGCTGCCCAAATGACTGCGAAACTCAGTGTGTTCTACCACTATTAAATTATTACTTATAATAAAGTATTAATAAGTTGATCTCATCTAGGGAAATATATAAGTTTAGAAATGCATATGATAAAGCAACAAAAAAGAAAAATAGTACTAAAGAAAAATTTCATCGTATACCCTGGCTAAACAATGTAAATATAATAAACATGTGTAAACGTGTAACGTAACATGTAACGTGACATATTGTACAAATATTTTCGTAAGGATACTAGTAATGAACTAATTAGCGTAGATCATAATAAAATGCCTAATAAAACAAATAAAATCGTAGCATTTTGCTGAAATTATTACTACAAAAACGAAATTAAAAAGAATTTCACAAACACCAGACATTTTTCTAGCATCCCGTATGGAGGCAAAAACCACGTTCTTACAGAAGAAGGCCATAAAATAACAATGCCCTCGTAGGTATTGTTTGTGTTAATAGGCTACGTAAGTCACCTGCCATAAAGCGGACTGTCAGCTTGACTGCCAAATTTTACATGAAAAAAACCTACGAATTAATGTCGGAAATAAATTTTAAATGTTTTATTTATGAGTCTGCTTTATCACATTAGAAAAAAAGCCTCGTCAAAATACAGACAATTTTGTTTTTCAATTTATCAATAAAATTGTTTTTATTTATAATATCTATTTCTTATTATTGTAATATTATAATATATTTATTATATGCATATAATGCATTAGTTTGGAAGTTTCTGTGGCAGGGATTTAGATTTTTCTCAGCAATGAACATAATAAAAGTGATGTTTGGTAATCTGTTTCTTTATGTTACTGACTTCATTTTATCAGTTGGATCACACGATTGGTAAACTTTTATAACAGAGAAAAAAAAATTCAAAAAAACCTCTTTTAAAACACAGATTTACATTTTACAGGCAAACGGGACCAATTTATACCTCCAAATTTTCTATGTACTTTAATTTATCAGTTGGATTTCTTAAAATACATTATTATAGTTTTTTTAATAAAAAATTGTTTTGTCGCATACGACCTTACGACATAATCAAGCGCGCTCTCGTTTTCGTATGCAATCACAGCCGTATTAATTGTTTATCGCTGCGTCACCTTAATGTATAATACATTATTTTTTACTTTAGCAAAATGTCCACAAAGATAATTAAAGTGGACATTTTGGGAACAATAAAAATATTTATTTTTGTAATTCCCAAAATGTCCCAAATTGGACATTTCTTGTGGGACATTTTGGGAATAGACCGCATTTATTTGCTATTCAAAGTCGTGACCAACAAGTAAGATATTTTTCTATGCAAATAACTATTGTTCATCTTTGACATCAAAATTCCCGGACGAATTATTGACACTGCATTAGGTCCATAAACGTCACAAATTTTTTTCGCTGCTTCTGTAGCACTTTTTTCCTTTTTTGTAATAAAAATTTTAAATGTATCGAATTTCTTCATTAGATTCACATTTTGGCAGAAAGAAAAACAAATGAAAGTAGCTGGAAACAACATTTTACTAATTTGTTTCTTTTTTGAAATGTAACCTTTTTAATGTCATGAAAGTCAAAGATATTTTATTATAAGTTTATGCATACTATATGCGAAAAGACTTTTTCCCGACCAATATTTATACTTCACGAGCGATGCCACAGACTTAAAAATGCCTAGGGCATTTTTATTGGTACTCTATACAGTGTCAACTGTAAGGAAAATTCCCATTATTGAATTAACTGCAAAAAGAAACTTGGTAACGTTTTATGAGAGTTAACATGCTAATCACTCAGCCAAATAGCCTTGACATGGAACTAAACAAAGTCTGAAAGCAAACTGAAAGTACATTATTGTTTTAAGATAATAGAAACTAGATAACATTGACGAGCCCGTTGGATGAGTGGTTAGGGTGTTTGCCTTAACGCTCTGTTCTAGGATTCCCGGGTTCGATTTCGGCAGGGCCAACTTTGGAAATGATCTTTTTAAAGTTGGTTCATTATTTGGAAAGTAGTGGCATGGCACACTTCGTTTCGCAATAATTTGGGCAGCCCGTCTAGAGGCAGTAACCAATCACCCCCTTACAGAAAAACACCGTGAAATAACAGCACGTGTGCTGTTGAGTTTCGATGAGTAAGGGATGACAAAGCTCATTTCCCTTAATCCTGCTGTATTTGGCAACGCACTTGTAGCACCTGTGACTTTGCTTGTGTTATAGGCGATGGTAGCCACCTACTAATAAATGGACCGTCAGCCTGTCTGCCGAAATTAACATTAAAAGAAAAACATAATAAAACAATGCTACAATTAATGTGAATCCCAATATTTGGACTGTCGAAAAGACAATTTTCATAATTTCATCCGCCTCAGCTTCTAAGAGACAAAGCGTCATGATAAATAAGCTATACTTTAAGAACTGGGTTATCAAATGCAAATAGATTTTTATATACCAAACAAACCCTTCAGCTTTTTACATAATAGCTGAGCCCGCCACTTCCTACGCGTGGTATACGGTATAGCGCGTAACCTTTTTGTTTGTAAACCGAATAGAATGAAGCAAACACTGAATGTTACGGGAAGCTTGCTGCAATACATAAGTGAAAACCGCATTCAAATCGGTTATGCCGTTTCTGAGATTAGCGTGCACAAACGTACAAACAGACAAAAATTTTAAAAACTATTTTTTTTAAACATATAAATATAAGTACAAATAGTTTTTTTAAATATTTATTGTACAGACATGGCTCGCTCGTTTACGATTTTATTATATGTATAGATATAGACTTATTGTATAAGCGAATTTTTACAGGTGACTTACTTCTTATTAGATTTATTTATTTTTTAGGTTAAATTTTTTTAAGAAATATATTTAATATTAATATCCTTATTCCTCATATACATATTCACCTTTTTTTTTTCGAGGAGAAATCCATTTACAGATTTTCTACCGCTGGCTAGGCGGTAGGGGTGTGTGGGGGTCACCAGTGCTCCACGCTATGCTCTAGGTCATAGCGGCACTGGCACTACCCACTAAAACTCCCCAGTGTCTCCTTGCCCTGTGAGAGGGATGGACCGGGCTCTGCCGAGGCAACAACTCCGATTCACCCCAGGGCAGCTTAGCTATTGCTGGCTAAACTAACTCCAATGGGGGATTGCCCGGGCACCAGAGCAATCCCCAGACGGGGGGGACCTTGTGATTCATTGTACATATTCACCTAGTATGAATGTGGTTTCACTGCCCGCGTCTGTCTGTCTGTCTATATGTTTTCTAAATCATCCTAAAACACACAACGGATTTTGATGCGGTTTTCACTCGTAGAAAGAGAAAGGTTATAAAATATAATTTAAAAAAAAATTGCACGCATACGAAGCTCGGAGCGACTCCCTAATAATTTATAATACGTAGCAAATTATGTTATCAAAAAAAATCATCCCATGTCGAAAGTAATTACAATTCCTTATTTAACACGCAATTCACAAGATTTTTATCTGTATGAAAACCTACATAGCAACAACGAATGTACTTTTAAAATTCAATAGTAAATATCTCTGGAGGAATATCCATATCTAAGCCACTCATACGTCTCAAAAGCATATTTACAATATCTGTCGGAGAAGGTTTTGCGTTTTAGTCGCTTACTTTGCTCGAGGCTAAAATACCAGTCGACAAGTTGATACGATGCACTCAGATTCCTACATAAATGTACACTGAGAAAATGATTACAAATTGAATTCGAAAACGCTGTGCCACAAGCTGGGGCAAATTTAATTTTATATTATCTAATAGAACTTTTGCTTGCTGCCACCCGACGTAAACTGAGTAAATTTTGAGGCAAGGTATACGTGGAATACATTACAATGTGATTAGTTCGATAGAAGTATATTTTTACTATAATTTTATCAAAGTACATTTTTTTAAATGTTAAAGTCGACAGACAGGCTGACGGTCCACTTGATGGTAGGTAGGTGGCTACCGTCGCCTATAGGACAAGCATCGCCACGGATGCTTATTATTTGAAAAAAAAAAAAACACCTATTTTTATTTATTTCAACACCTTCTACAGGTTGAAATCAAACTTTTCTTTCGCCCATCGATATTACATAAGCTTTTAAAAGCTTCTATCAAAAATGCCCCTGATGGATTGAAATTTTTATTTGTTAGTAAATTTTCCGGGAATATAAAGTCTTTTTCGTTTTTTACCAAATTAATTTGCCAATAAATCTATTTCATTTTTCAGTCTGATTTAATAATTGAACGTAAATTGATCACAGAAGGTTCGAATATTTTTTTATTTATCGAATGTTTTTCCATATATATTTAATCCGCGATAAAATAAATATGTTATCACGAATTGTACTAGTAATTGACAATAATAATAATTGTAGAGTGGAAAATTAATGTCTTCATTTATAAGAGTATATTTAGAGTAAATAAAAAGAAATATATGCATATTAGCAGCGGATATAAGAAAACTTACATAATTATGTCTATGTACTAAAACAGTAAGATCTTAAAACATCCCGCAATTCGACCAACAGCAAACGCTTGAATTTTTTTTTTTTTGAAATTTCCTCAATTATGAATGATCTATATAATTCAGTATTTTAAATTTCTTAGATATTTCAAAAATCCGATTCAACACCGAAATTTTATTTTCATTGCAATTTTCAAAGTGAAATTTGATTTTTTTTTTTCAAAAGTTATAAAATTTTGTTTAAAAACAATAAATCTAGAAATCACCATACTCACCTTTCCAAACTTCGCTCGGTCGGTACATGATATTGAATATTTTCACGATCTCATTTCTTATGATGAACGTATTAACAAAATCCACTAGATTGTCTCGACACAACACAAAAACTGAAATAAGGAAGAGGCGTTTTCCTTGGCTTGTGGCATGTTATCAACATGCGATCTGACGCAAACTGGTGATAACACGATAGCATTAAGTCCTTTATACATTATTATGCATGATCGACTGATGCGAAGAATGGTCGGTCAAATGCTAAACTCGAAAAACTATTGAAGTAATAATTATTAAAATAATGGTAAATTTTCTTCATACCTATATTAAACTATACTGTTTCCCCGACTCCGTGGCAGAGCACGCTGCACTCAGCCCGTCTAGATGCAGTGACCATCATCCTACAGAAGCCACCGTGAAATAAAAGCATCTCTGGCGGCAGTAACCACCTCTTTCCGTGAATTAACAGGATTTACGCTGTTGAATTTCGGTGAGTGAGTTAGGTTGTCAGAGTCCATTCCCTGCCCTCCCCTCTCCTTATGCCTTATCCTCGATCCTATCAAGATTGAAAGAGCATTTGCAATTCCGTGGCTTAATATTATAGGCGACAATAGCCATATATCTCCATGTGAGCCGTCTGCCAGCGGCAAAGATATGATGTCCCAAAGGAGGATTTGTTGGAAGTTCTATACAAATCAGTACAGTATTGAGCAACGAACACCCAGACACTTTCACCAACTTTCACATATTTATAGTAGAGATTTTATCGGATTAATGACTTCTTATCAAACAGATAATATTGATCATGTATTTTACAATACAAGTTTAAAATCCATGCTAAAAACTCGTATACTGGTTTTGTCCGCTTGGACGAAGAATCCAAATTTCACTAAGAGATTTTGTTGTAAAGTTGAAATAAAGTTGTTATCTGGTCTACGGGTAAAATTGACGCCTATGCTAATATATGTAGCTACTGTAAACATGACAGTAGGGCCACAGAATAAATAATAGTACTTAGAGCTGAGTGAAAACAAAATCCACATTCCATATAAGACCTCAGTGGTACAAATACGTGAGCCTAAGCACATTTTTACTAAATGTAGAGGAAACCAAAATATTCAGACTTGCGATGAATAGTAGTTTGCGGTGAACGCTAAAATTATTTATCACTAATACTACAAAAATAAGAGATTATTTATTGTATAGTCGCAGTGATACTGAGCATTGGAGCTTAAATGAAATTAGAAAAAAAAACCATAGAAGAGCTCCACTGTTATCCCAGGGGAATGAATACTTATAAAGTTATCCTATGTTATAAACCCAGTCATATTTACTAACTATTTAGGCGTGATTAATTAAGAGTCGAGCTTCTTCATAAATTTTAACATTTTTAATTCTCTGCCTCGATTCAATAGTTTCAGGGGTTAAGACAAGGACTAACCTCAGATTGAACATAATTTTTACCAAAAACCAAAACCTAATAACCTATGAATTAAGGTGGAATATTGCACAACAAATTTTTGTAGCTTCTCGGAGATAACCAAACGGATTTAAAATTGGGAGGTTTTTCTTAAACATTGTGTAAAATATGAAAAAATAAATAAAAGTAGTTTTCGCTGAAAATTTATATAACTGTGACGAGAAAGGTTTTTTTGGACAGAAATTTAATATGGTTTTTCTCAGAAAACATTTTTTTTTTTGGGAGATTCTGCCCAATTCAAACTATTTTATCTACATTTTTATTTATTATGTACTGTATTTTTATCTCAGCTTTACTCTAAAACTCTAATTTTACTCTAAAAAGTCAAATTACGCGACGAAAAATTTATCGTCTTACCTCTTTATGTAGTATAGATATTGATATATGCATTTATCAATCCAATAACAAGAGTATTATCATGCGCGGTGTGTGGTTTACATATACATAGAAAATGTAAATTGATTACTATTGACCAGAAAATCTTTTCACGGCTTTGTTTACAATAAAAATTACAGTTCAGATGCATTGTAATAAGGAGTAATCTTCATTATGTCTGACAAGAGCGTGTTTTCTTATGACAAGGGCAAATGAATCTTTCACAATTAATCTCCTGATAAATTGACAAGGCTGTTAATTAATCAGCTCTGATTGTTTTATTAACATCGCTGATTATTTTTGCATGTCATTATATGAATAGGCAAAAATCACATTTATGTAAACATCTAATTCGGAATTGGTTCATAATTTATTGATACGGAATGATTTAAAAAATTAGTCTATTGGATACATTTTCAACTGTAATATAAGTGGAATCGTTACTGCCGGCCTTAGTAGGATTAAAGATAAGGAATTCAGGAAGGAATTTGATGATGGGTTTTAGCATCTCTTACTTCCTCACCGAAACACAACAGCAAATATGCTGTTCTTCTGCAAAGGGGTGGTAACTGCGGCCAGACGGGCTGTGCAATTTTACGACTGCGAAACTTTATGTCCTGCCATCGTGCCATTATATGTAATATTTTATATTTGTATATAATATTCTATCTATATAAAATTAAAAGAGATTGCCAAAAACAAAAGATTGTCTAATGAGGTAACGACGAAAATAATATTAAATTCTTATTTTTGGCATTTAAATGTGTTCATAATATTTGAATTAAAAAAAATTATAGAAATTATTACAATAGTGTTCCTAATTGTTGACGAACATCTTTTAAAAATATTTTAACATTTTAGTCCAAATATAGATTTTATTTAATCCTGAGGATGGTCTTTTAAATCCAATATGGATTAAAACGGTTTAACCATAGAATATAAATACTAACCATAGAATACTATAACATTATTGTTTTATCTATGGTTTGACCGTAATCGAGTAACAAACATACATTAATTTTGAAAAAAATCAATATTTTATTTGTACATGCAAGTATATTGTATTTGTACAGACGAATCGAGCTCGGATAGGAAGTTCGGGAAGCTCTACAATCTTCACCTCTAAAATCCCTCAGTGTCTAAAACAAAAATTTTATGAGTGTTGCCAGTGATGACATATGACGCTTAGTTGTGGTTTTTAACTATGGGCTTCGTAAGAAGGCTCAACGTCGTTCAACGACATATAGAGCTATGCTGGGGGTTACATTGCGAGATCGAATCAGGAATGAGGAGACTCATAGACGAACAAAAGTTACCGACACAACCCGGCGGATTAGTAAGTTGAAGTGGCAGTGGGCGGGACACATAGGCCGGAAGGTTCTCGAACGGAGGCCACGGCATAAGAATAAAGTAGAACGGAATCTTCTTTGTCCGAGTCCCAAACGCCGCCATTTATATAACTACTTCCCCCTTCGCGTCGTTACGCCGCTCTGTCGCCCAGGCTTGATGCCAGGGTTGCTTACTGTTAAATATTGCTTACTAATAAAGATAATATCGCTAAAATATAAGTTTTTCTTTACTTTGAAAGTTTTATAAAATATGAGATTTATAAATACTTACCTACATTATTATGTTACGTACCTGCATTAAATATACTTATTACTTATAAATAATAAGTTATTATAAGACAGTACCATACCAAATGAAGCCACTTAAGTAAATATTACTTACCTACAAATATAAAATAAAAACATACAGGCTCAAGTAAAACTATTAAGTAAGTTTATTCGTGCGGAGACGCCGGCCGTGACAGCCCGACTGAGTATCCCGTTTAACGTGTAGGCTAATAAACCTTGAGCGCGTCCGGAGCGGGAGTTTCCGTTCTACGTGTTCTTATTTATTCTTATGGCCACGGCCCGGCAAGCGCAGCGTAGTACGTCCATCCACAAGGTGGATCCAGGCCGCTTCTGATCGGTCCCTTTTGGAAAATTAGAAGGGATGAGTCCAGCAGTGGACGTCCTACGGCTGAGATGATGATATTAACTAAAGATGCCTATAATTAATTGTAATACTATAAATCGTTAATAATAAATTGTCACTTCTTCCAGGCGAATATACCAATCAACTATTTTCTACACACATATAAGGATACCTTTCGATACGAAAATTACTAAATTTCCCATAGCGAATTTAGTAAAATTGTGCTAATGGAGCAAATTATTACACATGCTTAGCGAAGTGACGAAAAACAACTAAACAATTTGTAGGTCACCCGTCACATGTTTACGAGAACAATTTATTATCAGTTAACAAGGATTACGTTTGTGTGAATAACTCTCCATATCGCTCGCTGACTTTGGTCGTTATAAATTTAAATTATATCTGGTAAATTGTGTATCTTTTTTGCAATTTGGACAAATGTTTTAGTGTTAGGATCTTAAGAGAAGGACTAGCATTAGACCGCACACATTTTTTACCAAAATGAGCGCAACCTTACTTATGAATTAAGGTGCAATATTGGACAACAAATTTTTATAGCTTGTCGTAGATAACGAAACAGATTTAAAATTGGAAGGCTTTTCCTATTGTGTAAAATATGAAAATAAGAAATGAAAGTAGCCGATTAAAACTTTAGTACAGAACATAAGTTAATTAATAAGCTTAAAAAATAATGTAGTTTTCGATGAAAATTTTTAGTACTGTGACACGAAAGCTTTTTTTAGGCAATAATATACTATTATTTTCTCAGAAAAAAATTATTATTATTATTTTTTGTACAAATCCCTCCTATTCAAACTTTTTTAAATATAGTTTATTATGCTCTGTATTTTTATCTAAGTTTTAATTTGACTCTAACAAGTCAAATAACGCTTTTCTGCTAAGTCCTCGCACACTGGTCTTTTGGGAGGGTATGAGGCGCTCAGCCCGTACAAACAAAACCTTACATGCAAAAATAGCCTATAATTTTTTCTTTATGAATAATAATTGTCTGTGGTGTGGATTATTGAACTGGCTCTCTTACTGTCGCACTCAGAGTCGCTTTAATGATTACTTAGCGGCTCTTTAGTAAAGGGTAGTTCTTCAGAGACAAAATTTTCGATTTCTATGGGTATATTTCTGTAACCAACTAGCAAAACGGCATTTTAATATTTTTTTTGTACAGTTTAGCTTTATCCCTAACTGGGACAAGTGATATTTTTGAAATAATTGCTGTCTAGGTACAAAATAAAAATATTTGAAGTTTGTTCTTCTGATTCATATGACGCGTCCGTTTGCCATTTTCCGGAACAAAATGGTCGATGGCACATTTTCCCTTTGATACATCAATATCAATTACAATTTAATCGAAAGGAAATGAATTGTCCTCTTACAAAAAAAAGGTATATTAGTTATAACTACATTCGTGTGTTCATAAATAAGTAAATAAGAAGTGTCCGGCGTATAATACTGATTCATGTGGCGAAAGCTGCGCTTGACCGTACTTGGTCGGGTAATAATAATGAGAGTCTGGCTTTCCGTGCGGGGGAAGTTAGTCATGCAAAGGACAAGCTAGAAGGTGAACATGCGGCTGATTGGCTTAGATCCCGGTGTTACGAAGGTAAATGTCTGATTCATCTGTGCTTGGTTCAGGTGGCATACTGATTACAATGCCTACTGCATAAAATTTATTTTATTGTTTTAAAACTTTAATCTGAGTTTCGTGTGATGCTTTTGGGTTACAGATTCGTGTAGAAAAATTACAATACTGAAGTCTGTATGTATGATGAGTTATGCATAATTTTAGGCAAAATCCTGATTCATCTGTGCCTGATTTATATGGTCAGAACCCCATATGAATCATAAAATAAATTTGTTTTCACCTCTCCAGCACTAAAGGAGCGCTTTTGTTGCATAATTCTCCTTGTCCAATTTTTTTACCGTGTACAAGTCAGTAGTTTGAAGTCTTATTTATTATATTTACTTAGCTATAACCTTTTGAATAATTCAAAAATCACAGGAGGATAAATTTATTCGATAAATGACACATTTGATCTCACACATTAATTTTCCTTATTAACAATAATAAAAAGATTCGGATACAGCCCAACATGACATCGACCTGCCCAATGACGACAGCTTTTGGATGGAGACTTCGGCAATCCATGAAAACTTATAACCAAAATTCACCAGAGATATCCTATCGACCCTGCATCAGAAAAGCGTGGATGATCGCTTAGATTCTGACGATGAGGACATTGTTATCTATAAAAAGCCTCAATTTGATAAACGGACAAAAGAGTCTTACGCCATTGGTGAAGATATATTATTCCATCTTCCTCCAAAAATTCAAGATCTCGGAAAAATAGAAAGAGGCTTTAAAGATGATATTGAAAGCATCTCCGTCCCTTGCAAAAAGCCAAGGAAATATTTCTTTTAGTACCTTCTTAACTTTGACTTCATAACTTCATAACTTAGTTTACCATACCTACTAATGATGTATCTTTGAAAGTTAAGACAGTGATGTCAAAAATTTAAAGTTGATGTCATTGTTGTTACTTTATTGTTAGTAATAAATACAGTAATGTGATTATTTATTCTAATTAATAATTAAGACTGCTTAACTAAGACTGATGTCAAAAGTGCCATTGTTAGAATAAGTTTGTACTTACTTCTGTGACTTTTTATTATGACAAGTTATACCTAAGTCAATAAGTATAATAATTTAGATTATTGTTGTTGTTAAAACATAATTATTTTCTTAATAGAGCCCATCTACTTACATAAAGTTTTTAATTTTTATTTCTGTTTCTGATTCATCTGTAACAAATTCTGATTCATATGGGCACAAAATATTTGAACGTCGATATCTTGAAAACTACTTTATAAAAACGAGTCCCTCATTCAAATATATGTTTTTGGTATTACCTATTTTCATATGAACATGTGTTACAGAGCTGAAAGTGAAATTAAATTTTGGCCATATGAATCAGTCGAAGAATGAAATTTCGAAGAAATACCCTAAAGATTTAAAAATGTTTTCTCTCGGAGACATTAGTGATCTTTAATGACAATCAACTTTAATCACAGCTCAACCCTTAAGCTTCTTAAATGGAGCATTTGATATTTCGAATGTGTGGTAATCTTATTAACAGGTAATAATCTAATGTTCATAGAGTTAGGTGAAATGATTTTAAAAAACAATTTAAATTTAAAAATTTAAATTATTTCTTGACAAGACTACGCTGAAAAACGAAAAAATAATTGGTATGTTACTTATATGAAAAATTGTCAATTTAAATTGACAATAATTTAAAATGTTTCGGTATTTTAAAAATCTTGACGTTTTTAATTCATTTAATTACAATTACGTCTATTATTGTTACTTCTAAGTGAGGAAAATAAGAAAAGGTATGTTTTATGAAAATCTGTTTTTTTTTTTCTATTCATAAACTGCTTTATCTAATGATATCGTGTCATTGAGTTTTTTAATGTGACAACACTGCACGTTATCGACATACATTTCGACAGATGCTTAACGAAGCATTTATTTTTGTCTGTGGGAGCAGCGGCTAATTATTGTATTTAATTACAATTAGTTAAATGCCAATTAGTACTAATTTAATGAAGTAGTTTCTGGAGCTATATTTGTATGGAATTGTATGGCATATAGTTAAAGTATGAGTTCAATCGATAGAACTATGTGGAACTGATTTTTGCTTAGATCTACGGTAGAACAAAACACTGAAGAGACCAGATGGACTGTCCAATATACGTAAGTTTCGTGACTGCGTACATGTACATTATACGTAAATAACTCTGGCGTTTTTTAACCACTAAATAAATCGAGGGTAGGAAATATAACTCTGAGACTTTTATATTTGAGCTTGAATTCGAAATGATAATCACTTGGTTTTGTGAAATAAAATAACGACGGGATACTTATTCGAGAAGACGAGAATTCTTCGGACCTTTCCACTTTATCTTTACCATAATATGCCATTTGAGGGGAGAATGATATCGTATTCTTCAGCTAGTGATGCAGGGGAAAATACAAGGAAATCGTAGCAGAGACAGGAGAAAGACATCCTGGTTGAGAATTTCAGAGAGTGGTTTGGTTTGAGCACTCGCTCCCTCTTTCGTGTAGCAGCTTCCAAGGTGAAGATAGCCATAGTGGTCGCCAATCTTCGAAGAGAAGCGGCACGTTAAGAGAAGAAGAAGAAGATGCCATTCCACAGCAAGCTAGCATGTTGAACTTTCTCATAGCATTTAGGCAGAATTTTTAAGCCTTTTTTTATTAAAACGCTGGCGGACAGCTTGACGTTCCACTTTATGGTAGGTGGCTGCAGACCCCATCGCTTCTGACCCTGCAGGAATTTGCTTACAATAGTACACTTAAGAGAATGGAAGAATGGAGGGGCAGCTCTGTGACCCGCTGTACGTGGTGAAAACTTGAGGAAGATTGGAATCGACTCACTAATGCGACTAGTTAAGGTAGGCTACATCTTTTTTAGTAAAAACAATAAAGTCGCCTATAACACAAGCAATACCACAGGTGCCGCAACTGCGGTAGGATGAAGGATAAGGGATTGCTAGAGGATAGAGAAATGGGCTATGGCATTCCTTACTCACTGATCGAAACACAACAGCACACGTGCTGTTATTTTACGGTGGTGTTCTGTAAGGCGGTGGTTATTGCAGGCAGACGGGTTGCCCAAATGACTGCAAAACGCAGTGTGCCCTGCCACTACTTTACAGTTCCAGACCAGAGCCAACTTTGAAAAGTTCAGTTCCAAAATTGACCCTCCAGGGAATCGAACCCGGGAACCCTAGAACGGAGCTTTAAGGCAAACACTCTAACCACTCGTCCAACGGGCTCGTCATATATTGACTAATCAATATTAAGCACCGAGAACTGTAAAAATCTAAAATCTCTATATAAATAAAAATGGATCTTCGAAACGTATGTACGCCCATAACTTTCGAACGGGTAGACCGATTTTAATTCGGTTTTGACTAATAGAAAGAGGGATAAACGGGGAATGTTTTTGTATATAAAAATTACACCACGGGCGAAGCCGGGGGCGGGCCGCTAGTAATATATTACATCAGTGACATCAATCAACTAACGTATACACACCTAAATCAATAGAGTAGGTTGACACTGTAAGGGTGCCAAGTTTGGAAACATTATTAAATTCAGTTAAAGTACCCATCTCTAACTTTATTTCACTTCAAAACTACTAAGATGGAAGTTACTCTCTATCGCAAGACTGTTTCCGAGTCTGTTCGAACAACAAGGGGTACAATAGAAATTATTTTCATCGTCGCTAATTGTATCACCCTTTGTAAATATAGTATATATATTAGTATATAATATATATTATTATATACTGTATGTATATGTACATATAGTATAGTACATATAGTATATATAATATATATTATAAATTACTATACTCGCGACTTCGTTCGTTTGGACTGCATCTTATAGGAATATATAATTTTATAAACAAAAACTAATGATTTTATAAACCAAACAAAGGAATTAATGTGTAGGAATTAATGGACTAATCATGGTGCTTCGTTCACACCCATTTTTTTTTTCTTTTAACATTTTTATAACCGTCGTAGTTAGAAGTTTCTAAACTCTGATTGGTATAATTTAAAAAAGAATTTAAATGTAATCAACCTGGATTATGAAACTATATATTTAATTGGATAAGGATTAATCTCATGATACGAAGGTATCATCATCTTTTGATTCTACCCATGTTTTGACTGACAAATTTATTATTATGTCCTTTATTTCTCTTCGTAAGCATTTCAACTTTTTTATGTAACTGAAGGTCGGTAGACAATCTGATGGTCCATTTGATGGTACAAGCATATATAAAAGCAATGCCATAATAGGCGTTACAAGTACGCTTCCGAACTAGACAAGATAAATAAAGAAAACGGGACAAGTGCGAGTTGAACTCGCGTGAAGAGGGTTCCGAACGATGTTACCTATCCGCACAATATTGAGTGATTTACCATGTTATTTTAATATCATGGACTTCTTATAGGTTTTCCTATAATCTATAAGTAGAAAACTAATTTCTGTATTTTTTTTTTCAAAATTTTAGGTTCAGTAGTTTCGGAGGTAGGGGGGGGGGGAGGGATGGTCGGACAGACGGACACACGAGTGGTCCTATAAGGGTTCCGTTTTTTTATTCGGACGTACGGAACCCTAAAAATAAAATGATGACGAAAGGCTTATGTGCTACCGAAACACACAGTACACATGATGTACACAGTGGTCTTCTGTAATGGTTGGTAAGGTTCTGTAAGGATCCTGTCAAACAGTCAAAGGAATCATTCCACTTCGACCCCGAGGGTTACCCATTCACCTATACTGCAGTGTCTTTCGTCTCCATCACAATGTTTAGGTGTCCGTCGTGCCCATGCTGCAATGTTTTTAAAGTGCGGTCAATAAATTCAATTAAATTGAACTTTAAATTTTTTGAATTTTGAACTTTTTCAATTTAAATTTTTGAACTTGAAACTTATTAATTTTTTTAATAATTTAAACATCGAACAACAGATTATTTTGGCCTATTATTATTCACTTTATAAAGGCATTTTGCTTTTCCATTACAAAAAAATTAGGGAAAACACTAGACAAAGTGGAGAAGAAACTAGACAAAGCTGTAGACGATGTTGATTAGTTACTGATGATGATTCACTAGAGCCGGTCGCGGCCACAACAAGCATGTTGATTATTTAAAGCTGCTCAGGCAAGTTGAAACGTGTGGCAGTGCGCCAACGAGCCAAATATCACGTACGGCAATATCGATGTGTGAAACGGAAAGCTCGGAACATTTGTGCCTCTCACAGTTTAATCCCGCCATTAATAACATGAGCTTAATAGCTTTATTGGTACAAGTGCAAAATTTCGTATTTTAACAGGGGTAAACACTGTTAAAATCTCTCATATTGTGTACACAAGTCATTGCTATCTATACCTATATCGACTACTGCTGTAAGCATAGTTCATGTATTGCGCGCCATGTCCACAGATTGATTTTTCGTTAGCAAGTAAACTAGCTGGCTTAAACAAAGTAGGTCTAGTTATGGGGGCAAAGGGAAAGTCGAAGGCACAAGACGACGGGGGGGGGAGATCCCCGATGAGATGGACGAATCAGGTGAAGGCTGCGGTGGGTGTTCCTGTGCACGAATGTGCCCGATTAACGGCCAGCAGGCTGAGCTGACGGGATCTACCGGAACGTAATAACTCTGACAAGAGTGTAGCGACCAATAAGAAGAGTTATGGGGGAAATCCTCTTACTCTCTTTGTAACGTTGGGAAATCCTCATGGTTACCCGGAAAGGTGGGGATTGTGCCGGACTCCTACCGGTAACGCAGCGGTAGATAAGCGGGAAATCCTCCTACCCCCATGCGGTGAACAGCCAGTAGCACCAAACAAATCACGCTGAAATATGCAATCTCTTATTAATACCCGTATATAAAAAAGTAAAAAGACGTTAAACTCAATAGAGAAAAAACCCCGCGGCGCGAAGGCGTCAGTCTCGCCTGATACGGTCGAGTCAAATCCAGTCCACTCTTAAATACTTCGAATTTATGTTATTCGACACTAGGTGACAAATTTCAATGAAATCAAAAAGTAAGCCAATGTTTGATGCCTTTTTCAGTGATTAAAAAACATACATTATTTGTCTTTGTTGATTTATTTATGATATTATTTTAGGATCACATGAAAATAATAAGTGTCAAAATGAAACATTATGTTTAATTTATTTTTTATCAAAAACATTTTGTCTTAGGCTCTCGGGGGACTTTCACAGACTTGGAATCTTGTAACATTTGTGTGTGTGATATATTTGTTTCACCGCCTTGAAATTTCGTGTTGCCATTATGCCATAGATGAAATATTCGGTCAGACAGTTATCCATGGTTTAAATGTCAATTGAAAAATACCAATCAATTACCTTTGGTAGTTATTAGACGTATTATCCGAGGAATAAAAGAAGTCCTAGTTATGGTAAAGTAACCTTATGCATAGGCGAGCATGCATAAGTATTAGTATGGAGAATTAGTAATGGACAAATTGGTAACTAAAATTTAATCTGACATTTCTGAAATTAAATTTTTGTTTAATTGGAAATTAAACAAATTGGAAGGTTTTTCTTAAATATTGTGTAAAATATAAAAAAGAAAGAAAAATAGCCGATTAAAACTTTAGTACAGAACTTAAATTAATTAATAAGCTTAAAAAATAATACAGTTGTCGCTGAAAATTTTTATTAATTTGACGAGAATGTTTTTAATGGGCATTAATTTACAATTTTTTTTTTCATAAAATATAATTTATTGTATAAATCTGCCCGATTCAAACTTTTTTTAAATATAGTCTTTTGTGCTCTGTATTTTTATCTAAATTTTTATTTTACTCTAACAAGTCAAGTTAGGCGACGAAAATAAAGCTTTTCTGCTAAGTCCTCGTCTTAAATATTGTCTAAAATCAACTCGTCTTTTAGAAATAGTCACAATGAGGTCCACACAACAAACAATAGGCACAAATCATATTACGAGTATATCTGCTCTGCTTCAATTCTATGTTGTTATTTTATACAATAATAATTCGACGTAGCGTGATTATAATCCATTATCTACATGATTATTTATACAATAATAATGACAATCAATTCTCACGTGCAACCTATTTTACAGATTTCTGTATAATCCTTAATGGCGTCTGCAAATTGAACATGCTTCTTAGCGATACAGTAGACTGGCGAACTTTTATTTCTTATCAATTCTAAATACTATCCACTTCTCACTAAAAAAAAACCTATAGAGAGCAGTATAAAACAATAAAGAGGCGCATAGTGGTGTAATCCCACGTCAATTAGAAAGACTTGTGAGGCCACAAACACCTATTTATGAGACAGCAGCTCTCGAGGGATATGCGATGATATTTTTATTAACCTATTTCATTAAAATAAGTTTATTAGTTGAATCTCGATGGGAATGAATAAGATTATTAACGTAGGTAACGTTTTTAATTTTATTTTTTTATTTTTTACTTAGCTGGTTGCCCGCGACTTCGTCCGCGTTGAAAAATGAAAAATATAACACCAGGGCCTTAGTCTGGCCCCTGATGTTTCAAGTATTTTGAATTTCCCATATTTTTTTTGAATTTTTTAATAATTATTTTCTTACCGAAAAAGAAATAATATTAAAAAAGATTTACACATAGACCATAGTTCTAAAGCAAAAATGTTGATAAAAAAATATTTTAGCCTCTTTTGAATTAGACGTACATTCCCTACTAAGGCTATATTAATGAGTACATATTTAATGAGTCTACAAAAAGTCCGCCATAGCATATGTCTATCTTTTAAGGATAGCCTACTATACCCACTTATTTCTGAAAAAATGATCACATATAAGCCTTCCTTCGCTAGTTACGGAGAATTATCCGTAAGTAAATGCACAATAGGGGATCGGACAAATTTTTAGAAAGTGTTTTAAATTAATCTTCATGGATATTTATTCCCATAAAAAATACTATATTATTTATTTATAGCATTTTAGGTACAAAAAAAACATGTTTTAATATTGTTGGTGTGAACATGCCGCCAAAACGCCACGATAGTTCATCTGAAAGCGCGTAACGTCATTTGTGGTCATATTATAACAAAACAGCTGCATTGGCATAAGACAAATGACGTCACGCACTGTGATTGGTGTTTCGGTATAGATTAAAAATATTGTAAATAATAAAATTTTATTTCTTCATTTAAAAATATTTAAATTAATTATATTAAATTATTATTCGATAAATAATCGTAAAAAATTATATATTTTCTTTCTAAGTACATTTTAGATTTTAATCTGATTACTGTCCGATCCCCTATTTCTGCGTTCTCAAAGCTATTTAGACGGGTACAGTATTAATCATTATCAAATTAAATATGTCAGTGATATACACATTATGATAGGCCCTTTAAGCCATACAATTTAAAAGAATATCTTAGGAGTTATCGTAAAACTAGTCTTTAAGAGCGCGTATAAAGAGAAATAGGTAATCCTAGAATTGATTTTTATCTAAGTTTGTAAATTCCAAATAAGAAAATATTTATATATAGATTAATCTCTATATTTAAAAATTAATCCCTATTTCCCTTGGTCACGGCATCACGCGTGAACGGGTAGACCGATTTTAATTCGGTTTTCGCTAATGGAAAGAGGGATAAATGGGGAATGTTCTTATATATAAAAATTATACCCCGGGTGAAGCCGGGGGCGGGTCGCTAGTGTGGAAAAGAAAACTTTATACGATGAAATTTTCTCGATAGAAAAAAATCACCAAATTACCTCTCATTTTTATCGTTTTTTGTTTTATTTTCAAAATGACACATATTACAAACCTAAAAAATCGCTTATGGGGCCACGCGGGTGAAATTAGAAATATTTTTAGCTTTGTAGGCAGCCTTAAGGGGGAGACAAACGCTAAATACTAAAAATATCCATTGTTTAATGAAGATGTTACAAGAAATAGACAAGACAATTGCTTTGAAAAAAATATATATTATACTTAAACATGTGAAGAACCAATTGTATTAATTAGAATTTTCATTAAAGTAATAGAAACTCCACAAAAAAAGTTAGAACACAAGAAGAATTTGACCTTTATTGAAAATTCTCTCGAAAACGGCTTATTGCACCCATATCAATCCTGTACCTATTAATAAGTTAATACTTATCAGATTAAAAAAATGTATTAATTAAAAAAAATTTTTTGTGTAATGTTCTAATGGTAAAAACAAAAAACACCATTTCTAGGCCCGTTGAATTGTCTCCGCCACCAGCGAGTTCTATAGTAAATGTCATTTGCCTCAGTGAATCCCTTAAATTAGGCGCGAGAAAATAAATTCAAGCAGTCTCAAACCAACGCGACGCGTGACGGGACTCGCTTGTTGCAGACGCAGGCGTTGTACACTCATTTATTATTTTCTCATTTTTCAACGCGGCGAAGTATTATTATTATTATTTTTTATTGTAGTCGGCAGCGCACTTGCAGCAGCTTTGGTGTTGCTTGGGTTATATAGGCAACGGTAGCCACCTACCATCAAGTGGACCGTCAGCCTGTCTGCCGATCTTAATATTAAAAAAAAAAGGTAGCGGGCGCTATAATAATTTATATTTTATAGTTAATATTTTTAAAAAAGGTAAATGTTTGTTAATTATCTAACGTTTTTAAAGTTCTAATTACCAAAATTCAACAACGAAAATGTCAACACAAAACCAAGAGAACTAGCTTCAACTTATTTACATAATTGATTTGCGTGTACCTAATGAAGATTGAGACACGCCGAATTATAATTGTACAAAATAACAACGTAGAATTGAGAGCAGAGCAAATATACTCGTAATTTTATTTGTGCATATTGTTTGTTGTGTGGGCCTGATTATGACTATTTCTAGAAGATGAGTTGATTTTAGTCAATATTTAAGGCGAGGACTTAGCAGAAAGCTTTATTTTCGTCGCCTAATTTGACTTGTTAGAGTAAAATAAAAACTTAGATAAAAATACAGTGACTATATTTAAAAAAGCTTGAATAGGGCAGATTTATACATAAAAATATATTTTCTGAGAAAAAACATTGTAAATAGCTGCCCATAAAAAAACTTTCTCGTCACAGTAATAAAAATTTTCAGCGACAACTATATTATTTTATAAGCTTATTAATTAATTTAAGTTCTGTACAATATTTCTACAGGACAAGTTGATTTTACAAAAAAATTAAAGGCACTGCGGGTACATATCGGTCCATATTATCGATAAAGGCGCTTGATAATATCGAAAAGGAAACCCAAAAATCGAGCGATGGTTTCTAGTAATACATTAAAACAAATTGCATCAATAAACTTGACTTTTGAGCTTTTGCAAAATCGTAATATCGCCGGTCGCTATTATTTGATGATTTGATTATATCGCGATTGTGTGAATAGAAGGAACCAATAACTTTTATATGCAGATTCGCTGAGCGGAACGCAGAAATTGCGCATTTAGTTGCGGGTAATTCTCCTTAACTAAATAATAATGATATTAACTAAAAATAATAATAACTAATAAATAATTTTCTATTGCGCTTTCGATCTTTTGGTCGCGAACTTTAGCGTTACCTCTTACCGTATTTGACAAACAATTTTGTTCCGGTTTCCAAGTCTAGTAGAATACATTAGGTCGATAGAAGGAACATTAGCGAAATGTGACGAAGATATATAGCAGATTCAACTTTTAAGTTCGGATATAAGTTTTATTTTTAAAAATGAATGAAACACAAACCAAAGAAAACACAAGTTTTGTCACGGTCGTGTCAAATAAAATACTTAGAATAAAAAATCGCCACGGTGGTGTCAAATTAAGCCGGAATCACATTACTGTGTCGGAGTATGTCGTGTCGCGCCATAACGGTATCCGATCCATACAAATTATTGTGGTGTGGTGTGTTGTGGCGCCTTGTGTCGTGGCGCAGAACGCTGGACTCCGATCACGCCAGGTGGTGCAGGTTGTGGCTGGCCAACTTATTGAACTATTGCGCAGATATAAAGTAATGATACTAATTGTAAGGAATACAAAGACTATTCATTCGTCGCTATCCAACTCTTTTGGGAGAGTGTCAAATGCAGCATTAGTTTCTCTAAATTTAATTTAAAAAAAAAAGTTTTTTTTTTTTTTTTTCAAAATACTATCGCAATGAATTGAATATTTCCGTCAAAATCCTTATCGCTTTCAGAAGACATTGTGCATGCGGTCACTTTATGAAGCGTAACAGAAGAACGATTTAAAAAGTCGTCAAACGCGCCCCGACACAACCATTAATAAGAACACCGTCGTCGTCTCGCCAGATAGCGACACGACCCGACACAATAATGTGATTCCGCCTTTAGTTATCAAGCGATTTCCATTTCTAATGAGACGAACATTTGAAGTCGTCAATAGTTATATGAATGGGCGGTTTGAGGACTCCTAACCGTAAACGAATATAGAGATCATAGAGATAGAGATAGTAAACGCTTGCAACATAGCCAAGTACAAATCGAATATATTTCATATTATTTTTTATGACGATCCACATAATGGTATAGTTTAACTAAAATATGGTAATAACATAATGGTATAGTTTAGGTATAGAAAGATGAGACTGGAAATACGAGGCAAATTCAATTTTTTTTTTATTTTTTTTTTATTTATTATTTATTAATACAATAGTGTTTCATTTGACTTAACATTGGTGTAAACAAAAATTCATTAGAGTTTTACCGTACACCATGTGCCGATTACGGAAAATTTAAATAAACCTTCAGTTGACGCCCAACGTACACTTCAGACTCCTCAATTACTTTAAGATACTTTAAGACTTTAATATATTATTTTGTGTCATATTCTTAATATTGCGTTTAATTAACAATAAACTAATGATGCTAAATTAATGATAAAAAAAATAAAAAATACAACGGTGATTTAGTGAGAACACGGCGAGGCTCCGGAATCTACACAAACTTAGGAGTTTGGGTAGGATATCTCCTCCAGAGTGACTGAATCGGGTATTGTGCCCATAACGCTCGCCGCGTTCCCTCTCTGTATAGCCAAACTAATGCGTTGCCTTAAATAATTACACGAAAATTTATTGCCGGATACTTTAATTAATTGTTTGCCAAGTGTTTTTAAGAATAATTTGGATTCTTCGCACCAAGGGCCGAAAGTTTCAACGGCGAAAGGGATGAAATTATAATTTTGAGATTTTATAAAGTTATATTTTTTTGTTTTTAAACGAGCTGCTGATTCAGCCGCCGAACCTGGTTCCTTGGCAGAGAAGGCAACATGTGAGGGAGCAAGGGTGTCGACGCATGTAGCATCCCAGACGAGAGCCTTTCCCTCAGACCAGGGTATTAAGGTCATCCCATCTGGACGCTTACCGTCGTCCCTGGACAGATTGGGCTCGAGGATGGCGGGGACGCCTGCTGTAGATAGTGCTTTTTTTATTATGTCATTTATCATTGAATGGCGTGGAAAGCGACCGGCACTTCTTTTGCAATGTAAACCATGACGACCGTTTGAAAGAACGCGGTTTCCGCAGAGGCAGGTATGTGGCTGCACAACAGAACAGCCTAAGCGCAGAGCCACTGAAATACGCATGGTATTGTTATCCAGAAGAGTTGACATTTGTCTAGAAGGTAGAGTGTTAAGCCAAGCACCAGATTCGTATGTGCACGCAGCTTTAAATCGCGCCTCCTCGTCAACCGTGTCAAATGTTAAATTTGATATAATTCTATTTACGTTTTGTTGGTCCCAAAACTTCTGAAAAATTCTAGAATTTGGCATTGGCTCAACGCTATTTGGACAGAGGTCCTCCCATAATGCCTTGGCAGCTGGCAGATGGCTTATCTCGAGCTTGTCCCCAGAAGAGGGTAATATGATAGACACAAGCTCAGAAACACCATATGCTGATGCCAAGAAAGCAGGTAGTATTAAATCGGCAACACGTCGGATGCCAAGACCTCCATGGCGAATTGGAAGAGAGGCCTGTAAATATTGTGAATTATTAATTTTTATGTTGAATATTGACTCTAATATTTTTTTGATTCCATTGTCAAAATTAAACACGAAATCAGGAAAAAACCACAAAGGCGTTGTTCTAATAATATAGGTTAGTTTTGGAATTGAGAAACAATTTTTTAGAATTAAGTATGCTACGTGAGAATTAATAGTTTTCAATCTATCAAGTAGTAATTTTAAATTTTCTTCCTTTTTTTTTAAAAGTAAAGGACCAGCAGCTATGTTAACGGGAGCACCGAGCAGAGACAAGTCTGTTACAATGCGAATACTTGGCAAGGCTTTTTCGACTCTGGTAAAAGTGTCATTATCATAAGTGGAACAAAAATAAATTTCACATTTTTCTGCATTGACTTCAAGACCCATTTTATAAAGTTCTGTTTTTAAAGTTAATAGGTCTGAAATAACTGAATCGGCATCACCAGCTAGAGTGCCGTCATCAAGGTACCAAATATTTAGTTCAGATTTGAGATTTTCGATAGTTGAGTGGATTCCTAAGCTAAAAATTAATGGACCAAGAGGGTCTCCTTGTTGAGCGCCAACTCTTGACATGATAGTATGCTTCCCAAAAAATAAATAAGAATCAGCTGAATAACACTGCCACATAAAAGCATAGATAGCGGGCATTTTCTCTTTAACAGCTGAAAGTAAAACATCCCTTTCGATGGAGTTGAAAGCGTTTTTAAGATCTATTTTTATAAGAATTTTGTTCGTGGAATTGTTTACATCAATAAAAGTCCGAACTGAGTGTATAGCAGCCTCACATCCACGAGGAGTGGCAAAGCCGACTTGTGTTGGTTGAAGGTATCTGGCAGCCGCTGAATCTCTCGTTATCGTGCAGACTAGTTTACCGACGAGTCGCCGAATTACATTACCAACAGCGATCGGGCGAATTCCGCCATCCTTCTTATAAAGCGCACAGAGTGATGCACCATAAAGATATTGGCATGCTTCGACGTGAACACTACCGGACAGCATAAAATTGCATAATTTAGTAATTTGGAATAAGAGCCGTCGGCCAGCGTCCCCACTGGAAAAACCAATCAAGTCTTTTAAATGTTGTGGTCGCATACCGTCCAATCCTGAAGCCGAACCCTGAGGAAAACTTGCAATTCCATTCAAAACTTTTTCTTCAGAGACTTCGAGACAGTCATTAGGAGATGAAGGTTCCTCTGGCAAGCATAAAGGACGAGAAGGTGATGGATGCTTATGTCTGAGCAAAGTTAAGACAGCATTGTCGCATGGCGCCAGATCAGCGGAAGACGACAGTAGACGAACAGCTCCCCGAATATCACCCTCGCCTACTTTTGCTTCTACTCTGGTGGAAATGCTTGATGAAGTTTTCTGTTGAACAATGGTAGGCTCATAAGAGTTTTTCTTCAAGTTTTCTCTAATATGTTGAACCAATGAAATATTTTTGGTCCTCGGTGGAATTTGTAAATTTATGTAAGCAAAGCATAATAAATCTTCCCAAGATTTTAAATCATTTTTTGAAATGCAGCGTATGATTATGTCACACAATTTGTCGGCTACTAAAATACGTACACCTTTGGGTATGCGGCGTAGCACGCGAACCTCTGTTTTTAAATAAGCTATTTTTTCCGATAAAGTTTGAGTTGTTGTCGTCTTAGAAGCGCTGGAGCATGCTGGAGTGCTAGCGTAATGGGAACGGCTGGAAGTATTCACGGTGGATTTTACAAGGTGACACCTTGAGAGGTGGATGTTGAGACCTCTCTTTCCTCTGAAGAGTCTTTCATTCTGGCATATTGGGCAGGTAATAGAATCTGTGGAGCTTGATGGAAGCTGATCGTTGTCGTCAGCCATGTTCGCATTGCAAAGTTGAAGATGATTGCACACAACACTCCGGATAATTTACATAATTAAAAAAACTATACACTTACTCAAAAAGAGAGAAAATAATAGAAAGAATAAGAAAAGAAATAATATTTTAACAAGGAAAAAATAATTGACGTTGTTATTGACAGGTGATGACAATCACCTATTTTATTTTTTTTATTATATTCTTAATTGAAATATCTTACAATAAATGTATATTACTGTTTATAGTAAGATAAAATAAATTTCATACATGATTAATATATTGATTTATTTTTGCAATTATTGTACAATTCAATTAGTTTTAATTAATATTCTAGATTATTTACAAGAAATATTTTCATATATACTCGTAGCTTGGATCCCTTAGGCTGGGTGTCAATCATGATGATTGCATTAACTCGTTGTATTATTTGCAAGGCTAATTTATGAACCTGGTTTTATGCGATATCGCCAAGCGTACAAATTACCAAATTTTATTAAGAACTATTGTACCTACTTGTAATTTACTAATTTTTTCTTCTGCATCTTTCAAGTTTCCTATAAAATAAAGGCATATAAAATACACCTTACTATTTAGTATTAACCAATGTGCGATGTAACTATCATTTTGGTTTAAACTTGGCTCCCCTCTCCTCATTTTTTATTTTTATTTTTATTAAATTTACTAATCATAGTTAAAAGAAGCTTCATTGCGATGCTGTTTAGAATTTTCAGAATTGTCTTCATAGCTGAATAAGAAGTTTACATGGTCATTATAGAAATTACAGTTTTCGACAGTCATCAAATCGTTAAGAGCTGCTATAAAAAAAATCGAAACACAAACCGCTGAAGTTTTCGCTTCACGTATTAAATATTACGTATTGTTATTAAATATCACGTATTAAACATTTATTACGTATTGTTAGAGATCTCAACAAATGGATAAAATTATATCTAAAATTAAATTATATCTAACACGGTGATTGAGAATATTTTCACTGTCAGTAGCAAAACAATACATACGAGTTAGATATGATAATCTCCTAAACCGTTATCTGACCTGGTAAACGCTATACTATTGATTTTCGCCATTAGACCTACTACATGTTTTATTGCTGATAAGCGAAAATGCCCCATATCTAACTATAAAAATAGGCGACTACCTTGCGCCCGCGATGGAGATAAAAACAGATAGTATGTATCCACTTTGTATAACAAATCGAGCGCTCTCTATGTTGCGTCAATGAGTGAACAAGTACCTTTTTCATCTATCAATTAATGTTTCACTGTATTGTAACACAAACGTAGCGCGTAAGTTTTTGCCAAATAGTATACATTAGTATACATTACTGAGTATTGGAAGTACGAGGTATAGTTGAGTAGTATTAGAAGTATAAGGTGTAGTCGAGTATTATTAGAAGTACGAGGTGTAGTCGTTAGTATTGGATGTACGAGGTGTAGCCGAGTATTTATTATTGGTAGTGTGAGGTCTAACCGAGTAGTATTGAAAGTATGAGGTGTAGCAGACTATTATTTGAAGTGCGAGGTTTAGCTCAGTATAATTGGAAGTTTGAGGTGTAGCCGAGTAGTATTGCAAGTACGAGGGGTAGCCGAGTATTATTGGAAGTATGAGGTGTAGCCGAGTATTATTGGAAGTAATAGGTGTAGACGAGTATTATTGGAAGTACGAGGTGTAGCCGATTATTATTGGAATTATGAGATGTAGCTGAGTAGTATTGGCAGTACAAGGTGTAGCCAAGTAAGAGTAAGAGTTTTCTTTCCAAGTAAAAAAAAAAAACGAAGCCGTTATTTGAATTTCGGCCGAGATTTGCGTAGTATTTTTCTCTAATTTGTGATGAAATAATAGGAAAAAAATAAAAATTATAATTTCTGAAAAGAATTGTCCGACTTGTCATATTTACGTTAAGATTTTTGTGGTTATCCTTACATAGGTATAAATTAAAGTCGCTGTCTGCGTCTGTCTGTATGTCCTTTAACTCCTCCTAAATTACGCAACGGATTTTGACGCGGTTTTCACTAATTGAAAGAGTGTTAAATATATAATTTGCAGAAAAAAATAGCATCAGTGCTGGTCGCTAGTAAGTTATAAGATAGTAGGTTATACTTGAATATGAAATATTATACTTATAAGGTATTATTAATTCACTATGCAAGAATTTCTAAATGTAATAATTTTAAAAACATTCGTTAATTCATAATATTTTGTGCAGCAGTTCAGGAATTGGAATTCCTTTTTAGGGTTCCGTACGTACGAATAAAAAAACGGAACCCTTATAGGAACACTCGTGTGAACTACTGAACCTACAATTTTGAAAAAAAAATACAGAAATTAATTTTCTACTTATTTTAACCTATAAGAAGTCACTCAATATTGTAAATCACTCAATATTGTGTGGATAGGTAACATCGTACGGAACCCTCTTCACGCGAGTTCAACTCGCACTTGTTTAAATAAACAAGCCATTTCCAAGCAAGTAGGAGAAAAAACATTTCCCGAAAGAGTTAACGCTTTAATTTTGTGAAATAATCTTTTTACATAATCCTCGGCGTGCATAGTTGAAAGGCGGATATTAGGTAGAGCCTGGGTAGAGCAAGCAACAACATATAAGGAGTACATTCAATTGTGAGCTCTATCAACACGGCGTAGAGTCGAGTTAAGAAAATCTGACCGTAGTTCAACTGTTTACCGGAAGCGAGAGACTCGGAGGAAGTACCATCTCGTTTTTATAATAAAAATCTGAAAGTGGAATGATCGACCACTTATTGGCTACAGTCGCCTTCAACTCTAAAGTGAGATTCCATTGGTGATTGTAATATATAAAAATTAAAAAAAATCGCTAAATGTGTTGCTAAGCGCAAAATTCGAGAACGGCTAGACTAATTCGGCTTTTTTTTAAAATATTCTTTGAAGTCCGAGGAAAGTTCTTATCAGAATAATTGGAAAATTTTCCAGGAAAAAAAATGGGTAAGTAACTTTTTCTTTTTCCCTTACAAAGTTCCTAGCCGAAAATTTTACATCGGCTTCCACAGACCAATAGTTTTTGACAGAACAACGTCTGTCGGATCAGATAGTAAGAGATAAAGATGTTTCCTCTACGCATTGACTGTGAAATACAAGAGCACACGTGCTGATAATTTGACGGTGGGTTTCTGACAGTCGGCGATTCCTTATGAGCTTGCGGTGGTAATCGTCAACGTGTATCGGAAATCAGAATGTGTATCAGAAATATCTTCAATAACGTTTCATTCAAAGATTTCGAGCTTTGAATATGGTTTTTTTTCGTATACTTAGCGCCACAACATTGAATCGTCCGAGTTCCCAATTTTGTTACCCTTTTGCGAGTCCAATTTATTTGTATATATATATACCTGTATCAGACCTGTATTTAGAGAGCAAAAATGATAATTAAATTGAATCAAGAAATTTAAAAAACGCAAACATGTTTATTCGCAAAACCGTATAAAATTTGGCACTGTTTGCAATTTTCAACAATGCTAAAAATTTCCATCGATTGCATTACTGTGTTGTGCTTGCGGCACCCAACATGCTTTAATTTCATTTTCGGCAATGGAATTTTCGTATCCGATTACCAGTACCGATTGCCACTAGCGACCCGCTCACGACTTCGCACAGATGCTTTTTTTAAATTATAATACAAATCTTCTTTGCTTAGATATAGATATAGATTAATAAATTACACACGTTTTCGTTCAAATTAAATTGAGTTTCATTTAATCTTTCAAATTAACTCAAACAGGCTTTGTTTTTATAGGAGGTTCGGAGTTTAAATAGGTTATAAACGATGTTTGAAATTTCCACGCACAACAAAACATTTGAGAACATATCAACACAGAAATTACGCTTTAATTATAGCAAGATGTGAAGGTCGACGACCGGATTAATACCTGAAATCTTGAGCCAAAGCTTCGTTATAAATTTCAAAGACGATGTAATACAACACGTCAAGGGATCTTACGTCATTATAAATTATATTTTGTACAAGAAATCATAAATTATTGTTTAATGCGTAAAGGTTTTTGTGTAATTATATGGTTGCTTCACAATGTTTTTTATATATACATGAACAAAAAAAGAAAACACGTATAGGCAAGCGTAAATCGTTGAAGTATGATTGATCTAAGGAGGTATAAAGAAGATACAGATGTAAATAGCATAACATCTAAAAATACATAGTTCATTTTTTATTTTATAACGTCAGGATCAAATATAATTAATAGTAGGTATTAAAAAAATTAGAATCTCTTTTTTAATCTGTACGCTATAAAAACTGGGCAATCTGTTTTGAATTATTACTACTCCCGTAATATCAACATTAGCATGTCCTATAAATATAGCTCCTAATTGTCGATAATCCAAAAATTTGCGAGTACACACAGTGAATTATTGAAAATGGCGATAGGAAGACTTATTGTGGAGCTAACGATCTCGGAGCGGAGAGGCTGATTGGCACAGAATACTATATTTTATTAATAAAATGTCATCCGCAATAATTCATAACCTAAAAGCCCATAAGTTCTGGTTAAGTTCTGGTTGGTTGCTTGAGTTCTGGTTTTCGTGGATTTGTTGCTAACTATTCTCTCAAATGAAAACATTTGAAAAGTTCTGGTTGAGTTCTGATTGATTGGTTGAGTTCTGGTTTTCGTGGATTTGTTGCTGACTATTGTCTCAAATGAAAACATTTGAAAAGCAAACTGGAGCGAGATAAAACTACTAAGAGTTTCTGTAGAAATGTAAGAATATTCATCAAAGAGCTGGTCCCGAAGACTTGTTAGCTTGAACAGACAAGTTGAAGCTACGGTTGAGACTTTAGAATATAAACGAAAACTTCTAAAATGCAAATACGGACTGTTATGCTCAAATTCTGCTTGAACCCTTCTTAGATTCTTGAATAAACACTAATAACCACAAAATAAATAATAGTACTAGCGTACATACGTTGCACTCCTTTCACATTCAATGTGAGCGACGGTAGGCAATTATTATTATATCACTACACACACGCATTAAGGTTTGCTCATCTCAACCTATGTGTATTTTTTTTAATATTTCAGGAAATACTGCAATTCGCAGTCATGGGTTGGGCAGCCTGTCTGGTGGCAGTAACCACTCCCTTACAAATTACCGCGGTGAATTAACAATATATTATGTTGTGTTTCGATTAGTAAGGGACTAAGGGACACCAGAGTCTGTCTCCAGAATCCTTTTTTTTATGTTAAGATCGGCAGACAGGCTGACGGTCCACTTGATGGTAGGTGGCTACCGTCGCCTATAACACAAGCAACGCCACAGCTGCTGCTAGTGCGCTGCCGACTACAGTAGGATTAAGGATAAGGGATTAATAAACTCACTATGTAACAAACTCACTATGTAACACTACGAACAATGGAGTGCTTTCCATACTGATATTAATAGGATTCCAATATATTAAGATAGTTGTCGATATATTAAAAGAAATATTGTAAAATCAACTTTTTATTATAGTTTTTAAACTTATAAAAGCTTCTGCTAATCGTGTTTAGATCAAAGTTAAAGCAATTCAAAGTCGCAAACTTTTGACTAAATTTTATGCTCTGTGGCACACCGTATTCATTCACTATGAAATACGATAATGTAGGTACTCTGGCATACGTTCAGATTTAACAAGATTTTCTTTTTACTTATTATAAGCAATTATGACAATAATCTGAATAAATGATGGTTTATAAAATTTGATTAGATTTCATGAGATGGAGACGGTCCATTTGAAAGTGCGGTTATTGTCGCTTTAAAAAACAATGATGATACAAGCATCCCACTAATAATATAAATGAGAAAGTTGTGTTTGTTACTCTTTTGCGTAAAGACTTGTAGGGTTCATCATCATTCGCTTCTCATTCATTAAAAACCTTTTTGTTTCTGTTTCTAATGTAACCTTTTTTTTTATTTACTTATAATTACATGTACACTGGCCGGCGGATTTTGAACACTGGATACAACTGAGACTCAGATATTCTTTAAAGAAATCGGAATAAACCAATCCGAATCTTGTTTCGTTAAGTCGACGAGTTCTGCATAAACCTCTTATTTTTTTACCGAAGATCCTGTTCCAACGCTGTGCACAGCATCATCCTCATAAACTGTTAGCGCAGAAGACGTGCTCATCGAAGGACAATTATATATATATATATATTTACGAAAATTAATAAGGACTGCGGTGACTTCCAGTGTACATATAGGGACTTTAGTGGAATTAAAGTGTGGTGTTTCTTCAAGTCTTTATCTTTCCTTCCATCCCGTCACCCCTACAGTGATCTAGAGTTGTTACACTACAGACTACTGAACTGATTTTGATGAAATTTAGCACACATGTAGTTTATTACATTATATTTTATCCTAGAAAAAGTTAGTTTCCCGAGGGATCGTATAAAAATCGTCGTCACCGTCGTATACAGTTGTCGTGCAACGATAAATACATATTTATTTATCCGGCGTTATTTTTATGGGGATAGCGCAATTACCTCAAGCATACCTTATCAATGCACCCGTACTTTTGTTTCACAGTTGTCTTCTGTAAACGCTCTTTCATAGGGGTCAGATTATAATCAGATGGGTTATGTCCATAAACTGACATCTGATCTGACATAAACTGAAAATATATACCTATAAGTACTATAAGTTCTGTTACTATTTTTTTTTATGAAGCAAGGTAATCGTAATAAAACTTATATTTATTGAAGTCTCAGCAAAAAAATAAAAAATTATTCTATACAAGTGGCCACCTTTAGCTTTGATACAGGCCTTTACCTTAGCTCTGTTTGGCCACGAATCTATGGATTTACGCAATGTTTCCATGGGAAATTTTTCCACTGCTTGCTCCAGAGATTTCTTAATAGACTCAATGTCGGCGTGTCGTTTAGAGCAGGCCATGTCCTCTAAAACTGACCATAATTTGTAGTCTAAAGTGCTCAGATCTGGACTAGACGAGGGCCAGTCTTCAGCTCTTATAAAGTCTCAACGTTGTCTTCGAGCCAGGCTTGGGTAGTTCATGTCTTGTGACCAGATGCAGAGTCCTTTTGAAAAGTCCGCGTTACATTTTTAAAAAGTATATTGCTGAGAAGTTTCACAACACGATCCAAGACGGTCTCGTGATACACTTTGGTTGAAGTCTTTGCACATTTTTCACGAAAATGAAGCTTTGTGACTCCTCGATAAGACACCCTTCACCAAACTATAACTGACGCAGTATGATGACCACGTTGTACCTTTCCTACCACTAGGGCAGCTTCTTTAGAACTGTGAGCGTACACTTTGTCATTTTGCTTGTTGTAGTGCTCTTCAATAGTGAAATTTTTTTATGAGTAAAGAGAATATTTCTCTGTCTTTCACCTGCGTATCGGGACAGAAGGCATTTTGATCGATCCACTCTCTTTATCTGTAGGGATTCATTTAGGGCATGTCCTGTATATCGACACTAAGCATCGAGCTTCAGGTCTTGTTTTAATATACGCGACATTTCTCGCGATAATTTTTTTTTGTTTCCTTATAGGGTTTCGGAGAATTCTGGCTTTAACAGCATTAACAGCCTTTGTAGTTCTAACAACACACGGCCGCCCCGATCTTTTATGCTCATCGACATCGACAAAGACAAAGGACAAGTGTTGGTATATCTGTCGATAGTACGATAGGTATACGAACATACGGCTGATACCATTCAAGCTTTTGAAGTGTTTTGAATATGACTAACGGTTACATACCCACTCTGTGTAAGGCAATCACTGCAATCCTTTTTTCTTTAACACCCCATTCCATATTGTAAATTGATAATAAACACAAAAAAATGTGAAACGGCGAGAAATAAAAAGAAATTTTTGACCTAATAAGTGCTTTCAAAATTTAAAACGAATAAAAATTTGAAAAAAGAAAAAAAAATAAGTAACAGTATTTATGTATGACCAAACTAGTTACGTACTATTGTCAGTATTCTATGTCAGATGTCCAGCAACTAAATAATTTCAATTAAATAATACTTAAAGATTTTCTGACCTTTTATTAAATTATCGAATCTTTCTCTCTTATTTATCTGTATTCTACCAGCTTGAGTGGGACATAACTACATAATATTGCAGTACTGTAGTCACGGTAATTAAGCCGGAAATTAAATGCGCTGTGGTCGGTGGTGACTGCAAACTGTATTAATATGATAAAGCACTTCCGGAAAGAGTTGCCTTTTGCAAATTGTTATTGTTTACACCAAAGATAATTGTATTTAGGTACAGACCAAAGATAATTGTATTAGTGTATAGATGGAACAATAAAAATTGAAGATTCCTTCGATACTCGATACCCGTCTTTCTAATGGCTGCATGTCGTATGTTAAAAAGAGATAACAATAGCCGAATATGACGTCTTAAAACGCTGCGCGCCATAAAAGAGGCAACGTCATATTTGTTTATATCATGCTGGTTAACAAGTCCGTTTAGCTTTATGTGATTTAAAATACTTAAAAATCTGAAAGTGTAATTTCATAAATCTGTTGCTTGCCAAGAATGGCTTGTACTGTTCCCGTTTGTCCAAGTAGAGTGGGTGTTTTGAAGGAGAATAATGGAAACATATCATTTCACCGGTAAGTCGCACAGCTCGCACTCATTAATTTTGGTGTTTTGTAAACAAATTTTTATAATTGTTTACTAAAAATGAATCGTTGCACATGCATACACAGCTCTAAGGTTGATTTATTTAAAGAAAAGCTGGTGTTTATAACTAAAATTTACAAAAACCAAAGTTAATCGGAATATTTGACATTTGTCTTGCTTTATAGTGCTGTAGTCTGATCTTGATAAGTTTATCGATATCGATAACTAATTTATTTTTAGTAGAGTGTTGACAATTTCTAGCATTCACTGCAGGTTGAAAGTAATTTTTATCAATTTATAACAGATTTCCCACCGACATCGATTTAAAAAAAAACGTGGACAAAAAAATGTAAGAAAAGCCGACGATTGGAGAGCTTCGCAATATACCTACAAGAATATGCTCGATGAACTTTGAAGATTCTTGCTTTCGCCAAGGATATCAGCGTAAAATTCTACACTCGTATGCAGTGCCGACAATATTCCCAAAATTACCACCATCGTGTAAACCAGTAAGTAATATCTATAAGTTATAAAGAAGTTATGCTTCAATCTATGAAAATTATGAAAATCTTTTGAATCATTAATAACCAAAAACTATTTCTTTTCAGAAATTACCCAGAAAAAGAAAACTTACTAATAAATACGTTGATACCCAAGCGTCAACATTAACTGCAAGTCTTTAAATTAAAATGTTGACGAATCACAGATGAATGA
The DNA here is from genome assembly GCA_910589475.2 of Bembecia ichneumoniformis. Lineage (NCBI taxonomy): Eukaryota > Metazoa > Arthropoda > Insecta > Lepidoptera > Sesiidae > Bembecia > Bembecia ichneumoniformis. The sequence continues at coordinate 7,046,294 of OU342538.1, read as the reverse complement.
TATCACAGATTAAAATGAAACGATATCACAGATTATCCAATCTGTGTAATCTGTGATATCGTTTCTAAAAATAAAACTTTAAGATTATCGAGTTTTTTTTCTCTCGTAATAAAAACCTACTCCCGTTCTACCCCTTAAGGATGGATTCTAAATATTTCTACTCAAAAAATAACTATTCTTTTGAAATATTTTGGTGAAATAAATGCGAGAGGTTGCATACAACCGATTAGCAATGCGGCGAGTACCAGTACGCACCCATATTTTATTTATATTGAATAACCAAACAGTACACCGAAACGCATTTGGCCATACTTTTTATCCGTCATATATTTAAAATCTATGTCAACGATATCTAGTTATCAATAAAAATGCACAGCACTATTATACGCTATAACTTTAGCTTGCATTGTATAGTCAAAATGGAGACATTCACTCAACTTCGACCCGACAGATTATATATGTATGTCTCTTTCAATCTTATGACAATTTGAAGGTGTTAGAAAGAATAAAATATTGCTGCATTTTGTGATCCATCTATAGGTACAGACTAATTCAACATCTTTGGTTTACACCAATTAATATAAAGTGATAAAAATTACACACGAAAGCTTTTTTTGGACAGAAATTTACTGTCTTTTCTCAGAAAATATACTTTTTTGTATAAATCTGCCCGATTTTTGAAATATAGTATATTAATGCTCTGTATTTAGTCAAATTAAGTAGCTTTCATGTTTTCATATTCATTATTGTATTTTTTAGCGATTAGATCGTCGCTCCACTTGATCTACTGCAACGTAAGGATAAAAGCTAGGGGGTATGTTGGGTGCTAGGGGGATAAAGAAAGGTATGTTGGGGACTTTCAAGAATTTATTTACAGCATGCCTAAAGAAGCCCATGTTGTTACTTAGGCGGAATATTATTATAATAACCTTATTATAATAATATGTATGGTCATAAGTTTTGTTACAACGGAAACATATTTTTTATAAAAAAACTAGCGTTCCACCCCCGGATTCGCCCGGGATGCAATTTTCATATATGAGAACATTCCCCGTTTATCGCTCTTTCCATTAGTGTGATAAACGGGGAATGTCGTGAATTAAAATCGGTCTACCCGTTCACGCGTGATGCCGTGACCAAGGGAAATGGGGATACATTTTTACATATAGAGATAAGATTATTATAACAGTGTGCATTATTTTACACAGTATCTGATATATATGTTTAACATATTATAAAACAATATTATAAACCCGCCGCGTGTCTGTAATTCTGTATGTATGTTGGCCATAATTTTGTAAACCACATTGGTGGCCACATTCCGTATATATAGTAAACTAGCGACCCGCCCCCGGTTTCACCCGGGGTGTAATTTTTTACATATATAAACATTCCCCGTTTATCCCTCTTTCCATTAGTGAAAACCTAATTAAAATCGGTCTATCCGTTCACGCGTGATGCCGTGATCAAGGGAAATAGGGATTCATTTTTATATATAGAGATTATATTATGTATATAACCTATATATTCTTATATACACGGTGTGGTGTTGTATATAAGAAAATGCATATATTTTTTGGATACACGCGAAATTAGAGAAGTTTAGTAAACGAATAGAAAGCGAAATTAGAAAGCAATAAATAATTCTTCTTGGTAAATTACAACTTTAAAAACTTATTGAGAATCTTACAATGAAATTGATAAGTTGATACCGTCAAAGTGTTTTACAATGGCTGCCCACGTCTAGAGTCTTCTGAAGTATTTTTCAGCTTAAAAAATACCCTTGTATTTCTTTGTCAATTGAAAAATAAAGCACAATAAATCTTTATATTTGTTTTCTATTGTTACCTACTTAAAACGTTGGTAAAAAGGTATTTCTTTAAAAGTTACAAACAACTGTAAAAATAAAAGTGTTGATATTTACCTATGTCAAATAACATCCGGATAGCAACAATAATAATGTTTTATTTCTTTGTAATCCATCGCTTTGATATCATATTTCTTGCTTCCGTTGACGGAAATAAGGTAAACATTGTAAGAAGCTATTGTTGTGTAAGTAGCAAAAATAAAATAATTTTATTTACATTTATTAACATCGGAAACGTATGCCCTCTTTTATTCGTATTGTATTATTGTGACGCGTCGAAATGCGTTTTGATGGGTATGGAATGTTTTGATGAACCCGTTGGATGAGTGGACTCTCGACCTTAACGCTTCGTTCTAGGAATTAACTTTTAAAAAATTTGACTCTGTTCTGGATCTGGAAAGTAGTGGCAGCCTGGCAGGGCACACTGCGTTTGGCGGCAGTATAACCACCCCCTTACAGAATACCACCGTGAAATGAAAGCTCGTGTGCTGTTGTGTTTCCGTGAGTGACTTAATCCTACTGTAGTCGGCAGCGCACTTGCAGCAGCTGTGGCGTTGCTTTTGTTAATAGGCGACGGTAGGTATCATCAAGTGGACCGTTAGCCTGTCTGCCACTCAACATAAAAAAGTACTATCGTGAAAATTCATAGTCGAGTGCAAATTTTTGTCAAAAAATCGATTTAAATGAACTTTTTTCTTATGTAAAGTGGTAAGATGATGGTAAGTGGCTATATACCGTCGCCTATAACATTAGCAACGCCACGGGTGCTGCAAACACGCTACCCACTTACATTGCATCCTATAATTAATAATAAGCATGCTAGTTAACAATACTCCTGAATTAACTCTGCTAAACAAACATGTTTGCATAATAAACGCACTCCACCAACCCGCACTCCAGGTAGCGTGATCGAAAATCAACAGTCGATTGATTTTCGAGCATACTATTAGCAAGCATGCTAATTTCTAGCAAAATACTATTAAGTACCACTTTCCCAAAAATAGCAATCATGCTTTCATGCTGGTTATCCTAATTTGCAAGTCAACTTTCAATGCAAACTCCATTTCAATAAGTTTTTTAGGAGACGCTTAAATCATAATATTTTGGAGTTTATTGCTTTAGAATCGATTTTCGTATAAGGCCCCAGGTATGAAAATTTTATAAGAAGTAAAATTAATACACAGAGGGTTTCTCTGGGCTTATAAAAGCAAACAAATCTTCTATGAAAAGTGTAGTCCGCGTTGAAGAACTAAACGATAGCGCTTGTAACCTGCCGGCGCAGCGGCATCTTTCGTCGAAAAAATGAATTATTTGAACTTATATATGTAGATCTATGTATACCGAACGCAACTAACATAACTTCTGTTGGAACACGTGATATCTGAGTATGCAGAATGGAACTAAATGATATAAAGTAATTAGGTATCCAGTTATCTATAACAGGAATAAAAGGATATGTTTAAAGGAATAAACATACACTTTTATTTTTATAAACTACTTATCAAGAAACCTAAAGTCACGTTGGTAGATAGTATTACTTTGCTGTTATTTTTGATAATGTACAATTTTATCTGTGCCTATATATATTACATAAAATGCGAAAGTGAGTTTGTTTGTTAGCTGTTCCTTGTTTACACCTTTTTACTACTATTTTAATCAAAATTATATTTCAAATCATTCAAATATTTGCATAAATAAAGTCCTGCAAAGTAATATTTTCTCGACTGAATATTATGAAAACATAATTGCATTCTTTTATACCACGAACAATAGTAGTCAGACGATCGATTCGCCTGGCAAAAAATGCGATTTATCTTATTTATCCAACGAAACGAAGTTCTGAAATACTATGGTCTGCTTTAAAACGTGGTCTAAAGCAACTACCACATTTTTAGAGAACATATATCGGTACATTTTAGATCTATAAAATAAAAAACCGTTTCAAACGCGATGAATTTTCTAAGTGCTTTTTCATGGAGATGGTTTAATTGCTGGAAATGGCAATCTCAGCCGCAGGTCGTCACTGCTGGACATAGGCCTACCATTTATCTATTATTATTTATTATTATGAATATTATGAACTATTATTTCAGTGATTATTTTAAAAAAATCCTACTTTTGTTGGTAGCTACCTAAATATGATCACACATATTGTTTCAAAAGCAATTACTTACCTAATATTTATTTTATTGATCGAACCTTCAGTAACACAATTTATTCACCAGAATAAGCATATAAATACGAAATTTCCCAAGGATGGATTTATGGATGCTTGTTAAACTTTCTCGCATAAATTAGTCAATAACGCATACAGTATACTAATTAATTAATTATACTTAATTATTTGAGGAAATCTGAAAAAAACTAAAAATAAAAAAAAGTGTTCGGTTAGTTGTGCCAGTGATTGTATTTTGTTACTATTTGTGTACGAGGAAAAAATAAAGTAGGCACAAGTACCTATATGAAACAATAGGCATATTGTACTTTAGTTAGAAGTTTTGGTACCTACTTTTTCTTTTGCTAGTCAGAGTAATAATGAAAAAAGTTTAAAAAATAATTATTTACCTGCAAATTCTTCGTAGTCGATTTCCATTGTGTGTCTTCACATTATAAATATTAGCAATCAACTGTCAAGTAACTATTGATATCATCAACACTTATCACTGTTTAATTAATATTCTCACTAACATTGTCTTGGTCGTAAACGTTAAGCCACATGTTATCTTGACAATGCACGAACAAATACATTTATATATTGATGACGTATATTGTGCGTATACACTTGCAATAATCAAATATTTAATTTGCTCTAATGGTGACGCGTCAATGGTCTATTTAAAGATTTCGTATCCATTTTTTACACGCAGACACCTGTCAGTTTAAATTTGGAATGATGATCGCGGTGCTAGGATCAGAGGCATCGTGATGTTTCGATCCCACCGTTATCAGTAGTTCAAATGTTGACACCGTACGACACGTTAGCTTCGTGTGATGGTGCTATAAACAAAACGGTAGCAGTAATTCAACGAACGCATGCGTCGACAGTTAAGTATTCTTATCAAACATAGTCAATGTAACGAAATTCTATATTCCCAGTTGCGTTGGGAAAATATTATATTTCCGATTTACGATTTAATGAATAAAATTTAGCTTTGAATATGTTTAAGACTAAACATTTGTTCAAGTTAGCCAAGTAAATTGAAAGAGAGAAACATATTTTCTCACGTAAATTGAATAATGTTTTGATTTGCTGTTTATAATAACCAAAAACGCAATAAATCTAGTTAATACTCATAAATAAGTTTACCAAATTTTTTTGGAAGAATCTGAAGAATATGCATTGTTTTATACTTTATTTTATTACTAGCTGGTGCCCGTGTTGATAAATAAGAAACGCCTGACTAAATATATGAGCAAAGTAACGCGTAACATCTTTATTGCAGTTAAGTATAGCTTTGCCAGGCGTTAGATGATCCCTCGGGAACAGTACTTTTTTCTGGACGAAAGGTATATGTCTTTTCCCGACAACATGTATGCAAAATTTCATGATGATCGGTTCAGCGGTTTAGGCGTGAAAACGTAACAGACAGACAGACAGAGATACTTTCACATTTATAATATTAGTGGGGACTAGTATCTAACATAATAAATATGCTATAATAAATCTTATTCATATGTTTAAAAGAAAAACATGTAAAATAATAGTACAATGTTATAATTTCAGTGTATAAAACACACGTAATCCAACCGTCTTTAATATAAATAACGAAATACCCTTTAATTTATATGCTACACACGAGAATAAAGGCAAAAGCAAAACAGAGGCAAATTCTTCAAATGAATTTTTGGTAAACAGTATAAATAGTTGCTTTTGACGTTTTAAGAGAGAACCAGTTGATAAATTAAATTAAACTGATAAATTAAACTGATAAATTTTAATGACGATCATAAGAGTTTCTTGAAGAAACCTAATTGATAAATAAATATTTAGATTTTGATTTTAATACAAATATACGATACTATTTTAAGCAGTTTGATTTACGATACTCTGACACTTTTATGCTGCAACTTTTGAGCCGCAACTTCGTACGCGTGGTATTCGGTATAGCGCGTAACTTTTTTGTTTGTAAACCGATTGGAATAAAACAAACACTAAATGTTACGGGAAGCTTGCATCAGTGAAAACCACATTCAAATCGGTTATGCCGTTTCTGAGATTAGCGTGCACAAACGCACAGACAAACAGATAAAAATTGTAAAAACTATTTTTTTGACCTCGGTAACATAAGTACAACGTGAACAAATTGTTTTTTTGAAAAAAATCTATACTAATATTATAAAGCTGAAGAGTTTGTTTGTTTGAACGCACTAATCTCAGGAACTACTGGTTCGAATTGAAAAATTCTTTTTGTTTCGAATAGTCCATTTATCGAGGAAGGCTATAGGCTATATAACATCACGCTACGATAAATAGTATTATATATAAGCAGTGTCCAGTACCGCGCGCCCCATGCGCACGCCGGCCGCCGCCGTATGGGCCGCAGCGAAGCGTGGACGAGTTCAGCACGGCACGTTTACGATTTTATTATACCTAATACCTATGTATAGATTTATGACGTGTTGTGAAAATTCACTATTCAATCAATTCAGTCTAATATAACACTAACTTTTATAAAATTAATGTTTAATTCACATACAATTGGGCATTATTTACTACTAACTTCCTTATATTTTATTCATCGTATGTTAAAAACCGTGTTTACGCGTCACAAAAATTCAACAACATGCACTAATTCAAAGATATATTTTATTGTAATAGGATAATTATTAATTAAGTCACTTTTACGGGCGTCGATTTTAAAAGATTATCGTGTTTGTAATTTCGTGTAAGACATATTTCGTTGAGTTTATTTTAATTATAAATTATATATGAAATTGTGTCTGCCGCGACGCGGAGTGTACAAGACTGGAAGGTCGAACGATAAGCGTTCAGTCCCGCCGCGCCGGCAACACGCTTAGACATAATTAAACTATTAATAATTATTATTGTTACAATTTCGCATCAAACAAGCTCAGGTTCGCGATTTCTCTCATAATATAGAGAGGCGATATTTCAAAATGGCTACCATAAAATTCCCCTCAGCTTACTAAATGTGACCCGAGACGCGTCTTCGGAAGACTAAAGTGTGTAATAGAGGAAAAATTAAATACTCGTCCTTCGGTTTTATGGTTATATGAATTATAGGAAATGTGATAGATTGTCATTTCTTCGTAGCTCACGTAAACGCACATTTCACTGTATATATTACTAACTTTCGCTCGCGATTTCGTCCACGTATCGTTAGAAATTATTACTCGCTGATAATGTAGCTTTCTATAGGTGAAAGAATTTTTAAAATCGGTCCAGTAGTCTTTGAGTTTATTCATTACAAATATACAAAAATACATTCATACATACATACATACATACATACATACATACAATTCTTTTCTCTTTATAATATTAGTATAGATAATAAACCGATAGGCCTGGGTACTATCCTATGTCCATCTCAGACCTAATAAGAACGAAAGACAGAATTTTAAATAGGTTTTATAAACACGTGTGCGTAGGTCGGCTATAACCTCAATTTTTATTGAAAATATACTTCCAAGTATACTTACGTGGGAAATGTGATTCCATTGAATACTGATTAAACGCTAAACAATTAGGCTTTTAAACACGTAAATATTTTAATAAGTAACCGTGTATGTGCAGGGTCTATCTTTAGTTCTTATTTTATCTGAGATGTCTTTAAAGTATTTTTCAAACAATGACAGAATTTTTCAAATAGGTGCAGTGGTTCCAGAGATTACTGTCCACATATAAATAAACTTACAAAGTCTTCTCTATGTCTCTCTCTCTCTCTCTCCTTCTTATTCTTCATATAATATGTGTTAGTATACAGACTCTTTATAAAAGTTTCAAATTTCATTAAAGAATTTTCAAGTAAAATAAAGCATAGCATACAAAAATTTCTAAAAATTTTGTTAAAAAAAAACAGTATCAAAAAATTCACAACAAAATATAATGATGACATGTAGTTATTGATGTAACCACAAAGATCATTATTTTCAATATTCAGAAATTCTCGTTTAGATTGGAAATTTCTATGGGCAACTATATACCGAGCACTCGCCGGCATCGACACGATACGATGACAACAACCAGGGAATTCCACTGAACCGGCACTATACAGGTCAGTCTGGGAAATATCGAAATAGCACTCAGACAGCTTAGCAACGGCAAAACCACTGGTGCTAATGGAATCACGACAAAGCTTCTGAAGGCGGTTGGAATTGTAATTCTGAAGGAATTTCAGAAGCTCTTCAATTCCGTTATACATAACGGAATCACACCGGAGTCATTTAGTGAGAGTATAGTCCTTCTTCAAAAAAGGAGAAAAACTCTCCTCAAGAAGTACAGACCGATCTCACTACTCAGTCACGTTTATTCAGCCCCCTGAGTAAGCCGGGTTTCGTTCGGGCTTCAGCACCATGGCCATATACACACGCTGAGACAGATTATAGAGAAAAATCACGTCACGAGTACAATCAGCCTCTGTGCCTAGCCTTTGTGAACTATAAGAAAGCTTTCGACTCAGTCGAAACCTGGACTATTCTGGAATCCTTGCAACGGTCCTGCCAAATGGACAGTCGCTATGTGAAGGTGTTGAGGTATTTGTGCAAGTACAGGGCCAACAGAAGAAACCGATCCAACTGCAAGGAGGGTTACGACAACGTGATGTGATATCCCCGAAACTGTTTGGATGTGTGATCCAACGCGTTGGAAGATGTATTCAAGACGCTGGAATGGGAAATGCAACGAGTTAATGTCAACGGCTAATATTTCTCTCACCTATTTTTTGTTGACGATATAGTCATTCTAGCGAGTCGCTGGAAGAACTCGGAGGGATAGTGGCTGGAAGAACTGGGACTTAATGTCGCCTTTCATGTGTAAGACTTGGGGTGAAACGAAAGTTATGTTCAACGAGCATATTCTACCAGGACCTGTTACCGTAGCAGGTGTGATTCTTGAAGTTGTGCAGGATTACGGGACAAACAATCTAGTTGGCAGGAAAAACTTTAACAACTTTTTTTTTATATATCGTGGATTACTGTTTAAGCAATAAAACCGGCGTCTAGCACTAGTCATAAATGAAATCATTAATGCCACCCATATTAGATATTTGATTAGATAATTGAAAGGTATCTCTTATTTTATTTAAAGAAAACCCCCGCCGAATATCTGCGGTTATAAATATAATTCGGTACCTATTCTTTTTCTACTAAGTTTTACCTTTTCAAATAATTTATATAATTTTAATACTGTTATTGATAAGAAACTTGATGGTGCGACCCTCGGTGTATGGTCAATTAACTCTTTTTCTGGACACTGACTGAATGTGAATCAACTCGACGTGGTGACACTCGACACTAAGGCACCTTATAGTGACATGGCAGAGCACACTGCGTTTTGCATTATTAACTGGTCAGCCCGTCTGGCGATGACCCCTTACAGAAGGCCATCGTGAAATAACAGCATTTATACTGTTGTTTTGGTGAGTCTTTCACCGGGGTTCATTCAATTAAATTTAAACTGAATTTTATATTATTGAGCCTTCGGCAGTCCACCTTCGGCCGCATCTGCACCTCACATCAGGTGAGATAGTGATCAAGCGCTAATAGTAATAATAATAAATAAATCCATTTGCGCACCTACCTCACACTGTCTCTTATATAAATTCTATATCAATAATTTACAGAACTAATTTCACACCATTCCCCCAAGGGAACGCATTACCGGAATTGTAAAGATATTTTGAGACAAGTTGCAATGTCAAAGGAGAACCGTTTTGGACTATGAATGTACAAACCAAATATATATAATATACAAAAAAATCTCCTTTTTTTGGATTAGCCCAGCTAAAACTTAGCCTCATTAACAATGGCCAAATAGAAAGAAAGAAAGAAGACACTGGCCTGCACGAAAGACACTTATAAACAACAACAGGACAGAAATTAATAAAAAACGTGTGCGTGGCCTCGCGGCAGCGAATAGGATACTGGCTCAGCATTGTGCTGAGGTGCTGACAAACACCTACAAAAAGTACATGAATTTGTTTTACCATAATCGCACCTTGCTACTACTCTGTGTCTCGGTGTATTGTATACTCTTTAATGTGTTCGAACATCGGATTCAAAATAATTTACTTAATGTTGTTTCTGTAAAAAATACTTGTCAATTGGCATAAACGGTAAATCGATAAGCAGGACGCAAATAAAATGCAATAATCATAATAATTACCAACTTATTTTTGTATTTAGCTTAAAATACATTTTTGTATTCTGTGTCTACATTGAGTTTTGGTCCTAAAATTTGTATTCTATGTATGTGCTACACTACGACTACGAGGCACTCTATCTTCGTTTTTATGTCGTGCTTCGACAGACAGGCCGTTTTCCACTTGATGGTAGATGGCTACCGTCGCCTACAACACAAGCAACGTCGTTGGTGAGCCATAGGTGCTGCCGACCATAATGGGACTGAGCATAAGGGATTGGGAAGGGATAGTGAATTGAGCGCTGGTATGTTTTACTCATTCACCGAAACAAACAGCACACATACTGTTATTTCACGTTGTCTATTGTAAAACAAAAATATTATTTTTCTTGGAGCAGGCTAACGGTCTACTTGATGATAATAAGTGGAGCAACAAACTGCCTGGCATCATTTATTATAAAAAATACGCTCCTCGGGTCATACACAAAAAGATTATCCTCTAAGATGCACGGTATCCTGTAAATTCAGGGTGAGGTAAATTGAAATATTAAAAAAATATCCAATAACAAATAATATAAATCGTGCCTAAGTTAAAAGAAGTGAAAGTAATCTGGATAGCTTTCAATGCAAATAAAAATTTACCTGAAACGAGTTTGAAAGCGGCCTTTCTGAGACGAGTACTTCCATTCTATTACGGAAGACAAACAAGCCGAGAAGGGACGTAACGATTGTAGGACATTCAGTTAACAACCAGGAAAAAATTTGTCAAGCGTGAGTCGAAACTCGTTGTATAAAAGCGATAGGCACTGTTGGGTATTCAAGAGAGCCAGATTTCGATTTAAATTTACCTTATAATAAGTAATACTTATATCTATAGACGATCCAATTTAATTCAGGCTAAAATGTTAACTGGCCTGTTGCAGCAAAACTCTAGCATTCTTTTTTTAGCACTGGCAAGACACACTACGTTTCGTAGTCATTTGGGCAGCCCGTCTGGCGGTAATAACAGAAGACATCAATAACAGCAAGTGTGCTATTGTGTTTCTGTGAACGAGTAAGGGATGCCAGAGTTCATTTTCCTATCACTTCCTAATCCCTTATCCTTAATCCTCTATAGTCGCTTATAGGCGACGGTAACCACCATCAAGTGTAAAATCAGCCTGTCTGACGACCCTTATAATTATATTAGGTATATATATGAAGAAATAAATCATTCCTTTCGTCGAGGCATAAACTAATGAAAACAACCAATATTTAAAAATAACAATTTGTTTATAAAAAAGACAAGTTAAAAGTTTTTAACTTAATAAATTATAATTAACTAAGTTATAAGTTAGATAAGCTCTTACAATGAAAGCTTAGTCTTTATAGTCCACATTTACCACTAAATAAATAGATTAAAATCAGTGTCGAAATAAATTAAAAATGTAATTCTTAAAAATGTATAATGAAGGTTTATGTAATTAAATAACAATTTAGCTTATGAAACTGCTAGAGATTAATATTATAATCAATGCAAATGATTGTACAGTGGTTATTATCGCAAATTGATAAATTAAAAGAGCTTCCATTACATTTTTATTATCAATTGAATCAAATCAAACCATTATTCAATCTATGTAATAAATAAAAATTTATATGTACGAATTTCCATTCTAAGATAAAAATTAATATTTTAAAACATTAATAATAAGATAATACATAAATTTTTTCTGTCATTTTTTTAAAAAATGAGAATGAAAACGTTATAGTATAAAAATATTTGAGTTTTTATGTCACGAAAAATACAAATAAAAATGGTTTTACTCTACATATATTACGGAACCTTAAAAACCCGGATTGTGGATACCCACAATTTCATTATGGAAGCTTTTCCCTTGTTAGACTTGGGCCAATTACTCTGCCTTTTGGAGTCCATTTCAGATCTGTTACAAAAATTGGGAAACAAAATACAAACGCTTTCAAATCACAAACGGATTTATTGAAAAACTTCCAAGATTTGTTGTTAAACGAGATTCATTATACATTGCCAGTATAAAACTCAATCACTCTGCGTCTGTTAACCCGCTTCTTATTCACTTATTATTACTAAAATTCTTCAAGAGTGCTGTAAATCTATACTAATATTATAAAGCTGAAGAGTTTGTTTGTTTGTTTGAACGCGCTAATCTCAGGAACTACTGGTTCGAATTGAAAAATTCTTTTTGTTTTGAATAGTCCATTTATCGAGGAAGGCTATAGGCTATATAACATCACGCTACGATATATAAGTAGTGTCCAGTACCGCGCGCCCCATGCGCTGGCCGCCGCCGTATGGGCCGCAGCGAAGCGTGGCCGAGTTCAGCTAGTATAACAATAACATATGTATAATATGTTATTATAGGGTTATAATATGTTATATAACATATGTAGGACCTCTTTCAATAAAATGAGGAAAATATTTGTAGTCGCCAATTAAACAGCTTCGAGTGAAGGCGTCTTATGCTTCAATGACGATACCATCGGACGCCTATGAGCATTTGTGATACTACCGCCAAACACTTCGTATTAGCTGGACACATAAGGTCAGAAACGAAACTGTTTTCCAGCGTGACAATATGCCCCGGACGATGATTCTAACCGTAAAAAAGTGCAAAATTTAAACATCTTTGACACGACAGATGTCTGTTTCAGTTAATCATGATGGGTAAGGTGGAAGAGAATAGGCACACTGGACGAAGGGCGAAATCGTGGTTAAGAAACATCCGGGAGTTGATGGCCAAGCTTTCAGGACTGGACAGACACTGAGAGAGAAATGTAGGACCTCTCTTAAGTTGCAGATAAATTTTGTTAATAAAGATTTATTACGTTAATAATGGATAAAATGCGAGCAGAAAATGGAGACAAAACACTACGACTGAGTAATTCAAAACATCGTCCGAAAGTAAGACATCGAAATAAATTATTTGAGAGCTCACCTTGTTATCTCGAAGGTAAATATTCTCCCTGGAGGTACAAATCTAATGAAGGATCTCGTCGCGGAAACTTTTTTTCCGTAATGAGTTTGTCCTCTTACATCATTATCTAGGACGCTTTCGTGTTTTGTGTGTATTATCAAATTGTCTTTAAAAAAAAACATACAAAATATTTGCGGTTTTTAAAGTAAGCGTTTCAAATTTTTAAATTCTAAAAATTTAATTTTTTTAAATTCTTTTGAATAAAAAAATTGAATATGAGTGACTATAAAAAAATCTCCGTTAGCAAATGAATAAAATAGACCAAGTGCACAGTAATTGATAAAATTCCTGACAATAATATCAGTTCGGATATTATATCGAATTAAATAATACCGAAAATAATTTTAAAATTAAATGTTACGATTTAACGGCACTGTATAATAGGAGATGTCTTATAAAATGTTTTAATGAATTTCTTATATAATATAATAGCTATTAAAAATAAATTAAACGCCCATGTGGTGGTAGTAATCTTTACCAGAAGACCACTGCAATATGACACCCAATGGGGTTATTTTACAAATAGGTATAAGCATGGGACAGCAGTAGACATTTACCATCAAGTACATAGTTATTTTGCTTTTCGCTCTTTCAAATACAGTAATTTATTATAAAACCCTTATCTATGGGACACATAATGGCGCTGACACATCTCACTGATCATACATTAACTTTAAAACAAAAAAATGCCTACATTTACTTAATTGTATTTTTATTGTACCAAAATATTCTGCATTAAGTTAATAGGATGACATCACAAAGTGTCATGTTCAATTAGAGACGTAGTTATGTCCAACCCATTCTGTGGCACGTGACTGGATGTCACACAAAGTTAATGAAGTCGGGAACATCATAGGTGAGCCTCTGATCTTGGGGTAATGAATATTTAGTAGCAACCAGATAACTTTGTAACCTTTTAAGTGATTATATCAACTTGTATTTATAGATGATACGTTTATGTTTTAATGAAATAAGAATTAATGTTCTTCCTAATAAGTTATTAAAATAAATAAATTCAGTATTGATTTGAATAATTTATTAGCAACAATTTAATAGTTGAAATAAATTGGTTAGCTGTTTATTTATTTATTTATAATAACAAAAATTACAAATACATTTTAAATTAAATTAAATTTTTATATAGCCTATGACTAGGTTTTTCTTTTTTATTAAAGATGGGTTTGCTCTTGACCAGCAACTATCCATGTAGGAAGGATGAGGCCGACGATGGAGAAAGCTCACCCAGAAAATGCCTATTTACTCCAACCTTGAAAAGATTTGGGTTGTATGGGCTCGGAAATACAGTCGCCGGCAGGGAGTTCCAATCCTTAGCAGTGCGCATCACAAAAGATGTTTGAAAGCGCTTGGTCCGAATTAGAGGGATTTCGACAAGGTGAGGATGGTAACCAGCCGTACGTCTGCATGTCCGATAGAAGAAAGGGGAAAGCGGTATGATCTCATGCAGATCATACCGGTCTGACAAATTATAATTTATAAGTTCAAAAAGAAAATAATAATTAAATAACAAGATATAAATACCAGGTACAATATATTATACATATTATATAATACATATATAATATATACATATAAACACATATGGGTTATTGCATGTGAATGAGGATGAGTGAGTTCGTAAGGTTAATGCGGATGTGTGTGCTGTCTGCGCATATGTGTGTTTTGTGTTGTGTGTTTGGTACCGCTCAATGGAGGAAACAAGTCACTTCTCAATATGGTGTAAACTATCAAGCACTCGCCCAATAAACGATAATAAAATTTATCTTCGTATGTTCGCGCGATTCTGCAAATAACAGTTTAATTAATAGATTCAGTAATAGCCTTAAAAATTGTTTAAAGGCACAATGCGTTTCACGGTTATAAATTGGGCTGCCTGTCTGGTAGCAGTAACACTGTGAAATAACAGCATTTGTGTGTGTGTGTTTGAATGAGTGAATAAGGTATGCCAGAACACATTTTCCAATCGTCTCCTAATCTCTTATTATCCTACACCTACGTCAAGTAAATAAAAAAATACACTTAACATATACAACAACTTATATGTGTTTTGTTCTTTGTTAGAAGTAATGAATTACATGTCTCGATTGTTATATTTAAGGTGACGCAGCGCTAAACAATTAATACGGCTGTGATTGCATACGATTGCATAAGGTCGTATGCGACAAAACGATAAAATTAAAAGTGTAAAATTAAAAGTGTATGTTTATATTACATAATATTTGGAGGTATAAATTGGTCTCGGTTGCCTGTAAAATGTAAATCTGTATTTTAATTCTTTGATTTTTTTTCTCTCTTATAAAAGTTTTACTAATCCTCTAATCCAAATGACAAAATGAAGTCGGTAACATGAAGAAACAGATTACCAAACATCACTTTCATATGTTTTGTCATCGCTGAGAAAAATCTAAATCCCTGCCACTAAAATTTCCATTTCGTCGTCTTAAAAAGTGTGCACAGTAGGTAATTTATAGCAGTTCAAACTTAAATTATTACTGTACATTAATTATACTTAAATTATTACTGTGTTCACGGCAGAGTTTAACAGGAATTACAGGACATGGACTTGTCGTACACTCAAAAAATACTTATGACGCCTTTTACTCACAAATCGAATTTCACGTATGTATACGAAACCGCTTACCTATTTTAAATATACTTATTCATGCCTAAAAATTTTGTTAATAAATGTGTTAAGACATTTAAAATAAATTGTCCTCAAGATAACGAGACTATTTCGCTTCAGTAACTCATCAGCTCACTCGACGTAACAAGATATCACTTTGAAGTCTTGAATGCTTGAACACTCACTTACTTTTAGGTAAGTTAAGATACATTAGACAGTAGGTACCCTACTATCGAAATAATAGTATATATATTTATAAATTCTCTAGCATTGTTAAAATTGCATTCATCGATGATTTATCTTTTAAACTTTAACATTATGTTTATTGATTGTAGTTTAATTGTAAAAAATAATTACGTCGTCACGAACTGTTGTTACACTTTTGTTAAACTGTTGTTTAAATTTCTAATTATTGAACAATAAATATAAGAAAATTCTTACCGGATATCCTTTTAATGTGAAGCTGGGTGGCAAAATTGTTTCCCATTTGAGAGACATAGCTATCTTTTTTGCTGGAAAGCTGAATGCTAAAGCCATCCGACTCCAAGGAAGCTCGCGGAGCTCTGGCCGCCTGAACAGCCTTATTCTGGGACAGCGGTGTGGGTGCAACTTTGGCTAGTGCTGCTTCTTGAGAACCAGTACTGCCACGCCGCCGATTCTTGTGATCAAGAAGCATGCTTGGCGTGCACCCCATTTTGGCACTACACTTTTGCACCTGCACTAACACTTGGCGACATTGTTGAAGCCTGCAACAAATTAAACATTTTCAATGTTAATTTAATTTAAACTTTTGTAGATTTAAATGTACTTCATACTAAATTTCACGTTCTGAACACACACTGTGTTCCGGAGAACTTTACTGTACTCTATAGACCTTACTTAGTAGGCTTTGAACAAAACGCGTAAGCGCCGTAAAAAAGGCGGCGCTTACGACCTTTTCATTACGAAAATATTATATCCTAGCAGCGATCTAGCGTAGCATTTATTGTATTGTTTAATTAGACTTTAATTTTCGTTTCAGCGCTGCAACGTATTTATAGTTGTAACTAAAATCAAAAAGAAGTAAAATACGTAGTAACGTATCTAGTGAGGCAGTCGGATCGATGATGGCTCATCAGACAGAAGACCGAATGGCAATCCACTTGATTGTAGGTGGCTACCGTCACATCGTAAAATGGTATTCTGGACGTCTAGCGTCTACTATACCATTTGGCTGTAGATGGTTACCGTCGTCTAAATACAAGCAACACCAGGGGGCGCTAGTGCGCTGCCGACCTAGAAAAGTATAAGATGGGGATAGAAAAATAGGCTCAAGCATCTCTTAGCATCTCTTAGTCGCTTACCGAAAAAAAAAAACACAAATACTATAATTTCCGGAGGTCTTCAGGCATTATTCTGATGTAATTTATGATATCTATTTCTGTAACTGTAACCACTGTGGTAAGACTGTGGTAGATTAGGCTGCCTAGCTTCTGATTATGACCCAAGATCCCATCAGGCATGCCACAAAATATGGGGAATCGAGTAGTGTTCCTATTTACTTTGAAAGTATGTGTATCTGCTAAATTTAGAGCTATCAGGTGAGAAAAATAAGGACTTTGTATTTATTGTATGAAACCGATTACAGCTTTCAGAACAGAAAATACACATGCGCATGGCCCGCGCGCTTGCCGGCGCACGCGAGTCGATTAACGCGACCGCACGGAGCACAGTGTAAGCAATCATTGATTTCATATAAATTGCGCTTATATGAAACCAATGATGGCTCACATTGCAGACTGAAAGAGATCTATAAAGCGCCTGGCAAAAGTTATGGCCAAAGTTACTCTACAAAACATATATATGAAAATCAGCCTTTTGATTATAAGTTATTATCTTACTCTAATATAACGTAACGTAGTGTATTCTGCCACTAATCACTTAATTACTCTAAATTAATTTGCTAAACAAATTCTTTGTGTTATATAATTTTGACAATGAAGGCAGTGTTTTGTTTTATCCTAATCTTCTATATATAAAAATGAATCCCCATTTCCCTTGGTCACGGCATCACGTGTGAACGGGTAGACCGATTTTAATTCGGTTTTCACTAATGGAAAGAGGCATGAACGGGGAATGTTCTTATATATAAAAATTGCATCCCGGGCGAAGCCGGGGGCGGGTCGCTAGTAAGAATATTACAAAGAGGTAAAGTTTGTATATCTGTTTGTATATAGGAGGTAATGTCCGGAACTACTAATCCGTTTTAAAGAAAATCTTTCACCAATCTTAGAATAAAATTTCGGAATGGACATAGGCTATAATTATATTCCACGCGGGCAAAGCTGCGGGCACCAGCTATATAAAAATAAAGTTTCAACGCCTGACAAATGTTATAACAACAATAAATACTTATGTTAGGCGTCGTGTTAGGCGTTATATTGCTTTACACATTTCGTCAAGCGCTATAATATATCCTTTATTTTTCATTGCGCGGCCTAGTTCATAATTTAATATCAGTATTACGTATAGGGCATGTGTTAAGTGAATGGATATAACTTTATTTTTATTTTCTAACGGTTAAAACTTGTAGGTACGTGCCATTAGGTAAGAAGAAATTATCTATAGATTTTACTGGTAAAATATAATGTAATTTGACACTGAGGTTTCATAAATATTGAAGTTTAAAAGTATGAAGAAATCTGTTCGAATAGGGGATCGGACAGTAATCAGATTAAAATCTAAAATGTACTTAGAAAGAAAATATATAATTTTTTACGATTATTTATCGAATAATAATTTAATATAATTCATGTAAATATTTTTAAATGAAGAAATAAAATTTTATTATTTACAATATTTTTAATCTATACTGAAACACCAATTACAGTGCGTGACGTCATTTGTGGTCATATCATAACAAAACAGCTGCATTGGCATAAGACAATGATTGCCCTCAGATGAACTATCGTGGCGTTTTGGTGGCATTTTCAAACAAACAATATTAAAATATGATTTTGAGTACCTAAAAGGCTATAAATAAATAAAATAGTATTTTTTATGGGAATAAATATCCATGAAGATTAATTTAAAACACTTTCTGAAAATTTGTCCGATCCCCTATTGCGCACTGACTCTAACAACGTATCGAGTACGTGCTTCGCGCTTAATAATGTTATCCTCGTTTACAGAATCTGAAATATTCACAGGAAATTACTGAAATTAAGAAAGACTTTTATTAAAAAATTTGAAGAAATGTAAATTGAAAAATAAAAGAATGGCCTGGATTTGATATGATTAACCTTTGTTTCATTACAGTGCAAACGTGAATCAACTTAATTGCCAAACTTAGGTGGTCTTGTGTCTTGACCTTAGAATCTTGACCATTCCGTTTGATCATACGTCAAAACGAGTAGATAAGTTAAAAGTTTCTCTTTAAAGGCATTTAAAGATTAATAAAGGCATGATGTAAAATTTATTGTTAAAATCATTATATAGTGAGTATTTAGTTCTACGGGAAAAATTATAACAAACTTTAAAAGAATTTGACGTCCTGCCAATCCCCAGTGTATAGCCCTTACCAAGCAGAAGAGAGGCCTCTACGAAGTAATGGTGCATAATGTAAATAGGCAGAATTCATTTAATTGGATAAAAAAATTCCAAGTTTTGTAATAAAGATGCTCTATATAAAGTCGTTGTGTCTTTGTATCGGCGGTAAAAGTTTACGAGTGTCGGCGCAATTATTTACGGTTTGGGAAACACTAAAGTTTTATGTATGACACCTAATAAATTTCTTAATTAAAATGTTATACATAATAATTTGATTTATTTTATTTATAAATAATGAATATTTAATTGTAAATAACAATATTTTATGTATAGGCTCACATTAGGGAATTAAGACATTTAGTCTACTCATATTTTTTTAATAATAATAATAATAATTTTCTTCGCTGAAGTCAGTTGTTCTGTTCGTCAAAGGGTTGATCCCAACAAGCCTCAATAGTAACCTGAAGCGGTTGCGGTTCCGTGGCGGTTCGCTCCCGGCCCGGATGCAGAAGGGGGTGCTGCTCGATACGGCCAGGATCGTGGGTCGGTTTCTGTCCTTGTCTCCCTGAACCCGAGGATAACACCGTCTCCCTCCCACTTTGGCTTTTTTTAGAGTTAAAAAAATTCAGTTATTAAAATCCACATTAGCAGCCACAAATAAAACTGCTATATATACAACTAAATTTAACTAAACTAAACTAAATTTTAAGCGCATATATTTTAATAAATTAAAATTCTTTTAATTATGTTGTTATAATTTTATCGGTTTCATTATTATGCCGTATTCAGCCCCATCCTAATTAATGATCCATTCCCCATTCCAATTCATGAAAAAATAAAATCTTTATGAAAAATTATACAATTCTAAAAGTATAAAAACGCAAAAAGTAAATAAAATTTAAGACACTTTGATACCAGACTGGCATGGCGTATATGCTATTATTACTATTAACTAACTAACTGTGATAACTAAATAACTAACTGTAACTAACAGGCGTAACTGTAATGAGGTGGTTATTAAACCACCTCATCATTGTAAATCTGTGAAATAACAGCAATTTTGCAATTGTGCAATGCAGCATTTAAGTAGTGGCAGGGCACACGCAGTCATTTGGGCAGCCCTTCTGGCGGCAGTAACCACAGAAGACCAGCGTGAAATAACAGCACGTGTGCTGTTGTGTTTCGGTGAGTGAGTAAGGGATGCCAGAGCCCATTTTCCTATCCACTCCTAATCCCCTATCCTTAATCCTACTGCAGTTGGCAGCGCACTTGCAGCAGCTTTGGCGTTGCTTGTGTTATAGGCGACGGTAGCCACCTACCATCAAGTGGACTGTCAGCCTATATGCCGATCTTAACATAAAAAAAAAGCTCAGTAGGAGTTGTCTTCACCTACAAGCAACGCCTCAGGTGCTGAAAGTGCGCTGCCGAGTTTAGTAAAATAAGGATAAGGGAAATTTGTTATGGCATCCCTTACTCACTCAGCGAAACACAACAAGCCCACATGCTGTTATTTCATGGTCTTGTGTAATGAGATGGTTAGATACTGCCACCAGACGCCGTGTGCCCTGGGCTTTGATTCTGTATGGCAATTATGATTTCACGCTTTTGTCTTACCTTATGTAATGTCTTGTCATGGCATTTATATATAATAACGTAATAACTTAGAAACTATTTATTTTATAATTACAAAAAAAATACATTTAAGATGTATTTTCACAACAAGACCTTCCATTTGATATGTCACACGATGCAGTTTTTAAATATTTCTCCACCTTCCCCCCAAAAATGACCTCCCATATACAGATTTCATCTATTCACGTCACACCTCTGCGTTTGGGTCACAGAAATTCATATGTGTACCAAATTTCAACTTAATCGGTCTAGTAGATTCCGAGATAATTGACTGTGAGCGACGGACAGACGGACACACGAGTGATCCTATAAGGGTTCTGTTTTTTTATTCGGACGTAAGGAATCCTAAAAGTTATTCTAAATAATAATAACACTTGTTTTCATACTATTTAGTAAATATAAGGAACATTGAAAAGAAATGAAACTGGTTTTTTTTTAATTTGATTATTAATTATGCTTACAAGGAATAAATAATTTGATATTTATATTGTCCAATAAAACTGGCAAGCAGTTTAACTATGCAATCAAACTAAGAAAACTAAAGTCTATAACATAAATTTAACATAAGTATGCCAATGTAATATTCAATTAAATTAATGAACAAACCCACAAGGTAAACATATTTACTTATACCTCAATAGGTAATCGTAAATATATGTTATTACCTACTTATCCCCTTGACTTCTAATTGAATTTAATATTGAATAAACTTGATTGCGAACAATAAAAATAGTATAATATAATCTAATATTCTCGTGTCACAGTGCTTCTCCTCCGAAACGGCTGGACCTAATATTTTTATGATTTTTTTATATATATTTGGTAGGTATGAGAATAGGTCGTAAGGTATTTTTCGCCCTCCTACCAAAACCCATTTTTTAAGATAATTTAACCGTCTTTCATTGACGTCAAGTGACTCGTCACTTTAATATATGGCTGGAAAATAAAATTTGACCCGATAGGTGGCGCCACAATCGGGTTACGGAATTATTTTCGAGTTCTGGCAGGACAACATCTGCTGGGTCAGCTAGTATATTTCTAAATATATGAATTCTTGTTTCACTTTTCATACAAAGTCAGAGTGCAACTCTTTTATATCTATGACATACATATTATAAAATAAAGTCGCTTATCCTTACACCTATACTAATATTATAAAGCTGAAGAGTTTGGTTGTTTGTTTGTTTGGTTGAACACAGTAATCTCAGGAAGTTGGTTCGAATTGAAAAATTCTTTTTGTTTTGAATAGTCCATTTATCGAGGAAAGCTATAGGCTATATAACATCACGCTACGATAAATAGTATTATATATAAGCAGTGTCCAGTACCGCGCGCCCATTGCGCACGCGCCGCCGCCATATGTGCCGCAGCGAAGCGTGGCCGAGTTCAGCTAGTAGTATATAAATTAAAGTCGATTCCGGCGTCCATTTGTCTGTATATCCGCTAAACCCGCAAAGGTTTTTGATGCGGTTTTCACCATCAGTTAGATATTTTTCACAGAAGTAAATACAATAAAACGTAATTGCATCCGTGCGAAATCAGAGGCAGGCCACTGTATAGTATTAAATAAAATATTCTTTATTGTATTGGGAATCAATTTTAGTCACTAACATTAGTTATATCTTTAGCAAGAACGACTTCGTTCCTCGCTTACACGGTATCTCCTCTTTAAAGAACACTACCATAACGGCGCGTGTGTTCTTGTTTACTTAAGGCATTTTCTTTCGAGGTCGGCAGCGAACTTGCAACTCTTATGTGGTTATAATAATAGGCGACTGTTGCCACATACCATCAAAATACTTTACAATTAAATTTACATGTCATCATAACCACCAACAGCCTATTATATGTGTCAACAAGGACATATGGTCTCTAATATGGTCCACCACGCTGGACCAGTGCGCGTTGGTGGACTTCAGATGCGCCTTAGAATTTCTTCTTTTGCGTATGCAGATTTTCTTCACCGTTTGAGAGCAGTCAGTAAACGCATTTAAGTTTTTAGAAAAAAAAATCATTGGTACATGGCATCACCAGTGATCGAACTCGGACCTCTCGACATGAAAAGCCGCGTCTTTCCCATTGCGTCACCGACGTTCTTTCAAAATATACATATTTTTTACAATTACGACCGCAGATTGTAAAAGAAAAAATTCAAAACCAAATCTCAACCTCTTTTAATTGTCGATTTGTTATGGTAAATGACTCTGTGGAACAAACTACCAACCTAATACTAACAAACTACCAATTAATAATCTAAGTTAATAGCAAACTAAACGTGAATTTATTTGCATTAAGACAATGTTCTGGAATGAAAATAATTACGAAGTTATAATACAATTGCTCCTTTACTTATATTAGTGTGTACCTACCTATGGTGTGCGTTTTCTTGCTATTCTTTTCAAATAGGATCACCAGAGTTACAACTAAGTTCAAATGTAAGGACTAATACTTTATAACTCACTATTACGGTATGCTGTCTTGACTTTTAAACAAGAATAAAATTTGAATAATTGGACACACAAATACATATTTTTAAAGATTTTTCTGACACCTTCAGATATAGAAGAAAATATAGAAAATCTGAGGAAAAAAGATAACTGATTGAAAAGAGCTTCATTAAAATACAAAAATTTATGTTTTTTGTCCTCGGTTAAGAAGTAACGCACGGTCCCATACACAGAATGAATGAATTAAATAATAATAATTCATTCATTCTGGGCCTCTTAGCATAATATTTATATATTTGTTAAAAAAAACACAGAAAATAAGCTGTCAAGTATGAATATTCATTATCATATTGTAAAACGATAATGGAGAAATAGAAAAAAATATTAAACTATGTACTTCTAACTTATCAAAATAACAACGAACCATGCCAGGGACAAATGCAGCGTTGAAAGACAAGTTTTAGGAAATTGTTCCATATTTCCTAAAACGCCGAAAAACAAAACAAAGCATGATAATAATATTATGATGTCTAATACCGAAGGATTTTAAGAGATTGTGTAAATAATTTTATTGACGTCATTGCTTTACTTTTCAAATATATATCTATGAACTTTCTAATAAAGGTGTTAAAAACACTTAAAAGATATTTAGTATATCGCAATTTACTGCTGATTTTCACTCATTAAAGCTTCGTTAAATTGATAATCCTTAAAGCTCAATACACACTGAAACGGTACCGGGAGCATTCCGGGAGCGGGAATTGTATCAGTGTGTTTTGCGCTTTAACTGGTTTGTATGGCTGTCGTTTAAAATTAACATATTATTAGTTTTCAATTATTCATAATTAAAGAAATAATGTGACAAAACATAATCATAATTGTGAAATATACTACTCAAAACAAAATAAGGGCCACTAAGATTTTTTGCTGTACCATGAAAACAATAAAGACATTAAATTGTTTAACTTATGTAACTACAAAATAATGTTATTGGTTATAATATAGGCTAACAATTGTTTAAAACAATGATCATGAACTGTTTTTTTAAAGTTCATAATGAAATTGGCCATTTTGAATGAAAAACATGAACAAAAGAAATCACCGGAAAAAAGACAAAATACTGTTCTTGTCACTTTTGTTTCTTCTTTTTAGTAACGAGTATGTCCTCCTCTTTTAGCAATACACTCTTGAAGCCTCGTATGCATACTCTGGATCAAATTCCTCACGTTTTCATCTGGAATCTCCTCCCAGGCACGTTTTAAAGCGTCAATCAGCTGCTGTTGGTTGTAGACCCCTTGCTCATTCTCTCTAACCCTTCGTTTCAATTGGTCCCACAATTGCTCGATTGGATTTAAATCCGGACTGTTAGCTGGCCATGGTAATACCTCAATATGAGACCCTTCTAGGACAGTTTGTGTCGATCGAGCTGTGTGTGCACGGGCATTGTCTTGCATCAGGATGAATCCAGGCCCCACTCGCTGTGCAAATGGGATCACTTGAGGCCTGATGACGTCTTCGATGTAACGTTCTGCAGTTACGGTACCCGCATTTAAAATGGTGAGCTCGGTTTTACCGTGTAAACTAATCCCACCCCAAACCATTACGTTGGGACCACCGAAACGGTCAACTTCGTGGATGCAGGACTCCGAAAAACGCTCGCCGCGTCGTCTCCACACCCTAACACGCCGATCATCATTAAAAAAATTTACTTTGCACTCGTCTGTAAAAAGCACCTTGCCCCACTGATTAATCCCCCAGTTCAAATACTGACGGCAGAATCTTAAACGGTTTGCACGTTGAACCCTAGTCAGAGGAATTCGAACAACTCGACGTCTTGACATTTGCTGATCTTCGTGCAATTGATTACGTATAGTTTTATCACTGACACGGGTACCCGTTGTCAGTCGTAGGTGGTGTTGTAACTTACGGGCCGTTACTGTACGATCACGACGAGCACTTAGTTGGACGTACCGATCCTCGTGCGCCGTTGTTACACGAACTCTACCTGAACCGGGTCTCCTGGCAACACTGCCGGTCTCTTGGAAGCGATTCCATACATTTTGGACAGCTCTTCGAGAAAAACCCAACTGCAAACCCACGTAACGCTGAGAACGTCCTTCTTGAATCATAGTTATGGCTCTGGTTGCTGTAATTGTATCCATGTGCCTTCGTACTGGTGGCATGATTAACGCGAGATGATAAATGATTCAATTAAAATTGAAATAGTAAAACTTTTTTCCTAAAATAACTGAAACAAGTTAAGAAGACAATCGAAGAAAAACATAAAAATAACTTCCAATTATTTTTTTTCTTAAAACGATGGCCAATATTTTTCAAATTAGGAAGCATAAAAGAGATCAAACACCAAAGAGTTCGTAATATCAATATAATGCTACTTATCAGTTACTTTCAGTTTACTAAAGTGCACTTAAATGTAAATAAACTAGTGGCCCTTATTTTGTTTTGAGTAGTATATATCACAAGATATTATAAAAGCATTTTAGGAGTAGGTAAGATTTAGTCAATCGCATACTATATTTTGTGGCTGTATTCATTCGCCTACAATCCGTGTCATTTGCAAATACAAAAAACCGATAGTGACACAAGTCGTGTTACGCGTCTGTAGTCGTTCGGAAAAGCTGTCACTTCCTATAAAAGTGAAATAGTAAACAACGCTCGTTCATTCCCGCCTCACTTTGCGACCGAGCGAATAAATCCCATACAACTTTTGCTTTCATATATTATTATGTTTTGTTTTATTAATAGATTGAAATAATGGTTTATTAAAATATGCGTACATAAATTAGTAGAATGGAAATCTTACTTTCAATGTAAAATATTTTAAGAAGTGGCTAAGCGAAGTACGTCCCGCACTCATAGTCTAGGTGAAAAGGTTACAACCCCTTTTAGTAGGTATATAATAAAAACCCCCTACGTGTGCTAGGACCTTGTCGTGGTGGGGGGGGGGCTTAATCCTCGACAATTCGGGCGTTTATAAGGGTCGGTGGGGTCACCGGCCTTCGCTTGGCTGATCTGATTGTCGCTGGGGAACTAAGAAAGCACACCCGTGAGTGCTCCGGTGGGCCGAGGACCCGTACTCGGCTCATGCGGGTGTTGGTCGGTGAGAAACGACATCTCCAGTCCTTGTGCATCGGATGGGACTGGTTCTGGGTCTCGGTTTTGCGCAGGAGAACCGGCGCGAGTCGCAGCGGGCGGATTCTCTCGAATCTGTCGCTTAGTGGTGGTTGAGCAACGCACGCAAAGACGGAAAGACGCAAACCCTCTTTTGGCCGCCCACCCATAATGCCGTAAAAATCAGCCGCCATGTGAGGGGGGTTTGCTGAGAGTTTCAGGTGGAAGCGGCCTCCGACTCTGCAATAGGTTGTGCAGCAGCGAAGAGTTTATGGGGTGCTTCAGAGATAAATCTCCTCGCTGATTACCCACTGCGAGAGGTGAATATGGGAGGCTTCGAACGGGGGCAGTGGACATGCTGTCATCAGCTGTCATCATAACACCGGGCAATGAGGGAAGACGCGTGCTGTGTGTTTTCAGAAAGTCTCTCCAAGGCGCGGTGGTCAAACTCAGCGCCTAATCAAGTTTGAGCCCGCAAGTGTGCAGGCCTCGTCTGGTGGAGGGAGACAGATGTATGTTTCCACCATCCCTTCCCTCAAATATACGTAGACGGCGCGAGGAAACACCGTGGCTTTTTAGTGGATAGAAGTCCCACATACCCCACCGATCTCCCCATGGTCGGTGGGGATCTGGCTTGCAGATTTTTCCACGCAAAAAAAAAGGTATATAATAAATTGATAAATAAATAAATGTAGGTATATCATAAATAATCATGAAACCAGAATGTGTAATGTGTTTCGGTATGTAAGACATGCCAGAGCCTCTTTATCCTCTACCCCAACAATGTTGGCAGTGCCTACCACTAAGTAATTGGACTACGTATAAAAAAATTACAAATTTAACATTTTCTGAACAACTTTAAATACATACTTATATTATTAAAAACTCTTGTAAAATATTCAAATTATTTGAAATTAAAATAATCGTATTAATTCCAAAAATAAAAGTAATATTTAAGTTAAGTAAGGTTTTAAATCATATTAAATAATACAATTATAATTACGACATAAAAAGTACAAATTTCTTGCTTAAAAAATATAGTCAACATGTAGGTATTATAAATGTACAGGCAGGATCAGAAATTTAATCATTTACGCATATTATTTCTTCTCCGCTGAGCAAATTCGTAATTAAATCTCAACTGGAAATATGCGAAGCGTGAGTAGTTAATTGGGAAGGGGGAAAAAAGAATACTTATTCTATGTATTTAATACATCCTATAACTTACCATATATACTCGCGGACTAAGAATAAGGGTCGGTACGAAAAACTAGAATATCTCCTAAAATAACAGAGCTAGGTGGCATGTATGAAACTGTATGTTGTAGATAATTTTATAGTTAATAAATGAAAAGCAAATGTTAGAAAAGTTAATCTGTTTATTTATTAAAATTACATAAGAAACAAAAAATCGACCATTTTTGCGTTGAAAAATTAAAAGACTTTACCTCACATACCACATAAAAATGAACTTCAAACAGAAATTAATACTTCG
Source organism: Bembecia ichneumoniformis (assembly GCA_910589475.2). NCBI lineage: Eukaryota > Metazoa > Arthropoda > Insecta > Lepidoptera > Sesiidae > Bembecia > Bembecia ichneumoniformis. The sequence continues at coordinate 7,018,233 of OU342538.1, read as the reverse complement.
TATTGCCTCCGCGGGCTCTTCTTACAGCTGCCAGGCGATTGGGCATGCTGTTTATTAAGTTTCTTATGCGATGTAACGGGATATTGGTCCATTCTTCCACTAACGCATGTTTCAGGTCTCTAAGTGTAGCCGGGGCGGGGTTCCGATTTCTTATACGCCTTCCAAGCTCGACCCAAACGTGCTCAATCGGATTTAAGTCCGGGCTTCTCGAGAGCCAGTCCATGCAATTGATGCCAACGTCCTGAAAGTACTCATCTACAATTTGAGCTGTATGTGGCCTAGCGTTGTCATGCGTAAATATGGAATTTTCACCCAAATTAATTAAGTATGGGCCAACATTCTCATTAAGGATCTCTTCTACATATCTTACACTAGTTAGCGTACCATTTTCTATGAACACTAACTCCGTGCGACTCTCTAAAGAGATTCCAGCCCAAACCATAACAGATCCACCGCCGAACGATACTTTCTCCTGAAAACAAGCTTGAATAAAACGTTCCCCTGGCCGTCGGTAAACTCTTCGCCGCCCATCATTTGTATAGAGCATAAATCTGGAATCGTCAGAAAACATTACTCTTGCCCATTCTTCGTTTTCCCAATGAGCATGTTCGCGGACGTAACGTATTCTTGCTAATCGATGTTGCCTTACAAGTTTTGGGCCCATTGCGGGCCTATGTGGAGTCAAATTAGCTTCTTGGAGCCGCCGCCTAACAGTCCGTTCGCTTACGTGATCTCTTTGGGTTTCTCGAAGTTGATTTGTTACTTCAATTGCCGTGAGGTGCCGATTTCGGAGCATGGTCGTAACAATAAATCGATCCTCTCGAGCCGTAGTACATCTCGTTCTGCCGGTTCCTGGTCTTCTAACGTTCTGCCCAGTTTCACGGAAACGTTGGACGACTCTCTGCACCGTAGAAAGTGACACGCCTGTTACTGTCGCTGTACTTCTCTGACTTCTGCCTTCTTCTATCATAGTGACGATACGTGTACATTCTTCTCGTGTTAGCGACATGGAAGTATTTCAATAATGACCGTGAAAGACGACAAATACTGCCTTTTATCATTTTGAATGACAGATTGAAAACAAAAGTGAGAAAACAAGCAAAATAAAATATGCGTGATGTGAATTTATTACCGAATTCGAGGTTTCTTTCTTTTTTAAATATTTCCAATTGCGTTGTATAACATTTAAGGTTTCACATCATACGATAATAAAATTCTCTTTAATATAGAATAAGTTTCATGCATGTATCATTATTAATTTGTAAGATACAGAGGATTTTGTCATCGACCCGTTTTCTTAGTCCGCGAGTGTAAATCTACATGAAGTAATTTTGTATTACTTACTTGTAGTTGTTAGGTTTTTTTTAATTATTAAATCAAGGTAGCGCTTGACCACTATCTCACCTGATGTGAGGTGCAGATGCGGCCGAAGGTGGACCACGCTTACCCAGTAAATGCCCATTTACCCTGGTTTTGAAGACCCCGAGGTTGTATTCTGTGGGAACACAGACGCAGGCAATGAGTTCCGCTCCTTAGTAGTCCGAACAAGGAAAGTGGAACTGAAACGCTTCGTGCGTGATCGAGGTACATTGAACACGAAGGGATGAAACCCTTGCCCACGCCTAGTGGTCCGCAAGTGGAACGGTTCCGGTTGGATTAATTCGTACAGAATAGATGCACACTGTCCATAGTGTAGACGATAGAAAATCGATAGGCAAGCTACTTTTCGGCGATGCTGCAGGTTTTGAAGTTGGGAATCTACAAGGGCGTCGTTGCCAATAAGCTTCTTTGCTCGCCTTTCAATCGAGTCCAGTGCGGCCAGTTGGTAACGGGTAGACCCATCCCAGAGGTGGCAGCAGTACTCCATGCAAGACCGGAACAGATTGTAAAATTTCAAATTAGTTCAACGGACAATGGTCGGTAAACGTATTATAAAAAGAGGGACAGAGAGAGAGAGCGGATTTTTGAAATGTTTTTTTATATGTAGGGTGATAATCACTATATAGATATTTAAAAGGTAAGTTATTCCAAATGGAGGGTTGCATATTATGTACTAGCGAAGCCAGCGACTTCGTCAGCGTATCCTTATAACTTAAAGCCTAGTAAGAGGAATCGATCCAGTTTACTAGTCGGATGTCCAATTTTTCCAGTTTTTCTCTTTATAGGATTTGGATTTCTACACAATTTTTTTCTTCGTAGATTTCAACAATTATAAAAAAATACATGGGCGTATATGGAGTCAGGTGCGCGTCAGAAGTGAACCTCTTTGGTGATCAAATACATATATGCATAGTAACCGAGGAATGTAAGCAAATTTTCAAGAAGTATTACAAAAAGCGTGATATGATTGTTACACTGACGCGTCACACAAAATTAGACTTTGAAATTTAACTCTAAGGCGCACAGAGAAGTTATATTTAAAAAAAAATTGCCGAATTGTAGTAGCAGTTCTCGAGTTATGCGCTCAGCAACAATAAAAATTTTAACCAAAGATTTTCAACTGTATACATCGGGCAAGACAAAAGAATCCGTAATGTGACATTTAGAACTACGTGGTACAAAATCGCTCAGTATATCAGCAAATTTACAAGGCCATGGCCATCCTGATTATGGCGATCAGGATCAATATTTTTATAGGAAAAATAAATAGGATTATCAAATGTATAGGTAAGCCTACGTAGTGAAAAATACAATGTATTGTGTATTATTGTGCAATAACTTAGAAGCAAATAACTTGGAATTTTATTTTAATCAAAATTCTATCGGGCCACAAAGCTTCGTTTGCCAGTATTAATTAAGGTTTACAATAATTAAAAGATAATTGTTAGATGTCACTTGACACACTTGACCGACTTTTTTAAATCGGAACAAATCATTCGAGTCCTTTTTATATTTATTCATTCAATCGTTCATTCGTTATCATTCACCTTTTCTTTAGACAATAATTAGATACATATTTCTGCTGTTTATGAAACGTTTCATAGTAAAAAAAATATTGTTCGTTGTTTTTACTGTATTATACACTGACGCCGAAGGCTTGATTGTGAGTTTTTATTTTTTTATTTATGGATTAAATGGCACTCTATACTCATTTCCGAATAAAAAAATATAAAAAAATTCTCAGCTAGACCATCTAATCTAAATCTCAGCCGTAAGACGTTCACTGCTGACAATTAGGCCTTCCTAATTATCTAAAAGGACTGATTATCTTCCTAATTATCTAAATCTAGAAGCAACCTGGATCAGCCCTTATCAGTAGTCTGTCCACTTTGTGGGTGGATGTCCTACGCTTCTTTTGCCGGTCTGTGGCCTCCACTAGAGAACCTTCCGGCCCCAGCTACCTTCGGCTCTCCGTACTATGTGTCATGCCCACTGCCACTCCAACTTGCTAATCCATCAGGTTATATCGGCAACTTTCTTTGGTCTACGGATCTCCTCATTCCAGATTCGATCTCGCAGTGTAATCCCGAGAATATCCCTCTCGAGATGTTGAGCTTTTTTACGAGGCCCATATGTCATCACTGTTAACAATGGTGGAAAACTTTTGTTTAAAGGCACTGATGAATTTTGGACGTGAAGATGTCTCGAAATTTCCCGAACGCTGTCCATCCGAGCTGGATCTCGTTCTCGAAATTGGCTCTATCTAATTGGACTGTTTGTTCCAAGTAAATGTACCCGTCGACAACTCCGAGAGTTGAATTTCCAACTGTTACTTGCTGGACTTATAACCTGGTATTTATTGTCTTAAATTCTGTTATAAAGAAAACATCATTTTCTTTTACTTTTATAGTATGAAATATTTATTGTAGCAGTTTGCATTATTTTACATTAAATTAATAACATTTTAAAAAATCATTCGAAGTTCGTTCATTGAAGTTCATTCGAAATTATCTCTAATTGCTTTAATACATTTATTTGAATGTTGTGGCTAGTTATCAATTAAAACAAGCAATTTCATATAAAAATTCACCATGGCCACACCATCGAATCTTTTAGAGACTTAATATTATCATGGTGGCTTTTACAGCCTGTCATAATCTGGAGAAACGACTATAAATCATAATGGAGAGGATTAATCGGGACTAGATGACGACCAATCTTAAGCTTTTAAAGCTAGACGTTCCATTCGAGTCTTGTTATAAGAACTATTCTTGGTTATGGATTATCGTGTTTTAAAGGAATCGTAGTTTTCAACACCTTCGCCGATGTTTTAATGGCTTTTTCACTAAAATGTAGTTCATAAAAACTCAAAATGCCGTGCCATCTTACCACTAGTAAGGCATGTTTCCATTATTTTTAAAACAAGAAAAAAGCTTATATTTGAAAATAATAAGGTTCATTTTTTATTAATAATTAAACAGTAAATTAATATAGATTATACTATGCACAATTTGACATGGCCTCTGTGGCGTTACTGAAATATAACTACTCTTTCTCGTGAAAGGTATTACTACCCTAGGGAGCAAAAAGCCTCCGCGGTCGTCACATATTTTCTCCATATTTTCCCTCGTAGCTCCTAATTTTCGCATCCCATACGCTTCTCTTCCATCAGCTCCAGGGAATGTAATTTCCTTTTTCACGCACATAAAATTGAATGTGGAAGTTAAAAATGAGCGTATGACGAAAATGGGACAGTTCTCACAAGATTCTTTCTTGTCTTTTGGAGCAACAAACTTGTTTTGAATATTTTATTTTTATTAATATATTATCCTGTACATTATCGACATCGATACATAGCATGGCTGATCAAATTATTTGGGTTTACCGCAATGGAATGTCTGATCACGACTGGAATGAAAATGTCACAAGTCGATGATGGTGTTTGTTGCGATTTCATTGTTATGATAAAAGATTACATTTTCTTTTGGAAATAGCAATGGACTATCGCTTGACTGAATAATTCACCAGATATGAATTCCATAGAGATTTTTGGACATATAAAAAAGGGGTGATAAAAAATTAAATAAATAGAGGAGTTTTCTCTATTTTAGCTTAATGTATCTTACTCGCAAATACCTATTATATTAGCCCAGCAGCGTCAGCAGCAATAGAAGGTATCACAAAATATTAAACTAATTAATTTTCCTTAATAATGCTTACATTTTTTTTATGTTAAGGTCGGCATATAGGCTGACAGTCCACTTGATGGTAGGTGGCTACCGTCGTCTATAACACAAGCAACGCCACGGTTGCTGCAAGTGTGCTGCCGACTACAGTAGGGTTAAGGATAAGGGATTGGATAGGAAAATGGGCTCTGACATCCCTTACTCACTCACCGAAACACAACAGCACACGAGCTGTTATTTCACGGTGTGCTTCTGTAAGTGTCTTTTCACATGTACCGGTTGCCGGGTAACCGATGCCGACTGTCCGGTTACACATTCAGCTTTCACACGACCCGATTTTGTATCCAGTAGCGTCTTTACTGTCGACGCGAGTACAGTCGCGTAGTGACTACGCATACTAATTTAATTTTCACTCCCCTCTAAAAATGGAACGTGAACAAATAATTGCAATGTGGTGTTTGTACCGAAGATACCGCCGCCAGAAAAGAAAGTCAAGAAATTATTGGGTTCATCCGATTAACATGAAAAGAGAAGAATGTGGAGCATTCTACACGTTATTTCCAGACCTACTAAATAGAATAAACGACGTGCGTGTGCTCTCCCTGTGATTGTACCTGGGCGACTGTGCGCCGGTGCGTATGAAAGCATGCTGCGTCTTCCATACAGCACTACGCCTCCGGCCGCCGGCTAACCGATATCCGGCGACCTGGCGCATAGTGGTGGATCCGGCGAGCACCCGGCGACCGCCTGCCCGGTAAATTACGCCGGTACGTATGAAAGCTAACGTAGATGGCCATACACTTCGCCGCCGGATACCCGGCAACCGGGACGTATGAAAAGGCACTAAGGGAGTGATTACTGCCGCCAGACGGGCTGCCCAAATGACTGCGAAACGCAGTGTGCCCTGCCTGCCACTACTTTCCAAATCCAGACCACAACCAAATTTGAAAAGTTCATTTGCAAAATTGACCCTGCCGGGAATCGAACCCTAGAATCTGAGCGTTAAGGAAAACGACGTTATTACAAGAAACATGTTTATATCTATACTATCCATACTATAATATTATAAATGTTAAAGTAACTCTGTCTGTCTGTTACCTTTTCACGCATTAACTACTCAACCGATCATCATGAAATTTCACACGCACATCCAGAAAAAAGTACTGTTCTCGATGGATCATCTAACGCCTGGCAAAGCTATAACTGCAATGAAGATGTTAGGTGTTACATTCCTCATATATTTAGTCAGACGCGGGTGAAGCCGCGGCCACCAGCTAATAATGTAATAAAGATGAAGAGATGGTTCAAAGACCAATCTTGTCTTATTTTCAAAGACCAATCCTTAAGGATGTTTAAGTTGTTTAATATTATTACACTATGATCCTTAGGAGTCGAGTAAAGAAAAGGCATCGACGTAACACCCTACGTCGATGGGAAAAAGTAAGAAAGAACCCTATATGAAAACGAAGCGAGCGGACGTGCGATGCTGCTAGTTAATAAAAAAATTAATCAGAAATATTTCCGCTTCAAAACAACAGGCGCTTGTTAATTTGTTATGTTAATAAAAGTGTTCTGAATTTATTCAAGAACGCTCAACAAAAATATATATTACGCTTGGCAGCGCAACCTATTGCTCCTTCATTAATAATTCATTATTAAAAATCTCGACCTGTAAAAAGAATATGACATTATTAATTTCTTTAGGAAATATTCCAGGAATTCCCGTACACCAGAGGTTCCAAAACATTGTTTTTCTCGTAGACATTTTCAAAATGTTACTAGTTTCGGTGGACCCCCTGCTGCTACATTTCTACCATATTCCCAAAACTCATAAAAAATGTGAAGACTAGCACTAGGCGGTGAAAATTTGAGTGGCGGCTGAGTTCCAACCGTAAATTCGGAGTGGTAAAAATAAAAAGAAAAATAATAAATTTTCTTGTGTTATTAAAATTATTAAAATAAATTAACATTAATAACGTACCGTAACTTCCACCGTTCCTGATTTCGAAACCTGATAAATTTTCGTAGACCCCCTTCCCCCACTTACAACTTGTGAACCCCCTTTTTTACGCCAGCATAGACCCCCGTCTCCAGTAAGTCTCCAGTAGACCCTGGGGATCCACATGGACCACTTTAGGAATCCATACCGTAGACGAAGTAAAATCTAGCTTTAATTGTATGGATCCTATATAGGTACATTACAAGTGTTGGTACTTTTTAAACTAATTTCATACTAAAATTGTCCGTAGCAATTGACAAAGTTACATAAAAACATTTGCATGAAAACGTATGTTTGTTAATTTAAAAAAAAAATCTAACGAACCAATTAGAAAGTTGTGCCATTGGGATAAGAAAATAGTTGATTAGTTTCAGTTGATCTGTTCAGTTGATCGAAGTGGAATGACTGATTTTATGTACAGCTTTCCTGGTCGCATATAAAGACAAACAAAGCCATAGAAGTGGCAAGAACGCGGATGACCTTAATAGGATAAGGGATAGAGATTTTGGAGGTGACAGAGGAATAGAGTCTTACTCATTCCCCGAAACTGTTCCCCGAACTGGTTCCGAAAATGGTACTGTTTCCTGATGGTTTCACCTATATAAAGGCCTCTAATTTATGGTTTCTGAGTCAATTTATTATGGTCGCCTATTCTATACCTTACCTTAATAAATTTAAAGTTCAATTTAAATTAATTATTGACTAAACTAATATCTTGGAATAATCAAGTATTACCCTTTTGTATGGGAAAACGACCACTTGCTTTCCTCCTAACAGACAGACGGCAAAGTTTTGAAACAAACACAAATTACTTATCTAGGTATTTATCGGAAATACTTACGAATATCAACAATTGATAGTTACGTGAGTTCTTGATTAAATTAATAATCGTTATTAAATTAATATTAATTAACAACATTGTCGTTAATTAATGTTAACGACAATGTGATTTTAATGCCGTCATCATATTTATTAGGAGCCATTACTGATTCCTTTATCAATTTCCTTACAAACAGATAAGTCAGTTAAAACTCAACTTAAATATAAATTTACTTAAATGTCTCTTTTGTTCAGTTATTTTGTTCTACATTCTAAAAGCTACCTCCTTCATCTCATACCAGTAATAAATTTGTTTTTCGTTACGAAAACTAACAACTTTACAATACAATACAATATCATAATAATATTATACTTTATATATGATACTTTTTATCATAAAAAATGTTAGGATCTCGAGTCGTCACAGCGATAAGACGTGAGGCGTTATTATATACTACTCAAAACAAAATAAGGGCCACTAAGATTTTTTGCTGTACCATGAAAACAATAAAGACATTAAATTGTTTAGCTTATGTAACTACAAAATAATGTTATTGGTTATAATATAGGCTAACAATTGTTTAAAATAATGATCATGAACTGTTTTTTTAAAGTTCATAATGAAATTGGCCATTTTGAATGAAAAACATGAACAAAAGAAATCACCGGAAAAAGACAAAATACTGTTCTTGTCACTTTTGTTTCGTCTTTTTAGTAACGAGTATGTCCTCCTCTCTTAACAATACACTCTTGAAGCCTCGTATGCATACTCTGGATCAAATTCCTCACGTTTTCATCTGGAATCTCCTCCCAGACACGTTTTAAAGCGTCAATCAGCTGCTGTTGGTTGTAGACCCCTTGCTCATTCTCTCTAACCCTTCGTTTCAATTGGTCCCACAATTGCTCGATTGGATTTAAATCCGGACTGTTAGCTGGCCATGGTAATACCTCAATATGAGACCCTTCTAGGACAGTTTGGGTCGATCGAGTTGTGTGTGCACGGGCATTGTCTTACATCAGAATGAATCCAGGCCCCACTCGCTGTGCAAATGGGATCACTTGAGGCCTGATGACGTCTTCGATGTAACGTTCTGCAGTTACGGTATCCGCATTTAAAATGGTGAGCTCGGTTTTACCGTGTAAACTAATCCCACCCCAAATCATTACGTTGGGACCACCGAAACGGTCAACTTCGTGGATGCAGGACTCCGAAAAACGCTCCCCGCGTCGTCTCCGCACCCTAACACGCCGATCATCATTAAAAAAATTTACTTTGCACTCGTCTGTAAAAAGCACCTTGCCCCACTGATTAATCCCCCAGTTCAAATACTGACGGCAGAATCTTAAACGGTTTGCACGTTGAACCCTAGTCAGAGGAATTCGAACAACTCGACTTCTTGACATTTGCTGGTTTTCGTGCAATCGATTAGGTATAGTTTGATCACTGACACGGGTACCCGTTGTCAGCCGTAGGTGGTGTTGTAACTTACGGGCCGTTACTGTACGATCACGACGAGCACTTAGTTGGACGTACCGATCCTCGTGCGCCGTTGTTACACGAACTGTACCTGAACCGGATCTCCTGGCAACACTGCCGGTCTCTTGAAAGCGATTCCATACATTTTTGACAGCTCTTCGAGAAAAACCCAACTGCAAACCCACGTAACGCTGAGAACGTCCTTCTTGAATCATAGTTATGGCTCTGGTTGCTGTAATTGTATCCATGTGCCTTCGTACTGGTGGCATGATTAACGCGAGATGATAAATGAATCAATTAAAATTGAAAAAGTAAAACTTTTTTCTTAAAATAACCGAAACAAGTTAAGAAGACAATCGAAGAAAAAAATAAGAATAATTTCCAATTATTTTTTTTCTTAAAACGATGGCCAATATTTTTCAAATTAGGAAGCATAAAAGAGATCAAACACCAAAGAGTTCGTAATATCAATATAATGCTACTTATCAGTTACTTTCAGTTTACTAAAGTGCACTTAAATTTAAATAAACTAGTGGCCCTTATTTTGTTTTGAGTAGTATATATATATTCATTTTTCAACCCATACTTTATACAAAAATAAAGTTATATAATTTTATTTGTTTTTTAAGATACTTTTTTATTTAGGTTTTTATAGTGCGTTGGCCACTTCAGCAAGATAAAGGATAAGGAAGTAGAAGGGAAAAGACAAGCCCCCCTTAACTCGCTCACCGAAACAGCAGTAAACATGTTGTTATTCACGGTGGTCTCCTATGTGGATGTGGTTACTGTCGCCAGACATTCTGCCCAATTTAAGACTACGCAGTTCGTCTTTAAACCTTTTACTTGTTTATGCTACCAATATGTAAAAATAGTTATACATTAGTGTGAATTACATTTTCAAAAATGTAATTCACACTATATTGCAGAGATGTGAATCATTTGTTATCTCGTTTCATATTATTTATTCTTAAATTCGAAATTACTGCTTTAATAATAATATACCACTTGCTTACCGAGTTCTGCACCTGTTGAACGACTATTTTCGTTTGGCGGAATGATTATGAGGCCACATGCTACATTAAAGATGAACTCTTTTAATACTAGAGTTAAAATTAGTGAAATAATATATTTTTTTTGAAAAAAAAAAAAACTGTTTTGAAAACGCTTAATTTGCGTTTTATACTTTTATTTGAAATAATGTAATAACCAAGCATTTGCATTTTGAATTTTAATATTTATTTGATTATTTATTTATTTATATACACACGGTTGTATTATAATAAGATGGTGGGTAATGTTTTAAACCCTTGACAGGGTTGATAGACAATGAGTTATCATACATACTAAGTTAAATAACCATAAATTGTAGACAATAAGACATAATAAATATAAACAAATAATTAATAGATTGCGGACTGTCAGCCTGTCTGCCACGTTTAATAATAATATTAAAAAAAAGTTCATGGCGTTTTATCAACCAGTTCTTCCTTTTTCGTCTTTGACTTGGTTGAACTGTAGAAAGTGCCAGAATGACGCCTATTCTCTGATGTTTTGAGAGTGTCGACGGCATCTTGATAGACGAGCGCTTTGTTGCACGGTCGGTTTCACACTAAGTGGCAGGGACGTGTGTAGAGTAGCGGCCGATTTCATCCCCACTACCACTCTCCCGACATTGCCACCGATTTTAGGGCCGTGTGTAGGCGCTTTAACAATTTTATTAAATGCAACACGCGCGCGGCAAAATCTCCAATCCAAAGACAGTGTATAACCTTTGACACATTGCCGCCCGGTCGCCCGCACTTGAAGCAAAATGATCTCTAAGTCAATAAAGTGTAAGTTCATTTGAAATGGGCGCGAGGCGGGCGCGGTACCTGTGCGTCTGTCCTAGGCGATTAATTGCGCCCTTTGATATAGACGTCCGGGTGGCTGAGGGCGCAGGCTGAGCCCCGCACCCCGGCGCCGAATAGACTTAAGACGGCACTGTAGATTGCATAAAATTTGCTCAATTTTTAATACCTCTTTTAATATTATTATTAATTTATTATTATTGTTTTGAGTTTTAATTATTTACAAAATGTGACTTTATTTTTTATTTCTATAAGCAGTTTATTATTTATATTGGTAATTGAGTATTATGATGTACTTTTACCATGTTCATTATTAAATTTAAGTACGTTAAGTTTTTGTAAGTGATACTTCTGTAGTAATTTTTGGGCAATTGAATTTCATTACGAAAGTACTGTTCAACAAGTAGGTTGTATTCAATTCCATTTTTATGAATGTAAAGTACATAATACATAATATATAAACTTCTAAATATAGTGGCCTCGGCGCCGAATAGGGTTTGGGGCCCTGCAGCAACGAGCCTCTTCGAAGATATTTCGAAGAGGCTTATTGATGCGACGACGGGAGACCGAAGAGTTGGCCCTTTCCTCGGCCAACGTATTAGTTTGGCCATTCAACGAGGAAATGCTGCCAGCGTACTTGGTACAATGCCGCAGGGTCCATTTTTATATTGACACTAAGTCTTAGTTAAAGTATTAATTTATTTTTAGATTAGGTAATTTTAGTTTTTATATTTATATATAATAATGATACATACATAAATACTTTTAACAAACTGTTTTTACATCTCTAGTATATATCGTAACTGTATTTACATATTTACATAAAGCTACATTTTGCTTTAACTTGCCATTTAAATGAAAGCTTTTATTTATTTGCTTTGTCTAATTTCCGTAACAGTGCGTACGAATGAACGATCGGATATGAAAGCCCTAAAAATGGGTCGTTGGTTTTCGCTCGACGTAATGCAACACGACACTGTGGGATTCGTCGTAGTCCTTCGTCGATAAGAAACCTTTTTTCGTTAGTTGGATTGATGTTTCATTTCATATATTGCTCTCCAGCAGCAAATAGCTTCAAGTACATAACTAATATTAAAAATGCGAAAATGAGTTTGCTTGTTTTCACGCCTTAACTACTCAATTAAATTTTGCATACACATTGTCAGGATATACACATGATTACCTTTCATTCAGAAAGAAAGTTCTACCCTAAGGGATGATCTAAGAATACAAAAAATTCAACGTCTGACAGAGCAATCATTGCGAGGAACTCAGATTTTTATGAGTAACTAGCTGAACTCGGCCACGCTTCGCTGCGGCCCATACGGCGGCGGCGTGCGCATGGGGCGCGCGGTACTGGACACTGCTTATGTATAATACTATTTATCGTAGCGTGGATGTTATACAGCCTGTAGCCTTCCTCGATAAATGGACTATTCAAAACAAAAAGAATTTTTCAATTCGAACAAGTAGTTCCTGAGATTAGCGCGTTCAACAAACAAACTCTTCAGCTTTATAATATTAGTATAAAGGCGAGTATAAAATAAATATTGCTTTGGCACAAAAATCTAATATTGTGCACCTTAATATAGTTCGGGAGGCAGCGTTGCAAATCACACAATCATTGTCAAATGAATATTCCATTTAAGTGGCTTTGACGGAGCTTGAACAGCTACTCAGCAGCTTTTACCCCCCTGCTGACGACCTTACCACCATGGAATAGCTTGCTGACATTTTTTAAAATTTATTATTATTATTATTATTATTTTTATGTTATGTCGACAGACAGGCTGATGGTCCACTTGATGGTAGGTGGCTACCGTCGCCTATAACACAAGCAACGCTACAGGTGCTGCAAGTGCGCTGCCGACTACAGTAGGATTAAGGATAAGGAATTAGGAGGGGATAAGGAAATGGGCTCTGGCATCCCTTACTCACTCACCGAAACACAACAGCACGTATATGCTGTTATTTCACGGTGGTCTTCTGTAAGGGGGTGGTCACTGCCGCCAGGCGGGCTGCCCAAATGACTGCGAAACGCAGTGTGCCCTACTACTACTTTTCAAATCCAGACCAGAGTCAATTTTGAAAAAGAAAAAGTAATTTGTATTAGTTTCATGCGACCTGAAATGAATCCAATACCTATAATTACTTTTAAATAAGGTGTATATCGACTGCTGACGTAGAATCCACCGTCATCTATGCTGCTGTCTATTTTTGTAATTTTTATTATTATGTAAAGTATCACTGGATAAATTATTGAGCGACCTGATCACGTTTTTGGATTTTTTCGTTTTGACATAAATAAAATTTTTTATATCGCCCGTCCACCCTTTCTGAGCCTGCTGACCCATTATTCGATTATTAGCGTTATTCAATCTATCAATATAATCTAAAATTGATCGGCCTGAAATCACCACGAAAAATGCAACGTCACCTCCCGAACTAATATTTGTCAACTTCATATTACGAATACAATTCAAAATAAAAATTATACAATTTTTTTTACTCCTTTAAACGTATAAAATTAAATGTATAAAATGTTCCTCGTGTTAATAGATAAGTGGACACCTAATTACTTTATATTATTTAGTTTTGATTTCCATTTCGACGTTTAGTTTTATAAGCCCAGAGAATGGAATTAGGGAACATAAATACATGCGTCAGCTGTCGCACCAATGTCAAAGTGACAGATAAAGTAACGCTTTTTAGTTAACGCTTGTATTAATTTTACTCCTTATAAAATTTCCATACCTTGCTATTTATCCGATAGCTTCTAAACTTCACCGGATCGCCTGCTAGGCTAATTTGAAATTGCCTCAAAATTTCATCGAAATCGGTTGAGCGGTTTTGGAGTCCGTAGGAAACACACATACGTACATCAATTTTTATATATAAAAATTAATATTGTAATAATTTTTAAATTAACAAAGTAAAGAAATAAATAACTAAATAATAGATATAATATGTTTACGTATGTAGATCAAACGCTGACACTATACGATCGTCCAACGATCGATCAGTGTTGTAGTACATATTGTTGCGAATTCAATCAAGTTGGACGAGGATCGCTCTCGAAGCAACAAACACGTCGTCAATGTTTGCGTAACTGTCAGTTGCATCAGACGAGCTTTGTAGCGTCATTGCTTTCGCTCAGGTTTGAAGAAAAGTTTTCAGTTCAAGTGTTGGACGATCGAGTCGTATATGCAATCAACTTTTTAGGGTTCCGTACGCCCGAATACTCGCACTTGTCCCGTTTTTATTCAAAAATCATGTCTCTGAAATCGATTTTTTTATACACCCGTTTAAACCTTTTTTAAAACTGTATTAAAATGGTAACAAAAACAATAAAAACTTACATTGAATATCACATTCATGTTACGATATATTAAATAAACCGCGCTTTTGTCTAAGTCTTCGTCCGCGCCATTCTTTCTAAGCTATGTCCGCAACTTCGTACGCGTGGTATTCGATATTAGCGTGTAACTTTTTTTATTGTAGACCGGTTGGAATGAAATAAACACTAAATGTTACGGGAAGCTTGCTACAATACATGAGTGAAAACCGCATTGAAATCGGTTAAGCCGTTTCTGAGGTTAACGTGCACAAATGCACAGACAAACAGACAAAAATTATAAAAACTATATTTTTGACCTCGGTAAGTACAACTTTTTTTATATATTTAATTGACAGACACTATTTGATTATATGTATAGATTATGTATTTTTAAAATTTCATTTTGCATCAATATTTATATGCAATTAAAATTAACTTATTTTTTTAATATTAATCCAGTTGATGCTAAAATTGATACATGTACTTTTTCACAGTAAGTGTCAGAATTGATTCACACATTCAACTTTATTAAGTTGTAAGCAGACTGTCAAAATGGATGTTCTGTGAATTTCTGTGTATAACTTGTCAAATTACCGATGACTTAGTTGTCATTTAAATCGATTTTCTGTTCTAAAAAATTGTAGTCCCTTTGCAAAGGTCTATTCTCTAAATACTTGTTGAATATAACTTTCTAATTTTTTATCGTTTGGGAATTCAGAAAAAAAGGGAAAAGTTTTAAAAGAGTGGATCTAATTTCAGTTTCAAAGATCGAAAAACGAAAAAGACTTCGAATTTGATCTATAAAGTAATGAAGTTGTGTAGGTATTTCGATTTAAGTCTAGACATAAGTCTAGACTATATTGGTGACCTTTAACGTTCTATTTGTACCTAAATAAATCAGAGTAACATACGCGCTTGGCGAATTTAATATCCTGTCAAATGATTTAAACGATTTCACTTATTGAAAAAAATATTTTATCCCCAAGAAAACTTTATAAAGGTTTGATTACGAATATTTTTTTACTGGAGCATTGCTACGATAGCATATGCGACCGGAGGCAATTTGGTCGCTTTTCGGAAGTAAGATAAGGCAACTTGACGCTATACAAAAAAAAAACAACCGTAACAAATGCGACATTGGTTTCGTTCACGTCTTAATTTTGAAGAAGAAGCAATTAAACTTGAAAGTCGCCGAAATGCAATGCTGGTTTATCATTGCCATCATAAAATCGCCTCTAGGCTTGGGTTGCCATACAAGATTTCGACGTTTATTTTTATAAGCCCAGAGAAACACTCTGATGTTGCTTGTTATACTACAAACAATAGAATTAGGGAACGTAAATACACGCGTCAGCTGTCGCACTGATGTCAGAGTGACAGAAAACGTAACGCTTTTTTATTAATGTATGTATAATTTTACACTTCGTAAAATTTCCATACCGGGGGCCTTATATGAAAATCGATTCTTAAGAGTAAACTCCAAAAACTCTGGGACGAAACGTAAAATAAAATTGTTGACCGATTATAAAACAGAAACACACAAAGATTATTTTTACTCTCAAATCTGATTTCGCTCGCTTATATAATATATGAATTACATAGTTTTGTTATTATTATTATTAACGTTGGGTTGACTTTGGCCACATCTACCCGTGTAGGAAAGATGAGGCCGACGATGGAGCGAGTTCACCCAGAAGATGCCTATTCACTTGAAACTTGAAAAGATTTGGGTTGTATGAGCTCGGAAATACAGACGCCGCCGGCAGGGAGTTCCAGTCCTTAGCAGTGCGCATTATAAAAGATTTTTTAAAGCGCTTGGTCCGAATTAGAGGGATTT
This sequence comes from Bembecia ichneumoniformis, assembly GCA_910589475.2. Classification (NCBI taxonomy): domain Eukaryota; kingdom Metazoa; phylum Arthropoda; class Insecta; order Lepidoptera; family Sesiidae; genus Bembecia; species Bembecia ichneumoniformis. The sequence continues at coordinate 7,001,851 of OU342538.1, read as the reverse complement.
CGACAAGCTAAGGATGGTAACCAGCCGTAACGTCTGCATGTCGGATAGAAGAAAGGGGAAGGCCGTACGATCTCATGGAGCTCCAGAGCACACTCTCCGAAGTACATCTTATAGAATACACAAAGCAGGCAATTTAGAGTCTATGTGTCAGGCTCTGCAGCTTAGTTTTTATTAGTGTACTTTCGCCAATGAGCCTCCGAGCTTTAAGATCCACCGAGTCGAGTGCGACAAATTGGATTTTGCTGAGCCATCCCAAAGGTGACAGCAATACTCTATCCAAGATCGGACTTATACCTTGTACAAAGAGAGGAGCTGTCCCGGTGTGAAGAATCGCTTCACCCTATTTAGGATGCCCACAGCTTTTTGGCCGCTGTTTGGGCTTTGGACTAGATAGAAGTACCGAAGTTGAGAATTGAGCAGAAACTCATGCCAAGAAGCTTGAGATCATTGGCCACAGGTAAGGATGCATCTCGGAAAGTTGGAGCCAAGTCGAAAAGTCTCCTTTTCGCAGAGAACAAACACGCTTGCGTTTTGATGGCGTTAAAACTAACCAGATTCTTGTTTTAAAATATTTAAGCGTGTACCAATGGGGGTGAAATCGGGCATTGCCGCAGGACGCGCCGCGCCGATTGTTGGCGTGCCATCCTCCAATGTGTGCCGGCCCTAAGGCCGTCATATACAAGACAGAATGCTACCAATGGAATAAAAACGTTTTAAAATCAATGTGCTCTATCAATTACAAAACCCATTTCGCAGAATAAATAATATACATACTATAAGAAAAAAAATTTTTATGAAAGAATTTGCTATCTACTTAATTGGTTAAGATGATTGAAAATCATTATTATGAAATAAATTATTAAGAAATTATAGTTACTAAGTATACCTACTTTTATCGCAGATATAGATTGAATATTTTTATAAAACAGTTCTTTGGTAAGTTAAGTCGCAGTATCTCATATCACCCTAAGCACTGACAAAGTTATCAGTCAACCTTGATGTCTGAACCTTCATCCATTTCGTTGGGGACTGACCGGGGTAGGGTCTAAGTTCCGAATACCCTTCTCCATTCTGCAATTTATCACATCACATCATGAAATTTAAATAGCAATGTGAAGTTTAAGCAATTGAGGTCTTAAAAGATACACAAACGAGCTCACTAACAATCGTGTACCTGGTCTTGTGTATAATTTAACTTTGAAAACATCACATTCAAGCAGCAAACTAAAGTTTCAACTTGGTGGCAACTAGAAACTCACATGGGTCCGTATACTACTCTACATATAATGACACATTTTATGCAGTATAAGTTACAAGAGGAGCGATTTTGTTTAGGTTATGAATTTTGTCTGGATTTTTGTTTGTTGTCTTATGATTTGATTGAAAATGAAAACATGAAATTGAAAACAATTGTTGGAATATTTTTAAATACGCGTAACGGCCGTTACGCCTAAAAAGACACGATGTTATTTATCGAGTATAAAAGAATTTGGTTTTTCTAAATAATAATCTATCTATACTAATATTATAAAGCTGAAGAGTTTGTTTATTTGGTTGAACGCTCTAATCTCTGCAACACCAATCGGATTTTAAAAATTTGTTTTTGTCTAATTCTTGAGGAGGTTATAGACTACCAACAATTACTTAAAAGAGCGGACATTTGCAAAACACATGTATAATTTTAATTTTAATTTAATTTACTTTAATTTAAATTAAACGGCTGGTAAAACCATGGGACACCGCTATTATATTATAATAAACTTAATAACTGCACAACTTAGGTAATATCATAATCTCTTCATCAATTAATCGAAATATTTAATGATGGGATTTGGTAGTAGATTTTACTCTTGTAGCTTGTATCACAGCTTTTGATCTTGGTTCCGAGCAGGGTATAGTCATTGTACTCCAAACGTTTAGTAAATTCTATTGAAGCTTACCACGACTAAAGTTAGGTGGTACATCGTACAATGTTCCTTATACAATTAATGAAATAAGTTCTAAGCGTAACTATACTAAGCGTATTACTTAGTTCGATCAAATAAAATTACGTGAAGTAATGGAATTTTCAGTAAGGGGTTCTTCGAGTAGTTAAAGAGAAAATATGAAGACAGTGATTATATTTAATGTGATTATATTTGGCTTAAAGTTGATATTGTATATTATTTACTTGTATATTAAATTCAACTTAAAAGAGAAACTATGAGGTTTTTTACCAGTTCTTCCTCATAGAACATTAATTTTTTTTTTGTGAATATTTTTTTTTTATGTTGAGAGCCGCAAGATAGGCTGACGGTCCAATTGATGCACCTTCGCTTTAACACAAGCAACGCCACAGGTTCGCTACCGACTACAGTAGGGATAGGGAAATGGGCTCTGGCATCCCTTATCCAATCACCGAAACACGTGCAGTTATTTCACGGTGGTCTTTTTTAAGGGGGTGGTTGCTGCCGCCAGACGGACCGCCCAAATGACTGCGAAACGCAGTGTTCCCTACCACTACTTTCCAGATCCATCTTCCATATGCGAAGATGATATGCGAACTTGACGCATATCATCTTCCAAATATAAAGTTGATGTTCTCCTTCTTTTTCACTTTTTTATGTTTAGATCAGCAGACAGGCTGACGGTCCACTTGATGGTAGGTGGCTACCGTCGCCTGTAACACAAGCAACGCCACAGCTGCTGCAAGTGCGTTGCCGACTACAGTAGGTTTAAGGATAAGGGATTGAATAGGAAAATGGGCTCTGGTACTCACCGAAACACACAGCACAAGTGCTGTTATTTCACGGTGTTCTTCTGTAAGGGGGTGGTTACTGCCGCCAGACGGGCCACCCAAATGACTGAGAAACGCAGTGTGCCCTGCCACTACTTTCCAGATCCAGACCAGAATCAACTTTGAAAAGTTCATTGCCGTGAATCGAACCCGGGAACCTTGAACAGAGCGTTAAGGCAAGCACCCTAACCACTCAACCAACGGGCTCGTCAAATATTTACACAATAAAGGAATCATTTGAAAATTCGAAGCCTCGTTCACAATGTTGACGAAGTTTAATAAGTACGACCAATGCCTCCCTGACCTGTTGCTCCGCAAATATTGGGTGGTGGGTGTATTCACGTGTAAAGATTATAAGGTCAATAGGTCGAAACGGTTCAATGGACTCACATTAAGTTCTTGTTAAAGTTTTTTTGACTCAGTAGCCCTTTCAACATTATCGATAATCATGTAAATTGATATCCATACATATCCATATCATAACGAAGCGTTAAGCTCCGTCTGAAATCTTATAATGCAAGATTCAGTGGTGCGATTTACAGGGATTCTATATATAGAAATACATTAATAAGACAGGCTTTACATATAATCTCTCCTAGCAATAACAAGGTACTGGTTATAATGTTAATAACGCAGGATTCGCGGGGTGCTATGGTTTCTTTTTGAACAGATGTGGGATGGAGAGTGAATAAAAGAAATAATACCCGTTGGATGAGTGGCAAGGGTGCTTGCCTAACGTTTCAGGGGCTCCGGATTCGATTCCCGGCGGGGTCCCCTCCTAATCCCTTATCCAATCCAATAATCGGCAGCGCACTTGCAACAGCTGTGGCGTTGCTTGTGTTATAGGCGACGGTAACCACCTACCATCAAGTGGACCGTCAGCCTGTCTGTCGACCTTATCATTAAAAAAATTTATTTATTTATATTTACAGTCGAGTAGAGAACTTAGGTTCACTAATTATACTTATACATTAATGTAACTCCTGTTATGCATTATTATATTTAATATAATATAAATAATTATACATCTGTCTATACGCCAATATCACAGCAATATTCCCAAACACTGCGTTTCGCAATCATTTGGGCAGCCCACTTGGCGGCAGTAACCACCCCCTTACAGAAGACCACCGTGAAATAACAGCACGTGTGATGTTGTGTTTCGGAGAGTGAGTAAGGGATGCCAGAGCCCATTTCCCCTCCTAATCCTTTATCCTTAATCTTACTGTAGTCGGCAGCGCACTTGCAGCAGCTTTGGCGTCGCTTGTGTTATAGGCGACGATAGCCACCTGCCATCAAGTGGACCATCAGCCTGTCTGCCAATCTTAAAAAAAAAATAAGAAACAGATCTCACTGCGAAATGTTGGATATATCGTAGACATCTAAGGAGGTAGTACAGGGTAATAATCGGCGTGCTGCGGCATTCCGCAACACAATGAAATTTGTATTATATTAAAAGCCATTAATGTTCAAAATTACATGATTTTTTTTAAATACTTTGCAGTGCCGTCCTCCAATGTTGGACTGAGATGATTGTGGGCGACTCGTTTCCTTTGCCTCAGAGTTTTGAAAAGCAATACCAATGATTTCTCCCAATTCGGAAATCGTAACGGTCTTGCCTGGATGCCTCATGAGTCAAGAGTCAATACCTTAAAAGGGCCATATTCACATCGAGAGTATCAATGTCACTTTCTAAATTTACATTGACAGGTGCCAGAGCTCGCAGTTCAAAGACTTGTTCCGCAGACTTGCACGGTTTCTGTGGAAAATACTGTTTTGACTGTGACATAAGTAAAGGATATCTGTCATCCCTTACCTACTCAATATCGAAACACAAGGCCTTGATTCTGTATGGCAATTATGATTTCACGCTTTTGTCTTACCTTATCAAAACACGTAATTTCTTGTCATAGCATTTATATATATGTAAGATGATAACTTTTTAACAGATATCGTAAAAATTTGAGGATATGACGTGGTTTCGAAGCAAGGAATCGCGTGGAATGGCTAAGTAGCGTTAGTGAATTAGGGTCGGTTACGCTTTTACGCTGCTCTTATATAAGGATGCTTGTTGTCGCCAGACTGGCTGTCCAGTTCCATGATAAGGGAATTCAGTGTAGTACATATGCTGCGAAAATACTTAACATATTATTGTAACTATAATATTGTTATAATACTAAATATAAATTAATGAATTTTGTGCCTAATTTTGCCGATAACTTCTCACGAGGTTGATATACCGTGGAGATTCACAGAATAACCTGGGACTTGTAAGTAAAAACTCATATCTCGCAATTTGTGCTCCCAAACTTCTCTCTAATTTAACTTTCATTGTTTGAAACATGTTCAAAACTCATTCCGGCGACGTTAAAAGCAAATGTATTTGTATTTTATACTTATTATAAATATATGATAGTCGTAATGTTTGAGTTTTAATACCTAAACGTAACTAAAAATAGTTTTTTTTTAAATGTCTGAATTAATTGAAAATGAATCAAGGGCCCTGATTCTGTATCGCAACTATGATTACACGCTAAGTCTTACTCTTGCGAAAACACGTCAATATATTAACTTGTCTTGTCAATGAATTGAAATGTCTCTATTCTGTATGCCCCAAGACAAATTATCTTGGCACCTTACGATTTCACAGAAACCACAGTACACAATTGTATTTATTTGACAATCGGACTGCCAGCACAGGATCCATTTCATATTTTAATATTACTTTGCTCTATGACGTAATGACGTTAATCCAGCTGACAGCTGTTTACCGTTTGAATGTTTATTTACTTTTTAAAATCTTGTTGTTTTATATAATATAATAATCTATAAACAATTATTTCTTACCGTTGGTGTGGATTTTAATTAAATTTGCAGAAAAACACTATGCAATGCACTTGATTTAACAAATTCACACACGATTCCGCGGCGTTTTAAAGCGTGGTATTTTTGACAGTTCAAACCGCGCCGTTCCCCGTTCATTTCGTGCAACATGTCATAGAGAATAAGTTTTTAGCAGATGTCGTGACAGTTTGAGTCATTGACGTGGTTTCGAAGTAAGGAATCGCTAAGTGGCGTTAGAGAATTAGGGCCAAGACCTTATTTCTTGAGACGGTCTTCAACTTTTTTCACATCAAATGACTGATCAATTTCAATATCCTACTAATATTTATAAATGCGATAGTTTGTATGTTTGGATGTTTGTGTGTTTGTCACTCAATCACGCAAAAACGGCTGAACGGACTTGGATGAAATTTGGCACACATATAGTTTATTATCTGGATCAACATTTTAAACTTAACTTCGGCGCGTCTAAAGCGGTCCAAGTGGTCTAAAGATATAAAGATACTAGTTGAACTCTCCACGCTTCGCTGCGGCCCATACGGCGGCGGAGTGTGCGTGGGGCGCGCGGTACTGGACACTGCTTATATATAATACTATTGATAGTAGCGTAATGTTATATATCCTATAGCTTTCCTCGATTAGCGCGTTCAAACAAACAAACTCTTCAGCTTTATATATTAGTAAGTATAAAGCAGTATAAATATATATTTTTATAAAATATATATATTTATAGTATAAATATATGTATTTTTAATTCTTTAACTAGTTCATTTTTTTAATGTTTCTTGTCTTTCCTACATACGAAAGAACAACGAAAGAGAACAACCGGAATGGTGTATGTGTTCGTGTATAGAAGTAATGGTTTTCACTACAGAGTTCCATCAACATTCGATTTTATTACTCCCCTTGTTCCCTGTTAAATAATTAATCAATATTAATTAATTACTGAAGGGGCCTTGAACTTTTCGAATTCGAGTACATTTCACTTTATCTTTTTAGAACATCGTCTAAGAAGGATTTTATTAAGTTTTTGCGATCCTTCTAAACGCTTACATTAATTTGTAAGTTTTACAACAAAAATTACGCTTATTTCATTGCATGAAATCTTTTAACCATACAGACAAATAAGTTTATTTAATGAATAACCTTTAAATATCAATCCACTAAAAAGGTTATAAAAATGTATTGAATGACGCTCTGCAAGTTCAGCCTTAGCGTTTTTAAATTAGACTTTGGTTTTCTTTTAAATTAAACCACAGAAAAAGTTGATTCATTAGAAACGTTGAAACCTCATGAAAACGAGTGTTTTAATGCATATTTTTTAGACAGATAACGATATTGTAGAACTTCTGCGAGAACGGGAGAAAGCGAGCTTAATGTAGGTTACAGTTTAAAACGACTTACTGAAATACTACATGTTGTAGCTGGAAGGTTGTGGAGAACTTTAATATAATACTGCATAACATGTACAATTCTTGACAGTTCTTATTTGTTTGTGCATATCGTTTTGGATTGAATATAATTTACGAATTTAATTTAAATAAATTTATGATAAATTTTCTTTCATTATTTTTGTGTCTAAAATCTTATGGACGTTTAAATACATTTTGATACATGATTATATAGCTGTGGCATTGTATTCACGTATCAAATATACTACATATATTAGGTCGGGGAAAAAGTCTTTCCGCATTTAGTATGTATAAACTTGTAATAATAGTACATTACTACAGAGTCCAGGAAGTGAAGGATTGCCGAACGAAGTGGTTTCAAGGCCGAGCTTTAGCAAGGCCTTGATAAAGATCTGAGTTCGGCAATCCTCATTCCGGTCGAGGCTGGTATAGTGCTTTTCTCAATAAACGTGAGGAAATAATGAAACTCGCCCCCGCCTACTACGCCTGTGACAGCGGCGGGCGCGTTCGTGAACACTCGTGAAACTTCGGGTTTCATCGGGCTGAGCAGCGGCCAGGAATGAATTTTCATACAACATTCTTGGCCTAGGCCGAGAAAGAAATGCATGAGCCAAGAATTACAAACTTCGTGGCTTGTTTTTAGTACAAGAATGCCTACATTTCCGAGCATGTTTGAGAAAAATCTCTTATATGTATCTGGCTGAATTTTACGACATTAAAAAGGCTACATTTCAAAGAAAGAAACAAATTAGTAAAATGTTGTTTCCAGCTATTTTTCATTTGTTTTTTTTTTCTGTCAAAATGAATGAATCCAATGAAGAAATTTAATACATTTTAAAATTTTATTAGAAAAAAGGAAAAAATGCAACGCAACCCGCGAAATTTTTTTGTGACGTTTATGAACCTAATGCAGTGTCAGTAAGAATAGCACAAAGTTGGTTTAAGCGTTTTCAATCCGGGAATTTTGATGTCAAAGATGCATCTCGCTCTGGTTACCTGTTACGGATAAAATGGACGCCATTTTTTAAAAAGTGGAGCAAGATCGGCTTATCCGTAGTTACAACATAGCTGAAGAACTGGGAATTGACCACAAAACAGTTTTGACCCGTTTGAAAAAAGCTGGGTACACAAAAAAGCTCGATATTTGGATAGCACAAAAAAGCTCGGTACCACACGAGCTCACTGAAAAACGCTATGGGCAGTAATAACTATAGTCTTACATACAGAATACCATAAATTAACAGCGAGTACACTGTCTAAGGGTTGCCAGGACACATTCCGTTAACCTTTCCTTATTCTTTAGCATTTATCTTATGTAGGTTACCAGCCCACGTTATCCAAGAAGGCTACCTCCAGTTGCTACGTTGTCCGCGTTGAAAAATAAAAAATATAACACCTGAGATACGCCCGTCATCTCTATACCTGTGAAGACGGTGGCGCCCAATTTTTTTATATTATTCAACAATCCCTCAAAAATCTAATATTTTTCCCGGATAAAAAGTATCCTATATGTTAATCAAGGTAATAAAGTGTCTGTGTTCTAAATGTCATCCTAATCCCTTTAGTAGTTCTTATGAATGTTGACGTCATTTGTCAAATTGAATGTGCTGTCTCGCTCCCACCACACACCCATTTCCCTATATGTCACTTACGCATCGCAGGCAAACCAACCGGCTGCCGCTCTGAAGATCAGATTAATTTTTCCATCCGCATCCGCTTATGTGTATCAGACATTTGTGCTGTAAATAGCTATTTGGTCACGCTTTCCGCTTCGCGACTGCAACTGAAAAATATGGTGAAAGTGCTGGAGCATCAGGACTCTGAATGTGACGGGCCCGTTGCACTTCTTCACCGCTGAGGAAAGAGGTAAGTGGCAGAATCTATTGTTCCTATTCCTTCGATTGCACGTATCACAACTAATAAATACAGTCTAATAATACGTGAACAATGAGAAAGAGTAACAAACATCCATCCTCACAAATTTTGGCAAAAATATTAGTAGAATTTACTCAATTTATCTCATTATTTTATCTAGTTTCAGAATTACATAATATAGAGTTACTGGTGATAGTTCAATCTTTGAAGATAATATTAAATTACAGCTACCAAAACAATGAGCGTAAAACTCGACTTTACGACATCAATTCACTACAATGTACGTATACAAAGTAATTAAAACAAGCAATACTAACCCTTGTATGAAAGCGTCCCCAAAGGGCGCGTTCTACAACAAGCGTCGCCTGCCTGTTGCTTGTTGGCACATGTCCAAAATATTACTGACAACAAACAAGTATGTTTAACGATCGTACATAATTATAGCCGATGTAAGTCTTGCCCATGTAACATACACTTATAATAGACAGTATATTACAAGTCTATAAGTCTATAAGCGTGGGCAGGTGAGGGAGAACATTTCGGTCAGAAGATTGGGTACGCTTTTAGGGCATTCCTTTAATTTAGTAACGACTGTTTATGTTGCCGTTATCTCAATCAACTGTTGACTAAAAATATACATCATTATTTGAATTATTAAAAAACCTTACATCTGTATTGATATCTTCTTGGCAGGGGTCAATTTAATGTGTGCTTTTTTCTTTACTGATTCCTGTAAGATTTCTTATCTACTACGCCTTAAAATTTTATAGTTAGGGAGCGCACATGTATAATCCCTGGTTTTGCTTTTATTTGAAGGCGAACTACCATCAAGCGGACCATTAGCCTGATGTATATATTTTGGGGTCTAGGTCAATTCTCCGTCGCCGATTCATCGCCGCCCTTTCACCGCTCCCATTTCATCGCTGACCATTTCATCGCCGTTTAGTTAAAATGTCAGCAAGATCATCACTTGAAAAAATTAATGTTACACACGTTTCCAGTACAATAGGCCTTGTAACACATTTTGTAATAGACAGTCTATTTGTCGAAACCAGTATTTGATCCGCTCACATTTAGTTTCATAAAGATTCCAAAACCCAACCTAACTTTGTTTTCAGTACAAATAAGTCTTGTAACACATTTTGTAATAGAAAGTCTTTTTGTTAAAACAAGTTACTCCGTTTATTCCGAAATTACATTTATTAAAATTAATGTGTAATTTTGCAAAACAGCATCTGTTTTTTTTTTCTTTTGAAAAATTGGAAAATTTGGGAGGAAGGCTATAAGCTATAAAACTTCACGCTACGATCAATTATTATTATACATATTTAAGCAGTGTCCAGTACCGTGCGCCCCACGCGCACGCCGCCGCGCCGTATGGGCCGCAGCGAAGCGTGGGCGAGTTCAGCTAGTATTATTATATGTATATATACAATATCTGTGGGTATCGCTGTGTCAGCGTAACGCGAGTTCAGTGCATTTTTCCCATACCAAAGGTACCCAACGTGTTTTCACTTCAAAAATTCAGTTCCCCAAAAAGGTTGGGACACGCACAATTCCTTTTAGCTATGAATTTACCCAATGGAGTCGACTCCATTCACACCACGCATTATTTCTCGAATGGCAAGTACCCGTAATTCGAAACGTCGAAAACTAATATCGTATTCCTATACTTACCTATAGCAAAATGGCACAATTATTTTCCTCATTCCGTCGAACGAGACGGCTTGCTCGGCGTATTTACGATGTTCACATCGACTTTTAGCACTCGTCCGTACTCGTACTATTTTATTCCGATCCCGTGCAACACGGCTTCTTCAAATAGCGAACATTGTTTTTTGTAGGTAGGCCTGTTAGGAGAGTGTGATTTAGAAATAGTGACCACATGACCTGGTGCTATAGTACCTATTCCTACTGAAAAACTTGTACACTTTCTGTCTAGTTGCGAATCAGTCCGGTTGCTCCGGAGCCATGGTTTTACCATATCGTAGTAAAACTTGAATAAAAAACGGGACAAGTGCGAGTTGAACTCGCGTGAAGAGGTTTTCCGTACGATGTTACCTATCCGCACAATATTGAGTGATTTGCCATATTATTTTAATATCATGGACTTCTTATAGGTTTTCCTATGATCTATAAGTAGAAAACTAATTTCTGTATTTTTACAAAATTTTAGGTTCAGTAGTTTCGGAGATAAGGGGGGAGGATGGTCGAACAGACGGACACACGAGTGATCCTATAAGGGTTCCGTTTTTTTTATTCGGACGTACGGAACCCTAAAAATAAATAAAACTAAATGTAAACTAAAATTTTGTACTTTATGTATATCATCATCATCATCGCTATCATCAGGCCTTTTGAATTGAGTGTCACCTACCTCGATTCTCCGCATCCATCCATGTCAGTCGCTCTCTTGAGGTTATTAGTCCAACCAACTGGTGGTATATCGTTTCATAATATAAATTAAACTCGCTGCCCGTGTCTGTCTGTCTGTATGTTCTCTAACTCCTCCTACACCACGCAACAGATTTTGTTTCGGTTTTCATTATTGGAAAGAGCATTAAACAAGCAACAAAAAAATAGCAATCGTGCGAAGCCGGGAGCGGGTCCCTATCGCCAGAAGCTAATACATCTTCTATACATATAATAAAATCGTAAACGAGTATGTTTCTTGTACAATAAATATTTTTTCAAAAAAATAATTTGCACACGTTGTACTTTCGTTAGCGAGGTCAAAAAAAGGGGTTTTAAAATTTTTGTCGGTTTGTCTGTACGTTTGTACACGCTAATCTCAGAAACGGCTTAACCGATTTGAATCCGGTTTTCACTGATGTATTAGCAACCTTACCGTAACATTTAGTGTATGTTGTATTCCAATCGGTTTACAAACAAAAAAGTTACGTGCTTTACCAAATACCGTTGCGGGCTCAACTAATAGATAATATATAGCTATATGTTATAGTTTAAAATCACTGTCGGTCTCTATCTCTTTCTCCGGTAACTTTTTCTAAACCACCTAGAAAAACCTCCGGTGAATTATGGTATATGGTGTTGAACATATTATGGTCCTGAAACTGTAAGAAATTCTCTTGGCTATTTCCTTACTATGGAATTATTATGCGTACATTTATGACACGAATAATATAGTCAGCCAGCCAGCAATCTATTGTTATGGAAAAATAAGCTTTTTTGCAACTATGCAAAGTTGATTTATAAAGAATCTTCATTGGAATATTTGAATGGGAGAGCACACCGACCGATCGCATTGACACCACACTTTTGGGTGATTATATTCGTATGTTGCAAAGACAGGGTTTAAATTTACTGCGAAGGCAGCTACTATGCGGGCGCAAGAAATTTTTCGCGAACGTCTAACTGCAGCCTTAAGAAAGAAGATATCTTAATTTAAGAATGCAACTAATGGAGAAAACCTAATAAAAAAAGTTGTGTCTGCCTGTCAGCCGCAGGGTGCGAATGTTACATCCGACCAGGCAACGTCGGCTGAAACTTTTTCGGGAAAACCATTACGCTCGCAACAATAACTTTTTATCATTTTAATTACATTTCGGCACCAGACACGAGGAGATTTACACGCGTTTGTTTGGCAACTCTGGTTGCGATGTGTTTATATATAGTTATATATTGTTGTCGAGTTCAAACCTATTATATACTGGGTTTGTTAAAAAAATATATATCTGAAAATTGTCTACAAATGGGAGAGTAATTCCAGTACAAAAGGTTAAACATTTCTCCAATTAAGGTTACCTTCGTAGTAATTGGAATTTAAAATGTAGACAGTACCATGGCCTTGTTTTATTTTGTCTTTATATTATGTTTTATTTACCTCAGAATCATAATTAGTATTCTTTGTATAAACATTTGCGCCGTGATCGAATGGGTTGGCTGTCAAGTCCATTTTCCTTTTTTCCTGTTACCCGTCTAGTCATTAAAATATAGCCCTCAATTTTTCCTCTTTACCCACGCTTCAAGTGTGATTCGCTCGAAGTATGGAAGAAGTAAACTGAAAGTGTAAAAAATTATTGTCCGCGCTTTAAGGCTTAAAAAACAAACATAGGTAAATACAAGAGAACAGTGTCTGCCAGTTGGACGTTTTGGATAATCCTGCAGGAGATCCCACCAGAGCACCGGTTATAAGGTACTTGCATTTCCTTCTATTGCCTATCCTGTCCATCAGACAGTCAACTAAGATTTATTTTATGAACACGTCGTTTAAGATATTGGTATTCTATTCTATTATTCACTAATTCGCTATAGAGATTCATGGCGTGAACTGTCGAAATCCCGCCGCAACGAAATTTTGATTGCGTTTAACCCTTCAGGGTTTTCTTCGCGTTTGTGTACATTAAATAACAGTTTTTGTCAAAGATATCGTCTATTCAACGTTGCGGTTTGATTGCTATTTTTATTTAATTCTTTATTTTGCAGTTACATTGCAATGAAATTATGTGTAATGTCTTTAAACCCTTAATGGGGTTATCTAGACAATGACTTAGCAGTTATATACCTAGTCCAGCCTTAAATTCTGACACAAATAAAAATGCATTAATTTTTATGAAGTAAGGTAATCTTAATAAAACTTATATTTATTGAAGTCTCAGCAAAAAACAATTCTATTCAAAACGGCCACCATTAGCTTTGATACAGGCCTTTAATCTGTTTGACTACGAATCTATGGATTTACGCACTGTTTCCATGGAAAATTTAGCCATTGCTTGCTCCAGAGATTTCTTAAGAGATTCAAGTTGGCATGTCGACCATAACTGCCGCAGGATGATGACCACGTTGAACCTTTCCTACCACTAGGGCAGCGCTTTAGAACTGTGAGCGTACACTTTGTCATTTTGCTTGTTGTGTGAACATTTTGCTTATTGGAATGAAACAAACACTAAATGTTACGGTAAGCTTGCTACAATACATAAGCGAAAACGGCATTCAAATCGGTTGAGCCGTTTCAGAGATTAGTGTGCATAAAACGCATAGACAATCAGACAAACCGACAAACGGATAAAAATTCTATAACCAATTTTTTTCACCTCGGTAACATAAGTACAACGTGTACAAATAGTTTTTTTTTAAATATTTAATGTACAGACACGCTAATTTACGATTTTATTATATGTACATATATAGGTAGATAGTGTCATGTCAATTACAAATGTCTTTAAAAATTAATTTATGATACGTACTTAGTAGAATTTTAAACTGAATAAAACCAAAATTTAACTTGGTGTTGAAGTATTCTTATTCAGTTTAGAAAAGTTATATAAAATGTCTATTGACAATAATCAAAGTCAAACAAGCCTTCCTATATAAAGGATTTTTTACGACCAAAAAGATTTGAAACAGATCTAAATTCAAGCAATGCCGACGTCGACTGGATACATTGGTGGAGGTACAATTTTGAAAATTTCTTATCTGAAGGACCGAGTAAAATATCAGATACTATGAAATTAAAACTCGTAAGTAATCGTGTATCTTCTAGAGTATTTATAAACATTGAACATTGTAGAATTTACAATGAAGCTATTTCAATTTTAAACTCTTTATATTTCAAAAGGACGAATGACACGCGAAGACAGAAACCTTACGCATCGATTGATACATATGTACAACAATTAAATCTGCCAGATCAGAGCTGTAACTTTAAAGACGTAACCGCAGATCATTTCTGGCATTACTTCTCAAAAAATTAGACAGAGACTTCTAGAAAATTTTGAACTTTCGTTAAAAACTTCTGCCGGCGTCTGTATTTCCGAGCTCATATAACCCAAATCTTTTCAAGGTTCGAGTGAATAGGCATCTTCTGGGTGAGCTCGCTCCATCGTCGGCCTCATCCTTCCTACATGGATAGATGCTGGTCAAGAGCAAACCCATCTTTAATAAAAAAAGTCAAGCGGTGAATCAGGCAACAACCTTGGAAATTGCTTTTGACATAGCGCCGAATTTAAACTCTACTCATAAAAATACGCCAATACCTACTAATTTAATTTTTAACAATGATGTGTCTACGACCACAAAAAATAAAAAAATCAAAGAATTAAATGTCCCGCTTACAATATTTTGTGTCAATTGTGTTTTAAAAAGGGTCACTTTGCGAATGTTTGCCGAAGTAACTCATCTACTAATGCGATATGTAATAATAATAACGAAGTTAAGCTTGGACCGATACACGAACAATCTGCAATTTCGGCGGCTTAACCTCGAGGGTTAGATAGCCATGATGATATCTGACCTCCGATAGGAGATGTCACTGAGAGAAGAGAAGACAGTTCCAATATACGCAAATGATTATAAAGCTGATGCGCTTCCAAGAATTGGTGAATATTTTGAAAATTAAAATTAAAATATACCAGCAACAATTAATTTAGCATCACGCAGTCACACATCAGAAACTTGTGTATTGTAAACTTAAAATTAAATGAACATGTTTACAAGAAAGTTCCCCTTCTAGTACTTACTGGCCTATATGCTAATGTTATTAATAGGTTATACTTGAAGACCATTCTACATTAGAATAAAATTCGAAGGTCCTAGAGAACAGTTAAAGATCTGTAACGTCATCGTAGCAAAATTACCACCTGCATCACTATTTTCAAATCTTAGCCCCAATGTAAAGCCAATAGCTGTTTACCTAAGTCGAGGTGGCATAGCGAAATTAACCAACACTTATTCGAGAAGAAATAAATAAACTGCTTAACGATAAAGTAATTGAACCTAGCATATCGCCCTGGAGAGCACAAGTGTTTGTAATGCGAGGAGGTGTAGGTATAACATAAGCGTCTCGTAATTGATTATTCACAGACAATAAACAAATATACCGAACTTGACGCATATCATCTTCCAAATATTGAGTTGATGTTCTCCAAAATGGCAAAAAACAGACGGGGTGAATGCCATGACTAAAGACTCCTTGTCTATTACGCTTTTTTATTATTCTTTACTTTTATTTCTTAGTATTAATAGTATCATTTTTTTATATTAAGATCAGCAGACAGGCTGACGGTTCACACTTGATGGTAGATAATAATAATAATAATAATAATAATAATTTATTTATTTCAGCATAATTTTACACTTAAACAAGCTTAATTACACATTTTATAAGTGCATGCAAATTTTAACAAAGAATGATAGTTCTCTAACGGTAGATATAGCTACCGTCGCCTGTAACACAAGCAACGCCACAACTGCTGCAAGTGCGCTGCCGACTACAGTAGGATTAAGGATAAGGGATTGAATAGGAAAATGGGCTCTGGCATCCCTTACTCACTCACCAAAACACAACAGCACACGTGCTGTTATTTCACGGTGGTCTTGGTGGTTACTGCTGCCAGGCGGGCCGACCAAATAACTGCGAAACGCAGTGTGCCTTGCCACTACTTTCCAGATCTAGACCAGAGCCAAATTTAAAACGTTCATTTTCAACATTGATCCTTCCGGGAAACCTAGATCAGAGCACTGAGGCGAGTACCCTAACCACTCATACAACGGGCTCGTCAAATGGCAATGTTAATTGCAAATGCCTTTAAAATTAATGTAAGCAGATACCTGTACTAGAATGTACGGTCGGGGTACGAAAACCTTCGTCAGATTTCAAATTAATTCCTTTATCAAGTCGTAGACTCTTAGTACCTTTTGAAACTAAAGCACTAAGCAAACAACTGACAGACGCTTGAAATGAAATTTTGGCATGACTGATAACTGTCCTGGTGCAAGCAAATGTCGACTTTCAGGTGACGAACCTTTTCTTACCCTGACTTTACTAGAATTTTAAAGTAAATAAAACCAAATGTAACTCGGTTTTGAAGTATTCTTTATTTGTACCAGTTGATATAATACAGTAGTATAGTAATACAGTCATGTGGGTGCTCATATTCAAAAACATGTGATTGTGAATCAGCAGTGCGTTAGCCTTACATTGGGGAAAAATTGTTCTCACAGGAGTGATTCCTATAATATAAAAATTATGTAACAGGCACACAGACTGTTACAATTACAAAAAGAATATTGAAAGTAGTTTAAATTTTAACTGGAAATGACTTAACTTAGCCGAAACGATGCTGATATACAGAATTTTCAGTTAGAGTTTACCTATGGTATTATTAATTCAATTTTGTGACATAATACATCTCACATCCTAATTTTTTGGAGTGCCTTTAATTTTGGACAAACACTTTTTACACACTTTAAAAAATGCTGTTAGTGTTACTGTTCCGATCGTATAGAGAATCCCATAATTCGAGGTATCGCATTATCTAGTGCCTTTATATATTTCATATATTTCATATTCATATATATTTCATATTCTATATATTTCATATTTCATATCTTACTCATAGGTACTATTTTAATAATATTTTTTAATATATCATCCATTGTTCTGGAACGTAAAAAGTAATCTAGATGGTAAAAAGCAATTTGCATAACCTTCGTAAGAATTCATTTATTTCGTGGAATACAAGTGGAGCTTAAAATTTGAATTCATTCTTTCTTTCATATTTGTTTAATTTAGCTGCGCATGTTTATCTCCGTTATATCCTTGAGTAAGGGAATGGTAACTGTGAAAATAGCAGCATTTATGCTGGCTTGTTTCTGGAAAACACGACAGTGCGGTTGCATCCGTCCTGCATTTAGGTACCCGTTAGGAACCTAAGAAAAGGCAGCCACTTACCATAAAGTTGACCCTCATAAAAAATATATATCTATACTACAATATTATGCTAAGTAATGTATAAAGAAGTTGTTCTTCCGTTCTCGCGACTAGTACAGAAATGTGCAAAGCAAACATTTTTTTGAATAAAACGTCACTTGTTGATTGTATCAAATTTAAAAGTAAGTAGGTGTTAAAAGCCACCAACATCTGTTCTGGTATCTAGCCAGGAGCAACAAATCCATTGTATGCCGCAAATATTAGCTCAGATTATGACACTGTTTATCCATCACTACGTTATAAACACAACAACAGAAACAACGTAAGAGCCGTAAACATATAATGCAATGTTGTCTTTCGTAACTAATGAATAAAGTTTAAAATTCCCTGAAAAATATTAGTTTACATGTTTTCTAGCAACATGGCGCATGTAAACATTGCTTTCCTGAAACCGGTAGAATATTGCCGTACAGTTTATTGTTATGGATGTATAGATGGTGGAAATAACATTTGATTTTATTTCGTTTGGCGTAAGAGTGTAATTTAAATAAATTTTTGTTTAGATTTATACCGGAAATATTATACTGAAGTAGTGAAAATGGCTACTACAAAATTGGCTACTATGATTTTGAGAATGTCTGTAAAAGTCATAGTAGCCAATTTTGGTCGAGTGCGGACTCAAAAAAGGCGCGATCCAGTAGATAGTAAATTTCTCTTATGTTTACAGAAATTACACTTAAATCTAAGAAATTACACTTTATCACTTTTTTTATATATAACTAAAGAAAAGTGAAAACATGCAAGTGTGCTGCAGAAACGCAAAAGCATGCGTGCTGATATTTCATGGTAGTCTTCTGGAAGAGGGTGGTTACTGCCGCCAGGCTAGCTGCCCAATTTACCTATGTCTGCAAAACGCGGAGTGCCCCGTCACTACCTACTAAAATAACCCAGACCAGAGCCAACTTAGAAAAATTCAATTCCAAAGATCCAAGATGTATTTCAATATGAATTTGATTTATTTACACGCGAAAAGTATTACTATATGATATTAATATGCTGAAAAATATCTTAAATTTATTGGTAGGTATACAAGTATGATCGCAGACAATAGCGGATTGAGGTTCGTTCGCTTCGGGGCATAAACTGGGTTAGAGTAGATATGAGTTCTTCGTATGAACACTGATACTGAATAATTCTAAGAAATCGTCGAACCGGTTGAGTTCATCTTAAGACGAGCTTATCAATTCAAATAGGCCAGAAGCCTTTTGAAACACGGTCGAGGCTACATTGTTGTTTGGTTATAATGCCGAATACTTACGTCAAAACAATATTATGCCTACCATCTATTACTTTCATTCAATAAAAATAAATTACATATTCCAAAAATTAAAATGAATTAATAAGTTAAATAAGATCCCCCTGCTCTCTCGTAGATCCTCAAGGAAATTTAGCCCCCAAAAGACAAATGGATTTTAACAGAATTTAATGGAGATTGGAGATATTACTTATTAAAAAATATACATGCATCGAAGATACATGCATACCTACATATTAAAAGACTAGCTGAGCCCCCAACTTCGTGGCGTGATATACGGAATAGCACGTAACTTTTTTATTTGTAAACCGATTGCAACAAAATAAACACTAAATGTTACGAGAAATTTGCTACAATACATCAGTGAAAACTGTATTCAAATCGGTTAAGCCGTTTCTGGCCTCAGTAACATAAGTACAACGTGTACAAATTGTTTTTCGAAAAAATATTTAATGTACGAATATAGACACGGCTCGTTTACAATTTTGTTATGTTATGTATATTTTTTTTTATGTTAAGATCGGCAAACAGTCTGACGGTTCACTTGATGGTAGGTGGCTACCGTCGCCTATAACACAAGCAACGCCAAAACTGCTGCAAATGCGCGGCCGACTGCAGTAGGATTAAGGATAAGGGATTAGGAGGGGGATAGGAAAATGGGCTCTGGCATCCCTTACTCACTCACCGAAACACAACAGCACACGTGTATATGTTGGAATATATCAAAATAAATCTATCTCACTTTAACAAATACATATATTGAGAGTCTTTCTCCTTCACACATACAAACATTAAGTTTATTACAAAAGTTCTTTGTTTCACACAAGAGCCTCATATATTTGACTTTGTGTTTTAGCGTTAGTCCTGTTCTAACCGCACCCCTTATATGAACACACCGTTCTGCTAAACTAAATCGTGACTAATTAAATAATCCATTGATGCCCATTAATACAGTCGAGCAACGCTCAATGTTCGAGCCTGCAAACTGAAGCGAGTTCGCCGAACGCTCTCTACATTCGTTGCCTGAGTGCATGACGTGTATGGTTAGACTGTAGTATAAATGTGATGTGAGATCCTATTAAAATAAAACTATTTTTCTTTTTTCGTTCGCACAAATCTTTCCTTATGCCATATCATTCAAATAATAAATCAGTGTTGGATGTACGGCACAACGCGAACAGCTTCAACGTTTTTAATAGCAATCAACAAGTAATTAATTAATTAACTCCGTTGACAATATGATATGAAATCAAAAGCGATTCCAGCAATATATGTATGAACTGGTATTCTTGCATCTTTGATCTAACTAACGTAACAATTTCAATTAGTTCTAAATCAGTGCGTCATCAATCGTATAACCCTCAATATAAACTTTACGATAACGCGCTAAAGTGTGTTTTCAATTAACAGCTGTTCTATGACTATGCACTGTTGGCACGTGAGCAGATTGACGTCACGTTCGTAACGTAGCATCGACTGCGAGGTCGGTTTAACGAACCATGTTATTCACGTATGTGGTGTGGTCAGAGTATAACTCGTTTTTAGGGTAATATTTGTGCAAGGAGTTTCCTCGTTCTCATCAGGCTTGTAGTCTATCACGCAAACCTACTGCAGACTTAAGGATGATTCATATTAGGTACACATTGCAGCCATCTGGCCGTGTGCTCGCCATGTTTTTCTCAAAGGCTGAGGCACCGGAGCACGGACACGACCCGGTGAAGTATAAATTGATAAACCATACTATGAATACCTTGACCGGGCCCCGGCCGCCTACTGGCCGTGCGCTCGCCGTGTTTTTCTTCACGTGCTTCGGCCGGTCTGCCATTCATCACCGTGCCGCCGCCGGGCCGTGCCCGTGCGTTGTCATTTCCAAGTACTATTATACTAGTGCTATTATTATTATTATACCGCGAGGCAACCTCGTGGTTTTGGCTCACGAGCCCATCGCTCGCGCGGCAGCCTCGGGTAAATTTTAATACCCCGAGGCAGCCTCGGTGAAATATGAATTGGTTCATACAAAAGCATACTATGAATATCTTGACCGAGCCCCGTTTTTTTTATGTTAAGATCGGCAGACAAGGTGACGGTATGTAGGTTGACGGTTGATGGTATGTGACTACCATCGCCTATTAACACAAGCAACGCCACAGGTGCTGCAAGTACGCTACCGACTACAGTAGGAAGGATAAGGGATTAGGAGGTGATAGGGAAATGGGCTCTGGCATCCCTTACTCACTCACCGAAACACAACAGCACACGTGCTGTTATTACACGGTGGTCTTCTGTAATTGGGTAGTTACTGCCGCCAGACGGGCGACCCAAATGACTACGAAACGCAGTGTGCCCTGCCATTACTTTTCAGATCCAGACCAGAGCCAACTTTGAAAAGTTCATTTTCAAAGTTGAGCCTGCCAGGAATCGAACCCAGGAACCCTAGAACACAGCGTTAAGGCAAGCACTCTAACCGTGTTAGTGCGTCCGAAATAGGTCCCTGACTCAGCATAATGCGATGGGTGGGACCCACAGCACTGATTTTCAGTCAAGGCCTGAAAAATACCTGAAAAAAGCTGTGCAAAGCAACAACAAACAAAGGAGCAAGAAAGAGAACAAATAAGATAAAAATTGAAACCGTAAGAAAAAACATAAGAAAAAATTAACCCCTATCAAAAATAATAACAAAAATAAAAAAAAATAAAACACCAAAACATAGGCATATAGGTACAAATATGTGAACATACACACACAAAAATATGATTAAAAAAGAAACAATAATAATAATAATAAATAAATAATGCCACAAGGTCATGTTTCGTTACGCTGTAAACCTAAAAAGTGTTTTTTAATGCTACAGTTTGAAGCTTTCAATAAGGTGGAGGTATAGTATTCCATACTTTACTTGCAGCATATTTGAAAAATCCCCTATAAGCCGCAGTCCGTATTCTCGGCAACAAGATACAGGGAGGCATTGAACTATTGAATTAACTATTGAATTAAACTATTGAATTAAATGAGAAACTGTTCATGTCATTTATAGTGTAAATGAAACTCTATCGTTTAATTATTACAGACACATTGTAATACTTCTTGAAACAACCAAGTTGAATCTATTTTTGTAACAAAGCAAAACGTTCAAATTTTTTTTTTTTCCGTAAACCATTATACTTAAAACAAAAATAACTCGTCAAAAATATGTATCACATTTTATTTTCTTTGTTACATTGGCTTTATGTTTGAACGAGCTGAATACAAAGCAGTGATTTTTTTTCTTATCGATGGCGTGAGCCTCTTAAAGGACATCCTTTAAGACTCTTCGGAGATATCTAGTTTCCCTCGAGATTAGAAACAAGTAATCATCATTACTCAAAAGTGCATGGCCGGCCAAGTTTATAACTTCTATCTGCCTCAGGCAAAGTAGATAATCGAATGACCCTGTTATGGCAGCTTGTACATCCTGTTTTCAACCTATTATTAACCTGTTATCTTGTTATTAACCAAAGTTAGTCAACAACTAAACTATAGTAATTACGTCCGCGTGGACGTGTCTTTACTATTTCTTTGTTACGACCTACAAAGAAAATCTGTGACAACTTCATATATTAAGAAGCAAGAAGAATATAAGAAGCAAAATGAAAATAAAAATGAAATGTAACTTAGTTTTTTCGGAGAAATATAATTAGGTATAACTTTATTTAAGTAAACCGCGAATGTAGGGACTCGGCAATACTAATGAAATTGCTTTGTCTTATATCTTGTGAATTGTGTACATGTATGTATATTCTTTAAAAAACGGGATAAGTGGGAGTTGAACTCGCGTGAAGAGGGTTCCGTACGATGTTACCTATCCGCACAATATTGAGTGATTTACCATGTTATTTTAATATCATGGACTTCTTATAGGTTTTCATATAATCTGTAAGTAGAAAACTAATTTCTGTATTTTTTTTCAAGATTTTAGGTTCAGTAGTTTCGGAGATGGGGGGGGGGAATGGTCGGACAGATGGACACACGAGTGATCCATAAGGGTTCCGTTTTTTTATTCGGACACACGGAACCCTAAAAAAATACAATATTCATTATCTGCCTCTAGTCTTCTGTTAGAATCAAGTGGATCATTGTTTCAATTCATTTATTTTGTTACTAGTGGTGACTTCGTCTGTGTTGAAAAATGAAAAATATAATACCTAAATAACGCCCGACATCTTTATGGCTGTGACAACGGTGGCGCCACGCCCGTCACTGTGTCGATTTTTTAATATTTTTAGACAATCCCTCGGCAACCTAACATTGTTTCTTTTTTAGGATAAAAGTATCATATATGTTAGTCCAGGAAATAAACTATCTGTGTGCCAAATTTCATCCAAATCCGTTCAGTAGTTTTTACGTGAAAGAGTAACAAACATACATACATCCTCAAAAGTATATCCACATAATAATAGTAAGGTGATTTAGCAACAGTTAGATAAAATCCTAAACCAATCTTATTATTTACGAGTATACTGATATATATTTACATAACGCCCAAGTCTTTTCTCCGATATTATGGAGAGATAGAGATGGAGTGGAGAGATAACCGCTGAAATGTTTTGTAAACATCCTAAAACAACTCTGCAGTAAAAGCGTACGGTTATTAGTAGAGCGGCCATAAAACCTATTATTTTGCGGACCATGTTGCGAGAGTCCAGTAGGTGTAGCATCAAAAATAAATGTAACACAATTTATACATTAAAAGCGATAATTTTAATTGATATTCGATTTCGCTCAATCTGTAAAACTTTGACGTACTTTAAATATAAATCTATAACTAAAGCCAGGCTGAAGACCTTACAAGTGGTAGCTAAATCACCTACAGCTATAATAATTTACAGCGAAATAACAGCAAATGTGCATTTATGTTTCGGTGGTGATGACGGAGTTATATCCCTATTCCGACCTTATTCCTTAATCTTACCTCTTATCAAGGTAGCCAGCTTACTGGCATTCCTTGCGTTGTTTATGTATGAGCAATGGTAAAGTTATACCTCCAAGTGGACGGTCAGCCTTAACATAAAAAAATCAGATGTATATTTTGTTCACTAGCCGAGTCCGCATCTTCGTACGCGTGGTATTCGGTACAGCACGTAACTTTTTTGTTTGTAAACCGATTGGAATGAAACAAACACTCAATGTTACGGGAAGCTTGCTACAATATATCAGTGAAAACCGCATTGAAATTGGTTAAACCGTTTCAAAGATTAGGGTGCACAAACGCACAGACAAACAGACAAAAATTCTAAAAACAATTTTACAGCGTGTACTTTTTTATATGTATATTTTATGTACAGCCACGGCTCGTTTACAATTTATTATTATTGTATAGATTTAACATTCCATTGTAATTTTATAACAAAAACCTATAAACCTAAAGAAGTTTATCTAATACTAATATATTATAAACTAGCTGAACTCCGCCATGCTTCGCTGCGGCCCATACGGCGGCAGCGTGAGCATGGGTCGCGCGGTACTGGA
Source organism: Bembecia ichneumoniformis (assembly GCA_910589475.2). Taxonomy (NCBI): domain Eukaryota; kingdom Metazoa; phylum Arthropoda; class Insecta; order Lepidoptera; family Sesiidae; genus Bembecia; species Bembecia ichneumoniformis. Next base: position 6,977,453 of record OU342538.1, on the reverse strand, counting down.
TACTGCTTATATATAATACTATTTATCGTAGTGTGATGTTATATAGCCTATAGCCTTCCTTGATAAATGGACTATTCAAAACAGATTGAATTTTTCAATTCGAACCAGTAGTTCCTGAGATTAGCGCGTTCAAACAAACAAACAAACTCTTAAGAGTTATAATATTAGTATAGATAGGTAAAGTTTATATTCAGGAATATTATTAGTCTTCCAAACTACTCATCAGATTTAAAAAAAAATCTTTTACCAATATTTAAAACAGAATTTCAAGATGATTCAGAATTTCGCGTGGAACATATATGCAGACACTAGCTATCTAAAAATAAAGATTTAACGCCTGGCAAATGTATAACAACAATAAAGATGTCAGGCGTTATATTGCTTTACACATTTCGTCAGGCGCTAGTTTTATATAAAAAAAAAATCAATGAAATGTGAATGTGTAGTGACTGGTAGATATTACCTGCCATGGTTTTTAATACGGGTCCATGTCGTTTATTTCTTCAAATATTGATTATGGCAAATTTGTTTTACATTGATATTTAATTATTGAGATTTAGTGATAGAATAATCAAAATTTAATTAGCAAAAAGATTGATAAACAAATATTAATTTGTGATTATTTGCCCTTAAGTTATCGGTAATACCTTAGTAATACCCGTTCTTAGTATGGTGATAAAAATATAATATAATTTAGTATTGCTCACATTTTGGTGGAACTCTGTTTATAGGTCACAGTAATTACCTACATTAACTATGAGTGTGCCCTGTCCTGTCAGAGTTATGTTTATTGTAGGCCAACTGAAGATGCCGTGTGCCCACGCCGTGTAATATTTACTACTCCAAACTAGACCAAGGCATCGCTGGACAAAAGGATTTCAAGGTCGAGTCTAGATTGCAGCTATATTTAAAACATAACAAATTTAATGATAATTTCTGTTGCTCCTATTAATAACTTAGGTGGTTTTGTATTTGTAACAGCCTATATACTTTCCACATAAATAAGTATGTGGGCTAGGCGTAGGCTTCTCCACAACATGACGAAGAGTGGACATAGCCCACCACGCTAGCCCACTTCAGCTTGACAAGACTTCAAATGTATTCAATCAAACAATGCTAGACTTTTGGGACATCTAGGGATCTTTTCAATTAAGTTGAAGATTTTGATCATGATAATAAAATTCACAATATAATTAATCCTCTATGATGAGGAAATACGTATGAGGAATTTGCAGCAATAATGATTAGTCTATATAACTATATTATTACTAGCTGACCCAGCAGACGTTGTCCTGCTCGAACCCGAAAATAATTCTGTAACCCATTTGTGGCGCCACCTATCGGATCCAATTTTATTTTCAAACCACATGTCAAAGTGACGCGAGACTTCATGTCAATCAACGACGGTTAAATTATTTGGATACCTATTGTTCATACAAAAATACTAAACTTGCGATTAAAAAATAGGGTGAAAAATACTTTACGACCAATTGTCATACCTACCAAATATACAAAAAAAAATCATAAAAACTGGTCCAGCCGTTTCGGAGGAGTTTTGTTACAAACACTGTGACACGAGAATTTTATATATTAGATATATTATCAAATCTACGTTGTCATAGTCATAGGAGTCAGTTATTGGAGGCTTAAAATTCGTTCGCACTCCAAAAAAGATTTAGATAAAAAAAATAGAAAAATTAGTATGATTAGATCATTTTCAAGTTTTCCATAAACTTACCTATACAGTAATATAACTTTTGTTTTTTGTATTTTTTTTGTAACAGATTGTAAAAGTTTTGTTGAGTGAAATAATAGCTAAATGACTTAAATAGCCATCCAAATCTTCCTTTAGGAATCCATAAACCCCTTACAGGAGCCTCAAAGGTTTACGGCTCCATAGAAGCCTTTGATATTAATTTTCATTTGAAATTTCTACGTATTCTTTAGAGATGCGATCCCTTTAAGCAATAGACTCTTACAATAATGATTAAATAGCAAAAAGAGTAAAAACTAACATTTCGTCAGCTAGTAATTAACCAGGGTGTAATAAACCATATTACACCAGATATCGTATTTGGTTATTATCATCTTAAAAAAAACTACGTATCTGCTAGTGCGGCTTGACCGATTAAAATTCATCTTAAAAATAGAAGCGTTAAAGATCACTGTTACTTTATAATCTAAGACCTTTTTTACTGTCTTTTTAAACTTGCATTTTTAGACGAGCCCGTTGGATGATTGGTTAGGGTGCTTGCTTTAACGTTCTAAAGTTCCCGGGTCGATTCCCGGCAGGATCAACTTTGAAAAATGAACTTTTCAAATTTGGTTCTGGTCTGGATCTGGAAAGTAGTGGCAGGGCACACTGCATTTCGCAGACATTTGGGCAGCCCGTCTGGCAACAGTAACCACCCCCTTACAGAAGACCGCAGTGAAATAACAGCATGTGTGCTGTTGTGTTTCGGTGAGTGAGTAAGGGATTCCAGAGCCCATTTCCCTAACCCTTTCCAATCCCATGTCCTTAATCCTACTGTAGTCGACAGCGCACTTGCAGCAGCTGTGGCGTTGCTTGTATTATAGGCGCCGGTAGCCACCTGCCATCAAGTGGATCTGTCCTGTCGGGAAAAAAATCAATAAAAAAAATAGTAATCAAATCGCCATCTCATTGAATTAATAAAAACACATACCTAGTTATCTAGAATTAGACATACAGATACAGAGACAGACGAGTCTAAAGCAATTCCTTCGGCTGACAGTTCTGGCACAGATGACACTGTGCACAAACTATAAGCTATAAGTTTTGGTGGTTTATTATAAGCTAATCTGACTGCCTGTCTCTTTCTTTACGTCAGATGTTGCTAATTGATTATTTCAATCGAAAGCACGTCATTCTCAAGTTGTAGTAATGGCTTCGTAATTAGATTCGTAATTAATTTCTAACAAGTAAATACATTTTGTGTTACAAATGTTTAAGGAAAAATTAGATTTTGTCTTTCTCAGCTTTCAAATTCAAAGTTTATTGTCTCATATTAAAAAAAGGCATAGGCTTTTTAGCAACAGCTTAGATCTTGTATAAGGTAGCTTAGCCTTAATTATAAGGTTAGCTTTAGCCCGAGACTTCGTCCGCATCCCTCGGGAGCAGTACTTTTATTCTTAGTGAAAGGCAAGCCATACGCAATTTTTTATGATGATCGGTTAGGTTAGGAAGCAACAAAAAAAGCTTTAAAAAGCAAACAGACTCAATTTTGCACTCATAACATTAGGTAGTAAAGATGTAGTTTGCAGAGTAGATTATATACTAGCTGTGTCTCTCGGTTTCACACGTTTTATTTAAATTGACAAAGGATTGCACATTTCGGCTCTTCTTGATAATGCTCGTTTCTTTTCAGTCGACTTCTAAGGCTTCTATAAGGCTATAATAGTCTGATGATAAATAGGAAGGCTATTTCTCAAGAGAATCATTGTTTATATCCGACTCAAACAAACAAACTCTTCAGCTTTTATTTAAGTTTACAATACAGGTTGACGAGCTCATTAGATGAGTGGTTGGTTAGGGTCAAGCACCCTCCCCCCCTAGGTGGGCCATGACCTTGTCGTGGTGGGGGGGCTTACCCTTGGCAATCCGGGCGGTTGCAGGGGTCGGTGGGGTCACCGGCCTTTGCTCGATCGATCGGATTGGTTTTGGGGACTAAGAAGGCCCACACCGAGGTGGGCTCCGAGCGAGCTCCGCCCAGCGGAGCTCGTGGCGGAGCTGTTATTTGGAGGCTCCAACCTTCTGTTGGAGCTTCACCGGTCATCGCTCGCGCGGGCCGAGAATCCGTACTCGGCCCGCGCGATTGGTGGCCGGTGAGAGAGAGGGCACCCCGGTCCTTGTTCGTCAGACTGAGGTATGGGACTCGGTTCTGCGGATGAGGATCGGCAGGTGAGTCGCAGCGGGTGGATTCTCTCGGACGGCTCCGACGCTCACTGGTAGTCGGGCAACTTACGCGAAGACGGAGCTCATGCGACTGGGAAGGACCAACTGGCTTAGTACCTGCAATCGTGGCATGTGGGGGGTGTGGAACACCCGGTGGGTGGGCACCGGCTTAGTACTACCCCTCGCAGTCGTCCGGAAGAGTGAAGACCCGGCCTCGCCACCCGGCTTAGTAGCTCTTCCGCGACGACAACATGAGGTGGAGCCCGTCTCGGGCTGCCGCGATTGTTGAGGAAATGTCAGGGGGACACCCCTATGGGCCGCCCACCCATAATGTCGTATGAGATGAGCGGCCACACGAGCGGGGGTCGTTCGGGAGATGAAGGTGGAAGCGGCCTCCGACTCCGCGGATGGTTGTGCCGCGGAGAAGAGGTAAAGGGTTGATTCGGTTACGAATCCCCTCGCTGACTGCTCGCTGCGACGGATAAGAGGATTACGGGCGGCTGGTGCCGCTTCGCTCGGGGGCGGTGGACGTGGGGAGGTGCGCCGCCCGCACAACACCGGGCAGTGAGGTGTGGTGGCCTGCAGATGTTCCAGCGGGTCACCACAGGAGGAGTTACACGGCATGCCGTGATGGATGCGGGTCCGCAAGGACATGGCGGTGCGTGGGGCCCGGGGATAAGGCTTCGCTGTGACTCCGGGTCTCACGGTCACTGCCGATGGTGGAACATGGAGGCGGTTTTAGTGGAGTAGGACCGGCGGGGCGATACGTTCCGTCGGGTGAGTCCCACACACCCCCTCGTCGACCGTCCCCGTCGACGAGGGATAGTGCGTAAATGCATTTCCCCTCCTAAAAAAAAAAAAAAAAAAGGGTCAAGCACCCTAATCACTCATCCATTAACGCTCTCCGGTTCCGGACTCGATTCTTGGGGTCAACTTTTGCAAAGTTGGCTGAAAAGTAATGGCAGGGCACACTGCGTTTCGCAGTCATTTGGGCAGCCCGTCTGGCGGCAGTAACCACCCCTTTACAAAAGATCACCATGAAATAATAGCACGTGTTCTGTTGTGTTGAGTGAGTAAGGAATGCTAGAGTGAGTAAAGGATGCTAGAGCTCATTTCCCTAACCCTTCCTAATTCTTTATTTTTAATCCTACTATAGTCGGCATCGCACTTGCAACACCTGTGGCGTTTCTTGTGTTATAAGCGACGGTAGCCGCTTACCATCAAGTGGACGGTCCGCCTGTCTGCCTACTTTAACATTAAAAAAAGTTGTTATTTCCAAAATTTCCAAAACATTAATTTATTAATTTTTAACAGAGTTTTGGAAAAAAATACAGCTAAGATGATATTGATCTTGGGAAGATACCCCAACAGAAACCCGACATTGTTTTAAAATAAAATATGTAACAATTATACTACATATAATACTAAACATAGTATGAGCACAGATGGGTTTAAATCCATTCTTTAATATCGCTTAAATAAAAATCAACGATTCTATAATAATAATTTGGTTTTGACACTTCAAAAAATTTATTTAGGTAGGTCCTCAACTATCCGTGGATTTTTTTTATTATTATAAACCCGTAAAGGTATTACTTGTCTTGATTAATCTTGATTAAATTTTCGCTGTAAACTGGCTGGCTGAAAACACACTGGCTGAACTGGCTGAAGAAAGCTGTGAGAGTAATTGATTACGTACATTATTAACCTACATCAACCTGTTATCATTGCGAGTATTAGCGACACTACAAGTTTATGATGTCGGCCTCTCGCCAAATTATCGGCCTTCTGCCACAAGGCCACAAGTCCTCGGCAGAAAAACCAATTATTTACAAAGATTTGTTACCTATTGCAAATTATGTAAAAATAGAACACTTTAAACAAATGTAGCTACTTACAATGTAATGACACACCTGTCAACTAGAATAGAACGAATTAGTGATTTTACACACTTAAAGACAGGCGGTTTAGCACGGAATTTTTATTTCGGAAATTTTCCATTTTTTCATTTAAGGTGGCGTACAAAGACACGATACCAACATAACATAAATTTAAACAATCTTGTTAAAATAATATGAAGCAATTTATAAACAGTTACAATTTATACATAACACACTTATAATAATCTACTCACAACCATAGTCTTCCCGTCTCAGAGGAGCGATTGTGACTGATCATGTGAAACAATGCACATTGAGTATGCATGACATGAGACGGAAGATGCGCTATCTTCCGTCTCATGTCATGCATATTTCGCTGAATAAAAATGTTATCAGTGCCAAAAGTATAAAATATTAATTACTCGTAAATTATAATGTCAAATGAAAAATTAATCCACAAAGGCCTGGATAATCTGTGAATTTAGATTACTGATAATTTTTTTGGTATGTACTTAATATATATCATTTTGAAAATAAAACAAAAATCTATAGAAATGAGAGGTGATTTTGTTCTATCGAGATAATTTCATTGTATAATGTTTTCTGTCGACATTTCACTTTTATTTATCGTGTTTTAACAATATATAAATATTTTCTTGCTTGGATTTTATAGACTAAGATAAAATTCAAATCAAGGATTAAGTATTTCTATTTATACGCGCCTGTAAGCGTGAAATAAAAAATAGATCGGTTTTGGGAAGATTATTTCTTTAAATGAAAAAAAGAAAAATTTATTTAATATATAAAATTCTCTTGTCACAGTGTTTGTGACAAAACTCCTCCGAAACGACTGGACCGATTTTTATGATTTTTTTTGTGTATATTTTGTAGGTCGTAAAGCATTTTTCATCGTCCTACCCCCACCCCCCATTTTTTAATCGCAATTTTAGTATTATTGTATGAACAATATCCAAATAATATAACCGTCGTTGATTGACAATGATAAAATTGGACCCGATAGGTGCCGCCACAATCGGGTTACAGAATTATTTTCGGGTTCGGGCAGGACAACGTCAGACAACGTCAGCTAGTAATAAAATATAATTTTGGGATAATATTGGAACATAAAGCGAAAAAAGATACAGATAAGATAAAATATTAATTGCGATTTTAAAAAGTAATATAAAAACACTTAGGTAAAATTGTATGTAAGATATGAGAAAGTAGCAATGCTAGTTGAAACATACCTTTTAAGTTTGAGGGTGATATTATTCAGCGAAAACTGAAACAGAGCCGACAGTATTTTTTTTAATACGTAATTTAAAAACACTTTGAAATGGTGATTACCAAATTACCCGTATGTATGTCAGTACATTTGTGCACCTGTATGTGGTGTAGGTTCTTATATAAAACTGGTAATAATACGCACTAGGCTCAAAGCGAATATTCGCTGGTCAATGTGTAGAGACCTTAAGAATAATTTACTAAAATTATGGCAATACATAATTCAACGTCATTGAATTTCACGGTTGAACTGAAAAACAAGCATTTTGACGTTCACAATAAAGCTCACATTTACTACAGAATGTCAATCAAACTTAGATACGCAGAAATATTTGCATATTTCTTTAGTTTTTAAATTGGCAACACTATTCGCATGCGTGTTCTTTCCACATATTATTACCATTGTTATTTTTTCCTGTACACAACCGCTCTTTTTTTTATTAAAATCGGCAGACAGGCTGACGGTCCACTTGAAGGTAGGTGGCTACCGTCGCCTATAACACAAGCGACGCCAAAGCTGCTGCAAGTGCGTTGCCGACTACAGTAGGATTAAGGATAAGGGATTAGGAGGGGATAGGGAAATGGGCTCTAGCATCCCTTATTCACTCACCGAAACTCATACTCACACTCACACTCACTTACACACTCACACGTGCTGTTATTTCACGGTGGTCTTCTGTAAGGGGGTGGTTACTGCCGCCAGGCCAAATGATTGCGAAACGCAATGTGCCCTGCCACTACTTTCTCTTTCTCACATATAAAAAAAAAACATATCCGTTAAGGGATATACAACGCGGTCCACTTGATGGTAGGTGGCTACCGTCACCTATAACACAAGCAACGCCACAGGTGTTGCAAGTGCGCTGCCGACTACAGTAGGATTAACGATAAGGGATTAGGAGGGGATAGGGAAATGGGCTTTGGCATCCCTTACTCACTCACCGAAACACAACAACACACGTGCAGTTATTTCACGGTGGTTTTTTGTAAGGAGGTGGCTTCTGCCGCCAGACGGGCGGCACAAATGACTGATAAACGCAGTGTGCCCACCCACTACCTACTGTCTAGAACTACTAAAAAGTTTGAAAGGTGAACTTTGAAAAGTTCATTTTTCGAAGTTGACTCTGCCGGAATCGAACCCGGGAACCCTAGAACAGAACGGTAAGGCAAGCACATTAACTACTCATCCAACGAGCTCGTCGAAGTTTATTCAGTTTTATTTTTCTAGACACTACGTTATCGAGATAGGCAAAAGGTATTTTATGTACCTATTGACAGTAAGTTTTCAATACAAAGAAGTCCAGACCACTTAAACAAAAAGTTGAGAAATTCGACCAACTCAAGCGGCTCCCAAGGGATCGTAATTAGTTTCGAAATAATAGGCATTCAGAAGTTTATACGAGACGCACGCCCTAAAATTCAACAATAATTCAAAATTTCCTACAATCGTAAGCTGAAATTGTTTGTAGGGTTGACGGAGTGGTTCAAGCAAATACTATACAAGCCATATTAATTACTTAATTTAAATTTTATGTACTTTGCGAAGTAAATTTTGTACTTATTAATAAAATATTGTTAAAGAAGACTCGGCTTCAACAGTTGCCGGCGACCACGTTCCCGCTATGTGCTAGAGCTAGAGAGAGCGCCTCTAGGTTGTGACGGACGTTGCGCTTGCTTGTATGGGGTAGTTCATATCTTTTTTTGTAATAATAATTATTTTTGATTGTAATTAAAATCTTGTGTCGAATCGAGTACTTCTTTTTGTATTTAATCTCAATCTTGATTCATAACAATATTTATATCGTAATGTAAATATTTTTACTTAAATTTTACTTAAATTATTTTTCTAGTAGGACAATTTAATAGCTGCTATAACCCGCGGCTTCGCTCGCCTGATATGGATTCCAGTTACGTAGGTATATAGTCTGTTTCCTTATATAAATTAAATAAGCATTAACCATTACAACATCTCAAATCCGTTCAGTATCATCCATTAGAAACCATCAAAGAAAAATCACCAAAAATCATTCCGTTACCATTATTCTTTTTCATTGTTGCCAAAATTGATTTTCATTATTTTGTAGAGGCGAATATTTCATTATTGTATTTATTTTTGTGTTATTTTTCAATCTAGAGAAAATCTTTTAGGTCCTCGACAAACACAACAGCGTCACCAGATTTTTTTATTTATACTGTGTAAAAAGACCATACTCCTAGAAAGAATTGTGAGACTCTACAGTTCTATCGCGAAGAAAAGGTAGATGCGGGCTGCGGTTGGTCATGTAGTTTGTCTGATTATGGAGGAATCCTATGTCTAGACGTGGGTGTCTGTCCGCCACCTACGGTATTAATGATGATATAACGATATCATCATTAATATATAGGTCGTCAGCTATTTGTCAGCAATTTGTGCCTGTCCTAGGCCAAACGGAACAAATGTTCTGCACTAGGGGGAATCCTCTCCATTACACGCACTGCCCGAGTTTGCCTTGGACTATCGGCACTTGTTCCTGTGTATTTCCAGTGTACCGGAATTTGGCTACTTGGAAGGGGGCAGAGTGAAGTCCTATATACTGCATACTGCACCGGGTCGCCCATGACTTCCAATTCATGGAGATGTACATGCACTTATTCATATAAGTTACACGTAAGAGTTATTTTATTTTGTTCTGCACTACAAATTAAATGATACATTAAATAAATAGTAACTGACTATTGATGGATTTTCGGTTGATTTATTTAAATAACTATAGGATCACGACAGTATGTAATTTCTTGTATTTGATCCCAAGAACTTCTCTAGTAACGCCCAATTGATGGTAAGTTGGCTATATTCAGAAACAACGTCAAGCGGCATGCAAACATCACCTGAGAGGATAGATGAATAGGAGAAAATTCAGATAGATGAATGGGATATGGCATCCTTCTCTTACTCAATGAAGTTACAACACAAGTTTTGTTATATTACGGTGATTTTTAGGGTTCCGTACGTCCGAATAAAAAAATGCAATCCTTATAAGATCACTCGGGTGTCCGTCTGTCCGACCATTCCCCCCCTACACTCCCGCCCATTATATCCGAAACTACTGAACCTAAAATTTTGAAAAAAATACAGAAATTAGTTTTCTACTTATAGATTATAGGAAAACCATGATGTCCATGATATTAAAATAACATGGTAAATCACTCAATATTGTGCGGATAGGTAACATCGTACGGAACCCTCTTCACGCGAGTTCAACTCGCACTTTTTTTTTTTTTTTTTTGTTAGACGTGGTCCTCAGTTCATCAGTGGGGAAACCAGCGTCCCCTCTGAATTACTTCTCAGCCCTTATAACTTTAGTAAACAGGCTAACAGGAATGTTTGAAATGTGATTGTAATCTTTCATATGTATGTTTATTATTTCTGACATGCTCTATTAGCGGTTTCATTAATCGACGTGCCATTCAACTAATTTTATCACACGCATCTTTGATACGTAAAAGCGGGCACGCTGCCAACAAAACAAACCCATTTTATTAAGTCCAATGGCATGAAAACGCGATATTAAAATTGGCCGCAGCAAAACAAGGTAAAAATACAAAGACATTATATCGCAGAGGCTATATATTATTGTGTTTATTTTATACACATAGGTACTAGGGACCAGCCCAAAGACCAGGATGTAATTTTTTTCTTCAAAGTGCATATTGAAAAAAAATGCTTCTTCGTTTATACCTTTTCGTTAGTGAAAACCATTTCAAAATATGTTGGGTTGTTTAGAAGAAATTAACGGATATTGCTCTCGAACAATGAAGGAAAACATTGCGAGTAAATCTGCATATGCCAAAGAAGAAATTTTATGTGAAATCCACCAATCCGCAAAGGGGCCAGCATGGTGGACCATATAGCCCAATGGTCTAGTTGAAAGGATAGGCCTGTACCCCTGAAGTGGGGACATATAATAGGTTGACATACAAACATAGACATAACATAGCATTAGGCTTGTATTATGAGAGCTACCCAGCGAATGTTTGTCATGAATCAAACTTGGTATCCTTTATTTTAACTCATGGTATCATTTCTATAAATTTTTAACTTTCTCAAACAGTATTTTTTTCAATTAATCGTATATATATTTTAATTTTACAGATGAAAGTCTATTTCAATACTCTCAATAAAAAAATGGATAATTTATTTATTTCTTTTTAAATTACATCAAACTAGCGGCCCTTGCCGGCTTCGCACGGGTGGACATTTATTTTTTAAACATTTTTGCGTTTATTTATGAAAAACGGCAATTTTGTATGGATTAAAAGGGCGGGAGATGGGGGAGGGTGAGTAGGCTTATTACTCGCTGATAGGTGAAAGAATTTTGAGTTTATTCATTACAAAAATACATACATACAAATCTTTTTCTCTTTACAATATTATAATGTTAGTATAGATATACTTAGATTATGAGACGAATTCTTATTAGTTCACTTTTCGAAAAACTTCTGTGATTTTGGGACTGTTTCTAAATTTCTAATTTAAATTAATTTAATATTTCACATAATGTATAACATTTACTCGATTACAGCGAATCAGTGACACATTACAAAGCTAAAATAGTCTCAAAAGACGATAACATCAGACCCAACATTCCGCTTGAGTGTAAGAAAGCAATGTAGAATGGTTAATGGGCTGAAGTGACGATTTTTGGTGAGTTTAAGTTAAGAGCTTTTAGCGATAGTAAATTAATATTTTATATACTTAATTCGGTGTCGTGACCATAATAATATAAGTACTCTTTAATAAATACAAATTGTATGGAGTAGGTCTGTAAATTCTACATCTGCTCTATATCTTATAAACCAAATAAAGTCGCAGTCCGCCTCTGACTGTTTCGCTGCTAATTTCCTAAACCACCCAACGAATTTGATGAGATTTTTTATAATGGAAGGAGCAATTAAAGGGGAAAGATTGTGTATATAATTTGCCAAAAAAATGCATCCGTGCGAGCCGGAGGCGGGTGGCTAGTAGTCCCATAGAATTCTTCAAAATATCGAGATCTGCAGCACAATTGCATTCCCCGTTGTTGCTTCTATTTAAAGGTGACAGAAGCCACCTACTATCATGTGAACCGTCAAACTCATTGTCACCAATCCATTCTTTTTTTAAAGAAAATCCAAAAATAAATTGTGATATGAACGAACAATGAAACGGTGTTGTTATTTCCGTTACGTTTCCTATCAGAGTAACGTTGCGAAAGTAGAAAGTTATCTTGAAATGGTGGTTATATATAAATACGTCATTTCTCTTAACTTGGGACAAACGCACACGTTGTCACGTGCCTGTGAAACAAATGGACGATAGCACCAAACAGTTACGAGGTCCTCAAAGGTGACGGAAGGGCGCAAACAGAATTCTAAGTGAGTATAGTAAATGCTTTACTACGGAGACTTCGAGGCTTTATACATAATAATATTACTTATACTAAATAATCTAGTTTTCTTTTTTTCTTTTTTTTATGTGAAGTCTTTACCTACTTCCTGATGATAGGTATAGACTTTGGCATTGAAAAAAAAAGCATCGATATTTGAGAGCGATAAAAAAATAAAAGAGAAAACAAACTCGCCTTAATAGTTTAGATAAACAGATGGCGCCTTAGCCAATAATTGAAAGTATTTTTCAGAAACGCAATCAAATATTTATGTTTGAAATCTTCATGTTTTTGATTTTATTTTAATTTTTCATGGCGAGATGAAAATATATCGTTTCATGTAAACCGTCTCTTATATTTAAAATATAATAAGACATAAATAACCATTGATTACACCTTAACTGGCGAGTTTATAAATAAATATACTGAACTGAACACATTGTTTATAAGTGTGCATTGGTTGCCAAATACACTATTGAATAGATTCGTTCATTCATTCATTCATACGAATATAAGGTTATTCACTAACTCGAAGATAATTCGCTGGCAATCAATTTGAACTATTTTTGTCGGGCTACTATTATTAATGACAATATTATTAATTTATACTTACAATTACACATATGTTTTGAATTATTTTAACCCCGCGAACGACTTTAAAAAAGAAAACATAGAAACACGCTTAAATTTGACGAATCGACCTTTATTAATTTCAATATTGTCACAGCACAGGTAACGTCATGTTATTTTAACTTATTTATTTCCAAAGATTTTCAACTGTATAGATCGGGCAAGACGAAAGAATCCGTAATGTGACATTTAGAACCACGTGGTACAAAATCGCCAACTTTACAAGGCTATTTAGCTGCGCCATGGCCATCTTGATTACGGCGACCAGGATCACTATTTTTGTAGGAAAAATTTCCCAGTGCCCTCTCTTTATATTCTATATATTTAGTCTTATCTTTAGGTACTTATCTTTATTGTTCTATAAAAATTCTGGCAACATAATGTAACATAACATGAGCGAATTTGGGTCTATTTTCTATTTAGATAAAGATTGACGGGCGAAATGACTGACTAGCATTAGATCTATTAAAGTGAACTGAGGGTCCACTAAATGGTAGGTATGTAAATATCGTATAGTGCGTCAAATAAATAATCGGTGCAAAAATGCATGGATTATTGAATAAATGGAGTGGGATTTAATTTCATATCATCTTTCTTACTTATATTTTCTTTTTTTTTTTTGAGTTTACTCCTTAAAAATCGATTTTCATATAAGGCCCCGGGTATGGAATTTTTATGAGTAAAATTAATACAAGCGTTAACTAAAAAGCGTTATGTTCTTCTACGCAAATCCGCCGCCTCTTCACCTAATGTCGCCGCTTCACCTAATTCTATTGTCGTATAATAGATGGCGCCTTAAAAAGTGTTATATTTTTGAAGTTCATCAAGCAGTTCTGCCCAAATCCGATAGATGTCTATTGTAGTATAATAGATGGCGTGTATATTTACTCTCTTTTCCTATTGCATAGTCAAAGACTTAGGGAGTAAACTCCAGTCGTACGTCGGAGCTGACACACACACTTTTTTTATTTGTAAATGGTATTAAAAAATTCCTTTTTTTAGATAAGTGGATCTCAGACAGGCTGACGGTCCACTTGATAGTAGGTTAACTAACTATAAGGTTTTTTATTAATATCGAATCCTTATCAAATGCGGTTATTTTTTAGAACGCCGTAAAGTATTCTGAATAATTTAGTTTTCATGTAATAAGACATCAAATTTGAATTATATTTAAAATTGAAGTTACGATAAATTAAAAAATAACTTTTTTTTAGTTTGTAGAGAATTAAAAAAAAATGTAGAGAGATTAAGAATTGTCGGATAAATTAATCAAAGAAATCCTGATTGTATTCGATAACTAAACTATCTAGGGATATTAATCTGAAAACAAATTTGAAAAAAATTTAAAGATGTATTTGTAGAAATGATAGGAAAATAACTGTCATATCATAGAGTAGACAATATAAGTACGAAAATTAAAAAAAAAGTGTGGATATATGGATCCGTGAGTGTTTTACTAAGACTAAAACTAAGAACGTACATATTATAGAGAACAACTATACAAACATTCATTTTTGTTATTAGTCATCGAAACATATACTCCTTTACCCTAATTCCTTACCCAGATCCTCTCGCCCATCGTTTATCTAACTAGAATTTATTTAATTTTTTAATTTAACATCTGTTTAGGTACATAATGAAACCTTGTAATTAGTAATAAAGCCTCTATTGTATGTTATTTTCTGAATTACTGAATTTTTTTTGTTCAATATAAAATAAATGAATAAATAACTTTACGATTGAAATATTATTTTTCTGCTGATATTGACTTATAATTTAAACTTAGAGGTAACATAATTCTATAAATAAAACAGGATCTCTTTGAAAATCTCTCTCGTAATCTGCGAAGAATAAATGCTGCTACTTTGACGTAGATCAATATGGCTGAAAATTCAAAAATTCTTTAAAATTTTTTGTGCGGAAACCAATTATTTTTATAAAGTTTAAAAATAACGTGACTTCTATGACATTCAAAAGAAGAAAAACAGCATGATATAACATCAAACAGGTCTGAATGTAATATATTTTGTGGCGTAACGCCTATTTAATGTTTCTGACGTGGGATTTTATTACAGTAGCAAATTAATATTAGTGTACACCGTTAATATAAGAAAATGTGAGCATTTGAAAATGAATTAATAATAATAATATTTGTGGGACATATTAAAGGTTTCTCGGTTCCGATAAACATGATACACTACTCTCCCGATTTCGCACATATGCTTTTTTTACAAAAAAAAGCATATGCCCGTTCCCCGTTCATCGCTCTTTATATCTGTGTAAATCGTATGAAAATCCGTTCTATGGCTAAGACGTTATCGGAGAAATAGACAGACAGATCAGCTTTATTTTATAATATGTATGTACGTATATATATAATAAGGTATAAATAGATCTAGATGATATATTTACGATTTTTTAAATTCTATATCACAAGGCACTATTTGTTCATTACTACATTCTTTGTGAACATTGTGAAGAGTAACTGGACCTAGTTTTCCATATGATAGTTGTAAAAGTCCTTATATGTACCGCTATGCTTTTAAAAATCAATTATATAACCTTTCGAATCTATGTAGCTGTATATACTCGGTGGCTGTCCTGCGCATTGATTTTAATTGTTAAATTTTAGGTAATTCTGGAAGCATCTGCCCTTATGTCTGACACACGGGTACTTATGTGTAACCATTTTGAGTATAGTATTCCGCTAGTATATATAGGTTATATTATATATGTATTTATTATATAGGGTATATGTATATATATATATATTCCATAATAAACATAAACTGAAAGATTTTTTAAATTAATTAAACGCGCTTGATCTTATATGGTGACCATGGTCGTCTTAAAGCGTGACGTAACAAGTGAAACGAACGCGATAACGTAACGTAACGGAAGCCGTTACATAACCACACTAATTAAACAGTAGTAAGGACGATGTATAATCATGAAATACATGCCTATATCATTTGGACTAACTTAACTAACTCTGTCTTATTTTAGGCTAAATCCGAAGCAAGTAGAGTGTTCTTTCAGTGAGAGCCAATGAGTTTCCTTGTTTTATTGTATTGCTGCATTAGCGCTCTGAGTCAGAGATCCCGGGTTCACTTCCAGGCAGGCTCAAATTTGGAAATATTTTTTTCAAAGTTATATAGCTCGTCTGGGGTGTTTCGCAGACATTTGGGCAACCCGTCTGGCGGTCACCTTACAGTAACCACCACCTTACAGCAATAATAAATGAAATAACAGCAATAATATGTGCTGCTGTGTTCTGGTAAGTTAATAAGGGATATCAGAGCCTATTTCCCTAACCCTACTAAGGTCGGCAGCGCAGTTGCGGCCCCAGTGTTCTTGCTTGCCTTTTAACAAGCCTTAACAAGCCACATGCCATCAAGCGGACCATCAGGCTGTGTGACGAGGCTTACATTTAAAAAAAAACTACTTTATTACTACTTAAACTACTTTATTACCTTTTATAAAAAACTACTTTATTAAATTTAACATTTTATACCTAATTAAAAAATTAAATAAAAAAAAATTAAAATATCACAGAAACATCGAAATTTATTTTGGTAGTTATAGAGGATAATAACAGTAAAAAACATAAAATTTCAAGTAGTTACTTAGCAATTTTAATTAAACTTAATTAAGAATTTAAGATTAAAACAGTAAATTTATTTTTTAATACTTAAATTTATTAATCCATTTTTAATTGAATCAATTTGAAGCTTTTTATCTTATCTATTACATTAATTTTTAATTGCTCTTTATATTCTCTTTGCCTTCTTTATTTATTAGGCGAACTTAATAATCCTTTAATTATCATTAAATCTATTACAAAATCAATGATATTGAAACTATGAATATTCTGATTTTAATAATATTATTTAAAATATTATTTTTTTAAAAGAAAACTGCAGTCATTCAGTCTATTTTGACTCGTTATGTGCTTTAAACATGTTGAATGATATAAATCTCAATAATGATATTTACTTTGGAGACAATGTAAAGTGTATGTAGGTAAAGGTAACAATAGACATTGTGTCTATTCGCGAACAATATACGAGAACACATCGTCTGCGATGTGATGCGGAAACCAACTGATTGGAAAAATGGAAATAATACTCGGGTGAACACAAAAGAATTTTCTACAATTTTATTTATTTCTATACACATACATATTATACAGTTCTATTATTATAGTTACAGTACATTGTGTAAGATAATCACGCTTGCAGTTGAAGAAAATTAGCACACAATATCGACAGTATTGTAGACGATATTTTAATTTTCAAGGTCTAATATCGGTGTAGGCATGTTTAAGGTCCATTTGATGATAGACGGCTCCATTGACTATAAACACAAGCAACTCCCAAAAGAGTATACAAGTGCGCTAATACCTTTATAGAATAAAGGAAAAAATTTGGAGCAAATAGGGAAATGAGCCCTGACATCCCTTACTCAACAGCCTTAACGAGCCCGTTGGATGATTGGTGCTTGCCTCAACGCTCTGTTCTAGGGTTCCCTGGTTCGATTCTCGGCAGGGTCAACTTTGAAAAATGAACTTTTCAAATTTGGCTCTGGTCTGGATCTGGAAAGTAGTGGCAGGGCACTGCGTTTCGCAGTCATTTGGGTAGCCCGTCTGGCGGCAGTGACCACCCTCCTTACAGAAGACCATCGTGAAATAACAGCACGTGTGCTGTTGTGTTTCGGTGAGTGAGTAAGGGATGCTAATCCCTTATCTATCCTTAATCCTACTGTAGTCAGCGGCGCACTTGCAGCAGCTTTTGGCGTTGCTTGTGTTATAGGCGACGGTAGCCACCTACCATCAAGTGGACCGTCAGCCTGTCTGCCGATTTTAAAATTAAAAAAAGCCTTCACAGAAACATAACACGCAGTTATTTTATGGTTATTTTATAGTTATGAATTCCTGCCATTACTACTTGATATCGCTTTAATGGAAGGTATGGAATCTACACATTCTTTACTAGTTGCAACTTTGTGTAATGTTGGTCATTATGATCTGTATATTCTGTAGAACCAAAAATTTGTCGACAAAATGGACAGATGTTCTAATAAGAGCTGCGGGTCGACGCTAAATCCAGACTGCTTCTGACCGGTCCTACCAGAAAATTATGGAGGAAATCCAGATCCAGCAAGAGGACATTCTACGCCTGAGATCATAATGAGTAACTTTGAAAGAAAGAAAATACCCTGAATGCACCTGTTAAATCTTTATATATTTTTGTAAGGCGTTCAGTTTTTATTTCTAGATCATCCCTCGGGAACAGTAATTATTTCTGGATGAAAAGTAACTATGTCCTTTTCTGTATCCCTGACAACGTGTATGCAGATTTTTTTGTTGATCGGTTGAGTAGTTAAGGCTTTAAAGCGTTATAAACAAACAGATAAACTCACATTCACATTTATATTAGGATTACAGCGAAACATACACATTACCTTTGGCTAAGGAATCAGTTGAGAAGTCTTTAAGTATAATACTTAGATATCAAATCTAGAGTTTTTAAATATTTCAAATCGATAGACAGGGTGGCCCAATTATTCACTGTCGCTTCATTTCGTGCTGAGAGGGGTTGATATAGACCGATGGGTCTCCTTCCCAGATGGGTGTCGTGGCTACAGATGTTGCATCTAAATTCATTAAGGCGGGTGCCACAATTATTTAGGTTGTCTTCCCAAGCAACAAAATTATCCTATAGTGCACGCTTTATAGTCCTGCAGCACTAATAATGGTCTCTTAGTGGTTCTAGAATTTGCTACCACGCTTATAGTAGCATGCACGGAGACTGATTGGCCTTGTAGTATATCTGTTCTTATATGTTAACTTATTATCGTCTATAGAATTAAATTAATAGCTCACTATAAGCTGAGAAGTCCTATAAAAGTATTGCACAGGTGTAAACACGCTTGGGAATACGTGCTCTGGTAAGCTATACTTAAAATTGCCTACAAGAATCACTATAAATCCATTATAAGTAAAGTATGCTTATAAGAGTATCAAATAAAACCAAACGAACTAGAAACCATTTGCACTTGTTACTTGAATTTATAAGGTTTTATAAGTTCACAATGTGGATCACTAATAAGTCAATTAGTTCTATAACGGCTTATTCCAAGAGTAAGTGTACTTGGTTTTATTGTGGATTTGTCGAACGCTGTTATAATCTTTACACAAAATATTAATATTGATGTTTCTCGCTTTTCACTTATACCTAAATAGTATGTAAGACACTGTTAATTGGTATCTACTTCCTTAAAAATTCGACAGCGTGAATGGTAGTCAAGTTATTAGAATAATTGTGGAACCCTAATTCCTAACAATATGGCGATGCTGTGGTTCCGATGCAAACCATTTTGGAACCAAGTACTTCCGTAACGGTTCTGTAATGAACTTGGGAAAGCTAGCTATAAAAAATGGCGACTTTTCATTGTATTCCTTATTAATACCAATATTATTTTCAAATGCAACTTATTAAATACGCTAATTTCAAGAGGCGAGTAAAAATTTTGTTTTAAAACATAATATACTTCACCAAAAATATACGTTTGCCATGCGAGCGCAACTTATTATTATACCTATGTAACACTGTAGATAATACATTTTTACAGAAAATTTATTAAGATGACTTAACTTTTTATCTAATATTTTATATTTTTTATAAATATCAACAGCGACGCCATTAACAAATTGACAACTGTTTTTGAAAAAGCTTGTAACAGAAACACGGAGTACGTTAGAGTCGTGTATGGTTATGTTAGGCGATTATAGTTGGCTTCGCGGGGAGCAGTTAATTCTTTGTAGTCCAACTATAAGGATACTATTGGTCCAAGTGGTAGTCACCGAGTCTACTATGGGTGTCTTAGAAGAAAGAGTATGCCTATAAATTGGGCCCTTTTCCGTTGTTATAAGAGCTTACTATCCCGTTATAGTCCTGATAAAATGGTGGTTCCAGGATAATTATAACACCACTTTTTGCTGCTTGGGTTCACTGTACCTATTTGGCCTGTGCAGTTGGCAATTTGATTGACACTTTTTATTTGCTTTTTCTTAAATGTTTTAAATTTCATTCTAGTGTAGGTATTTTTTTTAATAGCCTAAGACAGTCTTCCTTCTTATTTTAACCGCAATAAAACCGCGTTTAACATAAAAGTAAGAAGTAATCAGCAGCGTTAAAATTGCTTTTTACTTAGGCAAATAAACAAAATATTTCTTTAATAATCCACTAAAATAAAATTTCCTTCCAGATTCACTTAGTAAAATGAATTTTAAAATAAACACAGGAATATATCCAAAAATAACAACAATGAGAAGTCTAAACCAAACTGGTTCGAATTACATTTTTTAAGTGTAGCCCAGACTTCAAGCTGATCTTTAAAAAAAGTAAAAGACAAAGTGAGAACGCCTCATAGAAACGCAACAGCACACGTGCTGTTATTTCACGGTGGCATTTTACATATAATTAACAGATAGACTAAAAGAAATATGAAATATTTAAGTTTTCGTAGGTATTACTTTTAGTCTTCATTTTTAAGTTTTCATATTTCAGACAAACTGACGGTCCACTTCATGGTAGGTGGCTACCGTCGCCTATAACACAAGCAACGCCACAGTTGCTGCAAGTGCGTTACCGACTACAATGGGATTAAGGATAAGGGATTAGGAGGGAATAGGGAAATGGGCTCTGGCATCCCTTACTCACTCACCGAAACAACAGCACACGTGCAGTTATTTCACGGTGGTCTTCTGTAAGGGGGTGGTTACTGCCGCCAGGCGGGCTGCCCAAATGACTGCGAAACGCAGTGCGCCCTGCCGCTCCTTTCCAGATCCAGACCAGAGCCAACTTTGAAAAGTTCATTTCCAAAGTTAACCCTGTCGGGAATCCAACCTGGGAACCCTAGAACATACCATTAAGGCAAGCACCCTAACCACTCATCCAACGGGCTCGTCAAAAGTATATAAATATGTATAAATACTTGCTGCCCTACTTAAAAAACAACAAAATCTTGTACATTTATTGTTTATTCATTTGAACTGCTATATTCAATTAGGGAGGTTGCGAACCGTTGTCGCTCCGGTGAGACCTGTTTATGAATTATTAATTGTTTTAATGGCGTGTCCAATTGTTTTATTTACAGTTAATTCGGTTTCTGTGACATCACGGCGAATTGTTTTCAATATACAATTATTTAAAATCTTTTGTACTTTCCTTAAATACTTAAATAAAACATGTTTACTTAATATTTGCGTCTGAAAACTGGAGGATTTATATATTTCTATAAATAAAACTGGCTGCCTAGAAATAATTGGCAATAATTTACCAATCACAATATAAAAATAATACATAATATTATTTGTAAAAATAATGAAAAATAGAAAAATAAGGAAATACAATGAAATAACAAGAAAAAACATATATTTGAGCGATCATTGAAATAAATTGAAAAAGAAATAGGTTGTTTACCTGTTTCTATGTAATCGGTAAATCTTTTTTGACACATCGCATAAATCGAGAATGAAAACTTATGATTTCTCTCAGATAAAAAACACAGTGTGAAGCCGGTAAAACTACGCCTCACCGTCACGTGTACACACATGGTTACATACAAACAAATTTAATCAAACTATCTAAGCCTAGCCTTAGCTGAGCAACATCAGCGCGTGGACGTAATAATAAATTAAAACATTTACTAGTGAAAATTCTGAACAGCGTGTAAAAACCTTCAAAAAATAAGAAGCAAGATGCCATCACATTTCACACGTAAGTAATATTTTCAATAGATATAATTCAATGAAAAAATTAAGGTTATAGCTTGGAGTGTTACTTTTATTAAGTGTTATTTTTTATTTTTTCACTTATGTTATTATGACAATTTATTATTTATTTGTTTGATAATATTTACTTAAATTAAAGATTACAATAGTTCCTTATAAACATTAACAAATTATAAATTATAAAGTTTCGGTCCCCTAGGCAGAGTCCCGAGCATGCTGGCTGCATTACCTCGTTGTATGGCAATGCTAATCTGTTGCCCGAGGTAATGGCCAGCTCTATAATCCCCGGTTATGTCGACCAAACGTTTTGACAAGTTGTTAAAAAATTTAAGCGCGTTGGGGCCCCACGGACCCAGAGATTCGACACCAAAAGGAATGAATATGTAGCCGGTGCCGATATCTCTGTATTTGTGAATTTTAAGTTTCTCGGCCGCTTCCGCAGCAGCACCAGCTGTGGTAAGTGTTATACTATATGTGTCAAGTGTTTAAGTAAATATTATAAAAATTACCTTTGTTTGATTGTTTGCTTGCTTGTTTGTTCGTTCGTTAGGTAAAAGTAAAAGACTATCTTACAAGAAACTTGATTCATTCAAAAGGTTATTACACAAAAAAATATTATACAGTAATTTTATTTGATCGACGACGGTACTATAAATTATTATTATGACACCGCCGGTGTCACACCGGCCTACGCGATTATTTTAAAACCGGCTACACTATTTCTTCCGCGTAAATTCAGTCCTTAGTTCTTATTTGGTCTGAGTGATTTCTGCAGTTATTTGAGTTTTCTCAACAAGACGACAGATAAATAATTTGCAATTATCCTAATCTTTTGCCTGACTTTGATTCCACTGATTTATCTGAAACTTTGTTGATAATTTATTTATTATTATTTGTTGGATCATACTTTTATTTTAATTATTTTAGATTTATAGAATATATTTTATATTAGATAGGTAACTACCACCAAATTGTACTAACTGCATTTTAAAATAAAATCTTTTAAAGCCAAAAATGGCGTATCAAGTAATCAAATAGTGATAAGGGGTAATTTAAATTAACTCTAGCGTGTAATTTAACGAAGAAAGTTATAATCCAACAAGTTGAACATTATATTATCATAGATTTTGTAGAAGCTCTTCAAACCCTTTGTTCGTTTATAGAGCTCTTGAACCTTCGCTTTTGTACGTGCTTGTCTAAACTGATGACTAAACTTTAATATTCATGAATCTGTACGAATTCTCTTTTGTTTACTAAACATATACTTATTTATGCACTCCTATTTCCATGTGGTTCCTTTCGCCTTAAAAGAAGATTTGGGTTCAATTAACAAAACTCCGAAATCCCGTGTATAGTACACTGTTGGGGTATATCCAACTATAGATGAGTCCCGTTTGTACAGCGCGGGCGAGGACTCATTTAAACGGTCTATCTATATATCCATTCTGTATTTCCATTGATGCAAATATTTGGACAATTTTTTCCACTATATCCATTGCAAATGCAAATTATAATCCTCTTAATTTTAAATGTTGTTGATATAACAAATTAAATTTAATTTAAATAAATTAAACAGTCTAAGTCTATATCAGTGCGAGTATGAAAATACCTTTGGAATAAAAAAAAATTTATTTATTTTATGGAATAAATAAATGAATTTATTTAAAAATGTTTGTTTTCCTGTCGGCTGTCGCTAGAAAGGTAAACAGAATTCAGATTCAAGCTGGATAGATTTACAAAGTAACTGAAATGGGCGATAGTGTAGCTGAGAACATTTTTTTTTTAATTTTATTCGCAATACAGCACACAATCTGACATACATACATAATATCGAGTAACCTGTAAATAATGTTCAGTTTTCAATCACGATGCAAACAATACTATCAAAATGACAGTAAGTAGGTAATAAGGTTTATGGACCTAATGCAGTGTCAGTAAGAATAGCACAAAGTTGTTTTAAGCGTTTTCAATCCGGGAATTTTGGTGCACCTCGCTCTGGTAGTCCTATTACGGATAAAATGGACGCCATTTTTGAAATAGTGGAGCAAGATCGGCATATCAGTAGTTACGACATAGCTGAAGAACTGGGAATTGACTAGAAAACAGTTTTGACCCAAAACTGATAACTGGTGATGAAAAGTGGATCCGATACGACAAGAACATGCGAAAAAGGTCGTGGTCAATGGTCGGTCAGGCTTCACAGACTGTGCCGAAACCCGGGTTAACTAGCAATAAGGTGATGCTGTGTGAAATTTTTTTTCTTGAGTTTTCATATAAAATGCGATGAAACTTTTTCCCCAACCTATTATGTACACACGTGCATTCAAAAACGCGAACATTAGGTACACAAATACATACACTACTCTCGCGTGTCTTCTTGAATGCCTGATATAAGAGATTTTTATGCTAATTCGATGTACTAGTTATTTTGAAATAATATATATACAAATAAGTACTATTTCAAGTTCGTGTTTATTTTTAAATTAATATAAGGAAAAAGTCCGTTATTGGCATTAGGATTCTTAGTATGCTTATGTACTGTAATTTGCACAATATTAACTAAATATTAAGTGCTTTGTGACTGTTTAAATAAAAATAAAATGCTGAAAATTGTTAACTACGAAACACTTGTTAAACTTGGTGCTACAAACTTTCTGGCAAAAGTAACATTAAATCTAGTAAAAGAACCAGTGCCAGAACACAGTTTATTATGCGAAGAATGATCCCTAAATTTCTATTAGCTGTCTATTTTAGTTGGCAGTTGGTTTGACAAGTATGGTGGATACTTCCGCTTAGACTTCCAATCAGTAACGGGTTGTCAACCTGCTTTAGTTAAGAGCGCGGCAGTAATCCCTACCATTTGACCCTAGAGCCGCAATGTATAGATGATTTTATATGAAAACAAAAAATATATATGTTTATAAAAATGATAAATGATAGGATCTAGTTATGCGCATCACGTACCTAGTTTAAAGAATAAGCCACTTGTGCTCGCGGGCTAACATCGACCGTTTAGGAGTTAACTTGGTTGTAGTTAGTATTAGGATTCCAAAATAGACTAATTTGTAACAATAATTTTTATTAAATATTAAAGTCAAACTCAGACTATTTTCTATTAAAAATGTAAAAATTAATTGTTTTCAAAAACATCCCCGAGTGCCTCGCCGACTTGACTATCTACTAAATAATTATTCGTAAAGTCCAAGATTTATCTACCGTTTCGATTTGATAAAGGTAAAAACATAATGAAATGGCGGGATTAATTTTAATTAATGGATACATAAAAATGAAATAACAAACATATGCGTCTAATTCTAAAAAGGCTTAAATATATTATCAACATTTTTGCTTTAGAATTATGTCTATGTTAGAATTATGTCTTTTTCGTTAAGAAAATAATTATTAAAAAGTGAATAAAAATGTGGGAAATTCAAAATACTTGAAACGGTCAGATCGAATGTGACGTCAGTCTATGGAATGTGATGTCAACGTCTATGAAATGTCAACAAGCGTGTAGATGTTTGTGATTTTTAACATTTGATTGTATTGTGGACTTTGACGTCACGACAAGCGCGCCAAAAGGGCGGGTGTTTAAAGTGACCGTAGCTGTTAGTTAATTTTAACTTTTTTTTTATTACCAAATTTCTGTTTTTTGGCGCTGAATATTTTTTACGGTTATATAACGATATAACCTATCGTATGAAAATATAAAAAAATGTGCATATACCTATTGATGTGAGCAATACATAATAAGAGGAACTAATTTAGCTGAATTTAATTAGATAATTATGATGAAAAAAAATAGATATTTTATATTATATTTATAAGTTAATCTACTTTTCTCCACCATACCTTAAGTTAATGATAGACATGATTGATTATTAGATTATGAATTTTAGTTAGTACTTTTCAATTAAGTAGGTACTAAGTACATACTTAGGCTTTAACTTTAATATATTTTTAGTATATTATATATACTTTTAGATTTTACAATAACATAATAAATTACTATTGGTCTCAAAATGTATACAGATTCAGGTCCAACCATCTAGTTTTATTTGAATAATTCTATAATTGTACGGGACGAAATGTAAAACATAGGTTAGAGCGAGACGACAACGGGGTGACCCAAATTTCTACCTTTACGCTGTCCGACAAAGACAGCTATAGGTGGGAGAGTGAGTTGAAGTGGCAATGGGCACTGGGGCCAGAAGGTTTTCGAGTGGAGGCCACGGACTGCAAGCGCAGCGTAGGACGTCCACCCCCAACGTGGACAGACGACCTGATATGGTCTCGGGTCAACGGTGGATCCAGGCTGCTTCTGACCGGTGTTTTTGGAAAATTAGGGATAGACCTTTGTCCAGCATTGGACGGTCTACAGCTGAGATGATGATGATAGTGATGTATTTAGAAACAAATATTATTGTTATTATTTTTTTAATTAGCACTAATGTTGAAAGCACCTTATAAAAGTTAGACCCCTTCTAATGATCTCTTTTTTAAATTTCTATTTTATTAAATACTAAATTAAAGGGCACCAAATTGATTTCGAAATTTTTAATTTTCTTTTTAATTATCAATATAAAAATCTTTGGGACTATATCTTTGAGTTATACGACAGCATCAAATTCGCACGCACTTAAAAATTCCTATCTTATAATTCTCTCCTACCATTTCTCTTCTCATACTGAGTCTTTATTCTGATCTTCATAGATCATCTATCTACAATACTGGGATGGTAAATAAAATTTGGGGAATATTTTTTTTTTTCTATAATAGTGTAGTGAATTTTGGAAAGATATAGTGCCTAATTTTATTATCTTTTTAATTACTTTTTCACAGCTAAAAACATTATCTGAAGACTTTCTTATGTATATCTATACTAATATTGTTAGAGAAAACATTTGTATGTATGTAGGATGTACATATATGTTTGTAATGAATAAACTCAAAAAATAGTTGACCGATGTTAAAAATTCTTTCACCCATAGAAAGCTACATTATCAGCGAGTAAAATAGGCTACTCATCCCCCCCCCATCACCCCCCTTTACCCCACAAAATTATGTTTGTAATAAATAAACTCATAAACTACTGGACCGATAGCAGGCCCCCGTCACTCGCGCCCTGACCGGTTTTAAATACCTACCGCTAAGTAACTCTTCGAAGAGCCAAACGACAGTAGGTTGCCGACACAAAGTACTTTAAGTTGCCGACCGCGAGACTGAGTACGCACGTGCACGTTTCCCGCTCAAAACGCAAAGTATTTTTATATAAAATTCTTAATTAACGATACGCAGATTAACTATTTGTTGGATGTCGTAGTCAAAATACAAATAAATTTTTTTTCTTTTTTTAAAGGTAGTAATAAAATGCAATGAAATCCCGTTCCGTTAAAACAGTTTTTATTTATGTTTTGAACATTTGTATTGTAAAAATTATTTTTATTGCATGAGTTTTAAGTACTAGTGACTTAAGTGGTAACAAGTACAAATAACTTGCTACCTTATAATAAGGTTCTAATTAAACTATATCTATATCAAAAAAATGTAATAATCAAAGTCTCTACACTTATAATAATACTCTACAGCTACAATAAATTTTTGTATGAACCTTTTTTTCTTTACTCATCGGCAACTTTCATTGCGCTAGCGGCACTAACATAATCCAATCGAAAAATCAATTAGCAGGATTTTTTGCAGACCGAATATCTAAAAATCTTGAACTAAGCCATTTTATTTAATTTATGTTCTTTGTAGATTTTGTACAACCCTAACGTTTTCGCTCGATGACGTAATCGCGCTGTGTACGCGGGAATCTCGATTCTCGGCGCGCGTCCTAGAGTACGTTTCTTCTTGCACCGCTGTTGCACCGTCCTTTGTAGGCTAATATGGCGTAGGTATTTTAGCTTTAGTAGGGGAGTGACCAATCTGTTACGACAGTAACTATTCCTTAGTCTGAGCCGATAGCAACAGCTACTCTTAAATATACCTACTAGCAACCCCCTACAAACCTCGCACAGATACGACTATACTGCTAACATACACAAGCATTCGGACAGCAACTTATTTCGTAATAATATGTATGTAGGTATAATAGATTATTCTAAAATAAATAATTCTAGGAATCCACTGTTAGAGCTGACCATAAATTAAAATGCAGAATAAATCAAAAATATTTTGAGATAGGTAACCCTACAAAGTATCTCTGACGGTTACATGCATTATAGCATTTATCAGCACTCAAGATAAAGCGAACATTCGTTAGAACATTCACGTTATCGTACTAAACGTATTGGTACACCGCTTTAGTCTGTTTAAATGTGAAATAATTTCACATTGGATGTGACAGTCGAAAACAAATGCTGCCTTTATAGCTCTAGTGATGGCCACAATAAACGCAAAAAAATACTCATTTTATTTATTTATTTTTAAACATGGAAATATTTAGAGTGCGGCAGATTTTTTTTTATGTTAAGATCGGCAAACAGGTTGACGGTCCACTTGATGGTACGTGGCTACCGTCGCCTATAACACAAGCAACGCCAAAGCTGCTGCAAGTGCGCTGCCGACTACAGTAGCATTAAGGATAAGGGATTAGGAGGGGATAGGGAAATGGGCTCTGGCATCGCTTACTCAATCACCGAAACACAACAGCACACATTGTTGTTATTTCACGGTGGTATTCTGTAAGGGGATGGTTACTGCCGCCAGACGGGCTGCCCAAATAACTGCGAAACGCAGTGTGCACTGCCACTACTTTCCAGATGCAGACAAGAGTCAAATTCAAGACGGGTCAAGAACCCGGGTACTTTAGAAAAGAGCGTTAAGGCAAGCACTCTAACCACTCATCCAACGGACTCGTCATAAATTCAATGAAATGAAGTTATTTCTCTTGGGTAATGTCTTATACCCTAATAGGGTTATCTAGACAATTTATATAGCTTGCTCCGATTATTTTTTTTTTAATTGCAATATAAAAAGATTTCTTTTTTGTTGTTATTGTTAATTTGTTAATGTTATTTTCAGTCTGAAAATGTTTTGAAAAGAGTGTTTTTATTTTTAAGGCGAAGACTTAGCAGAAAAGAATTATTTTCGTCATCCAATTTAACTTGTTAGAGTAAAATTAAAACTTAGATAAAAATACAGAGCATAATATACCATATATAAAAAGTTGAAATCGGACAGATTTATACAAGAAATTATATTTTCTGAGAAAAAAAATAGTAAATTACTATCAAAAAAAACTTTCTCGTCACAGTACTAAAGATTTTCATTGACAACTACATTATTTTTCAAGCTCATTAATTAACTTAAGTTCTATACTAAAGTTTTAAATGGCTACTTTTATTTCTTTTTTCACATTTTACACAATATTTAAGAAAAACTTTCCTATTTTAAATTTATTGGATACTAACTACGAGAATCTACAAAAATTTGTTATGCAATATTGCACGTTAATTCATAGATTATTAAGGTTACGCTCAATTTGGTAAAAGTTGTGTTTGGTCCGATGATGTTAGTCTTTGTCTTAAAAGGTTAGTGTTAATTTGTAGGTGGGTCGGGGTTGCCAGGTGTAATAAAAAAGAAACTTGCCGTAGTCTTGTAACCAAGCTGGGCCCTAATTCACTAACGTCACTTAGCGATTCCACGCGATTCCTTACTTCGAAACCACGTCATATCCTCAAATTGATACAATATCTGCTAACGATATATATATATATATATATATATATATATATATATATATATATATATATATATATATATATATATATATATATATATATATAGGCCTTGTTCTGAAAAAAAAACTAACTTTTTTTTAATGTTAAGATCGGCAAACAGGCTGACGGTCCACTTGATGGTACGTGGCCACCGTCGCCTATAACACAAGCAACGCCAAAGTGAATGAAACGTAAATCAACGTAAGTAAAATCAACGTGTCAATTCTGGGTACCCGCCTACCAAGTGCCTAAAATTCAAGTCACGGATATTTCTTTTCAAGAGACAAATACATAAGCGTCGCTAACGCATCACTATTTTGTTGACGTCACAGGCCAATGACAAACAAAACGTCACAAATTGCCCAACTATTTTAAGACCGTTTGTGACCCAAGATAAGTCCCGGATAAGTGTTCGGTAGCCGGTTATCTGCGTTTATCGCACTGATAACTAAAGGTGATGAGACCACTTATCGCGTATACAATATCATTAAATCTCTAATTTCGTACACATTTTCACTTAACGCGCGCGCATTTGATTTTAAAACACATTGCGCATTGAGATAAAAGAGAAACGGAAACGATAATCTCATGTTTATTTATTTCAATCGCTCGTTAAACCAATAATGCATATGAAAAGTAAAAGTGGTCTTTGATTTAGTGCTATTAGTAGACTATACTAGTACTAATTAGAGTGATCCATGGAACATTTTTCTATAAATAAACTTTATATTTGTAGATTGTCAAACCCAATCAAATAAGTAAATTAATTAATTTGCCACACGTATTCAAAAAGGGGTTTTTTGACATGAAAACTCCGTAGTTGGCTTTTCAAATAAATCTCTCATTAACAAAAAATATAAGTACCTAATCATTATATGTGCATATCTTTATGTAGTTATTAAAATCAGGTGTCACTATATATGTTAGTTCACGTTAATCTCTGAAACCCCCAGTTAGAGTTTCGAGTCTGAAAGACAGGATATCTATTCTATACTATAATAATAATAATAATCTATTCTTAATATTATAAAGAGAAAAGATTTGTATGTATATTTGTAATGAATAAATTCAAAAACTACTGGACCGATTTTAAAAATTCTTTCATCTATAGAAATCTACATTATCAGCGAGTAACGTAGGCTACTCACCCTCCCCCATCTCCCCCTTTACCCCCCCCCCCCCTCATATAAAATTGCAGTTTTCCACAAATAATATGTTAAATAGAGAGACGGACGAAGTCGCGTACAACAACTAGTTAAATAATAAAATAAATCGTGTTTTTTTTTTTAGAAAACTTAAGAAACATCTCTGCGTAAACGTATAATCTAAAAAAGATCATGTTTGAACAATTTAAAAATATAAATTTTCCATGCGATTATTTGGAAAATATTATAGCCTTTTTCGTTTTCGTAGAAACGTAGCCGGTAATTAAATTTCAATGTAAATTTAAAAAAAAATTAAATAAGTAAGTATATGACTTCTTTAAAGACAACTCTAGTCACTATAATAATCATACAAGGTGCATATTTCTCTTAAACAAATTCTAAAGAATCGTTGGTAATTCCTTCGGTTATTTAATGTCAAAGTTCAAAGGCACAATCCAAGCAATCGTCAATGACGAGTCATTGAAGTTAATACCCTTAAATTAAGAGCGGGAATAAATAGAAATAGCTAATCCTAGATTTGAATTTTATGTAAGTAAGTATATGAAGTCCAAATAAGAAAATATTTATACATAGATTAATACATTACAAATAAAAGTGAAATGTGGACAGAAAACATTATACAATGAAATTTTCTCGATGGAACAAAATCACCAAGTTACCTCTCATTTCCATCGATTTTTGTTTTATTTTCAAAATGACACATATTACAAACCTAAAAAAAATCAGTAATCTCACTTCACAGATTATCTAGGCCTTTGTGCATTAATATCTCATTTGATATTGTAGTTTATGAGTAATTAATATTTAATACTTTTGGAACTTATAACATTTTTTATAAGTGCCAATATCTTCGGTCTCATGTCATGCATACTTCAATGTGCAATGTTTCACATGATCA
Organism: Bembecia ichneumoniformis; assembly: GCA_910589475.2. Taxonomy (NCBI): domain Eukaryota; kingdom Metazoa; phylum Arthropoda; class Insecta; order Lepidoptera; family Sesiidae; genus Bembecia; species Bembecia ichneumoniformis. The sequence continues at coordinate 6,945,756 of OU342538.1, read as the reverse complement.
GTCACAATCGCTCCACTGAGACGGACTAATCTGTGCACAAGAATATTTAGACGTTTTTTAATAAGACTTGTTTGTGAGTAGAAAAATGTGTTGTGTATAGAATGTTTATAAATTGTTTCATATTATATTAATAAGATTTTGTAAATATATGGCTAATAAAAGGAACTCTCTTGTGTTGGTATCCATTAATATGGGGCCACGTGGGTGAAATTAGAATTATTATTATTTTTTGCTTTGTACGCCCCCTTAACTTCAATCATTAATTAGTTGGCGCCGCCGTTTGCATCCCGTAATTATGCACAGAATGACAATAGGAATTAAAACATACTATAATTTTTGAACAGTTTTCTAAAAAGTTCCAAGTTTCTGAGTTTTGAAACTCAGCCACGCTATGATTAAAAAATTTAAAAAAAGAACCTTATAGATAACACCTGCTGACGGTACTTAATTTTTTATATTTAATCCTTCACATTTAGTAATCTTTTGTTAATCTTCTAAGGATTTACCCGAATAGCGATTTAATACTTTTTCATTGCTTTCCTTCGTAAATTATATTTAAAATAAAGTTTATCACAATGATAATAAGATAATCGTATATGGCTACGTAACAACTTTTTTTATTTAGATAGCATTCAAGATAAACGTTACGATAATTTCTTTGTTTTAGACATTTAGACTGTTTGTTCCTTTGAGTGAAGTATTTTTAGAGAGCGTAAAGCGTTCTAATACAAATAAGTATCAACTTTATTATTTGTACTGTTCAATTATTATATTGTAACTAAAAATTATTGTTTCAGGAAATTTTTCTGTAAAAAAAATTGAGACGTTTATAATCTATACTAATAAGTATTATAAAGAGAAAAGATTTGTATGTACGTTTGTAATGAATAAACTCAAAGACTACTGGACCGATTTTAAAAATTCTTTCACCTATAAAAAGCTACGTTATCAGCAAGTAATATAGGCTACTCACCCTCCCCCGTTTCCCCCTTTACTTCCCCCCCCCCATCCAAATGTATGTTTGTAATGAATATACTCAAAGACTACTGGATCGATTTTAAAAATTCTTTCATCTATAGAAAGCTACATTATCAACGAGTAACATAGGCTACTCACCCTCCCTCGTTTCCCCCTTTACCTCAACCCCCTCCATGCCAATGTATGTTTGTAATGAATAAACTCAAAGACTACTGGACCGATTTTAAAAATTCTTTCACCTATAAAAACTCACCCTTCCCCCGTTCAGCGGTTTAGGCGTGAAAAGGTAACAGACAGGAAGACAGATTATTAAATAGTATTAAATAATAGTATGGATTACTTGAATAATCTTTGAAATATTTTTTTTATTTTATTTTTTTAAATGACAAATATAATTGTAATCATTTAAACATGTTTAGTTTAGATGCTGTGTCTCGTGTTACGGACATCGATGTTTACGGATAATTATGACGTAGAAATCTATGTTTACTCTTGTCAAAATATATGTAAGTGTAAATAAAGGTTATCATTGAAGATAAATAAGGTTTCTTCTTAGTAAAGATTTTTTTTGTTAGAATAACTAAAATATTATTTAAACAGTAAAAGTGCCTAAACTAATGGCTATCTTAAAGCACTCGGCAACTTTGTTAATTGTAAGTTAACTGAGTTTAGTAACTACATATTTAACTTAGTTTTTTACAAAAGTATTTGGTCAATCTTTCTATATATAAAAATGAATCCCCATTTCCCTTTGTCACGGCATCACGCGTGAACGGGTAGACCGATTATAATTCGGTTTTCACTAATGGAAAGAGGGATAAACGGAGAATGTTAATATATATAAAAATTGTACACCGGGCGAAGCCGTGGGCGGGTCGCTAGTGATTAATAAAAAAATAAAAAAACATTTTTTATTTTATAGCTTATTTTTTTTATTCGTGAAATTATATACAAGTCTTGGAAACAAATTTTTTGCACTTTATCAATTGTAAGCTGAACTCCGGCCATACTTATCTACAGTGTGCGCGTGGAGCGCTCGGCTGTTTGATAAAAACCATGATAACTGGTTAAATACAAATAAGATATTCAATAATTATACACATAAACCATCCTCATAAACTCTTCTTTTATCGATATAATCAGAAGAAAAATCCGTACACAACTTTCCGAGATTAGCATACACAGACAGACAGAGAAAAGGGAGGACTTTACACTTTATAATAAGATATTTGAAATGTCGGACGTCGTAAGTTCAATTACTCCAGTTCCATTGAGAAAACATAGACAGTATTCATTGCCTAATCAGTGTCTAAGAATCTAGACACACTCATTGATGCAAGCGGAAGCGGCCATTATAGGTATTAGGTACCAAAGTCTTTTTGTAACACATGTTTATTGAACCTAATTCTATACACACATCACGTGTTGTCTGTTATAAAAGAGTGGCAATAAAAATAAGCATTATGTTAAGATTTTTAGAAGTAGGTAAGTACATTTTTCCGCAGTGTTGATAATGGCGGAAAATTCGATTCATGTTCGAACTTTCATCTCAGATTATTTTACCTTTTCTATTCATTGGACAAATCTTATCTCTTTTCTTATATAAAACGGGATTAATGACCACTTGTCGTAGGTAACCGTTACGAAAAACTTATGTACGAAATCTGAGTGCTTGAGAGAATACTATTCAGATATTATTCAGAGATATATTATGGGCCATGTTATATTATAGCCATTGAGGAATGCCTTTGCCCATAATTGACCATTTTGCAACCAATTAAAGGTTAATTATAATTTATATTACACTAGCGACCCGCCCGGCGTGCAATTTTTATATATATGAACATTCCCTGTTTATCCCTCCTTCCATTAGTGTAAACCGAATTAAAATTGGTCTACCCGTTCACGCGTGATGCCGTGACCAAGGGAAATGGGGATTCATTTTTATGTATAGAAGATTGACTATTGCAATGGAATAAAATTTGGTCCTATACATTAAAGACTTGCTAGTTATTTGTCATTGATCGTTTTTGTTAATGGATTTAAAAACATCGGCATTTCTTCGAATGTATTAATAGTAGATTTTACAACAAGTGCACAAAACGAACCAACCAAAATCATGAAAATGGTTTTGTGGACGAGTTATAAACTCTGTTTTTCACGTCGATTGCGATGAAATAAAACAGTAGTATACCATAACATTTCTTTAAACGCACGAAAAAACAAGAGCTGTTTCATTAAATTCAAGAGACATTGACATTGACATTTTATGACATTGGCTTGGGCTGCAGACCCTATACAGCCTACTATTAAATTAATTTTGTAATAATAATTTTCTTAAATTAATTAAATAACCTACCGTACTTGAATTTAAATTTTAATATCTTTTATGTCTTAAAAACACATAAGGGAAATAAATTTAAGTAAATATTATAAAATAACAAATTCTATCTATGAACTTCTTATTGTGTTTGGCTGTGTGGCTCATTTTCTTTGCCTTAATATAGGTATACATTTATGAATAGATACGTTAATGCACTTGTGCACAAAATTCGATTTTGTGCAGCCTATATCCTGCACAAATAAGCACTTTCAGCGCATGAGAAGTGAAAACACCTGAATCATCAGAAATAATTTGTCTAAACATTAAAGAGTCGTTCTTTAGAAGAACTGATCTAAAGTCACATCATCTACATTATTATCAGCTTGTGTCTGTCCACTGCTAGACGTTCGTGGTGGCGAACCTTGCCTCTCCCAAGGTTAGCCACCACGCACGGTCTTCTGTCCCTCACATCCAGCGGCTTCCTACGAAGCCTTTCAAATCATCTGACCACTTAGCGTCTCGTGCTACGTTCATGGTTTCCATTGGAGAACTCTTCTACCCACCGGTTATCCGCTCTGCTTCAGACGTGACCGGCTCATTGCCACTTCAAAATGCTAATTCTCTTGGCTAAGTATGTCGACAACCTTGGTTCTTCGGCGAATTTCAGAATTTCTGAAAAAAAACTTTAACCATAGCTCGCTCCATAGCTTGCTGAGCGACTTTAAACTTTTGGATCAGTCCTGCCATCATTGGCAGGATGCACTGATTATATAACTTGGTCTTTAGACGTTGCGGCAGTGGTGACGAGAACCGATGACGTAGCTTTCCGAAAGCAGTAAGAAAACAGCAATTTTACTTTAATACTGATATAATCTATACATATTTTTTTTTTTATGAAATCGAGGTAGCGCTTGACCACTATCTCACCTGATGTGAGGTGCAGATGTGGCCGAAGGTGGACCACGCTTACCTAGTAAATGCCCATTTACCCTAGTTTTGAAGACCCCGAGGTTGTAGTTCTGTGGGAACACAGACGCAGGCAATGAGTTCCACTCCTTAGCAGTTCGAACAAGGAAGAACATAATATGATAAAATCGTAAACGAGCCGTGTATGTCATTAATTTTTTTTTTTTTTTTTCAAAAACCTTTGTACACGTTGTACTATGTTATATCGAGGTCAAAAAAATATTTTTTAGAATTTTAGTCTGTTTGTCTGTGCGTTTGTGCACGCTAATCTCGGAAACGGCTTAACCGATTTGAATGCGGTTTTCAGTGATATATTGTAGGAAGCTTCCCGTAAAATTTAAGGCTTGCTCCATTCCAATCGGTTTACAAACAAAAAAATTAGGCACTATACGGATACCACGCGTAGGAAGTTGTGGGCTCAGATAGTATTTTATATTTTTCTTGTTTTTTTTTTCTTAATAATTTTCTAGATACACTTATGAGTAAGTTTTCTTTTGCATTTTTATGAGTTTGCAACTCGTCATCTCAATAAACACAAAATCCATTCGTCTTCTCGTAAATATGGTATCAGGAAGTTTGTTTGTCTGTGTGCTATGTGTGGTTCGTGTCTATGTAAGTATGTCAACATAATTCATCGGCAACACGACCGAACGATTAGCACCCGGCCTCGATTGTTATTTGCTCTTTACAATATACTTACTTTTCCGTTCTGCTTCTCAACACTGATACGAATCGAAGGTTAGGTTAGAAAATTTACATGTAAATAGACTGTTCGATCGTGCGGCCAAATAGTAGTCTCGCAAATGACTTTCCAAAGTACTTTTGTACTCTTCTGAAACTTTACATGAAATAAAATTTTATTTTTTTGTACATATGTGAAAAAATTACTAAAATTCCTATGTAACGTGTGTACGAGTATATTAAATCCATATTCAACTATGTTAGTTGTTTAGAATACTTAACATCATATATATATGCATTTTTTCTAAAAACAATTTGTACCTGTTGTACTTATGCTACCGAAGTCACATCATTCTTGTCTGTTTGTCTGTGCGTTTGTGAACGCTAATCTCAAAAACGGCTTAACCGATTTGAATGCGGTTTCCACTGATGTATTGTAGCAAGCTTCCCGTAACATTTAGTGTTTGTTTCATTCCAATCCAATACCACGCATACAAAGTTGTGGGCTCAGCTAGTATACCTAATAAAATCGATGTTCCTCTGTGCATTTGTACACAATAATCTCAGAAACGGCTTAACCGATTTGTATGCGGCTTTATACCGATATGATGTATTGTAATAAGCTTCCCGTAACAATCACATAGTGTTTGTTTCATTCCAAACGGTCCACAAACAAAAAAGTTACACGCTATTCCGAATACACCTACGAAGTCGCGGGCGCAGCTAGTTAGGGTTCCGTACGTCCGAATAAAAAAACGGAACCCTTATGACGTGAATAAATGAAGTCTGTATATGGGAGGTCATTTTTGGGGGGAAGGTGAAAAATTTAAAAAAATTTTGAAAACTGCATCGTGTGACATGTCAAATGGAAGCTCTGTTGTGAAGATCTTAAATGTATTTTTTTATAATTTTAAAATAAATAGTTTCCAAGTTATTCAAGAAAATAGACGAAAATTGACCATTCCCCCCCCCCCTACCTCCGAAACTACTGAACCTAAAATTTTGAAAAAAATGTAGAAATTAGTTTTCTACTTATAGATTATAGGAAAACCTATAAGAAATCCATGATATTAAAATGACATGGTAAATCACTCAATATTGTGCGGATAGGTAACATCGTACAGAACCCTCTTCACGCGAGTTCAGCTCGCACGTTTTTTAAAATAGAGTCACTCTCCCTCCGCCTCTGTCTGTTACTAAGCCTACTTCATCTAAACCACCCAACAGATTTTGATACGGTTTTTATGAATGATAAGAGCGATAAACGACGAAGGCTTGTGAATATGATTTGCAAAAAAAAATTGCCGCCCGAAACCAGGATTTGGTCTTAATATAATAATTAATTTGTTAATATTAAATATTATAAAGATATAATGGATTTTAGACGCTAAAACTTAACCTATTGTTGCTTGTGTGCTTAGGCGACGGTAACCACCTACCATCAGCGAACCGTCAGCCTGCTTGCCACCTTTCATAATATACTAGCTGTTGCACGCGACGTCGTCCGCGTCTCTTTATAAAATGTGGAAAACGGCAGTTTTGCTCGGAGGGGGCTAAAGGGAAGATATGGGGGGAGGGCGAGTAGCCTATGTTACTCTCTGATAATGTAGCTTAGGTGAAAGAATTTTTGAAATCGGTCCAGTAGTCTTTGGTTTGTTCATTACATACATTTGTATGGAAGGGATAAAGGGGGGAAGATGGGAGAGGGTGAGTAGCCTATGTTACTGGCTGATAATGTAGCTTTCTATAGGTGAAAGAATTTTTAAAATCGGTCAACTGTTTTTTGAGTTTATTCATTACAAACATACATTCAAATCTTTTATAAATAACACTCGAATCTAAAAGAAAAACTTTGTTTTGTTTATCTGAAATTCTCAACTTTATAAGTTATTTACCAAAGCAATCAAACCCAATAAATAACATTGTTACAACAGGAATATACGTAAAAATATTTATAAATTACTATTTAGAATCTAGAGGGAATACAGGTAAATTTCTGAATTGGAAGTCTGGTACAAAATAAATACAAACTCACCTCTGAATCCTTTGAGAATTACACTACACGCACACACTTCAAATCACAACATGCACGTTCCGAAAATACAACCACTTCAAAAGGAACAAAAGGAGATAGCCTGAAAGTAAAAATTTGGTTTTTCATCAAAACTGTCCTTTACAGAGCCTTGATTTTGGGGTAAGGGACGCGAATGATTGTCACTACACAGTCTACGTTCACGAGTATTGTAGGGGAACGAACGGCGAGACATACGCGCATCGGTGTCGACGCGTGGCGGTTGACTGAAGCGAAGTGAGTGAAATGAAGAAAGACGGACCCCGCCGCCCGCCCAAGCTCTTTGCCGCCGCCCAAGCGAAAAATGTTTGCACAACCACTTTAATACCCTGCAGCCAACCCTTAATACTGTTATTTCATTAATATGCAAATTTTTTAATGTTTTGATAACGTTTATGCTTCATAAGTAGTGAACACGCTTCAGCGCAAAAATGCGTGTCTATTTTTATGATTTCGACTATTATTCGCATTTCAAGGTAACATTTCAATTAGTCAATAAAAGCTGAACATCTAAACTAAACATAATTAGTAGTGGTAGAGCAAATTGCGTGTCGCAGTTTCGAGCCCGTTGGGTGAGTGGTTAGGGTGCTTGCCTTAATGCTCGATAGGGTTCACGGGTTTGATTTCCAGGGTTTCATCGATTTCCAATTAATATTGCTAATTACAATTAGCAGTGTTCACACTGGTCGAAATTTGACTATAATCATTTTGAAGGTGAAACACTGCCAAATATTTTATTGTCTGTACAATAACAACTAAAAATAATCAAAAACGTACTGAACTGTTTAGTTTTTATCTATTTATAATATACGAGTAGATACATTATGGTCTACATTAAATATTAATCAATATCCATACTAATATTATAAATTTGAAAGGAAATTTGTCTGGCTGTTACTTTTCCACGCCTTAACTGTTATTTTGACGAGCCCTTTGGATGAGTGGTAAGGGTGGATTGCCTTAAAGCTCTGTTCTAGTGTTCCCGGGTTCGATTCCCGGCAGGGTCAACTTTGAAAATGAACTTTTTAAATTTGGCTCTAGTCTGGATCTGGAAAGCAGTAGCAGGGCACACTGCTTTCGACAGTCATATAGGCAGTCCGTTTGGTGACAGTAACCACCACCCCCTTACAGAATACCACAGTGAAATAACAGTATGTGTTTTTGTGTTTTGGTGAGTGAGTAAGCGATGCCAGAGCCCATTTTCCTATCCAATCCCTTATCCTTAATCCTACTGTAATTGTAGGACCCTGCTTAATATATTTTTTCTAAAATAAAAGTAGCCTAAGGTACTTAGGCTATCTGCCAAAGAAAGTCCCGTCAAAATTGATCCAGCTGTTTCGGAGATTAGTCGGAACAACCAGACAGACAAATTTTTATTTTTATCAGTCTCGTGAAGGCTGAAACCGAGAAGGGGAGGAAGAACCTCGACTTGGCCCACGAGATCGTCGACATGTAAGCTGTGGCCTTCGCTGAAATCATCCCAGTTGTTCTGTCCGTAAATGGTTTGATCCCAGCCAGCCGGTTCTCTCTCGGGCCAGATGCAGAGAGCGGTGCTGCTCGATACGGCCAGGATAGTACGTCGATTTCTGTCCTTGTCGCCCTGAACCCCGACCGACTGTGCTTCTGTCGAGGGTAACACCGTCTCCCTCCCACTTAGGCTTTTGAAGGGGGAGACTATATTTTAGACAGTATTTCAAAATATTAGTATTATTATTACAGAAGATAGCGCGGTTTCATTTGCACCATTGACCTGCACCATTACAGGAGCAAATGAAACTGGTATGTATCGTTTCCACAGGGCAGTAGACATAATTCATCTGGGTTAATTAAGTATACCTACTATTCCACCATTAATAGAAATACAAGCGTTTTCTCTCTATTCCACGTGTGGTTGAAATATTAATTATTAATATCTCGCCTCTAGACATGAACTCGGACCTCCATAACATAACAAAAGGGAACATTATACCTACACAAATGTTGAATATCTACTACTAAAGTATAGGCGGAACAGAAAATGCACAATAATTTAAAACGGAAAAATTGCATTATATTCACTTTCACACGCACAAAACTCACACATTCAGGATAGACCGGGAGATGGTGACAGATTTTGAAAAGTGATTTCTTACAGGGGGGTTCATAATTAAAAAAAATTAAATGTTTGGGGGGTATGGCGGGTATTTTGGACCGTGGATACGGTATGATGTGGTGACTTTCGTAAAATTTTAATCATAAACAATTTTTTAAAAAAACAGCCTGTGAGAAGTAAAAAAATAATAATAACATTTTCAACAAAGTATAGCGGGCCTAAACGCCCACCGGATAAGTATGGCATATACTTAGCAAGTCCCGGATTCTTCGTTGTTTAAATACCGAAAAATTAAAAAAAATTGTTAGACACCCCCCAACACCTAGAGACACCAGAGAAATCATACATGTGTTCAATTTTATGTATAGTTTGGCAGGCAGGCTGACGACCACTTGATGGTATGTGGCTACCGTAGCCTATTTACATAAGCCTGACTTTAATAAAAGATCAAAGATTAGGAGGGAATACGGCAAAGGGTTCGGGCATTACTCGAAACGCAAAACCACACGTGCTGTTATTTTTTTAAAAGAGCGTGGTTCTTCCGCCTGACGGCTACCCAATTTAAAACTGTGATTATGAATTTATGACTTGATGAAATTATTGCGCTGAATTCACTTACGTATGTATTATATTTTAAATAGGTTTGCTTTTCAAACCTATTTAAATGTTAGAAAAAATATGAGTTGAAGTTTAGAGACCAAAAGTAAATGATGTGTTTTGATAGTGTTCAATTTATTTCATAAAATGTTGTATACGAAGGAAAACAATATATGTGCACATGATATGGAAAAACAGAGTGTTTTATTAAATTAAGATGATTGGATCCCAAAATAGAGTGTAGGCACAAAAGATCTCTCACATTTTTTTAAGAATGTGGACGATGTTCAGTCTTTTTTCAGACAGAAGCTTGTTTCATCGAGCCCTACGCTAAAGAATCGTTTCCAGCAAATGTTTATACACTACTCTTCTACGTTGAAGTTTATGTTGGTAATAAAATCGTTGGGATATCTCGGAAATTTCTATGAATGACACACTTTATACCTTTGAGAGAGAGGTAATCGTGAGAAACCTGAAATTAGCAAGATCTCTCCCACCTTCAGGCGAATTAATAAAAATAATAAAAACTGAGTATTAAAAATTACCAATTCTTGAAATTTGGCTCTGTTAAGGTTTCCGGGTTCGATTCCTTGCAGCGTCAACTTTGAAAATGAACGTGTGCTGTTGTGTCTCGGTGAGTGAGTAAGGGATGCTAGAGCCTATTTCCCTAACCCTTCCCAATCCCTTATCCTTAATCTTAGTGTAGTCGACAGCGCACTTGCAGCACCTGTGGCCTTGTTATAGGCGACGGTAGCCACCTACCATCAAGTGGAGCGTCAGCCTGTTTGCCGACAGCAACATTAAAAAAAACCGTTTGATGTCAAATCCGAGCTGTCAAACCGGTAAGTCGTTTCATGTTTGCAATATCGGGTAAGGATATTCTAGGTCTCGGCAAACAGAAAAATAAAGATGGAACGGTAATGTTGGCGTGTCGCGCTCACCACAACTATGATCGGAGAGTCATACTCAATCATACTTCAGTCGATCCCGCTTGCAGTTGTGTTCACAGTGGGTTGTAGTGTAGAACAGCTCCGCTGAAACAACTCGCAACACCGGCTTGTTCGTCATTACGAGCGGGGCCGACCTTACCATAAGGCAAACGGAGCGGCCGCTCCAGGCGCTAAGTCCCAGGAGACGCATCAGTGGTAAAGAAATATTACGTTGTGCAACCAGGGGACATTCCAACCCGCGTATGTAATTGACACTCGAGCGGAAGGCGAGGGTGGCAAACACGAGGGATGAGATGTTCTACTTTCCTCTCGTTTTTTTTAATTTTTATTAAAGATGGGTTTTCTCTTGACCAGCATCTATCCCTGTAGGAAAGATGAGGCTGACGATGGAGCGAGCTCACCCAGAAGATGCCTATTCACTCGAACCTTGAAAAGATTTGGGTTGTATAAGCTCGGAAATACAGAGGCTGGCAGGGAGTTCCAATCCTTAGCACTGCGCATTATAAAAGATGTTTTAAAGCGCTTGGTCCGAATTAGAGGAATTACATTCCGAACTACGTGTCGCACGTACTATTTTTTTTCTCATACCAGGCCTAATGACAATAAGAAAACTCAGAATATGTGTGGGGTCCAGGGGCGAAGGCCCGGTGAGGGTTGGGGTGGAGCCCTCATGAAAAGAAATTAATTATATAAATTAATTAACTATGAAAAACTCACTATAAATTTCTATTATTATAAAAATATCAATGTAATGTCTAGAAAAATATGTAGTTATAATTTTAAAAAATTATATTATACTAGCTGAGCCCGCAACTTCGTGCTTGGTATTCGATATAGCGCGTAACTTTTTTTTTTGTAAACCGATTGGAATGAAAAAACACTAATGGAACTTTCGGGAACCTTGCTACAATACATCACTGAAAACCGCATTCAAATCGGTTAAGCCGTTTCCGAGATTAGCGTGCACAAACTCACAGACAAACAGACAAAAATTCTAAAAACTATTTTTTGATCTCGGTAACATAAGTACAACGTGCACAATTGTTTTTTGAAAAAATATTTAATGTATAGACACGCCTCGTTTACGATTTTTTTATATATGTGTAGATATTATACCAAAATATTAAATGCAAAGTATAATATGCCTATAGATACTTAAAAATTATCACTATCACCCACTTTCGCTTTCAGTTAAATATTTCAATGTTTGGTTTCTTAACATTGGTTTCATTATATTTTATACATTCCATTCCATCTCATTATAAAAAAATAATTACAAAGCTATATAAACCTCCCTAGAGGAATGGCTGGCGAAGTAGCGTGGGGCCTTCACGTTCCGTCTGGTGCAAGTGCTCTTGGGGCATGTTTGCTTCGGGCGTTACCTTCACACGGTGGCCGTGAGAGAGCCCACGGTAGAATGGCACCATTGTGACTGCGCGGTGGACACTGTGCTGACACTTTGGTTGACTGCCCCGAATGGGCAGAGCAGCGCACCGCTCTGTCTGTCGTCGTGGGCACCAATCTCTCGCTGTCGATGGTCGTGAAAACGAAGGTCGACAGCGACCTCGCGTGGCAGGCGATCCTTACGTTTTATGAGTACGTTATGTCGCTCAAGCAAGCTGCGGAAAGGCAGAGGAAAGAGGATCCCTATTCCAGCCGATTCGCCAGAAGAGGCTAGGGCGCAGGCAGCTCACAAATTGTTACCGATATCTGCTAAAAAGTCATGATAAGAAATGATGCGTGAAATCATAATTGCCATACAGAATAAGGCTCCTAAATTGCAGTTTTCAATCAACAAATTAGAAGAAGACAATATGGCAACATCTTCTTGCTTACACGCACAATTGGTATGTATTAGGGACAAGAAAGAGGGGCGCCATAATTTGGATCTGGCTCCATCCTAAAACTTACCTCGAGCCGGTCCTGATTGCGAGTGATTTTAGCGGATTTTATTAATAAATTTTTTTTATTTTTATTTATTTATTTCTACGCTTACAACTATTTTTACAGGACTAAGCCTAAAGACAATAGTGTAACTATTAGTACAACTTACTTTATTTCTTACAACTGTAGCATATTATGAACAACGCCGACTTTGTGAAGTCATTCAGAGAACACGAAAACAAGTCAATGCTTTCCGCGACTAGGTTGAGGACACGCAGTGCGCGCCTCATAGGTGCCATGCCGAGCAGGTTGGTGCGCCCGCGCGGCACGGCCAGCAGCCGCGGTCGGCGCCGGCGCCACACGTACCTATCTGGGACACACAGGCTTACACAACTTAGCACCCGACTGTTGTATATTTTACCCTTAATTAATTTGAATAGGTATGTCGCCAGACTTAACTCTCTGCGCACCCGCAGCTCGTTGTAACCCACCATACCTAGTACAAATAGATTTGGGTACATCAGTGGGTAAAAAGGATATACACCATACCTCCTCAAATATAGAAATCTAATAAATTTATTCTGGATACGCTCCATCATATCATTATATTTAATTTCATGTGGAGCCCAGATGACTGCATTGGATTCGAGGATACTACGAACCAACGCATTGTACAAGGTGATAATCATCCCAATACTAGTAAAACCCTGGCAACGACGAAGTACAAAACCCAGCATTCTGTAGGCTTTCTTACAGACATTGACGATATGATCACGAAACTTCAAATCGGATGTGAACTTAACTCCTAAATCTTTAACTTCTGTTACCCTTTTTAATTTCATTTCATTAATTTCGTAATCATGGAGGATGGGCCTATGCACACAAGTAAAGGTAATAGTGACGCATATCGACGTATTAAAATACAACTTGTTAGTTTCGCTCCATGCGACCACTCGGTCTATGTCGCTTTGAAAGCTTTCACAATCTGCAACATTTTTAATAGGTAAATAAATTTTTAAGTCGTCAGCAAACAGTAAGCAGCTGGCGTTCTTGACTACCCGGGGTAAGTCATTGACCATAATAATAAATTCTAATGGGCCAAGATTGCTTCCCTGACTTACCCCAGATCTTACGAAATAGGGTTCCGACCTATAACCGGCGAACTCAACAAATTGACCTCTGTCCCTCATGTAGCTTGCAAAGAACCTTAATAGATGAGGAGTAAAGCCGACGCCGGCTAATTTTCTTAGTAGGATGTCGTTGTCAACGACATCAAATGTTTTTCGAAAATCAAAGTACGCAGCATCGATCTGCCCCCCCCTCATCTACTTCTGGTGTAATCTGAGTTACGTAGCTAAGCAAGTTACTGGTTGTACTGCAACCCGGTCTAAAACCATGCTGCGCGTCAGATAGCTGAGTTCGTATTAGGTTATAAATAATATTCTGCAACGCTGACTCAAATGCTTTAGCAGGGGTAGACAGGACTGCAACCGGCCTGTATCCGTCTACACCTTCACCCCCTCCACCTTTCGGGACTGGGACTACCCGGGTTATTTTCCACAAGTCCGGAAAGACTTCATCCCTCAAACACCTATTAAAAACGTGTAGCAACGGCCCGGCTAACACAAATCGACAATCTCTAAATATAAAAGCGGGGATGCCGTCAGGCCCGGCTGATCGCTTTGGTTTGAGCTTCGCCAGTGCTCGCATCACCTCGTCCTTATGCAACCTCTCGAGGTGTATTCTGGCCGAGCCACCTGCGTCGCCCGCCTCTGTCACCGCTGCATTCGTATTTAGTTCAGCAGGAACGATGCTATACACTGATTGAAAAAACTCGGCGAACTCTTTCGCACCGTTCTTCCCATCGAGTACCACACCATCCCTGCTTACCTTTCGAACATTTTTATGGTTAGTTTTTGACTTAATGTAATTCCAAAAAGCTTTCGGGTCCTCCGTTAAATGGCTTTGAACGCGATCCTGATGCTGTGCGTGAGCATTTTGGATCATGCTTTTTACTCTAGCCCTACACCTCGAGAAAGTTACATAATTCTCTTGCGATTTGCAAGCCTTGTATTTTTTATGAAGATCAGCCTTATATTTTATCTCGTGAATTAATTCAATACTGTACCATTCGGGATAAATGTGTTAATCGTCATGAAATTCCAAATACTAACGATATTATTGTATATATCGTTTAATATGTAACATAACATATATTACATTGTTTAAAATGTATTGTTAAAACTCTTTTGTCATAATTATGTGTTCTCCCACACTTGCTCGGAAATAGCTTCATTATTTTTAAAAAAGAATACACGATTATTTTCTGTTCGCACGCCGGCAATAAGTTTCAAAGCGTGACCAACTAGATCAGAAGAAGACGACCACCATTTTGTTTTATTCAAATTGGGCTATATTCCAGAGTTGTGTTCCAGCAGTCCTTCGGCCAAGGCTAACCTTGTATTAACCGCGGATACAATTAAGGATAAGGGATTATTGAAGGCTTAGGGAAATGGACTCTGGCATCGCTTACTCATTCACTGAAACACAACAGCATACGTGCTGTTATTTCACGGTGGTCTTCTGTAAGGGGGTGGTTACAGCCGCCAGACAGGCTGCCCAAATGACTTCGAAACGCAGTGTGCCCTGCCACTACTTTCCAGATCCAGGCCAGAGCCAAATTTAAAAAGTTCATTTTCGAAGTTGAGCCTGTCGGGAATCGAACCCGGGAACCCTAGAACAGATCGTTAAGGCAACCATCCTAACCGCTCATCCAAAGGGCTCGTCAAAATAACGGTTAAGGCGTGGAAAAGTAACAGCCAGACAGATTTACTTTCAAATTTATAATATTAATCTGAATATTGATTAATATTTAATGTAGATCATAATGTATATATATATATGTGTATAAATAGGTAAAAACTAAACAGTTTAGTACTTTTTTGATTATTTTTAGTTGCCATAAACAATAAAATATTTGGCAGTTTTTTTCCACCTTCAAAATGATTATGGAAAAATTTCGACCAGTGTGAACACAGCTAATTATAATTAGCAATATAATAATTATAATTTTAATGTTGTTATAAAAATTAAGTAATATTATAACAATAAAACAAAATTGAAATCAGTTGTAAGTCAATTTTTATTTAAAATATCTACACATTTTTTAATTTCAAATATACAAGAGTGATTTCGACTTCGCTAGTGTGTAATTTCGACGTTCTAATGCTAAATCTCATCAAACAGCTCATGCATCTGAAAACTAACAAAAAATATATATATAATTTTTTGGATAACAATAAACATGTGTTTACACACGAAAAAGAAAAAAAAACTAAAAAATAAATGAAAATATTTAATGTAAATAGTACGTATTCCTGTATTCTTTACGTTGTCTCCGTGGCTTTAGTTAGTAGTAATTGTAGGTGGCTGCATTTTATTGTTGGCGTGGAGTAGCCGAATGATTCTTGAGATGAAGTACAATTAAAAGTCGTCAAGAGTAAATAATATCGTAATACTTTTTTTTATATTAAGGTCGACAGATGGTAGGTGGCTACCGTCGCCTATAACACAAGCAACGCCAAAACTGCTGCAAGTGCGCTGCCGACTGCAGTAGGATTAAGGATAAGGGATTAGGAGTGGGTAGGGAAATGGGCTCTGGCATCCCTTACCCACTCACCGAAACACAACAGCACACGTGTTGTTATTTCACGGTGGTCTTCTGTAAGGGGGTGGTTACTGCCGCCAGACGGGCTGCCCAAATGACTGCGAAATTCATTTGCAATATTAGAACAGAATAATTGTTTTCAACTACATTGATGAAATATGAAGAATTTGTAATGTCTACGGAATTGTTTACATACCAATTGGGCTCAGGGCGGCGGGGCTAGCGGCACTAGGAGGGGCTCGCGAGGGCGCCGCGGGCGTCGAGAGGAGCGAGGTGGAGCCGCGGTGCGCAGCCGAGGCCTTCCCGGCCCCCTTCGACCCCTGGCTACCGCTCCGGCCCCTCCTCCCCCAGCTCCCTCCACGATCTCGAGGGGAGCGTCAGAGTCCAGTAGAAGAGTGCCTGAAGAAACAATACGTCTTAAATGTACAATTTAAGAAGTATAATGGTAATAACATTGTCAAGCTGGCCATACTAATTTCTGTATCACTTTAATTGCATAATTCTGTAATAATTTCCGATATGACATCTAAAGTGTTGGATAATATATTTCAGACACCGGACGTTTTATTTATATGGAATAGGAAAATTTAATTAATGTGACAATAGAAATAAAAGTATGTGTACATGTGCAAAATACTTGAAGAGCCAGAACCTCTTTGAAAACGCAAAAGAATAACGACTCTCCCAGAACGCTGATAACCGCTGTTCTGAAAGCGGATTCCTCGTTCTCTCGTTAGAGGGTAGAACGAGTCGCTGTCATCTCACTTGTTTACAAATTTCAGGACTAACTAGCTGAACCAGGCTAAGCTTCGCTGCAGTGTGTGCGTGGGGCGCGTACATGGAAAAGTGCTTACATAAATATGCAAAAATAATAGTATAAATAATTTAAACAAAAGTAGGCTTAGTTTCTCCTTATACCATTCCTATCTGCCAGTGAAAGTCCCGTTAAAACCGGTCCAGCCGTATCTGAGATAAACCGAAACAGACAATTTTTTTTTTTTTTCATATATTATATAGTAAAATAAAAAGCAGTTATTCTCACATTACAAACAGACACTTCAATTAACATTTTATGGATAATAAACGAGAGAGACAGTATACCTGAGATGAACGCGTGTGCAGCGTCCACTGTGGAGGTAGATGCGGTCGCGGGGGCGGGGACGGACGCGGACGCGGAGGCGGAAGCGGAAGCAACGAGGTCGCGCCGCGACAGCGAATGACGCGAGCCACGGGGACGTCCGCGACGCGATGCGCGCGCCCTTAGCCCCCACGGCGACGACTGCCGCAACGGGCCTCCGAACGCTATGATTAAAAACACATATTTTGATCACTTACATCACAATAGCACTATCTTATTTTTCACTTATTTATGTATTGTGCGTATTATGTAATGAGTAAGGGATATCAGAGACTATTTAGCATATACCTCATTACCTTTCATCCTGTCCAAGTGTGCAGCATGCCTACCCATCGACTGATTTGTCAACAGACTTTCCAAGAAACGAGTATTCACTGTTTTTTCAACCAATGTACCAACCACTGTTAAATTGGTCGACATAAAAGAAATGGAAATATCTGTCGTGCAGCGGATGGATTTTGGCGCTCAATTGGAGTCAAACACAGAGCAACTAATCGCCGCGCCGCAACTACTAGAGACGGCAGTAATAATATCCGTGCCGCCTCAAGGCGCATTTGGCCGCCAGTTCTATTTGTAGGTTGTGGAGTAAACATTACCCAAAAAAAAGAATGCCTCATTGTGCTGGTAATAATCTAAGTAAAAACGTGAATAAGCAAAATTCTCGTGTATCATATCACAAGTAATTAAATGCAATTTTTAGCTTTTAAAAAATGCGAGTCGAGATATTTTGGAACACAAAACCTAAAAGCCGTGCGTGTATTGGTGTTAAATAAACGGTAACGTCCCCCTAACACGCTGGATTTGTAAGGAAAGCGTTGAGACCATGCCCATCTCTATGAGGGGCTCTATTATTTACATTTAATTACAGTTTATATATGCTATTTTGTTCGATGACTTTTTACATAATCCCTTTGCTGTAGAAATTTTGGGACTTCTGATCAAAAAAACGCGACAAGTAGTTTTGGCAGTCCTCTCTTGATGTTAACCTGACGCTGCCTAGAGAATTCTGAAGATACAGAAACAGGTGGAAATCTTTAGGTTCTAAGTCAGGGCTATATGGCGGATGCATTAACACCTCCCAGCCTTATATAATCCTAGATTTTATCTCAAATACCTAGTTATATATGCTATATGCGAAAATACTTTTTTGCCGGCCTAATATAGTCATGTATAAATGTCTAATAGAGCTATTAAAGTGTACATCAAAATTAAATTAAAAATGCGTTTTATAAAATTTTAAATCCAACACTTTAAATGAATGTAAAATATATTTCATTTATTCCTTTGTTAATAACTATAAAAAAATATATTTCTTTTCTGTAAATTATGCAAAAACACTAATTTTTAGGAAACTCCGGACTGGGTGTGGGTGGTTATGATTGCGAATTGGTTTTAAAGAAGTGGCCAGTCGGTACTTACGGTTAGACATAGTTGACGAGGAAGGAGAGAGGTCTTCGTCTACTACGAGGCGGTCGTCTTCGTCCTGCCTAGGCGGGCTACCCCCTTCCGAGGCACTGCCTTCGCGAAACCGTTTGGCCTCGACCGGCGAATGTTGCTGCGACTAACAGATTAAATAAACTTACAATTCTTGTCACGTCTTTTATGAAAGTAAACAATCCCAAAACATTTAGCCAGTGTAGAATATTAAAAATGGATTTTAAAATAGGAACTTTTCTAATATAGGGACTTTTTCAGTACGAGTTCAGATGTACAGCTTCAACAAAAAACAAGCAATGATGACAGCTTGTATAAAATATCAATGTTTATTCGTAAATTCTATAACAGCTGAATAATGACACTGCAAAGCAATACAAGGCATAGGTAAACTTTGCTTATTTTTGTATGGAAATATGCATCGACGATCATATTATGATGGTCGCACTTTCATTTTGGTTTGGTTCAACATGGCAACTTTTAAATCTTATTTTATTTTATGTACAACAATTAATTAACTGTTTGTACTTATAGTCAATAAAAATCAAGTTTAATTGACTATCAATATTTAGTAATGCATGACATCCTTCAGGGGCTATATCTATTTCGAATTCCTCATTTATTTGTCTGTTATGAGGTATTTGAAAAATACTTACAAGAGGCAATAAATCAAATTTTCTTTTTCCTTCTCTCTCCTCCATTTTCTTCTCTTCTGTTTTTTGTCGATCTGGAACAGGAAAATAGCTTTATATTTATAACAATTTAACACAAAATTACATGTTTTTTGCTAAAATCTAATATAATTAATTTGTTCGGATTGAAATTCAGACAGGGTTGAAATATTTATTAATTAGTGTAATGTAACGTGGAAAAATGCGAGCGTACGAACAACGACAAAAGGCGGCGGTAAAATGTAAATTTCCAAGGCAGGTCAATTTTCAACTTGTACAGTTAGCGACAGTTTATATGTGTGACAAAGCTATGGATAAAGAGCATACTTACATTTGTACTCGATCTCCTCGTCGTCCAGAAGCAGCGAGACGACCTCCTTCGGCTTGAGCGTGTCCGGCCTGAAGTTGCCGCCGCTAATCACCATCCGCTGGATCTCGCTCTTCTCGCGGGCGCGCTGCATTATCCTCTCCTCGATGGTGCCCTTGCAGATGAGCCTGTACACCGTCACCTGTTTGGTCTGACCGAGTCGGTGAGCGCGGTCCATCGCTTGCTGGTCAACCGTAGGATTCCAGTCGGAATCGTAGAAGACGACCGTGTCGGCCGCTGTTAAGTTGATCCCCAGGCCGCCAGCGCGGGTCGACAGCAGAAACACGAATATGTCCGCTCGCGCCTGAAAATCAGCAACCATGTCTCGGCGCGCCGATATCTTGCTGGAACCATCGAGCCGCATGTACTTGTGTTTGCGGTGGCACATGTACTCTTCGAGTAGGTCGATCATTTTGGTCATCTGACTGTATATCAGCACCCGATGCCCTCTTTCCTTCAGCCGTTTCAGCAACGAGTCTAGTACAGTCAGTTTTCCCGCGTCGCTTACCAATTGATTCTTGTCTGAAACGTTCGGTTGCGACATTCATAAATTAGTTATTTTGATGGAACCTCAAGATTACATATCTCTACCTCCTCTGAGGTACAGGTATTATCAGATAACTCGATGCTTGTGGTACTCGATCGTATATTCCGATACTAAAATCGAAGTTACAATGTTAATGTAAACGATTAGAAAGATGCAAATGGATTTTACTGGAAGCGCGGTGTTCGTCGAGGAACTAGCTCGATATGTGTTCACTTCGAACGCTCTACCCAGAATGTTCGTCCGTTGTCCATTTACTATTCTCGATGGAATAAGGACAAATCACTATCCCCAGAACATCACCGTTGCTAGTTCCGCGGCAACCACATACAAGTTTTTTTGCTTGACGTTTCCAAAGATAGTTATTAGATGGCGAACCAATTACCAAACCCTTTATAACTTATGTTTAACGAGTCCTTTGGTCGAGTGGTTAAGGTGCCTGCTTTAACGCTCTGTCTCAAGTGTCCAAGGTTCGATTCCAGGTAGAGCCAAATTTGGAAATGAACTTTTCATGGTTGGCTCTGGTATCTGACGAGTAGTGTGACAGGACACCCTGCGTTTCAGTCATTTTGACAAGTAACCACTCCTTTACTACAAATAACTGTAAATAACCACTCCTAACTACAAAAACACCCAGTTTTATGGGACATTGTAAATATTTTTCTAATTATTTCATGTATAATAAATAAATAAATAAATAAAATAAACAGCAAGTGTGTTTGGGTGAGTGAGTAAGAAATGCCAGAGCCCATCCCCATCCCTCCTAATCCTTAATCCTATGTGGCGTTGCTTGTGTTATAGGCGACGGTAGCCACCTACCATTAAGTGGACAGTCAGCCGGTCTGGCGACCTTAACAATTTTAGTAAGAGCCGCGGGTCAACGGTGAACCAGTCCTAATCCTGTGTCCTTCATGAAACGGAAACAAGGAAAAATGTGGTTTATCGTTGAAGTGATACCTGGCACTTGCAGCGGAGCCCATCCGTGCACGGGGCGCGCTGCCGCTGCCAGCCGCGTGATGGTCGCATCGCCCTCCGCGTTTTCCGCGTGCCGGTGTCGCGTTTCATGAAACGCGTGTGACCGTGACGCGGCGAAACACGCGCGCGTCCCGCACACAACCTGCGGCACAAACACATTCGTTCACACCGTTCACACTCTTTGCGTCGGTTCACACCGAAAGGAGACGCGGCGCCCTTGTTTTAAATGTACTTATCAACCCTTATCAACATTATATCTTCTAACCTCCCCAACTCTGATAAATTTAATTTAAAAACAAAAAAAGTTATGGACATTTTTATGTAAAACAAAATTCTCTACAATAATTGTAGAAACTTCTTTTCTAACTCTTACCATTTTTTATAATTTGGGAAATATCACCTATTTTTATGATTTTTCATACTTCTACATATAGCATTCATCGATATTTCATATCTTCCAGAAACATATATCAAAAATGCCGCTGAGGGACTCAAATTTTGATTTGTTAGTAAATTTGTTGGACTACTAAGACAAAAGAAAATTTTAAAGTATGTAAAACTAAGAATAAAGTGGATTTCAGTTTGACATTATTGTTAAAATTTTATGAATTAAGTTTTTTCATGTTTTAATAAAAATATACGTAGTCAAATCATAACTTTTGAATTTAAAATGCTGGTCCCAAAAATATTTATACAAAAATGTGAGTTTCAAACTACTGAAAAATTTCAATATAACGCGGGCACAGCTTTTCTACATTCGTTTATTTTAAAAGTGAAAACGATTTGAATTAGCTTCACGGTAATTATTACCTTCGGTTGTGCAAAAAACAACACTGCGGGAAGGGTGGTCCGCATACCGGCATGCACGACAGGCGGTCGCTCCACGTGCAGGAATTCGGCGCATTCCGCCGACTGTACCGAACAAACGCTATTCTCTTCAGACTTTATTTCGCTTATTACGTCTCCCTGAAAAATTCAATTCACAGGGTTCACAATCGTTACATAATGTTTTGCTAACAAGACCCAATACTGTATGATCATTTCTTCGATTAGTTTAAAGATTTCTGTCATCTATAACTGCAACGCACACCCAACACTACTAACCAACAAGTCTAGAAAGCTGACATTTGGAACACAGGTTGATTTTATAACGTAAGCATCCGCTAAGAAAGGATTTTCGAAAATATTAACTTCGTGCGAAGCCGGGTGCGGGTCGATAGTATGCAAGATACAAACGCGTCTCACTACATCCATACGTAAATAAAACTAAGACCCATTTCCTGCCCTATCCAATCCAAATATATCATGATCCTTCAGCCTTATTACGCTTTACTGAATTCAGCTTATCGATTTTTTCGTTCCCTGTAGTGTTCGGGAGTGAATAAGGGATGCCAGAGCCCATTCACCTATCCTTTCCTTATACCTTATTCTATATCCTAACAAGGTCGGCAGTGCACTTGCAACCCCTATGGCGTAGGCGACGCTTGTTGACTTTGTCTACATTTATAAAAACCAGCCTTCATAAATTGTCTATGTATTTGATAAAATGTGGACTGGTTAAGATTTATTTGTATTGAGCTTGAATTTAAGCCATATGTCACTAATGCCAATGGTAATGCAGCCTCCTCGGTGTATATGTCCATAATTATAACCGAGAGGAAAATTATTATGAAAGCGTTAAGTTAAATTCACAAAAAAATATGCGTGTCATTTGTTCCCTAACAATTCTATTTTTAGATATTTTTTAAGTACTTGAACCGGTCTTTAACTATTAAAATAAATTTTAAAATATTTGCGTTGTTAAAAAATATTTTTGTTTGAAAGTCACTGTGTACTTTGACGTGCCTCTGTGTACCATATTATTTTAATTAAACAATGTCGTCAATATTAAGACCGATGCAGTCAAGGCCTGCAACGCTGGTCAAAAGATGCCATTTGACACAGACTGTACTCGGAATGAACATTTTAAGTACGCATGTGTTTCGTGTGCATATAGAATGAGTATTCCAACCTGTCCGTCGGCGTGTGTGTGAGCTTGTACGTTGCGCATGCGCATAGCCCGATGCTCCGCCGTTTCGGGCGTATAGTGGTGCAGGTGATCCGTGTGCAGGTATACAGGCCCACCTAACAAA
Source organism: Bembecia ichneumoniformis (assembly GCA_910589475.2). Classification (NCBI taxonomy): domain Eukaryota; kingdom Metazoa; phylum Arthropoda; class Insecta; order Lepidoptera; family Sesiidae; genus Bembecia; species Bembecia ichneumoniformis. The sequence goes on along the minus strand of OU342538.1, from coordinate 6,922,286 downwards.
ACCAACAACCAATATACGACTAGCGAAAATAGAACTACGACTTCACAAAGAAATACATATTGCCATGAGAGTTTTAGTTTCAATGAATGTTTAGCGAGTCATTCACCAAAAGTTCCATTCAGTCACGGTCCGTTTCATTCTTGAGGTGGGATACAAATTATATTACATTCCCTGTAATGACGTACCATTTATTAACACACCAATTAAAAAAAGTTTGTTGAAATTGCCAATGGATTTCATCAAACCCATTGGATGAGTGGTTAGGTTGTAACGCTGTATCTCAGGATCAACTTTGAAAATGAACTTGTCAAAGTTGACTCTGGCCTGAATCTGGAAAATATTGCCAGGACACACTGCGGTTAGCAGTCATTTGGGGAGCCCATCTGGGAGTAGTGATCAACCTTATATTATTATATGACTTCTTATAGAAGACCACTGTGATACACACAGCTAGTGATATATAAAGTCAGTTTTTGTGTATCTGTGTAGAAATAGCATTGAAAGAGGAAACTCATAAAAAATCATACCATTAGTCCAAAGAGGGTCCACAAACAGTAGATTAGTCCACAACTCGCTGTCGTGTTTCCGCTGCCGCAGATTATCGCCGTCAGGACAAATCAACAGCAAGTGTTTGCTTTGGATAATATCGTCCTGTGGCTTCATTTCTGTCTCTGTCTCACATTGATTCTCGGAAGCATCCTTTGAGCTTGTACGATTTCTTCTGAACCACCAATACTGGCGATGACGCAATTTCTCATACGTTTCTGAACATCGCTCTATATGGTTCATTCTGTAATATAAGACCATTTCTCTCATTATTTGCTTGGATTTATGTTCACTTGGATTTATGAGGATGTTTTTAAGTTATTTATCGAAAATTTTTATAGTAAAATAGTAGAATTGCTTGTCGGCAATTTCAAAGACAGATTCATTCTATAAGTAAATAATACATAAAAACATTGTTGTGTTATATTTAGATTCCAAAAATCTAAACTAAATACATTACTTAAACACAAATTTAAAGGCAATTGATCGTGACTATCCATGATACGGCGTAGGCGTGAGTATTGGGGGAGGATTACAATTATAGCTAAATATCATGAAATAACAACTTTACAGAAGACCACCGTGAATTAACAGCATAACATGTGCTGTTGTGAGCAAGGAATGTCAGAGCCTCCCTTACCCTTAATCCTACTATGGTCTACAGCGCACTTTTAACACCTATGGCGTTACTTGTGTTACAGATTACGGTAGCCACATACCATCAAGTAGACTGTCAGCCTGTCTGACGACCTTGACATGAGAAGGGTAAAATAAAAACAAGAAATAATTGAAAAAGAACTCTTAAATTTGCTAGCGCCAGCTATTGCCGATCATCAGAAAATAGTTGAATGAGACATTATTTGTGTTAAATAAACAAATATTTCTAGATAGTAGTAGAATGACTTACGTGTACAACCATCCGCACACCATAAGTCTGTACAACTCCATAGGAGACACATCAATGAATCTCGTGAAAGAGAAAAACGTATTAATTTCTTGTTGAACATACTCAGGTTGCAATATAGACATCTTATTGTAGAGCAAGTGTCTTTTGGATGGTATTATTCGAAATAGGATTCCGTCTTCGGCGATCAATTTTGGCATATGATAATCGTCGAGATGCATTGCAAATGGCGATCTCACGTCGCGTCTTTCAAACAGTTCGGGGTGGTTGCAAACCTGTCAGAAGAGACAAACCTTTTTACTCAAAACTAGCTGAACCCGGCCATGCTTCGCTGCGACGACGTGCGCGTTGGGGGCCCGCCTTCTTTGACAAAATCCGTGGTAACTCGGCAAATATAACTAAGATATTCATGAATTATACACATAAACCTTCCTTAGAAATTCCTCTTTCTATAGATACAACCACGGTGTGAACGGTTGTTCACGACTTTCCGAAATAAGCGCATACATACAGACAGACAGACTTTATATCGTGTACTGAAGCCGAAAACTCTATCCTTGTTTAACTTTGATCCTATTTTAACAACTTTTTTTAATGAAACCCTGTAATGATAAACTCTAGCAACATCTTCTTCAGAATATACAAATGGGAGCAGCAATATGCCATTTACAGGATATACATACAATATTTGTATAAAAAGTAGAAGAAATATGGATGATTTAATTTTTTTTTTTAAATAAGAAACATCTTTTGCGGCGGGTGAGGCCGGCTGTTGACGTGGCCATGTCAACATGGAGACTATAATATGTATAGTCGTTGATTTTAGTTGTAGATTTCAATGTAAATTTTGATTGTTAAATTAAATTGCCTTTTATAAACCAATCGTTTATGCATATTTTCTACATAAAATAGTGTTTTTATGTCTCACATCTGCTTGGCGTCCCGCGAAGGCAATTTTTTTTTTTTTTTCATCTTGTACAAGTGTTTAACTACTGTCAAATAAAATTAAACAAAACCAATCTATCTAAACAAAGGTTGACATCTGCGTAGTAGTACCTGTGTCAAAATAACGCAAAAATTGAAAATCAAAATGTATTACCAGTTTTTTAAATAATTCATCGCTAAATAAATTAATAATAAAATATGTTAATTATAATTTTTTCCTCCTATCTTTAACATTTTCATGGTTGAAGCAGTGAATCACTTTTCAAGAAATTTTGTATGCAAATTCCTTAATCTCAGGTGGAAGACTTGACTATCTATTAATAATAAGCTATTATACAAATCAAAAAATACATAAACGTATAGCTTAGTGAAAAGCTACAATTTTCTATATACTTACTTTTCTAAATTGCATCACTAAATTCAACAAATTTGATGTGAAATTTTTATCGACATTATGTCCCGACTCGGCTCCAACTGAATAGTGAAGAAGTTCTTCTATTTTTATCTTCTGTTTTAATGCTGAAATATTCAGAACACATACATTTAAGAAGTCAGAAAAAATATAAACGGTTAAAATATTAAAACTTCCATGTTTGTCTTAAAGTATTTATGTCATTTTTGCTTTTACTCTGCTTCTAAAGGTCAAACCGTGATGATACATAGCTTATAAACTTAGGGTACCATATTCAAAAAGATTTTTTTTAAATCCGACTGGTAGTTCCAGAGTTAAACGCATTCAACCGTACAAACGACTCGTCAGATTTATTACATTATATATAGATTTTCTATGCAATTTGGAAATTCAGCATACACTGAAGACAAAAATCGCTTAATAAACACTGTTTTAATAAGCACGTATGTATAGATGAAATAAGAAATTTTGAATATTTTTTTAAAGTTTTTATACATATTTAAACAATTTGAAAAAGAAAAATCGGATTGTATACAATTAGATATCGACTGACTATGGAACATTCTGAAAAAAAGCGTTCGCGCCGGGCCGAAAGTCTCGAACGTCGCACCCTATCGATGGTAGCCACTAGTGTCAAAGGAAATTGGTCCTTATGTTTACAACATAGAGTTTGAACAGAAATAGCATTCCCGAATTTTCAATGGCTTATTTACGACCTTGTTTAGATTTTCTGGAAAACTCAAAATACATCGAGGGGTTCGACGCCAAGTATAAATAAGAGAGCAGGTGGGCGAGATGAGTTAGTGGTTCGACAACCAGCGATACGAAAGCGATTCTTCGGAGCTTTTGCAGAGTTATCTGCGACAGTGAACCGGCGACACATTAAGGGAATTATTGACGACTTTTGGCAAGTTTAACGGTTTCATCAGACAAGTTTAGTGATTTGTCTGATCACTAAACTTGATTGGATTGGTTTGATTGGAAGTCGTCTTGGTTTCTGAAAATAAATCGTTCGTTTCGCCCTTATACGGCATTTTAACTCACCCCGCACGTAACAATACTATGAAAAACTCCTCGATTAGAAATCTTACCTATATACAACAACTTCTGCCTTATGGTTAGTGGACAATGCACCATAATTTCAATTTTATCAGATAACTCGTTCTCCACGTCTTTCTTTATTCGACGCAACATGAATGGCTTCAATATCATATGAAGCCTCGACAAATGCTCTGAAACAAACAAGCCATTCAACAATCAATTTTAAGCCACATAAGGAATAACTACATTTATCCAGCTCATTTCAGCTTTTGTCCATAGAAAACATAAGTTTTGTATGGAGATGCCTACGCGTCCGTCCAGCTTTCTGAATCTATTCAGCTTTCGCGCCAAACAGGCGAAAATGAGGACAAGTGTGTTTTGTCATTCGAATGCTAACGCGCGTTCAGCGCTGTACGCTCATCGTCAAGATATGATTTTCAGTGATTCTCACTCATTTAGCTCTGTACGCGGCTGATAGACGCAGTTCAGTGAAGATAGGCGATGACGGAACTGTATGTGTAACCAAAATAGTCAAGCGAAACACGAATTGACCCGAATAAATGTAGTTTCAATTAACAACTTAATGGTGATTTACATATATACCTCGGCTTAGAGACTAATGACAATCAGCAGTAGATGGCGCTTAATTTATTCGAGCGTCAATTTTAAGTTTATAATGCAAAATTTTCGACACTAGTTAGATTAAAAACAGCAATGATTTAAAAAAATATATATTTCATTTTAAACATAACAAAAAGAATGAAATCCTAGAATTTAACCCTGTATTCACGTTTAAAAATAAATAACTGTTTCACTGTTCCAGAGCGCTGCCGATCTTCATAGGACGAAAAAGGGGACCTGACCAATGAATTATTCCAGAGAGAAGATACAAATATCAAGACTTACTTTCGTCAATTGTACTTTTGTTTTCCGCATGACTCTCAATGTCCTTCGAGAACCACTCGTTGAACTCCTCGTGAGAGTCGAACAGTGTGGGCATAATGAAGTGCAGTAACGCCCACAACTCCGCCATACTATTCTGAATTGGCGTACCTGAAACATAACATATCGTCTCCTAAATCCTTTTATTGCTATTGTGGATGAAATATCTAGAAGTATTAGAAATGTAAAAACTATTAACAATCCCCTTGGTCGAGTGGTTTAGGTGCTTAACGTTCCGTCTCTTGGCCAACTTTGCCTTTTCATGCTTGGCTCTGGTCTGGATCTGGCAAGTAGTGGTGGGACACACGCATACATTTGGGCAGCCCGTCTGGCGGCAGTAACCATTCCACCGTGAAGTAACAGCACGTGTGCTGTAGTGTTTCGGTGAGTGTGTAAGGGATTCTAGTGCCTTCCTAAAGACTTAATTAATCCTACTGTGGTCGACAGCACACTTGCAACACATGTGGCGTTGCTTGTGTTATAGGCGACTGTAATCACCTACAGTTAGATCGTACAAAGTAGCGTAAGCGTACAGTAAGCGTTGCTTGTTTCGTTAAATTATCGTATAAACATGGAACTGAAAAAGAAGTAACAACTAGCTGTATCTCATTAAAATGCATATTGCGTTTTTCAGCCATAAAAGGGGCAGTTTGACTGGCACTTATCAAACCTCATCCAAAAAACACTATTAAATGAAACAAATGTATATAAGGACATCATTATCATCATCTTGTATCTCCAATGTTGGATAAAGACATCTCCCAAGGCTCGCTACCACACACGACCCTCTACCCTTCGCATCCGACCTGAAAAGCATCGCAGGAAGCGGATCGATATCTAAGGTCTGCCAGAACTAATTTGCCTATCCTCGCACTATCCCATGCTATTTATCGTATCATTACTATTCTCCCCTAGCATTGTACGTGTTTTCAGGTGAGGGTGGCCACAACCACTATGGAATGAATTAATTTAGTTTTTGAAAAGAATCACTCACCAGACAACAGAAGTCGATTTCTGCAATTAAAGCCAAGTAAAAGCTTCCATCGCATGCTGGCGGAGCTTTTGATGGCTTGAGCCTCGTCGAGGATCATGTACTGCCAGGAAACTCGGTTGAAATATTTAAGGTCGGACACTACGATCTGATACGAGGTGACGACCACGTGAAAGGCCGCCTGTCGAGTGTGAAGGTCTTTGCGCTCCCAGAACTGTCGGAGGATTTTACGTTCGCTCGGACTACCCCAATACGGAACCTAAAATCAATATTTCAATGAAATCATTGTAAAAACTGAACGTTAACTGAGAACAAACGTAACTTTACAATTCATCAAACAAGCACCATAAAAAACACCCCATAATTTCGTGTATCCTTCGATTTTGAATCGTATTAAGTTTAAGCATTGAGTTTTCAATCAACAGCAATTTCTTAGAGAATGACATATTTGTTGTGTTCTCAGACATATCGCCGACATCAGAAGACGGCGTGAAAGTTAATTGTGCCCACTAAGCTAGGCAGGCGCCTTGTATGTGACCATTGTATACTTGTACACAAACGTAGCTCCTAACTCTTCAAGTTTGGTACCTTACAGTGTGGCCTTAGCCTAAAGCATTCATCTGGTTAAAAATATTTATAATTGCCTTATAAATGATATTTATTTCTATTTTGAGTGAAGTATAAATATAAATAAATTATAATTTATACATTTAACTGTAAAAAGTAATAAATCTAGGTAATTAATATCATAACATCCCACTGACATTATGATGTCCGAATTTTCTTCAAGATAAGAAGGCGTGGATTTTAATCTATCACGCTCTATCACTGCAGATTGGCAGAACCTGTATATCTTGTTAATCAACAAGTAAATATTATTTCCAAACAATACATTCAAACAAATACAATTAAAGTTGCAGAACGGTTCGGAAATTAAGTGTATCATTTCGGTATCCATCAAGCGTACGACTGTTTTTTATCACTGTTTGAAAGCCCAGTTCCGTCTTATTTCGAGGCTTTCATTTATATTTAAAAAACACATCATTTGCATCTGCAACTCATTTTTATTACTCTATGTCATTGTACCATTAACTACTTTCAACAACAATAAAGTTTGTTGTTATGTAACATTAAGTATTTTTGATTATTAAGTATAATAAGTATATAATAATAATAGCAATAAGTATGAGTATTTTTATTGTTTGAAGAAGAATGCCATTTCTAAATTTCTTAGCAAATGTAAGAAACTAAACAAGTCACCCAGTCTGGCAACAGTAACCTCTCCCTTAGATAAGACCATCGTTAATTAACGGCACAGATGCTGCTGTGTTGTGTTTCGGTGAGTGAACAAGGCATGCCAAAGTCCATTTTCCTATCCCCCTTATACCGTATGCAGCGCATTTGCAAACCACCTGGCGCCGCTTGTATGTATAGATGAGGCCATTAGCCACCTTACATACAATACTTTTGTAAGAAAAGTTTTTCATGGATATTATTCGGGTTCACACTGACATACCACTTTGAAGTCGGGCACGAATCTCTCCATCTCCTGCTGCCAGTTGTGCAGAGTGGAGGCAGGCGACACCACCAGAAAGGGGCCCCAAACGCCGAGTCTTTCAGCCACGTGGCATAGGAACGCTATGCATTGCACCGTCTTTCCCAGACCCATCTCGTCTGCTAGGATGCCACTGATGCCCTATGTTTTACAAGTAAAACTCTATGACAGTACTATGGGTGACTCCTTAAAGTGATATATAAGATATTCTTGAACAACTACAAACCTTTTTCATTGTTCAATTTCATTTTATGAAATTTAATAGTGTAAAATAAAAAATTAATTTAAGAAATAATTTTAAGTTTCAAACCTAAAATAAAAATTTACACAGTGCTTCGTCTTTTTATTTCAAAATAAGATTGTAGTATGTACAAAATTACAAAAAAATTAAGTATATTCTTATTTTAGCGGTATGTTACAGACATGGAAACAGGTATCTACACTTTGAAGGAATCATTAAATTTCTAGACTAGAGTAGAAGTATTTCTGCTTCTACAAATAATGTTTATTATAGTGTCATATACGTCGATATTCCATCGACAGTCATACATTAAAACATATTATTCTTTATTAAAATAAAATAAACTTAATATATATGTAAAGAAAACCACTTCACTCATTTTCTTTATTTTAAATTTGAATTTACCGCGCTTTCTTTACATTTGAATTTGCCGCGCTTTCTTTAAGTTTGAATTATATGCCTACGAGATGTTACGACTGACAGTAAGGAGATAATAAGAGTGGGTAATTAGAATTAATAAATTTGCTTTGCTATAAACTTCCCTGAAAGATATAAAAGACGTAAATAAAGGCTTTGAATGTTGTTTCTTCCTTATTTCAGGTGAGTGAATTTTGTAAAACTGAAAATGTACTTTGTTAAATAATAATTGTAAAATCAGTGTAAAATACATATTGTAAATAAATCTTCCTTATTTCAGAGAAACGCAATCACGCCTTCATTTTCCTAAACTGTTCAAACTTAAAAACACCATTATATATATATAACATGTTCGCCTGCCTTTTATAGAAGAAAATCACATCATTCCAGACCTAGGTCCATCACATAAAAAGGAATAAGCCTGAGGATTACACAACCTTCACTATTTAATTAGTCTTTAGCTTAGCCATTTAGGTGTAATTTTATCTAGTTGTAAATCGAATTTTCGCCCAAGTTAAATAAAGCATGACTGGTGAAAATAAATAAATATACCTGATCGTACAAGTTAGCAAGCCAGTTCATCCCTTTAAGCTGGTAACCCTTGAGCGTGCCGCGAAATATGTCGGGCTGATCGTAGTCGCCGGGACGGCGTACTTCGGGTCGCGGGTCGTCGGATTCTGGGTCGTCAGGTCGCGGTTCGTCGGACTCCGGGTCGTCGGGTCGCAGGTCGCATGCGCCTGCTGCTTCATCGAACAGCTGTGTTCGCTCTCGGTCCGCGCGAAAGGCTTCACGTGCATTGTGGGAAGCTTTCGCTTTCATTTCTTCGCTATACAAACACAGGAACTTTAAATACAAATTGAAAACAATTTGGAATTTTGGACATTGCACGCGCCGCATAAAGTTTAATTTTACATTAAAACATATTTAATTTTCAGTTCTTTTTGTTGGATGTTCTTTTTGGATTTTGTCAGTTTATTTACATATGGAAGATGTTGTACCTGTTTGAAAAATGGCCTAGGATAGACTATAAACCACTCCTGTAATCGCCACAAGCAACAATACATTGGCGTTGAGGCGTTCCTTATACAAACTATACTAACATAAATTTTCTTATAAGAGCTGAATCCTTTACACACCTGTCATAGTTATCGATGGCGGCCAGTCTTGGGTCTCTGTCTTCGTCCAATTGTTTTAGTATAGAGTCTGCGCCGGTGTCGCCCTCTACGGAAGTATTTATTTTTCTCTGCATGAAATGAGCGTACAACTCAGTCTGGGTTATCAGGAAGTTCAGTTTGCGACGTTGCCTCTTTGCTTCCATTAACTCCACATCCATCTTAAAAAAAAAAACAATTAAATACAAGTAATGTTTATTTGAATTACATTTCATTTATGCCTGAGACTTCGTCCGCGCCCCTTTTTCTCATCCTATCGCTAATAAACTTCACAATATCACCCCTGGATATCACCACTGGGCTAATCTGAAGAAAACCTGAAAATTTCATCAACATCGGTTAAGTGGTTTTCGAGTCCATAGAGAATATCTATTTTTATATATACGTTCACAGAATACCACCATGAAATAACATGTGTACTGTTGTGTTCTGGTCAGTGAAAAGTGGATGTCAGAGCTCATTTCCCTATCCCTTCCTAATTCCAGGTGCGCTGGTCAGCAGCGCACTTGCAGCACCTGTGGCGTTGCTTATGTTATAGGCGACGGTAGCCATCAAGTGAACCGTCATCTCCTATCTGAATACAAATAAGTAAAAAATTGAAATTAAAATTTAAGTTAAAATGTAGCGTAATATATAAAAAAAGTAAAAATTCGCTCGCTCAATTCCTTCGCGCGAGTTTAAGCAATCGCGTTATGGGAAATGGACCTTATATAAAGTCATTGTAGGCTTAATAGGTATGTACTTGATACCTTCCGCTGTTCTTCGGCTTCTCTCTCCAATCGGCGTCGAGTTTCCCGCTCTGCTCTGTCGTAGCGTCGCCAGTACGCTTGCATTTCGCGACTCAACCGCTTGCACCTCCACACAGTCTCCTTCATGTTCTTCTGAGACTGCATGGCCACGTGTCTCCAATGCTTACAGCACAGTGTCGCCAGCCTCTTTCTTTGCAGCATAAACTCTCTATGCGTCGCCGCCCGTGCTCTCTGCACTTTGCCCAACTCCTTCTTCACTAGAAGTTGCCAGTGGCGACGTCTTTGAGCCGTCAAAGCCTCTGAGCTCTTCAACGAAGACATTTTTTTACGACCTCTGAAAAGTTTACTTTTTATAATTAAAATGGACGATCGCGGGAGCTTTGAGTTGATCTTGGAAAATATTGGCCGATATCAGTCGATTCGGGATTTTTATTTGATGACATGATTCTGGAAACTTCTAATAAATGTTTATCTCAAACTATTGTTCTTATTGTTATTTTTAGTAAAACAAATTATTAAGCATTATAATATGTTAAGTTTTACGACTATTCTCATCTAGTGATTTTGGATAAGATGGCCATATCTAATAGATATTAATCTCAGGATGCTGTTACCGCTACTCGTAAGAGGCAGTACTTTTCAGAATTATCGCCTGGATATAAAGGGTTATAATGAACCATAATTTTTTATTGTAATTGTAAGGGCTATAAAGCCGCATTTATGACCGAAAGTGCCTCATATTTCCATAGAAGTCTCTTAAAAATCATGGAGAGAAATTTTCTCATATCAAATGCAATGTTGCCAAACACAAAAAAACTACGTTATGATGAAAAAACAATTTACGCAAAAGTGTTCATTCCCAGATATTAAAAATTTTAATTGTGGTTAATTTCAAGTGGCTATTTCCAGAAATTTATTGTGCTTTTGTGCCTACGTAAGTGTATCTAAAATCTATGTCAGGCAATTTAATTGTCAAAGAGTTTTTATTCAATTTTGAAAATGTTTCTTTGACTATCCAAGAGAGTGTCCAATTATTTGAAAGTAACCTATTCCATGAGAAATCCACTTTTAAATATCGTAAAAAAATTAAATATTGTAATCCTCATTTATTATCCAAATAAATAAAAATGAATGTGTTGCTAGGCTCAAAACTCGAGAAGGGTTGGACCATTGTGGCAATTTTTTTTTTCTTATATTCGTTGAAGTTCTTATGACAAGAAAAATCGGAAAAGTTGCTTGGAGAAAAGTAAAACGGGCTACCTTTGTCTTTTTCCCATCCATTAAAACATTTCAACCAAAAATTTACGACAAACACATTATTAAATTTCACATCATTTGACAACTTTTAACTTTTGACAGAATGACATTTATCGGGTCAACTTTTGACAGAATGACGGTAGATAGGATAAGATCCTCAGTATGCCTCGAGCAAAGATGTTTTTTATGTTATCATCAGTCACAGTGAATTGACTGAAATCAATCAAATTAAACACTTGCAGATTAATTACCTAACTCCAGGCCTCTCTGGTGTAGAATATTCAACTGTGTTATTCTTGTCTTTTGAAAGCTGAATTTGTTCTTCATAATCAATCATATCAGACTGAAAAGAAAAAAATATATTTTATCAGTTTACAATTGCCAATCACTTGAAAAATCAAATATGGGGATAGATGAGGATGGTAATTCTTTGTTAATCGATAATTCTTGATCATTTACTCTCTTACACGGCGACGTAGATACTCTCTTACAACGATAAGAGGTAATTTTTTTTGTTTGATTTTATAGTAATGTGAGAACCTACATATCCAATTTAAAGCGTATTTTGAAAAATATTTAGAATGGCCTTTCGGAATTGACTTACGCTATATTTTATCATGAGTAAATTCTTTGTAAAGCATATAAACTCAAAGAAGGGAAAGTTAAGAAAGGTCCTTTCTTTAGGTACATTCTATTCTTAGAAGTGAATGAGTATGATGTGTCTATGATAAAATATAAGGTAAGAAAAGATTATATTGTAATCTTTATTACAAATTTTAGATTAAGAAATTGGTGTCAACAACCTAACAAATAAAAATGTAATCCAACTTGTATTTTATATATCTTTCCTAATGTGTTTCGCTCCAACAAAGTTTATTCTCTCAATATTGAATTTATTTTTAAATACTTACAGCATTATTTCCATCCCGGATGCGGCCACGTCTACTTTTTGCTGTGCCCCTGGTACACATGGTGCCCCGTTCTGACGGTCTACCTCTACGGCCTCTGGAGGTAGAAGGTGGCACTGGCCTATAAATTTGTTGTTCCGGATACCGGTCCACATTGGACAAAAGTCCGGCACCATAATACATGTATCGAGAATTCTGGTGACAAAAGAAACTAATAAAACACAAAGAATTTTGTGTAGCTAGTGTCGAAATTTTATCCTTGCCAGGAAGAAAGTGTGGCTTTTAGGACTAATATGCTCACAGAAACAGTGATAAGGATATTAAATATAAAAATCTTAATATTGATTATAATTTTTATTACTTTAGATAACTACAGTGGAAACCAATCATCGTTATAATGTTATAATCCCATCACCTAATTCATATTGCCTGCCCATCTTTCACTCGGTCTGCTCTCTTTATTATTAACAAGAGATCATACCTTGCTTCAAATGTCCATTTCTCTGAACAAATAACTCATTTAAATGGATAGACAATATAGAGAGGGTGAAAGTAAGATAAAATGAGTAAGACCCATAACATAGAGACAAATTTTAATAGAAAAGGCTATGGGAGGATTCTTTACCAAAGGCTAAAAGATCTAATATAAATTTTATTACAATTATTTGTAAAGTTAACGAACTCAATAGCTAATTAATAAATTTGCCATCATCAAAAAGTGTGCAAAATCGTAATCCTAACCAAACTAATTCTATGTACTAAAGTAATATCTTATGATAAGATATTGAGAATGTTCAAAAATTTATTTGTTATAAATACAAAATATCCCACTGAAGAATTTTAAAAAGTGATTAGTAAGTCAGATAAGTGGTAAGTAAATTTTGAATTACACTAATACGAGAAATATTCTTACTTCAGGATCCTTATAGTAGTTCTTAACATATTTATTATGCAAATAACGCTCTTTTAACATAGTTTTTATCCGTCTCTCCTTCCCTTCCGTTGTGTCATCGTCACTTGATTCTGAACATGAAGAAAGCAGTAAATCTCTTAACCATTTACGCTCTTCTCCAACTGAGGATAAGTTGTAGAGACGCGTTTTGTCACTTTGACGTTCTAAAAAATAAATAAAAGAAATGAGAAAATGAAACTATATTACTAACAATAATTAATAATTAGGAGTACTTAACATTAAGTGTATCTATCATTTAAGATACAACATATAGTGCTTAAACAAAATAAGTAAAATGGGCCCTGGCTCTGGAAAATATGTTTCCAGAACTTATAACAAATAATAAAACAAAATAAAAACAAATAGGTTACTTTAAAATTTGTGCAAATCATCACTTGTTCTTTTTATTGTGATGTGATTTGGAATATAAACAATATCAGCAATGCAGAGGTTGTACTTGAGAAAATTTTCGCTCACTAATTAATGACTTTTGATATATATGACTTCAGTCAACTTGGTTGACAGCAGCAAGGTGTCAAATGGATCTAGCTGGTACTTAGTGCGATTGGGCGCTGGCAACCTCACTCACAGAAACTCAACAATGCACATGGCCCCATTATTTCACGGTGGTTTCCTGTAAAGGGGTGGTAACTGCCGCCAGACGGGCTGCCCAGTTTAAGACTGCTGTGCAGTGTGACCTGCCACTCTTACACTCATCTCACGCACACTTACAAATAACAAAAACAAAAATTGAAAACATAGAAATCTGCTCTTTTTTCCTGCAGGTGTCTTAATACCATAAAACATACTAACATGAATTATGTAATGGGCCTACTATTTTACCATAAAATAGATAAGATAGTTTGCTAAAAATCTGGTTCACTTTAATTCTTGGTTAATATTCAAATTTCAATCAATAAGATTTTATTTTCTCTTAATGTTTATTTACATAATAGCAGATTACCAGTACTAGTCATTGGCTATTATACTATAGACATGATAATCCTTATATGTTAGTTTGCTACTGGCTCCAAAAAATAGAATGTAAAATACAGTAATACAAAAGTGAATAAACAGCATGTGTTGCTCTTTTGTTTCGGTGAGTGATTCAAGGCGATGCCAGAACTCATTTCCCTATCACTTTCTAATTCCTTAATCATATTGTTGGCAGCACACTTGCAATGCCTATGACGTTGCTTATGTTATAGCCATATACCATCTAGTGAACTGTCATAAAAAAACCTTTAAGGAAAAATAAATCAAAATTTTCACAAGCCCAGAAGCAAGTCATCATTGGTCTGCATTACTGCCATTATATGAACAATCCATAAGTTTTTATAGTTAGGTGTTATCATTTCAAAAGGTACCTTGTTTTGATGTGACAACTCCATGCACGACTTTATAGCCTTTAGCTTTGTGGGCCTCAGACAACCTTATTTCCTCATCTTCAGAATTGCTTTCACTATCCGACTTAAGAATATTTTCAACTTGGTTGATGAATGGCCGAATATCCAGGAGGGCTTCCAGTTTCTGAATGTAAGCGGGATCGGCTACTTGATGTAAGTTTAATGCCGATTTTCCAGCCACTTTATCAGTCATGGTAGACTGAAAGTAACAAGAAGCCATGCGTTATATCACTGACTTTTCGTCTACGTAGTGTAAGTAATTAATAAAGAAACAAAATACTACCAAACGAATTCCTGAAAAGCAAAGCAACTTCAAGAGATGCTAAACATACAAACAATAAGTATGTGTTTATTCAAGAGAATATTCTCATCCTGATTGGATAAATGTTGGTCATAATCTATAAACATTCTTTTCGAGATGGTCTCCTATTGATTACATATCGAATTATTTTAGAATTCACAGAAAATTCAAAGGAGAGCAATTATAACAAGTAAAACCAACTAAGTAAAACAACTAACAAGACGAAAAGAAGAAATCTGCAATCTGCAATTTGCCGTCTGTGTCGCTCTGTCACTGTCTGTGTCACTCTGTCACTCACAGTCACAGCACAGACAACTAATCATTTTATGTTTTGAATTTGTAACTCCAACTGTCAACTGTCCGCCGTCTTTCTATAATGTATAGAATACAATAAACCAAAGATGTTGTATTAGTCTGTATAAACCAAAGATGTTGTAACACAATTATCTTTGCAATAAACATTCAATCTGTACGACACAGTATAAAAATTGCAGAACGACAATTGGATCTTTCTCAAAAAGTGTTTAAAATATAAATGTATTCTAAAGTGAAAGGGAGCTATTAAAAATGTATACAGGGTTTCCGCTTAAGTCGACCTAGAAACTGTAAGAGCTTGTAGTTTCTGTCATTACTGATTTGACTATAAAATACCATATACCAACTTAACTATTTTTATAGAAAATGCCGATTTTTTTATCTGTTACTTTTTATTTCTTTAATGTTTGTGTATATAAGAAGTTGCCCTGTAGTAATCATTACCAAAATTCACAGACTATTAAGTAGATGCTAACACTAAAATTGTAGGTAGGTAACTGTACAAATTGGGTTAAAGTAGATGGTCGATATAGTTGAAGAAATAAATTTATGCAAGATCCGTAAGCAACCCAAGTTTAGGATAGCTCAGCGTGCTATGGAGCAAGCTATTTTCGGAGATTCTTTGGTGGATAGGAACGGAATTAGCAAGTTGATATCGCAAATCGGATAACCGATGGGGTAAAAGAGTTTTCGAATGAAGGCCACGAATTGGAAAGCGCAACGTGGGACACCTTGCGGCCAAGGGGACAGACAGTACAGAACACACCCTTTTGTAATACTTATTTTACCATAGATTAATATTTTATTGCCATTAACAAGGACCAATTATAATTTTTTAACTCACGAAGAGCCTGAAAATTTGCAGACTTATTCTTCTGACAATGAGTTTCCACAACCTAACCATGATTCAATTCGTCCTTCTCGTGTTGCTAAATTACAATGTTACCAAAAAATTTCAGAAATTATAAATTCAGAATTATCATAAAATTCACAAGTTTTACCAGAACGTAAAGAGCTACTCAAATTGAAAGTTGTGAAAAGAGAGCGCAAAGATTGGAAAGATTGCGACAACGTTCATCACAGCCACTAGAAGAACAAAGACTTTGTGATATCGGACGCTGTAGAGCTTTTAAAGGAGACATTCTGACATATACCTACCTACCTAGGTAAAAGTGCCCTTAGCGCAGACGTGCTGTAGGTACCAAACCTTGGAACCGTTCGAAGTTCAATGTATTCATTAGGTTGCTTTACATTTTCCAGACGAACGCGTTAATAATCGTTTAAATTGTAATTCTTTTGGTCACTGTTGTTTGCACGGACGAATTAAACTAAATGCGCCATTGTTTCCAATGTTTTTGTGCGTCTCTTCTTAAATCGCCGTCGTTTATCGGAACAATTTCACGACAAAATAAGAAAGTGTTTTATTATATCAATTGTTCTTAAATTGTCTAAAAGCCTACATTGTTTCTATTAAATATTAATAATCTTAATAAAAATTAAAAAAACTAATAAATAAAATCTAAAATACATCATTGGACCTATGATGTATAGATATTTTTTATTTAATTTTTCAGACTTTCTTTCATACACGTAAAAAAATTTCAACTTTCCATTGGTTCGAGCGAAGCTTCTCCCATGTACTTTTACTATACCTACAATGATGAGTTACCTGGCCTGAATTTTGGCTCCTACTGTGGGTGTTGTAGGTATTCATCTTACTATACGTTAGAGTTGCCAACCACACTTTCAAAAAATTAGGATTAGCAGTTGGAAAAACCAAGACAATACGTTTTAAAAACAGAACGCACTGTTTTTAAAACGAGAAAGAGAATGAACTGCGGGACGATAATAGAAAGAGACGATACAGAGAGGCACATTGCATCGTTATTTTAAAACCGGGAAGCGCGAACACTTGCGAGCCGTGTGGCCCATGACTCTGTGAAAGTATTGGCTTTGCCAAAAGAGGCGTGCGAATTTTAAAATACGTGACCTTTATTAGGGCGCTGCTTAAAGGCTATCCAGGACTTCCCAGGACATTACAAAAACCAGGACATATCCTGGGAAAACAGGACGGTCGGCAACACTAACGCCATCGCTTCAAAAGAGATAAATAACCAGAACAGAATAGGTACTAGTATAACTCTGCTGTTGCATGATAAGTATACCCTCAAACTCAAGCTTGGTCAAATTGGAATTGAAATGTAAGACGGGGTAATTTAAATAAAAAAACGTATTTGTAGATTATGTAGATAATCAATATTTAATGGTATATAATCAATTAGTAAGTAATCATCTAAAATATTTGGTAAAATACCTACTATATCAACCCACAAATGGTATTTAGAATACTCCTTACAAACGACACTAAACGCGTTTCAATTGGATATTATTTTAATTTCAGGTAGTAGAAACGAAACTACACGGGATTTTTTCGCGTAATTTACCTCGACGAGACTCCCTTGAACTATATTTTCCGTGTTTATTTTGCCATAAGGGTGGCTACTTGACCGACAAACGTAAGAAATGTGATTCAAAAGTAATCTGTACGTGTATTCATAGAATAAAATATGATTTATTTCTCAAAGTAATCTTCTTACCAATCGCACTTACAGAATCTGTATATATTATGAAAAAATCTTATAAGTTTAAAGCAGTATTTTCTTTAGAAAATTTAGGAAATAATATCTCCATAAGAGATGACGTAACTCATCTTGTTATGTGGGGAATTGTCAGATGTCTGCAATAAATGAATTTTATTTTTTTATTTTCATTTTATTTAGGTATATGTTAAATATTCGAGTAAATTGGAAATTTTTCACAAGATAGCCTCTACAATATATACAAATATCTAAACACCTGTTCGATGGGTTGATACGAGTCTCATCCTAAAGTTTAATGGCCGATATAGTTGTTCATGCTAAGCGCACAATCTACAATAACTCATTTAAGTAAACGAGAAATACGTTCCAGAAGAAAGCACTTGAATATGCCAAGTTAGCACATATAGCAAAATAATTATTCTCTTCTGGAAGTAAAAACGTTATTAGCAGATTGTGCATTTACCACAAACTTGAATAGGCCCATTAATTTTATATACGATTCCTAAAAACATTGCACATTTTCAGGAATGTATTTCCGATACAAAAAATAATAATAATAATGAAAATTAAATATTAACTAAACTAAGTTACTTACCTAAGTAATATTTATTAAGATAACATCAGTCTAAATTACAAAATCAATTTAAACGTTCGGTACCTATTTTATTATATCAAACCATACATTCTAATCTCCGCTTGTAATAATTCTTTACTGAATACAAACGGCCACATTTAATTTTAATAGTGAACTGGATACATTGTAATGTAAATATTACATGAGAAACTATAGGTACTGAAGTATAAGACAAAAATTCATACAACGAAATTATTAAATTTTTACATTACATTTCTCAAAAAAAAAAAAAAAATTGATTTACTTCGACTACTAGTAAAATACAAAGTAGTTACATTTTCAACAAAAAACAAATAACTTATTTAAAAAATTACAGATCGCCAAAAACTTTATTTTGGTCACACATAATATTATATTAGAAATTTATTTGAAAAAGCTATTGGAGGAGATTGGCATATTCGAAAGCTTTCATAGCTATCGCTAGCACAGGCGTTTTCATCTATATTATACACATCGTTTATATGTGCCATTTACACTTTAGTCCGTATTGCACTCGTTTTTCTGGCACATCTTGTGCATTGCAATGTTTTATAAATTTTTTTTATTTTAATATTTTTGGTCAACTTTATAAATGTCAAAACTTTATGACCAGTCTTAAGTAAGTAATTTATTCCATCGAAATTTATTATTGAACAAAAGTGCTAAATAAAATTTGTCGCATAGACGTATGCAAAAAAGAAAACCATCGAAGGCCTTATCCAATTAATATACACGTTCATAAACATTCTTATCCTCTAACACTAATTCATTACACATTATAGGTCAATGATGAAATATTTACAACATTAATATTTACATTTAACAAAACTGCATGAGAGAAAGAAAAAGAAAAATCTTCTATGTCTTATAAATAAATGTTTCCGTATTCATATGATTTAAGAATACATAAACATTTGTTAACTTATTAAAATTATATTTACAAATTGTTCAATATTATTGGATATTTTTGGAATAAATAGTTTCCACATTGAACAAGTATTTAACAAGTAAAACCTGCGGTAGGTTTCTATTAATTTAATAAATAAATCGGCTATTCTTTATTAGCCAATTTTAAACAGATACTTATTCAATTGTTTCTGATAAAGTTTTAATATAATTCATTTAATGCTTTTTTTAATACACCACTGTTTAAAGCAGGTAACAGTTGTAATATTAAACTAATTTTTGATAGTTCTAATTTTACACAGAGTAAGTACGTAACCGATTTACACAGATAACCAGCAACTGTCTGTTATTAAAAATAAATATTTTTTTATTTTTATTAAATTTAAATTTTTATTCTTAATTTTATAGTATTAATATTTCAAATGGCAACAACTAGTTACTAAACAGATTTTATATTATTAATACAAGAATCATACATCTCTATATATAAAAATGAATCCCCATTTCCCTTGGTCACGGCATCACGCGTGAACGGGTAGACCGATTTTAATTCGGTTTTCGCTAATGGAAAGAGGGATAAACGGGGAATGTTCTTATATATAAAAATTGAACCCTGGGCGAAGCCGGGGCGGGTCGCTAGTTACTTATACAATGTCGCCTTATTTTACTTATTATGGCTGTGTTAAAAAAAAAACATTGCTTAATACATTTCATACTTCAAGAACACACTAAAATTGTTCAAAAAATGTAACAAATATTAAAATGCTGTCTTAAAGGGGCTTTTAAGAGTAATCAAGAGTAATCTAGAAATTTCTTCGTTATGACTGTACTCTGTCCAGATGCGAATCTTCGGTTCTTCCTTGCTACGGAGCCCTACGTTCTTGACTTTTTTTTACTAATACGTATTTTCTTTTATTTTTATTAAATCCAACAAGGAACAAAATGAATAAATAAATGGTAACGCGTAATACCATTTATTTATATGTTTGTATGTACCACAACATAATGTATAAATAATGTTTTTACCCCGAGGACAGACGTAAATATTGTTGAATCTGAAGTTGGCAAAGTTATAGTGAACACACAATAAGCATAAGACACCTGTGACTTGCTTTAAAGCCGCTAAGTCTGAGTCCTCAACAGACCTGAGTTGGAGTTGGCTTCTTCGTCTACAGGTCCCTCACTAACATTCTGATCATAGCAAGTGTGTCATAGCAAAGCGTTTCCTATCTATTACTGAGAATATCCAAAAGATATTCACTATGAATCTGCGCCAGATTCAGATGAAAAGGTTGAGGGGGCATGTATGAGCATGTTAGTCGGGCCATATATTACATATTAATCAGATCAAGTACAAAATTGAAGTCCACCGCTATAATGTTGTATGGGTGATTTAACGGCAGGAGAAGAAATGACGAACTAAGAGGAGAGTAATTAAGGCAATGTACGACGGAATTTCAGAAATCAGAAAAGCGATTTCTTGCAAAAGAACAAATTCACAAAGGAATTATCACAGGACCTGGTTGAGTAGCGAGTGGTTCCACGAGAAATAATATAGGCTTTTGATCAGCAAGTGATAAATATTTACTTATGTCTGATCAACAAGGTGAAAATCGGCAATCAAAGAAGAAACACAATGAAAATTAATATGAAACTGGAGAGAGAGGTAATTCATGAAGTCCACGCTCAGGCTCACATTTTCCTATGCCCACAATCTCAAGAGCTTTAAAATCGAGTTGTCCGTTTCGATTACTTGGAAACCTACGCTGCAATAAACGAAATTAATAACAGATTGAGAAAAGATGTTCACGCGATTGCTTCGAAGTTTTTTAGTGTTAGGGGAGAGTGGGGAAATGGGAGCTAGCGGGTAGTGGCAGCCCCTACAGTTTACACAGACAGAAACGTACAGTTCCTGAGCAATTCTCCATAACCTCTCTACAAGTTTTAGTACCCCAGATATATTAACAACAAAGAGTAAAAGAAACAAGCAGTACCCCCATGAAGAAAGTTTTCGAGGAGAGAGAGAGAGAGAGAGAAAGCGAGAATAAAAAGACATAGGTAAGACTTTTATGCTTTTAAATTAAAGCATCACAGAAATCAACACAGAAATCTAAGAATACTAAATTTAAGATTAAGAATAAATCATCTCAAAAAAACATAAAGAAAGCAACAAAAATTTGTCCTACGACAGCACAACTGAGGAATCATGTGTCGATTAAAATAATATCTGTGATTTTGATTCCGAACAATCAGAGGATGAAAATTCATGCTTTATATATAACAATATTGATAAAAATGAAGAAAACCTTTAATGTAATCTACATTTGCAATTTTTGTTTAGATCCTTAAAGTTCCTTATGAAAGATTATTTTTACTTTGAAAACGCTTACATTCATTTTGTTAGTTACTTAATAGTTTTGATTTATTTACGTTCTTGTTATGTGGATAAAAATAAGTTTAATTCTGTTTAGTATTATGTGATTGTTCATGAGAACCATATGGTTACATTATAGTTACATATATTTTTTGAATGTTTTTTATTAATTACTAAAAGACAAGTAACTAAATGACTGATTAGTGTCCAAAAATTAAATTATTGTAACCTAAAAAAATAAGTTCAATTCTGTTTAGTATTATGTGATGGTTCATGAGAACCATATGGTTACATTATGGTTACATATATTTTTTGAATGTTTTTTATTAATTACTAAAAGACAAGTAACTAAATGACTGATTAGTGTGCAAAAATTAAATTATTGTAACCTAAACTGGTATCATTATTATTTTTTACTTTTCTTTACATGACTCCAATTCGCCCACTCTCCCATACACTTAAATAAAACCAAAAGTCATTAGCAATAGGTATGACTAAATAATTTCATTAGCACTCAGAACACAAACCAGCATAAAGTTATTGCTCATTAGCGAAAGATTTCTAGAAAATGCCCAATCGCGATATCATCCTGCAAGAGCTGCATTTGTGTGGATCTAAAGTTAGTGCCTTAAAATCGTGCACATTGGTATTAAATCAGTTTTCATCAGTTCTATATCAATGGTAATGAAATAAGTTTCTTTACGTTCACACTGTTATTTGAATAGTAAAATTATATACTCAATATTATATTATTGTGACGCGGAGCAGTGTGAAATTGAGTCGGGCGCTTTTCTAGTAATATTATCTGAGTAATATAGCTCAAGTCTTGTACAATTCAAACCCGTAAGATACAAGTCTGTAGTACCTACTTTCATCGCAAAAAAGGCTCCATTTGTAGGGACATTTAAATTTCATGGCACTCTCCTCGCAATATTAAAGGTTATTGGTAGGTATCCTGGGTGCAATCTTGAACAAGGTCAAATTTAGGCGTCAATTGGAAGACAAGGCTATGTATCTTTAAAAATAATTTGCGTGTTGAACAGGGCGAAATCGAATAAAGACCCAAAAACGAAAAAAAAAAGATAAAAAACGATCCTCTATGGCTTCAACTGAGTTTTGCAAAGGGTGTTATGGATAATACGAAAGTTATGGCAAAAACCCATATTGTACCCACCCCGTAACGGCTAAGAACTCAACTCTTAAAGTTATCGGTATTCATGTGCCTGTTACTTTGGAACAAATCTCATTCATTTCCCTTGGTCACGGCATCACACGTGAACGGGTAGACCGATTTTAATTCGGTTTTCACTAATGGAAAGAGGGATAAACGGGGAATGTTCTTATATATAAAAATTGCACCCCGGGCGAAGTCGGGGGCGGGTCGCTAGTAATCAATAAAAATATATCCAACTTATTTGTATAAGTTTTATTTGGTATAAGTGAATAGTCAAATTGAAATCGGAATGCTTCGAGAGATTTTCTTGTCTACAATTAATGAGCGGCTCCAAAGAAAAGTCCTTAACCAGTGTTGCCATTGACGACATGTGACGCTGAAATATGGTCTCTAACTATTGGCGAAATTGAGCCTTAAATCTCAACATCGCTCAAAAAGCTAGGAGATCTATGCTCGGGGGTTATTCGCGAAAATAAAACTGGAAGTTTAAGCAGATCGCATTCTGGTTCTGTATTAGAATTACTACTAACATAATTTTGACAAGAATGCTTTGTCTAATAAAATTAACTTCGAAGCAAGCACAACAGTAACAAAAGTCTTATCATCCACTTAAACAACGATATTCTCGGACACCCTACACTTACTTAGACTTATTACATAATATAACTATCTATTTAAAATAAAAATACTGATCAAGTACAACACCACATTTTTGAATCAACCATTTCTATTCACATTATAAGTATATTTACAACGCAGGTAAACGTTAAAAGAGCGATTTATAAAAAAATATAAATAACTTAATCAAATATACAAACTGTATTTACAAACTATATTTAAGAATAAAAAAAAAACTTCATCTTTTTATCGTTGGCAGTCGTCAAATGTACTAATCATTGCCACTAATTGTGATCGAAAAACAGACATTTTCATTTTAAATCAGCTTTTTACTAATGCCAGCAATACACGCTCAAGCCTATCGTCCAATCGGAATGATGCGATTGGCTTGATCAAGTCATTGGACGGTGTATGGTTGTCATTTTGTATGACTGTATTGCTGTCAATTAAAATGATACCCACATACCGTCAAATTGAGTTAATCAAGTCAATCGTATCATGCCAACTGGACGATAGGCCTGATCGTTTATTGCTGCCATAATATGTTGTAAGTAATATAACAAACGCCAATATAAAATTCTGTATTTATCGCGATTCTTTCTACTTTGTAATAATTATTACTAGAACGCTGGATTTAAATTTTTTTATATGGCGTATTTTTTTTTAAAATTTGTAATGCTTCATTAAAATAAATTGTCATTTAAGTACATTATTGTATTTTCTGTAATAATCATTTACGAAAACTAAAGGAAATAAGGAATTAATTAAGTGTAACGTAACTTATGAAACTATTGAACTGTGATTTGGATCATTCTGTGTTGCGTACAATACGCCTTCATACGTGACGCCATTTATATCTACGGAAACAAGGAGTTGTTGACCTCCAGTGCTGGCGTCATCTGTAAAGGAAACATATTTTTTTAACAAAAGCTTGTAGCTAATTTGAGTAATTTTCTAACTTAAACTGATTTAACAGTGCCTAAACTATACACAGCTTTATAAAAATATTAATTTTTGCCCACGACTTCGACCAGAAACAGTTCTGCCTTATAAATTGTAGCGTATGTGTTATCCTGACCTATCATTAAAACCCGTTCAGTAGTAGAATCTGTCGCGAACGAAACAAATACTGAACCTGTCCGGACTGCGAACGAGCGGATCGATATGCCGTAACTCAGAACGTGTGCTTAGAGAAGACCATCGTGAAATAATAGCACGTGAATTCTAGGAATTTGACGAGCCCGTTGGATGAGTGGTTAGGGTGCTTGCCTTAACGTTCTGTTCTAGGATTACCGGGTTCGATTCCCGGTAGGGTCAACTTTGAAAAATCAACTTTTCAAATTTGGCTCTGGTCTGGATTTGGAAAGTAGTGGCAGTAGGGCACACTACGTTTTTGCAGCCATCGCAGCGAACGTCAGCTGCGGCCCCGTGGATGGGTTGAACAGCAGTACTCACTCATACACATAATTTTTTGTAATTTCCTCCTTTTTTTATGTTAAGATCGGCAGACAGGCTGACGGTTCACTTGCAAAGCTGCTGCAAGTGCTCTGCCGACTATAATAGGATTAATGATAAGGGATTGGGAAGCCATTGGATGAGTGATTGGGGTGATTGCCTTAACGCTCTGTTCTAGGGTTCTCGGGTTCGATTCCCGGCAGAGTCAACTTTGAAAAATGAACTTTTCAAATTCGTCTCTGGTCTGGATCTGGAAAGTAGTGGCAGAGCACACTCCGTTTCGCAGCGATTTGGGCAGCCCGTCTGGCGGCCGTCACGATGGTCACAAGGCTTCATGATACAACTCTCACAATCATTTTACGAGTTATCGCCTGAGAAGAAATGATTGGCCATATTTGTACCTGGCTCGTGACCCAAATCGAGTATTTGTTTCGTGCGTGGCGGATTCCGCTTCCGCGATACGCCGTAACTTAAGACACACACTTAAGTAACATCGTCACCTCTATAGTTAGATATCTACTATATAGGCCAGGCAATGAATGCTCAAAAAAAGGTATAGAGGGAAATGCTTGGAACACAATTTTTGACTTCATAACTTTGTTTGGACTAGTTCGGAGGTAAACATATCAAAAGTCCCCACCCGTAGCCCTAAAGCGGCGGGGGGAGGGGGGGTTTGAAGGTCCAATTTTTCGGCTTTTTGCATATATCTCGGAAACCATGCGTCCTAGTGACATGAGGTTTTAAACAAAATGAAAGCAGATCAAATTTGCAACAAGTTTCATTCAGTCAAGTTTTTCGATATCTTGTATAATTTTCGAGATATCCACTCTTGAAAGTCTGTAATTTCGGAAAAAATCATTTTTGCCTTTAATTTTTTAATCTTTTAGACCGAACAACTATTCAACGATGCACCCAATTAATAAATGCCAGCCGTAGGGTTGTAAAGCATCAAATTCTTTAACTTCTGTCGCTATTCGCAGACTGCATCCTTTCATTGATGATAATGATCTGATACGTGTTGGTGGTCGACTGACCTATGCTGACATTCCCTTTGAGAATCGCCATCCAATTTTGTTGCCGCGACGTGATCATATTGTTGATTTGCTTATAGATCATCATCATCGCGTCAATTGCCATACTGGTTCTAGTCTACTTATGTCTTTGCTACGTCAACGTTACTGGATATTGTCCGCTCGTAGTATTATTCGCAAACGTGTTCAATCCTGTAATACATGCTTTAAGTGTGCACCGCGTTCGCAAACGCCTCTAATGGCTAGTCTACCCTCTTCGCGTCTTCTAGAGGCTAAAGCTTTTACTAACACAAGAGTGGACTATGCGGGACCCATTAACCTTACTATGACCAGACATCGTGGCGCACGTACCACAAAGGCGTACATCTGTTTGTTTGTGTGTCTTGTCACTAAAGCAATCCATCTAGAGATTGCTTCAGATCTCTCCGCTGAAACGTTTATTGATACGTTTAAACGGTTTATCTCAAGACGTGGTCCTGTCGCTTGCATTTACTCAGAAAACGCTACTAATTTTATAGGCGCCAAACGTCATTTAAGCGAACTTTACGATTTCCTAGATTCAAACGCAACAAAATCGGCTTTTAACTCAGAATTCGCGAAATTCCGCATTAAGTTTCAAACTATACCCCCGCGTGCCCCCCACTTCGGTGGCCTTTGGGAAGCAAATATCAAGGGTGTAAAGACACATTTACATCGCGTTATAGGACAACAAATATTGTCGTACGAAGAATTGCTCACCGTACTCACTCAAATTGAGTGTTTGTTGAATTCTAGACCGTTAGGACTTTTATCTGATGAGCCTCAACCGGAAATACTAACGCCTGCTCATTTTCTTATGACTACTCCGCTAAGGAGTTTACCCGCTTACGATGTTGACGCTGATAAATCTTTAATTTGTCGCAAACGCTTACTAGATAGCTTAGTCCAAGGTTACTGGAAAAAATGGCGGCTGGACTATCTACATACGCTTCAGCAGCGAATGAAATGGTTTAAGAAGAGTGCTTCAATCAAACTAGGGACAGTCGTTTTATTGTGTCAAGATGACGTACCGCCTCTGCATTGGCCTAATGGAGTTGTGGAAGAGTTGTTTCCTGGCCGCGATGGGGTTGTACGGGTTGCGTCAATACGTTCGCAAGGGAAGATATTCAAACGTCCCAACGTAAAGCTGTGTCCTCTTCCAAATCAATAGTGTCTTAACCTTTTATTATTACTTACATATTATTCATTAGCTTAGTTATAACGCATGTATATATTACTTTACGCATGTTTCTCACATAACGTCTGTCTCTATTTACATTTATCAATGAGTGCTATTCAACTTTAACAATGGAAACAGTATGTAGCTCATTGAAATCCTTCGGACTTTCAAGCCGGGGAGTATGTTCGCGCCAATACCGGTGCTCATTTTTTATTTACCCACCTTCATAATATTTTTTATTTATTTTGATTCGCTGCAAGGTACTAACCAGTTGGTCTCGATCGATCTATGCCGCCGGACGGTCGCTACTCATCGCTCACGCGCTTTTTTACCAAAATTCCTCTCGCTGTACCATCACGCTGGTGGTCTCCTTACCGCCTTCCGCATCGCCCAGAACCCATAGAGTGCTCGCTGAAGGTTACTGTGAAGTGCAACATACGCTGGCCAGCAAGAACGAACTATATGTATGTGAGTGCCTGTGTGTGTACGTGTACCAACCTAAGGTGTTATGATCGAATCTAGCGATCTTGCAGCATCATCTCCTGTAAGTACTTACATTTAAGTTAGACATTCTATGGTGGTCTGTCTGTCATTTGTGGCAGTTATCTTATTCAACCCGCTCATCTAATTTGATACCTTTAGAACCTAGTAACCAACACTCATAGTCGTAGCAAAATATTTTCCCATTTAAGTGGTCTAGATCTTCTTTGATTAAGTGTGAGAAACCGTCGTCAGTGGGCCTACAAGTACATATTTTATATAAGTATCTGTGCTATTTAGACACCGTTGCATCGTTAAAGAGTTAACTGGTCAAAAAGAGCAAAAATGTGAAGCAAAAATATAAAGCAAATTTTTTTTCCATAATTACAGATTTTCAAGAGCGGATATCTCGAAAACTATACAAGATATCGAAAAACATGACTGTATAAAAATTGTAGCAAATTTAATCAGCTTTCATATTGTTTAAAACCTCATGTCACCAGGACGCATGGTTTCCGAGATATATGTAAAAAGCCGAAAAATTGGACCTTCAAACCCCCCCTCCCCCCGCCGCTTTAGGGCTACGGGTGGGGACTTTTGATATGTTTACCTCCGAACTAGTCCAAACAAAGTTATGAAGTCAAAAATTGTGTTCCAAGCATTTCCCTCTATAATTTTTCATTGACTGGCCTATATAGCAAAACTTTGATTGTGTGTTCTTACCAATATTTATGTGCATTTTTTATTTTTGGAATATCATAGTGTCAGTCGTTAAGGACTCAAAATGAATTATTGTGTTCTCACCTTTAGTAACAATCTTGAAAGCAGCTCCATTGAAGCCATTTGAGTTTCCGTTGACGGCGGGTGGTGAGGTGGGGTGTGAGGGACCTGCCACTGCTGCTGGCGGGTGAGGGGCGGCGCGCGGGGAGCGGGGCGAGAGGGCGCGAGGCGAAGGCGAAGGCTGCTGTGGACGACGCTTGGGGGGAGAAGACAGCGGAGATCCTTCGCGCTTTATGCCACCGTTCATCAAGTTCGGACTTTCGCTTAGATTCAAAGCCTCACTGAAAATTTAAAAGGCACAAAATTAATAGAATATCACTAAAAATAAAAAGCTATTGTTAAGTAGTGGCAGGGCACGCTGCGGAAAGAGGATATCCTTCCCCGTAAAAAACTCGGGTGTAGGTAGCTGGCCTAATCGGTTTGCTTATCGAGATCTGGACGATAGTCTTAGAAGAGTCCCGAGGTTCTGACGGAGGGGAGCGTAGCGTTCCCCCCGCTGGACTGGCGTGGCAGGTCGCGAACGCTAGAAACTTGTTGGGTTTTAGCAGGTAGGAGTCCAGCGGCAGCGGCCCCAACGTTGCTGGGTATCCATAAGAATTTCTCATCGTTAAAAAAGGGTAGGTACATTAAAAAAAACTGCCACGAAGATTCAAAGAATGTCAAAGAATCAGTGTGTCTTTCAATTTTGGTTATACTTTCCCATTAAAAAAAAACTAAAACAAATGCTAAAAATGTTGATTCGCTTACCGTTGTGGTTCTATATCCGGTTGCGTAGTCACACTGTTGTTATTGTATAGTGACCATAATGCCATTCGTCCAACGTCCATGGCATTGAGGGCAGCAGTAGGCGACGTCATCATCGCAAAAGACGCATTGTTGGGTGGAGATTCAGGTCCCGATCCTGGCAGCAGAAGAATGTCATGCTTATATAAATTGTATTATTCATTATTTCAACGCCGGACAATACCACACTTAACACTTACTTACTTAATTTCACTTAACACAAAAAACATAGACCATAGAAGCTTTGATAATATTAATAACTTAAAACATAAATATTAACTATTATTAACTTAATAATATTACATATTATTAACTTATTACGTACACGATCCAGTCTATCGTCCAATCAGCATGATACTATCCTGTCTATTGTCAATTTGGCTTAGTCAAGTCAATTTAACGGTGAATGAATGTCATTTTGCATGACAAATATGTTTGTCAATACTTTTTGCATCATCATTTTGAATGAAAAGTATGACTAGTACTTAGCATACAACAAATTATCATGCCGATTAGAGGATAGACTGGATCGTGTACCTATCGCTGCAGATTCCAAGACTTTCGATTTCATATTATGTAGAATAGAAACAAGTGCGACTTGCTCTGACGATGAATGTAAACATTGTGAGGAAGTCTGAGTTTTAAAAGAATCCTTGAAAACATGCTGTTTAAATCTGTGTTTTAGCTATCCTGTGTATCTGTATCTCAGATACAGTATCTGTGAAGTCGTATCAATTCACAGTGGAATGGAGTGGTCGACTAAGTCTTTATTACTAAGTATATGTATATGTTGACTAAGTATATATGTGTAGGGAATTTGGTTATTGATTTAAAATGATTCGACTATAGCAGCCATGATTCATTTTTGTTAAACTTGCAAAATTATATTTTGCAAAAGTTGTAAACTAGGCACAAGTAACACATGATAGAGAACTATAATATGTTGTTACCGTTCATTATGATATCTCTGTGTTGTTTCTGCATAACTTTCATGTATTCACGAACTCTGAACTCCAACTCTTGCGGAGAAATGTGCGGAGGATGGGGAGGCAGGCGAGGTACGCCTTGAACCCCAGCACCAAGGGAGAGAGGCAGAGGCATGTGTTGCGAGTATTGACTGAGTGGCACCGGAACACCGCGGTTTAGTGGCTGAGGAGACAAAAACATCTTATCAAACACTAATGGAAACATATGTAACGCTATTTGAAAAGTTACACATACATACTTACCTGACTTGTATATAAAGACATAAAGTGTAGAAAACGTCCAAATTATTTTGTCAAAAATAGCGAAACAGAGTGCAAAATAACTAGGCAGTAATTTATCGCAAAGACCAAATTGTAGATTAGAACTTTATAATAGAAATGTATACGTACGATAAATTATACATGATTGCCGAACCCTAAATTTACAAGGACTTTGATAGAATGGTTATTAGACTGTTGCTATTATAATTTTTAATAATTTTATAATAAAACACATTAATTTGTTAATTTGCTACTTTAAAACTTACTAGTTATTAAAAAAAATTAAATACAAATATTTGCATGCGCTTGTCGGGAAAAACATAATTGTTTTGTACCTACTTTAACTGTAGGTTCAAAATATGTATATAAATTGAAATCCTGAAAACATATGTTTGTGCAAATAAAATTTAATGTGGGCTCTTTGAATCTTGGGGCAACATTGTAACAATTACCGTAACAGGGGTGCTCAAACGATCGATCGACATGATTCAAATTTAGGTTAATTCACAGTTAAGCTGGACCAGAATACACCCCTTATTACTTTTTTTTATATCGAAATACCCCCCAAGCTAACTGCGAAAAGCGGCTTTATCAAAGGAACGTGCGGAATTTGTCAAAAGCTTCGGCGCCCGACATCTTTGATTCCTGGCGATTCTTCTGGAAACTTCTGGCAGTCATCTACACCTATGTCATTCCTACGCCATGATACATCCTATCTACTTACACTACTTAGGTATATATCGATCACGTATACTTGCCGCATCTACCGGCTCTGTTGCTTGTAGTCTAACAATTTTAAGGTAGGTCGCCAGCAGTTCGAGTCTGAGCACCTCTGTTCATAATATTTAAGTATAAAAAGAAAATTTATAAACACTTCGGCGATGAGAAATTGAACAGAGTTCCATTCAACTGTTTCAAAAGATAGTGCAGTCTTAAATTTGGCAGTCGGTCTAGCGGCAGTAGGTAATAACTTTAAGTTCAAGTTGTTCTTGCGCACTGAACCAGTCGTTAGAAATGATTTCATCCAGCGATATACGCTTGATAATAAGTAGTTACCATCGTCAAACACAAGTCACAAATCACAGATCACACAGCACACCAAGGCTGCAAGTGCGCTTTCGACCCTCATAGTATAAAAATAGGACTCGTAGAATTGGACATTGGCAACCCCATACTCACGCACGGAAACACGGTGCTGTTATGTTTTTTTTTTTTTTCTAAACAATTGTAGCAGCATGGGAGAGTATTGCCATAACCATCAGGCTTGCCAGGCGGATTGGCGATCACAGTATACAATAAGTTTTACAGAAGACCCTGCTAACCTGCAGGGTTAGTCGTCTCTTACGATACGTAGGAAATGGTATTTTTAATCCGTCCACACATGGAGGATGTAATATGGAGATTGTATTCAGTGGCTGGTTGCGACGGGCAGAGGACTGTGTGTGGAGAGATCTATATTCAGCAGTGGAGAGGCACAGGCTGATGACGATGATTATAGCAGCCCGGTTTAGGAATGCGAATAGGGTGTAGTGTCATTACTACAGGTTGTACCAGCAGCCCAAGTTTGTAGTACAGTACAGCTTACCATGTTCATAGCTGCCTGTGCTTCGTACTGTCCAGAGGAACGACGTCCTTCGCGCTTGTTCCCTTCAATGGCTGCATCGAGTTCTCCGCGAGTCGACAAATTCTTCTTGTCGCATTCATAGTCGTACAGGTACTTCATGTATCTGGAAAAAAAAAGCGGTCAAATTTAATTAATAATTGGACTCGTATTACAAAAGACTGTCACACTGCTGCGCCAAAGGCCCTGCTGAGGAAATGCATCCTACATATGTCATGTTTGCGTGGCGACGCCAACATTTGGCCAAACTTTGGCGGGACTGAGCTCGTATACCTATCTAATATGGAGACTGTACTGTGTAGGTATGGCCGTTGATTTTAGTTGGAGATATCAATGTAAATTTTAATTGTAGAATTAAATTGCCTTTTTATGCATATATTTTCTAATCGATGTTTCACATCTCGCAGGCGTCCCTAGACTGCTAATTTTTTTTTCTTTTGCTTTCGTTTTTGCGGTTTATTTGTGGTTAATAGATACTCAAATAATATACTAAATAATTCTTTTTAAACAAGTGTATGTTTACAATTGCAACTAACTACCTCTGAATGCCACTTAGTGTTGGCCTGTCTCATAGTCCGTAACCCTCGTCGTATTTATTTAATTTAAACTATCTACACCTGAAATTAAATCAATTCAAGCACACTCGACCAGGATTTAAACCTGTATTTGTCATATCGACGGCAGAATGTTCGTCCTTTTAGGCTATTATTTGTATCTACCATAAGGATACCAACTAAGGATCAGTTCACACCGGAACAATAGAATAATAGAACTTATTTGAGTGAACAGTGGCATTAGTCAAAGTAACATTTTAAAAACGATAACGAAATTCGCAAGAATAAAATGTATGGGATGTATTGCGTGATTTAGCGACGGCCTATATCAATTCCATATATTTTATTATTTTCGAACTTCGTTATCGTTTTAAATCGTTACTTTACTAAGAACCCAGGACATATGATTCGAGAAAAAAATGAGAAATGGTCTATAGCGACAGAATGGTACACGAGATAATAAAAGGAACGGACTAAAGGTAGACAGACTAAAAGATGGGAAGATGATATTGTAAAAGTTGCTGGTCCAATATGTCCATACAAGGAGCATGGACATTATTGAAAAGAGGACAGCAAAGGACAGAGCCAAGTGGAAATCTTTAGAGGAGGCCTTTGTCGGAATAACAACCGTTTGCCGATCTATAAACTAATAATGATAATTTAAAATAAATTTAGTTTAGGCGTTCATTTTAAGTAAGAAAATAAAAATCAGAAATAAAGGCTTTCACCTATTTCATTTTATTCTTATATTCTGTTGCCATCTTAAAAAGTGCGCGCCACGTCGCGTTCCGGTATAAACTGACCCTAAATCGTCTTTTATGCCGCCGCACGCCATAGAGATAAGTTACATAACTCCAATCAATGATGTCGTATATAATAATAGTGACATAAAACTAATATAACATCAGGAGAGATTACTATAAGTCAATGTCACCATTCAATCTCGTAACGTCGCAGCATAGGTACCTACTATCATGCGAGACGAACTTGTAAATCATTTCGGGCCCAAATGATTATTACCGACCAATCCTTCACGGCTATAATAGAACATCTTATTACATTCTTAATCCTATTCTGGAGTTCTTGTCGATTTTATTCGAGTGGCATTGTCAAGTGTTCGGCGCCATAATTCATATTAAGAGTTCGTGTATTAATACGCGACACAATAACTCCTCCAAACGGGCCGACCGCCTCTAAAAAAACGTGGGCTACCTTTTCATAAACTGTCAAACGATAGAACTAAATATACGACACATTCGTCATTACGGGCGCGTCTAAAACTGTCGCTCAAAGCCGAAAACAACTTCGTCGAGGGACACGACTAAATTACCTATTGAATAGACGTAGGTAATTGCCTTATAACAATTATAGGTACATAGATTCATCGCTTGTCCTGGCTGAATATCAACGCACAGCTAAAACTAATCTAGAAAGCTGTAAAAATAGGTTTATTCTATTATTTAAGCATCCGCTAAAAATGTTTCTTGGAAATTTCAACTACGTGCAAAGCATAGATTTAATTGTTTTTGCAGCTTTGCCCTAGAAATATCCACAATTAATACGCCTTACGACATGGACTAGATGGCGCCAGTGCTTTACGCCATCTAGTCCATTAATGGAAAACTATATGATAATCCTAATAAATACTTAACCGGAAAGAAAACTTAATGACAATAATTATTTTCATATTACACTATATTGATGCGCCCCGGTTTCGTCTCAGTACAAATTGGGGGGTTAGTGGGTATATATAATAAATAACCTATGTCCATCCCGAATAACGTAACTTTCTAATAATGAATTTGTCGAGCCCGTTGGATGAATAGTTAGGGTGCTTGCCTTAACGTTCTATTATAGGGTTTCCGGGTTCGATTCCCGGCCGAGTCAACTTTGAAAAAGAACTTTTCAAATTTGGCTCTGGTCTGGATCTGTAAAGTAGTGGCAGGGCACACTTAATTTCGCAGTATTTGGACAGTCAGTTTAGCGGCGTAACCACCCCCTTACAGAATAGGTACCACCGTGAAATAATAGCACGCGTGCTGTTGTGTTTTGGTGAATGAGTAAGGGATGCCAGAACCCATTTTCCTATCCAATCCCTATATCCTTAATCCGACTGTAGTCGGCAGCGCACTTGCAGCACCTACGGCGTTGCTTATGTTATAGGCGACGGTAGCCACTTACCATCAAGTGACCGTTAGCCTGTCTGCCGATATTAACATAAAAAAATGAAAGAATTTTCGGTTCAGTATCCGTAGTCAGATGATGGCTTTTTAGATAAATCTGATCATTCAAACAGGAGCAGTGGTTCCGGAGATTACCCTTCGCTTATAAACATACAAAATCCTCTCTCTTCTCCTTATAACATTTATAATAATTTATAACCAAAACACTGATGTTTCTTTCAGGACTATAGCGTTAAGATTCGAGTAGCAATTTCAGGTAATAAGGAGCTTTAATTGAATGTTATTCTACTATTGAATAGCAGTGATAGCTCATGTGATCATGCCAGATTCACCCTGAGTGATAGCAGTAGATGCATCACCTCTGAGTATATATTACTAGGAACACCGCGGTTTAGTGGCTGAGGAGAGAAAAACATCTTATCAAACACTAATGGAAACATATATCTTAGATCGTCTTAGATCATGCTCCATCTTAGATCGCGTCATCACTTACCATCAGGTGAGACTGCGGTCAAATGCTTGATCTATCATTATAAAAAAAAAAAAAAAAAAAAAAAAAATATAACGCTATTTGAAAAGTTACACATACATACTTACCTGACTTGTATATAAAGACATAAAGTGTAGAAAATGTCCAAATTATTTTGTCAAAAATAGCGAAACAGAGTGCAAAATAACTAGGCAGTAATTTATCGCAAAGACCAAATTGTAGATTAGAACTTTATAATAGAAATGTATACGTACGATAAATTATACATGATTGCCGAACCCTAAATTTACAAGGACTTTGATAGAATGGTTATTAGACTGTTGCTATTATAATTTTTAATAATTTTATAATAAAACACATTAATTTGTTAATTTGCTACTTTAAAACTTACTAGTTATTAAAAAAAATTAAATACAAATATTTGCATGCGCTTGTCGGGAAAAACATAATTGTTTTGTACCTACTTTAACTGTAGGTTCAAAATATGTATTTAAATTGAAATCCTGAACACATATGTTTGTGCAAATAAAATTTAATGTGGTCTCTTTGAATCTTGGGGCAACATTGTAACAATTACCGTAATCAATTTTCAAATTTAGGTTAATTCACAGTTGGATCTGTAAAGTAGTGGCAGGGCACACTTAATTTCGCAGTATTTGGACAGTCAGTTTAGCGGCGTAACCACCCCCTTACAGAATAGGTACCACCGTGAAATAATAGCACGTGTGCTGTTGTGTTTTGGTGAATGAGTAAGGGATGCCAGAACCCATTTTCCTATCCAATCCCTATATCCTTAATCCGACTGTAGTCGGCAGCGCACTTGCAGCACCTACGGCGTTGCTTATGTTATAGGCGACGGTAGCCACTTACCATCAAGTGACCGTTAGCCTGTCTGCCGATATTAACATAAAAAAATGAAAGAATTTTCGGTTCAGTATCCGTAGTCAGATGATGGCTTTTTAGATAAATCTGATCATTCAAACAGGAGCAGTGGTTCCGGAGATTACCCTTCGCTTATAAACATACAAAATCCTCTCTCTTCTCCTTATAACATTTTATAATAATTTATAACCAAAACACTGATGTTTCTTTCAGGACTATAGCGTTAAGATTCGAGTAGCAATTTCAGGTAATAAGGAGCTTTAATTGAATGTTATTCTACTATTGAATAGCAGTGATAGCTCATGTGATCATGCCAGATTCACCCCTGAGTGATAGCAGTAGATGCATCACCTCTGAGTATATATTACTACCTACATAATATATGTTTTACCTACTAGGATTTCAGAAAAAAGATAGACAAGATGATGACGATTGTGAGTACAAACCACGAAAGAAACTCAGGATATCATTCTTTTTGTTATATTAAAAATATTCTGTACTACATATAAGTCTGCAGTAATTTTTTTCTAAATTATAGTAAAATAATCGTATAAGTGAAGCAAACAGACGAACGCGGATAGCGACTTGTTTTATATTACCTATTTAGAGAAGATTAGTCGCGTCGTGCGTAACGGTTCTAAGTCGGAATTATGCTCCACACCTTTATTTCATCCAACAAAAGACGGGGTGAAAGAACTCTGAGATAAATGAGAAATTATATCGGAGATGAGTTAGAGGTTATTAATTATGAAGATGTCATATTGTCGCGCTGGTCGCTCACGTAATACGTCATTGTGAACGTGGCTTTGTCTCGTGCCGTGAGAATTTGTATGCAACTCTACACAGAACAGTTTCGAATATGGAGCGGCTCCTGACGTGTTTAAGGACCACACGTGGGCTTCGTCCAATAGGTTACATTCGATCTAGTGGGCATGGATTTTGGTCAGAAACATTTATAATGCTCATATTAAATTAACAAATCTATGTCATATAATAAAATCGTAAACTAGTCGTGTCTGTTTAAATATTAATTCAATATGTCAATATGTCTGTTTAAGTGTGTTTTTAAATATATATAAAAAAAGAAACAATTTGTACACGTTGTACTTATGTTACCGAGGTCAAAAAAATAGTTTTTGAAATTTTTGTCTGTTTTTCTGTGCCTTCTTGCACGCTAATCTTAGAAATAGGTTAAGCGATTTAAATGCGGTTTTCTCTGATGTATCGTAGCAAGCTTCCCGTAACATTTTAGTGTTTGTTTCATTCCAATCGGTTTAAAAACAAAAAAGTTACGTGCTATACTGAATGCCACGCGTACGAAATCGCGGGCTCAGCTAGTATTAAATCCCGAGGAAGCTTTCACGGGTTTTCTTAAAAAGCATTAACCGGCGTTGGGATTTGTCGAAAAGCAAGATATCAATTGCGATCATTAATTTATATTCATAAAATTTATATAATTAAAATAATAATATAAAAATTTAAAAACTAAACTAATAAATAAAAAAATAAATTGAATTGATTATTTGTAAATTATTATTGATGCAATTCTGGTCCAGGTGGCAAAGTACCCAACATGCTGGCTGCATTACTTCTCAGGATTGCTAAATTTAATCTCTGAGAGAGGTTATGCCCTGCACTGTCATCGCCAGTGCCATTGATCAGTCTTTAATGAGGTGAAGCGCATTGGGACCCCACGGGTCCAGGGTCCCAAAGCACTTATGTTTTTATACTTATCAATCTTTCGCTTCTCTATTTTCTCTGTCGCTTATTAGCACTTGGAAGATGGGAAGGCGATTATTTCTTTATTTGCTAATTAATTATTATTATTAGCTTATTTACGACTATTGTCCTATCTGTGTTTATATATAGAGCCATCCTACTAAAATATTTCGCGACGTTATAAAATTATAAAAATTAATCAAACTTACTGGGTCCTAAGCGTAAATGCAGCAGATGTTATAGAAGAGGGTAATCGTAAGCCTTTTATGATTTCTTGCCATAATTTCTTATTTATGACCTCGACTAGTCCTCCGCGCGCGATAACCAAATTGTACAACTCGTAGAGGTCCAATACTGATTTCGCCATTATTGGCAGTCGAGTGATGGGTGTTCCTGAAACAATAAACAATGTACATTGTAATTAGGAATGTCGCTAACTATGTCTTTATTTTTAATTAAATCAAAATTAGTTCTATTCAGTTTGTTCGTTACGCTTTTACGCCTTAACTACTCATCCAATTTGCATACATGTCAGAGATACTAAGAAGGACATGGGGTAACTTTCATCCAGAAAAAAGTATTGTTCCCGTGGGATCATTTAAAAATAAAAAAGTGTGTGTGTCAGCTCGGACGTAGGATAACTGGAGTTTAACGTGTAAAATTAAATGTATAAAATTTTCCTCTTGTCAATAGATAACTGGATACCTAATTATATTATTTAGTTACATTCTGGATACTCAGATGTCAGGTGTTCCGACAAAAGTTATGTTGGTTACGTTCGGTATACCAGATGTCACTACGTTTTATAAGTTCGAATACTTAGTTCATTTTATTGACAAATGATGTCGCTGCGCCGACAGTTTATAACGCACTATACTCGTAGTTTCGTTCCTCAACGCGGACTACACTTTTCATACAAGCTTCTATAAGCCCAGAGAGTATAGGATTAGGGAACAAAAATACATGCGTCAGCTGTCGCACAAATGTCAAAGTGACAGATAACGTAACGCTTTTTAGTTAACGCTTGTATTTTTAGCCCTCATAAAAGGAGTAAACACCAACAAAAAAATTCAATGAGCAAAAAAGATTGAATAAATGTTTTAGGTAACACCTAGAAAAAAGAGGTACTTACAGGCGAATCGCGAGCAAAAGCTAGTAGAATTATGAAGACGACTTAACACGAGGCAGATACCTACATATAATATTACACAAAAGCATCAAAAACCATTTCATTTCTCAAAAACATGTGTAATAGGTATATCTTCCATTTCTTAAAACTTCAAATATGTGTACTTATATTTGGAGTAATTAGATATAAATTATATTTACAGTAATTATAAGTAATTATATACTTATATTTAAAGGGGTAATTGATGGAGTAATTAATTAGAGGATACAATTTATTTTTGACAGATTTTTGTTGTTCTATGCAAAGTGGACGATTGGAACATATTTGCTTCAAAGAAAAATAATCGCAAAAGATTGAAAACGCGGTCTATACCTAGTTTAGTCTTGACACTATTTAAAAAACCTATATTAACGATTTCGATATAACATTAAGATTGGACGAATCCATAATAAGTGCGTATATTCTTTCTAGAATATCGCTTTTGGCAAGTGGTTGGTTCGAAGTTGTTCATTATGGGCGTAACACAACATGAGGAAACACGTTAATCGTATTTAAAGCTGGGCAGAAGCGATACCACACCCTATACAAACGCACGCGGACGCTCTATTTGTGGCAATAAAATAACTTTATTGCTAGTTACTTTACATTGCGGACACATCAATTATTTTACACATGGGCAGAGAATACACTAGCCGTCATCAAATAATTTCTGAGCGAATTAAATGGTAAATTTACGTACAAAATAAAAAACAAAGAAAAGTTTTTTTTTTTCTATCCAAACATAAAATAGACATAGACATAGAGAAAATGACTTAACATATTAATGTTGGGATCTATGAGCTCCTATGAGACTTATCTATAGAGCCGAGCAATTAAAATGATCATAGGCACCGCACGAACGCATTTATACTCGTAAGTTGTACAGACGCCACTATGAGCTTAAATAAGGAACCATAAGGCACTTAACACGAACGACATTAATTTTAACAAATTAATATTTCTATATTTCATAGAAAGTTATTTCAATAAAAAGATATTCTTACCAGATTGTTTACAAAATGAAACAAGTATATATAGAAAAACGGATATGTTAATGTTAAGGTCGACAGACAGGCTGACCGTCGCCAATTGATGTGATGGTAGGTAACACAAGCAACGCCAAGATTAAGGATAAGGGATTAAGAAGGGATAGGACAAAATAGGCTCTGGCGTCTCAATATAGGTAATCTAATTCCTATATAGATATTGTATGGATCGTATAGTGGAAATATTGAGCCTTTAAAAAGAAAAACCTTATTTTGTAAAATATAAAAAGAAAAATTACGTTATCAGATTCATGAATCGGTTTTTGCGACTGTCGTCGAATAAATAGGGTATTTTAGTCTACATGAAAAAAAAATCTAAAAGTATCTATCAGTCGGAAAATGTTAGTTTTAGTTCGTAAAATAATAAAATAATATTAAAATTAAATTCAAAGTTTTCAGAATTTTTAGTCTGTTCTTAAACACAATGAAATAGTAGCCGCCATGTTTACGTCATACGGTTGTGTAAAAAAAAGTGTCAGTCAGTGTCATGTCAATTACCGGCGCATTTGTTTACACAGCCAACTGACGTCATGACAACAGAGCAAAATGGTTTCCAGCGTTTTCGTCAAATTACGCGCGAAAATTTCGATTGAATAAAAATTTGATGTTTTTTTTTTAGTGTCTCATTAGCACTACAGAATCTAATTGAGACACTTTTTAAAAATGGGTGTAATACCCTATTGTCGAATTACTTAGCTCCCTGCCCTGCTCTCATTGCAACCTCGGCTTGAGAAGTCATAAACTCCGGAGCATGCAAAATCGCATCGCATCGCGCGATCGATGATTTATGGGTGCGCGAGCGCGTCAGATCGTGCGTTTACGAGCGGTTTGAAGTGCGCGGTCGGATTTAGAACAACTGAGCTCGTGTGGCTGCACGAACTGACTGACAAAACACCAAACGTTTCATCTTATTGATCACTAATTAATTCGAAAAGAAAATAAATCCACTGTCAAAATCGCAGCGAGTCGTCGCCTGCGTAAAACGGAGAAATTTGGAGAAGTTTAAATAAAAGTTTTTCTCAAAATACTTCCAGAAAAGTATCCATGGATCCAGTTGTGGATTTAAAAAGAGATAAAGGTATCCGCGGGTCCACATGTCGAGCCGAGCTGTGGATCCAAGAGGACGGAGGGGAATTTAAGAGCAAATTTGGGTTGATGTGGGAACAGATTGTGGAATCTACAAAGGTATATTTACAAGAAAACACAGCGTGTGTATTTGTTAAGAAAGAGAAAGAGAAGTGAAGAGTAGCAGACAGGCTTACAGTTCTGCTGGTAAGTGCACACAATATATAATACACAATATAATAATATAGACTATGCAAGTATGCTACAAAATATGGAACAATGAGATGGGTAGCAGGAATTGGGTTCTGAAACAGAATAGGTATTTGTAAGTGATGTATTCACGAAGATTAGTGTGGTCAGAAGAGCAGCCCTTTACTAGACAAGCATAATAGGTACTACTATATTTTAGACTACAACAAATAGAAATTACGGCGTTTCATCAACAACACACCAATGACCCAAGATCCCAGGCATGCTAGACATAACTTATTTTCTAATGGGCAAAATGTGGGGAATCGAGTAGTGTTCTTATGTAATTTGAACGTATGCGTATCTGTTAAGTTGGATAGACGGCCAATTTAGAGCTAGGTATCAGGTGAAAAAGGTAAGTAAAAATAGGACTAATATTTTTATTTTTATTTTAAATATTTTATATATGTTTTGTAGAATATAACACAAATTAATAATAGTACAGCACTGCCAGACACTTTACGTGGGCCATAACTTCTCCCACATGCTTCAAGACCCCTTCAGCATGTCGTCGGGCACAACGCTGCAAAATAAAAGGGGTCTTAAAGCGTCTGGCAGAAGTTGTAGCCCACGGAAAGTGTCTGGCAATGCTGAATATTGTTTTTTAATATTATTCTACAAAACATTTAAAATTTAGCCTTTAACACTAAGTTGGCCGTCTAACCCAACTTAGTAGATAGGCATACCTAGGTACGTTGAAAGTATACTGGATATCCCACGTGTTTTCCTTTAGAAAATAAGTTATGTCTGGCATTCCTGGGATCTTACTCTACAACGCTAAATGACACAATAACTTCGTTGAGAATAATTGCAAATCACCAAATCGATTTGTTAAGCGAAGTTATTTCGAGTCGACATCGCGTTAGAGCCTGTCACGTCCCCCCTCCACCCCCCCGATCGTTTATTGATGAGAACGAGGCATTAGCAAATACCTAAACGACTATTTGTCAATCCGTCTTCCTGTCTACAGTTAATCATTCCCCTGGTTATCTGGAACAGGGGAGGCTGTACAACGCGGGGTGGGAGTACGTCACCCGCTTTGAGATTAATTGCCACGTTTATGTTTAAAGAGAGAACAGCACCACTCGATGAGCAGAAATACGAGTAGCAAATAAAGCGGAATCCATTTGTTGATGCGTTTTTAAATGAAAAATTCACGAAGGTTTTTCGCGAAAAACTTAGCTATGATTATTTGTTTTTTTTTTAACTTATAAGTTTTATATCTATAAGCCTATAAGTTTTATAACTTATAGGCGATGATATAACTGGATCGTCATAAAAAAGGCCGTTATAGGCTATAACACAAGCAAGCGTTGCCAAGCTAAATCTACTACCTTTAATCCTACTTTTAAGCTTAATAGAGCATTAAAGGTAAGAGATTAGGAAAGATAGGGAAATGGGCTCTGGCATCTCTTACTCACTCACCGAAACACCACAGCACACATGTTGTTATTTCACGGATGGTCTTCTGTAAGGGGGTTGTTACTGCCACCAGACGGGCTGCCCAAATGATTATGAAACGCAGTGTGCTCTCTGCCACTACTTAAAACCCAAAAATTGCGTTTGTATTTTTTTATTTAAGCTAATGTCGAAATTAATCTGCTTATTGTATATTTTATTTGATATTATTATGTTTTTTTTTTAATTAACATATTCTAACCGTAAAATTATTTTTTAATACAGTTGCTCAAAAAGTGGCGTATTGCAGGGACGTATAGCGTTCGGGAAGTGGGCTATTACCATGGAAGTTTGTATATAGTACTTATTACTTCCATGGCTATTACACACTCGTGCTTTTTTTTTACCTTTCCCGCACTCGTGCGTTCTCTTTCCCAACTGTCAAAATAATGTCTATTAAAAAGAAAAACCAACCATGAAGTTTTTACTAAAAAAAAATCATAGAAGTTTTTATGATTCATGCAAATACGTATATTTCTAAAAAGAAGCTACTGATTTGTTTCAATATCAGATTTAATGATTTGATTGAACGAGTTAGGTTAGGTTTCATTTCATTTCATATCAATAAAAAAATTCTACTGAAGACTTGGCTGTATGGGCACATAGTTTCCTTTGCCTACCGGAATGCGTGAAGAAAAAAAATGTCTCTGCTTATATTGTACGGTTGGCGCCATTTTCCAGAAATTCTCTTTGCGAGTTTAGTTGTTTGTTTTATTAAATCGCTTCATTTTTTCGCAACTGTATTAAAAATAGTCGTTCAGTACACGTGCGGAACCGTCATTGCAACTTGTTCCGACTGTCAACCCTCGCCTTCGGCTCGGGTAGACATTTGTCGGAACTCTTTGCAATGACAGCCTTTCCGCACTTGTAATGAAATATACTATTACCCACTGATGTAAATTCAAGCATCTCCCGATTCGGCCGAAAAAGAATTTTCTAAAGGAGATCAATCAATTTTGTATATGGAGATCAGGTTGTACCGTTAGGTATTAAGAAGAAATTATAGATTTTACTAGGGAAATATCGTGTAATTTGTTAATGGGGTTTCATAGATTTTTAAGTTTGAAAGTATTAAAAAATCTGTTTGAATTGTGCGACACTGATCGAGCGCCGAACAACGTAGACGTAGAGTGATGTTAATGTCTTTTTAATTTTCGAATGTTATCCCCATTTCGAAATCTGAATTATTCACAGGAAATTACTGAATTGAAAGACATTACCAAAATCTCCAAACGTAGGTACCTAAGTTAAAAAAAATATGGCCTGGTTTTGAACGGTGTCGTTTCTTTAGTCTCTAATAAAAATTTCGCTTACATATTTAGATAATTATGCGGCTAAGCGGCCTAAGCTTCTTAAAAATAATATCTATGCTTAGTCGACTTCCATCTGCAGCTCATTTGAAGTACCTACCTGACCACCACCCACGAACGCTTCGTCTCGAGGATTTTATCGTTGTAGAGACACTGTTGCTTTGAATTGCATAATTCCACCCCAAACTTAGTGACCAAAGTCTACTGACCTCAATTTTTTCATTTTAACAGTATATTTACAGGAGAATACCGTAGGTCAAGTTATAGTGGGTAGGCAAGCAATATTAGGCTATAAACGTTAGTCTTTGAAGTAAAGTTGTGACAGCGAAACGTGTCTCAAGTAATTGGTGTCAATTCCGCCATGACGACGAATACTTGTAGGTAGATATCTATATAACTTTTGAGC
Organism: Bembecia ichneumoniformis; assembly: GCA_910589475.2. Taxonomy (NCBI): domain Eukaryota; kingdom Metazoa; phylum Arthropoda; class Insecta; order Lepidoptera; family Sesiidae; genus Bembecia; species Bembecia ichneumoniformis. The sequence continues at coordinate 6,877,822 of OU342538.1, read as the reverse complement.
AGTATATTTATGAGGTTAAATACATTATCCTATAGATACGTATTTCGTTCTATAGGTTAAGGTATTTTAGTAGCCTAATTATATATACCAAGGTCTTGTAGAAAAACAAATTCTTTTAGACTCAAAATAGGAAAAGAGATGTGTTTGAAACGAATCTTTTTCTTTTCAGATAACTAACATCAAATTGTAAAATTTTCATCAGGTATCTTTCAAATGTTAATGATATATATATTAAACTGCTAATCTAACTTCTTAAATGATATTAAGTCAGTCTAACGGTCCATTTGATGGAACGTACCTTCAGTAACCTAATAAACACAAAAGACCATTGGATGCCTTGACCATGGGATAAGTGCCGGCCAGGTACTTACAACAGTACCTAATACGTACTTTTATTTCACGGTGATCGTCTACTAAATTTACTGCATTAGAAGAAAATAGTTTTCATAATCTATACTAGACTAATTTATAGGTTACCTATAGGATAGATTATAGGTACCTAAAGTATTTTAAAAAATCGTATTACATAAACTAGTTAACATTATACGCATAGGTATATTATCCGTATAAACTTGTATAACATGATTACGTTACGATCGTAGTAAAAAGAGATAGAGCACGATGTTTTCCATTCAATAGCTTTGAACTATTTCATAAACGCAAAACACGTTATCAGACACGCAGATGCAGAGTCATACCTATACACGAAGCCCGTTACGGTACTCAATAAAGAGTCGGTTACAGGAACCGGTCGACAAATGTACAAAAGCTTTTGTTTATGAACGCAATCACCCCAATATAACGATTTCCACAAATCCACGCCGATCGCACACACGGAAAATCTTCGATTCGATGCGCGTGCGAGACGCGCGCTCACTCTATTTGCGTAAACTCCGTCCATTTTGAAGAGACCTCTCCACCTCGTGTGACTAAGCACAGTGCGGCTCACCCAATCCGAACGGTTAATATGTAAAATTTATGAAGTATGTCAAATCGCCAGCAAACTCAATGTAATCGTGCCCAATTGTGACAAATTATTGCTTTTCCTACGAAACCTTACGCTAAATTTGTATTGCGAATTTCTCTTTATGGACAGCCACGGTTTAGTGTACATTGTATCGAATAATTCAAAGGCAATAGTGTTGCATACCGATTAGCGAGCCGATTGTTCGCACCTCGCGCGATATTTATTGGCAATCGATGTCGCTTAGAGAGGCTAATTCTTTTGTGTAACAAACTCGGAGTGTCGTAAATCGTTAACTCGTACGCCCCTCGAGTTTTGATAAAGGATTGTAAATAACAGGCGATTAGCTGCCTAATCTGCTTTAAGCGTTGCAGTTTGCAACATTGATTTGCGCCCTCAGCTTACGACCGGATTATAATGAAACAACTCATATATACACATATAAAACATTTTTACATTAAAAAAGATATTAAAAACAATGTTTCAATGTCGAAGTACAGTCACAATATTGGCAATAAACTTGTTGAAATGTCAAGGCGTGTCTATTTGTAAATGCGGAAACTACCTCTCCTATCTATTTGACCGGCTAGCGCCGACACGGCTCAGAATCGATTGAATCGACATCCAACGCCTACCGCTTATCGAAAGCTGTATCAAAGGCCCTTTATACCCCTCAACCCTGTGGCTAGCCAATAAGAGGCGGCGATGCAGAGACGCAATGCGCCTATTGGTCCGATACGCTTTTGATTGCACCGCCCCACTCGATTCGAGTCTCGATCAATCTAAATTACTCGCCCGTTGAATACGATAACTACCGCTGCGCCGGGAGATATACTTGTCCACTCCACGTATGAATCATATTCAAATGAGTGTTCAATGCGGCAATTACTGATTTATTGAACAATTAATTATAATGTTAATTTCTACAAAATATTTTCCATATATTTAAATGTCATTATAAATAGAAAATGAGCACATGTCAGTACGAGTGAGCAAGGAAAACCTACCAATGTGGCAATAAAATGTTTACGATTCAAGATATAAATTAATTTTATGCGACAAATACAGTTACATCGAATTTAGAAACTGTGAGGAAATCTAAATATGGAATTTAATAATAGTAGGTACATTAAATAGGTATATCTTCAGAGCATAAGGATTTTATTCCTACATAATATATGCTTTCGTTTAATTCTTTGAATCTTTAAAATAGAAGGTAGAAACAACACTATGATTTTGTGTTAGTAGAATAGACACCTATTTATTTACAGACATTTATGCGACTCTGATTGGTTTCTTGGTAATCGTTGCAGACCGTTGTTGGTAGCTAACATTCAAAGACGAACCAATCTCATACATATCATTCCAAAAATTTGTTCCCCGTTCAATTTACCGAGATTTTCGTTACCAAGTTACCAAAGTTTTACTGGCTGGCGTGTTGACTAGATTGTTAAAAAGAATCTTACTCAAAAAATACCTATAAGTATTTCTGGACAATGTCCCCGAAGAAGTAGAATATAATCTTTCTTTAGTGATCACCATACCACCATACTTACCTATGTGATTTTATTTAAGTAAGTTCAATTAAAAAGTAAATACATACTAATTTACTCTCAAATGGAATAGGATAGGTACAGATCAACGATATTGGATAACCAAACATACTCTCGTTTCTTTATATCTTAAAAATGATGGCACGTTTTTAACACCATCTTAAGGCAAGGCACCTAATAATATCTGACCTGCGTTATTTACAACTTATCTTTTTTGAAAAGTTATATGCAAAAGCTGTGAGTTTATCGCAGTTATAAAACGCGATTTCAATTTCAGACAGATAATTACGAATACAGAAACAATTAAAAACGATAAAGTATCCGCAGCAAAGTGATGAGTCATAAAAGAGTGCGAAATGGATTAAAAGTGTAATTGTATACTATGGATTTTATTTGTTATACATACATTAAGGTTATAAACGACAGCTAGGCCCCTGTTTAGACAGTCGTTACGGGTTTATGGGCGGAAGAATTTATTACGGCTTGCAGCGAGGTTTTAATTTAGAAATACGATCCGGTCTAGTGTTAATTTGCACACTTGCAGCCAAAACGTTTGCCTTTAAAACCTAATTCAATACCGAATTTCAAATTGACTTTGACGTTTTCCTTTAATTTATTTATTTTTTACAATAAAAGTAGTTCAAAATTCTGTGGTTCAGATTCAGTTTGCCTATCGTAAAAAAAGAATTGTAAATCATAGTCCTAATATTTTAACTTTAATTATTCCTACTGAAACAAAAAAAAAATACAACATTCAATCGATTTAACTTTGATAAACAAAGAAACATTGAATATAATAGAATTTACCACCGTGAAATAACAGCACGTGTGCTGTTGTGTTTCGGTGAGTGAGTAAGGGATGCCAGAAGCCATTTCCCTATCCCCTCCTAATCCCTTATCCTTAATCGTACTGTAGTCGGCAACGCACTTGCAGCAGCTTTGGCGTTGCTTGTGTTATAGGCTACGGTAGCCACCTAACATCAAGTTGACTGTCATCCTGTATGCCGATCTTAACATAAAAAAAAAGAAAGTGGTATTTCGTAATACTGCTAAGATTCGTATGATGCTGCATAATGAGTAGAGAAGTATTGCGTCCTTGAGTTGAATCGCTGCTTTTTATTATTTTATTTAAAAACAAACTAATTTATATAAAATAAATAATTATTTGTTTATTTTCCGGTAGACTCTAAACTGACGATAAAACCATTTAGTATATGCGGTACCTAAAATCTATTAACCGTTGAGTTTAATTGATTTTTTGCCTCAGACGTTTTAAAAGTATAGATTTAAATAGTAAGTATTTAAAGAAACGATAGCTGAAAGGCCAACCAGCGATCAAAAAATGGCAAGCCACATGATAAGTAAAAGATTCTAAAGTCAAGAAGACAGGGTAGTTAACATAACTCAATACATATTTATTGCTTGTAGTACAAATTCCGAGAGATATAGCGCGGGAATGACATAAGGCCGAGGATACAACGATCAATCATGAGAGGAGCAGTAAAGCTGAGAACAATTCAGCGTAATTCCGTCTGAGAGACATTAAAATGGCGGCCGCCCTATCCGGTGCAACATTGTGGCAAACTGTGAAAGCGTACAAATAACATATCTCGATAGTATCAACTACATATCAAAAATTGTTCACCTTGTATTGTATCAAAATTAAAATGAATGTGTACTTAATTCATTTATGGTAAAACTCTACGTGGGAGGAATAAATGAAGTGTTCCCCAAGTACATCACATTATTCTGAAGCTATTAACTTTAATAACACATAAATCTTATATATGAATGCAAATCAAATCCGAGGAACATATTTAAGTATTGTATCGTCCGGTGGAATTCAGGAGGCCATTCGATGTAATTGGCAATCATTCAGAAAAGAATATCCCCTCGCTCCAACAATCAAGACAAAGGCGGCCGATAGGTAAGTACCTACAGGCGAGCCATTACAGGTCAATACCCATTATTATGCGATATTTTCGCGAGCGCGGCCCTCCGATATCCCGCGCACTCACATGAGACGGCAAATATCTGTAATTAAAGGTTGTAAAGTTGATTTACAACTGAGGCCCGAGTATCGAACCTCGGGGAACGCCTCGACCAATGGCGAGCCTCTGGCGCGGCCCTACCTCGCCGCGTATCAATTTATTAGAAACGAATGAAAATCGCAGCTGCGGTGGCTTCAACCCGCGATAATACGCGTTCTGCGGTCACAGATCCCATCTTTACACCGGCGAATCGTGGTCTATAGTATCGAACGCTGTAGCGTGGTTTACGATCACCGCGGGGACAGTAACACCAGCAATAAAATTGCAACAATGGAAATGTCGGATGCGGCTGAAAGACGATGCGAGCATGCGGATCATTGCTATGAATGCAACAATGGAATCCTTGAAGCGACCGTAGTAACTATCGACATATTGTAAAACTTGCACAAAGTTCAGAGAACACCAGACAGGTGTAGGATGAGCGCCGATAAGTGGAAATAATGCAAATACAATTATAATAAATTTTATTTTCACATATGTGAATATACTACCAACGCAGATAACTCAAATTACAAACACACAATTTTATGGCAATGTTGCCTGAGTAGATAATGGTAAATCCGGGACTATGCGCACGCATGCATGTAAACACCGATTTCAAGTTAAACCTGTTGGGAGATTACTAATTATATGTAATGTGTGTCATTGAAACGATTGGACAGAATTATTTGTTAATAATTCATCAAAACGATCAATAATGTTAAGTATTGTTTCATTGTGCTCCGCGAGAGAAAATTTAGTCCGCTCCATACATATTTTAATACGTCGAGAGTAATTATTAGCATTTGTTGTTTCAAAATGGTAGTATCGTCTGCGTATGATGTATGTAATTTATTATGAACGTAGTCATGTTTGCGCTTTTTATGGGTGCAGAGAAAATTGAGCGTCAAAACGAGTCTCTTGCCTGCCTACATTGTTGTATCTACCATTTTCTGTTATTATAATATGTCTAAATAAAAATTATAAGATATATTAAAGCAGCTGGCTTCGTGGAATCAATGTTACGATATCAATAGTCAGTTACATTACATATTAGATTTTGTATCGAATGTATTTTTGGTTTTTTAAAAGATATACTTTCCTAAATAAAATATATTTTTATGGAATTTCTTTCCCCTTTAGTAGGTAGGGGTATATATATAATAAAATCGATCGCGATCTTTCCGTTTAACCATTCCTACCTATATTTATTTTTACGACCGCTGTTTGTCGCTTACGGGAATCGTAAAATACCATTGGAAACCTTTAATTTTCTTTATCATTCCTTTTGTTGCGCAATACATTGTTGTTAATAGTTTTAGCTACAATGTGAATAGATGGACGATATAATTTTATCCATATTACAGCGATAACGTCTGAAACTTTGAAGCTAATGTTACCATTGTGGCCTACAAAATTAAATATTGTGTTGTAGCATACAAGTGTCAATGTACGAGTATAGTAAAATAGAGAAAAACTTGTACCTACGTTTTGAAAAGTTTATGCAGATATGCTTATTGAAGGCTTGTTTTATTTTGAGCTAGTTTAAAATCAGTTCACGGTATATAAGCGTTTTTGCATGTAAAGGTAATCAGACAGGCTGAAGGTCCAGTTGATGGTCAGTAGCTGCCGTTGCTTATTAACACAAGCAAGGATAAAAATTAAGGATAAGGGATTAGAATGGGCTCAGGCATCCCTTACTCATACACGGAAAAACATGAGAGCACATGTGCTGTCATTTCATGGTGATGTAAGTAAGTGGTTACTGCCGCCAGACGGGCTGCCCCAGTGACTGCGAAATGCAGTGTGTCCCGAGACTACTAAATGTGTTCTGTTTTCTAAGATTAAGGAGACATCCTAAATACTAGGATGTCTACCTGTCCATCGCCAATCACCTTTCTGAATACATGCTTTTAGAAATCTCTCAGCGGTTCAAAGTTTTATTCGGTAAAATTTTATTCAAAATTAATTTAAAGCTGGTCATCAATGGTCATACATTGACTAGAGTAATTCTGTATGTAGTAAATAGTATGTTGTCGAGTGTACCGTACAAAGGTGTCGAGCACCCGAGTGCCACTGTGTTTAAAACCGACTCAGACGCGTCTGAATGGATGACAATCTGAATTACAATGTGGCGGATGGCAGGCGTCAGCCGTCACACGCCCGCCGCTCAACTCTTGTTCTGGGTCGTGACTATGCGGAATTGAACACGGCAATACAAACTTTATAACTTTTAAAATGTTGTGCTATATTATATTTATTACTAACTGATCCAGCAGACGTTGTCCTGCCAGAACCCGAAAATAATTCCGTAACCCGATTGTGGTGCCACCTATCGGGTCCAATTTTAGTTTTCAAACCATAATATTAAAGTGTCGCGGGGGCTGGTGGTAGGAGGGGTGAAACATACTTCACGACTTATTCTCATACCTACCAAATATAGAAAAAAAAATCATAAAAAACGGTCAAGCCGTTTCGGAGGAGTTTTGTTACAAACACTGTGACACGAGAATTTTTTAATATACTAGCGACCCGCCCCCGGCTTCGCCCGGGGTGCAATTTTTATATATAAGAACATTCCCCGTTTATCACTCTGTCCATTAGTGAAAACCGCATTAAAAGGGGAAATGGGGATTCATTTTTATATATAGAGATATAGATTAGATTTAGACGTGAAGATAACAATTCCTAATCAATGTGAAATGTCAGCATATTCGCCCCCTTTGTTTCGAAGCTGATTTAAGGATACCAGAGCCCATTTACTAACAATCTACTTATTCTTCTTACCCTTTTTAGTATCATGGTTTGTCGCGCTCTTGTATCCCTTTTTTATAAAGGTACACAAACATTTTGACTGTCCACTTGATGGTTACTGTCGCTTATAAGTTAAGCAATGTCAGGAAGTATGCTCCTGACACTATAAATTATAAGAGACAAGGTCGTGATAATGAAAAGGGTTCTAAAATGAAGTCTGAAATGAAACAGTACCTACATGTGCTGTTATTTCAAAGTAAACTTCTGTAAAATGATGGTCCAAATGACGGACTGCTCATTTTATGCAAAACGCCTGTCTCATATTTAAAAAAACTGTTTATGTCTTTAAGGGTGTGGTGGTCCACTATCATGTGTACATTTAATTTGATTTAAATACTTGGAAAAGTAGGTACCTATGTTCAACTGTTCGCCAAGCGATAACTTGTTGTCTTATTGTATAACCCAAAACAAACAATAATATAATGAAATTATGTATCATTCTGTCCCTAAATTTCATATTTAAATGTTCCTACCGAGTGTCACCCCATCTTAAACCCATTTATGCTAATGCCGTATTGTTGCGTGGCACTTTCATTTGTTTCTATCTGTGAGCCATCCTCATTGTCATCCCCGTGCCCTTTGACTCCATTGTTAAGTTTTTTGTGACTCCCGCGCACGATTATTTTATTTCCGTTATGTGTACGCTTTGTTCATTCTCATCTCGTGTTTGTTATTAGCTTCAATCGATTTACTATCGCCTACTTTGATTCATACATTATTCAACACAAACTTCATTATATATAGATTTATGAAAAAATATTTTATATCTGTAGAGACGACATGGTTTTTTTAAATTATTTAATATACCCCTTTGTGCTTTGAATACAATATTTTAACTGAAACGTGTGGTGGATATCCTGAGTTCTTCGGGGTTTCTTCTCGGGATCGTCATCTTGGCTTTTTTCCGAAACCCTGGTAAATATAAATTTAAATTTGTAATGACTATCATAAGAGTTTCTTAGAGAAACCTAATTTGATAAATAAATATTTTGATTTGATTTAATCTTAAATTAATTATTCATATAATTAGGATTAACGAATATTTTTTTGAATTATCTAAAACAAAAATTCATTCTGCGTCTTCAATATTTGACTCGTTGCTTCTTTCTAAACTAATGCAAAGATTTCCAAAGCAGTTGTCATTTCAGGCAATTTTATCTCAAGGGTAAAGGCAGACAATTTTGGAACTAAAATAAATGAAAGGTATGTGGCGTGTAACACAAAATACACAACATAACGGAAGACGAGATAGCGCAAAAAAACTATTGTCTTATTTATGTAGAGTAGTTTACTTGATAGAGTATACTTGTTTAGTGTGACACCTTGCCAAGAATAGTCACTCCGTACAAGCGGCTGTGTATCGTGAAATATATATTTTATATAAACTATTTGCGTTCCGCCATTTGAAAATATCCTTAGACTTTTATATGAAGGTTCATCAGACGGCCCACTTGATGGTTGGTGGCTACCGTCGCCTGTAACACAAGCAATGCCACAGGTGCTGCAAGTGCGCTGACGACCATAGTGAAATTAAGGATAAGGGATTAGGAAGGTATAGGGGAATTGATCTACGATCTCTTAGAGGCTCTGTCAAATGTAGGTACTTTACGTGAAATTATTTTTTATGGAATTTTAGTTTGATTCATATGTTGTTTATAATTATATTAACTGAGCAATTTTCCCTTTAAAGTTATTACTATTATCTATTCTTAGAAAATCGTTTGTAACCGACTGACTGATCAATCAATGCACAGCCGACATGTAAACATTGCACAGCAATATACATAGCAATATACACAGCAATATTTACCACGGAGCATATACAAAGAGGAGATGTTGTTATTGAATTTTTCTATAGAGCGGCGCCGTGACTACTGCGCGGGGCAAGGAGGAAGTTAGACTCCGCCCAATTATACTTTTTCCATCTAGCGGTAAAAAGAAAACTTCGTCTATCGACCTTTCACTACGTTGTTTAGCTATGTATTGCTAGATAGCACTAGTATCGAATACAGGGACGTACTGAATTTCGAAAAATTATTTATTTTTCAACTAATTATTTATTTACTCAAATTGTACAGCTCCTAAAACTTAATATACAGAAAAAAAACGTAACTAATAGCCAATTAATCCATTCCCGTTTTAAGTCATCTCTGGGTGGAAATCTAAAACATAATTATTTACTGATTAATAATTAAATTTATAAAAACAATTTTAATTACGGCCCTGTATATACAATTATTGACTACTTCACGATAGATGGCAGGCGAGCTAAGCAAGGTTTAAATCAATGATTAAAATATAATAAGACGACATTTTTCTCAACAAAGAAGTCTTTAGTAAAATTATAGCCAACTAAAATACGTATAATTTTGAAGATATAAATGTTATTTACGTAGCTAAAAGCCGTTTATGTTATACAATATTGCGCCATCTTTAGTCAAGTAGGATAACTATGGCAATGCAAAGATATTTTTCTAGAATTCGTCTCGATAAAGTATGAATAAAATTACTCACAAGTGAAATGTGATGCCATCCATGGCATCGGAACGTCTATCCGAATAGTTTTTACACGATAGCACACAACACTTCATATTTTTTACTTATTTTTAATTATAAAGTTAATAGAAAATTGCAAATGAATTTTGACTACAACAAACAAGCGCCACCACTCCGTGCCGATGTCGACAGCAGACTGACCAAGACCACGCCCACAAAAAATGACGTCAGGACCTAGTTTGAAATCAGTGCACAGTTGTTTAGGCCATCTCCTCTTTGTATATGCTCCGTGATATTTACTAATAAAGACAAATACAATAGCCGCATTTCTCAATTTCTTTCTTTAATTGACTAGGTAAAATAGAGAAAGGTCGATATTTTGCAATCAGGTCGTCAAACTGGTTTTAGTCACTTACGTGGCTAGCAAAAGCTTAACAATAATTTCAATAAGATACCTATACACTGAAGTAGATTAAAATTGCCTTAAGGACAATTGTATGCATACGAAGCTGTGGCAACACAAATTTTATAATGGCAACACAAATTCGACCAGCCATTTAAACTTATTAACGCATTATCGTCTTATATTCTCTTATGAAACAGCCATTGCTAAACCCGATCACGCACTGAACTTTGACATTTGAGATAATCGAATTAGAGTTCAATACGTTTTGTTAAATTAATCTGAGATAGCGCTCGCTGTATCCTTTGTGTGGGTAATCCGATGTGGCGATAGTTGTTCGAGTTATGCTTATCACTGTATTAATATCTGTGCTTCCTGCCACCCGCCGCGCCCACTGACTCCGAATGTACTCCTTCACTCACTGCATCAACTGCTACGTTGTACAGTCGCAAACATAATGTGTATTTAGAAGAAGAATCTAATCGATGTTTTTAGCAAAATAAAACAATATAATATAAAAAAAATTGATAAATAAAGACCCTGATTTAGTTAGGGGTATCGGACCCCCCACCCCCACCCCCCACCCCCCTCTCCACCCTACGGGCATTGGTCGAGATTAAATTACTGATTTCATTGACGTTGCTACACATTTGTAGACGCTCATATTTCATATATTTTAAATAATAATTATGTAAGAATGATATGTAATAAATGGCCCACGAGGGTGGGTTAAAACAAAAAACGATGTTTTCTCACTCAAGGCCTAAGAGTATCGTCGGTTTTTGACGGATATTAAACTAGTATTTTTAAATAGCATAGAAATAGGAATAGTATATTATTCCTACTTCTATGTTAAATAGCCTGTCAAATAATAATCAATATTCTTTTAGCAGTTTTTGGGTGAATCCTCACAAACTTTCGCATTTGCGATGTTAAATCGTAAGTATAGAATAGTTGGAAGGACGCTTTGCAAGAAAATATTATGTAGATATTGCAATTCACGGCAATTTTATAAATTGTATTACCGCAATTTTTAAAAAGTCCAATCAGATTAGGCAAATGTGTTGGTACCTATTGTCCATATCAAATAAAATGCTTATAGACACTAGTTTAAGCCCGCGGTTTAGCTCGTATGGAAGGTAAAAAAAAAACACAATTGACATGCGGTCAGTACGATTTGGAATTGGTCACCAGAGTTTAAATCTATCCTATAAGATATATGAATATTTATAACAGACACATATAATATATAAGAAATATCCTATAAGAAAGTGCAGGGATTTAGTCGTACAGGCAACATACAAGCAGGAGACATTTTTATGTAATATGTGTTATTGAATACCTATTAGGGAATATGCACATTTTTTTTAATATATTCATACGATTATATCGTTATATAACCGTAAAAAATATTCAGGGCCAAAAAACCTAAATTTAGTAACAAAAAAAAATGTTAAAATTAACTAACAGCTCCGGGCACTTTAAACACCCTATACCTTTTGGCCGCTTGTCATGACGTCACAGTCCAATCAAAGGATAAAAATCACAAACATCTACACGCTTATTGACATTTCATAGACTTTGACGTCACATTCGAACTGACCGCTTCAAGTATTTTAAATTTCCCACAATTTTATAGTGTAATAAATAATATAATTTGTAGCAAAATCGGCAACTTGTTATCAATACTAGTCAAGGGCTTACTGAACAGAATAACATTGTTAAACAGGTTCTTACAAAAGTTACAGTTTCTTTAAAGCTAGCTATATATTTATTTTCCAGTCAGCTATAAATGTTATAAAACTGCAATTGAGCTGGTACAGAAGCTTCCTACGAGATCCGCCCAAAGCGGAGGGCGGGCGGTGTTACTAGGGCGGGACAAGCGCCGCCTACCTGAGTCCTCTCCGTGTACTTATGAATTTATATTTACTGTACGTATGCTTTGTTAGGATTCGATATTCAAATATTAGTGCAATACCATAATGGAACATTGCCAAACCTTTGTTGAAACATTATAAATTCACAATTTACATAACATACGTTACTAATACCTACTCGAAAATAATTATATCACTGTTGTTATAGAGTATTCCAGAATTATAAATAAAAACAATTTAGTTTATGTTAAATACAATAATTAAACATTAAACATTTGTATAAAGAAAGCACGTAATGCCGATTTTTAAGATTTTCTTGAATATAACATATTTATAAATTGATATGTTTTATATGAAATCGCTAAACTCCAACAATGTTTCACCGATCACCATGAAAGTTGACATCTAGTGTATACCTACTAATATTATAAAAAGAAAAGATTTGTATTTATGTATGTATGTTTGTAATGAATAAACTCAAAGACTACTGGATCGATTTTAAAAATTCTTTCACCTATAGAAAGCTACATTATCAGCCAGTAACATAGGCTATACTCACCCTCGCTCCCATCTCCCCCCTTATCCCGTGACATCAGCTTCTACACCATAAAACCAATTGTTATGAGAATGTATTCCAACACAATATATGTAATTGAAAACCGTTAATATTTGATATATCTATGCATTTTTTTCAAGATGAAAAGGCGGATGAAGCCATGAGACATAGTTTATCTCTATATATAAAAATGAATCCTCATTTCCCTTGGTCACGAGTGAACGGGTAGACCGATTTTAATTCGGTTTTCACTAATGGAAAGAGGGATAAACGGGGAATGTTCATATATATAAAAATTGCACTCCGGACGAAGCCGGGGGCGGGTGGCTAGTTAAATTATAAAAAAAGCCTTTTACGTCAGAGAACTGAAAGGTAACGTCTTCGATTCATCGTCATCTATTGCCGTATATCTCAAGTCGATTCTAATTTTTTTTTTTTTTTTTTTTTTTTTTAATATCTTAAAACTTATGACACCTATGATTTACCTATGAAACATAATTGCTCATTAAATCATCGTGTAAACCGCGACATCCGTGGGAAAGGTACACAAGTTTGCGGAAATGAGATTGTATAGCAATCCCATGTACCGGGCGATAACGTGTATCCGGCGCCCAGTTAGATTAGTGACCAATCGGTTGGTATAAGCTTATATGGCCGTGGAGGTAAACAAAGTGAAGATGACCCAATACTCACTCAGTAACGCAAGAGAGTTAGGTATTAAGAAATTAATTGCAAATATTGTGCTCGTAAGATTTTAATAGTGTATTTCGTATTTATTTATTTCTTCTATTATTTTAGGGTTCCGTACGTCCGAATAAAAAAACGGAACCCTTATAGGATCACTCGTGTCCGTGGCTCACAGTCAATTATCTCGGAATCTTACTAGACCTATTAAGTTAAAATTTGGTACACATATCAATTTCTGTGACCCAAATGTAGAGGTGTGACGTGAAGACGTGAATAGATGAAATCTGTATATGGGAGGTCATTTTTGAGGGGAAGGTGGAAAATTTAAAAAAATAATAATTTGAAAACTGCATCGTGTGACAATATCAAATGGAAGATCTTGTTGTGAAGATCTTAAATGTATTTTTTTGTAATTTTAAAATAAATAGTTTCCAAGTTATTCAAGAAAATAGACGAAAATTGACCCCCCCCCCCTTATCTCCGAAACTACTGCACCTAAAATTTTGAAAAAAAAAAATACAGAAATTAGTTTTCTACTTATTGATTATAGGAAAACCTATAAGAAGTCTATGATATTAAAATAACATGGTAAATCACTCAATATTATGCGGATAGGTACATCGTATGGAACCCTCTTCACGCGAGTTCAACTCGCACTTGAAGTTTTTTTTTTCTTATTATTTGACAGGAAAGATTGATTTCTGGCGTCGTCGATGCCAAAATATAATTATTAATATACTTTTTAAATAGTATATTAATAATATACTTTTTAATACTTTTTGCTGCAAGAAATAAAATGAAATGAAATTTTTTATCAACTACTTTCTTTTTAAATACAATAAATACTTAGTATATTTTTTTATAAAAATATAGGTCCATATCTTTGGATAAGAACTAATTAGGTATCCTAGAAAAATATTGGAGAAAAGTAAATAATTTTCTAAAAGAAGTTATTAGTAGTAGGTACACTATAAAGCTCAATTACCACTGACCGACATGACATCATTGATATGATTGTTCTCCCAGAAGCCGATCATTGATATAATTGCCGAGAAGGGTCCCTTTATAGCCGGTCGTAGAGACGGTTCTTTGGTGATCCTCGGTATGCTGACCTGGTAAGAAATCGGCGACGGTATCTCGGAAACCACGAGGGTTAGGAGGCATGTCTTAGAGGGTTGCGGCATATCGTAGAGGGTCATCGGAGGTTCCACATCGACCCCAAAAAAAGAGGCCCGGACGAAGTCGGTGGCGGAAACTAGTTCTAATATAAACTCGAATCATTTCAATTTGGACGAAATCATTTCGTCTTCTATTATCTTTTCATGTTGATTCTAGGACTTAGTAGATTATTACATATTATTATTAAAGTATATTTAGTATATTTAGATTTTTTAAATATTGCTTATTATTATTAAAACTAGCTGAGCCCGCAACATCGTACGCGTGGTATTCGGTATTGCGCATAACTTTTTGTTTGTGAACCGATTAAAATGAAACAAACACTAAATGTTACGAGAAGCTTGCTATAATACATCAGTGAAAACCGAACTCAAATAGGTTAAACCTTTTCTGAGATTAGCGTGCACAAACGCACAGACAAACGGACAAATATTCTAAAAACTATTTATTTTACCTTGGTAACATAAGTACAACGTGTACATTTTTTTTTAAATTTTTATTTTAATGTACAGAAATTAAAATAAAAAAAATGTAATATTAATGTAATATTATGTAGGTAGTACTAATGTACTATGTTTAGATTAGATTAGATATGTAGGTATATAATAATGTTAACTCTAAAATTAATTAAGAACAATAATCCAAGTATAAAATAGCGTATACGAGTTGTAATCGTATGATACCAACAGGTAATATTGGTAGGATAAGGTGGATGGACCATCATCGGTTGCTCATTTGGCCAAATGTTATTTTTTTCCAGTTAATATTAGTGATAGTAACACTACGATCACACCTTCAAGGTACCTACTAATAAAAAAATAATCTAATAAATATACAAAAGACAAGGAAAATGTCGTATGTCTGCAGTTCTTGGTAAAGTAATCTTAAGCGAGAGACTGTTAATTAATACGCGAACATAATTTGTTACCGCCACGAGATTGTTACTAAAGAAAAACATATTATATGAAAATAACCAGGTGTACAGGAAAGAAACATGGTTCCAGAAAATCTCAATCGCGTAGAGACTAAATCAAAACTATGAAGTCGGAAACGCTGTCATCGCCACGCGTAAATAATCTCTTTTAGCTCAGTGGTCGTTAGCCGAATGAGGGGGGAGGGGGGAAGAGGTAATTTAGTTGCTCATCCATCAAACTCACCTTCACTCCGACCTGGATTCGCCTCTCAATTAAATGAGATTTAAAAATAAAGACAATTTTACTGTGAATTCTTGCGAGAAAACTATAATTACTGTTTATGACGAATCAAATACTCACTCTTATAGTAAAGGTTGACGGACAGATTGATAGCTAAATGGCTACTACCATCGTCAACGCCTCGATGGGATGAATTTTTAATATACTTATTTTTATTGGTGCATCTAATAAATCTAATATATTCTATATTAGATAGAATCTAGGTATATTGCTGTTACCATACCAATATAGTTATACCATAGGTATACCATACCAATATGAAGTGAATTTAATAATATAATAATGAAAGCAGACGAGCCTAATTGAATTTCCATATATAAATAAGAGATGCCAGGGACACTTAACACAAGTTTATTAAACTTTTATCCTATTTTCATCATTTACCTCTTTTTCGCCCTTTCCACCTATCCCTACTGTTTTAGACAAACGAAATTGAGAATGCATGGACTCTCTTTGAAAAATTACTATGATATTAAAGATAATAATTACTATGATATTAAAGATAATAATTACTATGATTTTAAAGATTTAAATTTTATTATTTAATTAATCAATGAATTTTACTAGAAAATTCACATTTGCATGCCGATTATTCGGTTGATCATGATCGAACAAGAATGTCGAAAGATTGTTATTATTATTATTTGTGCATCGTTTAAAATGTACAATTCATGGTATCACTGTAGCACGTACCTAGGTGTACCAGCTAATTTTCCATCTAATGATATGTTTGGCCGTCCTGTTTATAGGTAAAGAAATATGTTTTAAATATGTATTATTGTTTTTAAATAAGATGTATTATGTTTTATTGTTTTAAATAAACAAATTTGTGAATGAGAAAGTTTGTTTATTAAACTTTCACGCCTTAACTACTCAAACGATCATTATGAAATTTTGCATGCAAAAAGGGTTTCCTTTCATCCAGAAAAACAGAAAGGACTTGGACGAAATCGCACGCAACTGAAGCAGAGATAATTATTAGATTTTTAGATAATGTAGTTAGTGACAGATTTTTTTGTCCGAAAATATTGACGCACGAATCTCAGGTGTGGAGGATTTAAGCGATGGGAATTCGTGTAGGTTGCATTTATTTACGAGCAAGGTTGTCACGCTAACGAATCCGATCGGATATTTCGCGAGCAACGTACAGAGGCCGAATCTTCATCGGGCATATAATAATTTTTCACTGTGATTTAAATAGAATGCGTTGAGTGATCCGTGAGCTAATTACCTTCTAACGAGCGGCTATCTATGACATCTTCTCGGATATATCACGATGGTCGTCAGTTGACGAGTGATGCCCTTTATTTTATCAAGAGATGGAGGTGGTACTATTCTCGTCCGAGGAAATGGATACGCGTCAATCGTCCGCCGAAAAATGGAATGAACAAAACAATGCTTCACAATTCTCAGCTTCCGCGGAGTTCAATCTATTTGTAGATGCGTATCAATTACAATGTTGATGCCGTAAAATTTATAGAAGGTACTTTTTCATTTTTACGTATATTTATGTCCTTATTATAATAGGTGATAGGCAGGCTGACGGCCGACTCGGTCAGCGCAATCAGCGGTCCTACCTGCCACTGAGCTGTAGATCTTTTTATAGGTGCACATAATGTATTATATGATTCCTTTTAGAATTTATCATATCTTTTGATATTTCTTTCTAATAGTATAGATTCTGAAAACTTCTAATGCTAAAATCACCTAAAAACACCTAAAAATTTCTCTAGCAACTGCAAGATCAACTGCCAAAGTAAATTATACAAAATTTACCAGTTCTGGATACCAGTTTCTCCCACCAGGATTTTTTAGAGTTTCCATTACAATCAGCCTAGTGTTCAGTTTAAGGCCATATACCACTAATGTATTTCCATGGCGATAATATTATATATAAAGAAGACTGGTCAAAAATAATATATCAAATATATTTATATATAAAGTGACCCGAATATTGGAATTTCAAATGTTATGTTTTTAAAATGTTATATAAGAATGTAAATCGGCCGTTTTAGTTGCGTTATTCTTTAGTTTGAAAACGGCAATTTTTATCAGGCTTGATCGCGATTTTTATAAAAAAATTCAGAAGGAATCAATGCCTCGGACACCTTTTTCCCTGTTCCCAAATGAAGGGGCAAGTTCAGTGTCTTCATTAATTTTTTTGTGGAACATTGCATCGCTGCTCGGATGTTGCATTTGTGTAATCAATAATTATATTTTAAAAAATATTATTTTATAATTCACAAGCTAAAATTTTAAAACTAGAGACTACGTGGCACTTAACACTGTCCCTGCGCTAGAATTTTTTTATCGTAAGAAAATTAAAAATTGACTACTGGCACTATTTACCTACTTTTTTGAGGAGTAAAATTAGTCTAGCATCCGAAGACGATGACGAAACGAAACCGTTTTGCTCTAATAAGACTTTTGGATAGTGGACCAATCCTTTAACCATTTAAGCCTACGTGGCAAATCACACTGCGTTCCACAGTCAAAAATTGGGCTCCCTGTCTGGTGACAGTAATCATCCCTTTACAGAGAGCTTATTTCCCTATCCTCTACTAACTTATCCTTAATCCTTCTAAGGTCAGGATCATACTTGCAGCACCAGAAATTTTACTTATATAAATAGACGATGGTAGCCACATACCCACAAGGGGAATGCAGTTTGTCTGTAAAAGTTTACATAAAAAGTCTCCGAGAGTTTAACTTTGAAACATTCGTAAAAACAAATGAAATTGAACGTTGAAATTGAATGATTAGTCAGAAGCGCAGTTTGATAAGAGAGAGTGTACGTCCTTATCTCGGTTCTCAGTAGCGAACGTTGTGAGCGCTTGAACGGGCGGACACTGTTCTACAGCAGTGAATCGGGAACGCTGGCGGGCCCTTGTTAGCACCTCGGACAACCCTGAACACGATCGATTAGGCCTCCGGCCGCTCACATTCAATTATTTATTTATTTATTCGTAATTAACCAGCGCGAGTTATGGAGCAAGCGATTTACGAGTGAACGAGATGAATTATCAGCACGGTCGATCTTTGGTCGCGATTGCTTCATGGGATGAGACATTGATGACGAGAAATATTTTTAAATTTTTATTATTGTATAAAACTGGATTTGAATGAATGAGTTTACGATTTTTTATTATAAAGATAAGCAGACAAGAAGACGGTAGGTTATAAACATAAACTTAACTCAAAAATGTCAATTCGTAACAACGTCAAATTTTATAAGAAAAATGTAATTTTTTCTTATAAAAATTGTCCTAGAGCTATCCTAAACAAATTATAAATTGATTTGAATTTTTAGGTATTTGTTTCTGTACTGTATGGTAATAATTTGACATATCTATATATATATAATAAAATCGTAAACGAGCCGTGTCTAACAGATTTCTTTAAAATAAAACAATTTGTACACGTGGTACCTATGTTACCGAGGCAAAAGTTTGCCTGATGTATAGTAACAAGCTGCCTGCAACATTTAGTGTTTGTTTCATTCCAATTGGTTTACAATATTTTTTTAATTTTTATATTTTAATTTTTTCACGCGTACGAAGTTGGTGGCGAAGCTAGTATCAGAATAAATATTTACAAAATCATAAACTACATGTTTACAGTTTCATTAAAGAAAAGAACCTAATTACGAATATATTACAACACAAAATCGATTGTCGATACTCGATAATGTTACACATCACGCGGGCAATTTGTAAAACTCATAAATTATTTTATTAAATAACTTCATACCAATTTATTGTTTTTTTCTCGCCTTATCAAAGTGCTTTTATTTGGTGAGCGAATGTATTCAGTATTCAACTAAATAGGAAGTTAAACTTTAAAATCTGACATGTAAACATTAATTTATATAATTTTAAATTACTTTTAAACTGAGTCAAATAATAGGAATTCATTTAAAAAATATCAACATATTTTTTTTTACAATTGTTATGTATTTGGTATGTAGAATTTAATGGATGGTGGGGGTCTTATAGTAAATTTCGTCTAGAAATACAAGGGACTTTACATAAGTTTGTTGACACAATCGTGTTAGCTACGTGACAGCTACGTGGTGTAAGTATGACGTCACATTAAGGATTTTACAAAAAAATATTTGTTACAAGCAAAGATTTTCAACTGTGTGTGTGTGTGTGTTCTCTATTGTATAGGTGACAGTAGCCACTATTGAGTGTTTCGTCTGTTTTCTCACTGATTTTTTTTATGTTAAGCTCAACAGACAGGCTGACGGCTTGATGGCAGATAGCTACCGTCGCCTATAAGATTAAGGACAGATTAAGGACAGGGATTAGGAGAGGATAGGAAATGGACTCTGCAGCATCCCTTACTCACTCACCGAAACACAGCACACATGCTATTATTTCACGGTGGTCATCTGTAAGAGGGTGGTCTTCTGTAAGAAATTACTGTAAAACGCAGTGTGCCCTGCCACCACTTTCCAGATCCAGACCAATCTAAATATTCTACACATTTCTGTATTTCTATACATTTCTTTGCGTTTGTGCACGCTAATCTCAGAGACGGCTTAACCTATTTGAATGCAGTTTTCACTGATGTATTGTAGCAAGCTTCCCGTAACATGTAGTGTTTGTTTCATTGGAATCGGTTTACAAACAAAAAAGTTACGCGCTATACTACCGCGCCTACGAAGTTGAGGGCTCAGCTAGTGTCAACTATTTATAACAATTAACATTAAAAAAAACTTATGTATGTGAGAGTTCTCTAACAAAAGATTTTTGACAAATCTACATTGAAATGGCTATCATTGTCTACCTAATGGTAGCCTGTCTGATTGTAATAGATCATTGTATAAGATCTCATTTTCAAAATGTTCATTGGTCGTAATCGGTTGATAAGTTATTGTGCATGTATGAAGAAGAATAAAGGGCGAGGCGCGAAACATGCCAACATTAATAAACGATTTATTATAAAGTTATGTTTTTAATTACGTTCACATCTCCGACTTATTTATTCGTATAATTTTATAGGGCCCCGCGGCGTGTTCGACGTTCCGAGTCTCACCAACAATAAAATATATGTGGCCGATGAATAAATTCGATCGGTAACCAGAATTATTACTTGTCACATTCCATCGATATCGATAACTACCTTGCTCGATAAACACGAGCACTAACCGTAATTCAACTGGCTGTGAAATTTAAGTAAATACGTATTTTTGTAAAAGGTTTTAATTTTTAGTTCATAAATCAATAGTTTCATCATAAGGCGCTGAGCTTGGACATCGAGGAAATCCTGCAAAGGACTAAAAGCTCTATTTAATATTATTTTTATAAAGGAGATCAAGCAGTTCTGTGTGGAGATCAGGCCTTCAATTTATATTTAGTTTTTTTTTTTAACGGTTGAAACTTGTACCATTAGGCAAGAAGAAGAAATTATAGATTTGTCTGGGAAAATATCATGTAATTTGATAATGGGGTTTCATAGATATTTAAGTTTGAAAGTATTAAAAAAATCTGTTTGAACTGCGCACTGACTCGAACAACGTATACAACAATGTCCGCGTCCTTCGGGCTCAATGTTTTAATTGTCGAATGGTATCCCCATTTACAAAGTCCGAAATGTTTGCAGAAAATTACTGAAATTAAGAAAGACTTTTATTACCAAAACCTCCAAAGTGTATGTTAAAATCTATACGATTTTAACATACGATTATACGATTAAACGAGCCGTGTCTGTACAAACATTAAATATTTAAAAAAAATTGTACACGTCTTATGTTATTGAGTTTAAAGAAATAGCTTTTAGAATTTTTGTCTATTTGTCTGTGAGTTTGTGCACGCTAATCTCAGACACGACTTAACCGATTTGAATACGGTTTTCAGTTTTGTATTGTAGCAAGCTTCTCGTAACATTTAATGTTTGTTTCTTTCCAATCGGTTTACAAACAAAAAAGTTACGCGCTATACCGAATACCACGCGTACGAAGTTGCGGGTTCGGCTAGTAATATACAAAAATTTAAGTGTCCTTTAAATTGATTTTATTAATAATAATTTTATAAAAGAACTATTTGTTTATTTATCATTTACATTTAATGGTAAAATGTTACCGAAGCGGTAGCTTCGGTACACTCTACGTGACTCTACGGTCTAAATGAGTATGATTATGCTAGTAAACTACTTTTATGGCCAAGCTTATAAAAAGTATTACCATGGTAAATTTAAGTAAAAGTAGATAAATAACAATTCATTCTATAGGTATACCTTTTTTTTATTTAAAAATGTTCATAATGACATATCTTCATAAAATAAAAGCATTATTCAATTGTCAAGAGAGCTAAATTTATATCTAATTTCCCAATCATGTGACAGATTGAGAAATGACGCAGTTGAAATTTAACAGTTTTAGAAATATTCAACGTGGTACAGTCATCTGCAAAAGTGAATGACGCTCTAGAATCAATCAATAGGTGAACTTGACTGTACAGGCGGTGTTAAGATATTTTCAGTTTCGAGTTGTATTGTGTCTACGAAACAATATCTCTGTGAGCAGTTTGAGGTGTGACGTCTCCATAAAAATGTTACAGTTATGAAATAGACTTTTTATCGCTTTTTTTTTCCTTTTTTTTTGTTGTTGTTGTTAATAATGCCGATAATTGCATAAAAGACGGATATTATAAAAATAATTTTTAAATATACACGTTGGCAGCATGACAATCCACTTAGTAGTAGACAGCTACCTACCGTAACTAAGTAGTAAGTAGTAGTGGTAAGGCATCCCATCCATTACTTTACCGAAACACAACACACAACACTGCTGACTTCCCAAATGCCGCCACCACTTTCCAGATCCAGAACCGAGCCAACTTTGAAAGTTCATTTCCAAAGTTGACCCTGCCGGGATTCAAACCGAGAATCCCCTAAGACAGAGCATCAAGGTAAGCTTAGGCTTTGTTGTTGTGTTACTTATAATTTAAAATTGGATCGCCTACAATTTTTTCTAACACGCGAATCCATAATTTTAAGATTTCAAGACGGTTATTCAATTGTATGCGAAGTTCTTTGTAATTTTCGAATAAAATGAGTCAAGAGTCCGAATGCTTTATTGGGTAATGTCTTTTACTTGTTTTGTCTGGAGGGCTCGCCAAAACAAAAGCTGTTAAATGGGTCAAAAGCTACAAAGTACGAACCGACCACCATTGGGGCCGACACCATCACCGCAACCTTAAATTTATTAATCATGTTTTATACGCTCGTAAAACCACATCGGAATTAAATCCACTAGGAATCATAATTTTATGAGATTTAGATCCCCAGTTATTACAAGTTTTTTTTTTTTTTTTTTTTTTTTTAATTCCTGATACGTTGAATCACGGTTGCAACACTGTTGCACTAGAAAAATTTGACATAATTCGTACCTATTATCAAAGTAATTTAAAGCGATAAAAGCATGCTTTCATAGACAACGCGAATATATAGTTAGTATTTTGTCTAGAATTTTAACTATAATTAGAAAATAGTACTATGGTAGTTGCAGGGCACACTATGCGATTCGCACACTGAAATCATCCCGTACAAGAAGCTTGTGTCTTGTGTTTCGTTCAGTGTATAAGTAATGCCACAGCCAACTTCCCTATGAGATCTCATCTTAATCTTATTCTTTATCCTACTAAAGTCGGCAGCGCACTTGCAGCACCTATGGCTTGCTTATGTGACTAGGCGACGGCAAATATACCAATGAAGTTATAACCTAGCAAATATACCAATGAAATACTGAAACAGTAATTTATTATTTAAATTATACAGTCCATTTTTACGAGAGTTAAGGGAAAAAAAATAGTCAAAATGATGACGATCCTGAGAAGAAAGAAAAGAAACTCATGATAATGTTTTTGTCATCTTTAAAGTAAAAAGTTCCGAGATCTCTAAGACCGTCTTTAACATAATTATTTAAGATCAAGTCTGCCTGTACAGATCCAATATTTGCCTATACAGTATTCTGTTCTAATTTAAAAATACGTTTCACAATATTGTTATTTTAGTTGTAACGAACGACAACTGTTTTCCTGTCGGTAGGTATATTCCGTTTAGAAAGTAATCAAATTCGTGTTAAACGCGATCTAATGTAATATTAGACTTATTGGCCGATCTCCCATTGGGATTCAGAATACGACAGTTGATTTCCGGTCTAGCCGACCAGAACTTGAGTGTAGTTCATTTCTGTATTGACTTCGGTGTGAAATGAATTCATTTTGCTAACAAACTAATGTCTCTATAATGAAGAAATCATAATCAAAATATAACAATATAATATTTTAAAATTAAGACAAAATAAATGTTAAACAGACAACTTTTTCATTGAGTCGTGGTATTAGTAAATTATTATTAATTTTGAACTTATTTACTTGAAGAACATTATTTTATTTATTTTTAGATTTACTAAAATAAATGAATAAATAGGTATAAAAGTTGCCCCACAAATACACTTAAATTTATAATAAATAGTTTTAGCTTCGTAGTTCTCCATAGAGCTAAAAATTTTAAATCTAAACTAATATAATAAAGCTGCAGTTTGTCAGTTTGTCGTTAAGGCTCTCACGCCTAAACTGCTCAATCAGTCACCATGAATACAAGTTCTAAGGCAGGGTACCTATCAAGAAAAAAAGTACTGTTCCTGAAGGATCATCTAAAACTAAATATAAAAAAAAATTACGTCTTAGAAAGATAAACGAGTAATTAAAAAATACATATAATAAAATATATAAATCAATAATCACTATCACTAATTACCTATAGCTATAATGAAGATCTCACTAATAAAATGTCAGTTCAATAATAATGCTTATATTATACAGTTCAATAATACACTACAAATTATAAATTATAATAATAAATATGTTTATTATTTTGATAAAATAAAATCTTTATAAAATTGTTTGTCCTGACAAGTATGATTCCTACGCCCTATGATCAACGCACAGCAAAAACTACTAAGTCTAGAAAGCTCAAATTTGGGAACACAGGTTAATTTTATAACGTAATCATCCGCTAAGAAAGGATTGTTAAAAATTAAAAATAAGAAAGGCTCCGTGCGAAGCTTGAGGCTGGTTGCTAGTATTGTATAAATGTTTCAAAACCTTAGAAAAAATGGTCATGACGGATTTTCGATATTTAACAATTCAGATTTCACCTAATTTATAATGAATTGAGATGTGTTAATCATATGACAAAAATAAGTGGGATGTTTTTGGCAGGTGTCTCTAGTACTGGCAACTGGGTAGTGGACGCAGCGTTCGACGCTAAAAGCGGTATTGCGCTTCGCTGCTTCTCAGCCAACACGCGTACAAAATCTTTGATACGCAGCACCGATGGAATCGAAATCCGATATTCGGCTCCCGACTTTATTTATCGCGAAATGCGACGATATTTTACTCCGTCCGTCACTCGGACAGTTCACAGAAGCGGCAAGATTAATTGTATTTCGGTTGAGTCATCAAAATAATTAGAATGACGCTATTTTCGTTTGTGATTTTAATTTGACAGACGTCGCGGGAGATTCTCGTGTCTCTTCTGTCCGCCGGCTGATGTTCTGATTGCGTTTTTATTGTTTGTTTTTATCGAAATCCCAGTGTCTAAAATGTAGAATTTATTTGTTTTTTAGAAATTTTTTAGTTAAATTTGGACCACATCTAGAGTTAACTATAAATCCGCGTCAAATGTAACCAAAATTATAACATCACATGTTTATTTAGAATCACGCAATTGCAGTAACAATTCCAACAGATTTACTATAGGAAATATTTGATAGTTAAATGTTCTAAGAACCTGCATTTAATCTGCGGCAGTTAATTTTGAAAGCGAACGCAGTAAAATTCCCTTGATTAATATTATTCCGTCGAAACTAACGCGACATACCGGCCTCTGTGATCAAAGGAGAGTTGTAAATCTATTTTAAAACAAATACACAATATGATATGAATTATATTAGACGATTAACACTCCAGTTTTAAAATACAATAGCTAAGTGTAGGGCAGGCGAAGTCACCTGTGCTATTGATCATCATAAAGGTGATGGCGAATAATAATGGAGCGTGCAACATTTTTCCAAGCATTCTAGCTTATTGATTTTTAACTGTATTATAGATCGGACAAGACGAAAGGATCTGTAATGTGACATTTAGAACCACGTGGTACAAAATCGCTCAGTCCATCGCCAACTTTACACGGCTATTTAGCTAAGCTATGGCCATCCTGATTACGGCGATCAGGATCAATATTTTTGCAGGAAAAATTTCCCAATGCACTCTCTATATATTCTATATTATATTTAATCTTTTTGCCAAACCCGCTTTAGTGTGAGCGTAAACATGAAGATTTAGAAGAAATATTGATAGAGGTCTTTAAACCCCAAAATGTTCGATAAGACTTTGTAGAAATTATTCATTTTAATATGATTGTAAGGCATCATAAATAAATCAATAGTTTTCATGTATAAGTCGACAGATAGGTTGATAATACACGCAATGGTAGACGGCCTAAGATCGACTTTAACCTTTGTAAGTGACTACGGCCTCTATAACGCAAGCAGTGCCAGGGAATATGTAATGCGCTACCAACAAACAAAAAAATACCATCTAAGTTAAAGACTATGCAAAACGGAGTAGTCATTGATAACAATTGAAAGTAAAAAACTTGGTAACAGAATCGAATAAAGGACGTGCAATGACACATGAAAGTTGTGTAAATATATACAAGGAAATTTCGACTTAATTTACAAACTCATATGGCCCATGTCTGACAGACAAAAGGATTGAAATAGTCAATAATTACTTTTATAAAAATAAGCCAAGGTGTGCTAAGGCACGGCACCATAGATTAACCATAATTGCAAATTGACCCGATTACTTAAAAAAACATGATAATTTGTACGATAATAAACTTGATAATAATTGAAATGTAAAAAGTGTAAAAAGTGACGTTAACAATAGGAATGAAATGGAACAAAGCCAAAAATACAAGTCTCCTAATCCAATAATAAATATGAGTTGCGGATATTGTCATAAATAAAATATATAATTTTTTAGCTGAGTAAAAAATAGTAAAATGAAACAATTATTATTAGATTTTCCTCTTTTTAGCTTCCTCTTTTTAGACGAATTAAGGTTCATTATTAATCCATTATTAATAGACTTAAAAGTTAAACTATGAGTATTAGGTATGACGGAACTGCAGGAGATTCACGTAGGTATACATTAGAATTTTATTTTACGTACCTAGGTAAAAGTTGCATTCTAAAATCTAATAAAAAAAACTCGCATTGCTCCTAAGAATTGTAAATCTATATTCTACATCTATACAATACAAATCCATACTAATATTATAAATGTGAAAGTAACTTTGTCTGTCTGTTTGTCTGTTACATTTTCACGCTTAAACCTCTGGGCCGATCATCATGAAATTTTGCATACACGTTGTCAGGAAAGAACATAGGGTACCTTTCACCCAGAAAAAAAGTACTGTTCCCGAGGGATCATCTAACGCCTGGCAAAGCTATAACTGCAATAAATAAGTTAGGCGTTACATTGCTCATATATTTAGTTAGGTGTTATTTTTTATTTTTCAACACGGACGAAGACGCGGGCACCAGCTAGTTATGAAATAATGCCGCTGCCCCCCTGCTTCTCTGACAAATTCTTCTAAACCACTCAACAGAAACAGCGATAAACTAAGAAGGTTTGTTTATATAATGTGCCGTTGAATATAAAAAAATAAATATACGTAAAATTTTATTTTAAAATTACTTACAAAATGAATTCAAGAACTATTTTCAACTGTTTCAACATGGATCAACTGTTTTAGATTAAATGACAGAAAATATACATTCCGATAATGCATTTATAAACGTTTCTAATACAACAACGCCTTCAGAGTGTTTCTGGGGCTGCCAACCTACTGCATGTTTGCAAATGCAAGAGTTGCAGATTTTTACGCTATATTACGAATGAGAATAGCATCCCTGATGACTAGAGTACGGGACAGCCCCGACACGCTGTTGAAGGTAATTTCTAGTAAGATGGACTGCCCAATAACAATCACCCTCAACAGAAAGTGATAGGAATATTTATTTATTTTTCTTTCTATTTTTTGTATAATATGTAAATGTGTATACTTAATATACTATGTATAGTATATAATTTTTAAAAAGCTCTGGACACATGTCTGAAATAAAGTTATTATTATTATTATAAAAGCATTGAATGCAGCGTTTCTCTAGTCGTACTTGTAATTAGGAGGTTATTTTTTTTCAGACTGAGACCTGCAGTCATCTGTGTGAGAAAATATTAGTTTTTGAGAGAAGATCCAATTTAAAAGCAATTATCTCCTAAGAACCGCGACGATTTCCGAATTGTTCCAGATCCTAGAATCCGCAGAGATGTTGTGACAATATCCCCGAAATGATTAATGAGTGAGCAGTAAATCGTTTCTGTTTTATTTATACAC
The DNA here is from genome assembly GCA_910589475.2 of Bembecia ichneumoniformis. Classification (NCBI taxonomy): domain Eukaryota; kingdom Metazoa; phylum Arthropoda; class Insecta; order Lepidoptera; family Sesiidae; genus Bembecia; species Bembecia ichneumoniformis. The sequence continues at coordinate 6,849,572 of OU342538.1, read as the reverse complement.
GAGTTCGAACCGCATGCGGGAGGGAATTATCGTTTGTTGACATCGAAATAGGCCAATGGGTTGATTCTGACTGTAGTGTGAATGTTACACTAACATCAATTAGCAAGATTTAATGAGGTCGCCAAGAACAATACTAAATTAGTACGCTATATCACATGTCTAAAATTTGAAGGCATGTTTGATATAGCTTTTTTAGGTACACCTTTCAGATCATGGACTAATGAAATTATTCATTTATTTCTAAGTAGACATCCAACATGGAATGTTTTGTTTTAGTTTCAATCAGGAGGGAACTTGTATATTTAATTGTACCTATATTGTCCTTGATGCTTATCTGACTGAGAGAATCCAAGAAGATTTTTAAGGCGGATTCTATATTTATATCATATTCATTTAAATATCTATATTTTTATATTATTATTAAGTATATCTTTAATTCAAGTTGCCGCCCGTGTCTGATGTCTGTCTGTATATTCGATAACTTCACAATCAGTTAGTAGATAATTTTCAAGGAAGGCTTATATCTACATATTATAGATCTATACATATAATAAAATCGTAAACGAGCCGTGTCTGTACGTTAAAGATTAAAAAAATAACTATTTGTACATGTTGTACTTACGTTACTGAGGTCAAAAAAATAGTTTTTATTTTGTCTATTTGTCTGTGCGTTTGTGCACGTTAATTTCTGAAACAGCTTAACCGATTTGAATGAGTGTTATTTCACTCCAATCGGTTTAAAAAAGTTATGAATACCACGCCTACGAAGTTGCGCATTCAGTAAAAAAAATGAGTATTTAGTATTTAAATTTAAAAGAAATACAGTCATCTTATTCGAAGTAAATTACATTTTTGGTGTTTACGCAATTAACTTATTTGGATTGTTATTCATAGAACTCGCATACATTATGCCCTCGAGGCAGATGGGTACGCTCCTACATTTTCAATTTATACAGATAAATTTCATATAAAACACTCAGTAGTTTTCATTATGAACGGATTATTGGGTGAATATGTTGAAATTAAAATTGTGTCTGACATTGAAATTAATGTTCTAACCAAATGCGATATCGCATTTCACAAATGTGTGATATTAAAAACGTTTTAACTCGCATCGCTTCGGTGACCTCCGCGTATTCGGTTCACTTTTCTGAAATTAGATTATTACGTAACTATAATATTAATCATATTATGTATGTAATTCATTTACGTAATCAAAGGTAGGATCAAGGTAGCATACTTAGAAAAAAAATTTAAAATCTATAATAATAAATAAAATGTGACTGTTTTTAATATCAAAATAAACGCATTTTCGAAATGTATGTTAAAGTATAGATATGCGGTACTTACAACAAATAAACAAATACAGACAAATAATTTGTTTGTCTGTTTGTTCGTCCTAATCTCCGAAACGGCCGGACCGATTTTGACGGGACTTTCACTGTTGTTATAAATGTAACTTAGACCTTGATTTTAGAAAAATTAAAATAAAATATTTTATATATAAGCAGTGTTCAGTACGCGCGCCCCACACGCAACAGCGAAGCGTGGCTGATTTTAGCTAATTATTCAGGAAATAATAACTTTTTTTCTACTGTAAAAAAAAAAATTTATTAAGACAGTGTGCATTTAATTTACAAATTAATATAATTAGTATTTTAAAATATGAAGTTCATTCCGACTTACCTAAATTGGTATTAATACAATTCTATAGTGGTTGTGGCTAGTTGTCTCAGTTGAAACTATTTCGGAAAACTGATAATCAATTTTCCTAAGAGGAAATGCGTCACTGCCAGCCGCATATATGAAATGTTTAGGGATTAAATATTGTTATGGCGTTTAGACCCTCGCAAAGATATCAATAATAATTGTTGAGCTTATTACGATCGGATTCAGATTTAAGCGTCCTTTTAAGCTACGCTTTTGTGGACAAAGCTTTTTTGAGCTTTTGCAAGTGGTGGTCACTTTTAATTGGTTGTCACACCTGTTTATTACGCGCATTAATAAGATCGACAGACAGGCTGACGGTCCACTTTATGGTAGGTGGTTACCATCGCCTATAACATAAGCAACGCCACAGCTGCTGCAAGTGCGCTGCTGACTACAGTCAGGACTACAGGGATTAAGGATTGGATAGGAAAACTCACTCACCGAAACACAACAGCACACGTGCTATTATTTCACGGTGGTCTTATGTAAGGGGGTGGTTACTGCCGCCAGATGGGCTGCCCAAATGACTGCGAAACGCAGTGTGCCCTGCCCTACTGTGTAAATCGTATAATAAGTTTAATACGTTGTTGAAAAGACCATTCTTTAAACTTTTTGAAGAGTTTCGATATTTTATAATTTTATAAATATGATTACTCTGAAAAAATTATAAAATCATAAATCATCATTGAAACCTCATAGTGCCCACTTTGTGTCATCTTCGTTCGGTAATTTAATGTTTCTCATTACGTATTCTGCAATATTTGACATTCTTTAACATTTAATTCTTTATTTTTTTATGTAATGTAAATGTTAGGTTGTATCGATATGTACTGTGTTATATAGATATATCGATAATATATAACATAGTACCATTATGTAGCTACTCAGGTAGGTAGTTATAAATCAAGATATGAACCACTTCGCGTTATCAAACCCGACGTAAACAATTACAGCTAGATTGTCAACTCGAGGATAACTTTAATTAGGTACTCAACCTATGTACAAAAAACTATGTAACAAAAATAGGTCTTCTCAACGGTAGATGTCTGTCAATGTAGACAACATTTGAACAGACAAGTTAATGAATAAATACAATTTCTTTTGACTAAAGCTTTTTAATCAATTATTATTCTCGTAGTACAAGAACCGCACCTCTGAACACCATATCGCCACTACAGCCTACTGCTAAAATACTCTATATTAGTAGAGATAAGTTACAAAGAAGACCTTTCTAGTTGAGAGAATAGTTTCAAAATTGCATTCACAGCATCAGTGATAAATAAATGAAATAACAAAATGAATAAGGAGTTTCCAGAACCCATTCCCAGTTTTTCTTTATCCTGCCAGAAGAATTGCGGCCTCTGTGACCTTGCTAGTGTAAATTAATATTATATTAGACTAAGGTAATCATTAAAATACTAGCAAATAAATGAAATGTTAACATTTTTATTTACAAATAAATGTCACATGCAAAATCTAGTGAAGCATGGATATCGGGGTCCTAAAGTTGAAGTTGAGCCAAAAATAGTTAAGTCAAATGCTAAGTTAAGCTGAACATTGTAGCTAGCACGTCTGCACGCCGAGACTTGGAAACATTTTGTTGTAGGGCGGCAAAGGTACAATTACTAAGAAATAACTAATAAATTATAGAGCTATTTGGTAGGTGCGCGGGCGCCGCGTGACGCCGCGCGCCGCTTCCGCGAACAGACGTCTGCCGATCGGCGCAAATTGCATACGGATCACGATCGATATCGACAACGTACCACGGACGGTAACAAATTGTCGACACTACATGAAACACTACTTAACCTTTCCTAACTCTATCCAGCTCCTTACATTTGAGAAATCGCGACTAGTAGGTAAACCTAGGACCAAGGACGGTTCTTTCTTCTAACTCATTGAAGCAGCAAAAGACACTCTGAGATTCGATTTTATATGTTGATTAGAAATGATTATGAAGAAAGACTTTGCGAGCAAAATTGTCTTTGAAAAGACCGTCATGAGAAGATTTTGCGATGAGAGTTAATACAAATCCAAAGTGTAGATACTAGTGCGGTGGATGGAATATAGGCCATTCACCGTCACAGATACACCTGCGCTCAATAGTGGGATGCAATTTATATAGTGAGTAGGTGTAGGTATACATTATAGGTGTAGGCTGATACATTACAATTCAGGTATCAGCACATATCCTATGAAAGAACTGTGTCAGATATTAGAACTTTTAAAGTTGAATAAATGAGGACACTTATATCAATTTTAGCCGTCACGTACCTGAAGATTTAAAAGTATGTACTACATTTTTTGTTAGAGCAACAGCGAGTGTGACTTTCTTTCCTTTAATGTAATGACTTTGTTCGCATGTATCTCTTCTTCTTCTTCTAAAGCACCCAACGAATTTCAATACGGTTTTCACTAAAGGAAAAAGCATCTGCTTCTGCATCATCTGCTTGGTGCAAAACCAAGCAGTTCTACCCAAATCCAATAGATGTCGCCGCTTCATCTAATTCTATTGTAGTATAACAGATGGCACCATCAATTGTGTTATACTTGTTATTTTTGAACGCAGACTAAGTCGTCGGCACTTAATTAAAAATTAAGTGCTTACTTAATTATAAATTAATTATAAAGAACCTGTGTATCAACTGTCTATTATTTATTATTTTTAATATCGACTAGCGACCGTAGCGACTCACCCACGACTCCGAGTAGATAAAATTTTTTTTTTGCAAATTATAATACAAAAACCTTACCTGTTTATCGTTCTTTCAATTAGTAAAAAACATATCAAAATCCGTTGAGTGGTTTAAAAGAAGCTTTCGGTGAAACATACAGAAGCTGACAGAGACTTTATTGTATATGTATAGACAGATATAGATTAATATAGTAAATTTAATCAAATAGCGATCTTAACTTGTGCCGAGAAGTGTGACTTTGTCCCCTTCTGTTTCGATTAAAAATAAGAAGCAATAATACACTTTGAAAACGGCAACTAAGTTGCAAATCAGCAAGTTTTACGTCATTACAATTTCCTTATGGCTCACTTGCAAAGGAAACGGGTGCTGAGTTGTACACATTTTTAGAATAGGCCTTTGTTCTGGGTTAATAAAAATCACTCTTTTCGTATTGTTTGTGAGTTACGGGACTCGGGAGAAACGAAATTACAAGCGAATACACGCGCGTAATACATTCCTATCATTTAACTTGAACTTGATACATCTTATAAAATCGGCGACAGACTTCAAGGTGCAAAAATTTAGAAATACTCCAGCATATTATCTACGCGTTGAAAAATGAAAATAATAAATGAGGCTTTATAACGCCAGATAAGTTTATCGTTGTGACGACGGTGGCGCCAAATTTTTTATATTTTTTGACGATCTCTCGTGAACCTAACATTTTTCCATGATAAAAATTATCTATATGTTAATCCTATTACAATAATAATGCACTAATACCCAGTGTGTATAAAGCAGGTACATATTAGAATGAAACATATTAGAATGAATCAGCTAAAACGCTTAAAAAAAAAACATTTAACTGAGCAACAAATACTGAGAAAAGTTGCTATACTGAACGGTTTTATAACAATAAGACAATTGAAGAAATTTCTGGCCTAAGAAGGGTCAGAGTTATAAATTAAAAAAAATGGTCAGAGAGATATCTATTGAAAGCACATTATTTGGATATTTGACAAGAAACGTGCCGGGACGAAAGGCGGCCGATATAAAGGAATATAATACGGGAAATGGGAATATTTCGCTCGAAGCGACTGCGCAAGACACAAAATTTAATTCAAACAGGCTGAACGGTTCCTTGATGGTAAGCGTCTTGTCTACCGTCGCCTATTAATATAATATGTAAGTTAAGGCATAGTTTGTAATTGCGCTGCCGACATAGACAGGATAGAGATAAGGTTATTAGCGGATTCGGTTTTCGGTTTTCACTAATGGAAAGAGGGATAAACGGGGAATGTTCATATATATAAAAATTGCACCCCGGGTGAAGCCGGGGGCGGGTCGCTAGTACTAAATATAATAGTGCATTTCATAGTTACTATAAAAACTAATTGATTGTATCTATTGACGTTTTATAAATTTATTCTAATGATTCTAATAACTATTAAAAAAAAATAACAACAATGAGTATTCTGCAGACTTAAGTCAGTCGTCGTTAGATCAATTGATTGATCATTTTTATAATGATCTATTTAACCATTAAATGCCAATCCTAGAAATGTATGTAGACAGATAAGAGATACGCATATTTGTATTGTGAATCATTGTATCGAAATTTTTTCAACGTCTCCATGTCAATTGCAAGTAAAACCGGACACTGTCTCTGGCAATTCAGGTAGATGGAATCTAAAAAAAATCTTAATATAAAACATTTATTTATTCACTAAGTCAACGGAAAAAAGGCGAGTCTCGAAGCAATTAACTTTTAGTGAAGTAAAGCCTCAGTGGCGTCAGAAAGATTACAAAGAACTGTGTTTTTGTGAGAGACCGGTACTTGAGCGTGAAAGAAAGTCGACTTTATCGATTGGAATTTAAGTATATATTAGCGATTTCAATTTTAAGGGTTGTGTTGTAGGTGGGCGCTTATTTGTTTCGGTAAAGATAACAAATTGGTCAATCTTTACGATGAAGTTGTCGCCGCGCATCCTCTTTAACACTATAAAATTATAGGAATACTAAACAAAATTGCTTACTAAATGGTCGGACTCTTATTAATGGTCAAGGATCAACATATAATTTTTTTTTTACAATTTGGCATTTTTTTTAATGTTAAGATCGGTAGACAGGCTGACGGTTCACTTGATGGTAGGTGGCTACCGTCGCCTATAACACAAGCAACATCACAGCTACAGTGCGCTGCCGACTACAGTAGGATTAAGGATAAGGGATTAGGAGGGAATAGGGAAATGGGCTCTGACATCCCTTACTCACTCACCGAAACGCAAAACACAGCACGTGCTGTTATTTCACAGTGGTCTTCTGTAAAGGAGTGGTTACTGCCGCCAGACGGGCTGCCCAAATGACTGCGAAACGCAGTGGTGCCCTCTGCCACTACTTTCCAGCTCCAGACCAGAGCCAAATTTGAAAAGTTCATTTTGCACCGCCGAGAATCGAACCCGGGAACTCTAGAACAGAGCGTTAAGGCAAGCACCCTAACCACTCATCCAACGGGTCCGTCATTCAACGGGGCATATACTTAGATCAAGTAACTTTACCTACGAACAAATGATTTATTCATTTATTCTTTATGTAGGTACTATAATAGGTAGGAACGCTGACGATACTAGATGGTAGAGGGTCGGTCACCTATTAACAAGCCCCTCCAATCTCTACAGTTAACTTTAACACAACATCACACGTGCTGCTATAAGCATATTGCGAAAATAGAACGAATCAAAATCATCATAGTTATTAATGGAGTAATTTGCGAATTGCTTTATTTGCCTCAAAGTGTGAGTCGAATAAATACTAAATAAAATTCCTTCACACATTGCTCTTTAAAATTAACCAACCTGTAAATTGAAACTTCAGTGACGCTGAACAATAAACTCTGCTGCGTTGCATTAAAGACTAATAGACACGTGTAGATAAACTTTGTTGTGCAGAGCAGATGTCGCCACCGACAAAGTAAACGGAACGTGCTTGTCGCGTAAACACAAGTGGATGTGTGGGGCCAGTGTAGGGTTGGCAAAAAGTAATTGAGCCATTTGCTTAGATATAAAACAATACTTTCTATTTAAAAAAATACTTTATTGTGATTGTAATTGACGAAGGTATCGCCATTTTAGATTTTAGTATTGTACTAATTTAAAATAAATATGCAAGTAACCGTCAAATCACACCGAAACGCAATGCGATGCACTTTTTAAGGAAAAAAATACAATATGGAACTTATTTACTACACAAAAAGGCACAAAAAACACATTTAGGTACTACACACACAGTTCATTGGGTACGCGAAAGCGCGGCTTCGCAACGACACGTAACGCAGCGCGTAGCGTCTCGCGGGCGGCGTCGCGATTTGCAGCACGAAACAACGGATCTCTTTAAGTATCTTCTCGTCGCGTTTCGGTGTAAACCTAACGCTTGGGTTATTTAAATGTCACTGCATCATCACTGCTTCGCTTTAGTCAGATGTCTGTGGGAATTAACATTGCTTGGCCAACTCACAGTACTATTTTTCACTCTAACAAGGAAATGTATCAACTATTGACTAATATTGAAATATTGATGTTATTGAAATGTTAAAAGAATAAAACGAACGAAGCAATGCATATTACATAACATTCCGACTAATTATAATATTCCACAGTCTTTCCACATACTAAATAAAGTTAAAAATATATTTAAAAACAAAATATACTTAATTTTAAATATTTCAAGATATTTTTAAAAAATATAGTCGAAATAAAATATATAATTGATACTATACTAAATATAATTGAAAGGTTAGTGCGTTCCCTAAAAAAGAAAATTATTTCAAAATGCTACTTAACATATATATATATATATATATCAAAACGTGATATTACATGCTAAATGCTATACAAAGAAGTACGATGAATAAAAAATAAATAAATAAAAAAATTTATTTGAAAACAATTCTTTTATAGGCAATTTAAAAGTGCAGTCGTTGACAACCCTAACGAAAACGGGTAATAGTTAAACTCTACCTACAATTTGTGATTCCAAATCTATAATACAAAGCAATTACTTATTGCCGAGGGTAAAGTTTTTGTTTTGCCTTCGCTCTTAGTAAACAACATAGTTGGGATATTTTTAAAAAGTTTCTAGACCACCGCTACTGTTTTGCGCCACCCACTCTGAACTTCCTTATAGGACTTTATTCATTTTTCAGTACATTTTCCATGTTCAAGTTATGGAAATACTCGTAGAATAGAAAGAGAATATAGAATAGAAAGAGCGATCTTACACAAACTGTTACAGATTGGATATTAGATCTTATAGTATTTCAAATTTTTTCCTTAAGGTGGAGCCAAACGCTAAATTCCATTGTTTAATGAAGATGTTACAAGAAATAGACAACACAATTGCTTTGAAAAAATATATATTGTACTTAAACATGTGAAGAACCAATTGTATTAATTAGAATTTTCGTTAAAGCAATAGAAACTCTATAAAAGCACGAGAAGAATTTTACTTTTATTAAAAATTCTATCGAAAACGGCTTATTGCGCGCATATGAATCCTGTACCTATTAATAAGTTAATGTCGGTTTAAAAAATTGTATTAATACAATTTTTTTTTGTGTATTGTTCTAATGGTAAAAACAAAAAAATACAATTTCTAGGCCTGTTGAATTGTCTCCGCCGCCAGCGAGTTCTAATGTAAATGTTGTCATTTGCCCAAGTGAAGCCCTTAATTGACTCAGTGTTAAAACGACGCTTTAGCAAAAAAGCGTCGCCTAATTAGATTTCTCAGAGTAAAATTGAAACTTAAATACAAAAAATTTATGAGAAAAAAAATATTAAATTACTGCCCAAAAAATTTCAGCGACAACAAAATTATTTTTTAAGCTTATTAATTAACTTGAGTTCTGTACTAAAGTTTTAATCGGCTACTTTTATTTCTTTTTCATATTTTACATTATAAGAAAAACCTTCAAATTTTAAATCTGTTCGATTATTTATTTCTGAGAAGCTACAAAAATTTGTTGTACAATATTGCACCTTAATTCAATTAGTTTGCGCTCATTTTGATAAAAATTGTGTTCGGTCTGACGATAGTCCCTAACGCGATTTCTAAAACATACAACATAAGTATAACTTTAACCTTCCAAATAACAACGATGTCTTCTCGGAGCAACGTGCACAAGAGAAATAAAAAAAAATAATGTCACTCATAAAATTCTGAAATTCAAATGAGAACAGATCCTTCTTTGTAACTCGTATCGAATTTACGACGAATATGATTTATGAGCGTATTTGATGCGGACGGACTTGAAGGATAACAATAGGTTCGTACAGAATGGTAACGAAATCGACGAACCGTGTTTTTAATATTATAATGCGGTCTCACTCCCCCTCCCCATACAGTCAATAAATAAACGTGTTAATAACTCCTACGCGACCGGACAGAAACAATTTTTTCAAAATTATTTTGATGTTGAAAATGTTGAAACTGAAATCTAGGTGAACCCGGCCACACTTTCATGCTGCTTGCGCGGTAACTGGACATGAACACTACTTATTTATTTATTTATTATTTTTCTAAAATTAAAGTATATTACTCCCTACAACATCAGCTATTTGCCAGTGTAAGTCCCGTCAAAATCGGTTCAGCCGTTTCGGAGATTAGCCTGAACAAACAGACAGACTGCAAAAATGTTTTTTTTTTATTAGTACGGTAATACTTTGATATATATTTAGTAAAAAGCAGTTATTCTGCTATTTCAGACACCCACTTCATTTTTTTTTATTTGTATAGATTATTAGAGAAAGTCGTTCTCCAATTTTGTATTTTTCTCCCACAAAACCCAACAGATTTTGATACGGACTTCACTAATGGAAAGAGCGATAATCGGGAGATGTTTGTGTATATAATTTGCAGAAAAAAATGCATCCACGCGAAGCCACGAGCGTGTCGCTAGTAAATTAATAACTTTAGTCAAATATTTTTTAAACTTGCATAACGGATGGAAGTTCAAAATCGAGGTGCCCTTTATTCGATATTCGCATGCGTGTTGAATCGATTATACGTTCGGTATCGAATTCGACCATAATCGAAACACGACTCTTGAGATTTTATTAATTTAAATTTTAATAAGAAATTTTCATTTTAATTAGAGTTGCTTAATTCGATTATATTGTTATTTATGCTTATTTATAATAATTTCTACAAAAGTTGACATTTTATTCTAATTATATAAATTGTTACAATCACGGAATAGAAAAATAAATCCGTGTCTATAATTTTGTTTATATTTCTAGTAAATTCGAAATATATAGAGGCGTTTGGCGCCAAATATAAATAAGGGAGCAAAGCGGGCGAGTCAGTTGAGCGATAATATGCGATTCGAAAGCGACTCTTCGGAGCTTTTGTGAAGTTACCTGCGACAGTGAACTGGCGACTCATTAAGGGAATCATTGACGATTTTTGGCAAATTTAACGGTTCCAACCTAAAGAAAGCGCGGTAAATTCAAATTTAAAGAAAAGAAAATGAGTGAAGTGGTTTTCTTTACATTTATATTAATAATATTCAATATAAAATTTCTGACATATTGTTTTTATAATATCTATTAGGCAATTGTTGGTTTCACGCTTTAGAATTATTTATACTTTAATTGCATTTTAAATAATATACTATATTTAATTTGAATATAATTTAATTTTTTATGAATATCAAATTATTTATTATTTAATTCTTTATACCTTGCAGCCTATTTTAGTCTTTTAAATACATATTGAGAAAGAAAGAAGAAAAAAAATCATTAAAGGTTGTGAATGACATATTTTCAACATGAGGCAGACAATTGCGGAAATTTACTTCATTTAAAACAATTAAAAACACTTTTTTTTATACTGTTTATTGTCTTAAGATATTTCAAAATTGACATCGAACAACCGAATGAATTTGCATCTACATACCGGTCCATTACCGGTCTAATCTTTTTTTTTCCTTGATAATAAAATTTTAATTTTTGTAAGAAAATAAAGATACATTTAAATATTATACACGTTCTTTAACTAAGCAAATACATTGTCAAATAATTACATTACTATTAACTAACAATAAACAATGAATTATGAACCATTAAAAAAATATTATAAATCGAAACGGACTCGGTTCAACATTTCAATATTATTTAAAACAGTATACCACAATGTTGCATTAACATAACCTGTCATTACACATTCATAAGGAAACATACAAAGAAATTACACAATAAGCTTCAACATAATTGTCTCTCGTAATCTCGATACCGGTGTTAATCCCAGTTTAACTTAGTTTAACCAACTGTCACGACCCCCTAATATCGTTGGTCTGATCCATGCTGTTTCTGACCGGTCCTACTAGAAAATCATGGGATGGCCCATTACAGGAGTGGACGTACAGAGTGATTATGACTAATATGATCGTGACTATAATTTTGATTATCTATAATTAACTAACTCCCATAAAACAGAAGGCGTGGTGACTTATTAAGAAATTTAGTTACAAAAATGGGAATAATAAAGATCTACTGTTTGCAAAATGCAAAGTTTTTTTTTCTTTATTTGGTTTGTAAAACAGCACACAAGTTAACATAAAAATAATATCAATAATTTAGAAGAAAACTCTACAATTATTGTGCCTTTCACGATGCAAACACAACTTAACAAAACTTAACAACTTAACAAATAATATTGTTATTTGTTAACAATAAATAAATAATAATAATTTTTTTAACAATAATAAATAATATATAATATTTGATGACGTATGGTCCCGAAACGTGGCCTCTCACGACAGGAATGATCCACAAGTTTAAAAGTCGCTCAGCGAGCTATGGTGCAAGCTATGGTCAGAGTTTCGCTAATGGATAGGATCAGAAATTCTGAAATTCGCCGAAGAACTAAGGTTGTCGACATAGCCAAGAAAATTAGCAAGTTAAAGTGGCAATGTGGCGGCCACATCTGTCACAGAGGTCACAAATTGAATTGGGACGCCATTCGGTCAGGTGGACAGTCGACCTGAAAGGCTTCGCAGGAAGCGCCGAAGTACAGAAGACTGTGCGTAGTGGCGAGTCTTGGGAGAGGCCTATATCAAGCAGTGGAAAGACACGGACTGGTGATGATATAGCAATAAGGTGTAGCTACAATTTCAACAGTTTCACTATTGTATTTACTTTTTCAACTTATTTTATGTTCTAGTGGTGAAAGGGATTACCTATGTCCGGCTGCCCTTTCACACTTTGTGCCTCTTTGTACGTCCGGATAATTCGACAGTGGTACTTTATTCACTAAATGAAACGTGTTCTTTCTCTGGATAGTCTCAATAGGATTGAGTCAGTGATTTTACACTTTGGCACATCTGCAAAGCCTTCTTCTTTGACAACTGGATAGTCTCAATAGGATTGAGTCAGTGATTTTACACTTGGCACATCTGCAAAGCCTTCTTCTTTGACAATTAAGTCAAACTAACATTATTTATATTAAATCTATATCTATACTAATATTATAAAGAGAAAAGATTTGTATGTAAGTATGTATTTTTGTATGTTTGTAATAAAAAAAAACTCAAAAATTACTGGATTTTTTTAATCTTTCACCTATAGAAAAGCTACATTATCAGCGAGTAACATAGGCTACTCCACAGTCTAACCATACTTACGTCAGACAGTCCGGCAACACTCAATGTTCGAGCATGCAAACTGAGGCGAGTCCGCCGAATGTATCTCTACGCAAGTACATTCGTTGCCTGACTGTACGAAGTACGTAAGTATGGCTACTCACCCTCTCCACCCTATACCCCCTCCCCCTCCATACAATATTGCCGTTTTCCAGAAATAATACTTTATAAAGCAAAGTCGCGTGCAATAGTTAACGTGCAATTAGTTATAAAATAAATTCGCTGTCCCCTTCTGTAACACCTCTAATACCTTCTCTCTCTTCTAACACCAGCGAATTTTGATACAGTTTTCACTAATGAAAGAGCGACAAACGAGGAAGGTTTTTGTATATCATTTGCAGAAAAAAAAATGCGTCCATGCGAAGCCGGGGGCGGGTCTCTTGTTAAATATAAAATAAACATGACTACCGTAAACAGTAGGTACTTATCAATATAAAAATTGCGGTCAAACGTAGAAATAATTACTGTGACAAGTTAGATATATCGCAGTGGTTGAGATCAAAAGCTCAAACTATTTTATTGGGACCAAAAAAGAGAAACGTTTAAGCAGCGATAAAAATATTAATGAACCTGTAAACGTTGCCGAGACAGATTTATTAAAATAAAAATGTTACACTGCGATTCAACGCGGTCTTTGATATATTAATAATTCAAAATTTCAGCGCGAGATTAGCATCGAATCTGCGGCTAAATATTTACAGGAAACAACCGGACGACTCATCCGCTCGCATTAGTGATGTGGTCATATATAACTCATTATATCATATACCAATATAGTTTTTTATGTTATAAAGAGTTGCAGGCGGGCTAGCGGTCCATAGATGGCAGATGGTTACCATCACAAGCAATACCAGAAGGATATAACGGATTGCCAACCCTACAGGAATTTATTTACGGCTCTTTAGAAACAACTCAGAAAATAGATTGTACCGAAGTTCGCACGTACGCAGGATAAAGTTTATACTCATTCGAACTGCGCGCAGCGACACCTCATCCAAGTAATACGGATGAACTCCGCATCTGTGGCGAGCAGTACAGAGGTAAGACTTGAAGTAGGCATCAATTGGAACAACTCATTAGAGCACTCATCATTGTACAGACAGTAGAGGAATTACATTTCTTCTTAAACTAAGGGGTTCCAACAATGGATCATCAACAATTCAACGCCGCAACGTATAAGTACAAACGGCAAGCTGACTGACGGTAGACTTAAGGACTACTGTCTCCTCAAAACTAAAACTAAACTCAGAGTGTGCAAGTGAGTTGATTCTGTTACGATACCGAAACAGAGTAGAATATGGTGCTGTTGATTCACGATTGTATTTATTAAGGAAGTAGTTACTGCCAGCATAGAGACTGCCTAGTTAATAATATGTCTTCGATGCAGAATACCTTCTCGTTGCAACACAATAAAAAAATATATTTTTCATTCAATATGTATGTATATGCGTTTCGGTAACGGGTCAAATTTTCGCGTGCGTCACATCACTAGTTTCGCGTTGATTAATACCACTTTTATTTGTATAAGAATTAAGCAGCTGCTGACGCGTGTTTGATCCCGATACGTTGCAGACCGTGACGACAAAATGTCTCTAGCATTTTTCACAACACTGTAAAAACACGACGAAAATACAATCGATCATAATCTTAAAGGAATTCGGTGAGATGAAGTAGCCGGAGTATTCTTTATTACCGGTCGTTTTTAAAACAACACTTTTAGAAAAAAATAATCTAATACAATTTGTCATCAGAGGCAGATGTTGTTCGCACACACTTGCTATAAACAAATCAGATAATCAGAAATAGACTACATATCATATAGACATTCGCAAATTAGTTAAAGATTAACAAGTTTTTTTATACAACTCGCAAATGTTGCTTTATTTACTAACTTTAAAATTGTAATCTTTTATATCTGTAGGGTATACCTTTTTAAGTCTTTCTATCAGCATTCTATTAAGAGGTTCCTTAGGAAAATACTAGCTGAACTCGGCCAAGCTTCGCTGCGGCCCATACGGCAGTGGAGTGCGCATGAGGCGCGCGGTACTGGACACTGCTTATATATAATACTACTGATCGTAGCGTGATGTTATATAGCCTATAGCGTTCCTCGATAAATGGACTAATTAACACAAAAAGAATTTTGCAATTCGTACCATTAGTTCCTGAGATTAGCGCGTTCTTCAGCTATATATATATATATTAAAAAAAGTATAGATATAGATTCTTCAAAATTCATATTCACGAGGACTGATATTTATTACATTATTATATATTGTAGTTCAGCTTAGACTCAACTATTAGTAAAACCGGAATAGTTACAATTCATTAAAAGAAATCGTATATTAAACAAATAAATACAATTGATAAACAGAAATACTTATATAACCTTTATATAAAAAAAATGAGCAATTTCAACTAGTAATTTTAACAAATTGCCTAAATCTATAGTTAAAACCAGCAGCAACTACTTAGAAAACGTTGAATACATAATTAGCTTGTACTAAGAAAGTTGGTCAACGTCACACTAATTTTTGTTTGCTGATAAAACATTGAGTAATTCAATGTGTACAACGATTGCAATCGTAATTTAATAACTAGCTTTTTCCTACTTCATTTTCATTCATAGTGATATACGCTCCCAGTTTCATTCAGCCACAGCATATCGATAGACTCTGCATACCCCTTTGACGGATGTTCCAAGTTATAAGCATTTTTCAATAAAGTGAAAATGGTGGACACTTATTTAAATACTAACAAAATTTTAACAAAATGTTCAAATATTTAGAAAAAAAATGTACTGTTAACACTTAACAGTAATGATTAGGAGTTCGTTGAAATTATCTTCATGGAGAAATTATACTGTTGTTAATTACTATTATCACAATAGCAGGCGTAGCAGGCACATATGCACATCGAAAAAAAGCCAAAAAATATATGTTAAATTGTTATCGAAATCATCTATCACTTCCAAGTAATGTGTGGAGAATTATACAATTAAAATTTGCATGTTACAAAATGCGAACGAGATGGATATAAAAGCGCTTATTATCAATAATAACCGGTGATAACATTTTATTATGAGTGTAAAGCAGAGTTCGCTGATAATATATCAGCGGATATAGTATATCGTTTAATATTTATGCGGATATATATATATCAACTGATATTTTACTGTCTTCTGAACTAGATATTTAGCAGACTGATGTTTACTTTTACTGGCAAAACTTATTAAAAAACTACAATAGAGAAGTTGCATGTTTTGTAATTTAAATTATTTATTATATATAATATTTTCTTGATGTTGATTAAATTTGGTTATTATTTTATATTCTCCATTTTTCCATTACTTTTTTATATTATAAATAAACATCAAATAATCAAGCTCATACTTTATTATATTACATTATCATTTTGAGAGTTTAAACTACTAATAGAATGAAAATTGCTTCTTTTTCTTATCTTTGATATATATTGGATTATATCAAATATCGGATTTTTGCGAACCCTGGTGTAAAGTGATGTTCATAAGCAGTCATAACTAATGGAGGCGTCTTATACAAATTTCTTCCAATAATGACTTATCTCGCCAACCGCTACCGCTTATCGTTTTGTACCATACCATTCGTAACCCGATGCGGGGTGGGCGCATGACTGGGCGATATTCGACACCGTTATTAGCGAGTGATGACCGTCACAATGTTTCCTACTACACCAAGCTATTGGTGACGTGGTACTTTACGTGAACAGTTTATATTCAGAGTAACATTGCGTGCGTCAAAATGTACATGTTTAAGGATTCTATGTTACAAAAAGTTTAACCAAGAAATACTTTATTACGACAACAATCAGACACCGCGTTAAGATTAGTGGCTACTGCACTAGAAACATGAAGATAACTTTATAAACATGATGATGAATAAAAATCAATTGAGAACGGAACGACTGACATTGCTATTATTTTTTTATTCGTAATTTATTGTCAGAAATAGGTTTTTATGATTTATTTGAAAATCCACTGGAAACATGAGAAATTACGATGGTATTTTTATATGAAATTGACAGGGGAACGACTATTGGGTATGTACCTATATTATAAAACAAGAAACATTTGATACGCTTTAAAATCTCACAACTAAGTTTTGCTACAGACTAATTAATTAAGGGATACAAGGACCTACATATAGTTTTGAGCCTATATAGAACACACTTTTCACTTGGTTTCCAGTTCGAGTGATCTACAACAGGGTATTTTTAATATATAATTGTAAAACAGAAGAAAAACAACTTGTTTCTTTCACGCTAAGAGCTGTTTTTGCATTAAACGTTTAGTTAATATAAACTTGTAACAAATTTAAATTGAAAACGCAACCAAGTCACCATCAATCGTACTGTGCCCTTTATAAAGTGTCACATCGGCAGGTTTGTTCTAAAATAAGATGATATTAATGATGTTACCGCACATTCCGCTTACGATTACAGGGGTGCAAGATTGATGATTCCGGCTGTCACGTCACGTGTTACTATTACTATTAAACGTGTTCAATGTTGATTATTGTTTCTATTCAAACTACACGGTGGTACTATATACCTATTACACCGAAGATATGTCTACAATATCGTAAATAGAGTACCTACAGTCAAATTTTACTTTTGCGAAATGACAATTCGGGGCCTTAGAAAAAGTAACATTTTAAAAACGATAACGAAGTTCGAAAACGATAAAATGTATGGGATTGACATATGCCGTCGCCAACTCACGTGATACATCCCATACATTTTATTCTTGCGAACTTCGTTATCTTTTTTAAAATGTTACTTTGACTAAGGCCCCAGATCTGATAAACTCATATTATAGGTAATTGTATGGAAGATAAATGCGCGAAAATTGTAAGTACCCTTTATTTTAGTGAACGTGCTAAATAAGATAATTTTCATTCTCAGGCGAAATATTTTTAAATATTAATATATAAACATTTAATATTTATTTTTCCATTAATGAAACATTTACACCTAAAATTCCATGTTTTAGTTGATACTTAAGGTTAGGATTTTAAAATTTCAAATTAAAAAATTTAAATAATGGAATTAGGATAGCCAACTTCGAGAAGGAACTCAATCGTCGAATGCAACTCGGATGGGCAGCGTGGAAGCTTCGAGACAAGTTCTCGTCCAAAATTCCTCAGTGTCTTAAAACAAAAGTTTTCGACCAATGTGTGTTGCAAGTTGACGCTGAAACGTGGTCTCTAACTATGGGCTTCATTAGAAAGCTCAACGTGGCTCAACGAGCTATGGAGAAGGCTATGCTCGGGGTTACATTGCGAAATCGAATCAGGAATGAAGAGATCCATAGACGAACGAAAGTTACCAACCACAGGCGGATTAATAAGTTGAAGTGGCAGTGGGCGGGACACAAAGTACGGAGAGCCGACGGCCGCTGGGGCCGGAAGGTTCTCGAGTGGAGACCACGGACCGGCGAGCGTAGCGTTGGACGGTCACCTACAAGGTGGACAGACGACGGTGACTGATAAGGGCCACGGGTCGGCAGTGGATCCCGGCTGCTTCTCACCGTTCCTTTTCGACAATTAGGAGGAGATCTTTGTCCAGCAGTGGGAGTCCTACGGCTGAGATCTCAATCTTTGTAAGAGTAAGCTACATGCTCAAAGTCGTGTCTGCAGTCAATTATTTATAAGTCAAAACCGAAACTAAATACAAACAGTAATGCAATCACAATCCAATCAGTACAATAATTAAAAGCTAGGAAACAAAAAAAAATTGATTATCATTCACAAATTGCATCTCAAGTCCACAATAACTTTCAAAATCTCCGCCCAACTATCAAGTCGCAGCTAATCAATCAAGTTTAGAATAACACTCGTCCACTAAACACAGAACAGACAAAAACAAATGAGCGAAGCTTAGCCAGAAATCGAATTAACAACGAGCCAGTTTAACCACCAATTAAATCCCCAACAAAGGCTATCTTCAATGAAACGAAAAAAATTTGATAGATCAACTCTTTAACCTAATCTATCATCGGTACAACTGCACGCTAAAGGGAACTCTACAAGTGCGACGGTAAAGTTCAGTTTCTAAACGTGACAATTGTTAGAAACCCGAGAAGGCTGTTGGCACAACATCTTATATCGATTAAACAGATAATTAATCACGGGAAATGAATCCGAATGAGATGTTATTAGTTATACCGCACTCGCTATTAACAAGTGAAACAATGGGTGTTGACATACATCATGATTAATATTGAACTATTTAATTACATTTTTTTAGAATGGCAACTTTTAATATAATTTTGTAATGGTAGCTAAGAAACTGAATTATAAACTAATGGTTCGGTCAATTAAAGAAAGGGATTGAAAAAGACGGCGCTTTGCAGGTGTACTGTTAGCATGTAAATTACATTTTTAATTGTATATTTTTGTATAATAAATGAAATTTTTAAGCTTATCTCCGTGTCGTTTTATACTTATTAAAACTGAAGAAGAGAAAATGCTTTAAAAATATTATTATTAGACATCTATTGTTGAAAAATCGTGACACTAACTACCTGATCTTCAAGGCACAGCCGAAATTACTAAGTTTAGAAAGAGAATCAATAACTTTAAAGAATAAATTAAAAATAAAACATGGAAAAAAAAAACTTGCGAGTCAAAATAAATAAAGTTTTTTTACTAACCATACCGACATGTGCGAATATAGACAGCAATATTTTGTGAGCGAGAGGCAAAAGAAGCACCGCCATTTTCAATCCCTTTCTTTAATTAACTGGGTTATAATGTAACCAACGGTAGGTATATATGTATTGACGGTATGCAGTATCAAACAGCACAAATGCAATTTATTTCAAATTTGTTTTCTATAAGGCTAGTGAAAGTCATCTTATATCCAATGTTCATTTATTTAGTAAAATTTGTAATATTTGAAATAATTTATTAATATTAATATTAGGTGAGGCAGCGATTTTAATTAAAAAAATATTGATTTACAAAGCAAGCTTTTCAAATCTTTAAAGCGATTACTGAAAAAGTAACACAGCCTGTGTATAATATTCTGGGCAGGAGCGAACCGATCGCCGATCAATCAGCTGCTAACGAGCTGGTCACGTGGTAACCCACTCCCCTCCGTCCCGCGGATTCATCTCGAATCTCTTATTAGATCCATTGAGTAGAACACCCTTTTAAATGAGGGTCTCAAGAGTGCTATTAAAAAATTACTGTTGAATTTCTTGCTGGTTAATAATTTGTACAATCCTACTTGTATCCTATACCTACCTAAAAAGTTTGTGAGAATGCAATGTATGTTTGTTAGTCTTTCACGCAAAAACGGCTTAACGGATTTTGATGAAATTTTACACACAGATAGTTTACTACCTGGATTAAAACATAGGATACTTTTTATTCTGCCAAAATGTTGGGTTCCCGAGGGATCGTATAAAAATACAAAAAAAATTTGGCGATAACATGTCGGGCGTTATTTCATTTTTCAACGCAGACGAAGTCACGGACACCAGCTACATATTTACCTTAGTAATATAAGTATTTGTCTATGAAAGCGAAATAAAAAAAAGAACATATATCTATTGTCCGTGATACTAATAATAGGTATCTATTCGAAAAGGCAAAACCTTTTCGAATAGATTTTGCAAATTAATCTCAAATCGCGAGAATTATTTCAAAAGTGAAGGCGTAAAAAGTTATTTTAACTGATTTAAACATGAATAAAACCGATAGACAGTTGGTCGATTTATTTTTTATCAAACAATATGCAGAAATGGTAGTTTTAATCACCTATATATTTCAATTTATTTTTTTCAGTTTTAAGATATTATAATTTATTTCCTGAATATAGGTTGGGTTATAATTATTTTAGGGCTAGGGTGCGCCCGCAACTTCGTACGCTTGGCACTCGGTATAGCGCGTAACTTTTTTGTTTCTAAATCGAATGGAATTAAACAAACACGGGAAGCTGGCTACATTACACCAGTGAAAACCGCATTCGAATCGGTTAACCAGTTTCTCTGAGATTAGCGTGCACAAACGCACAAACAGACAAAAATAATCTAAAAAAATAATAATAATAAAAGTTTTGTCCATTTGCTGTAGGTAGTCGTTTTAATGTGATCCAACCTTCAGTTCATGTTCGGAAAAGCTTCATAAACGTGTTTTCAAGACGAGATAAATAAAAAGTGTTACCTTGTAGACGTATCAAATCAAAATATACCTGTCAAGAAATCACAGAACACCCACTAAGACGCATTACTCTTTGATTATTAACATTTACATAATCGTTTGTCGTACGCGTTAAATGAACTCCGGGATTGATTAAAATTGGGAACACATGATATTATTATTTTTTTGAGTCAAAGTATGAAGTGAGCAGAAGAGCGGGGCGTGTCTGACTAACTTTCATTACTCATGGGCAATAATAAATGATAAAACATTATTAATACGGGGAGATCAGTCGGACGTTTGCGAGCCCACACGTTCAGGACTAACCTGGTTGGAATAAATTAATTATTCTAATTATAAAACCTAATATTTAATAGTGTTAGAGTTTTAGCATTTTTGTACAATAATATTTAACGAAACAAAATACAAGCATGTAAGCCAACTTATATTCGTAACGTTTTTTTTAAATAAAATATTTTATTCTTAAAACTAATAACATACAAATATTGATTAAGAATTTAATTAAAATCAACTATGATAAGTTGAAAATATGACACAATTTTAAACGTAATTTTTTTGCATGAACAATTTTTTTATTTACAGTTTTATTTTTAATTAATTAAACAATTTATTTTTTAGATCATGAACGATTGTGTATTAATTTTTAATTTTTACGCACATGGCTTTAAATGAAGCTTTAATTATGAAAAAAGACATTCACGATTCCTTAAAGCTTTAATTACGTAGGTACCTACCTACTCCTTTTAAATGTACCTACTTAATAAAAGTAAAATGCACAAAAAATATAAATTATAGTGGATAATAATAATAATTGCAACGACCGCATAACTATTAGGCATAATGAAATAAATAATTCCCTACACAATCAATAACTTGAATATTGCCACACAATCGGCAAATAACGATTAGTTTCCCTGTTATCGTGTACCGCGTAATAACAGCCAGGAGTTTATTGGCCACGTTCAGAGGTGATAAATTGTTTAATAATTTATTCCGAGCGAGATAAGAAGGTCCGTTCCGATCGCAAATTGTGATACTCTCAGCGGATAAGGATGACCGTAAGTATCACCGTCGCGTAATATTTCGATAGATGTGATTTTTTTATAATTTAAAATACCTTCTACAACCATAATATTTGTTAGATAATATACATAGAAGTAAAGGCAGCAACATACATTTTTTTATGGTTAATGGCTTTATACAGTCCTTATAAACTAAACTAGGGGACCGACCCGACAGAGGCAGACAGTGAATTAGGCAACATGAGACTGAGATTGTAAATGCTGGCAAGGACTTTCAAAGATGAGAAATTTTAATATCGTTATACATATGTTATATTAACTTGACGTTTTTTGTGTTACGGTGTGAACGGTGTCCAATCCCCGACCTTCCCTTTCAATTACTGGGGCTAATATTCGGTATTATTCTGTTTGGGGACGCGAACAACGCCCATCTAATTGCTACCCAACCCCGACGACTAACAAAAATTAAACTATATTTTTGTTTTTTTTTTTTAATAAATTTTAAATAAACAATTATAATTTTTTAAATGTCTGTTTTTCAAAGGCTGTTATTAAAATTCTGGTAGTAAAATTACTCATTATTTTGACGTAATTTTATTTGAAAATCTAAAAATAAGGGAAACTGAGAAAACCAAATTCAAACATTATTGACAGAAACTTTTTTGTATAGTTCCATCACACAATAAGTACACATGTTTACAATAAGTACTTACTCAAAAAGCTAAAATGACTCCCTGTATTCAGATCCTTGGCGCAACGATTAATTTCTAAGAATAATAACAATACAGGCATAACAACAATTGATTTCACTAACAACAAGGCATTCGACTATCAACATGATCTATCTAGCGACATTGATGGCGCCATTTACGACGGAGATCAATTAATGCTAGACAGAGAGAGCGAATATGCGGCCGTCAATGCGGGAGAAAGACGGGTGTCGAGTTATCAATCACCCGCCTGCGCACGATTCGAACGCTTGAGGCGATCGAATGCGATCTCCCGCTTAATTATTTCTATTATGATATTTAAAATATAATGATTATCTGTACGTATAAGACCCATATGGCGAATTCCCACAGTCGTTTCGTCCGTAACACTTCTATAACCTTAATTAATACAAAGTAAAATAATAAATGAGCGAGCGTGCAATATGATTGTATAATAAATTTTAAGCGGTTAAGTGCATTATAACGATTCCTGAACGCGGATTTATTTTATTCTCTCGTTTTTGACACTCCAACATTTATTTTAAGTGTTGGTTGATAATTAACTTGACTTTTTACGCATTAATAACATTAGACACGTATAATATCCACTTTATTTAAAGAAAATAATAGTTATATGTAATTGTTTCGATTCGAGATGGGACATAAACTTATTACTCTACAAATGAACTTAAGGCATTATGGTGAATAAATATTTGTTTCATTCTATTTATTAGATTATTTTATAAGTAAAAACTCAAGTAAGATTTTTAATACTTCACCTACCTACTTTTTATTTATTGCGATTTTGAGATTGATCTAAAGTTAAAAGAAATCTAGTATTGCTAAGCTTATCGTCGTTTAATAAGTAAGCAGTTACTTACTTCAACTATATTATCTATTAGCTGAGCCCTCAACTTAATACGTATTCGATATAGAGCGTAACTTTTATGTTTGTAAACCGATTGGAATGAAACAAACAATAAATGTTACGGGAGGTTTGCTATAATATATTAATATGTCAGTGAAAACCCCACTCAAATTGGTTAACCGTTTAGCGTGCACAAACTGTAAAACCTATTTTTTTAACTATAACATAGTACCTACAACGTGTATAAATCGTTTTTTTTACACGCCTCGTTTACGATTTTATTTTTATTTTTGCATAAATAGATTTACCAAATAGGTGAACCTTTAAAAAATGAGGGAGAGGGGAACCAGTGGGCAATCACTAGTTTATTTAATTATATAAAACTCATTATTAACAATTGAAAAAAAAATATTTTTATTAGTCCATAATAGCTCATACTGCGTTTGAGAGTCGTCAATCATTTGCGATCTTATCGGCTGACCACCGATCTCCACAAAATAAAACCGTTTATACCACCAATGACTGATATTAACCTATATCCGATTTGTATCTACACACCAGTCAGAAATGAACTCCCATGCGGACGGGATGATAAGACGTGTAATGTCATCGTATTGTGGCCGGTTAGTATCATCTCGATCGAGCAATGTCCGTGAATGGAGCATTTGAAGTCGTGATAAATTACAAGAAATATAAATCGTTACAGAGAATCAATCAGAGTAATTTAAAATGTGTAGTGTTGTGAGATGTGAGAAAATGGACTTACCTCGTTTTTGCATGAAGGAGAACAGGTCGTCAAGGAATTCCTTCCTTTGTGGATCGTCAGTCAACTCGTACAGCTGGAACAAAGATATATGTAATCTAAGATTATATTCATTATTTACACACAAACTGCTCACTTTTTGTCTCAAATGATCTGGCACATAACTCCCTTAACGACTTTGTCTAATATTAAGAGAATTTCCTCTTAACATAAAGGCTCCTCTTGGAAAATACAACATAATTGGTCAAATTTGTAAAGGGTTTACCCAGGAACTGTAATATTTTGAAAATTTTACTCATGGAAAAGATTAGTTGGCAGGCTAACGGCGATTTGAAGATATTTGGCAACCGTCTTCTATGGACACAAGCCATGTAAGAATTGATGTCAGTCTCTCATAAGAGACTCTGGCATCCCTTACAGCGATACACAATAGCACATTTGCTTTTATTTGACGGTTGTTTTCCATAAAGTCAGTCAGCGGTTACTTTTTTTTAATGTCAAGGTCCACTTGACCAAAACTTGAAAGTCAAGTCGATGGTAGGTGGCTACCGTCGCCTATAACACAAGCAACGCCACAAGTGCTGCAACTGCGCTGGCGACTATAGTAGGATTAAGGATATGGGATTGAGAAGGGATAAGGAAATGGGCTCTAGCATCCCTTACTCACTCGCCCAAACACAACTGCACACGTGCTATTATTTCACGGTGGTCTTCCGTAAAAGTTATTGCCGCCAGACGGGCCGCTCAAATGACTGCGAAACGCAGTGTGCCCTGCCACTACGGCTTCCCAATTCCTGTTCAGCCGCTATTAAAGTCCGTACAGATTATAATCTATATAATCAGAAAGATTAATTAATTTATACATGTGTATTTATATATGTGTAAATCAAAGACTACAAATCTAATAAAAAATATGCGTTATGTGGTATATTTAACTGTGCAATTATTGCCTTTGATAAATAAATATAAATAAGCAAAGGGAGACAGCAATGCGCGTTTTATAGAGAGCAGAACAGGACGCGGAAGTGTCAATGTGTTGCGTCTGATTATAAAGTCCGTACAATATAAATTTCACTTCGATCCTGTTATTTTTCATTAGGATTAAGTATTTTTCGTTACCAAGTACCATAGCGAACATTAGTGGCAGGTGGTCATATTAGAATGTTATAACAGTTCTACGGTGGTAATGACGTTGTTAATATTCCACAAGGAAGTGGAAGTGACGGTTGTCGCGCCACCACGTGCATGTGCAACCCGCATGTCCGCACCAAAACATAGCAATCGCATTTATTCTAATTACACAATTTTCTCATACTGTATTTAATGGCTTTTTTTTATGTCAGGTCGGCAGACAGGCTGACGCTCCACTTGATGGTAGGTGGCTACCGTCGCCTATAACACAAGCAACGCCAAAGCTGCTGCAAGTGCGCTGCCAACTGCAGTAGGATTAAGGATAGGGGATTAGGAGTGGATAGGGAAAATGGGCCCTGGCATCCCTCACTCACTCACCGAAACACAACAGCACACGTGCTGTTATTTCACGGTGGTCTACTGTAAGGGGGTGGTTACTGCCGCCAGACGCGCTGCCCAAATAATTGCGAAACGCAGTGTGCTCTGCCACTACTCTGGCTGTAGGTATTTCAATACACGATCTCATAGGTTATAATAGGTTTACCTATAGGAAAACCTACAAGTGTACTTATAAGTTTTCCTATATTAAAATAACATGGTAAATCACTCAATAATGTAGGTAGGTATCGATAGGTAACACGTACGGAACGGAACCCTCTTCACGCGAGTTCAACTTGCACTTTTTTTTTTTAAATTAATTTAAAAATTACTTTGTAGATTTCGATGTTTTAATAATTTTAATGTTTTATTTTAAAAATTACTTTGTAATTCGATAGTATTGGAGAACCAAGTCCAACTGTGACCTAAAAAAAATTATGACGAAGATTTAATTAAGAATTTTAATACTTATGAGATTGAATATTTTTTTATGTTAAAGTCGACCGACAGGCTGATGGTCCACTTGATGGTAGGTGGCTACTGTCGCCTATAACACAAGCAAAGCCACAAGTGCTCCAAGTGTGCTGCAAACCAAAGTGGGTTTAAATATAAGGGATTACGAAGGAATAGGGAAATGGGCTCTGGCATCCCTTACTCACTCACCGAAACACAACAGCACACGTGCAGTTATTTCACGGTGTAAGGGGGTGTATACTGCAACCAGACAGTCCGCCCAAATGACTGCAAAATGTCCACAAAGATAATTAAAGTCCACAAAGAACAATAGAAATATTTATTTTTGTATTCCCCAAAAATGTACCAAATGGGACATTTCTACTAAATGCCACTACTAAATGGTTGAAAACTAAGTAATGAAAACTACTTACGATGATTCCTAATGCGTTTCCCAGTGTAGGCTAATCGATATGGGGTAATTTATAGTTTTGTATATAAGTAAGTATATTCGCAAAGTATTAAGTAAGTAAGTAAGAAGGCACTTATATAAATTCATAAAATTAGGTAAACGAGTATACCTATCTATTAGATGTAAATTGCAAATGCAATGCCCCGTTGAGACGCGTGTCATTCCCTCAACCATTACGTCGATATCCGGCACTTAAATGCACTTCGCAATACTAAATGCTGATAAAAAAGCCGCCAGTAGGTATCGTTTATATTTTACATGATAAAAACAAAACGGTTGATTGCTTTGAAAAAATACATAGGTACAACTTAAATGCCTCATAATATGTTAGGAAAAATGAGTTCACAGAAGTTTACAGAAGTTGACACAGGAATTAATTTTATTTGTTTTATTTTATTTATTTATAATTTTAACATTTTAAAAAAGAAACTAAATATACATTAAAGCAAACACTAAAAAAATCAATATCATAACAGTTCTATGCTAATGAATACTCCGGCCATTATATATATGCCTTTTGACAGGTGTCAATCTCCATACATTTTCTATATCGTTTAATCGGAAATGAATTTTATGCAATGGACATAAAGAAATGTCAAAAACGTATTCATAGAATGACCGTACCCTAGTAGTCCGACGCGCTCTAACTTCACTCGGGTGCAATTG
Organism: Bembecia ichneumoniformis; assembly: GCA_910589475.2. Classification (NCBI taxonomy): domain Eukaryota; kingdom Metazoa; phylum Arthropoda; class Insecta; order Lepidoptera; family Sesiidae; genus Bembecia; species Bembecia ichneumoniformis. Next base: position 6,821,822 of record OU342538.1, on the reverse strand, counting down.
GGGATGTCAAGTATACATAAAATATAGCCTACTACATATCTTTGTCCTGCGACTTCGTCGGCAGTTAAAAACATTTACTTTTCATGTATTTCTATTGGTCGTTGAATTTTTAATTTTTATTTTTAGATGATCCCTCAATTCTGTATTGCAGATAACGTGTACGCAAAATTTCATGATAGTTAAGGCGTGAAAGCGTAACAGACAAACTTATTTTCCCATTTTTAATATTAGTTAGGATGTTAATCTGGAATAATATGTCTCTTAAATAGTAGATGATTTTTTTAAATATGTAGGTGAAGTGGTTGCTCAAGATCCGCTCCCTCCCTTTTTTTTAAATATTAGTATTGATTTTAAGGTATTTTAAATTAATAAATTTTGATTTCTGTTCAAAGACGAGTACAAGTTGGTTGTATAAAAATATGTGTGTAAAAAGGAGGTAAAACATAAATAACAGCATCGATTGCAATGCAAAAATATCTTAAGAAGGAATCTTCTTAAGATATTAGGAATCTTACGACAAATCTAAAGAAACTAAGAAATAAACTAAAGAAATGTCTAAATTACAAAAGGATTATAAAAAAATCTTAAATCATTTGACATACGTACTCTTAGTAAACAGAGGGAATCCCGTTAAATAAACGACACGCGAGTTGTCTTGTAAGATACGACAGATTTCACAGTAAAGATAATAAATAGAATGGAATGAGAATTTCCAGGAGCGAATTTGATAACGTAGGTACATAATGCTAATCTAAAGAGTGCTACAAGTTTTAAGAGGCAGCCTAATGACTGCAAAAACATGGTTCAAGGCCTAATTAGAGACTTTATTAAACTCCTTCCAATAATGGAAGGGTCCGATGACACCACGTTTTCTTTGTACTGTGTATATCCGAAAGATGTAAAGGCGCGGCGCCTTCGATCAAACACAGCTATTTGCATTGGACAATTACATCAAGGCACTTAACGCTACGGCGAACTGGGCCGTGGACAGACAACGAAACGCCATTTGACGCTTCCTGTTTCCGTCTAATATATTTGTACGGTCTCATTAAAAGAAGTAATTGACGCATTCGGGTCAACACTTGCGAAAATAAACGCTTTGACAATAGAGGGATAGCGGATCAAGATTTAAAAAATATACGTGCGCGTGTCAGATGTCTCAGAATTTTCTTGGCAATCAAATATATAATGCAGAAGCGTCACAAGAAACGTCACGTGATCGTTACACTGAAGCGTCACACAATATTCACTACAAATGTATGTAAATATGCAATATGTAGATAACTATTCAAAAAGTGTGCACATTTTCTTTATGATTTCTCTCAGACCGACAAAAACTATAGATGACCCTTAAGTGAGTCAGATAATAGGAAGACGATTCTGTAATAGGATGACGGCCGCTTGACAGTCTGACGCGAGTATGTAGATGATATACCGTACTATATGTTTTGTTTAACAAGTATTATAATAATTAATTGGGGTAAAAGTTGTTAGCGGACAACATTTAAAACTGCACACACAAACGTATGGTCACTATGAAATGTAGGGTTACGCGCACATCTTCAGCAAACCGGCTTCATTTTCTAAAACGTTTTTGTTCGTAAGGGCTATACTTTTTGTCGATCTGAAAATTTCCTACAAATAACTCTTTCGAATTGAACGATGGGTGTTGAAGCGTTAATTTTTATTATTAGATTCTTTATTTAAAGTTCGGCAGACATACGGTCCATTTGATGGTAGGTGGCTACCGTCACTCTTCAGTACAAGTAACGCCTGACGCTGCTGACATCGATAGGTTAAAAATGTAGGATAATATGGAAATAGGCTGTGGCATCCCTTACTCGATAACTGGCAACCCCGTGTTAACTTTTTGAGCTGTGTCTAGTATCTGTGGCAGCCCTGGATTTGTCAATAGGCCGTATAGGCCGCGGCCTATGGGCGGCAGCGGCCTAGGGGCGGCGGATTTTAGATGATTTTTACACGCTTTCGGAAGCCATCAAATTCTTGTGCGATAATAAATGCAATAATAATAATAATTACCTAATAAAGGCCTAAGTATCTAGGCCACGAGGAAGAGGCGGCACAAAGTGAAGGGGCCTATACTCAAGAAAAGTATAAATCCGGCACTGATCTGTGGTATCTATCAGTATCTATGAAGATTAAAGTCTAGGATAAAAAAATGTTTGATTAAGAAAAATAAACATAAAATGAAACTCGTAACGTAATCAATTAATTTATTTACGGTGTTTTATCTTATGCCTACTGTTATTTCGCGACATGTAGAGGGTGTTTCTGTAAGAAGGTGTTTAGTCCCGCTAGAGGGTCTGTCCAAATTTACAGAGAGTATCCGAAGTCACAACTAAAAGGATCTTCATATCTTACAAAGCTATCTCCAGAAAAATATCATCTTTGCAATAGGATCTTGTCGAGAGAAATATCTTTATAGAGAAATTCTAATGCTAATAATATTATAAAAATGCGAAAGTATGTATGTTCGCATGTTTGTTCTTCAAGAACGCAAAAACCGCTTAACGGATTTCGATGATATTAAACACACAGATAGTTTATTTTCCGGATACTTTTATCCTGAAAAAAATGTTATCAGCGAGTAACATAGGCCACCTACCCCCCATCTCCGACCTTACAAAATTGCTGTTTTCCAGGAATAAACTCAAAAATGTTTAAAAAATAAATGTCCACCCGTGCGAAGCCGGGACGGGCCGCTAGTATTACATAAATAAAATGCTTTACATTCAATAATTAGATGATCGCAAATGATTGTTATGGGATATCAATATCAGTTTACCCGTTTTCAAGGGTTTAAGCGTACATTTTCTTTATAAATTTTCTATAAACAACTGGAACAAATGTTTTTTTATATAATCATTTATGGATTCATTGTTAATTCTTAGGAATCCGAGGGAGATTGTGATGTATGTGTTAACATCACATATATCTTTAGAGCACAATCATTTCAAATCGTAAAATTAAGATTAGGTAAAGCATATAATTCACAAGGTATTTCTTCTTGAGATAAATCTTAAAATATTAAAATATAATTATAGGGCATTACTGAAATCCCAATTTCAGTAATGCCTATATTATTAATGTCTCAGTAACCGGTATTTTCCTTTTCAGTATTATTTGCTTATTATATTAATTGGTATCTGCAACAAAAATTAACATGACATCGCATTATGGACATACTCGAACTTACAGGAGTAAAATTGACTATAAAAACGTAATAAAATAATAGTAAAATATAGGAATAATATTGACTATAAAACGTAAAGGATTAATCAATCAAAACTGTCTTTATAAAAGTCATTGACAGCAAAAGGTCCTTTCAATCAGAGGCGATAGGAACTTTTAATTAACGTATCATTAACGCTGCAGTAAGGCGACAGATTTGAAACGTTCAAAACATATAGAACACACACAATCTCGCTCGTAATTGGTAGTTTTTTTTATTCGTGCCATCCGGCGCTAATCGAAAACGTTCTCCGCGGTGATTAATCGCGGGGGGGCGAGACTGGGCCGACAGTGACGATCGCGAAGATTGATGCGAGAGCCATCGCTTGTTGCCGACAAGAGTCAAGCGTTCAGTCACCGGCCGAGGATACGTTGAACAGCTTTAAAGCGAAAGTCAAATAGGTTTAAACCCCTTCCAGGCCAACGAGATCACCGAAACTATCCTACAACTTGTCATTCAGAAGACAAGCAACAATAGTGGAAGGGCACACGAAATTTCGCAGTCACATATTGGGCAGCCCGACTGGCGGATGTAACCATCTCCTTAAAGAAGACCACAGGGAAAGAACGGGATTTTTGCTGTTATATTTCGGTAGATGAATAAGAGATGCGGAAACCCGTTTCCTCATTTCCTTGAATCCCTTATGCTTCATGCTTTAGGTTCATGCAAGTGCTGAAGTGCACTTGCAGCAAGCGTTACTTATTTTAATAGGAGATTGCAGCAACCTACCATCAAGTAGACCGTCAGCCTGTCTGCCAATCTTAACATAAAAAAGAGACATTGGTAATATACCTAACCTACGAGGAACTATACTAGGTATTTATCTAAATTCATAAAGTCTACACATTTTAAATAGATTGAATTAATAATCAAATAATGAAATGGCATCTGATATATATAGTTAACGACCCGCCCTGACTTGGCACGGATACAATTATTTTCTGCAAATGATATACATAATCTTCTCTTTTATCGCTCTTTCTATTAGGGAAAACCATATATATAATTCGTTGGGTGGTTTAAAAGAAGTTAGCGAAGAAACAGAGGTAGGTGTTTTGTTCTTCTACGTAGATGGTAATTAAAAAGACACATTTATTATTATTATTATTATTTATTTATTTATTTCACATGAAATAATTAGAAAAATTACATTATTACATATTCAGGCTTGTTCGAAAAGTGATGCTAAATGAACTGTAAATACAGAACATTCAAGCGACATTACTCTAAATAACATATATAGTAGATTTTTCTTTTAGTTCAGCACAAAACTACATAAAGAGGAATAAAAAAAATAGGTTTACAGACAGACCCCTCTTTTCCACTGGGCACTCTTTGCAAGTGCCCAGAACCCCATCATTCATGGGGCCCCATATTTCTTGCTTAGTTAGCACTGAGGAACGCTCCTTCTTCAAATTGAAAAGAATAAAAAAATAATTAAGAAGTAAAATGTATCAAGAAAGATTGAACAGTTTGTCGCTGATGTCCATAGAATGTGATTTGCTCAAAGACATAGACTTTGAAGAAGTAAAGTGATTGCGCTTCTTAAAGCTTGAAGGCCACGTCTTCAATCAACATAAATCTTTAAGCACTAATCTGTATAAACAGTCAATGCTGATTATGTTATAATTATTATTCATTTAATAAAAATAACCGTTGAATAATTTAAAATTTGACTTTTATATTCATTGAACCTATTTTAATAAAATAATCCCCATCATTCTAAAGTGCCCAAGACCATCAATAGTTTAAGGACGACCCTGATTACAGAGACGCATGTTTACGCTTATTCGAAAAGTGATGCTGAATGTGGTGTCAATAAAGAATATTCTCGCGAGGATTAATTGCCAGACGTAGGTATATTTCAAAGAATATTAGCGTCAGTTTATATAAATGTAAATCCATAAAGAATGAGATGGTCCATCCGAAGTGAGTGTTAACATAGACGCCGCAATACATTATGCATTCCAATTATTACAAAACGGCCGTCTCGCCACACTATGAGAGTATTTCAACGGCCACTCGATGTGAACAGTTCCTGGACAAATTATTGTATGAAATGACGAGAATATTATCATAACAGGCCTCGGTATTGTCGCCCACTGAGCCGTCAATATTTGAATCACAAAACTCGACGCTAAGCCGCGTAATCTCCATTGTCATGTGCCAATTACCGACTCTCCCCTTCCGCTTCAATAAATAAATAAATATTGTCAAAATATTATCAAAACCGTGCACAGTAATCCGTACACATTATAAAATTATTCTCATGTATTAAAAATTGTAAAAAAATATTTGTTTTGGATATAACAAGACATGCAGGAAGGTAAGTAAGTTAGGTACCTACTGGTATCTGAAAACAATGGAACAAGTCTGTAAGCTCTTCTTTTGAACTTGATTTAAATTATTTGGATTTTTTAATTGACGATAATACCATAGAACAATGGAAACGATTGTCCAGAGGAACTATAGTTTACTTACATGGAATTATTTTCGACATAGTAGACTTTTTGTCAGTCTGAAGACATACCATATTCTGTGTTGAATAAGTCAACATATAGCTGTATCCTTTTGAGAAACACTCCTGTTTTAAAAATGGATCTATAGTTTTCCTGAGTTGTTTAAAAGTATTTATTTAAGTTTATTAGTAGTGGCAAGGCATACTGCGTTTCGCAGTCATTTGGGCAGCCCGTCTAGCGGCAGTAACCATCCCCTTACAGAAGACCACCGTGAAATAACAGCACGTGTGCTGTTGTGTTTCGGTGAGTAAAGTAAGGGATGCCAGAGCCCATTTTCCCATCCCTTCCCAAACCCTTATCCTTAATCCTATTGTAGTCGACAGCGCACTTGCAGCTGCTTTGGCATTGCTTGTGTTATAGGCGCGGTGACCACCTACCATCAAGTGGACCGTCAATCTGTCTGCCGATATTAACATTTATCACAATGGAATCCTAGAAAAGCCACAAAATAGTTAATGTTATAGAATGTTTATAGAACAAATCACCTATCATTGCTTAAAAATATTTATATGTCTATTAAATATCAGACAGGCTCATGGTCTGTTGCTGACAAGTAAAGGTCAGCAAACAGGCTCATGGTCCACTGGATGATGATGGCTATTGGTTTCCGTCGCCTATTAACACAAGTAACGACTCATGTGCTGCAGTCATAGTGCCGACTTTAGTAGGATAAAGGATAATAGATCAGAAGGAGATAGGGAAATGAGCCATGGCAAGAGTATCGTATATCAAAATCTATCACGTTATGCATGACAAGGTTATTTTGGAAACTTTTTTCGGTTTTAATTAATTCGTGTTACAATTGATTATTCATTACCGCACGGAATATTTTTCTGTGAAGAAATGATGTATGCCGGTGACATTGTGAAATAAAATGTATCTCTACGATTCATATACAATGTAAAAGGCATAAATATGTGTGGATGTGCCAAATCGAGGCTATTTTGATTGTGAACAATGTTACTTGTTAAGTTTATATCCAAGTTTACGACTGCATTGCTTATTTTACGAGTTATAAGCACCAATCGCAGTTGGAGGCGATGTCATCACGCGAATTACATGCCAACGTGCCATTCGCTTTTATTGATTTAACTCAACTCTTCATATTTAATTTCAGAATAAAACGATATTCTAAATTGAAACCCTGCTACTTGTATACGGGTGGTCTAGACTAGGAGTTATTATTATGAGGTTAAGGGCCTGCGCAGACGAGGGACATCCTCGGGGTACTTTTTGTTCGTCGAAAATAGAAATGCAACTGCATGGCATAACGCACATGAGGAACTTAAACGTATCATGTACTAAAATAAATGAAGACATAGAGAGACAAAAGTACGTGGGAATCCCCGAAAAAAAAATAGAACTAGTGTGCCAAGGCGCATCAACGCATGATACATTGTATTTTAGTCCGCGTCGAGCGCTCCAGAGTGATGCATGATAGTTTTAAATCGATTGTATAATTTTACGAAACGAAGTTTTCTTGCTTTGGAAATTTTTGTCTTCCGCAGAAAAAGGTCCCTCGTCTGCGTTGGCCATTTTTTTACACTGGGTATTTTTGGTTTCCGCGGAGAAAGCTCCCACACATATGTTGGGCATTTTTTTTTACTTTGGGGATTTTTGTCTTCCGCGAAGAAAGAACCTTTGGCTTCGTTGGTCATTTTGTTTACACTGGGGATTTTTGTCTTCCGCGGATATAGGTCTCTCGTCCGCGTTAGCAATTTTTTTTACGCTGAGGATTTTTGGTTTTCGCGGACAAAAGTCCCTCATCTGCTCTGGGTTTAATGCGGCAACAAATCGCGCACGATGAACAACGACGAATGAAATAAATCACATAGGCAACATTGAATCGCAACTAAAGAGGACAAGGTGGTCGTGGCACAACACATTATTGAAAACGTTTAATTTTGACACAGATGTAGGCGACTGTACTCTGATAGGCTATTGTGTTTCAGATACGCTTAGATACAAGTAAGTTTTTATTACGTATTAGACCTTCGTGCAAATTAAGTAAGTTTATCTTTTACGAATTTAGATCAAAGAACGTACAACGTCAGACATGAAACTTTCATCTGTCTGAAGATTACTGATAAATTATAAGGATGTTATACTGATTTTTTATATTTACCGATATTCGACGGAGTGTACTAGTCAAACAGAGATCTGGGATATGTTATCTTTAGATATATCTGTTGACTATTTTTCTAAATAAATAATGAATTACCATTAATAAAAAAGACGTCCAAAACAACGAGTATTTTTAAAAACTCTTACTGAAAAATATTGGTACTCATGAATGTTTTATTAAAATTGGATAATAATTACTTACATTTTCATAGATTTATAATTTAATTTGTTTAATAAATATACTGAACTATAAAATGTGTAAATTATTTTTGAGTCGACTTGCGCTTGTTCTTTTAAAACCAAGCCGATAAAATAAAATCGAAAAAAATATCGATATATCAAACTCCGATATTGATCTATATTTAAAAATATCGATGTATCGAGAATCCGATATTTTAAAAAATATCAACAGTCCTAATTCCTAAGCGTTTCATGAATATATGTACCAATATATTTTAAGAAACTAATAGTGTCTATAAGGTGAGGAGGAGTGAGCGGTAACTGCGAAGATTTATAGTTACATAATTCTATCACCTGAGGACTGTAGACAAGTTTAGTTAGCGCAAAGCTTACACAGAAAGCAAGACGGACAGAGTCGGGCAGTATGCCTATAGTATAAACACGCGCGCCGCCGCAAGACAATTTCAAATTGCTAGTAATAATTCAAACTTGTAATATAAGAGGGATGTATTTTATAAATAAACCACTCGAAGAGGGATCCTTTACAAGTGAAATAGTTGACTGCGTTTATGGAAATGCCATAGATTTACTGTTATTGAGTTCGCTGAATCTTATCTTTGTTCTCACAATCGATTTTATTATTGTATTTATATACTGACTTTTTTCCATTGTAGCTCAACAATAAATAAACTCAGTATTTCATAAAACAAGAAGTAATCTAGATTATTCTCCGAATAATTTTCTGTCTACCAATGAAAATTATTTCAAAATGAGCTTAGCCGTTTTAGAGATTAACAATATGTGTTTAAAATCACACTTTTAATTTTATTATCCATTTAATGCTTGATAATGAAATATAATTGAAAAATAACTTCTTTCTCTAAATAAAAGTAAATCGTTTCAATAGATTCAATTGATACAGGATTGTTAACCATTTTATCAATAACTAATGTTATTTTTCTAATAGTTTTACCCACCATAAGTGCACGTATTTACCCAATGTACAATTTTTATGGACATGGTTAAATAATAAAACTGTTTCCTGTCATTTAAATTACCTATAAAATTACTACAATGTAGATAACTCTTCCATCAACTTTAGTAATAAAAGAACAGACTTACATGTCTGCTCATGTATTGGATAGATAAGTTGTTCTATTTCCAGGGGTATATTTGCACTTATCGAATTAGAAATAGACAATTAGTAAGTTTAAAAATTCTTTCACCTATAGAAAGCTACATTACCAGCTAGTAACATAGGCTACTCACCCTGCCCCCTTTACCCTCCTCCATACAAATGTATGTTTGTAATGAATAAACAAAGACTAACTACTCGACCGATTTTAAAAACTCTTTCACCTACAGAAAGCTACATTGTCAGCGAGTAACATAGGCTACTTTCCCCCCCCCCCCCTCCCCATACAGTAATAATTTCTAAAGATACGCGGACGAAGTTGCGAGCAAAACCTAGTTATAAAATAAGCCGCTGATCGCTTTTGCCTGTTTCTCATGGTTTCTCCGCCAACTTCTTCTAAACGGATTTTGATACAGTTTTTACCTATGGAAAGAGCGATAAATGAGGAAGGTTTGTGTATAAATTTGGAGATAAAAATTGCATTCGTGCGATGCTCGGGGGCGAGTCGTAAGTTGTTAATATAGGATATTGTTAACCCTTTCAGAGAAATATGAAGAAAACTTCATTTCTCAAAGAAGAGAAATTGAGTCCTCATAAAATATTTATTAGTTTAGGTATTTAACAAATAATAAACACCAACATGTTTATTCAATGCTTTATGGAAAAAAAAAGATTGTATAAATCAATAAATTCAAATTAATTTTATCACAGAACGAGTGGCCTTTGATATTCACATTACATTGGAAGAGTTTGAAAAAGCAAACTTTCCTTAAAGAGAAGTTGAGTAATTAAGAAAGTTAATGCGATGCAGGTGCCAGTATTTCAATCTGTATGTAACACAGTTTTAACCGAAGGTGTAATGAGGTAAACAAACACACTGCCGCTGTTGTGGTACAAGTGATAAGCGTATCAAAATAATATTGTTGTGTGAAATTGTTATATTATTTTAACTTCAACTTTAGAAAACGAAAATGCTTCCATTTATTAAAAATGGAACTGCTTACGTAAACAAGAAACTGCAAAAAAAACTATCGTTTCATAATGCAACTAGCGACTTGGCACCGGCTTCGCACGGACGCTATTTTTCTGCTAATTATATAGAAAATCCTTCCTCGTTTATCGCTCTTTCTGTTAATGAAAACCGTATCAAAATCTGTTGAGTGGTTTAGAATTTAGCAGAGAAACGGATAACAACTTTATTTTATTATAAATATAGAAAATATATTTTTAACAGTGTTCTTTAAAATTTGCTGTTTTTAAATGCTCATAATTGCGCATTTAAAAAGTGAAACATTGTTCATAATTGCGCCAGTTAATATTCATGTAGTTATTTAACTTGACAAACAATTATTTCATTTTTTTTTTTGTAAGTAGGTACATCTCGCTCGTCGCTTGTAACTTGTACCATTTAACGAAGCTACATGTAAAACTTAGTGGCAAAGGGGGCGTCGGCCGCGGAAACAAAGCCTCAATTGATTCGAGTCAACGTCCAGTGTCGAAACGTCAGTGTACTTAAAAGATTTCACTAAATGGATCTAATGCAATCACTTTGACCGCATCTTTAGGCACAATAAATGAACCAGCGAATTTAAATACCAAACAAGTTTAGATTCGCCACATAAACCTGTACGGTATTAGGATTATATATTTCACTAGCTGACCCAGCAGACGTTGTCCTGCCCGAACCCGAAAATATTTCTGTAACCCGATTGTGGCGCCACCTATCGGGTCCAATTTTATTTTCAAACCATATGTCAAAGTGACGCGGCACTTTAAGTCAATGAACGACGATTAAAATATTTAGATAATGTTCATACAAAAATACTTACCTACTAAAATCGCGATAAAAAAATGGGGAGTGGGGGTGTGAAAAATACTTTACGACCTACTCTCATACCTACCAAATATACAAAAAAAATCATAAAAACCGGTCCAGCCGTTTCGGAGGAGTTTTGTTACAAACACTGTGACACGATAATTTTATATATTAGAATGTACCTACGCGCATACATAATAGCAGCGCATAGGAATTCAATGGCTAGTACAGTGTTCAATGTCTAAACATAATGTCCTGCCGAATAACGACCACCCCGCGCCATTATTCCGGTCAAGTAATCGCATAACCGACAAAAACAATACATGGTTGTGGTCATCAACGCATGGCTACAAAGACGAATGTAGTGCTGGAAGAGGCATCAATAAATCAATATAGCGAAGCTTCCTAATAATTTGCAATTCCATGAATAAGGTACATACTTCAAGTAAAGTGAGTAATCTCTAAAAATCTGAATTAGAAACTTGAACCGCTCACTCTTGTACTCACACGGAGTGAGTTGTGAAAACAATTTTTTCACCGCAAATTCGGCAATTTTCGAGCAACCCCAAATACTGTTAAAGGGCCTAGCTAATCTGATTTTTGGATTCAATTGTAACGATAGCATAGAAGAAAACAATTAATTAATTTTTAGATATTTTTACATATACTGTTATTACAAAACATATATTGACAAAACGATATTCTTTTTTTTTTTTTTTTTTTTTTTTTTTTTATTATAGATGGGTTTGCTCTTGACCAGCATCTATCCATGTAGGAAGGATGAGGCCGAAGATGGAGCGAGCTCACCCAGAAGATGCCTATTCACTCGAACCTTGAAAAGATTTGGGTTATATGAGCTCGGAAATACAGACGCCGGCAGGGAGTTCCAATCCTTAGCAGTGCGCATCACAAAAGATGTTTTAAAGCGCTTGGTCCGAATTAGAGGGATATCGACAAGGTGAGGATGGTAACCAGCCGTACGTCTGCATGTCCGATAGAAGAAAGTGGAAGGCGGTATGATCTCATGCAGCTCTCGAGCACACTCTCCGAAGTACATCTTATAGAATACACACAGACAGGCAACTTTGCGTCTATTAAAATACAAATAAAATGCATCATATGGTCGGATGTCCTTTTAAAAACTTTAGTATTAATTACTATCATTGCTACTATTAGATGCAAATTAATGAAATATTCACAAAGGATATGTACTTTGAGTGACTTTAAAAAGGCTAAACTAAATATGTAGTTGTGTCTTGTAACTTTGACCGCTTTCATAATAGAGAATATGCGTCTAATTCAAAAAAGGATTAAATATTTTTTATATCAACATTATTGCTTTAGAATTATGTCTGTGTAAATATTTTTTAATATTTTTTTTTCGTTAAGAAAATAATTATTAAAAAGTGATAAAAATAGTGGGATATTCAAAATACTTGAAATGGTCAGATCGAATGTGACGTTCAAAGTCTATACTGATGACAGTGTCAATAAGGGGATAGTTGTTTGATTTGTTTGTTATTGTATAGTGTGACGTCACGACAAGCACGTCAAAAGGGCGGGTGTTTAAAGTGCCCCAGCGGTTTGTTAATTTTAACATTTTTTTTTTGTTACTAATTTTTAGTTTTTCGGCGCTGAATATTTTTTTACGGTTATATAACGGATATAACCTATCCTATAAAAATATTTAAAAATAAATTACATATTCCCTATTAAACATATTAATATAGTTGAATATTAAAACATTTTCAGTGAAATGAACAGTTACAGATTTTTTGTTTTTATTTAATGAGAACTAATCATGAGATGATTCTCCAGCACTATAGCACTATATTTTAGATAAATTAAGCAATACGTTTTATAGATCAAGTCTCAATTCGAAGTTTTTCAATGACAGTTAAAATCAAATTTGGAAATATTTATTGCATGCGTTTTTGTAATAGGTATATCAAATTGTAGATTTAAAAATAGTATGATTTATCATAATTGAAGAGTCGCGATGTGTCTCATCCAGTAATTCTATAAAAGCGCGTGGTCTCACTATCGAGTATACGCAAAGTATACACGATTACACGCCCTCTCTTTGATCTCCAATTAGATGAACATTTTGGGGGTTCGCGATTATCTGCCCCGTGTATTGTGTGCGGATGATAGGGGAGCCACGAGGGGTAATGATTGCTTGTCGCTACATATGTTATGCGTTATATTTTTTAAATGAGCTCCTTTATGTGCCAAGTGTTGAGATTTGTTTCATTATCTTAAAAAATAATGTTCGATATTTAAAAAAAGTAAACTATTACTTGTTTTAAATATCAAACTCGTGAAAATCGATTGAGATGAAGCGAGAAAGAATTTATACTCATAGTTGTAGATCGCGATAATCGATATACTTATTATACTTATAATCTACTGTCTGGATTGCTTTTCATATATTTTTTTAATACTCCTATAATAGTGTGTAACAATAAAAATTTAATTTCATAGATCACTTAGATATCTTTTCAACTTATTCATGACTAAAATATTAGTCAATATCAAATCGTGTTAGTCAATAATCCACGTGTGACCCGAATGGACCCGAACTTCTAAAATGTCTTAAGAAATAAAGTCGCTGTTCGCCTCTGTCTGTTTTTCCGTTAATTTCTGATTTAAAACAGATTTCACATTATGAAAAGAGCGAAAAACGAGGAAAGTTTGTGTATATAATTTGTATATCACATTTCCCTATCCCCTCCTTATCCTTAATCCTACTGTAGTCGGCAGCGCCCTTGCAGCAGCTTTGGCGTTGCTAGTGTTATAGTATAGGCGACCGTAGCCACCTACCATCAAATGGACCGTCAGCCTGTCTACCGATCTTAACATTAAAAAAAAATTTAATTTATACCTCTATATTATATAATATTATAAAGAGAAAAGATTTGTATGTATTTATGTATGTTTGTAACGAATGAACTCAAAAACTGCTGGACCAATTTTAAAAATTCTTTTATAAAGTAACGCGGGCGAAGTCGCTTGCAAAAGCTAGTTATTTATAAATAGAAAGAACAATTGCTTGTTGTTACAATTGTTTGATAAAGAAGTTACAATAAAAAAATCGTTAATTTCAACGCTTTAATAAACACGTTACCAATTTTTTTATATAAACAAGATATGTAAATACGAACTCTGTTAGTTATCTATATATTATTTACTGTGTCGTTTAATAAATTTAATATAATAATATTGTTAAAGTGTCGTAGTGAGCCAAACGCGAGGGTGGACAAATGATCAATTCGGTTAAAACCTTAAGCCAGTGTAAGGTAGCAATTATCAGAAAGCCGATTACAAGCCTTTTCTAAAAGGAGGAAACTACTTGTACCTTAAAGGAAAATATTATTTTTAATTAGATTATACATATATTACTTGCAAAATTCATTAAACTTAAAACTCGTGTCGAATGGTTGTTTTGCCAAAAGTTCGTATTGCAAAGGAAGGAAAAGTTTTTTAATAAATTATCCTTTACCTACTTAGCCTTGCTACTTATGTATTGAACCTACTAATGAGAAAAACAAATATTGATGATTGAAATTGATCTTATTGCTTTTCAAAGTACTTTCCATGATGATCGATACACTTTTGCATGCGTTGGAAACAATTTTCGAAGCACTTTTTCCACTCCCATTGAAGTACCTGTAAAAGGTGGTATTTGAACGTTTCAACAGCTTCTTCTGCTGATAAAAATCTGTACCCACGCATTTTGTTCTTGATGTTTGGGAACAAAAAGAAGTCACTAGGTGCCAAGTTAAGGTTATACGGAGGATGACCCATTAATTCAATGTTTTGGTCGTACAAAAATTCGTTTGTTTGAGCCGAAGTGTCATGCGAGGATTTAGTAGTGGCAGGGCACATTGCGTTTTCGCAGTCATTTGGACAGCCCGTCTGGCGGTAGTAACCACCTTACAGAAGATCACCGTGAAATAACAGCACTTGTGCTGTTGTGTTTCGGTGAGTGAGTAAGGGAAGCCAGAGCCCTTACTCACTCACCGATTGGAGAGTTCAGATCGAAGCTGTCGTACCATGTCATCTAAAATTCTTGTATAATAGTATATGTTATTTAATATTTATAGCATATTAAAAAACAATAATATGTTTTTTAATATGCTATAAAGTAATTTAGTTTTTATTTTTAGCTTTAATGAGAATAAAATAATATAATACCTAAATCTGAGTGGAAATAAAATAAATATTATATTACCTCTTAGATTCGATGCATATAATTTCTACTTCATGATCCAACATCCTACACTTATGTTTTTAAAAGGATGTCTGATTAAATTTTAGTTCCACTTTGTAATATTTCAAATTAGAGCAATTTATTATTATTGTAACTACTAGCAACAAAACAACAAACAGTTTATTGTTAGTTTTTATAAATATGAGGTTAATAAAAATTAAACAATGATCACTTTGTTCAGATTCTTTTACAACAAATTATAATTCAATATCCCTTTCTCTTCCGAATGAGGTTGTGCCCAATAATTTGAGATCGAATCCTTTACTTCAAAGTGCCTCAGTTAATGAAAGCGTTCGATAGGTTTAAGGGCTCGGCACATATCCGACGGGACCGGGCGGCTACGAGACCCCGACGAGTCGCTGATAGTGTATTGGACTACATAGATATGACAAAACAGAAACTTTTCCTGAGTGTAAACAAACGATTTGATAAATATGTTACTAAAATGTATGTGTCGGAGTATGTGTCAAGAAAAGGGGAATGGATTGTGATCTCTTACTCACGCACCAAAACACAACGCACATTATTCACGCGGTTATTTCACGGTGGTCTTTTGTAAGGGGTGGTTACTGTCACCAGACAGGCTGTCCAATTCATTACTGTGCCACGCAGTGTACTATGTTACTATTTAACAATAGCTTTTTGTAATACTTATACTGTTATCTATTCTGTAGTAATTCTAAACACGACTGCATAAACATAGTCCATAAACAGAAACTGACTGTTATTTTCTCTATATGAAGTTAGTGGTTGCTACCGCCAATAGGCTTCGCAGTTTATGACTATGCAGTGCGTTGTAAACTATATAACATCTACTTTGTTTTGATATACCATAAAATCTACACTATAAATACTTCCAATCCGTAAACGTCGCAAAGTCGCGTAAACCCGCTTCGTCCGATATGTGAGGAGGTTTCTATATCAAGTTCCGACCCAGTTTTACAGTTCACTGACAACTCCTTTTGAGTCCGTGTTTTGATTACAATTAACACTTCGAGCATGTTGCGAGAAAAGTAGTATTTAGACCATTGTATCTCGCCGTACAGCTACATGAACTAGTCGTTATATAACTGAAGCAATTTGGAATTCTTTCAAATCAATTTGACCGATAAATTGAAAAGGATAAACGCTGTTACTACCGTATAAATGTTTGAAAAGCTTCTGAAAGGCTTCACCGACATTTTCTTCAATGATTCAATGACAACTTCTATTTGGCGCTAAATTGACAATTTGTTTTAAGCATTTTCCGTTCCATTGAGCAGTTGAAATATCACAATCTTACTGAAGTTTTGCTATAGATTAGGTTACTTATTAGTTGAACTGCTGATATATCGGACTTTTTAAAACTAAATAGACCTTTCAGTACATTGTCTTTATAGTCAATTGTTCACTGAATATTTTGACAATAGGACATTCTGAAATTGAGCCTCTAATATTCATAGTCGATTTTCCTTTTATTTCAGACTGGTAGTTCTATTATTCGATTTAAAAATTTCTTGGTTCGATTTCACTTCGCATACGTTTGAGATTGAGTCAAATATTATATTTGTACAATAAAAATAATTGAGTCTTGAATATGAATCATGATGCTGTAGTCCATTCCTGGAATATACCTCATTTTGTCGATTATTTCGACGTCTTGGCACATATTGTATTTAGGAACTTTAAAATATTAAGTACTTCCATCTTAACTATATTCCATATTATTATTATTATTTGTGTTTTTAAATCGCCTATAACACAAGCAACCAGGCATAGGTGCTGCAAGTGCGCTGCCGACTACCAGGGATTGTTAAGAGTTAGGAAAATGGGCTTTAAATAAATGGTCCCACAAGAAGCCGTTTGTTCAAATATTCTTCAAAATGGTTGTCGTATTTTATTCAAATTATTTTCGTTTATATTTTTTATAGAGGCCAATTTAGCTGTAGGTATATCTAGAATTATCTGCTAGCTGAACCTGGCACCGCTTCGCTGCGGCGGCGTGCGCGTGGCTCTGGACAATATGGATTTATTTTTTATTTTATTTTTTTCTAAACAAAAGTATCCAAAGTTACTCCTTATAACAACAATTAACTGCCAGGGAAGTCGCATCAAAATCGGTACAACCGTTTCGGAAATTAAACTGAACAGAGACAAAAATTTGAAAAAAAAAATTATAAGTACCGTAAGTATACCTAGTTAGTATAAAGTTTGATGTACATTTAGTAAAAAACAGTTATTACAAACAAACAATAAACAGACACTTTTATTAATAATGTAAATAATTCATTTTGAACCTAAATGATTTTGTTAGTTGCCAACAGATGAACCGTTAAAAGCCTTCCTATTATAACTACGCATCTTAATGAATGAAGTCAAACGCAACTAAGTGAGAGAAACATCGCATATTGCTGCAATCCGATGCGTGCGCCATACGTTAGCACACTACAACAAACACATCTACCACTTATCGTCATTAAAGAAAATTCTTTATTAAATATGTTGTATACTTAGTCTAAAAGTATATTTATTTGTCCATATTTAGATTTAAATAACGCCTCTTTCTAAACGGGTTATACGACTTAAGTTATATACTTATTGTATCCATTGCTACCGGACTACTATTTTTAGATCTGTATGCGATATACCTATTATTATGCCCAAAACGATTTTCTCAGAAACTTATTCTATTTAGATTTTTTAATGATTATTTCAATTAAGATATATTACATTACATCAATTTTATTAAAATTTAGATTTACTTAACTTAAGTAAAATTAAATGTATTATTAAAGTAATGATTAATATTTCATGCACAATATTTTTTAATGTTAAAGTCGGCAGACAAGCTAACAAGGTAGTTAACGTCGCCTATAATACAAGCAACACCACAGGTAGTACTGGAAGTGCTGCCGACTAGAGTAGGATTATGGATAATGCATTGGGGAAGAGTTAGGGAAATGGGGACTAATATAAATATAATATTTTTTTTATTAAAAATTAATCCACGTTTTAACGTTTAATAAATAACTTATAAGTTTTTTTTTAAATCTCCCAAAAGAAATATTTTCTTCGGCTATCAACCTGAAGCTTCATAATATATTATATTCGTTTATCGAACAATCTTATATACAAAATCCTATTAATTGTTTAACAGCGCTACTGAGATTGTCTTGCGTTCCCGCAAAGACCTCCCATTCTTTTCTATCATTAAGTCATCCTCTTCCAGGTAACACACCAGCTACCTTCCCAATATCGTATAAATATAATATAAATAGTAGGGCGTAATTAATTACCAATAAATATAATATAAATAAAATAAAGTAAATTATAATTTACTGTATTCCAGCTTGACACAGATGAAATTATAAGTCGGCTATGCGTTACTGAAGCCATGATTTCCACCGTTTAAGGCTTAATGAACGCACACATTACGATGTGTAGGAAACGCGCGGTTATTGGTTGAGCCGCGCGAACCGACTTGCGTTTATGGTTGGCAGGTGAAACAATCCGACTACGGTCAATGCACTCGACACTTTCCCTGTGTGTAGCACGACTAACACACCCTTACAATACGATAAATATGTTAGATTCAATGTATTGGAGTGGTATTTGTGCACGAACACTAAACCGCGCAATAGGGTTGTCACCTACGAGTAAATCGTTCGTAATATCCTACTAAAATGCGAAAGTTTCTGAGGATGGATGTATGAATCGAGGTTTGGATGAAATTTTACACAGAAATAGTTTATTACCTGGATTAACATATAGGATACTTTTTATCCTGGAAAAATTTTAGGTTCCCGAACGATTGTCTAAAAAATATAAAAAATTGGGCGCCACTGTCGCCGTGGCAGTGCCATATTTTCTCAGGTGTTATATATTTCATTTTTCAACGCGAAGGAAGTGGCGGGCACCAGTTAGTAAATATTAAGTTAATAACGCAATTCGTATTCGCCTTAAGAGCATTCTTGGAGATATTGTCGTTTTGTCGTATTTTTTGTATTTTTCGAAGCCATTTTGTTAATTAATTTAGATTTTCATTTGATAAAAGATTAAATTGCCTATTGTTATAAAAAGTTTCGTTCGACTACTGCTCTCCACAGTGTCCACAAGAAACAGCAAACAGGTCTAGTAATTTTCCTGTTCAGACAGGTCAATATAATATCCTCATCTAGCATTTAACTAGTTGGAATATCGAAAGAGCAAAGTATTGAGGTACAGGTAACAAGAAAACATATTTGTGGAGGACATCCATAAATAATGATGAAATATTATCTAAATTACCCCTTTACTGTCACTAAATAAAAAATATTTATGTTAATCGAACGTAAATTTTAAATGTCTATAAAGGCGTAACAAGTTAACAGTTTTCAATATTAAATCATATTTATTTTATTTGTGAACCTTTATTCATATAGTGTGGGTATTCTTTGCAAGACAGATCTAAGTTTCTAAGGCAAATCAAAAAGGGGAAAATTCTGTTGACAACCCTATGGCCAACCCGCGCCGACATGCTAATTTCTTAGCGAGTCCAACAATCGTCTTGAACATAACCTACCTAAATAAGAATGACACAGGCCCCGAGCGTATTTGCAATACATCAATTACAAATTAACTGTTGACGTATGGCGCTTTTGTGGTACTTGTTTTACATAAGGGAACTACATATTATGTTAAGACACTTTTAGCTTTTACTTAGGCTTTTTAGTTTCTTCAATTATTATAGACAAAAGTAAAATTTCTTTTAAAGAAAACTCCGTAGGCAAGTTTACGGTCCAAGAGTTGTAGGCGGACTAATGATCAATGACGTTTATGGGTGTTGTGCGATGCCATGGGGGTGAAAGAGCCCTAATAAGATAAAAGGCATGCCTTGGTTTTCTATAAGAAGGCTAGAGCCGGCGCAAATTTGAGGAGGGCACGGCAATTTTTTGCATAGTATTTTGTACATTAAGTGCTTTTAATATAATTCAAATTTAATTGTATTATGCTACTGCAACAATCAGCATGCTGCGGCATCACACCGTCGCATAACACAATTAAATTATGAAAATATTTGAATACTATAGGTACATATAATAAAATCGTAAATGAACCGTGTGTGTAACAGTTTTTCCAAAAAACAATTTGCACACGTTGTATTTATGTTACCGTGGTTAAAATATAGTTTTCAGCATTTTTGTCTGTTGTTTGTGTGTTTGTGCACGCTAATCTCATAAACAGCTTAACCGATTCGAATGCGGTTTTCACTGATGTATTGTCGCAAGCTTCTCGTAACATTTAGTGTTTATTTCATTCCAATCGGTTCACAAACAAAAAAGTTACGCGCTATTCCGAATACCGAATAATATCGATTTAGAGCCTACATAGTAACTTTTTTAATAAAAATATAGTCATATTTCACATATTACACTTTATTTATTTTAAAAGATAAATCAATAAGGATAAAAATGTTTAATCTTATGTGGATACGATGCAGTTATAAAACCGTCCCTTTCACGCGTTAGCCGGTAATAAAAACGGTTTGTAGGTAACCTTAATAAAATCAATCAGGAGTTAAACATCCTTGACATTTTCACCTTCAAAAGCCTTTATAATAAAGTTGATTATTATTAGTCATATTTTATTACTGAACTAGACGCTTGCTAACTAAATTTTAATTTTTTGGATGTACTTTCTTTTTTCTTCAATTAAAGGTACTTAAAATGATTTTTGAATAATTTTACTTTTTAACCTGTTTTGGTATTAGTTAATACAATTTGGAATAGAATAGAATAGAATAGAAAATAAACATGAGTTCATACAAATACCAGTGGTATTAGTTGTTGGTATTAGAACGGAAAAGCCTTTCAAATTTGGGACAATCATTGTTAAGTCTATAATTGAGGGTAGCTAAAAAAGATTTATTAAACGTATAAGATTATATTATTAACATTGCTTCATATGTTATAACTTTTTACCTTTGGCGATAGACGATATACCTTTATCACATGATTCAAATGATTGTTCCTAATTACTACACCCATATATGAGCTGAATACGTTTTTTCAAAGGAAATTGCAAAAAGCAATTAATTTTTTGACGAGCCCGTTGCATAATCATCACTCGGTTAGGGTGCTTGCCTTAACGCTCTGTTCTAAGGTTCCCGGGTTCAATTCCCGGCAGGATCAACTTTGAAAAATGAACCTTTCAAATTTGGCTCTGGTCTGGATCCGGAAAGTAGTGGCGAGGCACACTGCGTTTCGCAGTCATTTGGGCAGCCCGTCTGGCGGCAGTAACCACCCTCTTACAGAAGACCACCGTGAAATAACAGTACGTGTGCTGTTGTGTTTCGGTGAGTGAGTAAGGGATGCCAGATCCCATTTCCCTATCCCCTCCCAATCCTTTATCCTTAATTTTAATGTAGTCGGCAGCGCACTTGCAGAAGCTTGGGCGTTGCTTGTGTTATAGGCCACCTACCAAACCTGAACCGTCAGCCTGTCTGCCGATCCTAACATTATTTTTAAAAAAATAATAGTAATAAATTGTCTTCTGCGCTAATATGACAACAGTACATAATACTGTTGTCAAGCAAATAATATATCTATCGCATCTAGCCATATTTTCATTAAAGAAGTAAAATATTTTTAATTGTAATGCAATTTATTGTCGAATGCAAGTGTTTATTTCAGATGTTAATATATTTCAACTCATTATGTTGTTTATGTACATCACATTTGTATCGTTCGTCCTTAACATGACATGTGATTATACGCATCATAAATTAAAAGGATTTAAATCGAACCCATTAATCCGTCCGGACCGTATTAATTCCTTATCGGTTTATATTAAAAAATTATAATTGGGTCTAACATAAAAACGACTCTATAATAAGATCGGCGGTTTTATTAAACGATTTAATATTCATATTTTATTTTACGGTCCATTCATCTGTTTTATTGCTGCAGTGTGTAGGTAAACTGTGCTGCCGGCCACGGTCACTTCTCTCGGCCCTAACACAAAGTCGCTGCTGCTATTCGTTCTACTTGCCATTATTTGGGATTCATACTAACATTATTATTTTAAAGGACGGCAGAAAAGCTGGCGATTGATTGTTTTTTATCGCCTATATCACAAGCAGTACTATGATTGTCATGCTTTGACAACTAAATAAAATTTGGCATTATGTTATTATTATTCGCTTGTTTATTAATTTTCTTAATTTAATTTTTTTTGTAAATGTAAATTTTTTTTATTAAATTATACATATTTTATCTTATATTCTCCTTATTTATTATGGACTTGAACGGGCATAATTGGAACAAAAATGAGGTCCCCAATTACGCTTAACCCTGTGTCGCTTCCACACACAGCAATCTCAGCCCGATAGAAACGGTCTGAGACAGCAACGTACTGTTAGGCGAGTACAATATAATTAACTGGCATATAATGCATTTTAGTATTGGAAACTTTGTTTATTTGTTACAAATAAAACGTGTTCTTTTTCATTCTTTTTTACAAAAGTTAGTAAAACAATAAATGTATTGAACTATTAAAAATGTAAAAACTTCCTATACTTGTACTCGTATATATTTTTTATCAAATTATCAATATAGGTGGTTAGTATAGTTACTAACCACCTATTTCCCTACACAAAGTAGATTGTCGACAATGTCAATGGTTAAATTCAATCGTGGCAGTTAACTTTTAAATACATGGAGAAAATTACAACTGACAACTTTGTAAGCTCGTCATTATCTACTAGTCTATTAAAATTTTACTATAAATAATAATGTTTATTTATTGTTTACTTAGCGTTTGTATTACAATAGATTGTAAACAGATCCTTATATGCATATCCATATGTAACTATGGTCTTCCTCATAGAATCCTCGTAGAATAAGGAGACAATTGTAACTATTCCCTATTACTAGCAAAAGTTTTATGTATAAAAATAGACTCGTTAGCGAATATTGTAGATATACGAATTCGGTATTCGTCGCGAATACCTATTATATAGCGAACTTCGCTTTGAAGACTCACCTCCATTATATGAGTAATTGTATTGACCTTATAATGAATACCTAGATGTCATAAAATATTCATCGTAATTACCAATTTAATAAATGTTTGTTTACTATTGAATAAACAAATTACAAACAGTATTCAAATGACGTAGACATTACATATTAAGTAATTATATTGACAAAATTTTACCTACTTATTTTTGACATGATTAATCGCATTAATATAATACTATATTTAATTAATCGCCCGGGATTATAAATTCAATTATAAAATATATCGCGATAATTAGGTACTTATTCAAAGTTATATCGAAGTGGATTTTATTGTTTTACACATCGTTATAATTATATGTAGGTAGGTATATACAAGCTGACCCGACAAACGTTCTGAAGCCTTGGACTGTGATAGCTTATGGAGATTTTACGTATATCCGTACGAATTTTGCGATTTTTCTCTCCATAAGAACCTTCCTCGGATTTCAACGTATATTTGAAAAAAAATATGGCCGAATTGGTACAGTTGTTTACGAGTTTTTCGCGTGGCAACACATTTTTATTTATGTTGATAAATGAAGAAATAAACTGATTACCCTACGCGTTCTATAATATAATAAAACAATCAAGAATCTTAATTAATCATACTAAAAAGGTATTAGTTTATAGATGTAAAAAAAATTAATTACCGCTCTCTTATCTTCTTCGAACCCGCTGGGCAATTTTCTTTCAGCATCCCGTTCCTGAATGAGAGACGATATAAGTAGTCTTCTACTATAGGTATACGTCAATATTACGACAATTATTCAAAGCTCATTTCATACTGAATTAATAAACGTGAGCAAATAAACTGTTTTTAATACAAGAAGTTAGTTGTTCAAATACTTAATTAATTAAATTTTAATTTATAAGACATGATTAAATTAATAATGATATATTTAGTTATGTTATAAGTAGGTATGTGAAATAGAACTTGGTTAGGTACCCTACGCGTTTTTTTAATAAAATCCATGAGCTTAATTAATTGTCGTAATAAACGGTGCCGATTAAATTAATTACCATCCTTCTGTCTTCTTCGTAACTGCCCGGCATTATGCCGTCAACTTCCGAATCCGGATTTTCAAATTCTGGCGGTGAAAATGATGGAACCCTCGGAAGCGGAAGAGACGGTATCAAGTTGGGTGTTGGTATATTATGCTCTTCAAAATAGGCAGCGAGTTGCTGAATGAAATCCAATATATTCGGAGGATCCATCTACACATTGAGTTACACAATTGTTCGGAGTCCGCAAAGTTTGTTCGGCACAAAACACACAAAACTGTTTTTGTTAACACGCCACTAAACCACGTGCGCGATGATAAACGAAACGCGAAACGAGACGTGTGACTCTCGCCAACATCCAATAAAAACTAAATTGAAAATTGTACACAAAATGCGATGATACTGATTATGTTATGACAATAATAGGCCAGAAAGAGATGCCACTACTGTGCGAGCGAGACAAATGCGTGTCCTAAACAGCCCCACCCTAACGAAACTTGCAGGGGTTGCAGCCAGACGAAATCGCTTTTAATTTTTTTTTCGTTTAAAAATAATTCTGATAAATCTGAACCTTATGGTGAAAGCAATAGAATATATTTTTGCACAGTGATTACGTTTGGAGATGAGCTTTTTGCTAAATTTTGTAGATAGTTTTAATTAAAAATAGCAAATGCGTTGATACAATGAAGGAAAACTATTCTGAGAATTCAGCTTGTCTTAAACTGTTATGGATATTTAGAGACACACTCGGCTTCGCAGAAAATACTTTTTTGCGTAATAATATGTACTTACATTACTTTTTTAAATTCTCTGCCATCGCACTCTTATTCATATAATTTTCTTCCCAGATATATTTTGGTTTGTTAATTTATGAAGTAATATAGTAATTACTTTTTCTCCGTTTTTCCACTCGTGAGTAATGCATGAATATTATGACTTACTTATTATGAATATCGATTGAAGCTTCAGATTTCACTTAATATCTTCCTTTTTAATATATATTTTTTAGACTAAAAATGTTGTTACAAAATAAATTCCATAATATTTGAGCTTAAAGCTTAAAGTAAAGCTTAAAAAAAAGCTGACGGTTTACTTGATTGTAGGCGACTATCTTCGCCTATTAGGGCTCATTTTATTTTTAATGCGGGATCGAGGAACCGACACAAACAGTTTGAATCACAACAGTTAAAATTGCTGTACACAACATTAAAATTGTTGATCTATGGCAGGTACTTACGCTTATTAATCGCCAATCTTTCAAAGCGAACGTCCATCCCGCACCCCATATGCGGGGATATTCGATAAATGAAAGTGAGCCCTTAACACTAGCAAACGCCACGGATGGTGCAAGACAAGGCAATAAGGAAGGGACAAGGAAATGGGCTCTGGTCTACTTGATGGCAAGTCTTCCGATCATGATAGGGTATGCGTTACGGGGGAGATAAATGTGCTCTGACATGCCTTACTCACTCACCGAAACACAACACGTGGTGTGCTACTGCCGACGGCAAATTGATGACTGCCAAATATAAAATAAAAAATTAAATTGAGATTTCATGTTTAATTTATCTTGCAAGCTGTTGATTGTAATGTTAGATTGAATTTTGTATTATCAATTACCTATTAGTATTTTATCAGTGCGTCCTGTCAGTGATGACATAATATGGTGTCGAAACGTGGCCTTTCACGGCAGGACTGATCCACAAGTTTAATAGTCGCTCAGCGAGCTTTGAGCGATCCATGCTCCGAATTTCTTTGTTGGATAGGATCAGAAATTATGAAATTCGCTGAAGTACCAAACTTGTCGACATAGCCAAGAGAATTAGCAAGTTAAAATGGCACTGGGCCGGTCACATCTGTCGCAGAGCGGATAACCGATGGGGTAGAGGAGTGAGCGCAGCGTGGGACGCCCTGCGGCCAGGTGGACGAACGATCTGAAAGACCGTGCGTGGGAAGCCTTGGGAGAAGCCTAAATCCAGCAGTGGAGAGACGCATTCTGATGATTTTATTTTTAGCAATGTAGTCAAAACGTAGCAAAAATTTACTGCGTGCCATCAACTCTCGTGACAACCCTCACAATCCCTAATCCTCTAGGGGTGCGTGAATTAATTTCGATTTTCCACAAATTGTTATTTATTTCACGAGCAAAATCAATTGAAACCGACCCATTGCAATTGTCAGGCGATTATGGGTAAACCTATCTCGTTATTGATATCTTTATAAATGGGGTAAAGTGGTTTTATTTGAACATACGGGTTCAAATTCTAACAACATTCGATACGGGCGGGTTTTGCGATGCATAATGTTTTGACAGGTCCATTTCATTCAAAGGGTTGCCTTTATCATATCCTAACGAAACATAAATTCATCTTTTATTTGTTGATGTAACCCACAGACACTGTAATATTGTAGAATTATGAAAACCAATGCAACCAAAATCACAATAAAAGTGATGATATGATAAATTTTCTCTTCATAAGAACCTTCTTCGCGATTCAATGAATTTTGAAAAAAAAAAATAGCCTAACTGGTCCAGCCGTTCTGGTCTTATGCGCTTAGCAATACCTACATTTTGCGATTTATTTATATGACTATATTATTTACTATATAAGTAATACATAATTACATAGTAAATAATTTATATTATAATAATTAAAGATTTATATATAAATAATATATAAATTCATAATTTATCTATTTCTTAGAAGAAAGACTCACTGGTTTATGCTATTATGTTTCGGAGAGTGAGCATCCCATCGCCTCCGTAACGAATACCTATACTATATTTCAGTAGACAGAAAATTTTCCACCCTTATGGCGTTATTTGTTAACAGGCAACTGTAGCCACTTACCATCAAGTAGACCGTCAGCTTGCCTGCTGTCTTATGTTTGTGCATATGTCTATTTCGATAAATGCCTAATAAATTTACATTAACAAAATTTACGAAAAGCGCTGAATAGAAACTAAAGCATTTTTAGTATGTTAAGCATAGACATGATAAGCACTGCTGTGCTTACGAGTGGCACGCGAATTATATATACGCACTGATCTAAATTACTCTCAATATGCTCTTTCTAGAGAAACTCATTTTATTTGTTCTTGTTATTTTTGTTGTTGCTAAATATGGCTATTCCGCAATAAATATTTTGATAATAATATGTGATAAAAAGTGTTTCTGAGCGTGATTGAGGGATACCAGAGCGCATTCCACTATATTTCTCACTATTTACTCATATGTCGACAGGTTAATTCTTATTATCTATCGATCTACAATTCTTTGGCACAACGTTAAACTTTTCAAACTACATATTTTATAATTATAATATTATCCTCTATTATTATTATTATTATTATTAATTATTGGCCTTATTGGCCTCTCTTACTGGCCTGAGTAAGGAATACAAATGGGCCGAGTTGGAAAATTATATTAGTGGGGTGAATTGTCGTAGGATGAGTATGGAACAACCCGAATAAACCCAATTGTCTCAACGAATAAACAACTAATTGTTTTTTTTTTACATTTTTCTTCTTATGTCCATCTCAAGGACTACAATCACGTGGTCAAAAATTGCCAAATATACAGTACTTTGTTAGAATTCATGAAGATAGAAAATAGAGACTCAAACCGATTTACTCTTATTCATAATATTGAGGTCCAAATTGAATCCTTCAAATGCACTCATACAAATACATATTACATACACGTGTGTTTACACACATGCACTTTCTTTTATCGGTATTTTCCTTGATTATCATTATACAAATTTTCCTCTAATTTATATTTAGTTACAAGTAAATAAATTGTGAGACAGGGAATTGCTCTCACGATACAGACATAGCTTACTGTGGAGTGTGGGACCCACTGGATGTGATTCTAATTTTGCAACGAATGTCTCAATACGTTTTGTATGACAAACAAAGCGTACTAAAATGACAATGTTTTTATCTTTCAACTAAAGTAAAAGATAAATGCAGTACAAACGAAAATGTGTCGGGTGAAAAGAATGATTCAAATTCAATAATAAAATACATTCCTAAACACAATTTGAAGATCATAAACACGCACAAAAACCTAAGTAGCGGGACGGTTGGATTCAATTGACTTCACAGAGACATTGTCCGTGCATTGTGCCTTTTTGCTTATTTGTCATCAATCCCATCACATGGTCAGCAACTGTGGACTACAACAAAGGACTTGTGCGCAGCATTCACAGCGACAAGGAAACGAAAGATTTCACGTTTTACACATTTCAAAAAAATGCTGTTTTTTGTCGAAATATTTGTATTTCTATTAAAAAATTTACACATCTACTATAACACGCATTATCATCTATGTCCTGTTTTTATCTATATAACTATATCTATAGATATTATAAAAAGTCGCAAAAACGTTGTCCGCTCCTGTCTTTTTCTCCGTTAACTTCTTATAAACCATCGAACTATATAATAAGCATTATTATAGCTATATGCTTATTATAGTTCGATGTTATAAACCCATTTTCTTATCCCTTCCTAAATCGTACCCGAGGGCCACGAAACGAACGTAGTTAATATTAAACGTTTTAAATTTCAGACTATTTGTCCATAAGTTTTTTAGTAGCTAATACATTACAACATACCTATTAATCCTTATATTTTACCTATTTTATATTATTAATTTCTATGGCTATTCCTATCGAGTGATTTTGGATAGGACAGTCAAGTCTAATAGATATTAAACTCAGGATGCTGTTACCGCTGACCTGTAAGCGCTTTAGTAAGGAGGCAGTTCTTTTGCGCATAATCGGGTGAGAGAATCTGTACGTGCCTCTGCAAACAAAGCACTGTAGCGCTGCAAGCGTCAGTATGGAGCGTCAGTCCCGTTCTCACAACGCTCAAAGCGAATTCGCTTCGAGCGTTCGTTTCGTGATCCTCGGGTTATCCTTAATTCTACCACATTCTAATAAGGTCAACAGCGCATTTGCAGCACCTGTGGCGTTGCCTATGTTATAGGCGACAGTAGCCACCTGCCATCAAGTAGACCGTCAGACTTTGCATTTAAAAAAATACCACCCGACAGATTTTGATACTGTTTTCACTACCAGAAAGAGCGATAAGCGAGGAAGGTTAGTGTATATAATTTGTAAAAAAAAAAATGCATCCATGCAAAACCAAGGGTGAACCGCTAGTAATATCATAGACAGAAAAATAAAGTTATACTTATCATATTTACAATTTTATAAAAAAATTCAATTTAAAATCGTCGTATACTGCTCATTATTGGTAATTAATTGCCATTACAAAAAATCTACATATACTTATCAAGAATAAAAGTTTAAAAATACATTAAAAATTATCTTATGAAAAGGAATCAAAGAATAATGGTAGACTTCGATATGGTAGACTTCGACATATTAAAAGTTTTCTGAAATATAAATTGTTGACCAACTATTAGGTATCTGGAAATAATACGACTTCATTCTATCTAAGACAAAAATAATGCAAAATCTATTTTGTTCTTTCGTAAAGTCTATAATTCTAAAAAACACTACAGTTAACAGTAAAGAACCCAAAATCACCAAAAACCTTTTTTATTCCCAAATTACAAAACGTTTTGACAAAATTTTATATTGAAAATTACTCACTGCCATATAAAATTGGATGTCCCATATAATTTATAATTAGGTATGGGTACAATAAACGTGACAAAAGCAAACAATAAAAAAAAACGACTTGTTACAAAACAATTTTATTTTTAATTTCTTTTTTGAATCGTCGAACAAAAGGGACCGGTAAAGACATTTTTATTATCAGAGGAAATGAATAGAAGATACCGACGGGTATTATTTATTTCAACGAGACAATATTTGAGTACGGGATACAAAATTTTACATTAATAAAAGAAATATTCTCTTCGGATGAATTAATAATAGAATGATGTTGACTCCCTCATGTTGTAAAAGTATCTTTCATTGTTAAACTTTTATATTGATTTTTAATAACATTGTTCACATACGGTACCTAGGTTGTAGCGGCAGAGAGAGCATATTAATATTATGCAGTCATTTGGGGAACCCGTCTGGCGGCAGTAACCACCTTCTTTCAGAACCTAAGACTATATATCGCACCCTCGGTGCAACAAAGTCACAAGTAGGCAAAATTGCAAAAATGAGTTAAGTATGCCAAATCGTCTATAAACCATGCCTTCGTTTGGGGAAACAAAGACAGCCGCGAAAGTATCTGAATATTCTGCTAGATGGCTCTAGTGCCTTTGTGGTTCTTACAACTTTTTCAACGATTTTTGGGATAACATAGTCTGATTGGTCAGTAGTGCCCCCGCACCCGCGTGAGTTTGTCGCGTTTTGGAGCTACAGCTGCTTAAAAGTATTTGTGACCATTTTTATTCTCACATATTGGAACAACATAGTCGTTATTATTTTTAGGACTTCAATAATTTTTCGTTATTACCAAGAAATTTGGAGCTACAAAGTCATTGGTTGTAAAAAGCTTTTTGTTGGTCCAATATTATTATTTTTGACTAATATAATTGGAACTACAAAATCACGATTCAAAAAGTGTTTTTGTAGGTCCAACGACATTATTTTTTTAATTAAACTGATGGAGCTATAAAGCCATAAATAATAAAAAGGATCTTTTAGGTGCAACGAAATAGGTTCTTGTGTGTACAATTTTTTAAAAGAGTGTTCTTCGACTAAACCAAATTAAGATATAATTTTTTTTCTCGGATAACTGCTGCGGTCAGGGAAAAATAAATTCATACTAAGCTTGTACTATTATTTCGTTTCAACCTTGCCTATTAATTCAATAACTCTCAAGTTCCTAATTCGTGGCCACACTCAAAATGAAGCAGATGCCGTCCACTCGATAATAGAAAAGAATATTCGTCGAGCGAAAAAATCTGGTCCAATTTATACCCCAGACCAGTACGTGACACTAATCAGAAATGCCAAAAAGACTGGTAATAGTTTCATTGTTACTGAAATGAACTTCAGTCATTTTTATGATTTAAAATTACTGTTCAATGATATTAATTTAAACACTGTTAAAAATATTGATGGTCAACTAATCAAACTTTGTGATATGAAAGTCATTCAATTTAAAAAAGATTCTGACACCTATGAGTACAAAACCACGTATAAAACTAAAAATGGAACAAAGCTAAAGTTAAAATAACTCGTACTGGAAAGAAAAACATCAAAGATATTAACTTGACTGCGGTTTATGACTCTAAGTTACCAATTGCAAACAATAATCGGCAAGATATTCTTCAATTAATAGATGCGAATATTGTTCCTAAATTTTATGAAAATGTATATAATAGTTTATTTCAATAACTATTTACAGAAAAGTTTAGATTAAGAAAAGAAAAAGTACAATTTTACTTTCAAGTGTAAGACTATGCTAGTTTAAGATTGTTTAAGTTTGTAATAGTATGAGAATGTGATTCTTGAAAGATTCAAAAATTTATAATGTGCCTCCTTTTTCGCCTTGCTCTTAGATATTTTCATGGAAGATATTTTTTGTTAATTTAGTTAATTAAGAGTTGATAAAATTGTAGAAACATGAATGTGATTTAAATTTTAGTTAGTTTGTTATAATTACTGCCGATTTTATTTCGAGGTTAGGACTTTGATTATTTGTAAAAATAAAAAGTTATGAGACTTAAGACTGTTAGAAGTTTAAAAGTTTAGACTGAGTGTTAAGTCTGCGTTACCTATAATTTGATTAAAACAAGAATCATTAAAATTGACGCTAATAATTGTGTAGTTTTTTATCAGACTCTAAGATTTTGAGATACTTATTTCGTAGTAGTTGATTTCATGAGAAGAAAATATACGAAATGAATATGTAACAACTTTTATTTTATTTAAAACCTTATCTTAAATCATGATTGTACATAACGCACAAACCATTAAATAATTTTTTTCCTGGTGCGACAAAGTCACAAGTTAGGACCTTTTTTTTGTTTTGTCTTTCATTTACTTTTTCTCAGTAAATTAAAATAATCTTTTTATATAAAACTGTAGCTAAAAGAATGAACAATATCATTTTATGGAGATTTTCACCCTAATGTAGATAGTAATCAAGTAACAAGGAAAATGGTTCGAAAAAAAACTTAAAAGTCTGTTCCTGTAAAATTACAAAATGACCTGTTGTGTCTTTGTTGCACCGAGGGTGCGATATGTATATATACTCAGTATATTGAGTCGAGTCAGTGGTAATAACAGCACGTGTGCTGTTGTGTTTCGGTGAGTGAATAAGGGATGCCAGAACCCATTTCCCTATCCCAAACCTTTATCCCACTATGGTCGGCAGCGCATTTGCAGCACCTGTGGCGTTGCTTGTGTTATAGGCGACGGTAGCCGCCTACCATCAAATGGACCCTCTTAACATAAAAAAAAGTTCTTAGTTAGTAAATGTTTTCTGTTATTTAGTAAGTAGGTATATAATAAAATAAGTCCTTTAGACACGTGTAAAAAAAGTCAAAGAATACCTCTATCTTGTATTTTATTGTAATGAGTTTCGTAATTAACATTCTTATATCGATTACAGCGAAGGTAAATACGTAAAGAGTACTTTTATATTACATTATTATGTTATAATTAGTGTGCGATACAAAATGATTATTAAAATCTGTAACTATTGTTTTTTTCTTTATCGGCTATTGCTTTGTGATAGTTGTCCCTTGTCATTAGCGACTGTGTAAACATAATTACACTATAAATATAATATAGTTTTAATAGGCAAATAATAATTTCGAAAAGATTAAAGTATACTTTTTCCTTTGTAGACAAAAAGTAGGTAAACAATGTCAATTATGTCAATTAATTATT
This sequence comes from Bembecia ichneumoniformis, assembly GCA_910589475.2. Taxonomy (NCBI): domain Eukaryota; kingdom Metazoa; phylum Arthropoda; class Insecta; order Lepidoptera; family Sesiidae; genus Bembecia; species Bembecia ichneumoniformis. The sequence continues at coordinate 6,788,667 of OU342538.1, read as the reverse complement.
GTCTAATGTCATTAAGTAAAACTATTTAACAGCTCGTTCTAAAAGTTCGAATAAAAAATAATAAAATTGTCTCCAAAAATTCGTCATGCAAGATCATGTTTTTCTAAGAAATGCAAATAAGTTTAGATGTAAAAACAATATGTGTAAGTATATTGAGGACTAGTTGAACCCACAACTTCGTACGCGTAGTATTTATGGGTATAGCACGTAACTTTTTGTTTGTTAACCGATTGGAATGATATAAACACTAAATTTTACGGGAGGCTTGCTGCAATACATCTGTGTAAACCGCATTCAAATCGGTTAAGCCGTTTCAGAGATTAGCATGCACAAACGCACAAACAGAAATACAAACACACAAAAATTCTAAAATCTATTTTTTTGAGCTCTGTGACATAAGTAGGTATAACATGTACATTTTTTTATGTACATACAGACACGTCTCGTTTACGGTTTTATTATATGTATAGACTAGCTGAGCCCGCAACTTCGTACGCGTGGTATTCGGTATAGCACGTAACTTGTTTTGTCTAACTAAACCGATTGAAATTAAACAAACGCTAAATATTACTTCTACTACAATACATCAGTGAAAACTGCATTCAAATCGGTTAAGTCGTTTCAGAGATTAACGTGCTAAACGCAGAGACAAACAGACAAAAATTCTAAAAACTATTTTATTGACCTGAGTAACACACTGTAACACAAGTACAACTTGTAATATTTTTTTTAATCTTTAATGTACATTCACGGCTGTTACGATTTTGTTATATGTATAAATATAGAATAGATGTCGATGTCATCATTGAAATATCCCATGATCTGAACGTTTGCACTGCGAAAATCCATACAATCATCTCATCCCTTAATTACGTGGGCATATTATTGTAACACATTGCGTTTCGCACGGGGTGAAGATTTATCGACATCTATTTTAATTAACATCCGATACAACCCCCAATAACACTGCAGTAGGTCCAATATAGATAGTAATTAGTTGAGTGTGATCACTCAATATACAATGTGAACTCTCAATTACATTCGAGAGTTTATGGGGGAATAAATGTTAATGGGGAAACTTTAAAAGATGTTTGGGTTTTTCCTATGTCTCGTCCCCCTATCTTACCTACCCCTTACCATAATTATCAGAATCATCCCTTGGTAGGCATTGCTTGTCAATCATCTCTCATAAAAAGTCCAAGTTTATCTTCGATATTATCACTCTTCTTTTTCCGGTTTTAAAAATATAAAGGTTTAAAACCCGTAATTGAATATGCGATTGCAATTCTGAGTAACAATGAAATAAAGACGAATCCTTTTTTCAAAAAAAGGTAAGTAATTAATTTTTATTAAAATATTGGTTAACTTTTAGTTCAATTTCATATTATTATTTATTTTTTGTTTTATAAGTTACCTGCTTTAATAAAATATGTATTCATATAAATAGCACTTTTGACATAGTAGACTTAAATTAATAAAGCATTATGTTTTAAAATATACCCACTGTTGTTGTTAGTGATAAAAATTGCGAAAAATATTCTTATTTTTGTATTTTGGTAGAAACGAAATTTTAAATTTTAAATTCTCTTCAATTGTCTAAATAGGAAATAGGACTTTAAAATAGAAATAGAAAAATAATATATAAATTAAAAAATACATATTTATTGAATATATCTACATACACAAATTTTAGTTGACGAGAAACGTGTTTTATTCAATAATTATATATTTTTTAAATTCTATAAACCCTATACCTAAGTAATTTTGATTATGTTGGTACCTGATATTTTTTGCGACCAAATATCTCGTCGATGACACCGACAACACTAAGACCTACACGAGATAGCTAGATAATATGTCGTCAAAAAATGCTGTTTTTTTTAAACTGGTTTGAAAATAGACATTCTATTTTAAAAACATTTTCTGATTTTATAAATCATTTTAAAACAATTAACTCCACCTACAATAAAACTATCATTATTCATAAGGGCAATCTGAACAATTTGTGCATAATACATACTACCAAAAAGCAGTGGATAATCTCATTGAAATTGTATCCGCGTAACATCCGATATTGCAGTACCTAGTGTTATGGATGAATAATGTTAAGTATTTTTTGACGTTAAACATTGCGTACATTATATAGACAGCATAGAATTGTGTAATAAAAGCTCTAAAGCAATTTAAAAGTATTTTTATTTATTTACTAGCTGACTACAGTCGTTGCCCTGTCAATTTCATATAAAAATACCGTCGGAATTTGCGACTTTTCCAAAAATTTCCTTTTAACGTTATTTTGATCATTACGAACACAACATAAAAAATCATATAATCAGTCGTGTCGTTTTCAAGTGATACTCCGTCATACTTGTGGCAATTGGTTTTATTCGCAAGCATGGTATTTGGTATAGCGCATAACTTTTTTGTTTGTAAACCGATTGGAATAAAAGAAACAGTACATGTTACGGGAAGTTTGTTACAATATACATCAGTGAAAACCGCATTCAAATCGGTTAAAACGTTTTTGAGATAAGCGTGCACAAACGCACAGACAAACAGACATACAGAAAAAATGACGAAATTCTAATAACCTATTTTTATACTTTGGTAACATAAGCACAACGTGTACTAATTGTTTTTTTTTTTTTTTATATATAACATACAGACACGGCTCGCTTACGATTTTATTATATGTATAGTCAAAATTGACATTAAAATCCTACCTAGATACAAAGAAAAACGCGACAAAAACACAAGTAATTAAATCTGCAGAAAGAATTTGCTATTTCCATTGTTTATTTAAATAGATTAATTTTTTAAACGTTAGTACAAATTGAAGAATATTATTTTTTCTTATGATTTCAAATAAACGGTACACAATCCGTTTATGTAACTCATAAGTTCTTAAATTACTTACAAAGTAAGACAAGCAGATGACTTTCCATACTGCTCTCTGTCTATCGTGTGATTCGTCACTGGTATTGTGCACGTTTCGCAATAATTAAAGCAGTCTGTAAAACACCTATAAACTGCTAGTAAAGAGGTAATGGTCCTCTCCATTATTACGCCACGCCTACAAGCTAGGAGGCGCGCCCATCGGTGTTTTATGAACCACTTTTTTTTAAATAAAACATCGATTCATCTAATGCACTCAAACCCATAGGGCATTAAACCACGAACATTTGCAACGTTACATTATAGAGAGTATATAATTAGAAATTAATAACTAATTACCTACTGTAACAATTGTTCTTTAAATATTTTATTTTATTTCTTATTTCTATGTACACAAGCAGTTAGTTACAGGAGGTACTAAATGCGCTGCTGATCTTGAATCGATAAAGAATAAGGGATAAGATTGAAATTACAGAACGAACACAATAGCACAATTAGTGTTGTTATTTCAACGTGGTCTTCTGTAAGTACCTAAGCCAAGTCGGTCTTTACCCCCTTAGGAGACGCCCAGTGTAAAGCAACATGATTTGACTTTATTGCAATAAAATTACAATAAAATTGCAATAAAAATACATTTTCGTTTGAAACCAGTTATTTTCCATAAGTTTTCAGCTTCAGCTGTCCACGGGCAATAATAAACTCTAAGAAGCAATCGTTAAACTGTTTATTGGAATGTTGTGTAATCTGAAAATGTGGTGTTATTGGGTGCGCACGGACAGATTTCATTCACGGCTAGTAAGTGATAAATTATTGATATTGATAAAACAAGGAATCTTACAAATAATCACGATACAAAGTGTTTCACAGTTGGGGAGGTCGTTAAGAGGAAACGTTGCAGCCGCGCTTTGTGATTGCCGCTGTCTAAACAAATCAACGTCACGTGGCGATATCATAACACGCAGCGATTTGAGCGCTGTAAAGCGATGGATGGATGGACCGCAATTACACCTGCTTTGATTTTAGGCTTTTTGTCAAAACCAAACAACCAACTTGATATGGTTATTTGTACTTGTTTAGAGACAATTGAAGTCATTATTTTATAAATGTAAAGACTTTTTGTGAAAAAGAGAGATTAGGCGTGTTTAAGGTCTATTCGATGAATAGTCCCCTAGTGTTAATAAAATTGTCTCGTCGCTTGGAAACTCAAGCGAATCCAACTCAAATGTAATATGCATGTGCACTGCCCGATCCTCATAGTTGAGGATCAAAATCCGGTTCATTGGATATATAGGTATGTCCTAAATTGGATATTTCTTGTGGGACATAGTGGAAATAGACGGTATAATGTTACTGTTTTTATATGTGTTCTAAAAAATAGAAAGAAAGAAAGAATTTTACTTCATACACACACACAACAAATATATATACATCAAACCAATATTAAATAATAATAAACGTATTGGTGCGTCCGAAATAGGTCCCTGACTATATAATAATAGTTTGTATGTTATAATTATAACATACTAGCGACCCGCCCCCGGCTTCGCCCGGGGTGCAGTTTATATATATATATATACATACATTACCCGTTTATCCCTTTTTCCAGTAGTGAAAACCGAATTAAAATCGGTCTATCCGTTCACGCGTGATACCGTGAACAAGGGAAATAGGGACTCAGTTTTATATATAGAGATTATATACTAAAGATTATATGTTAATACATGTATACTAAAGACTAAAGTTAAGACTAATGTTATTAACATATACATATAGTAAAAACTAAAGATTATAACATATAATAATAGTTTATATGTTATAATCTTTGGAATCTCCACGTCATCATCATCATCTACAGCCCATTATATGTCCCCACTGGAGGGGCATAGGCCTACCCTCTCACAACAAGGGCTGGGCTATATGGTCCACCATGCTGGCCCAGTGCGGGTTGGTGGACATCACATGCGGCTTAGAATTTCTTCTTTGGTGTATGCTTTCCTTTGGTATCAAGCTTTCCTTCGCCGTTTGAGAGGAGTCAGTAAATGCACTTAAATTTTTAGAAAAACCATTGGTACAAGATATGACTGAGGATCGGACTCGGACTTCTTGACATGATAGGTGGCGTCTTTCCCACTGCGCCACCGACGCTCTCAGCGTAATCTTTTACAATGTTTACAGCTGTTTAAGAAATCTTTCGCTATTTGAAAGGAATTATTCAATCGGGGCGCACCAATCAGTGACCGAACAAGACATTAAACGCTGTTGTAATATGAAATTTTACATATTTTTTAAACCAGAATTGACATTTAACATCAATGGTTGAGGATAAGGAAATGGGTTAAATGGGATAAATAAATACAAACAAATTCTAACTAATGTTGTTTTGTCAATTTTCACGCTTTATCTACTCAACCGGAATATAAGGACATTGAGTACCTTTCATCCAGAAAAAAGTACTGTTCTCGAGGGATTGTCTAAAAATGTAATAAAAAATTCATTTAGGTATAGGTAAATAAAAATAGGACCTGCAATGTCCATATTTTGATTACAGTTGTTTAGTTCATTTATATATTCATTGATTGAATCAAGAGACAAGAGACAATTAATTATATTCATCTAATCTTACGTCGCGAACACATTATTTCTTATTATTTTACTGTGACAGTTTTGGCGATACGCTGCGCGATGACATAATCGAAACGAAAGTAACAATCTGTCACTTTTTAAGGTTAAGGAGCCACAGCCAAAATTCTAGTATTTTTTAAATTAATCACAGTCTTCTAAAGACAGCAAACAATTTAAACCTTCGGGGTCGCCGCTCACAATGACACAAAACGATACTAACTCTCCGGTAAGTTATCACTATCACTTAGAAGCCACTGACTAGTTTATTTATCTATAAGTCATTAAGTCCGTTCCTCGAACACGTGTAATTAGGGGGCGATCAAAGGATTTGGAAATGTTTTGACGTGACCATAGCATAGGATTCCTTGTATTGACATTATCTAAGAATGTTATTTTGTTTGGCTTCAAACCTTATTGTTTGACTTAAGGAGCTCTTTGTAAGGAGCTCTTGTTTGCGCTCGTTTGGGTAGTAGGCATGCATGTTGATAAAGTTTGCGATATTTGGTGTTTAATATTTGATCTTTTCCTGTGGACTATTCATAAAAATTTACAACTGAAAGAAATATAATTTATAAATTAATAAACTATATGTAATTTGTAAATATTTTTTATAAATGAAATATTAATTAAATAAATAAATATGAATAGTTATACAATAAGATTGTAGTGTATAATAAAGTAAGAATCCGTATCATAAGAAAAGTATTGAAAGAACCGTTGCATTATTTCAAACACTCTTATGAAAGGTTGTAGATTTTGTAAAAAAAAAAGTATTCTTCCTTTCCTGCCAATGATTCTTGATGGTATGTGGCTAAGAAAGGACCTACCATCACCTAAAACAAAGCAATGCCAGCCACAGAATAAGGGACTAGGAATGGATAGGAAAATGGGGCTTTGACATCACTTACTCACTCACCGAAACACAACACAACAGCACATGTTGTTATTTCATTGTGGTCTATGTAAGGGGGTGATGACTGCCGTCAGACGGGCTGCCCAAATGACTGCGAAACACATTATGTCCTGGTATTACTTACCAGATCCAGATCACAGCCAACTGATCTCTTCGCAATATTCTATGAAGAACGACGACAGTCGAGGCCGCAATCGAATTAGGTGGCATAATGATTTCGTAGACTATGTGTTTTTAGAATATTTGTTGTACAAAATTATTGAAGTAAAAAAATCAGAGCAACCAAAGAATGGAGTTTTTGACGGGATTATTATATCTGGAGAGCGGAAGATAGACAATCAAGTGCCACATACAATATTGTAATTTTTAATTTAGGTCCTAAGGTAGTGCAGGGCACACTGCGTTTCGCAATCATTTGGGCAGCCTATACAGAAGACCATCGTGAAATAATAGCACGTGTGCTGTTGTGTTTCGGTGAGTGAAGTAAGGGATGAAATAATAGTTTCCCTATCCCTTCCCAATCCCTTATCCTTAATCCTATTGTAGTTGGCAACGCACTTGCAGCAGCTTTGGCGTTGCTTGTGTCATAGGCGACGGTAGCCACCTACCATCAAGTGGACCGTCATTCAGCCCGTTTATGTTAACATAAAAAAAATGACCTTAAAATGGCCCGTGGGCGGCGCCTGTAAAGTGATATTTGGTGACGTGTTTCAGTGTTTAATTTCACAACACCAACTATAGCCGCAGTTAGTCTGTGGATCGAATCGGGAGCAATAAAAACATAATATCACACTACTCCGACAAAGGTTGGCTTGTAGCAACCGTGCTGCCCGACCTAATAAACAATTATACAAATAAACAATAAAACGTTCTTTTATCGAGCGAATCGACCTATATCGACATTGAAGCACGCCGCTTAAAAAAAATTAAAATGAAACTGTACGTTACATACTTTGCCGACGTTACAGAAGTTTGCTTTTTAATATAATGTTTCTACGCATTGCCCAGTTAGAATATCTAATTCGTAAGATTTTAAAGGCTTTCATTACGGTAGAATGTTTTAAATTTTCTGAAATTTCTATCTATTCTATTTACGAAGCTTCGTTTTCAGATGTTATAATCAAAAATTGTTTATCAGAAACTATACTAAAGTTAAAGCATCCTCTTTTAGGGACCTGCATGCGATACGAAAATCGAAAAATATCGTGTGCGCGAATGTACAACTTTTGCAATTTATAAAGAAGTATTTTAATGGTAATTTTTTACTTGAACACATTAAAAAATGTTAGATTAGCACTTTTAATTGAAAAGTTTATTTTAAGTTGTGTCTGCTTTTATTTTTAAATTGTATCTGTAATTTGAAACTATTTAGGTATTAAAATCAATTTAAAAAATCAATTATGGTCATGCTCATAAGAGCAGTCTAGCGTTAAGTACCATAAGAAGAAAAAGTACCATTAAAGAGAATGTGTGTCACTAACTTAACGTCTGTTAATTGATTACCTTTAAACATTTATAATACACATTTTTTTTAAATTAGCTCTGGAGTTTCAGAGATATGCAGTTATAAATTGGTAAAATTGAGCAGTCCCATCTTAATAATGGTCTGATTACTGGGCAGTACTACCTAATCTAATTTTTTTTCCTCTCCTTGTCTCTTTCCTTTATCCTATAAGGGATACCATCTGATAAGCGCACTTGCTTCCCATACGATTCCGTTTGTGTTTATAAGCAACGATAACTAACTACCATCTAGTAGACCAGGACTTCCCAATCAAGAAGGCACGCTTCCCTAGGGGGGCGTAGAAAAATTTCAGGGTTCACGCTTCATTCACGCTTCCCTAGGATAGCATAATTGCTACGTAATAAATAAATAAATATATTGTATCTGTATTGTACATACTTGAAATTCAAATAAATAATTTAGTTAATATAAAAAAACGTGTTTCTTACTTTTGTTGAACACTAAACATGAAAATATTATTTTTGGTTCGGGGAGGCTCGGCGAAATAAAGGTTAGGTAACCCTATCCGTCAGCAAAGCAGGTTGCCCTCAATATTAAAAGTATGAATTCTATTTTAAAAAAATAATAGCAATTACATTAAAAACAAACTTAACTAAAAGCATTCATTCTTCGTTTAATTCATCTAAAGACAGAAATGTTTAATAATCGCGGCACCCTATGAAGCGTACGGTTCAGCCCGCTTTCAGTCCCCGCCATCATCGTCGAGCAAAAAATATTATGTTGTAAATTTAAAATGAGGACAGGAAATGATAACCCGCGCCACCCCCGTTAAACGAAACACATGCAAATAACACAAACAGTTTAAATGTATTGCATTTTATTATTCACTATTCACAGCTAAACTATTAAATAAGGCATTAATATTGTGAGAATTTTTGTAGAATAATTCTTTCAAAACAAAATTTGTGCTCTATAATTATTAGAAGATAGGGCGTTGTATTAAGATTATGTTGATTTTTTTTATATTAAAGGATATTTTATTAATAAAACACTAATATAATTTTGTTTATATTATTTTTATTACTATATTATTGTAGGTATTTAAATTATTTTGCAAGTGTTACCCACCTATAATTGGTTGCCACACATGTTTTATGTAAGTTTTATTCATTCATTTTATTCATTTATGTTATGTCTATATGTGTGAGCAAATGTTGGTGGATCTTATTTTTAAAAAAAGGATAACAAAAAGCCTAACGGCTCATTTAAAGGTTGGTGGACACCTTCATAATACCAAAAAGGGGGATGCAAGTAAGCAGTTAACCCTAATAAATTAAAGGATGAAGATAATTAAAATAACAGCACTTGGGATACTTATAGTGGTATTGATATGTAAGAGCTTTGGTTACTTCCTAACTTGTCTGCAAAATTGTCCATTTCTTAATTTGTCCACCCTTTTTCTAAATTGTCATCACTGAAGTCCTTTTAGTCCACTTTCTAAAGAGTCCAGTCCTTATTTGCGTCTATCGTCCAATACGATCCAATACACGTTTCATCCATTACGAATCGATTCGCCCAGTTTATGACTAAGGAAATCAGTGTGCCCTGCCATTACAACAAATGTTTAAAAAAATAATGAAATACGAGCATACAATTCCTATTTAGGCATTGTATACATTTGCTATTTTAAACAAAAGCTAATTCAGTTTCTTGAAATACAAGACTCGTTTAAATCTAACGACTTATACAAGACAAAATAATACAAGATTTATTTAATAAATGATTGTAGAATGTCGAGAACACACTCCATCAAAAATTCTCTGAAATGTGAGGGATAATAAATTTCCATTCGTATTTGAGCGACGTCGATAACTGTAAATCGGGATTTCAAGGGGATTTTAATCGTCGACTCAAGGATTCGGTACCTACATTTTTTTGTGACGAGTTTTGGATTTATTTATTTTTTGCCCGGGGTGGCAATCTGGAAATTTTAGAATAATCTCGAGAGCGAAGAGAGAGGGCTGGTGCCACATGTGTAACCGGCGTTTCGGTGATAAACATTTTATAGGAATGTCTACGGCAAAAAGTGCTAACCAAATGTCGGTTTTGATTTAGGGGATCATCAAATAGAGGAAGTCGTGGTTTATATAAAATTCACTTTCGTTTCTGTTGCTAAAACACAAACATAGATAGTTACAGCAATTATTTTGTTTAATTTATCAATTGTTTTTATAAAACAAAAAAATATTCTATTAATATTACATAATAATACTATATAATATTAAATTTTACTATATAATATTAAATAAAATAATATTACATAATATCAATTTTTTATATTTAAAACAACATAATAAGCTGCATAAGCTTAATATTATAAATGTGATTTTTTTGTAACTACTGAACAGATTTTGATGAAGATGGAATTCTAAAATTTATTTTATACGTAAAGATAATTTAGGTAAGAGCTAGAATTTATAAAGATAGGTACGAGAAGGAAGCCGCAAGTGAAAGCTGGTATTCCAAGCTTGTATTATGAATTTTAGCTAAAGCCATATTCGTAAATGTGGGAGGACTACTTAGACGATTAAAATAATTTTTTTCACAAATTTTTTGTATTTTAACATGTATTTAAGCTATATTTTATCGCGGGTGAAGTCATGCAGAGTATCTTATATTTGATTTGTGAACTTTAATTTCAATTCTTTACTGAGTCTTAGTTTGGTCATTGTATGAATGGTTTACTTAAAGGGTTTCACTACACTGGCGCCACTTCAATGAACATTTCAGGAAATGAAAAAAAAAATAATAATAAGAAAACACAGTCAGAAAAATCAGAAAAACTCCAACAAAGGAAAACGAGGCACTAGCACTGAAACTTATTTTTATTGTTTCTTATTCTGTTTTGTTGATTATTCAAGTATAAAAAGAGACGCTGTTTCGCTAAGAGACGTTTAGATCAGACATCCAAACTTCTTCATTAACTTTCACAAGGACAACTGTAAAATTTAAAATGTATTCACTTCACAGATTAGTAAAAACAACGCTTTACTCACGCCCAAGACTATATTGTCTTTTAAAATGTTGTTTGTTTAAATATGCCACGTTAACGGTACCTCAAGTGTCACCTCAGAGATGACGTCACAAGTGTTGCCAGCAAGACACAAGTTAAGCACACACACATACACACACACACTAGTGAAAATATTTTAAAATTATTCCTTTTTTTATGTTAAGATCGGCAGTCAAATGACGGTCCACTTGATGGTAGGTGGCTGCCGTCGCCTATAACACAAGAAACGCTTCCAACTACAGTAGGATTACGAATAAGGGATTGGGAGGGGATAGAGAAATGGGCTCTGGCATCCTTTACTCACTCACCAAAACACATTATTTCACGATGGTCTTCTGCAAGGGGTTGATTACTGCAGCCAGACGGGCTATACAGTTTATAACTGCGAAACGCAGTGTACCCAACTTTGAAAATTTCATTTTTAAAATTGACCCTGCCAGGAATCGAACCCGGGAACCCTAAAACAGAGCGTTAAGGCAGGCATCTCTAACTACTCATCCAAATGGGTAAAATGCTCGTCTAAATTTAATTAAAATTATCATTGGTCTTTAATTAAAATAAAGTATTCATAAATTGAATAAAAAAACCTTTATTGCAATTTTTATTTTACGAACATACTTTCTAACTTCATTTTTGAATGTTTTCTGAATACTATTCGAATGCCTATTAATGAGATACATTAGCCTCAGATACATTGACCACGAGTATACTGTACTACTGCTTTGGTACATGGGCAATTCGACTGGCGACAGTAATCACCCCTTGCAAAAGACGTCCAACTAATAACAGCATTTGTTTTATTTTGTTCCTGTTTGTTTGTAAGATACGCAAGAGCCCATTCGGTCACGGGTAGCTCCTCGAGCAGCAGTACCTAACCAACCACCCCTAAGATCAGACCACCGTGAAATAAGAGTGCGTACTTACTTGCATTTTTATTGTTTTTCTTGTCTTTACAGGCTACGGCAATCGCTTGCCAACAATTTAAATATCTTGAATTCAACTTAACTTCAAAATATTATAAAAAATATTACGGTTAGGTGATGCACCATTAAAATAATTACTTAATAATAAAATACCCTTTTAAATCCTGTTTTACACGAAGCAAACAAACACAGTCACGTCCTTGATACTACATTGTTGGTGCTATTTATATCACACAGATGCTCCCCGTGTCCCGTGCGAGGGCTATTTCAGTCACCCCTCGCCCGCCATCCCTCAACCCCGTAATGCACCCTCCTTACCAATCCTTACCAGTCCTCCTCTGACGCGTGCCGTCTCACCAAGTAATACGAGTCGCTGATGGTACTTCATAACGCGTGTCAACCCGCTACAGAAATACACCGAAATCTTGAAGATATCTACTTGTGTTGTATTAATTAAACATAATTCCACGCTATTTAAATAAATCTCTATATATAAAAATGAATCCCCATCTCCCTTGGTCACAGCATCACGCGTGAATGGGTAGACCGATTTTAATTCGGTTTTCACTAATGGAAAGAGGGATAAACGGGGAATATTCTTATATATAAAAATTGCACGCCGGGCGAAGCCGGAGGCCGGTCACTAGTAAATAAATAAATTTTAGCACCAACACATATCTGATATTTTTTAATTCATATATACGCAGTTACAGTACAAAGTATATTCTACCCGACTTCTTCTTCTCAGTAGTATTCTTCAGTGCTGAATGTCGTGCCTTAAAGTCTTGTATGCACTACGGGCCTCCACTCCGCCCGGTCTTCAGCTTTTCTCAGGGCAAGTGTTAGGGAAGACCAGTCAGAGCAGTTACTTGGTCACACCAGCGGCTAGGTGATCGGCCGCGAGGTCTCTTTCCTTCGACCTTGTCCGTAATAACTAGTTTATCGAGGTCTTCTGGCGGACGACGGGCAATGTGACCAAAGTACTGAGAATATTCCATAACATGTCGCCGAGAGTCTCGTCTTCACGCTTAATTCTTCCAGGACAGATGCATTGGTCTCCCTAGCTGTCCAGGGTTCTACCCGACAAGGGCATGCAAATATTAGTAGTTAGTTGTTTTTTTATTTACTTTAAATTTTCTTATTTTTCTAATAACTAAATAAGTTTTATAGTAATTCAAATTTGTTTATAAATATAGGATCCAGCAATTCCTTTATATTATTTTATATATCTATTAAATTCACTTAACGGAATTGTAATTAGCACACACTCAACAATTAGTATTTAAACATATTTAAGAATAACCGATGCCTTAATTTATTGTGAAAATTTTATATTGACGTAGATAACATTGTTTTTCTAAACGTCAAAACACAATAAGTATATGTAGAAACACGATTAGAGTCCCCGGCATCATCGGTCCCGAAAGGACACGACCAGGATTCTTCGTATCATTGGTCTCCACACTTGATCACAGATAGGCGCGAATATTTGATCCATATTTGATCACGTTAGGTCACGCGCTGCAATTCCAAACAAAACGCCACAATCGGCACAAAATAAGTCCTCGATCGCATTGTCCACCAGCCAATCACACCAAATCAGATAACACTCCACCAAACACGTAGCACCAGTCCCTTGATGTCAACCGATTGCCTTCCCGTGAGGTACTCCCCGGCCGACGTGCCTCTGCGCTAGCGCTCGGTGTTGTGTCCGAGTCAACGACAATGACATTCCGATCCCGCTGTCCAGTTGACAAATGACAGTTGTCAGTGCTGTTCACTCCCGCAAATCAAAAGCGCCGACACGGCCAGACTGACATGCGCACGCCCTCGTGCGCCTCTCGTCTCCGCCTCGATCCACGTTCGGTTAATATGCAAACAAAGAAAACAAACTATCTGGCTCACCACATTCATTATGCTCGTCCTATCCTGACCAACTAGATACAACTTCACACATATGCACTCACGCGCCATGTTGCGTTGAGGGCTGGTCGAAAGTGCCTAGCACGCGCGGTCCACGCGCCATGCTGTGTTGAGGGTCGGTTGCTGGAGTTAATATGATCCTTACAATCAAAAACCCCATCTGTTTTAAGATTCCACAAGAGTATCACAGCTTGTACACGCTGGTCTAGACCGTCATTTACTAAAAGAAATGAGATCCCCACAGCTGTCTATCACTGAACTAGATCATCGCCCACACAAGCAGGTGAGATCCCTACAGGTTTCATTAAACAACAACTTGCTGGACCAGATCGTCACCCACAAAAACAGGTGAGATCTCTACAGCTTTCATTAAACAACAACTTGCTGGACCAGATCGTCACCCACAAAAGCAGGTGAGATCTCTACAGCTTTCATTAAACAACAACTTGCTGGACCAGATCGTCACCCACAAAAGCAGGTGAGATCTCTACAGCTTTCATGAAACAACAACTTGCTGGACCAGATCGTCACCCACAAAAGCAGGTGAGATCTCTACAGCTTTCATGAAACAAGAACTTGCTGGACCAGATCGTCACCCACAAAAGCAGGTGAGATCTCTACAGCTTTCATGAAACAACAACTTGCTGGACCAGATCGTCACCCACAAAAGCAGGTGAGATCTCTACAGCTTTCATGAAACAACAACTTGCTGGACCAGATCGTCACCCACAAAAGCAGGTGAGATCTCTACAGCTTTCATGAAACAACAACTTGCTGGACCAGATCGTCACCCACAAAAGCAGGTGAGATCTCTACAGCTTTCATGAAACAACAACTTGCTGGACCAGATCGTCACCCACAAAAGCAGGTGAGATCTCTACAGCTTTCATGAAACAACAACTTGCTGGACCAGATCGTCACCCACAAAAGCAGGTGAGATCTCTACAGCTTTCATGAAACAAGAACTTGCTGGACCAGATCGTCACCCACAAAAGCAGGTGAGATCTCTACAGCTTTCATGAAACAACAACTTGCTGGACCAGATCGTCACCCACAAAAGCAGGTGAGATCTCTACAGCTTTCATGAAACAACAACTTGCTGGACCAGATCGTCACCCACAAAAGCAGGTGAGATCTCTACAGCTTTCATGAAACAACAACTTGCTGGACCAGATCGTCACCCACAAAAGCAGGTGAGATCTCTACAGCTTTCATGAAACAACAACTTGCTGGACCAGATCGTCACCCACAAAAGCAGGTGAGATCTCTACAGCTTTCATTAAACAACAACTGGAACTCTCTCATAACAGTTAAAAAGAGCAAGCAGATAAAGCTTCCTCGGATAGGGCCTCTTCGGAATCAACCGATAGTGTTCCCAAACCATTAATTAAAGGTTCCCCAGAATTAGTACGTCGGCAACTGCTACAATGCGAGAGCCCGAAGGCTCTCCAAGTTTCTCTCTCTCTCTCTCTTTTTTTTTTTTTTTCGGTCAAGAAGAAAACGAGTACTGGTAATGACTGATAATATTAACTAAAGCAGGGGTCTCTTAACTCGTAAGTATAGTAACGACAAGCGTTCGATATGAGGTCACTAGAAGTACAGTGTTTAAATAAGAAAAACAATCAGGTCGTATTACATCCGCTTGCAATAATTAACGACCCCTGTCCATAACACATTTACATTCCACTACACTGATACGGGATGGGCGTCGCTGAACAATGCGCAATTCATCAAAAAAAGGCGTATTTCTAACTGTCCGGTAGCTACACTGCGTTTAGAAACCTCTTTAGCAAGCAACAATACTCTCTGCGGTTATCCAACAATCAGAATTTAGAACTATCGGAGTGCAATTAACAACCACTCTTACAGGACTACTAATCTTTCCAAGTCTAATCTCACTTTTGGGTTCGTTTGGGTGTGATAACTCACATTCTAGTACTTTAAGTCCATCAAGAAACAAAACACGGTCTATCCCCCGCTTCACATTAAAATTTTTAAGATAATTATTCTCGCATAACAATAACTGGGTGGGTAGATCGAATTAGAAGTAACAACAGATCTACATGAAATAAAACCTCAATTAAATAACTCTCATTTAAACAGCTGATAAGATTTTTACTATTTTTTTTTTTTTTTTTGTTCCAGTGTTGTAGGTAGGCTTAGTAAAACTGCGCGATTAGCAAGGCCAGCCAACGTTACAACATCATAATGTCGATTTTCGCCCAACTTATGGGCTGTGCTCTCTACCCCAAAATGAAAACGACTCACCGTTATTATTTATTCACGAGGATCAACCTCACTGCATAGGTTAAAGCCATCGAACCAAAAGCGACGACTTCTCGAAGTCGTCATTGCGCTCGGACCCAACAAGCCGCCAACAGGGGTCCCACAGCACCTCCACTCCGAGTCGCGGCCGCCTCGCGACGATCCATTGACCATGCGGGTCTTGTTGCAACAAGAGCAGATCCTGCCCGACTTGTCCAGGATGGGCTGCTGCTGCAACATCTTTATATTTTTTTTTTGCACGGTCATCTGCAACTCCTTGTAACGGTCCCTCTGAGAGGCACAGGTCCATGGCGCTGCACCAAGCCCACGCATCGACGTCGGCAGCCTCAAGGTTGAAGTCTGACAACTTTAAATTCACTCGTCGTAACCGGATCCTTTATGGCTTCGATAAAACTGACGATTTTCCATCACACTGCACCACATGATTGCGTAGTTTTAATTTTCATAGCAGTGCCCGTGAGACAATCCCACTTCTGATGTAGAAACACGATTAGAGTCCCCGGCATCATCGGTCCCGAAAGGACACGACCAGGATTCTTCGTATCATTGGTCTCCACACTTGATCACAGATAGGCGCGAATATTTGATCCATATTTGATCACGTTAGGTCACGCGCTGCAATTCCAAACAAAACGCCACAATCGGCACAAAATAAGTCCTCGATCGCATTGTCCACCAGCCAATCACACCAAATCAGATAACACTCCACCAAACACGTAGCACCAGTCCCTTGATGTCAACCGATTGCCTTCCCGTGAGGTACTCCCCGGCCGACGTGCCTCTGCGCTAGCGCTCGGTGTTGTGTCCGAGTCAACGACAATGACATTCCGATCCCGCTGTCCAGTTGACAAATGACAGTTGTCAGTGCTGTTCACTCCCGCAAATCAAAAGCGCCGACATATATGTAACTTTATTCGATAAAAAAAAACACTATTAAGTTACGTCAAGGTAACTTAATTTAAAAAAAAAAATTCTTTATATGAATGATTTTGTTGAAGAATTTGAATTCAAAATAACTACTATTTTTTTCTTGTTTAGCGATCATTCTCTTCTCTATTCACTCATAATAGATTCCGGCGTAGGAATGAGGGAGAAATAAAATGCTGAATGGACAGCCTTATAAACGCATAGATCCTTAAGGACAATTTAATAAACAACCTTGAGAAGCAACTATGTGGTCCTTCTAACCTGTAGCGAGCTAATTTGATTCTAGTCCATATCTCCTCACTATATTTTTCCATAGTATTTTTATGTAATACTGATACGAAATTAAGGGTTAGCATGTAAGACTGACCTTAATTCGTTTTGTTTGAATAGAAAATGTCTCTAAGCGAAGATAGCGTGTTTTACAGATAACAAATTCAATAATTCATCATAGTTCAAATTGATAAGAACATCTTTTTTTTTAAATGCAATGCAAAGTAAATGACGATACTACGAAAGCACTACTAGGTACTGCTTAGAAATAAATGTCTTAGACTATTTTAGTGAGTCGAAGGTACTTTAATCGTCATTGTGCTTAATTTGAAAGATTTAATTTTTGAAATTAAAAAAATCATTGAAAAATCACATTTTAAACGAAATAATAATATGCATTAAATTTAAATTGTAATATACTTAGACTAGCGGCCCGTCCCGGCTTCGCACGAGTAGACATTTATTTTTTAAACATTTTTGAGTTTATTAGTGGAAAACGGCAATTTTGTATGGAGGGGGGGGGGGGGGTAAAGGGCGGAGATGGGGGAGGGTGAGTAGCCTATGTTACTCGCTGATAATGTAACTTTCTATAGGTGAAAGATTTTTTTAAATCGGTCTAGTAGTCTTTGAGTTTATTTGTATGGAGGGGGGGTTGAGTAGCCTATGTTACTCATTGATAATGTAGAATTTTTAAAATTGATCCAGTAGTTTTTGAGTTTATTTATTACAAACATACAGAAATATATACATACACATCTTTTCTCTTTATAGTATTAAGCATAGATACATATGTAATGACTGTGACAGGAACAATGGTTTGAAAATCTTTGCGGCCAGTGTGCAAAAAACAGGCAAACTAGTGGACGCACAGATTATTCAGCGGTAATGTTACTCGGTACGTTGCGAAATTTAATTGAGCTGTCAAAGATGGCATTGAAATACACGCAATAATTTAGCAAATTCGATATTCAATTACCAAATTGAACACGTGGTTTATAAATAGAAAATGCATCGCCGAGTGACGGGCGCGCATCGTCTGCCCTCTGCTTGCCTGCTCGCGCCACCCGACACTATAATGTGCGTTGCTGAGCCGATACATATGGCGAGATATCGGATTAAAGTGGTCATTTTCAACATTCGATCTTCATTTGTCATTGGTAACATTTCAATGTGGAATTCCAGATTTGACTTTAATAGAACTCACTCACAGAATCGTCACAGTATTTGCGTGTTTACGGCTGTACCAAGCAAAGTTGAAATAGTTTAATAGTAAGCTCTAGTCTAGATTTAAGCTCCAAGACGCGCAAAAAGATTTTATAATAATATAATATCTCAATATTCACAATGATATGTAATCAAGTCTTATTGATTTATAATAAGTTTATTCTAATCCTAATTATTTGTATATTTGTACGTTTGGATGTTTGTTTCTCAATAACGCAAAAACAGCTGAACATATTTGAATTAAAATTGGCACACAGATAGCTTATTACCTGGATTAACATATAGGATACTTTTTATCCCGGAAAAATGTTACATTCCCGAGGGACCATATTAAAATTTAAAAAAAATCTGCGCCACCATCGTCGTCACAAACATTTTTCAACGCGTACGAAGTCGCGGGAACAGCTAGTAATGTTATAAAACAGAAGACTTTCGGCACAGCGTTAAGTAAATACAATTTATAACAAAAAAACTTACTTTACTTCTCAGTAATAATATCAAATACCTAAGGTAAATAAATAATAAATAAATTACCTTATCGGAAACACATCAATTAATAATGCCGGCATGTAAATAAAATCATAAAATTTTATTTATTTTAAAAATGCTATACATTAAATGATATTTATATAAATAAACAAGTATCATTAATGACTCAATAATGACTCAATTGTATATTAAACTATTAGATTTGTATGTAGTCTGTGGCACTGGATACAATACTTAATTAAGTTGTCAGTGTGCACTCTGTTATGCAAAAGGTAAAGGAAGTTGTTTGGTAATATAGAAATAATAAAAAGTTAATTAATGTAATGTAATGTAACTGTGTAGGAAAGAAGTTTAATAAAGAATATAAAACCATAACTCAAGATTCGCATTATTACTGCCCAAAATAACTAATTGTTTTATACTAATTTAATATTTTACTTATTTTTATTTGTAACTAGCGTTCCACCCCCGGCTTCGCTCGGGGTGCAATTTTTATATGTATAGACATTCCCCGTTTATCCCTCTTTCCATTAGCGAAAACCGAATTAAAATCGGTCTACCCGTTCACGCGTGATGCCGTGACCAAGGGAAATGGGGATTCATTTTTATATATATATACTAGCGGCCCGCCCCCGGCTTCGCCCGGCGTGCAATTTTTATGTACCCTAAAACATTCCCCGTTTATCCCTCTTTCCATTAGCGAAAACCGA
This sequence comes from Bembecia ichneumoniformis, assembly GCA_910589475.2. Classification (NCBI taxonomy): domain Eukaryota; kingdom Metazoa; phylum Arthropoda; class Insecta; order Lepidoptera; family Sesiidae; genus Bembecia; species Bembecia ichneumoniformis. Next base: position 6,768,947 of record OU342538.1, on the reverse strand, counting down.
ATTAAAATCGGTCTACCCGTTCACGCGTGATGCCGTGACCAGGAGAAATGGGGATCATTTTTATATATAAAGATAGATTATTATAACAAATAAAAAATTGTTAAAAATAATTAATTGTTAGGTACTATTTGTAACTAATTTAATATTTTACGATGCCGTCTGCCGATAGTAACCACCGCCTTACAGGGCCACCGTGAAATAACAGCATATTATAGAAACAGCATAGTGTTTCGGTGAGTAAGGGATGCCAGAGCCCATTACCCCTACGGGCTCTGGCTTCCATTTCTCTGGAATCATATTTTTAATGTTTTAAAATTACTTAGAATTATGATACAAAATCTTTTTTTTTTTTTTTATGTTATGTCGACAGACAGGCTGACGGTCCACTTGATGGTAGGTGGCTACCTATAACACAAGCAACGCTACAAGTGCTGCAAGTGCGCTGCCGACTACAGTAGGATTAAGGATAAGGGATTAGGAGGGGATAAGGAAATGGGCTCTGGCATCCCTTACTCACTCACCGAAACACAACAGCACATATGCTGTTATTTCACGGTGGTCTTCTGTAAGGGGGTGGTCACTGCCGCCAGGCGGGCTGCCCAAATGACTGCGAAACGCAGTGTGCCCTACCACTACTTTTCAAATCCAGACCAGAGTCAATTTTGAAAATTACATTAAAATTTCCAAACTTGACCCCGCCGGGAATCGAACCCGGGCCCCTGAGACGTTAGGCAAGCATCCTTGCCACTCATCGTAAGTACCTTTTAATATACATACTTTTGAATAATTTGATAAATTTTTTATGTGTACTTCGAGCGTTTTTAAGTGTTTTTAATTTTGTAATGGGTGTTATGATATAGGTAAAATGTTTAATAATATCTCATTACATATTGCGCAATGTATGTTGTCGTGCGCAATGTGCATTACAACATATTGAGCTCGTGGCGTGATATCGCGACGTCTAGAGGCTGACGCACCCCAGCTGACTGGCTATTTTGGGGAGACAGCACGGGGGTCTCTCTTTGTAAGTTACGCGTCACATATCATTTTAATATTTACAATACTTATGTGTAAAACACGAACGCTTATACTGGACAACGAAAATAGGTATGTAGTTTAGTCTAAAAAAAAGCGCTTATTTGTCGCTCAAAAATTGGACAGGCTAACGGCATATTAATGGTTGGTGGGGATGAATATGCTTTAACTATTTTAAGATTAAGACACGGACTAAGCTCAGAACTAACACAATTTTTACACACAAACTAACAATATAAACTGAACCCACCGAGAACTTAACTTGGCTTAGTACTCCGTGACTGAACCTAACAACTTTTGTATTTAGATGTAACATAGCACAGCCAATTTTTATAGCTTCTCGGAAATAACCATTTAAAATTAGAAGATTTTTTAAAATATTGTGTAAAACATGAAAAAAGAAGTAAAAGTAGCCGATTAAAACCTTAAAAACAGATGTAGTTGTCGCTGAAAATTTTATTGCTTAGTCGAGAGAGGCTTAATTTTATTGCTGGGAGGAGACGAAAGGATGAGAAGTCGTCGCTGAAAATTTTATTGCTAGGATGAGAAAGGCTTAACTTTATTGCTGGGAGGAGACGAAAGGACGAGAAGTCGTCGCTGAAAATTTTATTGCTGGGATGAGAAAGGCTTTTTGGGCAGTAATTTTTTTATCTCGAAAAAGGAAATTGTATGGATAACTCTGTTCGTTTCAAACTTTTTTAAGTTCAGTCTGTAATGCGCTGTATTTTTATGTAATTTTAATTTTACTCTAAGTCAAATTAGGCGACGAAAATAACGCTTTTCTGCTAAGTCCTCGCCGTAGAGCAATGGACAAGGTGTGGATGTGGGCTCACGTACCAAAACACAACAGCTTATTTACTGTTATTCACAACAGGCTAACTAGAGGATTAATAAATTGAAATTCTTGAATATTTTTTATCGCTTAACCAATTACTTAAATATTTGTAGTTATCATTGAACGCAGTTATGTCGTAACGAATGAAAAAAAAAACAGAAGTCATTTGAACCTAATTTGTCAAAACCATTAATATAACAATTAAGTAACTAATTAACATTACTTCTTTATACCTTTGAAACTTTTTCCTAATTACTTAGCTTACAATTTAGCTCACAACTTACTTCACAAATTGAGCTGCCCAAATAGAAAGGAAATTTTGCATGATAAATTGCCAAATTTTAATAAGAATATTGGAAGAGCGACTTAATGTCAGTCATATAATTTCTTGAACCAAATATCAAAAAGTATCCACCTTGTTTGTTTTTGAGCTATAATTAAAAATTATAAACAAACCCCCGACTTTCTATTGAGCCCAAACACGTCATATCTGCCATAAGTTGCTAAGTCCTGCACACTACTTGATGCTGTAGCATCAGGTCAAGGTTACCATGTCAAGAAAATACCGCGGAATTAACATTATACCAAATTTTGCATCAATCGAACCTGTGGAAAATAGTGAAATCTATTCTTCAACTAGGAAGTGGGCTGATGGTCTGCAAAGACCTGAACACTGAACAGATCTTCATAAATTATAGCTAACCTAAATTATCTCGATCACGTCAGCTTTCAAACAAAAAAACGGATCAAAATAGGTTCAGACGATTGAGAGCTACGATTCCACAACCGTGCGCATGCACATGCACGTGCACATACACATATACACACATACGCATACGTCAAACTTATAACACCCTCTTTTGTGTCAATGATTACCCTTATCATTTTTATATTAGATAATATTGCTTTATATAGAGAATGTAAAATCACTGACGGAATACCATAAAATGCGGAATAAAGCTCACAAACGACTTTCCAATATCAAGTGTATAAAACATTCCAACATGCGATAAACATATAGAAAACATCCAAAACGATAACGCCTCGTCTAGACGGTATAAATATCGAAAACACTCGAATGCCAGCTCGATGGCTCACTTGGCTAATCGTTGCCACAGAAAAAAGAAACACATTTACTTTTTTAAACACTCCCATAACCTACTGCCACTTTAAAAGGTTGAACGGCGAATCTAAACAGTGCACGTGCATTTAAAACGAGCCTATTTAAGATTAGGAACTCTGGGTGTGGCGATGTTTCGTTTTTAAAAGGTCCAAAGATTTAAATCGATCTTTGGTTCAACTAGCCACCGTAAATAGACAATAAATTCAAACTAACGATTCATTAAACAAATCATATCTTTCATAAGGGAAATTGATACAGTATTTTGAGGTATCGAAACAATAACAAATCAATACCTACAATGTACAAATAACAACACTAAGCTCCAATCTTTATCCAAACTATATCTATACTGTTTAATGCAACAGAGTGTTACGTAGCTAATTGATAAAATAAAGGGTAAAAAATAGTGCCAGTAACATTAAAAACTTCGAAGATAAAATAGGTCAGAGTAGGTCAGAGCGTAAGGGTTACAAGTTTCTAATAGGACGTTCGGAAGTAGCAGGGTTGTAAAGTTTTAGTTATAAGTGGCGTTGTAGCAGGCAGGAAGGTGATGTGGTACACCATCAGAGATACAGATAGATACAGAGATACAGAGTAGATGTTAGGTTTTCAAGGTATCCGTCGGGCCGGTTGTATCTTTGAAGAAAGATACAGTGCCAACCTTGAAGATGTCAACTGTGACAGCAAATGCTCTTATGGGTCTCTAGTTAGAGTTGCTTAGATTAACTTAGTAAAGTTTTGGTTTATAAGAGCTACATTTCTCTAGGACGACAGTCCCGTGTCGCATTTATTTACTTTGGACTAAAAACATTTGACTACTTCTGAAAAGAAAGCTATATTTAGTTAAACAAGTTTATACCTGTTGCGAGTAGTATAAAACTATTTATACTTATAATAAAATTGGACGACATTGTGATTGTGAATCTATTAGGTACTCACAACGCTGAAAAAAGGGCGGATGTAGTGGTTTAGCAAAACAAAAACGGTCAAAAATAAATGGCAACACTCACACAATCACATTATAATGAGTATTCTCTGTTGGCTACTGCTTAAAATATACATACTGTTGTATTGTCCCTTTTGTTACGTCATCACAAATAACATTAAGAATCACCTACTTACCAAGATATTCGATACATTAAAGGTCTATAAAAATAAAATCCTACATTGTAACACGAAAATTGAATTATAAACTGATATAAAAGTAAACGTGTGGTCAATAAACAACGACGCCCCCTAGCGGTGTCTTGTGTCGCAAATGACAAATGTAAGACAGGCGTGCTCAGGGAATCGTGGACGAACGGTACGTGATTGTATTGAATCTTTACTGATATGATTGATAAATTGAATGTTCATAATAACACAAGAAATAATACTACATAAAAATTTCTCAGAACTATGTATATTGTATAAAAACAATAGCAAATGTTAATAGCACCTTGTACTTTATAATTGAAAGTAGTAAATCTGTTTCTCTATACTCTATGTCTGTTTCTCTATACTCTATGTCTGTTTCGCTGCTAACTTTTCATAAACCAGCCAATGAATTTTGATACGGTTTTCAATTATGGAAAAGCGATAAACGAGGATAACGAGATTTGGGCAGTCATTTGGGCAGCCCGTCTGGCGGCAGTAACCACCCCCTTACAGAAGACCAGCTCGTGAAATAACAGCTCGTGTGCTGTTGTGTTTCGGTGAGTGAAGTAAGGGATGTTAGAGCCCATTTCCCCATCCCTTCCCAAACCCTTATCCTTAATTCTATTGTAGTCGCCAGCGCACTTGCAGCAGTTTTGGCGTTGCTTGTGTTATAGGCGACGGTGGCCACCTACCATCAAGTGGACCGTCAGCCTGTCTGCCGATCTTAACATAAAAAAAGAGGAAAGTTTGCATATATAATTTGCAGAAAAAATATAACAATAATACTTTATTTTTCATAAGCCAGTATACATTCGAAAGAAAATTATAACTTATAAAAAAGCTAGATAGCAATAAAAATTACATCCGTGCGAAGCCAGGAGCAGGTTACTAGATATTACTAGTTATGGATATTTGTTACTTTTTCGCGCAAAAACAGCTTAACGGATTTGGATAAAATTTGGCATACATAAAGCTTATTACCTAGATTAACATTTACGGTAATTTTTATCCTGGAAAATACTAGATTCCCGAGGGATCGTCTGTAAATATAAAAAATTGGGCGCCACCAAAGATTTTCAATTTATAGATCGGGCAAGACGTAAGAATCCGTAATGTGATATTTAGAACCACGTGGTACAAAATCGTTTAGTCCATCACCAACTTTACAAGGCTATTTAGCTACGCCATGGCCATCCTGATTACGGCGATCAGGATCAATATTTTTGTAGGAAAAAATTCTTAATGCCCTCTTTGTATATTCTATATATTAAATCTTTTTGGGCGCCACTGTCGTCACACCCATAAAGATGTCATATATTTTCTATGGTTTTATATAATTTCATTTTTCAACGCGGACGAAGTCGCGAGCACTATCGCGACAAACACTAGGTTTTTTTTATATTTTTATTTAACAATTTGGGTGTTTAAGTGTGATTACCAGTTTAAAAAAAAACTGGTAAACAGATAATAGTATTGTTTGATATTTTATTACTAAAATATAAATACGTAGCCCAAGCTGTACAAATACTGGGTAATTTGGTTACATCAAATTAATACATATTTAAATCAGTCACGATATATCTCATAGAAATAGGTACCTACATTGTCAAAAGTATCAACAACTCGTACACAATCTAATAAACAATGACAACAAAATTAAAAGCCTAACGTAGGTAATATGGTTGTTTGCAATCTAATGCAGTAATAATAGACAAGAATAATTCACATTTGATTTAAGGGTTGGGAAATGGCGTAGTTTCAAACATGGCCGACATAACAAAACCGTTTGCGCTCGATTGAATTCAAACACGTCCTTATGCATTCGAAATAGGGAGTATTCACAGTGTTATTTTGTTATAGCAACACTGTAATTTCGCGATAACGCCCTTTGAGGGGAGAGTTGAATGCAATTAGTGGAAGGAGTAACAATGCATGTTAAAATATTCTTACTAGTTCGATATCCTTAGACAACAAATAACTAAAATATAATTTAAGCAAATATGTTTTTATATTAATGTAAAAAAAATCGTACTTTGGCTTGATAATGAATAACTAATTGTTGAAATATTGAAATTTTTTTCGTAGAAAATACTTACTTCTCACTAAATTTCGCACTCGAAGTGATTGAAGTTTAGATTGAAGGTACTAAATCGCTCAGTCCATCACCAACTTCACAAGGTTATTTAGCTACGCCGATGGCCATCCTGATTACGGCGATGAGGATTAATATTTTTGTAGGAAAAATTTCCCAATACCTAATTCTCTATTTATGTTCTATCTATTATTTAATCTTTTTCGTCAAAATCAAAATGGATCATGAATGGCAGTTTTTTGACATTTGACAGCTTCATTGCAAAACAAATTTTCACTTCTATTAAATTTATAAATCTATCTAATGAAATTATCTACACGACAGTAAAAACAGGGTTGTTTAGAACATCTTACATGTGGACAAACAGACACGCTGCTTTGTTATAGATATAAAAGTGACCTGTCCTATCTATTGTGTTTTTTTTTTGCCTTCATATGTTAAAAATGACAATAGACACATCTCTAATCTGCGTGGTGTGCAAATTGCAAGTTACTCTGTGTAAAAAAAACCTAATCTAATCTAAGCTTGAAACTAATTAAAATATAGCCAATACGTATAATATAAACTTTAATGAAGTTAAGTAAGTAAATAAACCTTAAAATCAATAAATATTAAATAGGTACTTGAGTTGCTTTATAATGTTTTGCTAGGTTTAATTAACCACAGTAGCAAGGCACTTGAATAAGATTACAAGATGGCTCATTAAGGCACAGTTCCTTACAGTTAAGGGTTCCTAACCAATCGCTCGTAAAATGATATCTAAATAGAACAATGTAAGGCGGCAAGAGATGGCGAATTGATCAAACGCCCCGCGACAAAACTGCGTGAAAAACGCGCGATTATTGCACAACTTTCAAGATATTTTACGATTTGGCTACATTTACCACGGTGTACCTATATTTAACTATGAAGAATTTGATACAATATGAATGCTTTAGTTAATGATAAATGATAAGTCCCATTCGCTGTACGCGTATTGTTATAATTTCATACAAAACATCTCAAATTGAATGGAAATGTAAACTTCACACAAAACGTTGCGTAATCTTATGTATCTGATAGATATATAGTTCAAAGGCACCGGAAACTCAGTCGCTTGAATCCTCTTCTAATGCTAATCAAATACATATCTATCTATATCTATATATCTATATTACTTACTAATATATAAAGCCGAAGAGTTTGTTTGTTTGTTTGAACGCGCTAATCTCAGGAACTACTGGTTCGAATTGAAAAATTCTTTTTGTATTGAATAGTACATTTATCGAGGAAGGCTATAGGCTATATAATGTTACGCTACGATCAATAGTATTATATATAAGCAGTGTCCAGTACCGCGCGCCCCACGCGTACTCCACCGCCGTATGAGCCTCAGCGAAGCGTGGCCGAGTTCAGCTAGTTATAAAATAAAGTCGCTGTCCGCCCCTGTCTGTCCGTTAAATTCTTCTAAACTACGGATTTTGATACGGTTTTCAATAGAGGAAAGAGCCCTAAACGAGGAGCTTTGTGTGTCCGTGCGAAGCCGGGGGCAATTTAAATAAATTCCATTGACGAACTGATTAAAAGTATGTATAAGAGTTCACAAATTGGATGTAGTTGTTGAGATTTTTAGGTTTTGACGCATCTCAAGTCGTATAAAATATAGTGGCATCTAATATATCTAATAGTACTTGATGACTATCCTCTCAAAGAAACAAAAAAACTCTGTTGGAGACATCTATACATATAATAAAATCGTAAACGAGCCGTGTGTGTGTTGTACTGTTACCAAAGTCAAAAAAATAGTTTTTAGAATTTTTGTCTGTTTGTCTGTGCGTTTGTGCACGGTAATATCAGAAACGGCTTAACCGATTTGAATGCAGTTTTCACTGATGTATTGTAGCAAGCTTCCTGTAACATTTAGTGTTTGTTTCATTCCTATCGGTTTACAAACAAAAAAATTACGCACTATACCGAATACCACGCGTACGAAGTTGCGGGCTCCGCTAGACGGTAGAAGGATTCGAAATCGCCAACCAAGCAAGCAGATTTGGCGCTTTCAGCAGTCAGCTTTAAGCTAATTAGCAGACTTTCACACCTCCACAACAAAGTAGCTTTGAAATAATTTCGTATTACATATAATTCATTGTCCGATCCTTTCTGTTGTTGGACGCGAAAATTACTCGAATGTAGAATTAAAGCATGCTCGCTCTTTAATAAAGGGAAGCTAACAAAGAGCTCGTGACCCACGCCTTATGGCACGTAGCCATTGTGCAAGCCTATTAATATTTGTAACAGCTCTTTCGAACGCTCCAATCAAGGATAATGTTTAAATGGTTGCGAAAAACAACCTGAAGCTAAGCATTCACTGAAAAATGTGGCCTCCTTTTCAAAAATCTACGTTCATTACCTCTTTGTAAGTTTCCTGTTTTGTTATCATAGAAAAAGTCTGTTTTCTTGTGTTGCGGTAATAATAACATAGGGAACTTGTTTTCTTTTATGAACGGTCGTCAAACAGGTTGAAGGTCCACTTGGTTACCGTCTCCTATTAACACAGGTGCTGCAAGTGCACTGCAGGCTTTATTAGGATTAGAAATGGACTCCTTACTCACTCACCGAAACACAACAGGTGCTGTTATTTCAGTGAGGTCTTTTGTACAGATGGTGGTTACGCCATCAGACAGACTCTCGCTCTACGCTCTCGAACCAGTGATAACACACCGCACGGGGTTCACGGTCAGCTGCTATGAAAGCAGACCGTAGTTCCATTACCAGCCGAACCTGCACCTCTAAGTATTCTCGATTTAATGTTTGGATTAAAAAATTGTTACAATCACTTACTGTAAGAGTTAAAGAAAACATGATAAGGAAACTTTCATGTCTGAGGAGAATAGACAATTTCGAAGAATTTTAACGAACCAGGCGACATGCACGGACAAATATCGCGAGACAAATTGCTGATAATATAGCAGACCTACGAGTATAATAATCGAAATTGTATAAAAATATAGAATTTAGTAAGTACCTTTTTCAACAAATTGTAAGTGTGAAGCAGTCGGTAATTGCGAAAGGTGTACATAGTGTGAATATTGAATTCCTTTAATATCTAGCTAAATTAATGTTTATTCGTATATATAATGAGCACCAAAGAGATTTGGATCAACGTGTGTTCTTTGAAGCATCTCGTTAACGTACGCGCGTCGCCTGCGAACCCCGGATAAAAGCAGTTAATTTGACTTGAAACGATGCCATATGTGACGTTACTAAAAACCGCTGTTCATTATAATACATCTATGTGTTGAATTATCAATACATCCTGGAGAAGAAATGAGGGATCACACATTAGATAAGGTATTTCGCGTAAAGGATTATGTAAACAGAACTCAACTCCGTTCGAATACATATCCTTGGGAACCTATTTATTTATTTCACTAGTCTAGAGCAAGTCACTCAATAATTTAGGACTCTTGAACAAAAAATGCAGAACCATTCATAAGGTTTACCTTCTGTAGATAAATATTAATTATTGTAAATTCTTATGATAACGTTGATGATTTCTTTCTAGCAAGACAGAATAGAGTCTTGAAAATACACATACTTAGAAATGTGATAAAGAAAACTGATAATTAATGAAAAGGTACATGAAATTTTAATAAATATATTTTTGAGTACCTACTCGTAATGCCAGCCATACACGACCAAACCTCTATCGTCCAATTGGTGTTTACCTATACGGCTATCATGCACAATGACACGCATATCCCATAAACAAACTAAAAAATTTAGCTCTAATGTAAAATGTTCTATGTATAGTCACAGATCAAGTGCAAGATGAATTACAACAAATTGATGTAGCATTACACAAGAAAATGAACGAATTTAAACTGCAATCAGTAGTGTTACCAACATTAAAATCAAAAAGAAATAGAAGGCCAATATTCAAACTATATTAATGTCTAAAATGACTAAACAATTCAATTTGTAATGTAGACGGCAGTAGGTATAACATTATCGTCACATTAAATAGACAAAAGAAACGTTCGCCGCAATGCTTCCACTAATGGAAAAGTAAAAGGAAAATTACATAATAATTCAAGCGTAAACACTCATAACGATCATAGAAACCAATGACAATCTGTCCGGCAACCCTCAAACGGACATCGGATTATGGTACATTCCACAGGGGTCGACGTGTCCCTTGTTTTGATTTCCCTGTCCCGCAATACCTGCTACCAAACAAAGGGTGGAACGGGTTGCGGCGGCCATTACACTGCGATTAGTGAAGCATATGAAAAATAATCCGAAACGCAACATTTCCGCACAAAGAAACGTTTTATATTTAGATATATTGTCCGGAAAAACTATATAAAAATATCAAACTGTATTTTTTAATTTTTTCTTTATATATTTTGTTGCATACTTACCGTTTCTTAAAATGGAATAAAAAATTGTATCCCAGTAAGCTTCTCATTCAAAAGTCAAAAACTATTTTATTTTTCTAGAGAATCCACAACAATTTTCACTATATCGATGATACACCTACGTAAAGTAAGTACATACTACATACTACTTACTTTATAAAGAAAATATAAATCTATAATAAGATTATTTAATTTGAGTAGGTGTTGTAGCATTTACTGCACCTTGGACCTTGTCATGACGCAGTTCAATGTTGCCAATTGTAATAATATTGCCTTCAAATAGAAAAGATTTAACGACAACAGAAATCCGACAGTTTAGTTTCAATAAAACGTGATTTCTTACACACACAAAATTAATATTTTCTTCTTACCTGACGGACTTGCTTATACTGTTCTTCGAAGCTCCACCCTGCTGCACTGCCTTCTGATGACGACGATGATGCTGAGCCAACGGGCTGTGCCGGTGGTGGTGGTGCGGGGGCCAAAAAAGCTGGAGGGGCATATGGGAATCCTCCTGCGGTCCCTCCTCCGGCTAGAGCAAATACACTGTTTGGTGTCGACAGCGGAGCACCTTGAGCAAGTGAGGCCAATGAAGAAAGATGCGGGTGTAGTGATGTTTTGAGAGACTCGAAATCGTCTCGGACCTAAGAAAAGAATATATAATTAATTATAATTTAATGTTATTTATAGTGCTTTAGAAATAACTATTGTTTTTTAAATAACCTAAATATATCTTATATTTTGACATGAGCTAGTGCTTCTGCTTCTAGAAATTTCTTTTCATATTTTTAAAATAAAGTCGCTGTACACTTCGGTCTGTTCCTCAGCTAACTTCTCCTAAACCACCCAGCGAATTTTGATATAGTTTTAACTAATGGAAGGTGCGATAAACGAGAAAGGTTTATGTAAATAATTTGCAGCAAAAAAATTATATATGTATGAAGCTGGGAGCGGTTCGCTAGTTATATTTAATTTTAAACTTATTTCCATAAATTTTGAAAAAGTAGAACAACGGATGACAACAATTAGTTAATACGATATTGGAGCTTGCAGAGTTAATGGCAATCCATATGATTATTAATATATTAAATAGTAATATTTAAAAAAAAACTATAAGATTATGGATGGGTGCGGAAGGCGAAGAATCAAGTGTGGTGACGCTTAATTAAAAAGCCTATGTTCAACATTGGACCCTTATACGCTGGGTGATGTTGTAATGATGAGAATTTAAGACATTTTTGGAAGACTTTAAAGAAAAAATTAACTCATCGTTTCAATTATAGGTAATAATTTTCCAAATAGAATAAGAAACTTCTTACCTTTAGCTCTCTCTCGAGAGGTCTAGGCGAGTTCCTCTGCTGGCTCATTGAATGATTGTTGATTTGTTGATGATTAACTGTCGAGAGGTGATTCATTTTGTGTTGCGGCTGATGATTTTGATGTGGCTGATGTTGGTGGGGTTGACGCTGCTGGTGTGGTCTAGAGGTATCCCTGCCTACACCCTCGTCTGATGACTCGCAAGACTGATCACCCGAAGACTCGCCTTCTGACCGTGCGGACTGAAAAGATAAAGGACATGAAGTAACTTTTTCAACATCAACTTTCCTCGTTTATCGCTCTTTTCACTAGTGAAAACCGTATTAAAATTCATTGAGGGACACAGGCGGATAGCTACTTACTTTATTTTATAATATGTATAGATATACTAGAATGTATAAGACGCACTAAGATGTAGGAAACGGCTGGATGCGAAGGGCAGAGGACCTTGTATGATGGTGAGCCTTGGGAGAGGCCAAACACAGGCTGATGATGACAATAGATACCCTATATTATTATGTAATAAGAGTCTGAAGTAAACTTTTAAAATATAAATGAAATGAACACACAAAATATGTACCCACATTTGGTATTTGGTTGGCATAACCATGAAGAAATAGCACTTAAAACAATAATTGTGAATCAAAAAATGATTAATTAAAATACTAACAAGTATACATACATAATAAGTCGCACATGGAATACATAAAGTGGTCATAAATGCATGTATTTTACATAGAACCTACATTTAATTGTACTCCACCGCAATCGTATTAAACGCGCCTTTGGATCCAGCGAAAATTGCTTTCTCGCGATAAAGGCACAAATTATAGCATTGAATTCTTATAATGGCACTTATTTTCGTAATTAAACTCCACGGGCAGGTGTTTGTAGCATGGAGGCTAGTAGACCTGCCAATTATTTATAAATGTCGTGAGGCGTCATTCATAACTGCATAAATACGGTCAATAATATTAACTAAAACGTATTTTAAACTACAATAATGAGACATAAACACTTTAGACTTTATATTCAGCTAAGTCTTGTTAATAGAATATTTTTTTAAATTCACTATGAGTCCAGATTTTGACGACCCCATTATAGGTCAAGTGGTTTGGTAAGGAAATTTTCAAAGTTGGCTCTGATTTGGGCGTTTAGTGACAGGCGACACAGCGTTTCGCAGTCATAAATTGAGTAGCTCCTCTGGTGGTAGTAACCAGCCTTTTAAAGAAGACCAGCGTGAAATAACAGCACATGAGCTGTTGTTTTATGATCCTTTAACCTACTAAGGTCGGCATAGCAGTTGAAGCATCTATAGCGTTGCTTGTGTTAATAGACGACGGTAACCACATGCCATCAAGTGATCCGTCAGACTTTTACATTAAAAAAAAGATAGCCATCTAGATTCAAAGTACGTGGGCTTATCAAGATATTGGACTAATAAATTTATTCAACAACTAACTGAGCCCACAATTTCGTACGCGTAGTATTCGGTATAGCGCGTAACTTTTTTGTGTGTAAACCGATTGGAATGAAGCAAAAACTAAAGTTTATGGGAAGCCTGCTACAATACATCACTGAAAACCGCATTCAAATTGGTTAAGCCGTTTCTGACATTAGCGTGCACAAACGCACAGCTATACAGACAAAATTCTAAAAACTATTTTCTTGACCTCGGCAACATAAACGGAAAAGCGAAACATTGAAAACGCACTTGATATGTTGTTGCAGACATATAGTTAGAAACACAAACACAACAACAGAACACAACAAAATATAGATAGAAATCCAATTAATTCTACTAATATCATAAATGCGAAAGTTTATGACGTTGGATGTAGGTACTTGTGTTTGTTGTTGTTTCTAGTAAAAACTACTGAACGAATTTTGATGAAAAATGAGAGTAATATAGTTAAAACTTCAGAATAACACATAAGCTACAATTTATAAAGATACGCGAATGAAGTCGCGGACAAAAGCTAATATTAAATTTCTATTTGAAATTTAAAGCTGTACATCTTTAAGATACCGACATTGATTACAGTTCATTAAATAGATTATACACCTGCAGGTGTTTAAACAATACCGAGCGATCATACAAACTAAATGGTAAGAAGTGAAGTAGGAAGGACGCATTTCCTATTCTCAATCGTACAAGTACATCACAGAACTAGAAATAATCACGTAGGGAATAATTATGTAGTTCAAACAAATCCGATTTGATTAACAGCTTCATAAACAATGTTGCATAGGCATTGACCAATTAAAACTGGTAATTATCCAAAATTCCGCTACAAAGTACCGAAAATTATGTACTTTTTTTTTTCTTGTGGCAAAGTTTTTCTTTGTCACCAGTTTGGAATATTCATTTTTAAAATTGAGAAGCAAGAGAAGCAAGAAAAATAACTATATATTTATCAAAAATGCTTTTTATGTTTCATGTTTTAATATATTTTCAATGGTATGCCATAACCATTATCTGTATCTATTCCTACATACTATAAAACAAAGTCGCTGGCCGCTTCTGTTTCTCCGCTAACATCTTCTAAACCACCCGACGGAGTTTGATACTGTTTCCACATAGAAAGAAATATAAACGAAGAAGGTTTGTGTACGACCTAATAATCTTCTAATATATAAAATTCTCGTGTCACAGTGTTCGTAACAAAACTCCTCCGAAACGACTGGACCGATTTTTATTATTATTTTTTTGTATATTTGGTAGGTATGAGAATAGATCGTAAAGTATTTTTCACCCTCCTACCCCCACCCCCCATTTTTTAATCGCGATTTTAGTATTTTTGTACGAAGAATATTCAAATAATTTAACCGTCGTTCTTTGACGTAAAGTGACGCGTCACTTTAACATATTTTATTGTGTGAAAATAAAATTAGACCCGATAGATGGCGCCACAATCGGGTTACTGATTATTTTCGGGTTCTAGCAGGACAACGTCTGCTGGGTCAGCTAGTTTGCATATAAAAAATGCATGCGTGTAAGTTTATTTTATTTATTTTAAATAAGTAAGTGTTGTTTATTTTATTTTTTTTCTGTCGGGGCAAATACGGTCAAATTTATTAAATACTAGCTTTTACACGCGACTTCTTCAACGTGTCTTTAAAAATTATAGTTATATAAACTATATTACTGTATAATTAACCTTAAAATTAGTGATTTTTCTAAGCCTTATGAGACGTACAACCAATTTTTAATTGCTTTTATTGTCAAAACCATCCTTTGAAATCCGTTTAAATATAATCTAAATATCTAAATATAAATCCGTTTGTTAAAATTTAATCAAATTGTTTAGCAATTTTGTCGCAATCCCTCTAAGGATTGGAACTCCTGTAGGCGTCTGTGTTTCCGAGCTAATACAACCCAAATATTTTCAAGATTCGAGTGAATAGACATCTTCTGGGTGAGCTCGCTCCATCGCGATCGTCGGCCTCATCTTTCCTACACGTAATTAATACGTTAATTAATTCGTAGAAGGATAAGTGAAGACAGTTAATACCTTACAAATAGGACAAATCTTATTGTTATTGTGATAAGCTTGTTTGTTTGAAAAGAATTTTTTCAAACACTTTCAGTGACGTTGACTGGTTCCGGAGGGGATAAATTTTGTCAAAAAAAAAAAAAAAAAAAAAAAACAAAGACTTGGCTCGTACATAATATGATAATGATATCACTGGCATATGGCAAAGAGCCCACAAATTTTTCCTTAAGGCTTCCACTGCGAACCGGAATCATTACGAACATACGACATCGAATGTCACGAGTTCTATAATTTTTCAGTTATAAGTTTAAAATATTGTTAATTTAACAAGTAAACTTTTCAATTGAAATACTTAACTGAAAACAGAATCCGATTTGAATTCTGTTTTCAGTTAAGTATTATAGCAAGCTTTCCGTAAGATTTAGTGTTTCTTTTTTTCATTCCAATCTGTTTACTAACAAAAAAGTTACGCGCTATACCGTATACCAAGCGTACGAGGCTCAGCTAGTAAATAATAATCCTAGTATATCAATATAAAATCGCTATCCGCCTCTGCCTGTTTCTCCGTTAATTTATTCTAAACCACCCAACCTATTTTGATAAGGCTTTCACAAATGGAAATAGCGATAATCGATGAAGATTTTTGTATATTCCAATTTACAAGTAAATCATTTGTAAATCCTATGAAAGATTAGGTAAATTTGTATCATCTTCAAAAAAAAAATTAAATTTCTTAATGGCTTAGGATTATGAAGTGTTTAGTTTTTTTTTATATGCACCCGTGCAAATTCGGTGTGATTCGCTATTTAATTATGAAATAATGATATCATTCACCCTGAGAAGTGAAGATCTATTTGATTCCTGTTTTCGTTTCCGTGCAGGTTCGATGTAAATGTGAAGATGTCGGAGAACCAGTCCTCGATATTAAAGTACTTAAAGTTCCATTGGAATCAATATAAGAAAACTGTAGCGGAGTCGGCAATCAAATCGTTCGTCAAAATGAGCGAGTTCTGCACCGCCGCGAGCCCCCGGCCCACAATTACGACATTAAAATTATTATTTTATTTCCATTTTTATTTATTATTCGCATTATTATATTGTGCCGAGTTATTATCGGTGAAATGTTTCGTTCGGATAAACGCTCGCCTCGGAACGACACGCAACCCTCCCGAGCGCTTCTCTTTTTTATTTTATACAACCTTACTTTCTCATGGTTCCAGAGTGCTACTGAATTCCCTGCACCTTTTGTTGTTTTCGTTTCAATTCGATATAATTTAACCTCATCGGTGTTTGGGCCAACACCGATAAAGTTGACGATTCGAAAGTTAATTGTGAGTGCTTGTACAAAACGCCTCCTCGTTTTCGAATGCTACAACATCAATGATGGTGTTTTACTATAGCCAAATTCAACGGTTGAGTAAACACATAATACACATGGATGTTATTGTATTATTAACATGTGTCAAACTGTAAAAACCAACAGTTGCATGTACCGATAAGTAGGATAGCGTTAGCACAACTTATGCTAATTCGAAAGCAAACAGAATCGGTCAGTTTCGGACGCTTTGTTGAAATCTCTCGCGTGATTTTATAATAAAATATTAACTGTAACTTGTCCAGTGGGCCGATGATGAAAGGGTAACATACTAGCCGCTTATTTATTGAATGAGTCAATATTAATGACCGGAATCCAACGGTCATTGTCAAAATTATTAAAGTTAACAATTTTTACAGGTTTACCGGACGATTTTTTAAGGTATGGGCGACAGAACTTTGTTAAAAAAGAAATAAAAATATTCTTTATTGAATAGGAATAAATTTCAGTATGCCATAATAGTCAAATCCTTCGCTTATACTAGCAGTTGGGAAATACAGGGAGGAAGAATTGGCATGAAACCTAGGTGCATATTTGTCAAAGGGATAACCAGGGGTTATGCAAATGTGTTGCTAACCGTGATAACATAAATAATCATCATAATTAACAGTTAACGGACGCTCACTGCTTAAGCACTGCACAGCTCTCCTCCTTAAACCGCCAAAGCACAAGACTAGCCGCAAGCCGTTTTCTCGCCACTTTTACTTTGTCGTAGCTTCTCCCAGAACGTGCGGTTCACCATTTTTCGAGAACCTTTAACTAGACAGGATTCTAGAACCCTTATTTATTATCATTAACAGTTCACTTCAGATAGCTAATTCTAAGAGCAATATAATACGGTTTTTCGGAAACATGTCGCAGGAAAAGCCGAGCTCGCTGAACAATCTCATGATTTGTCATCGAGTTAACAGTTAAGACATTGAGCGATTTCAAACAAAAAGATGCTTCGCAATTTTCTGTTCGTTGCCGGTCAGTTGCTCTCACTTAGTTAGCTTTACCAAATAGGTAGCCAAGATATTTGATAACTTTGGGAATAATATTGTCTACGACAACTGATATATAGTTTATAACATGCGGTGTTCTGCATTTCACCTACTTCATTTTATCCATTTTCATAATGGATAACATATTTTGTTACATGCATTTTTAAAGAATAAGGATAGGGTAATGGGCCTGATATCCATTACAACACGCTCGGAAAAACTGTTATGATGGATATCAGGACTAATGAGCTTTACCTACACACAATTTTGAAAGAAAATGTTACATTTCCACATCAACAAAGCTAGAATTTTTTTTAAATTATACTGAAGCTTACTAATTTGCAAATGAAAGGAAGAGTAAAAGAATCTATTTACAATTAAAACGTTGACTTGCTTATCATTTGTATAAACATAGTTTTTAACTATGTTTCTCAGAAGAATCCCGAACTCAACTTGAAATAATCAGTAGGATACACATTTGATTAACACTTTCCACCAAATCAAAGAACTGCAAACAATTCTAATCCTTATAGAAACACAATAAAGTCAGTATTCAAATGAAAGCTACGATTGCATTGGCAGCATTATCAATGAAGATACGGCTCAAATTACACATAAACGAAACACCACTTTATGTCTGTACCAGAAGCTGTAGCTTCTGTTGATATGAACTGTTGTTACCGTAACGAGGAATATAGAACCTTATGGCCTAAGCAATAACACTGAATAATATGAATAAAAACTTTCAGTAACGTCGTCGCTCCTATATACGTTATAATATTTGTGATAGAAATCATAATCGGGTCTACGCGAGTATCTTTATGAAGCGAAATCAAATAGAAACTTGAAATGAAAGATGTCATGTACTTTACATGTTTGTTAAGCAATGCAAACAAGTACGGTAATAAAATATTGAACATTAAGTTGTTAATATCGATGGAGGTATCGTAAGTGCGAAAGAGTTAAGTGAAAACATGAAGATATATATCGTAAATTGTATGCGAATCAAACGGTATATTTTATGGAATCAGCGTGATTAGCCCATTTCTGCTCAAAATTTTTGAGGTATACTTACTAGAAATATGAATCATTCGTTGATTTAATAAACGTGTAAATGGATTCAGACAAAGAAAACTAAAGACGTTCCCGGTTTCCTCGTGAGTTTTGTTCGCATGTACCCGAGCTCCCTGGAAATTTATTAGCAGGATCGGTCACGATGAGCTTTGTCGACACATTAGCGGAGTTAACACCCTGCATGCCTACAGTCCGCTTATTTACCTAGGCACACACCATCACCACACATCAGCCTATGTGTTTTCCTAGATAACTAAACATATCTGGTGTTCGAGTTGCTATTACGACACTCATTTGTGCAATGTATTGTTGACTCCGAAGGGAAATCTGCTGGCGTATTTGCGCAATACTCGATGGAATTGCTGATTTTACAAGACGGTTTATACTAATACTTTGTTAACGCATGTACATTCTGTGGCATTTAGCGTGTTGCATCTATATTACATTGTTGGAGGCATTAATTTTATTGTCATTTCATCAAAGGATTTATTTTCTGCAATATAATTTAACGAATCACCGGTCAGGCGTCAAGTGCCTGAATAAAAGCCAACAAAAGAATTCAATGCGAAATCTCCGAGGTGGATAGTTGGATAGCACTATGGTGCTACAATGTTGACGCATTAACTGCAGCAGTAACATTAACATTAGCAGACGTAAAATAACCGCCAATAAGTCGAAGCACGCATCAAAATGTCGACAAAGCAACAGGTTCTCGCCTTGGCAAACACACACTGTTTACATTACGATCCTGGGGCTTCATTTAATAATTCTCGGGAACTAAAAGCCTTTGAACATTTCATCAGATGACCCCACGCTGTTTGCACACACTTCTGCCTCGAGATGCTAATGTGGACACAAGGACCTGTATCGCCGATCGACCTTCGATGCTTTTATTGTTAGTCTTTCATTCAACAGCTCCGACTTCTATTTCAGTCAACCCTCATCAATGCACAAACATTTCTACTAATTCCAGTAAAGAACGTTCGAAGCAAATTCCTAATATATCAGGAAGCAGTAAATTCTTTTTCAAACGAACGTAATATTTGAGCAAAACAAAAGGTGATAAGCAGAGGTAAATAACCTGACCCATTGACGGCGTGACGCCACATACCGTGTTATACACATGACAGAGATGCCAGTCAGTGGACGCGGCGCTAACCTCGCGCTCATCAGCTGTTTAACGCTTGAAATATTTCGCTCAATTATTTTGAGAACTGTGTACTACAGTTAACACATCATTTACTGGCGCAATTGTAGATAATGTCTAAAAACGAGCGCTGGCCATTCGGCGAGCATAGGACGGCTTAGTTCTGTGTACACAAATAGAAATCTTTAAAAAGATTAAACAAAAAAATCAGATGTGTTTGGCGAACGTACTGTAATTAGTTCCGCCGACATAAAAGCCTATTTTAATCTCGAAGATGGAGCGCATATTGAAATCGTTTGACCGCTTAATATTATTCAAAATACCGCAACAGCGGTAAGAAAAAGAGATCGTGTCGCTTATTGTGATGGTAATTATTTTAGAAAACAAAAAGCTAGAAAGCGGACGGTCAAAGATGTCTATCTGTTAATTATTGTCACCAAAATGGCGGCCATTATTGTGAATGAGTCAAAATGGCGGAGTGACAAATCGCCGAGTTTCGTGTAGGTACGTTCCGTTTGATTGACGCGTGCCAGATTCAGCTTCGTCAATATGCCTTTACGTATTTATTTATGCGTAGAAAGCGCAAATAAAAACGAGTTTAACATTACGATTGAGATAATGAATTTATGTTGGAGATGAATTCACGTCGCCCCGCATGGTGGTCTCGAGCATCGATGGTGAATCGATGGTATTGATAAAATATTTGTGATTGGAAAATATCGAAATGGTTGAGACAATTTCGAAGCGTAGCGACGAGTCGGTTGTCAATATTGACATTTCTCACGAGCGACACTATAGCGCTTGCGGCGGACGCGGCTCGTGCTAAGTCCGTCTAACACACCTTACGGCTTCATAAACCTATTCCTTCCGCTTTTCACACAAATAAGTAATAATCGATCGTTTTTATAGTGTTGTGTGTGCGCGCGCCGCTCGGCGATATTTCGGGGAACCTTTTGAAACGTTTAAATACGTTTCGTTCGCTTAGTATCGGTAACGTTAAGTGGATCAACAAACCGCGCTCGTCAGTCATCAGAATCTTATAAAAACTATCTTTTCACCTTTCGGACTCTTCCCTTTATATTTGGAGAAAATATATGAAGAGTACACGAATATTTGTTAACATACTATCACAGGTATATCTACATTATTCTGTGATGAATTTCATATTGAAAACTGTTGTAGGTACTTATTACACTATTTCTTTGCGAAAAAAACCTTACTCAAAAACGTTTCATAAATCTAAATATAGCCGTGTCTCTGTACATTAAAATTTATTAATTTATGTCAAAATTTATTATTATTAGGTATGTAAGTACATATTTTATTTCATTATCTTAATTTTAAATGTTATTATTATTATTATGACCCTCGATGGTTGATATAAATTATAAATTTTAAAAAATTTAAAATCGTAAACAAGCCGTGTGTAAAGATTAAAAGAAAAAAAAAATTGTACACGTTGTACCTACTTATGTTTACCGAGGTCAATAAGAAATTGTTTTTAGAATTTTTGTCTGTTTGTCTGTGCGTTTATGCTAGCTAATCTCAGAAACGGCTTAACCGATTTGAATGGTTTCACTGATGTATTGTAGCAAACTTCCCGTAACATTTAGCGTTTATTTTATTCCAATCGGTTTATGAACAAAAAAATACGCGCTATACCGATTACCACGCGTGCGAAGTTGCGGGCTCAGCTAGTTTTATAATATGTATGATATAGAATATACATAGACTAGATTTTGCCAGCAACTTTTACTGCGTCCCTCGGGAACAATATTTTATTCTGGACAGAATGTACCTACCCTATGTCCTTTTCTGAACCCTTGAAAATGTTTTATGACGATCACCTGCAGTTAAGGCGTGAAACCGTAACAAACAAATTCTCTTTCGCATTTATACCTAATATTTATAATATAGGAGTTGTGTGTGACTTCTAAAAGATTCTTTCCAATAGGAATTTACCTAATGTAACAAAAAATAAAGACTATTTCATATTCACACGTCACACGACCATAACAGACTCTTATTATAAAAAAAAACTTAAATAATTTGAAATAGCTACATGTTGTTAAAATAATAAATATTTAACTAATAACAATAAAACAAGCGAATCGTTATAATACGTCGATTATCCTCTGATTGTATTCTCGGAAAAGTCTTAAATGTGTCATGTAAATTGAGGTTTTTTGGTTCCGTAAACTGGCAAACAATAATCATCTTGTGAATAAAAGCCTTTGTGATGTTTTGTTTGATTTGAGTCACGGCATCGCCGCCACGGGGGAAAGAGCCATCGCTTCTTCGAGAATATGACGTCAAAAAACCTTCAAACATATTTATGTAATATGCATTTTATTGTCTAAAAATAAATCACATACATATGTATATCCAAGATACGACTATATAAACAAAGATATACGTAATACAATAAATTAACGTAATACAATCTAGTACACTAGATTGTTACATTATTCATTATTAAGGCTAGGATATTCGAGCGCAGTAGGTACCTAGGCATTTTGGGCTTCCCCACCCCGCGCCCACCGGAGTCGCTAAAAACAGTTATAAATTCAACCTACAACTTTACAGATTTATTTTCGTAACCGGTTACGAACACGTTATAACAATAATGTAAACAACAGATATTTTCAATGGATTAAAATCGGAAACGCAGCTAAAGCGACACAGGGTTGTTTGTCTGAAGCTGAAGCAAACTGAGAAGAGTGCGCTTGGTGCTTTCTTAGACAATATCTTGTGAAAAGGTTTTCCAAAGTGTAGCCATAAAATATTATTTTACACATCATTACATATTTTTTGACATTTTTTTTGTGAAAAAGTGCGATATATTTTAATTAGGTACGACCAGAAATACGATCAAAATTTCCATGTTTTTGGAATATTTTACTATAGGGTGAAGTTGTAAATATCGTATTTTGAACCATAAAATCATTTAGGATATTTATGAAACTATAAGATATATTTTTTCCTTGCAAAATCAAGAATTTTGAATCATTTTCCACTGAATCAAAAATAGGTTGAGTTCGAATAATTTAGTCTTAATCGTTAACCTACCAGTGACCCTAATAGTGTCAGGGCACACAACGTTTCACAGTTATAAACAGGACAGCCCGTCTGGTGGCAGTAACCACCCAATTACAGAAGACCACCGTGAAATAACAGCACGTGTGCTGTTGTGTTTCGGTAAGTAGGTAAGGGATACCAGATACCATTTTTCGCTAGGTACCTAGCGAGTTAAAAAAAGTTTAAAAATATTCATTACCACGACAATCAAAATTATTCGCTCAGATTTCGCCACAGAACAAATTATATATACATTTTTAAATCGTTCAAAATTCCTATACTTTCTTTTATGTATATACATATACAGATAAGTATATATTCACCAAAAATATATAAGTACATAATTGTATGTACGTGTATAAAAGCACACATAGGCATTACTTAGAAAATATTTAATACAATAAATGCATACGTATTACAAGTCGAGCACTAGTGTCAAATGACCAATACAGCAATATAATTCTGTCCATTTACGATCTGTCACTGACATAAAAGGAAAGCTGAACCATAAATATATCAATATAAGGCGCGCATCAATATCGTACCTTAACGCGAAACATTTAAGGCTCAAAAGGCTTTCATTAGTTGTAATTTTAATATAACAGTCAATATGTGCTGTCCATTCGCGTCCATCCATTTGACTATCCAAAACAAAGTTATTAAGACTTGTTCAGTGAAATGTATTCCGTTGTCTTTCTTAGGGCTTGAGCACACTGTTAATTAACCACTTCCAGACAATGTGCGTTAAGACAAGTTTTATATTCAACTAGCGATCCGCCCCAGCTTCGCACTGATGTTATTATTTCTGCAAACTATATACACAAACCTTCCTCGTTTATCGCTCTTTCAATTAGTGAAAACCGTATCAAAATTCATTGGGTGGTTTAGTTGAGAAACAGAAGCGAACAGCGATTTTATTTATTCTATACAATATAATAAAATCATAAATGAGCCATTAAAGGTTTTTTCAAAGACCAATTTTTACACGTTATACCTACTTATGTAAATTTTGTCTGTTTGTGCATTTGTGCTCAGACAAATGCTCAGAAACGACTCTGCGTAACATTTGTGTTTGTTTCATTCCAATCGGTTAAAAAAGTTACGGGCTAAACCGAATACCACGCGTACGAAGTTGCGGGCTCAGCTAGTTTTATAATATATTTAGATAGATATATAATAGTTATTTTAGAAATCGAATTTCAAAATAATCAAAGAGTCATGGGGTGGAGTATAATATTCTACATATTTCATTAAAATTTTAAGAAATATCATTGTTATGTAGTCAAAAAAATGAAATCATTTCAAAATATCTTCGATCCGAAAGATCTTAATAGCGAGTTTTTTACAAACTAATTTTCATACATAAAATCTTTCATGAATGTTCAGCTATTGGAAAGAAAGAAAGAAAAATTTATTGGCATTTAAAAAAAGAGAAACATATGTATATGAACACAAAAAAGGACACAACTCACTAACACAAAACACACAAAACACCAAAAGGACACAACTCAGCCTCAGCGCTGATTTTCAGTTGTACCTATGCCGATGTCTATTAAAACTTTTAAATAATAAAAACAAATATGTGTTTACTAAAATAATTTGTTAAATAGTTAATAGTTAATTAACAGTTATAAAACGTTAATTTATCTTGTGTCATAAAGTCTTGTGTCATAATAGGACAGGCAAAGCGTATTGATAGAATATATTTTCCAAAATAAATTTCTGTTTTCTTCTTCTACATTGTGATGCCACGTTAGTATACTTATCTTATTCAATGTGACACTTAAGGTTTAGAAAACGAACACGTATTTAACGTCATTAATCAATTGTATCTTAGCTATTGACTGTGAAATATCTTTATCTATGGAAGCGCCAAACGGATGTGACGCTCTTCACTTTAAATAAAAGACGTTCGACGTGTATCTATTTCCTTCGTGGAAAGCGTACAAATCCGTTAACGGAATATTGTTTATGCCAATTAGTTTGCTAACACATGAATTTGTTATCCTTTTGTTTATTTAGTTAAGTATACGAAAACATTAAAAATCACTTTTAATTATTTTTTTACAATAAGTGTTAAAAAATTTGCATTGAAATAAAATCAAAGATGGCGCCTGCAAACAAACAGTGCACTGTTATTTGCATTATTATATTATACTAGGTTTTTGGTCGCAACTTCGTTCGCGTATTAGAAATTATTACTCTCTGATAATGTAGCTTTCTATAGATGAAAGAATTTTTAAAATCGGTCCAGTAGTCTTTGAGTTTATTCATTACAAACATACAAAAATTCATACATACATAGAAATCTTTTCTTTTTA
Source organism: Bembecia ichneumoniformis (assembly GCA_910589475.2). Classification (NCBI taxonomy): domain Eukaryota; kingdom Metazoa; phylum Arthropoda; class Insecta; order Lepidoptera; family Sesiidae; genus Bembecia; species Bembecia ichneumoniformis. The sequence continues at coordinate 6,743,533 of OU342538.1, read as the reverse complement.
TAATATTAGTATAGATAATAATGCAAATATTTTGAAACAGTTATCAACACCAAACTTTCAAAACTTTGAAGCAATTATTAATTTACACTATAGGTATAGCAGTGCACACTGCGTTGCGCAGTCATTTGGGCGGCCCGTCTGGCGGCAATAACCACCCCCTTACAGAAGACCACCGTGAAATAACAACATGTGTACTGATTTTTCGGTGAGTGAATGAGGGATGCCAGAGCCCATTTCCCTATACCCTCCAAATCTCTTATCCTACTAAGATCATGCTATGCTATGATGCCATGGTAAGGCCATGGTAGCCACCTACCAACAAGTTTCCCATCAGCATGTTGCCAATCTTTATATAAAAAAACTGGAAACTACGCTTCATAATTAGAACCTTGTTCAGTTTCATTCAAATTTCGAAGGTGATGGAGAATCCAAAGTGACAATTTGAGACTGACGTAATGATCCATAAAACTATTTGACATTTCCAATTAGAGACGAGCCCGTTGGATGAGTGGTTAGGGTGCTTGCCTTAACGCTCTATTCTAGGGTTCCCGGGTTCGATTCCCGGCAGGGTCAACTTTGAAAAAAAAATGAACTTTTCTAATTTGACTCTGGTCTGGATCTGAAAAGTAGTGACAGAGCACCCTGCGTCTCGCAGTCATTTGGACAGCCCGTCTGGCGGCAGTAACCACCCCCTTACAGAAGACCACCATGAAATAACAGCACGTGTGCTGTTGTGTTTCGGTGAGTGAGTAAGGGATGCCAGAGCCCATTTTCCTAACCCTCCCCAATCCCTCATCCTTAATCCTACTGTAGTCGGCAGTGCAGTTGTAAGAGCTATGGCGTTGCTTGTGTCATAGGCGACGGTAGCCACCTACCATCAAGTGGACCGTCAGCCTGTCTGCCGATCTTAACATTTAAAAAGTCTTCTCAAATGTCTCCCTTTAGTGGATATAGTATGGTTTTTTTAGTAGCTTTGATTTACTTATATATACTTTATCGCAAATTAAATTGTAATAGTTAGATAGATACTTCTGTGGTACGAATACATGTAGGTACATGTAAGAGTAATGACAACAATAGACAGAGTCGTATATGAAGCGGTTTAGTTAAACCGCCATTTAATTACTGAAGGTGTGCCAGTCGTAAACGTGGAGCAGGAAACCGTCTCCTAACCGCAGATAGGTCAGCTGCGCACTCAAACACTGTAGCTTCTCTTTTGTATGTATTTAAACCTAGGCAAAGATTAACCAGGCGAGGTTTGATACTTCGCTCAATAAACAAAGATTCTGCTCAGTATCGATCAAACTGAAAATTAACTAGGTACCTTTTTACGGGTGCGAAGCCTGGACAGTGAAGGAAGACCTCTGGAAAAGAATGGAATTCGAAATGTGGGCATATCGCTGGAATGCTCCGGATTAAGGGGACAGATAATGACAGAATTGGTTCGTACTATTAAATAGAGAAAAATCGAGTATTTGGGTCATGTATTGCGACATGGTAGATACCGACTGCTGCAAACAGTAATGAAAGGAAAGCGTAAAGTAGGAAGAAGAAGCTTCTCATCAGAGAATAGACTGGTATTAAGAACGTGGAACAGTTATTTCGATTTGCAACTCATGTGTTTCAGCAAAGTCGACAGCAAAGTTGCAGCACCTATGGCGTGACTTGTGTTATTGGCGACGGTAACTACCCACCATCAAGTGGACCATCAACCTGTCTCACGACCTTAACATTAAAAAAAACTTGCAACTTGCACGAACTTGAACTATGCTCTACTCATGACAACTATCTATAATCCGGAGCCGGACATTGAACGATACCTCTTTAATTTCCCTCACTTCGCTAGTTCTCGAGTAATTACAATTAGATATTGAAAATTTTCGCTGAAAACCCTATGTACGTTTTTACATTTCCTCCTGTGAATTCTCCATAGTGTTAGTGTAAGCACAGAAAACATAATAGTGGTGTAGGCATTTAAAAGCCAATTAAGACAGGTAATTCACGTATCAATAAATATGTTCGCCATAACATAAAGCCTTCATGTTAACATAAATCAAAAGGAGAATGGTTCAAGATTGAATCGATAATCAAAACGGTTATTAATCGATGCCGTGGAACAGTATTTCTTTCTAGACGAACGATGTCGCGTATTGAGCGACAGACACCATTAATTTTTCGATGCAAGATATTGGGCATGCATACTAATATTATATGTTAAACTTTATGTACAACATATAACACAAAACTAAATTTGTTAAATTTTGTTAAATTTTCACACCGTAACCGCTGAAACTATTTTTATTATTAAGTTAAGAGATAGATTGACATCTTGAGGAGACAAAGGTTGAGCATAAGAGGGTTACTTACTATAGGGGATGAATGTAAGTATAGGGTTTTCTTAGCATTTAAATTGTAAAATAAGATATTTTATAAAATATATAATTATATTTAGGTCTCTGAGTAGACATATTTTTAATTTGATTCATATGTTAGTAAAGTTAATAAAGTTTGAAAGTTTATATGTAGGACTGGCTGGTGCCCGCCACTTCGTCTGCGTTGAAAAATATCTTACATCTTATTGCTGTGACGATGGTGGCGTGGCTCAGGTAACAAACTATCTGCTGTGTACCAAACATCCAAATATACAGTTTTCACTAATGTAAAGAGGAATAAACGAGGAAGACTGACGAGCCCGTTGGATGGGTGGTTAGGGTGCTTGCCTTAACGCTCATCTAGGGTTCCCGGGTTCGATTCCCGGCAGGCTCAACTTTGAAAAATGAACTTTTCAAATTTGGCTCTGATCTGGATTTAGAAAGTAGTGACAAGGCGCGTTTCGCAGTCATTTGGCCGGCCCGTCTGGCGACAGTAACCACCCCCTTACAGGACCACCGTAAAATAACAGCATTTTTGCTGTTATATTTCGGTAAATAAGTAAGAGATGCGAAAACCCGTTTCCTCATTTCCTTCGAATCCCTTATCCTTAATCCTACTGTAGTCGTCAGCGCACTTGCAGCAGCTTTGGCGTTGCTTGTGTTATAGGCGACGGTAACCACCTACCATCAAGTGAACGATGTGGTTGCATATATTTATTCGAATCTATATTTATAAATTAAAATTCCTACGTTTTGAAAGCGTTTAAAATGCAAAAATAAGCGACAATGTCATCAGTATCGATCGTACCTTGGAATATTAATGTTTTACTGTTATAATAGATAGGCAGCAATTATATGCGACTTCCTTTTATCGATAACACACTTTTGCCGTCATTAAAAAAAAACTAACAACATAAAAAGCCTTTTTATTTTATTTTAAAATTCCTTACACTCGGCCATCAAGGCAAACATTCGTCACCAAAAATCAATATGAACCCTTCACGATAGCGTACAAATAAAACACGTGGATTTGAAATAGAAAACAAATCCACAAAAAACCAGTTCTAAATACGAAAATATAATCGAACTCCTCCGATCTGTCATCCTTTATACTTTATTATTGTATTATAATATTATATCGATAGGCCCTGGTCCCTACCATATGAATAAATCATTGGGACTACGATGATGAGTTCGAATGTACGGTGACATTTGATTTGAACTATTCCAACAGATATTTTGTTCACAATCTATTTCGATTCACTTACAACAGAAGACCGAGATACAAATATTTATCTTGTACAGTCGGGGTACGAAAACCTTCGTCAGTTTTCAAATTAATTCCTTTATCAAGTCGTAGACTCTTAGTACCTTTTGATACTAAAGCACTAAGCAGACAACTGACAGACGCTTGAAATGAAATTTTGGCATGACTGATAAAATTGTCCTGGTGCAAGCAAATGTCGACTTTCAGGTGAGGAACATTTTCTTACCCTAACTTTACTTGTTATAGTTTAAGTAAATCAGTCTTATTAAACTTAATTGCAGCTGACTCCTTTTTTCTCACTTAATCTATGTACAATCCTTTACTGGGCAGTTTTGTAAATAATTGTGACATAACTTAGTTACATATGTATATTACATTTTAGTTGGTGCAGGCGACTTTGTCAGCGTTAAAATATGAAAAATATAACATCTGAGAAAACATATGACTAAAATAACGCTGAACATTTTCATCGCTGTGACGACGACGATATTTTTGTATTTTTGAACGATCCCTCGGGAACCTAACATTTTTCCAGGATAAAAAGTCCTGTATGTTAATGCTTGTAATAAACTATCTGTGTGCCAAATTTCATGAAAATCCGTTCAGCCATTTTGGCGTGATTGAAGTAGGTAATTGATTTAAGTACCTAACAAACACACAAACATACAAACTTTCGAATTTATAATATTATAGTAGGATTATGTTAGAAATTATGTTTGGTGATAAGTGTTATTTATTGATATATATTTATTTGTGTTTTATTTATTTTGTTTTGAATTTTTGTTAAATTACAAATTTAAATTTTAATAAAGAACTTATAGGTATGATATAAACACAAAGACACTTAATGAGATACTTCAATTAATTTAGAAATAATCTATCTATCGGATCCAATTTTATTTTAAAACTATACTATTTAAAAAACTTTCACGTCAATGAACGACGGTTAAATTATTTGGATATTGTTGATACAAAAATATTAAAATCACAATTAAAAAATAGGGGGTGGGGGTAGGAGGGTGAAAAATACTTTACAACCTATTCTCATACCTACCAAATATACAAAAAAATCATAAAAATCGGTCAAGCCGTTTCGGAGGAGTTTTGTTACAAACAAAGTGACACCAGAATTTTATATATTAGATGTAATTAGAAATAAGCTCAGATTTCAATCTGAGCTCAAATGTTATCTCTCAGTCGATAGGTCTTAATTGGGTCAAAATACCAACATTACTTCATCGTTCCTTAATAATTATGTAACCAAGCAATAATTAATAAATATTCGTGAAGGTGACAAGCAAAAAAGTCACTTGTCGCCGGCCACACTTTCTTGTCATTTTCGAATAAAGAACCACACCCTGCTGAGCAACCGCTCGCCCCATTTACAAACAATACTCGCCGTCGCCGCTCACATTCGCATCCCATTAATCCCATCCTCTTAATGTGACCTCTATAAAACCGTCGTTCTACATTTAATTCTCTTTTTCGATTCTTTTATTAAAGAATAACTCGTGTACACATATCTGATAATACGCATCGTTATAATTAATGGACAATCTCGAACGGAATGACACGAAAGTAAGATCGTGCCTCAAAAATACCAAGCCCGCGTGCCTAAAATAATTGATAAATCAATGCAGTTCTCAACGCGAGGGCACTAAATCAAAAAGAGTAACCGTGCTCCTATCATAACGTTTTGACGTAGAGAAACGTGCTCGATATTAAACTGTTCCCGCTAGATGGCGCGATAAGCACCTGTCAAACGCGCCTGTCATTAGCTTATTAATAGCCGCTCGCCGCCATATTGATAGATTAAAAGGTTATTTGAGTTTTATTACACCTCACTCGTGTTCGTTTTCATTCATTCCTCGTACACTTAATCATATTTAAAAAAGAATTAATCATTTGGATAACGATTATTATTAAGTATGTAAGGTTACATACCGTCGTTGTCAAAATATGCTATGTGCACTTTTTTGAGATTTCAACATTTTGACCTTAGTGAATAGTTCAATGCCTTATCGATCGTATAAAACAACTGCTAAGTGTCGATCTACAAGCTCTTAGTAAAATATGTGTGGAACAGAGTCTGATATGTTAAAAACTTACTGTATTATCAAAATAATAAATAAATTATTAAACTTTCATTTAAAAATATGTTTCTAACAAAATACTACTTTTCAAAATAAAACTTCATGTAATTTTTTTCAGGAAAACTTCTTTTGTCAATATCTCAAAAGTATACTTTTATACATAGCAGATTTTGGTTTGACAACGACGATACACTAAGCGCGAAATTACCAGAGTACTGAATCACAAGAAATATGGCTTTAAACATCTCTACAACAGAATTTAGCATTCACCAATGGGATATGTTAACTTATTCAAAAATAGCTAAGCAAAATAAATTTGTTTTTTTTTTATTTATACTGGGTATTTTTTAATTTATTTTCAATAGCCATAAATTAACACGCCACTTGCGTCATTGCTCACAATTAGTTTATTTCTTTTATTTTAGCACAATGGCGCTTCTTTAGATTCTATTTTCAAAAACAACCATTTTATTCAGTGAATTTATTTTAGGGACATACCTAAGTATATCATAAAAATACAGCTTTATGCACAATAAATCATTGGTAGACTATTCCGTCCATGACAAAAATATATTACAAATTTGCATAAGGCTGGTTCAAACAAAATGTTATTACATTTTGAAGTAAATGTTACCCTTATAAAATATACTAGCTTTGGCCCGCGACTTCTTCCGTGTCCCCACGGAATTTTTTCTGGATAAAAGGTACCCAATGTCCTTTCCTGGACCCATCACAACGTATATGCAAAATTTAGTAATGTTCGGTTGAGTGTTTAAGGTGTAAAAGCTTAATAAAGCAAACATACTCAATAAATTTATTTTTAAAAAATCCTTGCAATTTTCCTTGCACTCTTCATAAGGACCTTAGTAGTACTTCGACGAATAAGTATTTGAAATAAAAAATTTGGTAACCGAATTGGTTAGCCTTTCTTGAGTTTTGCGTTCAGCAACACATTTAGCGATTTATTTTTATTTATATAGATAGATTATACTATGCTTACATGGTACCTATATGCTTGTAAATTTAATACTTAACAATTAGCTTTCAAAAGACAGTAGCGTACCAAGAAAGGAAATAAACCTGTCACTTTTCATTGTTAGCGCATATCAAACTCTGACATAAGTCTTCAAAAGCTACTGGTTTGCCTGTAAAGTATACTAAGTGCCATAGTGTTGTTCTACGGGTCTATGTTGACGCGCAAACGTGTGTGGTCCAATCGACGCGTCGCCTCTGAAACAAAACGTCCTAACTAACACGAAAATATTGATTCAATTTAATCGTTATTACGTCTGGCGGAAGCTTAAAATTTATTAATCTTAATTTTTGTTTAGGATAGATTTTTATTGGGATTAAAAACGGAGTCTAAAAAATTGTAAGTTTGTGCTTTCCTTTAGTGCAGTTGAATGGAATTAAACAAATTGAGTGTGGATATGCAAATACGTTGAAATTACAAGAGGATGCAGACTTCACGCCAGACAGTGCGTGGGTGAGCTATTGTATTCCGCTAAATACTGGTTCAGTTGCCATTACGCGTCCAGCGTTGTTGTTATTAATTAGATTGTTATTACCCTTTTCGCGTGAAAATAACTGCTAAGTTAATAGCGTCCTCATGATGACGGTAAATGTAGTGTTAGTGTGTAGGTTAGGTACTAAATCACAGTAATGCTAGCTATACACGATCAAGTCTATCGTCAAATCGGCATGACAAGTGCACTTATCATGAAAAAAGTCACCCATACACCAACCGTGTATGGCTCGATCAAGTCAAACGTATTGCCGATTGGACGATAGACTTGATGGAGTATGGCTGCAATTACATAAATGGTCCCGTGCTCATTGTTATTGCGACGAAAATTATTATCTCACTTGGTGCTGACGCTGCTGTTCTCTATGAAATCTTACCCATATCCACTTAAGCTTAAGTGTGCAATAACCATGTTGGCACTAGTTCTTCTTCTTCGTCATGAAACTTTTAATTCAAAGAAACTCCCAGGCCTTTTCGTGAACCTACCCTATATTACAATCAGAAATGTAATATATTTGTACTGTCAAATATTTTTTTAAAGTAAGATGTAACATATTTTCGGTAGATGAAATTCAAAATTATAGTTCTGTTTCGTTATTAATTACTTTATTGTATTATTATGGAAGGAAATTGCCTTTTACATATAGTAAGTTACACAAACTTTTATTTTGTAACAATACATTGCTTATTTATTCAATAGATATTTCAAGAAATCTATGTCAATGAGCCAGCAAATTTTATTTTATATTACTCTTTCATGTCTGTTTTGATCTGAGATTACTAACGCAGACCGAGGTTCACAAAGGAAAATCATCAGTCTATACTGATGAAAATCATCAGTCTATCATCAGTCTATACTAATCAGAATTAGTTAATTGTGCAAATCATACATACATACAATACATACATACATACGATACATTAAAATAGTTTATGATTTTTATTTACGAGTATGCCCAATATACAAGCATTAATTTTTAAGTTCATCTACTCTCTATTTTAATTCGCATGACGGATTAATGTGTCCTTTATTCGAGGCATATAAATTCATTTGTTATATAAAATATTTATATAACGGTATATAAAACAGTTGTGTTGTTGTTTCAATAATTGTTTCGGCGAGTAAGGAAGGCCGCACATTGAGTTGCTTTGCCAGATTTGTACTGGTTCGTCTAGGTTCGGCGTCCATATTGTTGCTTACGACAACTTCGCAACTGCATAAACGCTTGTGCTATCGTTCTTGTCGCTTCAGCAATGATTTTATGAAGGAAATTGATCGCTCTAGCGAGAGAACAGTCGCTTATGCAAAGTAATAAGCTTAAGAAACAATGTAATTATCACTGAAATTTTTTTACTGAATAAATACTGAATACAGAAAATATATTTTTTTGTATAAATCTGCCGATTCGAAATATTTTAAATATGGTCTATTATGCCCTGTATTTTTATAAGTTTTAATTTTACTCTAACCAGTCAAATTAGGCGACGAAAATACGCTATTCCTAAATCGATAGTAGCCAATGTACGGCCTCCCTAAGGAATGCCAGACCCCATTTTCCTATGCCCTCCTAAACCATTGTGGCTATTCCTAACAAGCACTTTGTGTACCTAAGGCGTAGCTTGTATTATAGGCAACGGTAATAACCTATTAACCTTTACATTTAAAAAAAAAACATTCACATCACATAAAATTCAATAAATTTTCTGAAGACGTAAAAACCATGGGATATCCTTAAGATTTTTGTTGTAAGTATTATGAAAAATGTGTGTTAAAGGCTCTATAACGGATAAATACCAATTACTTATTTAAACAAAGGCCACTTAATGTTGAAGTTTAATATTAAAATGAATGCAAGTCAAGAGGAGGTAAGAGTGGGCGACGCGGAGTGACAATTCAACCGGTAGCCGACGGCCGATACCGTCCCTGTGTCGCGACGACACGCCATTACTCATAAAGATTTACATTTTTATTACGTCTGACGGCCCAGTAAACACTATAACACGTCTATTGTAATAACACTTATCTAAAAGCAGTCTATTAATTAAACAGAAATATTTGAACATTCACATATTATGTTTTTTTTTTTATGTTATATCGACAGACAGGCTGACGGTCCACTTGATGGTAGGTGGTTACCGTTGCCTATAACACAAGCAACGCTACAGGTGCTGCAAGTGCGCTGCCGACTACAGTAGGATTAAGGATAAGGGATTAGGAGGGGATAAGGAAATGGGCTCTGGCATCCCTTACTCACTCACCGAAACACAACAGCACGTATATGCTGTTATTTCACTGTGGTCTTCTGTAAGGGGGTGGTCACTGCCGCCAGGCGGGCTGCCCAAATGACTGCGAAACGCAGTGTGCCCTACCACTACTTTTCAAATCCAGACCAGAGTCAATTTTGAAAATTACATTAAAATTTCCAAACTTGACCCCGCCGGGAATCGAACCCGGGGCCCCTGAGACGTTAGGCAAGCATCCTTGCCACTCATCCAACGGGCCGTCAATTATCGTTGGATATTGTCAAATAAATATTGACGAATTGAACCAATGTTCAATGAAATCTTGACGTACAATTTCGCTATATTTAGAAAATATTTGCAATATAAAATTAACACAAATGCGTGATAAAAAAACAGTTTGACAACCAATTTATCTTTACTTTTAAAGCTGTATACCTACTGTATACTAAGATTGAAATATTATACGAGTTTCTTTAATCTTTTTTTAGCTTGTCATTATAAAAAAATTAAAAAATTGCAGAAACATGTAGGTAAGTATCTTACTAAAATAAGAATGGATATTTAAAAATGTTTTATGAAAGAATAAATGTTAATTTTTAATTGCTGATTCCGTGATATATAGTCCAAAATGCTGCTGGTATACCGACCGGGAGCGGGTGCTGGGAAAGGAGGTGGCGCTGGAGGATCTGTGGGGGAGTCGGGAGGAGGCTTGGAAAAGTTTGCAGTTGCGAATGAAGAAGGCTACTTCCTTAATCAGCAAAAGGAGCAGTTAGAGAAACTGAAGATCGATCCTCAAAAAGACCCCAAAAGGAGGATAAATAAAAATGTATTATTTTTAGTTTTACCAGAAAAATTGTTTTGTTTCTTTCATCGGAAGTAACTACTTAATTATGTTACAAATATATTAAGCATTCTTTCTTTTGTGGTTTTTGTACAAAAAAAAAATAGGTAGGTATCTAAAAAACTCTAAACCTATTATATCGATTACTTTAGAATCCACACGTGGGGATATAGAAAATAATATAAAGTAAATATAGCCCTAACGTTTTATGAGACGAGTTCGCAAGGACTGCAGTGCTCAGCGCGGCGCATATGCGCAAGGGCATGCTAATATGTGTACGGGGGTGCACGAGCGACAGGAAGAGGCGGAGCGAAGACATTAGCGAGTGTTCGACGAATTCACCACTCTTGGGACCATTCAGAGCGACATACGTTCACAATTACCCCTTTTAAAGCAGAACACTTTGTGATAAACATTTTAGAGATCAATTTTGTGATTTCTCATAACATTATGAATGATATTCGTAAGTTTAAATACCAATTTGTTGCGGCTCATACATCTATTATCTTCTATTGTATATAAATAAAAATCAATTGCCATATGTATCACAAATACATGTAAAAGACACGACTGATGATTTTTCGGATATTTTTTGTTATCTTCGTAATAGTAATTGTCATTTTGTATGGAAAATCCACGCGAAAGGCTGGAAATTTGAATGGTATTTCTATATGAAATTGACAAGGGATCGACTAATACATATATAAATCCTGGCTTTCTTCTCCTCAATGGTATTGGCAAGATTTCATAGGTATGGCTACAAAGATTGCTTCGAAAAAACATAATTTCCTCGCAAATTTTTCCTTCTTTTTTTTATGATCGGCAGACAGGCTGACGGTCCACTTGATAATAGTGGCTACCGTCAAAGCAACGCCAAAGCTGCTGCAAGTGCGCTACCGACTACAATAGGATTAAGAATAAGGGATTGAGAAGAGATAGGGAAATGGGCTCTGGCATGCGTTACTTCACTCACCGAAACACAACAGCACACGTGCTGTTATTTCACGATGGTCTTCTGTAAGGGGGTGGTTACTGTCGCCAGACGGGCTGCCCAAATGATTGCGAAACATAGTGTGCCCTGCCACTACTTTTGAATTTGGAGACAAATTTGAAAAGTTGATTTTTCAAAATTGACCCTGCCGGGAATCGAAACCTAGAATAGAGCGTTTAGGAAAGCACCCTAACCACTCATCCAATGGGTTCGTCAAACTTCATCTTTAAAGAGCAATTATTACCGATCCACACACGAAATCGAACACCTCACGCACTATTATATTAACCAGGTTGTTGCTCACTTGAAAAAGCGGTCGCGCCTCCCATAGCGAACCTCTTCATTGGAGTGGTGCCTCCCGTGCTACTGTTGGGAGTTCTTTCCACTGTATCACTGTATCGCCCCCGTATGTTTACGCTCGTCGTGTTTAATGTTGTCACATAATTGCCTTGTCTTCGTTTGTGTGGTCCTGCGTAACTAGGTAGTTTGTTTTCGAAAAGATTTCTCTTTGTAGATATAGTTAGTAACTATCAATATTTAGTAACGATTGCCAGCCAGTCAAAAATAATTTTCTTATTTGATCAAAAATTTCACACGTACTAATTTTTTTGTACAAGCCGTTAGTATTTTTTATCGCTAACATCATTCTGAATACGATCACAAGCACCCTGGATGTCTGCACACTAATCACTGCTGTGCATCCAGTAGCATGCTAAAATAATTGTAAATTTTGCTTCAAATTAATTGTAATTGTAAATAAATTTAATTGTAAAATATAATACACAAAAGAAAGTCGTGTTAGTTACGCAATTTATAACTCGAGAACGGCTAGACTGATTTTTATGATCAATGATTTGTTGAATTTGTCTCCGCCTCAAATGGCGGAATTACAAGTAGAACATCTGAAATATTTACAAAAAAAAAATTTTTTTCATGCCTTTCTTAACGGGTTCGAGGCGATACGGAGTTCGCCTCGCCTGGTCAGCTAATAGTTTGTAATAAATTGTTTATATAATTGTAAAAAAAAACATGAGACTGCGCAAATCGTACAAATAAATATTATTATTAGATTTATTAGATATCGCCCTACGTTTATCGCTCTAACTTTTTATATTAATATATAAATATTGGTCCAAAGAGTTCTCTTCGATGTCATGATCATGATCACTTGTTCTAACAGCAAAAATAAAGGTAAATATTGATGAGTGAACGTGCATGTCCTAGGAAACAAGGCCTTTGAAGATATGGAAAGTCCTGTCAATCTGCAAACGTAATGGATTAAAGCCCTCATTGAGGAGAACCTGTGTCCTGAAGTGTAACGTCATATATCATCACATAGCCATAGATGATGATGAAATGTAAAAAGTGTCTCCATTGTGTTTTATAAACATTAAACTATTATTTAAAAGAAAATTAAAAAGCATTGTATTGTGTATTGTCAAAAAAAGAACACTGCATCTTTTTTATATCTTGTGATAGAATATTAACATAATGAGATGCATGCATAACCCTCGAATGCTGTGTAGTTGTGGGTGCTTATTAACAAATAGACGAGGTCGGATAGGCCCGGGCCCCGCGGGACCACCGGTGTTAGTATCAGCAAGTCAAATGGAGCGGGAACGCGCAAGTCATTGTAGGAATGTGCGCCAGTTAAAGCTAGCTATAGCTGAAGATAGCTTGCTATGAATATATGCTATCCATATAAACATTGTTATGATTTTAAAATACTACCTAGATGAAACTTTTCAGAGTTTTAAATTGATTTTTGAAACAAAATCTCTGTGTAATGACATTAGTGCCATATACCCGACATAATTTCAAAATTTGTAATTTACAAATATAATATTTTTAATTATTTAATTGCAGGAATGAGAGCATTAAACATAAATAAAAATACAATCTGCACGTCGCAGTCATATAAATTAAAAACGAAATTATTAGGACATCTATACATGTAATAAAATCGTAAACGAGCCGTGTCTGTCTGTACATTAAAGATATTTGCAAAAAATATTTGTACACGTTGTAGTTATGTTACCGAGGTCACAAAAAATAGTTTTTAGAATTTTTGTCTGTTTGTTTGTACGTTTGTGCACGCTAATCTCTGAAACGGCTTAATCGATTTGAATGCAGTTTTCACTAATGTAATGGAGCATGCTTCCCATAACATTTAGTGTTTGTTTCATTCCAATCGGTTTACAAACAAAAAAGTTAGGCGCTATATGGAACATAAATTCTGTGAATCATCGCTATTCTTTATCGCTATAACAACGCCTTTACGGAGGCGCTAGAGCTCGACAGCGGACCAGCTACTGAATTCATATAAAGCTATGAAAAAAAACATTGGAATACAGACAACTTAATAAGTTTTTTTTTTTTTCAATTGTTCAGTGCCTAATTTTTATCAAACCATTTAAAATAGGTTTAGTGTTCAATAATGGTATAGGTATATACATTGATGGCAACTACAAGAGAGTATCTCTAATTCCCTTGCAATGAATAATATGACGAGTTATTCACGTACAGAAGCAAAATATATATAAATTAGAGGAACATTAAAGAAATCGGAAGAAATACTATTTTAAACTTATTTGTAAAATCTTGAACCCTGAACAATAATAAAGGCTACTTTTTGACTATGCACAAAAGCTTGTCTTTTATTTAATAGTCAAAAATCTTTTTTAGATTTTATCTGCTGTAAAACTAATCAATAAATCTGTATAAGGAATCTGATATTAAGGATTTCATGATTGTGTTTTTGCAAAATAAAAATAAGTAAGTATGTATAAGCAAACATTAACATTAATACAAACGAAAACTCTTTCAAACGCAATAATCGTTTCAATATTCATATTTTATTCGAAACATAGAAAATATTCAGGGAACGAATCCAAACAACTCGACGGCTATTTTATGCCCGCGTGTTAACGGCTAAGAAATATACCTCCGCAACAAATATCGACTAATTAGCATATGTGATAAAGGAACCAGTCAACATGGCATGATATATTAAAATCACGTCTCCGGAACAATTAACAGAAACGAGCGAGTGATCAAATAATAAAAAGTGCCTTTGTCATTACAAACAGCTCGGCCGCGCACAATGTTCTTAGAAGCGATATAACGTCGACAATAATATCGGACATGTTAAACCATTTTCAGCCGGAGTGGACTAGCCAATCGGAATGCTTGAATGCAAATCGCCAAAATGGCGGATTTAATAATCACCTTTGTATTATAATAGAACACTTTGAAAATTATTTATTCGTTGTAATTATTCTTTTGTTTAAAAGTTTACTGTGATTTCAACATTGGACCAATGACAAATGTTTTTTGAGAAATTTGGTTGCAATTAATATGTGCATTAACAAATATTTTCAATTGTATACCTATATTTAATCTTTGTGTACACTAAATAGTCCAGTGAATAGAAGGGGTTACCTTACAAACGGTCCGGTAGTTCTAAATTTTTGATATATTGTCTAGGATGAATAGTAATGTTTAACATGCAAAATGTACAATTCTCCCCCCGCCGCCACCCCCGCCATTTTGAAAAAACCGAAAAAAAAATCGGCACTTTCTTCAGATTTTCGCTTATATCTTCGTTTCGGTGCATTTTAGCTAGAAAAGAGTTCCACACAATGTTGTAGAGAATTAAATTTCCTTTAAGTTTCATTTTAAATTTTGTTACTAGGACTGATAGTTACGGAGATTTGCACTTTAAAAAAAAAATTATAAGTCGCATTTTCCAGAAATTTGTCAAACTTCTAACTTTAGAACGCTGTAATTCAGTTATGGCCTATTCTAGGCAAGTAAAACATGTACATTTTTTTAACCAATCTATATGGAGTGGGGGATAAAAGTTAAAGTTAAAACAACGGAATATTGCTTTATTTGCTATAGTGATGATGACTTTATTCCTGTTACTACATTCTTGGCCAGCACAGAATTTGCAAAGGGCGGACAAGTCTACACATACTTATTACAAAATAAGGTCGCTGTTCGCCCCTCGCAATAATAGAGACATGTTTTGTGTATTATAACAACATTTGCAGACATAAAATGTATGTCGTTAGTTTAATCTAAATCTAAACCTTTTTCTATAATATAAGAACGATTTATAAACCATAGCTGCATTCAGTTTAAATAAAATTACAATTTTTATTTCATGTTATTCAAATTAATAGCATGTGTGTAAGCTATCTTTACATGAAATTGTCGTAGAGATAATATCTAGGTATACATTTAATATGTCATTTACATATAGAAGTAGATAATAAGTATTACAATGTTCAGTAAACAAATCATTTGAATGTGATAGACAATGACTATATATACTTACATATTATATGCACGAGTGTATGTATTCATTTAAAAACAATTTTCCTTAGAAATACGTTAGTCAACCTCAAAAGCACAAAGAGCCGAGACGAGCCGCATCACCTCCAACCTCCGATTGAGAAACCCAATTTGAATAACAATCAATAAATTAATGTACAGCCGTAATTTATTCATATGTAAAGGCTGCGACACACTGCCGGCGGACGAGCACTGAATCCCAATTAAATTTTATAATAAAACGTTTCTTTCGACGCCGCCATTATGCTTTACTTAACGAATCATCATTATCCGCCGTCACAATGCGTCTTTGACTCCTCTGTCGTAAGTCGACTAATCTTTTACAAGTAAAAACGAACGGTGCCGAATGAGTTTCTCGTGTTAAAATAATTAGTGTACAATTGAATGTGTGCCTTCATTTTGACCGCACTAAACGGACACTGTCAACACTAACTAACACTTTCACAAATATCATATAGCAAGATGATAGTTTGTAAGATAAGACAAAGACTCGGTGTTTTTTCAGAATCTGGTGCCTAATATGAACGAATTTCAAAAATAATAACCTAAAAATGTGCAATGTAAAATAACAAGATTTTGTTTTTAATGCAAGAGTGACGGTTAATTTGACAGTAAATGGTTACCGTCGCATATAAACAGAAGCAAAACCAGAAGGGATGGAAATGCGCTTCCAAACCTTAAATGCAAAAGTGAGTTTTTTTATGTTAAGATCGGCACACAGGTTACCAGTCCACTTGATGGCAGGTGGCTACCGTTGCCTATAATACAAGCAACGCCAAAGCTGCTGCAAATGCGCTGCCGATTACAGTAGTATTAAGGACAAGGGATTGGGAAATGGGCTCTGGCATCCCTTACTCACTCACCGAAACACAACAGCACACGTGCTTTTATTTCACGGTGGTCTTCTGTAAGAGGGTAGTTACTGCCGCCAAACGGGCTGCCAAATGACTGCGAATTGCAGTGTGCCCTGCAACTACTTTCCAGATCCAGACCAGAGCCAAATTTGAAAAGTCCATTTTTCAAAGTTGACCCAGCCGGGAATTGAACCCGGGAACCCTAGAACAGAGCGTTAAGGCAAGCACCCTAACCACTCATCCATCGGGCTCGTTATGAAAGAGTTTGGCGACTCCAGCCGCAAAACTCGTTCTGTACTGAATTGACGGGACTGCTGAGGGGGAGTCGCTACTTTGAAATCTCGGAAATATCTATTTAAAAATTAAATAAATTATAATTCAAATTTTTCTTTTGATGAGCCGTCAGATAGTGGATCTTAAAATTTATCTTAAGAATTAGCCATTTAAAATATTGATTATTAAGCAAATCGCACGGTTACAACATCGATATTAGACCGCAAATTAGTAATTTGTTTATATATATAATTAAATATAATTTAAAAAATAATTATGATGATCCCCTTTCATATATTCTGCAGATGATTTGAGTATTTTTTAAATTATGATTATAATGATAATTTAAAAGGAAAACGGTTACAAATAAGTGGATTTTTTTATCATTAGGGGCTGGCGTCGCCTTAACTCGTCAACCGAACATTATGAAATTTTGTATACACGTTGTCAGATATACAGAAAAGGACATAGGGTGCCTTTCATCCAGTAAAATACTATTCCAGAGGGATCATTAAAATTAAAAATAAAACATTACAAAAATATATGATTTAATGTTTTAATAACTAAAAAAACGAGCAGAAAAATCGCGGCCAAAATAGAATCGGGAAATAAGTTCTCTCATCCCTTATCCGCACAGGTACATCTTTTTCACAGTAGTCTTCTGTTAAGAGGTAATTATGACATCCAGTTTATAAGTAAAAAATGCAGTGTGTATTGTCTTAATGTTGACAGTAAAATCTAGAGGTAAAACTAGTCTCGCTGCATTTTGTATTTTTCAATATAACAATCCTTCCCAATCTCCCTGAATGTAAATGCAATGGTAGTCAGAAGCAAGAATGCGAAGGGCGTCAATCTGAAACCGCATCGCCACTTACTCCGTTTTTAGAATATGAAAAGGAAAATATTTAAATTGTCCCCGGGACATAAATAGCAGCTCGTTAATTACGTTCTGTAATCACATTTCGCCAAATGCGTTACGACACACATGTCCCGTACCTTCGCCGTTCTAAATTTGAATATATCATTTAGACCGAACAGACAGACACGCTCCCTGCAACGAATGGAATCGAAAATAATTTATGAAACCCTCTGTTTAGATGCGTTTCTTTTAATATTATTAAAATAACCGATAAGTAACGATCATAACGTTGTTGTCACAGTTGTAAACGTGTTCATAAAGTTTATTGAAAAATAATCTATGGTGCAATGTAAAGACACAAATTAAAAATAGCTAAATAATATTGTAGCTTCAAATATTATTGTAGACTTGGATAAAATGGCAATTAAGAGACAAAGACATTTTATTTTCTAAAACTTTTTTTTTTAATGTTAAGATCGGCAGACAGGCTGACGGCTACCGTCGCATATGTGCAATGTAAAATCTCTCGATTTTGTTTTTAATGCAAGAGTGACGGTTAATTTGACAGTAAATGGTCGCATATAAACAGAAGCAAAACCAGAAGGGATGGAAATGCGCTTCCAAACCTTAAATGCAAAAGTGAGTTTTTTTATGTTAAGATCGGCACACAGGTTACCAGTCCACTTGATGGCAGGTGGCTACCGTTGCCTATAATACAAGCAACGCCAAAGCTGCTGCAAGTGCGCTGCCGACTACAGTAGGATTAAGGATAAGGGATTGAATAGGAAAATGGGCTCTGGTATCTCTTACTCACTTACTGAAACACAACAGCACACGTACTGTTATTTCACGGTGGTCTTCTGTAAGGGGGTGGTTACTGCCGCCAGACAGGCTGCCCAAAAGACTACAAAAAGCAGTGTGCCCTTTCACAACTATTCAGATCCAGACCAGAGCCAAATTTGAAAGTTCATTGCCGGGAATCGAAACGGGGAACCCTAGAACAGAACGTTAAGGCAAGCACCCTAACCACTCATCCAACGGGCTCGTCAACTGCTAAAAACTACAAACAACTAGCTGCATTTTTGATAATTAAAAATGTTGAAAATCCAAATGTTAAAACCCTATAGAAATAATGTAAGATTTAAACGCATATTAAAAAGTTTTAATATTTGAATTAGATTTAAATTTGATTGAATAGTTGCGCAGAAGCATTGAGATTGTGCCGATTTGCGTGCGGTCACGACCGCCCCAAGCGCAACTATAGGAATTCTTCTTGACTGATCTGCATTTTAGACATCGTTATGACATAATCGTCTTCGTGTCCTAGCAGTGGATCTTAGATTACGGGAAATTTAAAACAAAATGTTTGCTTCAAAATTAGCAAAAAGTCTACAAACAAGATTCTGAAAGGAAAGAGTGGTTAAATAAAAAAATAAACATGATTTATAGTGCGACGTTAAAATTAGGATCTTTATAGTGGCCTTTGCGTGTCTAAACCTGTGCCCCGAGGAGAACAGTAGCAATGATCGCGGCTCCAAATTACTGCCTGTCAGTTGTACCTCAATCAAACCAAGCAATTGTGATATGCTCGATCTATCTCGATCGCCTCTGATCTAATCGTGGGAAAGTGATCGATTTTTTTTTAATCGCATTGCGAATAAAGATAATTGTACAGAAAATGTTTCAGTCCACTTGAATACAATGTAGTGAGTGGCTGGGCACACTGCGTTTCGCAGTCATAGATTGGACTTACTTACAGAAGAGTCATCATCATCATCACAGCCATAGGACGTTCTCTGCTGGACATAGGCCTCCCCACAATTTCCCAAAAGGACCGGTCAGAAGCAGTCTGGATCCAACGTTGGAATATCCTGAAAAAACAGCTCATGTATTTCAGTTAGTGAGTAAGGGATACCAGAGCCCATTTTACTTATACTCTCCCTATCTCTTATCCTACACAAGGTGTGATTTCACCCCCCGTTTAATTTAAGTTGACAAAGGCGTACGGCTGGTAACCATCCTCACCATGTCGAAATCCCTATAATTCGGACCAAGCGCTTTAAAACATCTTTTATAATGCGCACTGCTAAGGATTGGAACTCCCTGCTGGCGTCTGTATTTCAGAGCTCATACAACCCAAATCTTTTCAAGGTTTGAGTGAATAATAGGTTCTGGGTGAGCTCGCTCCATCGTCGGCCTCATTTTTCCTACATGGATAGATGCTGACCAAGAGCAAACCCATATTTAATAAAAAAAAAGGCTTAATGAAAGGCATGCACATTTCAGCTCATGTTTTGCAGTTATTAAGTAAAGGATACCAAATCCCATTTTACTTATAATCTCCATATCCCTTATCCTTCACAAGCTGTGTCCCGCGGTTTCACCCCCAGTTTAAGTTGACAATTCAGCTCTTCTAGGTTAATGCTAGTTTGTCGTCGAGCGGCCTTGGCCCCAGACGCAACGATACTTATTACTTCGTTCCTTGGAACGCTTTTTCACAAGATATCCTAATAAAATTAAGAACAGCTGCGAAATTCTTTGCCTTTGCCTATTTCTTGAAACAAGCAGTCTATATACATATAACAAAATCGTAAACGAGCCATGTCTGTACATTAAATATTTTTTCAAAAAAAAAAAAAAAAAAAAAAAAAAAACAATTTGTGCACGTTGTACTTGTTACCGAGGTCAAAAAATTAGGTTTTATAATTTTTGTTTGTTTGTCTGTACGTCTGTTTGTCAGTGGATTTGTGCACGCTAACCTCGGAAACGGCTTAACCGATTTGAATAAGATTTTCACTGATGTATTGCAGCAAGCTTCCCGTAACATTTAGTGTTTGTTTCATTCCAATCTGTTTATAAACAATAAAGTTACGCGCTACATCGAATACTGCGCGTACGAAGTAGCGGGATCAGCTTGTATATTATAAAGAGAAAAGATTTGTATGTATATATGTATTTTTGTATGTTTGTAATGAATAAGGTCAAAAACTACTGGACCGTTTTTAAAAATTCTTTCACCTATAAAAAGCTACATTATCAGCGAGTAACATAGGCTACTCACCCTCCCCCCCATATTCCCTCTTTACCCCTCCTCCATACAATTGTATACTTGTAATGAATAAACTCAAAGACCACGATTTTAATAATTATTTCACCTATAGAAAGCTACATTATCAACGAGTAATATTTTATAAAGAGACGCGGACGAAGTCGCTTGCAACAACTAGTATTTAATGTGGTCATAAGAGTGAAATTCTTTATTAACACCTATTATTTATTTTGACATTAGATAGGTATTTTGAATTAAAATTATAATTAATATATACCTACATGAAATTAATATAAATTTATTCTCTTTTAGATTTGTTTAGTTAATCGTTAGATATTATTATGGTATAAAAAGCAATTCAGATCCAGTAAAATTCTCACGGCCAACGCGTAAGAAACAAGAATGCACGCTAGCCGACTATAGCCGGGCTATACTTAGTTCTACGTAAACGATCTCGATTCTTAGAACAATGATGTACCTATAGAGAGGCCTCAATCATATGCTTTAAATTATACACACAGAGACAGATATAAATAAATGGATGTAGGATTATATACCGTTTTGTTACAGGCACCTAAGTATAACAAACTCACTGCCCGCTTGTTACACCATTATACCGGCGCTATAATACAACAAACTGTAATTTTATCACAACAAATTAAGGATACCACTAAAGGGTCCAGCTACACTAAAGTATACACAACAGTATACCCAGTAAGTATACACAGTATATACACATTATAAAGTAAAGTCGCTGTTCGCCATTGTCTGTTCCTCCGCTCAGTCCTTCTATACTACCCAAAAGATTTTAATACGGTTTTCACTACTGGAAAGAGAGATAAGCGAGGAAGCTTTCTGTGTACTTACAATTTGCAAAAAAAAATTGCATGGCTAGTTTTAAATAATAATAGATAAATAAATTTTATTACCAATTTTCTTAAGAAAAAACTATTTTCATTTCTTTATTTGTAATCATTGTTGTTTATTGAAGTGTTGAGTTTGTTTGTTTATTTCACGCCTTTTCGATCAGATTAATAAATTTATTCCAATTCAGTAATTTTTGTATAACTAGCTGGTGCCCGCCGACTTCGTCTGCATTGAAAAAAGAAACACCTGAGAGACGGCAGTGGCGCCCAATTTTTTATATTTTAGATGATCCCTCGGGAATCTAAGATTTTTTCAGGATAAAAAGTATCTTATATGTTAATCTAGGTAATAAAGCTATCTGTGCGCCAAAATTTCATCCAAATTTATTCAGTAATTTTTACGTGAAAGAGTAACAAACATCCATCAAACCTCACAAACTTTTAATGTTATTAGGATTTACATAATAATTGAATTTATCACTTCTTTTAATCACCTAATTCTAATCTTTATTGTCTTTTAGCTATTGTGTTAGTTATTGTGATAGCTTCACTGCCCTGATATGCCACAAAGTAAAGCCACAAGTAAAGTTAGTGTAAATCCACTGTAAATCTCAGGGTGAATAAATTATTTTGTAAGTAATTTCTGTTGTTACATCTTAATTAAAAGCAAATCCCCAATTAATTGAATAAACTATTCTTTGAATCATTCTATACAGTTATTTTAAAAAATCGTCATTTATTATTATAGCCTTATAAGATGGGAGTTTTTTTTATTTATTATTTCCGCTGAATTAAAATTATACGGTATGTTTTTCTAAATATTATTAGCGGTCCCTACTGTTTAATAGTAGACGATTTGATTATAAATTACGACAATTAAGATACTCGTTCGAGACACGCGCTGTTGAGGGGGTTGCGCTGATGCACGCACGCACATCTTTTTGCTACTAAGTGTTAAAAAGAATAAAAATCGTACTATGACTTGTCAAAGAGCTTGAAGACGTGATGCATGTGATATATTTTATTTTTATAGGAGATCGGCAGAATTATAAATAAATGAAAATTTCGTTCTCGAAATAAAACACCATTACTTCGTATCAAAAAGATTAAATACCTATATAAAATATGTAAAAAGGGCATGGGGAAAATTTTTCTACAAAAATATTGATCCTGATCGCCGTAATCAGGATGGCCATGGCGTAGCTAAATAGCCTTGAAAAGTTGGCGATAGACTGAGCGATTTAGTACCACGTAGTGCTAAATGTCACATTACGGATTCTTTCGTCTTGCCCGATCTATACATTTGAAAATTTTGGCTTCGTATTTAAAAAATCGTCAAGGTAAAACATTTAATTAATTGTCATAGTAACTATTTGATTTAAAATTACCACGAATATATTTTGCGAAACACCTTTTTATTTATCTTGTAACAGTATTGACGCCACACCGAAGCTTTTCAATTTAATTACGGCAATTACAGAAGTTTGAAATGAAAGTAATTATTTCCTGAGTTCAAGTTGGCATTCACATTTCTAGCATCAAAATAGTAATTTATGTATCCCGTTTATAATATCCAAGATTATTAAAATGATGCTGGGAGGAACGGTAGCGGGTAATTAGAGGATAGCGGGGCAGGTCGCGCGATAACTAGCAGTAAATGCGGTAATGACGAGAAATCGCGCGCAAGCGACGACGCCATTTTGAAATGATTCGTGTGGCTCATGCCGCACTTCAAATATGGCGGGTTACGCAAAATTAATAATCAAGTATTATTTATGACAGGAATACAACTTTATATTGCCTTTTTGGCTTTTATAAGAGTTTAGTAGAGTGAGTGATAGGTACCTACCTAAATTCATTTATAGAAAAACTTCCACACGTGAATAGATTTTAATATGCTAATTTAATTTAAATTTTAATCTAACTACTATAGATAGACCGCCGCCCGCACCTCTCTCGGTCCCCTTTGTCGTCATACCCCCGCGCCCCTGTACCGCGAGGCGAGGACTTATTTAAACGGTCTTACTCTAACTATAAGTTGGTAACATTTATCTATATAAACTCGTATGGGATTTTAGAAATTTGATTTTGTTCGAATAGTTTTAATCTATGTTTTATAATGAAATGTGGGCGTTTCTTACACTTTTAATGACCAGTTTCCATCATAAATACTTAGCAGAACTAGTTGGACTAACCCTATCACACGAGGCAAAGGCGATTTCCATTGTTATTTGGTTCATTTTTCACTATAGTTTTCATTTTCAGTACTAAAGGCTGTATTTTATTTTCAAAAAAAAACTAGAAATCCCTACGAAAATTACTTATCTAACACAAGGTATCAAAAAAGGATGTCTTTTTAAAAGTCATATTATTGACATATGCTGCGAAAAGTATTGTTGATACAGACAATAATGGAGTAAGTAAGTTATAGTAAGTACCTACCTATTCATCTTTACCCACAAAAAAGTTGGCAAGGTTATACTCGTATGTCTAATAATAGCAGTAATGTTAAAACGTAATATAAACAGTTGTTTAAAATCGTAATCAGCATTAAAATTTACTTTATTTAAAAATAATAAAAGAGGTTTAAGACAAAAAGTTTATGATTGAACGATTAATCACTTGGATTGCGCATAAGACATCAGTAACGCCGCACGTTTTATATAATGCAGGCTACTTGAAAAGAGCACAGACTATTCAAAGAGTTTTTGTCAAGTTTATTTCATAATTCATTTTCATTGTGTCGCTTAATTGATTATATTTAATGTGACCGCGACTTTTGACGGTTTTGTTTTGTGCATTTAAGTCACAATCATTTATATGTAGCGCGTGTATTCAATACGAAATTAAACGGCAATTTACCGTTCGTTCTGAGAAAAAAATGTCAAAGGAAATTTACCACAATTACTGCATGTAATGTGTGTTTGGGGTTTTTATTGTATGAAAAATGTTTATGTAAAGGGAAAAATTACAATATTATGATATTATAATATTACCTTGATGTTTGGCGATTTCATTAAGACGACGCCAGCCCCTAATGATAAAAAAATCCATAAAATAAAAATTATAAAAAATCCCCTAATGATAAAAAATGTAACCGTGTCCCTTTTACATTATCATAATAATTATAATTTAAAAAATTCTCAAATCATCTGAAGGATATATGAAAGGGGATCATCATAATTATTTTTTAAATTATATTTAATTATATATAAAAAAAAATTACTAAGTTGCGGTCTAATATCGATGTTGTAACCGTGCGATTTGCTTTAATCAATATTTTAAATAGCTAATTCTTAAGATAAATTTTAAGATCCACTATCTGAAGTCTCATCAAAAGAAAAATTTGAATTATACTTTATTTAATTTTTAAATAGATATTTCCGAGATTTGAAAGTACGGCGGGTAGCGACTCCCCCTCAGCAGTTCCGTCAATTCAGTGCCGGACGAGTTTTGCGGCTGGAGTCGCCTTAATCAAGGAAGCTGCTTCACGAATGAGGGAGCGAGTGTTCATACCAAACCACTCTCTTAAATTTCTCTGCCTTTCTCCTGCCTCTGCTACGTTTGCCCTGTATTTTTCCTTGCACAACTGATGAAGAATACGGTCTCTTTCGGCCCTTATTACGTGCCCGAAATATTGCAGCTTCCTCTCCTTAGTACTCTCATTCTCTTTCTCATCCGAAGCAAATACATTATATACACTGCATATTATTATTCGCAGATAAAAATTAAACAATGAAAAGTTACGTTAAATTCTTTTGTCATATTTGTATAAGAACAATACCTATTTTTTTTAGTTGACCATGCCTGTACAGGGCAGCGAATTTTTCCGTTCACTAGAACAAGGTCTATCTATAATTATGTATTAAGAAGTACCAGGGATGCGTAAATAAGCAAATAACATATAACCGCAATTCAACAGTCGTTGGAGTCTTCTTCAAATCGTTTTAAATTCGCTACATAATCACAAAATATAACAATATTCCAATAAATATTATTATCTAATAATCATTAAGACTATCATAATTCAATAAAACCTTTTTTTTAATGACTTTAACAATATACTACCTAAGTAAGTATATACATTTATCGTATAGTGATTAGCATATTAAAACTTGCTCTTAAATTAAAGTTAGGTATTTGCTATGCCTTAAATGATGTACCAGGACCTTATCTTGGTGGAGGGGCTTAACCACATCACTGTTTTCTGTGGTTAAGCCCCTCCACCACCTCGATAATCAGAGCGTTTGCAGGGGCCGGCGAGATCATCGGCCTTCGCTTGGCTGATCGGATTGTCGCTTTTCCGCAGAGTTGTCGTTGTTCCGCAGAAAAGAGGTTATGGAATGCTTCAGGAGTGAAGCCCATCGCTGACTGCCCGCTGCGAGTGGTGAAAATAGGCGGTTTGTGCCGCTTCGCCCGGGGGCGACAGACATAGGGTCGTCCGCCGTCCATATAACACCGGACAACGAGGAGACATGCTGTGTGTTTCCGACACGTCTCTCCACGCCGCGCCTAATCGAGATGGAGCCCGCAAGCGTAAGTGGGGGGAAAAGGTTCCGTGTCCAAACGATCTCTGAACCCCGCCCATAGACGGCGCGAGAAAACATCGTGGGTTTTTAGTGGGTAGAAGGCCCGCGTACTCCACCAATCTCCCCATGGTCGGTGGGGATCTGGTTCGCAAATTTTCCCACGCAAAAATATTAGATATATATGCTGCACAAAGACGATTTTTGACTTATAAAGTCCGATAAAGATAATCAAATATTGATTTTATTCGTTATTTAATGATATTTTAGTGTTCAACCAGATAAATAAATGTTTAGAATTCTTTTGAGTGTAAGATATGACATCAAAGCGAATGAGTAGCACCCGGTAACAACGCGGCCGGTGTGTTTATAAACAACGGAATTAACACGTGCCACGATCATTCTGCTGATTAATTGGACTAAGAAGTTTCATTTTTTTTTAAACACTGCAATAACCTCTTTTTTTAATTTTTGATTTTTTTGACAAAACTTTAGATTCTTTTGACATGGGTAATTTTTAACCCTTTTGATAAAATTTAAGGCATTTTGGTGCATTTTTTAAGACGTTAATTTGTCGTTTAAAAATATGCTCGTGCCACATCTCTATAGTGTCCATGATATTCGTCAACCTTTAAAAAGAAGTGAAACCTGATGATGAAGATATAATGCAGATGAAATCTCACTTCACTTCAGCATTGAATGTGGTCCATCCTGTGGTAGGTGGGTATCGCAGTCTATAAATACATATGTATATGCAACGCTATACAAGTGCGCCACCATGCTTGATATAGGATAAAAGATAAGGGAGGGGATAGAAAAATACACTTTTTAAAATAATCTCAAAGTAATAATCACTTTAATCAAATTTAAAACTAGCTAAAAATGAATGTACAATATGTATGCTATATACAGTTAAGTTAAGTAATAACAAGCTCTTTACTTAATTAAGAAAAAGAGGGGTGAATATTCCCAAAGCAATACTTATACCCCATATTTGTACATCTCTTCATAGTTTAAGCTATTAGACAATAGATAACGGGATGCTCTCAGCAGGAGCCTGGTCAAAATTCCCGACCATTGCCATGTGTGAATCGATCAACGGATTCACTAATATTGATACTTGCCCAACTTATCTTTTTTTTATGTAATATATATTAAATATATGTTTACCCATATTACAACATACTTAAAATGTAGGTATACCTCTACCTACCTACTTATAGTTAAAGGCGAAGTGTATAGACAAAAAACTGTCGATTCGCTTGTTTAGTGCGAAATTAATACATGAGAATCGACCAACAACTCAGTTTGATACTTTAAAAAACACATTAAAATCTATATCTATACATATTATAACATAAAGTGGCTGTCCAGATTTTAATACGATTCTCACTGATGGAAAGAGGATAAACGGGAAAGGTTTGCGTATTTATTTTCCAGAAAAAATGCATCCGTGCATAGCCGGGGGCGAGTAGCTAGTAATTTTATAAATTCAATTGATTGTGAATTTGTTCAACAAAATCATTGTTCTACATCTGAAGTCATGAAAAACAAATAAATTTGATCGGTGATATGAAGTTTAAAAATGTCAAATTAATCATGTGCACTAAATTAATCTCTAGCTATCTATTCCAAACCAATTATATATAATTAAATTTTTTAATTAAATTAAATATATATACCAATTCTCAAGACTTGTTCGGTAGTGTGTAATGATAACTGGCAATCGGAAAGTACCCGTCGCGTCGTCCTTCTACGAAACAAACAAAAAAGTCGCCAGGACTTGTAAAAAAAAAATAGCATGCAATTTAAATTGAGAACGTTCGAATTTGCGTTCTTCTTCCTCTATTGTAGCACTTGCATTCTCATGATTAACTTTCAACTGCAGATCTCTTTTCTCATTAGACTCAGAAGACCACCATGTGCACTTCAACCGATATCCTTCCACTGTCATTTGACCTTATGGCTATCAACATAAACAACGTGAAAGAATATATACATATATATGACGCTATGATATATTTCTTTGTAATTATTTTTTTTAATATCGAAACATATATATATAAGAAAAACGTGTTAGTTACGTGTCGTAATTTATAACTTGACAACGGCTTGACCGATTTTTATTATCTTTGATTGGTTGAAATTATCTCCTCCTTATAACAGAATAACTATTAAAAAAAATTGTGAATAAAATTCGTTTTTTCATACATTTTGTATCGAACGAATTTTTGTTCTGAAGCGGTAAGAAGTTGCTTATCGTCGTTGTCAAACCAAAATCTGCTAAGTATGTGCTAAAAGCACTTTTCAGATTTTGACAAAAAGTTTTCCTGAAAAAATTACATGAAGGTTTATGTAAAAATATAGTATTTTATCAGAAACTTATTGTTGTTATACGTAAACTTATGATATTTTAAAATGAAAGTTATTATAATTTATTATAATAACTTTCATTTTATAAAAATAATAAATAATATAATTTATAAAATTAAAATAATAAATAATATAATTTATTTATTATTTTAATAGAGTAAATTTTTAACGTATCAGACTCTGCTCCACATAGCATATTTTATTAAGAGGTCGTAATTCGATAAATAGTGCTCAAAACTACTTACTTACAATTTTTTTTATACTATAGATGAGGCAGTTTTTTTCTATATGATAGATGAGACATTTACCTACTCACTAAGGTTGAATGTTGAAATCTCAAATACCTATAGCAGATTTTAATTTGACATCTACGATATATAATAATTATGTTCTTGTCTCTTTAAAAGTATCTATTGTTTACTTTTTACACTGAGAATAT
Organism: Bembecia ichneumoniformis; assembly: GCA_910589475.2. Classification (NCBI taxonomy): domain Eukaryota; kingdom Metazoa; phylum Arthropoda; class Insecta; order Lepidoptera; family Sesiidae; genus Bembecia; species Bembecia ichneumoniformis. The sequence goes on along the minus strand of OU342538.1, from coordinate 6,714,602 downwards.
TAAAAAAAAAATATTGACAACGAAGTTATGTATGATTTAGATCAAAATTCTTACTCAATTTAAAAAAGAGATACCTACTCAATCATATTTGTCATTTTTGAGATGTTTTTAATCTTACTTGATTTCATTTTTAATTATTTTTTATTTCTATTAGCGACCTTCGCCACCTTCTAGAAGGTTTTTAATGATCATTTTCATAATAGGTATGTGTCGACTTTTCTTACCTTCTTTACCCTTCTCAGAAATTCTTTAAAATTGGTGGAAATCACAACCGGGATTCATCACGTCTTTAAAAAGAACCATGTATTTGGACATTACAAATGACCATAATGAATATTGTGCATGTTTCACTTTACAAAAAAAAAGCTAAATACATTCTCAACACATGTCTTTGACATGCTGTCAAAAAGATTTTATGGCATTTCGTTTCTAATTAAAAGGCTGCTCCTATTCAAACAGATCCTATCTCATTGGGCATACTTTTTTTCAAATCCTCTAGTCATAAATAATATTATAGGTACTTATTCATAAATAGTCGATATTGTCATTTGAGAAACAATCCCTCCGTATTCTAAGTAAATGGCGTGTAAAAATCGGCGGTAATTTTCAACGCTACAATGAGTTTTGGTGAAATTGGAACCGAAATTTGTATGCAATAGAATCGATTTTTTACTATTTACGTAGTCTTGACGAATCCATCAATATAGTAGGCGGCCTCTTTGTTGTGTGGTGTGTCAATATTTTAGTACGATACCGGCTTCGCCAACACCATGCCTGTGTATCATTCTTGTCAGCAAATACTTCCCTATTATAATATATTAATCTACACATATAGGCTATATATAACATATACCTATAACATCGGCAACAACTTATGATATACCTAATTTTTAAATAGATAAATATAAGCCCTTTTAGCTATCCTACCTTCATATGCATCTACAATATTAATTTTATATCCTTACATAATGTAAACTCTCCACATTGTAAATGTATGGGAAAGGTTTAGGAGAGGCCTATGGCGCAGAGGCGACTACTACTAATAACTTATAAAGTACAAATTAAAAAAAACTTATAAATATATACCTAATACCTACATAATCATACATGTAATCATAAAAATACATAATATCTAAACTATTATAACCTATATTATTTTATGTCAAGTTTGAACTGTAGTAGAAAATAAAGGCTATTTTTATTTTATTTTACATAGTGTAAACTAGCTGAGCCCGCAACTATTCTCATTTCTGTTAGAATTTCTGATCGCATAATAACCACGAGCATTAGGCTCTAGTTGAACGACATTGAGTTTTCTTACAAGGTACCTACAATCATGGACATATTTAGAGGAACCCCAAAAAAGAGGGCAAATTAATTTATTGGTCTATTCCCAATATGTCCCACAAGAAATGTCCAATTTGGGATGTTTTACGCGTGGTATTCGGTATAGCTCGCACCTTTTTTGTTTGTAAACCGATTGGAATGAAACAAACACTAAATGTTATGGGAGGCTTGTTACTATACATCTATGAAAACCGCATTTAAATCGGTTAAGCTGTTTCTAAAATTAGCGTACACAAACGCACAGACAAACAGACAAATATTAAAAAAATTTTTTTTTATGTCGGTTGCATATCTACACGTGTACAAAATCGTTTTTTGAAAGAATATTTAATGTGCAGACGCGGTTCGTTTACCATTTTATTATATGTATACATAGATATATGTAGATATATAAATGAAAAATTCGATACATTTTAAAATTTTATTACAAAAGAGGAAAAAATGCAACGTAAACCGCGAAAAAAAATTATCTATGTTATGTTAAAAAAAACGTTTATGGACCTAATGTAGTGTCAGTGAAGGGTGGCACAAAGTCGGTTTAAGCGTTTTCAATCCAGGAATTTTAATGTCAAAGATGCACCTCGCACTGGTCGCCCTGTTAAAGATAAAATGGACGCCATTTTTTTAAAAAGTTGAGCAAAATCGGCATATCAGCAGTTACGACATAGCTGAAGAACTGGGAATTGACCACAAAACAGTTTTGATCAATTTGAAAAAAGCTAGCTACACAAAAAGCTCGATATTTGGGTGCCACCGAGCTCACTGAAAGAAACCTTTTGAATCGTGTACTCATTTGGGATTCTTACGTAATGAAACCAAACCGTTTTTGAAGAGATTGATAACTGGTGATGAAAATTGAATCACGTACGACAAGAACGTGCGAAAAAGGTCGTGGTCAAAGGTCGGTCAGGCTTCACAGACTGTGCCAAAACCCTGGTTAACTCGCAATAAGGTGATGCTATGTGTATCGTGGGATTGGAAGGGCATTGTTCATTATGAGCTTTTATCGCCGCCCAGAACCTTCGCTTCGGATCTCTACTGCCAACAACTGATGAGATCAATAGAAAGGGTGTGGTCTTTCATCACAACGCCAGACCACACACATGTTTAGCCAGTCAGCAAAAAATACCAGAGATTGGCTGGGAGGTGTTAATGCATCCGCCATATTGCCTTGATCTTGCATCTTCAGATTTCCACTGTTGGTCTCTTCAGAATTCTTTAAGCATCAAGAAAGGACAGCCAAAACTATTTCTCGCATTTTTTTTGATAAGAAGTTTCTACAGCAACGGGATCATGTCACTACCTATACAAGATGGCAAAAATTCATGGAACATAATAGCACATAAATACTGTAATTAAATGTAAATAAACTTTGAAAAAAAAATGTGTTGAATTTTCATATAAAATGCGAAGAAACTTTTTCCGCAACCTATTATAAATCTCGTCAACTTCCGTTATTATAGTTGACGTTATTTATAGTTATGAATTAAATAAATAGTTCGCATTATTTATCTACTTCATAACTATAAATAACGTCATATCATATATGTACTTTAAAAACGAAAATAGTTTTATTACCTAATATCATTGGCAATTCAATTTTCGCTTTACGTCTTACTAACTAAAATACTGTAACTAAAATATTGTAATATTTATAACCTGTTCAACTTCCGATTTAACTAAATCAGTATGAAGCTATAGCAAAAACAAATAAACAGTTAAACTTATACAAGCGTGTTATATACTTTTCAGAATCCGTAAAATAGCTTAAATGCTCGCATAATATGTACGTGTATTAGGCGTGGGCAATAAATGATTATTTTATTGAGCGTAACCGGTGGCTATAAGCAAGTGTCGTAAAATTTGTCAAAGACGTTGCAGTCACCGAACTTGAATAGACGCAGTAAAATCAAGCTTTTACCTTTTTATATCCAATACAAATCTATACTGAATAATACCTTCTTGAGACTGTGAAAACCTTTCGCAATCCAAAGGCCCGACAGTGAAGTAAGACATTAGACTTTCTAACAGAATTCTGGAAGGCTTTATGATCAATGTTTCTTGGTAAAACAACGCTTAACTGCCCAAATCACCTATGTATACCAATTGAGCAAATCATGTTCGGCCACGAAAATATTTAATATAGATTTTTGATTTATTTTTAAAGGATTACCGGATACTAAAAAGCATAAGCGACTCTTTTTACCTGAATACTACAAAAACATTTTTTTATATGTTTTTAATAAATGAAAAAAATACAGACTGCAATAAGAGTCATAAAATCGATATAATAAGGTGGCTAATTTTAATTAAAAAGAATAAAGGAAAGGTGAAACGCTGTTTATAAACTCTGTTCGTTGATTTTTTATTTGTAAAAGTGGGTACCTAAGCTATAGTAAAAGGATATTTAATTATTATTGATCTAATTAAAAGATATATGTACTCGTAATTACTATAGCTTTCTTTTCCAATAATATTATGTTCCGTGTGTGTGAAATAAATCGTTGCATTGCATGATTAGTGCAAAGCAAGTGCAAAGTCACACTTTGTTAAGGTTATTTAATAAATATTTTAAATTAATAAAGATTGAAATAGATTTAAAAGATTGAAATCCATTTCAAGATATATTACATAACTAGCTGAGCCCGCAACTTCGTACGCGTGGTATTCTGAATAACGTGTAACTTTTTTGTTTGTAAACCGATTGGAATGATACAAACACTAAATGTCACGGGAAGCTTGCTACAATACAACATTGAAAACTGTATTCAAATCAGTTAAGTAGTTTCTGAGATTAGCGTGCACAAACGCAGAAACAAACAGACAAAAATTCTAAAAACTATTTTTTTGATCCCGCTAACATAAGTACAATGTGTATAAATTGTTTTTTTGAAAGAATATTTAATGTACAGACACGGTTCGTTTACGATTTTATTATACATTTGTTCCAATTAATGATAAAAATTATTATGAAGAGGTAAAGTTTGTATGTAAGTTGGGATATAGGAAGTAATCTCAACCATTGATTTTAATGAAGATAGCTTATCCTGGATATGTCCTTATTCAGTAACTATTTTTTAATTTATGACTATTTCTTATTTAGGCCTGTTACATTGATGGCTAATGTATGAAAATGTTTTATTTCCACTTAAATAAAAATATACGAACGAATAAATCCAAAAAATATTGATATTTGGTGTCATAACTTAATACTTAACCAGCTTAATACTATTAATACTACGTATTAATTGAAATATGTATATACAGAATTTGCAGATCCACCTTTAATCCAACCACCTCGAAGAAAAAATACACCTGTCTTGTAAGACATTACCTCGACTCATCTGTTTTATTTCCTTCCACATTTAGTGCCTAAGGAAAACCACCCTATCTTGAACCGTTGCTTAACAGTGCTTCCTATCTCTGACGTCTTTTCACCAAATGAACAGGGGAGGGACGGAAGGTCCGTTTATATTGTGTGCGTTAAATACAGTGTTTTACTACTAGTAAATAATTAAACCACCTAATTTGATGCGCCTGAAGTTGCTAAACGAGTATACATTATGTAGGGTACCCTCAATTGAAGTACTTTTGTAACTGACGCAGGAAAATCGGCTAAAATGAATCCCCATTTCCCTGAGAACTCTCTGTATTCTCCTATTAGATATTTTCCCAGAAAAAAAAATTATATCGTCGAATCCACCTCGGATGAGCAGTGTTCGATAAGCTCCGAAACATCTTCTCGTCCAAAATTCTTCTATGCCTTAAAACAAATCTTTTCGACCAATGACCAGTGATGACATATGGCGCTGAAACGTGGCCTCGTAAGAAAGCTCAACGTCGCTCAACGAGCTATGAAGAGGCTATGCTCGGGGTTACACTACAAGATCGAATCAGGAATGAGGAGATCCGTAAACAAACGAACCGGATTACCGACATAACCCGGTGAAGTAGTAAGTAGAAGTGGCAGTGGGCAGGACACATAGTACGGAGAACCGACGTCCGTTGGGCCGGAAGGTTCTCGAATGGAGGCCACGGACCGGCAAGCGCAGCGTAGGACGCCCTCGCTTCAAGGTGGACAGATGACCTGATAAGGGCTGCGGGTCGACGGTGAATCCAGGCTGCTTCTGAACGGTCTTTTTGGAAAATTAGGGCAGTCCTTTGTCTAGCAGTGGACGTCCTACGGCTGAGAAGATCAGATATTTTACCCCGAAAATGGCCAACACAGGCTATATGCGATAGATATGGCAATGCCATCAGGTTAGCCCACTGCTGATTGCCAGGACTTCTCATTTCTTTTAGCATTGCTAGTCTTTTCGAATGAGAGTTAGGTGATAATTATTTCTAATCTATACGTGAAATTGGGAAATCGAAATAGTAAAGAATCAGTGTATGCCCTGCCGATAGTGCCGATTAAAGTCCTAATAGGCAATCACAGCTTATTGAGAACTTTTAATTTCAAATAAAACTTTAGAAAATGACTTAGTTTCAGATACTGTCACATTATATTAGGTATAAGTACCTACAAGACATTGTACATACCTTATATACCTAACGTGTAGTGGAAATGATTACAACAAGCTGCAATAGTCTGTGTCTGGTGTCTGCCATATTTGAACAATTATTATGCTCAAGCTAATTAAGATAATAAAATTTAGCTATGTAATTTTAAAATTAAAAACAAAAGAAAATGATGACATGATTTCATATTAATGTTAATATGTACTTACTTATCAATGAATTAATTTAATTATTAAGAAAATAATGTACTTAGACTAGTATTTATAATGCGATAACCAATAATTTGATATGTGGACAGTATCGATCACAATTCTTGAGCTATCAAATGTCGTGGCGAGTAAGGAGTCTCAAGGCAGGAAACCTGACAAATGCTAGTGCGATCTGATCATTAAGAATAAATAAAGAAAGAAAGAAATATATTCAATTCAACACTGACAATTAGATAATTTCTTTTACCTTAATCGTAACATTATTTTCTAAATAGCCTACAATTTTTAAACATACTAAGCATTTTGATCTAAAGCTGTATTAGTAGTACAGTGCGAAGCAGGACAATTAGGTTAGCTGCTCCGTGAGGACAATACCTACACTAGTATTATTTAAATAGTTGGTAATAGACCAGAAAGACATGACTTCGTTAGAAAGGTAATCACATTTATCTCTTCTTAATCACATGCCGAATTTTAATCATTTGTTGGGTGTTATTTAAGTTATAGATAAGAAAGAAAGTTAAAATAAAAATAAGCTCACATCGAAGCCCTTTTTTATCATGTTCCATAATAAACCTAGTCAAGGGTCTACCTTGTTGAAAGGAGAAATAGAAGATTTAAAAGAAATTAGAATCTCAATAGTGAGAAATGAGGAAAAACAAGATATAATATCACTTCTTATGTAACCCTGAAGTCTATCTGGAATTCCTAATAACCAGACTAATAGGTTAATAAAATAAAAGTTTCTGTATCTAATTTCAAAATAACTGATTTTTACTAAATGTAGATATCAAAGTAATACATATACGGTTCCTTTTTTTTAAACTTACAGCAAAAAACCAATTTATTTATTTATTTTTTGTCTCTATTTTTCCCACTAATCTCCGAAACGGCTGGATCGATTTTGACGGGAGTTTTACTGGCAGACAGCTGATATTATAAGGAGTAACTTAGGCTACTTTTATTTTAGAGAGAGAGGAAAAAAAAAAGAAAGAAATCGTATATTTAAGCAGTGTCTACCACGCGCGCCCCACGCGCACACCGCAGCGAAGCGGGGCCTATTTCTCAATCACGATTGAGTAAGACTTGGATAAAACTAGGATAAAACTTGTAAAAAAGAATGGAAATGGGTTCAAGGGATAAAAATTTAGTACAAGACTTACCTATCAAATAGATTGCAGGGGCGGAGTTGCGTGTGGAACAGCCTAGTAGGTAACAAACAATTCCATTCATAAAATTTCCTTGCAAGATAAGTCACTTTATCAATGAATGTCTAGCCGATTTGTAAATGATTATCGTATTACATATCAGAGTCTACCCACTAATAAGAAGGTAACTCGTGCGTACCGGATTTCAATCGATGGGGTAATCACCCCAACTTCGCAGGTGTCCGGTTGCATTTTCCTTTTAAAATATTTGAAGATTTAACAATCTTCGAAATGAAAGTCACTCATATCCACATTACTGATTATACATATATTATATACAACTAGCTTGTACGGCTCCGCCTGTGTGAAAGGTAGCCTATACATTCCCTAGGAATTAGGAAATTAAGGCACCAGAAATTACTATTAATTAGCGTAGTTTAGGTACCTGATAGCGTACTTTTTTACAATTTAGGTACAATATCAATCACGATTTATAATATGAAGTAGGCATCCTTTTTTGCAATGCAAGTTCGGACATAACAATTTTAATTGACACTTTATTTGTTCTTTATTCTAAGTTATAATAATTACAAAGAGTAAATAAATTACTAGGTACGCATTAGTACAAATTTAATACAAAATGTATTTGACTAAATCCTTGAAACGGTGCGGCGTGATATTTACCAAAATAATACAAATTTAATACATTTAAATTTAACACTAAATACTTGACACGGTGCGGCGTGATATTTATGAGAATACTTTTTGTAATTACCTATACATTTATAATCTCGCATAGATAGTGAAAAAATTATCTCGTTATGTAATAAATCTATCTTCCATATTAAAATTGAACACGTTATTATTACATGGTGACATCACCACATACACAGAACAACTTAGATATGTCTACAAAATATATGATCTTAGGCAAACACAGAGCGACTAACTATAATAATTGATTAATGTCTCCTTTACTAAATAATAAAACCGACCCAATAATTACGAATTTAAGTGAAACAAGTAGGTAGGTAAACATTTCTTGAAAATTTGAATTTCGAATTGAAAAAAAGCGATATAGCGGACATTGCTTGAGTACTTAAAAAATATTTACTTCACTGTAAATTGATAGCAGTTAATTTGCGTTTATACGCAACATTAGCCAGTTGCGCTAACGATCTCTTGCTGGTTGTAGGTATCTTTTTCTTACAAACAATAAATGGTGATTACAAACAATCCGGCTTTGTTCCAGACAGTGGAATGGGCGGTAGAGGGGGTGATTAATATAGCCGTACACTCGGACAAATCAAAATTACACCTTGCGTTTTTATTTGCTACACATCATTTTAAACTTTACGCCTTTTCTAACTTGGTTCCACTTGAAAAATGGCTCCCAACCTACATATGCAATTCTCTAGTTTTGGAATAATTCGAATAATGTTCGTGGTAATATTATCCAATGTCGCGGGTCTCCTTCGATAAGAACCCGACGAATCTTGTTTGGACTTTTTTTTTATGTTATGTCGACAGACAGGCTGACGGTCCACTTGATGGTAGGTGGCTACCGTCGCCTATAACGCTACAGGTGCTGCAAGTGCGCTGCCGATTACAGTAGGATTAAGGATAAGGGATTAGGAGGGGATAAGGAAATGGGTTCTGGCATCCTTTACTCACTCACCGAAACACAACAGCACGTATATATGTTGTTATTTCACGATGGTCTTCTATAAGGGGGTGGTCACAATAAATTTATTAAAATAATTTATTGTTAATTTATTGATTAACAATAAATTATTTTCTGTATGCTCTCTCTGCATAGAAATATTAATTTTGAAATCTTCAGAAGCTCTAGTATGAGTTTACGATACTACACCAATTCTACACTCGCTAGCGAGAACGTAAAACTTTTGTATAGGAAATCAATGTCAAATTATCAATTTTCCATATAAATGTTTTACGCTCTCGCTAGCGAGTGTAGTATCGTAAACTCATGCTAGAGCCACAGCTACAATTCTCTCATGGTATACGTTACGGGGATGATACGGAGGTGGTTTTGTCGGAACCGAAGTTAGAGTCGGAGTTTTTAAATTTGGTTTGTCAGAGACGAAATAGAAGTCAGAGTCGGAGGTGGTGGCAAAAGACATATATGTTGAGGTTTTCTTGAATTAGGTCTCCTGTATGTCTTCCGTCGAATACCTACGTGTCATTTAAAAATAACTTTTAGTCTTGTAAAATCTTCATTTACGCCGTACGTTGACATTCGATCTTAGTTCGCTCCAAATGTCTGTCAACTGTCAACCGGGTCATACTCGATTTAATATAAAAAACATAAAAATTCATGAAAAATTTGAGGTGTTAGTGGAAGCGGTCCTGGAACACATGCGATCTATTCACAAAGCGCTGGCTCAATTGTGCGCATGTGGGTGGCTTGTGGCGAGACAGCAGTGACCCATTGCCTGTGTTTTTGTTACCCCAACTGTGGTTGACACCCATTTTGAAAGGTACGCCATCTCGCCCAAAGACGTATCCCGGGGCAACCAACCGACACTAGTATCGCGCCCACACCTCATTGGACGGCCGCCTGCGTCTCCCGAGCGACAGCATAACAACACATGCGCCGTGCCTCAGTTTTTATTTATCAACGTGAAAGATCTCCAAGTCTGCGCAGTTGCGAACATCGGCGGTTGTCATCATTGTCACCTGGGACAGTTTTCATTTCGTTTATTTTAATGTACTATATTTTATTTTATTTTCTTTATTTCTTTATGTATTTCAGATTTTAGTTTCTATCCTATATCAGTGTAGATGTTATTCCGTAGACCACTTTTTAATGTCTCAGAAAGCCGGCCCGTCCAGCAGCGGCCATAACTTAGTCCAGTGTCCGATCTGTCTGAAGCCAAAATTTCTCAAAGGAAATAATGGACTTAAAATCCACATCGGAAGAGTCCACAAATCTGCCCTTCAGGTTTCGGACGATTGCTCACCCGTTTTAATTGCTCCCTCCTCTTCACCTTTCTGGCAAACATTGAGCAATTTAAAAAACAATTATCCTATAATCAAAAGAATACCACGCGGGGCCCGCATTTCTGTGGCTAATTCTCTGTCCCAAAGTATAAAATGCGTTATTCAAAATAATGATAGAGAGAGTTGGGAACAATTATTTACATTCCCATATCATACACTACATGTTAATAAAAAGGAGAGAGGTAGCGCCTCCCTCACTCAAAAAATCAAAGATAACTGTTCTTCGGCTAACATTCCACTGCAGTCACAGGAATCTCAGCAAAACAAAAAGATTTTCCGACCCTATAGCATTATTAGAAAAGTAGAAGACAAAATCAATGTCGGAGATATAAAAGGAGCCGCCCAACTCCTTTTTTCCAATGATGCCATCGCCCCTGATTCACCAGAAACCCTTTCCGCGTTGCATTCTAAACACCCACCTGCAGACCCAACAATGCAACTTCCAGATCCCCCACTCCCTTCGGACCAAATCCTGATAGCAAATGTAGACGAGGTCCGAGCCACAATATTATCCTTCCGCAGTGGTTCTGCCGGCGGCCTCGACGGATTATCACCACAACACTATAAAGACCTTATCGGTGATACAGCCGGGGACGCCGGCCAAACTCTTCTTAACGACATTGTGGAGCTAGTAAATTTAATGCTCGCCGGTAAAGTATGCCCAGAAATAATTGACATTCTTTATGGTGCTAGTCTTTGTGCGCTGGTTAAAAAGGATGGGGGCATTAGACCAATAGCCGTAGGCAATACCATCCGCCGAATAGTTTCCAAAGTCTGCTGTAAACAGGTTCTGCCAGATTTAACAAAACTGTTTCAACCAATACAGCTTGGTTTCGGTAGTAAAGGTGGTTGCGAAGCAGCTGTCCACTCGGCACGCACCTTTTTAGAACTTAATGGTGGGGAAGTGCTGGTAAAGGTCGATGTGAAAAACGCCTTTAACTCAGTAGATAGAGGGGCTTTGCTGTCACAAATCAAAGAAAAGGCTCCTCTTATCTACAGTTACATGTGGCAATGCTACGGCTCTCCATCCAAACTAATTTTCAAAAATAACCTTATCCTTTCAGCCGTCGGATGTCAACAAGGTGACCCTCTCGGACCCGCGATCTTCAGTTTGGCTATACATCCTGCTATTTCAGAAATTTTATCTAAATTCAATGTATGGTATCTGGACGATGGGACTTTCGGAGGGGAATCGAGCCAAGTTCTCAAGGATTTAGAAATGCTAATCATGGAATTTAAAAAGACAGGCTTGGAGCTAAACTACTCTAAATGTGAGCTTTATGTAGCACAATCTGTATCCGAGCAAATCAAAATTGACATAATCTCGAAATTTAATAGTCTGGCTCCAAATATAAAGATCCTGGATCGAGAATCTCTTCACCTTTTGGGAAGTCCTGTCCTGCTCGATTCAATACCAAACTTCTTAAATAATCAACTAACTAAATTCTCCACAACCAGCAGTCGTCTTCGCGAAATACACCCCCACATGGCCCTAACTATAATCCGTTATTGCGTTTTTTCACCCAAATTCATTTACTACCTTCGCTGCTGCCCATTCTGGAGAGAAGAATCAAAATTAAAACCATTCGACGACCTAATTCGAAAAACACTTTCGGAAAATTTAAATTGCTCTTTTGACGATAGAAGCTGGTGCCAGGCTTCCCTCCCGGTCCGTCATGGTGGCTTGGGGATCAGAAAAATCTCCAGTGTGGCATTACCGGCGTTCTTGTCCTCCGGCTATAGTACGTATAACCTCTTCGGTAAAATCCTTTCCCCATCACTCGGTGATGTTGAGGTTACCTACTTGGCCGAAGCCAAGGACGCCTGGTCTCATTCATGCCCGAACCAAAACTACCCCTGCCCCCAATCCTTTAAGTCGCAAAAAGCCTGGGATGACCCAATTTGTAGCTTCGTGCAGCGAAATCTCATAGAAACATCCCTTAACCCAACAGATCGTGCCCGCCTCCTGGCAGCAGTTGAACATGAGTCAGGGTATTGGCTACACGCGCTCCCGTCAGCAAATATCGGGACGTTACTGGAGCGCTCAACACTCACTTTCGCTGTCTGCCTAAGACTTGGCGCAAAAACCAATGAGCCTCACGTGTGCAAATGTGGCGCCAGAGTTCACCAGTTGGGCCATCACGGGCTCTCGTGCCAACGAAGTGCAGGCCGCCTCTCCCGCCACGGGAACCTCAATGACATAATCCGCCGGGCGCTTGCCACCGTCAACGTACCAGCTGTTTTGGAACCAACTGGCATAGCCCGTGACGACGGCAAGCGTCCGGACGGCTTAACTCTAATCCCGTGGAGTCGTGGCAGGTCGCTGGTGTGGGACGTTACCTGTGTTGACACAGTGGCACCGTCCCACATCCAAACGACTTCCAATAAGGCGGATGCGGCGGCCTCCAACGCGGAGAGCCTCAAAATGCGTAAATACTCCGGCTTAGGGGAGGGCTATATTTTCTCTCCTTTTGGGGTAGAAACCTTGGGGCCCTGGGGCCCAGAGGCGAAGCAGCTGTTTAACGAGCTGTCCTCGCGTCTCATTGAGGCCACGGGGGACAGGAGGGCTGGCGCTTACCTCGGGCAACGCCTAAGTCTGGCCATTCAAAGAGGTAATGCCGCCAGCCTCCTGGGTACCATCCCCCAAGGTACCAGACTCGAACAGATTTTTTATTTATTTTAGCATGTATTTTTATGTTTAGCTTTATATAGTGTTATTTAGTTTATAAGTTTCGTTTTAAGCTGTGTTAATATTTGTTTAAGTTTGTGTGTTTTAAATATACGTAGAAAGTTAATTAAAAATTCAAATTATTTTCGTTAGTGAGATATTTTATCTTCGAACGGCTGTGATTGTAAAACACACCGTATGCAAATATTGTGTTCACTCCTTTAGGCGCATATACCTCACTCCACGTTATATTGACGCGCTTAATTAAGGACAAGCGTACACTGATCGCAATATAAGAACGCGATTATAATGTTTATATGACTTCGCGAAGGCGTACAAATGCAGCTGTGATACCGGTCTCCACTTACATAACTTCATACTTTATAATGAACATTGTATTTCTATTAAAATCATTCACCTGATCCAATAGCTATTGTTTGTAGAAAAATCTTTTCTCATTGTACTTAATATATAGATTCAACTTGCGTAGGTACATATTTTAGGATTTCCTTTTGTATTTTATCTAGTATTATTTGATCGAACCTACCAGTGAGTGATTAATAAAGTTTCTAAATACCAGCCATATAAGGAATATCAGAAAAAAGAATTTTGAATTTTTTTTTTAAGTAAGTAGGTATTTTTTTAAAGTAAGTAAACGGACAGCAAGTAGGCTGATGGTCCAATGGGTACCTACTTACATCAGGGCGAGAGCTTGCCCTGCAAAAATTTAATATAAGTCTCTCTTGATGAAATCAAACGTAGAAAAAGTTTATTTAAGCAATAAGATATTTCAAATAAATTTAGAAAATTGAGTTTATTTAAGTAATGTATGAAATATAAACTAAAACCGGGCTCCATTTTTATGTTTACTTTGAAATGAACAGAAAAGTTTGATATACCTTTTCCACCCTTATTCCGTCGCAGGAGTAGGTAAGTACTTTTAATCTTTTAAATGATTGAAATATTAAATACTAGCTGTTGCCCGCGACTTCCTTTGCGTTAAAAAATGAAAAATATAACACCTAAGAAAACATAATATTACTCATTGAGTGCACTAAGAAGACATTTTTTTGAAACTCCATCCCGATAGCTGTCAGTGTGTGACTCAAACCATGATATAACAGCATATGTGTGTGATGTTTGTGATTCGGTAAGTGATTTAAGTAACACAAAAGCCCACATATCCTTTTTGGCTTTTTATCTTTTTATTTTACTTTTTATCAAGTTGATCATAAACCTGCTTACAATCTATACCGTAATAAGATTAAATTGCTGTCGCTTGCAACGTCTATAGATCTACTCTACAAAAGAAATAAAATTATTTCTCATAAGTAAATATTTTAAAAACTCTGAATGTTGGTGGCAAATGCGGAAATATAATTTCGAAGAACTAACTTAGTAGTTAGGCATCTCTTGTAACTAGTGTTATTTGAATATATTTTCAAATTACCCTTAAAGGACATACATACAGAGAACGAATTTAAAATGCGAGTGTTTAGTACGTTTACATTATATTAGAATGATTAATAATAAAATGTGTGAAATCAAACAAAAATCCGGTCATCGATTACTCAGCGGTGCAGACGCGATTGTGCGCCATAAAAAATTAAATTATGAATAACCAGAACCAACTATGATTAAACATTATGACTTATTAAAACCACGATTAAGTAAATAGACGAACACGTAACTTATGCGAAAAAATAACACCCATCTTGCACAATGTTTTTCAAACGGAAGATTTCTCAATATCTTTCGCAGGAAAGGTTGAATTTTTTTAATTATTGAATTATATGTAATTTGAAATTATTCAATTCTTAAAGTCTTAACAAAATTTTCACGAGATATTTATTATTGCCCAGTTTTAATTTAAATTAATTGTGTACTTTAGATTAAATATGTATATGAAAACTTTTTCAGGATTTTACTTAAAACATATTATTATTTAACCCGATATTTTAAATTCTTATAAAATGTTAAATTCAAATAATTTTATTTCAGACATAGTCCATATAGTGCTTGTAGAAAAATGCTATTCTTAATATTTTAAATTAATTTAGCTTTTATGGTTGACGACATCCATAAGAAACACTTTTATTATTACCATCGGCATTTTCTTCAACATCTATTGAACTGTCAATATTTTTAAATCAAGTTATAAATGAAGAAAAAAATTAAATACACAAAGATTTTCAACTGTATAGATCGGGCAAAACGAAAGAATCCATAATAGAAATTTAGAACCACGTGGTACAAAATCGCTCAGTATATCAGCAAATTTACAAGGCCATGACTATCCTGATTACGGCGATCAGGATCAATATTTATGTAGGAAAAATTTCCCAATGCCCTCTCTATATATTCCATATTATATTTAATCTTTTTGCAAAGACATCAATCTTCAAGTTATGTACATTACTTAATAGATTACAGTATGTTATGTTAATCGAAACTGCTGATTAGATAATAAAGTTAAACGCTTCACCCATAGACGGAGTAAAGCTTAGATAATGACTTGCATAGTAAGTGAATTAGCACATTTCTCTTTGGAACGATTTGAATAATACAAGTGGATTTATTAATACAAAGGTGCCGCCCGCCGCCTTCTCATTTATTACAATATCCTACATAAACATGCAAATTGGTGGTTCGCGGCATAGTTTCTAATTACAGGGAAAATTATGTAGTACCTGTAATCATACAGTTATAGGTTGTACCCGGAATACTTAAATTTTATACCGCAACACAATATATACATATTTTGAGTAAAAGCAGGACACAAACTGGGCAACCCGTTGAAGACCATCTTGAAATAACAGCATTTGTGCTATTGTGTTTCGGTGCCATGGTGCCAGCTCCCATTCAAAGGTGAGTTCCCATTCCCTTTCGAGTGTTAATCTGACCAACTATGGGTCAATGTAATATTTCATTAAGATTATTTATTTCTTTTATTGTGCCATTTTGACTCGTTACTATGAAAGAAAGGAAAAATATAAAATGTAGGTAAAGTCAGACTTCAAATATCTTGTGTCATAGATATTGGTTATGCTTTTAAGGGTTCACAGCGCACTTGAACATTTTTTTGTTTTACACTTACAAGCGACGGTAGACCCTACCATCAAATTGAACGTTGGCATGCCTGCTAGCGTTTATCGTTAAAATACACATTAAAGTACTAATACTGAAAACAATGTATTAACTATTAATTTATTTTATTATTATTAATTAGCTAATAATGGTATTGTGTCCCTAAAACAGATCAAATAAGACAATCTCATACTATCACCACACTCTGTAATCGCTTGACCGGATTACTTAGGACTATCGGATACTTAAGGTGCTTAAGACTATTAGGTTATTCGAAAAGCTCAGGTCGAGATTACGCTGAGTTGTTGCCTTTGAAAAGTAAAAAAGTAAAATATTCTCACTTTGATTTTCCATTTTTAAGTTGATACCAAAGAAAGCATTTTTGTATATTTTAACCCAACCTGCTTCATTGCAAATGTAGGCGCATTTTTACATGTTGTAACGAAATAAGACGGTACAATTTCAATAAAATATAGAGTAAATATACCTACATTAGTAGGAAAATTATATATGTTGTTGCCTTCGTGTCATCCGTGCTATATATGATTTTGTGTGGCAAACATTCAAAGGAATTCACAAACTAACATTTATAATAATCATTTAGTTTATTATTTTTATTATTTCTAATATTTACAACAAAAATTACAAATTTTGCGAAGGAACAATTTAATGCTGTGGCCTGTTGAATAGTTAACTAGCAGGAATAAGGTAATAATAGGAAGTGAAATAATATTTTTAACAATATTTTTCAGCTTTTTTTATACATATCAATAATTGATATACATCTTTACCTAGATGTATATCAATTATTTGTAAGTATATTTATAGTCTGTAAACATCTATCTTAATACTTGTTGGACGAAAAATAAATTATATAATTTTAATTTATTATTGGCAAAAAAAATAGCGATTTTAAAACACATAAGGCTTGTGTCATTTAGAATAATGCAAATTGAATCGAACAAAATTTAAAGATTTAGGTCGCGAGATGGTGGACCGCGCTGCTGAACATTAATTAACCTGACAATTGTTTTTTTTTTTTTAATTTAACGAACAAGACTAAATACTCTCATAATCATCATCATATCAGCCGCAAGACGTCCAACTGCTGGATCCCCATAATTTTTCAATAGGACCGGTCAGAAGCAGCTAGTGTTGCCCAAAATCGGTGTTAATCTTGCAGTCTTGGTCTTGTTCTTGCATTTTCGCAAGACCAAGACGCATAATTGTAGCAAGACCAAGACTGACCCTGCAAGATTTTAGCAAGAACAATACTGACGCAATACCAAAACCAAGACTGGCTAAGTCTCGTCTTAGTCTTGCATTTGGGCAACATTAGTTTACACAATGCCTCTAAGATAAATTTAAGTGTAAAAATTTATTACAATTAAGTACAAAACCGTTAACCAACATTATTATTAATTAACACTGGATATAATAAAAATGCAATATTCAATAGGGAATATATTACGGAATAAATTTCGCTGGCATGCGGGCGCCCGCGCCGCAAACTATGATATCTTTCCTCATATTTACGTCCAAAACGGCGTAAATTCTTCAATGTCTAAACTAAAAATAAAACCTACGATTATCACAATAAGATTTTAATCGTATAACGAAGAGAATGTTATTAAGTGAAACTTTGAGGGGAAATAATTGTATAATTTAATTGATGTTAGAAAAACGTCGTCGCTGATAAGAAATTGCTTCAGTGTATTATTGCTACGGGCTCGATAGCGATTTAAATAAATAAATGTTGACCTATAAGATTTTAATTACTTAAGCAACGTTAAGCTGATATTTCATTTTATACACTATAACTGTAGTAACATAACACATCTATATTTACATATGTATGTACATATTATAAAATAAGTTCGCTAACTTCTTCCAAACCACTTAACGGATTTAGATACGGTTTTCGCCAATGGAAATAGCAATAAACGTGGAAGGTTTATGTATATAATTTGCAAAAAAAAGCTGCATCCGTGCGAAACCGAGGGCGGTCGCTCGTTTATAATAAATATTGGACTCAAAATAGAAAACGTAGAAATCGAGGTTTTAAGCATCGCACCACAAGAATCGCATTTATGCCAATTAATAGCAACCTTTAATTTATATGAAAACGATATAGCAAGGCTGGTTGAGTGATAGATAAGGTTATCTATCACTCAACCAGCATTGTCCAGTGGCTCTAATAGCATGAGTTTACGATACTACACTCGCTAGCGAGAGCGTAAAACATTTATATGGAAAATTGATAATTTGACATTGACAGTTCACGATTTCCCATACAAAAATTTTACGTTCTCGCTAGCGAGTGTAGTATTGGTGTAGTATCGTAAACTCATACTAGAGCCTCTGTACTCTACCATGAGTTATAATGACCGCACTCGCTAGCGGGAGCGTAAAATATTTAAGTATATGAATAACTGTCAACTGTCAATGTCAAATTGACAATTTTTCATATTTCATATGATTTTTTTTTTATAATATTTTAGGCTCTCGCTAGCGAGTGTGGTCATTATAGCTCATGGTAGAGGTACTGGTCATGTCCGAACTTACTCGTATATTATCATATTATATTATTTAATTTGTCATGGATTTAAAAAGAAAATTTTGTATTTTGAAAAATATTTACCGTTTTTTTATTTCTATTTAATTGAATAAGAAAATAAAAAAATTCAAATAATAAATAAATAGGTACATGAACTCAAAACAAAAATGAGGTCTGTTTATCTGTAAGTTTGGTGGGTACCTACTAAAATAAAATAGTTTTTGAACTTTTTTCGAAATGTCCATATTTTTATAGGGATTTTTCAAATTTCGAAATGGTAACCCTAAACCTAAATAACAATGATTACTTACGAGAGATATTTTGAATATAAATGAGAGATAAACGATCAAGTTCAATTCCTGTGTAAAGATCGGTGACAGTGACAATAGTGCTTTTGTTGAGTCAGCCATTTTATTTGTATGCAAATTTTTATAAGTTCAACCCGAGATCATAATGCGTCAAATCGTAATTTAACAACAACAAAAAAATACTTAATATCATAAATATTTATACCGTTTAAGTACATAAATGACAGTGGAAAACAAGAATTTAAAAATGTTGCCATAAAAAAAATTGTATCCGCTTAAATTCGTTTAAAAACAATGTAGGTTTTACCTTCAAACTGCAAACTAATGTGAAAAACGTGTGAATATTATGTAACAAGCGCAGTATACGTAACATTAAGGTTAGTTTCCCGTAACATTACCTCTTGAAAGGTTCTTAACCTGTTGTAATAGGATATAGCACGTGGTCAGGTAGTAAAATGGCACGAATAACTGCCAAAATGTAACTCACCTTGCTGTGTATGAACATTTTAGACACTAGCGACCCGCCCCCGGCAAAGCATGGGTGCTTTTTCTCTACTAAGTTATACGCAAACATTCCTTGTTTGTCGCTCTTTCCATTATTGACCATATCAAACCATATCAAAATCCGTTAGATAGTTTAAAACAAGTTATCGGAGAAACAGACAAAGGCGGACAGTAAAATTGTAATTCCCAAAATGTCCCAAATTGGACATTTCTTGTGGGACATTTTGGGAATAGACCAAATTATTTAGGTATACATGTAAAAAACATGTTATTTAGGTGTACAAGTAAATGTACAGGTTTATGTAATAAAAATAAAATCGTAAACGAGCCGTGTCTACGCGGCCGTGTCAAAAAAAAACAATTTGTACACGTTGTACGGAGGTCAAAAAAAAAATCATTTTTAGATTTTTTGTCCGTATGTCTGTGCGTTTGTGCACGCTAATCTCAGAAACGGCTTAACGGATTTGAATGCAGTTTCCACTGATGTATTGTAACAAGCTTCCCGTAACATTTAGTGTTTGTTTCGTTCCAATCGGTTTACAAACAAAAAAGTTACGCGTTATACGGAATATCACGCGTACAATGCCACAATTAAAATTACTATTTACATAAGTACTAAGTATATATTACTGTAAAGTTTAACAATAATAAACATACACGCATGCTCATAATCTTAGGCATACATAATATAATAGCCTAGTGCCGGCCACTTCGTCCGCATTGAAAAATAAAAAATATAGCGCCTGACGAAATGTGTAAAGCAATATAACGCCTGATATATTTATTGCTGTCATACATTTGCTAGGCGATGAATCTTTATTTTTAGATAGCTCGTGCCCGCGGCTTCGCCCACGTTTAATGTTTAGACTATATCCATCCTGAAATTCTATTCTAACTATTGGTATAAGATTTTTTAAATCGAATGAAGAGTTTCGAAGATTACAACAAACAAACAAAAATTCAAATTCACTTCTTTATAATATTAGTGTAGATTAGCATTTAGTTTAGGCTGATACTATAATAATACAAATAACAAATTATCAACTACCTAACTACATAAAAAATAATTTGATAGTGGGTACTTTCTATGTTATACGAATAAGTACGAGTAGTGATGTGGGCGAATGTTGCCAGAGCGAAAAAAATAAAACAAGAATAGACGCCAATTATTTCAATTAATGAATGAAACGTCGCGGTGTCGACAGGAAAAGGAAACTGGCGGGATGCGCGCGTTCACAAACCGGTGCTAACTTTAGTTCGCAATTGTGGACTGAGTGACAGTTAGTTTTGATTAATTAATTTGTGCCTCTCTATTCGCCGAGAGGGGATAATAAATCGTGGCCACCGAGCGGCCTCCCGTGAGATGTCGCCAGCTTTAAGGAGCACCGTTGAATAAACGATTGAGGCAAACTGACTTTATCCGTCTAGTCTAGACCGAAATAAACCGCTAACGATCTCTTATATATCTATAGCTTATAATAAAGTCGTCACCGAGTAAATAACTAGTCTGAAGTTGACAGTGCAATTAACGTAAATAAAATTATATTGTTTACTAGCTGAGCCCGCAACTTCGTACGCGTGGTCTTCGGTATGGCGCGTAACTTTTTTGTTTGTAATTTACAAACACTAAACGTTACGGGAAGCTTGCTAAAATACATCAGTGAAAACCGCATTTAAATCAGTTAAGCGGTTTCAAAGATTAGCGTGCACAAACGTACAGGCAAACAGACAAACCGACAAACAAACAAAAACTATTTTTTTGAACCCGGTAACGTAAGTACAAAGTGTACAAATTGTTTTTTTGAAAAAATATTTAGTGTACAGATACGGCTCGCTTACGATTTTATTATATGCCTACATTGTGCCTACATTAATTTTTTTCTTCCTTTCAATTTGTACACGTTGTACTTATGTTTCTTATGTTCACAGAAAATTACTGAAATTAAGAAAGACTTTTATTACCAAAACCTCTAAAGTGTAAGTTAAAATCTTTACATATCTACCTACAATAAAATGGTAAAGTCCTGTCTATACTTTAAATAAAAAAAAAAAAAAAAAACAATTTGTACCTACACGTCTTGTTTTACTGAGGTAAAAAAATAGTTTTTAAATTTTTTGTATGTTTGTCTATGCGTGTGTGCGTGCACACTATCTCTGAAGCGGCTTAGCCGATTTGAATACGGTTTTCACTGATGTACCTATTGTAGCGATATATTCCGTTCTAATACCAAAATCTAATACCACTGGTATTTGTTTGAACTAATATTTATATTATATTCCAAACGGATACCACTCTTTAAATAATTAAGTTTTATGTGCGAACCAATACCAACAACTTGAATTTGGTGCAGTCAGCTCAGTAAAAATTGTATTCTAATATTTTTATGTAATCGTCATCGAACTATAATAAGCAGTTCGATGGTGATCGTAATATAATACTAAAATTGTTAGATTATAGGTGAATTATTCATATTTCATGTCTATGTAAAAAAAGTTTGCCAATTATTGGTGATGACTGATTATACGGACAGTTGATTTTCTGTGATATTTTGCAATTTTTAGATTTTAAGTAAATTGTTATTGTTCGATGTTTTTGCAAAAAAATGTCATACAGGTATGGAAGAACCAAAATTATAAATAATAAATAAAGTTCATTATTATTACTCATATTTTATTACTGAACTAAACGCTTGCTAACTAAATTTTAATTTTTTAGATGTACTTAAATGTCATTTTTTTTAAATTAAAGGTCCATAAAATTACTGCTACACTTTTAACTGACTGTACCTTTTATCTTTGAAATTTGTTTTGGTATTAGTTAATACAATGGTATCCGTTTGAAATAGAAAATATATATGAGTTCAAACAAATACCAGTGGTATTAGTTGTTGGTATTAGAATGGAATATATCATTGTAGCAAGCTTCACGTAACATTTAGTTTTTGTTTCATTCCAATCGGTTTACAAAAAAAAGTTACGCGCTATACTGAATACTATACTAATTATTACGGGCGTATAGGAAGTTGCGGGCTCAGCTAGTTATTATAATATAACTACTTAATCTATGAAAATATGTTTTAATAAATAAACCTATGAAATACATTTAGATATATATAATAAATTATCTGTGCGAAGCCAGGGGCTGGCCGCTAGTGGATGAGAAATAAATCTGCGTTTATCTACCTATATTCAAGGTTTAATTATTACAATAACAGCATGTCAATTATACATTAATATTTATCCATCCATTGTTTTAATACGTAAAATTAATATAAATAGATACATATGTGCTTTTTTATGCTTATTGCTACTTCTCATACTTAGTTACTTACATATAATATAGACTAGAGATGCGTCGAATGTTCGGCCGAGTATTCGTATTCGGTATTCGGCACACTTTCCCATGTTCGTATTCGGGCGAATGTTCGGTTAATTTACCGGATATTTACGGAATATTTAAACAGTATTGTTTTACGATTTATTTGTGTAATAAGGCTGAAACAAACAGCCTCATATAATTATCATTTATTAATAAAATTATAATCAACATGACGTAATACATATCTTTAAAATCAACGTTGAATATAAACAAAAGCTAATATTCTTGAAATCAAAGGTTAATTATTACAATAAGTTATCACAGTAATTTAAATCTTAAACAATTTACTTCTTAGAGTAAAATTATAAGTTACTAAAAATACAGTCCATAACAAACTATACTTATAAACTTCGAAACGTGCAAGGTTCATATAAAATATATTATATTTTCTGAGAATAAAATATTGCTCAAAAAATCTTTCTGTCACAGTAATAAAAAATTTAAACAACGGCTTTTTTTAGGTATATAAATTTAAAAAAAAAAGTTCGCTACTAAATTTTAATAGGCTACTTTTTTTTCATATTTTACACAATTTAATACAAAGGTTGTCAGGTTCCATCCATTTTGTTACCTATGTGCGCAAAAATTGTGATCGTTGTGCGTAAAACCTTGCTTTAATTTAAAAGTTAATTTTTTTTATATCTTTTTTTTTAATTTTTAGGGTTTTTGCCTTACAAAGGCATGTCAGCCCCATCATCCCCTAAACAAAATAACAACATAATTATAATGCTTAAAAGCTTCAATGAAGTCATTTGCCGTAATTATTTTTTAAAATTAATAAACATACAAATCTCTATAGGTACAAAGGATAAATTTTATAATACCTGTATGTATATGCAATATGTATAACCGGTTTAGCGCGCAACAATTAACCGAATAATTCGGCCGAATATTCGTTTCGATACATTTGAGACCGAAAATTAAGCCGTGTATTCGTATTCGGTTGAACACATATTCCATTCATCTCTAATATAAACATATCTCTATATAAGTTTACATTATTCTCTCAAAGTAACGAAATGTTTAGTTCAGCTCCATCTATTGCCGATTTACATTACAGGATTTACAGGTGGCTGGCAATGGTTAATTAGTGGAATTCCTACTAACACTGCCTTTACTTATAAATGCGAAATTTTGCGAGGATGAATTTATGGATGTTTGTTACTTTTTCACGCAAAAACAAATAAACCTATTTTGATGAAACTTTACCAGCAATATAGTTTATATATTAGAATAACACATGGCACCTTTTTTTTACAAGAGGAATCCATCATGGATACCCACCGGCTAGGTATTTTATAAAGTTCAGAAGTTTCGGACAAAAGCAAGTTAATGCATATTTATCTACCTAGTTATGAAGTTAGCATAAGAATAGTTTTAAGCATATCCTCTGAATATTACCCACTTTATCATTTTTTTATATCATTTGAACAGCGATTATATTATGACTACGATACAATTTTCTCTACAAATGATATACACAAACCTTCCTCGTTTATCGCACTTTTCATTAGTGAAAACCGTATTAAAATCCGTTGGCTGGTTTAGAAGACGTTAGCGGAGAAGCAGACAGAGGTGGACAGCAACTTTTTATCATATGTATACATATACTTATAAAAATATAGGTAGTAATAAGTCACAGGTCAATTGCTATTCAATCGCAGTACAAGTTGTAACTTGAAATGCGGCAGAATATTCACCAGACACTAATAATAATAAGTAGATATATCTGTAGATACTAATAGGATAGGATCATGTTAGAATTTGTAATGACTTCGGCCTTACTTGGTGCCAGGGATTTTGGATTAAATGGAGTTCGTAAAAAAAACTTAAATAAAAAAGTAAATACCTACCTAATGTTCTTTACCAACTTTGTTATTGTTTACGGTTTGTTCTTAATTAATATGATAATGTTTTGATCACAGATAAATAAGGCAAACAGATATATTTTAATCTTCGATTAGTTTAAAACAATTATTACAATAATATTGTATGAAATTAAAGTAGGTTTCAATAAAATATTACATAAAAGTATTTTATCGATAGTTATATTAGACAGCTATTAATAAGGCACATACCTATAACTTTAATAATGGTTAAAAATCGTGCTTTTCTTCAGAACTAACTTCTATATAAATGAAGATTTCATCGTCATAAATCTATATTTAATTTGAAGACATCGATTTTTCATCAGTTACTGACCGACTACCTACGGCAAGCATAGTGTTTATTAGGCGTTATAATTAAACAGACTTACCACCGGACTGTCATCACCAAGGTCCGAATCACGGTCGGCGTCGGCCATTGCATACGCCGGCACCGGCTCACGGTTCTTCACCCGAATCTTGGCGGTTTTACGAAATCACGACAGAATAAAGCCACACAGGGGCACAATGTCACACACCAAATTCAAAATACAACGCGAGAAGCTTTGCGGACAGGTTAGTAAGTGAATGCTCGCGTATAACGAAACGGGCGATACGTCGGCACGCGCGAAGTGGTATGATCAGCTCGAGGCTCGCGAGCCCCCTCTCCGTGGAAGCCCCGCCTTAAGGCGTCTCGCGTCACGGCGAATCAAACGCGCGATATCAAACTGATATTTCTGTTATGCGCTCCGCCCGCCTCTCCAACATTTTATATTGTTTTTATTCAAGCAATAAAATAATCGAGCTGCATTGATCGCGCCTTTTGAATAGAAATGAAACTTGACATTAAAGCGTTCACGGCTGAGAACTGCTTTAATTACTTGCAACATAATCAATAGGGTTGGCTTGCTTTCATTTTTTATACCTATACAACTCCACCTACCTAACTTTTATTTGACCATGTGAATAAGAAACACGTCAGAACATTTTTTCATAAATTTAAAGTGGATAATAAAATTAAAAAAAATAGGTAAGTACCTATACCTACTTAAACATATTTAGCTGGTTCGTATAAGATTATAATCTTTTCGATTAGTTTTATGCAATTATTACAATAATATTGTATAAAATTAAAGTACCTAGGTGACAATAAACAGATTTTGAACTTAACATGAAACAGATTTTGAAAAATTAAAATACAATAGATCAAAATCTAATATCAAATGTTAGTTAGGTACCTACCTAGATACTACTAGTAATAGGTGACTCAGACATAATAAGACTTCCACTGCTGAAAATAGGCCTCCCCATACTTTTCCAAAAGTACTTACCTATCAGTCAGAAGTAGGTTATACTTAGATCCACCGTAGTAACTAAAAAATTAAAATATTGACATCGTACCTACTTATATTATTGCCTAATAATCAAACCAAACTTAGGTACCTATAGGTATTAAAGAGATGCATAACTTAGTTAATTTTATTTGATTAGCTAAATACGAGTATTTTGTAGAATCTAGGAACCAGTTTAGAATCTAGGTTTAATCTGTAGCTGTTTTTGTACCTACTACAATTTAGTATCTATATTATCTACCTATAAGTAGGTATAATGCCTACATCATAAATTAAATCCTAGGTAGCAAGAGGAAGAAAACTAAACTGTCGCTCTACAAGTTAAAAATTATACTTATTCCTATGCATTATAGGTAAATTAAAAATAAAATCGAGATTAAGAGATTAAGAGAGTTCATAAATTAACCCACTCATACCTAGGTACTTAGGTATAGACATAAAAAGAAACGTACTTATAGGCATATAGAAAACTAATAGAAACGTAGGTACTTATTTTTCCATAAGACGTACTTTTTTGCATTAGTATTAGTAGAAAGTATTGTTTTACACAAGTAGGTACCTAGGTCTTAGGTCTATAAAAATAAAATACGTAATACCCTATACCTGGTGGATATCCACTGAATATAGGTAAAAAAATCTACTTTCATGGCATCTAGATAAGCCTAGGTACCTATATGTAGAATACAGTTGAAAAATCTTTGGCCTAGGTTTAAAATTGGTGCTAAAGTAGGTATAAAACAATTCCGTGTCCATTCATCAGAAGAAATTGTCGAGTGTGCTTCTTCGAGAACAAAACTGTAAAAAAGTCCTTGTGCATAAGGTAAGGCAATCAGAATGGATGGAAAAAGGTCTCTGGCATCACTATCTACTCCCTTGCTGAAACATAATAGCACACGTGCTGATATTTCACGATGGTCAAAAACGGACTGTAAGAGCTTCTCATGTTTAGTACCTATATTTTTGTTTATTTTTTATATTTCAGGACAATAGGACAATATTAATATACCTACCTTAATATACCTACTTAGTGTACCTACCTAACTAAATGTGATAATGATTTTTCTAATTAATTTTGTTGACCGCATACACACAAGCAAAAATGAAGTTATTTACCGCTCAAAATTTATTTACTGATCTCCGATGTCACAAACTATTTCTATTGAAAACGTCAATTGCCTTACTTACCTAGATTTTTTTTATGTGATAGTCGTCAAACAGGTGTGACAGTCTAGGTAGGTAATATACTTGATGCACTTGATGGTAAGTGGGTACCGTCGACTATTAATGCAAGCAACGACACAGCGTCTGTAAATGCCCTGCCAATTATAACACGTTTAAGAGTCTAGAATAAGAATACTTAATAGAGACATGAAAATGGGTTCTGACACCCCTTACTCAGCCACCGAACCACATCAGCACCTTATTAGCTATTATTTCATGGTGGTCTTCTGTAAGGGTTTGGGTACTGCGCCAAATTTATACGTCTTTCGAGAGTTTGTCTAGTGACTAGTGGAACTGAATTATGATCAAATATTGGAAAATTTTGTTTTTGATTATAATTTTTTTGTAAATCTATAGATTTTTAATATACCTACTATATTTTTACAATTCATTAACGTGTTCATTTTGTACCTTAGTCTTAGTAATTGGGGCGACTTACCTCGTTTTTCGACATTAATCTCGAAAGCGTTACCGTATTAACCTAATGTGTTATTATTAGATTGAGTAAATAAGTAAAGATCTTTAATTAACCCATTACTTAATCCGTAACTATAAGTAATTATATAACGTGAAAATCTAATCCCTTAAATTATACTAGATAATTGTGATAACAATAGGTATACCTACTTAGGTATCTCACACAGTTTTTAACTTAGTTACACAAATAAAATGATTCAAATCTACTAAACAGTTATTACAACCTGCTAATAGATAGGTAGATATGTGTTAAATGCAATTACAAAGTACGTAGGATTTATTTTTAGTTATTATACATAGGTATATTTAGATAGGTAGGAGAACAACAATTAATACAAACGGACAGATCTATCGTCTGTCGAACGGAGCACAGTGATAGGTGTAGGTACCAAGTGATAAAACGTGAGCGTGGAATTTTTTTATTTTGGATAAATTTATTTTTATCGCATTACCATTACATTTTCCGTTCGAGAATGTTTGTAAGTTACTTACATACATCGTTTTGATATATTTAGTCTTTTGACATCCCACAGACAAATGTTCCCTACACCTAGAGGATGTGGAAATCAAGCTGCAATACAGATTCGATAATATAAATGAAGACTATTTACATGTAACATGTAGACTGACACAAATTTAGGCACAGATTTGTCTATGCCTAATCTATTTTTAATATAAGATTTTATAATTAGAATTGAAATTAAGTGCAGTATATCCATGGAAGTAATAAGTACTATATACAACATCACATTAATTCATCACATCACATGTAATAGCTAAATGTCAATTTATAACTACCTATTCCTATTATCTCTTATGAACACAAGCATCGCCAACAGGGGTGTAAATACGCATCCGTCCGTGATGGACACGGACGGAATCTATCGAGACGTCCGGAGCCCATTATACTATCCCTATCGTCGATAGGGATAGTATAATGGGCTCCGTCACCCTTTACTCTCAGCCTTACAGCACATTGTGTTGTGCTGTTATTTCAATAATGTTATTTCGTATGAACCGCCCAGTTTATGGCTTCACAGCCACTAATAAATTACAATCTACAGTATCTTTTCACCTTTTCTAAAAACTTTTAGAGTAGGTATAACTTTTTTCTAATTAACTTTTAATTGCATTGAACATCAAATGTGAGTTAAGATGTTAAAAATAACGTCGTTAAATGAGTAGTTACAATTTAGCGTGGTCTACAGATTTAGTTACAGCAGCCAAAGTTTCTTAGGAATAGTGGAACTAATTTTTATATATTTAATTTGCTGGATGCTGCTGCTAGGACTTAGATTAGATGTTGATCAGTGCCGGATTTATACTTTTCTTGAGAATAGGCCCCTTCACTTTGTGCCGCCTCTTCCTCGTGGCCTAGGTAGATAGTAGGCCTTTATTAGGTAATTATTGTTATTATTGCATTTATTATCGCACAAGAATTTGATGGCTTCCGAAAGCGTCTAAAAATCATCTAAAATCCGCCGCCCCTAGGCCGCTGCCGCCCATAGGCCGCGGCCTATACGGCCTATTGACAAATCCAGGGCTGATGTTGATGGTTACATAATATTATCTGGTAATCAGCCGTCTTGGTTTACAATCTATATTCAATTCTTGTTTTAATGTCAAAATGTAAAAAAGGAAGTAATGTAATTGGTTTTGTGCTTATATGTTTAATGTAATATCTGTTTTCTTTCAACAATAATGAATTTCTTTAATATTTCCACTGCTTTTATTTCACTATTAAATATAATAAAATTAAATTATTATAACAGACTTTTGAAGTTCCATAGTAGGTAACAATCATCATTATCAAGTAAACAAAGTAATCAAGTAATACTTCGTTACAGCTATAACGTTTAGCTTATAAATTGGGCCAGCCCTTAAGTAATCGCTCCTGGCTGATTGATGAATCCCTCCCCCGCACCCGTCTACCGCACCCTTTTCACAGCGCGCCAGGACTCGACCAACGCCGTTTAGAGCTGAATGATCCATAGCTAAGTGTTCTATTAACCAAAGAGCATTTACTTACCAGTGTATTCCTAAAGTTGCCAATTTATGAGAAATATGAGGTCTAAAACAATTAAGTTTTAAGTATTTAGGTAAGAGGTAGGTATACATGTTATAGAAACCATACATTATTTTTCCTTTAATTTTGTATAATTTTGATGCACATTCCTATACAAAAATAAGCCCATACCCACGGCATTTAATATACTGGATCATACCTACGGCAATTAATATAGGTACTTACTTAGGTACTATTTCAATAACTATACCTACCTACTGCCGAGTTCCTTCAAATAAAAAATCTAAGTATACTTTTCCGTTTTTGTCATTTAGGTAATTTATTTTGTCATGAAAATCACAATCACAACAGCCAGAAAGCGTGCAACTTGAATGAACATTTTAACTACAATTTTCTTTATAAATCTCTTCTCTTGGACATAAATGCAAGGCGTTTAGACACAGAGGAAATATTTAACCTTATAAATAGATCAAAATAAGAAATCGGCTAAGGCATTTAAAAATAAGAAACCGACCATCTTGGCACAGTTTTACAATACATAGTTTTATGTATTGTAAAACTGTGATCTTGGTATGCGTTTTACACTTATGAGGTGCAGTGAAATCATTGTAGATTTCAAAAAGGCTTTTTTTTTAAATTAACTCCTTAAGAATCGATTTTCATATAAGGCCCCAACGGTATGGATATTTTATGATGAGTAAAATTAATACAAGCGTTTAAATATAAAGCGTTACGCTATCTGTCACTTTGACAGTTGCTGTGCGACAGTTGACGCATAAGTATTCCCTAATTCTATTGTATAATATTTTCACTGTATGATGATATGCGTGACACTTTTTCATATGACGCATACCTACTGTTTTCAACTAAAAAAAACTGGCACAAAAAAAATAACACTTAAACAAACAAATGTATGAAAAAAAAATCATCTATTCGAAAAACACAAAGGGAATTATCACTTTTATAATTATTTTATTATTATAATAGGTAAATGTAATAAAAAAACATATATTTTAAAAGTGTCAAACGCGTGGAACGGAACTTGTGTCAATAGGGATTGACGCTAGGGATATTCACTTATATTCGATATATCGAAAGTGCCTACTCTATGTTTGCCATAGGATATTCGGAGATTTAACAAATATTTTTTCTATTCTATATATTTATAAAAACTAAAGCTTTTTGATAATAAAACTAAAGCTGACTAATAATAACAATAAAACAAAAGTAAATTTTGTTCTGAGTCTGATACGAGTTGTCAAGTTTCGAGTTCTGACAGTAATGAATAAATAAATTAATATTTTAAACAGACTGCATCGTATTCTATAATTTATATAAGGTAATCTGTTTTTGAAGATATAAGAATTTATTTCTAAATTTGAAAATCTAAAACCGGTAGTTCGATTTCAAACAATCGATTAAATGTCGTTAGGTTGCATCACTAAAATTGTCAGTTACGAACTGTCACGCATATCATCAATGATCATCATACAGTGAAAATATTATAGTTTAACAAGCAACACCTGAGGGTTTCTCTGGGCTTATAAAAACAAACGTCAAAATTTAGTCCGCGTTGAGGAACGGAACAAAACGTTATCTTTTAATAACGCACTATGCGTTATAGGTAACCTGCCGCAACGACATCTGTCGTCGAAAAAATGGACTATTTGAACTTATAAAACGTAGTGACATTTATGTGAATATAATTAAATAATATAAAGTAATTAGGTACCTATCCAGTTATCTAGGAAACTTATCTAGTAAACTTCAGTCGTGCGTCGAAGCCACGGGTCGAAGCTGACACAAACACTTTTTTAATCCTTACCATTATCTACTTTTTTTATATAAATTTGTTTACTTATTCGTGGAAAATTACTATCTAGGTATAACTAAAGATGTTAAAAAAAACACATTTAAGAACAAAAATTTAGTCTTCTAACAAAAAATAATGATGATCATCGTTTCTCATCCACAAATATTAGGTAATCAATGAGGTACAACTTGGGCACGCGCCAATTTTATGGTGATTATTTTGCCTTTTATTTTAATTATTTTCCAATCCCTAATGTGTAGCCTAATAAATACTTCACTGATTGTACTATATCGTTTAAACCTAACTATTTTCATTTAAACCTAACTCGAGTTTAGTTATGGGATGTTCCCCTTAGGGGCTCGCCAATATCCAACTCTCCCCTAAATAAGCCCTTAAACTGAATACAGCATTAAAATCGATAGAATTTAATTTCTCTAAACAGATAATCAAATTAGACGAAGTATTAAAAGTTACATTATATATCTACATATATCTATTACATTATATACCTTTTGCCTACAACTTTGCCGCGCTGCTTTTTCTTGAGAATTCTTCACAAAAACTCCTAATTTTTAATTGTTACTATAGCTATATTAAGCTGGTGCCCACCACATCCTCTGCTTTGAAAAATAACAAATGTCATCTTTATCGCTGTGATACGGTTTTTTTTATATTTTTAGACGATCCCTCGGGAACCTATCATTTTTCCATTTAATTCAGGTAATAAACTAGGTATCTGTCAAATTTCGTCCAAATCCACTCTTACTGGATGCCAAGTCCGCTGCAGACTATAATAGGATTAAGGATAAAGGATTGGGAAGGGATAGGGAAATGGGCTCTGGCATACCTTCTCATCACTCATCGAGACACAACAGTACACAATCATGCTGTTATTTCACTTGTTGTTCTGTAAGGGGGTCCGGTTACTGTCGCCAGACGAGCTGCCGACTACGAAACTTTGTGCTGTCACTACTTTCCAGATCCAGACCAGAGACAACTTTGAAAAGTTAATTTCCAAAGTTGACCCTACCGGAAATTAAACCTTGATCTTTGAACTAACTAACCACTCATCCATTTCCAATGGAATCACAGATAGGTAAATATCAAAATATTTTCCTTATCTAAAGTTGAAACTTATAATCACCATGTAATTTCTTTTTCCTTTTCTAAGTTATGCAATGATTGCAACTAAAAATTTTGAATTCAACTAAAAAAAAATTGAAAAAATGAGCTTTAATAATAATGTTCAACCTCTGCCAATTATGTAGGATAAACAATTATTTTTTGTCCAACTCCCTCTTCACGTCTTCTCGGGCAAACTCTCGTCATAATCAATCAGACATTAATTATAAAACGTGTTTAAAATGACTTGCGGCACAAAATAAATAACAGTATAAGTACCTACTTGCGGTAAAATCCAGCCATTATCTGCAACTTTGGCTGGATTACTCTGAATCATCTTTTAAAACTTAAAGGTTAAAAATATCACATTTACTATCACCATATACCAAAATGATGTTCATATATATACCTACTTTCATATCCTTTACCATATTAAAATTTATGTAATACTAATAGCGACCGGTGGCTCTAGCATGAGTTTACGATACTACACTCGCTAGCGAGAGCGTAAAACATTTATATGGAAAATTGACAATTTGACATTGACAGTTCACGATTTTCCACACAAAAGTTTTACGTTCTCGCTAGCGAGTGTAGTATTGGTGTAGTATCGTAAACTCATACTAGAGCCTCCGTCCCCGACTTTGTACGGTTGCAATTTTCCGGACAATATTTCCAATCTTTCTCTTCATACGAACCTTTCTTGAACTCTTCAAGGAATATATGAAAGAAAATGTACCTATTACCGAATTGGTCCAACGCAATATATAGCGATCCATTTTTATTCATTTTGACTACCTGCTACAATTAATTGTAACTATATAAAAACATTAATACAGAGTATTAATACCTATCTAGAAATTATCTAGAATTACTAGCGGCCCGCCTCCGGCTTCGCACGGATCTAATTAGGTATTATTAGGAGTTATCGACAGATGGTCAGAAAGATCTTTTTTCTTTCTGTCTGTCTGATATAAACAGCGATATAAGGAATTATACTACATATATAAGGAATGAGACCTGCTATCGGCCGCCATTGCAATGTGTTTCACAAACAATTGTCTGCGATGATTTTTTTCGTCTTTCATGGCAACCGGTTGTGATAGAAGAATATTTATTCTTGTTAAACAAGCAGTTGCCAACAATGAAAATCTCAAAACCATAATTGCTATAGAAGAGTTAATTTCTTTGTTCACAACCACAGTAGGTATTTTTAAGTTTCTACGTTTAAACCTGGCGAAGATGACGATGCTTCCAACAAGATGACGGTAATTAAAAATCTGTACTTATTATCCAAGTGAGACTTATTTTTTCAGACATGGCATTTACTTCGATTCTGCAATTGAATTCAGCTTGGTGACCATAGTAAAAAATTAAGCCCATAAAAATACTTATTTAACGACCTAACTCTCAAGTCTGTTGGTTCATGGTCCAGCCTCCATACCAAGTTGCTCGGTTCTGTACCCATATGGTACGTAGGTACCTACTAGCTCTTATAGCACAACTAATGAGAAATACGAATTATTGAATCGAAATTGCGTTAATCTCTATCACGTCTATAGGTAGATTCGATAGCTAAAGACCACTTGTTCTTGAAATGACACAAGAAGATGTCACCAAACTTTCAGTTATTTCGTGGAAATAATAATACCTATCTTCAATACTCTTGAAAATATAATGATCGGGACTGTTCATGGTACGTAAGCAACTGTGTTTCTGCTCAACTAGTCCTTTGTCCTTTATCGTAGGTATTATGCTCGACAGCGCACTTACCTATACAAAACCATAATGATACTCGAGGCGACCTGACGGTAGCCCCTACACTTAACTGACTGTCGCCTCCCGGTCATCCTATAAAAATGTTTTCCCACAAATTTTAAACTTACCAATAGATATTTATTATCTTTTTATTTATTCGTATCTACTCTCAAATTAATCAAATACTTACAATTCAAAAACATTAAAGTGATTACAAATTCGTTTATTTAAGACAATGATGTTTGCATTCCTCTTTTAAGAAACATAGTCGTAGATACATATTTTCGATTCGCATATCGTTGTTGGCCACCAACTAAATTAAAATAAATGCTATTTGTTTACGCTTCGGTCGTCATTATCGATTGTTTAAACATTTAAACCATCAATAGGTCTCGTGGCACTAGAAAGGTGTGAAATTAAGGGGATGTCACAATAGGGACCGTTTGCTCCCTGGGTTGTTCGACCTTTTCGGGTTCGGGCTGCTTTGCCGGACCGGTCTTTGTTATGGGGACAACTCGTTCCCCGGCTACAGGAGGGGGACGTTTTGGAGCAGTAATTGTAAGGACTCCGTCAGAGGACAGAGTGCTCACAAGGTCAGCCACGTCGTAGCCACTGGGGAGGATGTATCTGCGAGTGAACTGGCGAGAAATGAAGCCATGCTCATCTTGCTTCTCTTCGTGTTTTCCTTCGACAAGGATGCTGTTATTCGACGCCTTCACAGTGATCTCTTCGGGCGAGAACTGTTGAACGTCCAGAATCACCTGAAATTTAATAGAAGATATGACAAAACATATGTCGGATTTAGATCTCTATTGCAAATATTGCAATCTAACTTGTGTTCTGAGTATATAAATATTGGGTACTTCACGAATCCAATACTCTTATGTTTTATGAGTTTTATGAGTTTTATGAGCTTCATGAGCTTCATGTTCTGCCCAATGTTACTTTAATTATCAATGACTTTAGTTCTTTTAGGACTGTGTTCTTCTTTGAAAATATGGACCTCATCCTGCATAGAACTCCTGACAGTAACTGTTTCCATAACAAGGTTAGGTATCTAAATATTTCATAGCTGTTAAAAAGAAAATGCGCATGTGTTTTGCCCATAAAAAGTTTAAGTGAAGTTGAAAAAGTTTGAATGTAGTTTTTAAACTCAAAGTTTAAAAACTACATTCAAACTTTTTCAAATTACGCTCATACGTGACCAGGAATCGAACCTGGTCGAAATCGAAGTCTTAGTTCCTAAGAACAAATTTTCGTATTTCTTATTGTTTGAGATTTGCTTCACAGACCCATTTGGAATGATCAGCCTGTATATAGACAATAAGGATATTATTTAAAAAGTCAAAACATACAAATAAAGAATATTTACTTCTCATACAGTTGCTGAAAAAAATCTTTAAAATCGGTTCAGATTTGTAGAAGGAAACTATAGGGAAAACAAAAAATATACTGGCATCATTCTTTAACATTCAATTGCTTCTGAGTCTTCTTAGTCTTCTGACAACAAGGAAAGTGCGAACGTGAAAATACTTTCAAATTAAAATAACTAGCACTTAAAATGACTATCGTTTGCAATGTCATTTTGTCTTATTGTATAAACGCCTCATTAAAGTCAAAGTAAGTGGGTTAAAACGTGATGTTTATACCTCAAACTTTTCCTTAGTTAAATTAATCGTGGAAGAAGATTCCTGGCGTGCGAGACTTGTACGCCACGGCCTGAAATAGGAGTTTCTGAAGAGAGAGCTGGTTGGCAAGGCGGATAAAGACGAGAGAAGGTCATCCCTTCGCAGGCCCATACCGAAGTGTTGATCAAGCAGCCGAGATGGCCGGTCCCACTCGTCCCACCAGTCGCGGAACATCATTGGCACTACAGACATCTGAAAATTAAAAAAAATATCTGTCAATTCAAAGTCAATTCAAGGCAGTGCACATCACTGCGTTTCGCAGTCGTTTGGGAAGCTCGTCTGGCGGCATTAACCTCCACCTTACAGATGACCACCGTGAAGTAACTGCACGTGTGCTGTTGTGTTTCGGTGAATGAGTAAGGGATGCTAGAGCCCATTTTCCTATCCCCTCCTAATAATCCCTTATCCTTAATCCTGCTGTAGTCGGCAGCGCACTTGCAGTAACTGTGGAGTTGCTTGTTTTATAGGCGACGGTAGCCACCTACCATCAAGTGGACCGTCAGCCTGTCTGCCGATCATAACATTAAAAAAAAAATTTAAAAAATTGACATGTATACACGCCTACTGTAAATTTTCATGTATAGGTACACCAAAATTCATATGTCATATGTGCTAGAACGTTATATTATATTTCGATGGTCATATGAGATAATATGTCAAAATATAGCATAGAGCGTAATAAATTGAAATATAGGTATAGTTAACATGTCATGATAGTTAACATGTCATGTCATGATTATAGGCAGGGCCGCCTTTAACTTATTGGTGGCCCTAGACACTTTAGAATAATGGAGCCCCTATGACAGAGAATTATTTTATTAAAGTAGGCATAATTAATTTTCTCCATCTTCATTACTGTTTCACTTATCATTTTCAAAACAATACTTCTCGGTAATATTGGTTATCAAATGATGATCTGACATGCGGCCACATCTATGACTTGCCCAGAGTGCCCAATGGAAAAGAGGAGCCTGGTTTTAGGTATCGCACATTGAAGTTCTTAAAGATTTTGTTAAGCAAATGAAAAAATTATATATTATTAATATTAAATTAATTTAATTTAATTTGGATATTATATTCACAATTAAACATTACAATAATTCCTTATAAACATTAATATATTATAAATTATAAAGTTTCGGTCCCCTAGGCAGAGTCCCGAGCATGCTGGCTGCATTACCTCGTTGTATGGCAATGCTAATCTGTTGCCCGAGGTAATGGCCAGCTCTATAATCCCCGGTTATGTCGACCAAACGTTTTGACAAGCTGTTAAAAAATTTAAGCGCGTTGGGGCCCCACGGACCCAGAGATTCGACACCAAAAGGAATGAATATGTAGCCGGTGCCGATATCTCTGTATTTGTGAATTTTAAGTTTCTCGGCCGCTTCCGCAGCAGCACCAGCTGTGGTAAGTGTTCCATGAAGATGGGACGGTGCCAATGTGTCGACGCAGGTAGCATCCCACACCAGCGGACGACCCATCCTCCATGGAACTAGAGACATTCCATCCGGTCTCTTGCCATCATCACGCATGATACCATTTGGTTCGAGCATCGAAGGTATATTAATGGTGGCAAGAGACCGATGTATGATGCTATTTATGCTGGCGTGCCTTGAAATACGGCCGGCGCTATTAATACAAGAAAGTCCGTGATGTCCCAAGCGGTCGACATCTCTACCACAGGGACAAGTGTGGGGGATACATACCTCTGTACCTAGTCGGAGCCCGATCGCGAGACGGAGGGTATTATTATCAAGAAAAGTGCCCAAGTTCGGTGAAGGCACAGCGTGGAGCCAGAAACCCGACTCACGGCTTTTTACCGCCCTCAATCTAGCAAGATCGGGCCCCGAAAAGCTCTCAAGTAAATTATCATAAATGGTTTGACATTGTAATTCATCCCAGCTCCTCTGTCTTTCCGGGGAATTTGGGGGATTTCGACTCGGAAAAGCCATATTCCAGGCGGTTAGACTCTCTTTCTGATATGCAACCTCATTGTTTAATAGGACAGGTCCCAAGATTTTTCCAATGAGGTTACGTGTAGCATGCACTGAAGAGAGGAAGGCTGGTAAGGCGACATTAGAAATTTTTCGTATCCCTATCCCACCGAAGCGGACTGGTAGGGATGCTTGAGTCCAGGACTGCTCTTTCAAATTTATATTTAGAATTATTTCTAAATTCTGTTTTACCAAATCGTCTATTTTATTGAGTAAATTTTGATATTTCCAAACAGGAGATGAGCGGAGCAGAAAAGTAAATTTAGGTACAAAAAGACAAAATTTTAGAATAAAAAGAGCCGAATGAGAATTAATGCAGACTAGTCTTTTGGAATAAGTTTTGAATTTGGTAATTTTCTCTTCAAGTATGGGTATGACGGCTTCTTCGAAAATTGGAGATCCTAGGAGAGAAAGCGAATCTTTGCCTATTAATTTAATATCTTTTGCCAAAACCTTAAATTTTTCTATAATTTCTATTTTAGTGCTGCTTGTAAGTTTTTCAGAAACAAAAAGCTCACATTTATTTAAATTTAATTCTAAACCAATAGTTGGAAATGCCGATAGTAATTTTGAAAAATCTGACAAAACAGACTCAGCTTTACCACCTAGGGTTCCGTCGTCAAGATACCATACATTAAATTTAGAATTTAGTTCATGAATTATAGAATTTATAGCTAAGCTGAATATGGCTGGACCGAGAGGATCACCCTGTTGACATCCAGTTGCTGAACAGATTTCATGTTCCCGAAACATTAATTTTGTAGGATTTCCATAACTTTGGGCCAAATAGTTGTAAATTTCTGGAGTGTTTGTATATACTTCTTTCAACAGAGTGTCCCGATTGACCGAATTAAATGCATTTTTCAAGTCAACTTTAAGCAAAACTTCACATTCTTCATTGTCTATGAAAGTACGAAGAGCATGTGTTGCAGCTTCGCATCCACCTTTAGTGCCGAATCCTAGTTGAATTGGTTCAAATTTAGATTTTAATTTTTCCAAAATGTGTTTTGAACAGATTTTTGATGCCAAACGTCGAAGTGTAGATCCAACAGCAATCGGTCTGACCCCTCCATCTTTTTTGGTTAATGATATTAAATTTGCGCCGTGTAAGATTGGTAAAATCTCAGGGTGAACTTTGCCTGAAAGCATTAAGTTGATGAGTGCAGTGATTGATGATATTAGTTTTTTACCAGATTCGCCTGTAGTATGTGAGATAAGGCCCTAAGTGTTGAGGGGAGATGCCATCTAATCCGGATGCTGAACCATTTTTAAATGATTTGATTGCTGTGATGACATCTCCGTCTTTGATTTGGAGGCAGACCTCTTGCGACGTTGGTGGGTCTACATTGTGAAGTGATGCTGGGGCTGGAGGATGTTTTGATAGGAGAGCTGTCAAGGTATCAGTGGTATTAGGAGATATCACATCACTTGTGAAAAGAAGACGCGCGGCACCTTTGAGATCACCATCGCTGACTTTATTTTCCACGAGTTTGAAAATATTGTTGCGTTTGTCATTTCTAGGACTTTTAAATGATGGCTTAAAATTGTCTGTATTATGTGAACAGTTTCTTTTGATTTTTTTTGTTAAACTTTCTCTATTGTCATCTGGTTTTGCATGTAGGATATTATAAGAAAAATAGAATAGATCCCTCCAATCTGATTCTAAATTGTTATTAGCAATTTTATTTATGATTGTTGTAAGTTTTTCAGCGACGATGATTCTAGCACCGCGTGGTATTCTTTTCACAATGGGTATGCAATGTTTTAATTCACTTAAAATATTGTGAAAGTTTTGGGGAGGGGTGAGGATAGGGTGTAGTGACGTAGAGGGCGCTAATATGTTATTGATTTGTTTGTTCTTGGTTTGTACATGTTTCTTTGTGCAATGAATGCGAAGGCCTCTTCTGCTATTGAAAGATCTATCGCATTCATTGCACAAATGAAAGGAGGGTGCTGCGATATCCCCTATATCCGGCACACTGCTAGTCTTACTTATCTTAAATTATATTTGTACAGTAAAATTATATAGAAACGACACTAGATTAAAGAACACAAAATTGT
Source organism: Bembecia ichneumoniformis (assembly GCA_910589475.2). Taxonomy (NCBI): domain Eukaryota; kingdom Metazoa; phylum Arthropoda; class Insecta; order Lepidoptera; family Sesiidae; genus Bembecia; species Bembecia ichneumoniformis. Next base: position 6,674,473 of record OU342538.1, on the reverse strand, counting down.
AAAAATATAAAAATAAAAATAGAAAAATATGTCAAATTGTCACTTGTGATCACTGATGTCAAATCTCTTACGATGTGATTGGGCTGATGTTTGATAATTTAAACTGCGATTGGTTCTTCTTTGGTTTTGCTATAGCAACCGTCAACCGTTGCCACGCAACTATGCTGCGTCCAAGGCAATCACGTCCAAACACTCCGTTATAAAAAGAGGGCTTCGAAGATATTTTAGATCATTTTCTTGACCAGGAAATTGCGTGAATATCAATGCAAACACTCTTGCAGCATAAATGTGATAGCAGGAATCTTATTATCTCGTTGCTAGTTAAATTGTTTCACTGTCTTATTTTTTAAAATTTAAAATCTATGTGTGGATATGCATAGCTTGCATAGCAACCACTCTTTGTAATATTAACCAACCATTAATATTACAAAGTCATTATTTTATTTTATATCAATTAAAATAATATCGTGTTTAGAGAAAAAAGTGAAATCTCGGTCAAGTCAAGTCAGTCAGCGACATCTGTTAACGTTGAATCTGAAATTAGTGTTAAACAAAATACAAACTAGATGGCGCTTCGTAGGTATTGCTAGGTTTCAACATGTTTAGATACTGTTGCTTTATCCATGACAAGCAAATGAAACAAGATATCTATCTACATCTATATCCATAGGTACCAGCAAGGTACCAGTGAGTATCGCTGTGTGCCTATCTATTTCTCCTGTTTCTCCGCAATCTTCTTTTAAACCACACAACGCATTTTGTTCGATATTCATTAATTGAAAGAGCTATATAATAAATACCGATTTACAAAACGATTTTTATTCATTGTGAAAGCTTCTGAAAGAAATAACCGCATATATTTCACTTTTTTTTTCCAAATTTATCACCAATAAGCTTCCAGAGTTATAATCTGATACGAGATTTATGTTTTTTACAATGTGGTTGATGTTCCTGCGAGCATCATCCTTCAACTTCGACGGTCCAAGTCCAAGATCCGCCATCTATTCAGTCGAATGACTCCTCCATTTGTGTCTAGAAGATTTTTGGCTAATTCGTTACTATTTTCTCAGGCTGTTGACGTATCTTGCACTTATTGACTCCTTAATGGATTCCATGCCCAGGTGCTCATGTATTTCGGTGTTTCTAATAAACCAGGGAGCGCTAGTTATGGATCTCAAGACGATGTTCTAGAATCTCTTAAGTATTTCTACATTGAACTGACTGGCAGAGCATCAGAGTTCGATACCATAATGTTCAGACTGGCTTAATTATCACTTTGTATATACCAATAGTTTATTATGGAGTGATAATGGCGGTCTCCGACCTATAAGCCAATTTAGACTTTTGAATTTCAAGCTGACTTCACTCCTCTTTGCCTTCATGTGGTTTGCTCATGTTTATTCTTTTATCCAGGAACACACCAAGATATTTGACACAGTCAGTTTTTTGGAGTGTTTCGCCTCCCAGATGCGTAGCCGCAACTATTATGATGCTACTATAATATCTACAAACATCGACCTTATTAGTTGATTTGTTAGTTGTGTTGATTTGGTATTAGACAATTAATATTCCAGTTATCTTTTACAACAAAGTAATTTTATACCTATTTTTCGCTTATTATAACAGTTTTGGAATTACTAAAAAAAATTCTCGATGTAATTTATAATTTAAGTTAGAAATTATTTAATCTGGCTTTCTTTAGATTTATCTAATGACTAGTTTTTGCCCGCGTCCCTTTTCCTTAGGTCGCGATGTGGTAACCCCCGATGACCCTCTATGACTATGAGATTCCGCAGAGATCTTCAAGCCCTCATAGTTTTCGACCCGCTTTTTACAAAATAAAGTCTTCAAGGTCTGTGACTTTACAGGTGCTCACCGAGCCACCCTCGATACGTTCGGTTATGAAAGAAAACCCTTCGCGACACCTTTTGGGGAGAACAATTATTATGTAAGTCAGCCGTTGTAATAAATCAATAAAATCCGTTATATTTGAAAATAGAATTCTGTTTTGTAAATATTACTTCACCTAATAAAATAGAAACATTTGGTAACACAGTCCCGATGAGTAAAAACTTTATCACTCGCGAACTTTGGAAAAATTCCCCTTCTGAGGCACTTTAGGTACCTACATATATCTAGCTACAATATAGGCAAGCGTGCCGTAAACAAATACCTGCAGTGTCGACTGTTGACATCGTACCCGTAAACCCCGTAACCACTTATGTTCTTAGGCAACGGTAGCCACCTACCATCAAGTAACCCGTCAGCCTGTCTAATCTGATACCCTTAATGCTACAAAAAAGCTCCTTGTGTTTCGAATTTTCAGTGAAAAAGAAAGATAATGATATAATGTGTACCTAAATATGAAATTCTTGAAATCTCGACCTTCTGTGAATAGACAAAACAAAATCATATCAGATGTTGGAAGCGCTGTAAAGAGATGTAGTAATATATTCACGTACATATAATACTTTATAATTCTGGAACAAATCCACAGCTGATTCACCTGTGAACAACTTTAGCTGTGACGCAATGCTACTGATCTAAATATCACACTGAAAGTGAATACCTACAACAAACATTATTCGTGTTTTGTTTTCGCTGCTAAATATAAGTACAATCTGGAAACTGCATGAGACAATCATTGAATCTTAAAATAACACTAATGTATATTTTAGGATTAAAAACTTGCACACGAAACAACATACTAAAGCTACAAGCTTTAATTTTTATTACACTTTAAAGAGATATATAAACAGATAAAAAAATTGAAACTTAAAAATAATTTCCAATAATTATTCCCAATTGATTGATATATGAAAACATTAATAATATGATTTGCACACTTGAAAGGGAAATATAAACAAATTTATAAATGAACATACAAACATTATAAGACAATTCTTTAATTATTAAATAAATAGAAGTTAAAATAATTTCCAAAGTAATTCCCAATCAATTGGTATAAATATATGAATTAATAATATGATTTATTTACCTTCGAGATAGGATAGAAAAGTTCGTTGCAGACGCGCGCTGCTGTGCTGGCGAGACTACGGCTGTCCACACGAAAGCGAATAGTTTTAAATAGAACATTTTCAGCTGCCCACGCGAATGTGACTCAATGGAAGCATTGGGAACCCACCTTGAACTTGCTATAGGGTGACCATACATCTTGTAGTAAATAGTGCTGATTCTAGAACCAACTATAATCCCTTTAAAATAATATTAGAAAACTAAGCTTTTACTCGCGTCAGCGCCCCTTTTTCTTAGGTGTTAAAAAATATTTGTTCAATTTTTAGGTATTGCTCATGTATTTTTGTCAGGCGTTGATTTTTTTATTTTTAGTTGATTGATCCCTCGGTATATAACAGCACTTTTTTTCTGGATGAAAGGTAACCTATTTCCTTTTCTGTAACATCACTGACAACATTTATGCAAAATTTCCTGATGATCGATTGAGTAGTTAAGGCGTAACAAACAAACAAAAACTCACTTTTGCATTCATATTGTTACGCTTACGTGCAGGGTGAATAAAAATACCGTGTAAGGGTGAAAGGAGTTAATTTATTCCTGCAGACCATGATTTATTCCTAATATCACAAGGCTTCTTGATTAAACCGTTAAACTCGTCAAAGTTCTCGCTAACTTACTGTCGCTTCTGTTGCTTCCCTCAAGCACCGATGCCCACCTATGTGAACTTGGCACCCGACCTGTTCGGATCCTGAATTTTGTTTTTCTATTCTATAGTATTTAGAATGTAGTTGATTGTAGTTCAAGTAATTTCGTTTGTAGTTGCGCCAAATTTTTTTTAAAAGGACTTGAAAAAATGTCGGCGCCCGACTTTTGAAAAATATAAATTAAACGGTTGATTCTCGTTCAAAATCGTTTGTAGTTGATTGTAGTAAAAGAAATTTCGTTTGTAGTTGCTCCAAAAAAAAGTTAAGGGGACTTGAAAAAATGTCGACATTTTTTGTACAAAAATAGAAATTAAACAGTCGATTCAGGTTCAAAATCGTTTGTAATTGATTGTAGTACAAGAAATTTCGTTTGTAGTTGCTCCAAAAAAAAAGTTAAAGGGACTTGAAAAAATGTCGACATTTTTTGTACAAAAATAGAAATTAAACAGTCAATTCAGGTTCAAAATCGTTTGTAGTTGATTGTAGTAAAAGAAATTTCGTTTGTAGTTGCTCCAAAAAAAGTTAAGGGGACTTGAAAAAATGTCGACATTTTTTGTACAAAAATTGAAATTAAACAGTCGATTCAGGTTCAAAATCGTTTGTAGTTGATTGCAGTAAAAGAAATTTCGTTTGTAGTTGCTCCAAAATAAAGTTAAGGGGACTTGAAAAAATGTCGACATTTTTTGCACAAAAATAGAAATTAAACAGTCGATTCAGGTTCAAAATCGTTTGTAGTTGATTGCAGTAAAAGAAATTTCGTTTGTAGTTGCTCCAAAAAAAAGTTAAGGGGACTGTTGTCGCTGCGTGACAAGCGAGGAGGTACCTCGAGGGTCCCGAAGGGCTGCGCAGTAGAACCTCGGCTGGCCGACCTGTCCAAGGTCTTCTGACCGTCAGTCCGGCCAACGATCCGGTCGCGTCCCTTCTACCTGTGTGGTGGAGACCTTTCCACGCGTCTTCTCGTCACGTCGAGGCGAGGCCGCTGTCTGCGGGCTGTGCTTCTCGTGGTCGTCGGGCGCGGACGTCTCTTCTGCAGGGTACCCACCACGCCAAAAGATACGTTTTTCTTTTCCTTAAATAATTGCGATTTACCCGTGACGGATACCCCCTTACCCACGTTTAGGTATTATAGGCTTTTCAGTAGACTGATTAATCTAAATTGGGCTTTTCGACGGCGAATAGATCTCGATTGGTCTCCACGAAGACCCTGCTAATTTTTATTTTTTTTACTATATCAAATTGGATGTGATTTTTACCATAAGAAATTGATAAGTAGATTATTTAATTTAAATATCTGATGTGTTTTGTTTTCAATTTAATAAATATTGTATACGCCTTAGCGCAGATTTTTATTTTATTTTTCCTAAATTATTTTTTTTACTTGTTACCATCCCGCCACCATCAGTGGGGGAAAAATAGGTAACAATATTATAATTAATATTAATTATAGGTAGTAGTAGCAAGACCCAATGCACTCCGCGTTCGTAAACTGATAGGCCTTCTGGCGGTAGTTACCGGCCTATTTTAAAATACCACAGTGAGTGAGTAAGGGATTATTAAGGAACGCACTTTCCAGCTTTTTCTGTATTTTGAGTGTTATCTATAGACAGGTAGGTATACATTCTATGTGCAATAGGTAGGTAATATCAATTATTTAGAATTTCAGTCCTAGTGCCTGAATATATAATGAATTCAGATCCTGAATAAATACTTGGGATAAACAAATTACTTGGGAATGGCGAAAGATACGGGCACAATGTTATTTTTCTTAAATTCCATACACAACAATTAAATCATGGACCTCACATAACATAAATTGGATGATATGACTGAACGCTGATGAAGTATTGAATTATAAAATGAAAATTAGTAGGTGTTTACTTTTTAAGTAGGCGTGTCCTTCGAGAACAAACCAAAAATGATCTAATGACGAAACTTGTTTACCTATTGACTACGTTAGATCGCACATTGTCAGACTACTGTTTCATTTTATTACTTTACCTATTTGCGCTACATATTCTTTTTATAATTCACTAGCAAATTCGTACGCGTGATATTCGGCATTTTTTTGTTTGTAAACGATTGGAATGAAATATACACTAAATATTACCGGAATCTTGCTACAATACATCAGTGGAAACCACATGGAAATCGGTTAAGCCGTTTTGAGATTAGTGTGCATAAAGGGATAATAGGCAAACAACGATTTTATTGTATATTTTATATCTTTATCTTCTTATATATAAAAATGAATCCCCATTTCTCCTGGTCACGGCATCACGCGTGAACGGGTAGACCGATTTTAATTCGGTTTTCGCTAATGGAAAGAGGGATAAACGGGGAATGTTTTAAGGTATATAAAAATTGCACGCCGGGCGAAGCCGGGGGCGGGTCGCTAGTTATATATAAAAATGAATCCCCATTTCCCTTGGACACGGCATCACGCGTGAACGGGTAGACCGATTTTAATTCGGTTTTCGCTAATGGAAAGAGGGATAAACGGGGAATGTTTTAGGATATATCAAAATTGCACCACGGGCGAAGCCGGGGGCGGGCCGCTAGTAGGTAATAAAATCGAAAACGATTCGTGTCTGTAGGTATATTAAATATTTTTTCAAAAAACAATTTGTTCAAGTTATAAGTATACCGAGGTAAAAAAATAGTTTTTACAATTTTTGTCTGTCTGTATGTTTGTTTATCTGTGCGTTTGTGCACGCTAATCTCAGAAACGGCTTAACCGATTTGAATGCGGTATTCATTGATTAAAGTTTTTTTATTTATGTTACTTCCTGTAACATTAGTGTTTGTTTCATTCCAACGGTTTGCAAACAAAAAAGTTACACGCTTTACCGAATATCACGCGTACGAAGTTGCGGGCTCGGCTAGTTATTATTATAAAAATAGCTTCGCAAATAATGTATTATTTCAGAACAAATTTTATTACCATAAAAAAGGTCAACCAAAAAAATTGAGTCAACCTTAAAAGATAGAGATAATATGCTGTTGGGAACTTTTTTTACTTATAACTTTTAAAGGGAAACAATTCCGTTATACATGATTTTTGCGTAACTTTTACCGTTTACTCAGCGGAAGCTCTCAAAAGGGATAATTTTCACGTTTTTGCAACATTTTTCATTGAAGCTCTGCTCCTATTGGTCGTAGTGTGGTGTTATATAGCCTATAGCCATCCTCAATAGATAAATGGACTATCCAACACAAAAATAATTTTTCAATTCGAACCAGTAGTTCCTGAGATTAGCGCGTTCAACCAAACAAACAAACTCTTTAGCTTTATAATAATATTAATAAGTAGGTATAGATTGGTTTTTTATAAGACGATTCCAATGGACCTAAGTACTTGTGTATATCACTAATGTACTTATTTATGATACATAAATTTGTTGATAAGTAATTTATAACCAACGATTTTAATGTGTTTTTTTTTAGTTTACTCCTTAAGAATCGATTTTCACATAAGGCTTCCGGTATGTATAAATTTTATGAGGAGTAAAATTAATACAAACGTTAACTAAAAAGCGTCACGTTATCTGTCACTTTGACATTCCCTAATACTATTCTCTAGGTTTATAAAATCTAACGTTGAAATCTTGTATGAAAAGTGTATAATTGTATGTAAGTGTATTGTGTGTAAGAAGCATTGAGGAACGATATAACATGCCGGCGCGGCACAGCGACATCTGTCGCAGCGAAGAAATGAACTATTTGGACTTATAAAACGAAGTGACCTCTGTGTATACCGAACGTAACAAGTAGATATGAGTTTTGTGCGAATACGTGACATCTGAGTATTCAGAATGTAACTAAATTTTTTAAAGTAATTGGGTATGTAGTTATCTATTGACGCGAGAGCTGACACACACACACTTTTTTGTATAACTACAAGAAAAGTCACTACTGAACTGATTTTCTTATAGGCATTGTGAAACCTACAACTTTTCTATATCTCACCGTTAAAGCAGCGTTCGAAAGAAACGTTTTCGTTCGATAGTTTTTTCGTCAACTTGTTTACAAATTCGATTAGCACGAAAAACCTTTTTCATTTTACACGATAATATAAAGCCTATGTCCATCCTGAAATTCTATTCTAACTATAGGTGAAATATTTTTTAAATCCGAAGAGAATATCCTAGTTTCGAAAATTATCTACCATCACACATATAAACTTCAGACAACAACAAAACATTCAAAACATCAGACATATAAACTTTACCCTGTTTATAATTATATACTTTTCATCTTTTCTGTAAGTACATGTAGAATAAATTTTTTTCAGGATTGGTTTAAACTAGTTTAAGATGATAACTTTTGGAGGAAGTGTCATCTTATGTCGTTGTCATTGTCATACGTGATATTTATCTAATGTCACTTTCCAACATTCAAAACTTGACAAATGACAATGACAATAACAGTAAATGCAATAGTGAAAACAAAACACAAAAGAAATTGCGAATGCGATACTATAAAATTTTTTTTTATCTAAACTACACGTCATGTGGAGTTTATTTATCTACGCATAGATATTTTAACTTATTCTATTTAACATATTATCATTTTATTTCGATAAGTTATTTTATGAACTGATATTTTTTATCTATGTTCCAACCAGGTGTTACTTCAAGTCTGTTACTTCAAAACGCGTGTTCGAACCGGCAAAACAGTCATCAATATTTTTCTACTTATTATTTATTGAATGAAGGTTTGCCTAAGACACTATTATTGAAATAAAATACATTCCTACCCGTACCTGTAAAGTGTATTACACAATGTTCCTTCCACTTAAAACATTCCTTACTCCACCCACTGCATTGCACCGATTCAGTGAACTCGAGTTGCATTCGTGAAACGAGATACAATACATTATTAATGTGATTTAAAACTAAATTATTCAAAAATATTGGTATCTGTCATCTGTGATAATACCTACCGTTTATGTGAGAATATTACCTACCGTTTGCCATCATGTTGTCTTGGTTGCAACAACGATGGACAAACCTATGCCTCTTAGTAATGGGCTTGGGAGCCCTAATGCTGTTTCTCTATGGATTTTTTCCTTTAAAATACAATTCAGGGAGACTCGCACATATGGATGACTTACCAAATTTTATAGAAAATGTTAGGTAAGAATATATTTTTTTTTAATAAATTAAATATAATTTTAAATAAATTAAATATAATTGGAATAGAAGAGCTGGGAAATTTCAAGTGATTTATTTTATTATGTTAAGGACGGAAGGCAGGCTTGATAATACGTGCCTACCGTCACCTATAACACAAGCAATGTTACAGGTGCTGCAAGTGCCCTGCCGACTAAAGAAAAAAAGAAAATAGCTACCAATTGCAGTAGGGTTAAGGATAAGGGATAGGGGAATGGGCTCTGACATCCCTTACTCACTCACCGAAACACAACTGCTGTAAATCCTTCCCAATGCCTTATACTTAATCCTACTATGGTTGGCAGCGCACTTGCAGTACCTCTAGCATTGCTTGTATTATAGGTGATGGTAGCCACCTACCATCAAATGCACCGTTGTTAACCTGTTTGTCAAAATTAACATTCATATTTAATAGTATATAATTTAAAGCTTTAGGATATTTGTGATTATTTTTTACATTTTAATCAGATGATGGAAAATCTGCTCTTTAAAAGTATCATTAATTTTACAAATGTGAATATTTTCAGTATTGATGGTCAAGAAGTGTACAATTCTGGTGAAAACAGTGTTGTGCTAATGGTGATAGATGGTCTGCGATATGACTTTGTGACTGAAGAGTACATGCCTTACACAGGAGAACTGCTAAAGAACAAATCAGCTTGCATTTATGTGTCTGTGGCTGAACCACCCACAGTCACAATGCCAAGGATAAAGGTATGTTATTGATATCAATTTTAATCTGTATTTGTTAGAAATTTTTAAACAGTTGTTAAAAATATATGTCAGAAAAATTCATATTAACTTCTAAGTTCTAAGACATTAACTACTGTTTAATAAATATTATGTAAAAATCAAATTACTGTAGAAGGTAATTTTTTCCTATCAAAAAAGCATTTCATGGAAAAAATTTAATTTTTGTAATAAATCATTAAACTGGTGATGCAACTCTTATTTCCAGAAAACTATATTGTGTTGTGTATATTGTAATAAAATTTAATCACTATTTTTTTTAACTCAATCACAATACCAAAGACAATGAGAGAGAAATATAATTATTATATGAACATGCAAATTAATATTTAAAAAATATTCATAACTCCATTTTAATTTAAAAGAGCCCTTTCAATTAATTTTGCCTTTTTAAATATAGGCTAAATCTTATTGTCTGCTTAAAAACTTTGTTATGTACAGTCACCGGAGAGGAAAATAGAAAAAGCACAGTGGAGGCGCACTATAAACTTCTGGAGGGATATATTTGCAAGTGTCCACTTATAGTAATAATTTTTCACCGCTTTTAAATACATTGCATATCATCTGGTCATAAAACCAAAGAAAAAACAATGACATTTAAAAATATATATAATTCTATGACATGCTTATTCCATTCTTGAATTAATGTAGATAGCATTAATATTATTTACATTTGAAGATTTTAAAAATGATAGAAGAGTTTTTTCTTTGGTGTTGTGATTGAGAATTGTATGTTTTTAATGCATCTGCTTTTTGTGTGTTAGCTTTTAAATAATTTTGTGAACAAAGCTTGTACTTTATAATGGAATGAAGTTATTTGTCAAAATTTCTTTTTTTTACTTTAATTTATTTTTATATAATTCATACTACATTCTACACATTTTCATACTTTTTTTTAAATATATTTAGTGTAACTTATAAGAATTACTTTTCTATAACATTATTATAGCTAAAATATTTAAGAAATAGAAACTTTTCTCGAGTAGAGTTATTTGAACCACTGTCATAGGTCATGTAATAATAATCACAATAGATATTCTTAAATCCGACCCTGTGATGTATTGCATGTAGCCCAGTTCCGATTGATTAAGTATGACTGCAACACGGACAGCTTGCATTACTCTGCTCGCGCATGCATGACTGTAATATGAGTGTAAGGTAAAAAGTGAATGTTCGCGGAAATTATAAGCATGAAAACAAAATACATCCACGCTGCAATGTTGTTAATAGAATTTATGGTAATTAATTAAAATTAATATAAATTTATTTTTTTCTGTTGTTTCTGATAATCATACCGTTATACCTAATTTCAATAAAATATTCAATAATTACTATCTTTCCTCAGTATATCTTCGTTACGTTGTGACACAGGCATGTTGAAGCCTTTCCATTAAAATAATATTCATTTACTTCTACCCCATAAATATTTTACTGAAAGCCGACTATAGATGGCGTACAACAAATATATCTTTATGTTGTGTGATATTTTGACGAGGTAGCAGGGGACTGAAAAATTAATCTATTTGACAAGTGAAAACAATAAATGAACCAAAAAGCACATAATTTACAATACAATAACTAGTGACATATATAAGTTACTAGACTTTAAACTCAATAATTTTGAATCGTAACTTTAAAAATATGCAATAAAAAACTAGGCGTAACTTCAAAATTGTACCTTTTGGAGCTGATTTTTCTTCTCAAACTACTTTCACAGTGAAGCTTGCTTTAGTTTGGAGCTATGTGATTTGTGCGCAGTTATGTATGTTACACTTGTCAAAATGTATATGCTTATACATATGCTTTTCATTTCATATCACTTAGTTAAAGGGTATACACGGTTTTTCGTTTGGTACACAGTGTGGTGTAAAAAGAGTATATCAAGTCGTATCTTCTGAATCTGTTTCTGTGCAATATGTACAGTTTTATTTTCACTATTCAGTGGTTAGCACGTGCCCTTTATAGTGCGGATATATATTTGTCCCGATTTTACACAAATGAATTCTTAAAAAAATATATCCTATTTCATTAATTTCGTCATGAAATTTCCTGCAATGGAAATTGCAAAATCTAAGCAATCTGTTCGGCTAATTCATCTGCAAAATCTATTCTACTATTAATTAATTCGTCCCAAGTCTCGGTATAACTTATTCAGTTGTTCTCGTTATAAAGCGCTCCATACACGATCTCTACTTAAAATAAAAAATGCCCCAATGCCGGGTTCAAGAACATTAAGAGAATTACGCCGCTATAGATTCTAACTCGACTGCGTACGGCTTGATATACCCTTTTCATAGCACCTGTTATATAATTGAGTGCTGTATGATATTCCATAGATTTTGTAGAGGGTTTATTTCTATACAGGCCATGATGACAGGTAGCGTGTCGACATTCGCCGATGTCGCGTTGAATTTCGGCGCGCCCGCAGTACGCGGCGACAGTGTGTTACGAGTTGCCGCCTCTAGAGGGCGCCGATCCATCATGTACGGTGACGACACTTGGTTGAGACTCTTCCCCGGACTATGGGCTGAGTCCGATGGCACTACGTCGTTCTACGTCACTGATTATACTGAGGTTATTTTTTATAATATATTGTCATTTGAGGTTACCATACAAGTTTCTATAAAAGCAAAGCCGCAATCAAACATTGGATAGAACACTTGTAGATCGCTTGGCTGCTGCTACCACAAACAAAGGCTCAGGTACCAATCTGGCTTGCATATCTTTGCAGATTAGAAGTACCTAGTAGTCATCTGTTTCCAGGGTGAAGTGAAGAGTGAACATTATAAGGAAACCCGTGTAACGAGGGCAAGTAAATAAATTAATAATAACACATGAAGCAGAGATATAATTTTGCCAGAGCAATGGGAGTTAAGTGTCTCTTCACTGTTGGACATAGGCCTCTCCCAAGACTACGGTCCTCTGCCCTTCGCATCCAGCCACTTCCTCTCATGTCTTTCAAGTCGTCTGTCCACATGGCCGCAGGGCGTCTTAAGCTGTGTTTTCCAATTCGTGGCCTTCATTCGAGAACTCGTCTACCCCATCGGTTATCCACTCTGCGACAGACACCACCATCAAGTGGTCCGTCAGCCTGTCTGTCGACCTTTACATAAACATAGCTTCAGCAAAATTTATTTTGCAGCAATAAAAGAAATCAAGTACTTACATATTGTATTTGACACTTTTCAGGTAGATAACAACGTGACCAGGCATTTGGACAAAGTACTGACTCCAGATGAGAAAAATAAGCCGACGTTCGACTTTCTAGTTCTACATTATTTGGGCTTAGACCACATCGGACATTTAGAGGGCGCACGGAGTCCCAAAATCAAACCGAAACTTATTGAAATGGACGAAGTTGTTAAGAAAATTTTCACTGCAATGCAGAAATGGGTAATGCAGAATATATGTTAGTTAAAATTTTTCATTAATATATACTCACAGACTTGACAGTTAACTTGACAGATACAGGAAAGCATTAATTTTCTTGTAGAGTATCATCACACTCGAAAACAATTTAATAAAGCTGCTTTTGCATTTGTACGCTGTGAAATAATAATGATAAATTAACAAAAGTCCTACTACTGGATGCACATAACATGCCACGCTCAATAGGCCAATGCTCACTGCACATGAACTAGCTAGAGTGTTACATAAATACTAGCAATCCGCTCCCGGCTTCGCGCGGGTGCAATTTTTTTTCTGCAAATTATATGTATAAAAACCTTCCTCGTTTGACGCTCTTTCAATTAGTGAAAACCGCATCAAAATACGTTGGATGATTTAGGAGGACTTAGAGAACGTACAGACAGATAAGACGTGGGCATTGACTTGAATTTATACCATGTAAGGATTATGTGTCAAAAAGTATATGTAAACATGATATAGTATAAATGAATTTAGCATCTTCTAATCCGTGCTCACGAGGCTGTAAAGGCAAACATACACACAAAAATAAACCTTTTTTGTTGGTTCTTGTTGAACCAATTGTTGATAAAATATTGAAACAATAGGCACAATTTCACAACACGAAACAATATTTGAGCTAGTGCTATAGTGCGTCAAGTGACAAAGTTCCAGGGATAGTGTTTCACAGCATTTACCCAATTGGGCACTATCTCATTCTAAATTTTTTCAAATATTCCGTTTTTCCACTACAAAATTTAAACATATCGTCGCCTTAGTGGTGAAGTGAGCTATTCCACACTAAATTGGTTCCACGATAATGACAGTTGAAATAAATAAGCACCCACAAAAAAATGTTTTTTATTTTATCTTCTCTATTTGTATCCAGATTCTCACAATTTTTGTGAGAAGGTAATAATTAATGTGTTGAAATTAAGGAAGTTCGATTTAAGTGCCCTTTTTTTGCTTTTTTTGTTCCTAGTTTCATTTAACTCCTTTCACGTCGAAGGAAAAAAACAACCCCTATTTGAGCTATCTCTTAGATCTCTTAACCATTAGAATCTCCGTTTAACTCTGAGTATGATGATGTTCATAACTCAATTTAGTCAAAGTGTGGGTTAGCTCTTTTCACCACCAAGGCGACGATATTTTATTCTATATAGGAGCGGCTTTGCAGGGCTATAAAGCCCAGACTTTTTATCACTTTGTTTTTCCCCTTCTACAACACACCGGTAAAGCCTGAAAAGAGTGCCATTAATTTGTTTAAATGATAACCTCATGTACCTAAAGTTAACGATATTTAGAGAGGTTGTGCAATATTCATCCTAAATTGTATACACAGAGAATTCAGTCCAGATTGGGTGGATAAACGAAATTTCCTCAGGTGGGTAAAAGTATAACTGGGTTTGCTTTAACTACTACGATCTCATCGGTGCGTCGATGGCGCAGTGGGAAAGACGCGTCCTATCATGTCGAGAGGTCCGAGTTCGATCCCCGATCATGCCATGTACCAATGGGTTTTTTTCTAAAAACTTAAGTGCATTTACTAACTGCTCTCAAACGGTGAAGGACAACATCGCGAGGAAACCTGCATACGTCAAAGAAGAAATTCTAAGGAGCATGTGAGTCCACCAACCCGCACTGGCTATATAATCCATACACCCTTGTTGAAAGGGTAGGCCTGTACCCTTGCAGTGGGGATGTGTAATAAATAGGCTGTTGTTGATGATGATGACGATGATCTCAACACCCTTGTGATGCGTTTGCTATGTGTTAGTAAATTAAACGGAGTTATAATGTGGGCAGGACCGCACTGGGGTGCTTATAGTATGTGGGGACCATGGCATGCGTGACGCGGGCGGGCACGGTGGAGCCACCCCCTCGGAAGTTCTCGTGCCCCTGTTCGTCGCACGGAGCACCAACTTCCAGTGTCCACACCCGTGAGTTCATTTAATTTGTTAGAAATTACATAATTTAATGGACTAGACTACACTGCTTACCCCATTTCATTGGATATTTATGGGTAACTCGTCTGTCAACAGTATCCACCTCCTTACAAAAATTTTCGAAGTGTGAATAGAGCCAACATTAACTCTTACCTTACCTCTTCTCATGTATTAAAACAAATATATACTATAATTCTGCGTTGGTTTTTTCAAGGGTTAACTTATGTTATGACATAAGGGGATAGTTACTGACATCAGAAACACACGTCTACTTTATGAATCCTAAATGCAGTGTATTATCAATTTTAAATTTTTAACCACGAAATCTTTATGGATTATAGCTACTCTTTTCTGTATAGTTCTATCCTACCAACAATTCGCGTCAAATTGCTTCAGTCGCTTAAAAAATTAGTCTGAATAAACAAAGAGCAGACAAAAAATAAAAAAATGTATTTTCTAAACACATCTGTTTTTGAATGTGTAAAGATTTAATATCTGAGTGACAGACACTGCAATTTTATTGATTATTGTTAATTTTATACATAATATATGCACCTAATGTATATTATAAGCTGATAAATACTCAAAATGTTGTTAACTTTAAGAACTAAGTAATTTCTCGTATATATGATTTATAATGTAATGTTGTATTGGCGTGAAGTAAATGTCTAGACAAACCAATTGAATCATGTATGAGATAATAAATAAATAAATAAGTATTATCCAATGAAAAAGTACAGGTAAAAATCTTTTATCTTAGTTTTGGAGAATTGTCACAAATTATGACATGAAGATTTTTGTTCAAAAGGGTATTATTAATTCAGCTATAAATATTTCCAGAACCTTTAATTCTCATCTTAGATTTTTGTATAGAACCAATAGATAAATCCACAAATTTAGGCAGCTGATCCCTGTTAAACAATAAACGATCGTGACAGAGTGGGCCCAGGGCCGACAGCTGCACAGACCGACGTAGCAGCGACTGTCGCCTGGCTGCTAAACGCTCCGCCGCCCGGCGACAGTGCTGGTCGCGTATTGCCCGCATTGCTCCCGTCAGATCGCACCCAGCACCTCTATCTGCTACACGTGCTGGCCTCTCACAATGCCCACCACAAAGACATGCCCACGGACAGAGGTAACCGAGATACACACACCGATCTAAGTGTCTTGATTTATTTTTTGGTTTATCATTGTAACTTGTTTTAAAAATTAAGCAATAAATCGTTCGAAAACCTTCTATCTTATCATATCTACTGATATGATTTCTAGTAGGAAATGCAGGTTTTTCAAGTTGCTTTCTTCATTACTATTATTTGATATTTGATTATCAATTCATGATCATAAAGTTCAGCTTCAATCGATCTTGTATCTTGCATCTAGAATGAGGTACTATGGAAACGATACAACTGACCACATGTAAATCACGTGCTGTCAAACTAGCAACAGTTTTATTGGGTGGTGGATTATGCCAAACACAGGACCCTAATAACCAAATGCAATTGACCTCTGCATTTAAAGATTATATAGTTTGTCCAGAATCGCTGTACCACGCCTTAGGTATTTGCGCAGCGAGGCGTGGTGTAGGGCAGGCCGCTCCCCACCGTCTCGCCGTCGTATATGCTTTCCTGTTGTCAAACGCACAAGAGATAAAATAATGTCCAGAGCTAGGTCGTACGATATCTCGTGACATGAGAACCGAGTGATTTTTAAATAGTATTGTAAATTGATCTGTCCGACAATAGCGTTCTCTTGTGAACACCTCAACCCTTATTCCGTATATTTGTACAGTGGGTTCTGCCAAACTATAATAAATATTTGTTCATCGTAGGCTTTCGAAATTAAACTGATATTCATGATTTTTTTTACTAAGAATAAAAATTTATACTTAACAAAGTATCAAAAAGATAATCACGATAGCCTGAGGTTTCATGAGTATTTGTAAGGTCATAGATAAAATACTACTTAACCAGTATAGATGGTCACTCACGTACATTGAATCCGTACCCTATCAAATTTCGCTTATATCTAGATGCCGCCTGTGTAGTTTGTCGCTTATTTGTTGTCATTAAAAATCCGCTAGAGTCGCTGCAGTCGACCATTCAGTCAATTCTCATGTACAAGAGATGGCACTACTAAAATTTATTTAAAATATAAAAAAAGTGGGCACGAACAACGATAAAAGGGCCGTATGAACGGTATAGGTTCTGTTCTAAAAAATAGGGCAATAATATCATACATAAAAGTCACAGATTAATGATAAAAGTACCTCTCAGCAACGTCGCCCTCTAGTTATTACCACGATAATAAGGAACTATAACTGCGTGATTGAATTTGTTGGTTATAATTTTTAACAAAATACCTACACATTAATGTTAAATTCGAGACTCTTAGTGACATCTAGGGAGTGGAAATCCCAATATGAAATTGGCTTCAGATCGTTATATGGAAGTTGACCATCTATACTGGTTAAGTAGTATTTTATCTATGGTAAGGTTGAATTTTAGTAAACATTTAATTTACAAAAAACATTGAATAAAACAATTTTTTGTTTTGTAGAATTCTATAAGCAATTCAAACGTGCCGAGAGTCAATTCGCTCAGTACTTAGTGACTGGACAGGAGAGTGCAGCAAAAATTGCCAAAGATTTCTATGATGAATCGCTCGACCAAATGGCAAAGTTCTTGACGGATTCCACAGTTGACTTCGACCTTTTCGCTATGGGAATAGCTATAGTGTTACTGTATTGTGTAAGTTATTTTCACTTTTTTTTTTCATTGAATTTTTAATTCTAGAACTCAACAGGCAGAGTGTTGCACTGCGGAATACTAATCTTTATCAGACTTTACATTACATTATGAATTATTACGACCCATTTTAGGCACAGACTATTCTTCGATGTAAGGAGGTATCATTGCAGGTTTATTCAGGATATTTTCCTGCACAGTTCGTTTTCGACAGTGAATACTTTTCTTTAAATAGTATCAAATTAATGTCAAAACAATTGCAGTTTTCTAATAGTTCAGACAGTAGACTTGGAAATTTGAATTGAATGTTGAATATTAAAATTTATCACAACAAATGACAATGCAGTAGCAAATACTTATTTTATGTAAAGGTCGTCAAACAGGCTGACGGTCCACTTGATGGCAAGTGGCTACCGTCCCCTATTAACACAAGCTAAGCCACAGGTGCTGCAAGTGCGCTGTCGACCATAGAAAGAAAAAAAGAAATATATATTTGCTTAATATGTGAATACAAAATAAGAAATTAATAATGATATAATTCCTATACACATAATTCAATTAAGGATAAGGAATTAGGAAGGGATAGGGCAATGGGCTCTGGCATCACTTATTTACTCACCAAAACGCAATAGCACACATGCTGTTATTTCACGATGCTCTTCGGTGGTTACTGCCGTCAAACGGTCTGCCCAATTTATGACTACAAAACGCAATGTACCCTGCTACTATTTTATCACCCAGACCAGAGCCAATTTCGAAAAGGTTCCAAAAGCCCTGCTGGAAATCGAACCCGGGATCCCTAAGTCAGATCACTAAGGCAAGCTCCTTAACCAGTCCACCAATAGGCTCATCAATATAAACAGATACTGAAAAATAAGGATTTAAAATAAATACAATATAATAAATAATCGACTTGAGAAATATATTATAAATATACATTTCCGTATTTTTTTTTATTTATATTAAATAATATGATAGCAATAATTATCTTTAGGAACTAAAATTTTGGCTGTGCTCTGCATGACAACACTATTTTATTCAGAATGAAATTACTGGCGACAATTGTAAAATATTAACGATTGTGACTTAAACTTCACTTAGCCACATATCATCAAGCGGATCGTCAGCCTGTCTGGCAATCTTAATAATAATGAAAAATTGATCCAATAAATAATATTTTTATTTCATATTCTAAATCCATATTAGTTTTGCTGATATTGAATCGGCATCCACACGTTGCTAGTAGATACATGTTAATTGAAATGAAACTATGTATTGTGACCTAGATTCATAATCCACAAATAAGGTAATGTTGAGTTTTTGTATTTTAAATGCATAAAGTTGAAAAGCAAAACTACTTTAGTGTTGTGTAAAAGTTCCTCTAAGCATCTCATCCCATGAGGATACTACCCTAATTCGACAGAAAATTTTATCAGGGTTGTAAATCTATTTATACGATAACATGTGTCTGACTACTGTTGTATTTCATTCCAGATCGGTGTAGCATTGCTCAGTATCACTCTATACTCCATACAACCGGAGCATCGTCGCTCGAGCACGACAATACGTGCCCGCCACGGGTCCACTGCTGGATCTCTATTAGCTTTTCTTTTTGTATTCGCCACGTGTACAGCAATACTCACCATATCGTGTTTCATCACCGAAACAAACAGCCAACTGTGCTCTTTTGACTCTATATGGCTGTTAGCATTCGTATCTATCGCATGCGTCCTAACCATGACTTACTTCATTATAAAAACCGGAATAGAAACCACAAAAGACATGTCCCCGCTGAAAGAACTGAACGTAATAGACTATCTGCTGATCGCCGGAACTCTGTTCCACGCGTGGTCATTTTTCGGAACGAGTTTCATAGAAGAGGAGCACATGACTTGGTACTTCTTTTGGAACACCCTGATGTTCTTCGTGTTGATAAGGACCATAGTGGTTGTGGTTATGTATCTTAGTAAGAGACTGGTGGGAGCTACCGAAGTTCAAGAAAAACCCGAATTGGAGCAGAAAATGGGAGAAGGAATAGGAATTATGTTCAAATGGGTGCTTCTGATTGCTTTGCACAGGTCAGTTTTAATTATTCAAATATTTTGATAAATTAATTAATTTGGAACTCTAAAACTTACAATTGTGCCATAGATTGTAATTTACACTCCCAAAAATATCTTGTTAGAACTATGAGTACTTCTTCGCATTTAAGTGTTTATAATGTTTGTTTCAAAAATTATGCAATTGGTTTCTATTCTTAAGATAACAAAAATTTGTTGCCAAGATACGAAAGAGTTATATGGCGAAAAGAACGTTAACTGTTCAATAATAATTCACCCCTGTTTTAGGCCTTGTAAGGTAATCTTAAATGTCTTTAAAATTGTCTGAACGATTTGAGAGTGAGGTACAGAAATTAATTGCCGATAATTGAGTACATCTTATTGAGGCTTCCTAATCAGTGGCAACAAAATGTTTTGAAACTAATGCCCTGGTTAAGGTTAAAATGGCTAATATATAACTCCAAGAATGAGCCAACTCAGTTGACCAGCTTTTAGGAAAATATTCTCATTCGAATTGGCGGATGAAGTAAAGAAAATTGCCTAAGAACACTTTTGTAGATGAAATATTTGGGATTTGTAAGAACTAAGGATGCAGAAGGCTGCTGCTATGAAAATAGTTAGACTAAGCTATTTAAACCATCTTTTATAATGCGCATTGCTAAGGACTGGAACTCCCTGCCGGCGTCTGTATTTCAGACCTCAAAGTTTTAGCGAATAGCCATCTTCTGGGTGAGCTAGATCCACGTCGGCCTCGTCTTTCCTAAATGGTTAGGTGCTCGCCAAGAGCAAACCCATCTTTAATAAAAACGAGGAGATAACACGCGGTGGCGGATACGTATTATTATTAGACTTCATAAATTATAATGTTTTCCCAGTTTAACTTTGTAATGCGTTTTGGTGTTCAGAAATCTCATGTATTCTTAAGCTTAATCCATATAGGCTGATATTAATCAGTACTTATCCATCATTATATGTTAATATGCTTAAAAATATATATTTGGTGGTTTTCAGATATTTAAGAACAATGAATCAGACCGGCGACAGATGGTTATTCCTTCCCGATACAGCTGACTGGCTTAATGCACCAGAAAATAATACATACTTACAAGCACATCTACTCATTGGTAAGTTCCATTCCATTACTATTTTTATAACTAGCTGTACCCGCGGCTTTGTAAGTGTTGTATTCAGAATAGAGCGTAACTATTTTATTTGTAAACCGATTGGAATGAAACAAACACACAATGTTAGGGGAAGCTTGTTACAAACATAAATAACAAACGCCTTAAAATCGATTAAGCCGTTTCTAAGAATGCAAACAACGATTTTATTATATTTTTTTTTATTATATAACGATTAGTTTTGATATTTAAAAAACTTAATTACTGAACATTGACTTTCCAATGTATGGCAATATTCTTTTGATTTAGACTTTTGGAGGAATAATCTCAGGGACAATATAAGAGATACTTTATCATAGAAAGTTCAATTAAAGAAAATTTAGACACACTTTGATGTGCAACAGAAAGTAGAGAACATTATGGTGCTATGTCTGCTAGCCAAGTATACATCAATATATTTATATAAATAAATAATGAATTAACAAATAACGTAGTGCAATATGAATAGATAAAGGCCTAATTATCGATTCTTGACACAAGATTTGGGAAGGGTTAATAATTTAGGAGTAGTACTTACTTCACTAGTTGAGTGTACTCACTTTCCTAGATCTCATAAAATCATTCAAAATATTTAATTTATTAATTTGTTATGAGTGTCCAAAATTAATTAAATTATAACTTATTTTCAGGTACATTTTTGACCGTGGTTATATGCTTATACAATCTTCAATACACAAATAACGTGATGCATATACACACAGCGCTCACTATAGCGGCAGCAGTTTGTATACTGTGCTACAGAGTCATTACACAATCTCTGAACTCTCCCTTTGACGACATTAAATCCTGGGATCCAGTTACAGTAGTCAACGTATTTTGGGTCATACTAACCGTGAAGGTAATCATAGAAGTTTTGACATATGCAGGAATTTTTAAGAGCTGCGGGCTCAGAGTTAACCTTCCTAGCAGCAAAAAGTTTGTCTACAACAAACCCAAAGAGAAAACGGAAGACGTTTTCTACGATGACAGTGCAAGCGAGCCTTGGAATTTGGATGAGGTGAAATTGAATTTGGCCCGGTCAATATCTCATATAATGTTAAACGAATTGATGTTGATAATAGTGTTGTTGATGAGGCCCCATAATGTGGTAATGGTGCCCGGTGTGTATGTCACTTGTGCTCTGACCTCGAAATGTATAGACCACAAGTTGCTGGATGCAAGACAGGGCCGTAAAACTGAAGTGGCGGACATATTGAGTCAAACGCTGGTGCATCTATGGATAGGCGTGGTGTTTTATTTTTACCAAGTGAGTTCTTAATATTAACATTAATATGCACTTTTAGTTTTACTTTTTTAAATCTCTTTTGCTCGACTTAAAGACGTGTACTACTTATGTTATATCCTAACTAATATTATAAATGGGAAAGTGAGTTTGTTTCGCTTTCACGCCTTAACTACTCAACCGATCATCATAAAATTTTGCACAACGTTGTCAGGAATACAGAAAAGGACATTGGGTACCTTTAAATCCGGAAAAAAGTACTTTCTTGAGAGATCATCTAAAAATTAAAATGACGAAAATGAATGTTTCAACACCTAAAAAGAAGCGCGGACGAAGTAGCTAATAAATCTATACATATAAATAAAATACAAGAAATTGCTATGATAATAAATTTACATATTAAAAACTTATTAATAATTTAAACCTTTGGCAGACGGAAAAGCGGCCAGAATGCTGGCGGCATTGCCCCGTTGAATGCATATGCTTATTTTCTGGGCAAAGTAAAGTTCTGGCTCTACCAAACTTAGCTAATTAGTTACAAACTTTGAGATTGTTAATGCAACATTCAAAGTTGACACATTTTTTTTTTAGAAATATTTTAAACTATGCCCAGCATTTTCTCGAGTGGATGTGAAAACCTTGTATTGTTTGGTTTGTCATGCAATTTGTCAAAAGTGTTTCTACTGTCTTAAAGCGTTTATGACAGTATAAACACTTTTGAGAAATGAATAAAAATAGAGAATTCATTAGCAGGACAAAGAAAACCATTGTGAGATTCCATTGCGAAACAGAGATTCCATTGCGTTTTCTGACTTTTTATGTAACTAAATTAGAATACTTGAAATATTTCAGTTTACGGTTTATTTGCTGATTCTTCGCTATATGCTGTACATACTAGTTGTGCCCGCGACTTCGTACGCGTTTCTAGAAAAGTGTATAACTTTTTTGTTTGTAAACCCATTGGAATGAAACAAATACCGTTTCTAAGACTCACTTGCACAAATGCATTTTTTTTTATGTACAGACACATTTCGTTTACGATTTTATTATACGATAGGGCAACTCGAACAGCCTGGCGTCGGTGGACCTTGGCGCGGGGTACGTGGGGCTGCGTGCTTATGCGCCGGCGGCTGTGGCTGCGCGAATGGGACTCCACGCCTACGCCGCACCGGCTCTTGCCGGCGCAGCACTCTACTGCCGCCTCGCCGCGCGCGCACCTCATTGGCACGCGTACGTAAACGCTTTCTCCGCTAATTTCTAACACGCGACGTAAAGGTGGGGTATATCTGCCTGTAACATCATTAGCTCCCAAACGGATGGACCGATTTTGATCCGCTTTTTTTTTAAAGCTGATGTGACGAGAAGGTTCTTGGCTATAATTTATAAAGATTTGTTCAGGCGTTTGAAGATCGTCAGCTCATTTTTTAGTCGAAGGGATCTCACTAACATCCAGGCATTCTATTAACAAATTAATGTTCAACATTAATTCGCCTTATAAAATGTATAAGGCGCCTCATAAAATGCCTTATATTTGTAAACTAAGTAGGTTACCAGCACCTAATAAAGATTGTTATGATACGAGAAGCAAATTATACTTAAATGTAGAAGGTTAAAAGTATAGAAAATCCTAAAGGACGTGGCGCCCAAATACTACTTTGTTAATGATAAATATTTTATTGTATTGAATTTTTTTGTACTAACTCAAAAATAAAAACTAACGATTAACAAAGACGAATGATAAATAAAATTGTCTAATGACGAATGATAATGATAAATAAGTAAGTTCTCGTGGCTGATTAAAATTAATATCCTGCAATTTAAGTGGATCTTCTTTAATTTCATTTAAAAATATCAAAACATTGTTGATAACAATGCGCGCTTGTTGATAAATATTCACACCAATAGATTTTATAATATTGTTATGGAAAAAAGCCTCTATTAAAACTTCAAAGGATGAATGAAAGGAAATAAATAATAATTCCGTATTTAAAGACTGCCCACAGTATTGTAATGAAGTAATTCGCTATTTACGATCCACATACCCACTGTTTCGTAATTACCCTCATTAATAAATAAATAATAAAAGTGACCTTTATCTCTCGATAAGTCATCTACTAATAATTTTTTTGAAGAGTATACGTTACTCATTGTTTAGTTTTATTGCTCCGCGTGCAGCGAGAACTTGTGTTTGTATGATAGTTTTCTCATAAGAGTTTAAGAGCTGATTTTAGTAGTTAAATAATTAATTGGTTTTCAGATATTTACAGTCAGTGTGGCGTGCCAGTAATATCTTCGCGCTGCAAAGGGTGTACTGCTTATTGGTCTACTGCATAGTGGCAGCCGTGTTCAGACATCATCTGTTCGTGTGGTCTGTTTTTTCGCCCAAACTGTTGTATGACTTTGTGGCCACTGTTTTTACTGTTCAAGCGCTTTTGACCATAGCCGAAATCGTACTAATAACTCACATGGCAAGCTGGTTGGCTCGGGTCTTTACGTTCAAGACTAAACTGTGATGAATAATTATAGGTTTTAAGAACTCCTAGGTTCGAGTGGGGAATGTTCCCAAGTCATGTGTCAAGCTCGTACTATGAGAATATTACTCAATAATCCACCACTAAAGAATTTTTTGTGCCTTTCATGCTAACTAAGAATAACAGAGATTCTCAAGAGACGACCTTTTATAATACGAGTTTAAAATTCGACACATCTAAAAATGGACGCAAGGAATGAAATTTCGGGGTTATTGTTTCTGAGTGAATTTGAAACATGCAGGATGCACAATTACAATGAACAAATACAAACTAACGGAATATTTTAATGATATATAATAAATTGCAACATACGATGCATAATGTTACAGATTGTCCTTAATTTGTGTAAACTGTTAGTGTTAATATGAAATAAATATTTATTTTATTTAAATATAGTTTTATTCATCTGATTTACTTCACCTTTTGAAATCCTATCGATATTTGCGGGAAAATAAAGGGTGTCCCAAGAAGAGCGCAATTTTTAAATTTTAAATAAAACACAGATATTTAAAAAAAATCGTGAAACTTTATTATATCGTAAAGTAGACAGAATGAGGTTATGTATGGAACAATATATCGTGCAGATGGCCGCCGCGGCTTTGCTGGCATGCACGCGATTTTTTAATGAAATTTTCAATGACCGTTTTGCATGAATGCTGCGGTATTTCATTAATGCAGCGTCCAATTTCCTCTTTTAAGGCTTGAGTCGTCGTCGGCTTATTCGCGTAAACCATCGACTTCAAAAAACCCCAAAGAAAAAAATCTAATGGTGTTAAATCGCACGATCTAGGCGGCCAATTCTGATCTCCAAAACGCTAAATAACACGACCGGGAAATGACTGATGCAGCAATTGAATTGTTTCTCTGGCTGTATGACATGTGGCGCCGTCTTGTTGGAACCACATGCCCTCCACATTCATTTCTTCAATTCTAGGCAAAAAAAAACTGGTTATCATTTCACGATACCGAACACCATTGACTGTTTGCGCTTGACCTGCCTCATTTTCATAAAAAAAAGGTCCAATGATTCCTCCAGCCCAAAAACCACACCACACAGTGACACGTTGAGGATGAATTTGCTTCTCGTGAATCACTCGAGGATTTTCCTCACCCCAAATGCGACAATTCTGCCTATTGACGAAGCCATCAAGATGAAAATGGGCCTCGTCACTGAAGATGATTTTATCGGCAAAATCAGCATTTTCATGTTGTCTCTCCAATACCCAATTAACGAACTCCCTTCGCTGTCCATGGTCAGCTGGCTTCAGTTCCTGAGTCAATTGAACTTTGTATGCATGAAGATGCAAATCTTTCGTCAAAATTCGCTGCAAAGTGGATTTGGAGACACCAATTTGCTGAGCTCGGTGTCGAATTGAGGTGGATGGAGTTTGAGCGACATCATCACGTACAGCTGCGACATTTTCGGTCGATCGACCTGGTCGATGGCGCGTTGTTGTCTTTACATCACTAACAGACCCAGTTTCGGCAAATTTATCCATTAATCTCTTTACAGTTGACTCTTTTGGAGCATTATTGTGACCCCAAATTGATCGCAATTTGCGAACTGTAGCCGCAAAACTTTCACCATTTTGGTAAAACAATTTCACAATGAGAATGCGTTGTTCATTCGTGTAGCGCTCCATTTTTACTAACCTCGTACCTTCTACTAGCAAACAATAACAATTGTTCAAATGTCAAACAATGACACTTCGAATGTTGCCAGATTTAAAAATTGCGTTCTTCTTGGGACACCCTTTATAACCACTCTTTTGCACAGTCGCTAAACAAAATCAACTAATCAAACCAGTGTTATTCTCACAAATAAAATACACAATCTGTAAATTGTGGATCAGAGGTGACTTCAATTATTAAAGAACTTTTCAGTTCATTATGTGCTAACCTGCCTCTTGATGCAACTATCCTAAATCGGCGCTCCTGTGTTAATTGTGCCATATCAACAAGCACAGAACCTCCGCTGCCGCTTGCCAATTTGAAATTATTTCTTAAAACCGTACAACAATCAACACATAGCCATATCTATCTACCCTTTGACGAAGTTTAAAGTCAAAAAAGCTACCACTTCATACTTCCTGAAGTTGTCTTTTTTTATATTAAAATCGGGAGACAGGCTGACAGTCCACTTAATTGTAGGTTGCTACGGTCGCCTATAACACAAGCAACGGCAAAGCTGCTGCAAGTGCGCTGCCGACTCCAATAGGATTAAGGATAGGGAAATGGGCTCTGGCATCCCTTACTTCACTCACCGAAACACAACGGCACACGTGCTGTTATTTCAATGTAGTCTCCTGTAAGGGAGTGGTACTGCCGCCAGACGGGCTGCCCAAATGACTGCGAAACGCAGTGTGCACTGCCACTTACAGAAAATTCTTTAATTTAATCACATATTATTTCTTGTATCTAATCTGTATGGTTGTCTCCGAAAGTTTTTGTGTCATTAGTGGTCAAAAATGTCATTAGTGAAATTACTATTGTAAGAATTAGTGGTTCGTTCCAAAGGTACACACCGTGTGTCTTACTACTTTTTGGTCATAAATAACCGGTGAGGATACAGCTTCCTTATATACACTGAGGGTATTCGGTAAAAGATTTCATTTTGTAAAGAAACGCAATCGAATCTGTCATGACACAAACCATATAAGATCATTTGATCAAGGAGCAATCTTCTAGATTTTAAGGATTTAGTAAATTAGTTAATTAACTAATTTTTGTATGACAATCATAAATGATGACACCTATAGTTGATAGGTATGATAACATGTAGTCATCCTTTTGAAGGGGACATCATAACATCTTTAAAAGGATTTGTTTACTGACCTGGAGATAGATTTCTTCTTGACCTTAGCGCTTCTTCATAGAAACCGGGTTCTGGTCATCGAAACAATGTGGTGTATAGTTGTTATCAAGTGCAGATACGGCCAACTTTGACATCGAGCGAAAGAGCTCGCTGATGCGGCAATTATACTGAATGATTGAAGTTCGAATTGAACTAATGAGAATAGACTCGAGATTAAAAGGACACACGCCATAAAATAAGATGCCAATTCACCAATGCTACACAAGCGCCATTCTGCCCAATTCATGAACCATTTTTTAATTGTTGTAGCTTAACAGTTTTTCAGTTTAACACTCATATAAGTTAGTCCTCCTTACAAATTCTCCATAGACTTGAACGAAGATTGGCAGGGAATAAAGAAGTCTCATGCATCGCCTGCATCAAGATGCGAATAGTAATTTAAAAAAAAAATGAAAACGTCTTCAACAAATCTTTATTAACACCTAATTGTTGTACACTGTAACCACAATTCTTATTTTTTTTAAAGGGAATATGTAATCCCACATACCAAAATAGCCATATTAGAATTTTACTTAAAATAAGGATTAACTTATGATAATCACTGTTATATAATTAATAGTAACATCCAATAGAAAAGTGTGGTTCCAGATTCACATCACAAAATAAAACTGAGAAAACTGTTACCAACTTAGCTATGATGCACAGTTGTACATAGAAGCATTTTTATTTTTTTGTTTTTCAATTGGAATGCAACATTTTATAAAAGTAATTCCTGCCCTTAAGCTAATAAAATATCCAAAAATAGTATTCATCAGTTTGATAAAAAAATAAAATACATATATGCATTGAGCTGAACATAAGTTTGAAGACAATTTTTTTTAATTTGTTAAATTGAACCCAATATTAGTTTTTCAATATGACACACAACAGTCAATTCAAAATGGCGGCAAATTATTTTTTATTTACCAATTATCCAAAACTTAATTCGGCTTCAAACTAAATGTTTTTTTAATAATAATAATTTTCATAACCTTAAACATGCCTACGAAGTAGCTATTCATTTTGGCACAGAAACAAAAGAAAAAAATATGTTTTAAGGTAAATGCCAAGATCCGCGAAACACGAGGACAAATAAATCACAATAGGAATCTCCCCACGTTTACTCGACGAACCACCACAATTCCACTCGGATAAACATAGGGAGGATAATTAAGTAATATTAAACTGTCACCTACCCCCTTTTTACAATTAAATACAGTGGTACCATTCTCCATGTTCCAACATACGAGTTACAAATCGATCTACAATCGATACCTATCCAAAAAAGCTTAAAATTTATTCTTTTGCTCATACAATACTCCAGATACATTATTTAGCTTTCACTAAATGTAATGAACGCTAAATGTAAATGCCACAAGATAAAAATAGAAAAAATAGTAGAAAGAAGAAGAGAAAATAGAAGAAAGAGAAAATAGAAATAGTAAGAGCAATGATGAAATTAGTCATTTTTCCAACTAAAATGTAAAGTGTATCAAAAAAGTAAAACCAATTAAACATTGAAATCGTTTTGGAATGATTATTACAGAAATTTAAAAAAAAAATGGATTCCATTAAGAAATTAAATTATGCCATAATAAGAAATGAATTTGTATTGTCACAAAGAAACAAGTACTAGAATATTGAATTGTTTAAACAATGCTTCGTTAAAAGGTTAAAAAACCAAACAATTTTTGTTCAAATTTTTATAAAAAAAATATAGTATTGTTTTTAGCTTTATTAAATGTGATGGTTCGAATAAGTATTATTTTCTATATTTATCGAAAAAAAAAATTTTTTTTGCAAAAGAAATATGTATAGTTTTATTAAAAATATCATTTCTCAATATTTTAGGTAAATAATAATTATTTATTAATATTATTTTACACAATGTTGATATTTGTGATGTTCGGAGGAACGTTGACCAAAATGTTCATTTTTATCTAAAATTATTATGGTCAACTAATAAACACGACGTCAAAAACCAACAACTTTAACTTATTTATCGCTATCTACTTGAATTAATATAGATACAAAGACAACATGGTTACGTCACCCATTGTAGTTTATATATAACAAAACAATACACTAAGAACAGATATTAATTCCCATATTATTCAAAATAACTCATAAATTCTAGTATATATTGTGACTATATCGCCAGAAGCTACGAGTTGTTCTAAATAAGTTTAGTTGCTAAAAAAACTTTTAAATTCGCTATTAAAACTTTCGATTCGCAATTGCGGTTTTCGACATCAGGGTAAATCGCCATATACTTAAAGCACCTTGTGACTGATAGGTTGAAACAATAACATTAAAAAATAATGCGATATCCAAACCGCAATACTTAATCGGCAATGTACTATGTACAAATCACAATAGTTTCATTTAATGAGGTTAGAAGAATTAAAAAGTTAAGACTAGTCATTATATATATATTGTTTCGCAAGAGAGGAAAAATCCCAGGCTAACAATAAATTAGGCATATCATAATTACTTAAAACACTTACATGTTCGTTTGTAAACAATAATTTTTAACACTTCGATTTGCAAAGTGTCAAAATATCACTTTAAACAATAAACGCGTAACATCATTGAGCGTCCGCCATTTTATCATTTAAATCCAATCTAAGAATCTTAAATGTGCACATTTAATATGTCAATGGTATGTAAATTCGGAAGGGTTGATTTGAAACAAAATAAAACAGAATCTATATGATATGACTAATTTTATGCCATACCTGTGACACAATAGAGGAGTTGATAATTTATAATCTACCACATTCACAACGTTGGAACCTCGTATCCCTGAAAAGACATATTAATTCAAAATTAATTCCCTCGTACATTATCCTACTAATATTATAAATGCGAAAGTTTGCGAGGATGTACGTTTGTTACTCTTTGGATTTGGATGAAATTTGGCACAAAGATAGTTTATTACCTGGATACTTTTACCAATACTTTTTATCCAGGAAAAATTTTAGGTTCCCGGGGGATCATCTAAAAATATAAAAAATGGCGCCACCGTCGGTCATAGCTATAAAAATGTCAGGCGTTACATTAGGTTTTTTTTTTCAACGCAGACAAAGTCGCGGGCACCAGCTAGTTTTATTATATAATAGAAAATTTTGGTTGCATTGCAAAAGAAGATAAAAGTAAAACGCAACAAAATGATCCATCTAATCAACGATGATCCATCTAAAGGCTACTGGACACAGGACTTCCTCACAGATCGCCAAAGCGCATGACTAACCTCAGCCGGCATCCTCTCAATTTCAGCGAATTTACCTGCGTCATCAGATTTTCTGGTGGTGGTAATTTGATTTCTCATTCTATAAGCTGTGTCGTTAATTTACTTCTCCTGTAAATTCCTCCTTGTATTTAACGAGTAATTTAACTCCTATAAACTGCGTCTTGCAAGGAAACCACAGGAGCATCTTATGGGCCCTAACTACCGTAACTGGCAGAACACACTGATTAAAAATCTTTAGATTTTATGCATCGTGAATTGGTGTAGCCTTGCTTACCCAGCCAGCGGGTTATACTTATATCTAAACTGCTTTTGAACCGACAATCGAAAGGTATATTAATTTAACTAGCTATGAAAACACAATAAATTCTTCCGAAATAATATTTCGATAACTTCAGGAACTTGTAGAAAAAGGGAAAAGTATGAGTCCAATTTAAATAAGAAATTAAATTTAAAAAGTAAGGATTTTTTGAGTTCGACTTTTCCTGTATAAGTTTATAAAACAGTTTAAACATGAAAACATAACAGTTACTACTGGCATTTATGATATTAGCAAGTGTTTTGTTTGCAAAGCCAAAATCCAAATCTAAGTTGACTGATATTTTAAAAATAATAGGTTAAATAAATGTAAGGTTACGAAACTTAATTCTTTTCATAGACTTATAGCCTATGAAAGTAGAATTGATTTAAACTCGTGTACTATCGTCTTTTCGATGCTTTTGTGTTTCAAGTAAGAGCAAATCGCGATGAAAAATAAAGATGAAGGTTTTCAACTCACTAAGTGAAAGGTCAGTGCTGCATCTTGTAGCGGTACACCAGCACGCTAGCAACACCCACCAGCAGACTCAGCAGCAGTGAGCCCCATACCAACATCTACATGTTCAAATTTTACATCCATACATATAACATTGTAAACGAGCCATGTCTGTACATCAAATATTTTTTCAAAAAAAAATAAAATAATAATTTGTACATGTTGTACTTATGGTACTGAGGAAAAAAAAAATTTTTTTTAGAACTTCTATCTCTTTGTGCGTTTGTGTACGCTAATCGCAAAAACAGCTTAAGGCCTTAAGCGATTTGAATGCGGTTTTCACTGATTTATTGTAGTAAGCTTCCCGTAACATTGTTTGTTTCATTCCAATTGGTTAAAAAACAATAAAGTGAAGTTAATTGAAATAATACGCTCATAGGCTCATCACCACAGTATATACCATAGAAGACTTCTGTCATTAAACATAATCTATTATTAAGACTATAATAGCATAAGTGCAAGATCGTCAATTATGAAATTATGTCTTGTTTTCATCTGTTTCAATGAATTTTCTACTTTAAACTTTAAGCGCGTTTGACGCGCTTTAAAGCTGAACGGACGCGTACGCATCTCCATCCATCTATTGTTTTCTATGGACAAAAGCTGAATCGAGCCAAATATGTTTAACTTACTCCCTTAATTAAGGACTCACCTTAGACGTATTCGGCTTCTTATCGGGAGCCGAAGGCGCCTTGGGCACACTGACATTGCCCAGCATGCGTTTGGCCAGCCTTCGCTCCACAGAACGGTCCCTTGTGGCCATCTGCTCACAACGCTGCAGCACCTTGCGAGCCCCCGAGTCTTCGGGAGCTGCAGCCGCGGCCGCCCTCGCAGCTTCTAGGGCTTCAGGGTTACGACCCATTGCACTTAAAATCTTAGATTTTCTGTATAGGGCCTTCGCGTTTTGCGGTTGACACGTTAGGACTCGGGTCACAGCCTGGAAGTTAAATCCGATGTTTCTTTGGGTGGCAGGTAGACTTAAATTCACTTCATAGCAGGTGTCTACCGTCGCCAATGACAAGCAACGTTGTTCAAGTTAAAAAATAACATAAGAGGAGGTTTCAACTATCCAAACAGGGCAAGTGAATGTAATTACCTGTAAAGCTGCTTCATATGCGCCCGCCTTCAACTGCGCAGCGGCCATGTTGTTATATACCCTGAGACGTTCGTCCAACAACGCCATAAGTGGGTCCGATGCGGACGCCATCTCCCCCGTGGGCGTCGGGTCGGATATACCTCCATCGCTTTCGTCCAACACGTCTAACGCCCGCCTGTACAGCTGTACCGCCAATTGGGGCTCCCCACGACCGTACCACCAGTTGCCGCGAGCACGTCTGCGGATTCTGCAAAATACTTTCTTTAAGTTATACAATACACGAATTTTGCGTCATCTGTTTTATGTAAAAGTAGGCAGACAGGCTTAATGATAGGTGGCTACGGTCGCCTATAACACAAGCAACGTCACAGGTGCTGCAAGTGCGCTCCCAACCTCAGTAGGTGGAAGTGATAGGCCGTTATTTCACGGTGATCTGTAAGGGGGTGGTTACTGTCGCCACACAGACTGCCCAAATGACTGAACACGGTGAGCCCTGCCACTACTTTCCAGATCCAGACCAGAGCCAACTTTGAACTTCCAAAATTGACCCTCCTGAGAATCGAACCCGGGACCCCTGAGACAGTGTTAAGGTAAGTACCCTAACCACTCATCCAATGGGTTCGACAACTTCAATAGGGGATCGGACAGTAATCAGATTAAAATCTAAAATGTACTTAGAAAGAAAATATATAATTTTTTACGATTATTTATCGAATAATTTAATATAATTCATTTAAATATTTTTAAATGAAGAAATAAAATTTTATTATTTACAATATTTTTAATCTAAAGTCTGTTCATTCTTACTTGAGAGAAAAGGTAAACAAATATGGCGTCCTCACACAATTTAGTGATGGGAATCATTGAATGAACTTCATTCGGTGAATGATAGAAATTGATTAAAACATACTAATTGTGTTTTATATGCTATTGAGGAAGGAGTAATTTATTTAATTTGTACTTTTAAATAAATAATAACAATTAGGTCAATGTCATGTTAATTCAAATAAATTTACAAATAACAGGGCCGTTTTAACCATATTGAGTGCCGACAAAGTACGTATAACGGCATATAAGCACTAACATATATCACAACACCACTAAATACTAAAACTCTTCGGAATCTGTTTCTGTTAGATCTGCTGAATCATTGAAGTCGCTTTCGGTGTCAGAGTTAACTTGAATTACAAAATTTGGGGTCGGTGCGTCTGTGGCATTATCTATTAATCCATCGAGCTCCATCATTTTATTTTCTTCTCCACGACGCCGTGGAAGGCAGATATTCAGGCTTGGCTGCATGAAAAACAAATTGTATACGACGATAAAGAAATAAAAGCTGAACTTCTAACGAAATTTAAAAAAGAAGACTTCAACGCCCAAGTTGTTGATGAAATGGCAGCCAAGAAGAACATTATTGTTTTACGCCTTCCGCCTTGCAACTGTGAACTGAACGCTATAGAATTGATATGGACACAGATTAAATCACATGTTGGCAGAAATAATAAAACCTATAAAATGGTGGAAATAAAGGAGTTGACAAGAGAAGGTATTGCGAAAATTGATGCGGCATCGTGGACGACGAAACCAAAATTCGAAGCAAGGTCGTTAAGTATCAAACACAGAAAAGCACCCGTAACGCAGGACATCAGAACGAAGCGAGGAAACGAATGACTTAACAATAACATTGCGAATTTGAAAACCAAAATTCAAAGCAGGGATACCATTGCATAGACTTTTTAAAATAAAATACAATCATTTACCATGGCAACACTGGAAAATGCGCCTCTGAAAAAACCAAATCCGAATAAAATGTTATTATTGATAAAGATAATAAATAAAATGAGAATTATTAATAGTAATTTCAAGTAATCTATTTAATTAATGCCATCGATGCCCTAGAAGAGCAGCCAATAGGTCGTCAGTACAAGATAAATAAGATAATAACCAGTCCAAATCGCAAAAAAAAACGTAAGTGAGCACCCGTACCTAACCCTATTACGCGTCAAGACGAATGATTAATGTCAAGTATTGTCATATAAACCACAAGAGTTTATGTATACACCGATACATAGAGTAGATAACAACTAACGCGCCACTGTCACAACTCAACCGTTCCCAATCGTTCTTTCGTACACTTATTCCCATCCCTACACAAAATGTCTCTCTGACAAGTTGTCAATAGTGAAAAATTTCGATATTTGATAAATAATTGTATTTTTCAAGTGAATTTAAAGCGATTTTTCGAAAAAATCAATGCGTCAGTGTTTGAACCAGTAACTACAGTTTATTGTGTTAGCTTGCATTGAGCGATTCTTCCGTAATGACGTGATTTGTGATCGTGTTAGGTTTGTTTACCTTTTCTCTCAAGTAAGAATGAACAGACTTTATACTGAAACACCAATCACAGTGCGTGACGTCATTTGTGGGCAACCATTGTCTTATGCCAATGCAGCTGTTATGTTATGATATGACTACAAATGACGTTACGCACTCTCAGATGAACTATCGTGGCGTTTTGGCGGCATTTTCAAACAAACAATATTAAAACATGATTTTGAGTACCTAAAAGGCTATAAATAAATAAAATAATATTTTTTATGGGCATAAATATCCATGAAGATAAATTTAAAACACTTTCTGAAAATTTGTCCGATCCCCTATTGGCGCAAACTAAGTTCAAAGATAAGGAAAGCATAGCTGTTAATTCAAGGTTGTCTTTTAAAGGTGGTCAAACGGCCGTCAGACGGGCTGCCCAGTTTAAAATTGCTGAATGCAGTGTGTATGCTCTGCAGCTACTAAATTTATTATATATTTTTTATTTTGTAATATATTTAATATTATATATTTTTTTAATTTTAATAATTAACTTATAAAACATTGCATATTATTATGTTATCAGAATAACCATCATTGTTGATAGCTAGAATTATACGTGTCTCTGAAAATTTCTAATTATCTAGTTGGACCTTTGTTTCTTGTCCACACATGAAATAAAAAAAAAATATTTAAAAAATATTGAAGGTGCTGGCACAACCGGAATTCGAACCTTCGTCACAGTTCCGGCAACGGAGCATTCACCTGTTCTATCGCCGTTTTGATTAAGCCTATTAAATAATTTTTGGTTAGTAACGTTGTAGAACTGTTTCACGC
Organism: Bembecia ichneumoniformis; assembly: GCA_910589475.2. NCBI lineage: Eukaryota > Metazoa > Arthropoda > Insecta > Lepidoptera > Sesiidae > Bembecia > Bembecia ichneumoniformis. The sequence goes on along the minus strand of OU342538.1, from coordinate 6,638,619 downwards.
AGTTCCTCTGTATGGCTCTATTGGCTCCACTCAGGCTTTTAATGAACAAGTGGCCTGTCCCCTGCTTCGATATGCATTTTTTTTTCTGCAAATTATATACACATACTTCCTCGTTGATCGCTCTTTCCATTAGTGAAAACCGTATCAAAATCCGTAGGGTGGTTTAGAAGTCAGCGAGGAAACAGACAGACCCGGAGAGTGGCTTCAATTTATAATATCTAGAAAAGATACATTTCAATGCTAATTTTACGTCAGAGTTATTTAAGATACTCTTAAGATATCTCTCAATTGTTTGCTTATGCTGGATGCACATAATACATAAGTTTCAGAATACAATATTCGTTAACGAGAATTCAATGTATCTGTATACCTGTACGTACAAAAGTTGCAAATTTTATTTATTTTATCTATACATGTAATAAAATAAAATCGTAAACGTGCCGTGTCTACATTGAATGCTTTTTCAAAAAAAAAACAATTTGTACACGTTGTACTTACGTTACCATGCTTATGTCAAAAAAATAGTTTTTAGAACTTTTGTCTGTCTGTGCGTTTTTGCACGCTAATCTAACCGATTGTAGCAATAGTCCAAGCGCCAGAGGTTTTTTTTTTGAAATGTACGGGACCGGCTATTTTTTTTTTGGAATATGTACAGGGGTGTCCCCTGATTGTAAATCCAAGTTGGCGTCATCGGGGGGGGTGAGCGTCAGCCGCCATCTTGAAAAACACGTTTTATTGAATATCTCGCGAACCGCGCATCGTACGACAAAAATAGTACAAATCATTTTTGTAGATAATAATATTTGCCATCTTTTTTATTTAAAACTTTTTTCTGTAAAAAGCATAGTTTTTTATTTGTAGCGCTTCAAACTTTTTAAAATATGGTTTTTGCTAAATATATAGTTAAAGGTTCATGATAAATGAAAAATGGTAATAACTAAATTTGTAGAGCATGAAATTTCCTATAAATTTCATTCGAAACTTTTTCCCGTAACGTTTATAGTTTAGGAGCTAAAACGCTGTAAATGTCGAGTGAACGCAAAATATTCACGAGATTATAATGCTATATATTCAATCATGCGCCTATGAGTTGTAGTATATATTTTGGGTCGTTCGGACTTTCCCCCTCAACATTCCTACAATATTGCGGAGCTGCTTGTGGATGCTGAAAAGCTGGTTTGAAATGTTCAATCATTTGCTCGAATTGCAGTGGCCAAACATGCGACAACGTGCCAGACGTAATAGATGCCATCGAAAACGAAATCGAAGAAGACACAGCCTTCGATTCGTCTCCTTCGGATATGGCGGAGGCAGAAGAAATCGATTCAGAAGGAGATGAGTGTCTTCCGTCGACATCGAAAAGAATTAGACTCGCCCTGTAAAATAATGCGCCACGTTTTTACATAATAACTTTTATGATGATACTATATTAAGCTACAATAAAGATCGATAAATTATTCGTTGTTCTCCACACTATTTATAATTTTAATTGATTCGTTACACAGCTGCATTGACATTTTTTGGAACACTTTATGCCATTTTATGCGTTATGAAATGGTTTTCGTATACAAACGAGCAATATTGTCACTGATAATGTACGAGGTGCAAGTTTTACCTAGCTGCAGCTCCTAAACTATAAATGCTACGGGAAAAAGTTTCGAATGAAATTTATAGGAAATTTCATGCTCTACAAATTCAGTTATTACCATTTTTCATTTATCATGAACCGTTAACTATATATTTAGCAAAAACCATATTGTAAGTTTGAAGCGCTACAAATAAAAAACTATGCATTTTACAGAAAAAAGTTTTAAATAAAAAAGATGGCAAATATTATTATCTACAAAAATGATCTGCACTATTTTTGTCGTACGATGCGCGGTTCGCGAGATATTGAATAAAACGTGTTTTTCAAGATGGCGGCTGACGCTCACCCCCCCCTATGACGCCAACTTGGATTTACAATCAGGGGACACCCCTGAACATATTCCAAAAAAAAAATAGCGGGTCCCGAACATTTTTTTACGAACCTACTTTTTTTGCTCCGGCGCTTGGACTACAAGCTTCCCGTAACATTTCGTGTTTGTTTCATTCCAATCGGTTTAAAAACAAAAAGTTACCCGCTATACCGAATGCCACGCGTACGACGCTGGCAGAAACTTCAATTTGTGATATGCAAGAACTTGCTTACATAGTCAATCAAGTATGAATACATAGTCAATCTTTAAGCGAGTCTTTATAAATTATAATATCCTATCTTTCAAACTGTTCATCTGTAACACACCAGCTTGAATAAACATTGTTATGTATTTTTTTTTAATATTACAAAGATAGGTGTTAAGCTTTATTGACGATAATTATTTGATAATGTAATAATGTACATTTTTTAGAGGACAAATTCATGTTTATAGATTGCAGATCTTGTATATTGCTACTCACATATTTATACTAGACATTATTTCGTTCATGCCGGAAATATATATCGACGTCCGATACATTGACGAATGTGATTAGATATGTAATAAATATATTTTGTTTTTATATTATGATAATAAATTGTTATCCAGTCATTACAAGGCGAATATTTATGGCGAATTTTATGTGGAAAATATGGGGTGTAGTGTAAACACGGTTTATACTCGGTCCCCAATCATTTATTGTACTTTCGAAATTTTGCACGCCTTTTAATTTATGAATTTCTTGACAGTAAAGTCCACATGAAAAAACAATTGTCAAGAATTGTCATACTTCTTCCTTGCGGGCGGCGTACGTAACGCTCAGAGGATCATCGCACTGACTAAAAGTTATCGATACCACATCGATATAGAATAAGTATATGCAGAACTGAAATTCTTTATAATTTTTTAATGTTAATTAAATAATGAATCAATTTTTTATTTGAACTGGTAGGTATCATTACTTGAATCCTCAGTAACATTAATTATTAATAGAAATCGATTTGGTAACCCTTTAGGATAAGGATGTCTCTAACTGTAGCTGTCAAAAGTAAAATAAATGATTGGACAAAGTATAATTTGTTTAATGCCATGATAATAACATTGAAGACAATGTTTGATAAGGTTATGATGTCATATTCGTCATATTTTATCTATGACATGCATAAATGATAATGTAGTCTGGAACATTTTTAGAAGACATATTTCACAGCAATGACTTTTTTTATACTTATGTTAAGATCATCAGACAGACTGACGGTCCACTTGATGGTAGGTGGCCCCCGTCGTTTATAACACATTAAATGAGTGTTTAGGATGTTTGCTTTAACGCTCTGTCTTAGGGGTGTCGGTTCGATTCCTGGCGGGATAAACACTTTGGAAATGAAATTTTCAAGGTTGTCTCTGGTATGGATTGGAAAAGTAGTCTGCGTTTCGCAGTCATTTGGCAGCCCATCTGGCGGTAGTAACCATCCCTTTACAGAAGATCATAATAGCATGTGTGCTGTTGTGTTTCGGAGGATGTCAGAGCACATTTCCTTATTTCTACTTAATCTTACTATAGTCGGTAGCGCACTTGTAGCACCTGTGGCGTTGTTTTTGTTATATGCGACTGTAAACACAGTGTGCCCTGCCACTGCTTGCCAGATCCAGACCAGAGCCAACTATGAAAAGTTTATTTCCAAAGTTGGCTCTGCCGGGAAGTGAACGGGGGACCCCTGGGATAGAGCGTTAAAGCGTTAGTCGTGTGGCGGCTAACCTTAGCTTATGAAAATTAAGCAAGTATTTGTTTAATTTTTTAATAAAATGTGCACATTATTAACATAATAGATCTCGGCTGTCTGATTATAAACAAATTTTATAGTTAACAACGTTAACTGTTGATGATTTATTAACAAGGTCTTTGTTATAAATACTTGGTGAACTGGGTCAGAACATTTCACAATAGTGTTCTGAGTATTGAATTTATTTATTCTAAATTCCTCAAGTGACCCTCAACTGAATTGTTTCATAAAGTTATACATAATTTATGAAACTAATTTTTGTTATGACAAAAAAGACTATTTTTTGGTACACATTGGTTACATATTAGTCAATGTGTTCTTGTTTTTTAATTTTATTCTGTATTGTAATGTTTTTGTATTTTCTTTTATACATTAGCTATATTTATTTATTATTTTATTAGTATAAAGGGGCATGATTAGGGTCCTCTTTATTATTGGTCTCCATATTATTTGATCAAAGACATATAGGCGCGAATAGTCGGGCGCGGAGAATATAACTCAACATTAGGTCATGCGTTGTAATTCTAAACCAAACGCTATAATCGGCACAAAATAAGTCCCCGATCGCATTGTCCACTAGCCAATTACACCAAATCAGATAACACTCCACCAAACACGTAGCACAATTCACTTGATGTAAGCCTTCTCGTAAGGTACTGCTCGGCTGACATGCCTATGCGCTAGCGCTCGGTGTTGTGTCAGAGTCCCGATCCCGCTGATCCGTTGACAACTGATAGTTGTCATTGCTGTTTACTCTCGTTAATCAAAAGCGCCGTCAAGTATTTTTACACCTGTGTTTTTGTTTTCTTATATTACTTATATGTTGCTACTAGCTGAGATCGCAACGTCAGCGTCTGTCTGTATGTTCTTTAACTCCTACACCAGGCAATGGATCCTGATGCAGTTTTTACAATCAGTTAAATAATTTTTCACTGAAGGTTTATATATATAAAATTGTAAACGAGCCATATCTGTCCATTATATATTAAAAAAAAAAAACAATTTGTACACTTTGTAGATATGTAACGGAGGTTAAAAAATTGTGCACGCTAATCTCAGAAACGGCTTAACCGATTTGAATGCGGTTTTCGGTGTTGCTTTTTTTATTCCAATCGGTTTACAAACAAAAAAGTTATGCACTATACCAAATACAACGCACACAAAGTTGCGGGCTCAGCTAACATATAATAAAATCTAATTATATCCGTGCGAAGCCCGGGGCAAGCCGCTAGTAGGGTATGATAAACTCATATGGTATCACTTAAGTTTTTATAAAATAAGTTAGTTTAATTTAGATATTTAGAGTATTAGATATAGAACAGTTTAAATTTTTCATGTAATTTCATATTCTACATTATTTAAATTATAATATTAACACTCACCCGATTTCCATCCTTTCAACGATTGGTAATGTTTCTAAGTCAGGTTCCTCAGTCCAATCGTGTAGTTCCAATCGAACTGCAAGCCATGTGTCTGGTCCTATGATTGGACCACTATATATTGGACTAAGTACTTCTCCTACAAAGCCTAGGCTTTCTCCAGATTTTAAGCCTGTTTCTCCATATGCAAAACGGGGATCTATTTGTAATATGCATTCTTCTCCTTTGTACATTAATTTTAAGGCTATATCCATTCCTTGGAGAACCTATAAATGATATTTCATAACAAAGTTAAAACTATAGGATTTAACACAAACCATAAGATAAATGTTTACACAAGTGCATATAGATATCTGGCATACTGACAAAAATGAACTTCCTTTCCTTTGTGTGAAAATCTCAACAATAACTCAGTGAATCTACACCAAAAAAAATCCTTCATATTGGACAAAGATGTTAGTAAGATAGTCTCAATAATTTAATCATCCTCAATAAGCCACTTACTGATTAAATACAGATCAATTAATACAGATAGATAGAATCTTATCTATTAATGGTTATACAGAGATGTTTGAAAGGTGGATACAAAGTGTAAAGAAGATGATAGATTAGTTATACCTTTTAGAACGTTCTGAGTCATATATTTATTTTTATTTTTAATTGCTGAGTTTTATGCAAGAAACATTGATAAAATTCTAGAAATTATAGCTAACAGTATCCAGTGAAATTTCTGTTAAAATATACCCTGTTAACAAGATAAAAGCATCTGAGCTACCACAAGAAAATAACAATTAGTCATATTTTCATTTTCATCAGCCTGTGTCTCTCCTCTGTTGTATATAGGCCACTCCTAAGTCTTGCTATTACACACAGTCTTCTATGTTTCGTATCCAGCCGCTTCCTGAGCTCACTTCTAAGTCATCTGCCCACCTGGCTACTGCCTACCACACTATATTTCCCAATTTGTGGCCTCGATTCAAGGCATGACACATTTTAATATAAATATGCAGTTTGTAATATGTGTCTACATTTTTTTAATAAAACATTTTTTTATGATGATCATGCATAATTCCATAATTAAATGTATAATAAAGAATTGTACTTGAAAATGTGATTAAAACAGCTGTCATAATACAATAATATTTCTTAACACAAGTTAAAATATTTCCTTATTAATATTTATAGTCTTTTTAGACACCATAACATAACAAAATATTTAATTTTTATATTGTGTAATATGTTGACACATGCCATAGTGTTTTATTTCAGTTAATTACAAAACTCAAGTCCATGACCATGATAAATATTTTGTAACTATTTAAACTACAAGTACCGAATAACAAAGGGCCATTGTTTACTCACTTCATTGTCACCCAGATATATCTTTACATGTTCCCTTTTTTCAACTAATTCTTCAGTGTCCTTAATCTTGACTTCATAACTTATTCTGCATATATCACTTCGGGATGGTCTCAATCCTTCTGAATCATCGCCATCTTTTATTATCTGTGTGCAAAAAATTCAATTTCAGTGATAATAATAAAAATATGTTTACCTTTAGAAAAATGTATCATAAAATTAAGAATGCATATAATTTAATTTTAAATAATATAAAGGGTGCCAAAATAATTATAATTTGTGAGAATTTGAATGTGAGTTAAGTTTTTTAAAAACAGCATTGAGATTAAAATTTTATATTTAAGTTAAATCTAAATATATGAAAAAAAATTTTTTTGTTTAATATTGGGATGAGATAGAGGATGTATGTTAAGGAATGAGATGAAGATAGGGGGAATGGGCTCTGGTACATCTTAATCAAGCACAGAAAACAAACACGAAACTTACTGATATTTCATGGTGTTTGTAAGTATAAGTGCGAGCTATAGGATTAAGGAAAAGGTATTCGTAAGAGTTAGGGAAATGGGCTGTTGCCTCCCTTACTCAGTCAACGAAACACAACAGGACACATGCTGTTAATTTAGGTTTTCTGTAAGGGGGTGGTTCCTGCAGCCAGATGGGCTGCCCAAATGACTGGATGAACCCTTGGAGGAAATGATGAAAAAAAAAGCCTAGAACAGAGTGCAAGGCAAGCGCCCTAACACTCATCCAACAGGCTCGTCAGTCATGTCATGTTAGGGAGGAACATTTATTCAGGTCAAATTAGCTTTTGTAGCTTTGGAAGCTGAACAGACGCTTAGGTATCTCCATTCAAAACCGGTATTTTCTATGGACAAAAGTTTAATGAAGCTAGATAAAAGTTACTTTCTAAAAGTGTGTACACATCCACAAATGGGCTACCTAGTTTGCGCATGTGGAAGACAAGTGAACTTTGCTCTTCTAAATATTCACCTTTTTAAGAAGAGAGCCCGATCCCAATAAATCTTGCCATTCTTCTGTCAACGTTTCACCTGAACTGTTCTTGTCTTCAACCGCCGCAGCAGCAAGTTTCGCTTCCTCAATTTCATGTGCAGCGGCCGAAGCTAAGTCTTCGAAGGAACTGCTCTCCGATTTGTCAATTAAAGTTTTCTCTGTTTCGCTCATCTAAAACCAGATTTGCGCACTTGTTATTTTGCGTATTTGTGTCTTGCGGTACCTATAAACTAAATAATTTTATCAAAATATTGTAACAATGCCTCGCAAGAATTAATTTACCTTCTCAAATTTCTCACTTGTGAACCAGAACTTAAATAATTAAACCCAGCGATATAATCATTAGACAATATATTATCCCTTTGTTGAAAAATATGATATGACAAATCAATTTTTTCGGTACTCTCTTCTTTACCTACTCGGCTCGTCGAGAATCGGTTCCGTCTAAGGGTCACAGACTAATAAATATTATTTATTTATTAAATAACTTGAGACCACAAACTAAACAGTAGAATGTACAAACAGAAACAGCAACACACTTAAACTGCACATTAAAGACGCAACTGAGAGAAATTATAATTGTTTGAAAGGGATAGATATATGTTGTCACTTTCAATGTATAGTAATAAGTTTTCCAGGTAATAATTCTTAATTCGGTCGCATTGCAATGCAGCTCTTCTAAGCTCAAATTGACATTTACTTATAGTTTATTATAAATAAAACCTTCATGGTCCATATATGTAATCTAAATTGAAAAACAAAAGTCTCGATGTTCTTTACTCAATTCTGTCTATTTGACACAAGATATTTTATCAAAATCTACATTTAATCTGTTACAATAATTTCAAAGAAAATGTTATAATCACTTCGAACTTCTTTATTATACCTACCAAAAGTGAAAAACAATTATTTTCACCTGTGGAAGACTAGTGCCTGTTGAGTCGGACTTATAGAGTGGGTTACAGCTATTCGGAAAAATGTGTGCCGTGCTGTATATAATCTCGTTTTGCCGCCTGTATAATGATTTCCGACCATAATTACCTGTGGATCATTTTGTTGGTCAAATAACATTATATTATTTATATGAGTCGGGAGGAATCGAGCTACGCTTCGGTCTGCTCAATAATGACGATTTTCAGATGATACGAATGTTTTACGAAACTAAAGTGATTTTTGTGTTTGAGTTTATGACTATGATGACCTAGCAATTTAAAATATATGGTCATTTTGTTGGTCAAATAAGACTATATTATTTATATGAGTCGGAAGGAATTGAGCCTACGCTTCGCTCCGCTTACTAATGACGATTTTCAAATGATACCAATGTTCTACGAAATGAAGTTATTTTTGTGTTTGAGTTTATATGCCTAGCAATTTAAAGCAATTGCACAGAATGAAAAATGTAAATAAAACAACAATAACAAATAATTGCTTTATTTAAATGTGGTTATGGATAGGTAGTCGATAAAATGCTTAACCCGCATTCTGCAGGACCATCTCGTGATGCGAGTTGTGATGACCGTCTTGCACAACGTTAAATGTGTTCCGCATGTCCCGATACATACTAGTATTACTATTTTCATTTTCGATTAGACTTTCAAGTATGAGATTGTGTGTATTTTCGCTATGTGTGTGTATTTTTAAATGTTGGGACAAAACAGGAAAAATAAAGTAAACTAAAAAAAAAGGTTTTTTTTTCATCCGTGGACATAACGTGTCGCTTCCCTTCGACTCTGCTTGTGTGTGTTGAGTGAGCCTAACAAATTATTAATATCATTGTATATATATAGTATGGAAATAAGATATCTAAATGTCATCGCATTAAAGTAAACGAAAACAAACGACTCTACCCAATTTTGCCCGATTTGATAATTATCCGACGAAATTGAGATATTTTACTCAAAGATGTTGTATTAGTCTGTACCTTTCTTCTTCTTCTTTTTATAAGAATGGCAACTCGGCTCATCTTGGAAACGGCCATTATCTGCCAATGTCAAGTTATAGTCGGGTCCAAATTACAGCTCCGCCACAAACTCCGCAGAGCGGAGCCCGCCTCGGTGTGGGCCTTCTTTGTCCCCAAAAGCAATCCGGTCGGTCGAGCAAAGGCCGGTGACCTCACCGACCCCTGCAACCAAAGACTACAATTATACATACGGGCATGCAACCGTCCGGATTGCCTAGGGTAAGCCCCCCCCCCCCCCCCCACACACACACCACGACAAGGTCATGACCCACCTAGGGGGGGATCTTTGATTTTACTCAGCCACTGGCTAGGGTTCATAATTGTCAACGTCAAAAGCGAGTCTCTTTCCTGCGATATGACAGATAAAATTGTGTGCAGTTAAGTGTGTTGCTGTTTGTACATACAACGCGGAGATACAAGGCTGTGGATGTGGACTATTGATGCAATTCGAGTGAGATTTTTCCACGATTTGATTTTTCGATTCGAATCGCTCCAGTAATAGGGGATAATACTGCAATATTCGACCACCAGAGTGCAGCACTAGCGCATACAGTAAAGAATTTTTTAATGACCATATGGAGTAGTATAGACCGCCGATGCTTAAAAAAATAACGATAACCTCCAGTTGAGTTTAAAATTGTAAAGAGTGTATTATTATACAATAATGCATCAGTGCAGCGTATTTGGATGTAGAAATGAAGGAAACCATTCATTTCTAAAAGAAAAAAATGTTCGAAAACTATGGGAAGTAGTCTTGTGTAGTTCGCGAACGACCTAGTTCGGAAGACCGCTCTTTCGTACGAACTACGCGAACTAGGTCGCAGAGAGACCGCTCCTTAGTTCACTAGTTCCGACGCGGCGCGCGGAGCGCGGATTTGTTGTGAGCGAGAGCGGGCACTGACTGACTCACCGTTTGCCGTGCATGCATTCCTCATCGTTCGTTCATTTTCGCTCTTTAGTTTAGCTCAGTTCAGTCAGTCAGCGGTGCGCGCGTGGCGAATGTTTTGTTATGGTAAATACAACAATAACTGATAACAGGTAACTACCTTGTATTTGTGATGTTAAATGGTTATTGTTACTATTAAAATGTTCAAAAACTTAATGAATATTAAAACGTTGATTATTTGCAAAATAATATATTTTTATTTATTCATTATCTATCATAAATAAACACATTCGTAATATTAATACAGCTAATATAATTTTCTTTTCTGCAATCAACTAATAAACGAATCCATTTGCAATATTCATCCACTATATTTTATTAATATACTGAAATAGTAAGTAATTTACTACTGCAAGCTGATTGATGAACATTATAATAATAAACAAAACAGCGCGACGAAGCGAACGCCGAACATGCGCCGAACGACTGATCTATTTAACCGGAATTTGTGAAAGGAGCGGACGAACTAAAAGAACGACCTAGTTCGCCAAAGACCGGCGAACTAAATTGATCGCTCCCGGTCGCGAACTAAAATGCGCAAGACTAATGGGAAGCAGTTATATCACAATGATTAAGTTTTTCAAAATTTCTTTTTCCGGGTCTGCAGCATAATTATAGTCTTTTACAACACCATAAATATTTGCTGGAAAAATTGTATGCTTAAATGGCAATTTATAGCCATATTACGAATTTTTTCCCTGTATTTTTCAGCATTTAGTTTTGTGGGATATATGGGAAGTTAATTATTCAGTTAATTATTTTTATTGTCGTACCTTTCCACCAAATTCTTCTTTTTTCCCTTCAAATTCGCACCACGTTCGCGAAGCAGTTTCTTTAGATCATCCATTTTTAAATGGCCGTAGTATGCCATAATATATAGATAAAATACAAAAATAATGAAAATTTTGATATATATCTTCACAGAATAGTGAATACTCAGTTGTTACATTTAAATAACTCAGTACGACAAGCATACGACATTGTGCAATATGGCGGTTTGTTTACTGCATGTGCTTGTAGCGCCCTCTGCGCCGAGTTTTGCGTAATCTATCCTAATATATTATGTCACTCGACTCGAGTCACTCGAATTAATGACTATTCTTACTGTTAGAATTTTTTAAAAAGAATTGTGGTCATATTGATTTTGAAATACCTTTGTGGGGTCTAACTTGGACCACCACCCTACAATACGTTCGCCTGTATGAACTTGGGCCATACACCAAAGCAGTGGCGCGAATGAAGATACGCGCGCTGATTGATGAACCGCGGTTGAATGAACTATGCGCCGGCGCAGACAAGTGTAGTGGGTTCAGTGTGACCGTTTGTTGTAAAAAACCGTGCCGATAGTGTGTGTGATGAAAATATTTAAAAACCTTATAAATAGACACTTAATACATATATAATTTAAAAAAACTCGTGTGTATACTTATCGTGAGTTTCCTATAACCATATAAAAGGCTTTTTCTTTGAACATCACATATTGTTGTTAGATGTAAATATTGTGATAAATAAACGTATAGCACACCTTCATTAAATTAATAATATTAAATAATATGAAATAAAATTTAAAAAATAGCAAAAAATTAAGTACTTACTTATGCAATCCATTAAGGACGTATTCAGAAATATCAATGGTTTTTCAGTACCATTTATATATCCAGGAAGCACTGTAACTGTAGAGATACCATGGTATAAAATAAAAGGTAATGTATTCATCTCTAAAGATAGCTAATAAAAACTGGGCAGCCCAATACAAAATTTTCACATAAATACATTTTTATCATCGCAAGAATCGCTAAAAATATCGAAAAATGGTGTCTGGTTAGGTACATAAATAGCTAAATCCGCTGCATATTTTAACATGAAAATAATAACAAATTGTAGCTTATACAGTCTTCTATACGTCTAGCTTATTATTTTGTACTCAAATAAATTACTTTTTCATTTCTGAGAAAGAATAGACACTAAAAACGCACTATATTTTCTCCATACATTTTTCTAAGGGATCGCACTGCGCTGCGACCTCTTTTTTCGTTTTCGTTCGCCATTCCCCGCTCAGACGCGGTCATGAAAGCACGGGTGTACCGCCTTTTTTTCTAAATAATTAGAGCGACAAAGTTCCAAAGTACACTGTGCGGCTTCAATGTGTGTGTGGGCACTTTGCTGTAGTGTGCTGGCGCAGTTAGCTGAATTCGAGCGCGTCAAAAATGTAATTACGTCCTTAACAAAGAAAAATAAAATGACTTCTTAAGATTAATTAAAATCACGTTTCATGCAATTTAAATTGCGAATAAAATATTTTATTTATTTATTAAGTATTAATAATTAAACACTGTTTTAACTCGTTTCTCTTTAACTAGTTGTAACTCGAGTACTATAGTTTGACAAATTCACTCGAGTAAAAAGATGGGCTCGCTCGGGCTTGAATCGTATGGACGCAGCAAAGAGAATGTAATCACTGCGTTTTATTGTTGGACAGCAGCATTATTGTTGCTGTCCGTGTTATTCGTGGTGTTATTTGTTGTTTGTGAAGTTATTTGTTATTTATACGTCCGTGTATAACATAGAATAATAATTGAAGCATATTATTCTATGCTATATAGTGTATGTAGAATAGCACAATAGATACAAAAGCATAGAACCCAGACTAAAATAAAAACCAATATTTATAGTGTGTCGCTTCCTACACCTTTGCATTAAGGCCATAATTTAAAGAGAGACAAATATACTTTCACTAGATGTTCGTCTGGCTGTTCCGTACTAGGGTGACCTATACAAATTATCGATATATACAAATGTAGATAAGACGATATCGTCGGCACAACACTAACATAACCTAACCTGCTTTTATCTTTTTCTTAAAATATTAGGTAAATTCAAGAATAGTTATTTGTTCAACTAGAGAGCAAAATTGTTTTTTCCTGTGAGTGCCGACTTTAAATCACGAACTAGCGAAGTAGTCTGATTCTAATATAGACTACTGAGCGAAGTGAGTGATTTAAAGGCACGAGACATAAAAAAATTTGCTCTCGTGTTAAACATACAACTTTTCACCTCAACAGCGAGTAGGCCATCACCACTGGTATCTTCACAGCTGTAAAACTATCTTCACAGCTGGGCCAACTCTAGTTGGCTATGGTCGGCCGAATCTAGTCGGCGATGGCCGGCCGACTCTAGTCGGCTATGGCTGGACACACTAATAAAATCCTAATAAGTGAGTTAAATCGCGTGTTCGAAATTTGAATCACTTTTCCTCACGCTCGCAGCAAAAATCGATTTTCCTGCGAGTTTTTGGGCACCAAAAGCACCCTTTTCGTGCTGGAGAGGTGAAAACATAATTTATTAGTGGTCCTTATTATACAAACAAGCTCTCAGTATATTTACTACATGACTTTGATAATGCAAACAAACAAAATCACTTACCGATGGTAACTTATAAACATATCCTCATTTTGTTTTCTGGACGCATTAGATTTACATCCTGGCACTGAACAAGACATTGTTATAATCACAGAAATGAGGGATATCTAATATAATAGTGTTATAATTTTTTTTTTTTTTTTTTCCGAGGAGAGAAATCTTCAAAAGATACCTTATGCTCAAATGCCGCATGCAATGCAAATGCCCATAGAGGTTATGTGGGACTCTTACCGCACTAAAACTCACCTCGAAATGGGTGTGGTTCTAGTCCATAAGGGACTTTGGAACCGTCACCGGGCGTCGGGGGGGCGAGAAGCGCCCGGCCCTTACAAATAAAAACTTAACTAATGCTTAAGCTATGAGGGACCGGCTAGCCCTGGAGGGCCACTTGCGACGGCCACGGCGACAGCCGCGACCGGTACAAGTGGTCCCCGGGCCGGGAGGTCCCTCGCAGGCGCTGCCAGGTCGCGCCTCGGAGGTGAGAAGGGGCGCGGCGGTCTTCCTCTTCTTTCACGATGTCGAGGTAGCTGCACGTCGTTGTCATCACCAGCAAACGCCGCGTTTGCTGCAGTGATGGGGTCATCCTGGTCCAACAGGATGTGTCGGGGTCTTCTTCTGAAACGAGAAAGAGTATTATTGGGATCGGGAGTATAGATGAGGGAACTGACCACTAGTGGGTTGGGGTGACGAGGAAGTTTGTCGTAGTACTTCAAGGCGAAGTTCTTGATGCACTTGACAATTGAGGGGAGGTTGAGGTCATGGTGCAGGTCGACGTTGCGGATGAACCATGGGGCGCCCACGGCTCTCCGCAGAAAACGATTTTGAATGATTTGAAGGGATTCGATGTGGGTAGGAGCAGCGTGCGCAAAGACAACGCTAGCGTACGTCATGATCGGTCTGACGCAAACTTTGTACAATGTCACCTTATCTCTAAGGGCCATTGTACTCCGCCTGCCTATGAGGCACGTCAGGCGACCCAGGACGAACGCTGCCCTGTCCCTGACACGCTTGATGTGGGGACCGAAGGTAAGTCTCCGGTCGAGTGTAACACCGAGGTATTTGGTCTGATGGACCCAAGGGATGACGCGGCCCTGGAGTGAGATTTGACCGAGTGAAGCTCGGTCAATATGTAGGGCATTCTGAACGCGAGGAGTTTGAAGTAGATTCCCGCGTGAAAAGAACATTGCTGCGCTTTTCTCGGGATTCACCTCAATTCTCCATTTCTGAAACCAATCGCCGAGAGCGGTCACGGCGGTTTGAAGCATGCGAGTTAAGAAGCCTCGGTGTCGGGTGGAGAAGTAGAGGGCCGTGTCGTCTGCGAAGAGAGACAACTCGACCCCCTCCGTGCGTGGTATGTCGTTAGTGTATAAGGAGTAGAGGGTTGGTGAGAGAACTGAACCCTGAGGAACGCCTGCCCGTAGGGGGCGGGGAGAGGAGAGAGTGCCTTCAACTCTGTAACGAAAGCTTCGATCGGCTAGAAAGTCCCGTACTATGAGTACGAGGCCCTCCGGCAGCCCGAGTTGATATAGCTTGTATATCAACCCGGCGTGCCACACCTTATCGAAGGCCTTCGCCACATCGAAGAAGACGGCACCGGTGCCTGTCGGACGAGGGCTTGCGGTAAGCCCGGTAAGAATGTGCTCAGTTAGTCGATGCACTTGATGAACGCACGAGTGTCTGGCTCTGAAGCCAAACTGCTCGTCGATGAGAATGTTATTAGAATTGATATGACGAAGGAGACGCGTCAATAGGATTCTCTCGTAGAGTTTCCCAATTGAGCTGAGTAGGCTAATTGGCCTATAACTGGCGGGGAGGGTTCTATCCTTGCCCGGCTTTGCAATACCGATAACGATCGCTTCCTTCCAGGCGGCTGGAAAGACGCGATCGCGCAAGGCTGCATTGAAGATGCTTAGTAGGAGCGAGAATAACGTCGGCGGAAATCGCTTCAGTAGTTTGTTGGAGATTCGGTCTATACCCGGCGATTTCTTAGGGTTCAGTTGTCTGAATAGGATCTGCAGTTCAGCAGGGGAGACAGGTTCGATCGGGTCATCAGGAGGTTGTGATGCCCTTTGCTCCACCTCTTCCTCCACCCGGGCGACGTGGTTGGCGTCGACCGGTTGAAGGCTGGGCGAGCATTGGGCCTCGAGGGAGTCGGCAAGGTATTCGGCCTTCTCGTCGTCGTCAAACGCCGGAGGGCCGTTGGGTCGTGCTAACGGAGGAGTTTGGGATAGGTTAGATTCCGTCTTCATCGTCCTCGCCAGCCTCCAGTATGCTAGATGTGAAGGCGAGATATCGGATAGAAGACGGCTCCATTGGTCACTACGGAGTTCGGCTATGCGCGATTTGACACGGCGTTGCAGTCGCCGTAAGCGAGAACGGTTCTCGGGAGAGGGAAACGAGTCGTATGCACGAGTAGCCGCATTCTTAGCCCTCAACAGCCTCCTCGCGTCCTCCGGGAGTTCCAGACGGCGATCGCTCGCCGCCGGGATCTCTTTAGAGGAGTCGCTGATGCGATCGTGGAGGTGGCTGTTGAGCGCTCTGATTGCTTCACTTATGTCGTCGGGTCTGTCGAGTGTCTCAGGGATCTGCTCTAGGTGTTGCGAGGGACGCGCGAGTGACTTCTGTAGTTTATTCCAATCGATAATCGTGGTGGTATCGCGAGAGCGGTCGGTTTGCCGTCCGAGCTTTAAAATAACGGGACGGTGATCTGAATTGAGCTCGTGAATGGGCTCGATTGAGAGAAAAGACAGCGATATGTTTTTAAGGAGAGCGATGTCGAGAACGTCTGGTCTGTGGTTCGGATTGCAAGGGAAGTGGGTGGGCGTTAATGGTGCAATAATGTCGAAGTCTAATTCGTCTGTTAGTAGGTCGAGTATTGTACCATTACGTGAAACTCTACTACAGTTCCAGCGGGTGTGTTTACAGTTAAAGTCCCCTGCCAGAATGACAGAGGGGCCGAGGTTGAAGAGAGATTCGAGGTCTCTTTTCAACAGGCGTTTATCGGGAGGGAGGTAGATAGATGCTAAAATTACTGGTGGATGACCGGACATTGCGAGACGGCAAACCGACGCTTCCATATTGACGAGAGGAGGAGTGCTAATAGGGACGCAGTGAAGAGACCTTCTGTAGTAAATTAAAGTGCCTCCTGCCCGGCCGTCGAGGCGGTCATTTCTGACCAAAAGATATTGTGCGATTCGCGGATCGCGTATGCTAGGTTTTAAGAAAGTCTCTTGCACTAGCATCACGTCGACCTGATGGGATGTAAGGAAATGTTGGATTTCGGTTTTATGGGATCGGATGCCGCGAGCGTTATAGAACGCCAACGACAGGGAAGAAGGTCTAATTCTACTAGTGGTAGCCATTGGAATTAGTCAAAAGAGTCCCGCATCCGGCGGAGGGCGGCGAGTGTGTGTTCGTGGCGGACGAACACGCTAACGATACCTAACGAGCCCTTTTTACAAGTTTTGAAATCGCGGACGAGGGCTGAAATTTCGTCTAAGTCAATACTCTCCGAGAGTTTATCTACGAAGTCTAAGTTATCTGAGTTAACGCGGGCCGGTGCGGGGCGTACGCGATGAGGAGCCGGCACTGTCGGAGGAGGCGCGGGCCTCCCCCAGGCAGTGCTGGGTGTTGAAACGGGCGCTGTTGGCTGAGGCACGGGCCTTTTCCAAGCGGCGCTGGGTGCAGGGACGGGCGCGGGCCTCGCCCATGCTGGCGTTAACGCGATCGCGGATGCCGCTTTCGGTAGCGGTGGAAAATTTGCGGCGGAATGAACGGGCGCGGCGCGAGAGGCAGCGGGCCTCGGTTGTGAGGGGACGCGGCGAGAGGAAGCCATACGGGGCTTCCTTTTGGGTGCCTTGGGGCATCCGCGGTAGTTCGCGGGATGGCCGTACTCCTTGCAGAGCACACACGCGGGAGGCTCACTGCAACCCGCTACGCGCGCGCAGTCGCGGGTGGCGTGGTCCCCTAGACATTTGACGCACCGGGGCGTCGCATAACAGTTACGGGCCGAGTGCCCATAGAGCTGGCAATTGTGGCATTGCCCTATGGTGTTGCGCTTGTGTGGCTTCTCGAAGCGAAGGCCCGAAAGGCCGCAGATCGTTGGAACGCCGAAAATGCGTTTTCCCTCGGGGGAGTTTTCTAGGACTAACAGGACCATGTCGTAGGGAGTCCGGTCCCTTGAGTACATCCGATGTACTTCTAAGATTGGCAGGCCTTGGCCCATGAGGTCGCGTAGTATCGGCTGTTCGCCGAGTTCATGAGGGAGGCCCCTTGCGACGACGCGAAGGTTTTTCTCCTCGGGGAGAGCGTAAGTGTGGAAGGAGATGCGCTCCTTCCTAAGCAAAGCAGTGAGAACTCGGTAATCGGCTACTGAGTTAACCTTAACAGAAATACCGACTCCCGCGTTGGAGCCTCGGTATGACTTGATGCCCTTGGCGAGCATCATTTCGCGGACGGGATCCCAGTCCCTCTTGTCTCTGAGGAAGACAGGAGGTGGGGCCTTGACGGTGGGAGGCGCGGGCACGGTCGCGGTCGACGGCGGTGAAGCGGTACGCGATGATGGCGGGCGGCGGGTCGTGGAGTCTGACTCCAGTCTTATTTTATGGGTCGGCTGTTCCGATTTTAGCTCGACCTTCCTCTTGTATCTGACGACGGTGAAGCCGTCGTCAACCAGAGGATCCGAATCCTCGAGTGCCGTCGACCCATCGTCGACATCCGGGGCATTCGTTGGAGAGGGTGTAGGCGAGGGGGAGCGAGAGTGCGCCGAAGTGGCGTCCATGGGCGACTCTGGAGAGTCAGCCGCTGGCTCGCGGGCCAGTTGAAATACCCTATCAAGGGCATCGGGCTGCTCCTTGAAGAGGAGCCTAAGCTGGTGAATCAGGATGGAGAGATCCATCCTGGCGGCGGAGGCGCGGGGAGCGGCCCCGAATCGGCGCGTGTAGACGCGCCGCTAGGTGAGGATGTGTACCTAACGTGTGGGTTATAGTGTACCTACGTGTGTCCCTGAGAAGGGGGAGTAACCCTGACGGCTTACCAACCGCAAGGGCAATGAGTCGAGTACAGAACAGCACAAAACACTAGTTGCACGACGGCCTTATAGTAAGAACTACTGAGACCGACTTGACAACTAGCGCAATGTAAAAGGTTCGCAACAGCACTGCACAATACACAATCGCACTTCACTTGACAACTACACTACTGCACTACACAACTGCACTTCACAACTGCGCGGTGCGCGGCGAGCGACAAGCGACGAGTAACGCTTCGGAGCGTTCAGCGGGACGTGTGCACTGGGCGACGTCGTTTTTCAATGTCTCATTTTTTTTTTGTGTTATAATTGATTTGATGCTAGATTTATTTATTATATTTTGATACAGAAACCAAAAATAAACAAAACCGTTGTCACTCATGTCACAGAACATATGTACAAAGCAAGAATACAGATAAGTTAAGTTGACATTTTATGCAAATCATTTGTTAAAGGTTAGCTAGCCTCTTTAAATGGGTACCATAAAACGGGACAATTACGTAAAGGGACCAAATTTGGCTTTTGACCTCGATACGCCGATCAAAAATAAGAACAAAGTTTGTATGTTTATCTCTTTTTGACTGATGGTCACAATGCAAAAGCGTAAGGAGCAACACACTATAAATATTGATTTTTATTTTAGTCAGGGTTCTATGCTTTAGTTATATTTCTATGAGTACATGCAACAAAGTCATAGAAAAATAAAAGTACCTATTACCATAGATTAATATAATATGTATTTCCAAAGACTACTATTCTATTATACAGTCATACACATACCACAGTTTTACAATACATATTGTAAAACTAAACTGTGCACATACTGATTACGGACGCACCTAGGGACGGACGAACGAATAAATGATAGATTTTTTAGTAGGATTTAGCAAAGAGTATATTATATTATTATAATCACGATTTAGGCCATAGATAAGTATGTGTATTTAGGCGCTTTATAGATTTGGATGATTGGCATCATATTTATTTTAATTATAGTAAAATACTCGTATAACTCTAGACATAATTTTTAAATAAACGGCTTTGGAAGTGCTTGATCCGGTGTTTTATTTAATCTCTGTTACACGGTTTAGTTAATATAGAAAAGCTGTCGGCACTGGTAGTGCTAGCCTAAGAAAAGTATAAGTGGTATAAATACAGAAGTATATCTCGAAGAAGGAATCAGGAAGCGATAGCTTTAGTACACTTTTTAAAAGAGTGATTAGGCTAGCTGGTAGAGAATCTCATCAGCCCCCTATATTTCGAAGAGACTATGCAGAAATATGAAAAACTTGAAAAAATTGGCGAAGGTACTTACGGAACAGTTTTTAAAGCTAAAAACAAAGAAACTCACGAAATAGTTGCCCTCAAACGTGTACGATTGGATGATGATGATGAGGGCGTGCCATCATCTGCTTTGCGAGAAATTTGCCTTCTAAAAGAACTTAAACACAAAAACATAGTGCGACTTTATGATGTACTACACAGTGAAAAAAAATTAACACTGGTATTCGAACATTGTGATCAAGACTTGAAGAAATACTTTGATAGTCTTAATGGCGAGATAGATTTGGATGTTGTGAAATCATTTATGTATCAGCTGTTGCGTGGGCTTGCGTTTTGTCATAGCCATAATGTACTCCATAGAGACTTAAAGCCTCAGAACTTATTAATAAATAAAAATGGAGAGTTAAAGTTAGCCGATTTTGGTTTGGCTAGAGCATTTGGAATTCCTGTCAAATGTTATTCAGCAGAAGTCGTAACACTTTGGTACAGACCCCCGGATGTATTGTTTGGAGCTAAGCTGTATACAACAAGTATAGACATGTGGTCTGCGGGGTGTATATTTGCTGAATTAGCTAATTCTGGCCGTCCCTTGTTTCCTGGTTCTGATGTGGATGACCAATTGAAAAGGATCTTTAAATTGCTTGGTAAGATTTCTAGCTTGGTTCATTCGTAAAAACAAATTTACAATAATTCTGGTTCCAATTTTTAATAAATTGTTTTTATTAGATGAGTGATAAGGGTGCTTGCCTTAACACTCTTGTCTTAGGGTCCCAGGTTCAATTGCAGAGTCAAATTTGGAATAAATTTTTCAAAGTTGGTTCTGATAAAGTAGTGGCAGGGCACACTGGTTTTGCAATCATGTGGATGTAATCACTCACCGTGAAATGTCAGCATGTGTGCTGTATTTCGGTAAGTGAGTAAGAGATGCTAGAGATGCGAGATCATAGGGGATTCTACTATGGTCTGCAGAACCTGTGGCATTGCTTGTATTATAGGTGACAGTAGTAATCTACCATCAAGTGGACCAGCAGCCTGTCTGTCAACCTTAACATTAAAAAAATTCTATGAACTGGAGGAGTAAAATTGGGAATGAAGGCATGCAAAAAATGTTGATTTCACCAATAACTATTAAGGAATATTTTTTCCATCTTCTTTTGTCTCTTTACAGTGTATTTAAGTCTAAGTAAAAATTTTTACATAAAATAATAAGTAATATTTTAGGCACAGTGAAGTAATATTCAGGGAATACTTCCTAATTCACTGGTCCCATCATAATGCAAAAAGAGTCAATATTTTTTTGTCTAGTAAAATTCTCCTTAAGCGTTCTCAGTGTTGTCACTGGAGCAAAAAATTATTCATATTCATTATTGTTTCTTGAGCATTCAAACTACACCTTCAGTAATTGAAGTTATGTGATTACATTTATTTATATTGTTTCTTTTGTACTAATAATAATTTAATTAACCCACACTGGATCAAAATTGTTTCTGACCGGTCCAATTGGAGTATTGCAGAGGTCTAATTCTAGTAGGAGATGTCTTACGGCTGAGATAATCATATCATTTTAAATATAATCTCCATTTCACACCTTTACGTTTTTTACTTTAAAGGTACACCAAGTGAAGACACATGGCCTGGTGTTACTCAGTTGCCAGACTACAAGCCGCTACCAATTTATCAACCAAGCTTGGGTCTGGCCCAAGTGGTTCTTAGGCTCCCTGCACGAGGTAGAGACCTACTCGCTCGTCTCCTCACTTGCAACCCAGCTTTAAGGATGGCAGCAGATGATGCAATGGCACATGCCTACTTTCACGACTTGAATCCCTCAGTAAAGAATGACAGATGTTAACAGTCAATACACCCTTACAAATGTACCTCGGAACTACTTACTTGTAATAAAAACATTGATGAGGTACAAGAGTGCAGTGATAAAGAATTTTAGAATTAAAATGAAAATGTACTCTAAGTTTTCTTTGAAAAAGCTTAACAATTAACAGTTGTCTTTGGTAGTCGACAAATTATGCTTGTTGTCCAAATAAAAATTAATTTTATGAACAAAAACACAACAGAATTAAATTAATATTTTAGTTTATAGACCATGGATAGGCAGGGCGAGAAAATGTAATGATAAATTTAACTAAATCAACATTGTGCAATAAAGTGTCTTTTCATTTAGAACAATTAAATGCAGTTTTTAAATTGCCATTTGAATTTGTATTAAATATAAACATTTTATTATACTACTTATATTTAATATCGAAGAAAACAGAAAATGTTTAGATAATGATTATCGATGATAAGTTTAATAAAAAATAACTTGTCATAGATTTACAATTTTTTTGTTTTTATAAGTTTATTTTTTAAAGAATTGTAATTTCATAACAAAACATACTATTATTGGCTGGGCACAACACTTTATGAGTTGTTGGTACTGTGGCACTAAATATAAACTCATTGAACTACCAGTCGATTGGTTACTGGTAACCAATCGACATAAGCGCGGGGCTACTTTGTGTATTGTTCACGCCTATTTTCGATTTCGTTATTTTCGCCTATGTAAATATTGTATATATCGTATTTTAAAAAGTAAGTGTGTACAAAACTTGTTAATTATTAAAATTTAGTGAAACCTAAAGCATAATTTATATAAGTATTTATTAAAATGAAAGAGTTGTTTGGTACAGTTGTATTTAATATGATGCATGAAACTTGTCACGAACTTTTATAAGTATACATTTTTTATATAATAAGTGGCTATTTGTAATTTTGTATGTAAGTATGTTCCATTATTTATTTGTGCAATATTACAAATAAACAATGAAATTGAATATGGCGTCACATCTATTTGCCATGTGTAGTTGCTATTTGCCAGGTGGAGGGCCAAGTATGCTGGGCCTCAATTAAAATGACTGGACGCTTGTAGACTGATAATAATGCAGATCTAAGCACACGCGAGTTTTAAGTATTGCTTTCCTCGCGAAATTGTTGAAGTTATCCCCTTAAATTTAGTTTAAGAAATGATTCAAGATTATTTAGTTAGTTAAATAATTAACAAAATAGCAGTGGTTCATTGCCTCAGGTGGGAGACATTATTATTAATTTTCTTTGGATGAACAACTTTGAAACAATCTTCTTGCGGTGTCTCTCCAACTAGTGGATGTTAATTTTGTTCTTTAAAATAATAAACAGTTGAATTTAATATCTAACTTAATTATTCATAACTTTGAGTTGACCAAAGAATGCACTGGAATATTCCCATACACCAAATAAAACAATATTTTATCTAATTATATATACATAAAAATTAATTGCTAAGCTCAAAACTCGAGAATTAATTCGGCTAATTTGTTGCTAAAGAGAAAGTTAGAAAAATTGCTCATAAAAACGTTAAAAAAAAAACATATTTTTCTTTTTCCCATGTTGACGGAACAGCGCTTGTTGGATCAGTTGGTGATTTTATTATAATATCGATTCGATGCGATGACCTGTTGACACTGTTCTGCTAACGGTACATCATTACGGAGAAGTCATTTTAACCCCTTAAAACTACATCTAGTAAAATGTATAATTATAAGGCTTATTAATGTTAATAATTTCAGAACCATCAATCTTCACATTTATATTCAACGACCAACAAATAGGTATACGAATCCACATTGTTCTTATTATTTTAAATGCTCAGAAATTTTCAAGTTGTTATCGTAGTTTTATTATTGTTTATACTAACGAATTTGGAATCTGGAATAATCAAATAATTAATATTGCGCACTTTGCACATTCATGTCAACTGGATGACGAAATACTTGATTTATATGACTAAGTTAAAAAATTCTGTAACGTGTAATGAACTTTACAATCAGAAAAATATGAAATTAGGACTTTGTGCTATGGTTATTAATTTTCTGCAGCCTCCCTTAGTTCAGCTTAATCTCCTTTATATTCACTGGTTTCACTTGAAGTTTTCACGCTTGATGACATCGATGACTTGTATAGGATGTCTTCGGTTGTTTCACACAACGTGCTTTTAAAACTCGATATTTCAGAGGCAGTAGACGTACTCGATTGACCGAATTTCTCTGTAGTTTCAGCCATAGCTAAACTGGTTTGTTCTTTTAGATCTTCTGTGAATTGGGATTTTAATTTTTTCGATTTATCTAACATTTCCCTTATCTCGGACAACGCTGCAGAAGCTTCTTCAGTTTTTTCTGAAGTCGTTTGTAGTTCTTTTGATTCAATCTTATTTTCAGCTATTTCGGTAGAACCTTTAACGGTTTCTAAGAATTCTGGTTTCAACAGACAACAATGATCCTCTCTAAGCATTAATTGAGACTTTTTCTTAGCATTCTCATCGGATATTTTTATATCTGACGTGCTTGCTCCTCCCTGGGCGAGTGATGAAGATTGCTTTACCGCCTGTAGAGGACATGTTCCGCAGTATTGAATAGGTACAGTGTTTTCAGTGCTATCAATTTTTAACGGCTTCTTTCTCGCAGTAACCATCAGTATACCGTCTGTCGACAACGTTGAAACGACGTCTTCTGAAGCACAGTCCCTCGGCAAAGCATATCGTCTTGTAAACTTTCTAGAAATGTACCCGTGTTCGTCTTGACGTTCTTCATGATTTCCTTCGACGATAATTTCATCGCCTCTCACTTTTACGTTAATTTCATTCGGTTTGAACTGTCGGACATCCAACAGTATATTCAACTTCTCTTTACTGTTTTCTATTGTAGAACTGAGATCATTAATAATATTATTTTTACTGTTTGCACTCCACTTCCACGGTCTATAATAATTATAAGGGCCGTATGTATTGTAATTTAAGAATGGGGATATAAAATCTTGAGGTGTGATGCACATTCCGAAGTCTTGGTCCGTTAACCGGGCAGGCCAGAATATAGGTGAATAAGACATCTCGCCGTTATACGCTTCTCTAAACGACTGAGCGATTGACTGCCCTGAGATAAATGCTTTTATATTCAGACACTTCCTGGATGTTCCCAAATTTTATAAGGTTGAACAGACACAATTTAACAGGAGTAAATATAAATAGGTAAGTACATAGCAAATTAAATAATTACTTTGTCATATCTGAATATCCTCAAAAAACTAGTTTGAGTAGGTACCTAGGTAACGACAAAATGAAAAATAAAATAAATCAGATAGATTCATCGACATAAAAATTTATTAATTAAATACCTAATTATTTACTAAGTAGGTACTTAACACATATTCATCAAATTTATTAAGTAAGTTTCTTTATTTTTATTCGTCCCAGATATACCTATATGGAAGATAGATTTTGCTCCGATTGACTGGACAAAAATATGTGATTGGGAAAATAATCCTAAAATCTAGTTTCTTATTGGCAAAGTGACGAAGTTTGTATCAGTGGCATTAGCCGTATGTAATTGTCCTTTACCATTTTTTGTTGTGATTTGTGATCCTCGATTGAGATGAGAGTTACGTTGGTTTCTTTATTTTGTTTACTTTCTCTGAAAACAGCCAACGTTTTGCAGGTTACGTTACACCTTACGGGGTTAACATATCGTGTCAATTCGTGTTGCCTAACGAATTCTCTGTAGAATTTCGTAATATTTTTTTTTATATTTCTTTCTTGTTATATTATATCTTATCTATCCCTAATGCGACAATGTAAAAAAACTTGATCACCTATCTACTTAATTAAATAGGAGACAACATACAGTGTAACCCTTGTGAGTTCAGTCAGACAGAGTACAGTAGAACAGAACAGATCCACTGTTTCATCTACTACCTACATAGAGAACGGTTAGTGATCACGACATTGGTGCCTTCGTTATAATAAGTCTGTGCGCTCGCCCGCCTGGCATGACCAGCAGCCACGGTCTTTGCCTTCTCACGTAGATATTCATTGGGTTCACAAAATGCTGGTATGATAAGCATTGTGCTGCCACGCTGCAGTTTTAAAATGTATTAAAAAAGGTAGGTCTTAAAGATGTAACGGGTTTATTGTTGTCGATTGTTTAATAAATTATAGAAAGAGTTACTACTTTTACTTTACTAAGGATTAATCTTCGATACAGCTATTGGTTATAATTTTTATAAACGTATCAAAATATTATTTACAAGTCTGGCTCTAAGATTGTAAAGATAATGTGACATTAATGTTTACCCTGAATAAAGCTTCGCTTGTTCAACCCTACTAAACTTCGATACTGATTAATGTTTGAACTTTACGTGGGTAAAATTAGCATGACATTATCGTTTTGCCAGAACAAATTTTAAATAGATACTTTTGATCCAATTACTTGGAAGTTGTATACAAGCGAACGTAGACTCAATCATATCGGCATCATTGCAATAAATAATTGAAAATTCATGATTTTTTTTTCATGTCTACGAAAGTTTTTAACTGTATAGAAACTATCAATATCGACAAATAATTCCCAAATTGCAAGGCAATCTTAACTGTCAAACAGTATTTTCTTTTTTCTTTCAAATGTTGGTCGTTTCTTCGCTTGAATCGTGTCACTAGATCTTCATAAAACTCATTTAAAAAAAAAAAAATTGCTGTATTCAATTGGCCACAATCTCATATTGACAGGTTTTGGCACTGCTTTAGATTATGAGGGTTCGAGAGAGCATCTTACATCTAAAACCATTATTTAAAAAATACCTATTTAAGTAATTATAGTACGTACTTTTTCTCGACTTACTTTTTTTTATTTAGTATTGACAAGCTTTAACTTTTTTTATGTTAAGATCGGCGCACACGGGCTGTGGGTGGCTACTGTCGCCTACAACACAAGCAACGCCACAGCTGCTGCAAGTAGGCTGCCGACTATAGTAGGATTAAGGATAAGTGATTGGATAGGAAAATGGGCTCTGGTTCCCTTACTCTCACCGAAACACAACAGCACACGTGCTGTTATTTGACGGTGATCTTCTGTAAGAGGGTGGTTACTGCCGCCAGATGGGCTACCCAAATGACTGCAGTGTGCCCTGCCACTACATACCAGAGCCACCTACCATCAAGTGGACCGTCAGCCTGTCTGTCGACATAACATTAAAAAAAAAACTGAAAAGTTCATTTTCAAAGTTGACCCTGCCGGGAATCGAACCCGGAAACCCTAGAACAGAGCGTTAATGCAAGCACCCTAACCATTCATCCAACGGGCTCGTCAAAAAAAGTCTCACCAACATAATTACACCCTTATGAAAGAGACCGCGGCGTTTAGCCTGTGTTTTCCTAGTTTCTCAAAGGAACCACGGATACAAAAATGCCGTGGGCCCCGTCCTCGCATACCTACAATAAGGAATGAAGTTTCCAAAACACAGCAAAGAGCAAGCGCCTACTTTTAACGAGCCTATTGGTCAAGTAGACAAGGTGCCTTTTTTTACGTTGAGAAATCTTCGTGAATATGACAGCGTAGGGGACGCGGGTTACGCCCGAGTCCCGACTCATACCGGAGAAAATCCAACGTCCTTCTAGCGACCGTAGGTGGGCGGGGAGGACTGCGCTCCCTGTCGAAACCTCTGTGTACCCGCAAGTAGATGTACGCCGGCCACCGGCCATCGCCAGTGGAGGGCGGTGGTTTCCCTTAAGACTACCGCCCGTCGTGATTTTCAAGTTTAATTAAATGTCAACGTCTTAAATAAAAGACATATTTAAATCACTTCTTTTTATTGAATAAATCGTTTGATTTAAAATCATGCCAACACTTATTTGTATCTTTTCAAATATACTCAATAGCCGAATATCTAAAACGCGTTTTCCATTTTAATGTCATAGCAGTCCTTGTATAAAAAGTTTAGTTAAATGTGTAAATTTGGCAACCCTAAACAAACATTGTTACAACATTTCCATTTCAACTCTTTTACGTTTTCTATGACTGGAGACCATATTAGCCGTGGTCAGCAAACTTTCACCTCTTTGGAGCCAGCGGCAAAGAGCTCCCTCAGTTTCCATTGCGGCTGAAGCTCTGACTCGTTCACTTGCCGACAGTGGCTGCATGCATCCAACAGAATCTGATGACACGCTTGCGCACATCAACATTCTAAACCTCTGACGGAAAGCCTGTAAACAAATATTCATTATTCACTTCCATATTTAGGGAGTAACTACATTCATTTAGCTTCAGTATACGATACAAATATCTCGAACAATCAATCACGATACATAGGCTGCACTGAAAATTTTTAGAACTGGCCAGAAAGTAAAGAGAGAAATAAAAAATAAATATAACTTTCCAAATAAGAACTCTTTAGCTGTCGATGTAATTTCATTCAGTTGACATATTTTTACAAATTTGTTTTCATTTAAAAAGTTTGTGTCGTGCGAAAAAATTAATTTGACGAGAAAATTTTCGCTGTTTGATTTGTGATGACTTTTGGTGCGGTCTTAATCAACAACAAAGAGAGTTCGATTGGCCTTTCATGACGAAAGCACCATCCTGTGCCACTGTTTATATTTAACTGGTTTAGTGTGTTTAAACGTAGTTGTAGCAATCTCACTGATGATTTTCGAAAAGGACGTCCATTTACGGCGACAAATAAAAATAATCTGAGTGCTGTGCGGCTCATGATTGAAACCGATAAAAGAGTGACATACCAATAGATTCGGTCAAATTCAGGCATTGGCATGAGTCAAGTGCATAAACTTTTACACGAACATCTAGGCACGAGGACTCTTTGCGCTAGATGGATACTCCATAGTTTGACAAAAAATCAAAAACGCCTTCGCTTAGATTGGTGCCGTGAAATGATTGAAAAATATAACGGAGGTGAGTCAAATGTTGTATTTAACGTCGTCACAGGATATATTGTTACGAACCTGAAACCAAAAGGCAATCTACACAATGGGTGTTTACTTTAGAGGATTTATCAATAAAAGGGAAGAAGTGAATGGAAAAAGATGATTGCGTCATTCTTTGGACGAAAGCGACATTTTGCAACCATTGCATTAGAGGATCAAAGCACCGTCACTAGAGACTGGTAAATTAGCAATTGTTTTGGAAAATGTTCGACAGAAGCACCCAAGAAGTAGGATCCTCCTTCACCACGACAATGCTCCAACACACTCCGCCAGACGAAGAATCAAATTTGAATATGGAAGGTGCTGAAAAAGTGAGTCGTCCAGTCAGCCTCCATATAGTCCCTACTTGGTACCATGTGATTTCTTTTTATTCCCAAAAAAAATAAATTAAACTTATAGAAATTCGCTTTATGTGCCCTAAAGATGCAGTGAAAGCGTTAGAAAACGCCGTGAACGAGACCCCTAAAGAAGTGGGCCCACTGCTTCAGTCAGTGGTTCCAACGCATGCGACGGTGCTTACAAAGGAATGGAAACTACTTCGAAAAACAATAATAATAATATTTACTTACTAACAAACCAATAAACACAATTCGAAAAGTACTATTTTCTATTCTATTTTACCTAATTATATTTGTGTACTAGCGTCTAAACTGGCTGAGCCTGTATCTTCCAGTGACAAAAAAAAGTTTTATGCTTACGTACACACTTTCGTTGAGTTTACAAATTTGAGCGTAATATAAAAACTTAACAAAATAAAAATAACTTACTTGTATACAAACAAAAAACATTATGATAGAAAAAAATACCCTCAGAAGTTACAATATAGTTAGGTTACACTACTGAAACTGTGAACTTAGGACAAAAAAGTTTATATAAAATTAAAACTTAAATTAAATATTTTAACCTCCACCTTCCTCAAATAGCCACAGAACTATTTTTTAATTACAAATAGGCACTCTATATCTTTATAGTTTTGAGTTTTCCACCAGGTTGTTAGTTTTATTTTACACTGATATGTGTTTAATGGGTAAATATCAAGTAATATATTTACTTTATTATATAGCATTGGGCCAACATTGAAATTTATTAATAAGGTATGTCTTGTAGGGTATTTGTAGGGCCTACCTTTCCTTTTAGTCTTTTCGCATTTATACTTTGTTCATTATACACGAGTTTTTGATGTTGAGACAATATTGTATCTCTTACGAAAAGCTGCCTCACTGTTAATACATCACATTCAGAGTACAGTTCCAATGTGGGATATCTGAAGGCTTCAGTTTCATTACTTTTAATAAAGCTCGTTGTGCTCTTTCAAATATTAACATACGAGTTTTAAGTGCTTCACCCCAAGCCGTATTACAATAAGTCAGGACAGACTCTGCCAAAGCAAAGTAAACTGTTCTAAGTAATTTGCATCGGCAACGGAACATAACTTTTTAAAAACATATATTAATCTTCTAGTTCTTTCAGTGAGTTGCTTGATATGAGGATACAAAGTCAGTCTTTCATCAAGAAGAACCCCTAAGTATTTTATCGTTTTTACTTTATTTAGAAAACTGCAGTTACATGTGATGTTTATATTATTCTGACAGGTGTGTATTTGAATTTTAAATTTTTCTTCATTTGGCAATGTACGTACGTACAGTGTTAGAAAAATAGCATAAATTTTGTTTTAGCGATAAACTGGTTAATCTTTCTTGAAGCATTGTACTTCTTAGTTAATTTTTTAATATTTTCAATTTGGAGAAGAAGTGTTCCTCAGTGTAATTCGGCGGGAACTAGGGGGGCCATCGATAAGGAAGCCCTGGTTACTCACCCAGAGCGCCCCATCGAAAAAAGGGGCTTGCTAGCGGCCCATCACCAGCTTTGCACGGATGCAATTAGTTTTTATCATATGCAATAGACCTTCAGTGAAAAATTATCTGATAGGGAAAACCGCATCAAAATCCATTATGTGGTTTAGGAGTAAGAGAAGATACAGACAGACAGATGTGGGCGGCGACTTTAATTTATACAATGTAAGGCAAAATATAGGTATACTTTAGCATCTTACACTGTGTGTGGTACATATATATTATTTATATTTTGGTATATTATTATATATGGTTGAGCCGCATCTACTGTGCTGGGCTTAAGAGAAAATACCAACCAAGTCTGAACCATGTACTTACATTTATAAGCATTAAAGCAACCTCCCCTTTAACATCGTGTTTTGCAACATAACAACCGACCTCGTAAAAATACTGCCCCAATTTATGCATATCAATAGTGCAAGAATCTGCATTGAATATTTCTCTGTAGGCTTCTCTATAAATTTTCGGCATATCCACACTAATTAGTCTTCTCACATAAAGTGGTTCAGCCAACCAAAGTGGTATTTCTACTTTTGATCCCATTTTTATATCACTTTCAGAACTTGATGGGTCCATGAAGCCTAGAAAATGAAAAAAATATATATACATTCACAGAAATAGTCACAAATCCACGGTATAGTGCAATCTTAAATTTTCTGAGAAGTTGACCTTTTTATTTCAATGATTGTAAAATAGATTTTCGCGTATTTTGGTGGCACCACAGATCTAATATTTTCAACAGCAACTTTTTTTTATGTAAAATTTTCTTCATGAAATGTTAGAAGATAATTGGCACGTCGCTTTCGAAATATAAGAACCAATAGGAATATCACAAATGCGTTGTCTACACTTACCCATTTTAGGTAAATCATGTAAAAATGAACATGGAACCTTTTCATTAGTTACTAAAATGTCCGTCAGTGATAAATAGCTATTAGTTTCCATCATCTAATAGATAGGCATCTTAGAGAATTTAAAATTTAATTATTTGTCTCAATCTACACATTTTATAGGAATGTTTTTACATCCGTGAGAAAGCAAGGCATATCCACCCACCACTCAGTACGTAAACACACACTGCATATCCGCCTTTTTCCTACTTTCAAATAAAATCCATATGAAATAATGATATAATTACAAATTCAAGATACATACAGAGAAGGTAAGAATTTCTAAATGGAAATTTGATTGTAAAACATTTTAAATGAAGTTAAATGAACAATTAGCATTTTATAAGCAAAATAACAGCAATTGACAACAATAAAATACCACTAAGCGGAAATTGGATTATAACTGAGATTTTAGTAATAAATAAAAAAAACTCGAGACGAGGCAAGAAACAAAATAATAAAATAAAATAAATAAATAACAAAACCGACCGCGGCGAGAGTGTGAACCGAACAGACTACGCATCTATGAATCTATAATAGTCTGTGGACTACACAAACAAAGAGTATATAATCATTACGTTTTAGACTACAGACAGAGTCACAGATTAAAAAGATTAAAGTCAGAATGCCAAAATGACTGTAAGCCAAAGAGTATTGTAATTGCTGTAAGCTCGTTACAAAGTGAACGCATCCATACGTAACGTATCTTTATTTATAATCACAACTTAGACCTAGAATGGGGAAACATACATTTTTTTTTAATATTTTCATACTATAGGTTATATAACCATAAAAAATATTCAACGCCAAAAAACACAAATTTAGTAACAAAAAAATGTTAAAATTAACTAACAGCTACGGGCACTTTAAACACCCGCCCTTTTGGCGCGCTTGTCGTGACGTCACAGTTTACAATACAATCAATTAATATACGTTTAAATAGTTTTTTTTTCGTTTTGTTTAAAATGAGCTATCGCGCTATTCTTAGTAGCAGTAGCAAGAATTAACAGGTTTTTAAACTTTTGAACTAGACTTTTGAACTAGTATAATAAATATACTAGTATAGTATGAACTTACACAGAAGACTTATATAAGACAGTCTTACCCGCTAACAGAAGACCACCGTGAAATAACAGCACGTGTCGGTAGTGTTACGGTGAGTGAGGAAGGGATGCCAGAGCCCATTTCCTTATCCCCTCCCAGTCTTTTATCCTTAATCCTACTGTAGTCGGCAGCGCGCTTGCAGCAGCTTTAACGTTGCTTGTGTTATAGGCGACGGTAGTCACTTACCATTAAGTGGACCGTCAGCCTGTCTGCCGACGTTAACATAATTAAAATAAAAACCACTATTTGTATGCTACTTATACTCCGGCCATTATAAGAGTGCTGTTCTGACAGGTGTCAATTCCATACATTTTCTGTATCGTTTATTCGGAAATGAACTTTATGCAATGGACATAAAGAAATGTCAAAAACGCATTCATAGAATGACCGTACTATAGTTGCTTGTATTTAATGTATGTACCTAAGATACCATTGTTCTGAATAAAATACATCGTTTTTACGAACACGAAAGTAATTTAAAATTTATGTTAAAATAAATAAAAAAAAGATTTCTTCCTATGTTGTGATGGATCCGCAACAAAGTCGCATAGCAGACTTTTCAAATTTGCCTAAAACGATAAAAACTACTTAATCATTTACACATACATGTAGGACCTTATTTTTGTATATAATATTCTACATATACGTTATTAAAATGAGCCCAAAAATAGCATAATAATATGATATTAATATTAAGGACAAGAAGATTATAACCACAAACTAAATAGTAGATACTAACGTATATTGTAACAAAATATAATATTCTTTCTCCTTGTGATTTCTTTCTTGTTTTACAAAGTACTCTGTGAGCGTTTCATTTGGTAAAATGGTGCAATGCTGCAATGGGTGGCCCATGTTGGCCTATGTTTGTGAATGGTTGAGAATGGTTGGTTGGCCTATGTTTGTGAATGGTTGAGATTGGCCCAATGTGTAAAGGGGATATAACGGTATAGCCTATAGCCATAGAAAATGGGATGGTCAGATTAAGGGATGGGTATAGCTATGCCACTGTTGCCAACCCTACTGTTTTAACAGTAGATTTATGTTTTTGCCATGATATCCCTGTTTTCTGTTTTAGTTCGTATTTCTACTGTTTTTTGTTGA
Source organism: Bembecia ichneumoniformis (assembly GCA_910589475.2). Lineage (NCBI taxonomy): Eukaryota > Metazoa > Arthropoda > Insecta > Lepidoptera > Sesiidae > Bembecia > Bembecia ichneumoniformis. The sequence continues at coordinate 6,604,741 of OU342538.1, read as the reverse complement.
TGTATCCGAATTTCGAACTGCGTAAAAAAATTAATTCCAAATCGCATGTCAAACATACGCATGTCAACAGCAGTAAATTTAGTTTTTGTATGCGTCGGTCATTTTACAATTGGTATCACTAGAGGGAGCTTCTAGCGGCATAGGGGATTCCCCGTTTGACGCAATGCGTTTGACATACAGTAAAACAGGATAGCTAATTTATAGTTTAATAAGAAAATTCCATTACGTAAAACCGGTTCCTCTCAGAGTCTCAGTCATTTCTCATTTCGTTTAGCAAGTGGTCAAAGTACGTAGTATCATTTCGCTTATTTATTCGAAAAAAAAACAATTATCGATTTTGAGCAGTAGATTTGATGTTTTGAAATTACCATTCTACTGTTTTTGGCTGTTTTTTATTCCATTTGCTGCTTTTTGCTTTCCTGAGGTTGGCAACACTGAACTATGCTCTATATATAATAGGTACAGACTAATACAACATCTTTGTATAATAGTCTGTCGTTGAGCACAGAACACAGAACACATATACCAAGGAACATTAGTACTCTCTAGCGAGAGGTCGTTGCGTTGATCGTTGTTGAGTGAGTTGTCTGTCTGACTGAGTGACTTTGTTTGTTGAGCGTTATGGAATCAAATAAAATTAATCATTTTCGTTTCGAAGCATCTTTTATATAGTTTCTAATTTTCTATTATTATATGGTGATTTCTCGGCTATTTGTTAAAACAGCTGCCTTCGACTTTCAAAAGTTAAAAACTGAAATCATACGAATTTAAAGTGTTAAAAGTGAAATTATATTTCCATATAACAAGTCATTTATGATAATATTCAATAAATTTCAAAATGTCGTAAGTACATACATAATATATGATCTCTTTTAACAATTAAGTTAAAGTAAACAAATACATAAGTTTATTGTTTGTTTATTTTTGGTTCCGACAGTAAACAAATCAAACAATCCCTAACCTATAAAAGGCGGTTTTTTACAAACCTAAATTACTATTTTCTATTAAGTCTTTATGAAAAAAGACTTCATTAATACCTATATAAAATTTAATTTTGATGTAGTATAGGTATTACTTAGTAAGTAGGTAACTACTTAGTAAAGTCATTTTGCTTTCGTCATAAGTTTAGACGCGGGAAAAGCTGCAAGTTCAATTAGAATAACTAATACCGCAAGCTAAGGTCCAAATTTACTTGGCTTGTAACTTATTTTGCTGACGACTTTATTCGGCGATATGCGATGTCCATAGGTGGTAAAAAGGGGAATGAGGCTTACGAGACAGCTAAATAAACATTGTCATAAACATTGTCAGCCCAGCACAGGCATACCTATAATATATATTAATATGCCAAAATATAAATATATACTATATCAATGTACCACTCACTGTGTAAGATAACAATAATAATGTAAGATAATATTCACAAGTTTGAAGTACATCAACATGTTTGTTTGTTATTATAAAGGGTAAACATCATCCTTTCTCCAATTATATTTGTAACTACATAGCTGAGGTCGCAGCTTCATACGCGTGGTATTCCGTATAGTGCATAACTTTTTTGTTTCTAAATTGATTGGAATGAAACAAACACTAAATGTTATGGGAAGCTTGCTACAATACATCAATGAGTATACTGCAAAAGAAATTTTAAAAATCAATTCCTCGATATATTCAAATAGATGCAAGTGGAGAACTGCAGGTGCTATTTTCATTTGGTATTCTAATGAGAAATATATTATCATTAAAATGAACCATAACCATAATAATGAACCATAACAATCCCAAAGTTGGATTATTTTCTCATCTATGTTCCACTTAAGATTTATATTCTAAAAAAATAAGAGAAATATAAGTTACTTAATTATTAACTTAGTTTAATAGTGTTAGTTGATATTAACAATGTATAATCATAATATTACAATAATTTATTTTTGCAGAAAATCATACACGATGCGTGAAATGAAGAGTATAGTAGATTATTTGGTAGAGCACAGGGCTTATGGACAAACAAAAGGTAGAAAAATGTGGATGAGCTTTGCCAGTTCCAAAGTAAGTTACAATCTATAACATTAAAAACTATTCTAGTAAGAAACTATTGTTCCAGCATAAATAAATATTATATTAAAAATATTTACTAAATTTCAGAATGGTCTTTTTTTAAATCTATATTTATAAAAAAAAAATCTATGCTTAATGAATGAATGCAATGGTGGCAGCGCACTTGCAGCACCTGTGGATTGTTTGTTAAAGTTCACTTCAAGGAGGCTATATTGTTGCTAGGTGGAAACACCTCAGAAGGGAGATTGTTCCGCAGGAACTGTCCGTAGTGGCACCTTGTCGAAGTAATGCGGATGAACTCTGCACTTACAATACTCAGTATGGTTGTAAAAACTTGTTGTAGGCATTAATTGTAAGAACTCATCAGAGCACTCGCCGATTGTAAAACTGGTAGAACACACAAAGAGAGGCTACATCCCCTAAGGCTACATTCGCTGTACTGCAAGTGCACTGCCTACCATAAATATGGCTTGAACCTGTTATGCTAGAATTTTATTCCTCTGATTGATCGAGAGTTGTGAACAGTTATGAGTATTTTACGATAGTTAATAAATCTTAAAATATCTTTTGCAGTTGACGCAAAGAAGTTGGCAAAGTCTAAAAGAAACATTTCTCAAACGTATTCTACCAGATATTAACAATCCCTACTTTAAGCTTAGTATGGAGCAGATATGCAGTTTTAGGCAGGGGTAAGTTTTTTTTTATAGCAATATCTAACACAGTTATCTTCAAGAATATTCTCTTTTCCATTTCCAATTTTTTTAACAGCCCTATTTATTAAAAAAATAATGTGTTTCAGATTTGACTTAACACCAAAAAATAAGGATAAACTTGTATTACAACCTGCGAATGATGAGAATGGGTCTAGCAGTTCAAGCCCAAGTAACATCGACTAAATTTTCTTTGTTCTTATTAAATTATTTAGGCTTATAAAAATGTAAGTGAATAATAATTAAAATGTACAATTTTCAGCCATACTAAAAGAAATTATTGAAGGTGTCAGCAATTCAAATAAGGATTCGTCAATAGAACCACATTACAATTCAATTGAAGAACTACAAAAAGATCTCGAACCAAGCGATAAGGAAAAGGAAGAAGAAAGTGTGGCAATCGGTCATGAAAACCAAGATTTGATGACTGAAGATTTGTCTGTTAAAAATGGTGGTACCGACATTGAGTCAAATATTGAGATTCTTGACAAAGACACCGAAAATGCTTCGTCATCGTCGCACGAGGTGGTTACTTCTACGAATTCAGACCACAATAAGAATCCTATATTGCTCGAAAGAAGTGGAAATGATGTAGAGTCTTTGGCTCTAAAACACAAAAATAAAAGTGTTAATATCAAAGAATCCGAAGTAGATTCTCTAAAAGAACATCAAAAAACGGATAATGAAAAGGCAGACAAAAACACTATTACAACTTCTCCAATAAGTATAGAAAATAAAAATTTTACGACATCTGATACTCACCTACCAAATAATCCAGAAGAGTTTATGAATGGCATTAACAGCAAGGAAATTGCAAAAGAGAATAAGTTGAGTGTACCCACTAGGGAAACAGTTAAGGCAAAAAAAATAAGAAGCAGATCGCATTCCAAAAATGTATCGTCAGACTTTGAAAGTTGTAAGGCAGTAAAAGGAGACAGTCAGACACAAATAACAACATATAACTCACGCGAACATCAAAGTTCAAAAATATGTAGTGATGAACAGAATTTAAATAAAGATCCAGCTAAAAATGTTGACAATGAAACCTCTGCTAGAAAGATTACTGAAGAGAGTGTGTCATCAACCATGGTTGAACCTTTAAAAACCGTGTCCAGTTTTGTAGGACACGCAGAAAATCCTGGATGTTCGAAATATGCCAGAACAAGGTTTAGAGATATGTATGAATACAGAACTTCCAAAAAACCAATAAATAATGTTAAAACAAATAATGAAAGTATTAAAACAAGAAATGAAGTTGTAGTGTTGAATTCTCATTCAGAGTCAGATAGTGACAACACAGACAAAAAGGAACAACAGAAAAATGAAAAGCGAAAAAGAAAACGAAAAAGCACTAATCAAGCAGCTTTAGCGAAAATGTTTGGTTTTTCTAGTGGTAAGTGAATAGATGTAAATAAATTATTACATAAACTACTTAGTGGTTAATGTGATTAGTACCATTTTTTTGGTTCCTCTTAAATGTGAAGTTACTTTTCAGAATACATCCAGTCATTTATCATTTCCTTTTCCGGTATGTGGGATGCAACGCAAATTTCTTAATTCTGATAAAATATTATATATTTGATATATTTATCCTTTTAACAAGTTTGTACCTATAAAAAGCAAGCATTCTGCCCAAATTATACTAATGAGTACTTTAACAATAGAAACTATTTCTATGCATATTATAAAATAAAGTTACTCTGGCCACCTCCTGTCCGTTTCTCCCCTAACTCCTAAACCGTTGGGTGGTCCCAATTGTGTATATAATTTGCAGAAAATATTCAAATCCCTTTAGGCCAACTAGTTTGTGATGATGGATGTATGGATGGACGTTTATTACTCTTTCACTCAAAAACGGCTCAATGGATTTGGATGAATTATGGCACACATATAGTTTATTACCGGTGATACTTTTTATACTTACTTAAGATACTTTTATAAGATACACAAATACTTTTTAGGGTTCTAAGGATCGTCTAAAATTTAAAATCGATAAAGATGTCAGGTGTTACAATACTCTTATAATTCTCAGGTGTTATATTTTTCATTTTTCAACGCGGACGAAGTCGCGGGCACCAGCTAGTATTTAATAATAAATAAATGTTTTTTTTTACATGATTTTTACAGTAATAGTTTGGTTTTTTTGTACCGATATATCCCATACAAAGTCACGTTTACCCGATCGAGGCAAACTCGCACTTCGCACACAGTTGAGTAATGAGTAGTCCAGGCGTGAAAGCGTGAAGTATTAGTTAGAAATTGCTTGTTGTTATTGGCCTTGTAGCCACACTGTTACCATATTCAATGGGTAATAAAGATGTTTTTAATGGTTTTTTTTTTTTTTTTTTTAGGGAAAGACAATCCAAAACGCAAAGAAACAACAGATAAAAATAGTGGTTTCACTGAAACGTGGGAACCGTCAAGATATATTAGGTAAGTTAAGTTTGTTTATTTGCATTAAAAATATAGCTACAAGTCCTAAGTCATCTTATAAAATACGCAACATGGGTCTGATTGTTTCAGTCATTAATTGGAATAAAGTTTTCTTCCAGACAGGATTTCTTCGCTTTCTTTCTTTCTTTTCATTGATAGCCTTTTTACTTGTAGTGTGAATATTCTATGGTCGGCTCTCAGAGGACTTTATATAGTACCTACCTAGACTTTATATACAAATGTCTCAGTAATATATGTGATAGTGGATTTGTTTTAAATCCATCTGCCTTCATAGTAACTGCTACTATGTTTATACAAAGCTGGGTTGCCACAGTAATTCGGTTACCTTCAGCTCTTTACTCCGTTTTAATGTTATTGGAGTTTTATTAAAGATTGTTACGAAAATGAGAAAACAAAATAAACAGGTATTCATTTATGAGAATGACAGGTTGTAAATTCAATATGCTCCGCACATGGTATTCTGATTCCTCAGTCTGTGTTGAATTCCCAATTAAAATAATGTTTCTTTTTTACAGTGGCTCTGAAATAAGTGATGACACGAGCACATCTCATGATGATAGTATAAGATATGGAGTACGGCCCAAGAAGACAAGATGTTGCGAGTAAGTGTCAAGGTGTTATTGCACTGAAATAATGTTACGTCAATTTAAGCAACATTTGTGCACAATGCGAGTACAGTACTGCACAGTTAGTTTCTACCACATCTCTGTTACCTGATAACAGTGCTTTACCTATAGTGCAGGGTGTGCCGTGCACACAGGCGCATCGTCTTAGGTGGCGCCGAACGAACAAGCGTCGCTCCCGCTCGTGACACCTCCAAAGAGCTTGTGTCTCTCGCGGTGACGACGCTCACAAAGACTTTGTCCCCATGTTATGACCCACGCCGGGCGTGGTAGCAAAGCAAGGTGCGCCATGAGCGGCCAACAGTTTAAACATGTTATAGTACGAGAGCTCGCAACGTCACGAAAAAGTTCATTTTAAGACGATTAGTTTTTCTATATTTCTCATCCATATTGATTGTCGGTAGGAATGCAGTACGTCTGGCACCTGGAAGCGGTTGCGTTTACCAGTGCGCATCACATCTGTACAGGGAAAATTGTGCATTTTGGAATTATTTTAAGACAAATTTTATTTTTTTAATAATTTTATATGCCTCCTTAGCAATATAAATTTATGGTTGCCAGACATTTTTGCCGTTGCTAACATTGCCCCAGATACAATTTTAATAATAAAAAAATGACAATTTTCAAACATTTTTAGTATGTCTGTAATTTTAATATAATATAGTTCTATAATCAAAGAATATAATATTCATTTGCCAGATAGAAATTCCGTTGCTAATTAGAATTCAGATCAATTTAAGTATCGGGGAGAATAGGTGAGTTAGAAGAGTGCGGCAACTGAATTGTATATTAAACTTTAAAACAAAATGTTATTTTTAATTAATAACATTAATAACATTCTTCGCAATGAAATCCTGCATCAAAATCATCGTCACTGTCATCGTTGTCATCATTATTTATATCATCATCATCGTTTGTATCAAATGTATCGTCGGTTTCTAGGACCTGAGTATCTATACAAAAATATATAATTTATTAAAGATTAGTAAGTTTTTACGCGTTTGTTGAGTAATGTTTTTATTATTACGAATTCAATACATATGACACAAGAATTTTTCTAAAGTAGCAAATGCATTTTCTAGTATGTCATCGTTATCAGTACCAAGATTTTGAAATGCTAATTAATAATCTTCCGATTCTGTTAATTATTTTGAAAGGTTGCAGTTTGCCTTTACGGAAGAAAGCTGGCGTATAATCACATCCGGTTAATGCGTGGAAGCCCGGTAAAGCTTTACATTTATATTATTACCCAGTATAGCATACAGTTTCAACGCCAATATTTATCCAGAGCTTTAAAGAAGCACTCAGATGGTCCATATTTGCAAGAAGTATAACTATAATGTCAGTGTCCGAGCACCTTAGTACAACTTCAGCGTCAAAACAATTTGAATCAATTTAACTGCACACGATAGTGAATCCTCTTTGGTCATGATAACCTTGTTATTTTCAACACGATAGCAATAATACTCATATATCATCATTACACCAATGACTGATGAAACATTTCACTATTGCTTCTTTAAACTTGATATTTTTCAGCTGAGTATTTAAACCACTATTATCAATAATTGCATTATTGACTTCATCAAGAGCATTTAAATGACTATGATCAATAATTGAATTGTTAAATTCGACGATGGGTGTAGCATCATCTACAGTAGTGTCATGAACATATATAGAAGAATTTAACTGTGATGAACTAATAACTTCAGCACTCGATGAAAGGTTAGAAACATATACATTACGATATTTAGACATCAAGTTATCTTTCTCGTGACGCTTTCTGTCGCAACTGTCTCTCTCACACAACCTATGAATCAGTTGCCGCACTCTTCTAACTCACCTATTCTTCCCCATACTTAAATTGATCTGAATTCTAATTAGCAACGGAATTTCTATCTGGCAAATGAATATTATATTCTTTGATTATAGAACTATATTATATTAAAATTACAGACATACTAAAAATGTTTAAAAATTGTCATTTTTTTATTATTAAAATTGTATCTGGGGCAATGTTAGCAACGGCAAAAATGTTTGGCAACCATAAATTTATATTGCTAAGGGGACATATAATATTATTAAAAAAATAAAATTTGTCTTAAAATAATTCCAAAATGCACAATTTTCCCTGTACAGATGTGATGCGCACTGGTAAACGCAACCGCTTCCAGGTGCCAGACGTACTGCATTCCTACCGACAGTCAGTATGGATGAGAAATATAGAAAAACTAATCGACCTAAAATGCATTCTCAAAAACGTTGCTAGCTCTTATACTATTATAAAAGCAAAAATAAGACATTAAATGAGTTTCAACATACTGATGGAGAGGGCGCCAGATTATTGATTGCACACGGGCGCTCCATGAGCTAGAGTCGCCTCTCGCAGTACTTATGCGAAACATTCAGAGTTTTCTTGTCTGCCTCTGTTTGCTTTATTACATGCTTTTTACTCCACAGATGCATTGTGTTTTTTAATAATTTCGTTTTTAAATTGGTATCACTCGAATTCAAAATCAACACGCGAATCTTTTTTTTAATATATTTATATTATTATTTTTGCTCTAGTTTCGCGTTATATTCTTATTTTAAACAGTGCTGTAATGAACTGCAGAAATAAATGACGTCCGACGATAATTTGTGACTGTTTAACACCTATTTTTTTTAGTTTTAAACCACCCCAACCACGTGAAATCTGTACATCTGGAGGCGGCAGTCTTTTCTGTTCCTTTGGCAATGCGACTTACCCGATCGTCATGAATGGCCAAGTATTGACGGACGACCAATATCTCTTTATGGAAGGTACGTTTTTTTTAATCTCCCAATCCTTGGTACTTCATTGGCACCCAAACCAGCCACTGTTAGTTACAACTCAACAAAGATATGAACTTCGATTTAGAATCTACTGTTTTATTTTATTTTTTTATGTTAAGGTTGACAGACAGGCTGACGGTCCACTTGATGGTAGGTGGCAACCGTCGCGTTTACAGGAGCTGCAAGTGCGCTACCGACTACAGTAGGATTAAGGATAAGGGATTAGGATGGGATAGGGAAATGGGCTCTGGCATCTCTTACTCACTCACCGAAACACAACAGCACACGTGCAGTTATTTCACTGTGGTCTTCTGTAAGGAAGTGGTTACTGCTGCCAGACAGGCTGCCCAAATGACTGCGAAACGCAGTGTGCCCTGCCACTACTTTCCAGATCCAGACCAGAGGTAATTTTTAAAAGTTCATTGTTGGTTGTAGCAGAAAACACATTAAGTTAAAGCCGTTTGATTTCCATGTAAATAAATCGTTCTAAACAATGTTTACCTTACGAGACTAAGCCCAATAAATATTTATAACCATGCAGCACTAGGTTTTAGTTCACATATCCTTCTTAATCATTACAGAAGCGCATACTAAGACTCTTAAAGAAGAAAGAGAATTTTGGAAGACGAGATTCTTGGATCAAGAGAAAAAAACAGATAAAATTTTTGAGTGAGTTGCATTCTTTTATTATCGCGTTGTTCGAAATTATTGCTGCACAAACTGACCGCCCAACCTACCATTTGATGGTAGGTGGTTACCGCCGCTTTTAACACAAGCAACGCCACAGATGCTGCAAGTGCGCTACCGACCATAGTAGGATTAAGGATAGGGAAATGGACTATGGCGTCCCTTACTCACTCACCGAAACACAACAGCACGGATGTTGTTATTTTACGATGGTCTTCTGTAAAGGGATGGTTACTTCCACCGGAGGGGCAACCCAAATGACTGCGAAACGCAGTATGTCCTGCCAATACTTGCCAGATCCAGGCCAGAGCTAACTATGAAAAGTTCATTTCCAAAGTTGACTCTGTCGGGAATTAAACCCGGGACCCCCGAGACTGAGCGTTAAAGCATAAACTCTAACCACCCTACCAAGGTGCTCATTAAATTTCCTGCCTGTTATTTCGAAATTTGCGAGGTAAGCAAAGAATAGTTTGTTAGAGGTATTTTTCAAGATGTTCAAACGGAAGTCCAGATAACTGTATATATTGAATCCATCACTTATCTATCTATATGCTCAGACAGAATGCTTTGAACTTGTAAAAAATAGTTATATGTATACTAATTTCCTTTAAGGTTGCTGCAAACAATGGGAAAGAATATTGAACGCCAAGGGAAAGTTGTAGACGAGTGAGTTCTTTTTTGATGTAATAATTGTTATAAAAAATTGCCTTTTCACCATTTTCAGTTATATTTAAAACTTACTTCATTTAGCACTTTTATAGCGTTTAATCAAATTGATGTGGTAATAAAACAACTGATCTATTTCTAAAAATATGATAATACGTAATATCATATTACATTATGATATTGCATATACAAAATACGTAACTACGTAATAGGTTTATATATAACCGAATTTCAAAAAAAATAGCATCTAACTAATGAAAAAAATCAATTTCAGATTACGGAAAATTATTGCAGACTTCAACGACGATGATATTAGTGAGTCTCTTAATTTCTTCTTTGTATAGATTTTCTAAAAATATTGTAACGTCATATCTCGATTTTAGTTTTTTCTGTCAATTAAGTTTATTTTTATTTTTAAAATCAACTATCTCCTGAACTTGCCATCGAATAGCGTAATACTTTCAATACTTTCACCAATATGACTATGTGCACGCGAATTTTTGATCTCTGTCCAATGTACATGCTTATTGGCGCATTATTATTTATGACATGTCACAAACATGCTTATTGGCCTCTTACAGTCCCGATGGCATTTTCACAATTAAAAAAAACCGTAATATTTTTATTACTTATAGCGTTTATTTAACCTGTATACTGAATAAGTACACTCAAAGTTTTAACTTATAATTTGCAATAAGTGTTTTTGTGAGTGAAATTTAAACGTTACATAGCGTCGCTGACTTTTTTAGATTTGTGCAGGATGTGGTATATCCAACATTTTAGTGATCTCACATTCAAAATGTTGGAAGAAATTGGATGCTAATCAAAATGCAAATGATATGACATTCTAACAGTCTAAAATTTCTCACATATTAATTTTATTTACAGCGCCAACGCCAATGTTACGTCATTCTCCATCTGTCGAACTTAGGCCACCACTTCCAAAGCCAAAGAAAGATAAACGTATACAAATTCGATTTACTACTAAAAACCAGGTAAAAACACGTCTATAGTACGGCCATTCTATGAATGCGTTTTTGACATTTCTTTATGTCCATTGCATAAAGTTCATACGATACAGAAAATGTATGGAATTGACACCTGTCAGAACAACACTCTTATAATGGCCGGAGTATAATACTTACATAATATATTTATGTTAGCATCTAATCTGTGAACTGCTTTTGAGATGTGAAGATGAGTCTTTTCGGACTTTTATAGATTTAAAATAATAATTACATAATTAATGTAAAATGTATGATTATAATAGCTCGTTGATTTCACTAGTTTGTTTCAAAGACAAGTATGATCACAACCTTTGTGGATATCATAATGTTGATTTCAATTAAAAGTTTGATTAAATATAACTGAATTTCATCTCATATTTTATCTTTCATATTTTAATGTACCTATGTATGTATACTGTTTAAAATAATAAATGTAAAATCTATTGTGTTTTGAGTATATTTAATCAAATCAAAATAAAAATTATTTGGTATAACAAGGAACAACATCATTTAAATAGCTATTATTCAATAAGTACGAAGGTTGACTTAGCAGAAATTTTGTAACAAACATTCGTTAAATTTTTTAAAGTTATACCGAACCTAAGCATCAGTGTGATTTAATCGACGCGAGATGTAAACTTAACGCGGTCGGGTTGTACATATACGGCTCCCTTACGATTTTATTATATGTATAGATAAGCCTTCATTAGGTATCCACAAAGATTGGTATCTACAAAGAACTCATTCTGTGGCTTACGATTACTACACTCGCTAGCGAGAGCGTAAAACATTTATATGGAAAATTGACAATTTGACATTGACAGTTCAAGATTTTCCGCACAAAAGTTTTACGTTCTCGCTAGCGAGTGTAGTATCGTAAACTCATACTATAGCCACTGTTACTTACAACGTATCTACATAAATTTGACACATGCAGTCGACATGTATAATTTTACGATATTTTTATCTAGGTATTCGTTTGCAGTGGTTTCATACTAGCTAGTGAACATTACAATGACATTATGATTAGTGACGTATGCTACCGAAACGTGGCCTCACACAACAGGACTTGTCCACAAGTTTAAAGTCTCTCGGCGGGCTATGCTTGGAGTTTCTTTGGTGGATAAGATCAGAAATTCTGAAATTCACCGAAGAACCAAAGTTGTCGATATAGTTAAAAGAATCGGCAAACTGAAGTGGCATTGGGCCGGTCAGATCTGTCGCAGAGCGAATAGCCGATGGGATAGACGAGAGTTCTGGAACGCAGGCCACGAATAGGAAATCGTAGGGCAGGCCGTCCTCTGACCAGGTGGGCAGACGACCTGAAAGGTTTCGTGGAAAGCGGCCGGATTCGAAGCGCAGAGGACCGTGCGTGGTGGCGAGCCTTGGGAGAAGCCTACATCCACAGTGGAGAGACACGAGCTAATGATGATGATGATGTTTATAATTCTATATTAACCTGCGAGAAAAGTCAAAGTTTGTTCAAGTATATACCTACGACATTGCGAGTGCCCATGTTATTCTAAATTAAGTTCAATCTTAAAATAAATTAATTTCAGGACGTTCGTCTGAAAGGGGAATGGAGCAAAATTTGTTCAGAGTTCAATGAAATGGTGAAAATATTTAAGTCTGTGTCTCCAGCGATAGAAGACAATGAGACCACTAATAAACAACGCGATAAAACAATTGATAACATTCCGGTTATTGTTATTAATGAGGAAGCTGCTGATAATAATATTACTGAAGAAGGCGAGTAGTTTTTCATTATTTTATCATCTATACTAAAGTTGTATAGAGAGAAAGAGAGAACGGATTTTGCAAACATATTTAGAATCGAAATTTGAAAAAGTCTTTTACTATTTTAAAGTTACATTGTTTTGGATGGACAGTGGCTATTCTAATATTATAAATGTAAAAGTATGCTTGTTTGTTTCGCTTTCAAGCCTTAACTACACAACCTGTCGTCATGAAATTTTGCATACACGTCAGGGATATAGAAAAGGACATAAGGTACTTTTCATACAGAAAAAAAATACTGTTCCCGAGGGATCATCGAAGAAAAAATAATAATTCAACACCTAACAAAAATATATGAGCAATAAAGATTGATTAATGTTTTAACACATAAGAAAAGGAGACGCGAGTTACTCATTTAATTTTTAGGGTTCCGTACGTCCAAATAAAAAACGGAACCCTTATAGGATCACTCGTGTGTCCGTCTGTCCGACCATCCCCCCCCCCCCCCCCCCCCCCTTAAAAATACAGAAATTAGTTTTCTACTTATAGATTATAGGAAAACCTATAAGAAGTCCATGATATTAAAATAACATGGTAAATCACTCAATATTGTGCGGATAGGTAACATCGTACGGAACCCTCTTCACGCGAGTTCAACTCGCACTTGTCCCGTTTTTATTTCATTGAAATAACTGCTTGGGATCAATATCTGAAGATTTATTTATTGTTTAAATTGTAAATAATTTAATATAATAATTGTAATAATTATAAATACGTAGCATATATGAGGTCCCTTCCTCATAGAATCGGCACTTTTGCAGTGCCGTGGTAAATGTAAAAGAAAAATGTAATGATTGTGATTAAAATTTATTGTTATTTTATTATTGGCTATAGAAAAAATGTAATTCCGTTTTGGTTTTCAAAATTTCTTTTTTTTTTTCATTTCCAGAAGCGCACCAAAATGTTACTAAAATAGAAGCGGAAATTTTCAACCAGATCGCGAAAGCAGAGGCAGCTGATAAAGAAGAACAAGAAAAACAGCAAAGGCAACAAGAACTAAATAATGTTACTTTAAGGTAAGCCACGAAAGTCAGGAGCCTATTCACACACCCAATGGGCTCATCAGTTACAACATAAGACACCGCTGGCATTCTACTCTGCTAAGGTATTTTCTTATAACTGGAGATTATATGTGAGAATTCATGTTATTTCTACATAGTAAAATTTTGTTGTAAATAATATGCACTACGTTAAATAAACTACTTTTGATTTAAAATTATACACCTTGAAAATAATTTATTTAAAATTCGAATCAAATACTGTTTACAGACGTCCTCGTCCAGCAGCAATTGACAAGAAAACCTTATCTTCCGAAGAAGGAGCATCGTCGATTCCTGTTCGATTACGAAGTCCACAAAGCAAAGTAATTGTGGACAAAGTAAACAATTCCAAGAATAATAAAGTAAAAGAAAGTGGTATGTTCGTTTTTTATTTTGGTTTGTTAATGTTGTGTTGCAAATTAGTAATTTTTTAATATATTAGAAAAAAGGTGTCTCGCAGGTTGCGGGATCACTTTGTTGGTATGTGGCTACCGTAATCTAAGGAACAAGCAACACCAGGTGGGATAAAGGCGCAAAGCTGACTGCTAGAAGTTACTGCTGAACGGCTTTAATTAATCTTTATTGTTATTAATTTTTTGGTATAAATATGGGTTTTGACAAATTAGACGGATCATATTTCATATTTTGGGGTTCACTTTTTAAGAATCGAATTTCATATAAGGCACGCGGTATGGAAATTTTATGAGGAGTAAAATTAATACAAGCGTAAACTAAAAAGCGTTACGTTCTCTGTCACTTTGAAATCTGTGCGACAGCTGACGCATGTTGTATGGAAAGTGTAGACCGTGCTGAAGAACGAAACTGTAGCGCGTTATAATCTGCCGACGCAGCGTCGGAAAAATGAACTATTTGAACTCATAAAACGTAATGACATTTGTGTGTGTATACCAAGCAGTTCTACCTAAATCCGATGGATGTCGCTGCTTCACCATAGAATAAAAATAACTACATACATAGTTATAACTTCAGTATTATAATAGATGGGCGCGTTTATATACCCTCTTTTTCTATTGCATTGTCAAAGACAATCGTACTGTAAACTCCAGTCGTGCCTTGGAGCTGACACACACACACACACACACTCTTTTTGTTTTGAGTGCTCGAAATTAACGAAACTCGGACTAATTACAAAAATATACTTGGTTTATACATTTCCAATAGCTTTATAAACAACAGCCCTTGGTGGACCCTGTTTAAAATTTTGTGGATGGGCCC
Source organism: Bembecia ichneumoniformis (assembly GCA_910589475.2). Lineage (NCBI taxonomy): Eukaryota > Metazoa > Arthropoda > Insecta > Lepidoptera > Sesiidae > Bembecia > Bembecia ichneumoniformis. The sequence goes on along the minus strand of OU342538.1, from coordinate 6,589,649 downwards.
TTCTAACTGACTGTGGCGAAGCATAAATAGAGGGTAAGGATTGTTTTTAGAGGCAATGCGTTCAGACTCTAAACTTTAGAGTTTAGCGTACGGTCTAAAAATGTGGATAATATTTTACGAATTTTTTGATACGGCTGATACATCCACTTGAACAAGTATGAAATGAAAGTGATTTAATATAATTGTTAATGTTTCAATTGTTTAATGCCAGGGTACAGGGGAATGTAATGTATTTAGCGCATTTATTATCGTGACGCCAAGGGCATTTAGAATACAACGAGCAAAACTAGATGAAAAATAGTAAAAATTGTTATTATTCTTAAAGCGGTAACAATATTCGAATGAAAACGTATATTCAGCGCAATTTATCTATACATATAATAAAATCGTAAACGAGCCGTGCCTGTACATTAATTATTTTTACCAATAAAAAATCAATTTGTACACGTTGTAGGTACTTATGTTACCGAGGTCAAAAAAATATGTTACGCAGTCTGTTTGTGCGTTTGCGCACGCTAACCTGAGAAACCTTAACCTGCAAGTTTAACCGATTTGAATGCGGTTTTCACCGATGTGTTGTAGCAAACTTCCCGTAACATTTAGTGTTTGTTTCATTGCAATTGCTAAACCGAAAACCACGCGTACGAAGTTGCGGGCTCAGCTAGTACAAAATAAAATGCTGTAATTATACGAATAGCTACACGCAGTCATTCGTGAACGGGAATAAAAGACGTCGTATTGTTTCATTTATTATGAGACAGGTCCTAATGCAATTTATTTTTGTTTGTAGTAATTAAAAGAAAACGGAAACCTGTAAGGAAGTCGGCAAGGCTTTCCAGTCTGAAGAGGGAAATCGTCAGCGAGGCCAAAAACGACGAAAAAAGCGACGATGACGATATTAGGTATAAATTGCCCCCTACGAAGATAGTTAAAAGGAATCGTACTAATAAAACCCAATGAACAGTTAATATTTGAAACAGTCGATATATTTTTACTTGTTTGTCTTCAGATTAAGTAGGTCGGAATTTGACGTCTCACACTATTACCAGATTTCTACCCAAAGTCGACCCATCCGATTATATATTAAATATATGGTTCGTTGCAGTTAGATATTAATAAATCTAAAGCCATTTTAAAATTATCTCGCCATTTATTGATCCGGCTCGAAGGACCAGAAATCGGTATTAAAACTGTTTTATTTAATTAAATTGTTAATTAAACTAACAATTGACAAATTTGTGACCATTTGAATAGCGTTACAAATAACTGATGTAGCATAGCACATCCAACTTGTTACCACACTACCGAGAGATTACAAAATCCAAAGAAAAAAAAGAGTTATTTTTTAAAATTATACTGCATACAAAATTTGTGAAAAATTTCGAAGATTTCATGCTCCAATGAAATTAATAGTTTCAACTTGCAGCATTCTATATTTAACACAGTTTCATTCGCTGATTGAGCAAAATGGACCTTCGCTCACTTGTTTGTTCTTTTTTCGCCATCCCTTTTTAAGATTCACTTGTTCGAGATTCAAGCTTGATGCTTTCAAAAAAACCTCCTTTAGTTGAATTTGATTTTCGACTTTATTCCGAAAGTAGTACAGTTAAATAACAACAATTGTCAAACAAAAAGAGTGTGACGGAAATATACGTTTGCTTCTCTTTTCATTACACATACTATGAACAAAAATGTATGCCATCCCGTTCTGGTTTTGATTATAAATAACGAATACACAAAAAATATATACACTTAGACGCTGGTAGAAACTTTAGCAATATGAGGATTAAGAAACGTCAAATATGACCTATTAATTTTGACAAACTATAACAATGTTTTTATGCATTATTCTTAGTTTTAATATTTAATTATTTCAATTTATACATTATGATAGTTTAATTCATATATTTAGATCAATCAAATGTTACACTAACACTAACAATCAAAAATAAGTTATATAAAATGAGAATTAGTTTTATAATATTTTTATGGGGATCTAAATTTACTAGTAGGTTGCCACCTTATTTTTTGTTTTTTTATTATTTACATTGACAAGTATTGTTTCTGGTTACATCCACGAAATAATTTTTTTAAATTTATTTACATAACATGTTTTTTTTACAATTTTCATCTAAATAATGTAGGTATGTATGTTTTCAAATGCTTGTCTTGCTTATTTTTACAATGAGATTATACTTTAAAAAGCACATAATTCGTGTGCCCTCAAGATTATGCCTCTGTAATTTATTGTATGGCTTTTTATAATTAGCTTAAATTAGCTCTAAATGGTTATACTATTTATCTGATTTCATATTTTAAAATTCTCTAATTTGGTGTTCAAAAATTGTCAAACAAAAGACTTTTAATTTATACAATATTCAAACTTAGCATTAATGCCAAAGTCTATTTACGTACAGTTTATTGATGCAGCGTTTAGTTGGCAATGTTTTTAATTATCAAGAAATTACCCACTTTTTTGCTTTTGTTTTAAACACCTCACACAATCCTTCAAGTAGACGTTGACAGGGTGTAAATAAACCTGAACCATAAATAAAATCTAGCTTTACTTTGTGTTTGTGAAGAAGATTGCATACAGGATGCTGGCATCCTTATCCCATTGCTGGCTATCGTTTCTTATCCCACTTCTAACACGTCAAATGGGTTTAAAAGACCATCTATCTTAAGAGACAAAGATATCTTAGAAGACTATGTAGACAGAAGGCTAAATATCAAAATCGCTACACTTATAAATCGAACCAATTCATAAAAAAATTAAAATCATAATTGATAGTATCAAATTAAAAAAAATTCTGTTAAAAATTAAAAAGACAAAACGAAAATTATAAATCAATATTTACACTAATTGTTTATGACCCACAGACTGACTGTTGGTCCGTGGGAAATTTAAAAAATACTTGAAAAGCATGCGCCTCGTGACCAACGGATCAACTGAGTAACTGAGTAATAAATAAAGAACTAAAATTTATATTTGTTTGTATGTAATTAAAAAAATCTTTCACCAATAGTTGGAACAGAATTTCAGGATGTGTACATAGGCTAAACATTGTCGCGGGCACCAACTTGTCAAGAGGTTATTAATAATTTCTTTACATATTTTTTTTTTTGCGATAACATTGGTTGAAAATGTATTATAATTTGAAATAATTTATTTCAACGTCTTTTTTAATATATATAAAAAAAAGGAAAATTGTCTTATTCTACACCGAATGTTCACCCGACGATGCCTCCAAAGCATTGTTAACTCAATGCCATTCATTACAGTAAAATATCAGTCTCGCTTAATGACATGGCAATTTTAACAATGGATTAAGAGAATCATACTTCACAACAACAGTGATGATGATTTATTTCATGTAGCTTTGAACAACAACTTTATACTTTCGAATACCTACCGAATTGTACTTAATTTTGTGTAGTAAACCTTTTAAAAGCGATCTGCGCAATGTGCTGATTATTTGTTGTAAGAATTAAAAAAAAAAATTGCGGCTCAGCTGTTTTGATAATTAGCCCACGTAATCATCTTTCTAAACCCGCTTTTAGACGATGTCATTTTCTCGCCTATTATTGTACATGTCATAAATTGAAGCAATAAATGACTTGCTTCTAACATACAACGACACGTTACGTAACTTTATTGCGCAGGAAGTCGAATTAAAACTTGCACGTCTAAACAGCAAATTAAAACGCTTCTAGCCAAGACAATGTTCAAGAATTGAATAGAATTTTGTCGTCGTAAATACGTGCAACTCTTGGAACAACACTTCAAAAAATGGTATAAGTTGATACAAGTTCGTGTTTAGACGGGTCAAAACTTTAAAGCAATAGGGTTGCAATTATTTCATAGTAATTACTTGCATTCAATAATTGCGTACAACTTATTTATGTGTGAATAATTGTTTACTAATTTTGAATTCAATCATTGCTATGGCATGTGCAAAGTAAATGGCATCGTCAAAATGGGCCTTTAGATATTTTGCAGTTTTAGTCATTTTGCTATTGACCCGTCAAACGTAATACAGGTTTCAGAGTCCTACTTTGGCCAAATTATTTTAGATAATCTTGAATTTTTACTATTATTGTCTGTATAATACTGATTTTAAGAATTTAAAATTAAATTTTAAAAAGTTACGTTGTGATTGTTCAGACATTGTCAATACAAAAAACATAAGCAAGACGCACAAATATATCTATTTTGTAATTGAAATGTCGTGTCTCATCAAATTAATCATTGATAAAACAAGAAGCATTCACTGCATTGCTTTTTTGTCAAATATTTTCATACGTCGTTATTTGGGACTACATATTCAAAAAATGATTTCGGTTCGTTGTAAACAACCATAATGGTTGTTTTTAGATGTTACCTCTATGTTAGTATTCTTTAATTAATTATATTAAAAATACATTGTTAATAAAGGTCAGCAACGTAGATGAAAGGTTTATGCAATTCTATATTTGTTATATTTATTTTTCATTGAATGCATTTTTTAAATAGGACATTAAGTAATTAACATGTGTTTTTGAATTGTAATTATTAGTTCTGTTTGAATCGCTGTCTTTTGTTAACATGTTTCCTAAAATTTGTATTTGAGTATGGGAGCAGGTGATGTTTAAATAAACGGTTTGATAATAACGGTGTCTTTTTTTTAAATTTAGTGTAAATAAAATGTTATTCCTCACGTTTTATAGTTAAGAGTGTGATGCTTCCTAACCTGCTTCCATCAAATACAGTTCATCTGTTTGCATGTGATGTTCATTTTTTTTTTCTTTATATTCCTTTCCCGTTTCCCTTACATGATCAAACGAGTAATTGAGCATACCGTGGTCCCACTTGTGGTACAAAACTTTGGGACCATGGGTTCTGAACCCGTTTTTTTTACACTCAAAACATAAGACAGATTTTGGTGTCCTAGCCCTCAATCTAAATATGTTTTGTTTTTTCGTGAATATTGAGGTCCAAAGATAATCTCACTGTTAACTGCTTATATCACTGTCATTTGTGGGGCGCCTGTATATACTTATATGTACTCTCTGGTATAGAACCAGAAAACGTAACCTTGTTGCCTATATTGACAATGTGTCCCAAAATAAATTGCTCATAGGAGAAAGTTCACACAATTTCATCGATAAAAGACAAATGAAAAATTCTGAACTTGATCTGAAAAATTCGCTCTAACACTTACATTATTTCTCCAGTTTTGTTAAAAAAAGTTTAGTTTTTTTGCACCTTATTTTCTTTTCAATTTAAAAGCATGCCAACATTATATTACAAATAAAATGTTTTAAAAATTTCATTGTTAAGGTCAATATTGAATTTCATATAATAGGAGATGAAATACGTTCTCCTTCTATTTCAATATTAGAAGCACAAGCAACAGACAAGGCGCGCTGCAAAGGGTTTTAAATCGAGATAAGGTAACCAAAAATTACGCGGTGGTCTGGCTACTTTACTCAGTGTCATATGAACAGTAGTACATATTAAGTATTGATTGATAATGGCATGTAACCGAAACAATGTAAGTCGGACTGCAAATTTAATTATTTTTTCTTACATACTTATGTAGAATATATATATAATTTATGTCGCCATACTAAACACACCGGCATATTTAGCGGAACACAAAAAAAAGGTCCATAATTAAAAAAATATGGTTTTATTTTAAAATCTACTTACTACACTTCTTTTGTTATTTAAAGTTTCATTTGTTTTACTTAAAATGAGATCACATTAAGAACAGATTTTGCGAGTAAAGGCTATTTGTGAAAAATGGTACATTTTTGAAATTTTCATGTAACCGGGAAAAGTGAAAATTAATATTAAAATAACAATTAATTAAATTAGAAAAATGTTGATTAATATCGCGTATTTCCTCCACGTGCTCTTTTTAAAGTTTCTACCCGTCTAGGCATACTGAGAATGATGTTATCGATGGTCTCCTGGGATAGTCTCCGCCATTCCTCAACTACGGCGATTCGCAGTTCACCCACGTTGGCAGGAGCTGGAATTCTGGACTTAACTTTTCTTTTCAGCAAGTCCCAAACGTGTTCTATTGGGTTCATATCCGGTGATCTCGCCGGCCACTCCATAACAGTGATATTCGTATCATTAAGATAAGCTTGAGTTACCCGAGCGGTATGCGGCCGAGCATTATCCTGCATAAAAACAAAATCGTAACCGATATATGGGGCAAACGGTACGACATTTTCTTCTAAAACTTCTCTGATATAGCGGTCTGCAGTCAGACTCCCTCTGTCAATCACTACCAAGTCTGTGCGAGCTCTCAAACAAATGCCCGCCCAAACCATTATTGATCCACCACCGTATGCAACTGTGGTTTCAAAATTTGTCTGAATGTATCGTTCTCCTTTACGTCTGTATATTCTTTGCCTGTCGTCAATTTGATTTAAGAGAATTCTGCACTCATCACTAAACAATACCTTACTCCATTGGTCCGCGTTCCAAAGTCGATGTTCCTGAGCAAAAGTTAACCTGTTTCTACGATGATTTACCTCGAGCCTTGGAGCTTTGGCGGGCACAAATGAACCCAAACCAGCTTCTTCGAACCTTCTTCGTACCGTACGCTCACTTACGGTTACACCCCGCACTGCTTCTAACTCATGTCGGGCTTGGACGGCCGTCAAACGGGGGTTCCTACGTACACGAAGCCGAATGAAACGATCATCCCTACTCGAAGTGCGTCTTTTTCTGCCATGTCCTGCTCTTCTCACATAAGTACCGGTCTCCCTGAACCGTTGGATACTGCGATGGATCGGTGAAACTGGTCGACGAAGATCTCTGGATATCACTCTGTAGGTTTGACCATTTCTTCGCATTTCGAGTGCCCTGGCACTCTCCGTTGGGGCTAAGTCAGGCATAATTCAGTCCTCAACTCCAGAAAGATACGCGATTAAAAAAAAACTAACAAAAAACAGTATTTCAATGAAATTTTAAATCAAACTCAGAAGGAAGAAATACTCGAAGTTCGCTCCAGATAAGGTGTATTTGAATAAAATTAAAACAATTGCATAAAATGTGATGTTCAGTTGTTTTCTTAATTTGAAAATATTTCTTTTTAAATTAAATGACGTATAAACCAGCCAGCAACCTTATATGATACTGATATCAAACCTTTATTTTATGTTCCGCTAAATATGCCGATGTGTGTAGTATATTATGTACTATATAATATTAAGCCTATATTTTTATCGATTTGATCTAACGTATTTTCTTCGTGTTCTGTATTCAATGAAGCCGATTCGAAGCCGTTGGTTTTGGTGGCGGAAAACGACTAGGCTTTTCTTTAGTTAAAATCGCAAAATTACCGTGTGTATTGGATATGTAAAATCCTAATAATTTGGATAAAATTCTAGTAGTTAATCCTAACAATTATTGTTTAAGCTTTGTACGTTTCCGCCACCGATACAGACGAAATCAAAATTACATGAAAGATAAATAATTAGTAGCTCAACAGAAGCATGTAAGTTTAATTTGATGACATTTGCATTTTTCTTTATCATTCCTTTACAGCATCGTACCGCCAACAGAAATGTCTTCGTCAGCAAAATCATTTCTACTGTCCGAAAGCACTCGCGACTACCAAGACTCCGATAAGTGTCCATCTGTAGTGTACAATAAGAATAAAAGGAAATACTCTCTGTCAGTTTCGTACAAAGACAGAAATAAGTTTAAGCGAAACTCTAAAAGAAGAATCGAACCTGACTTAATGAATGATGCGTCAAGTGAATCTAGTAATATTAACAATCTACATGATTTTAAACCGTTTGTAGAGCGCAGTGAAAATTCACCTGTGACAAACAGAGTTCAAGAAACAATGCTATCCCAAAATGTGGTGCAAGGAACCAACGAAACATATGTAATTTCGAATCATACTCAAAGTTCTTCTCAAGCGACCGCATTTGCCTCCAGCTCGAGTAATATTACATTGCCGCCATCACCGGGGATATCTAGTGTTGAAAACTTGTCCTCTGATCATACGTTAAAAACGAATAAAAGTTGCCAAAAATATACTTTATCTAATATTGATGTATCGATGCCTCTGATGGGACAGGATTGTTGGGTTAAGAGGCGTACCTACAGATCAGCATCTGAACAGACTTCGCTGTGTCAGCCGAAAGAATTGGCTTCAGCTAATTATACGGATTCAAGAATCAATACAAACATTCAGCAAAAAAGCGCTTTATCGGAGACTCTTTTGAACAAAGTGGCCAATGTAAACATTGTGGGGAGTTCAACTATAAGTACGTCTTTAAATAAGAAATTGCATGACCTGTTGCTGGAAAGCGCTAGAAAGATAAAATCGGGTCGTTTAGCGAATTCGTCTGAAACAGTTGTGGACCAAGAGGAATCTGTGATTGATGGGAATTTAGTAAAGGCTAAGAAGAAAGTTGAACCTAAAAAACGAAGTTCCACGCCTTTAAAAAGGAAAAGCACTCGAAAATCTAAACCAACTAATATTGAACCAATAATAGAAGAACGCATGGAGTTTTGTTCCCAATCTCGAAGTTCACACCCACCGTCGGTCAAATCGTTGCAACAAAATAATACTAAAAAACTTAACAAATGTATGGATTTCAACAAATCCAAAATTAGACAAGGAAGACAGAAAAATGTAATCAAAGTGAAAATACAGAGACCCAAGCGAAAGAATATAAAAGTGAATAATGAATGTGTTACGAATTTAGGCAAAGTATCCTTGTCTGGAACTTCAAACGTAGATATGCAAGAAAGCGATTATCTAACACATAATCATTCAGAATCGTGTATTTTTGTTGATGAACAAGGGAATGTACAACCCGTGCAGACTCAAGCTACCATCTTGGCTCATGACACTTCCTTAAATTCTTCACCGACAAAATTCAAGCCCGACTTCCTTAATACTGATGCAAATATGTCTATACCTCCAAGAAATAGTAAGTATTGCGCACATTACTGTTTTCTATATGTCCACAGACTATGAGTCATTTTATTTCATGCGATTATCAATGTGTATCAAGGCATTCTTATTAACTTTATAAAATATTTTCAATCTTTTTTTCTTTCTTAACAATACACGTACCAACTACATATTATTGTAGCAGCGCAATTGCAGCAGCTGTGGCGTTGCTTGTGTTATAGGCGACGGTAGCCACCTACCATCAAGTGGACCGTCAGCCTATGTCGACCTAAACATTAAAAAAAAATATTTTATTTTTCGACGCACATGAAGTCATGTGCACCAGCTAGTATTATGAATGTGAAAGTGAGATTGTTTCACGTTTTCACGCCTAACTGTTAACTGTTCAGGGGCACAAAATGGACATGGAGTATGGAGTATCTTTCGTCCATAAAAAGTACTGTTTCCAATGGACGCCGAAGAAGTTGCCGGTTAAAAGCTAGTAATATATATAATCTACTAGCGACCCGCTCCCGGCTTCGCCTTCCTCGTTTAGCACTATTTCCATTCCATCAGTGAAAACGGCATCAAAATCCGTTGCATGATTTAGGAGTTAGAGAACATACATACAGACAGTAGAGTCGGGCAGAAATTTCAATTTAGACTATATAAGAATACACTATTATAATGAGAGCGAATTTTGTAACTTTTTTGAAAAAAATCGTGCACTGCTTCAAAGGTACATTATTACAGAACCTTTGAAACAAATTCAAAGGTAATGTACCCCAATTGCTCCAGGGCAATAAAAGGCCTCGGTGGAGTTACAATTCCTTAATGTTTCTGAAAATCATATTAGGCAGTAATTTGTTTGCAGTATCTTTCATTTTTTTTTTTAAATTTTATGACGTTATGTAACGTTATGAAACATAAATTATGTTTCTCTCCTGTTCTGACACATAAATCGATAAAACACATAAATTTACCCATGATTTTTAATGTGAGATACACACATTAAATGTTTAATGAATATTGTGGTTTTTTTTTACAGGAACCCTTTTAAACAATACGGGCAATAAGGATAACAATTTGCCTACAATGCCTTCAATATACGGCTCATACGACAGTTTGATCACGAACGACCTTTCACATGTAACATCTCCACAATCGCATTCAAGAATTTCGCCCTGGAGTTTATTAACTGAAGATGAAACAACCAAATCCGATAAAATTTGTCCACCTTTGCCCATTCCGCCCGCAGTTGCCCAATTATTCCCAATAACATGTGCTGTCCCAAACTTATCAACAATAACAGAAGCATCCAGGGAGCCCGACGAATCCCAGAAACATGAACATAGAAAATATTAATGTTCAGATAGTCAAATAACCAAACAAATACTGTGCATTAAAACAGCTGTTATTTCAATTTTAGTAACCTAACATATTTTTTGTATATTGATCTGTATTTCAATTGTCAAACGGCTGGATAATAATATTTGTTTTCTAATGAAGGCTATAATGGTTTTGCAATAATAATAATAATGCTCGGCTACATAATAATTACTCAAATACTGTCTTTGACACCATAAATATAAAATGTTATTCCCCGGACTTAGAATTAATCTGTATTGGCTGGACCAAAAGTCTTAATTCATAGTAAGTGTTTTAAAACATACTAATCTCGTCACAAAAATAAGTTCAAAACAAGTTCTAATATACAAGTAAAACGATACATGTGTCTTCTATAAAACCTAAGACTTTTTTCTAAATTTAAAAATTCAAAACTTTTTAAGGAGAATTTAAATTAATATGAAACTACCGATTTGTAATTGATTTTCAATTGCTGATAATATATTTTTTAGAAATTATTTTATTGCTTTTGTTTGAATTACTCATTATGAAAAAGGTGTTGAGTATTAATTAACAGTGCATAATCAATGACTCTTAGTATTTTTCTTAATGCAATATAATTCAACTAAGCTTCTGTTGGCTGAACTGTCTGAAGTTTAGTCTGGTCTGGACTGAACCTGGTATGGTAAGAAAAGCTGGTCTATACTGAACCCCTACATTTTTCAAAAGATGGTTTTGAACTTGAGAAAGTATAAGATTTAAATTACAAAGAAAAATCTAGTCTAGTTAGAGTCCTTTGGCAAATATAAGCTGGCGGTAGACATAGTAGACATTCCATTTCTCCGTTCATAACATTTATGTGAGTAAGACTCGTTAGTGTATTAGAATGATTTTTATTTGATTTTACATTTGTTCATTATTTTTAGAAAATAGTAAAATTAAAAAGAACAACTATTCTTTGTATTAAGAAAACCTCAAGAAAACTATGCTGTGTTGTTGTTAGTAATAAGTTTAGAATTGTATTAAAAATAAATGGTTAGGTTATTGATTGTAAATATTGAGTATCATCAAATATCTTAATTTTAATACAGTCTTTTTTTTTCTAGAATTAATAAGTACCCTAAGTACATTAATAGGGGATCGGACAAATTTTTAGAAAGTGTTTTAAATTAATCTTCATGGATATTTATTCCCTTTAAAAATACTATTTTATTTATTTATAGCCTTTTAGGTACTCAAAATCATGTTTTAATATTGTTTGTTTGAAAATGCCGCCAAAACGCCACGATAGCTCATCTGAGAGCGCGTAACGTCATTTGTGGTCATATCATAACAAAACAGCTGCATGCATTGGCATAAGACAATGATTGCCCACAAATGACGTCACGCACTGTGATTGGTGTTTCAGTATAGATTAAAAATATTGTAAATAATAAAATTTTATTTCTTCATTTAAAAATATTTAAATGAATTATATTAAATTATTATTCGATAAATAATCGTAAAAAATTATATATTTTCTTTCTAAGTACATTTTAGATTTTAATCTGATTACTGTCCGATCCCCTATTAACCTACTGATCCCACATCAAATCATTTTGGCACTACTTAATATATAACTAATCTATGGGTATGAATCTATTGTGATCGAATAATGGATCATACTAATATCACAGTCTAACCATACTTACGTCATACAGTCAGGCAACGCTCAATGTTCTGCCTGCATACTGAAGCGAGTTCGCCGAACGTTGCTCTACGCGAGTACATTCGTATGGTTAGACTGTGCTAATATTACAAAGGCGAAAGTGGTTTGTTCGTTTGACGCATTCACGCCTTAATTACTCAATTTTACACACACACGTCAGAATATGGAAAGGCATAGGGTAGCTTTAATTTTAAAAAAGTATTGTTCCTGAAGGATGCGGCCCAAGTCGCTATTTAATGTGAAAATTATGAAATAGAGGATATATTTTAAGGACGTAATTACATTTTTGACGCGCTCGAATTCAGCTAACTGCGCCAGCACACTACAGCAAAGTGCCCACACACCCATTGAAGCCGCACGGTGTACTTTGGAACTTTGTCGTTCTAATTATTTAGAAAAAAAGGCGATAAACCCCTGCTTCCATGACCGCGTCTGAGCGGGGCACAGAACACTATTACTCCTAGTGGAGCGGGGAATGGCGAACGACGAAACCTACGGCGAAAGAGGTCGCAGTGCGATCCCTTAGAAAAATGTATGGAGAAAATATAGTGCGTTTTTTAGTGTCTATTCTTTCTCAGAAATGAAAAAGTAATTTATTTGAGTACAAAATAATAAGCTAGACGTATAGAAGACTGTATAAGCTACAATTTCTTATTATTTTCATGTTAAAATATGCAGCGGGGCAGCGGATTTACTTATTTATGTACCTATCCCGATACCATTTTTCGATATATTATTTTTAGCGATTCTTGCGATGGTAAAAATTTATTTATGTGAAAATATTGTATTGGGCTGCCCAGTTTTTATTAGCTACCTTTAGAGATAAATTGGTGGGTAATTAAATGTAATTTTAAGCTTCTAAAAATGCAAGTCGAGATTGTCTTGGAACACAAAATCTAAACTATCTATCTAAAAACCCGTGCCGGGACTAGCATTCAATAAACGGTAACACCACCTGACTGGTTTTGTATGGAAAGCGTTGACAGCTATCTAATATTTAGTTTTTATTCTTCTTCTTGTTTTAGTTATTGCTCCATCAAATCTTCTCCAATGATTTTGCCAGTGTCACTTGTAAAAATAGCAATATAAAAAACTCAAAATTAAAATCAAAGGTAGCAGATCCGAAATTGCTCTGTGGTTGTATGTCTACTTAATAGTCTGTGAAATGTATTCCATATACATACTATCTATGGCTATGGTATTCTTACTTAATTTTCTATTTAATAATCTGTGATTATCTGTGTCTAGTCTATGTTTGTTATCATCTGTCAGCATCATTTCATCAATCAATTCAATTTACATAATTATAATATAAGTGATAATTATTTTATTGTTTTGTGATAGCGATCGATTTCCTCGCACATTTTATCACTGTGATGATAATGACAATCATCAAAATTATTTGACTAACTTGTTGGGTAACGAGACTGTGTAATAATTAAAGAAATAACAGTGAAAAATGTAAATAGAAACAATGCCACGACTAATTCCTATGAGGATATCCATAAGAGACTGTTTTGTTTTAGTTATTTTAGTAATATTTAACACGATTCATATAACTGATATGGGCAAGTATAAAATGTAAACAATAAGCGCACTCATTGAATATTATTTTCTTACACCGCCAAATATTTTTTTCGTTACAGCAAACAATAATATGGATATACAAAGCAAGGATAACAAAATAAAAGAAGATACAAGCGAAAAAAGTGTTAGTCGAAGGGAAAATGATCGTGATGATTATTTAAAAAGTTGCCCTACAAGCAATCAAGATGACATTTCAAGTTGCTCAGTATTGCAGTATCCTTGCATAAATTGCAATAGAAGCATTGATTGTCGTTACGGAGACCCATCAAACTATGAATGTATGGTCAAACCTAAAGTTGTATGTAAAGTATGTACTAATTCTGCTTTTTTTATGTTAAGATAAGCAGACCTTTCACATAATGGTAGGCGGATACCGTTGCCTATATAACACAAGCAACGCCACAGGAATACAGTAGGATTAAGGATAAGGGATTGTTGAAGGATTATACGATGATGTTCTGTAAGGGGCTGGTTACTGCCGTCAAACAGGCTGCTCAAATGACTGTGAAACGCAGTGTGCCCTCCTACTACTTTCCTGATCCAACTTTGAAAAGTTCATCTTCAAAGTTCAGACTATAGTAGGATTAAGAATAAGGTATCCTTTACTCACTTCACCGAAACACAATAGCACATGTGCGTTATTTCTCTGTGGTCTTCTGTAAGGGGGTGGTTACTGTCGCCAGATGGGCTGCCCAAATGACTGCAAACGCAGTGGGCCCTGGCCACTACCTTCCAGATCCAGACCAGGACCAAATTTGAAAAGTTCATTTTTAAAGTTGACCCTGCCGGGAATCGAACTCGGGAACCCTAGGACAGAGCGTTAAGGCAAGCACCCTAATCACTCATCCAAGGGGATCTTCTTTTAATATAAGATAATTAATAAACTTCAATCTTTTTCATAGGGTCCAAGGACATTTAATAGGTCGGCTTTGTGCAGATTCTGTTATCAAACTGAAAAATGGGAAAATCGTTGTGAGCAAAAAGCAAATTGTAACTCCTTGGCATCGCCTTTGAAATACTATGCGTGAGTATTATTATAAAACTATTTTAAGAGAATATTATTAATTTACTGTTATTATTATTATTAATTATAAGAGATACTGGTTTATATTAAAATTTCCTATGTTCAAGTTAAAATGTTTTTTTTTTATATGTTAGGGTTGACGACAGGCTGGCAATCCACTTGATGGTAGGTGGCTACTATCATCTACTATAATACAAGCAACGCCACAGGTGCTACAAGTGTATTGCCAACTATAAAAGGATTGAGAAGGAATATGGAAATTGGTTCTGGCATCCCTTACTCACTGACCAAAACACAATAGCACACATGGTGTTATTTTATGGTGGTCTTCTGTGGGGTGGTTACTGGCACCAGACTGACTGCCCAAATGATGAGAAATGCAGTGTGTGCCCTGCTACTACAAAAAATATTTATATGTACAAATAAATTTTTATCACATTTCCAATGTGTGTATTCCACGTTAGTCTCTGGTCGAAAGTAACTCCCAGATATTTGACCTCTGAGGAAAATTCAACTCGTTTACCATTTACTAGAGGTGGCTTTAATTTGTCCAGCAGCCTCTTTTTGGTAAATAGCGGTACTATAGCGGTTTTATCACCGTTGACTAACAGTTCATTTGCTGTGCACCATTCGCAAATGAAGTTTAAAGCTTTCTGTAACAGGGCCGAAATTGTGCTTTGGCAGAAGCCTCTTATGATCAACACTAGGTCATCAGCATAACCTAGGGCATCGATCTTGTGTTCTGCCAGCCTGTACAGAAGTTGATCAACTGCAAGAGTCCAAAGCAGTGGCGATAGAACACCGCCCTGCGGGCATCCTCTTGTAGTTACTACAGTGAGCGAGGTATCGTGTAGTTTGACCTTCGCTTTACGTTTGGATAGCATGGCCTTTACCCACCTAACTGTAGTCGGGTCCACATTTTTGTTTTGTAGTCCCCTCACTAACGTGTCGGTGGGAGTATTGTCAAATGCGCCTTCTATATCCAAAAATGCGCACAGAGCTATCTGTTTATCATCCAAAGCCCTTTCCGCCCTGTCAGCTAGTTGGATCAAGGCTGTCTCTGTGGACCTTCCCTTCTGATAGGCGTGCTGGGTGGAATGAATGGGTTTCAAGACCAGGGCTTTGTCCCTTATGTATTTATCTATAATTTTTTCTAGAGTTTTAAGCATAAAGGACGTTAGGCAAATTGGTCTGAAGGACTTAGGCAGAGCATAATCCCTCCGACCTGCCTTAGTTATAAATAATATCTTAGCCCGGGTCCATTGTTCCGGTATATATCCCCAGGCATAACTTGCCCGGTAGATCTTTACCAGATACGGTGTGAGTACGTCTATGCCTTTCTGTAATAGAATGGGCAACAATCCGTCTTCACCACTGGACTTCAGGGGTTTAAAGGACTTAATAGCCCATTTTACAACTTTGGGTCGGATGAGATCAGCCGCTCTGTTACGGTCCTCATTTCGAGGCCTTTGGTGTAAAGGCGTTCTGTCTGACCCGGCCGAAAAGCTCTGAGCCCCCGGAAAGTGAGTTTTTATCAGCAACTGAAGAGTTTCCTCTTCAGTGTTCGTAAAGGAGCCATCAGGTCTCTTAAGCAGCCCTAATTGACTAGGCTTGTCCTTCGCGAGCAGTCTATGGATTCTGGCCCCTTGAGGCATTTGTGTTAATTCCTCGCAGAGCTTCTTCCATGCAGCACGCTTGGACTTCCTTATCTCCTTATTGTATTCAGTCAAGGCCTTCTTGTAGTTTTCCCATTCAAGGGTTCTTCTTGCCTTGTTGAATAGACGTCTGGTTTTCTCCCGAAGTTTCTTGAGCCTTGAGTTCCACCAGGTTGGGCACACTACACACCTGCCTTTAGAAGGTGATGAAGTGGATGGTGTAGATAAATCAGAGCTTTCAATTTCCACATTTTTTTTTAAACGTTTTTGTAGTGGTCGCCGCAAACATGGTATATTTCTTCGAGCAGTTTGATGTAGTTTTACTAATTCCACTGCTAATTGCTTTAAAAATACTCTCCTACTTATATTATGGTTCACCATTGCCTTATATATCACATAGGCGTTGATACCACTAACATTACATAGATGGAAAAAAAAGACCATTGGCCATCTTTTTGTCCGTCGCCCTACATTATACGTTGCACACATTTGATCGTTGGTGTCAACACCCCATTTAGTTTCATTGTAATATTTTATTATATCGGCTTTTCTTTTATCATTTTCGTGAATTTTGTCGTCATGGTGCATCGATGATAAAAGTAAGACTGCCTTCATCGGTTTTGACACGTATGAGCATTAAGTAAGATTAGGTTGAAACCCAAACAAACTTGAGCAGACTGCACGTTCTCTTGATGCTTGGAAAGACAATGGTATCTCAGCCTTATTTTTGCGTAATGTCCTTACCATAGTCAAACCATGATCGTCGAGAAGTTTTTTTGATAATGTAATACTCGTAAACCAATTGTCCTGTCCATAGTGACGTTCCTGCCAGTTCCCGAAATGTTTTGCACCATACGAGTTACTAAACTCACTGTATCGTTAGGAAGCTTGAATGGCCCATCAGGTTTAGTTCCAGCATAAATTTCAAACTTGTGTAAATAATAAGATGTGGAGTCTACGACAGCAATGTGCTTTATTCCGTACTTGTTGGGTTTACTAGGCATATACACCAAGCCCGAAAATCTTCCTCGGAAACTCGGCAACTGTTCATCGATCGTAACATTTTCGGATACGCTATAATTTTTTTGAAAAGAATCATTCAGAATCTCACATAAATCTCTTACTGCAGCTAGTTTATCTAGTGAATTTCTTTCTTCTCTAGTGTTGCTGTCGTCGAAACGTAGGCATCTCAGTATGAAGAGAAATCGATTGTAAGACATTGTATTTTGAAAAAATTCTATCCCTGTGCCGTCCGTAGCCCACAAGTCTTTATAGTTTAAAAATGCGACGATCGTAGAACTCCGGACATGAATAAGAGACCAAAGAAAGCCAATAGTTCTTCTGATGATAGCGCTTTGCAATCTCGATTACGCTGAAATACTTCATGAATCGACTGTATGTATGTTTGTGTAATTCAAAATCAGGTCCATTGCTTCTTTTGTAAATACGGTCAAGAAAGCTTCTGTAAATGATGTTACTTCTCGAGCGTGCCCTTTACGACCAGTGGATTCTCTAATTATGTTATGTCTCCGAGTTCTAACATTAGAGTTTGGTGGTAATTTAGACCATTTTGTTAGTTTGTCTTTTCCAACATAGAAAGAAATTTTTCTTCTACATGCCCTCTTATTTCGAGACAATATATCCAAAGGTAGTTCTTCTTCACTACTCCACTGACTGGCTACGCTTTGTGCAGACTCTGATTCGTGGTTGCTGTCTAAAATAACCAGTTCACCGTCGTCCTCCGAAGCACTATCAGTCTTTCTCCTCTTCCAAATATTCTTCAATTTGACAGTCATTTACTAGACGATTGCCGGGAAAACTCATTGTGAATTTTGTAATAATCTAAAATAACATTATAAAATATAAGTATATCTTATTTTTGAACAAAAAGAAATAAAAAATAAAAAAAGAATAAAACTCTTACCACAGAAAAAAAGTCACGTAAGTACTCGCGCGGGGTCCGCTTGGACCCCAAATACACTATATAAACACAACCGCGCACTTGTGGGTCTCGCCCACTACTGTATTATGACGCGACGAGTGTTTTAGGAAGCTACTAAATGCCTTGTCATTGTTTCTTCAAATTTCGAGAAATTACAAACGTTTAAATTTGTATTGAGGTCCAAAAGGACCCCGCGCGAGTAATTAAGGGTTAATAAACAGTGGTTAATATGTAAATTTTTTATTTTCAGTACCAACTGCACAGTATCTGATGATGTTATTTGCTTAGGAAAACGAAGATTTGTTAAGAAAATCAGATGTTCTTGGACTGGGGGAACCCGCTGGGGCACTGCTCTTATTCTTGCTTTGACTCTTGGAGGTTTTGGTGCTGACCGGTTTTATCTTGGTCACTGGCAGGAAGGGATTGGTAAATTATTTAGTTTTGGTGGACTAGGGGTGTGGACTTTAGTGGACGCTCTTCTCATAGGAATACACCACCTTGGACCAGCTGATGGTTCATTGTATATTTGATCATACTTTTACATCTAATAAGTCAAGAATTTCATATTACATAACATCGCAAGTTCTAGTCATACAGTTATTGATAATTACACTACTGGGTACAGAGGGTCTGGGTATTGTTATTAGTCTGACAACTAATTTAAGGTCTTAGAGTAAGGGTCAATTCATATTGGAGGATCAGCGACGCGCAGTCGCGAGCAACTCACTCAGTGCCGCACTACCTGTTCTTCTCTATGAAATTGTTTTTTAATAACTGTAGATGTACCATATGCAAATGGATGCGTCGCGTCACTGCGCGTCGAATTACCCTAAAAATATAGTGGATTGTTCCAAAAAAAGTGAAGATAATGGAAAAGGTGGCAGGCAGTCCACTTGATGATAGTGGATGATTATTGGGAGATTTTAGGTGTGGTGTCGACCCTATAACTTGTTTACAGTAGAATAATGTACACTTAAAAATGGCTACATAGAATAGACAAAACTCCACTACAAATGTAGGCAACAAAATTTAAAATAGTAGTAAAAAAAGCTATTGCCAAATATGTTATTAAAAATGTCAAGAGTTGTCGATACTTTGGAACCAATATAATCAATCGAAAATTTTTAAAATAAAACCTCGCCTTCAAATATTAGTTAAAATTGTATATCTATATGTAATTATATTAAGAAAAAATAAACTATTATTAAGTATTTAAAGTTGATTTATTTCGTTAGTTAAAAAAACATATAATTCAGCTTTGCTGAAAAAGACATTTAAAAATTTATGAACATAACTGATATACCAAAGCAACTAATTCCTGTTTCTTGAGGCCAGTCAGTGCAGGCAATTTACCTGTACTCCTTGTCTTTAGTATTTTCATTATTTGATCCTTATTTAGTTGGTCAATTCTTTTATTTTCAATATAAGTTTTCACCAGTTCATCGCTCAAATCATCCAATTTAGCTTTTTTACTTGCACTTGGTTGTGCAGCTGGCCTTTTAACTGCAACAACTCCAAAGGGGCCAAATGTTTCCTCAAATAAATCCTCATCTAATTCCTCAAACATTTTAAAATCAGGTTTGGTGGTGTCTTTTACAGGTTCCATTTGTTTATCTAAAGCAAAAGCTTCAACGACTTCATATTCTGTCTGTAATTTAGGGTTCTCAAATTTATCTGAAGTGTAATCAAAGGTGACACTAGTTAATATTTGCCTCATAACGTTCTTCTGAGTCTCGGTAATTACTGCATCATCTTCAATTGGTGGGAGATTTCTAACATTTTCCACAAAAGGAATAAATATAACATCAAAACCTATTTCAACATCCAATCCGAGGGGATTTTTTGTTGGTGAGAGAGCCACAATCATGGTTCTTGTATTCCTTCTAGTACGTAATACACAAATAGCCACCATAGAAGTATCTTCGCAGGCTTTGTGTAAAGCTTTAAAAGCTACGGTGGATCCCTCTACAATGCTCTCATTTGGAAACAAAAAATAACCTCTTTTAAAAAACCATTTCTCCATGCAGAGTGTCTTAGACGGTTTGAAACCCAGTAATTTCATTGCGGCCGCTCCAAAGGGATTATCCAGCTGTTTCTTTTCTTCAACAGAGAGTGTTATTTTTTCACCCCCATACTCATCATAATACTGTAATTCTGAACTCAGTAATGGCATTAGCTTGGGTTCGTTATCCTCATCGATGTCCATGACATCATCTACATCTGCAGTTTCTTTCATTATTTTGTTCACACTTGTAATAACTTCATTAGTTTCCTTATCAACTAAACATTTTCTGAGTGAACCTTGACCAACTTTTTTTACTATGCTATAAACTCCAACCCCTATAGAGAGACCTTCTCCAATATCAAAAGATAATTTAGCCAGTGTTAAATGTCGATTACTTTGTTGGTATACTTTTTTTGCAATATCCATGCAATTCCAGAGCGGTACTGGCATAGTAACATCATGGCCAGTAGCTTTAAAGAAATCCTCGTAAAAAGGATCTATCTTATAGTTACTATTAGCAACATTTATTACATTTATGTCAATGCCTAAAGAAGTCAAGTCCACAACTCTCTTTAAAGTGGGTCTTCGATCGGACATAACTGGTGAAGTGTCAAGTCTTGATAAGATCACAATAGACTTGGTAGAAAGTTGCTTCTTACAATTTGTAAACTTTTTGCTTGCATGCCAAAGGACTTCAGATAAGATGAGATCATTTGCTGAAGTGTACGAGTTGATGTTGATGTTTTCGAGTTTCCTAAAGTCTTCCAATGTAGGCGGAGATAAGGGAATTATATCTACCACATTCTTTAGGCTTAGATTTTGAGAATTGTTTTTTACACCATAAATACTTACGGCAACATTATCTGGACTAGACAAGCGCAAGTAA
Source organism: Bembecia ichneumoniformis (assembly GCA_910589475.2). Classification (NCBI taxonomy): domain Eukaryota; kingdom Metazoa; phylum Arthropoda; class Insecta; order Lepidoptera; family Sesiidae; genus Bembecia; species Bembecia ichneumoniformis. The sequence continues at coordinate 6,568,583 of OU342538.1, read as the reverse complement.
CGCTTTATCACTTCGCATGTTGCGGTGTGACATGTTGATATTGTATCGTGTTTTTTGTCGAAGCCATTTATAAGTATAACTGTAGCTGGCACTCCTTTCCACGGCGAAGTTTTTTCTGTTTCATCGTCAGAGTACATAATATTTTCTTGTAAAGAAATGGAAAATATGTAATTATTTAAAATCTCCACAAATGTTTATCATGGTAAACATAAACCCTGTGTGGGTATATTTTTCTTCTATTTGCTTCGCCTAATAACGCGTTAATCACCACACATAAGTTTAAATATATATTTATATATTGAACTTTAGTCGCAAATTAAATAGAAATTATAATTTAAATAACGTGTGGATATATTTTATTGTTATTGCATTATTTTCTGTTCTGATCTGAATCACAGCACAGATCACAGTTGCCAAATACAGAATACTATAAGTCAAAGTCACCAATTCACCATGATCACTAATAAAGAATACCACAGGACAAAACTATTGTACAATGTTGACCACAGGATAATATAAATCTAAAATACTTCGAACCATCGACGTAACATCCAACGAGACCGCTATAGTACGGTCATTCTATGAATGCGTTTTTGACATTTCTTTATGTCCATTGCATAAAGTTCATTTCCGAATAAACGATACAGAAAATGTATGGAATCGACACCTGTCAGAACAGCACTCTTATAATGGCCGGAGTATAGTACAGGGCGAACGCATTCAGACAACACATTAGCGAAATAGAATTTTTGGTTCATATAGGGTACGTTGAACGGATGGCTCCATATATTTCAAAAAAATATTTCTACTTTATGTAGTGTATCTCGGTTTTTCAAGGTTTTAAATTATGTTGTAAGCTGAACGCATGAAGAGTATTTATTTTCATAGTTTATTTCATGTAATTTTGCTAAATTAACTACTAATGTTGCAATTTTACTGTGGTTCGAATGTTTTTAATGGTATTTAACAATCTCAAAAATAACTTACAGTTTATTACTACCAAAAGATAAATATAAAATACTTTTTAAAATTGGTAAAATATCCTACTGGCGGAAAAAACATATGGTCGAATTCAGAATCTCCTCCTTTTTGGAAATCGCTAGAAAAATGCGGCAAAAGTACCATTCACTTTGTTTAGTAAAACCTAGATATACTGTAAGTTTCGATCGTTATTTTTATAGAAACTAAATACCCCATCCCTATGTTTTGTGTAGAATTTCGTCGTGACCTTGGTCGGACCAACTGGCGTTCAGTACACCTCAGTTAGTTGCCAGAACAGTTTGCATTGTGAATAAATAGGTATTAGGCGTCTAGTTGGATGTTACGTCGATGACTTCGAACCACAGAACACTATAGAGAATTAACATAATATAAAACTTTTACTTATTTATTTATACGGATTTCACCTATTTGACGTGCAAATTGGTGCAAATATTGCTCAGAAATGGAGAGGAGGACGTTCTCCTATGTCGGAATTTATATTTGCCAATCTCGCCCTTGATTAATATATTTTATTTTTAATCGATCAATAGGGCTGGAAAATGGTGGTCCGAGACTTACAGGAAAGTTTTTCACAATAACATTCAACGTGTCGTGACACAAAGACGGCTATTCATCGTTTGGCACGCAGAGACGGAGTGAAGCATATATACCTACACCAGTTTGATATACCTACCTAAGAATAAACGCGAGAGAACGTCATCAAAGACGGTCATCAGCGAACACACCAAGAGAAAAACTGTCACCACTAAGGACACAATGAACACTATGGGGTTAAACTCAACGTCAGGGTCGCTCCTTATATAGTTTCGGCGATGAATTTACTTTCTGGTTAACAAAAATCTACCAGCAGCATTAACCTTCTTAACCAGCTGGATGTCAAATTTACCGAGAAGAGGCTTGGCTTGAAGAAGAAAGAATCTTTCACCAGGACAATGCACCTTAACACAACGGTGCGTTGGCGTAAATTGCAAGATTTTAGCTGGTCCGAAAAAAATAATTATTGACTGAAATTTGGTCCTATCCAACTCCCCATTACAATATCTATGCTTAGTCAGTTAATACTTTTTTCCTTTTTCTAAATTAAATATTCCATCTAGCTACTTTTGCAAAACTTGTTTTAATTCCTCAGTAGGGTAAACAGTTTTCTCACACCATACACAAGTTTTATTCATTTTTAACGTTTATATACACACAAACACTACGATAAAATGTTCGGATAACAATCCCAAAGTAAGGCACAAACTTTTCTAGGTCACAAACTAAATTTTTATTTCAGTTTTTCGTTAAATATAAATATTCTAGCTACACAAATAAGCAAGAGCGAGATAGCAATGCTCATTTTAAAGATCTATGTCACACTGCAAAACCAGACGCAAGGTTTTACAGTGGCTCTAGCATGAGTTTACGATACTACACTCGCTAGCGAGAGCGTAAAACTTTTGTATGGAAAATCGTGAACTGTCAACGTCAAGTTGTCAATTTTCCATATAAATGTTTTACGCTCTCGCTAGCGAGTGTAGTATCGTAAACTCATGCTAGAGCCACTGAAGTCTGTAAAATTTGAATTTCACTTCGATCTGTTGTTCTTCATTGGGAATAAAGTCCGTTACCAAGAGTCATAGCAAGCACGAGTGGCAGCTGGTGCTATTAAAATGTTATAACAGTTCTACGGTAGTAATGACGTTGTTAATATTCCACAATGTATACAGTAATGGGATTGTATAAGCCCCGCAAATTGCTAATACGCCTGTCCGCCATTGTGACGTTTTCTCATACATAACACACTCGGTACCGATAATAACGGTCGGTCGGCGAGTTTTTAGTTACGGATGACGTCACGTAATGTGACAAGTTACCTGCGCATTGGCAATTGTGGGGGAAAACACGGGTAACTCTCAACACACTTATGCAATAAAATAAATGATATTTATAAACGAGGATAAGAATAAAATTGAATATTTTTCACTATATTTTATGTTTGAATATATTTTTCATTTACAAATAAGAGATTACCAGTGGAAATTTCGGGATAAAATGTGTGAATCTGGGTCTTCAGCTATCTACACACCAAGTTTCATCACAATCGGTTCAATAGTTTTTGCACGAAGTAACATAACACACATACACATTCGCAGTTATAATACATATTATTAAGCGAATTGACACCAGCCTCTAAAAAAAAAATTCAAATTTTCCGTGTTGACGCGTATTTTTATCGGGAAATGCGATTCGGACTAACGCTGTCTAGTCCCGACGTCCATCCAGGATCGCGGGTCATGTTACGTTCATCAAACTTTCTCAAATATCATTAGTTGAAGCATGTGAATGAAGAAAATTTAATGAGTTTTTCTTAAAACGTGAAACATTCTAGTGGCTATTTATATGAGCGTTATCTCATTAGCTACTGTTCCTCGGGCTAATCTAATGACCCAAAATATTTTATTGAGACCAGTAAGTTTTACAGTGACCGTCGTTCAATTTGTTCGCGTGATTACGTAGGCAGAGTACGTAAAGTAATCCTAACATTACCGCACAGAAAGGACACAAAGAGGCTCAAATGCGATGAATTCGACTAATAAAAACTTTTTTTGTCTAATCAGTATTCAACTCCACATGTCCCTGCTAGGAAGATATAACGAATGACAATGTAATTTGTTATATCTTCCTTGAGATTTGTTCGGCCGGCAATGGGGTTTACAAATAAAACGAACAAGATTATTGGAACATAAAAATTAGAATATAATCATTTTCAGTAATTATTTAAAATTATACACTTAAAAAGTACATTTATAGTAAATTCAATAAAAAATACCAGTGCAGACGAGATACAAAAAGAGAAAGTATAGTTTAAACATATCATTGGTTAAATACATCGCGTTCAGTATAATTTGTATTACAAAAATCACGTATCAATTGGAACGTAATAAAAAAAAGTTACAAAACATGGCGCGCTCGATATAGAAAAATAAAAGATAAGATTGAATCACATTCAAAAATTACCCACTAGTGACTAAAAACTTTACTTTCTTAAACTTTTGTTCAATAGAAGGGACCGCAGTGCGTTAAGTTGGGCCGGCCGGCGCTCGGATGAGTCACTTATTACTCTTGACTCGTGTCCTCATTATCGAACGGCAGTTTAACTCACGATTGCAAATGTGGAATGTGTCTCGCCGGTCACTAGACACCGGCCGGCCCAACGAAATCAGTTTATAAACGGTCCCGCACTCACGCTAGGAATAAAACTGTTTACATGTTCTCCATTCTATATATTTTTCATTTCAACATTGTACTCTCATCAGTACGAAATACGACTAGAGGCGAACGTGTGTCGCACTAAAGCGCGCGATCGGCTGACACAAATTTTTAGTCATCAAAGAACATACAGTAGGTATATAAATAGTGAGGTTAGTAATTAACTTTGGCAAATATGAATGAAGCATGGTGATATATTTTTACTTTTAAAATCGACAACATCGTGTGATAAAGACTCAGCGTTCTCTACACAAAATATCAGGTGAATATTTTTCGCTCGATTCGCTATAAACTGGATCGTTACACTGAACGCTAAATCCTCTTTAAAAAAAACTCCACGATGACTCCCCCAATTGGGTATTATTGGTTCTAATAAAGCGCGAGAATTATTGAGCCGCAACATTTCAGTCTTCAAATAAGAAGCGTACGCACGTAACACCAAGTGCCGTCACTTTGAGCATCGCGGTACGCGTACACGGGATTCTGCTACTTAAACGCATGGCGTTATGGCATTTATTTGTGCGATCGTGTGTCGGTGGCGTGTGCGTCTCTTGTAAACAAACTAAACGTGATCCGAGCGAATAAACGACGCGGCAGTGTAAAAAATTCACATCACACATTCACTCGAAATATTAAAGCATGATACATGTTAAAAATGTCCAGCGGTGACGAAACACATGGAAAATGCAAAACCTGACAACTTAACGAGCAAGCCCTTATATATAACGCGTCGTCTCGTCGACCCATCCATACTTTTAAAAAACTTCCTAGTGTATTGTGAAGCCTATTCAAAAGTCGGATCGAATGTAAGAACTGCGCTAATATTATTTTTATTAATTTTACGTACATATATTGTTTGCGTAACAGTAAAAAACCTAACTAGCAACAGTCGGGTCGCTCGAACACGAACCGGAATCGACATTTGCGGTGTCTCCCCCGTAGTGACGTTCCAGAATTCCCAACAATGTCTCGATCGTATGAAAGTTTTGTAAATCTTTGGTTTCCAACAACCCGTGATGAGACACGCGTGTCGACGCTATTGTAGCGTGTCGAGCGGCCCCGTACCAGCGTAGGCGACACAATTTTTTAATTTATCCACTTTTTACATCGTAAACTTAATGACAAAATAAATCGCCTAACTATGACAATAGTAAACGTTTAATGTCTAATGCGTTTTATTAATTAATGTTTATTGATACAGTTACCGAACTAACGCTTAAAAGTAAGATTTCTTTATTATTAATTAATAAATTATGTAATATAGTATATATATGTATATGTGTTGATTACGCCAATTCGCGAGTGTATACAAGTTTATATACTCACATATCTTACACGTGATGTACGAGGGTGCCTCTCGGTGCGACTCCACTCTCTGCATCCCTCATTCTCATGCCTCTACATGCCGCCGTACCATCACAAAACTATTCTATATTATAAACATGTCCATACAATGGTTTACTTACTTAATTGTAAAATTAAAACATAACTCCAAACTTTAAATACACAGATACACTTAGACAAAATAAATACAGTTTTGTTCCATGATAGAAATATCAGTAGAAAATAAATGGCTACCTCAGATTGTACAATGTAAGAGATATTAACACGAAATTATATTTAAACATTGTATATGGCATAACAAATTTAATATTTTTTAGGAATATTATAATTTGTGTGCAACTCGATGCGAAATGTCCAAATGTATACAGCGGTGTTTTTTAAAAATTACTTCAACAGGATCGCTAGATAACACAGAATATTTTAATTCAATGAGGTACTCATTGAATTAAAATATTCTGTGCAGTTATTAGCGTTTGCAATTATTCATTTTAGAATCATAATTCGGTGTAGTATTTGTAGACAACTATATTCTTTTTTAAAAAAATATATTAATGATATAAAATTAATTTCTATTACACACGTGGTCCTTCGAGACAACGCAATTGGCTGGCTTCATCTATTTCCTTTTATTTATATTATATATCTAAGAGACCACACAGTAAAATGGGACAAACTATAATTCCCGATTTACTCAATTAGTTTTTCCTCACAAAATAAATTTCGTACTATCCGCGAACCCAATTCGATTGTTTGCGACACATACTTCGAGAAACACTGAACGCTGTATACATTTTCACTCAATTACAGCAGACGACCCGAGGGTGTGTTTTAAATCAACAACAAGACTACTTCTTAATTCGAAACGTTTACAGTTTTGTGCATTTAAAAGTTTATAAAAATAAATAACTTTTCACGATAATACTTAAATGGAATGACGTTTTGTTTGAATAAAATGTAGGCCTGTGAATGCGTCGTATGCATCCCAACTACTGGTTTCACTTTCGGCGGGTTAGGATCACTAAAAATGGCCACTCGGGCAAATTCATATCGAAATGAACATTTCAACATTATTAATGCCCTCTTCTTTTTTTTACACTTGAGAGTATAATATCATAAAAACAAATGGTCCTAGAGTAAAATGTCACGATGCTCGAAGTGATATATTGAAGAATATCAAAATGATCCAAGCCAATTAAAACCATCAAGTGATACATTCGTTTTAAAAACATTAGGAGTAACGTCCTTTTGGCTTTGCCATATTGGGCTAAAGATTTCCACATCAGGAAAACTCTTAACTCGAGTACTCACATGATTCCATAAATAGTACTCCTCGCACGACGGATCGATTCAATTTTATTTTGACGTTTTACAACTGACATATTACTTTATTGACTATTTGCAGTTTATTACCATTTGTTTTTATGACATTGTGCTCTTTTGACCATTCAAAAACAGTTCACAGAATCTGAGCGATCAGAAAGGAAGTAAGTGTCCTCTTTTAATTGTAGCCCAAAACCGGCAGAAGTGGTCCTCTCTTAATTGTAGCCCAAAACCGTCGAAAGGGTTTGTTCGTTTAAAATATTGGTTCCGCTCTGTTTGGTCCGTAAGAGAGTGAGTATATAAATGGAACGGGATCCTGTTAAGCCACTAGACTAACCCAAGTACTGTACCACTATTACACGACGTAGCACCAACATTTGGAATTGAACACTATATTTTGTGCCAAACACATGTGCAGAAAAGTTCAACTTGATCATGGCCTATGAATTTATGCAAATTGTTTGTAAAGTCTATCGCTCATCACATAAATTTTCGCTTAATATGTGTGCATATTATAAGGGCCGCCCTGGATCAAGGCTGCTTCTGACCGGTCCCACTGAAAAATTATAGTGTGGATAGTGGTCCTATGGCTGACATTATGATCATAGTGAGTATAGCTCATAGAAAATTTTGTCATAGCATTGATCTCCAAGGGACAAATCTCTAAGGAACTTTATGCACAATTGGCATGGACTATATAGACAACCACAATCCGATTTTTATTATTTGCCTTATTTTGTAAACAATTTCTTAATATCTTGATCAGACTAAATTTTAACAGTATTTTCCGCACGGACGTAGTTGCGGCCGAAAGCTATTTTATAAACGGTTATTTCTAAAAAAAGATACATCAAGATGTTTTACAAAAGGAGACAAGTATAAAAAAAATTAAATCCAAAGTGTGTTGCATCAAATGAGGTGAATCGAATGAGTGAAGTCGCGGGACAACGGGTCAGTCTAGTAGAACAGTCGCCGGAGCCAACTTAAAACGGACATAAATGCTCAAAAGCCACTGTGACACATGATATTTGCACATCGGCGTTTTTTTTATATCCAGTAAGCTTAACTTTCCACTATTATTATTATATATACTTTATTATATATATAATACGCGTAGCTGCAGCCGGGTGCCGGCGGCCACACACGCACATATCGAGAAACAGTGTTGTCATATCGAATGATTCAATTGTTACCCTCTTGTGTTGGTTTATTGTATTTTAAACTAATCTATTACAACAGAGTCTCACTAATCTGGCACTTAAAAACTAGAGGCTGGATTACTGATTTTAGAAAAATTCACAATAAAATAAAGAATCTCATAAAGAGAATACCCATATTTGCATTCATGTGTCTACACGTTTATTTATAATAGTGACATAACTTACTATTAACTATATGGGAGGGGTGAGGGAGGTGCGGCGCGGGCGGAGGGTGCCGGATTAATGAAGACTCTACTTTATAATTACATTTAAACCCTTTTCATCAATTATACAAAAACACTGCATTTTTTAGTACAACATACACAACACTGTAGCATTACACATTATAATCCTCGGCGAAAACATTCAGTATCCAAGCCGGATGTTTATAAAAAAGTTAATTTATATTTGAACGCTTTGAGGCCTTATGTGTGCCCCACAAGGCTTCGACGTCTTTTGATATAAGAATCATCCTGATTTGAACCCGAATTATATTTTAATATTAATTTTAATTGCATGAAGTATATAGGTAAAACTGAAATACACACTCGGTTGCAATGACACAAGTATCGCCAGCTACCAAACACGTTAATGCATTTATCCTTTCACACAACAGCATTCTTAAAGAGATCTCTGCACCATGTGTCGCTTTATTACTTATTTTCATAATAATTCCCCTTACATAGTATATTGAAGTCGCTGCCCCCGTCTGTCTGTCTGTTCTCTAAATCCTCCTAAACCATGCAACGGATTTTGATGCTGTTTTCCACGCCACGGGTTTTTATATGTAATTTGCAACAGTGCGAAGCCGAGAGCGAGTCGCTATTTATATATAATTTTTTCTGTCATGTATATGCGACTGAACTCCTCCTAAACGGCTGAACCGATTTTGATGAAACTTTTAATGTGTGTTTGAATGGGCGCTGAATGGTTAAGATTCACAATTGGACCCGATAAGTGGGGCTACAATCGGGTTCGGGCGGGACAAAGTCTGCTGGGACTGCTAGTGTATAGATAAATGTGTTTAAAATTACCACGTGAATCACCAAGTTGTGTGCCATTCACTAGCGGTTGGAGAATCGGGGAGTAACTATGAAAGTTCTATGGACAAAAGCTGAATCTAGCTGTATAAATGTGGTTACCCCCGCATACTTTAATTCGCCGATTTCTACCGAGTATGTTACCCCAGTATTACCTATGCCTTGTCAAATATTCAGCACAGCTGAATTTGAAGGCCGAAACCGTGTGGACGCGCCTTTATTTTTATAAGGTGGTGTGTGACCGGCGGTGGGTGGATTGTGGGGCCCGGTGGGTGGAGCCTAGTAGAGTCCGCAGCCGCGCAGGTTGTTGGCGATGATGACGTCGGTGACGGCGTCGAACACGAACTGGATGTTGTTGGTGTCGGTGGCGCACGTCATGTGGCAGTAGATCTCCTTCGTGGTCGACTTGTTCTTCGCCTCGAACTGCGCTTGGATGTACGCCGCCGCCTCGCCGTACTCCTGTGCGCCTGAAAAACATACGTTTGCGTTCGACATCCTAAGAGTGACAGACAGTCATAATATTTTTTATCCTGCGTAACCCCTATAGTGTGTTTCATTATTTAATAAAAAAAAAACTTTAAAGTTATGAAAAACTCTCTAGTTAGTGTAAAGTTAAGTTTCGTTAAACTTCATAGAGAAAGAAATGAAGGAAATCTTAAAATTTATGAAAATAAAATATTAATATATAATAAAATAGTTGGTTGTCTGTGGGTTTGAGCAAGCTAATTTCAGAAAAGGCTTAACCGATTTGAATACGGTTTGAACTCATGTATTTAGCAAGCTTCCTGTAACATTTAGTTCATTTCAACCGGTTTACAAACAAAATAATTATGCGCTATTCCGAAAACCAAGAGTACGAAGTCGCGGGCACAGCTAATAATAAATAAAACGTTTATTTTAGTTCATTGTCCAAATGTTTCTTTTTTTAGTAATGGATACACTATATAAATCCTAAATGTATTACTGGCTTCGAAATGTATTACAGCCTGTACGAGTAAAATTGATAAAATAGGTGTCTTTTTATCAATTGTACTATCGTAAATCACCCACTTTTGCAAGAGAAACACTGAAAATAAATCTGCTATTTTATTTTTATCCATTATCAAAATAATAATATAAAAAATATAACTTAGCGAGCGGCATCAAATGATTTTCTGACCTAAACGCACAGAAAATGCAGCTTAAATTCAATCTTCATTTCTGTAAGTCCCTTACATAAGACCACTGTGAAATAACAGCATGCGTGCTGTTGTTTCGGTGAGTGAGTATGGAATGCCATACCCCTTTCTATCCTTAATCCTACTATGGTCGGCAGCACACTCGCAGCACCCGTGGCTTTGCTTGTGTCATAAGCGACGGTAGCCATCTAAAATCCTGTCTGTCGAACTTAAAAGAAAAAAAGCAAACAGACAGTCACTGCCATACATGAGTATCCCCCAGACTTCTCAAGTGCGCAACTAACTACAACTCACATGCACATACCGCTACTTTAACCACTTACCACCAAGTAGACAATCAGCCTGTCTAACATCAAGTGGACAACACACACACACAAATGCGCGAGATAAACTTTAGAGATAACACGAAATTATAGAAGAAAACTATGTTAGACTGTATTCGGTATTATAATGAAGAAAATATCAAATTAGTTACCAGTGTATTCAGGGAAGCAAATGGTGAGCGGCGACTTGCGTATTTTCTCTTCGAAGAGATCCTTCTTGTTGAGAAACAGGATGATGCTGGTGTCAGTGAACCACTTGTTGTTGCAAATCGAGTCAAACAACTTTAAACTCTCCTGCATGCGATTCTGTAATGACACAACAACACTCGTACAGACACAGAATTACTGTCATCGAAATCACGAAACTAATCACGAATAAGCTGTTGTTTTTTTAAAAGTATGTAATCATACTAATATCAAATGCTCTATAATTAGTGCGTCCTGCCACTAATGTGACGTATGCTGCCGAAACGTAGCCTCTCACGACAGGACTGGTCCACAAGTTCCAAGTCGATCAGCGAGCTATGGAGTGGAGTTTTGGGCTATGCTCGGAGTTTCTTTGGTGGATAGGATCAGAAATTCTGCAATTCGCCGAAGAATCAGTTGTCGACATAGCTGAGAGAATTAACAAGCTGCAGTGGCAATGGGCCGGTCACATCTGCCGCAGAGCGGATAATCGATGGGGTAAATGAGTTCTCGAATGAGGGCCACGAATTGGATGATGCAGCGCAGGACGCCCCGCGGCCAGTGGACAGAGACAGACAACCTTAAAAGCATAGCGGAAAGCGACTTGAGGGAATTCTTTTTTAATTCGATGGCGCAATTTTTAAGAATCTTTAATTTTTCTCAAGAAACTAGGACCCTTAAGAGCAGAGCAAAAAGATAAGTTAGAAAGATAAGTAAACAAAAAGCTGCAGTGGGTATAATAAGTTGGGGAAAAAGTTTCTTCGCATTTTATATGAAAACTCAAAACCGGTGCACATTTTGAAGAAAAAAAAAAAAAAACAAAGTTTATTTACATTTAATTGGAGTACCTACGTATGTGCCATTTTGTTCGATGACTTTTTGGCATCTGGTAAGTAGTGACATGGTCCCTTTGCTGTAGAAATTTTGGGTCTTCTGATCGAAAAAACGCGACAAGTAGTTTTGGCAGGCTTCTCTTGATGTTAACCTGACACTGCCTAAAGAATTCTGAAGAGACCGAAACAGGTGGAAATCTGAAAGTGCATGGTCAGGGCTATATGGCGAAAGCATTTTTGCTAAGTGGCTAAAAATGTATGTGATATAGCGTTGTCGTGATTAAAGACCACCCTTTCTATTGATCAATTCCAAATTCATAATGAAAAATGCCCATCTAATCCCACCATACATACAGCATCACCTTATTATGAGTTAACCCGGATTTTGGCACAATCTGTGAAGCCTGACCGACCTTTGACCACCTTTTTCGCAAGTTGTTGTACATGATCCACTTTTCGTCACCAGTTATCAAACTCTTCAAAAAGGGTTCAGTTTCATTACGTCAGAATAAAGAATCGCAAATGAGTACACGATTCATAAGGTTTCTTTCAGTGAGCTCGTGTAGCACCCAAATGTCGAGCTTTTTTGTGCACCCTGCTTTTTTCAAATGGGTCAATTCTCAGTTCTTCAACTATGTTGTAACTAATAATGATATACCGATCTTGCTCCACATTTTAAAAAAGGCGTCCATTTTATCCGTAACAGGGCTACCAGAACGAGGTGCACCTCTGACATCAAAATTCCCGGATTGAAAATGCTTAAACCAACTTTGTGCTACTCTTACTGACACTGCATTAGGTCCATAAACGTCATAATTTTTTTTTATTTTAAAATACATCGAATTTCTTCATTAGATTCACTCATTTTGACAGAAAGAAAAAAAAAAGCTGGAAACGCATTTTACTGATTTGTTTCTTTTTTTTTTGAACAAATCAGTAAAATGCGTTTTAATGTCATCAAAACCAGTCAAGTTATATATATACAAGTTTATACACTACATGAGAAAATACTTTTTCCCCCGAGATAGTATGACCGAGTTTAGCCGAACGTTGAACAGCGGTAATGCTTACCGAGAATAACCGAAATGTACATTTAAATTAAAATTACTGTTACTACAATATAATGACAGAAATGTATTTTTTCAATTAAAAAAAACCTGAAATATATACTCACTAATGAATGAGTTATCCATTCAGTAGTGCCTATAAGTTACTTATCTTTCATTTTCTTGTAAGACAAACGCTTTCTGGCAGCTTTTGTAGGAGTAAAACGTTTAAGAATTTTATGTAAATGTGGTGTCTCAAAGACTTTCTTAAGGGCTTCACTTGGGCAAATGACATTTACATTAGAACACGCTGGCGGCGGAGACAATTCAACAGGCCTAGAAATTGTGTTTTTTTTTTTATCATTAGAATACACAAAAAAAAATTATACAATTTTTAAACTGACAGTAACTTATTAATAGGTACGGGATTCATATGCGCGCAATAAACCGTTTTCGAGAGAATTTTCAATAAAAGTCGAATTCTTCTTGTGTTCTAGCTTTTTTTGTGGAGTTTCTATTACTTTAACGAAAATTCTAATTAATACAATTGGTTCTTTACATGTTTAAGCATAATTTATATTTTTTTCAAAGCAATTGTGTTGTCTATTTCTTGTAAAATCTTCAATAAACAATGGATTTTTTTCGTATTTAGCGTTTGTCTCCACCTTAAAATTTTATATTTAACTCAAGATATCTGTTGAAACTTGAAGCCAACAAAACACCATGCACACACGAGAATCTTCCATTTCATGAATTTTATTTTTCTATTAAAAGTGGATACTAACTTAAAAAATGCAAAAGCATCTTAAAATAAAAAATAAAACAAAAATCTCTTGTTTACATAGTACGTACATTTTCCGTAAACAACTCAGTTTGTCTCACCTTCTCTTAAAACCATTATCAGCTAGGTGATAAATTATTAACATACCGTTGTTTCATCCTCGTGTAGCACCTGATCGTATTCGGACATGGCTACACAGAAGATAATCGCGGTAACGTCTTCGAAGCAATGGATCCATTTCTTTCTCTCGGACCGTTGGCCGCCTACATCGAACAATCTGGAAATTCACATTAAACTTGTTAAACCCTTAGGCTACGGAAAGACCACAAAGAGACTCGCTTAGTGCTAAGAGGCAAGCGACTCGCTTAGTGAATGATCTTAGTGAACGGACGTATTGCATACTATCACCAGTCTATGAACCAATACAGTCGTTCGACGTAGCCGTCTAGACGGGGCAATCGTGAGGGGCATGAGGGGCGCGACACGGGTAGGGCGAGCCCGAGCTGCATACGCCGCGGCCGTAGTAGCTCGGGGACACGATTTTCAAGGCCTGGTTGTTTTAATTTGAGCATAATTTAAATGGTATCCGCTGTGTGGGCGTTGATAGGTCAATCAATCAGTCAGTTTCTTTTTTCATATATAAGGATTAATTAATAAATGATTAATGAAAAGCGGAAATTGAAACAGTAAAGTATTAAACACTGAATAATAAAATTGTGTTTTATTTAAATTGTAAAGAATCTGTGACAGCCCTAGGTGCCCTGGCTTTGCCCTTGCGGTGTCGGGATTTATACAAACATCAAAGGCGTCGTCGGCTCACTGTTATATTTTTACACTGTGCTATCACGGTGGCCACAGTGCAAATGACGCGCCAAAGTAAGTCTCTAAGTTAGTCACTAAGCGAGTCGCGCAGTAAACGAACGTTTTAGTTTTCAATCAATAGTATTTTTTTTAATATATTTAGATCGGCAGACAGACTGACGGTCCACTTGATCGTAGGTGGCTACCGTCGCCTATAACACAGGCAACGCCATTGCTGCTGAAGTGCGCTGCAGACTATAGTAGGATTAAGGTATCCTTTACTCATTTCAACGAAACATAACAGCACACGTGCGTTATTTCTCGGTGGTCTTCTGTAAGGTGGTGGTTACTGTCGCCAGATGGGCTGCCCAAATGACTGCAAACGCAGTGTGTCCTGGCCACTATTTTCCACTTCCAGAATTTGAAAAGTTCATTTTCAAAAACCCTGCCGGGAATCGAACTCGTGAACCCTAAAACAGAGCGTTAAGGCAAGCACTCGAACTACTCATCCAACGGGCTCGTCTTAGAGATTAGAATTTCTTAGAGAGTGACATGTTTGTTCTGTTCACACGAAAAGATGGCGCGGAAGTTATAGCCATAGATCAATGACTGGTCTCCGCTGGTGCTCCAACCAGATACCGCCCGTCTAACAAAATATAGTCCCAGATGCCGCACGCAACTAATTTCTCTAGTGTGCATTGACTATTCTTACATTACATGACTACATTCGTATACTTACTTGAAATTGAGGTTTTTGAAGGAAAAGTGCACTTCAACAATGCCCGTTGTTTTGACTCTTGTTCTTAAAATATCTTGCTCGGTGGGCTGGTAGTCTCTAGCACCTAACCGGTCCAAGTCATCCAAGAAACTGAAATTAAAAAAAAAACAACGTGGATTTAAAACTTTTATAAACAATTTACTTTGTGGACCTAACTAGTTCATAATGATCGTAGGTTTGACTAAAATGTCGTTTACCTTGTAATTATTAGGACAATTTTTTTTATTACAAATTTCAGTGAATTATACAAGTTCAGCTTAACAATAAAGAAACACATACAAAAATATTTATGTGAGTCCTAAACGGGTACAAGTAGCGTGCTTGGAATATAAAAATGTCTTCAATTTTGGTAGCCACTAAAGTATATGCGCATGACTAAGTAAACGACGTACGTCCGGTTATTATGCATGTAATGTGAATTTAAAACAAAATAGTATTTGTTTATTTTAGTTGTCAAACATTAAAAAGTAAAAGTAATTATATTTTAATATTAGAGAAAGTAAAAATTATTTTACAATTTCTCATTTGTTTATCTTTCTTTTTTATCGTGTTCCAATAAAAGTCATGTTAATTACATTCGATATACAGAGATGTCCACTGCGTTTTATAAGTTCAAATAATTCATTTTTCCTCAACGCTGACTACACTTTTCATATAATTATGATTTCGATGTTGGCTTTTATAAGCACAGAGAATAGAATTAGGGAACATAAATAAATGCGTCAGCTGTCGCACAGATGTCAAAATGACAGATAACGTAACGTTTGTATTAATGTTCCTCATAAAATTTCTATACCGGGGGCCTTATATGAAAATTGATTCTTAAGAGTGGCCTTATATGAAAATATATGGCAGATATTATCGGTTTGTGGTTTGATTATATCAAAGTATGTAGTATCATATTTTGACTATGACTATCATTATGCGTCCTATGACAACTCTATTAATTGAAATACATATATAATTTGTGCTTTAAACTTTTAATATCCTATAGGCGTATGCATTCATATACTTTTATTTAAAAGAAACTTAGACAGGCAATGGTCGAATGCTACATAAATATAATACTGTGTAGTAAACAATTTTTACACTTTAGATGAGAGCAAATAGAGAACATATTTGAATGTGTTGCAAGTGAGTGATGGTATAAACAGTGCGGCCCACGGGGGCACGACACCGGCATACATATTAACAGGTTCGCAATGCAGACACGCGATAGTTAAATGACGCAGGAACTAGAAATAATTTGCACGTCTCTTTATGTTGCGACGGTTAATGTGTGCACCGGATTAGACTAATCGTATTTAAATATATTGTAAAAAACTTGTCATGGGACACCCTAATTACATTATTTCAGCCAGTGGACGCCAGTTTCGTAACATCCCTTCAGCGGAAATTGAAACGCCTGGCACAGTTAGCAATTTGTTAGGTTCGTAGAAATAGTTAATAATTTCTAAACCTTAACTAAATTTTTAAAGAACTTATTTAAGACACAAAGTAGATATTGGAAAATTATGGGGGAGGTCCATGTCTAGTAGTGATGATGACTCATGACAAAGAATTAAAGAATTTAAATTCAAAAATTAAGATAAATTGGTAAAATGTCTATATTAAACATAAATAAATTAATAAATAAATCGCCAAGACTAAGCACACCCAAAGTATGGCCCCCAAAGTAAGCCTAAGCACTTACTTGTAGGTTTACTATATAGGGATGACCATACCACAATTGGAGAGAGTGCGAAATTCTACACACCCAGACTCTTCTACAACCCAGAGTCAACTTTGAAAGATATTGAAACCGGGGCCCCTGAGTCAGAGATTGAGTGCATCTAATAAATAATTATCTAATTGCGAAAATATAAATAAATGTTACGAACGAAAACTATCAAAAAAATAATGCTTAACGGTGATGAGAGATGGTACGAGTGCATATTTGGAAATTCCGAAAAGCGTCTTCCGAGAGCTCGAATTGTTAAATTTACCATTCCTAAAGATTCATTATTGCCAACGAGTCTATTGGTTGCCATTGACACGAAGAATTGGTTAAGTGTATGAATTGGCTCTAACGGTTGGGTGTTTCTGGTTGGAGACTTATTAGTCGTCATGCTAAAGCCGAAGAGATTGATGACCTCGTGAACCAATTAAATCGAGCAGACATTTGCTCTTTATTTCGTGGAAATACTTGCATCGCATTTGTAATAACTTTTTTTAGTAATTCATTATCCTTATGGTTGGTAGTTCGGACTACACTCGCCACCAATTGGCCACAAGTGATTAAAATTAGATTTCAATTGTTACTGACTAATGTTCATGTAACTGGCGACAGTTATAAAAATAGCAACTATGATTGTATTGAGAATAGAATAGAAATTTTATGATATTAATATACGTATTGGAGAAATTGTTATCAGCATGGTAATTCAAGGTCAGCACATCTAAGGCTGTAAGACTGAAGAAATTCGAACACGCTGGCACGTTGCCAGGCATGGATAGTTCACCGAGTTTGTGCTTGGCAGTAGCTAAAATCAAAAACTATTTATTTAGCCTTTGGATGTATGTGGGGGGAAGACAAAATTATCCACTTTCTTTCCATAGTCGCCTTTTTAAACAATCATAAGCGTCATTGTTCGTCCAGCATTAGAAGACGCTAATAAGAAGCTGGAATCTGGATAAAAGGTTTTTTTTTTTCAAGAATGTGTTTTATGAATACATTCGACTTCGTCCGCGTCTTACAGGAAGGGTAGTTTCTTCTGGATGGAAGGTACCATATGTCTATTTCTGTGTCCTTGAAAATGTGTATGCAAAGATTCATGATGAATAGTTATAACGCGAAAATGTAACAAACAAACTCACGTTCGCAGTTAAAATATTGGTTAGGTAGAACTCTAAAGCATCAGTCACACGTAGCGATTAATAGCCAGCGAAAATTAGATTCGTGTGAGCGTGCACGAGCTAAATACCGAAAAATAGCCGCTATAAAATTGAGCATGGCCAATTTCTTCGCTTCGAAAAATAGCCGAGAGATAAACAGTTACATGTACAGTTGCTAAAATTAGCGCGAATAAGCCATTCTTTCAATTCAATTGTCTTACAGTGCGACGACTTACGAGAGAAGACTTTTCGACAACACGGCACTAATCGAATGAAGTTTTTAGCTGCTAAAAATTTTCGCAAGCAGAAAATAGCAGCTGTGAATAGCTACGTGTGACTGAGGCTTAAACCTCAGTAGTAATAAAACGTGAACAGTGCAAAAGGAATAAAATGCAACAACAGCATTACATACATTTTATTACAAAACTCTTATGTAAGATAATTCTGATTTATGTATGCTAAGTAAATTATTATGTATGATAATTTTTAACAATAACTAGAAGTGATTTATTGCAATTACCAAAATATAAACTAGAACTATATAAGAGAAATGTTTGTTATGGCAATTCAAGCATACTATGAACTACCCAATTATAAAAAGGAATTGCTGGATCCTAAAATTACAAGGACTTTGACAGAATGGTTAATAGACTGTTGCTATTATGATTTTAAAGAATTTTATAATAAAACACATTAATTAATTAATTTATGTTTATAGTGCAATTAATCTAATCTGAATTTCCATATTTAAAACCTCAGCGTGATCACGGTGAGAGAAAAAGTTAATGCTGTAGAAATGAAATGATTGCTTAAAGAATATAACGACGCTCAGCGGCACTACGAGACGAGGGGGTTTCGGCGGAGTACCAACTAAGATGCCGCAGTTTCAATGTCGCGAGGGTACCGATTTGGAACAGCGCCAAGCTGTCGCTATCGTAACCCTCACCAAGCGTACACAAGTGGAACCGCTATGCCTTAACTGCTTTAAACGAAACTATCACAACTCAAATGCACAATGTTATTTTTATGAATGAAAAGATTTGGCATGTAACGATAGCAACAATTGTTAACGTCAAAAATACACTATTTGAATTGAGAGAAGATTCAAAGTTTGTATACTACGCGATGGGTGAATCTTCGAGTCGAGCTTAAGCATCAGCGAACGTACAGCACGATTTGCGCGTCGTCGGCTATAAGCGCTATGACGTCAGCAGTGTAGCACTAACTAGGTCACTATACAAGGATGAATTACATTTGGACCGGCCGAAATCTTTCCTCTCCCAGTCCATATAATTTGATCGTGACGTTCATTACTATTACAATCATAAAAAAAGTAATATAACTGATGGGCACAGAGAAAATGATTTATTAAATGACTAGTTGTTACATGCGAGTTCGTTCGCGGCTCTTTATAAAATACTATGTTACTTCTTGATAATGTAGCTTTCTATAGGTGAAAGAATTTTTAAAATCGGTCCAGTAGTTTTTGAGTTTATTCATTACAAATAAACATACATACATACCGATGATTTCTAGTAATTCAATGATACATACATACATACATACAAATCTTTTTTTCTCTTTATAATATTAGTATAGAAGTATAGGTTAGTATTATAGATCAATGTAACAATTCTATTACAACAAATCAATTGGCATTTGGGACGGGAGTAATCACTATAGAAAAGGCTCTTTTTAACAGTAAAATAATTTAACAAAGGCATAATATACACTTTCCAGAAGTAGAGGCAACACAGTGGACGAGCAAGGAATCCCAGAGCCAGAGTTACCCTATCAATATTCCCTCTGAATCTAGATATAGGAAAACTCTGATAGTATTTCCCTTAATTATTAAGGAAAACGCTATCGGAGTACTACTATCATAATATAGAGTTCTACTATCACAGTATTAAGGCTTAATAGTATGAGTCACCTATTATGGTGATTAGTCTTTAGGGTTCTAGACAGTGTCGCATCCTCTAGTAAAATTTTATCTCAAACGCCTAATGAATAATGTATGGAAATCGACGGTCACCGTAAACATTTCTTTCGAATTCTACAGGCGAAAGCGATAAAGCGAAGCTGTCTAAGAGCCAACTTTTCCATTCACAATTCTCGTGGCTGAATTGGCAAGGCTATTGTTAAGTGTTGCGTGTACGTGTACATTTGTGATGGCAAAAATGCATTATAATTGTTGGTGGAGGCGCGCTAGGGCCGCAGCCGTGGCCACCGCCCGGCAACAGGTCTCGCTCGATCAATACGAGAGCGCGCCGCGCGCCGTCGCACCGAGTCCGCTTCATTCCAGCGGATCTCTTGCACACGCACGCCTCGCGAACATTTATGCTCTTATCTACCACTAAACATTGTTCTTTTCATTCCCTTTCACACCAAAAAGACAACAGAGCAGTAACAATTATAGCGTATATTATTATAATTTTTGCAGGATTCGCTCATATCATCAGCGGATATAACTTGATATAAGACTTATTAATGTCTCAAATACTATTTTGAGATTATATAATAATCTTATATAATATTTTTAATATTATATAAGATGACAAAAAGAATAGTAACCTGAGTTTCTTTCGGGGTTTCTTCTCAGGATCTTTAAAAAAAAATAACCAAGCTCATATTTTATTATTTTACATTACCATTTTGACAGTTTAATCTATTACATAAGTAAAATTGCTTCTTCTTTTTATAGTTGATATATCCGATATTTTGATATCTCTATATATAAAAATGAATCCCCTTTCCCTTGGTCACGGCATCACGCGTGAACGGGTAGACCGATTTTAATTCGGTTTTCACTAATGGAAAGAGAGATAAACGGAGAACGTTCATATATATGAAAATTGCACGCCGGGCGAAGCCGGGTGCGGGTCGCTAGTTTATTATTTAAATATAAACTAGGTGATATCTCTGTGATATATATTTAATATATCACAGAGAATTTAAAGTGTCTCTTTTGTCATCTATTACAGATAAAAGACCGAATAGACAGTGAGATTTAGAGTAAAAGTGGCAAATGATTACAATATTCACGAAAAGAACGTCTCAAAAAAGAAATTATTTTGAGTTCGGTAAAACGAATAAGTCCACATTTCAGAAAAACTATTCGAATTATTTCGATAAGGATAGTTTTTAATTGCAAAGAAAATTTTTGCCACTTACACACAACCGATCCGTCGTGAGTTTGTTTTCATGTTATTAAGTGTGGGACAGGCTGATTGATGGTCGTTACGAGGTAGCGTTGAATATAAATTGTTGTAAAATTACTGTAATTTCGTTATCTTTGCAAGGCTTATGATTTCTTAGTGTTACGAGACGACTCCATCTCTTTGTATAAGAACTTATTCTTTTATCCTTTGCCCGTTTTTAGAAACATTCATTTGTAACTTGATAATTACAAAATGACGCGAGCCAAATGCAATAAAAGTTAAATAATTCAGTCGTTTATGAGCGTCGCCTAATGTGTTGGGAGGTGTATGGGGGAGTGCATGGGATCAGGGCCTAGCCGTGAGGTATGGGTTCCGGAATTAGTGCGGCGACATGCGATTCACACATAAATCCCCGCACCTGCAAACCGGGCGCTTGTTTCTGAACTAAAACTTTCATAACATTTTAGCAGTGAGTATACTTATAGAATCACCTTGTCGGCAGACAAGTTGAAGGTCCACTTGATGGTAGGCGACTACCTTCGCCTATAACACAAGCAACGCCACACGTGCTGCAAGTGCGCTGCCGACCATAGTAGAATTAAGTATAAGAGATTGGAAAAGCATAGGGAAATGGGCTTTGGCATCCTTTACTCATTCACAGAAACACAACACCACGCACGCTGTTATTTCATGGTGGTCTTCTGTAAGAGGAATGTTACTGCCGCCAGACGGGCTGCCCGAATGACTGCGAAACGAAATGTGCTCTGCCACTACTGGTTAGATCCAGACCAGAGCCAACTATGAAAAGTTCATGGCCCTGTCGGAAATCGAATCAGGGACCACTGAAACAGAACCTTAAAGCAAACTCTTTAACCACTCGACCAATGGGCTCGTAAAAAAACTGAAGAAAATCATGCGAATTCACTTTTTGCCACCAAGTCACTAAAAATTTTTATATAGACCCTACAGAACACCACCCGGAAATATCAGGGTATAAAGGACACGTGTGAAATTGTTTCTTGAGTAAGACACCTTCGCCTTGACCTTACCTTAGTTAAACTTCCTAACATGTTATAAACAAAGTCCCCCGCCGCGTCTATCTGTATGCATGTTCGCGATAATCTCAAAAACTACTGAATGGATATTCGAGTGATTCTTGAGAAATCTATAGGTGTATAATTTAGTTAAGATTTTATCCTTAGCTTCCCAAGGGTTTGCAAATTAGAGCATACTATGCACAGGTGTAAGGTATTAATAATAAAATTATTATCCAAAAAATAAATCTAAATAAATAAATTCTAAAATTATTATACTGATAAAAATTATGAAGAACAAAATTTCCTTCACTGCATTAAATAACTAATGCCTTAGCGCGCTATCTTAATGGCCCCAGTTTCGATACTCGGCGGGGATAACTTCACAAACTTGACTCTGGTGTGCAGGGTTTTCATCCCCTGTTCGTTGTACATTCATTCAATTATTAATCACATAACGATCTGACAAAAACAGTTTAAAAAAGTTTTGAAATTTTTCGTCAGTTTGATTTGAGCCAACATTTAGACATAAATATTGAAATATAATATACTCTCCGTGAAGACTTAACGAGCACCTCCAAGAGGTGCTCAAGCCGGCGTTCACGCTCCTGTGTTCAAAATATTATAAAAAAAAAAAAGAATGATTATGCGTAAATAAATGGAGGACGATGTCGTATGCAAGTTTGAGTTAAGTAACCGATTTGCGTGTATTGGGTAAACAATTGACACACGACAACAATAACTGGCAATTTTCCGAGCGTTTGAACAAGCAAGCCAATGGTTGGCCATGCATGAGAGCATTCACAGAAACCGAACAAGTTGCGCAAGTCCGAAAGACTTTGGCGTTAGTTTGTGCATATGTACTGTTAAGGGATGTTATGTATTTACAGGAGTGACAAACTCCTGGTACTGACTGAGGGGACGTTCACGTCCCGAAGTTATACCTACGCTACAGTGGATTGTACATCATGGGCTGTACCTTCACCACAGAGATATAGGGATAGGGCTGTATCTTTACCACAGAGAGAATGTATTGTACCACATTGCTATAAATTAAAAGTGATATATATTCATTTTACAAGTACTAACCGCAGAGCGAACACAATTTTTACTAAAATGAGCGCAACCATTTTTTTAATGCAAAAACCATGCACAACAATTTTTTGTAGCTTCTCGGATTAAACTAAAATATTTAAAATTGGAATGTTTTTGGAGTTTACTTCTTATGAATCGATTTTCATATAAGGCCCCCGGCATGGAAATTTTATTATTTTATTTTATTCTCAACAAAAACCCTACTGAGCAATACAGCAGAAAGTAGTGGCAACCAAGCACATTGCCACTTACAGGCCTTCATTATGTACCCAAATTACGTTGAAAAGTAAATTGATTTAAGACGATGGGGAAAAGGGGAACTAAATAATATAAAGTAATTGGGTAACCAGTTATCTATTGACACGAGGAAAATTTTATACGTTTAAAGGAGTAAACTCCAGCCGTGCGTCGGAGCTGACACACACATTTTTTTCTTAAATATTGTGTAAAATCTGAAAAAAAGAAATAAAATTAACCGATTAAAACTTTACTACCAGAACTTAAGTTAATTAATAAGCTTAAATAATAATGCAGTTCTAGCTTAAATTTTTTTATTACTGTGATGATAAAGCTTTTTTTGGACAGTAATTTACTTATTTTTTTTTTAATATATTATTATTTTTTAAATCTACCCGATTAAAATTTCCTATTATGCTCTGTATTTTATCTAAGTTTTAATTTTACACTAACGAGACAAATTAGGCGACGAAAATAACGCTTTTCTGCTAAGTCCTCGCCTTACTTAACTTGATGGGTCCCAATAAATTGTTATTGTTAAAATTGAATGTGTATTAAAAGATTTTTAACTGGATACTTTCCGTTCGGTATCGTGTATACATCTCTTGGCAATCCCGAGCGGACACGGGTGTAAACGATCCGCTCACAATAGTTCCTTTGTGGGTGGCTGCAACATCGTCCGTCGACCCTACGACGCGACGCTGCGGTTTCTCGCTTGCAATGCAAATCGAATAAAACTACCCGCCGCCGCCGGGATTATTTTCTTCTTCTATTTTTATGTATTTAATTTAAACAAAGTTTAATTTGGAACAATATCCAGCCGATTACATAAAATTTTCATACATATATGGATTTCATTCATAGATATGTATCCATACTATGTAATATTATAGTTTGTCTGTCTGTTACATTTTCACGTCTTAAATACTCAACCGATCATCATGAAATTTTGAATACATGTTGTCTCGGGTGCAGAAAAGGACTTACCTATACAGAAATCGACACCCTTCATACAGAAAAAAGTGCTGTCCCGAGGGATCATATAAAAATAAAAATTCAATGCCTTGTAAAATTAAATTATGGCTAAAAATATAAGGCCTAACGCGGACGATGTCGCGGGCACCATTTAGTATCTATATACATTATTATAAAATAAAGTCCTGTCCGCCGCTGTCTGTTTCTCAGTTAAAGCCAACGGATCTATCTATCTCTAAACACAAGGAATGTGTTAGATAGATAGCCGGGATCTCGCGAGATTAACGAGATTGCACAGGAGTATAAATAAATGTTTCTCGTAGCGCGCAGGTGCGCGAACTGACTGACATTTCATTACAGGAAAACTTCAAGAATCTTTGACTACATTTAAAGAGCCAAAAGAGAGAGAAATCACATCTGCTAATTTGTTGGAGTCATGGCCGGAGGGTCCAAGGGAGAACTCTTACAGTTTGCAGACAATTGTTTTCCCTCTGTAGTCCCTACCAGTGTAGAATCTGAAAGAGCGTTCTCTGCAGCTGGTTATTTAGCCTGCAAAATTAGAAGCCGTCTGTCAGACGACACTTTAAATACTTTTTGCGAAGTTATTTCCAAAATTTTGATGATTAATCATTGTTTTCTTAAATAACTAAAAAAGAAGACTGACTACAAGTAAATGAAAATATTACATCAAACTTATCATTTCTCTAACAAAAATCCTATTATTGTCACAATTTGTAAAAAAAAAGAAAATAAAATTAACTAATTCGCCAAAATCTCGCGAGATTGCATTCCCTGGGTTTGTGTCTATAATTTGCATGCTTGCGAAGCCGGGGGCGGACCGCTGGATGTCAATAAGAACACAAAGTAGGAAAGCCAAAATAATGCACAGTTTAGGCTGCCAATAAAACCTAAGCAGGCACCACACCTGTTTGGTACTTTTTTAATTGAAAAGTCCTCAGACAGGCTGACGAATCACTTGATGGTGGTAGATGGCTCTGCCGACCTTAGTAGTATTAGAGTGACAATATTGGAATCCTTAAGATGATTTTTAATTTCCCATAAGTATGCCATCAATTTGTTGACCTCTTTAAAAAAAAACATTCGAATAACACACGCGCTATTATGAAATACGCGTTATTGTGAAAATAGTTTAACGTAAAATTGCGTTACGCGTAGTCTAATCAAATTATCTGTTTGTTAAGAAATCATCTCGTCAAAGCCTTGGAAGAGAAGTGGGTGAACATATCTGCTTTATTATAGTTTTAAAATAAAAGTTACGCAAAAGTATTAACTACTTTGAAGTTTTTTTTTTATGTTCGGCAGACAGGCTGACGGTCCACTTGATGGTAGGTGGCTACCGTCGCCTATAATAGAAGCAACGCCACAGCTGCTGCAAGTGCGCTGCCGACTGCAGTAGGATCAAGGATAACGCATTGGATAGGAAAATGGGCTCTGGCATCCCTTACTCATTCACCGAAACACAACAGCACACGTGGTGTTATTTCACGGTTGATTTCTGTAAGGGGATGGTTACTGCCGCCAGACGGGCTGCCCAAATGACTGCGAAACGCAGTGTGGCCTGCCACTACTTCCAGATCCAGACCAGAGCCAAATTTGAAATTTTTCCTCATCCAACGAACTCGCCAAACTAAGTAAGTATTAGTATTAAAATATTTTGAATGTTACGGATTATAGAAGGTACCAACTAGCAACATACAAATATACAAATAAAATCGCAATAAGCGGATGAGTCAATCGGCGTGCGGGCGAAACGTTCCCTACTCTTATTTGGGGTACTAGTACTACTACTTTATAGAGAGCATAATTGAATGGACGAGTGACAATATATCGCAAGAGGTACGTACGCAGCCAATATTTTATATGTGAACACATTTTAGCCACGAGGCGTATTAATGAGACACCAAATTTTAAGTCAAATTAAATTCTACAAAATTTCAAACGGTTCAATCTTTGATCACATTTCGTTATAACACATTCATTAAAGCAGATTTAAAATTTATTATTAAATTAATTAGATATGCCAATACGCACGCGTCCTTATCGTCACCGCACCGCTACTCGTAAATTCAAAACAATGGGATTCCCAGTTTAATGGGAATGCAAATATTTATATCATTTATACCTAATAGAGGAAAAATGTATACATTTTTTTTGGTATTACATATTAAGAAAAGTGTACCTACTTGCAGAATATAGAGTACTATAGTGGACACCTAACGAGAAACAAACGAATACAAATTACGTGAATGTTAAAATAAAACTGATTAGCCCTATGTAACCGTGTTACTGGCATGTCATCAACTAAAAGACGGTTTCACCGACATTAACGAGTGCGTGTTAAAGAGATGTCACCACACTTACGGCACGGGACATGATTGTGTACAGAGGTGGTAGGTACGTAGACTCTACCGGACGTCATACATTACGACATAAACAATGCTGAAAACGTAACAGTCCCCCCACTGTACATGATCAAGTCTTCGGGGGCTGAAGACATTAACTAAAGCGACGTTCGCGATGGCTGGCGCGCGATGCTACACGTACATGCCTGGGCCCAAGCCGTTGCCAGTGTTAGGAAATTCGTGGCGGTTCGCTGTAGGACAAAAGCCGTGGAGTACGCGCGCTTTGGATTTAACATTGTGGACTTTGAGAGCTCTGGCCGGTACAAACGGTGTGGCCAAAGTGGCCAAGCTATTTGGCCATCCAGATTTAGTGTTCCCCTTTTGTGCTGATGAAACAGCTCGGATATACAGACGAGAAGATAGCATGCCGCACAGAGCGGTAGCGCCGTGTCTCAAGCATTACAAGCAGGAGTTAAGAAAAGAATTCTTTGGCGACGAACCAGGATTGATAGGAGTGTAAGTGATTCTAACATCGATTAAGAATAAATGAGTATGTGAATTTAAATAATGTCACTCTTGTTGACAGACATGGCGAGCCATGGTCCAAATTCAGATCAAGAGTCTCTAAAGCTCTAGCAGCTCCAGAAGCAGCGAGATCTGCAGTACCCGCTTTGAACGCAGTGGCAGATGATTTTGTTTACAGGTAAGTAATGGAAGCCAAAATGAAATTGGAATTATGTAATAATTATAGAAATTTAGGAATCAATTGCCATAAATTTATATATGAAATACAACACACACACGCGAAAAGACGATACACCCAACATCACTTTCCTTTTCATTTAATTTTTCGCTCGTGCGATACAAGCTATGCTTAGTGCAAAAGCCTATCTGTAATCTACCATTAACAAATAAAATAATAAAAATAAATCGAATCGGGAGGCTTTTATCGACTAAAATCTTTTAAACTAATTTTAATGGAATTTGTTCGAATATTCAAATGATAAATCACTCAATACCTCTAACCTTTACCAATTTCTTAGTGTCAAGTCGGTTACTATATTATAACAACTACAGACATTAACCTTCCTTGACATTATTTTATTTCCATTATAATTGGTGGTTTCGACTTAGTAACCAAATATAGAAGTCGCATAATTATTCTCAAGTCGATACTACCATTTAAGTGTTTTAAATGCTTCGAACCTACATTTATTGCCTTTTCATGTAACAAAATAAACAATATGATAATAGCGATATGATAGTAACATTATTTAATCGGTTTCAACACTTTAAGAAGGCGAAAAGCGTTAAACACCATTACATAACTTAGATAACGAGTTAATGAGACCCGTCATTCCTGTACAACGTCAAGTGGCTTCATCACACCTTGTAAAAAAACAATTGGTTCAACAGTTTTGCGGTATGCACATACGCATATTCTTTTGTGACGACAAAGTCCCAGTTAACGCGGTGCGAGAAAATGTGTTTTAAGACAGTGGAATAAGTCCTAAATTTCTCCGGAGCATTAGTAGTTATACGCATATTCATATGAATCGTAGCGTGGCTAGTGTAGCGCCAATTGTAAAATCTCACTCTAATGACCACATCCCGTTCTCAACAACGATGTCTGCATAATGTTTTGAACTTTGCGTATGAAACATGGCAAGAAATACAAAAGTCTAAATAATCGTCAGAATCCGCCAAAATCTAGATGAGAATATAGAAATTTCAGACAGAATATTTCTGATTTTGAAAATAAGAAGTCGTAATAGAAAATAATTATATTTCTATCGCAATTGTAGATATGACTACATTTTTCATTTAGTGATTATTGGATTCTAATCTCGATAGAGTTGTTTGGATAGGAACAACACGAAAGCTACTATTCCTATCCGACACAGGAAATAATACGAACATATAAAAAAGATTACTCTGTGTAATCTATTAATATAACGGCGTTAATTTTTTGTGCAGAATGGAGCGCATCGTGGATGACAATCGAGAACTACCTAAAGACTTCCTCACAGAGCTCTACAAGTGGGCACTCGAGTGTAAGTACCTACTCGCTCATAAGAGTTACCGCTCGCTGTGCCTTGATCTCGTGCAGATAAGTGTTTGTTCTTTATAGCAGTTAAGCATTAATTTAGTGGAAGACGACGAAATTACGGCAAACGGACTGTCTTCGATTGTGTGTAGTACAACTATTTACACGTTACAACCAAACAAACAACAAAGCAAATTGTCAGTTTTTAAAAGTTTCAATGATTAATCTTTGATGGATCAATTTTAATTAGACTCGTTATGAACGTATTGTGGGGATGAAAGTAAGAATAAGTGGTTTTTGTAGGTTTTGAAAAATAAATGTAAAAAGTTAAAACGAAAATCTACATGATTAGGTAGCAACGGTCGCCTATAAACACAAGCAAAACCAGGAGAATGACAATATATTTAACGATACATTTATTGATACAATTTCAGCTGTCGGCGCATGGGCCTTGGGTACGAGACTCGGGTGCCTAAGTGACAATGATTCAGAAGCCAAAGAAATCATAAAATGCATCCACGGCTTTTTTCACAGCGTGCCGGAACTCGAACTCTCGGCACCATTATGGCGGATCTATCCGACTAAAGCGTACAAAACCTACGTTGAAGCTTTAGACGCATTCACCTCACTTTGCCTGAAGAGACTGACCGACGACGGGATTTGCGCTCAAATATCTAATAAGTACGGAAGCAAGGTTGCCACTATTCTGGCTCTTGATTTGTTACTTGTTGGCGTCGATACAACTGCCGCGGCTGCGGCGAGCGCTATGTATTTGTTGGCGAACAACGAAAGAGCACAAGATGCGCTAAGGAACGAATTAGATACCCAACTCCCAAAGGGCAGAACTCTTACTAGCAAGCATTTAGATAAATTGCCTTATCTAAAAGCGTGTATCAAAGAAACATTAAGGTAAGTTTTTGTACTAACATCGTCGGTCTCATCCTTAATCCTACATGGATAGATAGATGCTGGTCAAGAGCAATCCCATCTTTAATAAAAATAAAATTGAAGAATATTTAAATGGTGTATAACGTAATAATATTGTTGTAACTTTAATATCGAGTCGTAGGATGATACTTGTAATATGTAATCATGTGTTACAGTTACATATATAAATAAAGAAAAGAAAATTATGGTACTAAATAATGTAATCAAAATTACGTGTAAAACTTTTAAACAACAGAAAATTTTCATATGAAAAATTAAATCAATTCGAATAGATAGTTATTGTAACAATGTATTATATGTATGTGACTACATCTGGCCACCTTACCTACGTAAGGTGAACCTTACCTTGAATCTAAACGCCTGCTTCATTGAAAATCTTTAAACGTACCATGGATGAGATGACATCACATGTAGGTCGTTTTTAATTCAATTACATATTGTGGGGTTATCTGCGTCAGTACGCTTTAAATATTTATCAATAATAACTTTTATCCATGGTGAATTACAAGGTGTTGAAAGACGCAAGTTGAATTTCAAGTATCGAAAGTTTCTAGATGTTTTTTCCTTATAAAAATGATTGGCGTCTTTGTAATTCTATCGATAATAAGCGGCATCGCGTTACAACAGCATCTGATCGCCTGCTAGCCACTGCATAAACGACTAATTATTTATTTATAATACACTTATGCATAATTTAATCATAATATCCGGATGCCCTTAAAAGTGGAAACAATTTGCTTTCATTTATTTCAGAATCAAACCTGTCATTTTGGGTAATGGAAGATGTATCCAATCGGACACAGTAATATCTGGCTATGAAGTACCAAAAGGGGTACGCTAAAATGTCTTTTTTTTCTCATTTAAGTACCCACTAGAAAATGATTAGAAACTAGTTTACATGTACCCAATAATAATAATGTTAATTATTGTTCTCTGTGTTACTCACATTTCAGTCCCACATAGTTTTCCCACACTACATATTATCAAACGAAGAGCGCTACTTTCCATCGCCTAACGAATATGTACCAGAGCGATGGTTGAGAGATAGCGAGATATTCGGGTACACAAAAGAACGCTGCTCCGAGGAACAGAGCACAGAGTGCTTTATCAACACCGACGATCGGAGTCGTGCGTTGGCTGTACGTCGTAAGCAAAAGGAAGTCGGGATACACCCCTTCGCTTCCCTTCCATTCGGGTTCGGAAGACGCATGTGTATCGGGAAGAGATTCGCCGAAGCCGAGCTACAACTATTACTGGCGAAGGTATGCATAAAACATATTGTAATGTTTTTCGACGACAAAGATAAGTCAGGATCAAAAAAATTACACATTTACCTACTAATTTGTGTATTGTTTCAGACTTTCCACAAATATTCAGTGTCTTGGCGTCACGAGGAACTTACGTATAGCGTAACACCTACTTACATACCAAACGAGCCCCTACAATTTCAATTAACACATCGAAATTGATTTATCAGATACATGATAAAAAATTATAAAGCAGTTTGGATTTCATGATGAATGTCTGCTGTTATGTACCCCAGTAACATAAATCAGTCAAATCAATTCTTCTGTACATTTTGGGACAGAAGAATTTGATTTGACCATTGGAAACCAACCACTGGAATCTCCTTTAGCATGTAACATGTTTGCATATTACATGCTCTCTTTTAACATAAACTATTTAGAATAGAATTGTTCATAGATTTAAACAAAGATAATTTAGATACATTGTACCTTTTTTAAAATATGTAACATTGGATTTTACCTTTTTTATGAATATTTGTTAACACGATGTTTAGTTATTAAAAATGCTTTGTTTTAATTGTGACAGGCCCAACAATAAAACACAAATAAAATATTATATACAATCCTATTATAAATACATGATATTTTGCATACACGTTTTTGGATATATAAAGGGACATAGGGCACCTTTCACTCAGAAAAAAAAATACTGTCGTCGAGGGACCATCTGAAAATATTTTTCAAGGCATAAGAAAAAGAGGCGCGAACAAAGTCGCGGGCAAAAGCTAGTATACTTATAAAGTGAAAACTCAACGACACTCTTTAAGGGTATGTATATGTTCTTGACGACGTCGTCGATAGACAGCCGCACAATATTTAGAAAGTTAATTTCAATTAGACACATAGAGTAGGTACTCACTATTTGGCTGAATCGTTGAGCTGGTACTCGTTGGAGCGACCAAAACACTCCTGCACACCTGAATCAGCCCACAGCCTCTTCATGGCGGCGAGGAGTTCCTCACTAAACGGCTCCGTGTCTTCCATCCGTTGGATCACATCGAACACCATCTTGCCATCGCTCTGGAACAATTAAGTTCCCATTTAAGACAGACTGTGAGACGCTATGTGAATGAAGTATCTGAACAACATATTTAGGACATTAACTTTTCATATTATGTTTTTATAAAATAATAGAGATATTTTCTCGGTTGAGTTTCGTAAAGACATCTCAATTGGGTGTCAGTCTGTGATAAGATGGGTTAACTCTTGCTAAAGTGTGTCACAGCAGCAGTTTAAACAATTATCTAAAAAATCGTCGTATGTAGAAATGTCTGTACACTAATTATTATTATAAAGTAAAGCAATGGTAAAGAAGTCTCTAATCGCTAGAATTAACGTAATATGTCGCTTCTATAACGTTTTTCAATAATGAAAAATCAGGATTCAGTTTAATAAATAATTTATATTATTCTTTTAGTATATTTTCGTTTACTTAATGTTGATCAGTGAATTCTAAACTTTTTTGTTCTGATTTCAAACTCCATTTAAAATAAATTCAAGGTAACACTGTCTAAGGTAGTTATTAAACTATTATTAGCCTTAAATACAAAAACACATGTTGTAAAATCTTATTAATTATAAGCAGGTATCATTTCTAAATCTCTATACAGATACCTAGATAGATAACTAACTGGTTTTTAATATTAAATTATTGAAGACATTTTGAATGAGCAAGCATTTACTCATACGTATCCCTTCTGAAAAAATAAAATAAAACAAGCTCTTGTTTTGCGAATTCTACATAAAGGTTGTTGTCAATTGAATTTTTCATTTACATCTCTACATTTATAAAATTTTAACTATACGTCCAAAACATATGCAGTAAAAAGCATATCGCGTGGATTACGCAAATTCGTAGATACAAAGTAGTTTCGAAGATACAAACAAATATACAAACTTTACCACATTATTATATTAGTATAGGTTGTAGTCGCTGTTCGCGACTGTCGTTTGCAAACTTATTCTAAATCACTCAACGGATTTTGATATGGTTTTCACGAATGGAAAGAGCGGATAAACGAGAAAGGTTTGTGTATATAATGTGCAGAAAAAAATAGCATCCATGCGAAACCATTTTAATTTTAGCCAATCATACTTTCACGTATGAAGTTCGCATAAAACCTTATTTGAGTCGCGTTTGAGAACACGCCTTTTAAAAGTTCCATAAAAGCTGAAAAAATAAAAATAAAGTACGCGTACTCGGCAAATTAACGGTACAGCAATGCGGCAAACGCTGTGTGTACATACGTGGGGAGTTAAAAATAGTATATTTCATTACAAGTGCGGAAAGGCTGTCATTGCAAAGAGTTCCGACAAATGTCTACCCGAGCCGAAGGCGAGGGTTGACAGTCGGAACAAGTTGCAATGACGGTTCCGCACGTGTACTGAACGACTATTTTTAATACAGTTGCGAAAAAATGAAGCAATTTAATAAAACAAACAACTAAACTCGCAAAGAAAATTTCTGGAAAATGGCGCCAACCGTAGAATATAAGCAGAGATTTTTTTTCTTCAACCATTCTGGTAGGCAAAGGAAACTATGCCCATACAGCCAAGTCTTCAGTAGAATTTTTTTATTGATTTGAAATGAAAATGAAATTTAATGAGATGAAATGAAATGAAACCTAACCTAACTCATTAAATCAAATCATTAAATCTGATATTGAAACAAATTCGTAGCTTCTTTTTAGAAATATACGTAATTGCATGAATCATAAAAACTTTTTAGTAAAAACTTCATGGTTGGTTTTTCTTTTTAATAGACATTATTTTGACAGTTGGGAAAGAGAACGCACGAGTGCGGGAAAGGTAAAAAAAAGCACGAGTGTGTAATAGCCCACATCCCGAACGCTATACGTCCCTGCAATACGCCACTTTTTGAGCAACTGTATTAAAAAAATCTATGCGAGTAAGCCTATCCAAGTACTGGCGGTAGGCACGTATTAGTAAAGTATTTACTAATTATGCAGGTCGCGCGTGCGCGTTGGTCAGTATGGGGTCCAACACAACCCCATCAGAACATGCCCTCCCGCTAATTCGATACAATGCACATTTAACATTGCATCGATCAACCGTTTAACATTACAGGTAGGTAGGTATAGATTGTGGATCGCGTGTAAAGGCTGCGCTACGAACGTCACAATCGCAACTTAATAACACGTTAATCATGAAAATTTTCATCCTCTTGTCTGTCCGTGGGTAATATAATAACACTAATAATAATTAATATTCCTTTGTTCTTCAAGCCTCATTGGCTTTTTTTTCGAAACCCTGGTAAATTTAAATTTAACTGGTAAATTTAAATGACGATCATAAGAGTTTCTTAGAGAAACCTAATTGATAAATAAATATTTTAATTTTTTGATACTTTCAATAACTCCGTGTTTTTTTTTATTTTGACATGTCTTATTAACAGTTTATATAAACCGTTTGTGTTTAATGCGTTATTAGAAAGGACTGAATCTTATGAAGTCTACAAAATGAGTTAACATGTGAAACATTTTCACAGTTAACATTAAGAACATGTAGCAGCTTCGTTAGCGTGCACTGTATAATATATCTATACAGTGCTGAGAAAAAGACTCTCCTCAATGTGAGGCGAGGAAGTACAACAGGACTTCAAGATTGCTAATCTTCTATCCATAAAGTGATCTTATTTCTAATGCATACATACTTAAATAGAAGAGCTAATTGAATCTCACTCAAAGTGTAGGCCCGAGGGGCATTCGATTAATGTTACAATTTAATGTTAAATGTACGATTGATTTCATTAAAGCAGTAAAAATATCTGAACGTTTGCGACCGCTAGTTAAGTGCCGTTATCGTCTCACTGCGAGATAGGCCCGTGCATTCTGAAGGGCTTTAAATTGACAGCACCATCAACTGCGACCATTATCAGTGTAAGTATTATGAATGCTTTGCGATAAGACGCAAGAACAGAGGCCTGAGAGAGACGGGGTATAAATAACATGAATATGAAACAATTTAGTTTTTCGTGGATTTCAGAAACAGTGGGCAGGTGTCGTGAATCTGTCGTGACCCTCACCAAACGTGCTCTAAGCATACCTATGTATCGTATATTTACAGATGTTATAAAATGAAGTCGCTGTCCGGCTTTTTCACTAATAAAAAGATCGATAAACGAGGAATGCTTATAATTTGCAGAAAAAAAAAATGCATGGTTAGTATTAGTATTAAATACAATATAGGGAAACAGTAATTTATTCATTAAATAGGTGTCAACAAAGAAACACTAATGGTTAGTCTATGTTACCAGGGTTTCGAAGAAGATCCTGGAAGAAATCCCGAAAGAAACTCAGGATACCATTCTTTTTGTCATTTCTAAAATAACATTAATAACAATTACATTTCTTACAACTATGCATGAGTATGAGTCGTTTAAATTCAGGCTTTAATAAACAGCGATTCCATAATAACCTTTCGAACAGAGTTAATAGTAGGGATGCTCAAGAAAATTAGTTTTATATATGTATGTGTAATATTTTGTTAAATTTGAATAAAATAGATTTCAATTTTACATCTACAATACAACCGAAACTCGTGACGTTAAAATTATCACGTGTATTTGACAAAAATAGTTTACGATAATTACGCAATTGAAAGAACGTGACTTACTACCGACCGAAAAGACAAGACGAATTATGGAAAATTCACCTTTATTGGTTGCTATGATAGAGCGATCTCTAGAAACAGTAATCTCACTTAGTAATTAGAGTAATTCTTGTGCTTGTCACTAATTGTCACCTCACTATCGCATGCCGTGTAGCTAAAAGAAAATTTACCTATTAAATATGGTGAAAACTATTAAATTTAACGACGCCGTCGTTATCCACTACAAATTACAATAGAGTTAGATACCATGTAATCCATCTACGAGTATATCTATACCTACATTATTATTAGATATTATAAGATAAAGTCATCGTCCGCTTCTGTCCGTATCTCCGCTAATTTCTTCTAAAACACCCATTGCTTTTGATACGGTTTTAACTAAAGGAAAGAGCGATAAACGATAAACGTTTGCAGAAAAAAAATGCATCCGTGCGAAGTCGGAAGCGGGACGCCAGTGATACATAAAATATTACATTAGGACCGATATCAATAAAATGCGGTCTAATGCAACTTTCGAGGTTTTAATCTGCATTCTGCACTCGGGGAGATGAACACTTTTTGAAATTACATTTTAACTTAATATGACTTTTGTAGTTTTGATTGGTTTTAAACCTTTTAAACCTTTAACGTACGCATATTTTATGTTTTATGCAAACATTCAAAAAATGATAATTTTAAAATGATAATTTCGTAAAATGATAATTTTAAAACTTTTAATATTGTGCTCCTGAACCGTCGAATTAATTCCATAAATTAATTTAATTACTCGAAAATTAAATGATTGTCGATTTTATTTCTATATCAGCCGTCTTACTTAACTGCTTAGTAAACAAAAGAACGAAAAAACATAGACATTGGAGTGTAAATATAGCAAACAATATAATTAATATGAACAAAGTAAGCACAAATAAATGAAACAGATAATGGGACGGGAGCAGCAATGGAACAGACAATCGATATTATTCCGTCAGTATTGAAACATTGCTCGATTATAATTGTTTATAATTGCTGCGATTTATAATTGTTTTTTAAGTACTCATAAATTCATAGGGGATGGAATATTATTCAAACATCTTTTCCATTTCGACACCAAACTTTCGTACCGGTGAGTCATCGGAAAGTTATGCCAGTCTAAAATAAATAAAATTTAAATAAACAGAGGCCAATCAATGAGCGGTAACACAGGTTGCAATGTGCAGTGGTATAATGCTCACCGCAACTGGAATAACCCATAGATCCGCGCCAATAGGGCAATCGTATGAATAAATTCTCATTATTGATTTTCATGGGTCGATTGTCTATTTTCAATACGCTTTTGTTTCAGCGCCATGAATTTACGTATTCTAAAAAAAATATTTACAAATAAGAACGAAGTTTTAAGCGAATGACTTAAATCTTAATTTTACCGATAGTTACGTAAGGACGGATAAACATAATAATAATAATACAGTAAAAATTTTACAAGGAATTATTGCATTCGAAACTGCACATTATAAGTTACTTAATAATTATTTTCATCAAAAAATACCTATTGCGGGAGAGCCGAAAGAAGAAGGAAGAAGACATACCAGAAACGAGTTACTCAATTTTTTTAGTAGTGTGGGTCTGTTGCCAGTAGTTACTTTGATGTCAATTTCATTCCTATTATTGTGGGACTATTTCCAAAATTCTGTTAAATATAATTAGTGGGATATTTTCGTCCCAGTAGATATCAAATCAAATCGTTTATTTCTCAAAAATAGATCACTTTTTTGAAGTCAAAATACTACTACCGTTTCGGAAACAAAATGGCGTTCTGGAAGAGAAGAAAAGGCGAAAGCAATCGTTCTTTATCTGCTAAACAATCTTTAATTGTAGAACAAGTTTTTTTGTTTAAAATGTTTAAACCCTAATTCACGTATGAATTCAGGAATTTTATTGTAAAAACGTCTACATTGTCCTTTAAATGTATTGGACATAATGGTTTTCACATTATTTCATATCACCTATCCGATAGATCCTATCGTATTTATTAGTGCAAATTTCTAATATTTTCGTTCTAGAATAGTATCAGAGATTCACATTATATTAAAAAGTCTGCATTAAAAGCTGTAGTACCTCTCGGTCCTTATTGCCGTAGGTGATGCCCAAGTTAGGCATGGCACGCAAGATGGCGACGAGCGACTGGATGGTGTTGCTATACACTACCGGCCGGTACTGTTTGAAGTCCTCATTCGTGAAGCCACTTTCATGAATAATTCTGTCAACAAAAACACACTTTAACTCAAAGTATCAATTTTATCAAAAGGCATGTTAAAACTACTAAAGACATACAAGTACATGAACAAAAGTTTCTCTATCTTCTAGCCTACACTTATTGGCGTAACAACTGTTACTGTATAAACATAAATGTAAATGTAACTCTTGTACAATGGGCCACAAAATTGACGCAACATTCCAAAAAGTTTTTTAATCAATCGTCTAGATTTACACGTAACAATCTTTTGAGGATTACAATTTTACATCCCTACAGTAAGAAGTAAAGACGGAATTTTGGTAATTGGAATTTGGTAGTTTGAAAAAAAAAAAAAAAAACTGCAAAATATCATCTTGGATCTATCCAAAGCTATCTTTGG
Source organism: Bembecia ichneumoniformis (assembly GCA_910589475.2). Classification (NCBI taxonomy): domain Eukaryota; kingdom Metazoa; phylum Arthropoda; class Insecta; order Lepidoptera; family Sesiidae; genus Bembecia; species Bembecia ichneumoniformis. The sequence continues at coordinate 6,530,212 of OU342538.1, read as the reverse complement.
AGATATTTTTCAATGTACATAATCATCATTACTTAACGAGTTACGGCCGTTAAAAATTAACAAAAAAAAATAACATTGACAATTTAGTGTTCCCATAAGATACACTACACCTGATTGTCCCAATTCCTGTCAGCCCCAAAATTGATATTATTTGTTATTAGTGACACAACTCCGTCTTGACTGAATAAAGAAGTGGTACTGTCAACGCTGAGATTGAGATCATACGGCTGAGATGATGATGACCACCAGCATCGTTTTATTGTATACGATTTGTAATTAAAAGTTTATAAAACAAAACTATTGCCCGCTAAATTGCCCGCGACTTTTTCCGCGTTTAAAGTCTTCTTATACTGGGGGAATTATCATTGATTTTGCAACAAAAACGTCATATTGGTGCATGAATGAGCACGATTTGAAATGGAAAGTGATAAATTCAAAGTGAGTATATTACAATATATTCAAAGAAACATTAAAATGGCACTTGAGATTATTGGCCGATGACCCTCCCGGCCATCGGATGCAGGAAAACGGCGCCAATAACTGACTCATTGTTGTGTGTCAATCTCGTAAATATCTCGAGTAAAACATCTCTTACATTTACTATCACGTCAACGAATATTGAATGAAAGTTGTAAGCAAAAATTGTTATTTTTGGATGGACTAGACGCCCGATAAAAACATCTTTGTACAAAAATTCGAGTTAGTTTAATTAGTCCATTTGGCAATAGTAGCATTTAATCAACCATTTAAATAACATTCGTAGTGTCAGAAAAAGTAATTTAAATTTTAAAACTTCTATAACTAAGTAAAACAAGTATTTTTAGCGCCATCTATAATATACATATTAGATATATATTTTATAGCATTAAACTGTCAACTAACCTACATTACAATTATTATTCATCAACCGGTTAACATGATTCATGGCAATCTTGCTAAGTGTCTATTACCTTTCAATATGGACTGTGTCCGTGACTTAATGACGTATCTTATTCCGAGAACATCTGTTGGCTCATATTAACATCACCTTTAGAAAAAAAGGTATTCGTGATTTATCATTTTCTTTTATTAATAAACTCACCAATTTGTATGGCCTCAAAGTAACACTAGGCTTGTGTTATGGGATAATCATAGAAAGGACAGACGGCAACACACTGGTCTGGGTGCCATTCTGTACACCCAGACCAGAGTAAAATTTGAAATGAAAGTCATTCAGTCAGAACGTTAGGGAAAGCGCACCTTGACCACTCCACCAATAGGCTATATTGGTATCATTGGTGATGAACCAGTGATCAAATGTGAAAAATAAATTAATCATAACTCATAAGAGTCTTGGGGTGATGGGATCTGGGATAGAGAAATGAACCCTAATTATAAATCCTCAGTTATTTTCTACCGAGAAGTTGTATTTAGTGCCTGGGAGCGGTGGATTGAACACAACAGTGGTACTCCCACCAATAATGAACAAATATTTGTTGTACTATAAATACACAAGACAACCAAAAGAACCCTATGTTTATTTCTCCTTATAAATCAATGTTGTGTTAGCGGTTTACGTCAGTAGTCTGCGATACCTTCCCACTGACCGTGGTGGTACCTTATCTATCAACGTCTCGATCTGGCGCCACGGTCGGGACCTCTTACGTCATTCCGGACCGACCGATATAAAGCTTCATCTCATATTGGCAGTGTAATCCGTTCATGCCGACGTTATCCCCGAGTTATCGAGAGATTGTTGACACGGACCTGATTAGATTATGAAATGGTATTACATAAACACAATCCTTATGCGTATATTACATTTTTGTATAAAATTATTTATTATAAGGTCGACAGACAGACTTACGGTCCACTTGATGGTAGGTGGCTACCGTAGCCTATAACACAAGCTACACCACAGGTACTGCAAGTGCGCTGCCGACCATAGTAGGATTAAGGGTCTTTAGGATTGGGAAGGGATAGGGAAGCGGGGCTTTGGCATCCCTTACTCACCGATATCAACAGCCCACCCATGCTGTTATTACACGACAGTATTTTTTAAGGGGGTGGTCACTGCCGGCAGGCGGGCTCAACAAATAAGTGCGAAACGCAGTGTGCCCTGCCCCTACATGTTGCAAATGTTTGTAATGTTAGGCAATGACTCTAAGAATGCATTTAAACAAGAAGTGTGATTGATTTTATTTTAATCGCGAATAAGTTTTCCACAGACAAAAAAGGCCAACAGTGTCGTCGGTTGACGTCAAAATTTTATGTGCATGCGTCATAACTGGTAAAGTTTAAAAGATAAGGTGCATAAAATAGAATTTTTAACTGTTTTTTTAGAATTTTATTTGTTATTTTCATTTATGTTGTGTGAGTAATAAAGAGTTTGTCTGTCTGTCTTCTATGCAGAAAAGTTCCGTTAAAACAGAACTACAAACGTGTTAACTATCTAACGAAGTAGTTTCCTTCAGGATTGGAACCTAGTGGAATCTGTTTCTATGACATACATACACACACGTCCTTGATATGTTGGGTCAAAATTTTACAATAAGCAACACATCGCCACAGATTTTAAAGTGCATCCTTCCAAGAATATAGAGAACCAATGTAATGTTTGGAATTAAAATTGATATTTTATTCCGTACAAAATTTATGTACTTTGACCTTTAACCTTGAGTGTTCATTACTCATTTTTAACTGATTAATATTGTATTAAAAAAATTAGCTGTTTTAAAGGATACCCAATACCCAATTTCGCCTCCACTGGACCCAGAGCAATAATGTTAAAAAATCGGACTTGAATATTTAAGGTTATATAAGCGAGCGAAATCAGATTTGAAAATAAAAAGTATATTTCCGTATTCTGTGTTATAATGGAGCAACTATTTTGACCTTTCGTCCTAGACTACCAACTATGTTCAAAAAACATGCTTGACTATTTTAAGGCACTCTGTGTAGAAGTCATGTATATAAGCGAGCGGTTAGAGCCCATTTCCCTAACCCTTCCCACAATGCCTTATTGTATAGTCGGCAGCGTTGCTTTTTATATAGGCGATGGTAGCCACCTACCACCAAGTGGACCGTAAGCCTGTCTGCAGACTTTAACATAAAGAAAAGGCCGCGCATCCTCTTTAAAGTGCCACCGTTTTCCTGTAAAATATAGGTAGGTACTATTTTAAAACCAGCACTATCAATTTTGACATTATATTTTAATTGCTCCTTTTATTTTTAATTTTACTTTGTGTTTTTTGAAATATTTTAAGAGTTGCTGGGTATTTCGAATTTATTTCTATTTAGTCAAAAAGGTTTCATAATTAGTATTCAAAACACCAAATATCTTTTACTGGGCGTTGAATTTTGTAAGTGGTGTAAATGTCTATACATTTTTGGGCATTCTACTTTAATTTTTTTTGGAATCTCCATTTTCAGATTCCTGAAATACCTAAATGAATTATTAACCTAATTATTATTTTTCAATTTATTCGAAAACGTGCCAGGTTATGGAATGATTTTGCTCGAGATAGCAGCGATTAACGCTTGGCCAACAGTCTAGAAACACTGACAATTAATATTGATTTGGTTAATATCAATATAATGTATATATTTCGAACGAGTGATATAACTATTGTAAAGTTACCTAATCAATCAAGTCTATTTGAAAAGAACATTTACAATTGTGATGAATTACAATAATTCGATATCTGTTATCAACTGATAAGTTATCTTTACGAACGAAACGTTAAAAAGCTTGTCAACATGTAGATAAGAGACATGTACCGAACAATCGATTTTTATTATCGCTGAGGATGAAAATGCTTTATGACAACAATATTATTATTATTAAGTAAAAAGTTTCAATATCATTGGCATTAAGTTACTACTAAACATACATATTTTCAATAAAGAATTGTGCTAGATGGACAATAAACTTATGTATTGTATGTTCAGCAGTAACTATTTATTAATCTGTGAAAATCCACAGCTGATAGTCATATAATTGTCCAACACCCACTAGTCACTCCCACTATTGACTATTGAGTGACTATTCAACCCTTTCATCTCTTTTAAGGTAGATTTTTCTATGTAACAGTCGGCAGCCGGTCGGCAGGCATTCCAGTTCTCTTGACAGTAGGTGGCCACTATCGCCTATTAATTCAAGCAACGCAAAAGGAATTGCAAATGCGATGCCGACGTCGACAAAGAATAGGGATTACGAGAAAGGGCTTTCACGGAAACACATCAGCACAAATGCTTTATTTCACGGTGAGGGGTAGCAACTGCCTTCAAACATACTGCCCAGTTAATGACTGCGTAGCAGTGTGCTTCTAAAACTTTTTAACAATTTCAACAAAAGTTACTAAAAATTTTAATTTCAAAATGAGATTTTTTTAAAGTTCATTTTACAGCAACCAAATCTATTTCAAAATATTCTATCCAGTTAGGATTTTTTTTAGCATTGGTGACTATTCACTTCACCTTTTAAATACAAATTTAATTTCAATACCTAGAAATATACAAGTTTTCAAGCCAAATCCAGATTACAAACTGTTTGTATAATACGCTCCTAGAGCAGGAGTTTAACAAAGACAATTGGGACACTTACTTCATTTGTTTAACTATAGTGCTCTTGCCCGACTCGCCAGCACCTGCAAAAGAAAAACAAATATGAAAAATGGTGGTCAAATAGTCTAAAGTAAGACTAATTAAAAAAAATACCAACACAGCAAATACCTATTAATTAGAAGAAAGAATATATATTTGCGTAAAATGCGAGAACAATAATAACTAAAAGATCCACTATGATTTTATTAACACAAATCTTTAAAAATAACCAGTATGAATTTTTTTTATTCATTCACCTTTTTCTCTAATGTTAAGATCAGCGAAAGTCTGACAGTCCACTTGATGGTCGGTACCTACAGTCGCCTGCCTTCACAAGCAATGCCACAGGCGCTGCAAGTGCGCTGCCGACTACAGTTGGTTTAAGGATAAGGGATTGGAAGGGGACAGGGAAATGGCACGGTGGTCTTCTGTAAAGAGGTGGTTACTGCCCAAATAAGTGCGAAACGCAGTTTGCGCCCTGCCACTGCTTTTCAATTCTAGACCAGAGCCAACTTTGAAAAGTTCATTTTCAAAGTTGACCCTGTATATTTTATGGAAGAGTGAGACATTTATAGAGACTTACAAATAATGTTTTTAAAGCATATTGAATAAAATTGTGACACTCTTGTTTGTCAACTATTGTTCGTGGTCGCTTAAATTGGATTAAATTAAAATTCATGTTGTAATTGAGTAAAATCGCTTATTTCAAAAAATTTACTAGCAAAGAAGCTCATAAAATCTTGCCTTACCTAAATTTCAATAAATATCAAATTAAGTATATTGAATCTTAATTTGTCTCTAGGAGAGGTCTATGTCTGGGAGTGGGTGGTTGTGAAGTTAGTGATCAATTCAAGACAAACTTCATCCTGATATAACAAGACAGAGGTCATTCCTGATGATATTATCAGGCATCCGTCACTCACTCGTCCACCTACAGTGATAATTACCTACAGCGCACTGCAACTCGAGGTTGCAAATCAGTCGGGGCCGCCGCACGCGTGGTCTGTCAGTCATCTCGGACTTGCGTGTACCTACTTTACTCGTACTTTGCCACAGACTTTGCTTTGAATGTTTTTACTGTCGATCAGTACATAATATTGCCCTTAGTACTTATTAATATAATCTTTGTTATTGCTCTGAGATCAGTAGGTAACACTGCACTCACACCGTTCTTAATAATGGCAAATCGTAGTAACTTGCGTGGGCGGATGTCGCAATATCTTTTTTTATGTTACCGAAAGATTGTGAAAAAGTAAGATTTTACTTATTTTTATACACAGTTTATTTCTTGATTTATTAGGAACAAAGCCATTAGGTACTATATAGTCACCACTTGACATCTTCGTATTATAAAATAAAATGTCGTGAGAACTAAAATTAACCTGTACTTATTTTGAAACGACTAGGTATGTACTTGTCGTGCTATATTTGTTTATTTCTATTATTTTTGTGGCTAGTTTATTTAATTTATATTCGTTTTCCGAAGTATATCAAGAAGTTGGTTATGACATTTTTAAATAATTTTGAATAAATTATGACAAAAAAGCCAACAAATGCATTGTTATCCCTACTGAACTGAATGAAAGACATTCATCTTATTACACAATGTTTTCATGCTTTCCGGCTAAACACACGTTGTAAAATGAATAATTTTTTCTAAAAGTTTAGTTTGGTTTTATTTTAATTTTCTAACAAAGTGATAACCCTTAAACTCGAGCAGGCGGCGTAGGTATTTTCGGAACAAAAGGCAACACAAAACAATAATTACTCTCGCATACGTGGCATTAAGGTGCGATTTAGGTTGAACATAGTACCTACTTAATTCTGTAGGCTATTAAAACGGCTTTCTGCAACTTCTGTACGTTAGTATTATTATTTATTCTGTGATATAACATACTAACATCACTTGGAAATTCAACCATACCATTATTTGGATTTATTTCAACAAGAACAAGCTTTATTTACTTAAATTTATTTGACTTAGTTTTATTGAAACCAAACAAAGAAACCAGTGATTTGCCTTATCTTGAATGCCTAAGTGCCCTCTCACCTTGAACCGCAAAGATATCCTAATCAGACACGATTACGGGCTCACTTTTCTTGAATGATCAATGAGTAGTAATTGAAAATGACCTCGTATCAGTGATTTATTGGATTGAATACCGCAATCCCAATATAACAGACTATTTGTAGCCAGAACAAATAAAAGGTTGTAAAATAACATTCCTTTCTTATTCGTGAATCTGCTTGTCAAATTGGATACAGTCTTTTCACAGGCACCAGACAGAAACTAGCTTATGGAACAGCACAAAGGTCAATGTTTACTGTGCTAAATAGACAGTTTGAGAATGATACTGGTACGTATTTAGCGCGTGCCTCAACCGTTTCGTAGCTCGTAGCGATAAAAAAACGCAATAATATAAAAGCAGTTAATTGCTGTATAATGTAAACTGTAACGTTCCACATTATACATGTCTCAGAACAGACAAAAATAGCGTGGGAAAATAAACGCATCCGCATAAGATCCGCGACGGCCTTAACATGATCGACTGTGTTTATGTTATTGAAGAACATCATCAAATTTTCCATACAACTTTGAAAGCATAATAAAGTTAAGTTCCTAAGCCCTTTTAATTTAGACCCCAAATTCAAAGTGAAATCCATCAATACTAATATTAAAAATGTGATAGTAACTGTCTGGTATCACAGAAGAGAGTTAAGTATAATAAGTATAAGAGAAGAGAGAATGCCTAGTATACGACCAAATGACGGCGATCGAAAATGTAAAAAAATTGAGACATAAAAAATTATTGATGTGGCTGAAGAAATGATGTGGGACCTGCGAAGTTCTGTCGTGAAAAGTAATTTAAGAAAAAGAATGAGGATTTGTGTTAGAAATAACGGCGGTCATGTCGAACATAATTTATAATTGTGAATTAAAAATATTGCTCTGATTTTTTTTTTGTTTTATTTACGTATTTTCGTTATTCAACTAAACTGTGCCCTCTGCTACCTTAACATCAATTTTTGCCAATTTAATAGCAGTGTTATACCTTTTTGAATACCTAAAGAGAGTATAAGTTTTTAAAGTCATTTTTTTTAAAAAGCTCTTCAAACTTAAAAACATTTAGTGAAAACTCTTAAAAATAAGTCGAGCAGTCTTTTTTAGACTGTTAGTGGTAGGTTAAATTTTTGTTAATCATTTTTATCAATTGAGACGCCTTCTAACTAAAAATATCAAAAAATCGGACCCTAGAAGCTCCAATTCCAAAAATGCAATATGAAAAATGAAAATTCACCGAGTCCACAAATCAAACGTTACTGGTTTACGTTATGTATAGTTTCATAACGTAAACCAGTAACGCAGTACGTAAACCAGTAGGATTTAATTGAAAACTATACATATTTCATGTTTAGTTTTCGATTAAATCCTGTAAAAGCGTGCTTTTTTTGCCTCTAAAGCGTAAGAGCAAACAGTACCTCTAATACTTTTGGTTTATATTAGAATATTATCTATTAATCATACCTACATATAGGTAAAGGTTAACAACAAGGCAAGATGCGTGTAGGCGCGGCGCAAGTGTAACCAATTCAGGCAAATGGTCACAGGTTTCATATGCTATGACCCTAGTGACCAAACGAGCACAATAATAATTGGCTGCCAGCGCGAATGGCCGATCTCTGACCTCTCGATACACATATCACCTACGTGTTAGTTAAGTAATTCCACTGATTTAATGCTAGGAATTGCAACCAAATTGACCTCTTTTTTAACGTGATAATTATTTAAAAGTCGTCTATAACATTAGCTTTTTTATTCCATTGCCGAACAGAGAACCAATTCCACGCACGGCAATAATAGTATTATATGTACTATACATTATTATATTAACATTAGATTAAGTAGTCATTATAAATTATTTACATATATACTAGTTATGATACTAAAAATCACTAAATAATATTGTAAATATTTCCATAATAAAACTTACAACAAATTGTATTGCAATTTTTTTTTTAATTTATTCTATTAATATTATAAATGCGAAAGTTTGTGAGGATGGATGTTTTTTACTCTTTCACGAATAATCGGCTACACTGATTTGGAATAAACTTTGCACACAGATAGTTTTTTATCGGGATTAACATATAGGATACTTTTTATCATGGAAAAATGTTAGGTTCATGAGGGATCGTCTAAAAATATAAAATATTCAGCGCAACTATCGCTTTGGTCACAGCCACCATCGTCACACGGATAAAGACATTCCCGACCACAACATCGAAAATTCAAATTTTTGCAAAAGTTGAATTTGTATGTTATACAATACAAAATTTTAGTTTAAGTTATATACATATATGTATGTATACCTTGTGCAGATATACTTATTGTAGCTATTGAACTGTCGGCCTGTCTACCTAACTTTAACTTAAATTAACCATAATGGAAAACTTAGAAACTATAAACAAAAATTTAAGCTTAAGATTTAGTAATTAAATTCTGCAAATGGGTCAGTGTTTAAAAAATAGTTACTGTGACATCATTTTAAGATACAGAGTCAATACACTATAATATGTATGAATTTTAACTAATTAAGAAACATTAAAATTTTATCATATTCATTTTAAAGCATTTTCTTATGTTAAGGTTGTCAGACAGGTTGACGTCCATTTTATGGTAACATAAACAATGCCACAGGTGCTTCAAGTGTGCTGCTAGCAATAGTAAGATTAATCTCTGATATCTCTTATAAGGTAAGTGATGCCAAGCCCATTTGCCTATGCCTTCCTAATCTCTTCTCACTCACCAAAAGTATGGTGATATAGATTTCATTTTGTTGTTAAATTTATTAAGATCGTAATGAAAAAAGCTTTATTACAACTGCTAAAAACAAAAACAGAAAATTTTATTGAGAATAAATGTTGGTGGCAATCATGTGACAGAACACAATTTTCGCCCTTGTCGCCTTGTGCCACAAGTGACTTGGTAGTTAAGTAAGTTCTAATGGATTCAGGTGTGGAGAACACAATTTTTTTAAATGACAATGACTGGAGATTTTTATAATTACATGCAAATAATCTTTTTAACTTTGTTACCTCAACAATAATAATAATCAATTACACTTACTAATTTCACGTATTTCCCACATAATAGTTATAGTCCCGTTTATTTTTTAATAAAGAGTTATAGACATATAATTATATACTAGTAAATAAGTATGAAGAAAAACTGAATAAATTATAAAAATAAGAGGAATTTTTTTTAATATATGTATACCAATTTTCAGATATGGCTGTCAGATTGGCACACAGCAGCATACTAAAAATTGCACAGAGCACTATTGGAAAGGAGTATGATTAAGAAAACGAGGTAGACCATTCAGAAGGTGGGGCGATAAAATCTCTACAATGGCAGGCAGAACGTTTGAAGGAAGATTGGAGAAGACTGGGGGAGCCCTTTGCCTTGAGGCACACAGATGACATGTAGCATAAAATAACAGCTTAGAAAACTAAAAACATATTTAGATGCCTAAATTTATGCAATTTAAATGATATCACTTCAAATTTAATAATGTGTCAAAAATATATTATAACTGGCCACCAAATTTCTGATCTACAAGTGAGGTACACTACACATTACTCATTTATGTTTATGTTTTTCTTTGTGGAATGAATACTAGCCATTATCAATAATTAAAAATTCTCAGTTTTAAAATAAATTACTCATTCAATAATAATAATTACATAAACTGTTTCTCAATTAATGAGTAAGAGGGTTATGACTATACCATGTTAATAAGGTACCTATAAAATCTGAGAATACATACAAAATCAACAATAAATTCAGTTCAATAATATTACCTATGCAGTTTTATGTTTTCAAAGATAAAGTATGCAGTAAATTTTTGCCTTTTTGTCACTGCAATATTTTATTTGTTTTATTAATATCCCATAATTAATTAGTATGTGTACTTATCACATGAATAGTTTGGTGTTCCTATCATTATAACCAAACAATGTTATGGATGGCATAAATGGTATATTCAAAAAATATTGATTTAATGAAATACCCTCCTAATACAAACTAAAAGAAACTAATCTGGTATTTACCTACCTAGCAAAGTTATATGAATAATGCATTATGCAAAATGAACATAATAGAACTCTCCCATACCATAGGAGATGCCTATTTATCTATGCAATGTTGATTTTTCAGTTTAAATGTGACCTGCTGTCATGGTGATTTAAAATATTATTATTAGTAAATTAATAAAGTATTTCAAAGGCCACAAAAGGCTTATAAAAATTAATTTTTGTATTTACCTATCACTGCCATCAGCTTCTCATACAAATTTAGATTATTACAACTTTTACCTGAATTTAAAATTTATGATTTTGCTCAAGGAAAAATGATAGAAACTTTTTTTGTAATCATTATAGGTATTACATAATGAAACCAAAGTTAGTTTAATAACCAGACTACAAATAATTCAATTGAGTTTAGTTTACATTATACGAGCAGTTCGGATATGTAGTCTTTGTTGCTAAAAAGGACTAATGGATAAAAATGAAGTAAATTTCTATAGCAGGGTTCCTGTACATTTTTATAAGCCCAAATTACAGGATTACAAATATTACAGGAAGGTCTCAAATAAGCACTATAAGTTGGTACTATTGTTATGTTAAATATATAGAACTGTTGCAATTTTTTTTTGGTTATTTATCTACATGTCGTCATTGTCACTTGTGCACTTTTTGAGATTTCAACATTTTGACCTTAGTGAATAGTTAATGCTTCATCTATCGTATAAAAAACTGGTAAGTACTTATGTGCACTTTTTTATGTTAAGATCAACAGACAGGCTTACGGTTCACTTGATAGAAGCTGGCTACCGTCGCCTATAACACAAGCAACGCCACAGCTACAAGTGTGTTGTCGATTACAGCAGAATTAAGGATATGGAATTGGTTAGGGAAAAGGGCTCTGGCATCCCTTACTCACTCTCTGAAACCCAACAGCACTGATGATGGTATTTCACAGTGGTCTTTTGTAAGGCCTCTTAATAAAATATGGTATGTGAAGCAGCTAGAATCTGATACTATACTATTTCTTCTATTATCAAAATAATAAATAAACTATTATAAGGTTCATATTTTAAAAAAAGACCAATAAGTTTATGTATAACCCTAGCTTTCTAATAAAATACCATTTTTTAAAATAAATCTTCATGTAAAAATGCACAGGAAAACTTTTTTGTCAATATCTCAAAAGTATACTTTTAGCACATTGTAGATTTTGGTTTCACGACATTATGGACAATACAGGTTATCCAATTCTATTACCAAACCTGCAGCTGGGTTTCCTGAACCTCTTTTCAAGCAGTCAGTTTTTAATATTTTATGGTAAAAGGTTTGGCTATTTTATATGCTAAATGCAAATATAATGTAAGATAATTAAAAAGTGGAGAATAGCATTTTCTGTATTATAATGTATTGATTGAATTACCGTAACTCATGAAGGTCTAATAAAATTTAATGATCCTACACTTTCAAATAAGAAAATTGTGGAAAAATGTATTTTTACATGAAAATTCTTTCAATTTATCAGGATTAGTTAAGCACTTTAAATATTATTTAAAAATCCATTTAAGATAATTTAGCAGAGTGGTTTGGTATAAGCACTCTTCCCTTTTGTGCATCAGCTTCCAAGATCAAGATAGCCATGGTGGTCACCAACCTTCATAGAGAAGAAGAAGAAAGTACTATTAAAAGAAACATTAATTTTATTAGTAATTAGAAATCCAACACTTTCATTAATATACGGAAGTTATGTTGTGTTGCATACCAGCATAATGATGAATAAAGAATAAGAGAAAGCTGCAAGTTTGATGAGTGTGATTGTCAATGAAAATTATTATATTGCAGGTAACAGACTACTTTATATATAGTATTACGAAAGAATGTTGAAATGAAACGTTTCAACGTCAGTCAAGTCACCTATGATCCCATAGGATGGGTGCGGCCATGTGGCTCGGCTGTTAAGATTAACATGGGGCTTTACCTACCCAGCAATAAGAGTTTAATGTCCTTGGACGCTTGGATCCCATCCTCTTTCAGGTTCTTCTCGATTTGTCGGCTGCGAGCAGCCGCCGCTCTTTCCTCGGCCGACTGGGCGCACCCCATGTCGGCGAAACTTCCTGTGGCTCGGCCGCCGGCCACCCTGAGCCGGGCGCGCTTTCACCGCTCCCTCTGCATGCGATCCGCACGCGTCCTGACGCCCCGGCTCAACCGGAGCCACCCTACACAACGAACGAACCGAACACACAGTAACCTAATCGTACCACTTAACACTGTCGCGAATCCCAGAACAACACTTTTATCGTAAATTCGGCCACCACTATAACGATAACCGTAACGAATAAAACGCCCGGCGTAAGAAATCCGTAACGAGAGTGAGTACTTGGAATGATTTTTGAATTCGTTTAAAATACAAGATAATGGCGGCCGGATGACAAGGTAGCTCCGTTCCGTGACGGCGACCGCGCCCCGCTCGACTGACGTTCGGTTACATTCGGTGTTCTTCGTTCGAACTCGCTCACACATGCGTGAAACAAATCGTACGTGAAAGAGAACAAAAATGCTAAAGTAGCGCCAGCTTGCTTCAGGGATAAACCTAGGGGTGACACAGTATAATCAAAATCAGTATGTAGACAAATTATAATTAAAGTTATATTAAATTAGATATAATATATTACAAATTATATTAGATTGCGTTGCTTCTTTCCTCCATTTAACAATAGACTGAACTGATTCGTAGCAAATTAACTAGTTAAGTACCTAACTATCGTGAAAAAATATTAAATGATATTAATTTAGCTGAAGGGGTTAATGTTGAAAGTGTTTTTTTTTAATAGGTATAGGTCGGGGAAAAAGTCTTTTCGCATGTAGTATGTATAAACTTGTAATAAATTCTCTTTGGCTGTACTATTTGTATCTGCTTGGTTTTGATGACATTAAAAAGGTTACATTTCAAAAAATTAAACAAATTAGTGAAATGTTGTTTCCAGCTTTCAACTTTGTTATTGTTTAACAATAACTTTTAATTTGTTTTTCTTTCTGTCAAAACGAGTGAATTTAATGAAGAAATTCGATACATTTTAAAATGTATCGAATTGTAAGTGGTACCCACGGAGTTAGCTGCTCCGTGGTGATACCTAATCTCTATAAAATCTCTAATAAAATTAATGTGTAGTTTGGTATGTATCTTAATGTTGTCTATGATCATCATGTCGATTGCTTCAATGACAGTCATTACTTGTGAGAATAAGACGGTGGTTTCCCCTTGCCTTCCGTATCGCAGTGATCTAATCAGAACTTAAAAAGCCCTGCCTCGTTCTACGTTGCGGCCTCCTGCTGATGTACTGGGTCCACGCTTATTTAATTACGGCACTATCTCGCCACTTCATTGGGATCATCATTGGCCTTATGTGGTACTTTATAAGAAAGCCTGCCCCACCAGACTTACCACTATGACGTTGTAATCCCAGCCGCTTCTGTTTGGTCGGTACTTATTTAGTATATTCGCAACTAACCAGCACCACATCTCGTGACCGTTCCACTGTCCGCCACCTGTGGACCCCGCTGGTAGCCCTATAACTCAATCCCAGAATGGTGAATTTAAGAGATTTTAAGAGCTTTCACGCAGCAGCTTCCAAACTCAAGATAGCTATGATGGTCGCCAACCATCGCAGAGAAGCGGCACGTTAAGAAGACACTTCCTCCACCTCTTTATATAGATGCCACCTATCTTGGGATCCTAAGCTGTCTTTGCCCACGCTGTTCCCTCCCATATCCGATCCCTTCAAACCATCCAGAAGCGATTTATGCGGATTCACTTCATTTAGTTAGAGCAACTGAGTAACTATAGATATTCACCGAAACTGATCAAGATTGTGTGAACTATATAGGAACAAAGAAACTACAATAAAATCAAGGAGTTCGCGGTTGTGCTAGGGATTGTTTAAATCATATATTGCAACAGCCGGCGAACGGAAAAAACAGCAACAGCTCGTTGTATGTATAAGTAAGAAAAAAAAAAACAGTACCTTTAGGTAAACCATAACATCTGCCTTAGAAGTGGTAGAAACTGGCAAAATCCAGTTTTTATGACTATAATTTATCCTTCAATCGCGTAGGAAGTGAAATCCTTTGTAATGTATATAATGTAAAAAATTTCCACAAATTTTAAGATTAATTAACATATTTTTTTAAATAAATCGATAAGAGCATAGACTTGTGTGGTTATTTGATAGGCATTATTTTAATATGGCCTCAATATGCTATGCAACAACAGTTGATATTTTGCCTGATATGATGAAATTAGTATTATTATTTTTACTTTTCAAATCTGGTAGTTTAACAGGTTAATAAGTTTTGTCGTTGTTGCCACTTTGTTGAGCGATAGAGACAACTATAGGCTAAAAAAATCGTCAAATTCAATTGAAGCTTTTCTCTCCAAGTTTCTTTTTACTCCTTCAAATCTGGCGCGATATATTTAAGAAATTATACGGTAGCTGTCTGAAGACTACTGCTTTCTCCTTTCGCGGTCAAAATGGCAACACACAGAAGTCACGACACGGCTAGTTTATTTTAATTATTTTGCCGTATACTCGAACCTCCAAATAATATTTGTATTTACTGTTACAGAAAATGTAATTTGTAAATTAAACTATAGGCACTTCTGGCGGAAAAAATTAAAAGAAAATATTATGACAATGTACAGTCATTACATAAATGTGAATATTTGATATGAGTCCATAAAAGCCGATTATTATGTGCTTAGAAAAGACTGGAGATTGGCAAGAGTTTAAGATAACTAAAATCAACAGTAGGTACTTAGGTCTTTTCAATGTCAATGATACAGTTTTATAAAGAGATCCCAAATCATATTCAAACCTTGCCATCAAGGGTCATTTACTGTTCTTAAAATGACTGTATTTCCTTAGGTACAGTCAGAGAAAAATAAAATGCTGCATAAAATCGTAAATGAATTGTGTCTGTACAGTAAATATTTTTTCCAAAAGAATTGTACTTTATGTTATCGAGATAACAAAATAGTTTTTAGAATTTTTGTCTGTTTGTGCGTTTGTGAACGCTAATTCCGATTTGAATGCAATTTTCACTGATGTATTGTAGGAAGCTTTCCGTAAATTCGAATCGCTTTACAAACAAAACAGTTACGCGCTATACCGAATAACCACGCGTACGAAGTTGCGGGTTCAGCTAGTTATTAAATAAAAGTGTTACTAAATGAATAAAAATCATTAAATAATATTAAGATAAATAAGAAGTCTCCTTTTAAACATCAACTTAACGTAATATAGTATCACTAATAAATAACTACAAATGATTAAAAATATAGGTATAAAAATAGAAGTCCGTTTTAAGCCATCAACGCAATTTATACATTTTCATATCCTACGATTACCTACTGCCATCTTTCATTACTCTTTAAAAAATAATTAATTCATAATAAAGAAAACATAATTATATTATATTTAATATAATATTATTTGTACCTACTTAGGGTACCTACATTTAATGTTAACATAAGTTAAATTAACAGAGAAAACCATGTTCAAGCTCGTCGTTTTCTTTCTTATTCTTTTACGAAGGCTTTATTTTCTATCTTTTAATTTTTAAGCTCATTGAAATCTTAATATATTTACTCAATATCCTAAATCTTAATAAGACAGGAAATACATTAATTGTTTTATAAACTCAAATGTAATGCTATAATTGATACACCGCCATCTGTTGTCGTGAGATTGCGAAAAGAACATACTCGTACAGTATATTGAGTGATTGGCGATGACTGTGTATAGTGCGATTGAGATTGTTGATATGTTTAAATAACAATGTAACATATTTTCTTGAATTTATAGCCAACCGAAATTTGTATGACAAGAATTCTAATGCTAATTCTAATAAAATTCTCTAATCAGAAAAACATCATCTCAGCCATAGAACCTCCACTGCTGGTCATAGGCCTCCCCCATAATTTTTCAATAGGACCCGTCAGAAGCAGATCCACCGGCGACCCGCGGCCTTTATTACATCGTATGTCCACCTTGTGGGTGGACGTCCTACGCTCCGCTTGCCGGTCCGTGGCCTCCAGTCGAGAAACTCCCGCCCGCCCCAGTGGCCCAACGCTCTCCGTATTATGTGTCCTGCCCACTGCCACTTCGATTTACTGATCCGTGGGCTTATGTCTGTAACTTTCGATCTCCCAGAATAAACCCTTGCATAGCGCGCGCCCCACCTCCATAGTTCATTGAGCGACGTTGAGCTTTCTTACGAGACCCATAGTTAGAGACCACACGCACCAGCCCCAAGAAAGGATCTATCTTCTATCTATAGAAAGATCTGTATAAAAAGAACTGAGAACAATATCACTCGTTACCGAGTAGCAGAAGCTTGATGTCCTTAGCGGCCTGGATGCCATCCTCCTTGAGGTTTTTCTCGATCTGCTTGCTGCGCGCAATGGCAGCGCGTTCTTCAGCGGACGAGGCGCAGCCCATGGCTATTGCGCGCACGGCGTGGCTCGCTACGCGCGGCAGCGCCGTGCCTCTTGCATGCTCGCGGCCCGTCGTCGCGCGCAAGTACAGTCGCGCACGCGCTCGCTCGCGCACGCTGTCCTCAGCTTTAGTTGCACGCGCTACCGGCGCACTACTTCCAGATAGCCGGTATATTGCGTCTTCTGCACACCCGCGGACAGAGAGTGCGATGACGCGGACTGGACCGAGTGGCGACGCCGCGTAGGTCCGCGAACGAATGACGGGTCGCGCAGGCTTCGTAGACAGCTCTCGAGGCGCATGCCCGGCAGCCGTCTCCGCCCGCACAAGAGCCGACCACCCAATACCTCCCTGACATACTAATTACACCCTACGTCAACCTTGTCCGATTACTCGACTTTCTTAGGTCCTCGCTACAGGAAGCGAAATATAACCTTTCACGGAGCGATTTAATGCTCAGATTATTGCTATTAAGTAGGTATTTATTAATTTATTGCTAAGCTAAGCTAAGCATTTATGTTTTTTATACTGATAAAATACTCCAATGTAATATAATATTTATACTCCAATGTAATGTAATATTATGAAAACCCTTTAGAGATACCATTATAGTACCTACCCTACAAGCCATTTTAATTATTGCTAAAATTACAGCTCAGCTGCTCAGTTTAGCATACGGAGTTCAGAAAATTCCGCTAAGGTCACGGCCGAAGTTTATACATCTTGTTAAGGAAAGATGTACCTACAAAGCCGGGAATTTGGAATCTATTTTTGGACTAGATTTGCTACAATTTGCTTTTGGCCCCCAAATTTAGTATCTAAGCTGAGCCCCAAATGTCTATTGGTACCTAAGTAGTTAAATTAATTTGACCTGTTTTCCTACACTTAATTATTGACGGTTTATTCTGTTTGACTTAATAAGCCAGGTTCAATATACCTATCATTTTCGTAATTAGGTAGCTGAATACGAGTTAACTCAATAATTACAGTTTATTTTAAATTTACGATTTACCTACGCCTGAAATAGTCATTTAAGTAATTGCTTTTCCTACAAGTTTTCGCTAGTCGTAATAGTAGATATGGGATTGCGCAAACGGATAGGATTACCAAAACTTCAGATTCATGGGTGTATCCCAGAAGATTCCCATAACTTTGTTCAAAAATACTGTGGTGATGGGATAAACACCAAATGGCAGTAAGTTGTATTTACAGTATAGTTAATGCCCTTGACTTCAGTTATCTTAATCGGCCCACATGAAGTCCAACTGCTAAGTTAGTTTTGAGAGATTATAAAGGTCCTTTTGACTAAATTGTTTAAGCAACACTGATAAATACTAAACTAAGTAAAGCTCCAAAGATTTCTTAAGAATAAATTCATCATCAGCAAGTAAGATGCAAGCAGGTCGCTGAAATACATGAGACAATTACAATCATAATATATGTTTTAGTTATATAGTCTAAACTAGCTGAGCCCGCAACTTCGTACTCGTGGTATTTGGTATAGCGCGTAACTTTTTTGTTTTTAAACCGATTGGAATGAAACACTAAAATGTTACGGGAAGTTTGCTACAATACGGATACCTATACATCAATGAAAACTGCTTCAAATCGGTTTGGGCCGTTATTCTGAGATTAGCGTGCACAAACGCACAGACGGAGACAAAAATTCTAAAAACAATTTTTTTTAACTCTGTAACATAAGTAAAACGTGTACCTACAAATTGTTTTTTTTTTTTTTTTTGGAAAAAAATTTAATGCACAGATACGACTTTCTTTACGATTTTATTATAATATGTAGGTATAGAAAAACGATGGAATTTAGGGTATAAATATAAAATATTTGTAAACAACATAACAAAAGTACTTAACATATAAGTAGGTATAATTTAATATTTAATATCAAAATAGATTAAATTACAAACCTACAATTAATTAGGTAGATAAATAGATAATTATTAGCCAGTATTAAAAGAAGATCGAAAATAGTTTCGATACACATAAAAAAAATTCTTGAAAACATCGCTTAGCAATTATTATTTTTAATCGTCAATATTTTATATTATTTTCAATATACCTGTAACGATTGGGATACATGATACCAATATAAAGTCTCAATAGTTTTGCAGAGCTAAAGAATTAGGGAAATATTAGTACGCATCCAAAAGTATAAGGTATAAGTCTAACATAAAATGACACCACAGACCGTGTCAAAGACTATGATAACACAAAATGTTTAAAAAAAATCTTATTTCATTTATAACCCATAAAATTATAAAATTGAAGCGGAATAAATCACCAATCGCTTACTGGATTACGCTACTACTTACTGACGCTACCTATCTTTAATTCAATATACATATTTGTCTCTAAACATAGATTTCGAAAATGAAATATTTTTGAAAAAATGAACAAATTATTAATAAATTTTATCTAGGTACCTAAGTATATAAATAAAAATTAATCGCTAAATGTATTGCTAACAAAGATTTGATTGCTAAGCACAACTATTTTTTTTTTCAAATATTCGTATTAAAAAAAATTCTTACTTAGCCGAATGAGGTTCTTATGGAAAAAAAATAATGGAAGTCGAGGGCGGTTTGCTAATACAAAATAATATGCAATGGAAATAAAATAATTATTATTTTAATTTTTGTTTTCACGCTGGGTAAAATTTATATAGGTGGGTAAAATATAAATTTATGAAAGAAAGAAACCATCTTTTATTCCTCTAACCTCTAACTAATACAATATGTACCTAAACAATATAAACAATATACAACAAACAACAAAATAATAATTACAAGCAAACAACAAAGTAACGAGAGGAAAAGGAACCCTGGCTCAGTATGCAGTTGTGGTGCAGATGAGCCCCTAGATGGGTCTGCACCGTGCAGACCACAACACTGATATTCTGCCAAGGACCAGATATTCAAAAAGAGAAAAAAAAAAACATTTAAACATTTACACGGGACAATTCAGAACACGATTGTACAATCAATGGCTGAAATTATCGCAACTTTCTTTATTTATAAATTTTAAAATTCACTTATCTTTTATTTATAAATTTTAAAATTTATAAAGGCTTAATTTTTCTTGGGATCTTGTTACACATAATTCAATCGTGTTGATTGAAAATATTTTTAAAAGTCTGTTATGCTTCTTGATATTTTTTAAATGTGCGTAACAAAACATTTTACATTATGTTACCTGTAATACACCTATGTAATAATTTTATAGTGGTTTTTTGCAGTTATACCTATAGTAGCGGGTTATAAGTTTTGTCACGTGTTTATTGTGAATTAATTAAGACAAATTTGTTTTTATAGTAACCATTTCGTTTATATACCTACCAAAAGGAACTTACTAAAACATAGATTCTTAAGCTTATTCAAAATGACCCCCGCGATTTTGAATAAAAACCTTCAACCTGCGCAGCCAGTCGATAAAGCAGCACGAACGAGATCCATGTCAATATCGACGGCTGCTTTGATCAAGGATGCCTTGAGCACGCCTTGAGTGACTGCAAATCAGGATGAGGCTTTGAGCAGGCATTTTTCTCCAAGTGTTGCCATATTTTATAATCCAACGGGTTTCAGTTCGGTCTGGAGGAGGGCCAGTCTTCGTGCAGGATGAAGTCAATTTTACGCTTCGCCAGCCAGTTTTGGGTGCTTTTAGCTGGCGCATAATTTTGCTAGAATACTCAGTATCTGTTATTGAACATAGTGTGAAATTGTGGTTCCAAAAGGTTTGTAAGGATTGCGGAGTTTGTAAGGATCCACAAGGCTGTAAAAAGGAAATTGCCAGGTGCTGCAAGTGCGCTGCCGACCATAGTAAGATTCAGAACAGGAATTAAGAAAGGATAGGGAAATTCACCGACATACACAGCTTACATGCTATTAATTCACGGTGGTCTTCTGTAATGAGGTGGTTACTGCCGCCAGACGGGCTGCCCAAATGATTGTTAAATGCAGCGTGGTCTGCAACTACTTTCCAAATCCAGACCCTGCCGGCAAACGAACCCCTGAAACAGAGCGTTAAGACAAGCACCCTAACCACGCATCCAACGGGCTATAATCCAAGAAATATAATGTTGAAACATTTAGATTAATTTGAAGAATAGGGGATCGGACAGTAATCAGATTAAAATCTAAAATGTACTTAGAAAGAAAATATATAATTTTTTACGATTATTTATCGAATAATAATTTAATATAATTCATTTAAATATTTTTAATTGAAGAAATAAAATTTTATTATTTACAATATTTTTAATCTATACTGAAACAGCAATCACAGTGCGTGACGTCATTTGTGGGCAATCATTGTCTTGTCTGCAGTGCACGGCTATCACTTGTTACATCTGTTATTTCACTTTCTAGAATCAATACCAACGATATTTTTTTCGTTCCATAATAACAAATAAAGAATCTATTCAACGAAACAAAACTTCTTGCGAACTTATGCCAATGCAGCTGTTTTGTTATGATATGACCACAAATGACGTTACGCGCTCTCAGATGAACTATCGTGGCGTTTTGGCGGCATTTTCAAACAAACAATATTAAAACATGATTTTGAGTACCTAAAAGGCTATAAATAAATAAAATAGTATTTTTTATGGGAATAAATATCCATGAAGATTAATTTAAAACACTTTCTGAAAATTTGTCCGATCCCCTATTATTTGCATGTAAGTTGTTTACAAACTACATCAAATTGTGCACTAAAAGGGCTACTTTGTAGACTGGCTTAATTTAATATGTGGGTGACAATTTGATTGATCTTGTTGAGCCGTTTGTGTTATTTAATATTGCTTTTTTTGGTTGACATTGTTTCTTTGGGCGATGTGAGTAATGATGAGACTAACGAACCTAGCATATCAACTAATATTCCTACTGATCTTCAGTTATCAATTTCAAACTTAAGGGGCTTCTCTTAGTTTATATATAGGTACGCATGTAAAATTGCCGGGGCCATTCGCCTGTGATGTAACGTTACAGATTCGAGCATTACATCAGTGACGGAGCAGAACCGAGTATTACACTGCGCAATCGTCTATTCTCCCTCTACGCTCTATATCGTTTTGAAATAATTCATGACACCATAGTATCGTTTCATCCGATTTTTATTATTATTTTTTACGTAAATAACAATGTCGAATTGGTAACTGCACTCAGCACAACGACCGCTTCGTCTGACATTGTGGAATCAACTAAACTAAATGATCAAAATCGAAGAAATGTTACAACATAAAAGGCGAATGGTCGTCTGTCAGTGAGGCAGTATTGTATAGTAATGCTTAAAAATTGAATGTGAAAAGTTATGGGCCTGTACACATTGAGCTAACTTGGGCCAATAGAGGCCATAGTAGACAATGTCTACAATGTCATTGATGCATGTTTGCGGACAATTGCTAATGTCGGGGCGCAATCGACAAGTTGTAGGTTTTTTTGGCCGACAACTATGATGGCGAATGAACGAGTATGGCCCAATGGGTACCGAAGCCTTTTTACATTACAAGTGACATAAGTTTCTAATATATAAAAAGTTACGCTATGACAAATGAATGCTCCCGGTGAGGGAGCACTTTTAAATCTTATGCCGTTGCCGAGAGTGATTTTATATGGATTCAAAGAATTAGTACTTTCTAAGCGAGAGTATGGATTTTATACTCTTTGGCTAATATGAGATGTCACTGAGAATGACAAATGTGACGTTGACGTTGATTTTAGGAAATAAGTCAATTTTGAGGAATTAAATAAAATCAAATAATTTGATTTATAAATTCCTTATTAATTAACAACTTCCTAACTCCCAAGTAGTCTCTTACTTAGACATATTAAGATCTCTAGTCTTAATTCCGGAGATCGCCATTGATTTCTCATTGTCTGGTTTCTATCGATTAACACATTACTTAATACTCCTATATTGCTAGTTCCCGTAAGTAGCAGCGTACATATTTTCTCTCACTCGTTGATATTTGTGAGTTATGTGTATGCGTGGGAGAAGCCCTCATCTCTCGCAGCTTATAAGATGCTTTATAAGGTAGTTCTCGGACATGCGCACAACGTTCGAAGTCTTTATGAGGGAGACAGACATATATATGTCTGCACCGTTCATCATGATCTTTTTCAAGACCCCTACTAGCAATATAGGAGTATTAAGTAAAATTATATATAAAAGTATTGAATAAAAAATGGATGGTGCAATCGATTCATTCGTTCTTTAATTCTTTTGGGAAACGCCATCAACTATCGTGTGATAGTTGAAATGTTTGAGTTAGTTAGGATACTCTGTGGTTTTAGTTCTGTGTTTGTTCGGTTCCCAACTCCGTGTTATGAGTAATACTGTTCTGTGAACTGCGAAAAACAATCTACATCTACATTCTACATTTCGCTAGAGAGTACATATGTTCTGTGATCTACATTATCCATAGAGTAAAGTAATATATGAAAACATTATCTATGGCAACATGGCATGATGGCAATCAATGGCTCAAAGTGTTGCCGTTTTGGTGACTTTGTCACTAGATCTAGTGAGTTTTTTACGCTTTCAGTGACATTTTTTTGAGATTTAGTGACAAAAAAATATCTAGTGACTTTTAGTGACTTTTCCCAATAATCTCAGTTATCTATTATTTCTTAGCTTTCGCTTGATTAATTTATTCTTAATTAACTGACTAGAAAATATTAAAACATATGTATTATTAATTTATTGTTACTGGCAACACGAGCTTAACAAAGCGGGACTTCTCAATGAAAATTTTTATTACTTATTTCACCTTTCTAAACACAGTTCAGAACAATCAGAAACAATCATTAGTTTCTTTCTCGCACGGTCGTTGTGACAAGCTAGTTTTATTTTCTATTTTCAAATTCAAATCTAGCTGTTTTGCGTAATGGATCTGCCTTTAAAGAAGAAGACATACTCTCAAAGGTACAGAACTGAGTGGGAACATGAAGTAGAATTCAAAAATTGGCGAAAACCTGTTATAAATGATTCAAATAAAGCTTTTTGTTCATATTGTCACAGCAAATCTAGAGTAGCCGATATAAGAAAATATGCAGAAACCAAAAAGCACAAACAAGATTGTGAAATGCTTTCAAAGTATCAGCAAATAAGTTTTGTACCAGCTTCCAAAGAAAACAGGTTCACTCAAAATTCAAAATCCGCCGATTTAAAAATGCACAAAACTAAATGCACTCAAATTATTAACCAGGTATTGGCATCACACTTCAGAGAAGAACTTTTAAAAGACGTAGGTGAACAAAAATATAGCGTAATTTTAAAAGAAACCTGTCACACTTACGTCTTACCTGCGGAGATATTTACCTACCAAAATTACAAAGACTGTAAAAAACATAAAAGGGCAAATAGCTGCTTCATTCACTTCTTCAAAAGAACCGCAAGCTTCTACGTCTTCTGAGCTGTTAAAATTTTTTAAATTTGTTTAAACACTTTTGCGTGCCTACACTCTATTTCTTTTTGTTGTGGGATCCAGTCTTCTTTCTTTAAATTAAACTCATTTATTTTATTATATACATGCACATATATTAATCCATTTCTTATATACCTTAAAATAAATAACACTATAAAATTCTATCCATTACATATCGTTTCTAAACTTCAACACATTCTCACTAATTTTTCTCACAATGACATCTTACATATATTTTTAAAACATTCTTATTTTAAACTCAAACCTATATAAATATATATTGCCAGTATTTATGTTCAAATACATCAACATCCCCTCTGAATCTTAAATACTGGCTCACTATACTACACCAACTTTAAATACTAAATCTACTTCATAACTCATGAAACTATAACATCTTCATTAAAATAAAATACTCATCTAACAACCCCTCTGAATTTGACTATATTAAACTTTTCTAAAAACCCCAACTAACTGTACTACACCAAAATAATCTGACTGACTGTACTTCACCAAAATAAGCTGACTGACTGTACTATCTATTCACCTATAATATCTATCCATCACATACATTACTCCATACCTATCTTCAAATACATTAACCCAAACACAACACTAATTCCTACAACATACTAACCCCCTAAATATAAAAACATCACCTTCAAATATAAAAACACTAACTCATCATATAAAACACTTATGTTCTCCTCGAACTTCATCTTCATCTTATATGAAGATCATCATCAACAACATCTCCACCTTCAATTACTTCACTATATAAAACTCCTCTATCTTTAAACTTCAAACCATCTCTTATTTCAACATTTCACCCCACAAATCTATAATCCTTTCTATATTTCTTTCTTCTCACCAACTCTCGATATTGCTTTCTATTAGTCTCCTTCAATACAGCCATCAGTCATCAAACTAAATTTCCTGAATCCTTTCGTAAATAATTTTTATCTTCATCAAATCTTTCAAAATATATATTCCCTTTTCCTTCATATTAAAATTTTCTGTTTAATCATTTTCAAATTCTTTTCAAAATCAATTTTTAATATAAATTTTTCACAAAAATGTCATCGTTTGTCAAATCAATATATTATTATATTCAATTTTGGTAGCCATCTTTAATCTCCTTTCTTCATATATAATTTTCAATACTTTCTTCATTTAAAAACATTTTCTCTCCATAACATTTTCTCTATAATTTTAATTTTCTTCTCTATAATTTACTTTACGCAGTGGAAGCGTTCCTGGGTCCATGACCTGTTAAAAATTTTAAATTTGGTTAAACACTTTTGCGTGCCTACACTCTATTTCTTTTTGTTGTGGGATCCAGTCTTCTTTCTTTAAATTAAACTCATTTATTTTATTATATACATGCACATATATTAATCCATTTCTTATATACCTTAAAATAAATAACACTATAAAATTCTATCCATTACATATCGTTTCTAAACTTCAACACATTCTCACTAATTTTTCTCACAATGACATCTTACATATATTTTTAAAACATTCTTATTTTAAACTCAAACCTATATAAATATATATTGCCAGTATTTATGTTCAAATACATCAACATGAGCAACAACCCACGTTGTCGGACAAAGATGAAGGGACAATTGATGACATTATTAAATTGATTGAATTTTGAACTAAGTTTTTTTAACTGTTTTGTTACTTAGTATTTGTTTACGTACTTGAGATTGATTTTCATATTTGGTTTAATTAAAATCTTATTTTAAAAGTGTGAATCAGCGAACTAGAAGGTTATTTATTATTTCGATGTTCTGAATAAGTTTAGTGACTTTTAGTGACTTCTTGAAGTAAAATTTTCTCATAATCTGGTGACTTTTTAATTAGGTTTTAGTGACTTTATTTTTTCCTTAGCGGCAACACAGATGATCAATGGCATAGAGCATAGAGTAACTTTTTATATTCAATCACAGATTATAAAGACTATGTTGTAGGAGTGGGCTGTACTAGGTAAAATTGGGAACCTGTTCCGACTGTTCCTGTTCCGTGGAAATAACAGTTCCATTTACCTGTTACTAAATAACACCCTGTTATCTTCCCAGTCTACATGCTCGTCGTCGTCTGTTGTTTTTTTTTTCGTGTCAATTGATTCGTTCCATTCTATTATTCAAAACAGATTTGAATACATGCCATATATATTATAAGGAGTATGCATCACACCAATATGATGTAGAACCTCTATAAATTTAACACAACTAAATAAATGAAAGAATGGCGAAATTTTTGTTCAAAGAATTTTGAAGCGTTTTTGAATGTAATTAATATAATGAGAAATAACTAATTTTTCCAAGGTTTTTCAAATTATACTAATGGTCTGTCTAAGTCGTATATAAATATCAATTTTAAAAGAAATACAATTGACTAAACATCTCCTTGTGAAACGGTATATCATAGAAAAATAACTAAAGCATAGAAACCCTACTAAAATAGCGACAAAGTTACATCAGTTTATACTGTATTCACTTATGGCATTGAAAATGTGTTAGAAAGAGATACATATGCAGTAGTATATTCGTAATGTAGAAGGTTGTCACTAGACAAATGTCAAACGGATGTAATTGGATGTATTTTAATACAACCAAATTAAATATTTTGTCGTTGTTCCGTTGCTGGTGTCGTTACGTCACTACATAACTTGGTCGCATTATAATGACTGATACTTTTTGTTATGTCTCACTGCTCCCGTCAGTAGGGATGAGCGATATTGATGAAATATCGGAATCGGTATTGACATCGATAGCTTAATATCGATATTTCGATATTATTGTCCACAAAATATCAATAATATCAATAAAAAAATGTCAAATAACCAATTTGTATGTAGTATTAATTTGCAAATCTAAGTTGAGTCTTTGATTTAAAGTGATCAATCATAACCTTTCTTAAGACCATTTAGATGGTAGTAGCACAGAATAAACAATAGTACTAGCGTACAGAAGTTGCACTCCTTGATCTTCCGTTGATCACGTCGTTTTGTAGCTTTATTCTCTTTTTCGACAGGAGAACAGGTAAAGATAGGGTATAAACGGATTTCGTCGACTTAATAAAAGTAAGAGTTGGATTCGTTCAGTATGGATGAGATAAAATTAAAAATCGTCAGCTCGATCGCCTTTCTTATTCATTTTTTAAAAGTCTGAATCTCTTTTATTGTATCTATATTCCGTACATCTTCTCTTTAAGGCTCTCTCTCTAGAATGCTCTCTCCCGTGAAAAAACCCTGTCAATCTCCCTTTTCTCTTTACTTCGATTCTGTTGTTCTTATTTTCATTTGAAATCCCGCCGGCCAGTGTATATGTAATATAAGTAGATAAAAAGGTTACGTACATTATAAAAAGGAAACAAAAAGTTTTATAATGAATGAGAAAAGCGAATGATGATGAACCCTACAATCTCCTCAAGAAATCTCTGGAGTAGGCAGTGGCTAAATTTCCCATGGAAAAGTGCGTAAATCCATAAATTCGTGGTCAAACAAAATAAAGGCCTGTATTAAAGCTAAAGATGGCCATTTTGAATAGAATTATTTTTTATACTTTTGCTGAGACTTCAATAAATATTTTATTTTTGAATAATTTTATTAAGATTACTTCACATAAAAATAAATCCATTTTCATTTGTAACAGAACTTATGACTGGACTAGACATGTATGCACACCAAAAAATTACAATTAAATAAAAAATGAATTATGAAACGCAGAGCACCGAATGTGGTGGCGCGCATTGAGTAAGGTCTATGTCTATGTCTACAGTGAACTTTGAGATTCATGTAATATGTCGAATTGTATGTATATCGGTAAACAGAAAACCAGACTAGTTACTCGTTTTGAAATCAAACTATCAAGGGTAAGGGTAACACGATTATTTATATCCGTTTTTCTTTCGTCAAAGCTATAACACACTGAGGTGGTAGGTAAAGTCAATTTTTTTTTTATTCAAAGATTTACGAATTTAGTCAATACAAATTTATTGATTTTATTAGCATTATGCACCCCTGTTCACAAAATAACCCCTTGCAAAACGAAAACATAGACGTTTCCACGCCAAAAAATATGCCTTTTATAAATTACCAATTGTGTTCATATAAAATGATTTGATTTTGAAACGTCTCCCAATATTCCTTCCTGCTAAGCCCCAGTTTATCTCAGAATAAAAAAAACTCTATGTTAACCATTGAAGTATAATGTACATGTTAACGCGCTTCGTTGTAAGCCTTTTATCAATCGACACAGTTACATCACTAGCATTATGAAAACTAGTGACAACCTTCTACATTACGAATATACTGCTGCATATGCATCTCTTTCTAACACCTTTTCATTGCCATAAGAGAATACAGTATGAACTGATGTAACTTTGTCGCTATTTTAGTAGGGTTTCTATGCTTTAGTTATTTTTTCTATGCGGTATATAGTGTTCGCATATCATGGATGCAGAAAATAACAAATGCTGAGGTTTTGCGTCGAATGAAAAAGGGAATGGAGGTGTTGGGGACGATAAAGGAGAGGAAGCTGCAATATTTCGGGCACGTGATGAGGGGCGAAAGATACCGTATTCTTCAGCTAGTGATGCAGGGCAAAATTCAAGGAAAGCGTACCAGAGGCAGGAGAAGGACATCCTGGTTGAAGAATTTGAGAGAGTGGTTTGGGTTGAGCACTCGCTCCCTCTTTCGTGTAGCAGCTTCCAAGGTAAAGATAGCCATGATGGTCGCCAATCTTCGCAGAGAAGTGGCACGATAAGAAGAAGATATAGTGTTCTGTGACATCTTCCTTTAATTGAATAAATGACAATTTAATGTGACAAATAAGGTACAATAACAGAATATAATGCTTTAGTTATTGTTCTATGTACAAACATTATAATATCACAGAACACTATATATACTCGTAGCAAGACGTTAATCATAATTTACCTAACTAAAAATAGTTTACGCAGTTTTAAGTATTTTCAGTTTATTTTAATCTAAAAATACGCTAAATATATATTCTAATCCAAATAATAGGTGTTATTTTACCTCAAAATATTAAAAATAAAGTATCTTTAATTCCAGACTTTGCTTAGTAATAAATCTAAGACCACAGTTTAGTAATAAAAAGTCTATGGTTGTTCTTTAAACGAATGAAAAATTTAAAATGTAAATGTCAGCTGTCATCACTGTCATTGTACAAATTTCTGAATAATAGGTGTATCTCTTTTTAACTAAGGTAAATGGAACAAGAAAGCTAGCTTGTTCACCTTGTTCCGGAACTGTTCCGGAACAGGATGACGCGTGTTATTTTTTTAATGAATAGATAGAACCACAGATAATGAACAGGTGAACAGGAACAGTTCAATCGACTAAGACGTCACAGTTCCAACCTGTTCTTTTAAAATATCTGTTCTTTTTAACTGTTCCGATAAATACGCCTCACTCCTACTATGTTGTATTATTCATTCAATCAATGGCTTGCGGTGCGGTGTTTGTGTCACGCTGTTGTTAATCATTAAATAAATAATCCATATAAGATTTAGCATAAGCATTGAGTGTTAAAACTTTAAATATAACAAAGTTCATTAAATATGATTGATGTGATGGCTTTACAAAGTAATAGGCGCGAAAGACGTTTACTCGACTATCGCAGTGTATCTGGACATAAATTTGCAACCAATTTTATATTTGAATGTGGTATAAAGTTGGGCTTGCAACCAGCCACCGTTGCTGCCGCCGCTATATTTTATCACAAATTCTTTAAAGAGGCAGACAAGAACGATTATGATTGCTACGTTATATGCACCGCATGTCTTTGCGCTGCCGGCAAATCGCGAGATGAACCTGTAAGACTTCGTGACGCTGTCAATGTGGCCTACAATTCCATCAATCGTGGCGCCGGACCATTGGAATTAGGAGATGAATATTGGTCTTGGCGAGGTGCAATTGCTCAGGCGGAGCTATTGGTGTTAAGAGTTTTGGGTTTCAACTTGGAAACACCATTACCACATCGATATTTATTGCATTATCTTCGCTCTTTACAAGAGTGGTTTCCAGCCTCACAATGGCGCGCGGCTCCCATAGCGCGAACAGCAATGGGCTTTTTGCAAGATTTTCATCATTCTCCATTGATTCTTGATTATCGTGCACCACATGTGGCGGTCGCATGTCTGACATTGGCACTTCATGTGCTGGGAGTGTCAGTTCCACTGGCATCCACATTGGATGATGATGCGACTTGGTATTCTGTAAGTAATGTTATGCTTAAAATTATCACAAATAGAACCATTATCTCACCTCAATCACAAAGCTTTATATCACAGTTGTTTTATTTTCCCTTTTTTGTAAAATTCTAAGTTTGAAAGAAAGACATTTTATTCAAAACAGATTTTGTAAAGTATTTATGTTTTTACTTGTATTGGCCTCTGCTGTGCCTTTTGCTTTTATAGTTTCAAAGCTGTTACAGTTTTCTTGTACCAAATAATTTTCTTCAGATCCAGACCAAAATGGTTCAGTGGCAAAAGTGTATAATTTTGGCTCATATCAAACTATGTTTTATATAATACTAGCTGAACTTGGCTACGCTTCGCTGCGGCCTATACAGTGGTGGAGTGCATGTGGGGGCCGCAGTACTGGACTGCTTATATATAATATTATTGATCGTAGAGTGACGTTATATATTCTTCAATAAAGAATAAGACATAAAGAATTTTTCAATTCGAACCAGTAGTTCCTGAGATTAGCGCGTTCAACCAAACACGCAAACTCATCAACTTTATATATTAGTATAGAAGTATAGATTTATATGTTTTTGACAGCACTTGCAATACACATAATATTTCTTATTATTTAATAGTTTAGCTGTTTCCTGCTGCTATATCATCCCATGAAAAGATAAAAAACCTCTTTACCCAGGGTTAAAATTATTTTAGTACCAAATTACTATATTTGGTTCCAATTACTGTTTATGGTTTCCAGGGACCAATTACATACTTCCATCCAAATTTAATCTCATTAAAAAATTTTATTTCAGGTGTTCACGAAAGATTTGCAAAAGGAAAAGAATTGGGACATAATGGAGAAGATAATGCAAGTTTATAGTCAAGAACCAGATCCAATATAATATTAACAAGAAAGTAAATATACGGTTTTATGAAAATTTGTTTATTTGTTACTTGTAATATTATAGAATAGATGAAGTGTCCTGGAATGAAAATTATAATTGATTTAAATGTTAACCTGGTTAATTTAGGGATACACATTGTACACCAACCATTGGATATTGTTTTACATCGAAAATTTTATGAGTCTTACAAACGGAATAATTACAAATATCAACAACATGGCTTATTTGTAGTGGGCAGACCACATAGTTTAAAGAGCCAACAGTAATTGGGAAGAAAAGTTCTTGAATGATACGTAACATAGCAGAAGAAATCACACTGACCTCCCATGGTGTTCCAAAAACTTAGTAAAAGTAAAGTGTATCTAAGCTACAGTTGTGCACTTTAGAAATTTATGGGGGCTCAGTGGCTATCTGTTAGCTGTTAATAATGATAGTAATTAACCTGGCTGCATGGGTAAGGTTAAAATTTGTAGCACAGAGTGTGAGCTGGGTGTAACATCCCATTTGATTGAACACTCAATTTACAATGGTAATATTTATTAAAAACTTTTTACATAAAAAAAAATTATTCGTTAAGCCAATCAATTCAATGTTTTTTAACTTCTAGTAAGGCACATGGTATTTTTATAATTTAAAAAGTATTTCTAAAGCTATATCTTTGCAATTTTTCTATTGTTTTTTTACACCTTGCCTTTCCCTAATATGTTTTTCTATCTAGTTTGTAAATTAGACCTTTTTGGCGCACAGAGCCTTTTTGTGCCAAATATCGCAGGTTACAGTCACTCGTAATATGCTTCCGATCCAACGGACTCTTCTAAAGAATCTATATTCTATTTTAAGTCACTTTCACAGCTTTGACTGAAATTATCGACTTCGACCTGACTTCCGGAATCAACAGAATCAACGGAATCTGAATCAACTTCGTCAATAAACCTTAATGCTTGGTAAGTCAATAGACTTCATTCTTAATCCTTTGGTTTTCTTTGTATGACATATTAGTATTACATTAGATTGTTTTCCAGCTAGAAATAAAAGAAATAAACCCAAAATAAACAAAAAAGCACAAATTTGTAACATGTAATGATAAGGTGTTACCCATCCAACACCAACTTTGACCACGTCTAAACACTTCGTTGGTCGAGAACGAACAACCCAGTGTCTTGTAAGCTACTCAAAGGCACAACATGATTCAATAATATCGAGCAATTTATTACTGGTGTGTTACACCCAAAGCACGCACGTACACCAGGTTAATTACTTTGTAAATGCTATTTTTTTATGGTTCTCAGCATATTACTGTACAGAAAACAATGCTCACATTTTCTATGATCAGTTCTGAGCTTATGGTTTAGAGAGGAATAAAATTTTCTGGGCTGTACTCGAAAATCAGTGGTCGTTAGTCAGGAAAAAATGGAAATATACAATTTTAAAAAATAAATAGTATTTATTATTAAATACCATCATGCATATTGTATAAGTGTGGGTGACGCAAACATAATTATATTAAAATTTTATGCCATACTGCATGCAAAAACAATATAAATGCCTCATTTACAATAACCATTTGTGATAATAAATCATGTAACGTAACACGCGGTTTGTTTAAAAAGCAACTACTTGCTCATTAGTGAAGGACCTACTTCACACAATAGTAGTTTTTTTTGTTATATGTGTCGGCGGCCGATCGTATGATATTAATTAGAAACTCCATGAAACGGCGCCATATATAACGATTTGCCTAGGCACATCATGAACTGGCGGATTATACTATCGGCTGCCGACATGTGTAATATCTCTGTTTTATTACTTAGAATGATTAGAATAGGATTCGTACATATAGAATTCGTGTAATACATGTAGAATAATTATCGCTGCAAATGAAAAATTGACAATAATTTTGAATGTAGTAATAATTAAACTCTCGAGAAGTGCTTCATCTCTTTGGAAATATATAGAGCAGATAATAACCGAAAATTATTTTACTGAGGTTAATTACTATTATAATGAGAATACATTTGAAAAAGGGGGATTCCTATAAATTGACAATTTAATGCCTTTTTATACTCAAAATTTTTTAAAAATTCAGTTCCCTGTTTGCCGTCATATTCTATTTATATTCTATTCTCGAATTTATATTCTAATATTCTCGAAAACAACATTGATATGAACATGGCAAACTATAGATTGTTGAAAGAGAAAGTCAGTATGATAGGTTCAGAGAGACTGGAAAACGGTGTGAATACATGTGAACATGTTATCATATGTGAAAATGAGTTGTGATGTGAAAGATGTGAAAATTAGATCTGACAGTAAAGTGATCGATTTATAAATAGGTAATTTGAATGATAGTTCAGATGACGATATTGCAATGGACAGTTCTGACGTTGAATGAAAATGATTACTGAAAATATTTAACTTAGACCGCAAAAACTATGGACGGAACAATACACACCCTTAAGTGAGACAGATACATGGCAGATAATAGGAAAACGTTCCTGTGTTATATTCGCGTTCCTCCGGCGATAACCGAAGCCTACTCTAGAGCACGAATCCTATTCCAAATGTTAACGAACTGTATTTATGAATGCCCATGCCATGTCAAAAGAAAAATAAATTCAAATCTAATAACAGATCTATGTTTTCCTTATATGAACAAGTGCAAAATGTAGGCGTTCATGCAATGAAATAATGCATACTAGCTGGTGCCCGCAGCTTCGCCCGGTTTAAAAGATAAAAAATAACGCTTGACTAAATACACATAAAATATGAGCAATGTTACGTCCAATATCTTTATTGCAGTTATAGCTTTGCCAGGCGTTAGATGATCCCTTGGGAACAGTACTTTTTTCTGGATGAAAGGTATCCTAGGTATATACTTTCCTGCATCCCTGACGTGTATGCAAAATTTCACTATAATCGTTCAGACGTGAAAGGTTCAGAGGTGAATGACAGTTAATTTCACATTTACAATATGGATTTTATTTTTTGTATCCTCGGCGGGTTACAGAATTTGACTTATAAATTAGTCAGCTGTGATTGTTAGTTTTGATCATTTGTATGTTGTAGGTTCTAACAATTGTAAGAATAACTTCTCTGACAATGGCCAGACATACATTTACAGTTAATTAGCGATACTGTATTATATTATTATTATTATTTTTCTTCATGGACAATAAATACAATAATTAGTTATTGAGATTGAAACTTGAACTTGATATGATAACAACAAAATTATAACCAAAGAGTATATAATATATAAAAAGTTACTCTATGTATATAATCACACTGGCTTTCGTTGGCCCGGGTTGGACGCAGCTTTACTATTGAGCCGGGTCCCGTTAAAAGTTACCTGACATAAATAAAAAAGTAACCTTTTAGCGTAAAAAGTAACCTTTTATTTATTTTTTGTGTAAACGTATTAAAAGCTGATAAAATACATGTTGGTTGAATTATCTTACACAAATATGAATAATGTAGTTGTATTTTCACTTTTAAGTTGCATTTTACCAACTACTTTTTCAAAATATCTGAAATTAAGAACAGAAAATCTAATTTTAAAGTGAAAAAAAAAAGAAAAGAATTTAATTCAAATTTATCCAATCTACAAAAATGTACAGGATTCACTTACCAAAATTCTGTAAAAAATTATTATTTAGGTAGTTATGTAAACTTATGTAAACACACTAATTTGTACACTTCCAAGTTTCCAACTCTTTTTTCATACAAGACACAAACAAAACTAAGAACTTCACAACAAAAATGACGAGATAAGTGAGTAGTAAAATCTGGAGATAATCTGTTTATACCTAGGAAGTGTATATGAAACAAGTAGAGTAGGTGTTGTGCAAACTCTAACGACCTGTGAAATTTGAATCTGATTGATCGAGAGAGTAAGCAGATATGGCGTGAATAATTTGTAATTCTTTAGTATGAAGGAGAAAGACATGTTTAGTTGCATTACGAATTTTTGTGGTGTTTTAATTTGCGTTCCGTTCTATATAGGTTTTTGTAAGATATTATGAATTAATTCTACAAGTCCAAAAAAATCACCTATAAGTAACCTTTTGAGTAGTGTAACCTAGAAGTAACCTGAAGGAGTTAAAAATCACCAAAAAGGTTACAAAAGTAACCTTCTGGCAACGCTGCAACTATATGATACGTAGTATGTATAGTTGTATACTCCGGCCATTATAAGAGTGCTGTTCTGACAGGTTCATACATACATTTTCTGTATCGTTTGAGTTTATTCTGAAATGAACTTTATACAATGGACATAAAGAGATGTCAAAAACGCATTCATAGAATGACCGTACTATAGTGTAGTATATAATACCTCCATGTCCATGCTATCTATCTATTTTTTTATTTTAAAAAGTCAAAAATTCAAAACAAGTTAAAAAAGGAACATCACAGAACACTATTAGTATTACTCCTAGCCACTCCCAGTCCCAGTATATATAATAAGTTACTCTATGGCCACTCCTAGCGGAGAAGAACATCGGAACATCACAGAACAGTGAACACTATTACTCCTAGCGGAGAGGACGGAGAGGAACATACGTCATACCACAGCGTCATACACAGACACAGAACTACGCTACTACGAATTTTATATTTTGTGTCTTGTTGATTATTATTTTCTGACTGAAATAAGAGAAATAAATAGAATTAGTAAATAAATAAATTTATTTCAATATATATTTGAGTGTGACTTATGGTTTTGGTTTAGTTGGTTTTTTACTTGTTTCAAATTATAACCTCGATATCAACTAATAATCCAAATATTTATTGATACATGAGAACGCTGAAGATATAAGCAAAGATGAATCAGTTTTCTTTGAATTATAAGCATATATTAATGGATGAGATCGCTTTAAACGGACTGGAAGGCATAAACTTTGGTTTACTATGGAAACAAATTGAGAAACGTATATCATCTCCAGTAACAAATAAGATGAAGGAGCGATTTTGGAACTTTATCGTAAATAGTAAAAGTGTAAATTTCTATCAAATTCCCGAACCATATCCTTGCACTGAATTGTATGATAGATATATGTTTGTCGATGACAGCACTGGACAACTGTTAAACCCTGTAAGTATTATTAATGTTGCTTATTATTTAAAAATTGCTTGTTAACTGCCAAAATTTGAAATACTCCATATTTTTCTTAATGTATTCTATTAATCAATTTCACTCAAAATCAACAAATTACCCTAGATTAAAAACCCTAATTATGACTGGGATTTGTATGTATACAAAACTTTTTATTTTTCATTTGAAACTATATAAAAAACATTCACGTTTTTATCTTTTCAGCCTGATTATTTAGAAGGTCCATATAAATTTCAACCAGCTGAAAATGGGTATGGATCTGCCATTTACCTTAATACAAGAAAAAACATTCCACAAGATCAATTGCAAAATAGTTATGAGAGTATCTTCAATAAATATGGAGAGACATTAATGATTGTTGCTTGCCTTGAGGAAAGATGGAAAGCTTTGGCTTCACATAAACCTATCATATGTTTGTCACAACTGACTCCAGTGCATTATTGCATATTAGAGTTGATTGGGAGAGCGAGAGAAAATGTATGTATTTCAACTATTCTTTTTATGTTATAACTAGATGACCAGGTGAACTACATATACCACCTAATACTGATTTGATTGTAACTCTTCGTATGTTAATATCAGCTCCCAATTAATTTCATTGAGATTGATAATATTTTAACAAGCACTGTAAAACGACATGGGATTATTTTTACAGTCATTCAAATCTTTTGAATTTACTTTGATAGCTTTACAATATTGAGTATAGCTGATTAACACATGGAATGAATAACAGTTAATACTGAGCATGACACAACTGTCAAACGATAGAGCTGAACACCTTCTACTGAAAATAATCCACATTGGAAATTCCCATACAAATTACAAATTGTGATTTTTTTAATTTCCGTTTTTTAATACCGTATTGAGAGGAACAAAAAAAAATATTGAAATTAGTAGACTTCATTTTTAGTAATTGCGAGACAAATGCACAGCAATTGATTTTTATATGTAAATAATTAGTAAAATACCTAAATGTTTGGACATTATGGACATTATGAATATCATAAAATATATTTAATTAACTGTTTGTACTTTGCACTTTACCCGATTCAGCCATTGCCACTACTGACACATACACATTATCTGATTTCACATATTTTCACAGATAATTATTTTACTAGGGCACACAGATTCCCTCATGTTTTCAGCTTTCAGCTTTTTCATAAGGTTCTGCGACCACCTTGGTTCGCAGAGAGATTTTTGTATTTTGGATTATATCCACCAGTGAAATGCCAAGTATTGCTCTCTTGATAGCTTGGTGAATTGTAAATGAAGTTTATCAAATACTGCCCAGCTTAACTGTATTCTTTGACTCCCGCTTTATAGAAATTGTTCTTACACAGCTGCATGATTTTCCCCCAGTAAATAATTCTATTCCTAAACAAACTCAATTTTCAACAGTTACAACCATTGGATTAATAAATGAATCATGTATTATCTTGATTCTAATAGTAGAATGTAGGTTTTCTCGGCCGGTATCCATATGAGTTGTATCTTGATTCTGTGTTTCTCATATATGTCTGGAAGATCAGTTTAGACTATGCACATTTCTACAGGGACTCTACCATTATAACCATTACTGTGAAATGACAGCATGTGTGCTGTTGTGTTTCAGTAAGTAAGTAAAGCCAAGGCTCATTTCATTATCCGTTTCTAATCCCTTATCCTTAATCCTTAGCACCTGTAGCGTTATTTGTGTTATAAGCGATGGTAGCCACCTACCATCAAGTGGACCATCAGCCTATCTGATGACCTTGATATAAAAAAAAGTTATGTTTATGTTATGCCACATCCACAATAGTCTTGAAGACATCCTCCAAAATTAGGTTGTACACCTTTTCTCATTTATACATATAATAAAATTGTAAACGAGCTGTGTCTGTACAGTAAGATTAAAAAAAAATTGTACACATACTTATGGTACAGATGTCAATAAAATTTTCTGTTTGTCTGTGCGGTTATGCACGCTAATCACTGAAATGGCTTAACCGATTTAAATGCGGTTTTCACTGATGTATTGCAGTAAGCTTCCCGTAGCAACATTTAGTGTTTGTTTCATTCCAATCGGTTTACAAACATAAAAGTTACGCGCTATACCGAATACCACGCGTACGAAGTTGCGGGCTCAGCTAGTTTTTAATATATATAAAGGGCTAATCATAATAGCAGCATTAGTGTTGCTATTATAAAATGCAATA
Source organism: Bembecia ichneumoniformis (assembly GCA_910589475.2). Lineage (NCBI taxonomy): Eukaryota > Metazoa > Arthropoda > Insecta > Lepidoptera > Sesiidae > Bembecia > Bembecia ichneumoniformis. Next base: position 6,491,171 of record OU342538.1, on the reverse strand, counting down.
ACCAAAATGTCTATATCATGATTAATTTTATTTAAAACTTTTCAGGGTCAGATGACAACAGGAAAAACTAACTTAACAAAGATAGTTAAGGATCCCAAGGTTTTGTTTTATAATAGAAAACATTTGCAAAATCTGGACTTTGTTAGAGTTCAGTCTGTAACGCAAATAACAGGAGATAGAGGAACAAAGAGTCTCCTTTTAAGATTGCCAAGGTTTCATAAACCAAACATTTTATCTGGTCCCAAAAAAGGCAAAATACATGACCTAACAGAATATCTGTTAAAACAACCGGATTACCGTGCTTCAGTGAAAAATCTCATCAAAACGGGAATAGTCACTCAACAACATTGCAAGAAGCTCCAAAAGACAATTAACATGTTTCAATTTGTAAGTTCTTTTTTACAATATATTTAAAAAAAATTGAAATTTTACAATTAAAAAAAATTATATTTGAATATTGCTGAAGAGAAGCAGATACACTATCACAAGCCACGTGATATCATGACTTCACTCGCTAGTAAACATAAGCTTCCTCAGTGATTTCACTGAGGAACTCCTCATCTAATGCCAAACTGGGAAATTAATTACAAATATTCTACTTACCAAATTTGATTATGGTCTAGTGACTGATGGCAAATTAACAATTTCCTGAGTCACTACATTTTTGTGTACTGACTTTTGTGTACTACACAAAGTCATTTTATGTTTAAAAAAAAATGCTACAAATTAGACTTTCTCCATTATTAATATGTATATTTATATCATGAATTGTGAATTTAAACATAAATTGTATCAAGTTGCTATTGGTGCAAAATTTTGTAATGGACTGAAATCATACTTTAGGAAATACTTGAATCACTAGTGATAACCTTTTATAAATATGCGAAAGTTTGTGAGGATTGATTTCACGCAAGAACTACTGTGGGTCTAGCATGAGTTTATAATGACTGTACCATGGTCAAAGAAAACAAGGTCTGGCACTCCGCTTGTGTTATGTCACTGTTGAATTGCTACTTGTATTAAACAAAAAATGAAGGAAAAATATTTGCCATCACTTACGCGAAGTAATATTATTGTTATGTGCGCGGGGTGAGTTAAAATGCCGTGTAAGGCGAAACGAATGATTTATTTTCACAAACCAAAATGACTTCCAAAATCACTAAATTCTCTGATGAAACCGTCAACTTGCCAAACGTCAATGTGTCGCTGGTTTACTGTCACAGATAACTTCGCAAGAGCTCCGAAGAGTCGCATTCGAATCGCTTGTTATCGCACATTAACCAACTCGCCCGCCGACTTTCTTATTTATACCTGGCGCCAGCGCGCCGATGCATTTAGAATCTTCCAGAAAATCTAAACAAGACCTTAAACAAGCCATTGAAAGTTCAGGAATGCTATTTCCGTTGAAATGCAACTTCCGGCGCGAACGCCTTTGCCAGAACGTTCCATAGTTAGTCGTAACGTTAGTTGCTAGCAAGATCGTAAAACCTTTATAAAGAAAAATGTCAAATGTCAATGTCAAATTGAAAATTTTCATAAATGTTTTATGCTCTCGTTAGCGAGTGCGTTCAGTATAAACTCAAACTAGCTAGACCCATTGAAAGGATTTTGATAAAATTTTACCATAATGTAGTTTTTACATCAGAATAACGCATTTTTTATGTAAAGGTTGTCAACAGTCCACTTAAAGGAAGGCGGCTAACATTGCCTATTAACACAAGCAACGCCACATGTTTGGCAAGCCCTACCGATTTTAGTAGGATTATGGTTGAGGGGTTAGGAAGGGATAATGATATGGCCTCTGACATCCCTTATTCACCCAACGAAACACAAAAAAACTTCATTCATGGTCTTTTGTAAGGGAGTTGTTACTGCAGCTGGAGGGGTTTCCTCATTTATTACTGGGAAACGCAGTGTGGCGTGACACTACTAAAACAATACAGACCAGGGCCAACTTTGAATATTTAATTTCTAAATTTCGTCTAGCCAGGAATCAAACCCGCTAACCCTGTGTCAGAATCAACCCCTGAGTCAGAACACTAAGGTAATTGTCTTAACTACTCGTTCAATGGGTCGACATAAGCTATAATTTGTGATACGCAGCAAAGACAATTATTGTATTAGTAATAATTGCAAGGATTTATAACAGTATTTTATAACATAATTTATAACACTATCCAAAGATCTCGGTATCTACAGTAAAAATTGCTTTAAAATTATTTCACAGGAAGAAAGAGAGGCGCCCCCAACGGAGACTCCAAAGAAACCTAAGAAACACTTCACCAGCATAAAAGAGAAAGTTATAGTTCTAAATTTAGATAGCGGCGAATCATCGCAGTCTGATGACGAAGGCAATGAAGAATCCGCTGAATGTCAATACAAAGTTGGTGTCAACATACTGCGACAAGCGTATGAAAGATTTATGGATGCCGGTCTTGAGGGGGTAACGCAAAATGAATTGGCCCAGATGTTGGGAATAGAATTCTACCTCTGTAGAACTGTTTGCAGGATTTTCATGTCTAAGAATCTGATAAGGGAGTTTTTCGTGGCCAAAGGCAAACAAAGGACAAAAAGGTTAAATTGTTTTTTTTTGTTTATTTAAAAAAAATCATAACTGCCAAAAAGGATAATCATTGAATGTTTGACATTCTCTCTAAAAGAAATAAACAGTGTTGTTGATAATAGTTTTCACTAATAAATAGCCGTTTTTCGTTTTCCTAAAATACTATAATTTTAAACAAAATTAACAAAATTAACTATAGTTATAATTCGTCGTAATTTATAAACAATATAGGTCAAAATTCTATTTGAACTATAAAAGGTTTTTCAAGAACACATGCATGTACTTTCATCTTTTTTATTAATTAAATTTTTATTTGAGACTAGCGACCCGCCTCCGGCTTCGCCTGGGGTGCAATTTTTATATATATAGAACATTGCCCGTTTATCCCTCTTTCCATTAGTGAAAACCGAATTAAAATCGGTCTACCCGTTCACGCGTGATACCGTGACCAAGGGAAATGGGGATTCATTTTTTTATATAGAGTATTTTTATATACTCATGGATGTATTTAGCGGAACAAAAAAGGACCAAATTAATATGAAAACACATTAATATTTGTACAATAAAAGCTTTTAAAATTTATTGAATCGAATCAATGAATTAAATTACCGTTTTTGAACATTAACAAATTATAACGAAAAAAAAAACCCAAAGTAGAGGCAGTAAGGTTAGTGTCTTAATTATGAAGACTTTTGGCCCAACATAATGAAAATTGTATATTGTATTTTTTTTTCAAAATGGGTGACATAATCAGTATTTAGTGTTCCTCCTCTTGCTGTCAAAACTACTTGCATCCATCTGGGTGTACTTTTTATTAAATTGTTAATGAAACTTTGTGGTCTTAGTTTCCATTCTTTGATCTTTTCTTCGATTTCTTTGTTTAATTTGTTTTTCCAGTTTATCTCAAACATGTTCTATTGCATTTAGATCTGGCGAGCATGCTGGCCACACCAATACCTGGATTCCTACTTAAGTAAACTACCACCGCTGTGTGAAGTCGAGCATTATAATGCATTAAAAGAAATATATCCTCAATGAATGGAGCAAAAGGCAATCTGCTCTAAAAAATGTCTGTTACGTATCTTGCCGCAGTCAGGGACCCGTTTTCTACGATGTGTAGCTCCGTACGTGCTCCTAAACAAATACCGCCCCATACCATTACTGAACCTTCACCATAAAGCTCTCTCCCAACAATGTTACACTGAGCCTGGGTGGTCTCCACACTTTGGCCCTTCCATCATTTGGCTTAAGACAGAATCTGGACCCATTGGTAAGCGTCATCATCCCAATTTAGGAGTGAATGAGCAAAGATGGACCGAGCTACTCGATGATCTGCGGTGAGCATGGGCCTCTGGCGGGCAAGAACGCACCTGCCTTAAGTCTTCTTGTAAACGTTTTGGTGCTAATTGTAACTTGCTGAACTTTCTGTATCTTCTTTCGTACCTCAGAAAAAGTAGAAGTATAGTTTCTGAGAATACTGCTTACAATAAATCTGTTGTTACTCTTTTGCGACCTTGTTCTTTACGTCTGGTATACTCTCCAGTCTGCCGGTATCTTTAGATTTGGATACTCGTAATATTTGAGCCACTTCATTGTAAGTGTAACCATTTTCAATTAAAGTTACAGCTTTGGACCGCTGAGCAATGCTGAGAACCGGCATTATTACCTAAACTTATCAAATGAAGTTCATTCCACACAATGATGACAATTTTTTGTCAAAAAAGCAAAAATAGTGTTAAATTTGTTAAAAACAACAAAAAACCCCAACTAAGTATCCAAGAAATTAACAAATATATAGCAAATAAAAAAAATAAAAAAGTCGTAAGTGAAATTCTATTCAAATTCTTCTTTTCTCAAATTACATAATACTGGTATAGATGGCCAGTACGAAATAAGAAAATATTTTATGTTATTCTACTCTAAATAAGTCCATGAGTGTATTAAGATTGGTAAGCAGGCTGACGATCCCCTTGATGGTAGATGACTACCCCCATCTATTATCACAAGCAACGCTATAGCGTTACGAATGGGCTGCCGACCTTAATGTTGTAAATAATAGGGTATAATAATAATCTTTATTTTCAAAACCAGGGGTCCATATTTAATTGTTAGTACAAGTTTAACTCATTCTATATTAGTACATATCAAAGAGTACAAAAAATATTTGTGTGACTTGATACTTAACATGTGTGCCAACCCAGCGCCTCAATAGAGGACAGTCCAACCTATTAGACAACGCTACCTGTAAGCCGTTTTGAGTGCTGGCTTGTACACAGCTCAACAAGGAGGCGCAATGCTTCCTGATGATGGCATGAAATCCGTCCACATCCACCTTTACAAACATACTCTAAATACTAATATTTATTAAATGTTTAATAATTAAAGAATGGGCTCTGGTATCCGTTACTCACTCATCGAAAGAACGGCACACGTGCTTATATTTTATGGTGATACTTCTGATTCTATAAGGAGGTGGTTACTGCCATCAGACGTGCCCATTTTATGACTGTGCCCTTGCTATTACTAACTGTCTCAGTTGTTATTTAAATCTCGAGTACTCGGAAGATCTCAGCAGTGTACTCTTACTATTTCTAACGAATGTCTTAATTTCTTATACTACTAGTATTAAGCATTTATTGATTGTTTTTAATGTGTAAAACTTCTACGAACTGAGAAAATAAATTCAATAAACTACATAGAATTTGAAACTCTTAAATCTAGATTCTTTTCAATTTATCTCTTCCTTTTTTGTAACAAGTTTTGCGACTTATTTTGCACCAGCATAGCGGGAGTCTACCTGTTTACTAAGATGTTATGTTTTTCTTCCTATTAGTGCAACCATACATTATTTCTTCCACACATAAAGACGTTATGGCTCCAAGCGGTTGCATTAAGTAATATACCTTTTATAATTTTCAGATACATTGCGGCTACTGCTAAAGGAGAAACGGACGCGAATTATGAAAGAGAAAGGCTAAAATTTTTGGAATACTTAAATGAAAGTCAAAGAGAAAGATATGAAGCACTCTCCTCACCGAATACATCAACAATGCATGAAGACAATGAAGTACCTAGAAAAAGAATAAGGCTCGATAGAGATGGTAACAATTATTTTAATGAAAACAGAAATAGTATTGAAGATAACCTCGAGGAAATTAACATTATAGAGGGACTAGAAAAGTTTCATGACGAATCCTTCGCCACTCCCAAAAAGAAACCAACATTAAGACAACTCAAATTTGCAAATGGTATTATCAAAGTAACTAGAGAGAAGATTTCTGTCGCGGGATATCAAACTTTAAGCACTTTAGTATCAAAGGAGATTAATGAACCACCATTAGACACTAAGCCCTTAAAACTGGCCATTCAGAAGTTAATCACTGATAAACAATTAAAAATGTTTAAGCTTAAATGGCCTGGAAACTCAAAGAAGTACACTGCATTAATATGTGCTCCACACGTAAAAGCCACGGATCAAATGATTAAAGCTAAATATAATGAAATAACGATGACAGCTATAAGCAACAAGAAGTTGGTTCTAACGGACACTAAACCAAATATTACACGACCATTATCGCTACATGCATATCCACGTTATATGAAAATACAAAAACTGCACGAAGTACTCACCCAGATTATTTTATTTGGGAACGAAAAAAGTGACAATGATTTGCCGCCCGGCTTCGGTTGTCTGTTGGACATTATTCCACACTTAACGGTTGGGTTTGCTGTGGGGAACATTAGCAATACATCGTCGAGAGATATATCCAATCTAAAAATGAAGGATAGCTTGTTAAATGTGAAACTTTCTGATGCGCCACACCACGTTTATAATACATTGTTGCAATCGAAAAGCTTGCAAAGTTCACTGCGTTCAAACCTAAAAGTTTTAGCGATGTTTGGTCTCATTCAGTTAGTTGGAAAACCAAGTCAACCACTACAAACTGCCGACACAAGAAAATTTGCGTTAAGCTACATGTTTTACGTCAATCGTAATGCTAAAATTATTAATACAACTGGCTTGTGGCCCCGAGAAGGTGTTGACTTGAAAAGTTTAGAACAAACCTTTGAGTTTAAAACATTTGAGGATGTGGAAAGTTATTGGAATGCCGTGTTCAATATAAGTATAACAACAAAGGTACTTACTAAGAAGAGAGTCCTAAAGAAACTTACGCCACCAGAGCGTCTTGAAACAGAAGTGGAACAAAACGATAACGGACAAATGTTAGGCGACGGAAAGGGGCCGTGCGGTTTTGACGCGTGTTTCTTTATGGAAATTGAAAGATTGTGGAACGTCTTTTCCACCAATTTAACAAAAGTTAAGCAACCAGTTGTGAAACGTGAAATTATACCTAGATTTAGAATTCCTAAGAAACAAAAGAAAGCACCGAAGATTAAAAAGGTACAGCTGTGGAATGCAACTGAAGTTCCAAAAAAAAGGAAGTGCAAAAGGTTGTCAGATACGTCTGTTAAGTGGACCCCGTTTGAAGATAATATTCTTATGATGTGTAAGGCGGCTATAACTGTGCTATGTCCAGTTTCACAGGCAGGTTCATTGCAAATTAGGAATTCTATCGCTAAAGATATACTCAGTATGTACGATCCCAATAAAACTGCTAGCATATGTCACAAGAGAGCGACACACCTAGAGTCCGATGTGTCAATGACGTATGAAACTAAACGTATCATAAATGAACTGAGACGTCGTCATCACTTAATACAAAAGTATGAAGGACTTCTGAAAAAGTATAGAATACGCAATTCGTCTAAAATTAATAAATTGGTCAACGAAACTCGATTGCCCATGTTTGAAGTGGTTTGGATTATATCGCAAATCATGAAGAGTAAGGTTTTCAATCAGAATGTACCCTGTGTGGCAATGAGTTACCAAGATTTCCACGAAAATTTTCTAATAGCGCCTACGTCTGCTAATAAACCGTACAACATATATCAGTCGGCCAGTGAAGGGGATCCCAAAAGGGAAACCATCAGGGAAGGCATTCTACTGTCCACAATGCTACACTATGCCGATACATTAAGTCCAGAGGCCAGTTACAAAATCTACTACGCATTCAAGACGTATCCGGAAATGATGATGCGTGGGGCTGTAGACCAATTGCGAAAAAGTGGAGCTATCTCCGCTAAAGAGAAAGTATTGAATAGTCACATGCATAAGTTTACATTGAAAGACATAATGATCAGGTGTTCTTATAAACTATCTGCCTGTTATCGAAGGAAATGGTCGGTGAGGCTCAATTCAGAGTTCAGTTATAACCTGAGTCACGTTTTGGAAAGTGATATTCCTGAAAATAATGTGAAAGGAAGTTCGGAGATTAACTGTTTACTTTGCGAGTTACACTCGTGTGATGCATTAGAAATAGTATCTGTGACTGTTCCAGTGATATCTGGAACAACAGGCTCATTAGCGCAGGAGGAACAGTTGAATGTGATTGACATAGAAAACAAATACAAGTTGAAATCCGGCTTATTAGGTTGGAAGAATAAATGTGGCCTAGAGAAACTATCGGATCTATACAAAGACCTAGATGTAAAGATTGATGATCTTAGTTGTATTTTCAGGTATGTGGTTAATTAAGAACTATGAAACTAGACTTGTATTATTATGTACAATAGATTTGGGGCGAAACTAAGTGCTCAGACCAGGTCCTTCCTTTTCCACAGTTGATTTTGTCAGAATTCGATCTCAAAATTGTTGTATTAATCACTTTGCACATACCTAAAAATGACTAGTATCTGCAAGTCTCGAGGTTGAGTCTCCATAGAGTATTTCACATACATTTGCAATGCGAATCGCTACCTATCTATTTATCTATCTATCTACCCTAAATATCTATTTAGGGTATTTTTAGATTAAAATAAACTACTTAAAACTGAGTTCAGAATAAAATATTTTTAGGTAAATTGTGGTTAACATGTACTATGCTCCTTGCTACGAGTATATAGTGTTCTGTGGTATTATGTACTTTGTACTTATATAATTTTTGTACCTTGTTTGTCACATTAAATTGTCATTTACTCAAGGAAAGGAAGATGTCACATGACAGTGTCGACAGAATGACAGGTAGAATGGTTTACATAGGACTTAACACAGAACACTATAAATCTACCTACTCACAAGGAGATGGGTAGTCAATTGTGTTTCTTTTAAAATCGATATTTATTTCCAGACTTAGATAGACCATTAGTATAATTTGAAAAACCTTGGAAAATTTAGTTATTTCTCTTTATAATGATGACATTCAAAGACTCTTCAAAATTCTTTGAACAAATGTTTTGCCATTGTTTCTTAAATATCAAATTAAATATTTGGATAAATTATGGTGTATTCTTAACAATTTAAAGATCGAGCCTTGTTGGAAAAAAAAAAATTCAAGTAGATTTTTTTTTAATTTGCCATTTGTTAATTCACTATTATTTTTCAAACTTTGGTTTACATTGAAAACGGCATAATTGTTTAAATGATAGTTCTATAATTTTTTTGCTTAATAAGGTTACATCATAAAGTTTTTAAAATTCAATTTTATGTGTTCTTTATTCATTTATATATTTAAATATATTTCCATTTTTAGAAATGCCGTGACAGATTCCCAGAAGAAAAGTTCGATTTCAATACACACACTTTTTTGTTTATTATAATTTTTTTAGGGTAACAAAAAATGAATTACTAAGAAAATGTTAATTTTCTTTCGACTTATGTTGTCCTATTGCCGTTTTCGCATCTAAAAACGCATTAAACGACGTTGAGATTTTTTTTTTACATCATTTTGTTTATATACAAATTGAACTACATACCTAGTTTCATATATATTTTTTGCCGTTTTGTTTTCTTGATAAAATAATGATTTTTAAGAAAGAAGTTAGAATTTTAGTTAGAATTCAATTCAATTTTTGTGTTCTTTATTCATTTATTTATGTATTTAAATATATATCTATTTCCATTTTTAGAAATGCCGTGACAGAATTCCCAGAAGAAAAGTTCGATTTCAATGACGAATTGATAACGTATTTGAAAGGAAAACGGGAATGTGGTAGCACATTTGATGAGATTCAAGTCGGTATCATAATTCACACAGATATATTTTAGTAATAGTGCATTAAGATAACATTCTCTTTCGAGTGGCAATATCGATGGTCACGTAAGTGACACTGGGCTACAACACGTTTAAAGTCTGTTCATTCTTACTTGAGAGAAAAGGTAAACAAACCTTACACGATCACATTTCACGTTATTACGGAAGAATCGCACAATGCAAGTTATCACAATAAACCGTAGTTACTGGTTCAAACATTAAAGCATTGATTTTGTCTAAAAACCGCTTTAAATTCACTTTAAAAATACAATTATTTATCAAATATCGGAATTTCTGACTATTGACAACATGTCAGAGATACATTTTATGTAGGGATGGGACTAAGTGTACGAAAGAACGATTGGGAACGGTTGTGATATTCTACTCTATGTTATCGGTGTGCAAATAAACTCTTGTGGTTTCATATGACAATACTTGACATTAATCATTCGTCTTGACGCATAATAGGGTTATGTACGAGTGCTCACTTACGTTTTTTTGCTATTTGTACTGGTTTATTTATCTTATACTTATATATCTTACTATATATATCTTTTCCTGACTATATTTATCTTATCTGGACTGGTTTATTTATCTTATACTGACGACCTTTTAGCTACTCTTCTAGGACATTGATTTTGCACACATTTTTAATTTACCGATTTTTAAAAGTTACGCCTTTTTATTTATTTTCATCATTATTTTAGTACTATGTATTTAATTAAAAAAATAACTATTCAATATGAACGATATATCGTATCCAGAACAAGACTAAAATTCGAAGAAAGAGCCCGTTGTTCACTGTGAACTAACAAAAGGAACTTAATAAAAATTTGAGTGATTTTAAAATGGCGTTGTGATATATGTTACTACAAATTAAATAGATTACACCTTCCTCAATAGCATATAAAACACAATTAGTATGTTTTAATTAATTTCTATCATTCACCGAATTAAGTTCATTCTTGTTCATATTTGTTTACCTTTTTTATCAAGTAAGAATGAACAGACTTTAGTTGCGAGGTGATTTTTAGGGTTCCGTACGTCCGAATAAAAAACGGTACCCTTAGTGTGCGGGTACGAAACTTGCGACGGCCGGAGCGACGGCGGGGCGGGGCGGTGCGAAGAGATAGCGGTGTCTTGCGTGTGTACGAAACAAACTTCCGCGCAGTCGCGCTCACGTAGTGTTGTGATAAACATGAATTTACGTCGAAGAGAACTATTGGAGCCCAGTCTCCTAATGAGAGAATTTTTATTACCTAGAGATGATGTTCATGCAATAAATCAACGAAGACGCAGTTTGGGAGAAAAATTTAAAGAGTATTTTGTAAATAACAATTTATAACATGAAAATTACACTACCTTCAACATTCTCGAAATGGCGTTTTATTTCTTCCCAACACTGTCTTATAACTATTTTGTTTTTATGGTGTACGTTTTTACTGTCCCATATAGCCGGTTTTGATAAAATAAAAGATCAATTTCCATATTATTACTGTGATAAAAATGCAACACTATTGTACCCGCGCGAGCGGCGAAATCAAACTAGTTTGTTCCCGTCGCTCCGCGCCGCCCGCCGCCCGTGCATCGCTCGATCGCGCCGCTCCGCCGTCGCCCGTTTCGTACACAGCGCTTAATGTTTTTAGCATTTGATTACATCGCCGTCGCGTCGCCCCGCCGTCGCTCCGGCCGTCGCAAGTTTCGTACCCGCGGCCTTATAGGATCACTCGTGTGTCCATCTGTCCGACCATCCCCCCCCCCCCCCGAAACTACTGAACCTAAAAGTTTGAAAAAAATACAGAAATTAGTTTTCTACTTATAGATTATAGAAAAACCTATAAGAAGTCCATGATAATGTTACAATAACATGGTAAATCACTCAATATCGTACGGCACCCTGTTCACGCGAGTTCACCTCGCACTGCGTTTTTTTTTTCTTTTTCATTCTTATGCATTGCAATAAGTTCGTATTTTCACCTGCGAATGTCGTATAACAACCGTGTACTGATAAATACAAACGAATGTTATTATTTTAATACTAAATATTTAGCGTATATTTTCGTGTTGCCGCTGAAACTTAGTCAACGCGCAGCCCAAACTACTGAAAGTCTAGAAAGCTGAAATGCTTTTTTTTTGTTTTGTTATTAATTTGGCATCATTCGTTTGCATAGAATTGGCCAGTGCCTTATTCTAAAAGAAGTTAAGGTAATACATCTGTCATTTTCAGTCTAACTTTTCCAGTCTGCAACAATGGACTGACAAGTAGATTCAAATGAAAGCAAAGACAATCCTTGGAACTTTTTCTATAGTCTTCTATTTCTTCTGTAATTGTTGGAATGTCAAGATAATCAATGAGTGAATCTCACTCATCCACTGAATGTGGCTGTGGCTGAGAGCTGAAATGTGGAACATACTTTTATTTTATAACGTAAGCATCTACTAACGAAGGATTTTTGAAAATTTCAACTCCGTGAGAAGCCGGGGGCTGGTCGATAATAACTTTATGAAGATGTAGGAAGTAATCTGTGATGTTTCTGTATTTTAGGATAGACATAAGAGCCTTTACATTTTTACCGCGGATATAACTTGTGTAATAATGAAATGGTAACCTTGTAGTGACGTAGCCTTATGTCACTTGTGAATAAGAAAACCTTGTTTTATTGGATCATGATTTGAGTTTTTCCAAATACCATAAAGCCTTAATATCTATTCTATGTTTTCAGGTGGAAACTGGTTCTGATACGAAAACTTTAATCGATAAACTAACAAATTTAGAAACGAAACTCATAATAAAACGTGTCGGATTCTATCAAAATCTAATCATACTGACGGAATATGTGCAACCGTGGGTGATTACTTTAAATCACAGATCCATTATACCAGAACCCTGGTTGACTTTACAGGGCGGAGTTCATATGGATATATTTATGAAGTGGACTAGTGTTGTGATGAACAAAATATTTGAAAATCCTGGTTGCTCACTGAGATATTTGGCTGATTCCTGTGAATATCTTACGGCGAGAGGTGCTCAGGCCATATGTGTTTATTTAAACCAGATTGAATGCATAACTCTTCATACTGTGGCCATTAAAACACCAGACTTGTTCACTGATGATGATATAGAACCGGAAATATCTGACTTCAATCCGTTCGCATCTCCAAGTAATATTATCGCCATTCCCGTTAAAGATTGCCTCACTAGGTTTTCGTATGTAAGAAAAAGAAATTACAGAAAAATAAAGTGCGAGTAAAATCAATAGGTACCTAGAGATCTTATTGTAAATTTTACACTCCTATATCAGGAAGGATAAGTCATACTTAGTGCAAGTTCCCGCAACTTCGTCCGCGTCCCTTTTTCTTAAGTCGCGTGGTGGTAACCCCCATGCCTCAAGCTCCCACCCCACCCCTTCCAACCCTCATAGTTTCTGACAACCCGGGTTTTTTTTACCGATTACAATCTTCAAGATTTGGGATTTTTTTGGTGCTCATTAGGTAACCTCCTCTACGTCTGGCTATAACGGGGAATCCCCCAGCACTCCTTCTGGGAGAATAATTGTGTCAATGATGTGAAAGTGGTATTTCAGCTTTGTAATTTGTAATTGTATGTAAAAGATACTACATGAGTAAGGAAAAGGAAATTCACCTAAAAACAGTGTTGTATATCACCTACTTAATTATAAGAATATAAATTGTTGCGTAAGAAAAACATACTCTCCAAATAAAAGTATCTTGTTTATTTTTAACTTATTTTAATTCCTTTTTGCTAAGTTTAAGGCAGGTGTTGGTCCACAATGGGTCTGGATCATAGGTTCCCAAGCTTTTATGGACTACCGCCTCCTTTACAAGAAAAAAAAAAATACGTAATAGTTAATTTAACCCCAGTCGAAAATTAACCATCTTCAAGAAAATAGGTTTATTAAAAAAATCTTTTTTTCTAGTAAGTGATTTGAATGCTTTTCAAACAAGTTCCATATATTTTGTAGATGGTTATCAAAATGTGTCCACAAATTTAGTTAATACAGTTCTCTCCAAAACGCTCCGCCATTTTGTATATTATGGTTACTGGACGTGCCAATTATTGCAGTTTTGTTTTATTATTCTACCTTGTTAGATAGCTGAGGACGCAAGGAAGTTAAATGTTTTTTTCGATGATAATCACATTTGTGTGAAGGTAAAAAGATAATTTAGTATGTGAACGCATCGAAAAAGATGAAAACAAAATACAAATATGGAATAAATTTTAATTTATTTAGTTAGCTATTAAATAGTGCCTATAAACAATTTCCGGTTAATAGGTTACTAGTTGTTTTTTTTAAAGTCTTCCATTATCAATAATTTGGATAATCAATTTTTTTTTTATACTCGGTTTTCTCAAAAAAGTTAATTACCCCAATCATTTAAGACTTAAAGTCTTAAATGACTGGGGTAAAATTAGTCCAATATAGTCATTGTTTCGTCTCCCGCAAGGAATATGAGCAATTTCGGGGTCACCTGTATAGTAAGCGGTAGATATCGGAGAGCGGTAGATCTCTGGAACTGAAATAAATATTATAAATGGTCAATAGTACTTTACTTTGCAGTAAAGTACTATAGTACAATAGTCAATTTACTTTGCAGAAACGTAACAAGAAGCGTCGCGTGTCGTTACACTGAAGCGTCACACAAAATTCGACCTTGAAGTTTTACTATCGCGCACAAAGAAGTTTCACTTAAAAAATGAGTTTTCAAAATTAATGAAGATGGCCAATAATGCAACATGCCGCACCCTTTATTTTATGCGTTAAAATCTCTCCAAGAGTCAATACTTTAACGCGGTGAACCCGTAACAATACAATATCCACACCACACTTACTTACTTTAGTTCAGATTTTCTGAAATCTCTATATATAAAAATGAATCCCCATTTCCCTTGGTCACGGCATCACGCGTGAACGGGTAGACCGATTTTAATTCGGTGTTCACTAATGGAAAAAGGGATAAACGGGGAATGTTCATATACTTATATAAAAATTGCACGCCGGGGGAGGGTCGCTAGTAGTTGATAAATGAAACATAGGTACCTAAAGAGATTTTTTTGTTACTAATCTACTCCTATTAGGTAAACTGTTATCAGGTAAACTGGTAGGCAAATGTTATTTATTAAAACATAATAATATTACTTTTGAGTTACTTACAGTTTTTTAGCTGGTCACCGGCCCCGTTTACAACACAAATGTATATGAATCATGGCTATTTAGTGTAGGTACAGCCATTTATTTCTGGCCGTACTTTGTGTTTAGCAACTTATTAATTTCGAATAAATGAGACGCAAACGGTAATACCTATCATTCCATCCAAAGAATGTAACTATTCTCTAGTGAGAGATTTCATCCGTTTCTTTATATGAGAGTTACATTACAATAAGTTTATGTTATGCCTATATGTATTTTATGTAGGTATAGGATTAATATGAAATACTAATAATAAATCACAAAATCTTCTAAAAGACAAAATGTTGATGTTTTATCCATTAGTGAAATAAATATCTACTTGATTTTTTTTGTGTTGTTCTAAAGAGTCTAATTGGAATGCTGAAAATTTAGATGCTGGTTTTACAATAATAAATCATTATATTCATAGATCCTTTGGTTCGAACCCAAGGTAATAGAGTACTTATTTTAAAAATCAAATTAATTTGAGGTACCATCAATCTGCCATCGATAAATAATTTTCGTTCTAATATTTGGCTTTCAAAAAGAAAAAAAGGTTCTAAAATGTTTATATTCCACCCAGGCAAATGAGTGCAGGCAGTGCAACAATTAAATGTTGGCTGATGCATGCCAATACCGACGTTCGCTTTTATGAAAAAAAAAAATTTAAAAACCATTTTATAGAATTATTATTACATATTCAATTCAATGTACTTCATTAAACAACCAAACTATTTTAGCATAAACAATTTTTTAAGGCTGAAAATGTTGAATCCATGCCATAAATGTTACACGAGTAAAAAAAAACGAACGAACAGAATAGGGCAAGTCAAGTCAGTCAACCTAAAATTCGCCATTTTTGCTTTTAGTGAAGGAACAGGGTGAATTTTTATTTGTCAGGCTGGAGGAAGAAAATTTTTATCAGAAAAGTGTGTCCCAATTGTTTTTTCGTAGTTGTGACTGTTATGTGAAAAAGTACTTAGTATAATAGTGTGGTTTTATTTAATACTAACATTTGTATGTAGTTCTACATCTTCCATTCTAAGATTGCTCGTTGGTGTGTCGCTTTACCTAATTCGATGGCTACGATGTCGAAGTGGTAATCTAACGTGTCGCTTTGACATTCTCCGTTCGTTCGGGACAGTAAAGAGAAAGCGAGGCGACTCTGTTAGAAATGAGCAGGCCTCAAGGTGGACGCATACAAGTCCCGGATGACCTTAGAGAAATACTCCTAGAATTCACCATAAGTTACCTGTTGGAGCAGCCCGGAGATGTAATAAATTATGCGGTTGAGTTTTTCACAAGATTACAGAACAATAGAACCACTACCATAGTGAGGGGTCCACCCGCCGGAACGCCCGATGAGTCTATAATTTCAGACGAAGAAGGTACTATATTCAGTTTCTTATCAAAGTGTCGTCCATACCGTGTTCATGGTCTTTTAGCTATGATTCTTGTAGGACGCCTAGTTGTAGCACTATAATTTCCATTTGAATGAATACCTATATTGATACCATGTATTTAATATCCACAGCAAGCAATATGTTTCAAAAAAAGTCTATAATAACCAGAATCAGTTCATATCTTGTAGGATTCTTATTTGTGTTGAATATCTTTATATGAAAATGTTAGTGACCCAATTTTTTTTAATAAATGATCTCACCCAAACCACATGTTTATACATGACTAGTAATCAGCATCTATAAAAAAAAATTAACTGACACCTTTGATATATCACAAAACTTTTGATGTCTGCCCATAACTTTTATCTTGGTATTCTGATACCAAGATGACATTAATGGATTTTATCCATTTAATTAAACTGGTACATATGCCTAAAGTAAACGATTTACTAAAATCATAGTATATTATGTGTAATAATATCTTATAATGGCAGTTTTACAATGAGAACATCCATGAATAGGAACCATGACCACTTACTTTGCTTGAGAAAAAAAAACATTTATAAATACTCTTATTAATAGCTAAGAGGTGTTATCACTACTGTTCAGTATTTGGCACTGTGCCATTTCAGTTTCAAAATATAGTTTTATTTACGATTAATACATAATTTTAGAAAATATTGTCCACTGTTGCCAAGTAATAAATAAAAGTTGTCCTAAATGTGCAAGTTTTACTTATTAATGGAATAACGAACAAAGACCAGTACAGATGTGGTTATCATATATATTAATATGTTAAATTATAGATATATTATAATAGCAATGTACCACAGTAAGATGTTAAAATATATATTTGCCTTCAGAACATTATAACTGTCCTACTAAGTTCACATTGTTATATATTGCCATATATTACTATATATTTATATATTATAATAAATAGCTATATATTATTATAAGCTATAAATATATAATATGTATTTAAAACATTAGTTGGGTTTGAAATTTCACTGTTCACATTACTGCAAATGCATTGAATAAATTTGACATGAGATTGAATTAAATAGGACTTTGTATATATTTATGTATATATTTTTTGTGTTTACAATATTGTAACTCGCTTCTTGGAAACACACTAACATATGCAAGTTGTAAGTAAAACAATTTGGTGCAAACATAAATTTCCAATGTTTAACGCTCTCATCACACTTGTATGTTTGTTTTTTAACGCTTTTGAAGTTGTGGCCTCGATGAGATTGGCTTATATTTTCCACACATTTGTGGCTTCCACAAAACACAACCAGATGTTAACCTCATTTAAACTCACATATCATAAAACTAGCTGTAACCATGTAGTTGACAGGTTAACATAATACAATGGTAGTGCCTAGTGCAGGTGTTAACAAGACCTTGAATTGTTTGAGCAAGAAATAAATATTCTCATTATTATTCTATTTATCCATAACTGGTTACAAGATAAATATACACTGTGTTACACTGATTTTCTTTAATCATACAATTTTAAAATGTCACCCTTTTGTACTTTACAATGAAATTAAGTATCTTAGCAATTATTTCTTGACCTTGTATTAAAGTGGGCAAACAAGATCCATCCCATAACTATCCATCTTTTCTATTCAGTACTATGATGGATAAGTTGAAGCTGCTATAGCCGTAGCAGGCGCGCCCAATAAATATGTGACAAAACAGAATATATATTTTCTTTGGATAGTTTAAGCCTCTAACTAAAGCAAGACAATGCAAACACTGTAACCAAAGTTTTATGGGTTCATAAATTTTTTTTAATAAAATGAATAGTTTAACACATTTTTACTAGTATTAAATATTTTATCTTAATAAAAAGCATCATAAAAATGCATAAAAAGTTGTCAAGATCGCTTCCCTGTACCATGAATTGAGGATAGGACAGAGATACATAATCACTGGATGTTGTAAATCTCTATATGGGTCGAGTTTGTTGACATTGTTTGCGTTGTACCAATGGCTTTACTTAAGTTGAATACTTTTTTGATTTTGTCACATGACCCAGATGAGGATAAAATAAGTCACTTCAATATCCCATGTACTATACAAGTTTTAGTTACATCTTTTACCAGCAGCCAATTGTACGGAAGATCAAGAAATATGTGATAAAATCTGTCAAATTTTTATATTTGTGAATATAGTTGATTGCTCTTGTAATGTGATTTAAGTATCTTGGCTTATATTAGGTACAAGTAGTAAGATAATAATAAAATCCAAACCGTTAAGAAGTCTAACACCAGTTAGTGTTAATTGTTAGTGTTGAAACTTAAAATTGAACCAAGCTGAATAAACTTGAATAAATCAAAGTTGTGCTAAAATTTTGAAAAGTCCTGTCATATTTTATAATATCTTTGGTGGCCATGCCGCTTCTATATGTCATGGCTTACTTGTTTATTAATCACTCTTGTTACACTAAGTATGTAATTTGAAAACATTCATACATTAAATTGTTAAAACAAATAATGCATATTAATAACAGTTATAGTGAAATTTTTGAAGGTAAAAGATTCAGAGAAATTTAATTAATCTTAATTTAATCTTTCCAGGTTTTTTTTGGTTTGTCCTGATGAATGATTGCTTTTAGGTTATACTGTGAAGAATTATTAAATAGCTTATGTTCTCTAGAAGTCAAGCTATCTGTGTTAGAAAAGTTCATCAAACCTGGTTGTTAGTTAGCGTTGATAACGAACTAACGTCAACATAAATATAGACAGTCACATTTTACCTAAAAAAATGTGATCAATTTTATGATCTCGTTAAAGCTAAATCGTAAACTAAATCTACGAGAAAAATACGTATCTATCGTATCTACTCTATGTAGGTATGTATGTAACTACATTACATAGGTACTGAGATCACAACATTGTGACGTATAAAGCAACTGTCCATGCCACCGGACGCGAAGTAATGATACATAATTGCACGACACATTGCATTCCTGTCCTGTTATTTATTTCACCGTTATAGAAAGAGATGATCTGTGATTATTTTATTGGTAATATTTATAGAGATGTACTGTAACCAAAAGGGATAAGCAACCAATGATCGAATTTAAATATAGACCGTGTTTATACTACTGATGCGTGGACGTGACCTTTATCGAGAGATTCGTTCGTGCGATAGTTCACGTGCACACTTCGCATACCCGTCACATTATCCCAATCTGTAGCAATATTATCTACTACTTCGGCATTTGTACTGTCCACCATTTACCGCCATTCATGAACTTAATCTCGTTTGCGGGTTTATTACATAAGATCTTTCGTTATATTGCATATTATAAACACTGTACACAACTGAAAACACAGCATACAACTCATATGATTGTATTGATGGGTAAAAATGTCGGTGTTCAGAGCCGCCAGTGGCGCGCTTCCACAATCGGCGCAAGTCCGTATTCGCGGAGACGTACGACCCCGAGGAAGATGACTCCGACGAGGGTGCTCCGGTCGTGTTCCCGAAGTCTGACGCTCAGCGAGCCCGATTAGCGGAAGCTGTGCGCGGCATTCTGCTATTCCGTTCGCTAGATGCTCAACAAATGCAACAGGTCAGTTAAATTCAGTGCAACAGGTCGGCCTATTTTTGAATTAAGGGTAAAAAATTACATATTTTTTGATTTAAATCAGATGAAATTATATTTTGTAGTTTAATAAACATCAGTGATGATTTTACGGTTAAAAACACGATATTTACAACATCAACCGATCGTAAAATATTAAAAAAAAATATAGTTATCACACCCTTTACTCGCAAAGAAATGTCAAAAAATTAGTAATGATAGTAATGATGTTTAGAAGAATATTATATTATGCCTTTGTTTGATACGTAAAGCCGAACACAATTATTTTTCTCTATAATGGCGTAGTCGTCATACAAGTCTCATCAAAAATTAGCTACTGTAAATTTATTTTAGAGTAGACTTTTCATTAAAAGCGGTTCAATTTTCCCTGTAACTCGATTCACGCCAGAATTGAACCGGTTTTCGATTGGGTAACATTTTCAATGATACTGCTGTTATTTCACAAAGGTCTACTGAGTGCGTAGTCACTGCCGCTAGAAGGGCTGAACAGTTTATTGTTTACATGTTTTGTATTACAGTTTATGTATTTGTTTAAACCGGAAAACAGTTTTCTGACTGTATCCTGTCACTTGAGAACCAGCAAGCCTAAATAACGTTATTTTTTCAGAAGAATTCACCTCACTTGACTTAGATTTCACTAAGTGATAAATTTGTGGATATTAAGGGAGTATCTATATTTACTTGGTTCAATTCAGCTTTTGTCAAAAGAAAAAAACCGGTTTTGTATGGAGACGCGTACGGGTTTGTATGGACATTCACCTTGAGCTGAATAAATGTAATTACTCCCTTAATCGAATCTCTGTTGAGCCTGCACTTATGAGTGAGATTCTATTTGCTTTTCGATTCATGTGTGGATAGAATTAATGTGGGATCATGATATCGATCACTATGGGTCCTAATGATTGGCAATCTTGAACTTAAAAGCTGAATTGAACTGAATAAAAAAGTGTCGAGAGGCGGATAAGGTAGCAATGCAATATAGAGCTGGTTTGCTGCGCAGAAGGGTACGTAGTTCATTGTTTATGTATTGGATTGGTTCTATTGTTCGCCTTGAAATGTGCGCACGGCGTCGTGTCTCGGTGTGAGCCTACCCTAAGAGTGACAGTAGAAAAAGCGTTAATTGTACTGGCAAAAGTTATCTAAGGCATTGGTTTGATTTGACACAGGTGTTGGACGCGATGTTTGAAAAGCGCGCGGAGCCAGGCGAATACGTGATCCGACAGGGCGACGACGGCGACAACTTCTATGTGATCGAGAACGGCGTTTTTGACGTGCTCGTGACGGGCGACGACAACATCGAGAAGGCGGTACACACGTACGAGGGCTCGGGTTCGTTCGGGGAACTGGCGCTCATGTATAACATGCCACGCGCGGCGTCCGTTCGCGCCCAGACCGCGGGCGCTCTGTGGGCCATGGATCGTCACACGTTCCGTCGCATCCTACTCAAGAGCGCCTTCAAGAAGCGCAAGCTCTACGAGGAGCTGCTCGACAAGGTGCCCATGCTAAAGGCTCTGCAGGTCAGTAACCGATAGTCGTCATCATCATAATCTATGCCCCCAAAACATAGGCATGTTTACTCCAAAACATAGGCCTCCCCAATAATTTTCGTAAACCCCAGATTTCGCAAAAATATCAAAATGTCCGATATTTGATTAGATCTGATACTAGCGACCCGCCCCCGGCTTCGCCTGGGGTGCAATTTTTATATATATGAACATTCCCCGTTTATCCCTCTTTCCATTAGTGAAAACCGAATTAAAATCGGTCTACCCGTTCACGCGTGATGCCGTGACCAAGGGAAATGTGCATTCATTTTTATATGTATATGGAGAAGATATATTAGATATACATACATACATATATCGGAGCGATAAGAAAAAGAAGTAATTTTCATTCTGTAAGTAGATTAAACTGTCAAAATAGTAACAGTAAAAAATACAATATCAATACTGACATGGATATTTTTCCGAAAGAAAACTATCCTTAAAATTGACGCAAACCATGTCTTAAACAAAATTTGTTTTGTTCATTATTGGAAATTTTCAAAATTAGTCTAAATGAGACTTTTCTAAATGGTCGTATTTACGACGTTTTTGTAGAACTGTAAGGAATATTTATGACACTTTGTATGTGATTTGTTTTATTATTTATTAATTATTTGTCGAACATCGGCCGCTGCATAAACGTAACAAGTATTTTTTGTCTTAATAAAAATAGTACTTTTAAGCCGTAAGAATTCCCTTGAGGGTAAAAATACAAACGTATAATTTGATGTAGGGTCGGACGGAGTGCCCTCAAAACTTTCGTTTCACGCGTGACCGCCCTGCGCTGCTCACTCTACCGAAAATATTGTGTTAAGTTCCCGTCGACACTAATCTCCTCACTTTACATGCCTTCAAAATCAATACACTGTCTGTCGGTTAAGATGGATTCATATTTTTATACAATCTGAAAATATCCCCCTCAACAAGGGCGTATGGGTCCCCCACGCTGGCCCAGTGCGGGTTAGTGGACTTCACATGCGCCTTAGAATTTTTTCTTTGGCGTATGCCGGTTTCCTTCACCATTTGAAAGCAGTTAACAAATCCACTTAACTTTTTAGAAAAAACCCATTGGTACATGGTATGACCGGGATCAAACTTGGGCCTTTCGACATAATAGGCCGCGTCTTTCCCGCTGCGCCAACGACGCTCTCTATAATAAAAAAAAACCCTGATTAACTATGGAGATTTCCTATGGGTTTCTTTTTTGGAGAATTAAAATCTTCTATGTGCGCTTTTTTGAGACTCCAAAATTTTGTCCTTAGTGAATAGTTCACTGCCTATTATATAAAAAAAAAAACTGGTAAGTGCTTATGAGCACTATTTGTCGAACTACGTCCTCATGCTCATGTGCAGCAGCTAGAATTCGTTATGTACAAAATTTACTCTATTATCAAAATAACAAATAAAGTATTAAATTTTCATGTTTAAATGACCAATAAGTTTAAGTATAACAACCCTAAGTTTAAAATAAAATACTTTTTTTTTTAAATAAATCTTCCTGTAAAATTTTTCAAGAAAACGTTTTTTGTCAATATCTCAAAAGTATACTTTTTGCACATAGCAGGTTTGGGTTTGACAACGATTATATACTGTTTTTTTATTATCTATCTGTACTCTACATATATATACTAATGAATAAAATTGAAGTGTCTATTTGTAATGTCAAAATAACAACTTTTTACTAAATGTATGTCAAAGTATATAACAAAAATAATACGATAAATAAAATAAAATAAACGGTACTTATAACAAAAAACCCATTTTTAAATTTTTTGTCTGCGTCTGTCTATCCGTTTGTTCCCGCTAATCTCCGAAACGGCTGCACCAATTTAGACGGGAATTTCACTGATGTTATAAGGAGTAATTTAGGCTACTTTTATTTTAGAAAAATACTCGCACGCCGAAGCATCTAGCAAGACGCTGAACTATTTTATGGTTCAACAAGGCTTCCTAATTGAAACATGGCTTGAAAGTAATCCCGAAAATTATACCTTCACTATAGTGAAAAAGTGATTAAATTTTTTTTATGTCTATATAAAATTTTCGTTCTTTACAGAATAACGGATCCTAATGCGATTTGTATACAAATATATTTTGGTAATGTAAAAACCAAGCTAACTGTTGAGATTATGTACTTGTTGCCCATGTATCAAAATGTACTGTTATTACAAAAAATAAACAATAAGGAATTGCTTTCTATAATTAGCTGAATTAGATTCAAATTGAAAAAAGAGGTTCTAAGTCCATCGAGGGTTTTTTTGTTCAACGTGAGTGAGGCGAGACGATGGCTTTTAGAGAAATTATTTAAAAAATAATTTTAATGTCAATACAAAATAAACTCCAAAAGATATAGTAATTGAATTAAGATCTCTATCATTTCATGGAAGCATATTTCGGTGATAACGGTCGTTGCGTCACTAAACGTAAAGTAAATAGGTATCAGTGAAGAACATTCGTATATGACGTAACAAGATAAGATGATAAACAAGTAGGTAACACTTTACTTGAAAATCACACTTAATCCAATGGATACGATATTTCGTAACTTTAACCTTGTAATCAGATTTAACTGTGATAATGAGATTAATATATGTATGTATATATCTGATAAAATATAGACTCAACAGTTAACAACTCTATTCAAATCAAATACCTATGTTTAAGGGTTTCAGTGCGTCGATAATTTTGAACGTTAAACGCTTCACCTCCTCACCCTTATGGCGAATTATAATATTATGTTTAAATAGTAGAAAAACACTTATTTTTAAAACACTTATTGTTATTTATTTAAAACTTTTTAAGTATTTTTCTTTATAAGTAGATGATATTTAAAAAAATATATTTTCATTTTCGACTATTGTGCGCTTCATACACAATTTAACGATTCATTTTTTTAATATATTAGGGAATATATAATTCGATGTTTACTTCTTGTGAAATAAAGCAAAGGAAGAGAAAAATTTTGTTTCTTCAAAAAAGTATAGTCCTATAGGCGGCTCCTTTATTATGCCTTAATTGGTTTATGACATTTTGACAGTAATAGATAAGGTAATAGCATGAAACTAATGTGACTAAATAGTTCACAAACATTTAACGGTAGCCAGACTAGTGGCGATGTAATATTTATATTACAGGTCTATGATTAGATAATAGTGAATGAATCATATTTTATCCACGTGATGCCTGATGAACGTTATGAATAGCCATCTGAAGTCTATCCTAACTAATATTATAAATGCCAAAGTGAGTTTGTTTGTTTGCTTGCACCGACCATCTTGAAATTTTGCATACGATATACAGGTGTCCAACCTAGTTCGGGAGTTAATTATTCCTTGTTAAAATTTGCATCCACTAATAAAATGTGTAATTAAGCTTGTAATTAATTGTAAAATTATACTGAAATAAATAAATTATTATTGTACATATTATTAAATTATTACTGATGTATTGTCGTAAGCACCCCGTAAAATTTAGTGTTTGTTTCATTCCATTCTAATAAATAAATATCTATATTTAAAGTTTAATTAAAAAACCGTTCAGTAGTTTTCGCGGCCTCACATTCGCATTTCTAATACCTATTAGAAGGCGGTTATGATTAGGTTTGTTGATTCAACTAATAAAATTATCTTAGTAAGTAATTCAAAAGCTGCAGACTATACGTGATGCGTTGCAAACATGATACCAGTTGTCGCCGGCCGTCACCTAACAATTATAAGGATAAATACAATGCAACATAAGAATTTGTCATTGTATATTCACAGACATGCACAGGAAATTGTGGACTAAAGGTCGCTATTGTACACGATACAATGGAGAAGATGCTTTAATTTTTACACTTGCAAACAGGAAAATATAAATTTTTGCTATTACATCTCTAAGTATATATAAAAATGAATCCCCATTTCCCTTGGTCACGGCATCATGCGTGAATGGGTAGACCGATTTTAATTCCGTTTTCACTAATGGAAAGAGGGATAAACGGGGAATGTTCATATATATAAGAAATTGGTGAATAAAAGGTAGAGCAGTCGATCTGTTAGTATAGGCCCTACCAACTGTACTTATCCACATTATAAATCCTAATAATATTATATGGGAAATTTTGAATGTTTGGATATTTGTTACTAAGGGATTAGGAAATGGGGTCTCGCAACTCTTACACTCATTGAAACACAACAGCACACCTGCTTAAGTGCTGTTATTTAATGGTGGTCTTCTGTCAGAGGTCGGGTTACTGCCGCTAGACAGGCTGGCTACATATTTTATGATTGCGAAACGTACTACTTAATTTATCTACTAATATTATAAATGCGAATGTTTGTGAGGATGGATGAATGCGTGTGTATGCTTGTTGCTTTTTCACGCAAAAACGGCTTAATGGATTTGGATGAAATTTGGCACAGAGATAGTAACCTTGTCTGAAAAAAAAAAAACGACCGTCAGCTTGTCTGAGACCTTTTATATAAAAAAAGAAAGGAGTACTGTAGTATACTGAGAAATACTGAGAAGGAGCATAGATAAAATACTACTTAACCAGTATAGATGGTCAACCTCCATATAACGATCTGAAGCCAATTTCATATTGGGATTTCCACTCACTAGATGTCACTAATAGTCTCGAATTTAACATTAATGTGTATTTTGTTAAAAATTATAACCAACAAATTCAATCACGCAGTTATAGTTCCTTATTATCGTGGTAATATCTAGAGGGCGACGTTGCTGGGAGTACTTTTATGTATGATATTGTTCCATTTCATGCATATTTTAATGAAAATGATAGAAAAAATTTATTTAGATATTTAATATTATTATATCAGAAAACATTATGTTATTAATTTGTTTTACAATTATAATGCTTAATGACCATAGTACAAAAATAACAAATTAAAATGTTATCATTTTTTTCTTCGTAACGCAATTGACAAAAACTAGTTAATTTTTATTTATGTTATAACTAACTGAACCTGGCCACGCTTTGCTGTAAGCTCATTTTTATTTTCGTTTCCGCTGAATCTTCGGAATAGAAAGTATATATAAACACTCTTGTGATAAAATGCATCGTTTTGCAAAAAAATTAAGTTAATCCATCACCCAGTTTTTCAGCTTTCTGAACACAACATACGTACCTAAGCAAAATTATATGGAAGTATGTAAAGATTATGAATACAAATAACAAAAAACATAATTAATAAAATTTTATCGATTGACAAGACGTTTTTCTATTATAGGATATAATCGGTCAGTAATTAACGTTTTAGTTTCTTATTGCCCTATTTTTTAGAACAGAACCTATACCGGCCCTTTTATCGTTGTTCGTGCCCACTTCTTTTATATTTTAAATAAATTTTAGTAGTGCCATCTCTTGTACATGAGAATTGACTGTATGGTCGACTGCAGCGACTCTAGCGGATTTTTAATGACAACAAATAAGCGACAAACTACACAGGCGGCATCTAGATATAAGCGAAATTGGATAGGGTACGGATTCAATGTACGTGAGTAACCATCTATACTGGTTAAGTAGTATTTTATCTATGGAAGGAGTAAAGCAGTATGATACGGTCGAAAACATTGATAGCTCAGTGGGGAAGACACTGCCAATATGGTATTAGGTTCATATCACGGTTGGGCTTAAACTTCTAGAGGAATTTCGAGTTTATGTCATCATCAATCATCAACAGCCTGTTATATGTCCCCACTGCAGAGGCACAGGCCTACCCTTTCAACAAGGGCGTATGGGCTATATGGTCCACTACACTGGCCCAGTGCGGGTTGGTGGATTTCCCATGCGCTTTAGAATTTTTTTCTTTGGCGTGTGCAGGCTTTCTCACGATGTTTTCCTTCACCGTTTGAGAGCAATCAGTAAATGTACTTAAGTTTTTAGAAGAAAAAAAAACCTATTGGTATATGGCATGACCGGGGATCGAACTCGGACCTCTCGACATCTTTTCCACTGTGCCACCGACGCTCATTCATATTCACGATTTCATATGTAGATTAAAAAATAATTATTACCTTCTCAAACTATGTAAGAAAATGTCTTTAAAGAATGCCATAAGATGTGAAGCCATATAACCAACCACGCTATATCTATGCATGCATAAAGGTCGCAAGAATGATTACAAGGAAGGAAGTGGAGACGTATCAGAACAACTACAATAAACTTTATTTTGTCAATTTCCAGCCTTACGAGCGCGCAAACCTGGCCGACGCACTGCTGCCTCGCTCTTTGAAGGATGGAGAACTGATCATCCGGCAGGGCGATACCGCGGATGGGATGTATTTCGTAGAAGACGGCTCCGTCAGTATTCGCATCACCCGGGACGACGGCAAAGAGCATGAAGTCAAGCGTCTCGGTTAGTTATCTAACATTCAATGTTGGTCATCTTTAATTTCTTTTCTATATTAAAGAGAAGCAGCACTGAGTAGTTAAAGTACGTGGCTTCTAATAGTTTCTTCATGTATCTGAATGTATGTCAAATATTAAATACTTGAGAATAATGAAATCTGTGTCATTGCTGCCCAAGTCTTTAGATTCAACCGCGGTGTCTCAACAGCTGTACAAATAAACAACATCAACAGGTTTCAAGTTAGACAAAGTTACTTTTTTTAATAATAAAGAATTGTGTTTAGTGATCCAGATTACGTCTTTAGTTTATTAATTATCCAAGTACATAATAACTGAGAATTTGCTATTTATAAAAATCTTATATGTACAATCGTAAATTTATTGTATTTCGAGTATGCATAGTGAGGTACAAAGTATTTAAAAAATACATTATGTACTTAAACAAACACTAAGATAACTTTTCAGAAAAATCCTTTTATGTAATAATCACTTATTATAAAACATATTAATTTCATTACTGTTTTTTTTTGTAAGGAAATGCATTGAAAATATTAAAAATATATTAGTGTTATAAAATTAAAAATGAGTACTAAAACCAACCGAATTTTGACAAGCTGATTCAAAAAGCTGAATGCAAAAAGATAGTGAAATATAAGAAAAAGACGCGCGCATTTTAAATATTTTTATATTTTTTACTTCAGGTAAGGGAGAATATTTTGGCGAATTGGCCTTAGTCACCCACAAGCCGCGCGCCGCCTCCGCTTACGCCGTTGGACCTACCAGAGCGGCATGTGAGTGTTTTTATTGTTTTTTTTTTTATTGTTTGACTTACAAACATGACGTAAAGATAAGTGTAAAGTACGGAATCATTAATAAATGTTTAAATTGAAATAAAAATAAATTTAATGTACTACAAAGTATTGCATAAAAACATAATTGTCCATCATTATTCTGCATTTGTCGTTTTTGTATCACTTGGACTATCACTGCTCATAGGTTATTTTTTTGATTGGGTAATACATATTGTATAATAATAATATATATTGTTTTCTATATATTTTATCAAGTAAAATTTTATCAACAAGGTTATTGATATTTATGCTTGTCCGTACCCAGTCCTCGATGTGGAGACGTTTGAACGTTTGCTGGGCCCGTGCATGGAGATCATGAAGAGGAATATCGATGATTACGAGGAGCAACTCGTTAAGCTGTTTGGCGACAAGAGCAACCTCACCGACGTCCGATGAACAAGCACACTGACAAACATGCCTTCCATACAACAACAACACGTAATCTGAACACCTATTTTCTATAGTAACATTCCATTAACTCTTCGCGTTTACTGGTAACTTGTTAAGACTCATTGAGACTCGATTTCTCTATTCGACAATCAATGCCAAACGTTAACCAAGTGTCATTTAAATTGACAGTTCAGGACTACTATTGAAAATTTCCACTTAACAGATCATTTCTTGATCCACATTTACATTAAGCCTTTGCGATGGCTTTCAGTGGGTCTTCAAAATTATATCTTCTCACTTTATACTTTATTTATTTTATGTATGTATTCCCTGGATTTCTTGATATTACTTATTGACCTCCTACAATACAAGCTGAGCTTAGTGTAGAGGTCAAAATTTAACCTATTGTTATTGAATGTTTTTTTTTTTGAATAAATTTATTTATTATTTTTTAAGATTGAATATTTTAAATATTAAAAAAAAATATTAAAATTAATTTTAATATTGAATAGTGAAAGAAGTAATAAACAATTGATTGTTTTAACTCCCCAAAAGAGGTAATTTCAGTTATAAAATAAATAAAAGATGTCTTTTAATTTTAATGTGCAATTTCTTAAATGAACTTTTTTTTACATTTGATTATTTTGACATATCACACTGATAACGATTGTTTGCAAGTAATACGTCATTCGAGTTGGTTTCGCACAATTCTACATCAACAGCATTGTTATCAAGTTTTAATTCAATGGTCTATCTAGATAATGTCACCAATTGATAAATTGTACAAGTGAGAATTTGAAATTAATAATAACTTTAGAAAAAAATTTAATGCACTCCTGAACAGAAACTTGTAAGATTACACAAATTTAAATTCAACACTATACCAACGGTTGCAAGTTTCAGAATAGTATGTGAAATAGAAATATGAAATTTTTGTTGCTCAAATAAGATCATAGAATCGAATCATAGAAGGAACTCAATTTACCAGTAAATGTGAAATCGCAATTATGCTATTTTTCGCGAGGTTATGCTGCTTTGAATCAAATATTATTTTGATACGTTTCGGCGACGTTGCCATACCGCTAACGTTGGGTGTATGGCAGTATGTTCCTACTAGGTACCAGTAACGATAGTGTCTTTTAGTTTGCTATAACTTTTGCTCAACGTGACTGTGTCTGCGTTACCGTCGAAGAAAGAATAATATTTGATTTTATAACATTACTCTCATATCTGATTAGAAATAAACGTATTTGATAAGTTGTTAATTAGCCTCTCTTAATCCCGTAAGTGTCTTTTATTTTCACCACTATTATTCTGCTAAAAAATTGTAATTATTTTATGAATTTTTCAACATCGAGGGAGTAACTACAGTTTATTCCACTCCATTCGCGTTTTGCTGGACGATTTTGATTACGCTTTACAGTTCAGTTTCTATCGTTATAATGTAAATATAATAAGACATGTAAGGGAGTAAACTTTGTAGTTAAACTTTATTCAGCTCAATTCAGCTTTTATCAATAAAAAATGCTATTTAATAGCATTTTTTATTTGCGCTTTAAAGCTGAACGGACGCGTACGCATCTCCATACAAACCTGAATTGAGTTGAATAAATGTAAGTAGTTACTCCCTTACACGTCTTACATTTATGTGTATAAGTGTAACTAAAATCATCCAACGAAATGCGAATGGAACTGAAAAAGTGTAGCTACTGCCTTAAACGTTCGATAAGTACTCTCTGGGCAATCTACTAGTCTTTTCTGACAGCCACTGTCAGAATTCAAAAAATCATGTTCAGAAGACTAAATATTTTCATTACTAAATATTGTATTTAATGCAATAATTAAACATTTACAGTGTTATTACAAAAAAATACTACTATGTCTCAAATACTAAACTATGTCTCAACACGTGTTTTGTCAAACAGCGTCTAATGACATTTGTGTATAATTTCACAGTTTAAACCCTGCCTCAAATAATGTTTAACCTTCGCTATTACAAAATAGTATTTGTCCTTTGACTAACCAAAACATCGCTAGGCAACCTATAGGCAACCAAATGTTGCTATTTTAAAATTATAAAATAGCAAATAGTAACAATAAAATAGCAACATTACAAAACGTTAGTTCAACTTCATTTGGTTCAATCCGAAACGTTCCTTTCTATGCAAATTTGTTATGTGCCAATGGAATATCCTACGCAGAAAAATATTTTAAAATTATCTATATATAAATAAAACAGCGCCGTGTGTGATTATAAATTAATTATTGCTCTAAATACACCGCCATAAGTATGTTTTGGAACCAAAACTTACGTATATAATGAGTACATTGTACACATAGAACAGTGATCGGTTGAAAGAATGGAATGTGTTTATCAAGACTTGTCATTACTCATTGTCAAATGAGTATTATATAAATAAAAATTATTTCAAGTAATATGGAAAAAAATGGACAATTGCAATATTAAAATAAAAATTCGTGAACGTGAAGAAAATTGGGTTCAAGAATAAAATGTAAAACAACCCGATATTTCATCATAATCATAACCACACCACTAAATACAACTTGCGAAAATTAGAGACAAAGCAGTAGACTAACTTTGAGGCTTCGACAAGTATTGACATGTATTTAAATATGAAAAGTATTATTTAAACAGTGCCTAACTCTAACTGCTTAAACACGCTTTTGTAATAAATTTTTTTAGACACATGTTCAATGTCTGTTTATCTTTTTTGTAATAACACTCTTAGAGGATTAAGAGATGTTTTTTTTTCATTGTTTTTCTCTAACTGTTCAGCATAATCTCACAACAAGTCATTTACATTTGTTTTGTTTTATGTTTCATTTACTTATAATATAACTAACATTTAAAGGAACAAATTTGTATGTAATATTTAAGTTTTTTTCTTACCAGTTTTAGAACAAGGCACTGCCTTGCCATTTTGTTGTTGTTACTATAATAGTTTGAAGGATTACGCGTGATTTGGAAGGCAAATGTTAAATTATGACGAGCACCCGACATTATTGCATTGGTACAGAAATAATACGCTTATTTTAGATAGAGAAAATGCCTTAATATTTAAAATAATAATGTTCTCCGGGAATATAGGAGTTTACAAACGAGGTCTTTTTCTAAGAAAACGAGTGCCATACTTCATGACATGATTGCAGTACAACTAAAGTTTTCCAAAGAGTATTTGGTATTAAAGAATTGTTTGTTTCAAAAAACTTATCAAACTAAAGTCATCAAAATCGCTAAAACAAAATTGTTTAAGCATAATTGAAATTCTGTATAGGCGCTTCCCCAAGTTACTATCAATTACCATCAATTTTTATTTTATATTTAACAGATCGTTAAAAAAATCCTATCCATTCTCTGGAATAAGTTTTACACCGGTCCCTTGTGTCTGCAAATATTGCTCTTTTGCTTTTTCATTATCCAATAACATAAAATCGATTCAAGCTGGTTTTAATGCCAAACGTCCAACTTGATCAAGCATCATTGGATGGACCAATTGTTGAGATAAAAAACTTGTCAGACTTACAGTTTAGTTAGGTTTATGGGGTCGAACCTTTAAAAAAAAAAGCGTCAAATATTCTAAATGAAACTGCTGATTGTATCAAACCATTCTAGTGCCATCAGAAAGTATAGATTAGTTATAATGAACGGTCTCGACTTATATGGCATTTTAGTCTTAATTTTTCGGTAGATGTCGTCGTAACAATGCGGTATAATCGGGAAGTTTCGGTGTTTCGCGCCACATTTGAAACGCGACATTTTTTAAATACCATTTAATAGGATATTCACGGTAAGGAGGCTTTTCTCGAAAAAAAATAAAAAAATACCGGCTCGTAGGCGATATGTGGTCCTCATTTCGCGATCAGATGAAATCTTTTCGTGCGCCGTATTTATTTATTCGTTTCTACGCTGACGGCGGGGTTGCACATTATAATACATTTTCTCGGTTGACTTCTCGAGTGTCTGAAACTTTGTGTTTATTAAAGGCAGGTAGACGCCCACTGTTGGACATAGACCGTTAAAACGCAAGACAGTACTCGAGTGTCTTCCGAAAATCTCGATACGTTAGACAAAAATCTTGTCTACTCGAGTAAACAGTAAAGGAAGTGTCTTATCATTTGCACCCGCTCTAAATGTATCTGTCCTGTGTTATGGAGTTTGTATGCGGTTAAGTGTTATGCCAAATTATATAATAGTTTCAATCACTTACACTGTAATCGCTACGAAACATTTGCTTATTTATTTATGTACGTACTGATTTCAGTGTTTATACTCCTCGACGCTTTACCTAAACGGAATCATTTCGAGCTGACGCGCGTGTGATCTTGTTTTTTTCTTCTTTTACAAAAAATAAAAACATAAGAACACGAGATATTGTGTTGCGTACCTCCGAAAATAGAAGTAATCTCGAAATGGATCGTGTTTGAAATACTAGAACATTTGATTTAGTCGATTTTATAAATTATAACCTTTTTAAAGTTATTCAATTATTTTTATTTACATTGTAGGGTTTTGTTTGAGAAGAGAGCCTTGTTTTATTTTATTGTAGTTTTAATTTGCGTTAAATGTTTATTCCGTTGTAGCGAGTTCCTATATTTTTTTAATTCGTTTGCACTTAAATTTTTATGTTGTACATAAATAGATCTGAGACGTTCAAAGCTATTTATCGTCATTCCTAGTGAACTTTGATGCAACAGGGAGGGTTTTTCCACATGGCAGTCACTAATAGTTAATCAGTGTCGTGTTACCGCGTGTTTGCATAAAATTTTCGTTTACCCTCAGGTGTTTACACTACTTTGCAGTATTATTTTACTCTTTTTCATTAAAATACAGCCAAAGTAGGTGAATGAATATAATTAAAATCATGTCTAGCTTAAATTAAGTGTATATTTACTAAGTAGCGGTTAGTTTATGTCACTTCTGATTGTAATTTAAATATTTGTAGTTTAGGAAATGATTCATATGGAATATAATATCTACGCAAATCCTGAGGGTGTATTCAGAATATGTACAAATGATGTTCCCATCCGCGATTAGATACTTTATTGTCTGTTAAATTAGTGTTAATTTCTTTATGAATTCTCATTTATTATTTATGAATACTTCTGCAGATTTCCAATGAAATGTTTTCTTTTGAAGAGCTTTTCTTATAATTGTTGCCGCATCGTCGGCGTAATTAACTTAGATAGTACATTCCCTTGTTGCAGGTTTGAGATATATTTTTTTAAATTATATTTTTTGTTGTCGAATGAATAATTTATTTATTTAATTGTAATTCGCTCGAAAGCGGTTTTATATTTCCTTGAAGTGCCTACCTTCATTAACAATAAACCACACGATTATCTTCGGTGTTTCTCACTAACGTTATTGTGTCTCGTGTTTTTAACTTAACACTTAATGCCTTCTTCTATGTGGATTTGTGAGATGTGTTGTGAGGTATGTGTATTTTAGTGCCATTCAGAGTGTGACCAATGTTTCTTAGGCAATCTGTGTGGACGTTGACAACACCCGTTTTAAATGTAATTAACTTATTATAAATCAATGTGAATTAATTGATTAGCACGACTGAACGCATTACACGCATATTGATTAATAATCGGAATGACCAATTCAAGTTACGCCAATACAAACTATGTTGGTACACACCTTGAAGTGAAGAGTTATAGATTGTGCGTGATTACAATGCACCAAAGCCACTCTTTTTTGCCATTATTTGTCACTTTTTACAATCAATATCACACTTACAGGCGTATGACTGCTCAGTAGATATGGAGCAACTAAAATAGTGCCACTGTTGCGATCAAATTTGATATGATTACTGAGGGCAGTCCACATCTCCAGCCATACATACCATCCTTATATGTCCGTTTTGCCTTTTCCAGCCAAAAATAGGTCATTACCTGTGTTAGTCGTCCGCGTATTGGTCACTATGCGTATAATCCGACTGAGTGTTCTTAACATAAAATATTTTAACCGAAAATCGTTTGTATAGCTTTAATACTGCATATTTGAACAAACTATTGCATACTTCCATTTGTCCAATTTAATGGTTCGCTTTAAGTGTGTGAAAAACATTATGTTTTCTCTCGTAGTAGCCGCATATTATTGTAATTGTTGAAATGGCGATTTTAAGATCCTTTGATCATTGAAAGTGAATAATTTTTGCATTTTCAAAGCCATAAAATGGGATCTGCTTCGCTCTGTACCCCGTCGACTGATGGCACATTACTGCAAAATAAATTATCTATATTCTTTATTCGTGTCACCGAACCGAGCGTGGCGGTTTACTTACGTTCACTCCTCAGCAAAACTCGCCTAAAGAAGTTTCACTTCAAAAAGTATAATTTGTAACTGCAGCGCCATCTGTTGACGAGTAGATTGTGGAGTCATCCCGGGAGTCATCGCTAGACAGAAGTGATAACATTGTGTTTGTTGCGTTGTACAGGTGAGGTGCGTCACGTGTCAACCGCCATTTTGTCTGTTGTTTCCACGTTAAAGTACCCCTTAGTAGTAAATATAAAATAATATCGTGCAATAAAATTTATTAATTATCATTACTGTAATTTAATCGATGTCGTTTACATCAATATCATGTGTTAAAATTTATGTCAGTCAGTGTGGAATATGTTTATAGACTAAATTTAATTAATTAAATGAATAGTTTTAAGATATAGGGGTCTGTCTTCTCTTTGGAATTATGTCTGAATATCTTTTCTGCATTGGTGTACTTAGGAGACTCTTAGACTTCAGTTTTTCATTCGAAATTGATTTGTATCCAGACGATCGCTTCTTATTAATAAATTGCACAAAACGTTCAGATACTGAAAACGAAGAGACGTTGATTCTGTTGTCTTCCATGTGACGCACAGAAATCGCTATATCGCTGTGAACATTTTAATTTCAATTGAATTTCTGCTTTCCAAATAAAGATTAAATTAAACGCGTATGTAAGGATAGCGTAAATTTTATATAAAATTACTAGTCATTGGATGTCTAATGTAGATTTGTAATCTGACAGCACATTTAAATTGAAACCTTAATGTTTTTACACTTTAGGTTGTAAGTCGTTCTGTTGTTTCGTTCCACGAAGAGCATATCAACGGGGCGTTTGGTCCTACATAATATACCTTGCACTACATTCGGTAGCCAGTTCTAAACTAGTACCGCTTTTCCCACGTCATGAGCTTACCCTGTACATTTATAAAAATTATGTATCGTAAAATGTTAGAAAACAGAATTATATTTGTTTGTAGACCAAGTGTTGTTTTATTTTTACCTTTCTACACCATTTCTTTATCTATGATGAGTTCGAGTAACTAAAGATCTTGCAACTTCCATCTGAACACTGAAGGTATTATGCATTTGGACAAAATTGCACTGATATATTTTTGTATTTTTTAATTAACACAGTCAAGGCTAACCGTTAGTTTACCACATTGATAACTAACCTCTTAAATTTTACATAGAAAGTAAATTGTCATTTCAATCTCTGAACGTAGTTCGTTCCATAGACTTCCTAACGATCTAGGAAAGAAAAATGCCTATTCTGTCTTATTTTTATGTTTTAAATTAAATGTTGACAAAAAAGGTGTTCAAACGATACGCAATGAAATATTCTGATGAATGAATATGAATACATTGAAAAAATGTTCAGTGTTAATCAATCGGTCGACCGAAAATAGCTAGAGTATCGGTGATCGGACTTACATTAGCAGTCCGATTACTTAGTCCGATGAGACAGAAACAAGGACGCAATTTTTTTTCTAGGAAAAATTTAATTTTTTTATTACAATCACGTTATTTGATATTTAAGTAATGGTTAATTATTTATAAAATAAAAGAGTTTAATATAGTTTTACTATTTTTTAATTACTTTTACAAATAAAGTAGGAAGTAGTTCGTAGATAATCAAAATGAATGAATTTGCCATCGGACATAATTTCGGAAATCGGACAAGAAATCGAAAAAAAATATCCTGGTGTACATTTTTAAAATAAATCTATTGTCACATAGAAGTTTTTAAATTACATATATTCCATAGGTACTAATATTATAAATGTGAAAGTAACTGTGTCTCTGTTACTTTTCACGCATAAACCGCCGAACCGATCGTCATGAAATTTTGCATACACCATATATACTTAATACCTACTCCTATATTGCTAGTAGGGTGCACCGAACCGATGCCGACAGAACGGTGCAGACATATATATGTCTGTCTCCCTCATGAAGACTTCGAACGTTGTGCGCATGTCCGAGAACTACATTATAAGCATCTTATAGGCTGGGTTTCTCTCACTACTCCCACTACTGTCGCAACGCATGCGCATAACTCGTCAAGTATCAACGAGTGAGAGAAAATATGTAGTTCCGTCTCGGCAACGCTCCCCCTTACGGGGACTAGCAATATAGGAGTATTAAATATATGGCATACACGTTGTCAGTATGCAAGTACAGTTCCCGAGAGATCACCTAACGCCTGGCAAAGCTATAACTGCAATAATGATGTTAGGCGTTACATTGCTAATATATTTAGTCAGGCGTTATTTTTCAACGCGGGCGAAGCCGCGGGCACCAGCTAGTGTGACATACATATTTTCGGTAGTATTATTTCATAATTTTAATAGTTCTATGTCATAATCCCATATAACGTCAAATTATTGTTTTGTTTCTTTATTGATTGCTTTGTTTTAGTAAAATACCAGATTATGTAGGTACTCAGATTTGAGTAGTTCATCTGTCTTCTATAAATATACAGTCGGTTCATTCTCGTTTGGGTTGAAGTGTCCTGTGCGACTGATTGTACGAGAGAAGTCATTGATTGGGGACTTTTTATTTTCATTCTTTAATCGAATTATAGTATACACATTATCAACTGAGTCGTCGGGTAATAAACATTTTTATCTGTATATCTCGCTCGCACTACAGCTTTTACGGTGTGATAGTGACGTGCTTAAGAGAGTTGCTTCGACTTTTATTGCTCGACGACTCTGATAATAATGCGTCAGCTATAGTGTTGGATTTTTGATGCTCGTTTCACAAAAATTGGAGTTATAAAATTAATCTCCACCAATCCTACGAAACTAGAGCCTTTTCTTCAAAATTACAAGCGAAAGAGGTATTTCTGGTATTTCTGTTTGTGGTTTTGGAAAGAACATAATTCTTATAAGGTACATAATTATAACCTGAATAGTTCTATTCACTTCCATATCTTTTGTCTCGCTTGCACTTACATACTCCTATGCGTCATAGCAACTAAAGCTGAGAAGCATCATATTTATTGTAATTTTGAATGTGTTTTGTTTAATACCAAAATTGGATAAAAAAAATGAACTACTTTTTACTTTTCTATGGATATTAGGTCTGAAATCGGCCAAATCAGTGTGAAAACGAATTATTTTTCATTACATTAATCGAACGGACGAATCATTTAAAAAAATATCTAATTGAGTAATTTGCGTAAAATCTATCTGCGAGAAAAAAAATTATAGCACAAAAAACTGAAAGAAAAGTACGAAGTATTATACCATTTTGAAATCTACATGAATTGCGCCAACTTTTGAATACAGTTGCCAGGTCCATGTGGGTACATTTTTTTACAGGGTGAAGGGTCCAACTTGCTCAATAAAACTTTAATGTTACATTTTTACACTTTTACGAATTTTTATGTATTTATTTCTACCAAACCGTAATAGGTACTGAGAAATAAAATAGTAGGTATAGTAGGCATATCATTAGGCTATATAAAACAGAAAAAAAATTAAAATCGGTCCACATTTGCAGCTGCAGCATCAAAAATATTGACGCAAGGGGAAATTTTTTGGAAAATTTATAAATCACCCTTTATCTTTTAAACCACGCAACTTGGGTATAGGCCATAATTTTTTTTGAACAGTCATTCCATGGTCTACGACCCTCTTTCGTTTGATCGTTACGTTCTGGGACACCCTGTATAAAAATAGGGCCCAAGATTTGAACCCTCGTCCTTTTAAGAAATAAGTTTGAAAAATCCCGGAGCGAGCTGCTTTCCCATCGGCTTTTGTATAAAGGAGATCAATCAGTTTTGTACGGAGATCGGCCCATCAGTACCTATGTGGTATTTTTGTTTTAACGGTTGAAACATGTACTATTAGTTAAGAAACTATAGATTATACTGTGAAAATATAATTTGGTAATGGGGTTTCATAGATATTTAAGTTTGAAGGTGTTGTGTATGTAAGTAGATGAAACTTGTGTATCGGCGCCGGTTGACAACTATGCCAATCAGTCGGAAATAAAGTGTATTCAAGACTACTGTTGTTCTTATTTAAAGGATATCTAAATCGTAGATATTCCAGAAGATATTAAAAAATCCAATAAAGTAATAATGTTTTTTATTTTTTTCTGTTACCTATCCCCATTTACAAAATCTGAAATTTTCACAGGAAATTACTGAAATTAAGAAAGAATTTTATTACCAAAATCTCCAGTGTCAGTTAAAATAAAAAAATGGCCTGGTTTTGAACCATGTCCTTTCAGTAAATTCTTTTACTCTCTTACTATATCCAAATTATAATTTTCGCTTTTCTGTTACAGAAATATTTTTGTAACAATTTATAATGAATGTGCATTGAATGTCAATCTGAATGTTTGTCAACAAGATTTCTACGCAAAATTCAACAGTGGACATCTCAGATAATGATAATAATCGATTGGTCAGGTGTGTGTGTCCAATAAAAAACAAGTTCAAGTTTAATTATTTTATTTACTAAAGAAAAGGAATACATTTTATCCTTTGCTAAAATATTTAGCATATTAATAATATAACGGTTAAAACGGTGAAAAGTAAAATACAAAGTAATACCTCAGTGGAATGCATCACATTTCTATTTTCCCGTTCACTGTTTTACATCTAGTTATAAAAAATTGCACTCTATGTAAATAAGTAGGTACGGGCAGCGATTATGGTGTAACAGTATTTTTTTAATATCACTGCATCTTTGCATTAATAGTACAATAAACCTCCTATTTTTAAACCTATAGATTGACTAAAAAGCAAATCAATGCGATCTTAACATTGTAAGAGATAATACATAAATATCGTGTAGCTTATTTCAATGAGTAAAAATAACTTACTGTTGTGATACTCGTAAGTGGTTGTTACTTTATTGGAGTGAAGGTTCAAGCCTTTCTTCGTCGTGCTATCGAATAAGTAAGTAAACGGGGAATTTATCGGTATAATTAAATTACTTATAAAAGAAAATACTTTTATATGCATTGCACGAATCCTAAAAATATATACCTACAGGATCAATACAAATGGGTCTAAAACCATATTATGTGAAATTTGTTTTCTTAAGAACTAAGCCTTCGGTTTTTCAATTAAGAAAAACTGCCTTCAATTTTTTTTAAATTACGCTAATATGCTCAAATCTTCGTAAAAACATCGCCTTTATTTTTTTTCTTTATTTGGTTTTCAAAACAGCACACAATCTAACATAAAAAATAATATCAATATTTTAGAAGAAAACTCTACAATGATTGTGATTGTGGCTTTCACGATGCAAACACAACTTAACAAAATAAAAAGTGACAGTAATAAACAATAAAATAATAATAAACAAAAAGATCCAACACAAAAATAAAAGAAAAAGCAATAATACAAAATAAGTACCTAAATAAATAAATAAAAAATTTAAAATAAAAAAAAAAACTTAAAAAACAAATATTTGTACATAATATTAAGTAGTGTTTTTTCTTAGTTTTTTATTAATAATTGGCAAAATGTCAATATATCAGTTCATTATGATGAATTGATTTGATCGGATTCGATTCCTGGTTGCGTATGAGCGTAATTTTAAAAAGTTTGAATGCAGTTTTCTAAAATCATAAATCGAAGCCTTTAGTTCCTAAGAACAAATTTTCGTAGCTTTTATGGTTTCAGATTTGTCCTCGGTGACCCATTTGGATTGATCAGTCTGTATACTTAGGTATATATGAAAAAGAAAATATTTTTTTAAATTTATGTAAGAAAAAATATTTATAGAATGAAATTCATAAGTGAAAAAGCAATAAATACATTAATTATACCAATAAATTTCCTTCGGTGTCTAGATAATGGGCGGTGACTATGTTGAAAAGGCACGCTAAATAAACGCACTACAGGCTTACAGGGAGTCGAGTACCTTCTAAGCTACCAATGCAAGTAAATTAGTTAGGCACTTCCCGTAGTTAGTGATTACTCTCCCATACTATTTTTTTCCTGGTCCTGAATCTTAGAACGGAAATACGACCCGTGGCTATAGTTGATCGCCGATGTTTGAAAATTTCACAATAGAATATTTCGCCTCAAATGAAACGTAAGCAACTCTTCAATCAACAAACTAGTCTATGGTCTATTCAAAAATTTCAAACATCGAAATTTAGAAGTAGAAAAATATTGCACAGGCATTGTTTAAATCGAATTTTCCGTTTTTTTTTTTAATAAACTCAACCCGAATACACAATATGTACACACTAAGTAAATTAAAAGTGATAGTCCGAGAGTAATGTGAACGCACTATACCCTAACATTATTTAATAAAGGTTTCGGATTTTTTTTATTAATTTCTCAATCCATTGTAATTACAGTATTTTTTTTTATTATAAAAGTCTTCAATTTCTAACACTAAGGCTTCAAATTTCAAAACAAAATAAGCTGCCTATATGTAGTTAACTACAGTACGATACGTTCTATTATATAATTCTCAATAATAATAGTTTATTACAAATTAATTAATTCTTATTACAAAAAACTTTCCTAGGCATGATTACGATTAACTTTACGAGTATAAAAAGTGGTTCAGTAAATTTTAAACGTAGAAATGGTTATTGTACATTCCATCAATATTAATATTTTATTTATGTCAATACAAAAACAATTTTCAACAATTCACTTCCGAATATTTCTTTGCGCTTATTTCTAACGCTTACTCTTTACTCGACGAAAAACTAATTACGTTAGTACAGAACTCGCTATTTACAAGTAACTAGCCGAACTTACGTATTAAGTGAAGTGTTCTATTTCAAATAACACATTTCTCAACAGTTTCACATTTGAGTAAAATATAAATAAAAAAATTGTGCAATTTAAAAAAAATGCATTTACAAGACATTAAAAAATGTATTTTGGTTTGAACATGAACCTATACTAGGACCGAAATCTTGCTGCAGGCGCTGCAATAAAACATGTGTGTAGTGGAGTCTATGGCGCGCTCCCTTGCACTTACTTACAGGTCTTTATGCAACTTGTAGTGATGTACATAGTGTCGATAATGTTATCGAAAAGCTGATAGAAATTTTGAATGTAATATTTTTTTTAAATTTAACTACCAATTATAAACTTAAAAGTCATCATTTAATCGGAATCGTCATCGTCAGAATCATCATTTCAATTTATCATCAAGGATTTCCCGATGGCTGCTTTCTCAAGTCCCGTTTTGTAGGACTTTTGCATTAATATTAACACCAACAGATTTAATATTGCTCGCAAAAATTGTCCGTTAATATTCGAATACAAAATGAATAAAAATAATGCATGCCAGACTAGTTATATATAAATGAACGTGCTCGCTGTGCGTGTCAGCCGCTTGGAGCGCTTTATTGATGGCCACATGCATATTACTGCGTGAAATATAATTTATGATTCCACTTGCAGCGAGATTACGTCTCTGGTATAGGTAGTTACAAATTTATCTGCTTTTTTTTAGCAAACAAGTGTATATAAAGCGTAATTTACAGTGGTTTAAATATCAGCAATGATCAAAGACTATTTGATCACGAGGTCAAGTGTGAATTAGGTATTTTCCCGTTACATTTATTCGCATTATAACCCAATCAATTAAAGAAAGGTTTTGGAAATATTTGTCTCTCGCTCACAAAATATTGCTGCCATTATTCGCACGTGTCGGTATGGTTAAAGCAAAAATCGTTTTAATTTTTTCGACTTTTTTACTATGTCGTGGAAAATATTTTATCATTTACTCTTAAATGTTATTGATTCTCTTAATAAACTCATTAATTACGGTTGTGCGTGGATACATCGTATATGCTGATTGGTCGATGGGCTTGATCGTGTATGGCTGCCATTTAAATATATAATAGTTATATCTTTAGTGCTCTTTCTAATTGCACGTAAGGTATATTTCACAATAAAAATTTATGGAATTAAAAAAACAGATTTACATGCTAACCTTCAAAGCGTCGTCATTTTCAATCTCTTCTTTAATTAGACCGGGTTATATCAACTTGTGTACCATTTGTAACACGATTAATAGAGCTTCAAACAATATTGGCAGTGTTTAAGCTTATCTTGCAGGTTCAAACTATGAAGTACATAAATAAAGTGTGCGTTACTTTGGTTTACATTAAAAAATATTGGCAGTTCTTTATTTAAAGTAACAATCTCCATACGTAATTTGTAGCACTAAACATCACTATACTATACATAATTATTTAAATAAATATCGTACATTTAAATCATAGTACATATCTTTGGTACGTTTATGTAATGAAAATAATAATTATGTAATTAACAAGGCAAACTCGAGAATGCCCTTATTATGGCATATAAAAATATCTTCCTTTTTCTATGCACTATTCACAGCTGACGACGCGCTTTGAAACGAATGAATTTAAAATGTATTCACTAGTCGCTAAAGTCCAATATTAACTGGGTTAGGATACCGCTGATTGCTTGCATAAAACAGCAAAATAAAGGGATTATTATTGGAATTTATATAAATTTGACAAAGAAATTTTGTTTGTTGATTTAAAAAGGTAGCAGAGACTGGACCACTTAACAGAGGGTTGGGATGAAA
The DNA here is from genome assembly GCA_910589475.2 of Bembecia ichneumoniformis. Classification (NCBI taxonomy): domain Eukaryota; kingdom Metazoa; phylum Arthropoda; class Insecta; order Lepidoptera; family Sesiidae; genus Bembecia; species Bembecia ichneumoniformis. The sequence continues at coordinate 6,447,307 of OU342538.1, read as the reverse complement.
ATTTCACTGTTGACCATGGCTTTATCCCATCATGAAAGGGGATAAGCGCGGAATGTGTTCTGGTAACTCTTTACGCAGCACACACGTTCAAGATTGTCTTCTGTAATTACTGCGCCAGGGCTTCCGTTTTAACTGCAGAATGCCTGTCTTACAATTGTATGCCCTGTCTGTACAATTTGCTGATTAGTAGAAGCAATTTTTACTTAAAAAATGCTTCTACCATTCATGCTGAATACCGATTCAGCCTGACGATCTACTTGATGGTACTGTCGCCACTTAACATGCTGCATGTGCGTTACCCTATTTTAGTAGAATAAAGGATAAGGGATTAGGTAGGGATAGGCTCTGGGATCCTTTGCAACACAACAGCCCACATGTATTATTTCATGGTGGTCTTCTATATGGGGGTAGATTTTGCTGTCAAACAGGTTGCCTAATTTATGACTGCTAAACGCAGTGTGTCCTACCACTTCTATATTTTATTAGTATCTTGTGACAGATTATATCATGGACAGACACGAACGGTTAATAATCAAAGTTGGATTATTCTGGTTCGGGAGGAGATCGCTGTTATTGAATGCAGTGGAGCGCGAAAGGTTAATAAGTTTTTCGTTCCTCTTAGCTTTGAGACGCTGGATCCGTGGGGTCCCAATGCGCTTCTCGTCATTGAAGACATATCCAAGCGCTTGATAGACCAAACTGGCGATGACAGGGTTGGGCATTACCTACCTCTCTCAGAGATTAAGTATAGCGATCCAGAGATATAATGTACCTTGCCACCTGAACCAAAATTTACTTGCATCAATAATTTATAAATAGTAAATTTCATTTTGTTGTATATTTTTTATTTACTTATTAGGTAAGTTTGTAATTATATAAACCATTGTTATCGAAGTTCGCTGCGCACCACCAGTTGTGAACAGCGCATAAGACATTGCAAAAATTTTGTCTATTGTAACCGCTACTCTAAAGACACCTAACGTCCACACTAATATCAGTCCAAAAGGAAAACATTGTTCTTGTAATAATTACTTGCAATTCTGCCGTTCACTTAGGCACTAATTCATTACAAATAGAATTGACATTTCCTTTACACAAATTCATTTGTCAACAATGAGCGATGATGAGTCGAATTTATTCAAGTCTCACAAAGACTAGTTTAAAAATTAAAATAACTTTAACAATTGGCGTTTATACGATAATCATCTTTAAAAAAAGATTTCATGAAATAAAATAACGATTGGCCCACAACTCTCTTTCAAATTTGGAATTCACTATGAATATATAAAAAAAAAAGACTAATTAAAGCTGGTTCAGACAAGACACATTTTTTTCAACAATGTTTTTTCGATGACAATAATTTTTGTGTGATTTGAAAAATTTGTCTCGCCTGGAAATAGGTTACTTTTAGCTGGAAATTATGCAATTATATGTACATGAAGTTGAGTGATGATTGATCACAGTTGCACAGAGTACAACTATACAATGGCGCACCAACAATCTAAATTGGCATGTGGCAACACAGTGCCCTCTTAAGTCCTAAGTACCTATCGATACAATACTCGCTAAAACTATAACATTATCGAATAAATGTTTATTAACCAAACCGATCCCTAATCTAAATACATCCATAAGAAGCACTTTTAATGAATGAATAAGTATCAGAATTTTACAATATCATTTTTATACATGGTAAATATAATTTATCATACTTTGTGTTTCAACTATATACGTTATATTCATCGTTTTCTAAAACTTCAGAAGAGAATACTCCTATATTTAATGACGTAATACTACAAATAGTTGTTATGTAAAAAAGCGACATGCCGTATTGGCTGCAATTTCCACTTTCGGTCACGTGGTGACGTCGACGCGATAGTTTTGTACAGTTGGACACAGAAGAGCGAAACTTGCAGCCGTACGACAAGTATTTCGTTAAATATTTATCAACATGTCATCAACAAAAACTTATATTTTCACCTAAATTATTGAACTATAATCTAAACAATCTACAAATTTGTTACATCGTTAATTTTACATACATCGATCGATAATATTGTTCCGTCTTAATTTTTTTTTCTTTTAAAAATACATCTCTCACATTTCGCTGTGACCGTAACACGATACGATCAATTTTAGAATGTGGATAATCACCGGTACGTATATGTATTAACATGGAAGAGACTTTTGTAGTCGGCGTTCACGTTTCGCGTTTGCAGACAACGGTAGGTCCAGACAGACGCTCTTTTTCCAAAATAATTCGCTTCGTTTCGCTTACAATTCGCTAATCGCTTAATAAGTAAAATCCATGCACATTTTATGACGCGATTAGCGAATTCTTCAGACAATAGAGCGTCGTCTGGACCCACAGAGACGAACGAATGCGAACATTGTATACGTTTAAATAGGCAACATTGTTGTACGTCGTATCTACAGAACATTGGACAGTCGGTGTGTCAGTGCTGAGAAGTGACGTCACGCTCTGAGAGTGGGGGCGGTGCGGGGCGGACGCGCGCTAGTTGCGGTAGATGTAAGCGCAGGGCTGCGGCGCGGGCGGCGGCGGGGTGGGGGGGCGCTCGGCCGACGGGGAGGGGGACGACGACGGCGGCGAGGGGGACGAAGAAGACCCGACCCCGCTCCCCGACGCGGACCCCGAGCCGCTGCTACGCTGCGACACTGTACCCATAGACACAATATTATAGCATTAAAATGTTTGTAACATTAAATAAGTGTGGATAACACTTGAGACCCTACTTCAAATATAAAAATGCAAAGAAGACGGTAAACAACAATTATCTATGTTAGACACTATAGGTGATCTTGACACTTTTTAATATTTCCTAGATTTCACACATCTTAATCAAAAAACCTACTTACTTTCATCATTGTAATCAGTATCTGAACAAGATTCATTTTCGGCTGTATTATGTTGTGATTTTGAGGTTGGTTTGACTTGAATTTATTTTCTTTTAACTGACTAAACCAAATATTTCGTTATATGATAAATGGTAAGTAGTATCAAAGCCGTTAGGGTGCCTGCCTTAACGCTCTATTATTCTAGGATTCCCGGGTTCGATTCCCGGCAGGGTCAACTTTGAAAATGAATTTTTCAATTTGGCTCTGCTCTGGATTTGGAAAGTAGTGGCAGGGCATTCTGCGTTTCGCAGTCATTTGGGCAGCTCGTCTGGCGGCAGTAACCACCCCCTTACAGAAGATTACCGTAAAATAACAGCATGTGATTGTGTAAGGGATGCCAGAGCCCATTTTCCTATCCAATCCCTCATCCTTAATCCTACTGTAGTCGGCAGCGCACTTGCAGCAGCTGTGGCGTTGTTTGTGTTATAGGCGACGGTAGCCATCTACCATCAAGTGGACCGTTAGCCTGTCTGCCGATCTTAACATAAAAAAACCTGAATGGATTTGCAACTTGAGTCTACCGTAGTGGGTAAATTTATAAATAATTGAATTTCTTGAAAGATTATTTGGACATTTTATCTGATGGCAATTTTGAGCTAATCATGAAATTTAGACAGACAGACAGACAGTCTACTTATTTTAAGTCCCTTACGCATAGGCACATAGTTGGGCAGGGTGTTAAAGAGTAGACAGAGGCGTGACTGACCCAAGGTGTGGTGGTGGTGCGTATTATGCTTATGGTGGTGCATGTGGTCGCGCGAGTCCGCCCCGCTTGTTTCTCAGAGGTACACCTTCTTCACGGAGCGCGTCGTCGAGAAACCATTGTCGTTGCCGCGCCGGTAGCCGTCGCCCTGCGGTCCGAATATTCCTGCGTTAACTGGCGTGCAGACGTGGGAATGTGCGGTGAGTTAATGGTAATGGTGACTGTTAGCAGGTTGTCCATTTATTCAACGCGTAGGATTCGAGGGAAATCGAATCTTGGGTGTGCTATGTAATTTATGTAACCTCCGTGTATGTAACTGGCCACTATTGTCTATTTTACTCTATATATCATAGAATAAGCTCGTTTGTAAATATTATTTATGTTTTCATTGTTTTAGTTTCGGGCGATTTTTTTATAAAGGGATTTTAGTTATTTTTACATCAACATTATAATCTATTATCATGCAATGCTTCTTGTCGAATAGCAAAATAAAATAGTATTTCTCTTAATAAAATAGTAGTTTTTTTATATCCTATACGTATATGCACTCAATTTTTACGCCATAAATTGATTAGCGCCATCTATCTGCGGTTTGATGTAAAATGGTCACAGCGTTAAAGTTGAACGTTATTTTTAGTTAGTTAAGTTTTTTAGTGGCGATAGCTGATTAGAGTGATTGACGTCTAATAACAAACCTTGCCAAACCTTGAGAGACAAGAAATTAGGATGAGAACAGTCATATATAAGTCGTGTAATAAAATAAGCAACATTATCACCAATAGGTACATTTAAAAACCTTCACATACCGAGCACGCTTCTAGCTTTTATATATTTAGTGAATAGTTTTAGTTTTAGTAAAAAACTAAAAAAAAATATCAAGCAAAGAATTGCCGTAATTTTAGGCTTTATCCTCGTTGCTGATTTGAATTGAACGGACAAAGGCGTTTATGAAATGGTAAGATCATAAATAAAAAAATACAGATGGTTTTGCCCCAAAAGTTTTGACGGTTACAGACAATGGCAATTAATTTTCAATGGTAATTTGTGTGATTCTTGAAAGCTTTATTTGTGTTTAGAAAATTATTACTTGAATAAAATGGACAACCTGATCAAATACAGATGAAATGTGAAATAAAGATAGTGTTCAATATTTAATGAAAAAAAAAAAAAAAAAATCTTAAACATTGAACACTAATGATGGTAATGAAAAATGTATTGATTTTTTAACCAAAGTTAGGTGAAATTTTAAAATGTTAAACTTAATTTCAATTAAAACACCAACGTGATCATTTCAACCTAATTTTGGTCAAGAAATTAAATAGTTTTGATAGTTATTAATAATAAATGATTTATATTATTAAGTGATAGAACCATGCAAAAACGATAAAAAAATGCTAGGAACAAAAATTTTTTTAACTTCAGTTAGAACATAAGTTCAAAAGCACACTTTTGACTTACTCAGCGTAACCTTTTTCAGTATAAAATATATTAATGAAATAATTTTATATCGAAAAAGGTAGACTTCCCTATACGATTTTTAGAGGTTTTGGAGGCAAAAAAATCTAGCATTTGAATTCAATAAGGATGTTTGGACACATTGGTCTTTTTTTACACCCTTTGCTAAAAGTTTATATTTTTCTTATAAGCGACAAATCCCTTAAAATCTAAAATATGTATAAACCACTTTTTTTAATATCTTTTACAACACAAGGTATCCAATAGAAGAATTCTCTTTTTTAGTGTCGATAAATGTTTACAAAAAGGTATATTTTTGATTTGTAGGTACTCTCTGTTTGCAACTATTACGATGTAACCAGTTTCTGGTTTCAACTGCTTCTGTGGGTGTAAAACAGACTGGTGCTTTTTTACTTTTTTGGATTTTAAAAATTTACTGGACTAGTGGACCAAACGACAGCTTACTATGATAATACTAATTATAAAGATGCATGCATTTTTGACACTTTTCTACATCAAAAAAACAATAATAAAATGACACACACGCAAAAAAAAAACGATAATAGACAAAAACAATAAGGGTGTAACTATAATATGTTCAGCTCAATTTAGCATTTGTCCATAGAAAAAAAATAAACTAGTTTTGTTTGGAGATGCGTACGAGTCCGTTCAGCTTCGTAAAGTTGAAAGAGAAGCTGAAGCTGAAGCTTCGTAAAGCTGAAGGAGAAGCTGAAGTTGAAGCTTCGTAAAGCTGAACGAGAAGCTGAAGCTGCAGCTTCGTAAAGCTGAACGAGAAGCTGAAGCTGAAGCTTCGTAAAGCTGAACGAGAAAGTGAAGCTGAAGTTTCGTAAAGCTGAACGAGAAGCTGAAGCTGAAGCTTCAGAAAGCTGCTCGGACGCGTACGCATCTCCTTATAAAACTGGTTTTTTCTATTGACAAAAGCTCAATTAGTTACTCCCTAAATTTTTTCGTTTAATAGATTAATGAGAAGAGCAAGAGAGGCAGAGTGCAGAAGAAAGAGAATGTGTTAGAACTGACATTGACCTGATGGGAGCGGAGAGTGCCGAAGTTGTCACGGCGGTAGGCGTCGGGCTGGAATTGGAAGAGCGTCTCGTGGTGCGGGTGGTATGGTGGATGCTTGCGAAGCGTAGCGCGTGGCGACGCCGGCTTGGGCTGCGGCGCCAGGACTGGCTCCGCGTACGTCACTTCCTCAACTTGCTGCAGCAGTTTCGGCTCTGCTTGGATCCTAAGACATAAGCACGTTACAAATAAGTTGCCCTGTTACTAATTCTCGTCATCATTGCCCAATGTCTGAAGACCAAGGTCTATAATCAGCGCGTCCTGCCAGTAATGTAATGACGTATGGTGCTGAAACGCGGCAGGACTGGTCCACAAGTTTAAAGTCGTTCAGCGAGCTGTTGTACAATATGGTCCTCTTCAAGGGTGTCGAAAACAAATTTCTGCAGGGTCGACAACGCACTTGTACCGCACCTGATGTTGCTTGTGTCCTTAGACAACGGTAGCTACCTACCATCAAGTGGATCGTCAGCCTGCCTGCCTGAAAAAAGTGTGCCTGCCACTACTAATTTCATTCGCATTTCATTTTAGTTCTTTTAATTCTAGTGTATTTTAACTTAGTTTATTACAATATTGTTTTTGTTACTTTAATAACTTAATAAAAATAAGTAAGTTAGAGCAGAGTTAATTATCAGCTAATTACCAATAGCGATTGTTGCCGTTGATGCAGTGAGTCCTTCGTAAAATGAGCTAAAATATACTCTTAAATTTATATTTTAAACTGACACCATAGAAACCTTCTATAGCGATGGGGTTTCGATAAAAAAAGTCCAACTTACCTATTTATGTTCTGACGTTGTTCAAAATATTCATACTCAGTATCCGGATAGGGCATGTTGTCGTCTTCGTCCTTCTTGCACCTTCGGCCGCAGATGTAACCGGCCGCGAAACCAGCGCCCAAGGCTGCCAGAGCACCCGCCGCTACGGCCAAAGCCAGGGTCTCAACGGAGTACGCTGCTGGAGGTGGATCGGCTGCTAGTACTTCTGGGCCTGCGCATAACACAGCACAGAGGCATAGAGGCATGTTGCAAGCATTTAGGGCCACTATCAAAAATAACTTCTTGAAATGCCATTTCAATATCTAAATTAGTGGACTAGCTGAAAAATAAAAATTATGATGAGATTGAAGCTATTAAGTATACGGCATAATATCATTTATTGTTAATAAAATATATCTAGAAGAAATATGTATTATGTATGGGTGTGTAGAATTTAAATGTATTTAGGTATAACAATATGTACGTATTTTCACATGGCGCATACTTACACTCACTCTTTGTAACATAAAATATGATTTGGTTTAAGGTGGTTTAAGTATGTATCTAACGGAAAAGCGGGGTCTCCTTGTATAAGTATATTATCCTGGCATAAGTATAAAATATAAATATATAAGTAATAACAAATACATGTTTCTAAAACTCGTTAAGGAAATAAATAATAATTTTCAAATATATTATTTTTTCTTTTTATTATAGATATAAACTTTTTAAAAAAGTGAGTCGAATATGCTGAGGTATTAAAACGTAAATGGTTTTAGATAAATATATTACAGTATTGATTCTCAATAGGTGGTATATTTTAAAATGTGAAAGTTGAACCGAAGATTTTTAAAATTATGGGTAGGTTATAGTATTTTATTGCTTCTGATACGTTTTTTTTTTGCTTTAAAGTTTCGACAGTCTTGAGGAAGAGAGACAAAAAACGGGATCAACACTATTTACCTTCACTGTTAGTCCCTTTTCCGTCTTTGTCTTGCACAATATTGATGACTTCACCTTTGCTTTCCACACGACCGTCATCGTACAGTCCCGAACTTAAGCCACCTACTGCGCCGGCGTCCTTACCTGCAATGATTTCATGGAAACTTTAAAAAAAAAAACTCTATGTCTAATGGATATTAAGTTCTAATTTCATCCTTATACAAGTAATCGAAATTTTTCATATATTTCATTTATATTTCTAACTGAATATTTAGATATAAGTTTTTCTGAGCGTTCCATTTGAGTACTTGAATGTAAAGGCTACGTCGTAGCTACAACAAGTGCTACGCTTTTTATCACTTCTACGAATTGAATACTAACTGTGAGGGCAGGCCGCGTGGCTTCCAGTGCTGACGCTTTGGTAGAAGGAGTTTTCGTCCAACCACCTGCTGACTCCATGGGAGTAGGCGCGGCATCTGCCCGCTTGTTTGTCCCATGCGCAGTATGGGTCTTGAAGTGCTACGCATTCGCTGTAAAAGGAGACATGAGTTGAAGAAAGAACAAAGTATTTTAAGAGCAGTCTACAGAACTGTAGATCTGTAATGTGACCTCACTGTCTGTTGCTTTATACCCACAAAGAAGCAACAAGAACAGGATCTTTGACTATCTAGAAACAAACATTTATATAAAATGAAATTACGAAATCAGATAGGTTTCTTAATGTTGTAATAGGTATTCGTTATAAAAGTGTGATTTGTAGTACTCAGGTTTCGGAGGCTTTTGCGTATGATTATTTTACAGTTAAAATTACCAAAATATTTCTGGTATAAAATTGTTAAATTAGATTGATTAATTTATGAAATTAGTTTTGAAAAAACGATCGCACATCTGAGTTTTGGATCTTGCTATAATTGTGTAGTGTTACAATAAAAAGCCTTATAATATAGAACAATCTTTCTAATGTTGTGTTCTAATGTCATAATAGTGTAAATCGGACGAGTAGTTCCGGAGACTCCTTATATTCAAACATATAATATTTAACTTTATCTCTAATTATATACGTATTTATAATTAGAGGTATAGGTATATCTATATATTAATACGTGAAGCGAAAACTCTGGATCTCTTTTTAAGAAAATTGCGCGGACGGAGGAGTGAGAAATTTGGTACACTTAAGGTTTATATTTAAAAGGACTGGAGAAACCTAATATTTTTATAAAACATGCATTAGAAATAAAGTCAGGGTAAGAAAAGGTTCGTCACCTGAAAGTCGATATTTTCTTGCACCAGGGCAATTGTCAGTCATGACAAAATTACATTTCCAACGTTTGTCAGTTGTCTGCTTAGTGCTTTAGTTTCAAAAGGTACTAAGAGTCTACGACTTGATAAAGGAATTGAATTAATTTGAAAACTGGCGAAGGTTTTCGTACCCCGACTGTACATTAAATTAATTGAAATAAACATTACAGACACTACTGCGTGTTTGACACACTCACAGACGATGTAATATGTTATTTAGGATCAAACTGAGAGATATTAAAAAAATTAATTAATTACGGTCGAATTACGACCACTGAGCGACCATTAGTAATTATTTATAATTATAAGAAAATCTTGTTTATTATTTTTAACTATCAGTGATTGAATACTGTAAATAAAACTGAATAAGACTTGTACATATTTCTTTTTGCGGTAATTTTTTTTACGAATTTAACTGAATTAGAATTGCCACTTACGAGCACGAACTGATTTTGTCGCTTGAACATCTGTGCAATCTTAGACTTAGCACTTGTTTATCTGATACAGCAATAAGTCTAGCTGCATCCCTTCCAGCTCTGGCCACTCGCAGAGCTCTGACGGGGGAGCCTGCTGCAAACGCCTGTAACTCCTCTATTACTACCGGAATTGCTCGTTTGTTGGAGTCATATGACGCTGCATTGATAGCCTTTATGATCTTGCCATTGTCTGAAAAAAAATCAACCAAGCCACACATTTATATTTGGAATTGCTATAATCAGGTACAAAATGAAATCAATGAGTCTTAAAATGAAAATAGATATAATGAAGATAATGTCAAATAACTATGTTATACCTGTACCAGTTGTCGAGAATTTTATTCACGAAGTACTTAGTGATACAATGCGTAAGTATATAAGGCCAGTCGATAACTAACGAATTTAACTAATCGGGGTAACGTTTGAGAAATTGAGAAGCATCCTCCTCTCGCCGCAATTACATCAGTGACTGAATAAAAAGTCTTTAAGCAGTGGTGATTTTTATGGCATAGATACCAGCCTGAGGAGATTTCGTAAGGTTATTCATAATGCCTTGGAGAGACTATGCCTGAGTTACCCTAAACTAAAATAAAATCACACATATTGCTTTTAGAAAAATGGCGAAGAGCTAGCTTTTCAGCAGCTTATTAGACTCCGTGGGGTCTAATAAGGGGGAAAAGAGTCGTGGGAAAAGAGTAAACGCGGCCTGTGATTAGTCTAATGCTTTGGCTTTGGCCTATGTTCAGCAGTGTGGGTCTATCCATATCCTGCGGATATGAAAATACTTGTACCACAATGTAGATAAAGATAATACATATCCAAAAAAAAATATTACAAAGAATGTATGTTTTTTTAAGGAAACTTTTCATATGATCTATATTTTTTATTATAGCAACACACAACCGTCACTAAATGAATAACATAATTATAGGCAAAGATTTCCAAAAAGTAAATTTAAAAGTATAACTATATAGCTGACGGAAAGAAATACTATATAACTCTTTACACAAAAGAGAGGTCTGGCCAGTTACTTAATAAATATTAGACATTAATTAAATAATTTCCATAAAATAAATAATTTTTGTTACCTGTGCCAATAAACAACACATCATACGCTTTGCCACCAGGAGTTTTGACTTGAGGATCCACTGCTATTTGCGTGAATCGGTAGCTGCAAGAAAATCAAATTAAATTTTAAATATACCCTTTCGATAAGTAAATGCCCCAATTAAGTCTCTAAAAATGATCCAATATATACTTACTGAAAACTAGTACGTATAACAATTGGTTCTCCGAAAAATGTCGGCACCGATTCGTCCATGAGGGCATGTGTTTTTATGAAATTGAGGGTTTGATCTGGAAGTGTTCTTGAGTCGTTGTGACACGTCCCTGGCCGGGGTTCAGGCACCTGCAAAACAATTTTAATATTTAAAGATGGAATTAGTAATGAACATGCCTAAAATATAGATTTTAGGCGCGAATATATGTGAAAAAGGTGAGGTGAAAAATTTTGGATTCCTTTTTAAGAAAATTGCGCGGACGGAGGAGTGTGAAACTTAGTAATTACATTTAAAGTTTATATCTAGAAGTACTGGAGAAAGTTTATACTTTTATAATATTGTTTATCGAATTTTCTATTGTCAAAAAAAACTAAAAACCAAAGATTTTCAACTGTACAGATCGGGCAAGACGAAAGAATCCTTAATGTGACATTTAGAACCACGTGGTACAAAATCGCTCAGTCCATCACCAACTTAACAAGGCTATTTAGCTACGCCATGGCCACCCTGATTAAGGTGATCAGGATCAATATTTTTGTAGGAAAACTTTCCCAATGCCCTCTCTATATATTCTATATATTTAATCTTTTTGCTAAAAACCTAATTAAAGTCCCACACTTTCTAAGTCTATCGACTACAATTTTTCACAATACTTACTTTGGCACTATTAACTGGTAACCAATTAGTGTTGATAGCACTTTGCTCTTTGAAAGTGCCCTCGAAGGTGTCAGCTATGTCTTGCATGCTGAAGGCGCACACGGCGCTACCCGATATACTGTTGGGAGGAGTAGTGAAGGTGCCATAAATGAGTTGGGCATTTAGACCTCCGTATACGCCTTCTATCAGCTCAGTCGTTGACTCTGGAAAAAATAAGTGTGTGCTCGTTTTAGTATGGGCTTTTTCGTTAATTTTTAGAAGCCAATTAAAATTTTTTTTTTTTTTTTATGTTATGTCGACAGACAGGCTGACGGTCCACTTGATGGTAGGTGGCTACCGTCGCCTATAACACAAGCAACGCTACAGGTGCTGCAAATGCGCTGCCGACTACAGTAGGATTAAGGATAAGGGATTAGGAGGGGATAAGGAGATGGGCTCTGGCATCCCTTACTCACTCACCGAAACACAACAGCACGTATATGCTGTTATTTCACGGTGGTCTTCTGTAAGGGGGTGGTCACTGCCGCCAGACGGGCTGCCCAAATGACTGCGAAACGGAGTGAGCCCTACCACTACTATTAATTAATAGTTAATAGTAATTAATAGTGCGAGGGTATTTAGAAATAGGTAGATACCCTCATCTGTTATTTAATGGATTTTTTATCATATTAAAGGTCAATTCTTTAATTTTCTACCCAACAACATTAGGTTGCCTTAACAAAATTTTGTCACAAGTCACAACCATAGCTGCCTAAATTTTAGATTTTAAGGAAGGGAATAAAAAACTTTTAATTTGATAAATAATCGTAAAAATTATATATTTTCTTTCTAAGTACATTTTAGACTTTAATCTGATTACTGTCCGATCCCCTATTGGAGCAGGTTGATTGCATAACAATATATTTATTTGGAATAATGCACCTTTTAAATAGTGATAGATTTCTTCAAACAGGTGTAGTAGTTCCGGATCATTACTCTTAACAAATTTACAAAGTCCACACACTTTATATTGACAACCACAAATTCTTATGCTGTTTCTTTGGGGAATAAATCTCCATGGTAGTAGCTCTTTTGACAATAATATATTTTTACTACATTTCAATAATAAATCTATATAATCTTTACAGCCATTTCGCTGTAAAGATTACTTCTCTTACTTGAAGCTCTACCTAATTTACTTATGGACAATTGTAGAATATTATCAGGAAGTTTATTGTAAAAGTTCATTTTTTTTTCATTTCTTAGTAGGTAAACGTGTGTGCATAAAAGATTTACGTAAATGTATGAATAAATAAATCGCCAAGATTAAACACACCAACAACCAACACATTAACATAGGATAGGGGGCGAAACCCCAGATCACCCAGAACACCCAGATCAGAGTCAACTTTAAAAAGTTCATTTCCAAAGTTGTACATGCCGGGAATCGAACCCGAACTCCTTCAGAGTGGGCTTGTCAAGCTACAAGCCCAGAGTGGGAGTGAGAAGTACAGAATGGGCTTGTAGGTGTGTATTTATTATCTTAAGTTTTCCTATTTTAAATCATTTTCTTATTTTTTAAAACTGCCACAAAAAGCTTAGAATAAATGTTTCTACTAGTACATACATAGTATACAATCACACCTAAATATCATCCCGACGTTAAAGCTGCGCAGACGAGGACTGTCCCTCGTCTGCGCAGGCTCTTAAAGCAGCATCTATTAGGATATTCAGATCGATGACCTTAATGAAACTTTGAGGCAAAATTTGTAAATAGTTCGGTCCCTGAGAAACATTATATTAATTAATCAAAAGTGTTAATGAAAACTAACATCAGATAACTGATAGACTATCAGTTATCTGATATCTGATATCAGTTATCTGAGTAAAGGATCAAAATAATTAGGCAATACTTACGTATTTCATTGAAATAGAAAGGAAAGTCTCCGGCGACTGAACAGTTGAGTCTTGATTTCAAAAACGAAGTCCATCTTTGCTTGAATCTGTGCGGACCTCCTCTGTCGTCGCGACAAACTCGCGCCACCCGCGCGTACACAGCCTGGCAAAATTAACCACATTTATTTCATCACACGCAATGTACACGCCGTGCCATCAATAGAGAGAGATGAAGAAGATTAAGGAGGACGATTTAATTCAATCGTGCAGCTAGAATTTTTGTAAGCATATAATATAGTTCGTCAGGCAGACTGACGTTCCACTTGATAGTAGGTGGCTACCGTCGCCTATTACCGAAAACAACGCCACAGGTTTTGCAAGTGCACTGCCGTCTTACTCTTAATGCTACTGAGGCATTAAGAGTAAGACATAAGGAAGGTATATAGTAAAATGGGTTCTGGTATCTCAAACTCCCTCAGCGAAGCACAACAGCACATATTCTGTTATTTCATGGCGGTCTTCTGTAAGGGGGTGGTTACTACCGTCAAAATGACTGCAAAATGCATTGTGCCTACTACTTCTTTATTTCTAAACTAAAGATAACATACATTAGCTAATAACAGCTTTGACGAGCTGCTTTGAGTTAGGGTGCTTGCCTTAACGCTCTGTTCTAGGGTACCCGGGTTCGATTCTTAGCAGGATCAACTTTGAAAATGAACTTTTGACCTGACAGAAGACCACCGTTAAATAACAGCATATGTGCTGTTGGGTTTCGATGAGTGAGTAAGAGCCTATTTCCTAATCCCTTATCTATAATCCGGCTAAGGTCGGCAGTGCACTTGCAGCACCTGTGGTGTTATTTATGTTAATAGGCGATGGAACCATCAAGTGAACCGTCAGTCTGCCTGCTGATCTTTAAATAAATAAAATATTATTTAGGGTTTTATCGTTTTAAGAATTCACAAGTTAATTGTAATATCAGTCACTTTGGTATTGCATTCATACTTGGCATTACAAGGCACCATGCTGAGTTCCAGAGTCATTCATAGTTGATGTTTGCAAGACTCCCTGTCACAATAGTTTCACAGCTCAACTAGCTCGATATTAGATAGCTCGAGCGCTGTATTCAAGCTGCGTTGTCTAACGCTCTCACCTTAAAGTGAATGTCTTAATAAAACCGCAAATACCTTTCCACAGTTGATGTATTCCACAGCTGTCTCTCTGAAGAAGAAGTACACGAAATTGCCGTGTACCAGTGAGTTTACGAAGTCGGGAGCTGTAAACAACAACACAGATTAATTTAATTATCACAACGAAAGCGGTAAACATACATTCGTTTCACGTAACGCCATTTCACCAACATTTACCTACCGTAAACGTAATGTAATATGCACAACTCTAACCGTATCACGGCTAGTGTCGATAATTCTAATACTATAATCTGATTTAGTAATTGTTGGCGAGTCAAATGTCACTTTGGTGACGCGAAGTTCCCGTTAAACCGTGTACTAAATTCAATTAACTTGACGGATGTGTGTTTGTCTGCATTCGAGAGCAATCAACCGTGTCCGGACGCGTAAACAGTGGAGTAGTTTCGGCAACTATTACATTTACTGTGCAAATACAATCATAATTTTCCCGAACATACATGAGCGGATAGGCAGACATTGGATTAATAGGTAAAAGTTTTCCTTTAAGGCCATTAACTCTCTCTTTCAATCTCATTCTTTGACTGTCACGACTACAATTAGTTTTTTAAAGTAATTTGTTATTTAAACACGCCGATCAAAGAGTCTATTAAAGAAAATAGAAATTATAAAGAGTGATCTACCAAACCTAGCATAAATTCTTTCAATTGAACTCATTTGATTATTAAGCTAACCAGCACTTAATTCAAGACATTTGCGATAGATGGCACTACTACTTCCGTCTTTTTTCCGTTTTCTATGGGCGTGGTTACCTAATGATGACGCTGGTAAAAAATAAATTAGGATCATAAACACTTAAACAGTCTGCGTCCATTAGGGATCGTATTCTGAAAGTGAATTAGATGTATCTGTTTGCTCAATGGTAAGCTATCGTGTTTTATTTACTTAAACGTGAGTTTCAATTTAGGAAAGATATTGATTAAAAAGAAAAAAGAGAAAGAGGCAGGAATAAAAAATAAAAACAAAAACGGAACAATTGCGAGTTGAACTCGCGTGAAGAGGGTTCCGTACGATGTTACCTCTCCGCACAATATTGAGTGATTTACCATGTTATTTTAATATCATGGACTTCTTATAGGTTTTCCTATAATCTAGAAGTAGAAAACCATACTCGTAGAAATTTATTCATATACTTAAGCATAGGTACAAAAAGAGGTGTAGGGGGCCTCCTATTAAGTATAAAAATACTTGTGTCAGGAGAACCCCGCTTCTCCAACGCCGTACTAAAATCCAAAGAATACAATAAAGTGTGTATGTTTGTATGTGTGTGTGAATGTGTATATGATGAATTTGATGATGACACCGCGATGGGAGCTCGTCTTTTATATAAAATGATAATACGTATAAGAATACAACGGGAATTTGCAAAATCGACGAAAAAACGGTCGAACGAAAAGGTTACCTCCGTACGCTGATATATGATTTTACGGTAAGTTACTAGGGCTTAATAATTCCTACAAAAAGCCAGCGACAGCATATGTCTTACTTTTATATTCAAGACACAAAAACTACTTTTTGTATCTATATATAAAAATGAATCCCCATTCCCCTTGGTCACGGCATCACGCGTGAACGGGTAGACCGATTTTGATTCGGTTTTCACTAATGGAAAGAGGGATAAACGGGGAATGTTCATATATATATATAAATTGCACCCCGGGCGAATTTGTCGTCACAAGTATTTAATACACGTGATTTTTGCTCTTTACAGCATGTGTTTTGAAAGTATAGTTAAAGAGATAATAAGATATATATAATTAAAGCGCGACCACGCCGTGAAACCACAGAGGAACAATCTGAATTCCACGCGGACGAAGCCGCCGACGCAGTCAGATAAATAGAAACGGGCTGTAAATGTATTATGAGTTTGACATGTTTTAACAAGGAATAGATCGGAGTACTAAATCGTACATAGATCTCAATAGCATTTGAGACTATCGTTTAGAATTAAATATATCATATATAAATGCTTGCTCATTATTGCAACGAATTTGAACAGAGAACAGTGCTAAGCTTCCGATACCACAGTGTTTGATGTTATCATGTGCACGCAAATTCGTTATTTAGACAGATTTACAATAACGTTTTGTGTCCGAAGCGTGTCAGTTCATATGTACTTAATATTAAATAAACACGTGTTATGTAATAATAACATTACTTATTATTACATAACACGTGTTATTTTTGAAATAGAAACGTTTTTTTGAATTTTTAGAAGAGTGTTTATTAGTTAGCTAAATGTTTTTAGCTTTTTTTTAATATTTATTTAATTTCATAATATTATCTTCTTTTAGGGATGTTTTGACTAGTCGAGAAAGCCGATAATCTGGCTATATCTATAGACGGCGATTAGCACCGTTTAGGGGTGCCATTAAATTTATTCATATAACTATTTTTAAATTAGGGTGTAAATATTTTGTATCAGTCTTACAATTGGCAATAGGTATGTATAGGAACGTGTATTATGATTTTGAACTAACTGAGACATCAGCTGTGGATATTTGTATTTCATATAGTTAGTCATACCAGTGGTGTTTACTGTTTTCCCCGGACCCCCTAGAGAAATAACTGTTTGGCATTGATTATACTTCGGGAATTCAACCTCCAATTCGCCAAAGAAAGCCCACACACGCGATTTCTTGTTTCTTTTTGAATTTCTTGTTGAATCAATTTTTCAATTAAGACAAGGTCTAACATCAGACCGAACTCAATTTTTATCAAAATGAGCGCAATCTAAAAAACTATCACTTGAGGTGCAATATTGCACAACAAATTTTTGTAGCTTGGTGGAGATAACCGAACAGATTTAAAATTGGAAGGTTTTTTTTAAATATTGTGTAAAATATGAAAAAATAGATAAAATTAGCGGATTAAAACGTTAGTACAGAAAATTAGTTAATTAATAATCTTAAAAAATAATGCAGTTGTCGCTGAATTGTCGTTTCACGCCTACTTGAGATATTTCACTATAATGCAAACTGTCTTAAATGTCACTTTAAGTTTATATGGAGAAGGACTAGAGTAAAGAATATATTGGTTTAAAGAAAATATTCGCAAGAAATAATCTAAACATCTACCTGAATTATTGACTAAAAAACATTCATATTACCTACTTCTATGAATATTTTAAAACTACTTATATTCTTAAAATATTATATTATCATGTACTTAGTCTATAATATAGAGAGGTGTTCTCTCACTTAGTATATTTTTTCTGTGCATTTAGGTTACTGTCGAAAGTTTTTGTTCCTTGTATACATAGCATTTATAATAAAAAAACTAATTATAGTCATGACAGTCAAGTAAAGACTTGGTGCACTTAATGCCAACATCAACATGTTACAATTATTAGCACAAATACTCACTAAGATACAATTTTAAATTACACTTACCGTTTAAGGTCATAGAATCGTAGGGTTCCGTCTGCAAGGGTTCCCGATATATGATTGGCTCCATGCCACTGAAGTCAGCCACTGTTCCCGAATATAGTTCTCCATCTGGAAATTCATAAAGACTTCTTCTTTAATAATAATTCTTCTTTAATCCGACAATTATCGTCCCGATAGTTGTGTTGGTGAACGGTCTTATAACGAAGAGGCTCAACCGACACCTTGAGAGGCTCTCACTAGATGGCTGGGTCAAGGGACAGATACAGAAGGCGGTACTTCTTGATACGGCACTTATCGTCAGGAGCCCTAACCACCGACAGCTTGGGCCTTGCCCCACTACCTGCGAAAAACTAATTTTAAGTTTTTTATGATATTTATTGCCTTTTATAATCATACTAGCGGCCCGCCCCCGGCTTCGCCCGGGTGCAATTTTTATATACCCTAAAACATTCCCCGTTTATCCCTCTTTCCATTAGCGAAAACCGAATTAAAATCGGTCTACCCGTTCACGCGTGATGCCGTGAACAGGAGAAATAGGGATTCATTTTTATATATAAGATTGTAAAAAAAAAAAATTAAAATTTAACTGGTAATTCTAAATGTCGATCATAAGAGTTTCTTGGAGAAACCTAATTGATAAATAAATGTTTTGATTTTTATTTTGATTAAAATTAAGAATGAAAATGAATAAATGTGTATAATAAATAATTAATTCAGTTATTTGTATTATGTATCCAGTTCATATAAGTTGATATGAGATTATCACACATGTAATCTATACGTTTCGAGTGTAAAAAGTCCAAGTAAAGTTTAAATTTTATTTGGCCAAAGTCCAACGGGTGAGTAGGCTCGCGAAACACTTGATTGTAAATTGCTAAGACGTTAGACACAAGATTGAGTCGTAGCCACTGTACTGCATAAGTGCATAATCCTCGAGAATGTGGTCGCAGAATCTGCAGAACAGTCGTAAGAAGAGCAGTGCTTACTTATCATTCCTTTACTTTTAAAATATTAACGTTAGTATCATTCAATACTACCACAACGGAGATTGACACACCATATTTACCAAATGCAATAACAATACCTATAATTCGATGTTCATTTTATATGAGACTTTTGTTGCAATAATTTTCATAATATTGTTATGACTCACCAGGGAACGTTCTAGTTATGACTCACTATGGAACTTTCTAGAAAAACGACTTCGCCTATCTACAATTTCTGGAAAAATTATTGTCAAGGGAAATTGATCCTTATGCACACAACATAGAGTTCACATACAACAGAAATAGCGTTCGCAAATTTTCAATGACCTGTTTACAATACGTGTTTACAAAAGTTGTTTACTTCTAATTGTTTGTTGTTTGTTTGTACTAAATTCGAGAAAGATCTAGACGATTGGCAGCGGGTATAAATAGGCGAAGTGGCGAGCTAGCGGGACAGTTCGATTCTGCGATTCGAAAGCGATACTACGGAACTATACCTGCGACTCATTACGGAATTACGGACGACTTTTGGCAAGTTTAACGGATTTAAAGAAGAAGTTTAGCCCTATTGGAAGTCATCTTGGTTTGTGGCAATAAATAGTTGATTTTCGCCCTTACACGGCAATTTGACTCACCCCACACTTAACAACTGGTGTCAGAAGTGGGATGCCGTTAATGCCACGGGACGACGGAACTCGTACTCCACGGACCAGGAGACAAGCGGAGATGGATGCTGCGAGGCAACGGGCACGTGAGGAACCGGAGGAAGGCTCCGATGCTGAATTGCTTACTATAACAGCGCCTCCATCAAACCCATCAATGGACCTTTCTGCACTGCTAGCTGCCATGCAGAACTTACAAACCAGTCAGGAGGCCGCTCGCCGTGAACAGGAGGCCGCTCGCCGTGAACAGGAGGGCGCTCGCCGTGAACAGGAGACCGCTATAAAGAACTTACAAACCAGTCAGGAGGCCGCTCGCCGAGAACAGGAGACCGCTATAAAGAACTTACAAGCAAGTCAGGAGGCCGCTCACATTGGACAGGAATCTGCTAGCCAACTAATGCTTTCTAAATTGGACGCAAGCCTGGAAATAATGTGTGACAAGGTTAAGAAGGTTGAATCCGAAATTAAAGAGGTCTCACTGAAAGTCGAGGGCCTGGAAGGGAGGCTCGAACAAACCGACAGTCGCCATCAAGTGCTCGCCGAGAGAGTGCAGAAACTGATGACGAGAGAGGCAGTCATCACTGCACCGGTACCTACCCAAGGCAGATTGGACCTGCCACGGTTTGATGGCACATCATCCTGGACAGCCTACAAGTACCAGTTCGAAACCCTCTCTAACTGCAGCGGCTGGACCGAGGATCAAGCGTTTATGGCGTTGACTCTTGCTCTAAGAGGAGACGCCCAACTGATCCTGGAGCGACTTCCTACAGAAGGTAGGTCTCTGCAAGCCCTTTTGGAAGCTCTAGAGACACGGTATGGTGACAAGCACATGGAGCACACGTATAGGGCTCAATTACGAGACCGCATACAGAGGCCCGCGGAAACACTCCAGCAGTGGGCTGACGAGATCGAAAGACTAGTTCGTCGCGCCTATGTGTCAACACCGTCTGCAATAGAAATAACCCTGCTCCAAGCCTTTGTGGACGGAATAAGGGACAGCGAAGTTCGTGCAGCAGTGCGATTGGGTCACCATCAGACCCTGAAAAATGCACTGGCACATGCGCTAGAAGTAGAAGCGGTACGGCGTGACACAAGGCCATTTAAGATCAGAGAGCTGGTAGCCGAGGAGCGAAGACCTCGCTATGGTCCGACATGCTACGGCTGTGGTGAAAAAGGTCATATTAGGCTGGACTGTCCAAAGAAGAAAAGAAGGAGGGTCTCAGAGGTGGAGACCCAAGTTGAAGAAGGACAGTTAAACTAAACGTTGCCAGAGCCGCGGGGCGGGCGCTGGCTGGGAAAAAGGAAGCCCCTGCTATTACTGTCAGACAAGCTTGTAACGGGAACAGTTTAATCATCGAGGGTACGCTGAATGGAAAAGTGTGCAGATTCACAATAGACACAGGAGCATCCCGTACCATTGTAAGACCCGAGCTCTTAAAACGAACTATTTCATGGAAGCAACGATCTCCAACATGGCAGCTGCGTACAGCAACGGGCCAGCCAGTACCTGTCCTCGGTGACTCGGACGTAGCAATTGGAATTGGTAGTCAGACGTACGCAAACCAAGTGCTGATTGCCAATATTACTGACGACTGTATATTAGGACTGGATTTCTTAAAGAATCATCGGTGTGTTTTGAACGTCAACCAAGGTGTACTCAAATTTCCTGAACAAGAAGTTTTCCTAGAAGGATCGAACCCTTGTACTCTCTATTGTCTGCGAGATGTGAAATTAGCCCCTAGATCAGAAAATCTAGTCATGACGAAATTCCAACCTAACGTCAAGTATGGACTATGTGTGATTGCGGAAGACGAAGGGACACACCCTAATTGGATAATGGCCAGAACTTTACTAATGACAAACAGAATAGGAAAAGTCAGAATTTTAAATCTCAGTAATGAAGAGGTACAGCTCAGAAGAAACAGCGTAATTGGAAAGTGTCAAGAGGTGAAGTATTTAAGACGTATAAGCAGCGCACCAAACGAAGTAACAAGCTCAGATAACCAGGTATCGCAGTTACTGGATTCTTTGAAAGGAAATTTGTCGCCAGTTCAGTTGGAGCAAGCTCAAGATCTTTTAATGCGGTTCAAGGACATTTTCGCAGTAGGCAATAATTGTGGTAGAACAGGACTTGTGAAGCACAGAATAGACACCGGCGATTCAAGACCCATACGACAGCGACCTCGCCGAATCCCCTGGGCAAAAGAAGCTGAAGTTGCGGATATGATAAGGGATATGGCGGAAAACAAGATCATTGAGCCATCTACAAGTCCCTGGTCGTCACCTGTGGTGCTGGTAAAAAAGAAAGATGGCACAACCAGGTTCTGTGTAGACTACCGAAGGCTGAACGACGTTACCAAGAAAGACAGCTATCCTCTACCGCGCATTGATGACACTTTAGACATGCTCAGTGGAATGGAATGGTTTTCTACCGTTGATCTCAAAAGTGGGTACTGGCAGGTGGAAATAAGTCCAGAAGATAAGGAGAAAACAGCATTTTCTACGGCCGTCGGAAATGGACTTTGGCAATTCAATGTCATGCCATTTGGCTTGTGCAATGCTCCCGCAACGTTCGAACGCCTTATGGACAGGGTTATGGTGGGTCTTCTGGGAGATGTTTGCTTGGTATACCTGGACGACGTAATCATCATGGGTCGTAACTTTAAGGAACATCTCCAAAACCTTGAAAAGGTATTCAACCGTCTTCGTGAGGCAAACTTAAAACTAAGTCCCAAAAAGTGTACTTTCTTCAGCAACGCAGTTAGCTATTTGGGGCACATAATCACCAAGGAGGGAGTTCAAACAGATCCAGAAAAGATCAAGGCTGTAAAAGATTGGCCTACACCAAAGAATAAAACGGAAGTCAGATCCTTTCTTGGTTTATGCGCATATTACAGGCGCTTTGTCAAAAACTTTTCAAGTATAGCCAAACCCCTCCATCGCCTGACTGAAGACAAACAAGTGTTCACTTGGGATGCTAATTGTGACAACGCTTTCAAGGAACTAAAGCAGCGTTTATGTGAGTCTCCGATATTGGGCTATCCAACACGGAATGGAAGATTCATTGTGGATACGGACGCCAGCAACACGGGTATTGGTGGAGTATTATCACAAGTGCAAGGGGACAAACAAGTTGTCATTGCATATTACAGCAAAACGCTATCGAGACCAGAGAGGAACTACTGTGTTACACGTCGTGAGTTGTTAGCCGTAGTGAAGACCTTGCAGCACTTTCACAAATATCTTATTGGACGTGAGTTCACTCTAAGGACGGATCATGCCGCACTTAAATGGCTCCTCCAATTTAAAAATCCCGAAGGGCAAGTAGCACGGTGGATTGAGCAATTGCAGGAATTCAATTTTGTAACGGAACATCGAAGCGGAAAAGGTCATGGTAATGCTGACGCTCTGTCGAGAAGACCTTGTCCTGAAGATTGTAAACACTGTGGAAGACAAGAATCTCAAGAGTCAGTGAAAATTATCCGGACCCAAGGATTAGACGACGATTGGAGTGGCGAAAGTATGAGAAAGGCTCAAGAGGAAGATGACGACTTGCGACCGATTTTGGATTGGATGAAAAGAGGGACTAAACCTGAGTGGGTGGACGTATCCGCCTCCAGTCCTGTCACAAAGAGTTATTGGGCTCAATGGGATAGTTTGACCCTGGAAGACGGAATTTTGTGCAGGAAATGGGAGTCTAATAGCGGACATCAGGTTACGGTACAGGTTATAGTTCCTCGAAGCAAGGTATCTCCTCTACTACGTCATATCCATGACGGGGTGTCTGGTGGTCATCTTGGAGTGAGGAAAACGCTGTTGAAAGTGCGCCAGAGGTTCTACTGGATCCATTGCCGGGAAGACGTCGAAGATTGGTGCCGTAAATGCAACGCGTGCGCTTCAGTCAAGGGACCGCAGACAAGATGTAGAGGAAAACTGAAGCTCTACAATGTAGGAGCGCCATGGGAACGTATTGCAATTGACGTGGCCGGCCCTTTTCCGGAAACTGAGGATGGCAACAAATACATAGTTGTAGTACAAGACTATTTCAGCAAATGGCCTGAAGTATTTGCAACCCCCAACCAAGAAGCTAAAACTGTTGCCAAGAAACTAGTTCAGGAAGTAATCTGTCGGTATGGCGTACCCCTGGAAATACACTCCGATCAGGGAAGAAATTTCGAATCAGCCCTTTTTCAAGAGATGTGCAACCTCCTCGGAATACATAAGACCCGTACGACACCAGCTCATCCTCAGTCAGACGGAATGGTTGAAAGATTTAATCAAACACTGGAAAATAACCTGGCTAAAGTAGTCGACTCACATCAGAGAGATTGGGACCAATACATTCCTCTTTTCTTGCTGTCTTATCGCTCCGCTGTACACGACAGTACTGGTGTTACCCCTGCAAGAGTGAATTTTGGACGAGAAATAAGACTACCAGTTGACGCAATAACAGGCTCTCCCCCGAATAGCCCGAAGCTTATAACGGATTATGTAAGCGATCTTCGCGAACAGTTAGATGAAGTGCACAAATTAGTTCGCGAATGCAGTCTCAAAACCGGTGAAAGAATGAAGACCCGTTATGATCGGAAAGCAAACATCAACGGTTTTGAAGAAGGAACGCTCGTATGGCTTCATAATCCCCTCAGGAAAAAGGGCAAGAGCCCAAAGTTGCAACCGCGATGGGAAGGACCTTACAACGTAGTTACAAAAATCAACGACATCACCTATAGGATCAAAAAGGGACAAAGAGGAAAACCAAAGGTCGTACACATCGATCGTTTGACAAAATATCACGGCACGAATGATGATCGGGACGATCATAACTAAGAGGGGGGTAATGTTATGACTCACCAGGGAACGTTCTAGTTATGACTCACTATGGAACTTTCTAGAAAAACGACTTCGCCTATCTACAATTTCTGGAAAAATTATTGTCAAGGGAAATTGATCCTTATGCACACAACATAGAGTTCACATACAACAGAAATAGCGTTCGCAAATTTTCAATGACCTGTTTACAATACGTGTTTACAAAAGTTGTTTACTTCTAATTGTTTGTTGTTTGTTTGTACTAAATTCGAGAAAGATCTAGACGATTGGCAGCGGGTATAAATAGGCGAAGTGGCGAGCTAGCGGGACAGTTCGATTCTGCGATTCGAAAGCGATACTACGGAACTATACCTGCGACTCATTACGGAATTACGGACGACTTTTGGCAAGTTTAACGGATTTAAAGAAGAAGTTTAGCCCTATTGGAAGTCATCTTGGTTTGTGGCAATAAATAGTTGATTTTCGCCCTTACACGGCAATTTGACTCACCCCACACTTAACAATATTTAGTGAATTCGTATATTTATTCACATAATGAAAAGGCTTTATCGTGGTAATCGAATTTGCAAAGTAAGTCGAAGTCGAATGAAAGGAGTTTCTTTCGAACGTTGCTTTTACGGTGAGCGATATATGTATGATTGATTTCTGTAAAAAAGTTATAGAGTTTGATGATGCCTACAAAAAAGTCAGCGACAGCATTATAGTAATATAAAAGTCAGCTACATTTATATTAAAGCCACGAAAACTACTTTTTTTATTTAAAAAAAAATATTTAAATCGTTAGGTGATGTTTATTGGCCATATTATCAACAATTATGATAACAACAACAATGAATAATCAAAATCAGGAAGTTTTTTACGTATATAGTTGAAGAGATAATACGATATATATGTAAAGCGCGACCGCGCCGTGAAGCCACAGAAGCATGCAGGGAGATCAATACTCGTACGCTATGACTGCGAGTACACGATACCGAGAATCTGAATTCCACGCGGGCGAAGCCGCGGGAACAGCTAGCACAGCTAGTAAAATATAAATATATATTGTATTGTATTGCATGCCTATTGTATTGCCTTACAGCTTTCTGTGTAGACTCAATCGAACACAAAATCACATTTGATGTTATTTTGCAATGGTTTTCTCAAAAAAATTAAAAAAAAAATGGTACTGCAGCCAAGTCAACACGAGAAAACATACCTACAAATCGGGAGAGCAATATTTATGTGTTTAAACGTTGATATATAATCAAGTACATAGTTCGATATATGAATAGGTCATCAGGCGAACGTGATTCGAATTGTAGTATATCGAGTTAATTACTGGTAAGCTGTAATATGGTATCGATGCCGTTGCGACTTTACGTATGTTAGCACAAGTTAATTATGTAACTAATAAGCACCGTTTAAGTGTGAAACTTTACTATGCGTCCAATACATAGTGCATAGCATAACAAAAAAAGATAAACTCTTTGCAAGAATTTTGTATAATTTTGTTTAGTTCGTTTAGGAGTTAGCACGGTAATTTAAAATGTTTTAAGGTTAGGTTTAAAATTAGGTTTTATCATATATACCTATACTATGTAAGGAACATAGTATAGGTATATATAATAAAACCTAATTGGATCCGTGCGAAGTTAGTAGTGCATTATCACTACACACTATACTGTATACACGAATTTAAAATTATTGCACTGTGGAGAAACCTTACTCGATGTTTTCTTGCGAGTCAGAATCTGTAAAGAACTAACATTATCGACATAGTTATAGAGCAAGAATCACCATTACTGCTGTTATCATTATTCATATTTTGCTTATTATTTGTATATTAATACCGGTAAATATAATATTTGTAATCTATACATATAATAAAATCGTAAACAAGTCGTGTTTGTAAATTAAATATTAAAAAAAAAATACAATTTGTTACACGTTATACTTATGTCACAGAGGTCAAAAAATTTTTTGTCTGTTTGACTGTGTGTTTGTTGAAGCGGCTTAACCGATTTGAATGCAGTTTTCACTGATGTACTATAGCAAACTTCCCGTAATATTTAGTATACCTTAATCCTACTGCAGTCGGCAGCGCACTTGCAGCAGTTTAGGCGTTGCTTGTGTTATAGGCGATGGTAGCCACCTACCATCAAGTTGACCGTCAGCCTCGGCAGACAGGCTTAATATAAAAAAAGGGAAGTTTTCAAAAGGAACCATTTTCGGACTTTTAGAACATGGTATAGACATCCCTACTCACTCAGCTGCTGAATTTTAATTTAGAACGGAAGTTATGAGGCTGATGGACGAAGTTACATTTTGAAGTTGGATCTTTTGAAAATTCAAATTCGAAAGCGAATCGATGCATTTTGTCTGCCGACCTTAACATAAAAAAAATGATGATGAAAGTTTATAAAAAGTTAAAAATAGTCAATTTAGGTGATTTTGAGAGGTTCCAATGTAAGTTGACTTCGGATCTGTATGATCAGTCATATTAAATAGGGTCAGCTTAGACTGGAAGTTTTTCATTTATAATAAAATCGTTGTTTGAATATTATGCCTTTGTGTACGTTAATCTTAGAAACGGTAAGTTTTCATGTGGTTTCCACTGATGTATTGTAACATGCTTCCGGTAATATTTAGTGTATGTTAGATTCCAATCTGCTTACAAACAAAAAAGTTACCTACACGTTATTCGTACCACGCGTACGAAGTTGCGGGTACAGCTAGTAAATAAATAAATTTAATATTTGTATATTGAGTTGTTCGAGTGAAAAGGTTGACTCGGTGAGTTCGCTCCATCGTCGGCCTCATCTTCCCTACACGGCTAGATACTGGCCAAGGGCAAAGCCGACTTTAATAATAAAAAAAGCTAGTCTACGGCTTCCCTATGTTTTCTATTCTAAGATAGCTATGCTAAAGGTAATTTTATTTTTAGACTTGATTTTTAGTTGCTACTAAAAATCAAGTCTTGAGTAACTTTATAGATGTATAAAGTTATTAATTTTATAGATGTAGAATTAAGTTAAAAAAAGAATTATCCATGTATTGGATAAATATATAAAAATAATCAAAGATTTAGGGACATTGAATATATGAGCATAGGCTATATAACTACTTAAAACTAGTCGACAATATTATTTGGGTAAAATAAAATTGTCGACCATTATTTTTTTATTAATTGTATCGATGTAGGATTGATTTAAAAAAATAATTATTCATGCATCTAGAAATATATGTTAATATTGAAGAATATAAAGCTATTGTACGTATCTGTCCAGGCGCTCTGAATCTTCAAACTAGGTCGACAGTCGAATCCGGGTAAATGAAAGTTCGACCTTTGTTATCTCGATTCTAATTATCAAAAACTTCATTTTCCCGTTAATTTTTTTCATGTATCTTGTAGGTTATAATAATGTCTGAAATTACAACCGGAAGTGAGGTCATAATTTTGCATGCGGGCAAAATCAGACATTTTTAGGGGTGTAGTGTTGTTGTTTGGTCTATCTTCAAAAAATTATCCATGTATCTGATCCATAGGACTTTTATACGGCCGGCTCTCGGACTATTATAAGTAGTAGGTATCGTTTGTGACGTTTTAAAAGTAAGAAAAACACTTCAACGGGCGCTATAAACGAAACAAAAGGTTGGGTGATTTGCTGTTTGAATGCCATTGTACGAGTATTGTTGAATGCCATAGTTATCATAAAGCTTGTGGAGATTGTAGGAACGGTTTCTATACTTCTTACCATTTATTATTTAATAGAATATTTGGTTTATTCAATTAAATACTGATTCCAACGGTGAGAGTGAATAGGCTTTTTGATTTAGATGTGTGAAACATAGTATAAGAGTATATTAAAAACTATCAAAATCGCCTGTAGTGCCTGACATTGTTATATTTGAAGTAGGTTTCGTTACTGTTAAAATGTTATACTATTGGTGTACTGTAATCTTATGTGTAATAATCATCGATGTACGATGTACACGAAAAAATAATTACCTCAAACAAAAACTTCGCAAATAAATGCATCGCATCTGGCCATAAAAAAATAAATGTTCATATTCATATAAAATAACAATTTGTATTTCATCCGTTCGTCTGTTGATAACGCAATAACTGGAAATTTCCATGTTGTTTAAAAAAGATTTAATTTTTATTTTAAAATAAAGATATTGTTTATTTGCGTAGTACCAAATTTAAGTCACATACGTTAATGTTTTACAAATTTCGCTGGTTCGAAATGGAGATTCTATATTGAAGAACCCGGCAAATAACCTTATAAGTGCTCTTTTCTACAATAACTATATGTAAATGTCAATACATATGTATAACAAAATGAAGTCGCTTCTGTCTGTTTCTCCGTTAATTTCTTCTAAGTACCCTAACGAATTTGATACGGTATTCATTAAAGAAAAGAGCGATAAACGAGGAAGGTTTGTGTATACGTAGATGTAATTTGCAGAAAAAAGCATCTGTGCGAAACTAGGGGCGGGTAGCTATTATTATACATATCCTACTAATATTATAAATGCCAAAGTTTGTGAGGATGGATGTATGAATGTTTGTTATTATTTCACGTAAAAACGGCTTAAGGGTTTTGTATGAAGTTTGGCACACAGGTAGTTTATTACCTGGATTAATATCTAGGATACTTCTTATCCTGGAAAAATGTTAAGGGCCCTAGGGACTGTCAAAAATATAAAAAAACGGGCGCCATTGTCGCCGTGGTATATCAGGTGTTATATTTTTTATTTTTCAACGCGGGTACCAGCTAGTTATAAAATGAAGTCGCTGTCTAGTTCTGCTTGTTTCTACACTAACTTATTCTAAACCAGCCAATGGATTTTGATTTGATTTTCACTAATAGAAAAAGTGATAAGCGAGGAAGGTTTGAACACGTATGTGTTGTGTATGAACATATAAACATATAACAGCACAGTATACTACATTTTAGAAATAACGTAGAAATACTTGTGTATTAGCAGTATTATTTTATAGTGTTGGAATTTTGATAGAATAAAACGCAAATAACTTTGACAATTTCTAATTGCATCAATTTTGACCAATTTAATATTCTAAATTAGAAACCGCCTGAAGCTATAGTCTTTGGAAAATTCGATAGTAAGCATGCAGATCACAAATAGGTGCAATGAGGAAGACCAGTAACAGTGGTCCCGAGGGTGTCGCTCCGTTTAATTGGACCAGATCGATACTTGCTTGGTAAGCGTTGTCGCCTCTAATGAAACGGGTGCGAGACACGGTTCAATGCACCGAATGGCTTTTATTTATTCAATTGGAATAAATATGTTAATTTGCCTTAGGACACAAAATACAGAAGAGATCAGGAGATGCCACGCACTGCGTCCAAATCGCCTCTTTTAAGAGAGCTCTAAAAAATCGCCTATATTTATAGAATGCGCATTTTTACATATTTGCCTCCATGACAACTAATCAACAGAAACTCTTTGCGTTTGATGTAGAAGCAATAAAATTGCGGCTGCGGCGATTCATTGAAATTCTGTTCCTAAGCATTATTTAAATCTATATATAGTTGTCGTAAGGAAGTCGAGTAAAACAGATATAGGAAAAAAGATTTTGGAAAAGAAAAGTGCGAGTTCCATACGATGTTCCGTACGAAGTTACCTATCAGCACAATATTGAGTGATTTACCATGTTATTTTAATATCATGGACTTCTTATAGGTTTTCCTATAATCTATAAGTAGAAAACTAATTTCTGTATTATTATTTTTTAAAATTTTAGGTTCAGTAGTTTCGGAGATAAGGGGGGGAGGGGGGAGGGGGAATGGTCGGACAGACGGACACACGAGTGATCCTATAAGGGTTCCGTTTTTTTATTCGGACGTATAGAACCCTAAAAACAGCATTTGGAAACAAAACGAAGATGGATAATAGTCAATTTTAGGTTCAGTAGTTTCGGAGATAAGGGGGGGGGGGAGGGGGAATGGTCGGACAGACGGACACACGAGTGATCCTATAAGGGTTCCGTTTTTTTATTCGGACGTATAGAACCCTAAAAACAGCATTTGGAAACAAAACGAAGATGGATAATAGTCAATTTTAGGTTCAGTAGTTTCGGAGATAAGGGGGGGGGGGGAGGGGGAATGGTCGGACAGACGGACACACGATCACACGAGTGATCCTATAAGGGTTCCGTTTTTTTATTCGGACGTATGGAACCCTAAAAACAGCATTTGGAAACAAAACGAAGATGGATAATAGTCATAGTAGTTATTATTCTCATATCCCTATGTAATTTATGTAAAAATAATAGTGAAAAATGTTTCTTTATATCTCACAATTTGCACTTCTAGTTTTTTCTAGGATCATTTATTTTCATTAAGCTCTCCATTACGAGTAGTTTAGCCACGACTTGTTATTAACGAAATGTGCATTCTACGTTTGAGCTCATCTTGTTACTGTTGGGTGTGTGTGTGTGTGTGACAAATGTGTTTGAATTAGGAAGGGGGCGCGTTAATGTAAAGAAAATTGCACAAAGGGACAGCGAGGCGATAATTGATGGTGCTAGCGGTTGCATTGAAAACTGTTCATGTTGTAGGGGAATGAAATGTTCGGTAAACACTTACGTGGAAGCACTTATGCCATCAGACGAGCAAACTATCTATTACAAGTTTCTATTTGCGAGGTTTATAAATGAAAATAACCTAATTGTTATTGTGAATCGCAATTTTGAATAGATTTTAAGTAAGATTTTATAAGATTCATTTATAAATGATCTGATTTTTTAAATGTTAAGATCGACAGACAGGCTGACGGTCCACTTGTTGGTAGGTGGCTACCGTCGCCTATAACATAAACAACACCAAAGCTGCTGCAAGTGCGCTGCAGCCAGGATTAAGGATAAGGGATTAGGGGGGATAGGGAAATGGGCTCTGGCATCCCTTACTCACTCACCGAAACACAACAGCACACGTGCTGTTATTTCACGGTGGTCTCTATAAGGGAGTGGTTACTGCCGCCAGACGGGCTGCCCAAATAGCTACGAAACGCAGTGTGCCCTGCTACTACATTCCAGATCATTTCATTTTTTGACCCTGCCGGGAACTGGGAACGTTAAGGCAAGCACCCTAACCCCACATCCAACGGGCTCGTCCAATCTGATTGGTGATTGGATCTGATTGGTTGGATATTTAACTATTTCGTATGTTAATTACATATATTTAATTTAGTATGTTAACTAACACAATACAAACCCGAAGGAAAGACAGACAGGTTTAACAATAAGTATCTTAACTAAGACTTTTACCTATCAGCTCCACGATTTCGTTCCTAGTAGCTGTAAGAGTAAAATTCAATATTAGTTAAAAATATTAAATTGTCCCCACTGGCTCCAAAAACTTCACCCATAACGAGCCGGTGGGAACTTAATTTTATATAAATAAGAAAGCCTTTGGAGCTCTTTGGAACGAAATCGGTAGGTATGGCTTAATTTATTATTTATTATTTCTTTTTCGCGGAGTTCTTGGGAATCAATGTAATTTTATTTTATTTTTTGTTTTAGAGAACAATAGATTTGGGGTGGGTAGGATTACTATCCTACCCACCCCAAATCTATTATACTAGCCCTAATATTATAAATGCGTTATTTTGTTTGTTATGCTTTCACGCCTTAACTACTCAACCGATCATCATGTAATTTTGCATAATCATTGTCAGGGATACATAAAAACTACATAGATTACCTTTCACCCTGAAAAAAGTAAATTCCCAGAGGGATCATCTAACAATAAAAATTAAAAAATAATAATAAAGCCTGTCAAAATAAACATTGAATGTTTTAACCACCTTAGTAAAAAAGGCGCGGATGAAGTCGTGAGCTACTTTTTTATACCTGAGTTGAGGGGTATTAAAGTATTCCCAAAAATGCTGACCAGAGACCTATTAGCATAGTTTATTAGCGCTAGACAAAAAACCTAACAGCGTTTATCGCTTTAAACTTTTTAAAAAGTTTTTATTTTTTATTATAATAATGAAAAGGCATTGCAATTCAGTAGACTGTGAAAGTTGAATAAATTGGTATGAAAAGATTTCTATTCCCTAATTCCGTCACAAAGGAAAGGGCACGCGGTTCTCTGAACGCCATATGTGTCCATACTGTCCGTCCGTGTAAACGGACCATTAGAATAGCCTTTCAGGCTGTTTCCGTCCTTTATCTCGAAGTCTGTTGGGTTAAGGGTTAGTCCCATAAAAGGTGATCAAATTTTTGTGTTACTTCGTAATACCTACTGGAATTAGATATAAAGTTCTGTTGAACTATAAAAATGAAAAATATAACACATGCGAAAATATATGAGTAATGTAACACCTGACATCTTTATCGCTGTGACGACGGTCGCGCCGGATTTTTTATATTTTTAGACACATTTTACTACGATAAAAGGTATCTTATATGTTAATTTATGTTATAAACTATCTTTGTGACAAATTTCATCCAAATCCGTTCAGCAGTTTTTACGTAAAAGAGTAACAAACATCCATACATCATACAAACTTTCACATTTAATATATTTTTTTTTATGTTAAAATCAGCAGACAGGCTGACGGTCCACTTGATGGTAGGTGGCTACCGTCACCTATAACACAAGCAAGCAACCCCAAAGCTGCTGCAAGTGCGCTGCCGACTACAGTAGGATTAAGGATTAGTAGGATTAGGATATAATGTTTAAAATTTGGAATTTGTGAAATTATTGCACTGACGAACGAGTCGTACTCTTTCATCAGTAGAATTCTTTAATCGGTTAATGATTCTATTGGTCAAATGAATAGTCGATTGTTCGTTGAAAAAAAAAAGAATAAGTAATGTTATCTTTCTTATATATAAAAATAAATCCCTATTTCTCCTGGTCACGGCATCACGCGTGAACGGGTAGATTGATTTTAATTCGGTTTTCGCTAATGGAAAGAGGGATAAACGGGGAATGTTTTAGGGTATATAAAAATTGCACGCCGGGCGAAGCCGGGGGCGGGCCGCTAGTTAATAATACTAATACTAATGTATGTATATATCTCTCAAATAAATACAAATTTAATTGTGGAAAAAGATTTATGATTATATTTGTATGTTTTTTTTTACATTTTCCCTTTAATAATAGGGAAGTGTGGTTACCATAGCCGATGAAAATGTAAAGTCAATTTGAATTCAACTTGTAATTCTATCATCAAACAAATAAATAATTTAAAACAACAGTAAATTAAACCGGTGGATTGCAAACCCTGTACCGATACAATCAATATTGGTATCTAAACGTATATGCATATGATCGAAGTTGTGTTTGAAATGTACCGAGATGCTATGTCTAATTGCTCGATGGGCTTAGTGTAACACAAGCCGGTCGGATCCCATTAGTGGCCGAATTAATGCACACTGCGTAGGTCTGTATATTTTCAGAACTCAGGGCTGCCATAAACTAATTTTATTATAATTTATATTTATGATTTATTAGCCAGGCGTGAAAACTAAAAACATAAGTTATCTCTGGAATCTGGAGACAAGCATTTGCAGATTCCAGATTTATTCTTCATGTTCCATTTTATGAATATCTGAATCTTTAAAAAGTAAAAATCGCGTGATAACCTGCGAGCCCCAATAGAATAGAAATAGATAAGAGAAATCAAATGTTGGTAGTCCTAATCCATTATTCTTAATGCTACAATCACTTGCTGCACCTATGGCGTTGCTTGTGTTATAGAGCCAAATATCAAGTAGGTCGTCAATCTGTCTGTTGACCTTAACATAAAAAAATAATAGGTGGCTGCCTATTATGTGGCTGCTACAATTGCCACAAGTGTGCTGGCGACTTTAGTAGGATAAAAGTCCACTTGATGGTAGATGGCTACCATCGCCTATAACACATGCAACGCCAAAGCTGCTGCAAGTGCGCTACCGACTACAGTAGGATTAAGGATAAGGGATTAGGAGGGGATAGGGAAATGGGCGCTGGTATGTCTTTACTCACTCATCGAAACACAACAGCGCATGTACTATGGTACGCACACGTACGATGGTCTTCTTGTAAGGGGATGGTTAGTGCCGCCAGACGAGCTCCCTAAATTATAATTACTGCGAAATGTAGTGTAATTCAGTTGGTACAGATATCCTTTTTAGAGTGATCGAGGACACTACAGCGATACTTACTTATGTCTAGATTGTTTTATTTTTATCACCATAAAATTTTGAAATAATATATAGATTGATTAAGATATGGTTCTTCAGGCCTATTTGTATGTAATATAATATAATATAATATAATATAATATAATATAATATAATATAATATAATATAATATAATATAATATAATATAATATAATATAATATAATATAATATAATATAATATAATATAATATAATATAATATAATATAATATAATATAATATAATATAATATAATATAATATAATATAATATAATATAATATAATATAATATAATATAATATAATATAATATAATATAATATAATATAATATAATATAATATAATATAATATAAAATAATATAATATAATATAATATAATATAATATAATATAATATAATATAATATAATATATAACGTAGTACTAGATAAAATAAAAAATTGCTAGTGTTGATGGTGTTGCAACCTAGGTCACATCTAAGTTATACAAAACCAAATACTAAGTATCCTT
The DNA here is from genome assembly GCA_910589475.2 of Bembecia ichneumoniformis. Taxonomy (NCBI): domain Eukaryota; kingdom Metazoa; phylum Arthropoda; class Insecta; order Lepidoptera; family Sesiidae; genus Bembecia; species Bembecia ichneumoniformis. Next base: position 6,412,116 of record OU342538.1, on the reverse strand, counting down.
TACCTGCATAAACAGCAGTGGAATTATGTTCCGGGTCATAAGGACACACTGCCTGGCCAGACTTCTCCCTCTCCATGTGGTAGGTGTCCCGTTGGACACTGTACTCTCGACAGTACGGTTTGAAGCTGTTGGTGCCGCAAACCAGAAGCCGACCTGTACCCAGCGATACTAGGACGCGTATGTAGTTTTGACAGCTGTCCTGTAAACAATAGGAAAACCATATTAGACTTAGACTTATTGACCAAAAGTCAATTTTTATTCCAAAAATTTGGTTATTTTTCAAATTCAAATAATTTCATTTCACACATGTCCATATTGTTGGTAATTTTTTAAAATAATTTATTGATATTATAATTTATTATGAAAGAGACTATTGTTGTTACATGTTTACGTGGACTTGCTCCAAGTGACGTAGCATTGTGAGTCATTGGCCTGCCTACAACAGTAATTTATATATAAAAATATTATTTTTGCATAATAAATTAATGAGTGTATTTCCAATTTGCTTTGCAATATTTGCTTTAATCAAAACTATTGGCTTGCGACAGGCTGGTTTAACATAGATAGGTTATTATTAGTTATTATATGTAGATATTATTATTATTTAATGTTATTACAGTGAGTGTAATCCCCGGAACGCTATGCTTATTATTGGATTAAAAAAATCAAATTAGTGCATTATTTTTTTTAATTTAAAAAGTATTATTTAGTCCTATATTAAGACCAAAATTTATTAATTTGACTTGTATTAACTTGTATATTAAGTCCACCTATTGCATTCACGCAAAGCCGGGGCACGACGCTCTAGTGTGCAAATGTCACACACATAATAAATTATAATAAGAAAAATAAAAACACAAATATGATTTTTTTATCAAAATACATTATCGAATTAACGAAAAACACGCCAAATTATAGAAAGTATTGTTCAAGAGCCACTTGTTCAACATTTATTAAATTTATTAGTAGGCAGTTTATTCACTTTTATTGGTACTTTATTGTAATTAATTATGCAAACACAGTCATCATTTTGAATCTGTCTTAGATGCTAAACGGGGCCAGTTTGTTTAGGTGTCTCATTATAGTTGACAATCACACGGGAATAATTTAATAACTTAATAAATTGTTAATTTTGAATACAAAACAAGACAGACGAAAATATCGGCAGAAACTAGTAAATTTTATATTTTAACCAAAATGTATCCACAAATTGATAATTTAGTTCAGAATGCATAAGGGGTACACGAGGTTTTCCAATACATTGCCTGCTACATACGACTATGAAGCGATTTTTACAGGTCTTTACCGGCACAGTTACCGGTGAAAACCGATAAAAACCTATATGAAACGGGAAAAACGTAATAGAGAAACTGGTGTCACTGGTACGCTGTGCATTTCTACTAAAAACCAAATATGAGTTTTTAAGTAGGTATCTGAGATAAGGTGAAGTGTGTATTCTTCGATGATCTAACTGTATTCTTCGATAACACAACTGTAGAACTGACTGAATAAAGTATGGTGACGCAAGGGCAATCCATGAGATTTTCACGATGTCTCAAATACTTTTAATAACTTCTCGAAATAGTCTGCCATGTCTCAGACTAAAATGTCGCTTTTTTATGTTAAGATCAGCCTGACGGTCCACTTGATGGTAGGTGGCTACCGTCGCCTATAACACAAGTAACGCCAAAGCTGCTGCAAGTGCGCTGCCGACTACAGTAGGATTAAGGATAAGGGATTAGTCGGTGGGGATAGAGAAATGGGCTCTGGCATCCCTTACTCACACGGAAACACAACAGCACACGTGCTTATAGAGAAGCAGTTAATTATGTGACTTCGTTAAATCAGAATATTTATTATTCACACTATTTACATTGGTTACAAAAACAAATCTAATAAAATTTCTTTAAAAATAATATTGCACAGAGAAAATATAGTTTTTTCTTTTTATATTTTATGACATTTTGCTTATCGGTTACTAGGCAATGCTTTTTTCGGCGCATGACTGTTGACGACGCTGGCGCCAATTTTTAGATGATCCCTCGGGAAAAGTACTTTTTTGGATGAAAGGTATATACCCTATGTCCTCTCCTGTATCTTTGACAACGTGTAACACAAAATGTCATAATGATCGATTGAGTAGTTAAGTCGTGAAAGCGGAAGAAACAAACTCACTTTTGCGTTTATAATATTAGTTAGGATTAAAGATTCTAATAGCAAATATCTTTATAATAGGATTTTATTTGCTTATTTGAATTTTGATTAGGGTTTGAGTTTACGAATATACTGGCTATTCGGATTTCAGAGGCATTTAAACAACTTTAAAAAAGCAACTACAAAATGCACCGTGAATTTCTATTCATTGCAATCTTTTAATTTTGTAACGCATGAAAGGAAGGAGAATGGTGAATGAATGGTTGAAACGGGTTTACATTGAATATAATTACTTACAAGCTCAAATCTAATAAAAACTATATAAAGACAGAATTTTACGGGCAACATTGTGAAATCGGTTTTATAAACATGTGTGCGTAGGCCGGTTATAACCTCAATTTTTATTGAAAATAATGGATTCCAAGTTAACTTTATCTATGATTTTGAATTTTAAAATTGTTCTTTAATATAATAATAACTATTCTACAATTTTTTTTATTCTTTTTCTTTGTATGTGTATCATGTTTGTGCAAATGAATGTTCTATCTATCTATCTACATATCTATCTAATGCGCTAAAAAATATTCTTAATAGCAAGTCAGTAAGTGAATTCAAACAAAGTAAACTATCTGGTATGTAATTATAAAGTAAGTGATATTTTTATACATATACTAAGTGTTGCTGATTGGGCGGAAAAACTTGGACATGGGTCTCAGTGATGTCAACGATATTCGACGCATATAAAATATGTTTTGAATTTTAAATTAATCGATTGTGTAGAAGATGAAAAGGAAACTGCTATTTATTGCCAACCAGCCAAAAATGTTTCTTTCGAACGCTTCTTTAACGGTGAGAGAATATGATTGATTTCTATAGAAAAGTTGTAGGGCTTGATGATGCCCACAAAAAAAGTCAGTGACCGCAAATGTTTAATTTTTATATTTAAGATACTTTATAGTTACTGCCGCCAGACAGGTTGCCCAAAATGCAGTATGCCCTGTCACTACTTTTCAAATCCAGACCAGAGTCAACTTTGAAAAGTTAATTTCCATAGTTGACCTCGCCGCGAATCGAATTCGGAATCCCTGAGACAGAGCGTTATGGCAAAGCACCCTTAACCAATCATCCAACGGGCTCATCAAATATATTACACCGGGCCGTTTTAAACCCGCCAAGACTAGTAACATTGTGGCACTAATCCACAACAATGAAGACAACGACGTTATATTAAATTACGATAATATGTAGAGATTATGATGGTTCGTATGGGCGACGTGAACATGTGTTCGTGAACAATAGACATTCAGTTAACTCAGCCTAGCTTTCACAGTCATTGACTCATAATATAAGAGAGTATTATAGGCCATATTAAATGATATTTTTAAATTAGTTTTGATAACGTTTACTAATAATATAAGCCTTTATTGCTGTTTATCATAGTTTACAATAGATTATTAGATATTTGTATAATCTTAATCTATTTATTAGATATTTGTAGTTGATGATCGCTTTTTTCCAACAGCTTGTCCTTCGACAAAGGCCTCCTCCAAAGATTTCCACCTAAACCTGTCTCTTGCAATTCTGATCCATTCTGGACCAGCAACTCTTTTGAGGTCATCTTCCCAACGTTTCATTTGTCGACCTTTGCTTCTTTTGCCACCCCTGGGGTACCATTCTGATGCAGCCATTATAACGTTTACTAAAATACATACTAAATAGTTTTCATACCTCAATTTGTGAAAACCCATTATTCATACAAGCTTCTTATTTAAATTGTACATTACAAAATTAATTTTTATCTATCTGTCTATATGTACTTCTTCCAAACCACCAATGGATTTTGATGCGGTTTTTACTAATAGAAAGAGCGATATACGAGGAAGGTTTATGTATATAAGTAGGTCGCAGAAAAAAATGCATCCACGCGTAGATGAAAAGATTAAGTCATTAGGCAAACTTTCTACTATGTTTTCTGAACTTAGATGTAGTTCTAGCTTTAATTCAAACTATTAAAAATTCCTACTATTATTGGTTGACTAGCGTCTGATGGCCTCATTTCTTCGTTCGATTGTAAAAGCTAAGTTGAAATTTAAAAAGTTTTACGGATGTAAATAAATTTTATATAATTTTATAATATTCAATTCAATTATGATTTTAAAACTCCAGGCTTTCTAACAATACTTTTTTTGTGTTAAGATGACGGCAGACAGGCTGACGGTCCAGTTGATGGTAGGTGGCTACCGTCGCCATAACACAAGTAACGCCACAGGTGCTGTAATTACGCTGCCGACTATAGTAGGATTAAGCGATTGGGAAAGGTTAGAGAAATGGGCTCTGGCATTCCTTACTCACTCAGCGAAACACAACAGCACACGTGCTGACTATTTCACGGTGGTCTTCTGTAAGGGGATGGTTACCGCCGCCAGAAGGGTGCCCAAATTACTGCGAAACGCAGTGTGCTCTGCCACTAGTTTCCAGATCCAGGCCAGAGCCAACTTTTGAAAAGTTTATTTTTTAAGTTGACCTCTAAACTCATTCAACGGGCTGGTTAATGACCCACTAACAATTCCAGCCTCGTAGGTTATTTTATTTGTACATGAACAGCATGCTTTTATAGCAGAGTGGCACAGAATAATATTGTTACGTGCGGAGTGAGTCGAACTACTGTAAGGGCGAAAATGAACTATTTATTTACACAAACTAAGATGACTTCCAAAAGGGCTAAACTTGTCCGATAAAACCGTTAAACTTGCCAAAAGTCGTCAATGATTCCCTTAATGAATTGCTGGTTCACTGTCGCTTTCCAATCGCAGGATATAGCTCAACTGTGTCTCTCCCGTCCGCCACTCTACTATTTATATTTGGCGCCAAATGTCTTGATCTATATTGAATTTACTAGAAATAAACAAGTATTGTAAACACGGAATTGTTTTTCTATTCCATGATTGTAAACAAGTCAATTGAAAGTTCGGGAATGCTTTCTGTTGAATGTGAACTCTATATTGTGAACATAAGGACCAATTTCTTTTGACACTAACCGGGAAGTGGCGTGACTACTATCGATAGTTTAGAACCTTTGAGATTTTCGACCGGCACGAGCGCTTTTATCGGAATGTTCCATGGTTAGTCGTAACATTATGTACACGCCATAGGACCGAGTTCTGCATTTTAATGTAGATAATAATATTGGTGTTAGCGGGCTTTACAAAAAACCTTTCACCTAGACAATAAGCTGAAAAGCTTTGTGACAGTTTGTACAATTAGTAAGCAGAATTGAGCTACGGTTCGAATGATTCCAGTTACAAAACAGTTCCGTTCCTGTTCTACGCCGCGCGACTGTCGTCTACTGTTACCAACCAACGACCGACGACGTTAGAATTCCAATCATTTACTGAATACGGAACAAGCTACGAACTGAATCTATTTTAAAACAGAAATCCATTTCAAACAGATAGGGAAGGGCTCTGGCATCCCTTACTCACTCACCGAAACACAAAATGTGTTTCTAAATCACTACTAAATCGATCATCGTTAAATTTTTAAACATGTTTTCAGGGATACAGAAAAACCTTTCATCCAGAAAAAAAAATGTATCCGAGGAATCATCTGAAAATAAAAGTCCAACGCCTTGATAACAGCAATAAAGATGTGAGGCAATAATATACGAAATGTGGTTCTCAAAGAAGGTTTTCTTTACGAGAACTGTTTTGTCGTCCCCCTGTCATTTTATCGATAAGCATACATAAATAAGCAAAGAAAATTCTTTGAAGAAGCGAGTGTTTGTAAAATAATAACGTCATAAGTCACGTCGAACAAAGAACGTTCCAGATTCCGGAGCACGTTAAAAAGGAAGCGAACAAATCAGTTCAGGAACTGGACGCAAATAGCTGCACGTCTGAACCCTAGGACGAGGCAAAATGGCGTGTTCCGTCCAGACCCGTGCGCTATTGAGCCATGAATTTCCCAACGTCCCAAACGTCCGACGACTGAGAGCAATCAGGTGCAAGGTACAGTCGGCGGCACGTCACTCCGCACAACTCCGTACTGTTATTATTGAACTACACAACATGGAACAGGCGTCCTAATCCAAATGTCCATTGAAATTATAGACATCGATGAAATTTACTGAAAGCGTTCTATATAGACAAAACTGTTGTATATGTTAGCAAATTTTAATATTGTATGTACATTCAAATTGTGTCTCGCTGACACTATGGAAAAGTCTGTAATTATACCTAATGACAATTGTTTGTGACGGTTTATTTTAGCTTCTGTATACTTTTTTTACTCTGTGTCCGTTCTGTTTTGATGATGCAATACATTCATAATCCATAACGCATTCAGTTGTTTTTTTTTATTTATTTCTTTTTTTGCTTTACACAAATGGCAGCCAAGTTTATAGTCAGAAGTGGCATTATAGAACCCGCAGATTTGGACCTGAACACAGTCCTGTGGAGATTTGTGTCCTGACACATTTTGTGGTGATTACAAATTGCTAATTATATTTGTTTCTTGCTATTAATAAGCAAAAGATAACTAGTGATAACAAAGAGAGTCAGCCCTAGCGAATGCTTGAGGTGACATTAGTGATAGTTAACAAAGTGAGTCAGCCCTAGCGAATGCTTGAGGTGACATTAGTGATAACAAAGTGAGTCAGCCCTAGCGAATGCTTGAGGTGACATTAGTGATAGTTAACAAAGCGAGTCAGCCCTAGCGAATGCTTGAGGTGACATTAGTGATAACAAAGTGAGTCAGCCCTAGCGATTGCTTGAGGTGACATAAGTGATAACAAAGAGAGTCAGCCCTAGCAAATGCTTGAGGTGACATTAATGATAACAAAGTGAGTCAGCCCTAGAAAATGCTGCAGGTGGCATTAGTGATAACAAAGTGAGTTAGCTCTAGAAAGTTTGAGTGAGTCTGATCTAATGAATAGTATAGTTACATCGGTCTAAAGTTATATCTTGAGTGAATAATTGTGAAATTGGTTGCTAGTAACTTACATATTATGCTGGGATATTGCTTAAGCATACATTTTAAAGTGAAAATGATTAAGAATGTATCGTTCTAGTGAGCAATTAAATAAAATCAAAATTTAAGGCGATGTAGCAAGATTTGAAAGAAAATGATAATTATTTAATATAGTTGATAATAATAATTGCTGTATTGCCTGAGCATTACTGTAATGGTTATTGTATTATGTTTATATCGTAAGAATATATAAACGCAGAGGCGCGTTTATGGTCAGGATTAGCCGAATGTTAGCAAATTTTAATATTGTATGTACATTCAAATTGTGTCTCGCTGACACTATGGAAAAGTCTGTAATTATACCTAATGACAATTGTTTGTGACTGTTTATTTTAGCTTCTGTATACTTTTTTTACTCTGTGTCCGTTCTGTTTTGATGATGCAATACATTCATAATCCATAACGCATTCAGTTGTTTTTTTTTATTTATTTCTTTTTTTGCTTTACACAAATGGCAGCCAAGTTTATATATAGGACAGTTAACCTAAGCCTGATAATATTAAGAAATCGAAATTTTTAAGGATGGATATGATTGTTAATCTTTCAGGCAAAAACAGATTTTGATGAAAATTTCAGTAATAAAGTTTATGTATAAAAATATCTAATACATTGGCAGTAATTTATAAAGGCACGCGGACGAACTCGTGGACAAATACTAGTTTTGTATCAAATTTTTACGATATTTTTTTTTTTCATTTCTTAGGTTTAGTGTGTTTATGTGTTAACTTTGTGTCTTTATTTGCAGAATTCTCATCCAAACACCATTATAGATCCTCTAATGACCTTTATTTTTATGAATTAATTTATTGTAAGATACGTGCTGGATATTTTTTTTTTAGTTTGGTATTTGATATTTTTAAGACGTACATTTTGAACATGCTTTATTAAAATGAACTCAAAAGAGCAAATCGCAAACATAATTTTTTTTAAATTTAAATCGTAATTTTATACATATAATAAAATCGTAAACGTATAATAAAATCGTGTCTGTACATTGAATATTAAAAAAAAAACAATTTTTACACGTTGTGTTTATGTTACCGAGGTTAAAAAATAGTTTTTAGAATCTTTGACTGTTTGTACGTTTGTGCATACTAATCTCAAAAACGGCTTAACCGATTTGAATACCGTTCTCACTGATGTATTTTAGCAAGCTTCCCGTAACATTTAATGTATATTTCATTCCAATCTGTTTACAAAAAGACAGTTTTTAGAATTTTTGTCTGCTCGTCCGTGCGTTTGTGCATGCTAATCTCTGATTGATTTGTGCACGCGATTTGAATGCGGTTTTAAATTATGTATTGTTGCAAGCTTCCCGTAACATTTAGTGTTTGTTTCATTCCAATCGCTTTATAAACAAAAAAGTTAAGTGCTATACCGAATACCATGCATTCGAAGTTGCGGGTTCAGCTAGTATATATTACATATAAATACCTCCTGTCAACAAGCAAAGCAATGCACATTTAGAATAAGTTCAAAGGAATGGACTTAATAGATTCTTCTATTAAGTCCAGTAATCCAGATCCAGTCCAGACACAGGTCACTCCTATAAATAAAAAAAAATCATGCAATCAATCGTATCGACAACTGAGCCTTCTACCACAATATAAATACCTACCCTTTTCTGAAATTTATTAGTCTGTGTATATTTGTACTGAAAGATATGCATTTGTGCATTGTTGGTGTAACGTGCGACCTAGTGTATTCACACAAAGGGGTTAGAAACAAATTTCGATACGACTCAAAAGCCTTTGTTCTTGTAAAATTTTAGGTTGACGTTACACATGAATATACTTCCTATATAAGGTCTTATACCTCACTGTGCTCGAAATTGGGACAATTTTGTTGCCTTTAAAAATCCCTTTAAAAATCACAGATTAACTGTTAGGCATTATTCTATATAAAATTAAAATAATCATAATATTTATTAATTAAAATGGTGTCGCATTAGACAAATTGTAACGAAAATTTAAATTGAATGTCAAGATAAATATGCTCTTATAAATAACTGTTAATAATCGCAATAATTAATACATTATATGTATATAAATCTAGCAATCCTTGTATAATTAGTATTAAGTATCTAAATTTATCTTAGAAGTGCCTACTAATTACATATTTATCAACAAAGGTCAATTGTTATTTTAATCTAAAGTACGATCGCGGACTAGGAAGAATTTCGTACTCTCGGGTAAATATATTACCGTCGCGCCCGCACAGACTTCGGTCATTACATCTGTGCGAGCAACAGAGACAGGCAATAACAGGTTAATGTACGAAATTCTTCCTGCTCCGCGACTGTACTTTAATATATTATTTCGTGACTAAAAATTGGTTACAGAATGATAAGACGAAAAATCAACTGACCCGAGTCGGGTCACCCGACGAATTGACAATGGAAACAATTTCAATCAAAAGAATCAGAAACGCTATATACAGTGTTGTAGCGTGGTCTAAAATAGACGTGGGCAAAGTCACATCAGCAAGGCCCCTTTTGTTTCGTTCCCAAGATCTACCCAATAAAACTGGCCAGTCATTAAAAACATCGTAGGTCGCAAAAATTGCACTATTGTGATTTTTTGGGATGTTGTTAGTATAGATACCAATAGTGTAAAACCAAATTTGCAGCTTCGAAAGACCTGTGATAACTGCATAGTTCTCGGAAAACCCCGAAACTTTTGCAAATTAAACTGTTCAACTTATGTCTACCAAATTCAAAACTGCGATGGATTAATTGGAACAACAAAGCCCCATATCAAAGCTGCAAAATTGACCACACTAATGAAAAAAATCATCCAAGCAGAGAGGATGGGACATTAGGACCTCCACCTCGAAATCATAAAGTAATGGGTAATTGACATTGTACTGCGTGTTTCTGTCACAAGTATTAGCTGAGTTCCCTCTATAACTTCGCCACTGGGACTTTAATATTGATTACACATTATTATTGATTCTATTCAATTCTATTTTGCATGATATTCGTGTGCTTAAATTAAAGTTAAATAACTGCTCTACAACTTCATTTCTCATAACTTTCCTCGTAGAATGAATATGTCGAATTCGAAAGACGGCTAACTATAAAATTTCTAACTTTTTGGAAAAATAGACCATTTTTGAAGTGTTGTATCTCGAGATCTATTAGACCTACCGTGCTGCCGTTGCGTGCTCAGATTGTAGCAAACTTTGTCTTCTTTATAAGTATACTTTTCTGCAGAATGTATTTTTTAGAAGTTATAAGCCAAAAACTGAAAAAAGTCTGAAAATTTCGAGGTTTTCCGAGAACTATGCAGTTAGCACAGGTCTCTTTCCAAGCTGCAAATTTGGTTTTACACTATTGGTATCTATCCTAACAACATCCAAAAAAATCAGAACAGTGTAATTTTCTGCGACCTAACACGATTTTTGAGTCTGGTGACTGGCCGGACTCAAACAGATCGGGGAATCCCCACTTCATACTTTTTTATAAGCGACTCACTCACTCGAGTCAAACGCGCCAAGTTCAAATAAGCGAGCGAGGCTACCGTTCTAAATACCTAAAGCGTAAAACTAGAAGTTATGTTTTGTTGTTATTTCAGGTTCAGGAAAGTGACTTGTGTACCCAATATTTTTTAGGTTCTTATTTAATTTAAAAATAAAAGGATATTAGTGGAAACCATAAGAATCACATTGTTACAGTAGAAAGTAACAGACGTAGTTAAAAATGGAGAACAATTTGCTGCTTCTTAAAAAAGAGATTAATTTGTCATCAATAACTTGAAATTGATTAAGGCCTTAGGGATAGCAGCGAATGTATTTGGCCTATAATTATAGTGATGATAAGCCTCTTACCTCGTCTTTACCTTTGACGACACACATCTTGACGTCATTTTCGGGTGAGTACCACACGAGTCGTCGTTGCTCCGTGAGGTCTGTCAGGCTGAGGTTGTATACGATATTTCTGAAACAAATACAAAGGATTTATTAGATCTATCATGTGATCGGATACCTCGAATTAATCAACCGCTTGGAAGGTTAGAAAGGTTTTCTATGAGGAATGAAAATCAGTTTGCCTAGATAAAAGAATAACCAAATCAGAAAATGATTTGCGAGAAACGGTTCGTCCATTACGTTCGGTTGTAGTTTTATAAAAGCAGGCATTCGATCAGAGAGCAAAGTTTCAAGAGTCTCTTTTGGATTCAATTTCGAACATTACGACGGCTATAAAAAATACAATTTTCTAAACTCTTCACTGGCGAGGCAGTTACGAACAGCTGAAATCCATAAACCAATTTCAATTCGCGACCGCAAAGTAACTTTATGTCATAAACATAAATTGAATGTGCTCTAAGCAAACAAAGTAAGTTGACAGCAGCGATGGGATTTACTTTATTGCATCACTTGACTCCACCGAGGATCCTCCAAGCTAACGGTTCGTAGCACATTTCAGATGGTCAGTTGAAAGACCACTTTAAATTTGAAACGTGTATATTGAGTATTGCAAGAACTTTCGACTTAAATAAATGGGTCGTAAGGACGCGCGTAGTTCGTTTTAAGTTGGTAATAAGCGACCTCGATGTTGTAATGTTTGTTCGCGGCTTTAATTGTTGAAGTTTAGGATTTCAGGTAAAGTTTGTTGGCACTATGCTACCGTCGCAGTTGTAACAAGCGCTGTTATGTTGAAATGAGGCCGTTAGAGTTTTTACATTGAAATTTATTGAAAACTTTGGTTATTGTGTTTGTTAAATATATTTTTTTATTTTATTTTTTACATGGTCTCCAATGAGGCCGGCATCAAACAAAAACACACAACAAAGAACAAAGAAAAGCAACACATGGCAGAGGCCGCCGCAATTATAGGAGGCACCGCTTGCACCAATAAAAGTAAGAGAGTTTTTTTTTATCTTCTTAGTGGCTATTACTATCTGCTAGAGTACCAGTATCACTTCGTCCATTGCTGAAAATTAAATATTGTGATCACCACGTAAACTAAAGCTCTCTACCTATACCTACCACGTTAAGAAACTGTAGTACTTTTTGATAGAGGCATTCTTCACATTTTCACAAGCCATTGTGTGGCTTCATAGGATGTGACTGCGCTTGTGCATCAGGGGGCCACACTCGCACAGGATATGCATTGGTGTTTCTTCTGCCTTATGGCAGAAACGACACTCTCCCGTACTAGTGAGCCCCATTACTTTAAGGTGCCTATTGAGGCGGCATCGGCCCGTTAGTGCCCTAGTTAGCATACACAAATTGCTCCTTAAAGCGACATAGCCTGGTTTGTCACGTTTCGACTATAGGCTTTTATGAGCGCTTTGGAATGGTACAGCCCTGGCAAGTTAGTCCAGCGTTTATAAAATTTAGAAAGTCCAGAGTAACATCTTAATACAAAACAAAAAAGAGATAATAATTAATTAGAGGGAACAAAAGCAAACAAATACATCAATCTAATACTAATGTATAAAGCTGAAGAGTTTGTTTGAACACGCTAATCTCAGGAACTACTGGTTCGAATTGTTTCGAATTCTTTTTGGGTTGAATAGTCCATTTATCGGGGAAGGCTATAGGCTATATAACATCACGTTACGATCAATTGTATTATATATAAGCAGTGTCCAGTACCGCGCGCTCCACGCGTACTCCACCGCCGTATGGGCCGCAGCGAAGCGTGGCCGAGTTCAGCTAGTATAAAATAAGGTCACTGTTCGTCTCTTTCTATTCATCGGCTAACTTCATCTAAATCCCCAACGGAATTTTATACGCTTTACACTAATGGAAAAAACGATAAACAAGAAAGGCTTGTGTATGTAACTTGCAAATAAAAAACATCTGTGAGAAGCTGGGAACAGGTCGCTTGTACATATTATAAAACAAATCACTGTCTGTCTCTGTCTGTTTCTCCGTTAACTTCTTTTAAACCACCCAACGGATTGTACAGTTTTCACTAATTAAAAGAACGATTACCGAGTAACGTTTGTGTATATAATTTTCAGAAAAACATATGCAACAAGTCGGGTGCGGGTCGCTAGTTTTTTTTAATGTTAAGGTGACGGTCCACTTGATGGTAGGTGACTACCGTCGCCTATAACACAAGCAACGTCATAGGTACTGCAAGTGCGCTGCCGACTACAGTAGGATTAAGGATTGAGAAGGGTTAGGGAAATGGATTAGGATGAATGAGGAAAGTAGAAAAGCCATGGGTATGACTACACACACACACATTAATATCCTGTGGTATACATTTTTGTTACTCAAAGATAGCTTATCTAGTATGGTTTATTTGGAACTTTAGGATTGATTTCCAAAAAAATTCAGATCTGTATGATTGTTATCCTAACTTAAAATATTATATAATTTCATTTTATCCTATTTGGAAAAATAGAAAAAGTCTCCACGCTCCAAATGTAAACAAATCACAACAGAAATTAGCATAGGTGAAAAAAAAAAAAGGTATCCGATAGATCGTGAAAAATTCAAAAAGATTAATGTGTAATTCATCAAAAAATGTTTGTTTTTCTGAATAAACGAAGATTCAATAGATTCTATCTCATGATGTTAACAATAGAAAATTGATATTATTAAAACACAAACAGCATATTATAATTATTGAATTAAACAATATTGATGTCCCCAACTTTTAGATATGGAAAACAATTTATGTTTTATAAATTTCTGTTCACATTATTATTATTTTTTGGTTCTTTAAACATTTCGATGGGATGACCTAGGCAATAAGTAATGTCCACATAATTTTGATATTCAGTTTACGGTAATATTGCTTGATTTGTAGACTTACTATGGCAATTTATAAAACTTACCTGGCCTGAAACATAATTTCAAAAGTCCCCACACCCCCTTAATTAAGATATTTGACAGGGCAATTCATAATTTAAAGAAATTATGGTATAAACTTTCTCAATTATAACATTAAGAATAGCCGCTACGACTCGCCTACATAATGTTATTGAGATTTTACAGACAAACTTCTGCTCGACTGGGGGAAAATGAAGTTTGAATTGATATCTCATTTCACCGTCTGACAAAAATATATGACCAATAAGAATTGAATAAATGTTTTAACAACTAAGAAAACAGGTGTTCGGACGAAGTCGCGGGAATACGTGTAATATATATTGTACATTGCATGCTGGACACCGGCTTATTTGAAATAGTATGGGCGTTTACTACGCTAGCCCACTGCGAATTGGCAGGACTTTACATGTTCTCGAAGATTCTTCACTATATCATCCTTCATAGCAAGAGAAAGTGGACATTAATTTAAATAAAAAATGAAATTTAAAAAAATAATCAAAACCTGTAAGCCCGATAGAGATTCCCAGCCGAAGTAGCCGAACATTAAAATCTATATCTATATAGATATCTATATCTATATCTATATCTATATAGATATCTATATCTATATCTATATCTATATCTATATCTATATCTATATCTATATCTATATCTATATCTATATCTATATCTATATCTATATCTATATCTATATCTATATCTATATCTATATCTATATCTATATCTATATCTATATCTATATCTATATCTATATCTATATCTATATCTATATCTATATCTATATCTATATCTTATAATATTTTATAATTTTTGACTGTTTGTCTGTGCGTTTCTGCACGCTAATCTCAGAAACAGCTTAACCGATTTGAATGTGGTTTTAACTGATCTATTGTAGCAAGCTTCCCTTAATATTTAGTGTTTGTTTCATTCCAATCGGTTTACAAATAAAAAAGTCTATACCGAATGCCACGCGTACGAAGTGGCGGGCTCAGCTAGTAATTTAATAAATATATGGCATAACTAATGTATCAATAAACTTATGATAAACTTTCACGGAAAATAGACCAAACTTGGTACCTACAAACGACACCAGTCCTTGCAGCTGGCTTAATTATTTGGTTCAGAACAGTGTACGTGGTTTTAATCAGGGAACTTTTCGCAAGTTGGGACAGTTATAGGCCACCAATCCAAAGCGGTCTCGCAATATTTCCGGTGCAATTTCTCTTTGTGTTGCCTAAACAATTCACACTAAATTGTACATTATCACGTACGAAATTATCTTCTCTATCCTTTAATAGTTCACTTTACATATCTATTCAATACGTACATTTAAAATAGTAGAAATATTTTGAAGAGGCAATTAGGAATTCATCAGATTTTATGAGTTTCAAAATTAAATTCCTCAACACTACCCAATACGTGCAGAGCATCATGCACGTCTATAAAATGCAATTCTTTGTTGGCTATTGCCGAGGGTTCTTTTGGGGTCTCGTGCTTAAAGAAAACGCCTATAATTTGTGAAGGATAACGAGTGGGGGCCAATTTGTGGGCAATAGGGACCCTCCGCGGTCATATTTTATTCGGTAACCGTTTTTTGTTGTGTAACGAAGTGGCATGACGCAATCAATTTGAGTGTTCTGGTGCTGAAGATAACTAATAATCTCATTATGTACTGTATAATCTGAGGATTGTTAGATGTTGAATTACGTATATGTGTGCAGTGGACCGAATTATATTGTTATATGTTTCTGTTTTTGCGACGACATTAAATTGGTTTAGTTCAGAATAAATTGATGTCGCCCATTGGGAGTGGGACAATTGGCCATATAGCAGGACTATTTATTGAATCTGTATAAATTGTGTACAAAAGGGATAGAAAAACTATCTTTTGCCAATTACACGCTTCACCGAATTGAGTCAAAATGTGACCGTCGGCGGCCTTTGGCCCTTCTGATGGATAATCAACACTAGCGTGTCCCTAACGTTTTTGTGTTCTTAATCTAAATCGACAAACACTCTTTGATTGATGACAGCTTCTAATTGTTCTAACAATAAACTGTAACTGAAACCACCCTCTCAATGAAGATCTCTTTGAAATGATAGTATGATGCTTTGTATTACGGTGCGTGAGTAATAAATGGCCAGAGCAGATTCTCTCTATCAGGATCGGCAGTGCAATTGCTTACTCTGTATTAGAGTTTCATCATGTGGTAGTAGACAGTCATACTGTTAAAACTAGTATTACACTTTGTTTCAATAATTTAATAAAAAATAAAGTGAACAAATGGTTATACGATTATTTTATTATTGGAATTTATCGATGCTCCTGTTTACGGGTGACGGTAACCACTTAGCTTGGCTTCTATAGATCATCGTTTCGCTTTGTTTGTAATTAATTTAAAAAAAAAAGCCAAAACATTCACACAACTTCGTGTTCCCGTTTGCTTAAGTTAGGAATTTTTATTTTCTTTTCATTTATACATTTTTTAAATTAATTGACTCTTATTAAAATTCAGAGTGACATCTATACAAAATAAAGTAAAACCTATTTAAATTATGCGTTTATTGGTATTTAATAAAAAAATTATAAACCTGACAATCATTTTCACCCGTCGAAAACATGACGGGCATTGAATGTTCATCAATGAGCGAGATGAAATATTATAATTAAAAACTATTGTAAATTTTATTTGAAATAACACATTTTTATATTAAAATCAACTGTTACCGTATGCTATAAACTTTCTTTTGGATACAATTAAATATTATTTAAATATATTACATTATTAAATGCTAAAAATATTATTAAAGATTAATTATTAATTTAAAATTTCCTGTTCGCCAGAAATAATACCTACACAATATTCCTCGCTGACGGTCAATAAATGTTCAATGATTGGATTAACTGTCGATAATAAATAGATGACAACTGAATGCTCTAATAAAAATTTTGTTTTTATTGTTAAATAACTTAAGTTACTAATAAAAAAATAATTAAATAACCGAAAATGGTGCGTTTTTTATGATTATTTTACGACATAGGCACACGCGTTATCACATTTAAAACAAAGAATGTTTGTGAATTTATTTATATTTCGTCTCCATGTCAGAATGTTTGAAGGAGGATGTGTGGTCCTTAAAGGCTCCGGGGGATTGGCAAAGGGTCCATAAAATGTCCCTTAACTGAATGCAGTAAAACAGGCAACGAAAACAGTAGGGGAGACAATAGCGTTGTCGTCGAAAGAATAAATTATTGGTGGATCTAATTTGTGATGTTGTAACAAAGTGACTTTATCTCGGAATAAAAAAATCCCCTCGTCAGACTTGCGCTTTTGTTTGTGTTAAGATACAAGATTGTCCTTTGATTTTGGGCATTTAGCTTGTTATCGCGGCCCCTTACAACGCTCGACATCATCAAGATAGGTATAAACAAAACATGTCTTAATTTCAAGGCTATTCAAAGATTACAGTCTCTTTCATCTCGAAGTCTTCATAACCACATAAAGTATTCATTAAATTTCTTTGCTTCACTAGAAATCAAACATGTTTCCTATTTGTATTCATTGCAGTAATATTACCAGCGTATTTTGTCTACAAATTTAGAATTAGTATATTTTTATTATAAATATAAAAAAACGGGACAAGTGCGAGCTGAATTCGCGTGAAGAGGGTTCCGTACGATGTTACCTATCCCCACAATATTGAGTGATTTACCATGTTATTTTAATATCATGGACTTCTTATAGGTTTTCCTATACTATAATCTATAAGTAGAAAACTAATTTCTGTATTTTTTTTTTTTCAAAATTTTTGGTTCAGTAGTTTCGGAGATAAGGGGGGGAATGGTCGGACAGACGGACACACGAGTGGTCCCATAAGGGTTCCGTTTTTTTATTCGGACGTACGGAACCCTAAAAAGATCTACACCATTTTCCTAGGCAGAAAAATTATTTTCAAAAATTGTTTGTGATTTAATTTATAAGAATCAATAACTAAAAAACATAAACTACTGAACATAAAACATCTCCGAAACTAACTGAACCTAAATTTCGTCAATTTTCCTCTATTTTCTTGAGTAACTAGGAAACTATTTTTTAAAATTACAAAAAAATAAAATATATTTAAGATCTTCACAACAAGATTGATATGGTATACGATGCAGTTTTCATTTTTTTTTTAATTTTCCACCTTCCCCCAAAAATGTCCTCCTATATACAGATTTTATCTATTCACGTCACACGTCTGCGTTTGGGTCACAGAAATTGATATGTGTACCAAATTTCAACTTAATTAGTCTAGTAGATTCCGAGATAATTGACTGTGAGCGACGGACAGACGTACGGAACCCTAAAAACAGTTATTTGACAATAGATATGTAGGAAATATCACTAATGTGATGCTACAGCGCTAGTTGGTCATAGAGTACCAACCATATATACCTACTAAAATATATACCTACTTACTTAAATATACCTACTATATACCTATAGGTATATAGTAGGTATATAACTAAAACCATATATACCTACTATATATACCTACCTACTTAAACCATATATACATCTTAACTTTTAAATATAATAACTATGGGCCTCGTAAGAAAGCTCAAAGTCGCTCAACCAGCTATGGAGAGGACTATGCTCGGGGTTACACTGCGAGATCGCATCAGGAATGAGGAGATCCGTAGACGAAGGAAAGTTACCGATAAAACCCGGCGGATTAGCAAGTTGAATTTGCAGTGGGCAGGACACATAGTACGGAGAGCCGACGGAGTTCTCGAGTGGAAGCCATGGATAGGCGAAGGCAGTGTAGGACGTCCACCCCACAAGTTGGACAGACGACTTGATAAGGGCCGCGGGTCGACGGTGGATCCGGCTGCATCTGATTGGTCGTTTTGGAATATTAGGGGGGAGGCCTTTGTTCAGCAGTGGACGTTCTAGGGTTGAGATGATAACGATGATGATGAATATAATAATATTAATATTTAAAAGTGTTTTGTAATAGTTCATACAAATTGAATAAAATATTCGAAAATAACAAATAAATCAGTGATTGAGTCAAAAAGACACAAACAGCGATTGACTTATTGTCTGCGATATTAATGCCATTTTTGCTACCATCTTAGTCAGATATTTCTGGAAGATTTACAGATATACATCAAAATTACTCGTAAAGTAAAAATTAGTGAAGGGATTAAAATTAGTGAAATTTAGTAACGGCAGGACACACTGCGTTACGCAGTCATTTGGGCAGCCCGTCTGGCGGCAGTAGCTCCTTATAGAAGACCACCGTGAAATAACACCCTCCAAATCCCATATCCTTAATCCTACTGTAGTCGGCAGCGCACTTGCAGCAGCTTTGGCGTTGCTTGTGTTATAGGCGACGGTAGCCACCTACCATCAAGTGGACCATTAGCCTGTCTGCCGATCTTAACATAAAAAAGGGTAGTTTTCAAAAGGAACCATTTTCGGACTTTTAGAACATGGTATAGGGATACGGCTTCTGGCATCACTACTCACTCAGCTGCTGAATTTTAATTTAGAACGGAAGTTATGAGGCTGATGGATGAAGTTACATTTTGGAGTTGGATCTTTTGAAAATTCAAATTCGAAAGCGAACCGATGCATTCAGTAAGCGACAGATGCAATTTGTTTGCGTGCACTCGACACTGTGCCGATATTGGAAAACTTTGAGAGTTCCGTTTAGAACAATATCAATAGGACATTGGGGCACGTGCTCTATATTATTTACTGACGAACAATCGACACAACGCCAGCCAACAGCCAACAATACATACATGCACCCTAAAAATATTTGTTCCGTTGTACTACAATTGCTTTCGTACAACTCTGTTCAAATAACAAAGTTTTGAATTATGTTTAATGTTAGTATTAAACAAGTAGTACGTAGAGACTACACGGGCTGACTCTTACACACTTTCATACTCAGCTGTTAAAGAGATTCAATAGCTTAAGACAACGTATGATTGTTATATAAAACTTAACAAGGAAACTTTAAATTAGAAAGAGAAGTTTTTAATTGAAGCCTTTGAATTGAAGAAAAGTTCCTTTTTCCTCGATGTCAATAAAATAATTGATGACTTTGATTTTAAACTTATAATAAACACTAGCGCTCTCGTATAAAAATGGCATAAAAAGTATTAGGTATACAGTCAAAAGTTTAGGTTTTTAATATTGGTATAGATATTAAAATTGGCATAAAACTACAATTATAATAAACTAATATAAACTATGATCGAAAGTCCTAATTTTAATATAACTAAAATATATTATTAAAAGGAGTCCCTTTAGGCAAGGTTCCGAAGATACTGGCAGTGTTCCCCCTTTGAATAGCTAGACTAATTCTTTGTCCGAGGTAGCTGCCAGCTCTTCGGTCTCCTGTGATCTCGACTAAAAAAATTTCCTTAAAAAGCTTTATAGCGCTAGGGCCCCACGGACCAAGGGTTTCGACACCGAATGGAACAAAATCATATTCGGAGCCTAGACCCCTGTATACAGTTATCTATTGACACGAGGAAAATTTTATACATTTAATTTTATACGTTTAAAGGAGTAAAGTCCATTCGTGCGTCGTAGCTGACACACACACACACACACACACACACACTTTTTTTTGTTACTAAAGGAACCTTTCTTCACCAAATATTCTAGTGTTTCTAATAGTTTCTAGTGATATATGAGTTATACTTACATAACGAAAAAGTACTTATTGTAGTAAAAAGTACTTATTTCATTTGTGCTCGAAGTGAAACTTGTGAAGATGGCTAATCTTTACTAACTTCAATCAGAATATCTACATCTGTTCATAGTTCTGTTCTTGGTTTTGTGGATTATCATTTTTATTGGAGAAGTGCAATTTTCTAATACTTATACCTAAAACATCATTTGCTCAACGCTTTGCTACTTATGTCCTTCCCAATATCCACAATAACGTGGTTAAAGATTGCAAAACGCAGAAATGTACACAGAATCGTATAAAAATCAGTTGGCTGGTTTAGACAAAGTACCTTTTTTTTTTTTTTTTTTTTTTTTTTTTTTTTTTTTTTAATTTAAATGGGTTTGCTCTTGACCAGCATCTATCCATGTAGGAAGGATGAGGCCGAAGATGGAGCGAGCTCACCCAGAAGATGCCTATTCACTCGAACCTTGAAAAGATTTGGGTTATATGAGCTCGGAAATACAGACGCCGGCAGGGAGTTCCAATCCTTAGCAGTGCGCATCACAAAAGATACCTAAGCGTAGAACAGAGAGAAGCGGACAGCGACTTAATTTTATAACGTGTAAGCATAATAACCGAAGGATATGTTTTGTATTTCACACGCCAATTAAATTTTCATATATGTTTCATATATAGTAATAGTACCTTTAGAGTCAGAGTTTCCCAGACTTTTTTTCTCATAGACACTTTCAAAATTTAGCTGGTTCCGGTGGACCCCCTGCAGCTACATTTCTACTATATTCCCAAAACTCGACAAAAAATATGAAGATTAGATCTAACTATGGAAATTTACGTTGCGGCTGAGTTCCAACCGCGAATGGGGAGTTTTCCAAATGAAATAAGTGAGAATTGATTGTTTTTTTTTGTCACCCCCATTTTTTGTTACGCCATCGTAGACCTCCGTCGAGTCTCCCGTGGACCCCTGAGGGTCCACCTGGAACACTTTGGGAACTAATGGTTAGACTCTATGACCATTGTTATGTAGAAAGATCTTATCAGTAACAAAAGTGTGAAGAAAACCTATTGAACATATTTCGTTTGGGGAAGCCAATAAAGTTAGATCGAATCCAGGCAAGTTTTCGATGTTTGTCATCATCATTTGACTGTGAAATGGGCATTCGCGTGGATCGGTTGATGTACGCGAGCCGCCCGCCGCGCGCCGCCATTTTGGAAGCGTTTTTACATGGCGGACGGCTTGGCGTCAATATTGGAAAAGTTCTAGCGGCATCGGCCTCCGACTGAGAAATTGCGCCTCACATGCTGGCGAGATTTATTGCAATTGTTTCACAACAACATTCATCGTTTATTTCATCGAATTTATGACGTCTACTCGATAAAATGTTTTCTTTCTTCATTTCTATCTTATAAAAACGACAATTGTTTCAATTTTGAAACATGCTGCTTTTTGAATAATTGCAACAGTTTTATTGGCTTCTTATTACTTTTATTGACAACTTTTCATATTTTGTTTATACATAATGATTTTTTTTTATTAATAAAGATTTGTACGTTTGAATATAATATTTCAATAAACTTAGGACAAAGAAAATTTGGTTTCTGGAAAAAAGTAGTGGTAGGGCACATTGCGTTTCGCAGTCATTTGGGCAGCCCGTCTGGCGGCAGTAATCACCCCCTTACAGAAGACGACCATGAAATAACAGCACGTGTGCTGTTGTGTTTCGGTGAGTGAGAAAGGGATGCCAGAGCCCATTTCCCTATCCCCTCCTAAACCCTTACCCTTAATCCTATTGTAGTCGGCAGCGCACTCGCAGCACCTTTGGCGTTGCTTGTATTATAGGCGACGGTAGCCACCCACTATCAAGTGGACCGTCAGCCCGTCTGCCGATCTTTACATAAAAAAAAATTAGCGGAAATAATATAAAAGAAGTAACTTATTTAGACCAAAATAATTTTTAATAGGTTGCTGTTTATGCTCAATTCGTGTTTTTTATTGGTCTCTGACACCTCAACATTAATTATTGACTGAGCGATTGACAGCTTCAATAGAAATAAAAAAAGAGGTATCATCACATGGTGATATAGAAATTAGGTTCTCAGCCTTTCATGCTTTTATAAACATATGCTTTTCAGAAACATGACATTTGATGGACCTGAAATTGAATTTGACGAGCCCATTGTATGAGTGGTTAAGGTGCTTACCTTAACGTTCTGTCTCAGGGGTCCCAGGTTCGATCCCGGCAGGATTGGAAATGACTTTTAAAAGTTTGCTCTGGTCGGCATCTGGAAAGTTCTGGAAGCGGCAGTATTCTGTAACCAACCCCATACAGAAAGACCACCATGAAATAACAGCATGTGTGCAGTTGTGTTTGGGTGAGGGAGTAAGGGTGGCGAGAGCCCTTTGCCCTATTCCTTCTAATCACTTATCCTTAATCCTACCATGGTCGGCAGCGCACTTGCAGCACATATGGCCTACCATCAATTGGACCGTCAGCTTGTCTGTCGACCTTAATTCTATAAAAAAATGTAACAGCTGTAAACCAAGAAGAATGAAAATTTCTTTGAGGTGACATTTATATGACGCACCAGATACCCTTTCAGCAACATGTCCAAACCGAAGAAACAAGACCTCCGGCAGCCTTTTACATTCTCTTCTATAATAGAAAAATTGTGAAGCGAGGGAGAAAATGCAGGTCTCTTTAAATTGGACATTCGTCAGTCGCTCGTATACAAAATACAAATTCTTAACATTTTAATTAAAGCGTTTAAAATACCAACCGCAATGGGTCTATTGTTGTCCCGTTCTGACATCAGCGTGATTTATGGCATAGGAATGAGAAGGGTTGTATTTGGGTTACGGGAAATAACAAAAGTTACCTAAGTGTAGGTAATTTTTTGAATTTATTTCGCTCATGTACAGCTATTATTTATTATTCTATTCATTTTTAATAATATAGATTAAATTTAATGTTTTAATTTGTTTTCACGATACTCGGATAAGAAAAATAATTGTTACGAATAGTACTTTAGTTTAGTCTAGTGCTTATATTATTTGAGATTTTGTTTAACCCAAAATTTTCCATAAGATTCGTGAGTTTTTGGAAAATTTTGAGTTTAACAAAATGCTGATCGACTAATCTATCTGCACATATAATAAAATCGTAAACGAGCCATGTCTGTACATTAAGAATGTTTGTCTGTGCGTATGTGAACGCTAATCTTAGAAACGGCTTAACCTATTTGAATGTGGTTTTCACTGATGTATTGTAGCAAGCTTCCCGTAACATTTAGTGTTTGTTTCATTGGAATCGGTTTACAAACAAAAAAGTTACGCGCTATACCGAATACCAAGAGTACGAAGTTGCGGACTCAGTTAGTATTTAAATATAAATAAATGAATCACTAAATGTATTGCTAAGCGCAAAACTCGAGAATGGCTAGGCCAATGTGGCTATTTTTTTCATATATTCGTTTTTATGAAGCCCGAGAAAGGTTCTTATGAAGAGAAAAAGTGGACATTTGTGCCTTAACGCTCTGTTCTAGGGTTCCCGGATTCAATTCCCGGCAGGGTCAACTTTGAAAATTAAACTTTTCAAATTTGGCTCTGGTCTGGATTTGGAAAGTAGTTGCAGGGCACACTGCGTTATCGCAGTCATTTGGGCAGTCCGTCTGGCGGCAGTAACCACTGCCTTACAGAAGACCACTGTGAAATAACAGCCCTTGTGCTGTTGTGTTTCGGTGAGTGAGTAAGGGATGCCAGAGCCCATTTCCCTATCCACTCCTAATCCCTTATCCTTAACCCTACTGCAGTCGGCATCGCACTTGCAGCAACTTTGGTGTTGCTTGTGTTATAATCGACGGTAGCCACCTACCATCAAGTGAACCGTCAGCCTGTCTGCCGATCTCAACATAAAAAAGCCAGTTTATTAAGGCACTTTGTAAGTATAGGTATATGTTGTGGCATTTACAAAAAAGGCACAAATAAAGCGTTTCCAACCGAACTATCCATCTGTAAGTACGTAGAAACTCGAAGCCTGCCTTATCTAAGTTCCCCCAGTTAACCGCGATAAAACTCCCTTCCTAAATCACGTCTTTTGGCTCTTATACTAAATATTAAGCTAACCTTTTTGGATATGGTATAAAAATATAATATTTTTAAAATTGTTATTCCAGTTATTTTAAACTACTAACATAATACGACGACAGATATATGACCTGAAAAGCTTCACGAGAAGAGGCTGGATGCGAATGATAGAAGACTGTGCGTAGTCGCTAGCCTTGGGAGAAGTGTACATCCAGCAGTGGAAAGACACAGGCTGATGATGATGATGATGATGATGATGATGATGATGAAGAAGAAGAAGATGATGATACCTCGTAGGTAAGTTACACTTTGGCAATAAATTGCAGAGAAAATTAGATATTTTGTTATCAAGTGGTCTAGAAAACTATTTGCGGTCATTTAAATGGCGTATGCTGGCTAAACTTAAACTTATTATCTTAGGAATTTAATGTATATTGAAAATCCATTGCAGTCATTTTTTTAAAATCTTTTTTACATATAAAAAGGAATGTAAAATAGAAAATCTTTTGCAGGTCTTTGTGTAAGGCGGCAGACAAGTTGACAGTCCACTTGTGCTACAAATGCCACTTGAACAGCCGTAGTTGGTTGTATTTACCGTCTCAGGGTTGTCGCTAGCAAATTATTTGCCTAATACTTTTAAAATTCCTGAATTAAAAGTATTCAGGTTGGTATAATAAAATTTGTTAAGACTATATTAATTAAGACTATATTAAAATTTGTTAAGTTAGTATAATACATTTTGTTTGAGCTCATCATACGAGTAAACGTTTAGTAGTGGCAGGGCACACTGCGTTTCGCAGTCATTTGGGCAGGCCGTCTGGCGGCAGTAACCCGTCTGGCGGCATGTTTGTCCGTGCGTATGTGAACGCTAATCTTAGAAACGGCTTAACCTATTTGAATGCGGTTTTCACTGATGTATTGTAGCAAGCTTCCCGTAACATTTAGTGTTTGTTTCATTGGAATCGGTTTACAAACAAAAAAGTTACGCGCTATACCGAATACCAAGAGTACGAAGTTGCGGACTCAGCTAGTATTTAAATATAAATAAATGAATCACTAAATGTATTGCTAAGCGCAAAACTCGAGAATGGCTAGGCCAATGTGGCTATTTTTTTTCATATATTCGTTTTTATGAAGCCCGAGAAAGGTTCTTATGAAGAGAAAAAGTGGACATTTGTGCCTTAACGTTCTGTTCTAGGGTTCCCGGGTTCAATTCCCGGCAGGGTCAACTTTGAAAATTAAACTTTTCGAATTTGGGTCTGGTCTGGATTTGGAAAGTAGTGGCAGGGCACACTGCGTTATCGCAGTCATTTGGGCAGCCCGTCTGACGGCAGTAACCACCCCCTTACAGAAGACCACCGTGAAATAACAGCACGTGTGCTGTTGTGTTTCGGTGAGTGAGTCAGGGATACCAGAACCCATTTCCCTATCCCCTCCTAATCCCTTATCCTTAATCCTACTGTAGTCGGTACCGCACTTGCAGCAGCTTTGGCGTTGCTTGTAGTATAGGTGGCGCTAGCCACTTACCATCAAGTGGGCCAAATCAAATTTAGGAGAAAACCGCTCCCGGATTCGCACGTGTGCAATTTTTTTTGCAAATTATATAACAATCTTATTTGTTTATCGCTATTTCCTTAGTGAAAACTGTATCAAAATCCGTTGAATAGTGGAAACGGAGAAAGGCGGACAGCGACTATATTTTATACTAGCTGAGCCCGCAACTTCGTACGCGTGGTATTCGGTATAGCGCGTAGTTTTATTGTTTGTAAATCAATTGGAATGAAACAAACACTAAATGTTACGGGAAGCTTGCTACAATACATCAGTGAAAATTACATTCAAATCGGTTAAGCCGTTTCAGAGATTAGCGAGTACAAACGCACAGACAATCAGACACGGCTCATTTATATGTATGACGATGAAAAATCTACTTACAGTATCGTCTTTTGTATTTACGAGTAGATACAGTGCGTCATAAATACTCAGGAAAAACACAGGTAACATCTGAATATTTTCTTCACAACTAATTCCTATTATGACGTCAAGGACAATAGGGTTGTTGAAATTAAAGGAAACGAAAGGGGTCCCAAGAGAGTTAGATCTCGATAAAAGTTGCATCATTTAACTCCTATTTCGAGCATTTATCATTACATTTCCAATCTTCTGACACTCCAGACGCTTTCAAATTTCCTAATTCACTTCGCGAAGCGAGACCATCTCGATGTTTAGCGATAAACACGTCAATCATTTATCGAATTACAGAGATAAGTGGACTAATTTCGTTTATCGACGTCCCACGATTTCGGATGGATAAACGAATAATCGAGTAATCGTATTAGTCAAATGCTCGAAAGGCAAAAACCTCAATTAGGAGACGTTTCATCATTTAATTATTCATCATTTATATACATTATAAAGAAACAATTAGTTTAGGGAACAAATAAAAAGAATGCAATACTCATTTAGCCATAACTGTTTGTGTCTACATGGCCAAAAAATACTAATGATCTTGTGATCACAAAATAAACACTATGCTTTTAAAGTGGGAACCACACAACGGATTATGGCGAAATATATGTATAGTGACCTTACTTAGACTATTTACAAGTTAGACTTACACCAAGCCTAATTTTCAAGTTCATTTTCTTATTTGACCTTGTCTGGAACAGTACTCAGGTGAAGTCACATTGTTAAAAGATTTTGTGTTGCTATAAAGGAATTTTTGAGGTGTGTCATCATAAAATTTTGTATGAGCTAACAATCAAAGAATAAATTAAAGTTAGGACAAAGGGTTGCCTTTGGGCAACTTCAAAAATATCTAAAATTGCGCTCACCCAACCTTTTCTCAAACAGAAATTAGACCGAAATATTTGAAGCTTAAGATTTGGACACAACAGTTATTAAATACCAGTTTATGTAAATTTTGGGTTTATAGGCACGTTCATATATATGGCTGCATTTTTACACTAAGTAATTTTGATAAAGCCACTTACACAAAAAACATTTAAAAAAGTTTCGTTAAGTATTCGGTTGTTAGCTAAAGCTTCCATAAGTTGTTTCCATATTCGAAGACAAATTTTATAGAAGCTGCTTCTAATCTTATATATTTTAGTAGTTATCTTTTTACTCTGAAGGCAATAAACATACTGACAGTTGTACATTAATGAGTGCATACATAGGGCACAGTATATGTTTCCAGAACTGGCCACATAAATAAATAATATTTAAAAAGTATTTAAAAATTTTTAAAATAGAATTTTTTGGTTGTAGAATACAGTTTGTTTCATCTGAGTGTTATTTGTTTTTAAATTGTGGCGTCATTTTAAAAATTGTGTGTTCACATCACCATACAGTTTGTTCATCTGAGTGTTACTTGTTTTTAAATTGTGGCGTCATTTTAAAAATTGTGTGTCCACATCACCATGGATTTAACTTGTGAAAATTTTCGTAGTATGATTTTCTATGATTTTAAGTGTAATTTGACAAATTATCAGAGCTTCGTTCGGCTTCAAACTTCTTTTGACGATGAAGCACTATGCAAGACGACTATTTATAACTGGTTTACAGTGGTTGCCCGGCCACCGTTGTGAACAACAAAAACATTGATGCTGTAACACCGTATGGTCAAAACAGACAGGCGCTTGACCTACCATGAGATTTGGGCATCCTTAGGCATAGGCATGAGACAAATACAATCAATTCTGCACAAACATTTGCGTGCGAAATAGTTGTGCTATCGGACCTCTCGGTGGATCCCACAAAATTTGAGTGAGGCTGAATAAAACGGATCGCGTCACTTGGTGTAAAGCATAATGCCATGCTTTCCAAATTCAACGAAGGAACATGAAATTTGGTGTGGGATATAGTAACAGGTTGTGCGTTTGTTCACGCTAATCTCAGAAACGGCCTAACCGATTTCAATGCGGTTTTCACTGATGTAACCTTCCTGTAACATTTAGTGTTTGTTTCATTCCAATCGGTTTACAAACAAAAAAGTTACGCGCTATACCGAATACCACGAGTACGAAGTTACGGGCTCAGCTAGTAAACAACCAAACAAGATAGCCTGCCTGCAAAGTGCTTCTAAGCATATGATTGCTTCTTTTTTTAATAAAACCGGACACATGGCTACAGTTCCTTTGAAGAATCGTATCGTAAATAGTGATTGTTACACGACCATTTGTTTGCCGGAAGTTATTGACGAACTCCGTAAAAATGACGGTAAACTCCATATCATATTGCACCAGGATAATGCCAGTTCTGACACGGCCAGACAAGCAAACGAATTTTTGAAGGTGAAAAACGTAGAACTTGTGAGGAATCCTGCATACAGTTCCGGCACCTGAGAAGAGGCCGTCAAAGAGTATGAAAAACATGTTTCCGAGGTCACCACGGAGAAGTAGCATAAGTGTTTTCAAAATTGGTTTATTCGTCTGAAAAAGATTTATTTGAGAATATTTTCAAGTAATAAAAATTTTTGAACATTCATAGTAACTTTTTCTTATTTCATTCCGGAAACTTTTAGTGCGCCCCACGTATGTGTATATAAATTCAATTGTACCTATATTTTGCTTGCTATTGTACAGTGTACATATTCTCTATTATTCCATTGTTTGTCTACATAACCTCATTTTTTCCTCATTTTTTTTTGTTTCTAATGTAGTACAGATGTAAAGAATTTCTTAATATATAAATTAAACCTTTAAGGGCCAGTTTTATAACGATCCGTTAGTTAAATTTTGAGT
Source organism: Bembecia ichneumoniformis (assembly GCA_910589475.2). Classification (NCBI taxonomy): domain Eukaryota; kingdom Metazoa; phylum Arthropoda; class Insecta; order Lepidoptera; family Sesiidae; genus Bembecia; species Bembecia ichneumoniformis. Next base: position 6,382,617 of record OU342538.1, on the reverse strand, counting down.
CAAATAAACGAAAAAATGATCTAATTGTATAATATAGTGTATTATAAACAACTGTTCGTTAGTCAACAGTAAAATTTGACAGCTAGCGTTTACTGGCTCGTTACTGACTATGATAGGGTCGGTTTATCTTACGTATCGTTTATTTTGACAAGTTGAGGTTAGAAAATAATGAGTTATGACGATTCTTACGGCAGCAGTGATCTCGTTTTTAATAATAATGACACGAGTACAGTGACTCTGAGGACGATTTTATGATTTTATGATGTTTTCGACGATACGGATTTTATGTGTCTGTTTTAGATTATCTAAAGAAAGTTTTGAGACTATTCTTCTAAAGATTAGTGCAAGACTGAAATCGGTTACTGTTAGAAATAATGCAGTTTCTCCGTCCACTCAATTACTAGTGACACTCCGGTTTAATGCATTGGGTGCTGTGTTGTTAGCCGCTGGAGACTTCGTCGGAGTGTCAAAGGCAGTATACTGCTTGTACTGTTGTGTGGAAAGTGTCCCAAGTAATAGCATCTTTATATGAAGAGTTTATACATATGGACGCTTCAGTAAGTACACAGGAAGAATTTTATAATGTTGCTAAATTTCCTTGTGTGTCATTGGAGCAACAGACTGTACGCACATCCGCATCCAATCTCATAGCATATTATTACCTTATCAGGGATATTTTGAGACAAAATGTTGTTTGTATTAGTGTTTTCCATTTTAACTTCTGGTGTGATAGAATAGGAAAGACAAAACAATAACCTTATGTTCGTAAATAAACGTGTTTCTGATGCGACACTTGACAGCTCTTGACGAAACCATCGACAATATTCCTAAACTTCTGCATACTTTTTACGGACAGTTACCGAATGGTTAAATTCTTTTATAGAACCACCGTTAGTAAACGTTATTGACGGACCGTTTAGTGTTCGTTACCAGCAGTGTAACAAACGGGAAAAAGGTATGTCGTTTATAAAACTGGCCCTAAAAGCAGTGGATTTTGAATAAACACAAGTATAAGTAAATGTAAATATATGCGGGCATATCAAGCTCAAACTTATGATTGTTGTATTCCGCATGTGCCTTAATAAGGATAATTTGTTACAAATCCAGCTGCGTTGGAAGGTGGCGTCCACGCGCACTTAACAAGTTAACTGATCTATTTTACCCCAAAACTACTTTATTTGTTTAGGGCTGAACAAATAGGCACTCAGTATGAACTTTCAGTGGGAACGACTCAAATTGCGTCTACAACTTGGCTATTGTTTCATAGAAAGAAAATCCTACGAACAAACACATTGAGAAGGTTTGCCAGTGGTTACTATAGAAAGTTAATTAATTACTTTTTTCGTATAGTAATCTATACTAATCTGAAGAGTTTGTTTGGTTGAACGCGTTAAACTCTGGAGTTTGGTTTTATCTAATTCTTGAGGGAGTTTGTGTTATTTATCATCACGGTAAGACCATTAGAAGCCGAGGCTGGTGGAACCGCGGGACACAGCTAGTGCTGTAGGTACATAATAATAATTTCGAATAAATTGTGTGTTTCAAATTTTTTTCATTGTGATTCTATAACGACACACCTGCGTTTCATTCACATACGACACGTGAATACAAATTAGCTAGAGGGAGATTTCATTATATTTTTAATGTCTAATGTAATTATTAGATTTAGTCGGTATTTTAGGGATGTTGGTTTTAATCCAAAAACATCATCATCAGCCTGTGTTTCTCCACTGCAGGAGGCCAAGGTTCGCCACTACGCACGGTCTTCTATCCTTTGCATCCAGCCGCTTCCCGCGAGGCCTTTCATGTCGTCTGTCCACCTGGCCGCAGGGTATCCCACGCTGCGCTTTCATATCCTTTCACATCCTACGGATATTATAAATGCGAAAGTTTGTGAGGATGGATGCGTAGATTTTGTCTTTCATGCAAAAACGGCTGAACGGATTTGGGTGAAATTTGCACATAGATAGTTTATTACCTAGACTAACATATAGGGTACTTTTTATCCTGTATAAAATAAAGTCAAATATACTATAAAATATGTCCGCTTCTGTCAGTTTCACCGCTAATTTCTTCTAAATAACCCAACGGATACAGTTTTCTCTCTTTCTCGGGACATGGATGGAATTAAGCATGTGGAAAACACAATTGATACGAAACAAATCAATTTTAAAAATTAACAATTATCTCAACAATCTTCTTCGTGACTACATACTTATTAGGTACGGGCTTTGTTTTATAGTTACTTGGGCTTTCCTGAACAACCCCATTTTCTTGATTCTAATTACAAGGTTATTGTATTGTACTCTCCCCAACACTTAACTTTGTCGGCACAATACAATACATGTTGAGTTACATTTCTTCAACTATATGGCTCATTTATTTTTTGATGCTAAAAAGCAAAACGACGAATTTATCCATTTACCTAATTCATGTTAAAGAGCTATTTCTCAATACGTTTTAAAAGAGGAAATAATGAGAAAATCACGTATCTTACTTTTTTGCTTCTATAATCTATGGTATAAGCACAACCTATAAACTTATAATTACAGAATACTTATAATGAGTACTACTCGTAGTCAGAATGAATGTTGTGTAAATATGTTGACATTAACAAAAAGGTATCTTTTTAAAGGATAAAACAACACAATAAAAGATTTTCCTACAATTTCAAGTGAAATGTCCATGATGTGATACTTGGAGAAGAAAATTGTAATATTCTGTGTAAGTTTTCGTCACAAGTGTCACGCAGAGGTATTTGTCTCAATCAGAAAGGTGAGTAGTCCTGTGGGAACACTTCAATGTTACTAACAAAATGTGATTACCTCAATTTTTTTCAACACGTGTCTTTTTGAGACAATCGCTGCTAACATCTACATCTATACATATCTACTACGTATTATAAAATAAAGTCACTATCAGCCTTTGTCTGTTTCTCCGCTAATTTCGAAAACATTTTAATAAGATTTTTACTAATGGAAAGAGGAAACTTTATGTATATAACTAAACGAGGAAGATTTATGTATATAATTTGCGAAAAAATTGCTTTCGTGCGAACCTGGAAGCGGGTCCCTATAATCTGTTCTCGTCACCACTGCCGCAATCTCTGAAGATCTTCGATGCTGAAGATCAAGTTATATAATTGGTACATCCTGCCAGTGATGACGTATGGTGCCGAAACGTGGGGACTCTCACGACAAGACTGGTCCACAAGTTTAGGGTCACTCAGCAAGCTATGCTCGGAGTTTCTTTGGTGGATAGGATCAGAAATTCTGAAGTTTGCCGAAGAATCAAGGCTGTCGACATAGCCAACAGACTTAGCAAGTTGAAGTGGCAATGGCCCGGTCACATCTGTCTGAGAGCGGATAACATGGGACGCCCTGCGGCCAAGTGGACAGACGGCCTAAAAGGCTTCGCGGGAAACGGCGGGATGCGAAGGACAGAAGATCATGGTGGCATGGTGGCGAGCCTTGGGAGAGGCCTACATACAGCAGTGGAGAGACACAGGCTGATGATGATGTGGGAAGACGAATGTTTGTTCATTATTCAATGGATCTTGATGAATCTTGGCACACGGATAGATGCTTTTCACATTATATTCAGTATAGGACTACAATATTTTAGTTCAGAAACTTAAAATTTGTAAAGGGCAGCTATAATCTGGTCAGCCTTTAACTGAAGTACTTAATTACCCTTTTACAAGACTAATATGAAATAAGAGTACTGTAGTGTTTCGGCATTTATTTTGTCAGGTCGACAACGCACAGGCACATTTTCTTTGTGTTTCTAAACCACGGTATAATTTTCATTTTCGACTAGATTTTCAAGTAAGTATGAGATGTGTGTATTTGCGCTATCTATGGGTGTATAGATATATGGACATCGGAACAAATGGTTACTTACTTGAAACATTACGGGCAAAACATAGGCAAAATAAAGTTATGTTGCGTATTAACTAAAAAAATAAAATAAACTAAAAAAAAGGTATTTTTTTATCCGTACAAGGAATACTCTATGAAGTTAAAAAACAAAACGGGCCGCTTCGCTTCGACTCTGCTTGTGTGAGTTGAGTTGCCCGATTTGATAACTATCCGACTCACTAAAATTAATTAAGTTACTAAAATTAATTAAGAAATTAAGTTACTCAGCCACTGGCTAAAATCAAATGTGAGTTTCCCTCCTGCGCTTTCACAGATAAAATTGTGTGTAATTAAGACTTGCTGTTTGTACAAAACAATCAAGAATTGACCATTAGATAAGTTGCCTGATTTGGCCTAAAAAGTCATAAATGATAAAATAAGCAATTTTGTCATTAGTGTTAGTATAACAACATATTCGAAATTTGGTTCTAGGATATTTTTGTTAGATCTCGAATGATAGTTAAAAGTCGTCTTATGGTTAAAGGGTTACATTTAAAAAATGTCAGCATACAGTTTACATAAATAAAATAAAAAATTAAATGCATTGCTGGGCTGTTTAAGATGCTGAAATAGGGGCTCTAAATTGGGTGTAAAATAGGTTGTGATATTCAGTTCTTTAGCTTCAATATAACATTTAATTTAAATGTACATTAAAACAATAAAAATGATACCAGGCAGATGAAGCTGGGGTGTAATTGTAAATTTGACACAGTACACAATAAAAATGAATAGAATCTGTTCATACATTGAAAGTATTGTAACAACACGATAAGCAAGCACGCTCGTTAAATGCGGACACTGTTTGAATAAATACGTGTCAGGCGAAAATATTTTTATTCACTAAATTGTTTTACAAAATTGATTTCCGCCACCGCGTGAATATGATTAATTAACTACGCTTTATTTATTCAGGTATCGCACTCTGCTGTTATTTAAATGAGTGGGGTTTTGTGAATAGCGAAAAAAGGGTGCGGTCTCCATTGTTTCATTTGTGACTTTATGATTTTTTTATTTTATTCCAATTAAAAGTGGAACAAATAATTATTCTGAACATGAACACTTGAATACGAAAAGTGTGTTTGATTTTAAAGTTATTTTTTCGTGTGTTTGATTGTTAAAATATTTTAGGTTTAAATTAAAATGTTTTCAATTGTGCTTTCAAAGTCTTTTAAAATTTAAATAATAACTTCTAACTATGAAATTTATTTAAACTATTATTAACTGGAGTTTATTAACTTATCTTTAATTTTCAGTTTACTTTTACCGCGATTATTATAGGTATCTAATATAATATTTAAGGCCTAAAACCTAACTACTAATATATACGTGTCCTACCAAACTAGCAAACTTTGAAGATATGCGAAGTCTTGTTCACTAATTCACTAATTAATGTTCACTAGTTAAATTCACTTGTTCACTAAATGGGCTATTTTGGGGTATCTCTTTTCATCCTGAGAAGCCAGTTCCTGGAAATAGTATGTAAAATACACTTAAATATTAAGCCGCTAATACAGAAGTATTACGTTCTATTTGAAAAGTACTTCGAAGTAATATATATAAATAACCATATTATGAAGTGTGCACACTGTCGCAGTCGTTAATTGCGCAGCCGTTGTCTGGTGACAGTAACCACCCCTTACAGAAGCCTCCGTGAAACAACAGAAAGTTGTTGTGTTTAGGTGAGTGAGTAATGGATGCCGGAGTCCTTTTCCTGAACATCTCAGTCTCTTATCATTTATCCCACTGAAGTCGGCAGCGCACTTGCAGCAGCTATAGCGCTGCTTGTCTTAATTGACGACGGTAGCCACTATCATCAAGAAGAAGTTGGCTGCCAACTTTTACTTAAAAACTTAAAATGCATAGAATAGCGAATTGAAAATGCGAGTGTAATTAAAATTACTGCTTCTATAAGGATTACTTTATATTACTATGAAGTTTAGATCCAACAAATGTAAGTAATAATATAATAATAAATACAAGTGCATATTGTTATATAAGCACAACATGAAAAATTCACTTAAACATTAATCGCCTTTTTCTATAAAACTATGATACCTCTATTCTAAGGGCATGGCTGGCCGAGACTGCGTTAATTTAGTTAAAAGGGCACAAAAGAGCCCCACACCCTCTATACGAGAATAACATTACATGGGACCCGGACGGAATAACGTTTCCGCACGGTAAACGACCTTACAAAATTAAGTGTACGGCCATTAAGTGGAATATAGCGCAAAGGCGCAAGCGATTAATAGACCTCAGTTTAATTATTGAACTAAATTTCAACCTACTTAAAGGTATCTTTCAAAAAAAAAAAGAGTATTACTTTTAAAATGTTACTATAATGAGACAGTATGAATTAAATATTAATTTGAATACATATAATTAACATCTCAGAATAATGAGCAAAATTTGTTTGCGCAAAAAAAAAATTTGCAATATTCTTTATGGTATAGAACAAAATTTCAGTTTCTTACAGTATTAAATTCTTTTGCATTTACCACTAGTTCGCAATGCAAATTCTATGAAGAAGAACTGATAAGAAAACGTCATAGTGTCATGTATCTTCTTCTTTGTTGCTTCTACCTACGTATACATCGTTTTTCATTGATCTGTGTAGTGTAATCCATAACTACATAGATGAAAACATAGAGTGTAAGTCTATCAGATATTTTTTAAAATACAAAAACGTAAAAAAATATTTGAAATATTATTAAAAATATATAAATATAAATACAATGCACGCAATGGAATGCAAATGCAAATGGAAGAAAAAGTGACAAAAAACTGCATAGTTGCTTTTTGCAATATCAGTATATAATATAATAAACAATAAACAAAATAACCATCCGTATTTTTTTTACAATAAACTACACGCAATATTCATTGAAGAGTCATACTTTTTATTCTGTTTAATACATGAGTTAACATAACCAATTGTAGGAAAGAGAGATGATATGTAAATAGCGTGACACCTTTGGATATTGATTTCTATATCATAAGATATTTTTTTATAAAACAGAAGTGCAACTTGATCGCCGATTTAGTGGCCTCACTTTAATGTTTGTTTATACTAAAGTGTGAAGCTTTTTGCGGATATTGTCACACGTACCATTTAAATTTCATCAGTACGTATAATGAAGATAGCCGTTCTAATTATTTAAAAGCAGCAACTTTGTTTTCATGATACGGATACAAATAATAATATTTGATGTTATGATATTAAATAGGTATGTATAAATGTATGTATGGGAATTTTACTTTGAATAGTTTTTTACTTTTCACCTATTTACTTATACATATTATGTAACCAAGTTTTAATCGTATACAAACTAAAGAAACGGAATCTATTGTTACATCTGACTCTATAAATCCAGAAAAGATCATTGTAAAAGAACATATCCTCATTTTGCGAATCGGTGGTAGTTATAAATAGCTTGTAGTTTATATAGATAACAAAATTAATGCACGAACAATTCCGGAAATATCGTGGGTGTACTTTTTTATAATAGTGTAACAAAGATTTTTTTCAAACGTATAGATCAGGCAAGACGAAAGAATCCGTAATGTGACATTTAGAACCACGTGGTACAAAATCGCTCGGTCCATGACCATCCTGATTACGGCGATCAGAATCAATGTTTTTGTAGGAAAATTTTCCCAATGCCCTCTCTATATATTCTATAATATATTTAATAATTTTGTAGTCATTTTTATAATTTTATAGAATGTTATAATCTTCATACATAACTACATAAGAATAGAAATACATTTTTAAACTTTAATTTTGAATTTATTTACAAGTTTTCATTATAATCGAAATATAAATCTATATATTCTATAAACTAATATAAATACTTATAAATAATTTAACCCTATTAAACCTTTGGGAGACGGAAAAGTGGCCAGAATGCTGGCGGCATTGCCCCGTTGAATGCATATGCTTATCTTCTGGGCAAAGTAAAAGCCAGCATTCTGGTCACCCGACGCTTCTACCAAACGTTTAGCTAACTCCCTGTAAAGTCATGAGCGGCTGACCCCCACGGACCCATTTTGAATTAAGGTGGAGACAAACGCTAAATACTAAACATATCCATTGTTTAATGAAGATATTAAAAGAAATAGACAAGACAATTGCTATGAAAAAAATATATATTATATTTAAACATGTGAAGAACCAATTGTATTAATTAGAATTTTCGTTAAAGTAAATAGAAACTCCACAAAAAAAGTTAGAACACAAGAAGAATTAATACTAAAATATTATATTTATTTAAATACTAAAAACTAAAATTATCTAATCTAAAAATATATTAATATTAAATTGATTAAAAACTAATAATATAAAAATGGACCCTGCGGCATTGTACCAAGTACGCTGGCAGCATTTCCTCGTTGAATGGCCAAACTAATACGTTGGCCGAGGAAAGTGCCAGCTTTTCGGTCTCCCGTCGCATCAATAAGCCTCTTCGAGATGTCTTTGAAGAGGCTCATTGCTGCAGGGCCCCACGGACCGAGTGTCTCGACTCCGAATGGTACAAAACCATATTCAGCGCGAGGCCACTATATTTAGAGATTTTATTTTTTTCCACCGCCTCTGCTGCGGCTGCTGCCTTAGTGGATGTTCCATGGAGATGCGAAGGGGCTAGTGTGTCTACACAAGTAGCATCCCACACCCGCAGTCTTCCCAATCTCCAGGGAATCAGGGACATCCCATCCGGTCTCTTGCCATCGTTTCTTGAGATGCCTGCAGGCTCTAATATAGCTGGTACATTGGCTGACGCAAGAGACCGGCGGAGGATGTCGTTTAAGGCAGCATGCCTTGAAAAGCGGCCAGCACTTTTCTGGCATTACAGTCCGTGGTGACCAAGATGGTCGACTATACTGCCACAGGGACATTGATGTTGGGCGCAGACCGGGACCCCTAGGCGGAGGCAAATGGAAATTCTAAAGGTTGTGGGATCTAAAAAAGTACCAGTGCTTGCTGATGGATGTGCTTGGAGCCAGAATCCTGCTTCTTTGGTATTAGCAGCGAGGAGTCTGGCTCTTCCCGTAGTGCAGCACTGGCTGAGCAGGGAATCTATTGTCAATTTGCAGGCTATGTCGTCCCAGCTCCGTTGAGAATTTGGAAGTTGCACTGAATTTTGACCGGGGCAAGCAATTAGCCAGGCTTTGAACATAGGATTTTACCTACGAGATTCAGAGAGGCATGAACTGATGATAAAAAAGCTGGTAAAGCAACGTTTTTACGGATCCCTAAGCCACCGTGTGGGATGGAAAGAGATGCCTGAGTCCAGGACTGCTCGTTTAGTTGTATGTTTAAAATTGATTCTAAATTATTTTTGAGTAAATTGTCTATTTTTGATAAAAGATTTTTATATTTCCAGAGAGGACAGCAGCGTAACACATAAGTTAATTTAGGAACAAAAAGGCAAAATTTCATAATCGAAAATGCAAAATGTGCACTGATTTCTAGAAGGTGATGGGAATAATTTTGAAATTTTGTAATACAATTTTGAATATATTCTGGTATGCATTCATCAAAAATGGGAGAACCTAGGAGGTGAAGAGTATTTTTATCAACTATATTTATATTTGGTGCAAGTTGGTTTAATTTATGTTTAATAAGATCGATATCTAAAAGGGAATTTTGAATGTTAAGTTCGCATTTATTAAAATTTAACTCCAAACCGATTGACTTGAATTCTTTCACAATCGAGGAGAGATCTGAGAGTACAGTGTTGGCATCACCTCCTAAGGTCCCATCGTCGAGGTACCATATATTAAATTTTGATGTCAAATTTCGAATTATCGGGTTTATCGCTAAACTAAATATTGCTGGCCCCAGAGGATCACCTTGCTGACATCCGACTTCTGATGATAACTCATGTGATCGGTACATTAACATGGTTAGATCCGCGTAGCAATGAAGTAGATAGTTATATATTTCGGGAATGTTTGATTTAATTTCTGAAAGTAAGATATCCCTGTTAACGGAATTGAAAGCGTTCTTTACGTCAATTTTTAGTAACACTTCAAATTTTGAGGTGTTAAGGAAAGTGCGGAGAGCATGCACTGCCGCCTCGCAACCTCCCTTTAAGAATTTGATTTTTATTGAAAATTCTCTCGAAAATGGCTTATTGCGTTTTCGCTGAATCTGAAAACGTATTGAATCCTGTACCTATTAATAAGTTAATGTCAGTTTAAAAAACTGTATTCATAAATTTTTTTTTTGCGTATTGTTGTAATGGTAAAAACAAAAAAACACCATTTCTAGGCCTGTTGAATTGTCTCCGCCGCCAGCGAGTTCTATTGTAAATGTCATTTGCCTAAGTGAAGCCCTTAAAATAAATTTACTTCTTATTTATTTTCAAAACATATTAACAGTAAATTAAGAGCAAACTATACCAAAAGCTGCTAAGAGTAGAGAAATTTGTACTTAATTAAGTGCCAAACTCAATTTCGCGTTCTTAGAATTCTTCATTTAAAAATTAGCTTGTATTAAAATTTGTTGCTAGCACCAAGCGTAAAACAAATAGAAGTGTTCTTCACTTGTTCCCTTTCACGAGCCGTCTATGCAAACGTTGAGTCGACACTGGTTTTATTACAATCTTTTTGCTCCTCATAATAAATCCCTCGCAACGGAGTTCTTGCAATGAGAATTTCATAGGGCGGCGACGTGACCATTGTCATGTAAATCGGATTTTGAAAGAAATGTAAACTTGGCTAGAACGGATGAATATTTCAAATTACGAACAACGAAGTCAACGCGTAACAGCAACTTCCAAAATATTCTCCGATTTGTTACATATATGTAACTCAAATTTATTCAATGATCATTAGTCGATACTAAATTACTAACTAGATTTTACGCGCGGCGAGCGAATCGCAGGGTTCGGGCTGGCCACAACCTCCAAGTCTTGGCTGGGAGATTAGATCGGCAGTACTTGAATCATTGCTCCATCATTTATGTATTGACCAAGTCATGATTTGTTTATTGTTTAGTGTGTAAGATTTTATTTTACTATTATGTACATATTTGACTTAATTATGTTAATTTTAAATTTTATTATGACACTCGATGGTTGATATAAATGAAATAAATACATAAAAAATAAAAAATAATAATATAGTGAGTGGTTTAGCAATGAAAACGTGACAGTAGTAACAAACGTACAGACATCTACACATTAGTAATATATTCTTCATAAACTCGCATTCGTAATTGGCGAACATTTCTCTACGAAGATTGGCGACCATCATGGCTATCTTAACCTTGGAGTTTCGTGTGCTCACACTAAACCATTCTCTTAAATTCTTCATTCTCTTATACGTTTGCCCTGTATTTTTCCTTGCATAAATGGTTAAGGAATAGGGTCTCTTTCGGGCCTTATTGCGTGCCCGAAATGTTGCAGCTTAATCTCCTTTATCGCTCTTAGCATTTCCGTTCTCCTTCTCATTCAACTAAACGATTGAACGGTTAGTTCGGTAAGAAATAAGTTAAATATAGTAACTGTACTTAATGTGTATAATAAATACACAGTGCAGATGTTCTATCCCAAAGAGCAAGGCGACATTTTGGATGTTCCAAAAATGCATTTAGAAAGCAGGCGTAACTCATATTATTTTCTTCTATTGAAATATTATAGAACAAGTTATCCAGATTCTTCAAGGAATTTATTTAATAGAAGTCTAACTATATGGCTATTAGACCAATGTTTTTATAATATTAGGGAATACCGCCTTGAAAAATGAAAAATATAATATCTACCTAAGAAAATATTTTTGACGACGGTGGTGCCGTCGTTAATTTTTATAATTTTAGACGATCCTTCGGGAACTTAACAAATTTCCAGGATAAAAAGTACATGTTAATCCAGACAATTAACTATATGTGTGCAAAATTACATCCAAATCCATTTAGTAGTTTTTTACGTAAAAGAGTTACAAATATCCATCCATCTATTCTCACTTTCGCATTTTAATTAGTAGGATTTCACAAATTGATTTTGATATTTTTTTATTATTTTATATATTATATCAAGTAGGTATTGTATGTTATGATTTTGCACGTCAGTAGAGATCGATGCATACTGAAACCAATAAGAACTTGTTCACATGACCCACGTTATTTTTAAATAAATAATTTGAATTTAATAAAATCGTTGGTGAAAACAGCAGAATGGCACAGAGGCAGTTGGCATGTTACGTCGGGGTAAAAGCCCGAGTTATTTTACTTTAAATTTTAGTAAAACCGTTTCTTGGAGCGGCCTGGAACACGGGGTGGGTAGATGTCGCCTTTCGCGTACCAACGCTTTAGTGATGCAAATGGTTCACTATTTATATTTACCGTAACTATGTATGTCATTTACAGTTTTTACGGTAAACCGTGTACGGCTCTTTTTATATCAGAACCGAGAAACAATATTGAAAATTGGAAGTTTGTACTATTTCTGTATCTGTACGAGTACATACATGTATACCTACTATAATATAAAGTCTGTTTAGGGGCTAAACCACTCAACGGGTTTTGATACGGTTTTCACTAATAAACGAGGATAGTTTGTGTATATAATATGCAGAAAAAAAAAATCCGAAACCGCTAGACATTCATTTATTTGTTATCGCAACAAAATTTTCGTTTTTGAGGTAATAGTGTACCTAATTAGATGTATCTGAAAGGATATACGAAAATAGCGACTGAGGATGACTCTAAGGATTCTTGTTTTTAAAATCAAATTTTTAAGAAGCTCCTATTTTTTAAGAGGCCTTTAAAAAAACAACAAGAGATAAACAACGTTAAAGTTATTGATGTAAGTCTAACTATTGATGAATCGACGAAATATTATGTACGCAGTTTACTTTGAACACTTGTTCATAATCTATCTTTTATAATATATGTATATCTACGTATTATAAAATAAAGTCACTACGTTATGTTCTCTCTGTTTCTCAACTAATTTCTTCTAAATCACCCAACGGAAATTGATACGATTTTCACTTATGGAAGGAGCGATAAACGAGGAAGTGTACATAATTTGCAGAAAACACTTTGCATTCGTGCGAAGCAAAGGCGCGTTGCTAGTATCGAATATGTTTTTTAGTTATTGATTCTTATAAATTAAATCACAAACAATTTTTAAAAATAATTTTTCTGCCTAGGAAAATGGTGTAGATCTTTTTAGGGTTCCGTACGTCCGAATAAAAAAACGGAACCCTTATAGGACCACTCGTGTGTCCGTCTGTCCGACCATTCCCCCCCTTATCTCCGAAACTACTGAACCTAAAATTTTGAAAAAAATACAGAAATTAGTTTTCTACTTATAGATTATAGGAAAAACTATTAGAAATCCATGATATTAAAATAACATGGTAAATCTCAATATTGTGCGGATAGATAACATCGAACGGAACCCTCTTCAAGCGAGTTCAACTCGCACTTGTCCCGTTTTTTTATTGCCGGTTTACTGTAATCCGTTTTAAACACTAACTAGCTTTTTCCCGAGACTTCGTCTGCGCTCCTTTTTTTAGAAGTTCATTTTATGCTCATATATTTTCGTCAGGCGTTGATTTTTTTTATTTTTATTTTTTAAATGATGGTGACAATACCTATTTTTCTGCATTAAAGGTACACCATCCTTTTCTGTATTCTTGACAATGTGTACGCAAAATTTCATAATGATCGGTTGAATAGTTAAGACGTCAAAGCGTAACAAATGAACTCACTTTTCTTTCAGGTTTAAAGATAGGACAAAGAAAACGAATTAAGATAAATTTTTCAGTTACAAACATTTTTGTCACATATTCCTACTGTTATTATCCAACAAATAAATTATTTCCCACGCTCCATGAAATAAATATCTAAGTTTCAAGTAAAACATAAGTTATGCAAAACAAAAACTTAGATAAATTTAAAATAAAACTATACCTCAAATAGCTGTGTTGGTTGTATGTACCGCCACTAAATCGTAATAAAATGGCGTCTGTAGGCCGGCGGGAGCGAGGGGTGTTTTTAAGTCTTCTTGCCTCCATCCAAACATAAGCCAAAAATCTTTATAAATGCAAATGAGAAGGCGCTATCGGACATTCAACGAGTGTGAGAGGGACGAAGCTAGGTGCATTGGAGTTAGCGCTTTGCGGTCGCGAGTAGATACAGCACGTTCTTACCGCCTCACTCAGTGCGGTTAAGGCTGCCCGAACTTTACGTATTGAAGTAGAGTTGGAAAAAGAAATAAGTAAGTATCTTATTTGAATAAATAAGTTTGGGTCCTTTTAGACTGAGTAGGTGTTACTACGAACTTTGTAGGCGTGTTTTAGTCGATTCGAATGTTATTATGAATAATAAACATTCGAACATTTAAATGCTTTATGACTAAAATACAGTCTTAGTGAGGTGCTTTGGAGGGCTAATACTTATTGAGACAGGTTTGTTGGGCGGTTTTCTCTAAGAAACGAATGAAAAACCTTAAAACAAACAGAAGTACAACACAACACAACACTACAACCCTGGACTCTTCAAGTCGCGAGTGAATCGGTTCTTAATAGACAAGCATGCTCCATCTTAGATCGCGTCATCACTTACCATCAGGTGAGACTGCGGTCAAATGCTTGATCTATCATTATAAAAAAAAAAAAAAAAAAAAATAAGAAGTACGCGTAACTTTTTTGTAAACCGATTGGAATGAAATAAAAACTAAATGATACTGGAAGCTCGCTACAATTTATAGTGAAACCGCATTCAAATAGGATAAGCCGTTTCTGAGATAAGAGTGCACAAACGCACATACACTATTTTTTTGATATCGGTAACATGAGTACAACGTGTACAAATTGTTTTTTTTGAAAAAAATATTTAATGTACAGACACGGCTCGTCTACGATTTTATTATATGTATAAATATGTATTTATTATGTTTATATTTTCGAAAATAGGTTCTTATGTTGTTTTCAAAGCCCAGGCCAGGTTATGAGTAAAACCTAAACCTAGGCTATAAATTACCCATAAGTAAGTTCATTTGGAAAGAGTCCAATTTTCACGATTTTCAGCAATGGCCAAATGAATAAAATCGTGCATGTTATGACATATTTTTGATTATGCCATGAAAATCATATACAGAATCACACTATGACCTGAAAAATACTTCATATAAACTTTATATATATTATAAACGTTCATATAAAAATATAAGCTGGGAGAATGATGCCATATATGGCGAAAATCCCCAAAATGAAAAATATTTTATAGTCTATATTTAAGATCTATATCTATTATACACAAATATTATAAAATAAAGTCGCTCTGCCGCCTTGTCTGTTTCTCCGCAAACTTTTTTTAAGCCATCCAACAGATTTCAATAGGGTTTTTACTAATGGAAAGAGAGTTAAACGAGGTGGGATTGTGTATATAATTCGCAGATAAAATAGTATATGTGGGAAACCGCGGACGGCTCGCTAATACGAAATAAAAACTGTAACCCAAGTTTCACATTCGCAAGATTTAGAGATTTAGAATATGCTACGAGAAGGAAACATGGTCGCTAGCGCTACGATGTAAATTGCGATGCAAAGCACACACAAAAATAATAATAAAAAAGAAACTAAAAATATATGTTTGGAATAAAATATGCTACATAATTTAAGGTTTCCAAACACAATTTCGGAAAACTAGGATTTTCAGTTGCAAAAAACCAGGACAAAAACAGGACGTAGTAATGGAGTAGCAATATTTCAATTAATAAGTAGAAAAAATAGGTTAAATCGGTTAAATGAAATTCAAGTAATAATAATTATTATATTATTTCATAAATGAGTTATTAAAATATTGTTGGCAGTAATCTGTTTCTTTCTTTTGACCACTGTGAATTTTTGAGAGGAAAGACTCTCTCGACATTAGCGTTATGTTCCGGAATACTAAATACATGTTCAGCCACTTTCCATAGTTCTGCATACTTCTCCTCGGAAGAGCATTGCTTAAAATATGTGAGAGCCAGGACGAGTTTACGCTTACCGTGGCTCGTTAGTTTGAGTAGGATTCAAATTTGTGTTAAAATTTTTCAAATTAACCCACAATAATTTTTCCTAGCTAATTTCAATTCCGTGATCTTTTAAAAATGATCTTTGATTTGCCAAAAATGACGTGCGAATTTTAAAATACATGATAGGTTGCTTTAAAAATATCAGGGTGCTTTAAAAACCCAGGACGCTGCTTAAAAACTATCCAGTACTTCCCAGGACATTACAAAAACCAGGACATGTCCTGACAAAACAGGACGGTTAGCAACTCTAATATAATTGAATATGTTTCTGAGCGATCTTCCTAATCTGGTATGTATATAGTAACCCTTTTTAATATTATTACACGTTTTATAGTAACTCAACTTTAGCTAGATGTAGGTACCCAAATAATAACTCAGCAATGTTGTTTCAACATTAAAAGTAAATGAGTAAGTTTGCTTAAAACTGGACTCACCTGCCGCCAACTAATAAATAGTTTCCATCTCTTAATAATAATCTGAAGTAGTCTGTGTGTGTTTCATTTCCAAGGAATTTGTGCGTGTCGTCAACTCCTGAAACAAATGAAAAAAAAAGGTTATTATTAATGTATAAATATCACGTCACGATGTTCATTCACGCTAATATTAGATGTCGCCCCAATCGATTTCAATTAATTTTTGTTAATGTGTATAGTTGAGTCCGGCTTAAAAGGTAGGCTATAATTTATAATACGCGGACGAAGTCGCGAGCAAAACTTAGTTGTTATTTTATCAACATGTATTGTTTATAAGTTTTTTTACCAAAAAAATACACAAGAATAAAGTGATTGGTCTGGGAAGCAAAAAATTGTTTGTGTGTCAGCTCCTACGTAAAATTTTCCTCGTGTCTATAGATAACTGGATACCTAATTATTTTATATTATTTAGTTACATTCTATATACTCAGATGTCACGTGTTCCAACAATAGTTATGTTAGTTAATGAAATAAAATTATTTGCATTTATTTGTATAACTTACGTTAGGAATGCACAGATATCACTATGTTTTATAAGTTCAAAAAGTTCATTTTTTGCGACGACAGATGTCGCTGCGCCGGCAGGTTATAACGCGCTATCGTTTCGTTCCTCAATGAGGACTACATTTTTCATACAAGATTTCCAAGTTTGATTTTATAAGCCGAGAGAATAGGATTAGGGAACATAAATACATGCGTCACCTATGGGCCATAATTCGTTTTGTGCCATAGGCTATGGCACAAAACGAATTATTTGAGCTTATAAAACGTAGTGACATCTGTGTAAGCACAATGTAACTAAATAATATAAAGTAATTAGCAAAGAGAATGTAATCACTGCGTTTTGTAATTAGGTATCCAGTTATCTATTGATATCAGGAAAATGGAGACACACACTTGAAAAACTGTAGTAGGAAAAGGAATTTAGCGCACGATCTAGCTTCAGAAAAACGCCTTTTGTCATCTACTTATCACTATGACTATCTAATCATACTAAAACTGTGTGTCAATAGCTTTTACATGTATTTTGAGACTTAATTTAAAAAGTGAGTAACTAAATACGGGTACATTCAGTCCAATTATGATAAAAGCTCTACGTAGAGGCTTAGTTCCCATCTCGTTAATAGGGTATACGATATCTTTGGATCTAGAAAAATTTGCATTTCCATTAGCCCCAGTCAACTCGCATTTGTAGTCTTCGTAAGGTGTAAATGCGTAGCTCGACGAGCGAACGAATATTAAGATTTTCATTACTATCATTGCTCATTTGCGATCGAACCTATAACATTTAAAGAACCCACTTAACTAGATCACTTTGTTGGTTCCACAGAAATACGACCGAATATACCGACGTTCGTTGCCTTTTAATATGGAGAAATTCATACTTTAAAAGAACATTTAATGATAAAAGGCAGGTTTGACGAGCCCGTTGGATGAGTGGTTAGGGTGCAGAGCGTTAAGGCATTAACGCTCTGTTCTAGGGTTCCCGAGTTCGATTCTCGGCTGGGCAAACTTTGAAAAATGAACTTTACAAATTTGGCTTTGGTTTGGATCTGGCAGTAACCACCCCCTTACAGAAGACCGCCGTGAAATAACAGCACTGTTGTGTTTCGGCGAGTGAGTAAGGGATGCCAGAGCCCATTTCCCTATCCCCTCCTAATGCGCATTTGCAGCAGCTTTGGCGTTTCTTGTGTTATAGGCGACGGTAGCCACCTACCTTCATTTGGACCGTCAGCCTGTCTGCTGATCTTAACATAAAAAAAGTTAGACTATATTGTAGTTTCGAAATACCAAAAATACAAAATATCGAAATTGGAAAAAATCGTTTAAAAAGTAGGAAAAAAACGATTTTTATTTTTAACTAGCTGCCCGCCCCGCTTACTTTTTTCTGCATATTATATACAGAAAACTTCCTCGGTTAACACACTTTTCTTTAGGGAAAACCGCATGAAAATCCGTTCAGTAGTTTTTGAGATTATCGCGAACATACATACATACAGGCAGACAGACAGACGCGGCGGAGGACTTTGTTTATATTAATATGAAAGGATACTGAAGTCTGTTAACAGCTACTAAAAAAAAATAGGTTCGCAAACAATTAACGAGATAAAGGCACTTAGCTGTTTTTGTTTACTTAAGTATTCATATAGATAGATATATACTATTATATAGTAGTATGTAACTAGCTGGGCCCGCAACTTCGTACGCGTGCTATTCCGAATAGCGCGTAACTTTTTTGTTTGTAAACCGATTGGAATGGAAACAAATACTAAATGTTACGGGAAGCTTGCTACAATACATAATTGAAAATCGCATTCAAAGATTCGCATCGAGATTAGCGTGCACAAACGCACAGACAAACAGACAAAAATTCTAAAAAACTATTTTTTTTATCTCAGTAACATAAACTAAGTACAGTGTGTAAAAATTGTTTTTTTTTTTTTTTGAAAAAATATTTAATGTAATAGGTAAAGACACGACTCTTTTACGATTTTATTATATATATAGATAATTGTTTTATAATGTTTAATATAATGATAACAATTAATATTGTTATTATTAATGCACAAAATGGCGACAAAGACAGTGCGAAACAATTTCCAAATTAAACTAAAATTTAATCAAGAACAGCTTGTCGCAAGCTATATTATATTCTGACACGCTAATTGAAATATACGAAGATATTACTGTGCTCTGGAGTATTGCACCTTTCTTATTTAAAAAACCTTGTATTAGTTTTGTAAATATAATTATTAAGAAATTACATTTCTGAATTCAAAGGGCCCGGCGCCAGATAATACCCTATGAAATCTGTAAAGTTGGTCAATGAAGACACTGGAATAGAAACTTGTGTAAGCCTGGCAGATTGAACAACTTCTGTGGAGGCTTTATTATCCGATAAGTTCGTTTTGCTGACAGATTATATCGTTCCTCCGAATTGAGCGAAACAAAAATACAGAATTTCTCTACATAAAAACTTTCTTTGGCAGCTAATAGTTTTGTAAGTGGTCTCTGATTTATAAAGCACTAGTGATCCGCTAAAAATACCAAATCCCGTTAGAAGGAGTTAGCGGAGAAACAGACGGAGGCGGATAGCGACTATTTTATAACTAGCTGAGCCCGCAACTTCGTACGCGTGGTATTCGGTATAGGGCGTAACTTTTTTGTTTGTAAACCGATTGGAATGAAACAAACACTAAATGTTACGGGAAACTTGCTACAATACATAAGTGAAAACCGCATTCAAGTCGGTTAAGCCGTTTCTAAGATTAGTGTGCACAAACGCACAGACAAACAGACAAAAATTCTAAAACCCAATTTATGACCTCGGTAACGTAACAACGTGTACAAATTGTTTTTTTTGAAAAGTATTTAATGTAAAGACATAGTTCGTTTACGATTTTATTATATTCTAGCTGAACTCGCCCACGCTTCGCTGTGGCCCACACGGCGGCGGCGTGCGCATGGGGCACGCGGTACTGGACACTGTTTATATATAATACTATTTATCGTAGCGTGATGTTATATAGCCTATAGCTTTCCTCAATAAATGGACTATTTAAAACAAAAAGAATTTTTCAATTCGAACCAGTAGTTCCTGAGATTAGCTTTCAGCTTTATAATATTAGTATAGATATGTATACAGAATATATGTAAGTATAGTTAGATATATGTATAGAAATTCATATACGGTAATAGCTAGTAGGTATGAATTATGTTTTGTATTTATTAAATCAATAATATTAGTGCTTTTTAGAATACACACTCAAAATATCAATTAAATAGTACCAATTTTACGACTGTTTCGCGAACTTAAAATAAGGTCCAACGTAAATAGAAAATAAAATAATTTTATTTCCTTTTAATAATTTTGTTTAAAAAAAATTATAACTTGAATAGTTTTAACCAACCAGCAAAACCAACATCAATAGGGAATATAAGTTCGCTACCAACTCAAACTAAAAAAAAAAGCATAAGGAGGCGATAAAGTAACGGAATCTCTTTCCTAGAGGCACCAAAAAACAATCAATAATCATAAATGTTATTTCACGGGGTGATTCATTAGAAGCTCGTTAATGTCGTCAGAAAAGTAGTTATAGACGTATGCCTCAAAAGTACTAAAAAATTGAAATGGTTAGTTCTTTGAAGACTTTGAAAATAAAATTTTCAAAGTTGGTTCTGGAAAGTAGTGGCAAGGACAACTGCGTTTCGCAGTCATTTGGGCGGCCCGTCTGGCGACAGTAACCACCGCCTTACAGAAGATCACCGTGAAATAACTGCACATGTGCTTTTGTGTTTCGGTGAGTGAATAAGCGATGCCAAAGCCCATTTCCTTATCCCCTCCTATCGGTAGCGTACTTGCAACACCATATGGTGTTGCAAGTGTTATAGGCGACGGTAGCCACCTACCATCAAGTGGACTGTCAACGTGCCTGCAAATCTTTACATTAAAAAAAAAATAGACATTGGATAATAGATGGCGCTAAAATACTTGTTTTACTTAGTTACTTATGTTTATAGTGTGTTATAGAAGTTTTAAAATTTAAATTGCATTTTCTGACACTACAAGTGTTAATTAAATGATTGGGTTAAATGTTACTAGGCTAAATGTACCGTGTTATTATTTTAACTCTTTCAAAACCTTTGTAAGTATTAAAATAACTAGAATTTTTGTACAAAAAAGTTTTTTTTTAATACAGTTGCTCAAAAAGTGGCGTATTGCAGGGACGTATAGCGTTCGGGATGTGGGCTATTACACACTCGTGCTTTTTTTTTACCTTTCTCGCACTCGTGCGTTCTCTTTCCCAACTGTCAAAATAATGTCTATTAAAAAGAAAAACCAACCATGAAGTTTTTACTAAAAAAAATCATAGAAGTTTTTATGATTCATGCAAATACGTATGTTTCTAAAAAGAAGCTACTAATTTGTTTAATTACAGATTTAATGATTTGATTGAATGAATTAGGGTAGGTTTCATTTCATTTCATCTCATTAAATTTCATTTTCATTTCATATCAATAAAAAAATTCTACTGAAGACTTGGCTGTATGGGCATAGTTTCCTTTGCCTACCAGAATGGGTGAAGAAAAAAAAATCTCTGCTTATTGGCGCCATTTTCCAGAAATTTTCTTTGCGAGTTTAGTTGTTTGTTTTATTAAATTGCTTCATTTTTTCGCAACTGTATTAAAAATAGTCGTTCAGTACACGTGCGGAACTGTCATTGCAACTTGTTCCGACTGTCAACCCTCGCCTTCGGCTGCGCCTCGGCTCGGGTAGACATTTGTCGGAACTCTTTGCAATGACAGCCTTTCCACACTTGTAATGAAATATACTATATCGGGTGTCTAGTCCATCCAAAAATAACAATTTTTGCTTACAACTTCCATTCAATATTCGTAGACGTGATAGTATGCCGTTTATGTTAATTCTGCCGATTTTAACATAAAAAAAACTTGTGAAGACCTGCTAAGTAACAGTTGGCTAATGCAATTTAGCCCTTGAAACTTTTCACATGGAGTGGATGTATGTGTCCAGCAGTAACACCTAAAACGCATATTTACTTAATGAGGATGACATATCTGTATCTGATACGCAGAAGTGACTTATTAGTTGATTTTCGTTAAAAAAAACCTATACTTTTCCAGTTCATAATTGTACATCAGTTTTTCCATCGATCGGTAAAATTCAAAAGGAATATAAAAAGTGCCATTGATGTATTATATAAGTAATCTTCGATTTTTATCCCGCGTAACATCGAAATGTTTCACTTGACAACTTTATTCTCACTCAAGAATTTATGCCTCACAAGTAGCAAGCGTCGTCGTCTTTTATGAATATTATTTCACGCGTAACTGAACACTTTCATCTTTGAGGAGACTTTTATAAAGTAGCCTTTTAAAGTTATTGTCCATTCACCTGAATACTGAGCGAACGAGGAGCAACAAAAAATTAATATTGCGATTATATTTATTAGGAGATATATTTCTAAAATATATATCTATACTTACTCTATACTTAAAGCTGAAGAGTTTGTTTGTTTGTTTGGTTGAACGCGCTAATCTCAGGAACTACTGGTTCTAATTGAAAAATTATTTTTCTGTTGGATAGTCCATTTATCGAGATGGCTATAGGCAATATAACATCCACACTACGACCAATAGGAGCGGAGCTTCAATGAAAAATGTTGCAAAATCGGGAAAATTTATCCATTTTGAGAATTTCCGATGCGTGCGCTGCCTAAACGGTTAAAGTTACGTAAAAATGATGTATGACGGAATTGTTCCCCTTTAAAAGTTCTAAAAAAATGTCTATCTTTTAAGGTTGACTCACTATAACCTTTTTTATGGTAATCAAATTTATTCTAAAATGATGCATTATCAGCGAAGGTGTTTTTATAAATATGATATTAATCCTTAACGAAATAAATACGTTATTCACCAAAAGTATTTAATTTTGAACAATATTGGCCTAGACATCATTTGATTTCTGAATATCTCGCACCAAACGCAACGCGAACGATGGGACTCGCTTGATGCAGACGCAAGCGTTACGTTACATATAAATTTATCATTTTTCAACGCGGACGAAGTCGCGGCCACCAGCTAGTATATATATAAATTGGTGCTTTTTATATAATAGAGACAATACTTTTTAAAACAAAACTTAAACTTAAGATTTTTATAGACAAACTTAATTTCCTCGTTTATTGCTTTTTTCATTAGTTAAAAGCGTATCAAAATTTAGAAGAATTTAGCGAAAAAACATTCAGAGGCGGGCAGCGATTTCATATTACATATTAACATTATCTTTATGTTATTATTATGTACTACCTGAACGCGCAACTTCGTACGCGTGGTATTCGGTATAGCGCGTGACTTTTTTGTTTATAAATCGATTGGAATGAAACTAACACTAAATGTTATGGGGAACTTGCTACAATACATCAGTGAAAACATTCAAATCGGTTAAGCCATTTCAGAGATTAGCGTGCACGAACGCACAGACAAACAGACAAAGCGACAGACAAAAATTCTAAAAAGTTTTTTTTTACCTCAGTAACATAAGTACAATCTGTACTTTTTTTAATATTTAATATACAGACACAGCTCGTTTATAGTCACATATTCGTCAAATATTAAGTGGCGGTAAATCCCAAATAACTAACGATTTCACGCCTTAACTAACTAACTTCATGAAATTTTGAATACAAGTTGTCAGAGGTGCAGAAAAGAAATAAAGTGTTTTACTCATGAAGTAAGAATTATGTAATAGACAATATATCATTCCTATGGTTTTACTATTCTGTAGTAATCGAAGAGAGCTTGTTATGACAGTTAAAATTAGAGTTTTTCCTAAAATTTATGACTATTGTTGAAATGAGATAAAATGCTTTGCGGTCCAAGTTCACATACCTAATATGATTTGCGATATTTGGGAGTTTACTAGAAGTCAACCTCGACTCTTGATTTTATCGTTCGCATCAGTTATCGGTGTCTTATTCACGCTTGCTAGTTTTATGTGTTGTTGTTGCTACCTGCTGTAGTGGACGATGTGTTTTTTCACACAACGACCGAGATAACATACAAACGACATCCAATGTTGACAATTTCAGTCTGTGAATACACACTAATATGCCTAGGGCATCTTATAACGAATAAGGGATATATATTTTTTGGGAGTGTGTGAAATCATTCAATTACTATTATACAGTACTAGTTGGTGCCTTTGTCCGCGTTAAAAAATAAAAAATACAACACTATTGAATTAGGTGAAGCGGCAACATCTATCGGATATGGGTAGAACTGCTTGGTGATACACCTTATGCATAGTGCACAGTATGCTCCAATTTGGAAACCCTCGGGAACCTAAGGATAAATAACTTTAACGAATTATACAACGAATTATTCCTAAGGAATCATTCTATTGATGAAAATCCCGTTCAGTAGTTTTTGAAATTATCGCGAACATACACACAGATAGACGCGGGAGATTTTGTTTTATAATTTGTAAAGATAAAATGGAGAAGATAACTTTGGTATTTCTCCATTACAAAACTAAAAAACAACAACATTTATTTTGCCTAAAAAATTCGTCAGCCATTCTAAATTTAAATGTAAAAATAGTGCCTCCCCAAAAGGTCTCAGTTAAATATACGGAAGAATAATCTCGCAATGATCAAGAGACAATATAAAAAGTTAACATTGTACGCATATCTATCTTCATTATCCTCGGACCGATGTTACAGTCGAGTCGACAAGTGGACAACTGAAGAAAAGTCCGCACTCACAAGGTTTTTGCCTTAACCGTACCGGAACTTGATAAGAGAATGTCTTCAAACTTTTTCAACTGTACACTGTTCTTCAGAATTCACGAAGGGATTTTTATCTTAGCATTTTTAATAGTTCTTTTTTAAATTATTTTTACGACTTACCCGGTGTAAAATTTTTCTTTTGGGATGCAAAGAAATCGTAAGACGATCTCAGGCAACCGTAGCCGCTTTCCAAATGTAATTATTTTGATAAATGTTTTTTTTTTTTTTTTTTTTTTTATGTTATGTCGACAGACAGGCTGACGGTCCACTTGATGGTAGGTGGCTACCGTCGCCTATAACACAAGCAACGCTATAGGTGCTGCAAGTGCGCTGCCGACTACAGTTAGGATTTAGGATAAGGGATTAGGAGGGGATAAGGGAATGGGCTCTGGCATCCCTTACTCACTCACCGAAACACACCAGCACGTATATGCTGTTATTTCACGGTGGTCTTCTGTTTTCAAATCTATTGGTTTTCTTTCACTAAGCTAAGCGCTTTATACCTCTGTCAGTTTCTCCGCTAACTCCTTCTAAACTACCTAATAGATTTTAATGCCGTTTTCACTAATGAAAAGACCGATAAACGAGGAAGGTTTGTGTGTATAATTTGAAGAAAAAATTACATCAGGCGAAGCTGGGGGCAAGTCACCAAGGTCGGCAGACAGGCTGACGGTCCACTTGATGGTAGGTGCCTACTGTCGCCTATAACACAAGCAAAGCCACAGGTGCTGCAAGTGTGCTGTAGACTATTGTAGTATTATAGGATTAATGATAAGGGATTGGGAAGGGTTAGGGCTCTGGCATCCCTTACTCACTCACAGAAACACAACAACAAGTGCTGTTATTTCACGGTGGTCTTCTGTAAGGGGGTGGTTACTGCCGCCAGACGGGCTGCCCAAATGACTGCGAAACGCTGTGTGCCCTGCCACTACAAAATTAAGAGAGAAATTTACAAATTACGAGGTATCTAACAGAATTTCAGCAAACTATAAACGCCTGAATTTGAGGTACAGCTGTAGCTAATCGGAACATGGAATAAAAGAATAAGTGCGTTTAATAGCTCCGATAGTACCTACATTAATTAGCCTACATTGGATTGTCGGTTCAGGGTCATGACTCCACAGTTTTTAGACTCGTTTTATCACATAAACATAAGGGATGCCAGAGCCTATTTCCCTATCTCCTCCTAATCCCTTATCCTTAATCCTACTGTAGTCGGTAGCGCACTTGCAGCAGTTTTGGCGTTGCTTGTGTTATAGGCGACGATAGCCACCTACCATCAAGTGGGCCGTCAGCCTGTTTGTCGATCTTAACATAAAAAGGAATAAATAAAAAAAAACCGAAACAAACATATTCACATTATTAACTTTGTTAAACATTTCAACCAAGAAACGAAATACCTCGGACGGTTTGTTTACTAAATAGACGATCTGTATTCTAATTTAAATAAGAAGCTTCTCACAAATTGCGTTACGTAAAACACCGAGAAAAATATACAATAACTGGTGTTCAACAATTCTGATGAGATGAAAGGACTTATTAAAATTCGTAGCCTTACTTCTCTACTTTATTTAAAACATAACTAGTGACCTTCCCCCGGCTTTGAACGGTTGCAATTTTTTTTTTGCAATTTATATACACAACCCTTTCTGGTTTGTCGCTCTTTCTATTAATGAGTGGTTTAGAAGTTAGCGAAGAAACAGAGGTGGACAGATATTTTATTTTATAATATGTATATTTATAATATATATACCACAAAGATCAACAAAAGTAATTATGTCCAAAGGGTGAAAAAGTTCAAGTTGTAAAATATCCAATTTATAGTGGCGAAATAAAATAGTCAGTTTTCCAAACAGATTAATTTTATTGACGCGCCAGGAATAAACTATGACAATAGTATAATAGTCTATTGCAGGAATTGATATTGACAATATATTCAGACCAACCAGACAGACGTTAAATTTATCTCTTATTCTGTGCTGTATATCTGGAACCCAAGGGTATTTTAGTCCATATGAAAAAAAATCTAAAAGTATATTATTGAGATAGCTTAGGCAAAAAGCAGTCGGAAAAAGTTAGTTTTAGTTCGTAAAATAAAATAAAAAAAATTTAAAATTAAATTCAAAGTTTTCAGAATTTTTAGTCTGTTCTTAAACACAATGAAATAGTAGCCGCCATGTTTACGTCATACGGTTGTGTAAACAAAAAAGTGTCAGACAGTGTCATGTCAATGGGGTTAAAAACTGAAAGCTAATCGTAGGTGGCGCCACTGTTGAGTGATCCTAATCGCCACCATATTGCGTCCTTGGTCCCCTGTATTTACTGGCGAATTTGCCTTTATTTCTACATAAATGTATTCGTCATAGAGTGTTAAGCAGTTAAAAGAACAGTTGAGGAAAAGAAAAGCATCTACTGCACATAACCTTGAATATTTAGTCTGCTTCCAATTTTTTCTTCGTAAAGCTTTTATCCATTGTTTTTTTCTTTTGAAATCTTTAGGGAATATATGGATTCCCGTCTTTTGGAATCAAAAGCTGAACATAAGCGTTATGTTAATTAAATAAATTCAGTTCCTTTTGTTTGTTTACAAAATTACTATGGAAAATGACAGCTACATGTCAGATTTAAGGAACAACCAACAGTGCTGCCATCTGAAGTGAGCAAAAGTCAGTTTTTTACCCCATTACCGGCGCATTTGTTTACACAGCCAACTGACTTCATGACCACAGAGCAAAATGGTTTCCAGCTTTTTCGTCAAATTACGCGCGAAATTTGAAAATGTAAATTTTAAATGCATTTTTATTAAATTTATCGATTGAATAAAAATTTGGTGTTTTTTTAGTGGTTCATTAGCACTACAAAATCTAATTGAGACACTATTTAAAAATGGGTGTAATATCCTATTGTGCGTTAACCAATTTTGACGAGCTCGTTGGATGAGCGGTTAGGATGCTTGCCTAAACGCTCTGTTGTAGGGTTCCCGGGTTCGATTCACGGCAGGGTCAACTTTGAAAAGGACTTTTCAAAGTTGGCTCTGGTCTGAATCTGGTCAGTAGTGGCAGTACGAATAATTAATATTTAATACTTTTGGCACTTATAACATTTTTATTCCGCGAAATGCGCTATCTTCCGTCTCATGTCACTGAGACGGGAAGACTATGTTTGTGTGCGCAAGAATATTTAAACGTAAATTTTTCAATAAGACTTGTTTGTGAGTGGATTACTATAAGACAGACTTTATAAATTGTCTCATATTATTTTAACAAGATTGCGTAAATAAATATTGCTAATAAAAGGAACTCTGTTGTGTTGGTATCGCGTCCATTCAATTATGGTGCCACACGGGTGAAATTAGAATTTTTTTTCTTTGTACGCTCCCTTCAAGCAAAATAAATCCTAGAAAAATTAGACTACCCTCATTCGGAAATTTATTAAATCTTGTGAGTCTAATACCTACAGTTTTTCTCTAAGCTCTAGTACATACACAAGAAAACTGTGAGTCCCATATTCATGGTATGTTCTAATTATACTTAAAGAAAATATTACATCAGTTGTGATTATATCTTCGCGGCACATATGAACTCCATTGCTCACTAAATCGTTTAAAAGATTGCTAACAAATGTGCCCTAACAACGCGATCAGATCACCTGATTCGGCCGAACTGTGAATAGATCAAAGGAGAGTCCGGTACAGGTGTTCCATATTCAAAAAAAGTTCACCCTCGTACTAACTCGCACAATGTATAAGTTATAAGGTACAATGTGTACCGTGTATAAGGTAAAGGTGGCTATTGTTGGCAGCCAGGACATTTTGTCCTCCCGTCCCGGCTCGTTAGGTTTAATGGCTACGGCTATTCCACGCTGAACGATACTCGTATGTTATCACCTTCTCTTTTTAGTACACAATAATACCTCTAAAATCCTTTGTTGCGCCCCAAAATTTAGGGTACATACACAATGCCTGTGCAGATTTCTTTCGAATTAGTACTCCGTGCCTCGGAAAACAAACAAATATGTGGATAAAGTTTTAGATTAAAAAAATCACCTACTTACTCTATCAGGGTTTTGGTAGTAGTGAACCGCCATTTTGATAACGGTTCTTAAAATATATGTGTTATTAACTGAGCCTGCAACTTCGTATGCTTGGTATTCGGTATAGCGCGTAACTTTTTGTAAACCGATTGGAATGAAAGAAACACTAAATGTTACGGGAAGCTTGCTGCAATACATTACTGAAAACTGCATTCAAATCGGTTAAGCCGTTTCTGAAATTAGCATGCACAAACGCACAGACAAACAGAAAAAAAATCTAAAAACAATTTTTTTGATCTCGGTAACATAAGTACAAAGTATACAATTTTTTTTTGAAATAATATTTAATTACAGACACGGCTCGTTTACGATTTTATTATAAACGTATATTATGTATACCTAGATAAAGATAGATATTTAACTATATATATGTAATGTATACAAACATTGTAATAAGTGGGTTCTTAATTTTTGATATCTTAAAACAATATTCTAAGAGATTTTTATCTATTCTTAGAGAAAAATTTAGATAATGTATGCTCATTTCACAATCAATTTAAGTTTTTAAAAGTGATGGGTTTGATTCTCGAGTTGTAAATTTGTGGTTTTCTTAATATTAAGGATCATAGTCAATAGACTTACAAAAATTTGGGCTTTTTATAAGGTTACGATCCCAGTTCTTAATGTTTTGGATCTCCTCATAATAACCTATTGCATTTGGATCAGTTAAGTCATTATGGGCATTGAATATTTTTTGTAATATGGGGCTGTTTAAAAGTATACCTAGTTAGAGAAAATTGTCAGATGACTCAGGACTTGTTAGATAATTGTTAGATGACTTTTAATTCTACATTGAGATCTTTATTAAAAAAAATGAAAATATATGTAATGGTATGCACACACATACAAGTTCACGGTCGTGTTCTTTGAACGCACAGAGACAATGGTTGCTTGCGAATCCTATGATTGTTGGGTTGCACTTCAAACAAAAAGTCTCCCTGTCAAAGGGAGGGTGGCCTTTGAATGAAGGTCTGAAATTGAAAAGCCTCTTCCTGGGATTCTGACTAATTCTGCGATAAATAATGTATGCATACGTCTGTCTGGAGGAATTCCATATAAATTGTAATTAAAAAATAAATAAATTGGCCCTTGGCTCATAAAATAAATAAATTGTAATTAGTGAGAATAGAATGTTTTGTTGTAATTTTATAGAAATAAAATAAAATTTTTAGAGCAATTTAATAACTGTATAATATTTACATCATTTATTATTTGATATGTTTATGTAAATTTACATATCTAAAAATTCTGTTGCTATTAAAAACAGTGGAAAATTATAATTATTTATTTATTTTTTATTTATTTAATTTATATCAACCATCGAGGGCCATAATAATAATAACAAAATTTAAATAAAATTTTAAATTATTATAAAATATATTTTAATTCAAGTAGTTCATGTCAAATTTTAAGATAGTATTTTTGTGTTTTTTTTTTTTTCACATTTTCAGTTATTATATATATATAGGCTATCTAAGCCGGCTAATGTTTATCACCAGTTAATTGTTAATTAATAATGAATCTCAATTAAAAATATAATTATAGGCAGCTTACCTTTGCATTAATTACACCACTAGCAAAGAACACCAAAATTTACATTAAAAACAATGAAATTTGTTTTTCGTTAATGACAACTAGCCGCGCTGTTTTATGAGAAATCCAAAATGGCCGATGTGTAGTGAAGTTAGTTGATTGTCGTTTGGCGTTGCCAATTATAAAATCAATAAACTACTAAACTGTTATTTGATGGTGGTCCAACTTAACGAATGGTCCAATATCCCAAACTTTCCCCTACGTATTTTTTCATTACTATTGGGTGGTAGGTAATTACTGTCGTCCTTGTGACTATAAAAAAAATAAATTAAAGTATAGACACGGCTCGTTTACGATTTTATTATATGTATA
The DNA here is from genome assembly GCA_910589475.2 of Bembecia ichneumoniformis. NCBI lineage: Eukaryota > Metazoa > Arthropoda > Insecta > Lepidoptera > Sesiidae > Bembecia > Bembecia ichneumoniformis. The sequence continues at coordinate 6,351,883 of OU342538.1, read as the reverse complement.
TGGAATAGATATTAACTCTCCCACTATCGGTCTAATTTATGACAATAAAAGCTTTGCTTGTTAGCCGTTGGACGTGTATGCAAGCACTGATTGCAACTTCTAATCGCTTTGGTTGCTAATTTATTATACTTAATAAGTGTTTCCATAACTTATTGCAGATAATAAATAATGTTAGTTCAATATAAATTAATACATAGCTTTCTCCTTAGGAACGTTTCAAACAGTAGGTATAATTAATAGTTTCATTTGAATTTCAACTCCACTTTGAGTGTATATTTTAAGATAAAAATTTATACTCGAATGGATTCTTCATTTTGTGCGATCAACGGAATTAGCTACACATCCCTGAAACCCCCCACAAAAATTTCAATTAATTTTTAGATGCTAGTTGAGGATGGATGTATGTGTAGACGTTTGTTACTCTTTCGCGCAAAAACGGCTTAACGGATTTGAATGAAATTTGGTAATAACAGATAGTTTATTACTTGGTTTAACATATAGGATAATTTTTATCCTGGATAAATGTTAGGTTTCCGAGGGATCGTCTAAAAATTAAAAAAAAGGAAATGGGCGCCACTGTCTCCGTGGTGACGCCACCGACACCACAGCGATAAAGATGCCAGACATTTTCTCAGGTGTTATATTTTTCATTTTTCAGCGCGGACGAAGTCGCGTGCACCTGCTAGTAAAATAATCCAGTTTTAATATAAATTAATAAGATTTTCAATTAAATAAAAATATAAAGTACTGCAATCCGCCATGTTAACTGAAACATCAATCAGAGCGAATATGTCAAACTGTTTCTAAGTTAAGAAAGCGCGACGTCACCACAGACGCCATTGCTATTCTAGCGCTTTTGCGCAGTATAAATTATATTATTGAATTCAATATTTCCTTTTTTGTATGAAGAAAATGCGTAGAAACATCGTGGAATAGTTTTTCAAAATCAGTCATCATGCGTATTAGAAGTAATTAATTCAATTCGATTTAATTAATTTAAAGCAATTTAAGTACAGCAGGTGGCAGCTAGTCTTCGGGAGATTATCAGAGAGTTCTTAATTTCTTTGTGAACATAGCCCGCAGGGAACCGGATAACCGGAGAAGCTGGTGGTAATTTTAAGAGTGGATGGCAAGAGGTCTATTAGTCGGCTCTTAACCGATACATTTCAAAGCGGGCAAAACGACTTTGATTGATATTTAGTAACCTTTTAGAATTTGCCAACATTTAAACGATCCCCACATAGTTAAGTAACATTTAAAATTAAACCGATTCAATTAGGACTTAAGTCGACCGTGTGTTTGAAATCAGAGAATAATAAATTGCAATCAAACTCGCCCCAGTTAATGAAAGGAATGAAATTTAAAAAGGAAATTGAACAAGAATCTGCATAAATTCTTTTCTTTGCAAAAATCGCTAGTAAGACGAAATTATGTGAGTTTCAAGTTAGGTGGCAACGATTTAATTTCCTGTGCATCACTGCACTGTACCGCTTTACCCAGTTTCCTTAGAGAGCACACCGACTTAAAAACGCTTTGAAAAGTTGAAACTTTAAAGTGTGCTTTAATATATACCTAAATATCAACTTGTTGTGAGACTTTTGTTATACGTACCTACAAGTGGGTTGGGGAAATGTGTAAATTTTACTTTAATACCTATATATTATTTTAAAAAAAGTATTTTACCATGTAAGCACACAACATTGCCTTTGGTTGGTGGAATTAAGGTAGCCAGGTTCTATTAATTTTTTATAGTTAAATCGCAAAAAATGAAAAAATGTGCGTAGTCTGTGCGCTAATCGCAACACTACGCTATCATCTGCGACTGCTTAGAGATGGAGGGTTCTGTGAAAATTCTACAATTGAATTACTTGGTTTGGACCATATAGCTGTGACCGAGGTCTATGGTCCACACAGCGGTGCCCCCTCTATATGTTCCCCCCGAAGGAGAAACATTATAGAAAGTGTCGACTTTTCTAGAAAAATCTAGCTTTTCTTTAATGTTAAGATCGGCAGACAGACTGACGGTCCACTTGATGGTAGGTGGCTACCGTCGCCTGTAACACAAGCAACGCCAAAGCTGCTGCAAGTGCGCTGCCGACTACAGTAGGATTAAGGATAAGGAATCGGGAGGGGATAGGGAAATGGACTCTGGCATCCCTTACTCTCTCACCGAAACACTACAGCACACTTACTGTTATTTCACGGTGGTCTTCTGTAAGGGGGTGATCATTACCGCCAGACGAGCTGCCCAAATGACTGCGAACCGCAGTATGCCCTGCCACTACAAGCTCCTAAGCTTGTAGTGGCAAGCTTGTAACGGAAGTGAACTCAGGGCGATCCGAGGTGATATAAGTGGGGAAGGACCACGATACGCGCCTTCTTATACCGATGGCGATAACTCGACATATTAAAAGACAAAGTGAGGATTGGATGAGGTCTTACTCGCGCACGGAAACAGATAGCACACGTAGCGTTTTTTTCACGGTGATATTCTGTAAGAGAGTGGTTACTGGTGCCAGAAATGCTGCCTGACTTTTACTGCAGAAAAATCTGGCTATACTACACTACCAGTGTGCTACTACAAAAGCTTTGTTGTATATCAGTGTTATTTTTCAAGCCTGTTTCGTTGTTTAGTAATATTTGTTGACTGTTGAGTTTAAGTAATAATGCTTAGATCATTGTTGAAGATACTCGGGTGGTGCTTACGGAAACCTTTGGAATGAACACCAAATAACCAAGATACTGTTCAGACAATTGATAGAGGATGGACTTATGAGGATCAACAGAAAAATCTGGAAGCGTTTCGGTCCAAGGTTGTTAAGAATGAAAATTAAGAACACATTTTTTCTTAGCATTCAGTAGATGTTGAAAATAATTAAGAAGAACGTTTGTTTAAAACAAACTGTTTCAAATATACCTTCGAGATGTTGGGATGCTCCATCTAGTGAATGTTAAGTCCTCGATTAAGAGAGAACCGTAGCATTCGAGGTAATAAGAAGCGAAAGGTGATTTGAGAAGTTGTGAGCGCTCACGTTTTGAATACTAATCGTTGCAGAAGGGATCTAATGGTGTGTCGATTTATCTGTTTCATATTGATGAAGAGGAAATGTGACGGCGGAGGCGAAGAAAACAAAATATACCTTTACCTCTACTAATATTTACATAAAAATAACTTAAAAATAAATTCTTAAGTTGCACAAGATAAGATTTTCAAAATAAGTATTCTGAGACATTATTATTAATGTCTCAGGATACTTAACCAGACAGAAGGAACGGTTGCGTTTAAAACTGAGGCCAGTTTTATTACAGAAATTACTTTTTAGAGTAGTTTACTATAGTTAGTGAATAGACACTATTTGGACAAGACGAGTGTTCTATGAAGTATATTTTATTCAAAACATGTACACTCGTTTAATATTCGCCTAGATTTGCAAAGACAGGATTGTATTTTATATGTAAATAATCTGGTCTCGAAAAGACATATTGTGTATAATTGATGTATAACCTAGAATTGCGAAGAAGTAGGATTACATACATTTCATGTACAAGTGTACTTTCATTTGTCTATTTATTTGTCAATTGATTTTTTCTATCCAGATTTATATCGTAAAAGAAGCACGAATTTTGATAAATCGCCCTTTCTAGCTTGTTCTTTATCTGAGGTTAATGTACACGCTCTTACAAAAAACTTTCTGTATTTTTTATGATCAAGGACAACGATAAGCTGACAGACAATTTTGATGTGAGATAGTTACCGTCGTCCAAACACAAGTAATACCTTGTGTGGCCAGGCGAGGATTAGGGGAAATAGCTTTGTATAGCTTGCTTACGTAATGTAACAGAATAGCATATATTCCAGGTAAGTATATGTCAGGTGAACAATGTTAGCACCTCAGTTTAAAATAGGAAGAAGGAGCTTTCAGTCAAATTGTGTTCAAAAACAGGATAGATGGTCGCAATTACAGCAATTTTTATAGTTTTTTAAGAAAGAAAGCGGAATGAATTACTTATACATATGTACTTGAAATTCCTATCCAAATTCTTTATAAGTCTCTGGATATTTGACACATCGTCTAGGATATTAATCAAAGCGGTGTACAAGTATCTATATCTATGTTTTTTATATTATACATACCTATTATAAAATTGGGGTCCCTATTCGTCTCTGTCTGTTTCTCCGCTAACTTCTTCTAAACCAGGGTATTAGACAGATTTTAGGAAAATATCTCAAATTGTTCATTATATCATAATACACTTGCAATTTGATTCATTCTTGCTTTATTTTCTATGAAAATTACAATCAAAGTTTAAATGATAAATAAGGCTAAATACGCCATACATGTGGGTCACGTGATATCAATACGTCACTTCCTTGCAAACAAACATTTAGCTGTCAAATCGTAGTATGCTCATGTACTGTACTAAGCATCGACTGTAAACACGCAACTCTACGTGACACCAATCGCGGTGCTTTTTAATCGCGTGGTCAAACATGAAAATTTAATTATATTAATAATGATTTCTTATGAAAATCGTACATATTTGTAAATACTGTGTTAGTTAATTTGGTTTAAAAAATTTTTTACAGTTAGTCTAATAACAATTTGTTTCATATTTTCATTATAGTCAAATACCGTATTGAAAAAGAAATAAACGAGGAAGGTGTATGTATAAATTTGCAGAAAAAATTGCATCCGTGCGAAGCTGGGGGCGGGGTCGCTAATTATTTAAATAAAATATACTTCATAAAACGTGCGGCCTTGTCTTGAACTTTTTTAAATGAGAGTACCAAAGTAGTCAATTGCCTTAGTTTTATGTGCAATCACACCTGATAGTTGAAGGTAGTAGAAATTATCGAATCAGGAAGACGACATGTTTAAATCACAATTTGTTTGAATCAATCATTTCTTGAGGTTATTGTGACAACGTTGCAATCTTCATAAATTTAATATACTAAATTGGTTGTTGGTTCCATTGCACTAAACTGATGAACAAGGTACTCCTAACGATTCAAAAATACCTTAAACGAAGTCGCTAATAGGATAGATTTGTTCTCGTGCTCGTTGATTTGTGGATTACAAAGGTGAAAATTATATGTTATAATTATTGTAATAAAAAATTATAAATAGGTTACCACCTAAATAATTAATAAATAATAATTATAAATAGGATTTTAATTTTCTCTAGTTAATTAATCAATGATATTTCCGTCAATTAATGTTATTATTAATAAATTATTATTAGTATAAGTAATTATTTAGTTAGGGATGACTACCTTATCGTCTTGGCTAGCCCTGTAATGGTGCGAGTAGATGTAATGATCCATCTAATACAGGATTACATATTATAAAATAATGTCGCTGTCCGCTTCTGTACTTATCTCCGCTAATTTCTTCTAAACCACACGACAGATTTTGATACGGTTATCAGTAATGGATAAATGGGGAAGTTTTTCCTAAATAATTTGCATAATAAAATTGCATCCGTACAAAGCCGGGGCGGGTCGCTAGTCTTCTATATAAATAAAAATGGATCTTCGAAATGTATGTACGCCCATAACTTTCGAAAGGTAGACTGATTTTAATTCGGTTTTCACTAATGGAAAGAGGGATAAACGGGGAATGTTCATACATATAAAAATTGCACCACGGGCGAAGCCGGGGGCGGGCCGCTAGTGTGAAATAAATAAAAAGAGAACAAGGGTTTTTCTGTTGTTATTCTTATAGTTCGAAATCAAAATGTAATAAAGTTTTGTAAGTTCTACATGCATCAATAGACATTGCATTTTACGAGGCCAGCTTCCTTCGACGTAGCAGGTACAAGACACAATTTCCTTGTACCTTCTACACAAATATGCACAAGTAAGGACTTCGTACACAAACTTAAGTACATATTTACCGCACTACGTCGGCAGTGGACAGATATGGATGCGTTTCCGGGGCAGTCTGGGGCGATTTCTCAATTAATCTTGCACTACAACGATGCACCTCCATACGGAGCTTTATTAATTACACGTAATTTTGATTAATTTTATTTTGAAACCAAAATAGCACATAATTTAAAGTATTAGGTGGTATTTAATTTTATGGGCAATAATTTAATTTTTGAGGAATGATAGTCAAGTCTCTTGCATACTGATAAGTCACCTTAGGTCGCGAACTTATCGGTTCAATTACATCTATTCTATCTATGATGTCTGTGATAAACCCTAGCTTCTGCAGTTCTGAAGTTTTATTAATACAATAAGAGACAAAAACTTTTCTAAATAAGCTAATAGTGCCGGTATGGACAGAAATTGTTGCAGATCGCAAAAAAGCCCAAATCGAATATCTGGGATACGTGTTACTGCTGTAGTTGATAACGGAGAGCAAACCAGAAAGGAGACGGTGCCTTGGAAGGCGGAAGAAATCCTGGCTACGTAACATCGGGGAATGGAAAATCAGTTCCGCTTGGTCCCAGGAGAGGCGCAAATTTTTAGAGTTGACGGCCAACCTCCAGTAATGGAGAGGCAATTTAAGAAGAAGAAGATGAAGTATGGAAGCATTCTTAACCAAAAATCATTGGAAAGGTGAACCCCCGTTTTGATATATATATTATTAGCCCAGCTAATCATTAACAATGGCTAAATGCAAAAAGTACGTGAATTTGTTTTTCCATAAACGCACCTTGCTACTACTCTTTGTCTATGTGCATTGTATACTCTTTAGTGTGTCTGAACATAGGATTCAAAATAATTTACTTAATGCTATTTTTATAAAAAAATACTTGTCAATTGGTATAAACGGTACATCGATAAGTGCGACGTAAATAAAATGCAATAATCATAACAGTTATGAAGATATTTACCAACTTATTTTTGTGATAGCTAAATGTACTTTTTTATAAACTGTTTCACCATTGAGTTTTAGTCTCAGGATTTGTATTCTATGTATGTGTTACGCTACGACTACGTCTACTTTTTGTATAATAAGTGGCATATAATGTAATTATATGACAGAAAATGTTACAACATGACATTTATAACATTATATCATTGCCATTATTCCCATTGTATCAGAAAACGTAACACGTATCCACGACATAACCTCAAATGTGCATATTGTACGATTTATTTACAAATTTAGCCATTGCTGATAATTGTGAAGATTTGGGCTCATGCAATCTTTTTCAATGTCCTGTATAATTTTCAGTTTCCAGTCATGTGTACAATCATAGCCCAGGCTTTATGGGAAACGGGGTTTTCTCTTTTGCTTTAAATTAAATTAATTTGAGACTTTTTTTATAGGAGAATAAAATATTTGGAAAGTACAATGTGTTTTCTTCATAATGGTTGTAGTGGTAAGGGGTTAACACAGAGGGAGGTGAGGGGTGACCACAAGAGCTGTCATTTGCAGCAACTTCAGTCCCAGAGTTGTCGAGTTGCACAACTTGTCACTGGCCTTTATCTTGTTTCAAAGATCTTTTTACACTTCTTAAACTAGTTAGCAGTTGAGAGTTAAGACGTCTGATTAGTGTTCGGCTTTGTTGCACATTGCTAATAGTTTAAAGAATGAGTTTATACTAAGTTTCTTTTAAACCTATAAATATCGCCATTAAGGCCAGGTCTATTTTTATTTGAATCGAAATTTCCATTAACAAATACAACTTAAGTAAAGACTATAATAAATTAATACTTACGTACAAGTTAAAATATTTTAGGACTCTGTAAATAAAAAAACAAAGAGCTAAATATTTTTATTGACAATAAGATATTTTTTAAGAATAGAAATTTTGTATCATATTTTAAGAATTGTTAAAGTATTAAAAATGGAAAATAAACGATCATATTCCACCTTTTACTTATACGAAAATTAATGTGGATCGTCAGATAGACGGTCACTTATTTGTAATTTAATTTTTAATGACATATTTTAAATTGAAATAGGATCTCGCCTTAAGTCGTCAATATGTTTTATAGCTTATTTTTTTATGTTAACATTGGCAGACAGGCTGACGGCCCACTTTGTGGTAGGTGGCTACCGTCGCCTATAACACAAGCAACGCCAAAGCTGCTGCAAGTGCGTTACCGATTACAGTAGGATTAAGGTTAAGGGATTAGGAGGGGATAGGGAAATGGGCTCTGGCATCCCTTACTCATTCACCAAAGCACAACAGCACACGTGCTGTTATTTCACGGTGGTCTTCTGTAAGGGGGTGGTTACTGCTGCCAGCCAGAGTTTATATACAGACACTGTATATAAACATTGAAATGGGATTACATTAAGTAACTTAAAAATGATTTAATATATATATGTCTTATCTGCTCTCAAGATGCCAGTATTTTTCTCTTCACGAAGTCGAAAGATACCAAGTTGCTTTCAAGAAGTTTTTAATCTAAGGCATTCAAGAAAATATTCTCCAAACGTATCTAAGTCCTTTATATCTCTAAACAGTCACTGTTGTATCAAAGCCAAGTCTACAAAAATGCCCCAGTTTCGCATTTTGCATTGCATTTTTTTCTGTAAATTATTATTATATGAACTAACCTTCATCGTTTATTTCTATTTCCATTAGTGAAGGACAAAACAATATATGTGTTTAGAAAAATTTTGCGGAGAAACAGACAGAGACCGACAGCGACTTTATTATGGAGTCACATATGAAGTCACTATTGTATCAAAGCAGGGACAAATTCTATTAAAAAATAGTTAGCGGACATACAGACAGACAGGGGCGGGCAGCGACTTAAATTTATACTATGTAAGGATTAGGTAAGAATGCGGACCGAAACATTATTTTTCAAATGATCACCGGGTAAGATTTTAAAGGAGAAAGTTAATTTTCGTTAAAATTAAGACATCCAACTCATCAAGTCCTACTTATAATATAACGTTTGCGAGGATTGATGTATGTATGGATGTTTGTTACTCTCTCACGCAAAAACGGCTGAACAGATTTGGATGAAATTTAGTACACAGATAGTTTATTACCTGGCTTACAATAAGTTACTTTTTATCCTGGAAAATTTTTAGGTTGCCGAGGGATCATCTATAAAAAATCCGGCGTCACTGTCGTTATAGCCATAAAGATATTAGTCGCCATAAAAATATTATCGACGAAGTCGAGGGCACCAGCTATTACGAAATAAAGTCGCTACTAGAGTCTATTTGTCCTCTTAGTTCATAAGCAAAACGCAGCGGGTATTAATGTGATTATTTTATTTAGAATATTATTATTTTCGTTTAGAATTTTTTTTAAAATGTTTCAATAATATTATTATTGTCTAATTATATTTATAAGTACCTACTTATATCAAAAATCTCGTTACATAAATTGCACTCATACGAAACCGCATCTAGTCACTAGTTGTAAATAAAATAAAAATGTTTGAATATTATGTTGACTGTACTATCTACGCATAAGGCACTTTAATAGGTAATAATTCTTAAGGCACACACAGTTCAATAGATCAAGTAGGTACTCGAACGGTCTTATCTACGAGAGGAAGTACAAAATGGCGGCGAGTGGCCAACATGGATGCGCTTCCGGTGCAGTGTCCGCTAGGGGACAATTAATCTTGTTTACTTATTTTGCTCCTGTTCCCAACGCTGCAGGGGTCTTATTCTGTGAATCTAGACTTGGAATCTATCCAAATAGTGTAGTGGATTATTTTTGACCAAATTATGTTTAAAATATACTTTTTATATACTTATATTGCATAGGTTTTGTCCTACTAAAATTGGAATTATTTTAATTTCGACCAAACAGTGAATTAACAGTAGGGAAGCATAGAATTAACGTGAACTCGTAGGAATCGTATATCGTCGCTTCCAACGAGCTCCGTTAATTTGCTTCGAGGTTCATTTAGTTCCGTTTCTGTCGAGTAGAGTTAATTGTGTTTTGTTCTTCGCATTGATTTTTGCCTTTTACAGGCAAAATCAAGTACGTTTTCTAAAAATGTTACGTTTAGAATTCGATTTGTGAAATAATTGAACTTTTAATTGTGAAGAAAATTATTATATAATTAATAAGAAATATTTTGAACTAGTGGCTCGCTCTAAGCTTGGCAAGTACGCATTTTTTTTGCAAATTAAAAACAGAAACTTTTATCGTTCTTTTCAGTAGTGAAAACCTTGTCAAAAATCTTTGTGTGGTTAGCGAAGAAACAGACAAAATGACAGCGACTATTATAAAATTGATAGATTATACATATATAAATAAAAATGAATGGCTAAAAAACTCGAGCTGTCTTTGTGTTTAGACGTGCCTGTTGGATGAGTGCTTAGGGTGCTTGCTTTAACGCTCTGTTCTAGGGTTCTCGGGTTCGATTCCCGGCAGTGTAGCTTTGAAAAATGAACTTTTCAAATTTGGCTCTGGTCTGGATCTGGAGAGTAGTGGCAGGGCACATTTGCGTTTCGCGGTCATTTGGGCAGCCTGTCTGTCTGGTTGCAGTAACCACCCCTTACAGAAGACCACCGTGAAATAACAGCACGTGTGCTGTTGTGTTTCGGTGAGTAAGTAAGGGCCCATTTTCCTATCCAAAGCTTATCCATAATCCTACTGTTGTCGGCAGCGCAATTGCAGCAATTGTGTCGTTGCTTTTGTTATAGGCGATAGTAGCCACCTACCACCAAGTGGACCTTCAGCCTGTCTGTCGATCTTAATATAAAAAAATGGCAAAACTTGAGAACGGCTGGACCGAGCAGTTGCAGTCCGAGGAAGTCTCTTATGAAGGAAATAATTTAAAAGTATACCTGAATTAATTTATGCATGAGAGTGTCAACAAAAATGCCAATAACGGCCAATAACGGTCTTATATAAACGTTCGTATTTCGATTAAAACTAAGGAAATTAATAAATTAAGTTGTAGCAACAGTTAATTAAACGTTCGCAGAGCGAAACTACAAGTTATAAACTATCAAAGTACGAAAGTAGCAGCTAAACTTGGTGCATTTAGAACCGTGTCGCATTCGACTACCTGCGCCGTATATTCACAGCGGCATGCGGGTTTATTAAGACACCAACATGGCTACATAATCCATGAGGTGAATTTCCAGTGCTCACCGTGAGCTCTAAGCTACTTTGCATTAGTTCTAAGATCTAAGGCCCTACTTCTCGCTCTAATAAATACTCATATATACTAAGAATATTTATGTTCTTTAGAATAATGGTAGTGGCTGGATACACTGCGTTTTACAGTCAAAATTAAGGCAGCCTATATGCGGGCAGTTAAAAATAAGGCAGCCCCATAGAGAAATCAGAATAACAGCTTCCCTATCGTCTCCTAATCAATTATTCTTTATCGTACTTAGGTCGGCAGCGCACATACAGCATTTTGCAACGGTAACCACTTACTATCAAGTGGACCGTCATCAGATTGTCAACCGACCATTAAAAAATAAAATAACAATAAGAAAAAAGCAGATAGATGTTTTCAGGTTTAAAAATGTAAGTGCTTTATGTAAATATAAGCCAGATGTGTACATATTATATGTATACAGTATACATATAATGCATAAATTTAAGGTTTCATTAAATAACTTATTTAAGTTGAGATCATATTGCTATTTTGTTATTTTTATTAAAGGCTTCACTGAGGCAAATGACATTTACTATAGAACTCGCTGGCGGCGGAGACAATTCAACAGGCCTAGAAATGGTGTTTTTTTGTTTTTACCATTAGAACATTACACAAATTTTTTTTTTATTAATACAATTTTTTAATCTGATATTAACTTATTAATAGGTACAGGATTCATATGCGTGCAATAATCCGTTTTCGAGACAATTTTCAATAAAGGTCAAATTCTTCTTGTGTTCTAACTTTTTTGTGGAGTTTCTATTACTTTAACGAAAATACTAATTAATACAATTGGTTCTTCACATGTTTAAGTATAATATATATTTTTTTCAAAGCAATTGTCTTGTCCATTTCTTGTAACATCTTCATTAAACAATGGATATTTTTTGTATTTAGCGTTTGTCTCCCCCTTAAGTTAATTACCTGAGAGCGAATTCTATTTTATTATAAAGAAATACTTGAATCCTTTCTAAATGTATATAAAAATAATTTTTGACTAAAGAAATATAAGATTATAATATAAGATTACTTTTATTATAAGAAATATTGTTTAGTGAGTTGTACTACTGCTGTTTCCATTTCATATGAAATTCTTAGTAAAACTAATTAAATAATTCGAGACCCTTGGTCCGTGGGGTCCAAGCGCTCGCCAACTTCTAAAAGAAATTTCCAAAAGGCTCACCGACACCACTGGTGACCGACAAGCTGGCAGCTTCCTCGCGCAACGCATTAGCATTGCAATACAGCGAGGAAATGCTGCCAGTATCCTCGGCACCATGCCGCGGGTGCCCAATTTTTTACATATTTTTTAGGTTTTATTTAGTTTTAGGATCATTTAGTTTTAGATGTAAATTATTTATTTTAATTATGTAATATTTACAGAACCAATTTATAAATTAAATAAAGTTGGATTTCTAAAATATAAAATATAAATAAAGTTGGATTCTGGGTTAATAACCAAGTGTGTAGTCAAATTATATAAATATGTTGTGTCCAATTTAATTTTATTAATAATAAAATTAAATAACTTGTTCAGTACACTAACGACTAATGTTATTTTATTTTATTCAAACTATACTTTTTTTGGTATTTTTATTTCTCTGTGATAAATATTTCACGATGATTAACTACGGGGTTTCTTATGTGGAGCAATTATGGCTTGTTATAGATCATGTAACATCATGCAAGATGCATTTTTTAAAGTTTCAAGATTTTTTAAGATATCATGCATGTTCTGTTACCTACAAAGCTTACCTTCATGTTTGCGTAGTTACGCTTCTACAAAAAGTATTCCGAAGAACGAAAACAGTTCTTACAATTAAAAAAATTATGTAGGTGACGATTTAAATAATTGCCACTATCTAATATGGGCAAGAAGAAAATTAGAATATGAAGTCTAGGCTTATTTGATCAGTTCAAAATTGCGACAGATCTTTTGTCAATTTTGTCATACCTAGGGTGCGTTTATATGATAAAATATGAATTATTACGCCAGCCAGCCGCGCGGTGATACGTTGTTATGGAAAAATAAGCTTTTTTGCAACTACGTTAAGTTGATTTATAATATAAATAATCTTTATCGGAATATTTGAACGGGAGAAGGCGCCGACAGATCGCGTTGAAAACGCGCGGTTGGGTGATTCCGAAGAATTTGAATGTTGTTGCCTAGAAAGCAGAGTTTAAATTTGCTGCGAATGAACCGCGGCTACTACGCGGGCGCCGCCGCCCGCGCCGTGTTGCGGCCGCAAGAAAGGAATTATGCCCAAAAATGTATTGAGATTTTCCCTACTTATAAAATTCAAGGTCCAGTAAAGGTATGTGATGTTATGAATAGATAATTATAAAACCTTTTTGACCAAATAGTGACAGATTCGAAATACTGAGAGGATCTAAAGATATTTTAAAAAACGAAAATTCCAAAATAGCGCCTGTTAAAAATAAAAGGAGCAACTTAATAATGTCAAAAGTGATACTGCTGGTTTTACAATGGTACCTACCTGAATCTCAGGAAAACGGTGCCATTTTACAGAGAATGCGCTGTCTTTAAGGAAAAAAATTATTTTTTATCTCAGCTTATCCTTTCACCTGTCCATATTGTAAACGCCAAACGTCAAATGTATTACGAAACGTAAACAAAATAGGTGATCCATTATAAAACAGAAACAGGCAGATACTTTTTTTTCAAATCTGAAAATTATAAAATATGAAAATATTTAAAATATTCAAGCATGTCTTTTGAACATAGACGTTACTCTGGGACCAAGGAGGCGAAATTGGGCATTGTCCTTTTTCGCGTCCGTTTAACTGCACCCGTATGGTACGAATTTCACCAATTCCATAATTCTTGACTTTTTGGCTTGGTAAAGAATTCAATACATTAATTGTTAGCTAAAATTAATTTAATTTACTTGCCCTTAAATAATTTTATAAATATAGTGTCAAAAGTAAAACAATTTCTTAAAAATAATTTATTTTAAAGTAACTTTAATAATGCCGGTACCTGGCAGAGGTACAGGTGGGAGTTACTTAATATTTATACACAACATTAATTTCCTTGTCAGCTGTTGCACTCCTTAGGTTTAGGAAATTAAAACCGTTGCTGGTTAATGATGCTATATTATTTACATGTGCTTGGGCACTTATTTATATAAAAAAAAGTCATTACTGATCATTTTATTGGTAATCTTATATATAAAAATGAATCCCCATTTCCCTTGGTCACGGCATCACGCGTGAACGAGTAAACCTATTTTGATTCGGTTTTCACTAATGGAAAGAGGGATAAACGGGGAATGTTTATATATATGTATATATAAAAATTGCACTCCGGGCGAAGCCGGGGGCGGGTCGCTAGTTAGATATAATAATGCAAAATGAATCTCTAATTATTATGTAGATTAATTAAAAATACCAGAAATAAAGTAAGAAATTATATTGAACAAAATGCAAGCTCTATACTTTCTCCGTTGCACCCAAAAAGATTAAATATATAGAATATATACAGATTAAAATTTATGGTTGCAGCCTATAAAATATTTCCCAAGTAAATAAAAAATATTTAAGAGGTGAAATGTATGAAAATTTTTTTTCGATAATCTGCTTTTTAACAGGTGCCCTGCCCCTCACACAAAGGGCAAAATTTGATCCTCAAATCCCTTGGATTATAATTGTATTTTGTTTCTTTGTAATTGCATTTATTACCATTTTTAGCAATTCTAATACGTTTTGTGTGTGTGTGTGTTTTTTTTTGTATAAAAAGGGATACCTGGGATTTATCGACCTTTATCGATTCATATCTAAACTTAGGATTACATATTAGGATACATATTAGGATACATGTAGGTACAAAAGACGTAATAAACAATACGCGGTCGAGTGACCATTATATCACACTGCTGAAGAAGCTTTTGAGAGATCTTGTAGATAATTCTGCATTCGGTATCATGCATCCTTTTGTATACATTTATTCCAGGGTACATGACACAGTTTTGGTATCCAAATGGATAGATTGGACAAGAAACGTTTAATAATAATTTTCGTATGGAACAGGAAATATGAGGAATCTAGAAATTAGATAGAAGGGATCTCTTCACTATTGTAGGGCTCTAAACAGGTACCCTTAAGTAAGAGCTTAAGGAGGCACTTTAAGCGATCCTAACTAATATTATAAATGCTGAATTAAACTTATGTGATAAGTAATATATATATCTATACATATAATAAAATCGTAAACGAGCCGTGTCTGTACATTAAATATTTAAAAAAAAACAATTTGTACACGTCGTACTTATACGTATATTACCGAGACTAAAATATAGTTTTTAGAATTTTTGTTTATTTGTCAGTACGTTTGTGCACACTAATCTAAAAAACGACTTAACCGATTTTCAATGATATATTGTAGTAAGCTTTCCATAACCAGGGCCGTCTTTACCCGGGGGTGCAAGGGGTGCGGTGCACCCGGGCGCGGAGCGCCCGGGGGCGCCTGCCGAACGCTGAGTATTTAGACATTTCATTGAACTTAAAACGCCATTGCATAGTTTCATATGCTTGTTACGGCAAATACGTATGCGCAAAATTAAATATAAAAAAATAGTTATCAACAATAATCATTGTTTTACTTTTATTAAAACGCCTACACACGGCCCTAAAATTGGTGGCAATATGGGGGAAGTGGTGGGGAGCGCCCTAGATCGCTCCCTTGATCGCATCATGTGTAGGCAAATCGTAATCAGTTTCCTCCTAACTCTGAAATCGGGTCGATCGAACCCACGATTTAGGGGCGATTATCGTCTAGGGAGCGTTGTCGCATTGTGTGTAGCGACTTTTTCGTCTTTGACTTGGTTACACTGTAGAAAGTGCCAGAGTGATGCCTATTCTCTGATGTTTTGAGAGTGTCGGCGGCATCTTGATAGACGAGCGCTTTGTTGCACGGTCGGTTTCACACTTAGTGGCAGGGACGTGTGTAGAGTAGCGGCCGATTTCATCCCCACTACCACTCTCCCGACATTGCCACCGATTTTAGGGCCGTGTGTAGGCGCTTTAACAATTTTATTAAATGCAACACGCGCGCGGCAAAATCTCTAATCCAGAACCTTTGACACATTGCCGCCCGGTCGCCCGCACTTCAAGCAAAATGATCTCTAAGTCAATAAAGTGTAAGTTCATTTGAAATGGGCGCGAGGCGGGGTGCGGCACCTGTGCGTCTGTCATAGGCGAGTAATTGCGCCCTTTGACATAGACGTCAGGGTGACTGAGGGCGCAGGCTGAGCCCCGCACCCCGGCGCCGAATAGACTTAAGACGGCACTGTCCATAACATTTAGTCTTTGTTTCATTCCAATCGGTTTACAAACAAAAAAGTTACGCGCTATACCGAATACCACGCGTACGAAGTTTTCATAAATATATTATGAAAACTAACATACAAAGTAAGTTTGCTTATTTGTTAAGCCTTTATGCCTTAAAGGCGTAACAAATAAGAAAAGAAAAAGACATATACTTTTCACCCAGAAAAAAATTACTGTTTCCGAGCGGCGAGGACGTAATATAAACTCTGGCAAGACCTTGTAAACTTATACGGAACAATATTAGTGAAACTGGTTGTTAAAGTAAATAACAAATTAAACGGTATTGGAAAAATATTTTTGCACAAAGTATACAAAAGGTAAATTTATTCGCAGACTCAACAACGGGTATCGTTACGTAAACTATTTAAGATACAACTGAATATTCATAATTTATTGGTTGCTTTAAACAGTTCGGAAGTTAACACCAATACTGCGGAAAGTTGTTATGAACGCGGTGTTGATTTGCGCCAAACTATTTTTAATTTCCCCCGGGGTCTGAGGTCTGGGGTCATTTATTACTTTCGGAGGGTCAACGACATCTGCTATTTGGAATTTATTGCTTCGTTATCTAAAACCTATATTTAATTAACATATATTACGCTGTACATACATTACAGACCAATATTCAATTAATTATATTTACAAATAGCTGTGATCTGTGGTTTCACCCGCCGTTTAATTTAAATTGATAAAGGCGTACACGTGTCGGTTTTTCTCGGTAATGTTCGTGTCTAGTCGGACACATCGCGTCGCATATCACCCTGAAGAGAAAAATAACAATTTCGTTCAGATAATTTTTCTGACCACGCTAGCCGTTGAAACATGAGCGTGGATTGCTCACAGTTTTACCGTAAAATCTGGATATGCGTGTGCTTGGGAAATTACAACTTGAAAAGTATCTATATCAATTTGAAGCCATGGTATCATTGGCCCTTGTTTCACCAGATATCACAGTTTGAAGCCATGATATATCAATTTGAAGCCATGATATATCAATTTTAAGCCATAGTGTCACCACTGATCCCGAATATTCGATTTATTGCTCTCTAATCCAATCCTATGAACTAATTGGTTCTAGTTACGTTAGTGATCGGGTTAGGTGGTAATCCAGACCAACAACACTGGCGTCGGATCCTGGGTAACACCTGGAACACCTGCGCCATCTTTTCCTATTCTACACCCATTAATATTACTCCCTGTCATTAATATTAATGTAATTTATGATGAAACAAGTTCCAATTAATTAGAAAAAAATCCTTTTCGGGAAAGTAACGAGCGCTAACTAGTTTTTGACAGGCAACTGATGAAGACGAATATTGCTAACAAATGTCAATTAAATGGCGTTAAAGCAAAATGGCGGAATAAAATGCGTTAAGCTTTTTCAGCGGCCGAGTATAAATTGTAACATGTGCAGCATGATGCGAGTTTAAAATTTTGTGTTGGCATTTTTGTGGCCTTCATTTAGTATTAAAAAAAATATATACGAATTTAAGTTTTAGCAATGACAGCCCTTTCATTGATATTCAAGGACTCACGAATAATAAAATGAGCAGGCGACTAGCGGCACTAACTAGACAGTTACAAGAAGACACCGTGAAATAAAGCACGTGTGCTATGACGTAATATTTGATGAGTAAATAAAGCCAAAGTCCATTCTCCAACTCTCTCATGTTTTCTTACCATTTCCTTCATTCAACCATTCCTTTTATTCTGTTAGGGCTCACATGCATTCGCATTAATGCTTGTTTTCCTTGACCACCATGTTTTTTTTGTAAAAAAATATTTCATTTTTTATGTTAAGTTCGACAAACAGGCTGACAGTCAACTTGATGGTAGGTGGTTACTGTCTTCTATAACACAAGCAACTTACAAGTGCCCTGCCGACTATAGTAGTATTAATGATAATGAATTGGAAGGGTATAGGCAATTAGGCTCTGGCAACTCTTACTTACTCACCGAAACACAACAGAATACATGCTGGTATTTCACGATGATCTTCTATAAGGGTGTGTGTACCGCCAAATGACTGTGTGCCCAAACACAATGTGCCCTGCCACCAGATCCAGACCAGAGCCAACTTTAAAAATTTATTTTCTAAGTTTGCCTTGCCGGGAATCGAATCCGGGATCATTAAGACGGAGCGTTAAGGCAAGCACCCTAACCACTTATCCAACAGGCTCCTAAAATTTTTTATTTGATACGTGATTCAAGTGTACGATCTCGAAGTGTAAGATTTTGTTAAAAGAGTTATAGAGGTTCTATGTTATTGGTGTGATGCAGACTCCTTTTTTAATGTAGCTGGCATGCATTCGAATCTGTTTGAATATTAGAATCGATCGAATAAAATTGACACACAAAAAGAAAAGAAACAAGAGAGACGACGACGGGCATTCAGGCTGGGAAGATCGAAGGAGAATACAAGAAATGAAGATCTTTCGAGACGCAAGCAAATCTCACCTAAAGATACCATATATATATATATACGACGATTATATATATATATATATATATATATATATATATATATATATAATAGAATATTCTATATTATAGAATACATGTATAGAGTGCAGTGATTTTTATGTGATATATTTATATAATTTAAAGTGTTATTAATTTGTCTTTTATTTTTATTTATTTATTTTCATGTGTACAATAAACAGTGATTGACCTTTTATGAGTGTGTTTGGAGTCACTAGTAGTATATAATTTAGAAGTAGGACAACAGCTCCTACAGAGTAACTATTGAACCAAAGAAAGGTGGTTTCGACACCAATCAATAGATCATCAATCGACGCTTGATCGAGGATTTAGTCTAATGATCTTTCAGGTAGATTTGCTGTAGTAGGAACTGTCGAACGACGATTATTATCGATTAATTGGTGAAACACGTAACTCATTAGATTGCTACTCAGATATGAGAATCACAGACTCTATGCCTTCACTACTCAAACGATCATCATAAAATTTTGCATACACGTTGTTAAGATATAAAAAAGGATTTCATTCAGAAAACAGTACCGTTCTCGAGGGAAAATCCAAAAATAATATATAAAAAAATTCAAGAAAATTTGTCTATGACGCGGACGAAGTCGCAAACATATAAACGCGGACGAAGTTTCTTATAATTTTTTTATTGAAATTCTTTTAAATTATTTTAAGCGCGTCTATTGGGCAAAGGAAATACAAAATTATAGTGCACCTATAGAGCGCGTTGGTGTTATCTTATTCGTCATGTTCCACGAAGTAGACGGCTACTTCTCCATTAAGTAGATGATGATCCATTATAAAATTAAAGAAATATAGTACTATAGTAATAGATCAATGGATGAAATTTTAAATTGGTGTTACCATAGTTAGGTGGGAACGCCTACGTTAAAATGTAATCTAATCCGCATAACTTGTGCTCGTAGCAGACGCGCATAATGAGTTTTGTTAGCCGCCGAAACAATTAGAAAGTTTTGTAATTTAATTTATGCTCATAATAGACCGAGACATGTCGGAATGTTAAATGATATTAAAACTTTGCACCCAATATTAGTTCGGAAATGTTCGCGCGTGAAAACTTATTTTCTTAAAATTCACTTTTTATCTCTAATATATATAATGTAGACAGGAGACAGTGGTTATTTTACTCTCTAAGTTACTCCTTATGAAATCAGCTATCTGGCAGTGAAAGTCCCGTCAAAATCGGTCTAGCCGTTTCGGAGATTAGCCGGAACGAGCAGACAGACAAAAAATTTAAAAAATGGTTTTTTGTTATGAGTACGGTATAATTTGATATAAATTGAGTAAAAAGCAGTTATTTTGTCATACAGACAGGAGACACTTCAATTTTATTTATATATGTATGCATAAAGGGGCTGTCCGCTTCTCTGCTAACTTTTAAACCACCCAACGGATTTTGATACGGTTTCCACTAATGGAAAGAGTGATAAACGAGGAGGGTTGTGTATATAATATGCAGAAAAAATAGAATCCGTGCTACCCGGAGTCGCGTGACCAGTTAATTATATTTTCAATTGATTAAAGGAAACCTTCACAAATGGTCTACTAAAAAACAAACAAGCAATATATTTTGTATGAATGATAAAGAAGTTACATTTAGGCTTGACATTTAGGCGGAAAATCCGTAAAAGAACATAGACTTTCAAAAAGCTTTCGATTCTGTGAATATTAAACAAGTAGGTATGTAAATGTACCCGTACATCAAGTGGCGTAAAAAGTACAATATATAACCTGTAGTAGGTGTCTGTGACCTTTAACTACCTGATACTGAAGCCTACATGCTTTTTACGAGGCTTTATCGCATTTAGTTTCCGTACTGCGATCGTGATAGTATCGACTTTCTATTTGCAAATACGTACCTGTTAGAGGATTATAAATAAGCACGTTTGGAAGCATTGCTGTTTCTATTCTCTTTGAAACTTGCATAGTTTTCAGTTTTTTTGAAAGTAGAACGTTGCTTTTTTGAACCTTTATTTGAATACTACATTCAAACTTTTCGCTTTAATATAAATGCAAATCCAAAAATACTGGTTGATGGAGGACTTACTGGTCTTACATTCAAAATAGACTAAAACTTTTTGTACCTACCGACTTAGATTTTATGTTTTTAATTATAATTTAGGAATAATCTCTTATCTATCAGTAATAAGTAAATATTATATCTGTATTTTTTTTCATCTATCTGTATTTTTTCCGGAAACTGAAATTATTAAATGTAAAAAAAATACAAGAAACCTTTCGGTATTATTTGTTTTTTTTTTTTAAAAAACTGTTCAAAGTACAATGTTCTTTTAAACAAATTGTTTTAAGTTGATGAGTTACTTAGACATAATAAATGGTATTTTTTTATAATTCTATTAGAAGGCACATTTCTCTTTAAAATCTGTTTCTTTTGATTTTTTCTCCATTGCCACATGTTGTATCTAAAGTTGTACTCTGTTTATAGGCAGTTGTTACTTGATGAAAATATTTATAGAAAATAATAATAATAATATCAAAATTAAAAGTCTGTCTGGGATGAGTATGTACTTATATTGGCTATAGTCTATCATGTTAGTCCAATGCGGATATGTAACCGTATTTTAAGTTGGAACCTATGTCCTACTTAAAATCCGCAAGGTGGTAATATCTATTTATAACGATTGCGGATAAAGTAAATTTTATTATTAATTAATTGTATCCTAGCATGTAATTTTTATATTTGTTATTTGTTTCTTCTTGTTGTAGTCATTAACTATGGACTTAAAATGCGCCATTAAAATGCGAAAGTTTGTATGTTTGTGTGTTTGTTACTCATTCACGCCAAAACGGCTAGACGGATTTGGATAAAATTTGACACACAGATAGTTTATTACCAGGATTAACATTTAGGATACTTTTTATCCTGAAAAAAATTAGGTTCCTGAGGGATCGTCTAAAAACATAAAAAAATCGGCTACACCGTCGTCACAGCATTAAAGATGTTTGGCATTATATTATTACTCATATGTTTTCTCAGGTTTTCATTTATCAACGCGGTCACCAGCTAGTAAATAAATTAATTTAAAAAAGCAATGTTCGTATTGGTATGCGCCTTCTTATTGACGCTTGCTCGTCTATCGAAACACAGCGTCATTTACTATTGCTTTTTTACTGTTATTTGTAGTGAAAAGGCATTCTGCGTTTCTCATTTATAAACTAAGCAGCCCATCTGGTGGGAGCAACAACCTCTTACAGAAACCACCGTAATATTAGCTTTGCCTTTTCTAAATCTACTATCTACGAACCTAATTCATTAAACAGGATTACTAGATATTTCTCCAATTATTTAGAAGTGGTCTGCCACCACTAGTACTGGTCTGGCGGCAGTAATCACCGCCGATACAACACGTGAGTAAGGATTCCATAGCCTATTCCTCTCATTCTAGTTCGGTAGCGCATGCTTTTGGTATAGGCGACGGTAAGCATCAATCATCAAGGGAACCATCAGAATGCCTGTCAATCTTCACATAAAAATCTTTTATTAATGGCAGGCTACGTTACTAAAATATTTTTTAAAAAAGGAGTTACGCAGTAATAAATTTAGAACTTAGTATTTAGCCCCCTTTAGAAGATCACCATAAAATAACAGCATATGAGCTGTTGCGTTTCAGTGAATGAGTAAGGAATGCCAGCGCTTATTTCCCTATCCCCTCCAAATTCCTTATCCTTTATTTTACTAATGTCAGCGCGCACTTACTTGTGTTAACAAGAGACGAAAACGGTAGCCACCGTCATCAAGTCTGCCTGCCTATCTATACATAAAAAATAAAATTGTCTGTTAGATAAAAAATTAATAATGGATGCATTGCGCATCAGTCTGGCGGAAGCGGATGTGGCCTCATAAATTCGCTGTCAGAGTCCGTCCAGTACACTTCCGGTTGGAAAATTTCGACTGAACAGCCACTTTTTCTGTCCCTTTCTTGCGTTTACTGATATGATTGAGTGGCGTTACAAGATTAATTTATAATACATTATCTTATAATCAGTCATCTATATATTAACACGTGAAGTGAAATCTTTGGATTGCTTTTTAAGAAAATTGCTTGGACGGAGGAGTGTGAAATTTGGTAGACTTAAGGATTATAAGAAGGATTGGAGAAAAATAATACATATTTTTAAATACTTGATATTGCATTAGAAATACATTAAATTAATTAAAATATAACATTTTACACACTACCGCGTGTTTGGCACACGCACACACGTTTGATACTGTTACTTATGTTAACACCTGTGACCTGTATATTATTCGCTTACAACCACTCGGAGCTTAAAGAACCATCGCTAGTCTCTGTACCTTCTAATAATAATTATAATAAATAGTTTGAGTTACTGTACATAATTAATCGAGAATTAAAAGTAAATTAATCGAGAAGTTATCGCCGTCCGGCTACAACTAAAAAATATACAGTCCAGACGGCGACAAGTCAACAAGTCAACCGGAGTAAAGCCATAGACCTGCCCAGCCACGTACAGTCTTTTGTTTATGGTTCAAGTCTGTTGTCAAAGTGAGGAGAGGTTAAATATGATATGTATACAAGAGTATACAGTTTAACTACAGACTTTGACCATACACAAAAGATTGTGTAGTCAAACTGAGAAGTTAATATAGTACTTAAAAATTAAATAATTGGGCGACCAACTAGTCTTTATTTATAAATCTCATAATACCGTAGTAGTTTTTTTAAATTATTTATACCTTTCTAAGTATCGTTAAGTTCGGATTAAAAAGATATACTTTGTGTTTTGAATTTTGACTGGCCTCCTTTGTTTTCCTCATACTTTTGACGCGAGAAACATTTCTGTTATTAATGACATACCCGTAATGTTTCCCGTACTCCACACACATGGGATATCGGCTATGTCAACGTCACAAAGTCGCACCGTACATCATTCCTCGCACTTTTAATGTCCTATCACACTTTGTTTGGTTCGTCTTAAGCGTTTGATAACATTGAAGCAACGAAGATTGATTCGACTCTTATACCATCCATCACTGCCTCAGTAAACATGTCTACACTTGACAATACCAATAAGTGTCAATGTATTCTATAAATATATATAACGTCGGATTGAGATCAGATGTAGTGAGCTTGATACTATGTCTGAAACATTGATTATTTCGTTAGGACTAACAATTTTTTTATTTTGAGTTATGATTGTATTATTATTACACTAAAATCTTTTATAAACTTTTATGACATTTAATACTTACTATATACTAGTGATATTAAAACTTTTATGGCACAAATTAGAAATTCTATTTATTGTTGACTAGCTGGTGCCCGCAATTTTGTCTGTGTTGAAAAATCCTATCCTACTGCTACTATTATCCAATGATTTTATTTCCTATTTCATCATCTCAGCTATAGAAGGTTCATTGCTTGGCATAGACTTCACCTATAATTTTTCGATCAGAAGCAGCCTGGATCCAGCGTCGACCCGCGGCCCTTATTCGATCGTCTGTCCACCTCTACTCGACAACCTTCCGGCCCCAGCATTTTTTCCAACGAGAGGGAAAACCTTCCATAGATACCTATCCAATTTGTAAAAAAAAACGGGTTATGTGAGATTTCACACTAAAGGCACTCGATACCTCCGATCCGTATTCCCTGCGTCTATAACAACATAATCAATAATATAACTTAATTAATATTTATATAACCATTTTATAATAAGCTATTACAAAAACTATGAGCTTATAACATTATAGACCGTCGGTGGTGCAGTGAGAGAGACGGGGCTTATCATGTCGAGAGGTCCGAGTTTGATCCCTGCTTATGCCATGTACCAAATCGGTTTTTTCTAAAAGCTTAAGTGCATTTTACTGATTGCTCTCAAAGGGTGAAGGAAAACGCCTTGAGGAAACTTGCAGTGCATACGCCAAAGAAGAAATTTTAAGGGCCCGCATGGTTGACCATATAGCCCATACGCCCTTGTTGAGAGGGTAGGCCTGTCTGTGCCCCTGCAGTGGGGACATATAATAGGTTGTTGATTATAACATTATTTCCTATTTACACCAGTAATATAGCTACAATATATTAAATATTGAAATATGCTAATTAAATTGATGAATTCGTCCTAAATGCATTTCTATTAATTAATATGAGCCTAAACTAACGGTTATTCATTAGTTAAATGAATTAAATTAGTGGCTAATGTGATTATAATTTTATTTTAAATATATTCGCTTTTGATATAACGTTACTTGCGACTTACTTTAAACTCCACGTGGAATTGATATCTTATAGTTTGTGTAGCAGTTATTTTACCAATACAGAGTGAAGTATATTCTCAGCGAGTTGTAGCCTCGTTGAAGCATTAAACCAATCACAATGCGTCTCCCTAGTGCTGTCGGGTGCGTATCTGTAATTCCCATCTCTGCACAAAGCTCCGTTGATTACGGAGCCGCGGGCGACGCAGTGGAGTCGCTCCTCTGAACACCGTCTAATGCGTTCCCATCCGCCCCTTGCGAATGATGCCTTTTTATTTTACGATCGATGGTGGCTCTAATCGATTGTAGAACAGACCTTTGTACATAGTTTGGGAGCGATTTCATATTAAATCTTTATTTTAATTTTTAATGGCAGTAATTAATTGGCTAACGTTACCATCGTGAAAGAATAGCACTCTATCCTCCTTATCTCTTTTCCGATCAAGGGTGGCAGAACAGTTGCTTGTGTTAATAGGCGACTGTACCAAATGTTATGTAGGGAACCTACCTTCCAGCCGACCTTTGCACAAAAAACCCTTAAACTTTAAATATTATTTCTACCTCAACTCAATATTTTAACAATTTCTTTTTAAACAAGTCCTTGTGAAGTAAAAATGATGCCCGCAGGCACAATATATAAAAATCAATTTACTGTTTTTTTTTTGTCAATAAGTGAGTATTTTTCATACTAGTATTTTTTTTTAGTGTTTAAAAGTTATTGTTACACCGTGTCATATTTACCCGGTAAAATGGCACAATGTTGTATGCTGAATGTGTTATTGGGGGTTTGTTATTGTCTAGAAAAGTTGTTTAACTACTGTTAAAAAGATTTATATTAAACTCTACTAACAAAATAAGCTCGATGGCCTCAACAGAGTTACTAAAGGGACAAGATGAAAGTTATCTTTAACATGGACAACGTTGTGTCCACCCTAGTAACAGTTTGAAATTCAACTCTCGAAGTTATTGACGTTGGGACTCTACTTGGGACAAACAGACCAATTAGTTAAAGGCAACTTCGAGAAGGAGATGAATTGTCGAATCCAGGTCGGATGAGCAGCGCTCGGGAAGCTCCGAGACATCATCTCGTCCAAAATTCCTCAGTGTCTTGAAACAAATGGCGCTGGAACGTGGCCTCTAAGAAGATCGACGTAAGAAAGATCAACGTCGCTCAACGAGCTATGGAGAGAGCTATGCTCAGGGTTACACTAAGAGATCGAATCAGGAATGAGGAGAAGAACAAAGTTACCGACATAACCCAGAGGATTAGTAAGTTGAAGTGGCAGGGGGCAAGACATATACGGAAAGCCGACGGCCGCTGAAGCCGAAGGTTCTCGAATGGAGGCTACAGACCGGCAAGCGCAGCGTAATCAGCGTAATAAGCCCTTATCAGACAAACTGATAAGGGCTGCGGGTCGACGTTGGATACAGGCTGCTTATGACGGGTAATTTTGGAAAATTAGGGGGGAGACCTCTGTCCAACAGAGGACATCCTACGGCTGAGATGATAATCATGATGATGAATAATAAGCAAGAAAGTAAACATAATAAAAACAATTTTTTAAGGAACTATTTCAAAAACAATATCTACGTGTTGATGGCATTTTTATTTGTGTATTTGCATTTTTCAGATCATAACCTGTTAACTTCATGCCAAAGAGTAAGAAAACGTTTTCATTGCAGACTTGTGTTATGATTATTTTTCTGTGAATATTGCTACGACTAAACATGGGACATTCTGGTAAAAGCACTCGTGCCGGTCGAAAATCTCGAAGGCTCCCCACTATCGATAGTAGTCACGCCACATCCCGGTTAGTGTCAAAGGAAATTGGTCCTTATGTTCACAACATAGAGTACACATTCAACAGAAAGACCATTCCGGAACTTTCAATGGACTTGTTTACAATCACGGAATAGAAAAACAATTCCGTGTTTACAATACTTGTTTATTTCTAGTAAATTCGAAATACATAGATCGAGACGTTTGGCGCCAAATATAAATAGGAGAGTGGCGGGTGGGAGAGATACAGTTGAGCTATAGCCTGCGATTCGAAAGCGACATGAACCGGCAAGTCATTAAGGGAATCATTGACGACTTTTGGCAAGTTTAACGGTTTTATCGGACAAGTTTAGCCCTTTTGGAAGCCATCTTGGTTTGTGGAAATAAATAGTTCATTTTTGCCCTTATACGGCAGTTTGACTCACCCCGCACGTAACAATATTAAAACTGGTTCGATATTACTGCTTCGGTTGCCAACGGATTTAATAATATACCACAATATTCTTCACATTTCATTCTATATAAATTAGGTAAATATGTTTAACTGTAAGTTGTCTAGAGGTCGCTCGTCGCGACCCCGAATCTTCACTTTGTATTTCCATTCCAGTATTTATAACAGAAGATTAAAAACGCTCCGTCACCCATACTTTATTATTATTTTCGTTGTTTGGTATTATTAATGAAAGAAATGATTAGCCTGTAAAGTCATTGTTTGATGAAATTCGGGGTTAGGCACTATCGCTTGATGGATTGCCGTACGGATGTATCAATCTTCGTTGAATCCAAAGGCTATTGTCGCCTTTCGTCGCACTTAAGTCATTCTTTCGGGAAAGACGACGTGGCTGAATAAAGTTAGGTATTGCTTTTATGCTTTTATTATTTATGAATAAACAAGGACTGTATTGTGAAAATTAATGATTTAGTGAGGAGAAAAATATTACTAATTGTTGAGTTGACAATGAAACCAAGCCCTAAATGTCTTAGACGAAGGATTGATGTGTGGGCAAGCGCCATAGTTTAAGTGTATGTAGTAGGTACAGACTAATACAACATCTTTGGTATGTAGTCTGTTACACAGACTTTGTCATCACATTTTTAACAGATGGAAATATTTTTTTTCCATCTGTTAAAAATGTGTTTTTAACATTTTCAAAATATTCTTCAACTAATACGAGAGCGATAAACGGGGAAGGTTTGTATACGTAATCTGCAGATAAAATTGTATCCGGGCAAAGCAGACAGGATTTGACTGTTTGTTTGTTACGCCTTAACTACTCAATCGATCATTATGAAATTTTCAAAACACACGTTCTCAGGGGATACAGAAAGAGACATCTTCGCCATTGGAAAGGCATGAATACATGAAGCAACGCATTTTGAATGCATTGCTTCTAAATTGTTGATTGGTTGAAAAACTTGTTTGTAGAAACACAATTCTTCACAAAGAATCTTCTCTTGTAACCAATTAGTCGCGAAACAATAACTAAATTTCTCAGTTTTTTCGACGTCGGGGCGTCCAATTGTTTATTTATTTCTATGCCTAAAAAACAAATGCACTTGCATTCCTGTAGGAATATAATTCCTGTAGGTAATGTTGAAGTTAAAATTTAACATCAATTTTTTTATCTAACTATACAAATTTACACTAATAGCCAGTTTCGTGGCAACAAGAGCATACGAATTAGAGGCAAACGGGGATTGATTAAAAAAATAATATTTTCGTGGCAACAAGAGCGTACGAATTAGTGTCAAAGTGGAATAAATTATTTGTGGCAAAATTTCGTGGCAAGGGAGCACAAGCCCTTCCCCAGGGATAACCTAAAAATAAAAATTTCAAGGCCTGATAAAAATATATGAAAAATAAAGATTGAATAAATGTTTCAACACCTAAGAAAAAGGGGCACGGACGGAGCAAAAGCTAAACCTATAATTTATTTAAAAAGAGAGTTATGAGAGAATAGTCTAAGTTACTCTTCATAACATCAGTTACCTTTCAGTGAAAGTTTCGTCAAAATTGATCAGAGATTCAGAGATTAGCCGGAACAAATAGATAGACAGACAAAAATTAAAAAAAAAAAATTTTTTTGAGATAACTACCATATACTTACTTTGATATACATTTAGTAAAATGAAGTTATTTTGATATGTATTACAAACAGACAATTTTTATTAGGAATAGATAAGATAACTCTTAAGAAGCGAATATCTTTCGAAAATGACTTCGCATTTGTATTATACAATAATTGTAATAAGATAAAGGAATGATATAATTCGTATATAGTACTGGTTGTTAACAGCTTGGTGATTTGGCTTTATTTTCCAATATCTTCAGACATTAAATTCAATTATTTAAATTACAATGTATCGAGTTTCAAACTTGTTATGTACTTACGACCTCTTGACAAAGAATTGAGAGATTATTATTTGTTGGGCCCTGTTATCGGGCTATTTTTAATTCCAATAGTGTCCACATTTAATTAATATTAAACTCGAAAAGATTTATCTCGAAGTTCCTCTCAACTAATTCATTTTCAAATTTAGGTGCAAAGGAACTGAAAACGTTCAAG
The DNA here is from genome assembly GCA_910589475.2 of Bembecia ichneumoniformis. Taxonomy (NCBI): domain Eukaryota; kingdom Metazoa; phylum Arthropoda; class Insecta; order Lepidoptera; family Sesiidae; genus Bembecia; species Bembecia ichneumoniformis. The sequence goes on along the minus strand of OU342538.1, from coordinate 6,322,385 downwards.
CAGTGAGCGGAGTATCTGAGTTAGATCTGAGTCCGGCAATCCTCATTCCGGTCGAGGCTGGAATAGTGCTTTTCTCAATAAATGTGAGGAAATAATAAAACACGTGATAATGCAAAAAAATTATCAATGAGTGCAAAGGAAACAGCCATACAGCCCAGTCATCAAAATAGCGTGCGCTCGCCCCCGCCTACTACGCCTGTGACAGCGGCGGGCGCGTTCGTGAAGACTCGTGAAACTTCGGGTTTCATCGGGCTGAGCAGCTGCCAGGAATGAATTTTCATACAACATTCTTGGCCTTGGCCGAGAAAGAAATGCATGAGCCAAGAATTACAAACTTCGTGGCTTGTTTTTAGTACAAGAATGCCTACATTTCCGAGCATGTTTGAGAAAATTATATTTATTATACGTTTTCTTATGTTCAAATCAAGTAATTTTGTTATTGTATAAAATCTACACCCTACATTAATAATTATAATGATTTCTATTATGCCTATGCCTCAATTGTAACAAAACAGGTATAGTATAAACAGGCTTTTTATAATACATTGGGTGGTAGACAGACTGACGATCCACTTGATGGTAGGTGGCTACCGTCACCTAAGGACACAAGCAATGCCTGGGGATATAGGTGCGCTGTCGACCCTGCAAAGGAATTTTAACCAACTTTGATTGTATTACTAAATCGAAATTACTTAAATAATTATGTGAATGCTGATGTTTGAAATCGATGTTTGGATTGTACATGAAAGCAATAGTTTCAAAAAATGTATTATAGTTTTTTTGACACAAGAAATATAAGAAAATTTAAGCAATTTTACGTTAAACTACCATTTACCATTAGAAGATATACAAGATAATTGAAATCACGCAGTGATACGTTCATTTATGCAACTTTGGTACATGAGTTTGCACTCAACGCGTGGATACCGCGAGCATTTTGCCTGTGTTACCCTGTTGCGTCCTATTTCGGGTCGCTTGTGTCGGACCATGGCCGACTGTGGCCAGTTGTCTGCGTGTCGATAGAGCCTCGGGACATTTTCAGAAATATACTCGCATAAGAAATTCACTGAACATTTTGTTTTTACTCGATTCAAACTGGATTTTGGATGTAGGTATTCGGATTTTTGTGACTGGAGTATTTTTTTTAGAAAAGAGTTCGAAAAAAACAATATAATAAAACTAGGGCTAACATTCGAAATACACCATTGATAACTCGAATTTTATGTAGCACTTCGCATTTATCCCAATTTTGTTTGAAATCCAATATCAGTAGTTTAAAGTCTTACCTTTTCTCTGCCTGTCTGTATGTATTCGCTAATCTCGTAAATTTGTGAACGAATTTTGTTGCAGGTTATATCGATGGAAAGAGGAATTTATGAGGATGGTTTATGTATATAATTAATGAATATCTTATTTATATTTACCGAGTTATCACGGTTTTTGTCAAAGTAGGCAACTTCCGAAGACTACCGTGGAATAACAGCATGTGTGCTGTTGTGTTTCGGTGAGTGAGTAAGGAATGCCAGAGACTATTTCCCTATTCCATCCTAATCCCTTATCCTTAATCATACTATGGTCGGCAGCGCGCACTTGCCACCTACTTCAAGTGGACCGTCATTCTGTTTGTCAACCTTAATGTTAAAAAACCTTAATAGGAAAAAATATACTCGTCAGCTGGCATACCATATACGAGTATATTTATTTTAAATTTCAAATTAAAATTGTTTATCCACATTAAAAACTCTATATTTATTCACAAAGGCTAAATTTTCTCTTCTAATAATAAATGAGACGGGCGATAATGCGATGCGTCTGCGACTAGTTTCGCCGCATTTGTAATGCATGGCCTCCCCGATCCACTGCAACTTCAGGCCCGCATTAGACTTGCAGATCTATTTTGTCGCTGTCGCTGCGAGCGGAACTTCTGAAATATGGCACGCGGTGAGGCCTTATTTACGGCGTTTAGGCCGTATGCACAGGTTTGCATATTGCACGGCCATTACAATAAACGTTTGGCTGTTCAAAACCCTGCACAGACGTTGGCCAACTAATTTATACGGCCTTGCGTCTGGCTTTTTCTACTAATAATAATTAATACTAGTACAGGCTTTTTCTTTTTTCTATACTTATAAAATTGTTTGTCCTGACTTATTATCAACGCACAGCCTGAACTCTAAGTCTAAAAAGCTGAAATTTGGAAGGAGTTTTAAAAATTTCAACTCTGTGCAAAGCAGGTTTTTTTTTAATATTTATTTTTATGTTAAGGTGGGCAGACAGGTTGACGGCCCAGGTTGATGGTAGGTGGCTACCGTCGCGTATAATACAAGAAACGCCACAGGCAGCCCTGGATTTGTCAATAGGCCGTATAGGCCATGGCCTATGGGCGGCAGCGGCCTAGGGGCGGCGGATTTTAAAGGGTTTTCGCACGCTTTCAGAAGCCATCAAATTCTTGTGCGGTAATAAATGCAATAATAATAATAATTACCTAATAAAGGCCTAGGTCTACCTAGGTCACGAGGAAGACGCGGCACAAAGTGAAGGGGCCTATACTCAAGCAAAGTATAAATCCGGCACTGGCCACAGGTGCTGCAAGTGCGCTGCTGACTAAAGTAGGATTGAGGATAGGGGATTGAGAAGGGTTAGGGAAATGGGCTCTGGCATTCCTTACTCACTCACCGAAACAAAACAGCACAGCTGTTGCAAGTGCTACAGTAGGGTTAAAGATAAGGGATTGGATAGGAAAATGGGCTCTGGCATCTTTTACTCACTCACGTGCTGTTATTTCACGGTGGTCTTCTGTAAGGAGGTGGTTACTCTCGCTAGACGGGCTGCCCAAATCACTGAGAAAGGCAGTTGACCCTGCCATTATTTTTTAGATCCGGACCAGAGCCAACTTTGAAAAGTTCATTTCCAAAGTTGACCCTGCCGGGAATCGAACCTGGGAACCCTAGAACAGTGAGTTAAGGCAAGTACCATAACCACTCATCCAACGAGCTAAGGTTCATTTTGTATCTAAGGAAAAAGTCATAATTTAACCATTTAAAAATGATAGCCTTTTAATATGAATTGAAACGTGAGAAATCTAATCACAGATATGATTTGACACTTCAGTTCATTCGGAATATTTATTGGGATCTATTCAATGACTAGTCAGAAATACGAGGAATTAAAAGTTTAGACCTTGAAGAGCCACTTGTTGGATTCCTGGCAAGGTCTACTATAGAAAAAAAACTGTTCAAGAATGACCTAAGTCTTGATATGTAGGGTTTGTTTGGTGCCCAGTTCGTTGTGTGGTTTCTTTAGTAAAAGCAAAATCTTTAGTATTATGCATACGATTTGTGTATTTCTCTAGCGATACTATATTGTGAAATAAAATTATACGAAGTGAAAATTTTAATCTATGAAATAGTAAAAAGGCAGCCTTTTTTTGCACATTGTTCAAATGAGTCCTGAACCCCAGGCCGCTCAAATGGAGAGGAATAAAAATCGGAATCAGCCGCTCCTTTTCACCGATCGGCGTTCACATTGCGAAATATAAATCACGACGCAACACCAAACAAAAGAGTCTGTAAATGAATACTTTTCCAATTAAATCAGGGCCTTTTTTAATTAAACCAATGCTTTAAGTCCAACACGGCCCATAGGCTTTGATAGGCTATGTTTCGCGCCCTTTCCCGTTCTAATGTACATTGACATTTTTACAGAGGCACGAATTATGTATATAAATTTTTATAGGGCTCTTAGTCGAGAAATTAATAAATAAAAAAAAATCACTTAATCAGGGCCAAAAGTTAACTGATAAGCCCATTGGACAACGGGTTAGGTGCTTGCGTTAATGCTTAACGCATTGGCAGCAGTAACCACCGCCTTACAGAAAACCACCGTGAAATAACAGCATGTGTGCTGTTTCGGTGAGTGAGTAAGCGATGCCCTTCACTTATTCCTTCCTAATCCCTTATCCTTAATCCTACTATTGTCGGCAGCGCACTTGGAGCATTTGTGGCGTTGCTTGTGTTATAGACGACGGTAGCCACCTACCGTCAAGTAGACCATCAGCCTGTCTGCTGACCTTAACATAAAGAAAACTATTTGAAATATACAGCTTAGCACTCGGAAAAATTTTAATTTATATAAGTTATGTTCTAGTGGGTTAATAATTATAACAGTTTAGTTCTGTAATGTATAAATAAAAAAAGACAAGTCTGTGGCAACTTGTCAATAACTTTCATAATAAAGACTTTAGTTATCATAGTTATAGGAAGATCGAGTCGCTAAGGAGGACTAGTAAAAAAACGGGACAAGTGCGAGCTGACCTCGCGTGAAGAGGGTTCCGTACGATGTTACCTATCCGCACAATATTGAGTGATTTACCATGTTATTTTAATATCATGGACTTCTTATAGGTTTTCCTATAATCTATAAGTAGAAAACTAATTTCTGCATTTTTTTCAAAATTTTAGGTTCAGTAGTTTCGGAGATAGGGGGGGGGGGGGGAGTGGTCGGACAGACGGACACACGAGTGATCCTATAAGGGTTCCGTTTTGTTATTCGGACCTACGGAACCCTAAAAATATTAATACAAACATTTTAATACAATTTTATTATTGACATTGACAAGTCGAATTTATATTATTATGTCATATTGTATTACTTTGACTTTTATAATTACTTAAGTTAAATCTGAAACCATTATGTGTTTCTCGTCCTTATCTATACTTTTTATTTGTAATTTTTGATTTATTGTTTTATTCACCTATTTACAATAACATAATTATGATGGTTATGTATTAAATACATTTTTTTAAATACTCGTAATTAACAAGTTTTTGTTTAAGTTGCTTTGTTGTTGGTAAAATAAAATAGGCTAGTATTAATTTATATTTAATAGTTTGTCATTATGATTTTACATTTTAGAGGACATATGCTGCATTTAGTTGACGATGAATTGATTTCTCAATCGATTGAATTGATCCGTGAGTCTCATTAAATATAGTTGAATTTTTATTAAATTATTATTAAATATATTGTTGTCTGGAAGAGATCGCTCTTAGCGATAAGGCCGCCTGTACTCACTTATTTGTAGTATTTATTTGTTATTTTTATTTATGTTGTGTGAGTAATAAAGAGTTTGTCTGTCTGTCTGTCTATATTGTGTCTTAATAATGTGGTACAAAAAAACCATAATGATTATAATTATTATCGGCAATTTTACATCCTTGTAATCGGCAAACTAGTCGCGTGTTAAAGCTTGAATACTTATTGAATGTTACTGAGGGAGGAACCGCTTGTTTCTTTTCATGATAGCTATGAAGGACAGAGACAAACTATGATCAATTAAGAGCGAACTATTGTTGAATAACATTCCATAAAAGCAGCGCAGATTTGAAATCTTGGAGACTAGTTGCTCTATCGGTGAAGCAAAATATCATGAAAAAAGCCAACATCGAATCGAAGAAATCGAAGAATCGAGAAGACTAAAAATATCCGAATAACTATGTAGTTGCCTAGCTAAAGTAGTGGAGAAAAAAACGCACAATCAGCTCATAAGGAGAGGCCTATGACTATTCATCTCTTACTCATTCACCGAAAAACAAGTAGGTAAGGAGGTGGAAGGCAGTGAGCTATGTCGCTACTAAAACCAACCGCATTAACAAACTTTAGAACAATTGTTCATTGTATATAAACCGCAAATAAAATCGATAAGAATCAAAGGTGCAGGTCACCTCTAAAAACGCTTTTATTTATAAAAAGTTTGTGCCTGCGATTTTTTAATAGGTGTTAAAACATTTATTCAATCTTTATTGATCATATATTTTTGTCAGGCTTTGAATTTTTATTTTTATATTTTTAGATAATCCCTTGGGAACAGTACTTTTTTCTGGCACCTACCATTTTCCTTTTCTTTATCGTTGACAACGTGTATGCAAAATTTCATGATTAACGGTTGAGTAGTTAAGGCGTGAAAGCGTAAAAAAACTCACTTTCGCATTTATAATTTTAGTTAGGGTATACGGGTACAAAACGTAAGAGGAAGAAATAGATCTCGCAACTAGTTTTTTTTTAATGTCAAGGTCGACAGACAGGCTGACGGTCCACTTGATGGTAGGTGGCTACCGTCGTCTATAACACAAGACCTCGGTAACATAAGTAAAACGTGTACAAATTGTTTTTTGAAAAAATATTTAAGGGACGGACACGGTTCGTTTACGATTTTATTATATGTATAGAAAGATATAGATTTAAACCAGAGGTTCCCAGACTTTTTTTCTCATAGACCACTTTCAAAATTTAACTGGTTTCGGTGGACCCCCTGCAGCTGCATTTCAACCATATTCCCAAAACTCGACAAAAACTGTGAAGATTAGATCTAACTATGGAAATTTGCGTTGCGGCTGAGTTCCAACCACGAACGGGGAGTTTTCAAAATGAAATAAGTGAGAATTGTCACCCCCATTTTTTTGTCACGTCAACGTAGACCCCCGTCGAGTCTCCCATCCACCTTGATCACTTTGGGAACTAGGATTTAAGCGCTCAAACTCATTTGGAGATGTGAATCTAGATTCAAAATAAAAATATATTTAAAAAAAAAAGTTATTTATGATTATTAAAACTAATCCGCATTGCTTACCTAATGTGTTATTTTTTTAAAGTTATTATTGTCATACATAAATAATTATGTACCCTAATTGTAAGTTCTAAGAGCAGCAGCATGTGCATAGAAAATTAAGCTTATTAGCGAGCTATTGCTCATTTTGTTAGACAAATAAATCATCATGTGTAAACAAAAGGCATTGGAAGATGATATTAAAATCGCTAAAAGCAACAATGTCACGTAAACCCGGACTCCCCGACACGAATTTTTTATGACCGGTCGTTTTCCGAAGAGGAAAAGTGGTTAAATTTCAACTATGCGCTCGGTGCGACCACTTTAAATTAATGAACACTTAAAAGTCACCCTCTTAAAAGTGCTCCGCTTTCGTTTAACCTAGGTTACCTATATGTAGTCTGGGTTACATTTAAATTACTACATATTACAATACAAATTGCCATAACCTCGTTTTCTCCATCTACATTTTAAATGTTGTATGTGTTAATTTTAGTTGAAATTTGTCGTGCCTTAACTAGGCTGATGTGAAATTACCTTTTTTGATCTTGTTTGACGATCTACAAGATGGTAGGTCCATTAAGGGGATAGGACAAGACTTAAGGCGACGCCAGCCCCTAATGATAAAAAAATCCACTTATTTGTAACCGTTTTCCTTTTAAATTATCATAATAATTATAATTTAAGAAATACTCAAATCATCTGCTGGATATATGAAAGGGGATCATCATAATTATTTTTTAAATTATATTTAATTATATATATAAAAAAATTACTAATTTGCGGTCTAATATCGATGCTGTAACCGTGCGATTTGCTTAATAATCAATATTTTAAATAGCTAATTCTTAAGATAAATTTTAAAATCTACTATCTGAAGGTTCATCAAAAGAAAAATTTGAATTATACTTTATTTAATTTTAAAATAGATATTTCCGAGATTTGCAAGTAGCGACTCCCCCTCAGCAGTCCCGTCAATTCAGTGTGGGACGAGTTTTTGGGCTGGAGTCGCCTTAAGGGGTGATGAGCTCAGAAATTCATTACTCAAGCACAGAATACAATAAAAAACGTGCTTTTTTCATTGAAGTAATCTATAACAGGGCCAAACGTTGCGAAAAATGCGAAAAAATGTATAATATTCTTATCATATTACAAACCATGAAAAAGTGTACTTTAATAGAGACGAAAACAATTTATAATGCGCTATTTGTGTGAGTAAATGACGTAAAAGGATAAAGTTATAACAAACTCTATTGAACTAATTTCGCCAAACAATATAACGACTCTCTTATAAGCATGTAGTTTGCCTTCTGAATGGGCACCGTTTCACCCTGTGTAAGCGCGGCAAGCGCTAACCGCAAGTTGTTAGTCTAGCACTTGGCTTGACAATAAAGCGCTTTGGTCGCTGGGGGGAAGCAGTGCGCATGCGTTGTTCAATGTTCATGGCACCCCCCACTTCCCTCTCCGCTGATGGGGGCCCGCACACAGAAGCGGTTTAATGGCATGTGTGTGAATTTGGATGTGTGTGTGGCCCGCAGTGAGTCAAAGCGGGCTTTGTCACACGTTGGCATGAATGAGAGAGAGGCACGATCAATATTCCGAGGTCTGCAAGCTCGGAAACTTATGAAATTTTTAGTAGTTTCATAATGTTTCGCTTTTGTCTTGTAATTAAAGGTTCTTGTGGTCGGTTCGTTTGTTCGTTTCCGTATAATTATCCTTTCCTGATTGTTGTTTTTTCTACCGTAAACGATTTTCGTTTGTCATTGAGTAGGGAAGTTCAAAGTTTATATCACCAAATAGGTTTCAATGCCAATTCTACAAGTTATACACATATCTATGTATGTACTGATAACTACAAACATTTATGTACAGACAACTGCAAACATCATAATATTAAATAAGATAATATGAAAGAGGGCTTAAACAAAACAGTGCGAGCACTACAAGAGATATCTAATTGCACGATGACACATAGAATACAAAGCGGACAATGAAAATTAATACAGCTTAAAATATAAAAGAGTAAGTAATACAGACAAGAAAATACAACTTTTATGAGAAACATTTAAGGCGAACTCAGTAAAAGGAAAATAAATATATTTTTTGGGAGAATGCTATCGTGATTGGCTTAAAAAATCTCGAAATAAAATTGAGAATAGCAAATGAAAGGACAGCATAATTAAATGAACGAAAGTGAATTAAATTTCGATGATTCTTTTGAATTCGGAGCATAGAGCTAAGCTCTTTTTCAGTTGTGTGCGGCTTGTTTAAGTTTTAAATGGTTGGATTTCATTCGTGATCTGTCGATGGTCGACGACTGTTCCTGCATTGTCTCTTGATATATTTAGATTAGAAATTGGTTTTGCGTTCATGTTTCGGAAATCATTCGTGTCTATTGTTAATATTCTCTGCCTTTGCAGATTATTCAAAACACGGATTCATTTGGCTACTTCACAAATTGACAGACATCAGAGAACACAAACTACAACCGAGAGCAGACAATTGAGTAGTTGCAAATTTTAAAAATATATAACGCAAAGACAGATTCAACGAGGATCAGCCGGAGAAACCGAATGAAATCAAACTCAAAGAAAATTTACTTACGCACATCATTTCAGCCAATTGTGAACTGAAAATAAATAACTTCAGAAATTAATTTAAACAACAACCATTCCTATAGTTTATACTTCAGTACCTTAGAGTCCATCGCCAAGAGGCAAGACTCACCTGAAACTGAAGAAATGTATTATTTAGATATGCAAAAAATATAAATATTATAGATGTAGAGAAATCCTTTTTAAACATACGCTTATCTTTTACTAGCTGAACTCGGCCACGCTTCGCTGCGGCCCATACGGCGGCGGCGTGCGCATGGGGCGCGCGGTACTGGACACTGCTTATATATAATACTATTTATCGTAGTGTGATGTTATATAGCCTATAATAGCTTTCCTCGATATATGGACTATTAAAAACAAAAAGAATTTTTCAGTTCGAACCAGTAGTTCCTGAGATTAGCGCGTTCAAACAAACAAACTCTTCAGCTTTATAATATTAGTACTAGTTTTTGCGTGCGGCCGCGGACTGCAAGCAGCCCGCGGGGGGGGAGCCCCTCGACCGGTTCTGGAGTGGTGTTGGGAGTCGCTCTTGTAAATTGTTTTGGTTTGGGTGTTGCTGTTGGTCTTTTGAATTGTTTTGGTAAGGATTGGGATATATGTTTTGTATTTCGTGACGTTTCGGGGGTGGGGGAATAGTAAGAAGGTGGGGGGTGGTAGAAGGTGGTGTAAATGGATTGTCCTCGTCGAGACCTTTCAAATAATACCAAACACGGGGGGTCTGCCTGCCACGGTCACCGACGGTCTACCGAGTAGACCGCAACTGTCAAATTGTGATATTTGGTCTATTGCAAAAAATCCGTCTCCCCGAGACCTTTCAAATGAGTACCAACACGGGTGGTCCGCGACGCACCGCTCCCGAGATATTTTCGAAAAAGTTCAAAAATGCGAATTTCGAAATTTTGTCGCGATCAAAAAATTCGTCTCGCCGAGACGTCTCCGACGACCCCAAACGCGACCCGGCTGCGGCGCGCCGTTTCCGAGACACGGCCGGGGGGTTTGAGGGGGGGATCAAAATTTTTACTTTTTCGGCGCCCCGGCAGACCCTCAGCGCCGCTCCGGGCCACGAGGTCGGGGTGCGCGAAATCCTCGGAGGGAGGGCCGGGGGGGAGGGTCGCGCTGCGCGCTCCCCTTTCCCCCCGCGGCTCCCCCCTCCTCGTCTTTCGCGCACCCCGACCTCGTGGCCCTCCGCGACGCGTCGACCGCCGTCTCTCAAGGGTGAAAGATCCCTAACAGTGTGTGAATTTCTACGGAGGGGGTCCGAAGAAGGTGAGAGTAAAAAAAATTAAGGGGGGAGTGGGGGGGTCGCGACGTGGTGACCCCCGATGGTCCTCTATGACATCCCGTAAACCCCGCCTCTCTGCGATTTATAGTTTCCGAGATCCCGTCGCCGAATTTTTACCAGGTCGCGATCCTCAACCTTTGATACTGTTCTAGTACTCAGTGAGCCACCCCCTCTCCGATCCGCTACAATGGGGATTCCTCCGGCGACTCCTTCCGGGTCAAAAGGAAGCCGTTCCAGAAAATTTGTATGGAGGTGGGATGAAGGGGGGATAAACCGGAAAAGCGGGATAGCCCCGAGGAAACATCCCACGGAGGGATGGAAACCCACAATAGAGACCGTCGGGATACCTCCTACTGTTTGGCGGATATCCCCATCCCTTTCTGAAAAAGTGGTAATTTTGTATGGAGGGGGGGTGAAGGGGGGCAGGTGGGGGGAGGGTGTCGGTCCCGGCCGGTGGGGCTCGGGGAGCGATCGCTATCCTCCGAAGCGATCACCGGGATAGGTCGCACCGTTTGGGATTTAAGTGGATTGGAAATTTCGAAAAAGTTGTATGGAGTGTAAAAATTATGTACGGGCGGGATGAGGATGGGTGACAATTTGGTGACCCCCGATGATCCTCTATGACATTCCGTAAAACACGCCCCTCTGCGACTCGTAGTTTCCGAGGACCTCCCACCGACTTTATACCAGGTCGGTGTACCGAGGGTTCAGGTCGTCTGAGGAACTCGTGACGTCACCACCTATAACGTGGGATAGAAACGACCACCCCGAGTCGACTGCTTCCTGGTAAAATGGCAGCCGTTCCAGAAAACTAAAAATTTGTATGGAGGTGGGATGAAGGGGGGAGAAACCGGAAAAGCGGGATAGCCCCGAGGAAGCATATTACGGAGGGATGGAAGCCCGCCATAGAGACGGTCGGGATGGCTCCCACCATTTAGTCGGTATCCCCATCCCTTTGGCCGAAAGTGGTAATTTAGTATGGAGGGGGGGTGAAGGGGGCAGGTGGGGGGAGGATGAAAGTCCAGGCCGTTGGACCTCGAGGAACTATGACGGTCCGCCGAAGAGACCGCCTCTCTATCCTCACCACTTTTGGAGATATCCCGCTTTGAAAAATCCAAAAAATTTGTATGGAGTATAAAAAAAATGTATGGACGGGATGGGGATGAGACTCGATTTGGTAACCCCCGATGACCCTCTATGACATTCCGTAAACGTCATCCTTCTATCCCTCACGGTTTCCGAGGACCTCTCGCCGACTTCATACCAGGTCGGTACACCGAGGGTTCGATGCCTTCCTGAAATGCGGAAACTCATCCTCTCTCCAACGAGGTGCAAGAGTCTGGCCCGGGTGGACTCCTTCCGGGCGAAAAGGTGGCTGTTCCAAAAAAATACCACGTTGTATGGAGGGGGGATGAAGGGGGGGGAAATCCGAAAACCTGGTTGATCCCCAGGAAGCACCTCACGGTAGGATGGAAACCCGCCATAGAGACCGCCGGGATGGCTCCGACCGTTTAGCGGGTATCCCCATCCCTTTCGCCAAGAGTGGTAATTTCGTATGGAGGGGGGGTGAAGGGGGGCAGGTGGGGAGAGGAAGAAGGTCCAGGCCGTTGGACCTCGAGGAACGATGACCGTCCGCCGAAGAGACCGCCTCCCTATCCTCGACACTTTCGGAGATATCCGTCTTCGAAAAAATCCAAAAAATTCGTATGGAGTATAAAAAAAATGTATGGACGGGATGGGGATGAGACGCGATTTGGTAACCCCCGATGACCCTCTATGACGTTTCGCAAATTTCCACTTTCTAGCTCTCGCACCTTCCGAGATCCCGTCGCCGACTTTTTACCAGGGAGGTGTACCGGGGTCTTCGAATTAATTTCTCGACAACTTTATCCGTAGACCACGATCCGCCACAAAGGGGAATCCCCAGGTGACTCCTTCCCGGAGAACTTTATGCATGAGTATGTCAGTGGTATTTCAGCTTTATATTTGTTAACTAGTTTTTGCGTGCGGCCGCGGACTGCAAGCAGCCCGCGGGGGGGGGGAGCCCCTCGAGTGGTTTTGCTGTGGTTTTGTGTTTTTTGTTTGCTCTTCTAAATTGTTTAGGTGTATTGGGTGTTGGTCTTATGAATTGGTTTGGTAAGGATTTGGATATATGTTTTGTATTTCGTGACGTTTCGGGGGTGAGCGGGGGGGAGAGGGTGAAGGGGGATGGTGTAAATGGATTGTCCTCGTCGAGACCTTTCAAATGATACCCAACACGGGGGGTCTGCCTGCCACGGTTACCGACTCTCTACCGAGTAGACCGCAAATGTCAAATTGTGATATTTGGTCTATTGCAAAAAATCCGTCTCCCCGAGACCTCTCAAATGAGTACCGACACGGGTGGTCCGCGACGCACCGCTCCCGAGATATTTTCGAAAAAGTCCAAAAATGGGAATTTCGAAATTTTGTCGCGACCAAAAAATTCGTCTCGCCGAGACGTCTCCGACGACCCCAAACGCGACCCGGCTGCGGCGCGCCGTTTCCGAGATACGGCCGGGGGGTTCGAGGGGGGTATCAAAATTTTTACTTTTTCGGCGCCCCGGCAAACCCTTAGCGCCGCTCCGGGCCACGAGGTCGGGGTGCGCAAAATCCTCGGAGGGAAGGCCGGGGGGGGAGGGTCGCGCTGCGCGCTCCCCTTCCCCCCGCGGCTCCCCCCTCCTCGTCTTTCGCGCACCCCGACCTCGTGGCCCTCCGCGACGCGTCGACCGCCGTCTCTTAAGGGTGAAAGATCCCTAACAGTGTGTGAATTTATACGGAGGGGGTCCGAAGGGGGTGAGGTGGGGGGACGGCGACGGTCCAGGACGACGGACCTCCGGGGGCGATGGTCATCCGCCAAAGTGACCGCCGTTCTAGGTCTCATCCCTTCGGAGCTACGCGGATTCGAAGATCCGGGTCGGTTGTATGGAGTGAAAAAAAAAACATATGGAGGGGGGAGTGGGGGGTCGCGACGTGGTGACCCCCGATGACCATCTATGACATTTCGCAAACCCCGCCCCTCTGCGATTAATAGTTTCCGAGATCCCGTCGCCGACTTTTTACCAGGTCGCGATCCTCAACCTTTGGTACATTTTTGATACTCAGTGAGCCACCCCCTCTCCGATCCGTGACAGAGCGGAATCCGCCGGCGACTCCTTCCGGGTGAAAAGGTAGCCGTTCCAAAAAAAACTAAAAATTTGTATGGAGGTGGGATGAAGGGGGGAGAAACCGGAAAAGCGGGATAGCCCCGAGGAAGCATCCCACGGAGGGACGGAAGCCCGCCATAGAGACCGTCGGGATACCTCCTACCGTTTGGCGGATATCCCCATCCCTTTCTGAAAAAGTGGTAATTTTGTATGGAGGGGGGATGAAGGGATGGGGATAGTGGGAAGATAAGGGTCCCTGCCGATGGGGCTCGGGGAGCCATCGCTATCCTCCGAAGCGATCGCCGGGATAGGTCGCACCGTTTGGGATTTAAGTGGATTGGAAATTTCGAAAAAGTTGTATGGAGTGTAAAAATAATGTACGGGCGGGATGAGGATGGGTGACAATTTGGTGACCCCCGATGGCCCTCTATGACATTCCGTAAACCACGCCCCTCTGCGACTCGTAGTTTCCGAGGACCTCTCACCGACTTTATACCAGGTCGGTGTACCGAGGGTTGAGGTCGTCTGAGGAACTCGAGACGTCATCCCCTATAACGTGGGATAGAAGCGACCACCCCGAGACGACTGCTTCCTGGTAAAATGGCAGCCGTTCCATAAAATAAAAAATTTGTATGGAGGTGGGATGAAGGGGGGAGAAACCGGAAAAGCGGGATAGCCCCGAGGAAGCGTCCCACGGAGGGATGGAAACCCGCCATAGAGACCGGCGGGATAGCTCCGACCGTTTAGCCGGTATCCCCATCCCTTTGGCCGAAAGCGGTAATTTAGTATGGAGGGGGGGTGAAGGGGGACAGGTGGGGGGAGGGTGAAGGGCCAGGCCGTTGGACCTCGAGGAACGATGGTCGTCCATCGAAGAGACCGCCTCCCTATCCTCGACCGTTGTGGAGGTATCCCGCTTTGAAAAATCCAGAAAAGTTGTATGGAGTGTAAAAAAAATGTATGGACGGGATGGGGATGAGACTCAATTTGGTAACCCCCGATGATCCTCTATGACATTCCGTAAACCCCGCCCCTCTGCGACTCACGGTTTCCGAGGACCTCTCATCGACTTTTTACCAGGTCGGTACACCGAGGGTTCGATGCCTTCCTGAAATGCGGAAACTCATCCTCTCTCCTACGAGGTGCAAGAGTCTGACCCGGGTGGACTCCTTCCGGGCGAAAAGGTGGCTGTTCCAAAAAAAGACCGCGTTGTATGGAGGCGGGATGAAGGGGGGGGGAAATCCGAAAACCTGGTTGACCCCCAGGAAGCACCTCACGGTGGGATGGAAACCCGCCATAGAGACCGCCAGGATAGCTCCGACCGTTTAGCGGGTATCCCCATCCCTTTGGCCGAAAGTGGCAATTTCGTATGGAGGGGGGGTGAAGGGGGGCAGCTGGGGGGAGGGCGAAGGTCCAGGCCGTTGGACCTCGAGGAACGATGACTATCCGCCGAAGAGATCGCCTCCCTATCCTCGACCGTTTTGGAGATATCCCGCCTTGAAAAATCCAAAAAATTCGTATGGAGTGTAAAAAAAATGTATGGACGGGATGGGGATGAGACTCGATTTGGTAACCCCCGATGACCCTCTATGACGTTCCGCAAATTTCCACTTTCTAGCTCTCGCACCTTTCGAGATCCCGTCGCCGACTTTTTACCAGGGAGGTGTACCGGGGTCTTTGAATTAATTTCTCGACAACTTTATCCGTAGACCACGATCCGCCAAAAGGGGGAATCCCCAGGTGACTGCTTCCCCGAAGTTAAGATCAGTAGACGATGAGTGGTATTTCAGCTTTATAGTTGTTAACTAGTTTTTGCGTGCGGCCGCGGACTGCAAGCAGCCCGCGGGGGGGGAGCCCCTCGAGTGGTTTTGGTATTGTATTGGAATTGCTCTTTAAAATTGTTTAGGTATGGTTTTTGGTCTTTAGAATTGTTTTGGTAAGGATTTGGATATGTTTTGTATTTCGTGACGTTTCGGGGGTGGGGGGGAGAGGGAGGAGGGAGGGGGATGGTGTCAATGGATTGTCCTCGTCGAGACCGTTCAAATGATACCCAACACGGGGGGTCTGCCTGCCACGGTTACCGACGGTCTACCGAGTAGACCGCAAATGTCAAATTGTGATATTTGGTCTATTGCAAAAAATCCGTCTCCCCGAGACCTCTCAAACGAGCACCAACACGGGTGGTCCGCGACGCACCGCTCCCGAGATATTTTCGAAAAAGTTCAAAAATGCGAATTTCGAAATTTTGTCGCGACCAAAAAATTCGTCTCGCCGAGACGTCTCCGACGACCCCAAACGCGACCCCGCTGCGGCGCGCCGTTTCCGAGATACGGCCGGGGGGTTCGACGGGGGGATCAAAAGTTTTACTTTTTCGGCGGCCCGGCAGACCCTCAGCGCCGCTCCGGGCCACGAGGTCGGGGTGCGCGAAATCCTCGGAGGGAGGGCCGGGGGGGAGGGTCGCGCTGCGCGCTCCCCTTTCCCCCCGCGGCTCCCCCCTCCTCGTCTTTCGCGCACCCCGACCTCGTGGCCCTCCGCGACGCGTCGACCGCCGTCTCTTAAGTGTGAAAGATCCCTAACAGTGTGTGAATTTATACGGAGGGGGTCCGAAGGGGGGGGGAGTGGGGGGGGTCGCGGCGTGGTGACCCCCGATGGTCCTCTATGACATCCCGCAAACCCCGCTCCTCTGCGATTTACAGTTTCCGAGATCCCGTCGCCGAATTTTCACCAGGTCGCGATCCTCAACCTTTGGTACTGTTCTGGTACTCAGTGAGCCACCCCCTCTCCGGTCCGCTACAATGGGGATTCCTCCGGCGACTCCTTCCGGGTGAAAAGGTAGCCGTTAAAAAAAAAACTAAAAATTTGTATTTAGGTGGGATGAAGGGGGGAGAAACCGGAAGAGCGGGATAGCCCCTAGGAAGCATCTCACGGAGGGATGGAAACCCGCCATAGAGACCGTCCGGATACCTCCTACCGTTTGGCGGATATCCCCATCCCTTTCTCAAAAGGTGGTAATTTTGTATGGAGGGGGGGTGAAGGGGGGCAGGTGGGGGGACGGTATCGGTCCCGGCCGGTGGGGCTCGGGGAGCGATCGCTATCCTCCAAAGCGATCGCCGGGATAGGTCGCACCGTTTGGGATCTACGGGGATTGGAAATTTCAAAAAAGTTGTATGGAGTGTAAAAATTATGTACGGGCGGGATGAGGATGGGTGACAATTTGGTGACCCCCGATGGCCCTCTATGACATTCCGTAAACCACGCCCCTCTGCGACTCGTAGTTTCCGAGGACCTCTCACCGACTCTATACCAGGTCGGTGTACCGAGGGTTCAGGTCGTCTGAGGAACTCGAGACGTCACCCCCTATAACGTGGGATAGAAGCGACCACCCCGAGTCGACTGCTTCCTGGTAAAATGGCAGCCGTTCCAAAAAAATAAAAATTTGTATGGAGGTGGGATGAAGGGGGGAGAAACCGGAAAAGCGGGATAGCCCCGAGGAAGCATCCCACGGAGGGATGGAAACCCGCCATAGAGACCGCCGGGATAGCTCCGACCGTTTAGCCGGTATCCCCATCCCTTCGGCCGAAAGCGGTAAGTTCGTATGGAGGGGGGGTGAAGGGGGACAGGTGGGGGGAGGACGAAGGTCCTGGCCGTTGGACCTCGAGGAGCGATGGTCGTCCGCCGAAGAGACCGCCTCCCTATCCTCGACACGTTTGGAGTTATCCCGCTTTGAAAAATCCAGAAAAGTTGTATGGAGTGTAAAAAAAATGTATGAACGGGATGGGGATGAGACTCAATTTGGTAACCCCCGATGACCCTCTATGACATTCCGTAAACCCCCCTTTCCTAGCTCTAATACCTTCCGAGATCCCGTCGCCGACTTTTTACCAGGTCGGTACACCGAGGGTTCGATGCCTTCCTGAAATGCGGAAACTCATCCTCTCTCCGACGAGGTGCAAGAGTCTGACCCGGGTGGACTCCTTCCGGGCGAAAAGGTGGCTGTTCCAAAAAAAGACCGCGTTGTATGGAGGCGGGATGAAGGGGGAAGAAACCGGAAAACCGGGATAGCCCCGAGGAAGCATCCCACGGAGCGATGGAAACCCGCCATAGAGACCGCCGGGATAGCTCCGACCGTTTAGCGGGTATCCCCATCCCTTTGGCCAAAAGCGGCAATTTCGTATGGAGGGGGGGTGAAGGGGGGCAGGTGGGGGGAGGATGAAGGTCCAGGCCGTTGGACCTCGAGGAACGATGACCGTCCGCCGAAGAGACCGCCTCCCTATCCTCGACACTTTCGGAGATATCCGCCATCGAAGAAGTTGTATGGAGTGTAAAAAAAATGTATGGACGGGATAGGGATGAGTCGCGATTTGGTAACCTCCGGGGACCCTCTATGA
Organism: Bembecia ichneumoniformis; assembly: GCA_910589475.2. Taxonomy (NCBI): domain Eukaryota; kingdom Metazoa; phylum Arthropoda; class Insecta; order Lepidoptera; family Sesiidae; genus Bembecia; species Bembecia ichneumoniformis. Next base: position 6,304,332 of record OU342538.1, on the reverse strand, counting down.
CGTTCCGCAAATTTCCACTTTCCAGCTCTTCTACCTTCCGAGATCCCGTCGCCGACTTTTTACCAGGACGGTGTACCGAGGTCTTTGAATTAATTTCTCGACAACTTTATCCGTAGACCACGATCCGCCACAAAGGGGAATCCCCAGGTGACTGCTTCCCCGAAGTTAAGGTCAGTAGATCAGTCAGTCAGTGGTATTTCAGCTTTATAGTTGTTAACTAGTTTTTGCGTGCGGCCGCGGACTGCAAGCAGCCCGCGGGGGGGGAGCCCCTCGAGTGGTTTTGCTGTAGTAGGTATTTGATCTTTTAAATTGTTTTGGTGTGGTATTGGGTCTTTTAATTGGTTTGGTAAGGATTTGGATATATGTTTTGTATTTCGTGACGTTTCGGGGGTGGGCGAGGGGGAGAGGGGTGAGGGGGGATGGTGTAAATGGATTGTCCTCGTCGAGACCGTTCAAATGATACCCAACACGGGGGGTCTGCCTGCCACGGTAACCGACGGTCTACCGAGTAGACCGCAAATGTCAAATTGTGATATTTGGTCTATTGCAAAAAATCCGTCTCCCCGAGACCTCTCAAATGAGTACCAACACGGGTGGTCCGCGACGCACCGCTCCCGAGATATTTTCGAAAAAGTCCAAAAATGCGAATTTCGAAATTTTGTCACGACCAAAAAATTCGTCTCGCCGAGACGTCTCCGACGACCCCAAACGCTACCCGGCTGCGGCGCGCCGTTTCCGAGATACGGCCGGGGGGTTCGAGGGGGGGATCAAAATATTTACTTTTTCGGCGCCCCGGCAGACCCTCAGCGCCGCTCCGGGCCACGAGGTCGGGGTGCGCGAAATCCTCGGAGGGAGGGCCGGGGGGGAGGGTCGCGCTACGCGCTCCCCTTTCCCCCCGCGGCTCCCCCCTCCTCGTCTTTCGCGCACCCCGACCTCGTGGCCCTCCGCGACGCGTCGACCGCCGTCTCTTAAGGGCGAAAGATCCCTAACATAGTGGGATTTCGTATGGAGGGGGTCCGAAGGGTGGGGGGGGGTGGGGGGGTCGCGACGTGGTGACCCCCGATGGTCCTCTATGACATCCCGCAAACCCCGCTCCTCTGCGATTTACAGTTTCCGAGATCCCGTCGCCGAATTTTTACCAGGTCGCGATCCTCAACCTTTGGTACTGTCCTGGTACTCAGTGAGCCACCCCCTCTCCGATCCGCTACAATGGGGATTCTTCCGGTGACTCCTTCCGGGTGAAAAGGTAGCCGTTCCAAAAAAAAACTAAAAATTTGTATGGAGGCGGGATGAAGGGGGGAGAAACCGGAAAAGCGGGATAGCCCCGAGGAACCATCCCACGGAGGGATGGAAGCCCGCCATAGAGACCGTCGGGATACCTCCTACCGTTTGGCGGATATCCCCATCCCTTTCTGAAAAGGTGGTAATTTTGTATAGAGGGGGGGGTGAAGGAGGGCAGGTGGGGGGAGGGTGACGGTCCCGGCCGGTGGAGCTCGGGGAGCGATCCCTATCCTCCGAAGCGATCGCAGGGATAGGTCGCACCGTTTGGGATTTAAGTGGATTGGAAATTTCGAAAAGGTTGTATGGAGTGTAAAAAAAATGTACGGGCGGGATGAGGATGGGCGATAATTTGGTGACCCCCGATGGCCCTCTATGACATTCCGTAAACCACGCCCCTCTGCGACTCGTAGTTTCCGAGGACCTCTCACCGACTCTATACCAGGTCGGTGTACCGAGGGTTCAGGTCGTCTGAGGAACTCGTGACGTCACCCCCTGTAACGTGGGATAGAAAGTACCACCCCGAGTCGACTGCTTCCCGGTAAAGTGGCAGCCGTTCCAAAAAAATAAAAATTTGTATGGAGGTGGGATGAAGGGGGGAGAAACCGGAAAATTGGGATAGCCCCGAGGAAGCATCATACGGTGGGACGGAAACCCGCCATAGAGACCGCCGGGATAGCTCCGACCGTTTGGCGAATATCCCCATCCCTTCGGCCGAAAGCGGTAATTTAGTACGGAGGGGGGGTGAAGGGGGACAGGTGGGGGGAGGGTGAAGGTCCAGGCCGTTGGACCTCGAGGAGCGATGGTCGTCCGCCGAAGAGACCGCCTCCCTATCCTCGACACGTTTGGAGTTATCCCGCTTTGAAAAATCCAGAAAAGTTGTATGGAGTGTAAAAAAAATATATGAACGGGATGGGGATGAGACTCAATTTGGTAACCCCCGATGACCCTCTATGACATTCCGTAAACGTCATTCTTCTATCCCTCACGGTTTCCGAGGACCTCTCACCGACTTCATACCAGGTCGGCACACCGAGGGTTAGATGCCTTCCTGAAATGCGGAAACTCATCCTCTCTCCAACGAGATGCAAGAGTCTGGCCCGGGTGGACTCCATCCGGGCGAAAAGGTGGCTGTTCCAAAGAAAGACCTCGTTGTATGGAGGGGGGATGAAGGGGGGGGAAATCCGAAAACCTGGTTGACCCCCAGGAAGCACCTCACGGTAGGATGGAAACCCGCCATAGAGACCGCCGGGATGGCTCCTACCGTTTAGCGGGTATCCCCATCCCTTTGGCCGAAAGTGGCAATTTCGTATGGAGGGGGGGTGAAGGTGGGCAGGTGGGGGGAGGATGAAGGTCCAGGCCGTTGGACCTCGAGGAACGATTATCGTCCGCCGAAGAGACCGCCTCCGTATCCTCGACACTTTCGGAGATATCCCGCTTTGAAAAATCCAAAAAATTCGTATGGAGTATAAAAAAAATGTATGAACGGGATGGGGATGAGACTCGATTTGGTAACCCCCGATGGCCCTCTATGACATTCCGTAAACCCCCCATCTCTAGCTCTCGCACCTTCCGAGATCCCGTCGCCGACTTTTTACCAGGGAGGTGTACCGAGGTCTTTGAATTAATTTGTCGATAATTTTCCTCGTAGACTACGATCCGCCACAAAGGGGAATCCCCAGGTGACTCCTTCCCGGAGAACTTTATGAATGAGTGAGTGGTATTTCAGCTTTATAGTTGTTAACTAGTTTTTGCGTGCGGCCGCGGACTGCAAGCAGCCCGCGGGGGGGGAGCCCCTCGACCGGTTCTGGAGTGGTGTTGGGAGTCGCTCTTGTAAATTGTTTTGGTTTGGGTGTTGCTGTTGGTCTTTTGAATTGTTTTGGTAAGGATTGGGATATATGTTTTGTATTTCGTGACGTTTCGGGGGTGGGGGAATAGTAAGAAGGTGGGGGGTGGTAGAAGGTGGTGTAAATGGATTGTCCTCGTCGAGACCTTTCAAATAATACCAAACACGGGGGGTCTGCCTGCCACGGTCACCGACGGTCTACCGAGTAGACCGCAACTGTCAAATTGTGATATTTGGTCTATTGCAAAAAATCCGTCTCCCCGAGACCTTTCAAATGAGTACCAACACGGGTGGTCCGCGACGCACCGCTCCCGAGATATTTTCGAAAAAGTTCAAAAATGCGAATTTCGAAATTTTGTCGCGATCAAAAAATTCGTCTCGCCGAGACGTCTCCGACGACCCCAAACGCGACCCGGCTGCGGCGCGCCGTTTCCGAGACACGGCCGGGGGGGTTTGAGGGGGGGATCAAAATTTTTACTTTTTCGGCGCCCCGGCAGACCCTCAGCGCCGCTCCGGGCCACGAGGTCGGGGTGCGCGAAATCCTCGGAGGGAGGGCCGGGGGGGAGGGTCGCGCTGCGCGCTCCCCTTTCCCCCCGCGGCTCCCCCCTCCTCGTCTTTCGCGCACCCCGACCTCGTGGCCCTCCGCGACGCGTCGACCGCCGTCTCTCAAGGGTGAAAGATCCCTAACAGTGTGTGAATTTCTACGGAGGGGGTCCGAAGAAGGTGAGAGTAAAAAAAATTAAGGGGGGAGTGGGGGGGTCGCGACGTGGTGACCCCCGATGGTCCTCTATGACATCCCGTAAACCCCGCCTCTCTGCGATTTATAGTTTCCGAGATCCCGTCGCCGAATTTTTACCAGGTCGCGATCCTCAACCTTTGATACTGTTCTAGTACTCAGTGAGCCACCCCCTCTCCGATCCGCTACAATGGGGATTCCTCCGGCGACTCCTTCCGGGTCAAAAGGAAGCCGTTCCAGAAAATTTGTATGGAGGTGGGATGAAGGGGGGATAAACCGGAAAAGCGGGATAGCCCCGAGGAAACATCCCACGGAGGGATGGAAACCCACAATAGAGACCGTCGGGATACCTCCTACTGTTTGGCGGATATCCCCATCCCTTTCTGAAAAAGTGGTAATTTTGTATGGAGGGGGGGTGAAGGGGGGCAGGTGGGGGGAGGGTGTCGGTCCCGGCCGGTGGGGCTCGGGGAGCGATCGCTATCCTCCGAAGCGATCACCGGGATAGGTCGCACCGTTTGGGATTTAAGTGGATTGGAAATTTCGAAAAAGTTGTATGGAGTGTAAAAATTATGTACGGGCGGGATGAGGATGGGTGACAATTTGGTGACCCCCGATGATCCTCTATGACATTCCGTAAAACACGCCCCTCTGCGACTCGTAGTTTCCGAGGACCTCCCACCGACTTTATACCAGGTCGGTGTACCGAGGGTTCAGGTCGTCTGAGGAACTCGTGACGTCACCACCTATAACGTGGGATAGAAACGACCACCCCGAGTCGACTGCTTCCTGGTAAAATGGCAGCCGTTCCAGAAAACTAAAAATTTGTATGGAGGTGGGATGAAGGGGGGAGAAACCGGAAAAGCGGGATAGCCCCGAGGAAGCATATTACGGAGGGATGGAAGCCCGCCATAGAGACGGTCGGGATGGCTCCCACCATTTAGTCGGTATCCCCATCCCTTTGGCCGAAAGTGGTAATTTAGTATGGAGGGGGGGTGAAGGGGGCAGGTGGGGGGAGGATGAAAGTCCAGGCCGTTGGACCTCGAGGAACTATGACGGTCCGCCGAAGAGACCGCCTCTCTATCCTCACCACTTTTGGAGATATCCCGCTTTGAAAAATCCAAAAAATTTGTATGGAGTATAAAAAAAATGTATGGACGGGATGGGGATGAGACTCGATTTGGTAACCCCCGATGACCCTCTATGACATTCCGTAAACGTCATCCTTCTATCCCTCACGGTTTCCGAGGACCTCTCGCCGACTTCATACCAGGTCGGTACACCGAGGGTTCGATGCCTTCCTGAAATGCGGAAACTCATCCTCTCTCCAACGAGGTGCAAGAGTCTGGCCCGGGTGGACTCCTTCCGGGCGAAAAGGTGGCTGTTCCAAAAAAATACCACGTTGTATGGAGGGGGGATGAAGGGGGGGGAAATCCGAAAACCTGGTTGATCCCCAGGAAGCACCTCACGGTAGGATGGAAACCCGCCATAGAGACCGCCGGGATGGCTCCGACCGTTTAGCGGGTATCCCCATCCCTTTCGCCAAGAGTGGTAATTTCGTATGGAGGGGGGGTGAAGGGGGGCAGGTGGGGAGAGGAAGAAGGTCCAGGCCGTTGGACCTCGAGGAACGATGACCGTCCGCCGAAGAGACCGCCTCCCTATCCTCGACACTTTCGGAGATATCCGTCTTCGAAAAATCCAAAAAATTCGTATGGAGTATAAAAAAAATGTATGGACGGGATGGGGATGAGACGCGATTTGGTAACCCCCGATGACCCTCTATGACGTTTCGCAAATTTCCACTTTCTAGCTCTCGCACCTTCCGAGATCCCGTCGCCGACTTTTTACCAGGGAGGTGTACCGGGGTCTTCGAATTAATTTCTCGACAACTTTATCCGTAGACCACGATCCGCCACAAAGGGGAATCCCCAGGTGACTCCTTCCCGGAGAACTTTATGCATGAGTATGTCAGTGGTATTTCAGCTTTATATTTGTTAACTAGTAGGTTGCTCGATGCTGCGGGCTGCAAGCAGCCCGCAGAGGGTTTTCGCAACCAGGGTAGGTTGCTCGATGCCGCGGGCTGCAAGCAGCCCGCGGAAGTTGTAGGTTGCTCGATGCTGCGGGCTGCAAGCAGCCCGCAGAGGGTTATCGCAACTAAGCCGAGGGTGTGTGAAGTGGTAGGTTGCTCGATGCCGAGGGCTGCAAGCAGCCCGCGGAGGGTTATCGCAACTAAGTCGAGGGTGTGTGAAGTGGTAGGTTGCTCGATGCCGAGGGCTGCAAGCAGCCCGCGGAGGGTTATCGCAACTAAGTCGAGGGTGTGTGAAGTGGTAGGTTGCTCGATGCCGAGGGCTGCAAGCAGCCCGCGGAGGGTTATCGCAACTAAGTCGAGGGTGTGTGAAGTGGTAGGTTGCTCGATGCCGAGGGCTGCAAGCAGCCCGCGGAGGGTTATCGCAACTAAGTCGAGGGTGTGTGAAGTGATAGGTTGCTCGATGCCGAGGGCTGCAAGCAGCCCGCGGAGGGTTATCGCAACTAAGTCGAGGGTGTGTGAAGTGGTAGGTTGCTCGATGCCGAGGGCTGCAAGCAGCCCGCGGAGGGTTATCGCAACCAAGTCGAGGGTGTGTGAAGTGATAGGTTGCTCGATGCCGAGGGCTGCAAGCAGCCCGCGGAGGGTTATCGCAACTAAGCCGAGGGTGTGTGAAGTGGTAGGTTGCTCGATGCCGAGGGCTGCAAGCAGCCCGCGGAGGGTTATCGCAACTAAGTCGAGGGTGTGTGAAGTGGTAGGTTGCTCGATGCCGAGGGCTGCAAGCAGCCCGCGGAGGGTTATCGCAACTAAGTCGAGGGTGTGTGAAGTGGTAGGTTGCTCGATGCCGAGGGCTGCAAGCAGCCCGCGGAGGGTTATCGCAACTAAGTCGAGGGTGTGTGAAGTGGTAGGTTGCTCGATGCCGAGGGCTGCAAGCAGCCCGCGGAGGGTTATCGCAACTAAGTCGAGGGTGTGTGAAGTGATAGGTTGCTCGATGCCGAGGGCTGCAAGCAGCCCGCGGAGGGTTATCGCAACTAAGTCGAGGGTGTGTGAAGTGGTAGGTTGCTCGATGCCGAGGGCTGCAAGCAGCCCGCGGAGGGTTATCGCAACTAAGTCGAGGGTGTGTGAAGTGGTAGGTTGCTCGATGCCGAGGGCTGCAAGCCGGGGTGACGGGTTAAAATTCAAGGGACGCACTTCTGCGGCGCTTCGGGGGTCATCTTTGGTCTGTGTACCTTGGAAATCTTCAGTAGGCATTTCGACAATATTTTCGTCAGTTAATAAGTCTTTCGTCTTATTACGCCGAGTCTTGAGCATAATTAGTCTGTAGTCTTGATTATAAGTCGTAAACAATAGTCTTAATAAATTTTCATAAAATTCTTACAAGTATTATATTATTACGAGTGTGCTCAATTCCCTTCTTACTCCTTGTCTTTCATACTAAGTGTTCTAAGTCTTATCCATTGTATTCGTCGTTTCGCGTTCAGTGTCCACAGCTGATGATGCAATAAAATAAAATATATGTAATATTTTGACAATTTAAAAATTCCTCACAATTTATTTTATTCACTACAATAATAACTAAATAAACAGAAATAAATTAACATCATCATTGTGTGGCAGTAATAATCCTCCTCATATCTAAACTTTTAATTAGTTCATGATTACAATTTATATCTACATTAATTTCTTCATTGGATAAGTACCACTAAGTACCTACTTAATGATATTTGTGCCTACTTTTATTAACTTTTGTACAATGTTAAGTGAGAATGGGTAACTGGATATGGTTATTTATGATAATACTTAATACCTATATTGTTCAGAGACACCGATGTTAAAACTCAAGTTTTCTGTTTCTGAGCTACAACTATGTACTTTGATCATTGGAAAGATTGTCTGTAATGCGTATATCTTACATTGTCCAAAAGTATGAGATTTTATAGTTAAGGGAAACAAAGATTGTAGGTACTCTGGAGCTTTGATTCAATTTCAAATATTGTTTCATTGAAATTACATAGGACTGAGATCCAGCCATACCTCTATATGTGAATTTAACCAGGCAATTAAAATTTAATTCATTAATACACTACCTACCTAATTTGTTAATTGTATTAGGGTACATGTAGCATGAGTATAATAGTAGTAAGTATTTTCCAATGATCTAAGCATGACATTTATTTAAATAGTTATAATTTTTCTGGTTAGGTGAGAGAGGCGATATGTAATTATCCCTTAGTCACTTATCTTTATTCTTAACTGTATTCCACTACTTTAAAATGGTTTCCATAAAAAACAGTGTTAAAATTTATTCTGTGAATTAACAGAAAGTATGGCATTTTGTATAGCTAGGTATAGATAGGCTGAAGTTGGCCAATATTCGAATAAATTCAGATAAGCCAATTATTTCCAATGCATTTCAGTACCTATATGAACTGTACCAAAAACAAAAATTTATGGTTTATATTGATCTGCAGGATATTTATATACTATATTAAATTTAGGCAGTGAATTGAAATATGGCATAATATCATACACATCACAATATTAAAGCCAATTAAATGTAATAAACCAATTATAAGAGTATTCCTATTACAACAACATAATAATATATGTTTTTGTATGGGGCGAGTATCGTAATGCACATTTTGTAATAAGTATACAGTCTTTTTGCCATCATCAGTATTCTGGCTCGCTCCATAACACTATTTCATATCACTTATTTCATATACATTCCAGAACCTAACCCTTTTCTTTTCATCACAAATAAGTCTTGTAAAAACACATTTTGTAAATGAATACAATATCTTTGCAATTGTTGCTCATTCCATTGGCAAAAAAAAATTATTGTAAAAAAAAAGTGCCGCCCTTTACTATACCCCAACTTCAAATTCGATTGAAAATGCAAATAATTATGTCTGATTTTGGATAAGTTTCCTTATGGATCCTTTTCAATTCATTGTGGTTTTAAAACAACAAATTATGATGAAAAGTTACAGAGACTGATATTTCAGAATACTTGACATTGCTATGACTTGACTACATTACCTTTCTTTACAGTTATTTATATTCCACAGTACCTACGTTAGTACATAATAGCTCACTGATCCCACATACCTTATGATTAAATAAACAAATAAAAAATCACTATAGTCACTGAACATGTATTTTTTTAAATATTCACTTGCATCCTTATTATAAGTTCACAACTACTTTCTTGCAATATTTCTCTTAATACGTCTCAGCTGGAAAATGTACTTTTCTGTAAAATGATGTTCGCAAACCTGCAATAATTGATAACAAACAGAGATGTTATGCGATAAAAAGAGGTTATGTTATTTTAAAAGTTAATAAAAAATATATCTTACGTTCGCATTAGTGCTTGTTTGGTTGAAAGTTGTCCATTTAATTAATGGCGCGTTTCGTTGTTTTTTTTTAAATACATAGTTAGTTATAGTTTAAAATTCACGATTTTAAACTAACTTTTGACAAAGAATGACGCTTAATGACGCTTCAAATCAAATCCAAATAGTATATAATTGTACCGCGGCCAAACTGTGGCGCTAGCGTCTATGCGAATGTTCGGTTCGGTCGGCCTCATGTTGATGACGTAACCCCTTGTGTGACCTAGAGAGCTCTCTTTTTAGTAGTATGAGTAGGTGTTGGTTGGACATTCACGGAGCAAGGATGATCGTCCCTGTCAATATGGACTTCGAGAAGAAATGGTTATCCGCCAAAGACACGACACATCTCTATTCCCGATAAATTTGCAACTACGGAGATTGGAAATTTCAAAAAAGTTGTATGGAGTGTAAAAAAAATGTATGGGCGGGACGGGGATGGGTCGCGATTTGGTAACCCCCGATGACCCTCTATGACATTCCGCAAACGCTGTCCCTCGGCGACTCATCGTTCCCGAGTACCTCCCGTCAACTTTTTACCAGGTAGTCATATCGGAGCTTCGAGAAACTTCTGATCCGCGTGACTTCACCGTCTATCCGATCGGGTGCGAAAGAGCGTCGCGAGTCGACCCCTTCTCGGTGAAAAATTGGCCGTTCCAGAAAACGAAAAATTTGTATGGAGGGGTACAGAAGGGGGGGAGAAATCGAAAATCTGGTTGACCCCCAGGAAGCAGCTCGCGGTGAGATGGAAACCCGCCGTAGTGACCGTCGGGATATCTCGCACCGTTTAGCGGACAGTGCCATCCCTTTCGTCAAAAGCGGCAATTTTGTATGGAAAGGGGGTGAATGGGGGGAGATGGGGCAAGAATAGTGGTCCCCTCCGATGGATCTCGGGGAGAAACGGTTATCCGCCAAAGACACGATATCACTATTCCCTATGGTTTTGGAGCTACGGGGATTGGAAATTTCAAAAAAGTTGTATGGAGTGTAAAAAAAATGTATGGGCGGGACGGGAATGGGTCGCGATTTGGTAACCCCCGATGACCCTCTACGACATTCCGTAAACGCTACCCCTCGGCGACTCATCGTTCCCGAGTACCTCCTGTCAACTTTTTACCAGGTCGTCATATCGGGGCTTCGAGAAACTTCTGATCCCCGCGACTTCACCGTCTATCCGATCGGGTGCGAACGAGCGTCGCGAGTCGACCCCTTCTCGGTGAAAAATTGGCCGTTCCAGAAAACGAAAAATTTGTATGGAGGGGTGCAGAAGGGGGGGAGAAATCGAAAATCTGGTTGACCCCCAGGAAGCGGCTCGCGGTGAGATGGAAACCCGCCGTAGTGACCGTCGGGATATCTCGCACCGTTTAGCGGATAGTGCCATCCCTTTCGTCAAAGGCGGCAATTTTGTATGGAGGGGGGGTGAATGGGGGGAGGTAGGGCAAGGGCGACGGTCCCAGCCGATGGACCTCGGGGAGAAACGGTTATCCGCCGAAGACACGATATCACTATTCCTTACGGTTCTGGAGCTACGGGGATTGGAAATTTCAAAAAAGTTGTATGGAGTGTAAAAAAAATGTATGGGCGGGACGGGGACGGGTCGCGATTCGGTAACCCCCGATGACGCTCTGTGACGTTCCGCATTCCGATCTCTTCTAGCTCTCGTACTTTCCGAGATCCCTTCGCCGACTTTTTACCAGGTCGAGGTGGCGAGGTCTTTGAATTAATTTCTCGACAACTTTATTCGTACTCCGCGACCGGCCAGAGAGGCGAACGCCCCCGCGGCTCCTTCCCGGAAAGAAATGTCACCCAATCAGTGAGTCAGTGAGTGGTATTTCGGCTTTATAGTTTGTTAACTAGTTTTTGCGTGCGGCCGCGGACTGCAAGCAGCCCGCGGGGGGGGAGCCCCTCGAGTGGTTTTGCTGTGGTTTTGTGTTTGCTCTTTTAAATTGTTTAGGTATGGTATGGCTTTGTGTCTTATGAATTGTTTTGGTAAGGATTTGGATATAAGTATTGTATTTCGTGACTCTTCGGGGGTGGGCAGGGGGGGGAGAGTGGGGAGAGGAATAGTGTAAATGGATTGTCCTCGTCGAGACCTTTCAAATGATACCCAACACGGGGGGTCTGCCTGCCACGGTTACCGACGGTTTACCGAGTAGACCGCAAATGTCAAATTGTGATATTTGGTCTATTGCAAAAAATCCGTCTCCCCGAGACCTCTCAAATGAGTACCGACACGGGTGGTCTGCGCCGCACCGCTCCCGAGATATTTTCGAAAAAGTTCAAAAATGCGAATTTCGAAATTTTGTCGCGACCAAAAAATTCGTCTCGCCGAGACGTCTCCGACGACCCCAAACGCGACCCGGCTGCGGCGCGCCGTTTCCGAGATACGGCCGGGGGGTTCGAGGGGGGGATCAAAATTTTTACTTTTTCGGCGCCCCGGCAGACCCTCAGCGCCGCTCCGGGCCACGAGGTCGGGGTGCGCGAAATCCTCGGAGGGAAGGCCGGGGGGGGAGGGTCGCGCTGCGCGCTCCCCTTCCCCCCGCGGCTCCCCCCTCCTCGTCTTTCGCGCACCCCGACCTCGTGGCCCTCCGCGACGCGTCGACCGCCGTCTCTTAAGGGTGAAAGATCCCTAACATAGTGGGATTTCGTATGGAGGGGGTCCGAAGGGGGGGGGAGTGGGGGGTCGCGACGTGGTGACCCCCGATGGTCCTCTATGACATCCCGCAAACCCCGCTCCTCTGCCATTTACAGTTTCCGAGATCCCGTCGCCGAATTTTTACCAGGTCGCGATCCTCAACCTTTGGTACTGTCCTGGTACTCAGTGAGCCACCACCTCTCCGATCCGCTACAATGGGGATTCTTCCGGTGACTCCTTCCGGGTGAAAAGGTAGCCGTTCCAAAAAAAACTAAAAATTTGTATGGAGGTGGGATGAAGGGGGGATAATCTGGAAAAGCGGGATAGCCCCGAGGAACCATTTCACGGAGGGATGGAATCCCGCCATAGAGACCGTCGGGATACCTCCTACCGTTTGGCGGATATCCTCATCCCTTTCTGAAAAAGTGGTAATTTTGTATGGAGGGGGGGTGAAGGAGGGCAGGTGGGGGGAGGGTGACGGTCCCGGCCGGTGGAGCTCGGGGAGCGATCCCTATCCTCCGAAGCGATCGCAGGGATAGGTCGCACCGTTTGGGATTTAAGTGGATTGGAAATTTCGAAAAGGTTGTATGGAGTGTAAAAAAAATGTACGGGCGGGATGAGGATGGGCGACAATTTGGTGACCCCCGATGGCCCTCTATGACATTCCGTAAACCCCGCCCCTCTGCGACTCGTAGTTTCAGAGGACCTCTCACCGACTCTATACCAGGTCGGTGTACCGAGGGTTCAGGTCGTCTGAGGAACTCGTGACGTCACCCCCTGTATCAAGGGATAGAAAGTACCGCCCCAAGTCGACTGCTTCTTGGTAAAATGGCAGCCGTTACAAAAAAATAAAAATTTGTATGGAGGTGGGATGAAAGGGGGAGAAACTGGAAAAGCGGGATAGCCCCGAGGGACCATACTAAGGAGGGATGGAAACCCGCCATAGAGACCGCCGGGATAGCTCCGACCGTTTAGCCGGTATCCCCATCCCTTTGGCCGAAAGCGGTAATTTAGTATGGAGGGGGGGTGAAGGGGGACAGGTGGGGGGAGGGTGAAGGTCCAGGCCGTTGGACCTCGAGGAACGATGGTCGTCCGCCGAAGAGACCGTCTCCCTATCCTCGGCCGTTTTGGAGATATCCAGCTTTGAAAAATCCAAAAAATTTGTATGGAGTATAAAAAAAATGTATGGACGGGATGGGGATGAGACTCGATTTGGTAACCCCCGATGACCCTCTATGACATTCCGTAAACGTCATTCTTCTATCCCTCACGGTTTCCGAGGACCTCTCGCCGACTTCATACCAGGTCGGTACACCGAGGGTTCGATGCCTTCCTGAAATGCGGAAACTCATCCTCTCTCCAACGAGGTGCAAGAGTCTGGCCCGGGTGGACTCCTTCCGGGCGAAAAGGTAGCTTTTCCAAAAGAAGACCACGTTGTATGGAGGGGGGACGAAGGGGGGGGAAATCCGAAAACCTGGTTGACCCCCAGGAAGCACCTCACGGTAGGATGGAAACCCGCCATAGAGACCTCCGGGATAGCTTCGACCGTTTAGCTGGTATCCCCATCCTTTTGGCCAAAAGTGGCAATTTCGTATGGAGGGGGGGGAAGGGGGGCAGGTGGGGGGAGGGTGAAGGTCCAGGCCGTTGGACCTCGAGGAACGATGACTATCCGCCGAAGAGACCGCCTCCCTATCCTCGCCACTTTTGGAGTTATCCGCCATCGAATAAGTTGTATGGAGTGTAAAAAAAATGTATGGACGGGATAGGGATGAGTCGCGATTTGCTAACCCCCGGGGACCCTCTATGACGTTTCGCAAATTTCCACTTTCTAGCTCCCGTACCTTCCGAGATCCCGTCGCCAACTTTTTACCAGGGAGGTGTACCGAGGTCTTTGAATTAATTTCTCGACAACTTTATCCGTAGACCACGATCCGCCACAAAGGGGAATCCTCAGGTGACTCCTTCCCGGAAAACTTTATGAATGAATGAGTGGTATTTCAGCTTTATAGTTGTTAACTAGTTTTTGCGTGCGGCCGCGGACTGCAAGCAGCCCGCGGGGGGGGAGCCCCTCGAGTGGTTTTGCTGTGGTATTGGAATTGCTCTTTTAAATTGTTTAGGTTTGGTAAGGGTTTGGGTCTTGTGAATTGTTTTGGTAAGGATTTGGATATATGTTTTGTATTTCGTGACGTTTCGGGGGTGAAGGGGGGGAGAGGGTGAAGGGGGATGGTGTAAATGGATTGTCCTCGTCGAGACCGTTCAAATGATACCCAACACGGGGGGTCTGCCTGCCACGGTTACCGACGGTCTACCGAGTAGACCGCAACTGTCAAATTGTGATATTTGGTCTATTGCAAAAAATCCGTTTCCCCGAGATCTCTCAAATGAGTACCAACACGGGTGGTCCGCGACGCACCGCTCCCGAGATATTTTCGAAAAAGTCCAAAAATGCGAATTTCGAAATTTTGTCGCGACCAAAAAATTCGTCTCGCCGAGACCTCTCCGACGACCCCAAACACGACCCGGCTGCGGCGCGCCGTTTCCGAGATACGGCCGGGGGGGTTCGAGGGGGGGATCAAAATTTTTACTTTTTCGGCGCCCCGGCAGACCCTTAGCGTCGCTCCGGGCCACGAGGTCGGGGTGCGCGAAATCCTCGGAGGGAAGGCCGGGGGGGGGGGGGAGGGTCGCGCTGCGCGCTCCCCTTCCCCCCGCGGCTCCCCCCTCCTCGTCTTTCGCGCACCCCGACCTCGTGGCCCTCCGCGACGCGTCGACCGCCGTCTCTTAAGGGTGAAAGATCCCTAACATAGTGCGATTTCGTATGGAGGGGGTCCGAAGGGGGGGGGGGGAGTGGGGGGTCGCGACGTAATGACCCCCGATGGTCCTCTATGACATCCCGCAAACCCCGCTCCTCTGCCATTTACAGTTTCCGAGATCCCGTCGCCGAATTTTTACCAGGTCGCGATCCTCAACCTTTGGTACTGTCCTGGTACTCAGTGAGCCACCCCCTCTTCGATCCGCCACAATGGGGATTCTTCCGGTGACTCCTTCCGGGTAAAAAGGTAGCCGTTCCAAAAAAAACTAAAAATTTGTATGGAGGTGGGATGAAGGGGGGATAATCTGGAAAAGCGGGATAGCCCCGAGGAACCATTTCACGGAGGGATGGAATCCCGCCATAGAGACCGTCGGGATACCTCCTACCGTTTGGCGGATATCCTCATCCCTTTCTGAAAAAGTGGTAATTTTGTATGGAGGGGGGGTGAAGGAGGGCAGGTGGGGGGAGGGTGACGGTCCCGGCCGGTGGAGCTCGGGGAGCGATCCCTATCCTCCGAAGCGATCGCAGGGATAGGTCGCACCGTTTGGGATTTAAGTGGATTGGAAATTTCGAAAAGGTTGTATGGAGTGTAAAAAAAATGTACGGGCGGGATGAGGATGGGCGACAATTTGGTGACCCCCGATGGCCCTCTATGACATTCCGTAAACCCCGCCCCTCTGCGACTCGTAGTTTCAGAGGACCTCTCACCGACTCTATACCAGGTCGGTGTACCGAGGGTTCAGGTCGTCTGAGGAACTCGTGACGTCACCCCCTGTATCAAGGGATAGAAAGTACCGCCCCAAGTCGACTGCTTCTTGGTAAAATGGCAGCCGTTACAAAAAAATAAAAATTTGTATGGAGGTGGGATGAAGGGGGGAGAAACTGGAAAAGCGGGATAGCCCCGAGGGACCATACTAAGGAGGGATGGAAACCCGCCATAGAGACCGCCGGGATAGCTCCGACCGTTTAGCCGGTATCCCCATCCCTTTGGCCGAAAGCGGTAATTTAGTATGGAGGGGGGGTGAAGGGGGACAGGTGGGGGGAGGGTGAAGGGCCAGGCCGTTGGAGCTCGAGGAACGATGGTCGTCCATCGAAGAGACCGCCTCCCTATCCTCGACCGTTGTGGAGGTATCCCGCTTTGAAAAATCCAAAAAATTCGTATGGAGTGTAAAAAAAATATATGAACGGGATGGGGATGAGACTAAATTTGGTAACCCCCGATGACCCCCTATGACATTCCGTAAACGTCATCCTTCTATCCCTCACGGTTTCCGAGGACCTCTCATCGACTTTTTACCAGGTCGGTACACCGAGGGTTCGATGCCTTCCTCAAATGCGGAAACTCATCCTCTCTCCAAAAAGGTGCAAGGGTCTGGCCCGGGTGGACTCCTTCCGGGCGAAAAGGTAGCTGTTCCAAAAAAAGACCACGTTGTATGGAGGGGGGATGAAGGGGGGGGAAATCCGAAAACATGGTTGACCCCCAGGAAGCACCTCACGGTAGGATGGAAACCCGCCATAGAGACCTCCGGGATGGCTCCGACCGTTTAGCTGGTATCCCCATCCCTTTGGCCAAAAGTGGCAATTTCGTACGGAGGGGGGGTGAAGGGGGGCAGGTGGGGGGAGGGAGAAGGTCCAGGCCGTTGGACCTCGAGGAACGATGATCGTCCGCCGAAGAGACCGCCTCCCTATCCTCGACACTTTCGGAGTTATCCGCCATCGAATAAGTTGTATGGAGTGTAAAAAAAATGTATGGACGGGATGGGGATGAGTCGCGATTTGGTAACCCCCGGGGACCCTCTATGACGATCCGCAAATTTCCACTTTCTAGCCCTCACACCTTCCGAGATCCCGTCGCCGACTTTTTACCAGGGAAGTGTACCGAGGTCTTTGAATTAATTTGTCGATAATTTTCCTCGTAGACTACGATCCGCCACAAAGGGGAATCCCCAGGTGACTCCTTCCCGGAAAACTTTATGAATGAATGAGTGGTATTTCAGCTTTATAGTTGTTAACTAGTTTTTGCGTGCGGCCGCGGACTGCAAGCAGCCCGCGGGGGGGGAGCCCCTCGAGTGGTTTTGCTGTGGTTTTGGAGTCGCTCTTGTAAATTGTTTAGGTATGGTTTTTGGTCTTTAGAATTGTTTTGGTAAGGATTTGGATATAAGTATTGTATTTCGTGACGTTTCGGGGGTGGGAGAGAGGGGGGAGGGGAAGGGGGATGGTGTAAATGGATTGTCCTCGTCGAGACCGTTCAAATGATACCCAACACGGGGGGTCTGCCTGCCACGGTTACCGACGGTCTACCGAGTAGACCGCAAATGTCAAATTGTGATATTTGGTCTATTGCAAAAAATCCGTCTCCCCGAGACCTCTCAAATGAGCACCGACACGAGTGGTCCGCGACGCACCGCTCCCGAGATATTTTCGAAAAAGTTCAAAAATGCGAATTTCGAAATTTTGTCGCCACCAAAAAATTCGTTTCGCCGAGACGTCTCCGACGACCCCAAACGCGACCCGGCTGCGGCGCGCCGTTTCCGAGATACGGCCGGGGGGTTCGAGGGGGGGATCTAAATTTTTACTTTTTCGGCGCTCCGGCAGACCCTTAGCGCCGCTCCGGGCCACGAGGTCGGGGTGCGCGAAATCCTCGGAGGGAAGGCCGGGGGGGGAGGGTCGCGCTGCGCGCTCTCCTCCCCCCCGCGGCTCCCCCCTCCTCGTCTTTCGCGCACCCCGACCTCGTGGCCCTCCGCGACGCGTCGACCGCCGTCTCTTAAGGGCGAAAGATCCCTAACATGGTGGGATTTCGTATGGAGGGGGTCCGAAGGGGGGGGAGTGGGGGGTCGCGACGTGGTGACCCCCGATGGTCCTCTATGACATCCCGCAAACCCCGCTCCTCTGCGATTTACAGTTTCCGAGATCCCGTCGCCGAATTTTTACCATGTCGCGATCCTCAACCTTTGATACTGTCCTGGTACTCAGTGAGCCACCCTCTCTCCGATCCGCTACAATGGGGATTCTTCCGGTGACTCCTTCCGGGTGAAAAGGTAGCCGTTCCAAAAAAAACTAAAAATTTGTATGGAGGTGGGATGAAGGGGGGATAATCCGGAAAAGCGGGATAGCCCCGAGGAACCAATTCACGGAGGGATGGAATCCCGCCATAGAGACCGTCGGGATAGATCCTACCGTTTGGCGGATATCCTCATCCCTTTCTGAAAAAGTGGTAATTTTGTATGGAGGGGGGGTGAAGGGGGGCAGGTGGGGGGAGGGTGACGGTCCCGGCCGGTGGAGCTCGGGGAGCGATCCCTATCCTCCGAAGCGATCGCAGGGATAGGTCGCACCGTTTGGGATTTAAGTGGATTGGAAATTTAGAAAAGGTTGTATGGAGTGTAAAAAAAATGTACGGGCGGGATGAGGATGGGCGACAATTTGGTGACCCCCGATGGCCCTCTATGACATTCCGTAAACCCCGCCCCTCTGCGACTCGTAGTTTCCGAGGACCTCTCACCGACTTTATACCAGGTCGGTGTACCGAGGGTTGAGGTAGTCTGAGGAACTCACGAGGTCACCTCCTATAACATGGGATAGAAACGACCACCCCGAGTCGACTGCTTCCTGGGAAAATGGCAGCCGTTCCAGAAAACTAAAAATTTGTATGGAGGTGGGATGAAGGGGGGAGAAACCGGAAAAGCGGGATAGCCCCGAGGAAGCATCTCACGGAGGGATGGAAGCCCGCCATAGAGACCGCCGGGATAGCTCCGACCGTTTAGCGGGTATCACCATCCTTTTGGCCGAAAGTGGTAATTTAGTACGGACGGGGGGTGACGGGGGACAGGTGGGGGGAGGGTGAAGGTCCTGGCCGTTGGACCTCGAGGAGCGATGGTCGTCCGCCGAAGAGACCACCTCCCTATCCTCGACCGTTGTGGAGGTATCCCGCTTTGAAAAATCCAAAAAATTTGTATGGAGTGTAAAAAAAATGTATGAACGGGATGGGGATGAGACTCGATTTGGTAACCCCCGATGACCCTCTATGACATTCCGTAAACGTCATCCTTCTATCCCTCACGGTTTCCGAGGACCTCTCGCCGACATCATACCAGGTCGGTACACCGAGGGTTCGATGCCTTCCTGAAATGCGGAAACTCATCCTCTCTCCAACGAGGTGCAAGAGTCTGGCCCGGGTGGACTCCTTCCGGGCTAAAAGGTAGCTGTTCCAAAAAAAGACCACGTTGTATGGAGGGGGGATGAAGGGGGGGAAAATCCGAAAACCTGGTTGACC
Source organism: Bembecia ichneumoniformis (assembly GCA_910589475.2). Taxonomy (NCBI): domain Eukaryota; kingdom Metazoa; phylum Arthropoda; class Insecta; order Lepidoptera; family Sesiidae; genus Bembecia; species Bembecia ichneumoniformis. The sequence goes on along the minus strand of OU342538.1, from coordinate 6,285,343 downwards.
CCCAGGAAGCTCCTCACGATAGGATGGAAATCCGCCATAGAGACCGCCGGGATGGCTCCGACCGTTTAGCGGATATCCCCATCCCTTTGGCCAAAAGTGGCAATTTCGTATGGAGGGGGGGTGAAGGGGGGCAGGTGGGGGGAGGACGAAGGTCCAGGCCGTTGGACCTCGAGGAAGGATGATCGTCCGCCGAAGAGACCGCCTCCCTATCCTCGACCGTTTTGGAGTTATCCGTCTTCGAAAAATCCAAAAAATTTGTATGGAGTATAAAAAAAATGTATGAACGGGATGGGGATGAGACTCAATTTGGTAACCCCCGATGACCCTCTATGACATTCCGTAAACCCCCCATCCCTAGCTCTCACACCTTCCGAGATCCCGTCGCCGACTTTTTACCAGGGAGGTGTACCGAGGGTCTTGATTTAATCTGTCATTGATTTTGTTTGTACTCTACGATCCGCCACAAAGGGGAATCCCCAGGTGACCGCTTCCCGGAGAACTTGATGAGTGGTATTTCGGCTTTATAGTTGTTAACTAGTTTTTGCGTGCGGCCGCGGACTGCAAGCAGCCCGCGGGGGGGGAGCCCCTCGAGTGGTGTTGCAACGGTATTCCAATTGCTCTTTTAAATTGTTTAGGTATGGTTTTTGGTCTTTATAATTGGTTTGGTAAGGATTTGGATATATGTTTTGTATTTCGTGACGTTTCGGGGGTGGGAGAGAGGGGGGAGGGAAAGGGGGATGGTGTAAATGGAATGTCCTCGTCGAGACCATTCAAATGATACCCAACACGGGGGGTCTGCCTGCCACGGTTACCGACGGTCTACCGAGTAGACCGCAAATGTCAAATTGTGATATTTGGTCTATTGCAAAAAATCCGTCTCCCCGAGACCTCTCAAATGAGTACCAACACGGGTGGTCCGCGGCGCACCGCTCCCGAGATATTTTCGAAAAAGTCCAAAAATGCGAATTTCGAAATTTTGTCACGACCAAAAAATTCGTCTCGCCGAGACGTCTCCGACGACCCCAAACGCGACCCGGCTGCGGCGCGCCGTTTCCGAGATACGGCCGGGGGGTTCGAGGGGGGGATCAAAATTTTTACTTTTTCGGCGCCCCGGCAGACCCTCAGCGCCGCTCCGGGCCCTCCGCGACGCGTCGACCGCCGTCTCTTAAGGGCGAAAGATCCCTAACATAGTGGGATTTCGTATGGAGGGGGTCCGAAGGGTGGGGGGGAGTGGGGGGGTCGCGACGTGGTGACCCCCGATGGTCCTCTACGACATCCCGCAAACCCCGCTCCTCTGCGATTTACAGTTTCCGAGATCCCGTCGCCGAATTTTTACCAGGTCGCGATCCTCAACCTTTGGTACTGTCCTGGTACTCAGTGAGCCACCCCCTCTCCGATCCGCTACAATGGGGATTCTTCCGGTGACTCCTTCCGGGTGAAAAGGTAGCCGTTCCAAAAAAACTAAAAATTTGTATGGAGGTGGGATGAAGGGGGGATAATCCGGAAAAGCGGGATAGCCCCGAGGAACCATTTCACGGAGAGATGGAATCCCGCCATAGAGACCGTCGGGATACCTCCTACCGTTTGGCTGATATCCCCATCCCTTTCTGAAAAAGTGGTAATTTTGTATGGAGGGGGGGTGAAGGGGGGCAGGTGGGGGGAGGGTGACGGTCCCGGCCGGTGGAGCTCGGGGAGCGATCCCTATCCTCCGAAGCGATCGCAGGGATAGGTAGCACCGTTTGGGATTTAAGTGGATTGGAAATTTCGAAAAGGTTGTATGGAGTGTAAAAAAAATGTACGGGCGGGATAAGGATGGGCGACAATTTGGTGACCCCCGATGGCCCTCTATGACATTCCGTAAACCGCGCCCCTCTGCGACTCGTAGTTTCCGAGGACCTCCCACCGACTTTATACCAGGTCGGTGTACCGAGGGTTCAGGTCGTCTCAGGAACTCACGACGTCACCCCCTATAACGTGGGATAGAAGCGACCACCCCGAGTCGACTGCTTCCTGGGATAAAGGCAGCCGTTCCAGAAAACTAAAAATTTGTATGGAGGTGGGATGAAGGGGTGAGAAACCGGATAAGCGGGATAGCTCCGAGGAAACATCCCACGGAGAGATGGAAGCCCGCCATAGAGACCGCCGGGATAGCTCCGACCGTTTAGCTGGTATCCCCATCCCTTTGGCCAAAAGTGGTAGTTTTGTATGGAGGGGGGGTGAAGGTGGACTGGTGGGGGGAGGACGAAGGTCCAGGCCGTTGGACCTCGAGGAGCGATGATCGTCCGCCGAAGAAACCGCCTCCCTATCCTCGACCGTTGTGGAGGTATCCCGCTTTGAAAAATCCAAAAAATTTGTATGGAGTGTAAAAAAAATGTATGAACGGGATGGGGATGAGACTAAATTTGGTAACCCCCGATGACCCCCTATGACATTCCGTAAACCTCATCCTTCTATCCCTCACGGTTTCCGAGGACCTCTCATCGACTTTTTACCAGGTCGGTACACCGAGGGTTCGATGCCTTCCTGAAATGCGGAAACTCATCCTCTCTCCAACGAGTTGCAAGAGTCTGGCCCGGGTGGACTCCTTCCGGGCTAAAAGGTAGCTGTTCCAAAAAAAGACCCCGTTGTATGGAGGGGGGATGAAGGGGGGGGAAATCCGAAAACCTGGTTGACCCCCAGGAAGCACCTCACGGTAGGATGGAAACCCGCCATAGAGACCTCCGGGATAGCTCCGACCGTTTAGCGGGTATCCCCATCCCTTTGGCCAAAAGCGGCAATTTCGTATGGAGGGGGGGTGAAGGGGGGCAGGTGGGGGGAGGATGAAGGTCCAGGCCGTTGGACCTCGAGGAACGATGACCGTCCGCCGAAGAGACCGCCTCCCTATCCTCGACACTTTCGGAGATATCCGCCATCGAAGAAGTTGTATGGAGTGTAAAAAAAATGTATGGACGGGATAGGGATGAGTCGCGATTTGGTAACCCCCGGTGACCCTCTATGACGTTCCGCAAATTTCCACTTTCCAGCTCTTCTACCTTCCGAGATCCCGTCGCCGACTTTTTACCAGGACGGTGTACCGAGGTCTTTGAATTAATTTCTCGACAACTTTATCCGTAGACCACGATCCGCCACAAAGGGGAATCCCCCGGTGACTCCTTCCCGGAGAACTTTGTCATCATATATGTCAGTGAGTGGTATTTCGGCTTTATAGTTGTTAACTAGTTTTTGCGTGCGGCCGCGGACTGCAAGCAGCCCGCGGGGGGGGGAGCCCCTCGAGTGGTTCTGCTGTGGTTTTGTGTTTGCTCTTGTAAATTGTCTTGGTTTGGTTTGGGTGTTGGTCTTTTGAATTGTTTTGGTAAGGATTTGGATATGTTTTGTATTTCGTGACGTTTCGGGGTAGTGGAGGGGAGAGGGGGAAGGGGGGATGGTGTCCAATGGATTATCCTCGTCGAGACCGTTCAAATGATACCCAACACGGGGGGTCTGCCTGCCACGGTCACCGACGGTCTACCGAGTAGACCGCAAATGTCAAATTGTGATATTTGGTCTATTGCAAAAAATCCGTCTCCCCGAGACCTCTCAAATGAATACCAACACGGGTGGTCCGCGACGCACCGCTCCCGAGATATTTTCGAAAAAGTCCAAAAATGCGAATTTTGAAATTTCGTCGCGACCAAAAAATTCGTCTCGCCGAGACGTCTCCGACGACCCCAAACGCGACCCGGCTGCGGCGCGCCGTTTCCGAGATACGGCCGGGGGGTTCGAGGGGGGGATCAAAATTTTTACTTTTTCGGCGCCCCGGCAGACCCTTAGCGCCGCTCCGGGCCACGAGGTCGGGGTGCGCGAAATCCTCGGAGGGAGGGCCGGGGGGGAGGGTCGCGCTGCGCGCTCCCCTTTCCCCCCGCGGCTCCCCCCTTCTCGTCTTTCGCGCACCCCGACCTCGTGGCCCTCCGCGACGCGTCGACCGCCGTCTCTTAAGGGCGAAAGATCCCTAATATAGTGGGATTTCGTATGGAGGGGGTCCGAAGGGGAGGGGGGAGTGGGGGGGTCGCGACGTGGTGACCCCCGATGACCATCTATGACATTTCGCAAACCCCGCCCCTCTGCGATTTATAGTTTCCGAGATCCCGTCGCCGAATTTTTACCAGGTCGCGATCCTCAACCTTTGATACTGTTCTGGTACTCAGTGAGCCACCCCATCTCTGATCCGCTACAATGGGGATTCCGCCGGCGACTCCTTCCGGGTGAAAAGGTAGCCGTTCCAAAAAAAACTAAAAATTTGTATGGAGGCGGGATGAAGGGGGGAGAAACCGGAAAAGCGGGATAGCCCCGAGGAACCATCCCACGGAGGGATGGAAGCCCGCCATAGAGACCGCCGGGATACCTCCTACCGTTTGGCGGATATCCCCATCCCTTTGGCCAAAAGTGGCAATTTCGTATGGAGGGGGGGTGAAGGGGGCAGGTGGGGGGAGAGCGATGGTCCCGGTCGGTGGGGCTCGGGGAGCGATCGCTATCCTCCAAAGCGATCGCCGGGATAGGACGCACCGTTTGGGAGCTAAGTGGATTGGAAATTTCGAAAATGTTGTATGGAGTGTAAAAATAATGTACGGGCGGGATGAGGATGGGTGACAATTTGGTGACCCCCGATGGCCCTCTATGACATTCCGTAAACCACGCCCCTCTGCGACTCGTAGTTTCCGAGGACCTCTCACCGACTTTATACCAGGTCGGTGTATCGAGGGTTCAGGTCGTCTGAGGAACTCGAGACGTCATCCCCTATAACGTGGGATAGAAGCGACCACCCCGAGTCGACTGCTTCCCGGTAAAATGGCAGCCGTTCCAAAAAAATAAAAATTTGTATGGAGGTGGGATGAAGGGGGGAGAAACCGGAAAAGCGGGATAGCCCCGAGGAAGCATCCCACGGAGGGATGGAAGCCCGCCATAGAGACCGCCGGGATAGCTCCGACCGTTTGGCGGGTATCCCCATCCCTTCGGCCGAAAGCGGTAATTTAGTACGGAGGGGGGGTGAAGGGGGACAGGTGGGGGGAGGGTGAAGGTCCAGGCCGTTGGACCTCGAGGAGCGATGGTCGTCCGCCGAAGAGACCGCCTCCCTATCCTCATCACTTTTGGAGATATCCCGCTTAGAAAAATCCAAAAAATTTGTATGGAGTGTAAAAAAAATGTATGGACGGGATGGGGATGAGACTCGATTTGGTAACCCCCTATGACCCTCTATGACATTCCGTAAACGTCATCCTTCTATCTCTCACGGTTTCCGAGGACCTCTCACCGACTTCATACCAGGTCGGTACACCGAGGGTTCGATACCTTCCTGAAACGCAGAAACTCATCCTCTCTCCAACGAGGTGCAAGAGTCTGGCCCGGGTGGACTCCTTCCGGGCGAAAAGGTGGCTGTTCCAAAAAAAGACCACGTTGTATGGAGGGGGGATGAAGGGGGGGGAAATCCGAAAACCTGGTTGATCCCCAGGAAGCACCTCACGGTAGGATGGAAACCCGCCATAGAGACCGCCGGGATGGCTCCGACCGTTTAGCGGGTATCCCTATCCCTTTGGCCAAAAGTGGCAATTTCGTATGGAGGGGGGGTGAAGGGGGGCAGGTGGGGGGAAGACGAAGGTCCAGGCCGTTGGACCTCGAGGAAGGATGATCGTCCGCCGAAGAGACCGCCTCCCTATCCTCGACCGTTTTGGAGTTATCCCGCTTTGAAAAATCCCAAAAAAGTTGTATGGAGTGTAAAAAAAATGTATGAACGGGATGGGGATGAGACTAAATTTGGTAACCCCCGATGACCCTCTATAATATTCCGTAAACCCCCCATCCCTAGCTCTCACACCTTCCGAGATCCCGTCGCCGACTTTTTACCAGGGAGGTGTACCGAGGGTCCTGATTTAATCTGTCATTGATTTTGTTTGTACTCTACGATCCGCCATAAAGGGGAATCCCCAGGTGACCGCTTCCCGGAGAACTTGATGAGTGGTATTTCGGCTTTATAGTTGTTAACTAGTTTTTGCGTGCGGCCGCGGACTGCAAGCAGCCCGCGGGGGGGGAGCCTCTCGAGTGGTGTTGCAACTGTATTGCTCTTTTAAATTGTTTAGGTATGGTTTTTGGTCTTTAGAATTGTTTTGGTAAGGATTTGGATATAAGTATTGTATTTCGTGACGTTTCGGGGGTGGGAGAGAGGGGGGAGGGGAAGGGGGATGGTGTAAATGGATTGTCCTCGTCGAGACCGTTCAAATGATACCCAACACGGGGGGTCTGCCTGCCACGGTTACCGACGGTCTACCGAGTAGACCGCAAATATCAAATTGTGATATTTGGTCTATTGCAAAAAATCCGTCTCCCCGAGACCTCTCAAATGAGCACCGACACGAGTGGTCCGCGACGCACCGCTCCCGAGATATTTTCGAAAAAGTTCAAAAATGCGAATTTCGAAATTTTGTCGCCACCAAAAAATTCGTCTCACCGAGACGTCTCCGACGACCCCAAACGCGACCCGGCTGCGGCGCGCCGTTTCCGAGATACGGCCGGGGGGTTCGAGGGGGGGATCAAAATTTTTACTTTTTCGGCGCCCCGGCAGACCCTCAGCGCCGCTCCGGGCCACGAGGTCGGGGTGCGCGAAATCCTCGGAGGGAAGGCCGGGGGGGGAGGGTCGCGCTGCGCGCTCTCCTCCCCCCCGCGGCTCCCCCCTCCTCGTCTTTCGCGCACCCCGACCTCGTGGCCCTCCGCGACGCGTCGACCGCCGTCTCTTAAGGGCGAAAGATCCCTAACATGGTGGGATTTCGTATGGAGGGGGTCCGAAGGGGGGGGAGTGGGGGGTCGCGACGTGGTGACCCCCGATGGTCCTCTATGACATCCCGCAAACCCCGCTCCTCTGCGATTTACAGTTTCCGAGATCCCGTCGCCGAATTTTTACCATGTCGCGATCCTCAACCTTTGATACTGTCCTGGTACTCAGTGAGCCACCCTCTCTCCGATCCGCTACAATGGGGATTCTTCCGGTGACTCCTTCCGGGTGAAAAGGTAGCCGTTCCAAAAAAAACAAAAAATTTGTATGGAGGTGGGATGAAGGGGGGATAATCCGGAAAAGCGGGATAGCCCCGAGGAACCAATTCACGGAGGGATGGAATCCCGCCATAGAGACCGTCGGGATAGATCCTACCGTTTGGCGGATATCCTCATCCCTTTCTGAAAAAGTGGTAATTTTGTATGGAGGGGGGGGTGAAGGGGGGCAGGTGGGGGGAGGGTGACGGTCCCGGCCGGTGGAGCTCGGGGAGCGATCCCTATCCTCCGAAGCGATCGCAGGGATAGGTCGCACCGTTTGGGATTTAAGTGGATTGGAAATTTCGAAAAGGTTGTATGGAGTGTAAAAAAAATGTACGGGCGGGATGAGGATGGGCGACAATTTGGTGACCCCCGATGGCCCTCTATGACATTCCGTAAACCCCGCCCCTCTGCGACTCGTAGTTTCCGAGGACCTCTCACCGACTTTATACCAGGTCGGTGTACCGAGGGTTGAGGTAGTCTGAGGAACTCACGAGGTCACCTCCTATAACATGGGATAGAAACGACCACCCCGAGTCGACTGCTTCCTGGGAAAATGGCAGCCGTTCCAGAAAACTAAAAATTTGTATGGAGGTGGGATGAAGGGGGGAGAAACCGGAAAAGCGGGATAGCCCCGAGGAAGCATCTCACGGAGGGATGGAAGCCCGCCATAGAGACCGCCGGGATAGCTCCGACCGTTTAGCGGGTATCACCATCCTTTTGGCCGAAAGTGGTAATTTAGTACGGAGGGGGGGTGAAGGGGGACAGGTGGGGGGAGGGTGAAGGTCCTGGCCGTTGGACCTCGAGGAGCGATGGTCGTCCGCCGAAGAGACCACCTCCCTATCCTCGACCGTTGTGGAGGTATCCCGCTTTGAAAAATCCAAAAAAAATGTATGGAGTGTAAAAAAAATGTATGAACGGGATGGGGATGAGACTCGATTTGGTAACCCCCGATGACCCTCTATGACATTCCGTAAACGTCATCCTTCTATCCCTCACGGTTTCCGAGGACCTCTCGCCGACATCATACCAGGTCGGTACACCGAGGGTTCGATGCCTTCCTGAAATGCGGAAACTCATCCTCTCTCCAACGAGGTGCAAGAGTCTGGCCCGGGTGGACTCCTTCCGGGCTAAAAGGTAGCTGTTCCAAAAAAAGACCACGTTGTATGGAGGGGGGATGAAGGGGGGGAAAATCCGAAAACCTGGTTGACCCCCAGGAAGCTCCTCACGATAGGATGGAAATCCGCCATAGAGACCGCCGGGATGGCTCCGACCGTTTAGCGGATATCCCCATCCCTTTGGCCAAAAGTGGCAATTTCGTATGGAGGGGGGGTGAAGGGGGGCAGGTGGGGGGAGGACGAAGGTCCAGGCCGTTGGACCTCGAGGAAGGATGATCGTCCGCCGAAGAGACCGCCTCCCTATCCTCGACCGTTTTGGAGTTATCCGTCTTCGAAAAATCCAAAAAATTTGTATGGAGTATAAAAAAAATGTATGAACGGGATGGGGATGAGACTCAATTTGGTAACCCCCGATGACCCTCTATGACATTCCGTAAACCCCCCATCCCTAGCTCTCACACCTTCCGAGATCCCGTCGCCGACTTTTTACCAGGGAGGTGTACCGAGGGTCTTGATTTAATCTGTCATTGATTTTGTTTGTACTCTACGATCCGCCACAAAGGGGAATCCCCAGGTGACCGCTTCCCGGAGAACTTGATGAGTGGTATTTCGGCTTTATAGTTGTTAACTAGTTTTTGCGTGCGGCCGCGGACTGCAAGCAGCCCGCGGGGGGGGAGCCTCTCGAGTGGTGTTGCAACTGTATTGCTCTTTTAAATTGTTTTGGTGTGGTATTGGGTCTTTTAATTGGTTTGGTAAGGATTTGGATATATGTTTTGTATTTCGTGACGTTTGGGGTGTGTGCGGGGGGAGAGGGTGAAGGGGGATGGTGTAAATGGATTGATCTCGTCGCGACCGTTCAAATGATACCCAACACGGGGGGTCTGCCTGCCACGGTTACCGACGGTCTACCGAGTAGACCGCAAATGTCAAATTGTGATATTTGGTCTATTGCAAAAAATCCGTCTCCCCGAGACCTCTCAAATGAGTACCAACACGGGTGGTCCGCGACGCACCGCTCCCGAGATATTTTCGAAAAAGTTCAAAAATGCGAATTTCGAAATTTTGTCGCGACCAAAAAATTCGTCTCGCCGAGACGTCTCCGACGACCCCAAACGCGACCCGGCTGCGGCGCGCCGTTTCCGAGATACGGCCGGGGGGTTCGAGGGGGGGATCAAAATTTTTACTTTTTCGGCGCCCCGGCAGACCCTTAGCGCCGCTCTGGGCCACGAGGTCGGGGTGCGCGAAATCCTCGGAGGGAGGGCCGGGGGGGAGGGTCGCGCTGCGCGCTCCCCTTTCCCCCCGCGGCTCCCCCCTCCTCGTCTTTCGCGCACCCCGACCTCGTGGCCCTCCGCGACGCGTCGACCGCCGTCTCTTAAGGGCGAAAGATCCCTAACATAGTGGGATTTCGTATGGAGGGAATCCGGAGGGGGTGGGTGGGGTGGGGTGGGGGGGGGGTCGCGACGTGGTGACCCCCGATGGCCCTCTATGACATCCCGCAAACCCCGCTCCTCTGCGATTTACAGTTTCCGAGATCCCGTCGCCGAATTTTCACCAGGTCGCGATCCTCAACCTTTGGTACTGTTCTGGTACTCAGTGAGCCACCCCCTCTCCGATCCGCTACAATGGGGATTCCTCCGGCGACTCCTTCCGGGTGAAAAGGTAGCCGTTCCAAAAAAAAACTAAAAATTTGTATGGAGGTGGGATGAAGGGGGGAGAAACCGGAAAAGCGGGATAGCCCCGAGGAACCATTTCACGGAGGGACGGAATCCCGCCATAGAGACCGTCGGGATACCTCCTACCGTTTGGCGGATATCCCCATCCCTTTGTGAAAAAGTGCTAATTTTGTATGGAGGGGGGATGAAGGGATGAGGATAGTGGGAGGATAAGGGTCCCTGCCGATGGGGCTCGGGGAGCGATCGCTATCCTCCGAAACGATCGCCGGGATAGGTCGCACCGTTTGGGAGTTAAGTGGATTGGAAATTTCGAAAAAGTTGTATGGAGTGTAAAAATTATGTACGGGCGGGATGAGGATGGGCGACAATTTGGTGACCCCCGATGGCCCTCTATGACATTCCGTAAACCACGCCCCTCTGCGACTCGTAGTTTCCGAGGACCTCTCACCGACTTTATACCAGGTCGGTGTACCGAGGGTTGAGGTAGTCTGAGGAACTCACGAGGTCACCCCCTATAACGTGGGATAGAAACGACCACCCCGAGTCGACTGCTTCCTGGGAAAATGGCAGCCGTTCCAAAAAAATAAAAATTTGTATGGAGGTGGGATGAAGGGGGGAGAAATCGGAAAAGCGGGATAGCCCCGATAAACCATCCTAAGGAGGGATGGAAACCCGCCATAGAGTTCGCCGGGATAGCTCCGACCGTTTAGCGGGTATCCCCATCCCTTTGGCCGAAAGCGGTAATTTAGTATGGAGGGGGGGTGAAGGGGGACAGGTGGGGGGAGGGTGAAGGTCCAGGCCGTTGGACCTCGAGGAACTATGACGGTCCGCCGAAGAGACCGCCTCTCTATCCTCACCACTTTTGGAGATATCCCGCTTTGAAAAATCCAAAAAATTTGTATGGAGTATAAAAAAAATGTATGGACGGGATGGGGATGAGACTCGATTTGGTAACCCCCGATGAGCCTCTATGACATTCCGTAAACGTCATCCTTCTATCCCTCACGGTTTCCGAGGACCTCTCGCCGACTTCATACCAGGTCGGTACACCGAGGGTTCGATGCCTTCCTGAAATGCGGAAACTCATCCTCTCTCCAACGAGGTGCAAGAGTCTGGCCCGGGTGGACTCCTTCCGGGCGAAAAGGTGGCTGTTCCAAAAAAATACCACGTTGTATGGAGGGGGGATGAAGGGGGGGGGAAATCCGAAAACCTGGTTGATCCCCAGGAAGCACCTCACGGTAGGATGGAAACCCGCCATAGAGACCGCCGGGATGGCTCCGACCGTTTAGCGGGTATCCCCATCCCTTTCGCCAAGAGTGGTAATTTCGTATGGAGGGGGGGTGAAGGGGGGCAGGTGGGGAGAGGAAGAAGGTCCAGGCCGTTGGACCTCGAGGAACGATGACCGTCCGCCGAAGAGACCGCCTCCCTATCCTCGACACTTTCGGAGATATCCGTCTTCGAAAAATCCAAAAAATTCGTATGGAGTATAAAAAAAATGAATGGACGGGATGGGGATGAGACGCGATTTGGTAACCCCCGATGACCCTCTATGACGTTTCGCAAATTTCCACTTTCTAGCTCTCGCACCTTCCGAGATCCCGTCGCCGACTTTTTACCAGGGAGGTGTACCGGGGTCTTCGAATTAATTTCTCGACAACTTTATCCGTAGACCACGATCCGCCACAAAGGGGAATCCCCAGGTGACTGCTTCCCGGAGAACTTTATGCATGAGTATGTCAGTGGTATTTCAGCTTTATATTTGTTAACTAGATTGTGCTCGTTGCCGCGGGCTGCAAGCAGCCCGCGGGGGGATAGCCCCTCGACCGGTTCTGGAGTGGTTGTAGGTATTTGCTCTTTTAAATTGTTTAGGTTTGGGTGTTGGTCTTTCAAATTGTTTTGGTAAGGATTTGGATATGGTTTGTATTTCGTTCGGGGGTGGGGGGAGGGGGGGGGGGGGAGGAATGGTGTCAATGGATTGTCCTCGTTGAAACCTTTCAAATGATACCAAACACGGGGTCTACCTACTATGGATACCGACGGTCTACTGAGTAGACCACAAATGTCAAATTTTGATATTTGGTCTATTGCAAAAAAATCCGTCTCCCCGAAACCTCTTAAATGAGTACAAACACGGTGGGTCTAATAAGTATGTAAGAATAGAGACTGAATTTTTTAATCAAAATACTAAATTTAATGTATATGCTTATTATTATATTATTATTATATTATTCACATTATTATATTTTGTATTTTTATTTTGAGGAAATGTTTTTTGATATTAAAATTTCTATTTGATTAATTGTTATAGCAAGAATAATACTTATGTTGTTGGTATGTTTTTTTATAACTATAAATTGATACTTAAATTTTATGAATTTACATGATACTTACTAAAACTGTAACAAAATAGTTCTTTTAAATCTAATATACTTTAAACAGCTTTAAATGATTAAAAAATAGTCAGCATAATTTAATCATTCTCATTTCATTTTTATCTTTTACGTTACAATTTTTTATTCCTTAATAACTTCAGATTGATATTATTTTTTAAAGTATAGATCTTGATGGTAAATAAATATCTTCTTAAATAAGTATCTACCCGGGTGGTCTGCGACGCACCGCTTCTGACACAATTTCGAAAAATCCCAAAAATGCAAATTTCAAAATTTCGTCTCCACTAAAAAATTCGTCTTCCCGAGACCTGTTAAATGAGTATCAACACCGGGGATCTGCGACACAACGCTACCGAGATATTTTCGAAAAACTCCAAAAATGCTAATTTCAAAATTTTGCCTACACGGAAAAATTCCTCACCCCGAGACCTCTTAAATGAGTACCAACATGGGTGGTCTACGATGCACCACTCCCGAGATATTGTCGAAAAAGTCCAAAAATGCGAATTTCGAAATTTCGTCTTCACCGAAAAATTCCTCTCCCCGAGACCTCTCAAATGAGTACCAACACGGTGGGTCTGCGACGCGCCGTTGCCGAAATATCATCGAAAGAAAAATTGCCTATGTCAAAAAATTCTACTCACCGAGACCTCTCAAATGAGTACCAACACGGGGGGTCTGCGATGCGCCGTTGCCGAAATATCATCGAAAGAAAAATTGCCTATGTCAAAAAATTCTACTCCCCGAGACCTCTCAAATGAGTACCAACACGGGGGGTCTGCGATGCGCCGTTGCTGAAATATCATCGAAACAAAAATTGCCTATGCCAAAAAATTCCTCTCCCCGAGACGTCTCCGACGACCCCAAACACGCCCCTAATGCGTCGCGTCGTTTCCGAGTTACGACCGGGGGGGTTCGAGGGGGGTTCAAAATTTTCACTTTTCCTTCGCTAGGGCAAACCCCGTGCCGCCGCTCCGGACCACTCGGCCGGCGTGCGCGAAATACGCGGAGGGGGGCCGGGGGGGAGGGTCGCGCTGCGCGCTCCCCTACCCCCCGGCTTCCCCCTCCTCGTCTTTCGCGCGCGCCGTCCTCGTAGTCCTCCGCGACGGATCGACCGCCGTCTCTTCGTCGACGAAAGAATCTCTTTGATGTGTGTTTTTTGTATGAAGAGGGACCCGAAGGGGGGGGGGGGGGGGGGGGGAAGACCGATGGTAAATGGATTGTCCTCGTCGAGACCTTTCCAATGATACCCAACACGGGGGGTCTGCCCGCCACGGTCACCGACGGTCTACCGAGTAGACCGCAAATGTCAAATTTGGAAATTTGGTCTATTGCAAAAAATCCGTCTCCCCGAGACCTACCAAATGAGTACCAACACGGGGGGTCTGCGACGCACCGATCCCGAGATATTTTCGAAAAAGTCCAAAAATGCGAATTTCGAAATTTCGTCGCGACCAAAAAATTCGTCTCCCCGAGACGTCTCCTACGACCCCAAACACGACCCGGCCGCGTCGCGCCGTTTCCGAGTTACGGCAGGGGGGTTCGAGGGGGGTGTCAAAATTTTTACTTTTCCAGACCCCATGCCGCCGCTGCGGGCCGCTCGGCCGGCGCGCGCTCAATCCTCGGAGGGGGGGCCGGGGGGGAGGGTCGCGCTGCGCGCTCCCTGCCCCCCCGCCACCCCCCTCCTCGTCTTTCGCGCTCGCCGACCTCGTCGCCCTCCGCGACGGATCGACCGCCGTCTCTTCGTCGACGAAAGAACCTCTTTGATGTGTGATTTCGTACGGAGGGGGAGGTGGAGGGGAGGGCCGGTGCGCCAAATCCGAATTCCGTCGGAGCCGTCGGAATCCATTCGCCGCGCCCGTTCGAACGAGCCCAAACACGGGGTGTTTCGGTCGAACCGCCTGCGGGTCCCGATTGCGGGGGGGCGGAGGGGACGGGGGGTCCGGAGGGCGGTGACGAAGGGTAAAAAATTCAAAAGGGACGTAATTCCGCAACCCTCCGATGACGTTTGCCGCCGCTCCGGCCCTCGACGCCGGGGTCGCGAACTTCCTCGGAGGGGGGGCCGGGTGGGAGGGTCGCGCTGCGCGCTCCCCTTCCCCCCCGCCTCCCCCCTCCTCGTCGTTCGCCCCCCCGGCGTCGAGACCCTGCGCGGCGGGTCGACCGCCCTCCTCTAGCGGCCAAAGATCCCTAACAGAGTGAGATTTTGTATGGAGGGGGTCCGAAGGGGGGGAGGTGGGGGGAGGGCGAGGGTCCCGGACGACGGATATCCGGGAGCCAATGTTATCCCCCAAAGTGACCGCCGCCGTGACTCTCACCGTTTCGGAGCTGCGGGGATTCGAAGATCCGGACGGTTGTATGGAGCGTAAAAAAATCGTATGGGGGGGAGAGGGGGGGGTCGCGGTGTGGAGACCCCCGATGACCCTCTATGACATTCCGCAGACCGGGTCCCTCTCGGGTTCATAGTTTCCGAGATCCATACCCCGACTTTTTACCAGGTCGGTATACCGAGGATTCGGGATTTTTCTGCTACTCGATAAACCACCCCCTCTCCGATCCGCCACAAGGGGGAATCCCCCGGCGACTCCTTCTAGGAGAACAACCATGTCAGTGATAAGTGGTATTTCAGCTTTATAGTATATTAACTAGTAGGTTGCTCGATGCTGCGGGCTGCAAGCAGCCCGCAGAGGGTTTTCGCAACCAGGGTAGGTTGCTCGATGCCGCGGGCTGCAAGCAGCCCGCGGAAGTTGTAGGTTGCTCGATGCTGCGGGCTGCAAGCAGCCCGCAGAGGGTTATCGCAACTAAGTCGAGGGTGTGTGAAGTGGTAGGTTGCTCGATGCCGAGGGCTGCAAGCAGCCCGCGGAGGGTTATCGCAACTAAGTCGAGGGTGTGTGAAGTGGTAGGTTGCTCGATGCCGAGGGCTGCAAGCAGCCCGCGGAGGGTTATCGCAACTAAGTCGAGGGTGTGTGAAGTGGTAGGTTGCTCGATGCCGAGGGCTGCAAGCAGCCCGCGGAGGGTTATCGCAACTAAGTCGAGGGTGTGTGAAGTGGTAGGTTGCTCGATGCCGAGGGCTGCAAGCAGCCCGCGGAGGGTTATCGCAACTAAGTCGAGGGTGTGTGAAGTGGTAGGTTGCTCGATGCCGAGGGCTGCAAGCAGCCCGCGGAGGGTTATCGCAACTAAGTCGAGGGTGTGTGAAGTGGTAGGTTGCTCGATGCCGAGGGCTGCAAGCAGCCCGCGGAGGGTTATCGCAACTAAGTCGAGGAAGTGTGTGAAGTGGTAGGTTGCTCGATGCCGAGGGCTGCAAGCAGCCCGCGGAAGGTTATCGCAACTAAGTCGAGGGTGTGTGAAGTGGTAGGTTGCTCGATGCCGAGGGCTGCAAGCAGCCCGCGGAGGGTTATCGCAACTAAGTCGAGGGTGTGTGAAGTGGTAGGTTGCTCGATGCCGAGGGCTGCAAGCAGCCCGCGGAGGGTTATCGCAACTAAGTCGAGGAAGTGTGTGAAGTGGTAGGTTGCTCGATGCCGAGGGCTGCAAGCAGCCCGCGGAAGGTTATCGCAACTAAGTCGAGGGTGTGTGAAGTGGTAGGTTGCTCGATGCCGAGGGCTGCAAGCAGCCCGCGGAGGGTTATCGCAACTAAGTCGAGGGTGTGTGAAGTGGTAGGTTGCTCGATGCCGAGGGCTGCAAGCAGCCCGCGGAGGGTTATCGCAACTAAGTCGAGGGTGTGTGAAGTGGTAGGTTGCTCGATGCCGAGGGCTGCAAGCAGCCCGCGGAGGGTTATCGCAACTAAGTCGAGGAAGTGTGTGAAGTGGTAGGTTGCTCGATGCCGAGGGCTGCAAGCAGCCCGCGGAAGGTTATCGCAACTAAGTCGAGGGTGTGTGAAGTGGTAGGTTGCTCGATGCCGAGGGCTGCAAGCAGCCCGCGGAGGGTTATCGAAACTAAGTCGAGGGTGTGTGAAGTGGTAGGTTGCTCGATGCCGAGGGCTGCAAGCAGCCCGCGGAGGGTTATCGCAACTAAGTCGAGGGTGTGTGAAGTGGTAGGTTGCTCGATGCCGAGGGCTGCAAGCCGGGGTGACGGGTTAAAATTCAAGGGACGCACTTCTGCGGCGCTTCGGGGTTCATTTTTGGTCTTTGTACCTTCGAAATCTTCAGTACCTAGGCATTTCGACAATATTTTCGTCAGTTAATAAGTCTTTCGTCTTATTACGCCGAGTCTTGAGCATAATTAGTCTTTAGTCTTGATTATAAGTCGTAAACAATAGTCTTAATAAATTTTCATAAAATTCTTACAAGTATTATATTATTACGAGTGTGCTCAATTCCCTTCTTACTCCTTGTCTTTCATACTAAGTGTTCTAAGTCTTATCCATTGTATTCTCTATGTCGTTTCGCGTTCAGTGTCCACAGCTGATGATGCAATAAAATAAAATATAATATGTAATATTTTGAAAATTTAAAAATTCCTCACAATTTATTTTATTCACTACAATAATAACTAAATAAACAGAAATAAATTAACATCATCATTGTGTGGCAGTAGTAATCCTCCTCATATCTAAACTTTTAATTAGTTCATGATTACAATTTATATCTACATTAATTTCTTCATTGGATAAGTACCACTAAGTACCTACTTAATGATATTTGTGCCTATTTTTATTAACTTTTGTACAATGTTAAGTGAGAATGGGTAACTGGATATGGTTATTTATGATAATACTTAATACCTATATTGTTCAGAGACACCGATGTTAAAACTCAAGTTTTCTGTTTCTGAGCTACAACTATGTAGGTATTACTTTGATCATTGGAAAGATTGTCTGTAATGCGTATATCTTACATTGTCCAAAAGTATGAGATTTTATAGTTAAGGGAAACAAAGATTGTAGGTACTCTGGAGCTTTGATTCAATTTCAAATATTGTTTCATTGAAATTACATAGGACTGAGATCCAGCCATACCTCTATATGTGAATTTAACCAGGCAATTAAAATTTAATTCATTAATACACTACCTACCTAATTTGTTAATTGTATTAGGGTACATGTAGCATGAGTATAATAGTAGTAAGTATTTTCCAATGATCTAAGCATGACATTTATTTAAATAGTTATAATTTTTCTGGTTAGGTGAGAGAGGCGATATGTAATTATCCCTTAGTCACTTATCTTTATTCTTAACTGTATTCCACTACTTTAAAATGGTTTCCATAAAAAACAGTGTTAAAATTTATTCTGTGAATTAACAGAAAGTATGGCATTTTGTATAGCTAGGTATAGGTAGGCTGAAGTTGGCCAATATTCGAATAAATTCAGATAAGCCAATTATTTCCAATGCATTTCAGTACCTATATGAACTGTACCAAAAACAAAAATTTATGGTTTATATTGATCTGCAGGATATTTATATACTATATTAAATTTAGGCAGTGAATTGAAATATGGCATAATATCATACACATCACAATATTAAAGCCAATTAAATATAATAAACCAATTATAAGAGTATTCCTATTACAACAACATAATAATATATGTTTTTGTATGGGGCGAGTATCGTAATGCACATTTTGTAATAAGTATACAGTCTTTTTGCCAACATCAGTATTCTGGCTCGCTCCACTCACACTTATTTCATATACATTCCAGAACCTAACCAATTTCTTTTCATCACAAATAAGTCTTGTAAAAACACATTTTGTAAATGAATACAATATCTTTGCAATTGTTGCTTATTCCATTGGCAAAAAAAAATTATTGTAAAAAAAAAGTGCCGCCCTTTACTATACCCCAACCTCAAATTCGATTGAAAATGCAAATAACTATGTCTGATATTATTTATCTTTTTGGATAAGTTTCCTTATGGATCCTTTTCAATTCATTGTGGTTTTTAAACAATTTGAACCCCAAATTATGATGAAAAGTTACAGAGACTGATATTTCAGAATATTTGACATTGCTATGACTACATTACCTTTCTTTACAGTTATTTATATTCCACAGTACGTTAGTACATAATAGCTCACTGATTCCACATACCTTATGAATTATGATTAAATAAACAAATAAAAAATCACTATAGTCACTGAACATGTATTTTTTAAATATTCACTTGCATCCTTATTATAAGTTCACAACTACTTTCTTGCAATATTTCTCTTCATACTTCTCAGCTGGAAAATGTACTTTTCTGTAAAATGATGTTCGCAAACCTGCAATAATTGATAACAAACAGAGATGTTATACGATAAAAAGAGGTTATGTTATTTTAAAAGTTAATAAAAAATATATCTTACGTTCGCATTAGTGCTTGTTTGGTTGAAAGTTGTCCATTTAATTAATGGCGCGTTTCATCGTTTTTTTTTTAAATACATATTTAGTTATAATTTAAAATACACGATTTTAAACTGTGACAGCATTTTTTCTAACTTTTGAAAAAGAATGACGCTTAATGACGCTTCAAATCCAAATAGTATAAATGTACCGCGGCCAAACTGTGGCGCTAGCGTCTATGCGAACGTTCGGTTCGGTCGGGCTCATGTTGATGACGTAACCCCTTGTGTGACCTAGAGAGCTCTCTTTTTAGTAGTATGAGTAGGTGTTGGTTGGACATTCACGGAGCAAGGATGATCGTCCCTGTCAATATGGACTTCGAGAAGAAATGGTTATCCGCCAAAGACACGATATCACTATTCCCTATGGTTTCAAAAAAGTTGTATGGAGTGTAAAAAAAATGTATGGGCGGGACGGGGATGGGTCGCGATTTGGTAACCCCCGATGACCCTCTATGACATTCCGCAAACGCTGTCCCTCGGCGACTCATCGTTCCCGAGTACTTCCCGTCAACTTTTTACCAGGTAGTCATATCGGAGCTTCGAGAAACTTCTGATCCGCGTGACTTCACCGTCTATCCGATCGGTTGCGAAAGAGCGTCGCAAGTCGACCCCTTCTCGGTGAAAAATTGGCCGTTCCAGAAAACGAAAAATTTGTATGGAGGGGTGCAGAAGGGGGGGCGAAATCAAAAATCTGGTTGACCCCTAGGAAGCACTTCGCGGTGAGATGGAAACCCGCCATAGTGACCGTCGGGATATCTCGCACCGTTTAGCGGACAGTGCCATCCGTTTCGTCAAAAGCGGAAATTTTGTATGGAGGGGGGGTGAATGGGGGGAGATGGGGCAAGAATAGTGGTCCCCTCCGATGGACCTCGGGGAGAAACGGTTATCCGCCAAAGACACGATATCACTATTCCCTATGGTTTTGGAGCTACGGGGATTGGAAATTTCAAAAAAGTTGTATGGAGTGTAAAAAAAATGTATGGGCGGGACGGGGATGGGTCGCGATTTGGTAACCCCCGATGACCCTCTACGACATTCCGTAAACGCTACCCCTCGGCGACTCATCGTTCCCGAGTACCTCCCGTCGACTTTTTACCAGGTCGTCATATCGGGGCTTCGAGAAACTTCTGATCCCCGCGACTTCACCGTCTATCCGATCGGGTGCGAACGAGCGTCGCGAGTCGACCCCTTCTCGGTGAAAAATTGGCCGTTCCAGAAAACGAAAAATTTGTATGGAGGGGTGCAGAAGGGGGGGAGAAATCGAAAATCTGGTTGACCCCCAGGAAGCGGCTCGCGGTGAGATGGAAACCCGCCGTAGTGACCGTCGGGATATCTCGCACCGTTTAGCGGATAGTGCCATCCCTTTCGTCAAAAGCGGCAATTTTGTATGGAGGGGGGGTGAATGGGGGGAGGTAGGGCAAGGGCGACGGTCCCAGCCGATGGACCTTGGGGAGAAACGGTTATCCGCCAAAGACGCGATATCACTATTCCTTATGGTTTTGGAGCTACGGGGATTGGAAATTTCAAAAAAGTTGTATGGAGTGTAAAAAAAATGTATGGGCGGGACGGGGATGGGTCGCGATTCGGTAACCCCCGATGACGCTCTGTGACGTTCCGCATTCCGATCTCTTCTAGCTCTCTTACTTTCCGAGATCCCTTCGCCGACTTTTTACCAGGTCGAGGTGGCGAGGTCTTTGAATTAATTTCTCGACAACTTTATTCGTACTCCGCGACCGGCCAGAGAGGCGAACGCCCCCGCGGCTCCTTCCCGGAAAGAAATGTCACCCAATCAGTGAGTCAGTGAGTGGTATTTCGGCTTTATAGTTTGTTAACTAGTTTTTGCGTGCGGCCGCGGACTGCAAGCAGCCCGCGGGGGGGGGGGCCCTCGAGTGGTTCTGCTATGGTTTTGTGTTTGCTCTTGTAAATTGTTTTGGTTTGGTTTGGGTGTTGGTCTTTTGAATTGTTTTGGTAAGGATTTGGATATGTTTTGTATTTCGTGACGTTTCGGGGGTGGGGGGAGAGGGAGGAGGGAGGGGGATGGTGTCAATGGATTGTCCTCGTCGAGACCGTTCAAATGATACCCAACACGGGGGGTCTGCCTGCCACGGTTACCGACGGTCTACCGAGTAGACCGCAAATGTCAAATTGTGATATTTGGTCTATTGCAAAAAATCCGTCTCCCCGAGACCTCTCAAACGAGTACCAACACGGGTGGTCCGCGACGCACCGCTCCCGAGATATTTTCGAAAAAGTTCAAAAATGCGAATTTCGAAATTTTGTCGCGACCAAAAAATTCGTCTCGCCGAGACGTCTCCGACGACCCCAAACGCGACCCCGCTGCGGCGCGCCGTTTCCGAGATACGGCCGGGGGGTTCGAGGGGGGGATCAAAAGTTTTACTTTTTCGGCGGCCCGGCAGACCCTCAGCGCCGCTCCGGGCCACGAGGTCGGGGTGCGCGAAATCCTCGGAGGGAGGGCCGGGGGGGAGGGTCGCGCTGCGCGCTCCCCTTTCCCCCCGCGGCTCCCCCCTCCTCGTCTTTCGCGCACCCCGACCTCGTGGCCCTCCGCGACGCGTCGACCGCCGTCTCTTAAGTGTGAAAGATCCCTAACAGTGTGTGAATTTATACGGAGGGGGTCCGAAGGGGGGGGGAGTGAGGGGGGTCGCGGCGTGGTGACCCCCGATGGTCCTCTATGACATCCCGCAAACCCCGCTCCTCTGCGATTTACAGTTTCCGAGATCCCGTCGCCGAATTTTCACCAGGTCGCGATCCTCAACCTTTGGTACTGTTCTGGTACTCAGTGAGCCACCCCCTCTCCGGTCCGCTACAATGGGGATTCCTCCGGCGACTCCTTCCGGGTGAAAAGGTAGCCGTTCAAAAAAAAACTAAAAATTTGTATGGAGGTGGGATGAAGGGGGGAGAAACCGGAAGAGCGGGATAGCCCCTAGGAAGCATCTCACGGAGGGATGGAAACCCGCCATAGAGACCGTCCGGATACCTCCTACCGTTTGGCGGATATCCCCATCCCTTTCTCAAAAGGTGGTAATTTTGTATGGAGGGGGGGTGAAGGGGGGCAGGTGGGGGGACGGTATCGGTCCCGGCCGGTGGGGCTCGGGGAGCGATCGCTATCCTCCAAAGCGATCGCCGGGATAGGTCGCACCGTTTGGGATCTACGGGGATTGGAAATTTCAAAAAAGTTGTATGGAGTGTAAAAATTATGTACGGGCGGGATGAGGATGGGTGACAATTTGGTGACCCCCGATGGCCCTCTATGACATTCCGTAAACCACGCCCCTCTGCGACTCGTAGTTTCCGAGGACCTCTCACCGACTTTATACCAGGTCGGTGTACCGAGGGTTGAGGTCGTCTGAGGAACTCGAGACGTCACCCCCTATAACGTGGGATAGAAGCGACCACCCCGAGTCGACTGCTTCCTGGTAAAATGGCAGCCGTTCCAAAAAAATAAAAATTTGTATGGAGGTGGGATGAAGGGGGGAGAAACCGGAAAAGCGGGATAGCCCCGAGGAAGCATCCCACGGAGGGATGGAAACCCGCCATAGAGACCGCCGGGATAGCTCCGACCGTTTAGCCGGTATCCCCATCCCTTCGGCCGAAAGCGGTAAGTTCGTATGGAGGGGGGGCGAAGGGGGACAGGTGGGGGGAGGACGAAGGTCCTGGCCGTTGGACCTCGAGGAGCGATGGTCGTCCGCCGAAGAGACCGCCTCCCTATCCTCGACACGTTTGGAGTTATCCCGCTTTGAAAAATCCAGAAAAGTTGTATGGAGTGTAAAAAAAATGTATGAACGGGATGGGGATGAGACTCAATTTGGTAACCCCCGATGACCCTCTATGACATTCCGTAAACCCCCCTTTCCTAGCTCTAATACCTTCCGAGATCCCGTCGCCGACTTTTTACCAGGTCGGTACACCGAGGGTTCGATGCCTTCCTGAAATGCGGAAACTCATCCTCTCTCCGACGAGGTGCAAGAGTCTGACCCGGGTGGACTCCTTCCGGGCGAAAAGGTGGCTGTTCCAAAAAAAGACCGCGTTGTATGGAGGCGGGATGAAGGGGGAAGAAACCGGAAAACCGGGATAGCCCCGAGGAAGCATCCCACGGAGCGATGGAAACCCGCCATAGAGACCGCCGGGATAGCTCCGACCGTTTAGCGGGTATCCCCATCCCTTTGGCCAAAAGCGGCAATTTCGTATGGAGGGGGGGTGAAGGGGGGCAGGTGGGGGGAGGATGAAGGTCCAGGCCGTTGGACCTCGAGGAACGATGACCGTCCGCCGAAGAGACCGCCTCCCTATCCTCGACACTTTCGGAGTTATCCGCCATAGAATAAGTTGTATGGAGTGTAAAAAAAATGTATGGACGGGATAGGGATGAGTCGCGATTTGGTAACCTCCGGGGACCCTCTATGACGTTTCGCAAATTTCCACTTTCTAGCTCCCGTACCTTCCGAGATCCCGTCGCCAACTTTTTACCAGGGAGGTGTACCGAGGTCTTTGAATTAATTTCTCGACAACTTTATCCGTAGACCACGATCCGCCACAAAGGGGAATCCCCAGGTGACTGCTTCCCCGAAGTTAAGGTCAGTAGATCAGTCAGTCAGTGGTATTTCAGCTTTATAGTTGTTAACTAGTTTTTGCGTGCGGCCGCGGACTGCAAGCAGCCCGCGGGGGGGGAGCCCCTCGAGTGGTTTCGCTGTGGTTTTGGAGTCGCTCTTTAAAATTGTTTAGGTATGGTTTTTGGTCTTTAGAATTGTTTTGGTAAGGATTTGGATATATGTTTTCAATTTCGTGACGTTTCGGGGGTGGGAGAGAGGGGGGAGGGGAAGGGGGATGGTGTAAATGGATTGTCCTCGTCGAGACCGTTCAAATGATACCCAACACGGGGGGTCTGCCTGCCACGGTCACCGACGGTCTACCGAGTAGACCGCAAATGTTAAATTGTGATATTTGGTCTATTGCAAAAAATCCGTCTCCCCGAGACCTCTCAAACGAGTACCAACACGGGTGGTCCGCGACGCACCGCTCCCGAGATATTTTAGAAAAAGTTCAAAAATGCGAATTTCGAAATTTTGTCGCGACCAAAAAATTCATCTCGCCGAGACGTCTCCGACGACCCCAAACGCGACCCGGCTGCGGCGCGCCGTTTCCGAGATACGGCCGGGGGGTTCGAGGGGGGGATCAAAATTTTTACTTTTTCGGCACTCCGGCAGACCCTCAGCGCCGCTCCGGGCCACGAGGTCGGGGTGCGCGAAATCCTCGGAGGGAAGGCCGGGGGGGAGGGTCGCGCTGCGCGCTCCCCTTTCCCCCCGCGGCTCCCCCCTCCTCGTCTTTCGCGCACCCCGACCTCGTGGCCCTCCGCGACGCGTCGACCGCCGTCTCTTAAGGGTGAAAGATCCCTAACATAGTGGGATTTCGTATGGAGGGAGTCCGAAGAGGGTGAGAGTAAAAAAATTTAAGGGGGGAGTGGGGGGGTCGCGACGTGGTGACCCCCGATGGTCTTCTATGACATTCCGCAAACCCCGCCCCTCTCCGACTTTTAGTTTCCGAGATCCCGTCGCCGTATTTTTACCAGGTCGCGATCCTCAACCTTTGATACTGTTCTGGTACTCCGTGAGCCTACCCCTCTCCGATCCGCTACAATGGGGATTCCTCCGGCGACTCCTTCCGGGTGAAAAGGTAGCCGTTCCAGAAAATTTGTATGGAGGTGGGATGAAGGGGGGATAAACCGGAAAAGCGGGATAGCCCTCAGGAAGCATTCCACGGAGAGATGGAAACCCGCCATAGAGACCGTCGGGATACCTCCTACCGTTTGGCGCATATCCCCATCCCTTTCTGAAAAAGTGGTAATTTTGTATGGAGGGGAGGTGAAGTGGGGAAGGTGGGGGGAGGGTGACGGTCCCGGCCGGTGGGGCTCGGGGAGCGATCGCTATCCTCCGAAGCGATCGCCGGGATAGGACGCACCGTTTGGGATCTACGGGGATTGGAAATTTCAAAAAAGTTGTATGGAGTGTAAAAATAATGTACGGGCGGGATGAGGATGGGTGACAATTTGGTGACCCCCGATGGCCCTCTATGACATTCCGTAAACCACGCCCCTCTGCGACTCGTAGTTTCCGAGGACCTCTCACTGACTTTATACCAGGTCGGTGTACCGAGGGTTCAGGTCGTCTGAGGAACTCGTGACGTCACCCCCTATAACGTGGGATAGAAACGACCACCCCGAGTCGACTGCTTCCTGGTAAAACGGCAGCCGTTCCAGAAAACTAAAAATTTGTATGGAGGTGGGATGAAGGGGGGAGAAACCGGAAAATCGGGATAGCCCCGAGGAACCATCCTAAGGAGGGATGGAAGTCCGCCATAGAGACCGCCGGGATAGCTCCGACCGTTTAGCCGGTATCCCCATCCCTTCGGCCGAAAGCGGTAATTTAGTATGGAGGGGGGGGTGAAGGGGGACAGGTGGGGGGAGGGTGAAGGTCCAGGCCGTTGGACCTCGAGGAACGATGGTCGTCCGCCGAAGAGACCGCCTCCCTATCCTCGACCATTTTGGAGATATCCCGCTTTGAAAAATCCAAAAAAGTTGTATGGAGTGTAAAAAAAATGTATGAACGGGATGGGGATGAGACTCGATTTGGTAACCCCCGACGACCCCCTATGACATTCCGTAAACGTCATCCTTCTATCCCTCACGGTTTCCGAGGACCTCTCGCCGACTTCATACCAGGTCGGTACACCGAGGGTTCGATGCCTTCCTGAAATGCGGAAACTCATCCTCTCTCCAACGAGGTGCAAGAGTCTGGCCCGGGTGGACTCCTTCCGGGCTAAAAGGTAGCTGTTCCAAAAAAAGACAACGTTGTATGGAGGGGGGATGAAGGGGGGGGAAATCCGAAAATCTCGTTGACCCCCAGGAAGCATCATACGGTGGGATGGAGACCCGCCATAGAGACCGCCGGGATAGCTCCGACCGTTTAGCTGGTATCCCCATCCCTTTGGCCCAAAGTGGCAATTTCGTATGGAGGGGGGGTGAAGGGGGGCAGGTGGGGGGAGGACGAAGGTCCAGGCCGTTGGACCTCGAGGAACGATGATCGTCCGCCGAAGAGACCGCCTCCCTATCCTCACCACTTTTGGAGATATCCGTCTTCGAAAAATTCAAAAAATTTGTATGGAGTATAAAAAAAATGTATGAACGGGATGGGGATGAGACTCAATTTGGTAACCCCCGATGACCCTCTATGACATTCCGTAAACCCCCCATCCCTAGCTCTCACACCTTCCGAGATCCCGTCGCCGACTTTTTACCAGGGAGGTGTACCGAGGGTCCTGATTTAATCTGTCATTGATTTTGTTTGTACTCTACGATCCGCCACAAAGGGGAATCCCCAGGTGACCGCTTCCCGGAGAACTTGATGAGTGGTATTTCGGCTTTATAGTTGTTAACTAGATTGTGCTCGTTGCCGCGGGCTGCAAGCAGCCCGCGGGGGGATAGCCCCTCGACCGGTTCTGGAGTGGTTGTAGGTATTTGCTCTTTTAAATTGTTTAGGTTTGGGTGTTGGTCTTTCAAATTGTTTTGGTAAGGATTTGGATATGGTTTGTATTTCGTTCGGGGGTGGGGGGAGGGGGGGGGGGGAGGAATGGTGTCAATGGATTGTCCTCGTTGAAACCTTTCAAATGATACCAAACACGGGGTCTACCTACTATGGATACCGACGGTCTACTGAGTAGACCACAAATGTCAAATTTTGATATTTGGTCTATTGCAAAAAAATCCGTCTCCCCGAAACCTCTTAAATGAGTACAAACACGGTGGGTCTAATAAGTATGTAAGAATAGAGACTGAATTTTTTAATCAAAATACTAAATTTAATGTATATGCTTATTATTATATTATTATTATATTATTCACATTATTATATTTTGTATTTTTATTTTGAGGAAATGTTTTTTGATATTAAAATTTCTATTTGATTAATTGTTATAGCAAGAATAATACTTATGTTGTTGGTATGTTTTTTTATAACTATAAATTGATACTTAAATTTTATGAATTTACATGATACTTACTAAAACTGTAACAAAATAGTTCTTTTAAATCTAATATACTTTAAACAGCTTTAAATGATTAAAAAATAGTCAGCATAATTTAATCATTCTCATTTCATTTTTATCTTTTACGTTACAATTTTTTATTCCTTAATAACTTCAGATTGATATTATTTTTTAAAGTATAGATCTTGATGGTAAATAAATATCTTCTTAAATAAGTATCTACCCGGGTGGTCTGCGACGCACCGCTTCTGACACAATTTCGAAAAATCCCAAAAATGCAAATTTCAAAATTTCGTCTCCACTAAAAAATTCGTCTTCCCGAGACCTGTTAAATGAGTATCAACACCGGGGATCTGCGACACAACGCTACCGAGATATTTTCGAAAAACTCCAAAAATGCTAATTTCAAAATTTTGCCTACACGGAAAAATTCCTCACCCCGAGACCTCTTAAATGAGTACCAACATGGGTGGTCTACGATGCACCACTCCCGAGATATTGTCGAAAAAGTCCAAAAATGCGAATTTCGAAATTTCGTCTTCACCGAAAAATTCCTCTCCCCGAGACCTCTCAAATGAGTACCAACACGGTGGGTCTGCGACGCGCCGTTGCCGAAATATCATCGAAAGAAAAATTGCCTATGTCAAAAAATTCTACTCACCGAGACCTCTCAAATGAGTACCAACACGGGGGGTCTGCGATGCGCAGTTGCCGAAATATCATCGAAAGAAAAATTGCCTATGTCAAAAAATTCTACTCCCCGAGACCTCTCAAATGAGTACCAACACGGGGGGTCTGCGATGCGCCGTTGCTGAAATATCATCGAAACAAAAATTGCCTATGCCAAAAAATTCCTCTCCCCGAGACGTCTCCGACGACCCCAAACACGCCCCTAATGCGTCGCGTCGTTTCCGAGTTACGACCGGGGGGGTTCGAGGGGGGTTCAAAATTTTCACTTTTCCTTCGCTAGGGCAAACCCCGTGCCGCCGCTCCGGACCACTCGGCCGGCGTGCGCGAAATACGCGGAGGGGGGCCGGGGGGGAGGGTCGCGCTGCGCGCTCCCCTACCCCCCGGCTTCCCCCTCCTCGTCTTTCGCGCGCGCCGTCCTCGTAGTCCTCCGCGACGGATCGACCGCCGTCTCTTCGTCGACGAAAGAATCTCTTTGATGTGTGTTTTTTGTATGAAGAGGGACCCGAAGGGGGGGGGGGGGGGGGGGAAGAGCGATGGTAAATGGATTGTCCTCGTCGAGACCTTTCCAATGATACCCAACACGGGGGGTCTGCCCGCCACGGTCACCGACGGTCTACCGAGTAGACCGCAAATGTCAAATTTGGAAATTTGGTCTATTGCAAAAAATCCGTCTCCCCGAGACCTACCAAATGAGTACCAACACGGGGGGTCTGCGACGCACCGATCCCGAGATATTTTCGAAAAAGTCCAAAAATGCGAATTTCGAAATTTCGTCGCGACCAAAAAATTCGTCTCCCCGAGACGTCTCCTACGACCCCAAACACGACCCGGCCGCGTCGCGCCGTTTCCGAGTTACGGCAGGGGGGTTCGAGGGGGGTGTCAAAATTTTTACTTTTCCAGACCCCATGCCGCCGCTGCGGGCCGCTCGGCCGGCGCGCGCTCAATCCTCGGAGGGGGGGCCGGGGGGGAGGGTCGCGCTGCGCGCTCCCTGCCCCCCCGCCACCCCCCTCCTCGTCTTTCGCGCTCGCCGACCTCGTCGCCCTCCGCGACGGATCGACCGCCGTCTCTTCGTCGACGAAAGAACCTCTTTGATGTGTGATTTCGTACGGAGGGGGAGGTGGAGGGGAGGGCCGGTGCGCCAAATCCGAATTCCGTCGGAGCCGTCGGAATCCATTCGCCGCGCCCGTTCGAACGAGCCCAAACACGGGGTGTTTCGGTCGAACCGCCTGCGGGTCCCGATTGCGGGGGGGCGGAGGGGACGGGGGGTCCGGAGGGCGGTGACGAAGGGTAAAAAATTCAAAAGGGACGTAATTCCGCAACCCTCCGATGACGTTTGCCGCCGCTCCGGCCCTCGACGCCGGGGTCGCGAACTTCCTCGGAGGGGGGGCCGGGTGGGAGGGTCGCGCTGCGCGCTCCCCTTCCCCCCCGCCTCCCCCCTCCTCGTCGTTCGCCCCCCCGGCGTCGAGACCCTGCGCGGCGGGTCGACCGCCCTCCTCTAGCGGCCAAAGATCCCTAACAGAGTGAGATTTTGTATGGAGGGGGTCCGAAGGGGGGGAGGTGGGGGGAGGGCGAGGGTCCCGGACGACGGATATCCGGGAGCCAATGTTATCCCCCAAAGTGACCGCCGCCGTGACTCTCACCGTTTCGGAGCTGCGGGGATTCGAAGATCCGGACGGTTGTATGGAGCGTAAAAAAATCGTATGGGGGGGAGAGGGGGGGGTCGCGGTGTGGAGACCCCCGATGACCCTCTATGACATTCCGCAGACCGGGTCCCTCTCGGGTTCATAGTTTCCGAGATCCATACCCCGACTTTTTACCAGGTCGGTATACCGAGGATTCGGGATTTTTCTGCTACTCGATAAACCACCCCCTCTCCGATCCGCCACAAGGGGGAATCCCCCGGCGACTCCTTCTAGGAGAACAACCATGTCAGTGATAAGTGGTATTTCAGCTTTATAGTATATTAATTAATAGATAGATTGACGACAAAAAACAATTATTGCAATGAGCATATCGGTTGGATGCAATCAAACATGGTATTATCTATTTTAATATTGCCGGTGGATCACGGCGGATACGTAGCAATTTTTCCATTTGCATCGGAATTTCCAATAGTGCAATTTCTGACATTTTATTGTTTCGGTCATGACGTGATTTTTGGTACTATCTACAGTAAAATGTAATAAATTTTTGCAGTCCGCTGTTTCAATGGTATATTAATTAAAATATGAGCTAATGGAGAAAACAAAGCATTTAAATTTAAAACAAATACATTAAAATTGCACAAATTGTTCAAATGAAAAAATCATTTAAAACAATTTAGAAAGAATTCGTCGATCCGAGCATCCGGTATGTTGAACTTATTATAAATTCACTCAGCCTATTTCTTTATTTGTACTTGGTTGGAATATTTAAACGCACA
The DNA here is from genome assembly GCA_910589475.2 of Bembecia ichneumoniformis. Taxonomy (NCBI): domain Eukaryota; kingdom Metazoa; phylum Arthropoda; class Insecta; order Lepidoptera; family Sesiidae; genus Bembecia; species Bembecia ichneumoniformis. The sequence goes on along the minus strand of OU342538.1, from coordinate 6,255,615 downwards.
GTGATTGTAAACGATATCACCAAGATATCAGCATTTTAACGTGTATTTTGGAAAGATCATGTTTTGGATCAGCTTACGTCAATTTTATAACTTACAAGGGAACACTGAAATTTTTTAGAAATTCGAAAACTAAATAATGTAGAAAGTTGTTTGTATTCTTATAGTTTTTCGAATTAGTCTCCATTCCTTAGTAAGTACCATCGCATGCGATGTGGAACCCTGAAGATGCAATGCTTTTACTGCAACTTCAAGGCTCATAAAGCTAATTCCTCTAAGTCTATCTTTTATTTTTGGAAAAAATAGAAATCACATGGTGTCAAGTCGGGACTATAAGGAGGTTGACTCACTAATTCCACACCTTCCATAGTCAAATATTCGAAGTTCGTCTGGCGGAGTGGGCAGTCGAACATTTTCCAAGACAACTGGTAAACATACCAGTCTGCAGTAACCTCTCTAACGCAATGGTTGCAAAATGTCCCGTCCGCGCGGCCGTCCAAATAATGATGCCCATCATATTTTTCTCTTAATTTCTTCCCTTCTTCACTTTTGTTGGGAAATCCTCGAAAGGAAACACCCATTGTGAAGATTGCCTTTTGGCAATGTCAAATACAGCATTTGACTCACCTCCGTTAAATTTTGCAATCATTTCGCGGCTCCAATCCAAGCGATGGCGTTTTTTATTTTCTAATGGCTATCCCTAGATGTTCGTGTAAGAGTTTATGCACTTGACTCATGCCAATGCCTAAACTTGATCGAATTTGTTGGTATGTCACTCTTTATCTCTTCCAATCATGAGCCGCACATAATTGAAGTTATTTTCATTTGTCGCCGTAGATGGTCGTCCTTTACAAAAATCCTCACTGAGATTGCTACGATTAAACTCACTGAACCAGTTATAAATAATGGCACGGGATGGAGCTTCACTATGAAATGCCAATCGAAGTCTATCATAACTTTGTTGTTGATTAAGACCGCACCGAAAGTCATAATAAATCATGGAGGGAAAATTTTCTTTCGATAAATTAATTTTTTCGCACGACACACAATGAAAGAGTTCTTAATTCGAAATTTATATTTATTTTTCATTTCTGTCTTTACTTTCTGGCCAGTTCTAAAATTGGAGCACTCTTATTTGATGACAGCAGAATATGGGGCAATAAGTCAGCAAATGAATCCACGATGATGCATAGCTAGCTTCGGCGCCAATATCGTCTCCATATGAGATTTCTTTCTCAGATTTATCACCCTCTATGCAAATATTCTTCGTGATGGATATTGCCAGTTCCGAGGGCGCCAAGTTTACCAATGTGTCGAAATTAATGTTTTTTGACGCGGAGACGACGAAATGTCTCGATGAAAATGTCAGTATTTTTCATCTTGAAGAATTAATAAAAAGCACTCAAGCATCCTTACTTTTATACGGTAAATAAACAATATTAGTTTTATTAAAATATATGAGGTTTTCCTTTACGAAATCTACTTTATTAAACAGAATTACTAGATAATTATGCAATTTTTAGTAATGGCACAGCATAGGTCGGACAGTTCGTCTGGCGGCAGTATCTACCACCTTACTGAAGACCGCCATGTATGCTATTATGTTTCGTTGAGTGAGTAAGGGATGCTAACCCCCATTTTCTTATCTCCTCCTTAATCCTACTAAGGTCGGCAGCGCACTTACACCACTTTTGGCGTAGCTTGTGATGAAAGACGACGGCAGCCACCTAGCAACGAGTGGACCTTTAGCCTGCCTGTCGACAATTACATAAAAAATGCAATAGCCTGAGACCCACTTAGTGAGGTCAGTAACATTATCGTAATTATCATCATGTTCAGACGAGGGTGCCTTTATCTGTTGTCTGTTGTATTTCGGGACTTTCAATATGGAATCGGGCCACCTAAACGGGCTTCCCACTTCTGCACTTCAACTTGGAAATTTTACTTGGTAAGTCAGCGACTTTAAGTCAAGATTTTACTCAGATCAATTACAAGTCAGAGCCACCAATTTAGGCATCTACGTATCGTCCTACTAATTTATAAATAAAAAAAATCTTTGACTTTGTCTACGGTTATTTGTTACTCTTTGACCCAAGAACTACTCAACGGTTTCTATCTGTTTTTACACAAAGGCTATTTATAAATTTATAAAGATACACGGAGTTACTCGCGGGTGAAGCTGGTATATGACTTACGAATGAAACATAAACTGATTAAAAATATGCAATTGTAATATGCAATTGAATGATGTACAATTGTATGACGTTATCGAAGCAAGTTAGTAATTAAAGAATAATTAATTTAATACAGAATGTTATTAAATTAATTAGAAATGAAGAACTTTCATTCTCATTGTCCACAGGTAATAAGAGCCATCTGGTCGGAAATATTAAATGCTCACTTGACTTCCTTTGAATGTGGTAAAATCAGTTACTAATCAAAATTCACAGACAACTTTACTTTATTGAGTGTGATGATATCGTATCTAACCAATAGTTTCAGGTTTGGATTACAAAACGGTAGAACGGAACTCGATTAAATGGCATGTAGCTGACCAAGCAGGCGGTGGGGTAATCAACCAGCTTCCGAATTAATCGCCATTATTGATTCTGGATTAATTGGAGCATCCCTCAACCACTATATGAGTGAAAAGTACCGAGAGTGTGCTGATAACACAGAGTTATAGTCAATTTTACAAAAAAAAAAAATTTACACGGCGCCGTGAATGTTTCATTATAGGCAGATTAAGCCTTCCACTTGTTCGTTGTACCGAAAGCATCGAAAGTGTTAGATGCCTGGCAGTGAATCCACACGAAGAACCGAGTGTGGTGGCGCTCAATAAATAAAGAAATAATGACTATATATACATTACCGCCAATTCTGATGAGGTGTTACTACAAAGTACAAAGGTTATATTATAATTAGAGGAATTTTATGGAGGTGTCGATGAGAAATTCGAATTGTTCCGATAAACAAGACAAGCAAGACTAAGGGGGTTGTAAGATGTGGAAAGTGAAAAACAATATCATTTTTTCAGGGATTTTTCAGGGATGTTTTCTGATGTGGAAAGTGAAAAACAATATCATTTTTTCAGGGATTTTTCAGGGATGTTTTCTGTAACAGGGCACTTTCTGCCACCACAAGGCTGCTCTACAATTTATTATACGAGTATACTAGCTGTCCCGGCGAACTTCGTACCTCTTCAAATCAATTCCATAATTATAATTTACATATTTACATAATGTATGAGAATTTTCTTTAGTGAATATTTCAGATGTTCACAATGTCTATTCGGAGCGGAGACAAATTCAACGAATTTTCTTTTATATATTATTAGACTTCGCTCTTGTATTGCGCCACTACAATACTATAGGATAGGATTTTTTGTTAAGTAAATATATAATCTAAAAGGTATCATGCTGTCTGTTTGTTGTATGTGATCGCAGCAGTAGGTTGGCAATCACTGCACGCCTCTCTCTGCGCCAATCTGCTGCGGCTGCCGAAGTCATTAATTTTTATTAAGTTTCGCTTACCCAAACCGTGTGTATGTATATTTTATTTTATAAGCTGTAAATCGGGACGCTGCTCTTGCTGATTAAAATTTTATAAAGGCGCGACGAATTTTCGATATATACGTACCTCCTACCAGCCCACTTATTTTCAATTTGACTAAACGCAACGGACCGAACGTTTTAAATCAAAAATTATGTTCCTGTCTGGTTGGCTTTCAATGGTCTAGGATCTCTAATAATCTGTCACGACCGCACATTATTCAATGCAAAGATAATGGGAATCAATGCTTGGGCTTAACGACATTACTAAGAGTGTAAGAAACTGGAAAAAATCACCAAAGAATTAAATGAAGAGTAAAAAAAAAAAATGGTTTATTACAAATTTTCCTGACAGTCAAAAAATTAAGTTTAACGCGTTTTTTAGAGGAAATAATGATATTTTTTTATAATCCACACAAAAATTCAAAAGAAGTGATAATTATTTCTAGTGGCGACCGTAATGCAGTACGCTAGCAGTAAGTTCACTGTGATTAGCACACATGCTGTTATCTGTAAGGGGATGGTTACTGCCACCAGACGGGCTGGCTAATTTATGACCGCAAACGAGAGAAAACAGTCACGTTTCGCGGCTGCCGATACAACAGCGGCAAGTTCGAATTCCGGTTTCATCTTTAGTGATTTTCTCGATGTCATGTTTGAATTAGAATAAATATATTCAAAATATCACGAGGAAACCTACTTAAACCCCGTTCCATCAATGTGGCTTTAGGTTTTGATTTTGATTTTTCAGAATTATATTTTAGATTTCTTAGATAACTTTAAAGAATAACTCGTAATTATTTGGAATATTAATAAGTGCCACGGCATGGCTTTAGTTTTCCTTCTGTCGACACGATCTCCATTAATTACTTGTTTCTTAAGTCAAAACATTCTTTTATCTTTCAGTCTCGTCCCCTTTAGCTGACTGCGAATTTTACTTGAAAATTATATGGTCAACAGAGTGACTTTAGAGAACTTATTTTTACTTATCAGTTTGACTAGACTAGAAATAATAGGTCTGACCAAATGTTTAAATTTTTTTCTGTTTGCTAGAAACTTTAGACATACTGTCGGGATCTCAATATTATTGGTTGTCCGGATGTATACTCATAATCATAATTATACATGAATTACATATTTTAGAGAGTATCAGTTGATACTCTCTAAAATATTGTGAATAAATTTGCAAATTAACGTACATAATGTATCAACAGAAGAAACAGTTATTTATATTTTATTATTTTTATGAGGGCTGTTTCCTAAAACATACTTGCTATATTTGTGTGAAATTGTCACCGAACTTTGGGATATAAGCAATGATATTATCAATAAAAATCTTGGCAGGATTGATAACGACGACGTTCTTCGTCATCAGTTCCCAAATCAGACGAACATCAACCGACAGAACTTAGTTAATGCCTGGTATATATGTTGAATGAAAGCTATTGGAATAACAGCAAATTTTCTATTTATCTATTCATTTAACTTATAGGAGCTTTTGGTATCGTATAAATGAGTTGTCGCTCGCTTTTATGCATTTCTGAATATTATATCCAATTGTATACTTATAACGTTACTTTAATTAAACTTATAACTTTCATAATGGATTTGTAAAAAATTACATTTTAATATTGACTCAATCATAGAAAAAACATCGATGTGTACGGGCATGTCCGTAATTTCATTTCATCAATGCCACATAGTACACACAAACGTATTTACTTTGTTCGACACAATTGAAAGTGATTATCAGCCACCACTAGAGGAGACACTCGATTCATCCCACATGATTGGGTCACGCGTGTGTCAACTGCCAATAACGGATTATTAAGTCTGCGACGCTGTTGTACCATCTGTCACTATGTCGCTTTCGTTGTGCGGCTTGACATTTGCGTGACTTCGTGACACAGCAGTTTGTGCGGTTCATAGCTACTTTGTGGTTAATAACATAGATTACCTTAATTTTAAATGATCTTTGTCAGTTCAGGAAATAATAAGAACAATAAACATCGATCGGAAAAGAACAATTTAAAAAAAGAAATTAATATGTTTTATTTATGCATATGCGTAAGGCAGTCCCCTTAATTCTCCAAAAGGACCGATCAGAAGCAGCCTCCCACCATCGACCCGCGGCCCTTATCAGGTCGTCTGTCCACCTTGTGGGTGGACATCTTACGCTGCGCTTTGCCGGTCCGTGGTCTCCATTGGAGAACCTTTCGGCCCCAGTGGCCGTCGGCTCTCCGCTCTATATGTCCTGCCCACACTACGAATCTCCCCATTCCTGATTCGATCTGGCAGCCCCGAGCATAGCCTTCTCCATAGCTCGTTGAGCGACCTTGAGCTTTCTTACGAGGCCCATATTTAGAGACCACGTTTTAGCATCATATGTCATCACTAGCAAAATACATAGGTTGAAAACTTTTGTTTTAAGACACTGAGGAATTTTGGACGAGAATATATTAAGAGCTTTTTAAAGAGTTTTTTAAGAAATGTACATGCCTAATAGACGGCCATAGATAGAGTTCTAGAGTATTTCCATCCGTAGTCCCCGGAATGTCCTACTTGGGAAGCCGTCCAAGTAGGGCAAATTCGTCGATGTGAAAATTGCCATCGAATCAGAGTTTTAATTCAAGTTCCATTTTTATGGTCATGTGTGAGTAACAGGGCAAACTGCATTATGCAGTTATAAATTGGGTAGACCATTTGGCGTCAGTAACATCTCCCTTACAGAAGAGCACTGTAAAATAATACAAAATAATGAGTTGTGTTATGTTTCGGTGTAAAAGAAAGCTGAAGACCATTCCTCTATCCTAATTCTTCTGCCTACACCTTCTGCCTTATATAGATTCTTGCTTGATTCTACCAGCCTTCTCTTTATATATAAATATATGTGTGTGTGTCTATACGTAATATTCCATCTAATCGACAGTATGTTCGTCTGATCCACATTCTAATGAAAAAGCAAACAAAATCGTTCTTTAATAAAAGCATTCGAGCTGTACTTTTTTGTGATAAGTTTTGCACAAACTTAACACATAAAATCAACATAGTTGTGTATAGTCATCTATAAATATAAAATCGTTTATCAACGCACAGCCAGAGCTACTAAGTCTGGAAAGCTGAAATTTGGAACATAGATTTTATTTTATAACATAAGCATCCGATAAGAAAGGATTTTAAACTGCATGCGAAGCCGGTGGCGGATCGCTAGTACTTTTATATGGCTTTTTTTTAATATTGAGTTTGACAAGATTTATAGAAAAATGATAAAGAAGGTCGGAATTTAAATTTAATTTTAAAAATTATAAGAAACTCATATGTAGGATTCTGGATGGTCTAAGAACGAAGAAGAAAGCTCTAGAAGAAAGCTCTAAGAACATTTTTCTTATAGAAAATGTAGACAATAGGAATTAGTGATAATTTCGATTACTTTTCATTGTTCAAGGTTTAAAACAAAAATGTTCCTCCTCTTTTGCTTGGCACAATTCACTAACAGAAACCCTAACAAAATTACTCAAAACTTGCAACTTGTCTGTAATTATAATCAATAAATCCTTTACATGTTAATGTATATATTCATTCTGATCTTTAGTTAAGCCTTGGATTTCTAATGCAAATACATTCATCACTGCTAATGCATTGGAAGTAATCAGTCGACGGGGCCGTCATGGCGGCCCAGATATAAATCAAACCGGATTAAACTGGTTTAGAGGGCGATGATTGTAAGAATAGGCACAATCCATCCCGCCTCGAGATATCCTTGAAAGTGCTTTGGTGTGTTAGAAACACTTTTGGAATGAATTTTCCTTAAGCGTAAAACATCTGTTACTCATAATTCTATCCATGTTGATCGAAAATTCAAATTGCAGCACATCACGAATCTTATTGATGTCAAAGCTCTTTGTGGCGATAAAGCTCGGTTATATTTCGAAAGTTATCTCATTTGACAAGCGATAAACAATCAGAGAATTGCTATTGAATTTGAAAGTTTCATGTCATGAAAGCGTGACCCAGTTCAAGAGTTTTAAAAATGTTCCGCTACACAAACCAGCGCGAGCACATTAGGGAAAATTAGGTCCATAGAGAAGCTATGATATAGCCTAAAACTTTTATGCGAATAAACAGGATGAAACGCGCCGTCAGTGTTTTAGTATTGGATAAATTTTTGAAAATGTAAATTTTGGACTATGTACATAAGTTGGGTTTATACCCAACTTATGTTGTAAATATTGTTACGACTAACTATGGAACGTTCTGGAAAAAGCGTTCGCGGCGGCCGAAAGTCTTGAACGTCCCATCCTATCGATGGTAGCCATGCTCCTTTCTGATTAGTGTCAAAGGAAATTGGTCCTTATGTTTAGAAGATAGAGTTTACATTTCAACAGAAATAGTATTTCCGAACTTTCAATGGTTTGTTTACATTTTCTAATAAATTCGAAATACATCGAGGCGTTTGGCGCCAAGTATAAATAAGTGGCGGCCGGTCAAGTGTGAGTTAGTGGTGCGACAACCAGTGATACGAAAGCGACTCTTCGGAGCTTTTGCGAATTTACCTGCCACAGTGAACCGGCGACCATTAAGGGAATCATTGACGACTTTTGGCAAGTTTAACGGTTTCATCGGACAAGTTTGACAATTTTGGCAGTCATCTTGGTTTTTGAAAATAAATAATTTCTTTCGCTCTTACAAGGCATTTTAACTTACCCCGCACGTAACAATATGTTCCCTGAATCTACTGAACCCATAAATTCTTTACAAGCATTAGCCTTATTGTGACTAGCTGTGTCCTGTGGCTTTACTCAAGTCAAAGGTATGTGTGAACTTATAGAACTACCAATCCGATTTGAAAAATTATACTTGTAAAAATTAATTGGCCAGGTGAACATAGTATTGGCTGCTCCTTTTGATCCACTAGGCTCTCGTACTTCTAAGGAAGAACTTGAACTAAGTCATGAGTAAATTAAAATTTTTTCTAGCAAGTAATAGACACTACTCAACCGTTTTATACTTCATCTTTAATTTTTAATGTGGACTGATCTAACTGAACCTTTCTTTAACGCTAACTTTGGGTAGTATGTGCTTTTGCACGTGGTAATACTACACATTATTGCCAATATTTGTATTGCCAATACTAAAAATGTACTCATTCAAATAGAGCTAAACATAAATAACAGATTTTGGAGTAGGTATTAGTGTTAAAATTTACATTAGGTCCTCTAAAATATATTTATAAGGCACTCAAAATTCAGTGGTAAAACTAGGTCTGACTGGCTGGCAGATAGACACAACACATCTTGTAGATACATTGAAAATAAATAATAAATTGACTCTATACATGGAAAGCAACAAATATTTCACAAACAGCGATTCACAATTAACTATTCTTCTTTTTATGAAGCAAAAACATAACGGATTTGCTTCTTTAGGTTACTAAAGCGTTAGCTCAATATTGAAAAAAAAAAAAAAAAAAACTTTTTGTCTTAGAAATATTATATTTCACCTTAACAAGTGTGCAAATGGACCTAGGTTACTATCGCTATCTATATCCATATAGGTATAATACCTACACATATCATAAATTATTTCAGTCTGTGTGTCCGCTAACTTCTAAATCACCCAACGGATTTTGCTTATGGTGTGGAAACAGCGATAAACGAGGAAGATTTGCAGAAAAAAAAAATTGTCCGGGGCCGGGTCAGATCACATGACACTCATTTCTTTAAGAGTCTATTAGCTGTGTACATGCGAAAAACTATACTCACTGATTAACTTGACAGACAGATAGATTAATGACGATGTTTCCAAATGAAATGTGATGGTTTGTTTAATGTAGAGATCAGCCAAGTGAGGCAGTATTTCGGAAAATTATATTTTAATGGGGGTGTTGAAATTGTATTTTTTTTTAAATGTTAAGGTCGGCAGACAGACTGGCGGTCCACTTGATGGTAGGTAGCTACCTTCGCCTATAACACTAGCAACGCCACAGGTGCTGCAAGTGCGCTGTCGACTACAGTAGTAATTAAGGATAAGGGAAAGGGAAGAGGGTAGGGAAGGAAATGGGTACTGGCATCGCTTACTCACTCACCGAAACACAACAGCACACATACTCTGTTATTTCACGGTGGTCTTCTGTAAGGGGGTGGTCACCGTCGCCAGACGGGCTGCCCAAATGCCTGCGAAACGCAGTTTGCCCTGCCACTACTTTCCAGATTCAGACCAGAGCCATAAGAATAAATAAGAACACGTAGAACGGAAACTCCCGCTCCGGACGCGCTCAAGGTTACGATATTAGCCTACACGTTAAACGGGATACTTAGTCGGGCTGTCACGGCCGGCGTCTCCGCACGAATAAACTTATTTAATGTTTTTACGTGAGCCTGTATGTTTTTATTTCATATTTGTAGGTAAGTAATACTTACTTAAATAGCTTCATTTGGTATGGTACTGTCTTATAACAACTTATTATTTATAAGTATATTTAATGTAGGTAAGTATTTATAAATCTCATATTTTATAAACTAGAATAAAATAATGGTTTCAAAGTAAAGAAAAACTTATATTGTAGCGATATAATCTTTATTCGTAAGCAATATTTAACAGTAAGCAACCCTGGCGGCGTTTGGGACTCGGGCAATGAAGATTCCGTTCTACTTGTTATTATTTTTTCTTATGCCAGAGCCAACTTTGAAAAGTTCATTTCCAAAGTTGACTCTGCCGGGAATCTAGCCAGGGAACCCTAGAACAGAGCATTAAGGTAAGCACACTAACCACTCATCCAAGGGGTTCGTCAATTGTAGTCAATTGTATGAATGGATGTTAAACTTTATTTGACACTGGCAATATTGACATTAGATAAAAAAGAAAAAGAGAAAAATTCAGTGGCGTCACATAGTGCGCGCAACAAGGAATCAATAGTACTTTTTATATACTTTTATATTTTATTCTCTATGATGTTATATTGTGATTAGAAAAGACGTTATATCTATTTTTAGTAAACAAGTTTGAATTGATGGTAGCACAGTTGCGGCTTGTTCCCATTTGCATCTCAAAAGAGGCTCATCGATGCACCTCACCGCGAGCCATGCACGAGCTCATTCACATTTATGATTTATAGATCAAATGAACTATGAACTCGGTTTTTCCTCCCACACTTGCTTTTTAATACCAAGTAACTTTTACTCCATCGAGGGGGAGGTTTTATATGGACGCTATATAAAGAAAATAATCGTGAGGTTTTCTTTTCATACTTTTTAAAAACAGAATGGAAGATCTACGCTGTGTGGCTTGTAGCATGCTGAGTTTAGGTGCCTAATAATACTATAGTATTATTTATGAAGTACTTGCCATTGTATGGCATTGGCATTAAAATTGTACCTATTGGAAACTTATTTTATGTGCATTTTATATCTGTTTGCGAATAAAAAGTTTTTTCTTTCTTTCTTTGTATTTTTTTGCATTATTTTTAATCAAGATCAGGTTTTACTAGATAAACACCGATTTCGTTAAATCAATCGTTAATCAACCTTCCATTAATTGCATTAGTGCATTACAAGACTAACTGCGATTTCCAAAGTGCAAAATATCCTTTGTACAATTTGGTAACTTATATTTCATGGGTTTTTTGGAGTTTAACTAAAATATCTAACTAGACCTGTGTAGGGTTCATCATCATTCGCTTCTCATTCATTAAAAACCTTTTTGTTTCTGTTTCTAATGTAACCTTTTTTTTATTTACTTATAATTACATATACACTGGCCGGCGGATTTTGAACAGAATGGAACGAAAAAGGGAGCAGGAAAAAAAGATTGAAAATGAGGATTGACAGGTTTTTTTCTGAAGGGAGAAAAGGGATTCTGGAGGATTTTTGCAAAGGAGAAGGTTTACTGGTTACAACTGAGATTCAGATATTCTTCAAAGAAATCGGAATAAACCAATCCGAAACTTATTTCGTTAAGTCGACGAGTTCAGCATAAACCTCGTATTTTTGCCGAAGATCCTGTTCCAACGCTGTGCACAGCATCATCCTCATAAACTGTTAGCTCTGAAGACGTGCTCATCGGAGGACAATTATTTATAAATATTTATGAAGATTAATAAGGACTGCGGTGACTACCAGTGTACATATAGGGACCTTAGTGGAATTAAAGTGTGGTGTTTCCTCCAGTCTCTATCTTTCCTTCCATCCCGCCACCCCTTACAGTGATCTAGAGTTGTTTCACTACACCTGTTTTATTTGAAATGTATTTGGTACTAAATATTTTTCTTTAAAATTTAACCTTGAAGCAAACCCCATTTTTATTCAATTTTAAATTAAACACCGATTTCGTTAAATCAATCGTTAATCAACCTTCCATTAATTGCATTAGTGTATTACAAGACTAACTGCGATTTCCAAAGTGCAAAATATCCTTTGTACAATTTGGTAACTTATATTTCATGGTCTTTTTGGAGTTTAACTAAAATATCTAACTAGACCTGTTTTATTTGAAATGTATTTGGTACTAAATATTTTTCTTTAAAATTTAACCTTGAAACAAACCCCATTTTTATTCAATTTTAAATTACTGCAAATATTCTCAAATGCTATTAGATTTTGCGATACAAAACCGCTTAATACTGGTTAACTAAATACCGATAGTGCCGAAAAATAATAGCAAAAATAGCCTTTTGATATAGGTACGCTAAGAATTGGTGTTACCCTCCATTATACACTAGAAGACTGAAGATTCGTTAGGAAATTATTAAGGAAAATTTAACATTTCTCTCAATATAATGGTTGATCCAATTTGGCAATGTTTCAGTACAAATACACTAATGAATTCCGTGGAGTTGTCAACGGGGCCTTAAGAGCACTTGAGGAACTAATGTTTTAGGGCTTGTTTACGGCTTAGTATTAAACAGTTCTAGCTTTAAATATAAGAGAGATGTAAGTACATTTTTTATTGTCATCTTACACAAACACATTTTGAATGCGGCAAGAATCACGCACTTGGGTCTTTTGATTGTTTGGCGATTAGAAATTTGGGTGGGAATAAACATGTTTACGTTATTGAAAGGTTCTTCTTTGTAATGTGAGTTTGTATTGTGGTCAATTTATTCGAAGAGGTGATGTATTTTAAAAGCGTACTAATGGGACATTATTTTGATGAAATTCAATGGGATTGAACTTTGAGAAAGGTTTCCCATTCTTCAAGTTAACACGACTGAATATGTGGCATTCTGTTGTTTAATATTCTTTAGATATGTAATAATATTATAACCAATTAAACTATATGAACATGGTTGTAATTTTGTTATCAACCACAGAATGCCTGCATACGTGGCCCGTGGCCACGATCATGCCACGTATTGCCACGGCTCTACCGCACGCCTAAAATTTAGGGTCTCATGGGTCTGCTATCTCCGTCTGTCAGTCAGTAGCGGAGTGGATACGTTTGCGGCCTAGGCTGGTCGCATCCTAACTTATTATCTCATTATTGAATACTGACTCAAAAGTTTTAATTTTTGTTATTGTATTACTAAAATTTTCGAATAAATATATATTTTTATATTAAGGTGGTCAGACCATCTGACGGTCCACTTGATGGTAGATGGCTACCGTCGCCCATAACATAAGTATCGCCACAGGTGCTGCCAGTGCGCTGCATACCATGGTAAGAATAATAATAAGGATTAGGAAGGGATAGGGAAATGGATATGAACTTAATATGTTATATGTGTAGCAATAACCCAGGCAATAGATTTGAGATATTAAATAATAAATTAATATAATTAAATAAAAAATTAAATTTATAAGTTAAAATTTAAAATAATAAATACAACGATAGGTAATTGTAATCACATTAAAGTACAAGACCGGACTTTACATAGGGTGAAACTCAATGGCAGTAACTTAAACAGCTTTAAACACTATATAATGTGCTTGAAATTGTGTTGTTATCAAAACAATCACAAAGGTTAAGAGCGAGTACTAAGGAAAGACAAGATATCCATGCAATGTATGTTAGAAATTAAGCAAAAATCCAAAATTGTATTTGAAGTTATTTTTTTTTTCGTTGTCTATAAATACAAACAAGAAGACACGAAGAGAAGGAATGCAAGTGCGTTACTTATCTTGATAGGTTAAGGATAAGAAATAAACAGGATAGGGAGAGAATGGGGCCTGTTATCCCTTTCTCCGTCACAAAAAACACAACTGGGATGGTTTATGGCCTATATTTACAATTTTAGTTATTTAATAGAGGCAGGGAACACTCTGCAATCTTAAAATGGGCAGTACTCTCTTAAACTTATCTAACTTAACGTACTATTTATTATCTTAAACTTTAAATCTTTAACTGACCGTAGTACCAACCGCCCTTACAGAAGAACACCGTGAAATAACAGCAAGTGTGCTGTGTGTGTCGGTGTCAAGTGAGTAAGAGATGCCGAACCCCATTCCCAAACCCCATTCTCCCAATCATTTATCCTATCAACGTTGTGAGTGCTCTTGCAATCTTTATATAGCGTAAAGGCGACAGTAGGCAACGAACATCAAGGTAAAAGCGTCAACTTGCTTTTACACAAAAAATAACTGAGTATTAATTTATTTCATAACAGTCGTGGATCATCGTGGATCGGTTTAATTTATTTCGACATAAATGTTTATAAACATAATTAGAAATTCAGATGAGTATCGCACTAAGAGCTTGATTATTTGACAGGGGAAGCGTTTACTCGAATTATTCGTCTTGAAAACGCTAAATATTTCAACAATCAGTCTTCGTATTGCGAAGTGCGAACGCTAATTTCCATCGGGCAATTAACGGCATTTGCAATTCCAAATTCACCATCGTTAGCGAAACAAAAAATAACAAGCTAAAATTAAGAAGTAAAAAGTAAACATAGGACCAACTGGCGAAAAAGATAACGTTCCCTGAAGTTTTACATTTTTTACAAAGTTTTCAGTTAAAAATAAATTAGTCGGGGCAGGGATAGACTCGATTATATTAGAATAAAAATTCATAGAACCGAAAAACCAAAGATTCAATTTGTAAAAGGACTCGTTTAATTTTGGTTTTCTGGCATTAATTTTAACTTAAACTCGTTTAATGCAATGGCAGAATTATCTCGAATTTGAGTGTTTGTTGGATTATAAGTAATGGCTGTGCGTCCAGTCATATCTACCATTGCATGGTTTTCCTTGATTTGTGCACACAATGAACGGATTAGCGCAATGACGTCACCAAATATTTGGACGTATAATGCCGCATTGATTTAAAAAGATTTTTGAAATATATTAACCGAAATTACAATAAAATAAAAATAAAAATTGTTCCATTCATCACTGTATACAATGTTATGCTGTGTTTTAAAAGTGTTAAAGAAACAACATCTTTAAGGAATTATAGTCTTGATAATTTTTAATTATATTTTACTTATAAAATTACGATTTCTATCTTACTTTTAAAATAACGATGTATTGTTTAATGGTTATGAAATTTTAAAAATTGTAAAAGTGCACTATGCTAAGTGTGGTTTACTATGCCGTTCATTAGCCAATTGGGACTCGACACGCCATTGCGTCTGTTACTAGTTTTCACCATCACGGCATATTTCTAAGCTTTTTTAAAGGTTCGTGTATAACCTACAATTATTTGTATACCATACTTACGAAGGAATGTTTATAGTGTTCATGCTAAGGGTCTCTTTTAATTGTGTCTTAAAACACATTAGATTTTTAGTGTTTTTCTTTTGCAAGCGCTTAATTTGTAGTCTTGTAGAAATACCTGAAACAATAAGATAAACAAGATTAGTAATTTAATTATTAAAATTTTATATAACTGAATCAGAATATAACTGATCTCAGAAGATTATAAATTTATAGTTTTACTTGTTATTTAATTTATTATTTTGTTGCGGACATAATAATTGCAGTCCAGAGTCTATTGTTACAATTCAGTCGCGTTAGCTCCGAGTTAACAAAGCCTAATATAACGGGTATTAGGGACACGCTCCCGAAAACCAAGATAGACGATAGTAGTAATGACTCATTTGATGATGGGTCAGAAAAAAATATCGATCCTGCTTCTGACCCATCATCAAAGGTGTTATTAGTACTATTGTCTGTCTTCGTTTTCGGGAGTGTTTTCCTAATACCTATTCGAGTATTTTTATAATAAATATATTTACCATTATGGACAACTTTGATGTAATAAACCTTACAAAGTTTGAAACAGCGATAATTTCATTAAGGAAATCGAAAAATGAATCCCATTGGAGTTAGCATTAGGTCTGAGATTAGCTTAGGCTTGGATATTAGATTAATTTTTATACAGGCTTTACTCGTAAAACCGGCTGTCGTAAAAGTTAACTAAATAGCAAATGACATGCTGTTACGTGGTTTTTCACTCAAACGAGTTTTTTAAAAAAATTGTATTTAATTAAACTATACTTATCGTTACAAATGAAAACAGAACAAGGAATTGGAGGTCTTGCTCTTATGAGTTCGGGAGATCGAATGTCTCTGCGCTCCGTCGACAAGGATTTTTATGTTCGTTGTATTTACATCGAGACCAAAAGAAGGAATATGGAAAGTTACAAAATTATATCATAGTGCGGTCAATTTAGACATCCGGGGGTAAATAAATTCGCACCCAGCTCAAAGTTGGTAGAATTGTTCAAAACAATTTTTTTCCAGGTATCGGATCGATGAGGATTTTTTAGATTTCATTTATGATAATGTTTAGAACAATCCTACCAATTTTTAAGCTGGGTGCTAATTTTTGCACCTTCACTCCTATTTTTTGGTCTAATTTGACCGGACTATCATATCTTAATGAGGTTTACAAAGCTAGGGAACTTACTGACTAGGTGTTTATAACTAATTAAAATATTACGTTATATAAAAATGCGTTCGCCCAGCAAAGCGAAAAAACTATGACTTCTCTGAACTGTAGGCGCCTATATAGTATTTACAATTAAATAGGTAGGGTATCCTCTTGAAAATAAATCATGACGCAATATAGCGAAGAAATCATTCACTCACAGAACAGCTTATATCAAGAGCTCTAATAAAAACAACTCGGTCGCAGTACGATCGGACCGCAAAACAAATACGGGGAATTTTTTTCCGTCGCCCACCGATTCACACATATTTTCTCATAACACCGGCGCCGTCTCCCCTTCAAACAAGAACGAAGACGAGCTCTCAGATTGCGCGGGGAACGAATCACAATATAGTTATGGAAAAATATGGAATCTATAAGAGATAAAAAATGTTCAGCGTTCTTTGGAATGTTGGTGAAGGGATTTTTAAAGAATGCACGTCTTGTGATAAGGTAGTTAAGTTCTAAGCGCTTGTTAGAAATGACATTAAAATTTTGTCCATTCGGTGTTCAGTCGGACCAGAGCCAACTTCTGCTGTGAATTTTGTCTTACGAACAGACAACTAATAGTTTTGTTAACAAAGAACAATGTCGTTTTTCGCCTACGATTCAATAAGATACACTCTCAAGTTCAACATGTCTCATACTGTCGTCCAAATGGTACGGAAACTTCTAAATCTTAAAAAAGTACTTAATAATAAAGGTATGGAGTGATTGTTGATTCATACTCCAGAACACTCTCATTTGACAGGACACATTTCATCCAAATTAATAAACTAAGAACTTTGTGGGGCAGTAATCGCAACCTTACGGAAGATTGCAGTGAAAAAATAAGGCGTATTGTTATGACTAACTATGGAACGTTCTGGAAAAAGCGTTAGTGGTGCGACAACCAGCGATACGAAAGCGATTCTTCGCAGATGCGAAGTTATCTGCGACAGTGAACCGGCGACACATTAAGGGAAGCAATCATTGATAACTTTTGGCAAGTTTAACGGTTTCATCGGACAAGTTTAGTGATTTAGGAAGTCATCTTGGTTTGTAAAAATAATGTTTGTTTCACCCTTACACGGCACGGCGTAACAGTATGTAGATGTGCCCTACTGTCGTAAGCCTTGACTATCTTCCCCAAATTGTAAAATTTTTACTGAACCACTATATGAAGCAATTTTTATCGAGATACTTTATAAAAGTATTGTAATGTTTGATATTGTATCAATCTACATACATATATTATTTTTAGATTTGCATACCAGTAGTGCCGTGCCTGCATACGGACAGGCATATGATATATTAGTTACATCTTAATTAATAATATTATATGCCTGACCGTCACAAAATATCTTAATATACTTTTAATACGTTTTTGGTGTCATTTTACCTATTATGCACAAACAGTTCATTCCTGCTCACAGAAGCGACGGTAGCGTACAGAACTTCTTTTGTCACGTTCTTCTTAGTTAGTTACTTTGAACATTTTCGGTGTGGGCCTTTTTCAATAATCGCTTGTCATTAATTCATTTCTGTGTAGCGTCCGGTTTTATGCAGTCATCTTCTTGTCTTCGTCTTATTTGTAATGTACCTCTAAGGTTCTTTATACCTTTTACTACTTTCAGTTTCAGGTTTCCAGATTTTGCTACCTCGCCTGTTCTTATCCCTTGTTACACTGCTATTCGCTTATATGCAGCCATATTCATGTTATCATTTTTCCACTGCATAAGGTCTGCCTCTAGGTCGCTTTATACCCTAAAGCCGGCACTCCAAACCAGTTCTACGTACGGCTGTCTCTACGAGTCTTGACAGTCTAATTAAGATTCCCTACTCCTTGGAAAAAATATACGGGTATACTTTCTTTTTGAAGCTATTATGAATTTTTATTTATTAAGAATTTGTTTAGTGTGATTTTAATCGCAGTCGCGTAGAACAGGATTACAATTTAGACATATAAAACTAATTGCTATTTTAAATTTAGAATTGACGCATTTTAGAATTTGAACTTGTACACTTTCCTCACAATGTTTCTCAATATACTGCATTTCTTATACTAGTCCCGTCTCTCCTTATGTAGATTCAGGATTGAAAAAATTGCCTTCGGCATCACGAACGACTTTATCAATGAACGTTTCGTATTGACAGTGAATGAAGTCGCATGGTTATGAAGTTAGGTGATTTGTTTTCTTGTTTGTATTCAACGGAAAAATTGAAGACTCCATCTTCTTAGGATCAATTTTATAGTTGGTGTATTGAAGATATATATATTTTTTTATCAATTTTTTAAGTCTAATAAGAAGCTTGGTTGTTTACTTTTTTAATATTAAACTTTAATCGAGTTCTCGTTAAAATAATAATGTTGAATTCTAAATTTTCTATTCTAAATTTGAATTAATACCAATATTCTATTATTAAAACCAAATTCAATTTTTTTTTATTTATTTATTCAGGATGCTCATGTTTTTTTTTTTTTTTTTTTTTTTTATATTATTAAACCAATATGTTAAGTTTTTTGAATAATAAATGTTTAGCTTTTCTCTCTTTTATCTAAATATCCAATTTCCCATAAATCTGATTTAGGATAAGCGTAGAAGGGGGTTATTAGCCCCTCCAGAACATTCAACTTGGGAATCTCATGTTCAACTTGGGGTGTTCTATTGTTTCCTTAGCGGATACCTTTTACAACAAGATAAATTCATCCTATTAATATATCCTCTTCCTAGATGTAAAGCGGTAGTTACAAAATGATTATTTGTGGGTATCAGCTTTGTGCAATCTGCGGAGTGAGGCCCAGTGACCTGTAATACAGGTCACTGGGTCTCACTCCTCAATACCTACAGATACAATCATTTCTTGTATGTCAATTTAGGTTAACATTGTTTGTTTAATTTGTCTGGTTATATATGATTGTGTGGAGCCAATAAATGCATTACTATTATTATCGATCAACTTACACTTGTGTAAAACGATCAACTTAACCCTCCAAAAGCGACAAAGACAGGAACCGACCCTGGCCGGTATTCAAGGTAGGTATTTCAAAGGTAAAACAAATTTATAGAAAAGTCTACAATTAAAGGAACGAAATAATAAAATCAATACTTTAGTTTTCAAAATATTAATTCTAATTTTAAATTTAGTGTTAACAATATCAAGTGACCCAAAATATTTCAAGGATATCTCCTGGATACTGTCACCATGAAACAATCCATGCATTACGACCGACAAACTTTACATAGTTAAATACAAATCTAGGCCAAAGTAATAAACCTACGAACAAAGGGTTTACGAGCCGACACATTATGTAAACAAGCGGAATTCCCGTAACAGAAGTCGGGAGTATACGGCGTGGAATTTAGCACCTTTTAGCAGCCGTCAGTTATGGACGTCTACCGAGCCAGATATGAAATGTATGGATGGTTTTTTTTTAGATGACATTGTAAATATAGAGGTGATACGTCATTTAAGTGTGTTACGGGAAAATTTTACTTGCTAAAACTTCCCAGCACATTTATTTTAACAAAATTAAAGTAATATCATATGCAAATTATATATTAACAAAATAATTACAAATAGGAACTCCTCTTTAAAATAACTGCTTTAAAACAATTTAGTGGCTTTTGTATCTCATATAAACTTCTGCCATATAACCTTCTGTTAAGAGAAGAACTAACATCAGACCGAACACAATTTTTACTAAAATGAGCGCAACCTAATAACCTATGAATTAAGGTGCAATATTGCAGAACAAATTTTTGTAGCTTCTCGAAAACAACCGAACAGATTTAAAATTGGAAGGTTTTTCTTAAATATTGTGTAAAAGATTTTTAAATTATTTATTTTTAAATTAATTAATAAGCTTAAAAAATAATATAGCTGTCGCTGAAAATTTTTATTACTGTGAAGAGAAAGTTTTTTTATGGGCAGTAATTTACTATTTTTTTTTTCTCAGAAAATATAATTTATTGTGCAAATCTGTCCCATTCAAACTTTTTTAAATATAGTCCATTATGCTCTGTATTTTTATCAAAGTTTTTATTTTACTCTAACAAGTCAAATTAGGCTACGAAAATAAAGCTTTTCTGCTAAGTTCTTGCCTTAAATTGATAGAAACAGCTCAACTTTAAAAAAATAAGTATTAAAAACCCCGCTCATGTCACATCCACTGCTCATGTCATAATCTGTCTATGAGGACAGAGATTAAAAACAGTGACAAGTTCGAATGACAATCTAATGGAATGTAGTTTATTTTATTTTAGAAAGACGCCAACAGGACATATACATAAATTCACAAATTAAAAATAAAATTAAGGAATAATTTTGTCATTCACACGAGAAAAAAAAAACTATGCAATTTGATCTTTAAACTTTTGAGGGTGTGGCCAAAAATGTCTTAGCCCAATGCCTTAGTTCTCAAAGTGGTCCACGGGGGTCCACGGGAGATTGGACGGGGGTCTACGTTGGCGTGACGAAAAATGGGGGTGACAAAAATACCAATCAATTCTCATTTATATCATTTAGGAAATTCCCCACTCGCGGTTGGAACTCAGCCGCAACGCAAATTTCATATCTGATCTTCACATTTTTTGTCGCGTTTTGGGAATATGGTAGAAATGTAGATGCTGGGGGTCCACTGGAACCAGCTAAATTTTGAAAGTTGTCTATGAGAAAAAAAAGTCTGGAAAATTCTAGGAAACATTTTACCTATGTTTAATATATTGTTGGCACATTTGAACTATTGGGGAACACCAATCGAGATTCGTTTTGGTTTGTAGTTCTACAAACATCTTACACAACACACACACACAAAACAAATGTATTAGTATTTTTACATTTGTTAGATTCTATAGTAGTAGTAGGAGCAATGTGGATAAATTCCAATGCTAATTATTGTCATATCCATACAAGTATCATAAACGTGAAAGTAGCTCTGTCTGTATGTCTGTTACCTTTTCACGCCTTAATTAATCAATTGATCATCATGAAATTTTGCATACACATCTTCAGGGATACAGAAAAGGGCTTAGGGTACCTTTCATCTAGAAAAAACTATACTGTTCCCCAGGAATCATCTAAAAATAAAAATCTAACGCAAAGCTATAATAGCAATAAAGAAGTCAGGCGTTATATTGCTTATGTATTTTTCAGGCGTTTTGCTTTTACTTTTCAAAGCGGATGAAGTCACAGGCACCAGCTAGTATTGATAAATACGGAAGGCTCGTCCATTTATTTTATATTGATCACAAGAAACAGTGACTCTAGGGGTCCGTCTAAGTGCTGTGTAATGCGATACGGGGAACTCGATCATTCCTTTGAGTTACGGCATGTTTAAGTGTTAATTTATGTGTGTAATGTTTAATGTAACCTTTGTGGAAAGGTGTAAAACCATGAAAAGGTGCTTTTGTTAGTTTAGTTTAGTTGGTCTAGCTAAATGGAATAAGAGTTTTGACTAATCTTTCGGCAATGTGACCCCAGAAACTAATAACCATTATTAATTGGAATTTCTAAAGATTATAAAGGGCCGTTCATTTATTAAGTAAGACGATTTTTGCCAGTTTTTACCCCCTCCCCCCTAAGTAACAAAAAATAAGAACAGGCCGACCCCCTTCCCCCTGTTTGATATTTATTACGTTAGAATCTTAAGGAAAAATGAATACACGTTTGCTTTAATTTTTAGTTTTCAATGAAAATTTTTAGGAACCTTTATTTGTAACTACAAAGGTACTCGTAATTTCTATCTTTTGGTAGTAATCAACTTTGGTTTTATTTTAAAGCCTTTCTTTATCTTTGTCTTTTTGAACTTTTTGTAGATCTTACGTAAGAACTATCAAGACTCCCGCCTACCCCCTTGTAAGAAAAAATAAGACATGGTCGACGCCCCCTCCCCCCTAAATCGTCTTACGTACCTAATAAATGAATGGCCCCCAACGACAATAATTTTGTTTAGATTATTGTCGTTATATTATTGTCTGTGAAAAGTTCACTACATTCTAATAAAAATTCAAGTGAAATCAGAACAGCCAAGATTCTCTGGACAAACAAGCTGTAAAAAATATAATGGATAACCATTATGTTTTTTACTGCTTGTTTGTCCAGAGAATGAGAATATAATGTTTCGTTTCTGTTTTAGTGTTTTTTTATTGAACTAGATGTCGCTAATACATACATACGGGCCGTTTTGTCATTTTTGAAGGTTAACGCATTTTGAGCCCATCGAATATTACTCAGATCTTCTTCTAAATCCTTTTTAATTCATTAATTTTTAATTAATTTTTCATTTAATATTACAGTTTACGAGTAATTAATATTTAATACTTTTGGCACTTACAACATTATTATTCCGCGAAATATATCTTCCATTTCATGTCATGCATACTTCAATGTGCATTGTTTCACGTGATCAGTCACAATCGCTCCACTGAGACGAGAAGACTATGCGTTTCTATGCTCAAGAATATTTAGACGTAAATTTTTTAGTAAGATTGTTTGTGAGTAAATTATTATAAGTATGTTGCATATATAGACTATTTATAAATTGTTTCATATTATTTTAACAAGATTGTGTAAATAAGTATGGCTAATAAAAGGAACTCTGTTGTGTTGGTATCGTGTCCATTCAATAATGGGGCCGGCCACGCGGGTGAATTTAGAATTTTTTTGCTTTGTACGCCCCCTTAAGGAAACGCGTCATGTCTTTGTTTCTTACGAAAACAGATCTAGTTAGATAGATATTTAAATAAACGATTTACAAATTTTTTTTATTAAATTAACTAATATTTTTGGAGAACATTTATAATAACACTAAACGTAATGTATGTTAAAAGTATAATAACTCTTACATTAATACCAACTGCCCATATTTCAGTCCTTAGCATTGCATAGAGAACACACCCCCTAACTGCACCATTAATATTAAAAATAAAACATGAATATTCATTCTTAGGCCCGTTTGGACATTCATGGCAATTATTTCTAAAAGATTACCATAACGGCTTTACAATGTATCATTATGGCCTCCACTCCCCCTTAATTAGTTAAGTGATGAAAAATTCATGCTTGCATTATTCGAATTTAAACTTTCTATTCGCTGCAATAAAATCTATTATTATTAAACCAAATGGATTTAAAGTTAATGTGAGCGTAATTTACACAAAGAGATTATTTGTTTGAAATTTAATTCGATTTAGAATAATGCCATGAAAATACGTACAGAATCCAATGTCGAATTCCTTAATCAAATTCAGAAAGGAAATATTTAGCGGAGATTTAAAATTGAATATGACTTGAAAATGTTTAAATCACTAGCGAACCCAGCAGACGTTATCCTTCCCAAAAAAATCTTTAACCCGATTTGCCCGCCACATATCGGGTTCAGTTGTGACGTACATACAGGGACCCACACAAATACACATAAAAAAAATATCAAAATCGGTCCAGTAGTTTGGGAGATCAGTGACATACACACGATCAGAAAAATCACGCGAAAGTATATTAGAAGGAAGAGATTCTTTGTCATTGGCCTTATTCTTTTTTGTGTTAAGGTTTAAAGACAGGTTGCAATCCACTTGATGGTAGGTGGCTACCGTCGCCTATAACACAAGCAACGTCACAGATGCTGCGTGTGCGTTGCAGACTGTAGGATTAAGGATAAGGGATAAGAAAGGGATAGGGTAATGGGCTCTGGCATCTCTATTTTTCCACGATTATCGTTATACAAAATTGATCCGAAATTTGCCCGCGACTTTCTGGTATTTTCTTTTTAATTTATATAAAGGTCGTTTTTTATTTATATAACAAAAGCAACTGCATAGATGCTGCAAGTGCGCCGTCGACTTAGCAGGATTAAGAATAAAGGATTAGGAATGGATAGGGAACTCACCGAAAACCAACAGCATCTATTTTCAAATGTCTATTTTTTTATGCAAAGATTTGCAGGCACGTTGACAGTCCACTTGATGGTAGGTGGCTACCGTCGCCTATAACACAAGCAACGCTACATATGCTGCTAGTACGCTACCGATAAGGGATTAGGAGGGGATAGGGAAATGGGATCTGGCATCGCTTATTCACTCACCGAAACACAACAGCACACGTGCAGTTCTTTCACGGTGGTCTTCTGTAAGGGGGTGGTTAAGCCGCCAGACGGGCTGCCCTGATGACTTCGAAACGCAATATGCACTGCCACTACGTTCCAAGCCGAACCGGAGTTAACTTTGAAAAGTTAATTTTCATAGTTGACCTGGGACCTCTGAGAGAGAGCATTATGGCAAGCATTCTAACCACTCAAACAACAGCTCGTCAAAGCTATTTTCAACGATAATCTGCAGTCTTTCTCAGAGTAACCAAACTGTTAAAAAAGAAAATTGTGAAATAACAGCATTTGTGTTGTGTTTCGGTGCGTAAGTAAAGGAATACTGGAGCCCACCCCTGTAGGGCTATCCATTACGGCAAACCGGCGCTCATACAGCCCCGCTGATTTGTGTTCTTTCACGCGACAATAGTCCTAAACTATCAACTGAACTGGCCTGCCCATCGTCTTATATCAAAAAATGGCTATTGGACAGCGGTAAATTTAGTATATCTACTTGTTCGCTGTAGTATGAGGGAAAATGCATCCAAGACTTATTCAGTAGAAACAAAATGGACATTAGGAGATTAAAAGCTAGGATTAATAGTCGAATGTCGTGATGTAAATAAATTTAAGGGGCACAGTTTTAATTTTCACATCTGTCGCACTTGTTGTGAAAAAGTAGGGGTTAACACCCCTAAAAGAGGTCAGCGAGGGATGACTGAATAGCCGTGTAAAGGCCGACTTGTCGTATTAATAATTTATTACTATTGTAATAGTTTATTTCGAAAACAAATTTTGTTCTATGCACGCAATGCTACCAAAGCAATAGTTCCCGACACGTTAAAAACAATGTCTTGGAATATTACAATAAAACCAAACATTAAAAACTTTAGGCCACAAAATTTTGAAAAACAAATAAAAAATTCATTCGATCGCTTAGACCAGAGGTTCCAAGACTTTTTTCTCATAGACCAGTTTCAAAATTTAGCTGGTTCCGGTGGAACCCCTGCAGCTACATTTTTACCATATATCCAAAACTCGAAAAAAATGTGTAGATTAGAGTTCCAACTATGGAAATTTGCGTCGCGGCTGAGTTCCAACAACGAATGAGGAGTTTTCTAAATGAAATAAGTGAGAATTGATTGACTTTTTGTCACCCCCATTTTTTTGTCACGCCAAAGTAGACCACCGTCGAGTCTCCCGTGAACCCCTGGGGGTCCACCTGGACCACTTTGGGAACTAAGGGCTTAGACTATTAAAACCTTGGCACGAACTATTAAAAGTATCTATAAGTGAAATTTTATCATTATATTACATTATTATTTTACATACACTATGTTATTGACATTACAATGTTATTTTTTATAACATACATACATATTCTTATAAAATTAAGTCGCTGTCGGTCTCAGTCTGTTTCTCCGTCAACTCCTTTTTGACTAATGTAAAGGTTTGTGTATATATTTTGCAGAAAAAGAAATGCATTCGTGATGAATTTTGGTAATAATAAATGGTCTTAACAGATGGCCCGATGAAGGCACAAGGTCAAAGAGCTAGGTTTGAGATTTCTCTGCTAAACAAATGCTAGAATTAATATGTAAATACTAAAATTACTGACATAGCTCATAAAATTAACAAGCTGAAGTGACAGTACGCGGCCGAAAGACAGCCGTTTGTACAGAAGGGAAACTACATGCAATAGGAAAAGAGGGTAAATAAACGCGCCATCTATCGGGTAAGACTGCTAGTGTCATCTTTCAGAGATTATCAGTCATGTCTAAGTACAAAGTCAGAGGTACTGTCGGAATTACTAAGTCAAATCGAGACGGATACAACGTGGTTTGAGGACACACAGCAAGTCGTGCTTTTTGGTGATCTTCATTTAAAGTACATTGTACAGAAGGCTCTGAAAAGTTATTGCCAGGCATTTGTTGCATCTGAAAAGGTCTATTGATTGCTATGAATGCGTGATCTAATGAAAACATTGTCGACACAGAACTGTAATTTTAAATGAAATGGAATCCTACACCAGTCGGTCGATTATCGTTTCGAAGAGTCATATCATTTTCAATTGTGATTTCTGATTACCCGCGATGTATATATCCTGATGTTACAATGACAGCGAGTCAAAGTGTCACTCGTGTGATGTCATTACCGCTCGGTTATTGGTGGATAAAAGCCGGTTATTACCAGTTCGCACTCGTTAATGCCATTCATCACTCGTAACTGTCGTTTAAAACTATCATAATGTCGAATCACTCTTTTGATGAAAAAGTATAATGTTTTTTATACTTTTTCATGAAGCAATGAATTAACAGACAGAATCGGGGACTCTTTTATAAGCGTCTCTTTATAAAATATTACTCGCTAATAATGTAGCTTTCTATAGGTGAAAGAATTTTTAAAATAGGTCCAGCAGTCTTTGAGTTTATTCATTACAAACATACATTTGTATGGAGAGGGGTAAAGGGGGAGATGGGGGGGAGCGTGAGTAGCCTATGTTACTCGCTGATAATGTAGCTTTCTATAGGTGGAAGAATTTTTAAAATCGGTCCAGTAGTTTTTGAGTTTATTCATTACAAATATACATAATATTTAAGTATACATATGGGATACATAGATAAATGTCATCATTTTTGTAAAAGTTGGAAGCAATATATGAAATAAAAGAGAATCGAGTCGGTCGGAATATTGAGAAGACCAAATCAAATTGGCAGCAAACGAAGTTACAAAACTAATCTTTTTGTTAGGAAAAAATGTAACTCTCGTGAAGAACAAACATTGAATTTGTTCAATTTATGCCATCCCATATTCGCAGAGTCCGTGAAAAGTCTGCAATGCGCTGTGGATCCTACCTAATCCAATAATTCTTCCGCATGCTCTTTGCAAAATTGTTAAGAGGATTGCACATTGGAATGGTTTACAAGAGCGCCACTAATGAATAGGCAATCATTTGTTTATTTAACAACTTCCTGGTGTGGGAAAATATTTATTTAGTAAATAGTAGAGCCATTTACCATCAAATCAACAGGTGGATTCAGTTAAGTCTCCCAGTCAGTCAAAATCTCTCAGCATTGTGCATAGCACTTTAGAAATGCTCCATAATTTTTAGCCGGGTTTTCATAACCATGTGATGTAATTAACTGATACGATCCCTTGTGCGAACACGTCTCTAGCTTTTCTGCGTTCGTTTGTACAAGTGATTATACGTGGCTTTGTAAAGGAAGGTTTTTGATGTTGAATGGAATAGCGTTTGTTAAATTGCAAAATTAATTCCAATTGTTTATACTTCGTTTATCTAGCAATTAATATTATAATTGAACCTTTAAAATTTTTGGTAATAATTTTTTTTTCAATACGTGACGATGGAAGATATTAATCCTTATGCGACTAAATCATTTCATAATCAAGGTTGATGATTTAAATTCCTATTTAAATTACTCCTATCTGATCTTTCGATTATTTTTTTTATGTTAAGATCGGCAGACAGGCTGACGGATACCGTCGCCTTAACACTAGCTGCTGCAAGTGCGTTGCAAGGATAAGAGATTAGGAGGAGATAGGGAAATGGACTCTGGCATCCCTTACTCACTCACCGAAACACAACAGCACACGTGCTGTTATTTCACGGTGGTTTTCTGTAAGTGTGTGCTTCCTGCCGACCGACGTGCTGCCCAATTGACTGCGAAACGCAGTGTGCCAGGTCCAGACCAGAGCCAAATTTGAAAAGTTCCTTTTTTCAAAGTTGACCATGCCGGGGAACCCTAGAGGGTTAAGGCAAGCACCCTAACCACTCATCCAACGGCCTCGTCGATTAGAAGTTACTAAGGGTATAAAAATGCTGAAAGTAAAAAATGCCACGGTTTGGGCGAATAGCTCTATGCTGAGTATATTAGTACTTACAATATTTTGTATATATTCACATTTAAGATGAAGTCCAAGTTTCGGCTAGTAAAAATATATTTTCAATTGATTTGAAAAGAAAAGATGTCTTCATTGAGTTCCATTATACTTGGTCATTCAAGTAGAGAAAATAAATAAATATTGTGTGCTCTATAAATATATTGTCTGCCAAGTTTATCTATACAGTTCTGATGTTGGCATCAAAAAGCATAGTACATAGTACGAAGAGGCGAATCCTTAATCGCTTGTAAATAATTAATAAAGAATAGAAGCTTACATAACAACTTTACTTTAACAACTTTACTTTCTTAAGTAAGTTGCACATTCTCATAAAATATTTACGTTGGATAAATAACGAGACTATTTTAGCTGCACCGAACGGAAGCGCATTGCGACATACTTGTAATCGATGACAGACAGGTAAAATGCATCAACAACACAGTCAAGTTTGTGCAGGAAAATTTATCATGAAAACCTTTTGTGGAATGAAAAAATCCATTGTATAATTCAACAGACTTCATGGAGGAAATTCTTGATTTATGGTTTTTGGTTTTGCACAATTAGCTTAGTTAATTAGCTTATTATATAATTAGTTTCACTTATGTACCTTTTTTATTTTAAACTAACAAACTTCGTACCGCTTCAAACTCGTTCCATACAACATTATTAGAAATTTTTCAAATGTTTTAATGTTGGCTAACAGGTCCACTTGGCGGTTGACGGTAGGTGATTACCGTCGCCTATAATACAAGTAACGCCACAGACATTGTAAGTGCTCTGCCGACTAAAATAGTATTAAAGAGTATTGGGAAGCGTTAGGGAAATGGATTCTGGGATCCCTTACTCACTCACCGAAACGCAACACCACACGTGCAGTTATTTCGCGGTGGTCTTCTGTAAGGGGGTGATTACTGCCGCCAGATCGGCTGCCCAAATGACTGAAAAAAGCATCGTGCCCTGCCACTACTTTCCACATCCAAACCAGAGCCAAATTTATTTAGTTCATTTCCAAAGTTGACCTTGCCGGGAATCGAACCAAATCAACAAATCAAAGATCATAGAAATCGGTCTAGCCGTTCTCGAGTTATAAATGGTGTAATTAACAAGACTTATATAATTATATATATATATATATATATATATATATATATATATATACCTTTGTATTCTTATTAAAACTAAAAACTCATTTTGTACTTATGTTATTCCAATATGTGGTCAAGCCGACCAAAGTTTAGTGGATTTCAGTGTATGTTACACAACCGCAACGTATTGTTTATAAAAGTTGAATAGCAGTTTATACAAGTGTATGTATAAAACAAAGAATAAAAAATGTTTTTTTATTATTTAATAATTCCTAAAATTGTGAAAACTTATTTAATAATTTTAGAAATTTAAGCGGGACTGGCAAAATCAGGTCTGATACGTTACTTTCCTTACTTAGTTTCTGTTCTTAAACTTCTTTTGTTTGAGAAATAAAGTAAAAATATAAAATTATATAAGTTTTAAACATGATAGTCAATTTGCCCTCTTACGATATTCAAAACAAATTAGCCCCATTGTGCAATTAATTGTAGTAGCAAGGCACACTGTGATTCGCGGATGTCGTCTCATCTACGCGCTAGAAAGATTTTAGTCAGTAGGAGTCCGGCATAATCCCGCAGCGCTGATGAGTTTCGATAAGGATTTTTTTAATGTTAAGAGCGGCAGACAGGCTGACGGCCCATTTGATGGTAGGTGGCTACCGTCGCCTATAACACAAGCAACGCTAAAGCTGTTGCAATTGCGTTGCCGACTACAGTAGGATTGAGGATAAGGGATTAGGAGGGGATAGGAAAATGGGCTCTGGCATCCCTTACGCACTCACCGAAACACAACAGCACACGTGCAGTTATTTCACGGTGGTTTTCTGTAAGGGGGTGGTTACTGCCGCCAGATGGGCTGCCCAAATGACTGCGAAACACGGTGTGCCCTGCCACTACTGAATTTCCCTATGTTAAATTTCCCAATGTTAAAAAAAAGGGGGTGTGTTTCGCAGTCATTAATTGGACAGCCCGCCTTTCAGAAGACTAACCACTGCCTGAAGAAAACCGTGTAATAATAGCATAAGTGCTGAGTGAGTAAGGGAAGCTAGAGCACATTTCTATCGACTACTAATTCCTTATCATTTATCCTACTAACCATTTATCCATTTGTTGAAGACGAGTCGCCTTTCAACAAGTGGATCGTCGTCAAACACCTAATCTCCTACTTTTATATAAAAAGAAAACTACCACATCTAAAGGAATATAACAATAATTTGGTAGTTTTTGTAACAATTGACACAACGTTTGGTAAGATTTTTATCCCAACAAAGTATGGAAAATGGTCGTGATCTTATTTATGTTTTAATATTTTTGATAAAAAATTTCACCAAAATCTCTATTTACAAACACATACAAAATATTATAATGTTGGATATATCGTTTTGTCTGCTCTATAACGGGATGTACTCGTAGGAGTATTTCCCGCAAGGAACCTCAGGCGAGCCGCCAATTTTACTTAATGTCTATTCCTAATACAATAATATTATCCCATTATTTCCACTATTTGTCTTCCGTACAAAGAGCTAGCTTATATTTTCCTCAATATTAGGTAGAATAAAACGTTACTCGCATATTCAATAAATGGTTTCGCACTGATGTGTTGACATTTTCCTGGCTATTGTAAATTAATAGGATCAAGTTTAATGTTTTGGTGCTTCAACAGTGAGACAAGGATATAATAATTAATAAATAAATAAGTAATAGAGTTAATGACTTCAATAAAAACTTTAAAAAAAAATTGGGGTTATTTTAAGTGGCCAGAATAAAAAAGCTTCACCATAAATGGAGTAGCATTATTTGAAGTCAAAAGTCAAATAGGCTATAGACTAAGAACTTACTTTAGATTACCTAAAGGTAAGAGTAAATTATTCTTACAACTGTCATGTGAACCAGTATTTTATGGTGTTTTATTGATAGTTTTAGTAATTAATAAAACTCTAATAATACACTAATAACGATTTTCACTAATAAACAATAATTTTTTATCACAATAGAAATATGTGGCCTAAATTGTGAAGATAGGGGTTCGATGCGCTTCGATTCTGAGCCAGTATGCTCCGACCCTTAATAAATCAATCAGAACTTAATGTAATTATAAGTAAATATATAATTACATAGATTTTTCTATAATTACATCAACCTTAATCTGAATTAATCTATATATTATTTAATAAAAGTTTTTTTAGTGTATACTGTGCTTCGAGTTCTGCTGACGGGTGTCAGAGAGAAGCCGAAGAGAATTCTCAAGGTGACCGCTTAGAGGTACAAAGCATGATTCCTATATTATCGCTATTTCATAAATAGAGAGGTGACTTTTAATTTTAATAATAACATCAAAGACATTGTGTTAGGAATCGACATGTGAACGACGCTACTGAGAGCGTTTTACATAAAGAAAAGCCTACCGCAATGCATAATACACAGTCTTGATCCAGAGTCAGTGTGGTACAGTAAATGGGGCATAACTAGACATTAGACAAATTGGCAGAGTGCCAGGCAGGCGCCCCGTGGCGCGGTACGCTCGTTATAAACGTATTATATCTAGCTTGGTGCTTGGATAGTGGATACTAGTACGTAGCAATATGTACATAGATATGGCGTTATGTAACATCTAGTTAGATAATATTGTATATCGTAGTGTTTTCGTCAAACAACCAAAGAAGGTTATTTTCTCATTATATTTAGATACTATTAGTTCGTCGTGGTTTAAGTATCTGTGTTTATTGGACTTATAACTAATTAATAATGTTCGCTATCGTACCAGGGGCCTTAGACAAAGTAGCATTCGCTCCGCAGCGATGCGATATCGAAGTTCGTTATCGTCTCAGAGACAAAGGAACGACACTGTAACACGTGATAAACACGTGATACCTTGTCATGATTTCTTTGTCTCTGAGACGATAACGAACTTCGATATCGCATCGCTACGGAGCGAATGCCACTTTGTCTAAGGCCCCAGATTCTCCATTACTCTAAAACGCAGGTTTTCAAACTTATTTCGCTAACTTTGAGAACTTTGAGAATAAAATATTAAAATCAGATATTTTAAATATAATTTTAAGATATTTTAATTTTAATACATTTAAATAAGAATTATTTGCCGAAAATGTATAAGTTGAAGAAAAATATTTTTAGCAGAAAAAAAAAATCGAATAGTTCAATGAGAATATCTGTCAAGCAAGCAATTAGGTTCCACTTGGTTATACCATGAGTGTCTGAATACATGCTATCATAAAATTGTGAGTACGACCGTAATAATTTGTAAAATAAATGAGAAGATCTACTTAAATAACCTTTCTTAAATGAAACCATATGAAACTAATAAATATAGAGGAATACTGTGGCAAAAATGGAACGGAAGCTGTTGTAGTACACAGTCACAGTCGATCCCACCTTTTTTGTTCTAGTTCCTGAAGAAACAATGGCACAATTTCAAGTGATGTTGTCGCAAGCTGTGTGCGCCTGTGTACACATGCGAGCGTGTCGTTACTCGTAATGCAAACCCGTGCCAAGTGTCGCCTGCCTAGTATTACATTTACTACTAGAGCACATTCTTTAAGATGAATTTATGTTATATACGCCTTGAACAAACTTGTTCGTATTCAGCCAAACAAACAAATTTTGAATTCTTCAATTCAAATTCAGACTTCAGACTTGTTTAATTTAATAGTTCATGTGTTTTGGGGTTTGATTTCTCACTTTTTAACTTAGCTGCGGTTATTTTAACTTCAAAGGCATATTTAGCCGCAGTCAAAGGTGCTAGAAGGTAGCGTCTAAAGAATGCAACTGTTTAAAAAAGGCTTTGAAATAATTAGCCTGTAATTTTACAATAAAAAAAAAATGCTGCTAAATTAATTAAATAAATAAATAATTAAAGTTTATTCATCCCGCGATTTTATGATATTTATTTAGGAATATTTATTCATGAATAGATAGGTATCTACCTACTGTTTTATTTTTATTTAAACCGTCACTGATATTCGACATTAATAATAAATCCTTTATCACTGTTAAAAATATTTAAATCTTAAATCTTAATTTGATCTAATCTTATCTATTTTACATTTTGTTGCACAGTAACCTAATCGTGTCTTTCTTTTTCTTGATAATACTTTTTTTGGACAAAGACCCTCTCCAAGGCTTTCTATTCATTTCCAGCCACTCGACATTTTGATATTTGATAATTTTAATATATAATATTTTGACATTTTAATATATGGTGTTAAAATAAAAAAAACTTAAACTATTTGTAAAGAAAATCCTTGGACAAGATGTCACTGGCTAAAAAATATGTCTGATAAAGTGAAAACACTTTAAAAGTTATCAGACTACCTTGAATAAAGATTGTAATGGCAATTATGACCATAATGCTCAGCCTTAATATGCTTGTATCAAGCTCAACATATGTGTGTTACATGAGTTATGTGGGTCCATTAAACAACATTTAACGACATACCTAATAGGCAATAATAATGTGAGCAAATTTGGCATCGTAGATACATCAAAGCTGCGAACACCACATTCATATAACCTCTATATACGCGTACATGGATGCGAACGAATCTCGTATGTTAATGGTAGACACTTTTCACATTATGACGACGCGAGCGAATTGGCTGCTGAAAAATATTCGTTTTGGTTGCCATTTTGTTTTTAAATATTTAAAATTGTCAGCAGTTGGTACTATTTCGTGTTTGTTCTTGTTTAAATTTGTATAGGTTTTTAAAAATCGACATAGCGATGTGAAAATAGGTCTGGAAAGGGGAACAAATAGTAAGGAATATACAATTACATAGGTGTACCGGCGTTCCATTAGGTACTGCTAGGTGCTGTTGTTATTTTAACACACGCTTACGAGAAAAGTTCAAAGAAGGCTAAGGTAATGATTGAGGCATTGAGGTAATGATGCTGTGGATCTTTTCTTTAAGTAAAGATCGTTAGACAGGTTGACGGTTCTATTGACGGTAGGCCGTCGCCTATTGACATAAAATACTTCGCCCATTGAGACTTATCGCTGATAAATAAAGCTTTATAATAAGTTTTTTTTTTAATAGGTATACTATGGGTGGAAGGCAGTATTAATTTATTTTATTTTATGAACAAAAGCAAACTTAGTAAGATAGGATAGGATAGGATAATGCCTTAGTGAGGGGTTAGGAGAGGATAGGAAACGGGCTCTAGCATCCCTTACTCATTCACCGATTTTTTTTTTTAAATTTTAACTTCGAGGTGGTCTTATAATTACTGCCGCAAGACAGGCTGCCCAATTAATGATTTCGGAATGGAGGCTGCCCATCTTATGCCCAATTTAATCTGATTAATCAAATAATCAAATATCTCCGCAATTTTTGCAGTATTTATTTTGTTTTAATTTTATTAAGTTGTAAGTAACATTTTTTAAGTCTTAACGCTTAGTTATTTGTAGACCGAAATGTCTAAATTAAACGATTGTCTAAATTAAATTAATTCATTGTTTATATATTTACTTAGGCGAATACTTCTCATATGGGTGTACCCTCACACACATTTTAGAAGCCCTGTTCAGAGATAAAAGATGTACTCCGATTATGGACATCTTGATTGACAAATTGACATCTTGAATGAATGGGTGAGGTACGGATCATGATAAGCCCTAATCAGCTTACTATGATTACAATAATTAATCGGCTTACTTATATAATATGTGAGAGCAGGCAAGAGGGGCATCATTTTGGACTTACTTACGCGCTTTACTTTTGAAACTGTAATTTTTTCCCGTCATCGACTAGATATAGCTATCGCATCAAAGATTTTACGCTAAAATTATAAACTAACCCTCGACTTTCTATTGAGTCCAAACACGCCATATCTGCTGTAAGTTGCTGAGGAGTTAAGTGTTCCGCAAGCTATACATGATGCTGAAGCATCGGATCAAGGTTACCATGTCTTGGTAATACCACCGAAGTAACAGTATACCAAATTGCACACAAACTGTAGACTCCACAATGTTTTTGGGATTCCACTTAGATAAAAACTGTAACTGGAAGGCTCACGTGGGCTCAGTGTGTGGCAAAGTCGATAAATTTGTTTTCGCCTTAAGACGCATCAGACAGATTATTTCTCAAAAAGCTGCATTAACAACATATTATGGATATGTGTCATCTATTTTAAATTATGGTCTTATTTTATGGGGTAACTCTGTAGAAATGGATAGTGCATTCAAAGCTCAAAAAAAATGCATTAGAGCTATATGTGGAGCCCATTATTTGGATAGCTGTAAGCCTCTATTTAGGGAGCTCCAGATTTTACCCTTGCCATGCATATATATAAAGGAAATGTGTATATTTGTAAGAAATCATCCAGAATACTACAAAAAAAATAGTGACATGAGTACAACAATCACACGTCGATCCGAAAAATTGTATATGCCAAATGCTAAACTTCGAATATACAAAGAAAACGTTTTCTGTATGTCAATACGTATATATAACAAATTGCCCGATGCCTTCAAGAGTGTTCCCATAAATTTGATGAAGAGAAAGCTGTCCCAATGGCTAATAGAAAAGTGTTTTTACAGCCTTAAAGAATATTTTAATGACAAGGAAAAATAACTAATTAAATGACCAATAATGTGATTAATTCGTGGTATAATGTAATTTTATAATTTTCTATATTTATTTTATAATTGTTTTTTAAATTATAATACATATTTGCACGCCTTAAGGGCAGAATGTAGCGACCAAATTAATAATGTAAAATACATCTATGTTCTGTAAACCTGCATTCAGCAAATAAACAATTCTTATTCTTATTCTTAATTCTTATTCTTGTGGAAGTTAGTAAAATCTCTTCGTCAACAAGGAAATGAGCTGATGAAGTCAAACGCGTGAACAGATCTTCATAAGCCATAGTTAAGAATTATCTCGATCACGTTAGATTTCAAACAAAAGAAACCTGATGAAAATCTGCCCATCCGTTTGGGAGCTACGATGCCATAGAAATACAAATACACAAATTCACAGAGACACATACGTCAGACTTATATATGGTTATATAAACACTTTCCCGCTTTAACTAAGCTACTCAACCTATCACAACGACATTTTGAATACACGTCGTCAGGGGTACTGAAAAGAACATAAAAATACCTTTCACCCAGTTTACGAAAGACACGGAAGAAGTTGCGGGCAAAAGCTAGTATGTCTATAAAGAAATGTACACAGGATTGAGGGTTTGTAAAACCTTAGGCAAAGGCAGCTTTTAGCAACGATGATGTGCAATTTTTCACGCGGGCAATCAGCGGTTTTCACTTTTTCCTTGTCAAGCCGACGAAAGAGCTGTAGATGATTTTGCCTCGTTTTTTCTCGACATTTTATATGGCGGAAATCGCAATAAGTGCGAGTGCGAGATTAATGTCTCCCGCAGACAGGTTTTGCTGACAAGACCACTTTGATTACCCCGCTCGTTGCATTTGTAACGAGTATTGAGTTGAAAAGACATCTTTATGGGGTTGTTATATGCTTTTGATCATGTGATAGATAATAATAAAATTAAAGCTGGTACACATACGTTGGCTTAAACAATTTATATTTAAAGGAATAAGGAACACATTATCATAAAGCCTTTTTTCTTGAAGTCATCGATCAAGCTCATGGGACATTTCGACCGCGGTCTCCGCGCCAAGATTCCATCTACCCCAAAAATATGTTATTAGAATACACTCAGAAAGCCAGGCTAATGTTGCTGAAAAAGTCTATTTTTATATAGTCATTTCTGTTTTGTTATAGCTATTTTAAATGAGTTCATGCTCTAGATTGATTCGGTTCAGACCAGCAGCTATTATTAATCTGGTATGTAATTCAAAGAGCACACACAATTAGATTACATGGCGTCAAAATGAATGTAAGATGCTAGTCCATAATCCAATTCTAATAGAGTACATACAGGCGGCGACGTGCGGCTTTACCCGCTTTTTGACGTGTAATCGCTAAGGGAATCTGTCGAATTATTCTCATGAATATTTATTCGTCTGCCGCTCGGGGGTGTAGTGTAATAGCTACACAATGGCTTCTGCATTTTGGTACTGTCCGCATAAATTCCGGCTTACAATCGATATTTTTAATGCCTCGACTATGCTGCTTCTCTGATTATATTGCAAATGTATTCCTGCATAATGAACATTTCAATCCAACTTTTTTAAAATGTTAAAACTTCATTCTTATTATTCCGATTTCAGATTCTTTATTGTTTACTACTCTCCACCGACTTGGCATGGACTCACAATTATTTTCTGCAAATTATATGCTTGAACCTTCCTCGATTATCGCTCATTGCATTAGGAAAACCGTATCAAAATCAGTTTGGTGATTTAAAAGAAGTTACAGGAGAACAGAGGCGGACGGCGACTTTATTTTATAACTAGCCAATACCCGAACTTCGGTCGCGTGGACTTCAACTTCAGATATGAATATATAATTTTCTAAATAAGTAATATTATAAAGTAAACAAAAAATAAAATGTGGAGGTAACTGTAGTGTATACGTTTATTTACTCTCTCTCTCTCTCTCTCTCTCTCACATGCAACACTGTCTCGTGCGCACCACGTTAGTAGACGCGAGCCACCAGCGAGAGTTAACGTGTCGGGGGTCCGTCCATTTTGTGCGAGTTCGATCCTGTTACACTGCGACTACACTAACTAACATACTAAGCGTAGGGCTTTTCACTTAATTAGTCAACCAAAATACGGGTACAATCGAAAGATATTCGACATTCGTTATCATGTTATCAATCCTTATCCAACAAAATAGTTTCATAATCAAGGTTGATTATGATTAATTAAATTCCTGTTTAAATGATTCGAATCGGACCTTTTGTTTAGAAGTTAGAAGTATAAAAATGCTAAAAGTTAAAAAAATGTCGCGGCTTGAGTGAACAGCCCTACGCTTAGTGTTGTTACCCACACATTTTATCTTTTGTTTACTTAATAATATTATTAGTACTTTAGAAAATTATATATTCATATCTTAAGTTGAAGTCAAGATGAATGGAGTAGCGGGCATCGGCTAGTAGCTTATATGTTTATATTTGAGTAGGCTTCGCGTCGTCGTCGGTGCGAGACCGCTTGAATTTATTTTCTCGCGCCAAATTTTTAAATTACGTTAACTCCTAAGATATTAATTTAAATTCATTTATAATAGCCCATACAATTTAAATTGTATGGGAATTATAATTTGTATGAACTGTTTAAGGTAACTAATGTATTTTATTTAACAATGATTAATACCGTCTAAATAGTTTTTTAAATACCACATTATAATGTGATCATTTTTTCAGAAGTTAGAATAAGGATATCTATAGTAAGCTATCCTTAAAAAATAGATATATATGCCATCGAGGACTTTTTTGTAGACCTATAAGAAAAATATTCCCATCATACATAGGCTGGTGGGAATATTTTTCCATAGGCATGATGGGAATATTTTTCCATAGGCAGCGTTTTCGATGAAAGCTCCGAGGCTGCTCGATTTTTTTCCGACATCTTCAGCAACCATCGTCATATTTCAACCAATTTACACAAAACCTTAACGAATTATACACCTAAACTTTTATCAGGAATCGCTTTGTTTATAGATGAAAATCACATGAAAATCCGTTCATAAGTTTTTGAGATCATCATACAGTCATACAAACAGACAGACGGGGTCTTTGTTTTATAATACTTATGTAAAAGGATTATGTTTGAATTTTTATATCTGGCACGAAATATATGATACCAGCAAAATATAATATAACAAAAAAAACCAATTTTGTCAATTAATCTCTACAATTTATGGTAATAAATTTCACCACTTCGAGAATCACGTTTTATTGCTCTCATATTTTGTCAGCCGAAGTCGCGGGCACTTGCTATTTTTTGATATATAATACAATGTATATGTAATCATTGTATTACATATACATTGTATTATTAAATGAATACATAATACATATGTAATCATTTTGCATTTATTTAATTATATGTGAGAAAATGGTGAAAATGAAATTTAAAAACTAAAAATTTAAAAAGCATTGAAAGGTGTCCAAGGATATCATCAAATTGTAGTTTAATATTACGACTGACCATGTTCGAATCGATTCTACGTTCAAACCTTTAGAAATTACCTACTATCGAAGTCTGGTATAAGACATTGTAATCGTTTGGTGAATATTGCACGAATGGTAGGCATATGTATGATAATCCACTGACAGTGCTCCATTGTTGCTAACTGTACCAGGGCTGAGATCGGATCTTAAAACCGATACGCTCTACGATCCTATCCGGGGAGAGCAGGGTTGGGTAGAGGGGGATCAGTGCAGGGATTGTTCGTACCCGCTGTGCTAAAATCGTGCTAAGCGCATCGCCGTTGATCTGGGATAGCTCAATGAATACACCGATTGGCGTGATTGGAAGAGCTGAATAAATTGCATATGTGCCGTTCTCCTGTACCAAATTGACCTTTTTTATAGTTAGCCTTACTTTTCATGTGAACTGGGTCACTGAATTTATGTGGAAAATTCAAGGTTTTTGATTGAGAGGATTTAAAAACTTATTAGGCAACCATGCTTGATAAGGAATGAAGATTCGATATTTGTGTTTAGTTACACGTAAACTTTAAAAAAAAAATAATCTATGCATATAATAAAATCGTAAACGAGCCGTGTCTGTACATTAAATACATATTTTTTCAATAAAAAAAAAAAAAAAAAAAAAAAAAAAAACTATTTGTAGACGTTGTAT
This sequence comes from Bembecia ichneumoniformis, assembly GCA_910589475.2. Taxonomy (NCBI): domain Eukaryota; kingdom Metazoa; phylum Arthropoda; class Insecta; order Lepidoptera; family Sesiidae; genus Bembecia; species Bembecia ichneumoniformis. Next base: position 6,215,397 of record OU342538.1, on the reverse strand, counting down.
TTATGTTACCGAGGTCAAAAAAAGTTTTTAATTTTTTTGTCTCTTTGTGCGTTTGTGCATGCTAATCTCAGAAACGGTTTAACCAATTTGAATGCAATTTTCACTGTTGTATTGTAGCAAACTTCCCGTAACATTGCTCATGTTGTTGTTGTATCAGTTGTATCAGTTTTTGTTTAATTCCAATCGGTTTACAATAAAAAAATTACGCGCTATACCGAATAACACGCGTACGAAGTTGCGGGCACAGCTAGTAACAAATAAAAATGGTTCAGAAATTTATGATTAACTAGAGTTCCGCCCCCGGCTTCGCCCGGGATGCAATGTTTATATATATAAACATTCCCCGTTTATCCCTCTTATATATATATGCAATGTTTATATATATAAACATTCCCCGTTTATCCCTCTTTCCATTAGTGAAAACCGTATTAAAATCGGTCCACCCGTTCACGCGTGATGCCGTGACCAAGGGATATAGGGATTCATTTTTATATATAGAGATTATGTAATACTAAATAAAGACAAAAGTGAAATATAAATAAAGAAAGGAAAGAATTTCACCGCGTCGTCGTGTTTTTTACATTTTCTTTCCTTATAAGTCTCATCGAAATACAAAGGAATTTTGTTTTGTATCTAAAGTGATGAAAACAAAGCTATACTGCAGTACGGTGTCAAACAATTCCCGAAGAGCGTTCCGGCGAGCACTTCCAATACTCTACACCTATTTCCAGTGATCAGTTATTAGGCGACCATTTAAGCTGGACCCGTAATAATTCTACCCGTTCGTCCCTTCAGTCCCGATTTAGTCCAAAACATAAACCAAGGTGGTTTTAGGGAGGCACGGGGAAGGTCAATGTATGCTAGTTATTGCCTATCACTGAGCAAAGCTTCGAACGTCTCTCAAGATAACGGCACAATGCAGTGTTCACTTTGAAACCATTTGTTAGATAGCTTTACATTGAGACATACGAGTACCTATCTATGTAAACCAAGTTTACGAGGCAGATAAATTGTTTTAGAATTAGATTAAGTTGTAAGCATGAATAAGCTTTTTGATCACAGTCTTATCTGTGAATGTAAATACCAGATCGGAATTATACTCGTATTTGTTTCGTGTGAGTTATATCTTCTCTTCTCTTGGCACCATCTTCTACCAGAGGTAGGCTGTCCAACGAGCGACATGTAATATGTATAACGTGCTACGAGATTTTAGCGTGCGGCAAGCCGTTTTGAACAACTGTGATTACAGGCGACGGTAGCCGTTTTCCATCAAGTTGGATATCAGTCTGCATGCCTACCAGCAGTAACAGCGTTTATCATTACTTTACATTTTTTTAGCCTACTCAAAATATTAAAATTAACACGAGTTGGAAATAAACGGACCGCAGGTTATTATAGAGAGGCTATCTTTCCATTCAGTTATCGATTAATGGAGGACTTCTTTCATAAGCATTTCTTCCTTTAGTAACAAATACCCAGACAGACCCTTAGGGAAGTTGGCTGTGCCCTTTTGAAGAGCTTTACTTGCGTGACACAGCGGAAAATGAAGTACACGTCTAGACGCTTCAATAGGGTGCCGATCATAATCGCTGTTACGCGCACATTGTTTAAAGGACCACATTTTGCACTGCAACAATTAATTCTTGTTAGTTTCGTGAGGAGAGTTATAAGTTATATAATTATTATAAGGAGTTATGTTATTATTACAAGGATTGTAGTCCACCACTCTTACAGAAGACCACAGTGAAATAACAGCACGTGTGCTGTTATTTCTTTATTATTTATTTCCCGATCCTTTCCCAATACCTTATCCTTAATCCTACTGTCGCCAGCAGGGCACTTGCAATACCTGTGGTGTTGCTTGTGTTATAGGCGACGGTACCTACCAACAAGTGTACCGTCAGCCTGTATTAACATTAAAAAAAACTCTATCCCACTACCCGCCAAGTGCGGCCAAGTGGATAGATGACCTGAAAGACCTGAAGCGGCTGGATGCGAAGTACAGAAGACCATGCGTGGTGACGAGCCTTGGGAGCGGTCTACATCCATCAGTGGAAAGACATAGGCTGGTGATGATCATAATTATGACTACCCCCAGAACTTAACAGGGCTCCGATAGATATAATCTGTTAATGTTAGATCAAATGAACAAACATAATTATATTCTATTTGTATTTATATCACGCATACACGATATTTATGGCACTAAATATTATATACAAGACTTTAATGATTCTTAAAAGTAGGAATAGTTATTCTTAGAATAAGAACATCGTAATTTATCATACATAGAATAAAATCCTTGTTTTTCTGTGGGTTTGTGCGCGCTAATCTCAGAAACGTCTTGAACGTTTCTGAGGTTCTATTACGGGAACGAAGTCGCGGGGCACAGCTATAGTATTTTCACTGTATGATGATCATGGAAGTAATAAGTACTATAATGATGATATGCGTCACAGTTCGTAATTGACAATTTTAGTGATGCAACGTAACGACATTAAAATCAACATTAATCGATTGTTTGAAAATATCGAATCAGTTGGCAAAGCAAATGGAATCGAACTACCGATTTTAGATTTTCATATTTAGAAATAAATTCGTAAATCTTAAAAAACAGGTAATTTTAAATAAATTATAGAATACAATGCAGTTTGTTTAAAATATCTTGTTACTGCCAGAACTCGAAACTTGACAAGTCGTATCAAACTCAGAACAAAATTTACTTTTGTTTTATTGTTATTATTAGTCAGCTTTAGTTTTATTATCAAAATACGATGTTTTTATAAATATATAGAATAGAGAAAATAACCGAAAATCCTATGGCAAACATAGAGTACTTTCGATTTATCGAATATAAGTGAATATCCCTAGTGTCAATCCCTCTTGACACAAGTTCCGTTCCACGCGTTTGACACTTTAATATAAGTTTTTTATTACACTTACCTATTATAATAATAAAGTAATTATAAAAGTGATAATTACTTTTGTGTTTTTCGAATAGATTGATTTTTTTTCAAACATTTGTCTGTTTAATTGTTATTTTTTTGTGCCAGTTTTTTTTATTTGAAAACAGTATGCGTGACATGAAAACGTGAGAACTGTCACGCATATCATCATACAGTGAAAATACCAAAGATGTTGTATTAGTCTGTACCTATAGATGGATCACAAAATGCAGCAATATTTTATTCTTTCTAACACCTTCAAATTGCCATAAGATTGAAAGAGACATACATATATAATCTGTCGGGTCGAAGTTGAGTGAATGTCTCCATTTTGACTATACAATGCAAGCTAAATTTATAGCGTATAATAGTGCAGTGCATTTTTATCGATAACTAGATATCGTTGATATAGATTTTAAATATATGACGGATAAAAAGTATGGCTAAATGCGTTTCGGTGTACTGTTTGGTTATTCAATATAAATAAAATGTGGGTGCGTACAGAGGCTCTAGTATGAGTTTACGATACTACACCAATACTACACTCGCTAGCGAGAACGTAAAACTTTTGTATGGGTAATCGTGAACTGTCAATGTCAAATTATCAATTTTCCATATAAATGTTTTACGCTCTCGCTAGCGAGTGTAGTATCGTAAACTCATGCTAGAGCCACTGGTACTCGCCGCATTGCTAATCGGTTGTATGAGATTGTATGCAACCTCTCGCATTTATTTCACCAAAATATTTCAAAAGAATAGTTATTTTTTGAGTAGAAATATTTAGAATCCATCCTTAAGGGGTACAACGGGGGTAGGATTTTATTACGAGAGAAAAAAAACTCGATAATCTTAAAGTTTTATTTTTAGAAACGATATCACAGATTGGATAATCTGTGATATCGTTTCATTTTAATCTGTGATATCGTTCATCTGTGATTCGTCAACATTTTAATTTAAAGACTTGCAGTTAATGTTGACGCTTGGGTATCCACGTATTTATTAGTAAGTTTTCTTTTTCTGGGTAATTTCTGAAAAGAAATAGTTTTTGGTTATTAATGATTCAAAAGATTTTCATAATTTTCATAGATTGAAGCATAACTTCTTTATAACTTATAGATATTACTTACTGGTTTACACGATGGTGGTAATTTTGGGAATATTGTCGGCACTGCATACGAGTGTAGAATTTTACGCTGATATCTTGGCGAAAGCAAGAATCTCCAAAGTTCATCGAGCATATTCTTGTATATTGCGAAGCTCTCCAATCGTCGGCTTTTCTTACATTTTTTGTCCACGTTTTTTTTTAAATCGATGTCGGTGGGAAATCTGTAATAAATTGATAAAAATTACTTTCAACCTGCAGTGAATGCTAGAAATTGTCAACACTCTACTAAAAATAAATTAGTTATCGATATCGATAAACTTATCAAGATCAGACTACAGCACTATAAAGCAATACAAATGTCAAATATTCCGATTAACTTTGGTTTTTGTAAATTTTAGTTATAAACACCAGCTTTTCTTTAAATAAATCAACCTTAGAGCTGTGTATGCATGTACAATGATTCATTTTTAGTAAATAATTATAAAAATTTGTTTACAAAACACCAAAATTAATGAGTGCGAGCTGTGCGACTTACCGGTGAAATGATATATTTCCATTATTCTCCTTCAAAACACCCACTCTACTTGGACAAACGGGAACAGTACAAGCCATTCTTGGCAAGCAACAGATTTATGAAATCACACTTTCAGATTTTTAAATATTTTAAATCACATAAAGCTAAACGCGCTTGTTAACCAGCATGATATAAACAAATATGACGTTGCCTCTTTTATGGCGCGCAGCGTTTTAAGACGTCATATTCGGCTATTGTTATCTCTTTTTAACATACGACATGCAGCCATTAAAAAGACAGGTATCGAGTATCGAAGGAATCTTCAATTTTTATTGTTCCATCTATACACTAATACAATTATCTTTGGAAAATACTATAGTTACGATAATACTAATTTGTCCATCACAGCCGTGTTCATATATTTACAGTAGATGACAGTTTGACGACTCTTTTTGCAATCAATTTTGCAACTTTGATATGATTATCTAACCGCGTTCACTCAGAGCTTGGTTATTATATTGTAAAATATTAAAGTGAAAAAATAGTAGGAATAAACATATTCCTAACAAGAACGAAATGTTGAAACACTACTACTACTAAATGTTTGTGTTCAAAACCAATAAAACCAATTAGATGCAAACGATCCAATGACGAAATATGAGGCAAAATCAATGGCTGACAATATTTGAATATTTATTGCCAGTTAAACAATTGACTCGATATGATCAACAATACAAATCCTGTATAGCATAAATTGTGTCTTTTTGAGAGTGCAATATGTACTCTAACATCAAATTAATGATTTTGTATTTTTATGCTTCATATTCAACTAGCGACCCGCCTCAGCTTAGCACGGAGGGATTCTATGCACACAAATGCCTCAGCTTCGCCCGGATTTTTATGTATAAGAACATTTCCCGTTTATCCCTCTTTCCATTAGCGAAAACCGAATTAAAATCGATCTACCCGTTCACGCGTGATGCCGTGACCAGGGGAAATGGGGATTCATTTTTATATATTATAAGATTTATTATTAAATTGAGAAATTTCGAATTTATTACTCTGACTCTATTTAACAGAAATAGAGCAGTGGGTCGGAGATTCGGCTATCGAAACAGCAAACATAGTTTCAAATCCCGGTGGGGCCTGCTCATCTGATTGTTTTTCGATTTCACGTATAGATAAGAAATGATCTTTTACTCCAATGAGAAATAAATAGTAAGATTTTTTTTAAATTAAAGATGGGTTTGCTCTTGACCAGCATCTATCCATGTAGGAAGGATGAGGCCGACGATGGAGCGAGCTCACCCAGAAGATATGCATATTCACTCTAACCTTGAAAATATTTGGGTTGTATGAGCTCGGAAATACAGACGCCGGCAGGGAGTTCCAATCCTTAGCAGTGCGCATCACAAAAGATGTTTTAAAGCGCTTTGTCCGAATTAGAGGGATTTCAACAAGGTGAGGATGGTCACCAGCCGTACCAGCATGTCCGAAAGAAGAAAGGGGAAGTTGGTATGTTTTTCATAGAAGATATGAACCTTAAAGACAGGCTTACGTAATAAAGAGCTGATACCTCCATATAATATAGACTGATGCTGATAATGATGATGATGATGGTGGTGGTGGTGAAAAAAATATCATTTTATGAGATGATATTTCTTAAAATTAAGTTTGACAAACAGCCTGACAGTCTACCTACCATGTGGCTGCCGTCGACTATAACACAAGCACTACGGGTGCTGCAAGTACCCTGCCGACCATAGTAGGACCATGGGATTAGGAAGGGATAGGGCAAAGGATTCTGGCATCTCTTACTCACTCACAACAACACATATCTCACGGTGGTCTTCTGTAAGAGTGGTTTCTGTCCCAGATGGGCTGCCCAAATGACTACTGCGAAATGCAGCGTACTCTGCCACTAATTTCCAAATCCAGACCAGAGCCAATTTCGAAAAGTTCATTTCCAATTGCTGGGAATCGAACCCAGGACCTCTGAGATAGCGTGTTAAGGCAATCACCCTAACCACTCATCCAACGGGCTCGTCAAATTAAAGTTTTCTTCTGAAGAAAAGCACTGGGTTTAGGATTTAAGAAAACTTCGTTTGTATTTAATAAATAAATTAATTTAAAATACGTCTGTTTAAAACAGTAGTAATTACCGAGCTTGCCATCTAGCGGTGAAGTGGCATAAATCTCAATCACAATTTGTGTACGTCAGACACGGGCTACCGCGGTCCAATGATTGATGAGCCTTGTGCAGCGCTTATTTCAAATTGACCAACCAGAGTCAAGTGTGTTCAAAATGGCGAATATTTTGTTATGTTTGGTTGGAAAAATATAAATACATTTATAAAAACCAAAGCGTCTGTCTTTTATGTACCTATTATTAATGGCATAACATTTAATCGCCTACAGCATATTTAAACCTCGTCTGAGAAGGGAAGGGTCTTTTAATAGATTCGGGAAAATCTTAAACATATGTATAAGGAGTTCTGTTTACATTTAAGGTCTACCCATCGCTCAACCCATTGGTTCAGCGAATAGTTTCGCTCAATAATATTTCTGGCACGTTTGCGGACGGCCCAGGGGAGGGATGGCCTTAATTTATTAATAGATTGTTTATAACCCCACTAAGGGCCCTTCCGCGGCTTAATAAATAGATCACCCTTAAAATAATAATGTTTTCTCGACGTCATTTCAACGCGGGCCTATAAATTTGATAGGATTAAAAGGGTGACGCGTTGTCCAATGTTTATGATGCGGTGAACAATTTTAATGTTCTCTATGTTTTTGTATGAGAGTATATGATAAGATATGAGTACATAAAATTTTTAATGAGGAGATTACTCTTAAAAATTATCATAAAAACTATTTTAGAGGCAATGGTGCTACATGTACTAACCAGTGTTTAACCGATAATTGCCATATAGTTCTTATAGATTGTAGGTATGCCATACGTCTTGCTGATGGACGCAAGGTACCTGTCCTACAGATCAGTTAAAAAGCATGGTCTATATTCTGCTGATTGAAATTTAAATTTATCTTTCCATCCAATTTTTTTTTTGTTTACATATTCTAAGGAACATTTTATTAAGTATTTCACTTATAACCATTGACAACGATACCATTCATAAGCATCTCCTTCTTTTTTTTTCTTCTTGAAGAAATCAAACAAATACAATAACAATAACAATAAAAAAAAAAACAATAAAAAACAATAGATTTTCCTTTTCGACATTTTTGGAGTTTACTCCTTAAGAATCGATTTTCATATAAGGCTCCCGGTATGGAAATTTTATGAAGAGTAAACTTAATACAAGCGTTAACTAAAATCCGTTACGTTATCTGTCACTTTGATATCTGTGCGACAACTGACACATTTATTTATGTTCCCTAATTCCATTCTCTTCTCTGGGCTGTCGAAATCTTGTATGAAAAGTGTAGTCCGCGTTAACGAACGAAACAATAGCGCGTTACAACCTGCCAGCGCAGCGACATCTAACATAACTTTTCTTGGAACATGTGACATCTAAGAATAATATGAAGTGCAGAATGTAACTAAATAATATAAACTGATTAGGTATCCAGTTATCTATTGACACGAGGAAAATCTTATACCTACTTTTAATTTTAAACGTTTAAAGGAGTAAACTTCAGCCGTGCGTCGGAGCTAACACACACCCTTTTTTTTAAAATTAGTCTCTGGAACTGGAACAGATTTTCTGGATGGGAACAGTCTCAGATTGCGTCTTTTTGGGCTCTCAATTTTCCTAGTCACACCTTCCTGCAAGATTATCTATCCTATAATGTTATAAGGAGGTAGGATTTGTTTTTTATGTATATTCTATAGAAACCTACATTATCGTCGAGTAACATTTTTTTTAATTAATCCCTACGAAAACTAATAATGATTAATAAAATAATGTATTACATGTTTATAGTACTCTTCATTCATTACCCACAAAAACGTTCCTGAGGCTATTATAATTAAGACACAATGAGCGTTTTTTATTTAAATTATTTAAATGAGCGTAATTAAAACACAGGTGGAAAAACACAGGATTGAAAGATGTTGAGATTCGTATCATGATATTAATAATGCTTATCCAACTAGTTTCATAATCAAAGTGGATTATGTAAATTTCTATTTAATTAGACCTTTCGTTTAAAAGTTACTATAAAAGTGCTAAAATAAAAACTGTTACGAATATAAAAATGCTAAAATTAATATAAAATGCTAAATGCGGTTTTACTGTTAGTTATATACATATACACTTTTTTTGTTTATTTTTTTAATATTAGTTTTTGTTTGCAAGATAATATATTAATATCTTAAAATGAAATCAACGGGAACGAAGTCGCATGCATCGGCTAGTCTATCTAATATTATAAAGAGAAAAGGTGTGTATGTAAGGGGTTTGTAATGAATAAACTCAAAAATTACTGGATCGATTTTAAAAATTCGTTCACCTATGGAAAGCTACACTATCAGCGATTAACATAGGCTACTCATCCTCCCCGTATCTCCCCCCACCTTTACCCTCTCCATACAAATGTATGTTTGTAATGAATAAACTCAAAAACTGCTGGACCGATTTTAAAAATTCTTTCACCCATAGACAGCTAAATTATCAGCGAGTAATGTAGGCTACTTACCCTCCCTCAATCTCCCTTTACCCCTCTCCATACAAAATGTATGTTTGTAATGAATAAACCCAAAGACTACTGGACCGATTTTAAAAATTCTTTCATCTGTAGAAAGCTACATTATCAGCGAGTAACATAGGCTACTCACCCTTCCCCATCTCCCCCTTTACTCCCTTCCAAACAAATTGCCGTTTTCCACGAATAATATTTTATAAAGAGACGCGGACGATAACAGTGTCTTACGGACACATGAATTATCATAGAGAAGTATAGCACATTCTCCCCTCTTTGAACAGAGACATATTTCTGAATGTAGAACGTTTACTGAATTCGTTACTGAATAGAATAAATACTCGTACTGGGTACGTTCAATGAAATACATATTTACATACAAGTACCTAATAGACTGTTACGACATGGTTTCAGTTAGAGCTTATTCAAGCAATATGGATTCCGTAAGTCAAAGCTATGTGGACCCGAACTAGTTGGTATTGATGCAGGTTACAAAGTAATATATATACAAGAAGGTTCTTTGGAAAGTTTAGCACTTGGGGACGCACGCTTACTGCATTGCAATAAACCTATTCGATACAAGAAGTCGTGTTCTCTCGGTTACTAGTCAAAATCAATAATCAATAACTACACCCGTGCCTTTACGCCCTATGTTGCTCTATGTATTTGTTAGTTGTCTAAGACCGTTAGCATAGAGTATTTTATCTAACTAAGTGTGTAATAAGTCTAATTTCTTTTTAATGTTTCTCCCAGAGGTTACATCACCCCAACGGGCCGTGTATTGTCAAAAATTACAAATAATAACCATCTAATATTTAAAAAATGGTTACATTTAAAATAGAACAATAAATAGTAGATTTTACATCAAGTGCACAAAACGAACCATTTTTATCCGAGACTTTTAGCACTGATAGTAATGTCGAGGATAAAAATGGTTTTGTGGATGAGTTATAAACTCTGCTTTTCACTTCGATTGCGAGGAAATAAAACAGTAGTATAAAATAACATTTCTTTAAACGCACGAAAAAACAAGAGCTGTTTCCCGCCGCTTTATTTTTTTTAAATCTTACGACATTGACATTGACATCTTATGACATTGGCTTGGGCTGCAGACCTATAAAGGCTACTATTAAATTAATTTTGTAATAATAATTTTCTTAAATTAATTAAGTAACCTACCGTACTTGAATTTAAATTTTAATGTCTTAAAAAACACATAAGGCAAATAAATTTAAGTAAATATTATAAAATAACAAATTCTATCTATGAACTTCTTATTGTGTTTGGCTGTATGGCTCATTTTCTTTGCCTTAATATAGATTACATTTAGGAGTAGATACGTTAATGAACTTACAGACTAATGCAACATCTTTGAATGAACTTCTGCACAAAATTCGATTTTTGCAGCCTATATCTTGCACAAATAAGCACTTTCAGAGCATGAGAAGTAAAAATAGCAATTATAATTGGATGAGTGTAGAATAGAACTTCATTATTACCTATTATAATACGATTTTCTATAATTTGAACTTTTGCTTGGGGGTTTAGTGGAGATACTAGTCATCCTCCGACATAATCACCTCATTGTATCTTATTATTTATGTATGAATATAATATTTAGTTTGGTTACTAAGATTAAGTTGAACCATACTTGTCAGTATCGATGAGTTATCCGAGTCATGAATTAGCGTTAAACATAGTGCAGTGGGGAAGCGAAAAGTGTATCTACTTTACTTTAAAATACATCATTGCTATATTTTTCAAACAAAATCTAAAGAAAAATCAATCTAAATGATTGATTATTGAAATATGTCACTCGTAAAACTCAAAAGTCGTGGACTAATTTCAATAGCCTTTTATAAGAATTTGTATTAATACAAATTATAATATAAATTGTTCATATATAATATTCCATTTTCCTATCCCTTCCTAATCCCTTATCCTTAGTCTGCAGAGTCACTGTAGTCGGCAGAGCACTTGCAGCAGATTTGGCGTTGCTTGTGTTAGGCGACGGTAGCCACCTACCATCAAGTGTACCGTCAGTCTGTCTGCCGATCTTAATATAAAAAATATATACATAACACAATGTCTGAAAAAAAAATTATCTTAAGAAGTTATACATTGAAATATTTATTGAAATCCTTTAATAGATAACTCAATACACGGTTCATCTATAATGTCAGGCATAAAAAATTTTACTTTGGAGAAATAAGTAACATTGATTGCTATAATATATTATTATAAATAAGTATAATTTTAATGGGTCATTTAAACTGTTGGTAACAGGGGCGAACACGTATCTAATTAAGAATGGGATTATGCTCTGACATGTCCGCTCATATGACCTTAATGCGGATTTAACGAAATATTTCACTTCGTTTTAGGTTGGGTTTGTCGCATTTCACATTAGACCATTTGATCAAAGGTTTTATTATGTTACAAAAATGTAAGTAAAGTTATAACTAAAGTGTTTAATTTCTTAAACTCAAAAACAATGCTGAATATTGTTGGAGCCATATATATTTTCCAAAAGATTATATTTTTACTTATTAAAATTTTCTAATAAATTAGCTTTTGAAACGTACTTTTTAAGTGTGGTGTCGCTCGGAAATCTGTACATTATTCTTCTTAAGGTGCCACTTACGAAGGTTGGCGACGGTCATGGCTATCTTAAACTTGGAAGCTGCTGCACAAAGAGGGAGCTCATACTAAAACCAGGATGTCTTTATCCTGCCTCTGCTACGTTTGCCCTGTTTTTTCACTGGTTGAAAAATACTTTCGCCACTCATTAAGCATCTGAAATATTGCAACTCCCCTTTCTTTATCGTCCTTAGCACTTCCATTCTCTTTCTCATCTGTACATTAGTCAATCCTAGTACATACATCGTGTGGTTCTAATAATTTGTACTAATTTAGTTCTCACTTACATGAGACATTATTATTCTATTCTTAAGATTCATATTAAAAATTAAATTAAATTAAATTGTTGGTGTACAAACCGTGTAAACGATCACCAGTTTAATTAATCACAAAATTATGTAAGGAAAGGGTTCTGAAATAGGGATGCGCGATCGCAAAAACCGATGTAAGGATGTGGTACGAGTTAAACGGTTCAAGCGATTTCGGTATTTTATTTTGATATACTAAACTTAATCATTGCCTTATTAATCATGTGTATCTTAATTATGTATGTAATACAGAAAAATGTAATATTTTGGTGTCATTCTCGAACATGGCCCTGAAAATCCAATACCACGGTTCGATTGTGGGTCAGTAGTATCTGTTTACATTTATATTAAAATTTTTTAAACTTTCCCCGTTTAGAAGAAATTAGCGGAGAACCAGACATAAGCCAACAGCGACTTTATTTTATAAAATGTCTCTATGGATAAGAAAAATCGCTGTTCTTTATTGAATTGTTACAAGACGTTCATCCACAACTTACCCTTAGGTTAACGAGACGGCAAATTTTGAAAAACAAGCGAACTCGACAAGGGTCAGACAGAGAAGGCGCAATTAAAAAGAGGAATGTAAGCTCGGGATTAAGCGGCCCTGAAATAATGAGGAGATTCGGCAAATATAGACGCCAGGTTATAATATCATTACGCAAAGGCTCTGTAATGTGAAAATTTTGCTGTTGGCTTCGTTGGAGAAGTAAAAGAAACATCGCAGTTGCCTCTCGGCATATCGCAGTGAAGCAAGTTCTTTACAGATCACAACAAAATGAAGACCCTGATCTTCTTAAGGACATTTTTATTCTTCTGAAGTTTATATTGAAAAACGTATCTACGTCAATGCTACGAAGCAAAATGAACACCAACAAAATCTGCTCCCCAGTGAAACTTTTCTGAAATAATAAGGCTTTTAAATAAATTAAAGTTATTACTGAATAGTACAAGCACAGTCTAACCATACTTGCGTCATACAGTCAGGCAACGAATGTACTTGCGTAGAACAACGTTCGGCGAACTCGCTTCAGTTTGTACGAGCGTTGCCCTACTGTATGACGTAAGTATGGTTAGACTGTGGTACAAGTCAGTACCACAGTCTAACCGTTAGCATTTGTCTGCTCATTTGTTTAGAACATTAAACTAACATTGCATTACATTATTTATTTATTTATTTATTTAATTAATTATATACAAACGGTTACATTATAATAAGATGGTGGGTAATGTCTTAAACCAGTGACAGGGTTGTCTAGACAATAGGTTATCATACATACTCAGGTACATAAATATAAATTCTAGACAATAAGTCATAATCTTATATATAAAAATGAATCCCTATTTCTCCTGGTCACGGCATCACGCGTGAACGGGTAGACCGATTTTAATTCAGTTTTCGCTAATGGAAAGAGGGATGCGCGGGGAATGTTTTAGTATAAAAATCGCACGCCGGGCGAAGCCGGGGGCGGGCCGCTAGTATATAAATATAAATAATTAATAGATTGCATACAATTTGCTCCAATTTTTAATTGTATACCTTATTTTTTAATTTTAATAAAATTAGATTAATTAAAATACCTTTTTTAAAATTATTTAAAATTTACTATTATTGATTTGAGTTTTAATTATTTACAAAATGTGTTTTTAGTACCTTTTTAATATTTTTTGGGTTCCGTACGTCTGATTAAAAAAACGGATCCTTTATAGGATCACTCGTGTGTATGTCTGTCCGTCCGTCACAGTCAATTATCTCCGAAACTATTAGACCGATTAAGTTGAAATTTGGTACACATATCAATTTCTGTGACCCAAACGCAGAGGTGTGACGTGAATAGATGAAATCTGTATATGGGAGGTAATTTTTGGGGGGAAGGTGGAAAATTAATTTTTTTTTTTTTGAAAACTGCATCGTGTAACATATCAAATGGAAGGTCTTGTTGCGAAGATCTTAAATAGATGAAATCTGTATATGGGAGGTCATTTTTGGGGGGAAGGTGGAAAATTAAAAAAAAATTTTTTTTGAAAACTGCATCGGGTGACATATCAAATGGAAGGTCTTGTTGTGAAGATCTTAAATGTATTTTTTTTGTAATTTTAAAATTAATGATTTCCAAGTTATTCAAGAAAATTGACGAAAATTGACCATTCCCTCCTTATCTCTGAAACCTAAAATTTTGAAAAAAAAAATACAGAAATTAGTTTTCTACTTATAGATAAGATGGTAAATCATTCAATATTGTGCGGATAGGTAACATCGTACGGAACCCTCTTCACGCGAGTTTAACTCGGACTTGATGTTTTATTTGGTGTGATTTGTCTGACCATCCTTTCCTGAACTCAAATTTGGACATCTATTCACTTGCTTATTATGGTATGACGTGTTTGGCATAACAACTATTCCATTGGGAAGAAGATTTGGTATCAATCTTTCTTTGATCTATTTGGTAAATTTCGTTATGGTAAACCCCTAAGTCGCAGTAATTTCATTTTTTTTAAAAATTTGTTCTAAGAAACTTTTATATACGTATAAATAAGTATTACATTCTCATTAAAATTAAAAATAGCCGTTGTAACGGTAACAAGTAAGGTTGTGACGCAAAAAAGTTGTATCCGTTAAGTGTCACTCTAGTCTGGGCTTAAGTTTAGTAAGCTTCAAGTAAGTTTCTACAATAAGAGAACCGCCAATAGTGTAACAAGTCGGAAAATTTCCTCCTTCCCGCTCTGGCCGCGGCGTCGGGAATCAGGTCGGAAATATCGACTTGAAAATTTCTAGTTTGTTAGTTCGCGTCTTCTAGATGACACCGCGGTTGAGAATTGGATTATTTTTAAAGTTCTACTCGTTCGACTCCATTTCAAACCGTTGTGACTTCTGCAATCATTTTATCAGTTGCACTGTTTTATAAACTTCATCCTGTTAGCGACATTTTAAACTTATCGAAGTACTTGCATTTCTTGAACTCCTTCGCAAGAAAAGCCCTTAACTTTTTCGAATCAATATAGTTGCGATGCTACATAATTGAAAGGTCTATTCCCAACTAGTACACGTAGCATATATTTTTATTTTTTATGTTACCGAGGTCAAAAAATAGTTTTTAGAATTTTTGTCTGTTTATCTGTGCGTTTGCGTACGCTAATCTCAGAAACGGCTTAACCGATTTGAATGCGGTTTTCAATTATAGCAAGCTTCCCGTAACATTTAGTGTTGTTTCATTCCAATCGATTTACAAACAAAAAAGTTACGCGCTATACCGAATACCACGCGTACGAAGTTGCGGGCTCAGCTACTTAATAATACATTAAAAACAATATCAGTAATTCGAATATAACAAGATTGGCCCTAGAGAGGGCGTCCCGATGTTTTTAATGGTACGATGTCCTTCAATAAATTTTTGTATGTTAATACAATCACTGACTTATATTAATATTAATGTATACATAGGTAGGTTTTTTAGTTAGATTCAGGTGTCACATCGATATTGAATTTGCTGAATTAGTGTCACACATAGGATTTATGCAAATCGGCGCACCAACGAGCGCGATTTCAAATTTAATTTCGGTTCAGTGTCAACTCGCCTTTATTAAACGAACATTGTTCGGCACACAGTATGGGGACGTATTAGGTTGCATTATATTCCATGTGACACCTGTCAAATTTTGATACCAGTTATCTAAAGAGGTTTTGTAGGTACTTCAATAAGTCGTCAGCAACGAAAGTCAACGTTATATGATTTCAAAGCGAATTCAAGGCAAAGAAAACGATTGCTGACTCTCAATTTCACCTCGATGGTGAGTGAAGATGATGTCGAAGATGAAGTTCGATAGTCAGTTAATAGCCTATTCACTCTGTTCTTGAAGAGTCCCAAGTTGTAAATTTTAAGGAACACTGAAGAAGGAAGATAATTCCAGTCTTTCGCTGTGCGCATAATAAGAGAAGACGCAAAGCGCTTCGTGCGAATTGGTGGTATGTCCACAACGTACCCTAACCTTCCCCACGCCTAGTGGTCCGATGACAAAAAGGGAGAGAGGAACTAAGTCTAGGAGTCCTGTGCACACTCTCCAAAATGTATCCCATAGAGAATCGACGGACAATTCTGCGCCGGTGTTCTAGACTTTGGAGCAAGGTTTCAACCAGAGATTTATCACTAGAGATTTATCTTTAAACTACTAAGGTCGGTACTGCAACTCAGCGTGTATTAATTTTGCTTGTATTAAAAGTCGAATTGGATTGATGATATAGCATCAAGTAGACCGTCAGTCTGCCAAAAAAATACTTCAGTTATAAACTTATACAATAAGTGGAGTTTTTTGCTTCAGCTAATCCTACTGACACGAGGTAGGATCCT
This sequence comes from Bembecia ichneumoniformis, assembly GCA_910589475.2. Classification (NCBI taxonomy): domain Eukaryota; kingdom Metazoa; phylum Arthropoda; class Insecta; order Lepidoptera; family Sesiidae; genus Bembecia; species Bembecia ichneumoniformis. The sequence continues at coordinate 6,198,880 of OU342538.1, read as the reverse complement.
ACTGATATTACAATGCGAAAGTGTATAGACGATGGATGTAGGTATGGATGTTTTTGTTACTGAATGCAAAAACAACTGAACGGATTTGATATCTAAAGTGTAATTATATAGGTACGCGGACGATGTCGCCGGTAAAAGATAGCTCGGTTACTATTTCTTGTTATATTCTATTCGGTTAATTCGATGTTTACATAAAAAACTTATTGTGTGGTTTCTTATGAAAGGTCGCTAGTTAGTCCGGATGAATTAGCGTTTGTCCCCCAAAAACATTATAACTGCATTTTTTTTTTTGGCTTAAAAACAATATACAATCCTAAATTGTGCCCTCGTGGGAGGTCGGAAACTTATTTTTAATAACAAATTTTAAAAAAAGTTCTTTTTTTCAGTTACTTGTCAATATTTTGGAAAATATGCTTCTAATCGAATTTATTCCTTATTAAAATTTCACGCAAGGACTTGCGAAAATTGGCAATTATTTTATATTGAACTTAAAAAAAGTTATTAAAAATTAGATAAATCAGCCAATTAAGGTAAGGGACAGGACAAACATAGGTAGATGATTGGACCTTGGCATCTACGAGTATATACTTTCACTTGTAAAAGCTGTAAGGTAATAAATGCCACCAAAAATCGCCATTACTACTGTGCAACATGTTGTTATGTTTATGTTTAACATTATAAACATACATTTTCCCTAGTTACGTTCTATAGTTATGTGTTTACACAATTAACTCTATAGTCCTTTTCCATAGTGGATGTCTCAAATATAGAAAGTTCTTATAAAAACAGCGACGCACGAAATAATGCGACTCTCATACAAACTCACTCTAGATAAATAAAGCACTTGACCTCGGTCGTTTACATTGTTAGTGAAACCTTCCTTGTTTATCATATATCCCATATTTTATTTGTTAAAGCCATATAGTACACTTAGTTATTCATAATTTATGTATTTTTGTTGCGACAACCCTCGCGGTCCCCGGCGAAGGGCAGCCGTACGAAATAAATGACTTTTCCAACGTAATCCGACGTCGAAAGTCGAACAAACATGCGAGAGAATAATAAATTTCCGCTTCATTGCATGTAAAAACGGTTCGGTTGCTACACCAAAAAACGGATTGTTGTCTCTATGGACGTTCATTATAATTTACGACAATTATCGAGTAATCGTCTGTGTTCCATATCTAATATATTCAATTCGATTCACTCAAATTTTTTTCTGCCTGTTACAAAATTGATTTGGACTTTTGCCCGCGATGATCTGGTATTTTTTTAATTTTTTTTTTAAGGTTGGGGTTTACCCCCGGTATGGAAAATGAGTTTAAACAAATACCAGTGGTTAGTTGTTGGTATTAGAACGGAATAAATCAATTTTATGAATGAATACAAGCGTTAACTAAAAAGCGTTACGTTATCAGTCACATTCACATTTGTGCGACAGCTGACGCATGTAATTTGTATTTGTGTTCTTTATTCTATTCTCTGGGGTTATAAAAGCAAACGCCGAAATTTTGTATGAAAAGTGTAGTGCGTGTCGAGGATCGAAAGGATAGCGCGTAATATCCAGCCGGGGCGCAGCGACATTGTCGTCAAAAAATGAACTATTTGAACTTATAAAACTTAGTGACATTTCTGTATACCTAACATAACTATTGTTGGAACACGTTAGATATCCAGTTACCTATTGACACTAGGAAAATTTTTATTTATATAACAAAGCAACGCCATAGATGCTGCAAGTGCGTCGCCGACCATAGTAGGATTAAGTGTAAAGAATTATGAACGGATAGAGAACTCACCGAAACATAACAGCACACATGCTATTTCACGGTGGCCTTCTGTGACCCCTTCACTGCCGACAGACGGGCTGCCCAAATAACTTCGAAACGCAGTGTTCCCTGCCATTACTTACCAGATCCAGACCAAAACCAACAAGAAAAAAGACGTTTATAATTTGTTCGTTAGAATTTTTTTTTATCAAATGAACTATCTTATCAACCAGTTGATTTGATAGTAATAGATGTCAATTTCGAGTTCCATCTGCACAACTAGTTGGACAGTTTGGTTGGTCGGAATGGAAAGATATTAAATCCGTTCAGTAGTATTTGCGCGAAAGAGTAACAAACATTCATATATACATCATTTATTTATATTCATACATGCATTTATTTATATTGGTAGAACTAGTAGGAAGTAATGTAAAGTCGTTATATAATATAACGTAAGTAAAGGTATTATTGAACACTGAAATTTTTAGCAGATTTTCATCTGTATTAAATCGATAAGAAGTTTGCTCAGTTCAAAAAATGCTTGCTTCACGTGATTTTTTGAAGGTATTCTCTCTTAATTTAAGAGTTATGTGATAGAAATACTAGGATTTAGTCAAATAATGTGTTCAGATTAATAAAACACGGAAGACGCATTACGTAACGCGAAATGGTATACATACTCCGTTTAGTTTTGCCTACAGGCTTATAAGGAGGACTTATAAGTTTATAAGTTTACAGTTTACAGGCTTATAAGTTTCGTCTGCAATCTATGATGCAAACAAAATGGTTACGTTTTTTTCTCCTCAATTAATGACAAAACCTATTGTGGATGACACTATCGTACCATCAGCGTTATGAAAACAAAATGTCACAAAAAACAAATGAATTAATAAAAAGAATCGATCGTCGAAAGTATCAAAACGTAACGTATGAATCAATAACATTTCCAACGTTGGGGAGAGGACTAGGGATGGGCTGTTCTCTCTTTACCGTACGATTGTACGATTTTACCAGATACGTCAAAATAAATTTTGACGTTCAAATCAAAGGTATCCCATCCAAAATATCAAAAGCGTTTTTTTGAATGAAATAATTAAATCTTATTTCCTAAGATTATGTCTCTTTGCATTTGATATTTATATGTAAGACATATAAATGTATTTTACATATAAATATCAAAATTAATATGTGGCGAATAATAATATTTATATATTATTTTATTAACACAGATAAAACTTTGATAAATATTACTAATAACCCATGGACCCATCAAGAAGAGCGTTCGAAATTGCTACTACTGTGGTACTGTAGGTACTGTGGTCAGTGTTTAAAACAAGATACCTGCCAAATTTAGGATGGCAATTGGTAGTTATCCTATTACATTTTTAAAAAGTATTATAAGGCGGTATAATTCTTACTACTCCAAGTAAGAATTTATGAATTTTTCTTTTATTTATGAAAAATTGCCACAATTTTATGCACGATTCTGAGACGTTTTTGTAAACTAGTGAAAGTAATTGCTAACTACTAGGACTATTAAATCCAGCAAAAATAATGTAAAGATTTTGATTCTATGGATAAATATGTATTTACCTTCTATAGTGAATGTCAATGATTGGAATTCTTAACCAAGGAATCGTTGCTATGTTACATTTTGGTTGCAAAATTCATAGCTTTCTTTGAGTTTTAAATGTCTTGTACAATTTGAATATTATTGCTACCGATTATTATGCAATAAGAAAATTTTCAATTGTAGACATTTCTTTGTTTAGATGTCACTCGCAAAGCTTTCGTATTCTTGTCACTTTTAACATTAATTAAAATATTTATTAAGAAACAGAATATTTTGATATAATTATTGTAACCCTAAGTAAATATCAAGTGTACTGGAGTAGGTATAAATATTCGCACATCGAAATGTTCCAAATGTCCAATTTTGTCTTATCGATAAGACAAAAAGAAAAATCGTGCATCACTAGAGAAGAGTATGAGTGTCCCGCATTCAATTTGCCCTGATAACATCACGCTACGACGCAATTACGATGCTAATCCGTCAATCGAGTGTGAACATTACATTGGTACCCTTTTTGAAGTCAATTTATGTGACGACCTAAAGTTCAATTTTTAATGGGACAAAATTTACAATGAGAATATGCTGCTTGAGATTTGCTTGAGTATTTCTATTCTTTAAGCCAGCTTCAATTATTTTGATGATGTAAGCATATTTTACTGGACATAATTTAGATTGGATTGTATTTAGATTGTATTGTGCATAGGCAACTAATAGAAATATGATACAACTACAACATATAGGTAATAAAAACCTTCACTAAAATAGTAGAAGGCTTGAGATAAAAATAAGATAATACTGTCTCTGGAAATCTATACTGTATAACAGTTTATTTAATACTAGCGACCCGTCCCGGCTTCGCATGGGTGGACATTTATTTTTTAAACATTTTATTCGTGGATAACGGCAATTTTGTATGGAAGGGGTTTAAGGGCGGAGATGGGGGGAGGGTGAGTAGCCTATGTTACTCGCTGATAATGTAGTTTTCTATAGGTGAAAGAATTTTTAAAATCTGTCAAGTAGTTTTTGAGTTTATTCATTACAAACATATAAAAATACATACATACCTACAAATCTTTTTTCTTTATAATATTAGTATAGACTAGTACAGATTACAGTAGGTCCTACTGCTGAGCATAGGATTCTTTTCTATGTAAGAGGAATGGAATGGGATTGGAATCCCACTACATGGAACGAAAGGAATGTCCTTGCATAACTTAATGTCCTTCATCACGTAAAAAAAAGCTATGATTTTTATTTATTACTGTTAGAGTAAGTTTAACGTTAAGTTTAAAGTTTAAGTTTAACATTTGTAACGTTTTAAAATGATACAGTATTTACTACATGATAAATAAAAATCAACACCAAAATTGTAATCGATATAAACTGAATGGCACCAGACCCTTCATCGCAAAATGTATAAAGCTCTAGGGGAGGCCTATGTCGAAAAGTAAGAAATCTTTACAAACCGGTGTCAGGACTGCTATTACAATAATTTTAATTTGTAACATAACAAACAAAGATATTTTATTGAATGTTTTTTAAGTAAATAAATAAATAAATAACATGCAATAGTGAACATCATAGAAAAAACTTCGGCACTGTTCGATGAGAAAAGTGATTTGAAATTGCCCGAAGCCATTCCCATATTGAATAGGCCCGTCTCCCGCAGAAAGTGGCCCGATCCTACATTATTGATATTTGACAAATAAAGTAATATATCAAACCGCATTAGGGAGAGGCCGTGTGTACATTATACGCGTATAGACATAATCTTGACCGATAAGCATCTTGCACGGATGTCATTACATTTATTGCCAAAACAACGGGAGGGAGTACACTGCGATCTCTATGTAGGGAACTGTGCGATGCATTTACTTAGTAAATGGAGGAATGGCGATTGCCTCTAAGAAATTGAAAGTGGCATGAGAATTAGGGATCAGTCCTACTTAATAAATATACGAATATCTTCCCTTGCACTTACACAATTCAACTTTATCATATGTAAGTACCTACTAGCTTATTTGTCTTCGACCGCATGCTTTTTTCTTAGTTGTAAAACATTTATTAGATAGAATATTTATTTGCACAAACATGACACAGATACAAAGAGAAATAATAATACAATTGTTAATAAAAAAATATATAAAAACAAATTTAGAATTCATACAAATTCCCAAGAAGTTTAATCCCATTGAGTGTGCGCCATGGCACCAAAAAGGTACCTGGCTCAGCAAAGCTGAGGCAAAGCATAGCGCTGATATTATATGCCAGTCCTAGTGTACAGATTCATGTCGGCAGAATACGTATCGTCAATAGATTATCGTAACGAATTTACCTTGTCAGGAGTCAAACGGAGCCATGACTAAATCATGGCTCCGTTTGGGGTATACGGAGTAGACGATTCATAATTGATCAATTATTTTTAAAATAAAATAAAATAAATAAAATAACACTACACCAACCTTGATCAAATTGGTTTCAGTTAATGCTCAAGATACGGCTCAACTCAATTAGTAGTATTTAATCTTTATTGTTCATTTATTTTTATCAGGCGTTGAATTTTAATTTTAAGTTGATTCGTCGAGAAGAGTACTTTTGCTGCATGAATGATACTTTATGTACTGTTCTGTATCCTTGACAACGTATATCCAAAATTTCCGTTGCGTAGTTAAGGCGTGAAAGCGGTTTTAAACAAACAAACAAACTCACTTTCGCATTTCCAATATTAGAATAATAGCGAAGGAGATTCATCATTTTGGCTCGACCGAAGAAATAAATCGTTTTACACTCGGATACGAATGAAATAGCTAACTTACTTTCGGACGTTTATTTATAGAACTCTAGCTGGTGCCCACGACTTCACCCGCGTTGAAAAATAAGAAAATAACGCCTGACTAAATATATGAGCAACGTAACATTATTATTGTTATTGCAGTTATAGCTTTGCCAGGCGATAGATGAGCTCTCTCGGGAATAGTACTTTTTTTCTGGATGAAAGGTACCCTATATCCATGACATCCATGACAACGTTTATGCAAAATTTCATGATGATCGGTTCAGCGATTTAGGCGTGAAAAGGTAACAGACAGAGACAGAGTTACTTTCACATGGATTATAAGTAACTTTGTAAAGGCTTAACTTAAAAAGCGCTGAAATATACTCCGTATTTTATCTCACAGCTCGACGAACATCACAAGTTCTAAATCTTATATACCTACGATATTCTTTTAATGATAACGCCGTCGGTGCATCTTCACTTGTAGTTCGGATAGATTCAGCTGAACCGATTTAGTTACCTGGAACAAATTAAGACAGTTGCGGTTAATATATAGTTTCAATTGGTTATTTATTTCATGTAATTGCAACTACCAATACAAGACCACGATGTAAAATATATATAAAGTATTGAACAATACAAAATTTATATATATAATAGGTTGGAGAGAAAGTATTATTCGTATTTTATATGTCAACGCCGCCGGTCTTTAGGCACTGGTTGTAACTCCACATTGTGTTGTGTGTATATTGTGTGTGTATTCCTTGTGAAAAAAGAAAAAAAAAAAAACAATGGAAGCACAGCAGGCAGAGCTACTACCATTGAGCTAATCAACTTTGTCATATACATATATTATTTTCTTAGCGATCAACAACGGCGCCGCTGCGAACCTCATAGGAGTCTTGAAGCAATGTCTCTTCTAGTAGGTCAGTTGCCAGATCCTCAAACTATTATATAAAAAAGGCTCAAATGAACAACGACGCATATTGTTGGTACGCAGCTTAAACAAAGTTTGTATAGGAACAGTGGACGCGCAGCATCTAAAAGTGAAACTTTCGTAATAAAAGGGAGCTTACTAAGAAACTTGAGAGGGCGAAACACCCCCTTTTATTATGGTGCTATTATTTCATCTGCTCAATATATACGCAGGCAAAAGCTAGTAGCTTTTGCCTGCGACTTCGTCCGCGCCCCCTTAGGTATTAAAACATTTATTCAATTTTGTTGCTCTTTTGTTTTGACAGGCGTTGATTTTTATTTTTGATGATCCTTCGGGAACAGTCCTTTTTTCTGATTCTGGATGCAAAATTTCATGATGACCGATTGATTAATTATAGCGTGAAAGCGTAACAAATAAACTAACAAACTCACTTTCACATTAGGATTAGAATATTCTATTATATATCCCCTTGTTTTGAGCTCAATATTTAGCTGCTCACAATATCAGTTGCAGATTTTTTTTTATGCTAAGATCAGCAGACAGGCCGACGGTCCACTTGATGGTAGGCGGCCACCATAGGCTATAACATAAGCAACGCCACAGCTGTTGCAAGTGCTACAGTAGGGTTAAGGATAAGGGATTGGATAGGAAAATGGGCTCTGGCATCTTTTACTCACTCACGTGCTGTTATTTCACGGTGGTTTTCTGTAAGGGGGTGGTTACTGCCGCTAGACGGGCAGCCCTGCAACTGCGAAACGCAGTGTGCTCTGCCACTATTTTTGACGTAAGGCGGACTGATGTTTTGGGAAGCTTGCTATAATACATAAGTGAAAACCGCATTCAAATCGGTTATGCTGTTGCACAAACGCACAGATAAATAGATAAATATTCTAAAAACAATTTTAACCTCGGTAATATTACGTGCATGTACCTAAGTACCAATTGTTTTTTTTTTTTGAAAAAATATATAATGTATATATAATGTACATGGTTTCTATACGATTTTATATGTATAGATAATATGGTATTACAGACTTTCCTAAATGTATATTATGTCTAATACTTACCTAAATGTATATTATGTCTACCTAAACGAATATACTTCGCTTTTTTAGTTGAAATCATCAAAATAACAACAAAATTATGTTCCTGTATATATTATTATTATAGTTATAACACCTATTCGGCTGAGTTGAATCATTAAAATAAATCCCAACATTCGAAAATACGATAAAAACAGCGAATACCGGTGGTGAACGAATGAAGCCTCCCACTTGGCCATCATAAATCAGAATTTAATTTATTAATATATTTTCAGATCTTGTGATGTTTCCGTTTTAGCCTTTCATCTTGCAGAGAGTGGATTTGCGTATTGTATATTAACAATTTGGATGAAATTGAAATGATAGCTATTACTTTGCAAGAGGAAAATATACTTCGGCGAGTCCCTGCGTTGCTAAAAATGCTTTCATATTATTGTGCCTATTTATGTTTATGTTTCTGTGGTTGTTTTGTATTTGGAATGTCCGATATAATATTTTACCACATTTATATATATTACCTTCCTAGTGGTGGACGCCGATTTTTTTTAATGAATTCATTAACTGTCACAAATGTTTTCTTTAAAATCTTTATTATCGCGTAACTCATTGTTACTAGGATTGTTACACACTTAACTTATACAAGAAAATTAAATATTTTTTAAAATCTTGATTTAATATTTTTAATTTGAATTTAATTAGAATCATGGATACATACAACATACATGTATAACACAAAGTTACAATTTTTTTTTTCATTATTTTTACATTGAAAGATTGAAAATCTTCAATCAATCTTTCAATGTAAAAATAATGAAGATTAAAAATCAAATGAAATCTAATCAAATTATGTGATTTCAAGTTTTTAACCCCTGTGGTTTAAGCTCTGCGTTGTTGAATCAGTCAGGACAAACGTTTTAAAAGCATATATATATTTATAATATGTACAAAATAAACTATAGTTAAAATTACTGTAACAATTAGTGTGCAGAAAAGTTCAAAAATATATTTGCATATTTGTTTTTTATCGAAGGAACAAAATGGTTACTTAAATGTTATTGAAAAAGGACTTCCTTTTACCTCTCCCAAGATTTGTTTCATAGCGCGAAGATTTCTTGAGCAAGAGAATGAGTTGGGCGTAAAAGTTCATCTCTAATGCAAAAGTTTGTTGGGGGAAGTTTGTCTGGGGACATGTCAAAAGTTGGCGACTTTCTGATGTGTTCACCGGTCATAGATAGTCCTGCAACTTATGGGTGTTTCGTTTCATGCCCATTTATCAGCCAGGCTCTTACAAGTACACATTTTCATTTCCGATACTTCTAAATATTTAAAAGAAATTTTCTATTTCCCGTAATTTCGGTAGAATTTTATGGATAAAAATTCAAACATTTAAGGCAATTCGGACAATGTCTAAAATATATAGTGTCAAACGGTGATGTTGGTTCCAAATTCTCAATACTCCAAAGGTTCTCAAATTTAAAATTTTCTTAATACTCTATTTTTTTGGATCTTTTATACATAAATGTTTTTTGGATCTTTTATACATAAATGTTTTTAAGAGAAACAGTTAGATACGAAAATTTAAGTTAAATACATCGTTGTTGATGATAAAATTTAGTGTAGGTAAATCTAATATATAAAATTCTCGTGTCACAGTGTTTGTAACAAAACTCCTCCGAAACGGCTTGATCGATTCTTATGAAATTTTGTGAGTATATTTAGCAGGTATGAGAATAGGTCGTAAAGTATTTTTCACCCTCCTACCCCCACCCCCCATTTTTTAATCGCGATTTTAGTATTTTTGTAAGAAGAATGTTCAAATAATTTAACCGTCGCTCATTGACGTGAAGTGTGGCGTAATTTTGACACATAGTTTGAAAATAAAATTGGATCCGATAGGTGGTGCCACAATCGAGTTAGAAAATTATTTTCTGGTTCGGGCAGGACAACGTCTGCTGGGTCAGCTAGTATAATATAAAGGTTATCGCAATTATATTATAAGGTATGTGTATTTTACAATATTAGACGAATAGTGAATCACGAACATTGCAAAGTTAATTTTGCACACCAGTTAAAAATTATATTTACAAATGATATAGGCGCTATTGGTAATATATTTGAGCCGGATTTTACTGAAAAAGTAATATATATAAAGTATAAATACACACACACACACACACATATAGTCGTAGATACTCGCAATTTTTTTTGTCCTGACTACTAAGTGTAGAAAGCTGAAATTTGAAACATAACTTTATTTGGTAGAAAATATTGTAAACAAAAATTAAATAGATATATTTGTTTGAAGAATATGAGGTCTCCAAGGAACACGACGACGTCTTCAGTCGTTGGTATGCATTAAGATGTCTAGCGCAATCTTATATCTACTTATATTCCCATAAGTTGAACATGTAGAATTTACACATTTATAAGACTGTGTAGATATTACATTCTATCGATTCTTTATATCTATTTAAGACTATTTCTTACCTCACAAAAATATTGTTTCCTGAAGAGCTTAAACCGCATATTTAATGTTTATAACACATAAAGGTTGTTAGAGCGATATTTCTTACAGTTTTACAAAAATGGTGCGCGGTATGTCACAGAAATTACATTTATATGGCATAGGCTCAGAGCACCAGCGGCGTGGACTGTGTTTTCTCGCGGTAGAGCTGGTAAGGAGGTATATGGTGTATGGAACCATGTATGATGATGAAGGAGTAAGATAGATGGTGCAGCAGCTTCCGTCACGGTATGGCCACTGCTACCACTCGTGGCGTCAAGTAATTATTCAAACACGTTGAATGGTTGCTCAAAGACTAAAATTTTTATTAAGAGAAAATCCATAGACAACAGACCATACACAAATATATTTTGATATTATTTCTAACACCTTCACTTATCAAAATAATCTAAATACTACGTATACCTAATTTCTTAATGAAATAGTTGTGCTTTGCACAATTTAAACCTTTTGTAAGCAGGTCTGCTGGCATTTCAGAAGTTGACAGATAAACTATCTTTACAAATTTGTTAGCAACTGCTTCTCTAACAAAGTGGTGACGCACATCAATGTGCTTGGTTCGTTTATGGAACAATGGATTTTCTGTCAGCTTCTGAGCCCCCTGATTATCATTGTACAAGGTTATTGTATAATTACAAAAATCCACAATCTCATTCAACAAGTTTCTTAAATATATAGCCTCCTTACAAGCCTCAGTTATCGCCATATATTCGGCCTCCGTACTGGATAAGGCTGTAGTCTGTTGTTTCTTACATTCATAGGAGACAACAGATCCTGAGAACTTGAAGTAAAAGCCTGTATATGATTTCCTATCTAAAGTATTGGAGGCCCAGTCGGCATCAACAAAACCTTCTAAGTTACAATCATCTTTACTAAACATTAGCCCATAAGATTTAGTTTTACTTAAATATTTTAAAATTCGTTTTGCATGCCTCCAATGCGTGAGCGTGTAACAATTATTAAATTGACTCAAATAACTTACACTATATGAAATGTCTGGGCGAGTTAAAACACTTAAGTACATCAAGCTTCCCAATAGTTGTTGGTAAGGATATTGTTTACAAACTTCAACACCTTTTTCTAGCTTTAAATTACTCTCAATGGGAGTATCAACACCATTACATTTTGTCATATTGAATTTACTTAAAATATGATCTACAAAATGCTTTTGATCTAATGAAATACAACCATTCTCATACATTTTTATTCTAATGCCTAAACATTGTTTTACCTGCCCCAAATCTTTAATCTTAAATTTTTGCATTAGTTCACTTTTAATCTCGTTTACCATATCATTACAATTATGAAAAATAAAAAAATCATCTACGAATATTGCTATTATAATCAGCTCCTTTTTACACCTTTTTATATATAAACATGGTTCTAATTTTGAATTAACAAAGTTGGACTTTATTAAACAATCATTTACTTTTATATTCCAAGCCCTGGCTGACTGTTTCAGACCATAAATTGCTCGTTTTAGCTTAAGTACACAATTTTCGTTACAATTTAAGTTAGGAGGAGCTTGCATGTATACATTTTCGTTCAGGTCACCATTTAGGAACGCTGTAGTGACATCCAAATGAGTAATTTTAAAGTTAAGTTTTACACTTAAAGCAAATAAAAGTCTTAATGTAGAATAACGCAGCACTGGTGAGTATGTCTCGGTATAGTCCACACCTTCTTTTTGAGTAAAGCCCTTCGCAACCAGTCTAGCCCTATAACGCACTTTATCATCACTTTCGAACTTTTTTTCAAAAACCCATTTACACTGCACTACTCTATCAGCTTCTTTCCTGTCAACGATTTCCCATGCTTGATTATCGTCAAAAGCCTTCAGTTCTTCTGTCACCGCCTGTTCCCACAGTTCCTTTTCAGGTCCACTCATTGCTGCTTCATAGCTGAGTTCTTCACCACATGATTCGAGCTCGTCCACAATACAGAGACTTGCTTGACCGTATCTTTCTACTGGCTTTCTTATTCGCTTCCCAAGTTCCATATTTTCATCTTCTAATGTTAACTCGTCATCACTTTCATACACTGATTGATATGAATCATCTTGGGAACTCGACGGGTCACAGATGTACGTAGGATCATTTGCATCTAAAACTGAATTTTCTGATAAACTTTCTTCTACTACTGAATTTTCTGATTTTTCCTCTTTTTTTTCTTCTTCGTTATTTACTACTACCTGAGCTGTGTTTGAGTTTTCTTTCTCTATAATAATAACATCCCTGCTCGTAGTAATCCTTTTTGTTTTTGGGTTATATAATCTGTAACCTTTTACGTTATCTGGATACCCTACTAAAATTAATTTGTCAGCCTTCTTATCCCATTTTTGTCTTTGTACTTTGGGAACATGCATCATTACTTTACTCCCGAATATTCTGACATGGCTCAAGTCTGGCTTCCTGCCTGTCCACTTCTCGAATGGTGTCATCATGCCTAAACTGGCAGTTGGCGTTCTATTCAGTAGGTATACTGCAGTATTTACTGCTTCACCCCAAAAACATTTGTCGAGATCTGCTTCAAACAATAAACATCTAGCCCGTTCAACTACAGTTCTGTTGAACCTTTCTGAGAGTCCATTCTGTTCTGGAGTGTGAGGATTAGTCTTCTGATGGATGATTCCTGTTTGTTTTAGGAAATGTTCCATCTCTCGTGAACAAAACTCACCTCCGTTATCAGTTCTCAATACTCTTATCTTGTTTCCCGTTTGATTCTCCACCAAAACTCGAAATTCTTTGAAATGCTGGAATACTTGGTTCTTCTCCTTCAAGAAATAGACATAGGTCATTCTGCTGGCATCATCCACGAATAGAAGAAAATATTTTGCTTGACCAATCGATTTGGTCTCCATCGGCCCGCATAAATCTGAGTGTATTACTTCTAGCAGTATATCACTTCTATGATTAGCTGATGGGAAAGGGAAACGAGCCTGTTTGCCCTCACAACACACTTCACAGTTCTGGATCCGAATATCAGCTTTCCTGTCAAAAGTAACCCCTTCCACAGCACCCTCTTTCATCTTTTCTAAGGACTTACTGTTTACATGTCCTAGTCTTCTATGCCACATTGTCATGGCCGATATCAAATTCTCTGATTTTTGTATTTGTAACTTGTACACACCATTTGTTAACTTTGCAATACCAACAAGCTCATTTTCTTGATTATATATCAAACAGACTTCCTTCTTGAAATTTACTCTGTTGCCATTAGCTATTAACTGGCTGACTGATAGTAAGTTTGTTGTGAGCTTCGGTATGTACAAAACATTCTTTACAATCACATCATGCTGAGAACCATTTACACTCGTTGTTATCTGTATTTCACCAACACTTACAACCGGCACAGTCATTTGATTTGCAACTACTATTTCTTTGTTTCCATACACAGGTCTATTTAGCAATAAACAATCTCGACTTGCCGTCATGTGTGCGCTTGCACCCGAATCGACGTACCAGTCTTCTGTACTAAAATTTCCGTTGAAAAACGCAGCACTAAAAGCATTTAAGGTTTTCTTTGTTTTTAATTCCGGGCATTGATTTTTATAATGACCCATTTTCTTGCATTTATAGCATTTTATTTGTTTACTGCTATTTGAACTGTCACTATTTGACGTTGACTTGACACCGCGGTTAGTGTTGCCACTTTTCCACCGCTGCTGTTTTGACCAAAATGCAGAATCTATTCCAGTAGTGCCCACCTCCTCACACATGTCGAGCAATTTTGTCTTGATGACGTCAGCGCTAATGGCGATGCCAGAATGCTCGATTGCCATTATCATAGGTGAAAACTTATCTGAGAGTCTCGCCAAAAGTAACGATCCAATCCACTCATCTGTGATTTCAAAACCTGTCCCCTTCAATTTCTGCGCCGTTTCAACTATTTGAGATACGTAGGATGTCATAGAATCACAGTTTTCAAGGCGGATTGAAATTAACGTTCGAAGCAAACTGATTTTTCGTTGATATCCCGTGTCATCGAACAATTGTTTCAATTTATTCCATACACCTATTACTGTAGTCTCACTCTTGATATGCGCGTATAATGAAGAGTCAATAGTCATCACTAGTTTGGCTTTGGCTTTTTCCATCTCGGCCTCACTGATTTCCGCTGGCAGGTTTTCCAAGTCAAATCCCTCAAGCAACAAAAAATTACTTGTCGCGAATGCCCAATCATCGTAATTTTCGCGACCTTTGAGTTTCGGCACATTTACTAGGTAGCCCGACGACGACATATTTCACTTTTAGGACACAATTGAATAAAATAACTTTAGATAATTTGGAAAATGTGCGACTGGACACATAACCTATTCAAACACGTTGAATGGTTGCTCAAAGACTAAAATTTTTATTAAGAGAAAATCCATAGACAACAGACCATACACAAATATATTTTGATATTATTTCTAACAGTAATCACTTCTTAACCCCAAATTATATAATATCTGGATTTATTTCTCATCGGCATCACCAATTTCTTTCTTTAAATATAATCGTTTTAGTCAAAATTACTAGCCACCTCATTTAATGGTTACATTTTCACTTCGTAGGTACTGGTAAATCCAAAGTCAAAATATGCCGGATATATTTGGCTTTAACAATTAAATCATTGAAGGCGAGAAAAAATGGGAAAAGTGTTGTTAACTAGGGAAGATAGTTCGCTGATGAAAACACGTTAAATCCATTAAGTTTTTGGCAACGTACAAAAGAAAAGAAAAGCCAAATTCAGTTTGCGTTATTCGACTTGTGTCTAAGCGACAGAATAACAAACATTGTTTATTTCTTATATTTATCAGCCTTTAAGTTTTTATCTAGTATGTCTATACTTCTATACTAATATTATAAAGAGAAAAGATTTGTATGTATATTTGTAATGAATAAACTCAAAAACTACTGGACCGATTTTAAATATTCTTCCATCTATAGAAAGCTACATTATCAGCGAGTAACACAGGCGGCAGGCAGGTAGGGTGATGGTCCCCATGATGGTAGGGTAAAAGTGCATTAAATACAAGAGATAAACAATAGGATACAAGAGACCACCAGTCGGTTTGCCCAGTTAACGAACGCAAAACCGCTGTCACTAATAAAAACCTGTGCGTATTTAAGTATATAAATTTTACGTCCTTTTTTTTTGTATAAATGTCGTCAGACAAGCTGGCAGTACATTTGATGGTAGGTGGCTACTGTCGCTTATTAAAACAACGCCACAAGTGCTGCCGACCTTAGCAGGATTAAGATAATTGATTAGGAAAGTATAAGGAAATAGGCTTAGGCACCGAAACAGAATAAGAATAAATTTTATTTGTGACAAAGGATACACAGATATTATATAAAAACACACACACCAACTTCCTCTGCCACAAACCGGCTCCAACTCAGCATAATGCAGGTTGTAAAAACCTACGCTGGTTTCGTTAGAGCCGATAGTGAGGTCACGCACTATCATTACACACATTGTCATTACACACACAAAAAATACACAAAGCTCAAACAAATATAACAAAAGGAAGAATCCAAAACCGAATTAATTACAATATAAAAATACAATATACTAGTAAAAGGTAATATACAATACAAATTAAAAGAAATAAAAACAAAAAATATAAACAATTATACAAAATTCGAAAGAAATTAATAAATTATATTTAGAAGGCACTGGTGTCGTTCCGCAGTTGTTCCTCGCATTTTTGGTGCTCATATATAAATATTTTTAATTTATTTTTAAAGTTATTAATACTTTGTAGGTCCCTAACAGGCGGCGGGATATTGTTCCAGAACTTAGTGGCAGCATAGCGGAAGAAGGCAGCAGTACTATGACGCTCTATTACAAGCTGCGTCGAGGATCTTCGCGGAACAACAGCAGCAACATAGTTTTATTTCACGGTAGTCTTTTGTTATTGCCGCTAAACGGGCTACCGACTCGATTTATTACTGTGAAACCCTAGACATGATCTCTCCCTACACTACACCTAGATATATTCTTGGTTATCGTAAATTTTCAAGATTCATATTTGTATTAAAACACAGTTTGTATCAAGTAATTTTAAAATGAATGAAATGAAGATTTAAAATCCGCTTCGCGTTGTTGACTTGCTCCAACCCGCAACTAATTTCGGACGGACAAATACCGCCAGACGGTCTACAAATTGTTATGTCTGGGAATTCTTTTCTAGAATTTTCAGATACGAGCCGCTGAAATGAACACACATTAAGTGTGTATATGATTTTTATAGTAATTTAATTAATCACCAAAGGAAAGTCGAGAGAAGCCCTTTAGGCACATAGTCTAGGGAACCTCCCCAACATAACGGGGTGCGTAAATACGTACATACATACTTTGATAATACGTAACATTTATTAACTTTATAGGTGTGACGACAGGTGCGCTGAATTTTTTATAGACGGTCCTACGGGAACCTAACATTATTCCAGGATCCTAATCCAGGTAATAAACTATATGTATGCCAAATTCCATTCAAATCCGTTTAGCCATTTTTGCGTTATTGAGAAACAAACATCCAAAAATATAAATATTCATTCAAATAATATTATTAGGATAGACATATTTTTTTTAAATTTATTTATTTATTATAAATGAAATAATTAAAAAAAATATTTATGATGTCCCATAAAACTGGAAAGCACTTTGTCTATGGGATCAAATTAATGTTATCAAAAATAAAATAAAACTGAATTTAAAAATAAATGTAACCTAAATTAAAAACCTAAACCTAAAAGAAAAATGTAAATGTATAATACATAATGTACACAAATTGACTTAATGGAGTGTTTTTTGACGGTTCCATAAAAAAGCTCGATTTGCAAGTTATTATTTAATATAATATATAAACCTCCCGAAGCATTTTCTCATAATGATTACGAAAACTGTAAGTATATTATAACTTTTGTTTATAAACTGATTGGAATATAAAATCGGTTCAAATCGGTTAAGCCGTTTCTGAGATTAGTGCGAACAAACGCACAGACAAACAGACTTTAGTAAGTATAATAATTGTTTTTTTGAAAAAATATTTAATGTACAGCCACGGCTCGTTTACGATGTCATTATATGTATAGATGTATAGATTATATATTTCAGGGATGGAAAACACTACTGCAATAAATAGAAATCCGTTTTCAGAATTGCAATCAAAATAAAATAGGTCCTCATAGAATGGCGGGCGCAAAAAGGCCGGCCTTACCCTACGCATCGTAATTTCCGCTAGCAATGAACCGTGTGCTCTACCAAAAATTCCGGCAAAATTCTACCAATCGTCGTTATTAAGCGGACCGCGAAAGCTCACATTTGTAGCATGATGTATAGACTTCAATTGCGGTAGTCGATCGATGGGCTTACTAATACATTTTTGTATATTGAAAATATTGTTTTAAGGGTTTTATCGCGGTACAAGTACTCCAATTTATGGTACTTACAGATCTCTTACGGACTTCTGATCACTCATTAAACTTAGTCCCGTTATTAGCATATTTTATTAAGAAGAATAAAAAATAAAGAAATTACAAAGGTAGTATTCACTCAACCTCAGTTTTCTATCTCTTGTCAGCTCTTAATTATACTACTACTCTGAGAATTCTTGTAATTTTACACTATAAATACGATAATTATATATTATTCTGTATCTTTTATTTATCATTTTTGTTAAATGTTAAGGTCGGCAGACAGGCTGACGATCCACTTGATGATAGGTGGCTACAGTCTCGTATAACACAAGAAACGCCACAGGTGCTGCAAGTGCGCTGCCGACTACAGTAGGATTAAGGATAAGCGATTGGAAAAGGGTTAGGGAAAATGGGCTCTGGCATCCCTTACTCATTCACCGAAACGCAACAGCATGGTGTTATTTCACTCATGTGGTCTTTTTTTTATGTTAAGGTCGGCAGACAGGCTGAAGCAACGTCAAAGCTGCTGCAAGTGCGCTGCCGACTACAGTAGGATTAAGGATAAGGGATTAAGAGTGGATAGGGAAATGGGCTCTGGCATCCCTCACTCACTCACCGAGACACAACAGCACACGTGTTATTTCACGGTGGTCTTCTGTAAGGGGGTGTTTACTGCCGCCAGATGGGCTGTCGAAATGACTGCGAAACGCAGTATGCGCTCCACTAACTAACTCTTATGTTTTATAACTGAATATACAGAACTGATATTATTGGGTTTCTATCTTTTGAGCTCGTATGGGTCACAACAATTGTTAAATACTGTTTTCTCAAACATGCTCGGAAATGTAGGCATTCTTGTACTAAAAACAAGCCACGAAGTTTGTAATTCTTGGCTCATGCATTTCTTTCTCGGCCTAGGCCAAGAATGTTGTATGAAAATTCATTTCTGGCCGCTGCTCAGCCCGATGAAACCCGAAGTTCACGAGTGTTCACGAACGCGCCCGCCGCTGTTTCAGGCGTAGTAGGCGGGGGCGTTTCCGCTCATTGAAAATAAAAAATAAAAAAGGGGGGAAAGCAGACTTTTTTTCAGTACCTACCTAAATATTTGTTACTTTTAGTAAACATTTGCGTTTGTTTTATTCTAAATAAAACTGTGTATAATATGTAAATTAATTTTTCATTATTTTTTTCATATTATACTAATTTTTTTTGCATTATCACGTGTTTCATTATTTCCTCCTATGTGTTTCATTTATTGAGAAAAGCACTATACCAGCCTCGACCGGAATGAGGATTGCCGGACTCAGACTCAGATCAAACCACTTCGTCCGACAATCCTTCACTTCCTGGACTCTGCAGGAAGTGAAGGACACAACAGTACTATTACTGTTTGCGGAAGTTTGTTTCTTTTAGCTTTATTCTCAAAGTGATGTAGTAATTACTTTTAGTCACAAAAAATAATAAAAATTGCTCGCCGTATAATTCGTCTTTCTAATTTAAACATAGAATTCGCTCCAAAAAGTACAAGGTAAAATTCGTGAGCTAAAGAGAAAAGGGGATCTCCGATAATCTGCGCGTGTGACCGAACCCGAAAGGTTAAACGGCAAATGGTTGAAGACACGATAACGCCGCCAGTGGAGGGTTCAAATCTAATTTGCAAATGCATTTCCTGCCTTTCGAGTCATAGTGACGTGCGCTATTACATTTTTAAACACACAATCTATCACACAGACTACTGTTTTATCTTTTCTATGACGTCAGGGCGTAAACGTAAACTTCGATAGTCTAATCGCTTGATTTAAAATAATTTTTTGCAGATACAATTATTCCACTGTCATTGCGTTAGAAAGGATTTTGAGCTATACATATATGGCAGTATTACAAATTATCCGAGCTTGATAAAAGTATGGTATATTAAAATGTAAATTTAAATTAAACACAAATTAAAAACAAAGCTTAAGTTTTTTTGTGTAATATAAAAAAATAACTAATAAGTTACTACGAAAAAGTCATTATTTATTTATTTATATATGAGGTACACAAAACAGGATGCTGTCGTTGAAGATTAATTGTAAAAAATAATTATTCATTAAAATGTACTAGACAGCAACCCAAAACATGTGCACACAGCACGTCCAAACCAAACAGTGCAGTTGAAATAACAGAAGAGAGACGCGCTTTCATCCAAAGACAAGCTTAGCTGTATTTTATAAAAAGTTACTTTAAGATGAAAGCACGTCTCTACAAGGCAACAGTAAAAATAGACATTGCAATATACATAGTGCAATGAAATATTATGAATTAAGATTAATTAAGACACAACATCTTATTTTTCTAATGACACGCTATTGTGGTGCAACGTCATACGCAGTTACTATGGCCATGATGTTCTTTTTGAATTTATTTCTACGACTAAATTAAATGCCGCATTAAAAGTAATACACGGAATCAAAAATGTCAAAATTTAGACAAAACTTGGCGGCTTTTGGCGGCCTTGGCCTTGTATAATTTTTTATAATTCGATTTACAAGTTCTATAGAAATCGGACCAGCATAAACATAGTTCGTTTTTGAGTCTATAAATCAATTAACGTACCTATCGTAGCACTAACATACCTAAAATATATCAAAAAAATTTGAAACAACAATTATTGCAACAAAAATACTTTTTATAATAAGTTTGTGAAGTTTCTGATTTAATTTAAAACCTTACACTTATTGAAATACTTGAGGCGTCATATTTTAATGCAATATGTTATTTTTTTCTTATCAAAACAGAACCTTAAGAGGTTAGTAGATTTTTGGATGAATCAACAATCCCTTTTGTCAATTTATTTCCCCCTAAAAGCAATGTAAGGTAAGCATAGAGCGCGCTGCGTATATCCAATTCCCTGTCCCCTTCTAGCTATAAACAACTAGTCTGGTGTATTAGGAAAACAGCGGGAAAAATGGTGGTTTAAAAACGGCGGTTTCTCGTTCACAGTCGATTGGGCAAGGAAATTGCAGCCTCGTCTCGACATCACTACCAAGTTTACATGCCGGATGAGTTTCACCCCGTTTTTTTTTTGTTGACTGAAAAAGCTGACTTTCTACATTGTCAATTCAATCTGAGGAGAGAACTGTTCATTTGTTTGCATCTGTTCTAAAAAAAAAAAAAAGAAAGAAACAAAATATCATCGTACTCGTAGTTTTAATAAAAATGAAATATTTTTATTTTTATGTATATTTTTTGTATAATAAATTAATTTGATAGTTTAAAAAAAAATGAGTCTATGTAACTTGAACCAATAATGGTTGTAATGTTTTGTAACAAAAATACTTATCGAAATGACCAAAGGTTAATTAAGTAATTAATATTATTTAATTCAGAAATAGCATTGAAAAAACTTGGTAATTTAAAAAAGAGTAGTGTCTCACAGAATTAAGAATCTTGGGTTTCATTGCTCTCAAGTACAAACCTAGAAGCTTACTCATCAAAGTTAATTTTAGTGTGGCTGTAACTCATAGCATAAGTAATCTTAAAGGTCGGTAGACAGTTCGGTCCGCGGTAATGTTAGATGGCTCCCGCCGTCGCCTATTAACACAGTCAACGCCATAGGGGTTGCAAGTTCTTGTATACATTAGTAGGATAAGGAATATGAGATTAGGAGGGCTCACTCACCGAAACACAATATTGACACTTATTTTACGGTGGTATTCTGTAAGAGGGTGGTTACTGTCTCCAAGCCTGCCACTACAAAAATATGCCATATGTGTGATTTTGTAATATTTATTACAAAATCACACATATCAATGTAATATTATCTTAATGTATTTAAGCTTATACACTAGCTGACCCGGCAGACGTTGTCCTGCCAGAAAATAATTCTGTAACCCGATTGTGGCGCCACCTATCGGGTCCAATTTTATTTCCAAACCATAACGTCAAAGTGACCTTCACGCCAATGAAAGACGGTTAAATTATTTGGATATTGTTCATACAAAATATTAAAATTGCGATTAAAAATAGGGGGTGGGGGTAGGAGGGTGAAAAATATTTTACGACCTGTTCTCATACCTACCAAATATACAAAAAAAAAATCATAAAAATCGGTCCAGTCGTTTCGGAGGAGTTTTTTTACAATCACTGTGACACGATAATTTTATATATTAGCAGATTAACTAATAGAGAATAATTAAGTAGGCTACAAGTTAGTGGACATAAAAAGGATATTGGTGAGACATATTTTCTGTACTGTGAAGAAGTGTAGAGAATTCCTTCCAACCAACCACAACCACAACCGTATACTATCCATTGCCTATACATATATAAATAGAGGCAAGGAGGACTAACGTATGAAAAAATGGCAAGCTACAACCAATAGTGGTTCATAAATTTTCCAGAATGACGCTTGTTTAGCATTGGTATTTGGTATGAATGTATGAAGTTGCATAGTTCATGAAATCACTGTAAATAAAATACTACAACAACACCTGCTATTTAATGGTGGCCGACGGACTCTTTCTCATGCATAGAGTTCGTCCTCCTTATTTCAATTCTCATGGCCTATATTAATGAAAACAAGAACGCAGTCAATTATATTAGAAGAAAATTAGCTGTTCTCTGTTACAGAGTAAAAATAAATAAAATTTTGAAAAGCTCTGTAAATATTTAACTAACAGTATCTCTCTTTTACACAAAATTTTGCACAATTCCCGCTCACACAAACGTGCAAATCTGAATCAGACTAATTACATTATCATTAGTTTCGGGACAGTGAACCGTTTACAGTTGCGAACAGACGAGCGAGGGTGGAGTTAGACATAGACCGAACATAAGTACCATTTTGAAATAATAAAAAAGGGGTTTTAGGCAACCTTTTAGATCTAATATTGAAAATGGGTCGAGTAAAGTGCCACTCCAAATGTATATTTTATTTTTTACAAAAGAAAAACAAAATAAATATTAAAGAAGGTAGCTTTAAGGTACATACACAAGAGGTTGTATGAAATAGGTGATGTACATCTTAGAATCATTCATTCTTGATCAATGTGAATTTTCTGTGTGCTACAAACGCCCGCATCATAAATTGTTGCTTAGTGAAACCGTGTCTGCCTTTATTTATATAAGTTATTGATTTAATATTTTTTATGACAAATAGTGGCACACAGATTTACGGTTCTTTTATTGATTGGTGAATTCTTTTGCCGATAAACACAAACCAAGTTCAAGTTAAGGAAGGAATGGTCTGTAACTATAAAATATGATAGTATCTTAGTACAAAAAAGTTAAATTAATTTATTGTACATAAAAAAATTGTGCATAAGTTTTGCCAAATTTATAGTTAATTCTAGTCCAATTAAAAGTCTCTACAAACTTTAAGGCTTGTTTGCGAATTAAAACCTTCTAGAGACTGTAAAATAATAGTAAGGTGTACTCTAAATAATTAGATTTATTAGCGAAATGCGTTTCGCGGTTATAATTTGAGCAACCCGTCTGGCGGCAGTAGCCACCTTACAAAAGGTTACTCTGAAACAACAGCATGTGTTTGTAGTTATTTGGTCAATAAGAGATGTCAAGTCCGATTTCTCTATCCCCTGATAGGGAAATCTACCTATCATCAAATGGACCGTCAGCCTGCCCCTAACCGATCTTTGCTTAAGGAATCATTAAAATGTTCTTTATTTTCGTAACTTTTTTTTATATTTTTTATATAACGATTCTACGATCAAAATGGAGAGAGAGGCGCTTGTTAGTAGGTATAAATTTATAGGCAAGTCGAAAATACATTATCCCGAATATCATTTCTATCCGTAAGTGGCGTGAAATAGGTAGAAGTAATTGGCTTCATATTTATGCTTACTGGCGCCGCCCGCCGGTGTTGCCAGCCAAAATTTTAACTAGATGAAAATTATGTCAATGTAATTTTATTGTGAGGTTACGGGAACCCCGACCGAAAGGGAACGGGGAATGTTCATATATATATAAATCGCATTCCGGGCAAAGCCGGGGGCGAAACGCTAGTTCGTGGTATATAAACATCAAATGACATTTTATTTGTCATAATTATGAAGTAAAAGCAACTTGTCTCGGCTTCGCACGGATGCAATTGTTCCTCAAATTATTTACACAAACTTTCCTCGTTTCAAAGCTCTTTCCATTAGTGAAAACCGTATCAAAAAATCGGCGGAGAAACGGGCAGACGCGAACAGCGACTTATATTTATAATTATTTAGAGACTAGCGACATACTCTCGTATTCGCACGATTTTTTTTTTCTGGAAAAATATACCCAAAACTTCCTCGTTTATCGCATTTTCTATTAGTGAAAATCGTATCAAAAACCGTGGTGTGGTTTAGAAGAACCTAACGGAGAAACAGAGAGATGCGGACAGCGGCTTTATTTCATAACTAGCTGAACTCGGCCACGTGCATGGTGTGCGCGGTACTGGACACTGCTTATACATATATAATACTATTTATCGTAGCGTGATGTTATATAGCCTATAGCCTTCCTCGATAAATGGACTATTCAAAACAAAAAGAATTTTTCAATTCGAACCAGTAGTTCCTGAGATTAGCGCGTTCAAGCAAACAAACAAACTCTTCAGCTTTATAATATTAGTATTATAAAGCTGTTGTAGATAGTTGTAGATAT
This sequence comes from Bembecia ichneumoniformis, assembly GCA_910589475.2. NCBI lineage: Eukaryota > Metazoa > Arthropoda > Insecta > Lepidoptera > Sesiidae > Bembecia > Bembecia ichneumoniformis. The sequence continues at coordinate 6,174,213 of OU342538.1, read as the reverse complement.
TACCCATTTTAATCAACAGCAAAACCTATTAAAAAATCAATAAATTTGAAATTTTTACAGAGAACGCATTACTGGAAACCAATTTAATAATCAATAGATGAAGAAAAGATGATTAATTGAAATGACACATAAAATTAATGACAAAAATAACACATGGAATTATTTCATCAGTAGTCTACGATTATTGAATTGTGTAAGGAATTTACGTATTATATGATAATTGGTTAGCTAAAATATTTGCATGGTTTAAACAATTTAATTAATATTTACCATAGGTGCTGCAAGTGAGCGCCAATCATAGTAGGATTAATTAAAAGGGATAAGAAAGGAATAGAGACCTTTCTTATTTGGTATACCTTATTCACTAACCGAAACACAACAGCACACATACCGAAACACAGTATGCCCTGCTACTACTTGCCAGATCCAGATCAGAGCAATCTTTGAAAGTTCATTTCAAAATTTGGACCAGCCGGGAATCGAATCTAGGACCCCTGAGCGCACATTAACCAGTCGACCAATGTACTCATCAATGCATAGCATTTGTTTTAAGTGATTATATTGATAATTTCCATCTGAAAGCAATGATTTGGAGAGTCCACAACCTTTTTAACTAGAAGCGCTGACAGAACATTATGTAAACGAATGTATACAATGTTCAGATGTTTGCGCGAGTACTTAAAAGCTTATTAGATGGGAGTAATTAAGTCTACTAACAGACATTTCGGGTCACGGACCCCTTCTACACTACTCATGCTTACCGTACATGTAAACTGAATTTTGAGAAGGGTTACATATTTACTCAACATTACTCCTAAAATTTAAGCGCCAGATTTAAGCACTCAGTTTTAGATATTGGATATGAGGAAGTGAATTTCCTTTTTATGCAAAATGATCATGATATATATACATATGTATATGTGCATGTGTACTTTTATTATTGCACTTGATGATAGATGGCTACCGTCTATCCAACATGTAATGAAAGTGTGGTGCTGGCCATTGTAGGATTAGGGATAAGGGATTAGGAAGGGATAGGGAACCACAATAGCACACATGCATTTATTTCATAGTGACGTTTACTGCCCATATGATTGCGAAACGCCAATACTTGAATATATACATATTTTAGTTATTTATTTACTTAAACCATAATTTGTGAAGTGAATGTAAGAGAATAGAACATCCTCCATGATATGGAAGGAAAATCAGTGATTCGAACCTAGAACAACCTAGTAGAGAAACAAGAAAACAAATTATAATTACTTACCCGAAACATAGGCTCAACTGCCCAACACCTCGCTAAATCCAAACAAATGAAGCGGCCGTGTTAACGACGTAGCATGAAGGGGAGAGGGGTGACGGAGGGACCCGAGATTGGAGGAGCGCAATCGGCAATAAGTGCAAGGGTAACTGCAACCAATCTGCCGGAATGGGCAGGCCTCCGCTGATTTATATGCCATGGGCATTAAAACCATCTAGAAGAGTCATGTAGGTATTACTAAGTACATTACTTAGAAATCAAGTAGAGGATATTCGTTAAGATTTTTCGGTGGCCTTTACACCTAGCATGGCTTGTATTGCAGAAGCCGAAATTTAAAAGGAAAAAGAGATTTGTATGTGTTGTGTGTTTATGAGTGGGTTTGTGTGTATGAGCACGCCATCATGTTTAACGTCAGCAAGTATGGTGATTTAAAGTATTTCATGGTACTTCATTATCAGCAACAGAAACTTCAGATTTCAGACTGAAACCCATGTTAATAGTTAAAATGTGAGCTTGTAACGAGAGATGACTACAAGTCTCTTCCATTCGTAGATGTTAAATTCACACCTATGCATCTATGTAACTTCGTTCATAATGGGCTTAATTTCATGCGTCGTAGCGAAGCCTACGAATGCTACGGCATTCGTAGAACATGTGGTTTCGTAGCAACACGACATTATCGTACGTACATATATTTATTACTAGCTGAACTCGGCCACGCTTCGCTGCGGAAGATATGCGCATGGGGCGCGCGGTACTGGACACTGCTTATATATAATACTATTGATCATACCATAATGTTATATAGCCTATAGTCTTCCTCGATAAATGGACTATTCAATACAAAAAGAATTTTTCAATTCGAAGCAGTAGCTCCTGAGATTAGCGTGTTCAAACAAACAAGATAACCTTTCAGTTTTATATATTAGTATAGATTATGTAGTATGTTGTAATAAACACTACAAAACAGCTATAATTGACCAGCTACTACCGCGGTAAACGCAGTTATTAACCCAGTAAGCGTTTTTGTTTTCATTCGAGTATTTAGTTCAGAAATTGATCTATATATGAAAACTATTTAACATGTTTATTACATATTATTTTAAGATATTTATTAAGACATTTTATTCTTTTATCAACAATGTTATCAGCAGTGATACACAATATATATTTATTATATTAATATTATAAATGTGAAATTAACTCTGTCTGTCTGTTACCTTTTCACGTCTTAACTGCACAACCGATCATCATTAAATTTTGTCAACATTAACATACACGTTGTCAAAGGACATTCATCCAGAAAAAAGTACTGTTCCCGAGGGATCATCTAACGCCTGGCAAAGCTATAACTGCAATAAAAATATTAGGCGTTACATTGCTCATGTATTTAGTCAGGCGTTATTTTTTATTTTTCAACGCGAGCGAAGCTGCAGGCTCAGCTAGTTAGCCGGCGTACCTCCGCTTTCGGGTACGCCGAGGTTCCGACAGGGAGCGTAGTCCTCCCCGCGCTGAACAGCCGTGGCGGGTCGCCGAAGTTGTGCAACAACGTTCCTGCGACCCCGCCCATCTACGGCCGCGCTAGAAAGTCGTTGGGTTTTAGCCGGTAGGAGTCCGGCATAACCCACAGCGTCCCCTTTCGCTGCTGGGTATCCATGATGGATTTCTCAACGTAAAAAAAAGGCTCAGCTAGTTAATAATATAACTAATAGTTATAACTAAGAATACCAGTATATATATTTTCATAAAATTATTTTAACTAGACTGGGTGTAATCGTGTAATATAAAATATTGTTTTGTTTACTCGACTTTTTAGACGTTGTGTTAATAATGTATAACAAAGAAATTTGTAAAAAGCTTTGGCGTTCTCTTTAATCTACATCCAAGAGCGATTTTCCAAATGACACTTGTAACGTCGCGTTTGCGTAGGCATTATCGTAGCCAATACTACAACGGGATATTGACCGAAGACCACTTCCTTCAAGATTTAATCGGAGAAATTTACTCCGCTGTCAGCAAATATATTATCACTTTAGAACCGTTTGTAATCTTAGATAGATGAGGTTTACTTGATCAGAGAATCTGCAATTTGAACAAATAATATTTAGTTTTAGGTATTTCTCATAAAACAAACATTATAGCTTAAATTAAAACTGTGTTTTTTCCCCCCTGGTGATCCGGTACCCCGAACTAAATCAGGGTCTATATTTATCTAAATTTTTTGTATGTTAATGTGTTTTATTTTGCTTTATTACTATTTTGGTAATATATTTAATATTTTACATATTTATTTTTGTAATACCTTTCATATTTTTTTTCTGGTGTTCTTATCCATCATAATTTTACTTATAATATGTCTGTCTAATTTCATATTAATATCAAAGTACAACTCCAAACGTGCCAGCGCAAACCTAGGGCATTGGAGTAGCAGGTGCTCCACCGTTTACCGCATCCCAGGCTCGCACGGGCAATCCACAGATGGTTACTTTTTATATTTATAGAGATAATCTGAGAAACCACCATGGCCCGTTAGGGTCTGTACCAGGATTTGCGACATTCGGATCTTTTGAACTACATTGTACGCCGCCTCGCGGCGTCAGAATAAAACAATTTCGTACACCTATTTGACCTATTGGATATTGGATTTTATTTATATATATTATTGGATTTTATTTATAGACCTCTTGGACAATGTCGGGGTGCACACAGAAAAGAGAAATTCAGGTACATATACTTTTCTTTTGTAATAATGAAACATTTCCAAGCAAGTGGGAATAAAATATTTTCCTTAATAAATACGACTAACATATAAATAATACGATTTTGTTATAAATTTTCATACGTAGCCAATGCAGTATTTTATTCGTAATATGAACAATAGTTCAGCGGGGCGTCGCGAACGGTACGGCAAAAACTATTTGTCGAGCCATGTTGCTGGAATGTCGATAATTAAACGAACCTGCAGTCGGCTATTTCAATATCTCTACTTCTTTTATATCCCGCACATCGTTTTAGACTTGAATTGGGTCATTGATTTAGCTTTGTTTAGAAGAAGAAAGAAGTTTTACATTGGAACAAAATGAACATATAAGTCGGCAGGTAAGGCTTCAAGGTCAACGAAAATGATGAATTATGCCACATATTTTTAATGTTGTTTGTAATTATCAAACATTTCACCATGGAAGCTAAATATTTTCTATAATTTTGATTTTCTTCAATTTAAACGATTTATTTTAAACATACATATTTTTTTTACCAAGGGAACAAATTCTAATTTGGCGGAAAAATTCTAATTCGGGAACATTTCGCGGAAAATTGCTTTTAGTTTCATTTAGTAGTGGATTCGCAGTCATCTGGCTGCAGTAACCACCCCCTTACAAAAGACCACCGTAAAATAACTGCACATGTGCTGTTGTGTTTCGGTGAGTGAGTAAGGGATGCCAGAGCCCATTTCCTTATCCCCTCCTAATCCCTTATCCTTAATCCTACTGTAGTCGGCAGCGCACTTGCAGCAGCTTTTGGCGTTGCTTGTGTTATAGGTGACGGTAGCCACCTACCATCAAGTGAACCGTCAGCCTCTCTGTCGATCTTAACATAAAAAAGTCTCTTAGATATGGCTTTAGGAAAGATAATTCTTACTAATATTATAAATGCGTGAGTTTGTTTGTTACGCTATCACTCTTTAACTACTCAACCGATCGTCATGAAATTTTGCAAACATGTCAGGAATACAAAAAAATTACCTTAATCCAGAAAAAAGTAGTGTTTCCAAAGAATCATCAAAAATAAAAATTCAGCGCCTAACAAAAATATATGAGCAATCAAAATTGAATAAATTATTGCTCAACACTTATTTAACTTCAATGCACTCTCTAAAATTTGTGGAAAAATTTAATCAGTAATAATTAGCAGTTTCGATGAAATTCACGAATAGGAAAGAATACAGGCGGTATTTGACTACTTACCATATTTTCAGAAAAGAACAATGTTAAGATCCAAATACATACACCATATCAAAGTTATCGTGCTACCAGCCAGGGACTATAGCGTTTTTTATGCCAAACGTATACGATCAAGCTAATCGACATGATAAGATTGGCTTGGTGAAAGCAATAGGACGGTGTATGCGTGTCATTTGGAATGATAGCTATACTTGTCATGCAAAATGACGGCCACACACCGTCAAAATGGTTTAACCAACCCAATCGTAACATTTCGATTGGACGATAGGCTTGATGGTGTATGGCTGGCATCAGTCTATATCGGATGTTATTTGGTATGACAGCTATATTTCGAATGGACGATAGGCTTGATGGTATATGGCTGGCATAACGTGTGTCATTTGGCATGATGGCCATACTTGTCATGCAAATGACGTCCATACACCGTCAAAAACGACGTTAGGCTTGGTCGAGTATGGTTGGCATTATCCATGACGTCAATATCCAAACCTACCTACATATGTGCCTAAGGCGTTGACTAGAAACCCCAATTGAAACATTGTCGATATAGAGGAAAACAAGTAGGGATAAATTGAGAAATCCTTCATAAAAATGAGAGCAAACCCTCAGATGGTATCGATAAAAAATAAATGGAACACCCAACAGGCGACGTGATATGTTGGGATTAAGAGGCGAACATCAATAAGAAGCTTTTAAAATTCCGCGCACACCGGTACACGAGACGCACAGGAAAAAATTGAAAGGAGACTCAAATATGTCGTCTGAATATTAAAAAGCAAAATACTGAATAATGCAGCGGACGACTTGCGAATGATATAAGAGTGTAAGACGATTGGTGGAGCTATTTGCAAGCCATTAGTGCTGATAAAGCGTAAAGGAATTTTGTCGACACGAGATTCAGCGCTTTTTAAGCTTGCAAACATTCGTCGTTTCATTACAATTTCTTTTCTACGTATGTGTGCATTTTTTTTTCTCATTCATTATCGTCGCCTTGGTTAGAAGTGGTATCAGTTTTTTGTCTATTATTTTCTGTCCCTTTGTCGCAGTTCATTTCACAATAACTCGGAATAATGAACTAGAGAACAAACAGTGTTTTCTTTTTTTTTCGTTTTAAATTCATTATACATATTTCGGTAGAAATTTATAACATAAAAGCTTTGTCCTCCGTGTTAACAAAAGGTTAACTTTTTAAAAATCATTAGAATGTTATTTTTATTTTCAACCTTTCTAAATATCCGCCTGTCCGTTAGATATTCAAATAAAAAATGTTTCTGTCTCTTTTCGTAGGTTTTTTTTTACTTTGGTGAAATTTAGAAATTAGCTCCCCATATTCTATACAATTTTTCGAAAAATCACTCAGTGCTTGCGATTTTAGTTTAATTCTGGATAACTGCGATTTCTTTTGGCAGCTGATAGCTCTTTTATGCTCATGATTATCAAAAATTCAAATCAAGTTTGCCCCAATGACATGCCTTTTGTACATATATTCAGGATATTAAAAAATGCAGGCAGCTGTATTACAGAATATATTTCCTATCCTATGGTCATAAGACTAAAAAAAACTGTGGTTATTTTTTCCCCCATTGAACGCTTGTCCTTTTTTTTGGAAAGTCTTAATAAAGAAAAGTCCATAATCTTAAATTTAATAAGTTTATAAACAGTGCAATAAATGAAATCGGGGTCGTAATCCTAATCGGTGGAATATCCTTGAAAGGAATAAGCATCATTTAACCAAATAGGTTATTTACGCAAACATAATGTACTTACTGTTTTCCAAGAGATTTGCGTAAATTTTCTTAATCCAAACCGTAAACTAAGCTATCCTTTTTGGTGTCAATGTACGGTTAAAAGATTCGTTACGAGTAACTAAAATACACGAGGTGGTCATTACTTGGGATAATCCGGGATAAGTGTGACGAAAACCGAAGGGGAGCCTATAGACATTTCTACAGCTTACACTTTTCCAATTGGAATGTATTTTTGGAAAGACTTCTTCATAAAGTGGCCCTTATTGCAGTGTAGATAGGGTCATAACGGAGAAAAAAAAGACACGCATATTTTTTACTTTATAAATTGTTTTGTATTGTAAAAAAAAATGATATCTTTTATTTTTAATAATAAATTAACATTATTTTTTGGTATAAATGCGTACATACTTAGTTTTATTCAGTATATTACATTTTCTAAAAATTAGTTATTTGGCGGATTTGTCAGAGTCAATTTTTTGTGTTTATCGTTTTGTCTGTTTGTCTGTGCATTTGTGCACGTTAATCTCAGAAACGGATTAACAGATTTAAATGCGGTTTTCACTAATGTATTGTAGCAAGCTTCCCGTAACATTTAGAGTTTCATTCCATACGGTTTACAAACAAAATAGTTAGGCACTATACCGAATACTATACGAAGTTGCTGGCTCAGCTAGTATTTACCCAGTCCAGCCATAAGTTCTGTTATAAATGAAAATGCATTTATTTTTTTATGAAGTAAGGTAATCTTAGTAAAATTCATATTATACATATTTGTACATATTTATTGAAGTCTCAGCAAAAATGAGCCAATGAAAATGAGCCCTAAAGGTTGTCCGCGTGTAATTCACCATTTACCGAATTTTGAGTGGTTGCCTGTCGCAAAGTTAAACCATCGAGAGGCAGGAGGAACAATAGCCTGGATTCCACGAGGAAGCCCTTAGGAGTCTGGGTAAATAATTGCCGTTGGTAAAATCTACACTTACGAAGCAGCTCAAGGTGTAATAAGTCTGTACAGTCCACTTCCCCGTACAGACTAAGAAACAGATATTATATCTGGTTGGCGCCTACATGTATGTATAGTAATAATACATTAATATAGTAATAATACATTAATATACATTAATATATGACCACCATAACAAAAATTTGATAATTAAGGCATAAATTACAAATTAATTCTGTGTTGGTGTTATATATCTACAAAGACGAAAGTAGTAAAGTAACGAAACAAGCTTTACCATATTTTGCAGACCGAAGACCTTCAATAAACCCTAAGTGTGAATATAAAACGGGATAATAGCCCCGAGAAGGGTGTTTACGACTCCCACTCCATCTTTAATGGAGCATGTGCAGTTTATTGTCGAAAATTGCATCAGCCGTATTTAGGATTCAAAGAATATTTCGTTCCTGGCTTTTTAACTTCAGAATGTATTAGTTTCGTACCAGCATTTTTTATTCGTATTTCATTTTTATTCCTATTCATCTTATAAAATCTTTATAAATTTCATTATTTTTTTATAAATTACATCGGCAGACAGGCTAACGGTCCACTTGATGGTAGGTGGTTATCGTCGCCTATAATACAAGCAACGGCAAAGCTGCTGCAAGTGCATTGCCGACTACAGCAGGATTAAGGATAAGAGATTGGGAGGGGATAGGGAAATGAGCTCAGGCATCCCTTACTCACTCACCGAAACACACAGCACAGGTGCTGTTATTTCGCGGTTATTTTCTGTAAGAGGGTGGTTACTGTCGACAGACGGGCTGCCCAAACGACTGCGAAACGCAGTGTGCCCTGCCACTCTTTCCAGATTCAGACCAAAGGCAAATTTGAAAAGTTCATTTTTCAAAGTTAACCCTGTCGGGAATCGAACCCTGGAATGGAAACCTATAACAGAGCGTTAAAGCTCATCCAACGGGTTCGTCAAACATGACTTAGAATTATTTACATAATTTAGAATTAGTATTTATAAATTATAAGTTTATGTATTATTCTTGTTATTTAGTGCTTAGAGTAAACATCATATTATAATTTAGAATTGAGACCATAACTCGACTGTTGCGGCGAAAAGGAACTTTTTTATTATTATAAATCATGTGGCAACATTTGTTTGCATATATAAAATTTAGATATTAATGACATAGTCTACTCCACAAGTTCAAATTGTTGTTAATTCTTGATAAAGCTCCTAAAAATGTACGACAGCTCATTGGATTCAGAATGATGCCTAGAAAAATGCATTAAAATGTTTTACAAGTACATAAAAAGTTATAAACAAATTAATATGAGAAAATAAAAGGCATTTAGTTTTCGCTAATAACTCAAAACCTATAAGCGATAACGGAAATCGGAAAAAAAGGCTCTTCAAGAGGAAGTAATTTACGATAAAAATAACCCCCCCAACCCTGAATCGCTATTACCATTATTTATACTTTTAATTTAACGTTGAAAATAGGTCTTTTAGCGGTCTCTGAGGAACTTGTGGAACAACAATTTGAACTTGGCATGAAACAAACGCTAAATGTTACGGGAAGTCTGCTACAATACATCACTGAAAACCGCATTCAAATCGGTTAAGCCGTTTCTCAGATTAGCGTGCACAAACGCACAGACAAACAGACAAAAATTCCATAAACTATTTTTTGACCTCTGTAACAAAAGTACAACGTGTACAAATTGTTTTTTTGAAAAAATATTTAATGTACAGACACGGCTGGTTTACGATTTTATTATATTATGTATAGAATAGATATAGATAATCTTATATATATAAAAATGAATCCCCATTTCCCTTGGTCACGGCATCACGCGTGAACGGTTAGACCGATTTTAATTCGGTTTTCACTAATGGAAAGAGGGATAAACGGGGAATGTTCATATATATAAAAATTGCACGCCGCCGGGCGAAGCCGGGGGCAGGTCGCTAGTAATAACAAAAAAAATTATAATAAAATTTAAAAAAAAACTTTATATTGCCGACGTGTTACTAACCGGTATAAAATACTCATTAGAATTATTAAATGATTATTAAATTAAAACAAATTCGCGTGATAGTACTAGTAATAAAATGATAAAATGTTCCTCGATTTATCTAACATAACCAGAATTTGTCGTATCCATCTCTTATGACCAACCCCTCACACGACCCATTAAATTCTGTAACAATTATAGTAAGGATTTGCTCCGGATCTTCACATGTCATTAACTTTTTACAGGACGACGCGTCTGTAACAAATTCCTTTAAACTGTTTAATAATAGGTTTAGTCTTGGATAAATTTATTCTATAATAGATAGACTACAGTTAATTACAATATCCAGGTAGCTAAAACGCATAATACGGTTGCGTTTGTAATCAAACATGAAGTTTATTGTAATCAAACATGAAGTGATTTTTATTTGAGAGTTAATATTTGTTGATTTCCAAATAATATGTAAAAATAATATGTAAAATTGTTGATTTCCTAAATCAACAAGAAAAAAATCTTGGCTTACAATTATACACATTTCTTTCACTGGTGTTCCTCTTCAGCCTAGTTGCAATATCTTGCCAACAATTCTTGGCATGATTTCATCTTGTACAAAATTTTTTAATACAAACATTCGATATAAATCGAGTTCTACTTTGGCAAATAAAGTCAGTTACATAAAGCCAACAGGATTTACAATATTGTGCTTACTTGTAAGATCATAAAATAATAAATAAAAAGATAAACTTAATAAATATTAACATAAATTAAAATTGACCTTAAATAAACTATACGCATGCGAATCGAAAAATATTTGATTTTGGAGAAGTAATTCATATTATTTTAAGTAGTGGCAGGGCACACTGCGTTTCGCAGTCATTTGGGCAGCCCGTCTGGCGGCACTAACCACCCCCTTACAGAAGACCATCGTGTAATAACAGCACGTGTGCTGTTGTGTTTCGGTGAGTGAAGTGAGGGATGCCAGAGCCCATATCCCTATCCCTTCCCAATCCCTTATCCTTTATCCTATTGTAGTCGGCAGCGCACTTGCAGCAACTTTGGCGTTGCTTGTGTTATAGGCGACGGTAGCCACCTACCATCAATTGGACCGTCAGCCTGTCTGCCGATCTTAACATAAAAAAATACATATTTCATCCTAACCAAAAAACTAAACGCAAAAGTGAGTTTGTTTGTTACGCTTTTGCTAACACGTTGTCTGGGTATAGAAAAGGACATGCCTTTCATACAGAAAAATATACATACTGTTCTCGAGGGACGCTGGCAAAAAATTGAATATAATTCAATAATTTCTGGGGGAACTAAGGGTAAGATTAACTTCAACACTTATAATATTTATTTTATGTAAAGGTTGTCAGACAGGCTGACAGGCTGATAGGTTGCTTCCGTCGCCTATAACTAGAGCTACAGGTGCTGCAAGTGTGCTACCGACTATAGTATGATTAAGGATAAGGGATTAGGAAGGGTTAGAGAAATAGACTTTGGCATCCCTTACTCTCTCACCGAAACACAACAGCTCACATGCTGTTATTTGAGGTTGGTTACAAAGGTTATAAAGGGGTGGTTACGCCGCCAAACGGACTGCCTAATTGCAGTGGCGACTCTAGCTCATGTAGCGTCCGTGTGCAATCAATACCCTGGCATCAATACCCTGCATCAGTAGGTTGAAACTCATTTAATATGTATTGTCTTATTTTTGTTTTAAATGTTTTAAATTGTTTGCACCTTTTGGACACAAGCTTTTTGGAGCGACGCTTGCTCGGCGCCCCCTAGGAACCTGCGCCCGTGTGCACGGCACACCCTCCACTATAGGAAAAGCCGGCCCTGCCTAAATGACTGCGATACGCAATGTGCCCCGACTCATTTAAATTATGACTTAAAACACTTATATTACCTGTAAAATATTTCCAATTCAAAAGTCTAAATCAAGTCTATGAATTGTATGCTTTGAATGAAATAAATGAATTCAAAGCACACAAATTCATATCCTCGGTATTTTCTACGGAGGCGATGTCGGATTATAACAATATTTTCGTCCATGATTTTGCAACAGCATAGATCTTTTATAGAGGCGACGTTCATTGCAATTTATTTGATGTCAACAAGGACAAACAGTGTCCTTCTAATCGACATTTGAGATTTATGACTCGACGGACCGACGGATTAAAAAGGACAAAGAGAAAATATGTCTTTATATTCGGCTGCGTCGCCTGCCTGCGAACGTGGGAGTGTAGATGAAGTGAAATTCAGGGGCTTATGTTGCCCATTCACTCTATACGACCGGGCAATGTGTCTGTCCTTGTCGGTGAGATTGCATGCAGGATATACTATCCCTATTCCAGAGCTTGAATATGGCAATTTCAAGAAATATTCTAGAAATTGCATATCTTAAGGTTTACTTGGATAATATTAAAACCATATACAACTAGCTTTATTGTTCAGATTTAAGAGATTTTGCGAGGCTAAATTTCTGAAAATTTTGTGTAGGCGTTTTCTTTAAAATAATCTTTCCGGATTTTATAAGAAGTTATTATTATTACATACTAGCTGAACTCGGACACGCTTCGCTGCGGCCCATACGGCGGTGGAGTGCGCGTGGGGCGCACGGACCTGGACATATAATACTATTAATATAATACTATTTATTGTAGCGAAATGTTATATAGCCTATAGCCTTCCTCGATAAATGGACTATTCAAAACAAAAAGAATTTTTCAATTACAACCAGTAATTCTTGAGATTAGCGCGTTCAAACAAACAAACAAACTCTTCAGCTTTATATATTAGTATAGATTACGGCACACAACTTCGGCTAATTGCTTTGTTCAGAAGATACTGGAAAAAGTAATAAAATACTGACAAAAAAGATTAAAATTAAATATTTTCATGAATAAATAGCGAGGTAACACCACAGTGGCAGCGTAATAATTTATTTATCTGATATCTTTTACTTATGCTATTGAAGAAAAGAGAAATTGCTTAAAATTTATACTAATATACAAATTCGTTAACAAAATAAGTAGCTGTCTCTAAAATATCTGTCATGAAAGCAATTAAAGTATTTTTAAGATAGTATTAAAATTCAAATCAAAGACTATGAAATAATAATCTCAAAGAGATGATTTCGTTTATGTCTTGCGTAGGAAGATCAAGAGGACAGTCATAAATAAGCATTAAAGCTGTAGGTATATCTACTATAAAAGAATCTGAAGGAAAAATAATATACTATCCAGAATTACAGTGCGGGAACTAAAAATGAAACACTTCATCCATTCTATTCCATAAATGGATGTGATTTTATTTCCAATGATAACTTTTTGCTGTATGCTTTCATATACAGCACGTAAGTTATAAAAGGCCGGTTAAGAAATTCTCATACGATTTGGCCGAAGAATGTGCTTGGTTTTCCAGAAATTTCTAGCTCCGTGTTGTGTAAGGACGGTTGCAGGCCGATTTAATTATCCGCATTCCGGGTGGACAAATTGTTCGTTCGCTCCCGTCTCCGGATATTAATTTCGATACATTGTCCTGTCTCGGGCTCTGAAGCAGCGATTATTTCCAACCGGGACCATAGACCAAACGGGACTTAACCGTTGTCAACAAGCTACAAGGAAACAGTCAAAATATTATCTATACTAACGGTTTGTTAATAAGAAATATACACATACATGTTTCTTTTCTAACTACCTTAAAAAAAGCCTTAGAAGACAAAATCGGTGACTGATTCAGCGAAGAATTTAAAAAAATATATTGAAATAAATTTGTCTTCTACAGGAATCGTATTTTTGTAGATTATATTTCAAAAAATAAGGGTTCATTACAATTAATAGGAATCAATAACGAAACAATAAAATAATAAATGCTAAAACGAACACCAATTGATTATAATTTCATATAAAATTTATTCGATGAAGAGTGGATAATCTCAGGTTTTTGAGTAATGATATATTTAATATATATATTTCTTTCTCCCTTTTCCTTCAAATCTTCATTTTTCCTTCAGGTTTTTTTTTTTTAAATAACAGTCTTTTACAATACTAAATGAACAATTGAAGCAATTACATAATTGAATAATTGTGTTTTACTAACAATTTCTCAAATGTGAATCAGTAATTTAAGTCACGTTTTCGGCTCGTAAATAATAAGATATCGTAAACATTGCTAATAGGAACATTCGGTGCCAAGATTTTAGATTACATCTAACAAACGGACAGACAAATCAGGACAGAAAATAAACCAGTTGAAGTATGTCTTAGATAAAGATTATTTATACAGTGTCTTATTTTACAAATCCAATTTCAGTGTGAATACAGGGGAAGGTTGTAAATAACGCAAACAAAGCCCGCCGTTGTAGCGTGCTGTTCGATACATTATGCAGACCACGCTCCGTTGCGTCGAGCAATGAGCTCTGTAAATATACCTAGCTCACAAACTCGTTTTTTTATTTAACGATTCGCTTCCAATTGATACCAATTTCTAGAATTTAAATCGTTCACCTACATAGTCTGATTTTCGTTGAACAAAATATTCGTTTTTAAAGAAATTTAAAACATTTATAAGTTTGAATTAAATTTCTTCACAAATAATTCATTATTATAAAATACGGCGTGTCATTATTGTTATCGAATTAATGTTTTTTTCTATACCATTAATTTAAAAAAAAAAATGTTATGATATTTATAGGTGAAAATTAGGCATATTTTTGTCCGAAAACTTTTTCGAACTAATCTTTTTTTTTAAAATAATGCTATTTGTCGGAGGATATTTTCATACATTAATAATTCAAAGCAATACTTTACTACATTAAGTCAAAGAATTATTTTAGACGCACACTGGTAATAAAAGCAAAATTTTTTTGGTTAAAGTCTAACAATATTTTATAGATTTCGACGTATACACTACATTTCGACGAACATATCGCGAGCGCACATAATTCATTATTGTTTCCGTACGCCGTTACGGTTATCGGATGAACGTTTTCTATGCCATTAATTCCAAAAAAATTGCAACGATATCTTAACTGTGAACCGCGCCGATCGTTCCCCTAACGTAAAAAGCAGAGTGCTCCGAAAAAGTCTTATCCGAGGAAAAAATAATGCGGATATCTGTAGCGAGTGCCGTGACGCATCACAGTAGGTGCTATAACAACACAGGGAACACACCCTTGCACTCCTTATCATGACAGTCGAAAGGTACTTTTTCATTTTTCCTTTGTCCCGGGCGCAAGTTGTTTTTTTGTGAGAGCTCAGCTCTGTCTCTAAGGGCAGGCAGCACAGTGGAAAAGTCACGTGATTTAGAGACGACAAAAATGTTATTTTCGTTACAGGCCGTGTGTGAACGTTACTTGTGGGTTTGCGTGACATATTTTCCTAGTGTCGAGGATGACAAATGGGAAGATAAATCACAGGGAAAGCGAGCATTTCTTTTAAAAGTTTTATTTATACGTATTGTATCTCTCATGTATCCATCTGTAACCAACTCACTTTTTCAGCCAAACGTATTTAAATATTTATGTTTTTAGTACCTCTAATTTAAATTAGGAATTACTGACCCATATTAATTGATTTTTATGTGATGGGTAATAGATAAATAGATGGGTTTCAGATGGGATGTCGCTTATTACCTTAGGCCTCTAAAACCTCTGAAGCTTATTATCTTCTCAAACGCGATTTTGTTGCTTTTTAATGAAAATTCGACAGACAGGCTGTAAGTTCACTTATGGCTAACGTTGTCTATAAACACAAACAATGCCATTAGGGACGCAAGTGCGCTGCCGACATAGATAGGACAAAGAGCATGGAACAAATTGAGTATTTGTTACTTAACGGTGGTTTTCTTAAAGAGTGATTTTTAGTTTTTGTCTAGTTTTTGTACCCTGTGTACCAAAATTTTAATCATAATGTATATTAGTATATAAATAACATATCTGAGGGTACGGAAGTTCCCACACCAAGTCGAGCCAAACAAACAAACCGCCAAACGGTAAAGAAAGAAAGAAAGAAAGAAAGACTTTTATTCACTGCACGAAAGACACTGACATTATATACAAAACAGGACAGAGAATAATAAAATAAAAAAACGTGTGTGTGTCCTCGCGGCAGCGAATCGGATACTGACTCAGCATTGTGCTGAGGTGCTAGACAAACACCTACAGCGCTGATTTTCAGCTAGCACCGTATGTGACTCATTGAGCACCATACAAACATACTTTATAAATTACTATATACATAATTATACATATACATACACACACATACACACATATATAAAAACATACAAACATATGCATACATACATGTAGACATGTAAATACATCGAAAAATACATAGGCAAGAAATAATATAAAAAGTTATAACAAAATACATATACAATCTATACACAATGCACTGCTTCAATGACAGAGAAAAGGCGCGGAAATAATAAGGAAATCTAAAGGAATCAATAATAAATTTGGTAATTACAGTAAACGTTAAAACTTACATGTAATGTTGGTGTATTAATGCGGTGAAAAATGCTGGATGAATTATGAATTTTGGAGCGTCAACAAATAAACCCTTAGCTTTCGTCTAAAGGTATACTTGCTAGGCGCTCCTTGGATAGGAGGAGGGAGATCATTCCAGCACTTGGACGCCGCAAACCTGAAACTTCCTCGGAAGGCCGCGGTCCTGTGAACAGGCACGACAGCCGTGGACATTAATCTGCGCACGCGTTTGGGCCATTGGAGCTTCCTGTATATTCTGTATATTCCTGTTTCATACCGCATCACCCCAAACAGCAGAGTAGCGAGATGGAGGCGTCGGCGTGCAGACATGTTCAGCAGGCCAGCGGCGCTCAAGTACGGAGTGACATGGGAACGAGGAGGGATATGAAAGTAAAAACGAGTGCATGCGTTTTGCACTCGTTGTATCAACCTTTTAGAGCGGCCAATAATGCAACCATCATACACGACATCACAATAATTTAATCTAGATAATATAAGCGACTCACAAAGTGTGACACGCAAATCGACACTAATTACGTACAACCCATTTCTTGAAGCGACTCATGGCACTTTTGGCCCCCCTAGATTATGTTATGTTGCATAGCAACATAATTTACTAATTAAAATACTTTATTCGTAAGTACACTGTTTTATAATTATGGTGCCGTGCCATATTGGATCGGTCATAATAATTATTATAGAAATAAATATGTCTAATGTGGGCATGGTCACTATATGGGTAATTGATTAGATAACAATTTAAAACAAAGTTGTTGAACAGGAGCTTCAACAACTTTGATAGACACAATTAAAAATAACCGAGACTTGGTTTTTGCAGTGGAAGAACTGCATTGCGAGGCTTGGCATTTTTTTACATTCTATGTTTTTGGTGAAATACTATTACTCGTAGTACAAATAGGCCAAATGAAGGCAGTTCATCGAATGGTAAGAGTAAAACGTATAATAAAGGGGTAATTGAAATAAACGCTCATTTCCGGCGGCGTCGCGGAGTCTCGTCTGAGTGCTCCAAAAACCTTTGACATACAGATACATATCTACATTTTAGAAATGCCTTCACATGTTTGTGGAGATGTTATTTCAATCCATATTATTACGAGAATAATTACGCAGAAATTAGTTTTTCCAATTATTGAATTTAAATACGTATATATAAAACAAAGTCCATAGCTGTATTTGTCTGCTTGTACGTTATTTTTCTAAAGTGTTCTACAGAATCCAAATGATTTTGTCATAACATTAAATTAATGTATATAAACACATAAATGTTAATAAGTTTCTGATTCTGGAAACACTTTAATAAGTTTCAAGTAGATAAATAGATATTAGAGAATATTGTACATAAATTGCAGAAACTCTGTTTATAGGCAAAAATGTGCAGAAAATTTTAATTACTTTCGCCTTTGAAAAATATATACTATCGATAAATATTACAGATTTCATTGGTAAACAAATATAGTCCTATATCCCGGTGTATGTAGATTCTTTTAGTCAATTGTACCAGATAGTGAGGATCGCTCACTCTTGAAAAACGAACCTCTTTTATGCATGTAAATTTTTTATACATTTCAAAACATAATTTTCTATCGAATGTGTCTATTATACGTCAGTTATAAAGTGGTTATAAAAGAATTTTGTGTTTCAAAAACGATGTACAGAAATTTATATCAACGTGGTATGCTCACCATTTTCTTTAGTGGTGGAGCAAAGCCTTTAGAAATATGGGAAACGGTACTAGACAACGGATATGTGACAAGATTTCTAGATCAAGACATAAAGTCGATGGTACTAGAAATTGGTGGTACCAATGTAAGTACGGCTTACATGGCATGTCCAAAAAGATATCCGAAGGTGGTGCTTGGTATTACCATGCCATTTTTGGTAATGATAGTTAAGAATCTTAAGAAGTACTTTAGTTTCGAGGTTACTATATTAGATGACACTGGGACGAGGCGACGTTTTCGAGTATCCAATTTTCAAAGTTCTACACAAATATTGCCATTATGCACAGCTATGCCAATCGGCTTATCGGAAGGATGGAATCAAATTCAATTCAATCTCTCGGAATTCACACGACGCGCTTATAAGAAGCAGTTCGTTGAAGTCCAACACTTAAAAATTAATGCCAATATACGTTTGAGAAGAATTTACTTTGCCGAAAGATTAGTTCCGGAAGAAGAATTGCCACCAGAATACAAACTATACTTTCCTTTAAGAGGTAAAGGTAAAAATTCTCAAGAAAAAGGCAAGGAAAATGTTCAACACACCTCTGAAATTCCTGCTTTATCCTCTGAGGAAAGGAAGGGAAGTAAGCTAAATGTAATTAAGACACCTTCTAAGCAAGGGTCCAAAGTATCTATTAAAAAGAGCGCAACAGAGATTAGGAAATCAGTTCAAGCGTTAGTAGAGGAGCCAGAACTAGCTGAAAAACAAAAATCGCTAGGAGATGTTGAAACAGCAGGAGATAAAATACACAAAGATGAGGCTATTGAGGGAATGACAGCAGATGAAGACACGGACGCTGTCAAAGTTACAGAAGTTGAAAATCGAATTGATGAAGACACAGACGCTGTCAAGGTTACAGAAGTTGAAGAACGAATTGATGAAGACACGGACGCTGTCAAAGTTACAGAAGTTGAAGACAGAATTGATGAAGCACCCGAACAGATGCCAGATGAAATACCTACCCAGCAAGCTGCTGATAATTGACTTAGTTTAATTCTAGTTAATGATAAATTAGTAAGTACTGTGCTTTTGTGGATGAAATATTTATGCCGTATGAATTTAATGTTTTTGTTAAGAATATTTTATTTAGGTTTTGTAATTTTTAAATAATTATATAGTTAATAGTATTATATTCTTTTATTAATATGAGTACCCCCACGTGGAACAACGAAATTTAATTGGTTTTGCCTTTGTTTGGGTTTTAAATATTAAATTTAAAAGAAAGACCTAGTTATGAAAAGGCTGTGAACATTTTCACCACTGAAAATACTATTATATAAAAAATATAATGTCCGCTCAGTCCTAATCTACTAATTAAAAATATATATGGGTTGTTGTGACAGAAAAGGCAAAAGGATGTGTCATAGTAAGTATTGACTTACTAATAATGACAGGCCACACTTTGTTTCGCAATCATAAGGGTATTTTTTTTTTATTTCTTGCCGATAGAGACAAATGTACTAAAAAGTGGACGTGTCTCTACCAGGGGAGACAATGGTAGAGACAAGTGGACTATGCGTAGTAACCACCCTCTTACTGAAGACTATCATGAAATAACAGCGTGTACGGTATTGTATTTTGAAAATAAGTTAAGGATACCAGATGACTTGCAAGTGTGCTGCCGGTCTTATGGAGCAAATGCAAAAAATCGCCCCCATAGCTTATAAATATATTATAAAGCCACCATATATTATAAATAAATAAATCTGGAATCTACTAGCAAATAGAAATAAAATATCAGCCTGCCTAGCTAGATTAAAAAAATTTTTTTTTTTTCATCAACTCTATAAGTCCCGCGCCATACCAGGGAAGGTCGGGTGGTGTTGTTGATGTCTTAAGAAAATATTGACATTTATTTTTAAAGATCCTATATAGCATATAACATGTATGAGGATTATTTGGTAACTGTGGTCGGAGTCCCTATGTTCAATTTAATCCATTTAAAAGATCTCGTGTTCATAATTTACAGCTTCTCGTGACGGCGACTATAGTAGGTATACTTAGTGCATATACTCATATGGTATACATTATTAAGGTTCCAACTAAAGTTATGATATATTTGACCTCCTTTTAATTATTTGTTAAAAAGTGGAATACGCATAGATTCATTATCTATGAAGCTACGTTTCGTTGTCAAAAATAATGTCATATTCGTAGCTATTTATAATTTACAAATTATGTTTAAAAATACCTATCAAAGTGGTCTCTTATCTATATTTTACAGTTGCGGAGCGAATCCTTTAGCAATATGGGATATAGAGGTCAAAAATGGTCACATAAAGCGGGTAACAGATAATGAAGTCAATTCTATAGTTCTTGAAATAGTTAGCACAAACGTAACAACAACATATATATCGTGTCCGAAGCAAAATAACGTTTTGGGAATTAGATTACCATTTTTAGTTATGATCGTGAAAAATCTAAAGAGATATTTTTCATTCGAAATAACTATACTGGACGAAAAAAATTTACGAAGAAGATTTAGGATTTCAAATTTTCAGTCGACAACTAAAATCAAGCCTTTTTGTACAAGTATGCCGATCGGTCTGTCGGGTGGCTGGAATCAAATACAATTCAATTTAGCTGATTTTACACGACGAGCGTACGGTACCCAATTTATAGAAGCGCTACGTGTTCAAGTGCATGCCAATGTACGTTTGCGAAGAGTATATTTTTGTGATCGTCTTTATGCCGAAGAAGAATTACCACAGGAATTCAAACTTTATTTGCCAATTGAGCGAAAGAAAAATATTAAATCGAGCGTTAAAAAAGAATCGACACCTGCTCCCATTCCTCCAACAGCAGCTCCAAGCGCTGCAGTGGTAGTACCTGAAGGACCTCCTCAAGATGATTCTAAACCGAATATGAACAGTAGACCAAGTGTAGTCAAAGTAGTTGCGCCGGATGAGCAAACGCAACAAGCAGAAGAGCCCGTAGTAGAAAATGAAGCAGATTTAGGAGTCGCTCACGAAACTGAAGTCCATTCTACTCCACAAGAACAGATCATACTTGATGAACCTTCTACAGGGGAAACGCCGTTAGAAGAATACCAATCAGTAGAACCTGCAGCAGAGCCTCCACAAGATTTAGAAGCAACATACTAATATATATTTTTTATTTTTCTTTTTAAAACTTTTGTTATAGTTAGATTTATTTGTCTAATATTAGTTTATACTATTATATTGCCTTTCAAAAAATATTATTGTGTACTTTGTTAATATTCATTTCAGCCATTTGTCAAAAGAACAAATGAATTTTTTATGGCATCTAATAAATTCATTAAATTTACTTTATGAGCAGTAATAAATAATAATAAAAAATAGTAACGCAACGACAATTTCCAAATAATTTATTGAAATATATCGTCAGTTGTTATTCTCGCTTTAATAGTTTATATTTTGGTCTATGCCGCGAAATTCCGCCCATTATTTAGGGGCTGTGCCCGTCAAACGGTCTGCACGGGCATCGAGAGATTTACGACTAGTGGCTTGCACTGCACCACCGCCAACAATTTTGAAGCACGAATTATTAAGTATTGAATTCAAGTCATAAAGAAATCAACCAAAATTTTAACTTATTGTGTGATGTCAACCCATTTGTGTTTTTCTTTTTATTATTAGAGAATACATTTATTTAGTTCATGGTTGTTAATGCATCCGGTTTGATTTTCTAATTTGTATATCATAATTTTTAAAATACTAATGCTCTTGTTATACGTGAAGAAGAATTAATTTTGATTGAATAAGCAGTTTAACTTAGTTTGTTGATAATGAGTCGATCTTTTTCAGCAAGATGACATTTACCTGAAACAAAACAAACACATAATATGAGTTTCGATATTAAAGAATATTGCCAAATTGGTATGAATAATATTGCCTAAAAGTCATAATAAGTGCAGATTTTAATGAGATTATTGGTGTAGTTTACCAAATTCCTAATAAAATATATGTAGATGAAATGAGACTTAGTTATATATCTTAAATAAATAGCAATAAGCTCCAAATCAGAACGGAGATAAAATTGACTTCTATCGATGTAATATTGAATCTGAATGGTAAAGTGTAGGAAAATATCATCTCATTTCGGATTAACCGGGTGAATTGCAAACGAAATTGAATAAATATATTAAATGTCCACCGAGAGGGCTCCTTCTCACAATCTCGGCCTCTATTCCCAATTTTATTACATTGAATATGAGTGAGAGGGTATAACTTCATAAATATGTAAACAAAACGTTTCGGCATTTTCATATGCATATCATATTGTATACATACTATGTATCTGTGTCTTAGAATAGAGCGTTAAGGTAAGCACCCTACCCACTTATCCAACGGGCTCGTCTAAAGCAACCCACGTCGGTTGCACGTTAAAAAAAAACCAACAGAAAATCGTCTAACACCTAATCAATATTCATTTGTGCACACTATAACTAAGGAGTCCAATAAATAGTCCAATAAATCCAATAAGTCCAATAAATACGCAAACTAGGGTCATAGAAACTTTATTTTACAAAATTTAATACTCTCCATTCGTCGCTAGGCACTTGTCCTAACTTATTTTCCACTGTTGAAAGCACCACTAAAAGTCCTCGGCAGTTAGGCTTTTTAGTTTCCTCGTCGTTTCTTGTTTCATTGTATCCACACCATCCCAGTGGGATCCCCTCATCACCATTTTGCATTTTGGAGAAAGAAAGATCTGGCGAATAAGGAGGGTGGGTGTTTCGAGGTCATCACTGAGGAGTGGCATAAATGTTTTCAAAATTGGTTTATTTGTATGAAAAACGCTAACGGAAATATTTTGAGAAACATAAATGCATTTTTGACCATTCATAGTATTTTTTTCTTATTCACCCCGGAAACTTTTAGTGCGTGCCACGTATAAACTGTCTAATTCCTCTTTTTTTTCAGATAACTTGATTTGTTTTGGTAAACCTCTTTTAGTGAATAAGAAATATATCTTAAATAAACTTACGAACACATATTTTTTTAGCGACTTCATTTTACCAGTATAAATAATATGCTAATGAGCCTCGAGTTATACTGAGAGAGAAAAGAGAAAACGATACGTGCATTCATTTCAATTTAGTACACAAAAAGTATTAAAATATTTATATTTGGTATAGTTACGTTCAATGTACGTACAACATGATCTCTTACCATATTCATTCAACATAACCGCACTGGTAATAAGTAACCGTAGAGCGGCGGGCTATAAATCACGGAGCAATACAACAGCCTTGGTTTGGTATAAACAATAGACGACGAGCGAATTCATCGCAACATACGATTGATATTTTTATAGTTGGCAACCTCAATTAATATGTGTCTACTTGTTGGCAAGTTTTATGAGTGAAAGATTTAAGCCAAAGCATTTATATCTATATTTATTTTTAAATACATCTGGATATGTTTGGTCTGCGTCTGGTCTGGATACCACTACTTTGAAAAGTTCAACCCTACCGTGCCGTGTTTTTAAAATCAAGAAAAGAGCATAAAGTGTTCAGCATATGAAGGCTCCCCAGTTGAGAGTCGTTTATCAATTAAACCACACTCATTGTGTACTGATGCTAAGCGAACAGTTTGCTGCGTTGGCTTCCCGTATTATTAAAGCTTTAATTTACTGCTGCATTATTAAACAGGAACAAAAATTGGACATATGAAAATATGATTTAATTATTACCATATTGAACGAATCAACAACAAAGCTTAGCAAATATGGCGCTATTGTTAATTTGTTTCATTGAATGTTCATATCGTAACGTGTTATGAATTCGTTATTGATAAAACTGCATCCAACTGATTTCGAATTATCTTTGTGATTAACATGATTAAATTTGGGATTTAATCTTTGGGTTTGTATTTTAGTAGTGTTTCTCGAAAAACATGTTTAAATATTTTTAAATAAATATGCATTGCTGATTAAAAACACTGCACCATATACTTCAGGTACCGCTATTTACAGATAAATAAATAGTTTTTTTTTTGTCAATGACAATGGATAGCAATATACACAATTTTCGCGATTCCTTGACTAATATGCCAAAACGTAACATTAAGGTTTTTTTGTTCTTTTACAGAAAATATCTTTACAGGTATATTAAAAAAAAAAAAAAAAAAAAAAAAAAAAAACCAACGTCCACCAAGCAATAAGTATAATAAGTAGTAAGAATAAGTAGCAAAATAGCAGAATATGTTAAGATCGGCAGCAGAATTATAGCAAAGCATAGCAGAATATGTTACTTTTTATGTTAAGATCGGCAGACAGACTGACGGTCCATTTGATGGTAGGTGGCTACCGTCGCCTATAACACAAGCAACGCCAAAGCTGCTGCAAGCGCGCTGCCGACTGCTGTAGGATTAAGGAAAAGGGATTAAGAGTGGATGGCTCTGGCAACGATCCAATTTTCAAAAACTATGAGTTTTTTATAGCGTTCGCGAAATGTGAAGTGTTCCGCCTAATCGATACGTTTTCTTGGAACAGTGTCTGAGAAATGCTGACGGACCCTATTATGCGGCAGACTGTACGGTATGCTTGAATTTCACAGTCTCAGTGTAAAGCTTTCCTTGAATTTCGTGTTAAATTCCGTCACACTATTTCGTTGTTGATTGATTTACAATATTATGGTTGGGAAGAAAATTATAATTGCAATAACTATTTTAGCTTGTTATAATTCTTGCCCCAAATGTCTGTCCGATTATCAAGGCACTTTTTTGTGGGAATGAACAGATAATTTGTAATTATCAAACTACAAAGTCAACTCAATTAAAAGACACAGCCTGGCTCTCTACTTACTGTACGGTAACTGTAAGTTATGTCGACAGACAGGCTGACGGTCCACTTGATGGTAGGTGGCTAACGTCGCCTATAACACAAGCAACACTACAGGTGCTGCAAGTGCGCTGCCGACTACAGTAGGATTAAGGATAAGGGATTAGGAGGGGATAAGGATATGGGCTCTGGCATCCCTTACTCACTCACCGAAACACAACAGCACGTATATGCTGTTATTTCACGGTGGTCTTCTGTAAGGGGGTGGTCACTGCCGCCAGGCGGGCTGCCCAAATGACTGCGAAACGCAGTGTGCCCTACCACTAACTAGCTGCCGTTGACTAATATACAGATATTAGCATCATAAGCAAAGTGAAATAGGCAGGCAAGCTGACAGTCCACTTGTTGGTACCGTATCCTACATCAAAATCAAAATCGACCCCGATGGGATAGTCGATAAGGAACAAGTTTAGAATAGAGGAATGACTCCGGCGTTCGAGACTTTCCACTAACATCTTGGAAATATTGATCTCTTTAAATCGTATACATTATGTACAACTGAATTTGTTTGTCTACTTGAATCCAAGTTTTATATTAACGAATTAAATTCAATGCATTATTTCTACAACAACAAAGGAATACTAAGCGAGCTTCTACTTATGACCAACAAATAAGCGTTGAAACAATTTGTAGACGCCTCGCTTGAGACAGTGATGTCGTTGCGCCTAATTTTTGAAGTCGTAAAATTTACGACAAAGGGAGTATAATCCATTCGAAGTACGGTCCAAGACGGACGTGCCGGGCCTCGGAATAGCACGGTCAGCAGGAAAAATATATCTAAGGTTGTATTGTTGACATGCCTACAGTAAGGCTTTTTGTCTCGTGCATTGTTAAGAAAATTGGGTCACGGATAAAAGGGGGATGAATAATTATTGCCATTAGACTTCCATCTAAATAACCATGTCGATCCTATAGATCACAAAATTATTTTTAAGATAAAAGTAATGATAATATTATATCAGGCTTGGAGATTACGATTATTATAAGTGATTTATAAGCGTGGTTTTGTATATTTATTTGACCACTATTGCTGGATTCACGACGGAGAGTTAATGGGAGCCAGCAGCAGCCGTCACAGCCAACGTTTCAGAATTTCAACGATATTGATTGGCTTCTCTACGAGATGTTGTCTCCCCGGCGTCGGCGGTGCAAAAGGGCAAATACCTACGCGGCCCATATATAGTGTCGCATTGTTGCGGAGTGTGCGCACAGAGATACTGTATATAAATAGGTTAATTTCAGAATTAAAGACATTCCCTTACATACTACATGCGGAGTAGTACCCAAATAATCGCCAAACCTGCTAACAATTTTTATATATTTTTTAGGGTTACGTACGTCCGAATAAAAAAACGGAACCCTTATAGGATCACTCGTGTGTCCGTCTGTCCGACCATACCCCCCCCCCCCTATCGTCCAACTACTGAACCCAAAATTTTGAAAAAAATAAATACAGAAATTAGTTTTCTACTTATAGATTATGGGAAAACCTATAGGAAATAACATGGTAAATCACTCAATATTGTGCGGATAGGTAACATCGTACGGAACCCTCTTCACGCGAGTTCGACTCGCACTTGTCCCGTTTTTTTTTTAATAAAAATAATTTAACGCATAGTCAATCGCTACCACCGTAAAGTAGGCAAAGCCTAATTTTTTATTAGTAAAAAAATAGTATCAGGCAATAGTTTCGGAAATTACGGGACGTGCTGACGGTACAACAACACTTTCCCAAATTAAAGGCATTGCGGCGTACTTGTGGATGCAGATTCAATTACCACATTTTGAAATTGGTGTGGCTCAAATAATAACTTTGATCCATAAGTGAACTATATCGTCACAAAATTATTGCAAGCTTTTATTAAAATTCCTCTTGCTATATACAGTAGCCTAATTAACAAAATAACATTGGTTACCTAATTATAGAACATAACTTGAAACATAAAAAATATAAACACGAAGATGATGGTGGCTGCAGTAGTTAAAAACAATATCACAGCTTTTATGCTTACCTTCAGGTGCACAAAAGAAAAACATATCAAGATAAATTATCTGAAACTTAACTAATTACTATAAAACTTAAGTAACACAAAACGGTGAAATTAATTCAAACTTATATGAAATATTAACTATAATTAATGTTTCTCTTTCTGTCTCTCTATAACTATGTGTGTATATGAGGGAATCTTTACTTCTATACTAATCTATTATCTATCTTTACTATAATATCATAAAGCTGAAGAGTTTGTTTGTTTGTTTGAACGCGCTAATCTCAGGAACTACTGGCTCGAATTGAAAAATTCTTTTTTTTTTAGTCCATTTATCGAGGAAGGCTATAGGCTATAAAATATCACGTTACGGTAAATAGTATTATATATGTATAAGCAATGGCCAGTAACGCACGCCCCATGCGCACGCCACGTCGCCGCCGTATGGGCCGCAGCGAAGCGTGGCCGAGTTCAGCTAGTTACTAATATATTACTAATATATAATATATAAAGCTGAAGAGTTTGTTTGTTTGTTTGGTTGAACGCGCTAATCTCAGGAACTACTGGTTCGAATTGAAAAAATCTTTTTGTGTTGAATAGTCCATTTATCTAGGAAGGCTATATGCTATATAACATCACGCTATGATCAATAGTTATTATATATAAGCAGTGTCCAGTACCGCGCGCTCCATGCGCACGCCGCCGCTGTGTGGGCTGCAGCGAAGCGTGGCTAGTGAGCTCTCGCTAGTATATATATTCTTTGCTAGTGAGTGATTATAAGTGAGTAGGTTAGCTACTCCGTGTTGAGTGATGATATGATACCATCACCGTAATGTGAGTTAAGGATTGTCGAAGTCTGAAAGAGAATAGCATTAAAGTTTCCCATCGCAGAATATCACGAGTGCCTTTTAGTGTACGATAGTCACCCCTAGTTATAAATCATATTCGAGCATTGACCCGCAAACGGGCGAGTTGCACCCCCTACTCTATATTATTGGATGCACTTAATTCTGTAATACATTTAAAGCAACATATTTATCTTTACAGCACATAAACTCGGTCATTTTTACGTGGCATAGCCAGCTCTGGTAATAATTTAGCGGACGTAAAGCGGTCGCCTCTGGGACGCGCCGATAACGGGGCCTATCGGTTATTTACTGACCGCCAACAAACCATTTTTTCAGCCTTCCTTTGTACTTAAGTCGGCATCATGTAAAAAATCCAGGACAGGTTTTAAAATTACACAGTTTCTACAATATTTTTAATACGATTGTATCTACTAATACAAATAGCAGTTATTTTAAGCAATAACAACAT
Source organism: Bembecia ichneumoniformis (assembly GCA_910589475.2). Classification (NCBI taxonomy): domain Eukaryota; kingdom Metazoa; phylum Arthropoda; class Insecta; order Lepidoptera; family Sesiidae; genus Bembecia; species Bembecia ichneumoniformis. The sequence goes on along the minus strand of OU342538.1, from coordinate 6,145,896 downwards.
ATTTTGAGTTGTAGACTTTATGCCGAATTTGTTATTTTGAAATTTAGCTAAACAAATGTGAACGTATTTCTGAATATATGTTCTTTCGCATCGTGTTTTGTATGTTCTTAAGGAAAATTTATGTTTATATTTTTATCTTAAACGAAACGAGTGTATCTTGTTACTAGGCATGCCTTTTAAGTTCTGTCGTTTCCATATTTCCCGGCAATTTTGAATTTGAAACTGTTCTATATTCGAATGTGTTTAAATTTTGAATCTCAAAACAGTTGAAATTATTAGGATTAATGCTATTGTTTAGTCACAGCGTCGATTGGAATCTGTCAGGTTACGTACGAAAATGAATCTTTCTAAGGAAAATGTTCGTGCAATAATTTTCTACAACTTTAGAAGAGGCCTGACACGGCTTCAGTGTTTTGAAGAGCCAACATCTGTGTTCAGTGTTGAAACCCCATGTCTGTGGACTGTCGAACGCTGGTATTTAGAATTCCAGCGTGGACATACTAGTGTTAGTGACAAATCTCGCGAAGGACGCCTAAAATCCGCCTTCACTGAAGATAACATCATTGCTGTGAGACAACTAATTCTCGAAGATCGTCATGTGACGTATCGAGAGGTAGAGGAGAGGCTCTATTAGGCATCTCAGGGACAACCATTCAGAAGATTTTGCATGAAGCGCTTGGTGTGAGAAAGCTAGTTTGCCGTTGGATACCGCATCTGCTTTCCGACGATCACAAGGCGGCCCGCGTCAGATGGTGTAAGAAAACTCTGCAAAGGTTCAACCGAGGAGAGTCAAATCTCGTCTACAACATCATCAGTGGTGACGAATCTTGGATCTATGCCTACGATCTTAATTGCAAACAACAATCTACAATCTGGACCTTTCAAGACGAGCCAAAGTCGACTAAAGTTGTTCGTTCTCGAAGCACTTCAAAGAAGATGGTGGCCACGTTCGTTGGAAAAACCGGCCATGTTGCGACTATTGCACTTGAAGATCGTAGAACGGTTAACGCAGAGTGGTATACCACAGTTTGTTTACCACAAGTCATCGCCGATCTTCGAAAATCTAACTCAAAGCGACACATCATCCTGCACCACGACAACGCAAGCTCACACAGCGCTCGTCAAACGATGAAGCAGGAAAAAGTAGAAGTTCTTGACCATCCTCCATACAGTCCTGACCTAAGCCCTAACATGAAGAAAAAATGAAGAAAAGTCTTCGTAGTCAAAGGTTCAGTCCGGTGAAGAAGCAGTCGACGCTTTCAAGTCAGCCATTTTGAACACCTCCACTTTAGAGTGGAATAAATGTTATAATAACTGGTTTGGGCGAATGGAAAAGTTTATTAAGCTACGTGGTGAATACTTTGAAAAACAATAAAAAGTACTATAAGGTTCTAGTTGTATTTTTTTCTTCAAACGACAAAACTTAAAAGGCATGCCTCGTATAACATTGTTGGAGGCCAAATTGAATATTTTTTTAAAATGTTTTTACCTATAGCCAAAAAACTCGACTGACATGAACCCCCATATGGAAGATACAAGTATATTCTACAAGTATGATACAAAAGGGTATCATAGTTATAATAGAAATATTCTACTAGAATCTGTCAAATACCCTATGTGTTAATCTCTTAATGTAATTGAGAAGTCAGCTTTTTGAGCGCTTCGTTAGGGCAATTTTTTGAAAAACCATTAGATTGTAATAGGAAAGCATTTTCGCAATAAAATGAAATGTGTAGCAAACCAGTTCTATCAACACTTGACTTGATTCTTTGACTATCAAACACCAACGTCTAAAAGACTTCCTACAATAATTTAACATTCACAATATTAGTAAAGTTTAAGAGAAGTTAATATGTAGGTAGCCTAACCTAACCTAGCCTAAAAGCTATTATGTGACGCTAAATGTGATTATACTAGTAGCTTTTATTTATTACTATGCTGAGCACGATAAATATCATCCTTAACACAACAAGTGGACCGTATTAAGTAAAAGTAATAATTGCGAGGAAGAGATAAAACAGACTCTTTTATATCAGTAAATGGACGGCGGTAAAAGTTTTCTTGTTTGGTTTTCAGACTGAATGTTTTGTATTTTTCCGTTTCTCTTTCATTTCAACGACTGCATTGTTTTCAAGTGTCTGCGAGAGGGCATCGGATTACTTTTATTGTTGATTAATCATTTGATTTATTCTGCATTGTTTAATATTCTGATATTATTCTGATACTTTATACGAGCTTTTGACACGATTCCAAACAGGTTCAGAGCAAAAAAAGCTCCTTGTATAATACAAATACGTTATGACGCAGATATTATTTTTTTTGCAAGTTTTAAGCCAAAATGGTTGCAAAATATACATTTATTAAATTAAAAATTAAATTAAAAATACATAGTCTGTTGAAACAATGTGCGCTGTACGGTAATTATATGCAGAATAAACCTTAAAAATGTACACAACGACACACGAGGGAGGCGTATCACCGGATGAATATTCAACGTGCACCGGAGATTGTGTCGCTTAATAAACAGCCTGTACACTTGGTTAGGTATTGCACTTGCTTCAAATTATACACAAATTTACACGTTAAAAAAACTATCTGTGCCACGTGGCCTCGCCCGCCTCTAAATCTGACGGCACACGCCCTTGGAGACCATCATGGCGATCGGTTAAACCGTGTGAGTATAAGCAATTATATATGTATACAAATATCCATTTTTATACACATGAAAGTTTTATATATGTTTGGATGTTTGTAAATCAATATCGCGTAAAACTGCTGAATAGATTTCTTCTTCTTCTTATTTTGGTTATGGCTCCATCAGATCTTCTCCGATGATTTTCCCAGTGTCACTTGTAAGAATAGCAATATAAAAAACTCAAAATTAAAATTAAAATCAAAAGTAGCAAGATCCCGAAACTAGTGAGCAAAGTACAAATTTTTTCTTTAAATTTTCCAAAACAGGTCAGTCAAGTCCAAAGCAGTTAAGTCAAGTCCTGAATAGATTTTGATGAAACTGTAAGTTTCATCAAATAAATAAATAAATCAATGCACTTTAATTCGTGTCATATGTCAAAATATCCGATGTCTTTATGACATCTATTATTACATTATTACATATATTTATTACTTGACTGTAATGTATTACTGTGGAATAATAATGCATATTTAGTCCTGAAATTAATTTAAAGTTGGGCGGAGCTGCGTTAAAAATTTTTTACAGTTTAGTTCCAAATTTAAAAAAGAGATGGCGCATGCGGAGTCACTAAAAATGTTTAAGAACATCGAAAGCTCAATTTAAATAGAAAATACAAAACATTTTTAATTACACTCATACAAAAGACGTCTCCACAAAATTAGCTAGGCGCCTAATTACTGTCACGTGATAGGCCACTGCTCAGGAGGTTTACCTTGAGTTTGTTCAGATTACGTATTCCGATCATATTGATTAAATAACATGTATTTGTAGCAGCATTTCTATTTCTTCCTTGTCTGGTTACAATCCTCACCTTGTCGAAATCCCTCTAATTCGGACCAAGCGCTTTAAAACATCTTTTATAGTGCGCACTGCTAAGGATTGGAACTCCCTGCCGGCGTGTGTATTTCCGAGCTCATACAACCTAAATCTTCTTAAGGTTCGAGTGAATAGGCATCTTTTGGGTGAGCTCGCTCCATCGTAGGACTCATCTTTCCTACTTGGATAGATGTTGGTCAAGGACAAACCCTTCATTAATAAACACAAAAAAATGCACACGTGAGATCTATAAAGCGAGAGAAATGTATGAAAATTAAATTTTTATTATATTTTAAAAACGATATTCTTGACATTGTTGTTGGTTTTATCCGAGTGTAAAGACTGACATTGATAATAGATAATTAAAATATCATCATTATAACTGTCATTACATTATTATGAGCACGCCCTACAGCTTTTAGCTAATAATAAACAAACAATAACAAAGGCTGACAGTTTAATTTCGCGATTGAACTGGTCCGTTGAACGATGTTGGTGATCGGTCATCCACAAGCGGGGTTAATGACCCGTTCGTGTTTAACCAAATTACAAAAGAATATAAAGGGAGAATGTACGAGTTTTTTTTAATTGATACATTAAAAACTCATATTATTATTATTCATATAATTTATTTATTTATTTTAGTTTAAATTTTTTTTTACAATGTAAATATAACGTATAAAAAACCATAAATGTTATAAAAACTAGAGTGCCTTAAGTAGCGGGTATGGCCCAAGCTACCGGTGGTTAGGGCAGCAGAGTGAGGAACCTCCTGACAATTCGTGCCGTGTCAAGAAGTAGCGCCTTCTGTATCTGTCCCTTGATTCAGCCATCTTTTTTTCTTTTTTTTTTTTTAGGAGGGGAAATGACGTTTACGCACTATCCCTCGCCGACGGGGACAGTTGACGAGGGGGAGTGTGGGACTCGCCCGGTAAAGTGACTTATCACCGGGAATAGCCACTAAAACCCCCCCGAATTCCACCATCAGCGCTGATGTGCGGGTCCGAGTTCACAGCGAGGCCCACGCACCGCTATGTTAGGGCTCACTAACCCAGCTTAAGGGATGGCTTCGCCTCACTTTAAATGTGGCGGCCCACTGGAGTGCCGTGAGCCGCCACTCATCTTTATTGGGTGTTTCAAGGCGTCAGACACGTCCCCTTCTGACGCCCTGAGGTTGTGCGACGTGCGCCGCGGCATACGCCCGGGCACGTCGGCCGGCCCTTCGACGCCTGAGTGGATCAGCCTGGGGTTCTGCCTCGCGGGCCCGCTCATTGGTTGATCCAGTCATCTAGCGACAGCCTCTTGAAGTGTTGGTCGAGGCTCTTGGCTATCAGACGTTCGCCGACACGACTATCGGGAGGATGATTGTCTAATCGACCCACATGGCGGTCACCTTGTAAGCCCAGTCAATGCACTTACTAAGCTTGTCTTTCTCGGCTTTCACAAGGTTTTCGTCGTTATTATTATTATTTTTTGCAAAAAATCCTATGCATGCATAAAAATTTCAGTTATAGTAAGATCCATTTTTATAGATTGGATTTAAGTTCCCTCGGTCTTTATAACATTACGGAATCACATACACAAATCACAATAAAGGTTCAAGTTTTTCGGTACAATGGTAGCCAAAGTTATTAGTCGGACGGGTGTTTGCGTGGCCGATAACATTAGTGCGAGACTAGTTCCGTAAAAACAGGCATAAATCACGCGGCCACCTGCCCCTGACTAATTACGGTTTAATTTACAAGAAACTAGCGACGCAATACTAGTGTGATTTTACAGTGTCGCGAGGGTCAAAGGGTAAAAGGGTCGCTTGGGTTTCTGTGTCAACGACTTTTGTTGTAGCGGCGGAAAAATCAATTCCATTTCTTTGCAGTTTGAATATTTAACAGGCTCGCTTGGAAAATGACTATTCATTCTCAGGGCCCTGAGACCTCCTAGGTGTAGCAACGATAATAATGATCGGTTTTTTATTAATAATGAAGTTGCTAACGCAATTTTTAAATGTCGACGCTCTCGCAAATTTGCCAACTAAACACAGGGTTTAATTGTATGGTTTCCGCACTTCTGTAGATACTTGATCGGCTTTATATACTAACAAAAAGCCGATTAGTATTGATCAATAGTCGTGCACTCTGTTAACTTACGACCGTTGTCATTCAAACTTTAAAATAATATTAAAAGTCTCGTTCAGTATTCTATAATTTAGAAGATTTAACTGATGAAGTAACTGTCTTGGCATCACTATCTGATTCGGGAATCTACATGGCTTTATTTGGCTATCATTGGGAACATAAGATATTGTGTTGTGGTCATACTGACAAGGACTTTGATTTTTTTTTATGTGATTAACAAATTTTTTATTGATTGACAGCAATTCATCAAAGCCGAATCAAAGCAAAGGAAATGTATTTCTTTAATATCATAAAGTTATGGTCAAATTACATGAAAATTTAAAATTAAAATGAAACTAAAATAAAATTAAGTCTTGGAAAAAATAATACATATAAAAAAAACATTGCTTATAGTTTGCGACCACTATTTTTATTTATTTGTTTATTTAGCCTCCAAAGAGGCAGGCATAAAAAAAACACACAACAAAGGACAAAGAAAAGCAATACATGGCAGATGCCAAATCGTAGTCGGCTTTAAAAAAGTTAGGTTTAGGCATAAAGGACCTTCCTTTGTGCCTAGACCTAACTTTTGTGGATCCACTGAAGAAAAAGGACTGGGTTTAGTGCGCAGATTCGAGACAACTAAACGGCTCAGCACAAGATCAAGGACTACCATGAGTTTTTAACGATGTATTAATTTGTTGTTTTGTTGTTAATGGATGTACAATCAAGAAGTTTATGGCAAGCGGAACCGCCGTGACCAACCAGCATAGGACACCATCCCCCGACTCGAACCAGTTACTACCACCCAGGTTAATTCACCAGCTATCAAAATGTTAGATATTGGATTTGTTCAAATAGTGTTCCAACACAAATTCTTGCACAGGTGGAGGCCTATATAGCGCAGATAAAATGCCAAGTATGCGTTTGGAATAACACCATAAACCTTTCAGCATTTTCTATAAGTTAGTATTATTTATTATTTTTAAAGATAAATCGTCCCTCAAAAGTAATTATTCTTAGCATTTAGGTGTGGGTTAGGTTTGGTGAAGCAATATGTATTGCTCACTATGCTAAAAATTCATCTCTCATTGTCTTATTATCTTACTATCTTTTCTTATCTTTTCTTTGCGATAACTGAATTTATATTTCGCTGAATTTCACACATTTACTAAGATTGCTGCTGTTTCACTGCTTTTTAAGTATTAAAAATTTAGTATTAAAAACACTATTTAACTACATTGATCGATCGTCGTCAACAATCGTCGGCGTATTTACGTTAATCATTCGTTTTTCATGACCATTATTCCTTTATGAACTAAATGGCATTGGTTTCTTAGTACTAAACAAGAAAATAAGGTCGCTTTGAAATTGTAAATCTGTCAATCATCTAATCTAAAATCTAAAGTTAGTAGACGATAATTGAAAAAGTTAACAGGTTATGCCTATATTGCGATCGGAAAGGCAAATTATTAAACCAATTAAAAGTTGCTAAACATTAACTGAATCAACGCACAACAAATTTTGTTTGGAAAGTTGCCGCACTTTCGGGCCTGCTTTTATTTGATATCGCCCCCTTTCCTTCCACATGTTTCCTGCAATAACTGGTTTAGGCTCTTCGTTCACAATCAATTCTGGATAGACTTATTATTTTTTTACGTTTAGCAGTACTTTTTTACTTAAATACATGTTTGTATGTAAAATGCTTTATTTTGTGTCTCTTCTCTTCTGTGTCTGGATCTTTTGGGTGTTTGTATTTGTTCTGTATTTATGAGAATATTTTTGTTCTGTGTATGTATCCTACTAATATTATAAATGCGAAAGGTTGTGAGGACCGATGGATGTACGGATAGATGGTTGTTACTCTTTCATGTAAAAACTGCTGTACTGATTTGGACGAAATTTGGCACGTAGATAGTTTATTACCTGGATTAACGTATATGAAACTTTTTAACCTGAAAAAATGTTGAAAAATGTACAAAAATTCGGCGCCACCGTCGTCACAGCGACATAGATGTTAGGCGTTATTTCATTTTTCAACGCAGACGAGGTCGCGGGCACCAGCTAATATGATATAGTTTCTGTGTCATTATGTCATTGCATAATGACATAGAAATAGCTATATGCTTCAATATGTATATGTCCTATAAATGTGAATAGAAGACTCACAATTATATCCAATCTAATTCATAAGAAAATGAAGTCAGTATTGCAAGCTATACCACGATTCGAACCTAAGTCTGTATTAACTGTATTATCTCTGTTATGTGTCGTAAAAAGGGTCTATGAATTTGTATTTTATGTATGTTTTTTTATATTTATAAAGATTTTTTCTTTTTTTTTTAAGGCAGTCCGACGGTCCACTCTATGGTAGGTGGCTAACTGTCGCCTAATTCCGACTTAGACTACTTTGCAAACAGTTAGCTTCAATAAAACCATGTTGTAGCAAATCGGAAACACCTCATAAGAGAGATACCTCAAAAGCTTGTGCAGGCTGAACCTAACCATCAGGACTGTGCGCAGCAGTACCTTATCAAAGTAATTCAGATTATCAGCAGCTTTGCAGTAGGCATTAATTTGAACAACTGGTTTCTAAGCGTTTCCTATAATTACTTTAGAAATAAAGTATCTGTGGAACTTAACCCATTATAGTTAGTATATTATTTGTCGTGCGTTTTGAATTATTTTAGTGAAAATCTCTCCTAACTTCATTTTTTCTCAGATCCACTCAGATAATTATTTAACAGATTGATCATTTATCTTGACACCTAGACGTTTTTATTGCAGAATTTCCTACAACAAACGCGCAAGTCCTCGTTTCGACAGAAGTTTTCGATAGTTTTGTGATCTATCGAAAACTTTATGTATCATTAAGTAAGAGAGAAAGAAAAAGTTGTTATACAATTGAAAGAAAGAAATAAAGAAAAAACATTTGCTTAATTGGTACAAATATAACAACAAATTTTTTTTACATTATTTAGTGAAAAAATAAACCGCATCTCAGCATTAGTCGTATCATGGACCACGACGCTGATCTTCCGCGGATACCTTTGTTAAATTTGTATATTTTATTTAACTATGTTTCAGGTTATGGTGATTTGTAGGTATTTGAGAGAAGCTTATGAATATTTTTAAATTAGCTACTGGTATTATTTCTTACTTACAACACCCATATTATTTATTTGTGATTATAAAAAAAAATCTAAGTATTTAATTCGAAGAAAATTAGGTTTAGCTATCACCGCAACTCTATCGGTTACCGTTCCAAGACAACTGTTTGTACTAGCTGACTATTAACGCGCAGCCAAAACTACTAAGTATTGAAAGCTGAAATTTGAAACATAGTAACGTAAGCATCAGCTAAGAAAGATATTAGTCAAAGTATCAAAGTATTAATAAATGGAAATTATAAATTATTGTACAAAAAAAATTTTTACGTCCGCCACATGCCATTATTCCTGTACCCGTTGCGAAAGTGAATGATTCCTGTTTTCAAGTTTCCTATTGTCGAATTATGAAATTCGCTTTTCTTTATAAAGTAAGTAAGCATGAATAACACATAACATATATCAGTAACCCTTTTGTAAATTTTTAACATTATTCCGTTTGTGAACACAGATCGACACGCGAATAAGGCTTGGATTACACTTATTATTGCAGCTAGTATAGGCCGAAACAATATAAAAAATTCATTACCAAGCTTCTCAGAGCCACTTGAATATGGGACTTACTATAAGAGTGTGTAAGCAGGAAATCGCTTAACGGTAGTATCCAACTCATTTTCCGTAGACATTGAATATTCTGCCATGTTTGAAGGAAAAACAAAGTGTTAAATTGCGTGGGGAGTCGCCTTTGAGTAACTCGATAGGTCTGGGAAGTTTGCTCTTTATGCCTTGGTGTGAGGGTGTGTTTTGGTTTAAGACAAGCGAAAGTCGACGGGGAAACGAAGGGTGGGAGGGGGACAAGGGAACGGTTCAACCGTTTCCCGTTACAGGAGACACGTTGAGAGGATGTGGGTCAAGTGAAAGCTGACAAAAGTGCGACTGTTGCGATTTTTGTTCTGATTAAACTTGTGTGACCGCTGGTTTTTCTTAGAGATAAAGCGTACTTTGCGATTTTTTTTCATGACAAAAGATCTACTTGAAAAAAGATCACGGTAGATGGCTACCGTCGACTATAAATATAAGCAACAGGAGTGGGTTTGCAAGTATGCTTCTGACCCTCTTATGAGAAAGGGTATGAACGGAGAATGGGTTCTTACACATAGACACAACTAGTTAGTTGGTGTTTGGCTTATGTACTTATAGCCGCCAATTAGGCTAATCAGATTAAAACATGGAATTGCAATATATACTGCCAATACAACGAAGGTTGAATTTGACGCATTTTTGTGATGGCTTGTATATTTTTTTTTATGTTAAGGGCGTCAGACAGGCTGACGGTCCACCTGATCATTTGGCTAATAAAAGCCTCTAGAAGCTCATTATACTCAATGAGAAATATAAGGGCAGGATTAAGGGAAAGTAGGCTCCGAGTTGCATGTTATTAAAATGTTATGTTAATTAAAACTAACTCTCGGTGTCAGTAGAGAAGTAATCAGTTTAATGAATTTATTAAACTGATTACTTCTCTGAGTAAAGGAAGTTTATTACTAGGCTACCTAGGTCATCGGAATATAATGTAACGTGCATTTCAGTTCCTAGGTATTGCATAATGTTATTGCTGACTCTATCAGCAATTCAGCTAATCCCACACGGCTGTCTTCAGGAGACAGCACTATTTTTGGTATTTTCTTTACATTTAAATTTCCTGTTTTTATGTCTACTCAAATAAAATGGTAGGTACATAATTATATCATATAATTGTTATGTAATTTTGTTATGGGTGGTTTAGAAGAAGTTAGCGGAGAAATAGGCAGAAGCGGACAGCGAATTTATTTTGTAATAGATATAGATAAATTATACACGGCAAGTTCCATAAATAGTTGGTCGTCGTTCGTACCAAAAAAATATATAAATTTCCGCACACAATTTTGAAGGGTTAAAAAGCCATAAATAAGAGAGTATCTCGCGATCTCACCGCCATAATCACGCCGTCCATCTTAAACCGCTACATTAACTACGAACGCTCTAACATCTTGAAATATTTCCGTCAAACATTCATTTAACTTATAGTTTTTATCTTTAATACTTTTTCGCATCCACTTTGCGAACATGCTGCTTAAGTTCTACACAACATAGAAAGTATTTATTAACATACTTATCATGCCTCTTTCACCGGGAGAATGTGGAAGAATCATGGCTTTTCTGGAATTAGGCATCAGTATGCGTCGTACTAAACTTCAAGGCGAATTATTGAATGTTTTTAAATCTATTTTGAATTACGCGCGAAAACGCTCTTAGGTGTCATGGCGTCGCGTCTGATGAACCGTGACGTCACCGAAATCTTATCAGATTTTTCATTCTGTCAAAGCAAAGTCAAGCAACACGATGGCACTTACCTGGGCGTGACGTCATACGCTCTGATAGTTAACATGGCCGATTGAGTTATTTATACTTCTATTTTATTGAAAATCTTATTAATCTCAATTTTAATACAAAAAATGCCGTGGTGATTGTTGTTGTTTGTGATTGTTGGTGGTTGTTGCAACTTGAAATAAATATTTAAATTTTTGTATTCAATAAAAATAAACGTTAAATAAATAAATAAACGTCATCATTTTATTTCACTTCATGTTTCACATCTACCAGGCGTCCCGTGATCACTAATCACTAATGCATAAGTGTACCAAAAAACGAAAACTTATTATTATTATTATTATTTATTATTATTATTATTATTTTGCTACGTGACGATTTGTTAAGCGAGCTGAACCGATTTGACAGGACTGTTTTTTGTGGGAAAAGAAAAATAAATTTTTTAATATTAATAACGTTAATAGTAAGAAAAATAAAAAAAATGAGCCGTCACGGTACGCCTGGTAGATGTGAAACATGAAGTGAAATAAAATGATGACGTTTATTTATTTATTTAACGTTTATTTTTATTGAATACAAAAATTTAAATATTTATTTCAAGTTGCAACAACCACCAACAATCACAAACAACAACAATCACCACGGCATTTTTTGTATTAAAATTGAGATTAATAAGATTTTCAATAAAATAGAAGTATAAATAACTCAATCGGCCATGTTAACTATCAGAGCGTATGACGTCACGCCCAGGTAAGTGCCATCGTGTTGCTTGACTTTGCTTTGACAGAATGAAAAATCTGATAAGATTTCGGTGACGTCACGGTTCATCAGACGCGACGCCATGACACCTAAGAGCGTTTTCGCGCGTAATTCAAAATAGATTTAAAAACATTCAATAATTCGCCTTGAAGTTTAGTTTTTTGCTGAAATATTATTTTATTTTTTTCGGATATGGTAGACGTGTATCTACATTATGGAAGAGAATTTCAAAATCTGTCATCATGCCTATTTAGCAAATTAACAGGTCGCGGTTAACGTCTTCGGTTTTTTTGGATGAGGAGAACGAAAATTATAATATTATAAAAATACTTTAATATGTGTAGCGGTGCTACGCTACACATGACATTTTGACACGCTACGAGTACGTGTGCTACAATTGCTACGAAGTAGCTACAATCCTTGAGGGGATAGCGTACCTTTCATGTAAATGGCTAAGGCAGGCTGACAGTACCCTTCACGGTGGGTGGTTACCATGCCTAATGTCTAAGTGTCATTAGTACTACTGACTTGTACTATTGATGGTACAAGTGACACAATTTGTATCCTTTTTTCTGAATGCAGGTATACGAAACTCATGTTTATTTTATATGATTAAATAGGTCCCTACATCCTGCACTTGAGACGTGCAAATATATAATTTAAAACTATCAAATCATAAAATTAAATACAGAAATTATTAAATTATCGCAGATTAATATATTAAATTACGACAAATTGTCAATCATGAGAACACTAAATCTATATTTAGTTGGTTTTCAATAATATAACATTTACTTGTATTTTATGATATTTTAATATTTAATATACGCAAAGTTTTAATATGAGTACGGTCATGTTCGAAGAACGCTCCACATCTCTTGATCACCTTCTACAATATGTGCGTGATTATTTTATTTATTCTCGTGATCTGTATCTTTTAATTATACATTTTAATCAAATCGTAAATAAATTAATAATTGAAAACATCTCGTTGAACGTTGGAAATAAATGTTTGAACGAAACACGTTCGCCGTTAACTTCATTAAATTTAGCCTAAAAGTTCATCGTGCTGATTTGATATTCAATTTGGACCTTTCAGGGACCGCCATAAATTTTTTATGGGGCCATGAGGCGCGTCTGTTAGCGGATCCTTTTTTCCGTAGTATAGTTGCAAAACGGCGAAGGCGCCTGGGAATTGAAACGCAAATCTAAGCGTTGGCTGGTATGGGATGCGGAACTGATTATTATTTCCTAGCGGTTGCGAAATTACGCTACAAATTTCAATTTTGCAAGAAGCGAAACTTGTGGGAGGACGTTATGCCCAACATTTTACATTAAAAGAAATTAATTTAATTTTACGACAGATATTATAAGTTACGACAAGAGATTCATTCACTACAAAATATTCTTCTCTATTTAGTCTTTTATCTACTGAAAAAAATCCATTCAAAATTGATTTAAGAGGCTCCACGCCATCGATAAGAAAAAATCACTGCTTTGTTCTCCGATTCAGCTCGTTCAAACATAAAGCCAATGTTACAAAATATATATATGTGATACATAACTACTTGGTCTATATTTTTGACGAGGCATTTTTGTTTTAAGTATTATGGTTTACAAGTAATTAAATAAAATTTTAATGTATTGCTTTGTTACAAAAATCGATTCAGCTTAGTTGTTTCGAGAAGTAATGCAATGTGTATATAATCAAATGATAGAGTTTCATTTACACTATAAATGACACGAACAGTTTTTCATTTAATTCAATAATTTCAGAAAAACAAAGGTTTTTTGATATTTTTGAGTAGCGGATGCCCCCTAGCGAGGGCCAGTTGTATAGAGCCCAGTTGCCCAAGGTCATTCGCGTAGTTTCACGTGCCCAAGGTCACGTTAACCATTTGTAGTTTAGCCAGAGCAAAAAAAAAGCAAGCAGTCTCATAGAGTAAAAAATATTAAACTTTCTTTTGGATTATATTATTTGCAATCTTTATTAATATTATGACAGTTTCCAAAATAAATAGTAATAAATAAACATATTATCTATAAATCTAGTTAATAAATTTTGCAATAAATTTTAGTAAAGAAATATTAGTTTTTTTTTTATATCAGTTAATACCGATTATCTTTTTCAGTTAAACTTCGAAAAAAAGAATGTATTAATATACCTTCACAATAATTAATTAAACTAGTGTTCGCCTACTGGTTCAAATTCGACCTTAAATATAGCGAAAATAAAAGAAAATCTATTTCCAAAATATTTTTATTGATAAACACGTCAATAGCTAATGAACAAAAAAAGAGTAAAATCTCTTAACCTACTTATATAAATGAATTAAGCCTACACTTTAATTAAGTTTCTAACTAAAACTTAGTAACTAAAATAATATTTTATGTAATTTGCAGTGGTGTAATTATTCACTCCATCTAGATAATGTTGTGTCGGGCATTGCAATTACTTTAGCTTGATTAGATTTTGGTCTCTAGAGGGTTAATTTTTGGGTATTATTCGTAATAGAAATATTTCGTTCGTTCTACATTATCTTTATGTCATAACGCTTGCGTGTGTGTCAGGTTTGCATCATTCTTTATAACATACATGCTTTTCCTTCCGATACATGTTCAGGTTTTAATCTACTCTTTTAACCAAATGTACGGTTCCGAGTTAAAAATCCCGCAATTATTTATACGCTCTCACGTATAATTACTAGCGATCTGCCTCCGGCTTCGCTGGGATGCGAATTTTTTCTGCAAATTATGTACACAAATATTCCTCGTTAATCCTTCTTTCCATTAATGAAAACAGTATCAAAGTCCTTTGAGTGGTTTAGAAGAATTTAGTGGAAAAACAGAAAACTATCCTTATCCTTATTTAGCATAAATTGAAGTCTCTTCCCGCATCTGTCTGTCTGTCTGTTTGTCTGTATTTCCACTGACTCATCTTATAACGATGCGGTTTTCACAATCAGTTAGATAATTTTCCACGGAAGGATTATATATATATATATATCCTATTTGGTTTTATTGTATATATATATATATACAATAAAACCAAATAGGATCCATGCGAAGCCGGTTTCGGGCCGCTGGTATTTTATAAAAAGTTAGTTGTATAGATCTTGCTTAGAGATTATTTGGTATATATTCAAGATGACATTAAACCTATTTATTAATTTAAAGAGAAAAAACAACTGCAGTACAAGTAAACATTTAAAAAAATGAACTTAAAATTTATAAAATGAAAACTGTGTTAAGACCACACAGCCTTAACATTTCTATCTGAGATATAAATGGTATAAAGCTTGTCCTTCACGTATGTCTATTCGATGTCGGATTTTAGTTAAAATAAATATAGTCTTAAAGTTTTCAGCTCAATGTAAAAATGTCTATGTCATTAAAATTCTTGCTGAAGTCACTGTTCATTCTATAAAGAGGATCTATATTCGAAATCATTCTAACAATCATTCAAGTTGTATTTCAATACTAATAATATGTGACAATAAATTATTACCCTTTAATTTTAATTAATAATAATTACTATAGTACTTAATAAGTTCCGTCTACAAAGATATTTTTGTATCTTTAACTACAAGACTAACTGTTCTGACCTATAAAACGAATATAATTTTTTAACTAATATTAAGGACATAAAATATCTACAAAGATACAAAGATTTTTAATCTTCTCACATACGTCGTTAGAAGATGAGGTAATCTTTTCTAATCCTGACATGAACTAGATATGTTTCTGAGGTGAACAAATTACCGGGTTTCGAAATTATAAAGCAGGCTGTCGTAGCAATTTTCTGTAAACTGAATTATTCCGTGCCATGATCCATTTGGTCTACAGTTTTGATTCTCAAAAATGGTCGATTCATAGAAAAATATAACTCTCAGAAGAAATAAAAGATAACGATAAAATTGTAGGCATCTAAGAAATAAGCGCCTAAAAGAACTAACACGGTTAGTATCGACCGTACGTGGCTTCATATAACCGCGAGTCTGAAAATACCATGATTGGTGGAGGGACATCACCCTCAAAAAGGTTTATTTATAGAAACTACTTGGATATTTACATAGAGAACATAGCGCAAATTTACAACATATCCCCAGAAGGCGTGCTAAACTGAACCACTATTCGTGTTAGTGTTCTCATTTTAATATGTAAATTCAAGTAGGGACACAAAATTCTGAACGCCCGACCCCATGAACACATATTTCAGCTGAAGCAAGTACAGTTAAGATCTTATAGTTTTTTGAAGCTATGCGATAATGGTTTTGGGACCGGTGAAAAGACGTTTCGGTAAATCATATAATTTTGAACACTGAATTGAAGACTAAGTAGTGGCAGGGTACAATGAGTTTCGCAGTCATTGGGCAGCTCGTCTGGTGACAGTAACCCTTTAGATTAGATTAAACGGTGACATCTATTGGATTTGGTTAGAACTGCTGTTGCATTACGCTCTAATTTGCAAACCCTCAGAACCTAAGGATAAAACCTAACGAATTATACACCTATAGATTCTTCAGGTATCACTCTGTTGATACCTAGATCAAAACCGCCTGAAAATCCGTTCAGTAGTTTTTGAGATTGTCATGAACATACATACAGAAGGACGTGGCGGTGGACTTTGTTTTATAATATTTATAGATGTTTCTTTCAATATCGATCTCTTTATTCCATAGATGTTCAGGATATCTTTATATATATATACACACCGCCGGTATATATATATATATCATATATATACCGCCGTCATATATATATATAAAACGTATATAAAAAAAGCAAGTTTATCATAGTTCGGACTTTGGTAAGTAAGTAACTACTTTGCAAGACAAAAGGAACATAAGAGTTGAATAGATTAATTTAATTAAAAAAGTTTACACCACCGAATATTTTTTACAAAAAATATAGCGTGGTTCGACCTCGTTCCCGAAGAGGGTCGACAGGAAAAAGTGCACGCTCATTATCGTTTTCCGGAGTCGCGCCTGAATCTCAAGTGTTGAAAACAATACATTTTTTTTATTTTCACTAGCGTCTGGCTAGGGGCGATGCCTACATTTCTCTATTTTTCCATTCGACGTTTATTTGGCGCAAGGCCGCGACACGATTCGGGCAAAAAGTTGAAAATCGGCGAACACGAGAATCGTGGAGAAACTTGAGGATATAAAACCTTAATGTTTCCTTAACATGTTCCAAAAATGGAGAAAATAAAATGAGAAAAATTTATGGCTGAAACGCTTACGAAAACTGTCTTAATAAAAAATAAGTAGTAATCTTTATGGTCAATATTTTTTATGTTAAATGGATTTCTAATTTTATTTCTTTGTGGGTCTAAACTTGGGCACCGTAAGTAATTATTGATGATCTTACTGGTTTTCTTTTGTGGCTTAGTTTGAATAAAAAGTACTAGCAATAAAAGATTAAAGATTAATTTTACAAAAATACCTTTTTTAAGACTTCATTAGGAAACGCTAACTTTTTGTTACTGTTTATAAATTTTATACTGTATATACTGTATTATATAATTATATTATACAACTAGCTGAACTCGGCCACGCTTCCCTGCGCCCATACGGCGGTGGGGTGCGCGTGGGGCGCGCGGTACTGGACACTGCTTATATATAATACTATTGATCGTAGCGTAATGTTATATAGCCTATAGCCTTCCTTGATAAATGGACTATTCAATACAAAAAGGATTTTTCAATTCGAACCAGTAGTTCCTGAGATTAGCGCGTTCAAACAAACAAACAAACAAACTCTTCAGCTTTATAATATTAGTATAGATAAAATAGTATAGATAAATAAAAACCATCCTTTACTGCGGGGGCGGAAGATCGAGTGTTAGATATGAGCAGAGAAAGGTCTACGTCTAACAGTGGATGCTTTTTAGCTGATGATGGCGATGGTGATTAAACTATTTAGAAAATAAAATTATGGTGAATGATAAAAATCTAATTTAGAAGAAATAAGCAGGCAAAACAGACACATGCAAATATACTTGTATACTATTTAGAATATATAATCAAACAATATTAATAATAGATTAAATCATTTAATATTAATGCCATCTACATTTAAATTCAAGAAATTATTACAGCTGAAAACCGAAAACCTGACTTTCACCATAAAAAATCATTTTAAAAGGTAACCATTATTTGTAAGTGGAAATTTTGGAATGTATACTTAACTTTTTACTAAACATTTTATGTAGACGCCTTTACTAGGTGGACCGACAACCGACTGAGGAAGTAGGAAAATAGTTGTTGCGGCCTTAGCTGCCATTGTAGACTTCGGTGATTTAAGGCCCCTGGCCTACTGCTGCTGATAGTAAACGCTGATCACTGCTGAAACTTTTTATCTGTATAGCATAAAACATGATTATCCACATCTGACTGTCAATCAAATCAAACTAAGTTCATCCGCCTTCGTTGAATGCAAATATGCAATGAAATCCGAGAAAAATTTAGCCTTTAAACGGCGGTAGTGTTTGTCTTCTAATCAGCTTCCAAATTTTTACTACCACTGCTCATTTTAAATGAATTAAACCCAGACAGCCTGAGCAATAAACATCAGCAGACGTACAGATGACATTTTTGAAATCAATGTAGAGATCGTAATGAACGTGTAGGGGAGTAGGGGACGGAGCACGGAAGTACCCGACCGGAAGTCGAGGGACGAAACCGTGGTTAATTGTGCGAAAAGCGAAGCCCTTCGTTTCAAAATATCGAACGATGATTTGCGCTAAAGCACGGGATTATTAAAGATTACATACCTACAGTTGTGTACACGGCTTTATTTTTAATGCGAATAATACTTCTCATATTCGAGGACAAATTATTTCCGTGTAAGCGTATTATCTGTTCATTCGTTACAACGGAAATGTATGCTTGATTTTTTTTATATACGCATCGTTGTGTATTTTAAATTCGCTGTGGATACGGGCAATTCAGGTGTTCATTATAAGAATCCATTAGAGCTTAAAAAATACATATATTACATTTTGACACATTAATTCAAAGATTCCTTTAAGCGATTCCAAGATTTCCAATACGTATAAAGACAGGTAAGGTGTGTATATATAGGTGTATAGGAATCTTATCATATACAATAAAAGTAAATTAAGGTAAATAATTTACTGATAAATAATCAATAAGGTGCAGACTTTATTGCTTTGATGTCATTCCCAGCCTTACCTTGCTGTACGGCAATATAGATTTGTTGATCGAGGTACGTAATGGCTAGGGTCTCCATTACCGTCACGTGGACTGGTATGATTCTTGAATTTTAGTAGTATGAAGGAAGTATATAATTAGAGGTGTGGTTGATTTTACCTATCGTCCTATCCATCAGATACGGATGCTATTTTAGGACTACGTGCATATTACAATCTTATACTAACTAATATTAGAAAGAGGGAGATATATAGAGAAAGTAGATTTTATAAGCTCGTTATAACTGGAGAATAATCTCAGCAACCACTGCACCCATTTTAAAAATTCTTTCACTATTTGGAAGGTACATTATTCTAGACGGACATAAGCTTTGTATTATGTATACTAATTTTCCTAATTGATAAATGGATAAGATAAATTAATAAAATAGCATTTTATTTCATTTCGTAGCTAACTACAATGAGTTACAGGAATGAAATTCTGTGTATGGTTCAAACACTAAAATGTGGACAAATATTTGAACAAATGTCTGTTCAAACAAAAATTTGTACACGATAGTGTTGCAGCAAACAATTGCCGTTAACTCGTCGACGGAGAATAGCTATAATATAGAGATGCATATTACGATATATTTTCTATAGTATTTTTAGAGGGTCCACACAGGCACTTATAAAGAGAAAATTTATGTGAACTTAGTAGGACAGTCAAACTCGTTCAACTTCGAATGAACTATTTTAGTACATCCAATCAACTATTTAACTATTTATTTACTTATTTTTATTTTTTATTTATTTTATTCTATTATTTTTTTAACTATTTTAGACATTATTTATATCGTACATTGCTATAATATATGTATGTTCAAAAATACTAATAAATATTCTTTCAAAATTATCTATGAAATTACAGGAATATCACGGCAATATAGAGCTAAAATTTACTTAGAAAATAACAAAAATAATATACATTTTTTATAAGATATCCAAAAAGGACATCTTATCACTAAGATCTAGTCTAAGACTAATCAGTAATTTTATTTTAATCTAAACTTCTAAGTGTAATTATATCTAAGAATAGAGCCCAATGACTTTTCTAAGAGTCACAATTCACTGTCACAAAAGATAGCACTGTCACAATTCAAGGCACTTTTTATTTATTATTTAACACTAAACCAACTCACAAGGTTTAGTCCATTTTAGTCTTCTCACTAAATCCGTGATGCCGAGCAGCTTTGAGCTTGGTTTTGAGCTTCTGCAAATTCGTTAACTACTTTATTACCGATTTTAATTTACAGGTCCCGATGGGTCGTTTACAGGTCATCGTTTCTTATGTACCAGGGAACGTTGACAATATCTCTGAGCCCTTAATTTTGAAATCGTAGAATAATTAGGATGTGGTTCTGTTTATCACAGCCTCAAAGCTGTATTCCATTGATATGAGGATTTGTTTGTATTTAAGTAACTTGTTGTGTATCGACAAATAATTTCTACCTAGCAGCCAATACAAGTGAAGCAAATTCCTAATTCTTCTCTTTTCTTCTTGACGTGAGCTTTCCTGCGTAGCTTTGCTTCTAGAGTCATATCTAGGTAATTGGATTGTAATATATGTACATATATGTATATTATTAAATTTATCTATATTTTACCAATGACAAAACTTGGTTTTAAAAGACCCCTACCTAAGCAAAATAAGTGGAGAAACAAATTTATTTCTTTGACGCCTCTGTTACGTAACATCGATTGTTCTAGTTATAAGTCTTGAGGAATAAATTCTTAAAATTGAAACTAAATTAATTACTATACACTTAAGCGACTATATGTTGTACTATTTGGAATAGAATCATAAGTGCAGTGTAAAATAAGATATCCACATCTGCATATTCATGCATGTAAGTATATGGGGTTATGTGTTCTCGTCTGTACGAACGACGTATTCGGCACAGCTGCACGAAACCGAAGCCGCCATAAAAAGAGCGGGCCAAATTGCTCCTGAATATAAATCACATGCTCGTCACTCCGATCGCATTCCGATATAATTTTAAAAGGCACGATGCTATGAATATTATTATTATTACACTAGCTGGTGGCCGCGACTTCGTCCGCGTTGAAAAATGAAAAATATTGCGTCGCGTTTGTGCGAGACCACTTGAATTTATTTTCTCCCTCCTTTTTAATTTAAGATATCTCCTAAGACATTCATTGAAATCAAATGATGTCAAGGGCAATATGGCAACAAGGCATTTAAGGATTAATATCATGTTTATAAAAATACCTTCGCTAATAATGCATTATTTTAGAACAAATTTGATTACCATAAAAAAGGTTATAGTGAGTCAACCTTAAAAGATAGACATAATGCTGTCTCGGACTTTTTTTTATAACTTTTAAAAGGGAACAATTCCGTCATACATCATTTTTACGTAACTTTAACCGTTTACGCAGCGCACGCAACGGAAGGTCTCAAAAGGGATAAATTTTCCCGATTCTGCAACATTTTTCATTGAAGCTCGGCTCCTATTGGTCGTAGCGTGATGTTATATAGCCTATAGCCATCCTCGATAAATGGACTATCCAACAAAAAAGAATTTTTCAATTCGAACTAGCATTTCCTGAGATTAGCGCGTTCAACCAAACAAACAAACAAACTCTTCAGCTTTATAATATTAGTATAGATGTAGCCGCAAACGATGTAGATTGGGAGTAAGTCATTATATTTATTTTTATGTTAAGGTCGGCAAACAGGTGGACTGTCCACTTGAAGGTAGATGTCTACTGTCGCCTATAACCTATAACACAACGTCACACTAGGCACTGCAAGTTAGCGGCCGACTACATAGGTTTAAGGATAAGGGATTCAGTCGGAGTTAGGGAAATGGGCTCTGGCATCCCTTACTGAAACACAACAGCATACGTGCAGTTATTTCACGGTGGTCTTATGTAAAGGGGGTGATTACTGCCGCCAGACGGGCTGCCCAAATGACTGCGAAACGCAGTGTGCCCTGCCACTACTTTCCAGATCCAGACCTGAGTTGACCTTCAAAGTTGACCCTGCCGGGAATCGAACCCGGGAACCCTAGAACAGAGCGTTAAGGCAAGCACCCTAACCAGTCATCCAACGGGCTCGTCAAGTTAAATAAATGAAAGTTACATGGATTACGTCATCTCCTACCAACTACCACCTGTATGAAGTGGCGCATCATGAGGTGGCTATGGTCTTCAAGGAAACGATGACGTAGATATCGTCCGTTTTCGCTTGTGCAAACATGCCAACGCACCGTTGAAACGTGGTAGTCCCAACAACATCCTGAAGCTATTGTTGTATTTTAGACGTATAATGTACTTGGCAGTAAGTCTTAAATAAATATACTTAGGTTTCCTCACTACAACGTGCAAACCTTCAGACCAACATTAGGTGGTGCCCGCGACTTTGGGCGCGTTGAAAAATAAAAAATAACGCCTGACTAAAATATATGAAAAATGTACTACCTAACATATTTATTGCAGTTATAGCTTTGCCAGGCATTAGGTGATCTCTCGGGAACAGTACTTCTTTTTTAGATTTTAGATGTCCTTTCCTGCATCCCTGACAACGTGTATACACAATTTCATGATGATCGGTTCAGCGGTTTAGGCGTGAAAAGGTAACAGACAGACAGAGTTACTTTTACATATATAATAATTATTACATTATGGATGAGATTGATCCATTTGATCCTTAAGGTCGTCAGTTAGATAGATAGATATTGTCTTCATATAAAATTTATAAAATTCAGAGAAAATAGTTACAATTCGCCCTTGGTCGCCTTCAAAATTTATTTGAAGTTATTGTTAAATTACCCTTTTTTATCCTGTGTATTGTTTATCAAAACCAGGTATTTCTTAATTTCATTAATTTCCTGTGGTATTTAAAAATTAACAAATTGAGCGAAGTATTCGAGTAACGTTCGAGTTAGTGCGCAGTTCAAACAATGTTTTTTTTTTTTCAGTAAAATATATAATTTTTTCTTACTTAATTGTACAAGTTTCAACCGTTAATACGAAAAAAAAAAACACTGATGGCCTGATTTTCATACAAAACTGATTGATCTCCTTTTTACATATTATATGACTTAAATAAAACCTATAAATTAAATAAAAAATACAGTGTACAAATAAATATAAACGTGTACACAAATAAAATAAACCATGGAAAAGTTTTCAAAAAGGGAAAATGATTAGCAAAGTTTCCATTCCTCTGAGCTTTCAAATTGATTCCTATGATGAAGTTGTTAAATTACTTGTCGTTTAACTCTTGCCAGTTTCATTCGACTACTTACGCCTCGATTCTGACTTAATTGACTCATTCATAAATTATTAACTGGCTAAAATTTGTTGAAATTAAGTTTTCGAATACTTAGATCGGCACTTGCTTTGTTCTATTGATTTGTCTCAGATCGTTAATGCGTATTGCTCTAACTGAATGTGTAAACAAGTGAATTGAAAGGAAATTTGTTAATTTAAATTTAAAATGTTAAACGTGGTATTGATTAAATAAATTAAATACGTTTAAAAAGGCATAATTTGTTTCATTTTCTTTTGAGCGAAAAACTAAATTTGTGTGAGTATTTAGTTGTGCAATGAATTGATATGATATTAACATTTTGCCAATTATAAAATTGTAGACATTTCTGTTTATTATTTTAATAGGTTCCATAGCAAAATTTACACCTTATGACCCACCCTATCAACTATATATATAGAGATTTGACCGGGTTCGATTTCTGGTTGCGTATGAGCGTAATTGGAAAAAGTTTGAATGCGATTTTGAATTTTTTTCAAAAATCGAAGCCTTAGTTCCTAAGAACACATTTTCCTATCTTTTATGGTTTGAAATTTCCCCTCACTGATCCATTTGGATTGATCATCCTGTATAAAAGCTATTAACATTTCCAATATTAATAATTCATATGTATTAAAAAATTATAGAGTTTAAGGTAACCACATAATTCAATACAATTTTCAGCAGATGATGGTAGACATCTCAATTAGTGAATTTGTAATTTTATTATGTTTCAAGCGATTAAATAACAATTTGTAATATTTATGACAATTGATCGTAACCCTTTAATGGAACCCCTGGAAAGAAAAATCCCAGTAGTTCCGCTGCAGTTGTTCCTTGACTTTTCTAAATAGTTTAAAAAATTATAATATATGGCAACTTTTATAACGATCTGTCTAAAAGCTATTTAAAATTTTTCTATTGATATCGATATACTTGTATGGAGTTTTATTATGAATCTCGTTTCATTTTTATTCAGTGCCTGAGGTTTCATTTCAATTTCTCAAGCTGAATTCTCAACTATAAAACATTGTTACCAATAAAAATCAGATTTCAGCGAGAGATTCCAAGTTAGTTTTATCTCTGTAATCCGACCACAAGGCAAGTTTCACGGGTAAACGAGTTAACTTAAACGATTTCCTTGCGCCGAGAAGAAAAAACTCGAATGTAATGGCATTTGCTTGAAAACTTCTAGCCTCTCACTGATGTAAATATTTCTAGAGTTGTAATGAGAGGGTATTAGTGACGTTAATTTGAATTTAAAATTTTACTCTGATTTTATTTATGCCGATATGCATTCTAATATTTTAAAAATATGTATTCAATAAATTATACCCATTATCTGGCCATATGGGGATCGAAGGCAATGAACTTGCCGACTAATTGGCTCGTGTAGGCGTAAAAGGTAGGCTAATAGGTCCTGAACCTATGTGCGGACTACCAAATAGCCTAGTTCGCTGGATCATATGGAACCAGTGCCTTATTAAATCTTACAAACGCTGGACTAACTTGCCAGGGTTGAACCATTCCAAAGCGCTCATTAAAGCCTATAGTCGAAACGTGACAAATCAGGCTATGTCGCTTAGTAGGAGCAATTTGCGTATGCTATCTAGCGATCACAATATTTCAGCAATGGACGAAGTGATACTGGTACAGACAGAAATAGCCACTAAGACAAGATAAGATAAGAAATTATACCCATTTCTTCCAAAACCTGATTGTGGACTTTAGCCGTCTATGGCTATAGAGTTTGTCCAGCAGTAGACATCTAAAAGTGCTGTGTGCTAACTTGTTAAACGCAATTATTCCGCTGTCTGGGATTGATAAAAAAAATACATTTGTCGCGGTTCCCCATACAAGGCTTTTGAAAGTCCACGAATTGTACAAAGTTGAAGTAAGTCGTAACTTGATAGTTCCTTCAATCATGTGTGAGGCAATGGATTACGATGCTTGATCCTTCACGTCAGCGGTCAGATGCTACTGATCGAATAAGAATCTACAGGTGTGTTTTCCAGGACTACTTTCTGAGCTCACTTTATTTCCGGATGGTTTTGAATTCCCTACGTACTATCTCAGAGAATTCAGTGCTAGGCTTTCGGTTTGGGCTGTCAGACTTTCTAGACGTGGATTATCATAAGTTGTTTGCCCCGAACGCTCATTGTCTGGAGGAGCTGCTGGAACTAACAACTAATTGAATTGACAGTGGACTTCGACCTCTTTTATGATTGAAGTAAAGAGTGCATTTTTAAACACGCGTAAACAATTGAGCAAAAAAATAACTCAATCTAAGTTAAAATTTATCGTATGACTTAATAAGTAAAAACAGCCATTAAGGTAAACATTGCTTTAATAATAATAAAATTCAAGAACGGTGTCATATCGAAGAGCATGAGTCTCGACCAACAGCTCAAGAGGCTGTCACTAGATGGCTGGGTCAAAGAACAGATATACCTACTTATTGTTTTTTTTTTAATAAAATAAATGAAAATGTACAATAATAATAATAATAATAAGTTTTTGAAATTTAAATATACCTAAGTATATCGTTTAACAATGATATAACGCAAATAGAAAATAGAGAGAGTAAATAAAATTTAATTCTCATTATATTACACCCTTAAATATTTAAGCTCCGAAGCCATTGTCGGAATGGCTGCCTCTAATTGCTGGCTTTCGTTAATTAGTGTCTGAGAAAATGTGAGTGCTGTCAAGTGCTTGCTTTGTCAGAAGTATACCTCTATGATGTTTTAATGGAGACGAATTTTAAGAATTTCTGATTTGAATTTATTTCATGCTCGTGTTTTTCGATCGATAAGTTCAAAATTCAAGTGTCTTCATTTTTTAAAAGAACATGTCAAAGGGACAAAAAATTCATATTAGGCATGGTCAAAATTTGTTTAAAAGTTAATAATACATGTGGTTGTTGTCCAAACGTCTTCACAAACTTTTATGTTTATAAAATTTGTAGTATGAAATAATAATATCGTTGTATCTATTAATTCTTAATAATAATACCTAACAGCAATGATAATCTAATACATCAAAGTATTTGTATGTTTGTAAAATATCTAAAAAAAATGTAAGTTTTTATACGTAGAAATTGTGTTATTTATATATTTTCCTATTAAAGCTGTTTTTAAATAATGAATTATTAAATATTTTCCACTAAATGAAACGTCGAAATCATTTGATTTCAGTAAATATATCTTATCTATAAATAAAGTATCTCCACACAATGTTAGAACAAATTCGTAGCGGCGCGTAGACGTACTACGATTTATTTACGTAGCATTCACCGATGTCACGTAGCTACCTACTGTGGTGTAATATTTTCGTAGAGCCAAAAAGTATCAGTCGCTAATACCTGAAACAAAGGAAAGGAATATTAGTTATTTACGGTAAAGGTTTGCAGGCAGGCTGACAGTTCATTTTATAGTTGGAGAAAATTGACATTCAAAATAGTAACAATTTACATTTAAAAATTATATTAAAAAGTGGTGCTTTTGTGAAATTTGATTTCTATATTCAACTTTTAGCGATAATGGCTTCTATTATAATATTTCATGTGAAATTAATATCACTTTCCTTAATGTCATATAAATTAAATCTAATATACGTATATAATATTCTCGTGTCACAATGTGTGTAACAAAACTCCTCCGAAACGGCTGGACCGATTTTTATGAATTTTTTTTTCGTGTATTTGTTATATATGAGAATAGGTCGTAAAGTATTTTTCACGCTACTACTCCCACCCCCCCATTTTTTAATCGCGATTTTAGTAATTTTGTATGAAGAATTTTCAAATAATTTACCCGTCGTCGTTCATTGACGTGAAGTGACGCGTCACTTTAAAATATGGTTTGAAAATAAAATTTGACCCTATAGGTGGCACCACAATCGGGTTACGGAATTATTTTCGGGTTCTGGCAGGACAACATCTGCTGGATAAGCTAGTATTTATATAGAAAAAAGGACACTTATGTCATCAATTTTTCACATACATAAACGGGTTGTACAGGTTATGAATGCGAAACGCAATGTGTACCCTGTTATTATAAAACATTAACCGTTTAAAAAAACAGAATTCTAACGTAATTCCTACGTTAAACAGTTTCACTTCGTGATAGGACATAGTTACTAGAAACTAAACTAAACCCATTCAGAGGAACACAGCCAAAGATAGTTAATAAAACAAACGGCAAGTATTCAAAGCACATTAAAAGCGAGCGAAATCGTCCAACAGGGAAGTTAATCGCATTCATTAGGCTCGGCGCATCCAGTGTATTCCCTGGCAAGGAATTAAAGTTATTCCTAGAAGTGATTATCTATAATTTTAGTTTTTAAGGACCAATGACAAGGACTAATCGTTGTTTTATTTTGAATAAATATCATTATCATTATTAAATATGTGACTTACAATTTCTGTATAATACTGAAGGTCAAATAAATTTAGAGCTTCAGAGCTTCAATTGGAGACTTAAAGACAACTTGTAAACTTCATATGTTGCGAAACTATTATTGAACTATTTGTATTTAAAACAAATATACATATGTATTTAAAAAATAATAGATTTGTTGAAACGTTTAAAATGCTGAGTTTCTACGCAAGAGTTCAAATACTTTATACGTATAACATGACTAACAGATAAGATAATACAAATTGTAAAAATGGCCTACATCTAAAATTTATAATTAATTATAAATTTATTTCAGAGATATCAGTAGAACAGTACCTGTTAGACATAGAAGACTACCGAGGAATGTCAGCACGTGTGCTATTGTAATTATGTGCGTAAGCAATGTCCCTTTTCCACCTTTTCCACGAGCTTTATAGTGCTTGGATGATGCAAACAACTCTGCAGAACGCCTATTTTGGCAACACATATTTTCGTAAAAAATGTGACAATGATCAATTATTGAAAATACTAGTAGTAAAATCTATACAAATAATAAAATCGTAAACGAGTCGTGACTGACTGCACATTAAATATTAAAAAAAAATGTACACGTGCTGTTTTTACAATTTTTGTCTGTTTGTCTGTGCGTTTGTGTACGCTAATTTCAGAAACGGGTTAACCGATTTGAATGTGTTTTCACTAATGTATTGCAGTAAGCTTCTCGTAACATTTAGCGTTTGCTTTATTTATTTTTTACAACAAAAGTTACGCGCTATACCGAATAGCACGCGCACGTAGTTGCGGTCACCAGCTAGTAATTATAATAGTAGGCGTAGGATAAATATGTCATTTAATGGTGCTGCTTCCTAAAGCTCTAATTTTAAACTAAATTAAAAGTGCTATTTGAGTGTTAAAGGCAACTCGTTTTCTCCTAGGATTTCATAATTGAGATGATGCACCTATGATTACAAAAAAAAGAGAAAAAAAAACCATTTTTTTTAAATGAACACCCATGTCGTTTCTAGCCGTCTTTACATCTTAGCTCACGCTTATTTGTCCGCGAGTAAACATGTTTGTTCCCCACAAATGCTCCTTTGATATAATCTTAATGTAGGTTGCTTTACCTGTTCTGTCGGTAAGCAAACTTGGCAGACAGTTCTTGACAGTTTCACATTGGAAACTCCTAGAGAACTTTAATTCCGTGTTGTTTATTTCATGGTGCGTTTGCAAAAAAATGACAAAAACTGAAAAAACATTAGCCGCTGCATACGATACGACTTGAATTAGATATGAAAACAGTTTAAGGTTTCAATTAGTGTTTTATGCAATAGTTAAATTAACTTATTTTAATTCATAATCATCAACAGCCCCACTGCAGGGGCTCAGGATTGCCCTCTCAACAAGGGCGTATATGGGCTATATCGTCCACCACGCTGGCCCAGTGTGGGTTGATGGACTTCACATGCGCCTTAGAATTTCTTGTTCTTTACGGTGTTTTCCTTCACCGTTTGAGAACAGTAAGTAAATGCATTTAAGTTTATAGAAGAAACCCATTGGTACATGGCATGCCCGGAGTCGAACTGAGACCTCTCGACGTGTTTTAGGCCGCGTCTTACCCACTGCGCTACCCACGCTATCTTTAATTACATTAAAAATTACATTATTATTAGATATACAGTTTGGACAATTCATTGGTAAGAAACACTAATCAAATATATTTTATATCTGCGACTTTATTTTTTAGTTTTTTTTGTCAAAGTTTTGTCAAAGTCAAGCTTTCTTTTAGATTACATTAATAATGTTTATTTAATTGGCGATATTATAATTTTAATTAAATAAGCACATCAATATCCTATTATTGTTGTCTATATAAATTCTTGATTAATTTAAGATTTGTTTCAAAACATAACCTACGCAAACCAATCGACTATTTTATAAAGTTCGATAACTCTCCGACCCCAATTCCCATACACGCGATTGTATAACTTTCTCAATACAAATTAGATACGTATACTTTGCTGCCTATTGATGTGTTTACAACCAATTAACTGTTCTACTCGGTAAGCGATAAAGTAGTTAATCGTTTGAAGTCGAATAAAGGCAATAGAAGCATATTTCATTGGCCCCTATTCTACTGTCTTGAAACAATAGGTTTGCGATAATTACTCTATAGTGATATGAAAAGGGTGAGTTACTTTACAAGAAAATTATGAAGACAGTCCAATAACTTATTTTGTTATTGGTATATTGTATATTGGAGTGTGTATTTGTCTATACGCAAAGGATTGTGTATCTGAATAATTCATTGTTTTACAATTATGTTTCACTGGGTAGATATCGAGCAGAACAGTTATAGAACATTATTGGTTATTAAATATACGACAGAATTTTATAAGAGCGCAGTGGCAGCTCCAGTAACGCTAATATCACCGTTAAATAAGAACGCTTGTGCTGTAACCGTTACGTGAGAATTGTCAGACTGCTTTCCATCTATGGTAGTAAAAAACGAGATTCTAAATGTTTAAAATGGCGAACGTATGTTGTTTTATCTTTGTCTTATAGATTTATAATATAAATCTATGACACAGTAAAAACGAAAGCTAGCGGATCTGCACCTTTATGTCTTTTCATTCATATATCTATGTACATATATGTATATACCTATATATACATCCTTCCGAAGTCGGAGGCCGATCGCTACTGGATTAAAAATAACGATAATTGCTTTTGCAATATTAGAAAACAACATAAGGAAACCTATGTGTCTGATAAGACACAAATAACAATTTTCAACATATCAAGTAGGTACTAACAAACTGCATGATGGGCTCTAAGATCCGCACCATAGATGGCGACGTATACTTGTAACTTGAACATGCAGATTCAGTAAATATATTTAGATCAACAATTACAGTTGCCTTACAAAAGGTAAGGTGGGCGGGACATTTCGATATGGTTCATATGATATCGTAACTAGTTTCTCTTGAAATAACATTGTCCATCGTATAGCTGTCGGAACAACGCTCGAGTTAGCGAGAACAAATACTGTATTCCACGAATGTACTTATTTGTTTTCGAATCACGTCCAACGGGGTAGGGGCGGTAAACAGCGGAGCGGGAGCGGTGGGGTAACGGGCGAAAAATTGCGTATCCCGAATTAGTATACCACTGTAAATGAGAGAGAAAGGCCGTTTGCTTTCTCCGCAGAGATTCCACTGCTCCCGTGTGAATTTCTCGAGAGTAATAATGGTAATAGGTTATGCCTACGGATTCCTAATAGGATTCTTCCTAGATACACGCCACACAACCTCCTTTTAATAAGAAATTCAATGTTATCAACGCTATTTCTCTCTTTGAAGAGCTTACAAATTCTTTTCGGTTGCAATTCAAATTATTTGTAACATCAATGGTTTTGAGATCGCATATTTTGTTTAATTAAGGCGCTGAGTAATTTTATTGTATGCGGGAAATGTGTAGGCATGAAAAACACAAACAGCAACATAACCGAAATAGTAAAGTTTCTAAGAACCGCTGGGGGACGGTAACAATGCGCCGCCATGTTTGATTTCTGGAGAACAAAGACGCCGGCACAATGGCCGACGGGCGAATGCTTTATTCGTAAAACTACTAGTCACATGCGACTTTTTTTATATTTACAACAGCACCGCTATTTAGTAGCGGGGCACATTTTCCTATCTCTTTGTCTTTCTATTTTACTCACAACTTCACATAAGTCCTGTTCTTGTGTCGGGAAGAACTCATTTTGCTTCATGCACTTGGCGAAATAGGTCGTCGATATTTTCAATTTATTTTAATAGTCATTAATCTTAAATTTTTAATAAACTACGTCTCTATATTATAGTTTATTCATATTTAAATAAAATACCAATGTTAAAAAATTCTTTTAAAGAGATTACTCCTAAAATGATAAAGAAGATCTAATTCAATATCAATTTAATGTCAAATTAAATTTGTTTTAAAACTTAGAGGTGCCACATTTAAAAAAATGCACTCTTTGCTAGCTAAATTGTAAGTACAAACTGCAGACTTAATAGTTAAGAATAATAAGTTCCGGCATTTAAAAAAGCTGGAAAATTAAGAGTTTAATCTATACATATAATAAAAAAATCGTAAACGAGCCGTGTTTTTAATTAAAGATTTAAAAAAAAAAACATAAAAACACAAAATAACTCATGTATTTTCATTTTTCAGTCTATATTATACATATAACAAAATGTTAAACGAGCCGTATCTGTACATTAAAGATATAAAAAAAAAACAATTTTTACACGTTGTAGGTATGTTACTGGGGTCAAAAAAATAGTTTTTAGAATTTTCGTGTGTTTGTGCGTTTGTGCACGCTAATCTCTGAAAAACCGATTTGAATGCCGTTTTCATTGATGTAGCAAGCTTCCCATAACATTTAGTGTTTGTTTCATTTCAATCGGTTTACAAACAAAAAAGTTACACGCTATACCGAATACCACGCGTACGAAGTTGCGGGCTAAGCTAGATTATAATATGGTTCCGACGTATTATACAAAAAAATATATAAATACATACCTATAATATAAGAAAATCGTAAACGAGCTATATCTGTACACTAAATATTTTTTCAAAAAAACAATTTGTACACGTACTTAGTTACTGAGGTCAAAAAATAGTTTTTAGAATTTTCATCTATTTGTCAGTGCGTTTGTGCACGCTTAACTCAGAAACGGCTTAACCGATTCGAATGCAGCTTTCACTTATGTATTGTAGCAAGCTTCAAATAACATTTAGTGTTAGTTTCATTTCAGTTGGTTTGAAAATTTAAAAAAAAAATCCGAATACCATTCGTACGGGCACAGCTAATGTTTGTATGTATATTTTCTGTACAAATAACTGACAACAATTTCGGTAAGGGCTGACTTTGTATTATGTTCATCACTCGATCCCATTAAGATATTGAGAGCACTCGAAATTTAAGGGATTTTGTATAATTGGATATTCCGTATTAAATTATGTGTAATAACACATAATTTAATTCCCAATATAACTACTGTCGTATTACGTTTGTAGGTGTGTCACCCTGCTGTAGCATTTGTAAAGTGTCACTAAAATTCCGAAGTAAGTTAGTATTCAACTATACTTTATACTAGCTGAGCCCGCAACTTCGTACGCGTGGTATTCGGTATACCTAGCTAGCGCGTAACTTCTTTGTTTGTTAACCGATTGGAATGAAACAAACACTAAGAGTGTTATTACAAAAAAGATAAACATACATTGAACATGTGTCTAAAAATTTTTTTATTACAAAAGCGTGTTTAAGCAGTTAGAGTTAGGCACGGTTTAAATAATACTTTTCATATTTAAATACATGTCAATACTTGTCGAAGACTCAAAGTTAGTCTACTGCTTTGTCTCTAATTTTTGCAAGTTGTATTTAGTGGTGTGGTTATGATTATGATGAAATATCGGGTTGTTTTACCTTTTATTCTTGAACCCAATTTTCTTCAAGTTCACGAATTTTTATTGTCCATTTTTTTCCATAATTTTTATTTATATTATACTCATTTGACAATGAGTAATGACGATTGACAAGTCTCGATAAACACATTCCATTCTTTCAACCGATCACTGTTCTATGTGTACAATGTACTCATTATACACGTAAGTTTTGGTTCCAAAACATACTTATGGCGGTGTATTTAGAGCAATAATTAATTTATAATCACACACGTCACTGTTTTATTTATATATAGATAATTTTAAAATATTTCCTGCGTAGGATATTCTATTAGCACATAACAAATTTGCATAGAAAGGAACGTTTCGGATTGAACCAAATGAAGTTGAACGAACGTTTTGTAATGTTGCTATTTTATTGTTACTATTTGCTATTTTATAATTTTAAAATAGCAACATTTGGTTGCCTATAGGTTGCCCAGCGATGTTTTGGTAAGTCAAAGGACAAACACTATTTTGTAATAGCGAAGGTTAAACATTATTTGAGGCAGGGTTTAAACTGTGAAATTGTATACAAATGTCAATAGACGCTGTTTGACAAAACACCTGTTGAGACATAGTTTAGTATTTTTTTTGTAATAACACTGTAAATGTTACGGCAAGCTTGCTACAATACTTAACTAAATACTCTAGTTTGAATGAATGAGTTTCTGAGATTAGCGTACATAAACAGACAGAAATTCCAAAAACGATTTTTTTTTACCTCGGTGACATGTAAAAATTGTTTTTTGAAAAAATATTTAATGTACAGACACTACTTTCTTATATGTATACGATTTTATTACATATACTTTACGATTTTATTATATATATAGAATATGTTTAGATATAACTATAGAAGATTTAGATTTCACTAGCGACCCGTCCCCGGCTTCGCACAGACGATTTTTTTTTCTGCAAATTATATACACAAACCTTCCTTGTTTATCGCTCTTTCCATTAGTGAAAACTGTTGAAAAATCCGTCAAGTGGTTTAGAAGTTAGCGAAGAAACAGGCAGAGGGGAACAGCCTCTTTCTTTTTTAATATGTATAGACATGATTTAGATTTTACCATAGAAGCGTGATCTTGTTCATGAAAGCAAAACAATTTTATTTTTAGTTTTAAAATATTTGCAACTTCAAACATTTTCAGATAAAAATTCGCAAGGATTTACATATTTTCAAATAATTTGAAATACTTTCAAATACGAAGCTGGTTCTACTTGTATGAAGTTAAGCATTGTCTATTTCTAACTTAGTATCATCAAGTGTTATCACTAATTAAAATTAATATTGATTGACACACCATTCTACTTGATTGTACATTTTAAGAATAGTAAACTAAATCTTTTTATAACCTTGCAAACGAGGGGACATTACCAACAATAAATTAGGTCCCGCATAATTTGGGAACCCAAAATATATCTAGAATTTTCAAAATGTCCTATTTGGGAAGAATTTCGTTTCGGCGAATACATAGAGTAGAAACAAAATCAATAGCAAGTTAATTTCGCCAGTTACGGCAAGCGTCTTTATGACCCATACTCATACTCGTATATAGGTACTCGTAGCATAATGAAGTATATACCTGTTCAATTATGACAGCGATCGTAACCATTACATTGTATTCGAATTGAACTTGAGATTCATTGGGCCAGAGAATTTAATCCCGCCGACGGCTGAGGCATGTAATTGTATTCATGATTCGCCATCGTGTGCTGCCACCCTTAGCAAGGTCCGAATCAAGCCCGAACCGTTTTAATGACCGTACGGCTCCAACATTGCACGCTGAATTTGAACGAGTATTATGCTCATATCGAGCGTTGTAGCCGGTCACTCTGTCTTTGAGCAGCGTTAGTTCGATTTGAACTGTGTGATTTAACATCGGGCATTTCCTTTTATTTAAAATCGTATTGATGTTGTTATAGTAAACTAAATGTTTTTCTTGTTTTATATTAATATTTTAAAACATTTATAGGGTATGAAATAGCCACACAGTTTTTGAATATGTATTATATCAAATCACAAAATATGATGTATTTTCTATGTCACGTTTGATACACAAGTGCACTGCACTTTACAAGATAAGGAATAAGGGACAAAGGTTTTGTCCTTTACCCTTAAGGTGCATCTCATTAAATAATTGTATAAACATTGTACTAACAAACATCTCATATGATTTCCCAGTATATATAAAACGAACCGGTTTATCATTAACACAAAACATATTGCTCTACAGTTTAGGAGTTAGACAAACAATACCATAACAATTACAACTTGAAGGTATTAGAAACACGAAACTAATTTTGTGTGCAAATAACTTTCCCATAATAATAAAGTGTAAAGTTTTAGAAACCGTTTGGGATAACTCGTTTGGGGTCGTCCTTGGTCACGATTTACGAGGGTCGATCGCTGTTGTAACATATAGGGTCGAAATGTCCTTGCAATACATATTGTAACGAATGTATATGTTTCATATTATACACACAGCTCCGGTAGAGGGTGCCTATTAAGCCTTTACGAATTGAGATGTTGAAAATTTGTCTTGACATTATTCAATATACATACCTATTCGTACGATAGTCGTGTTACTTCAAATTCAGTTTCAACCCCCTATCTTTAGACATGTAGGCTGTCACTGGGTGCAGAAAACTGAGATAAGCATATTTAGGGTCGGTTTAACTGGATAATTTAATTGCCCGAACTTAATTGATTTAATTAATTTTTTTGTGTTTATTTTAAAATAATGGTCTCCCGTATTTTACGAGTGCTGCTGATTTTTTTAATGTTTTGCAGCTTCGGAAACAAAATGCCTGTACATTTTTCTTGTGAGTATTAAACATAAGAGGTTTTAGAATTCATAGTCTTACAGTTAAACTAACGATGCTAATTACTGAAAAAATTGTGAAATATTCCAAAACTATGGTAAAAAAGGTTAAGAATTTATCTATACCTATAATAAAATGTGTTTATACATTAAAATAAAAAAAATTTAAACATTATTCTTAAGTTACCGAGGTCAATTGAATAGTATTTAAAATTTTTGTCTGTTTGTACGCACAAACAAACAGACAAAATTTTTAAAACTAATTGTGCACGTTAGTCTCAAAAACAGCTTAACCGATTTGAATGTGGTTTTCACTGGCGTATTTGTAGTAAGCTTCTCGTAACATTTAGAGTTTGTTTCATTCCAATCGGTTTACAAACGAAAAAGTTACGCGCTATACCGAATATCACGCGTACGAAGTTGCGGACTTAGCTCGTAAATCAATAAAAACGCATTCAAATTTCGAATTGCATTCTAAATAACGAGTTAGTTATGATATTTTTTTTATATTAACGGATAGCTAAAATATGTTAAAAATTATAAAGACAAGTTAACCGACGTGATGATAGGAAGCTATCGTTTCCTATAACCAACACCGATTGATATTTGTTCATAAATAGATTTTGGCATTCCTAAGTCATGCATTGAAACCCAATGGTTTTTTCACGCTTAAGTTGATGATGGCTTCAGTGTACCCTGATACTAGAAATTCGTATAAGGCGGCCCTAAAGAAGGCTTAGCTATGTCCCAGACACTAAGCTGTGCCAATTTTAAGTATTCACTTAAAAAGGTCTATTAGATTCTAAATACATGATTAAATTACAGTTTACATAAAAAGTTCTCAATTAACAAGACTCTCACTTATCAGTTAAAAAAAAACATGATAACCACCCGAACAATGAGCTCGTCAGATATATTTGTAGATGATGAAACCTAAGTTAGTACTAGGAAGCGGTCAAGAAAGAATAATACCCTTAGACAATGTGAACCGCAAGCAACGGCATTGCAACATTCTGCGACCGTATCTAGCACCGATGGGTACACGAACCAATTTTAGTTGGCCCACCCGGCTTTGAATAATTTTGGCATAAGCATGTCACTCGTGTCAGCCGGTGACATCCCTCCAGCCCAGTTGACTATGAACTTCGTATGCTCACAACTTGTTATATTATTGTAACAGTAACAGTATACACATACAAAAGGATTTTGGTATATCCGAAATGGATAGATATTTCTAATTCGGCACTATATAAGTCACGCACGCACACACATACACACGCACACGCACACACGCACACACACACACACACATATATATATATATATATATGTGTGTGTATATATGTGTACTTTTTATATATGTAACTTTTAAACATAATTATATTACAAAAAAAGACAATTGCCATTATTAAAACTTCTTACGATTCCAAAAATGTTTTAAACCTCAACTGTGACTAATGTTTGCAAAGCCACTTATTCAACTCGCGAAAATAATAAAACATACGCCAGCAATGCCAATATTTTAGAAAAACCTTTATAGATGGTAGCTATTAACAACCCAATTTCAAATGTACATTATAGGTAGGATGTTTCCGTGGAAAAACATTTTTGATTTTAATCAGTAAGTAATTACAAGAATTCAACAGGCGAAAATGACAAAAATTCTGCACATTTTAAAAATTAATTATACTAGATATAAAATTAATTTCAGTTCTTTTATGCGATGCAAACTTTCATATTATGTCCCAGAAACGTCATGTTTTTTTATGTATTGTTACGACCTATAATTAATGAGTAATCATGGAATTACGTAACATGGAATAAGTAAGCTGTTCGAGTTGGAAAGTGCCCTCTTAAGTCTTCAGACAGGCTTGATGATAGGTACGGTTACTTGTTAGGTAGTCACTTATAACAGAAGCAAGTGTGCTACCGACCAAATTAGGATAAAGGATTAGGAAGATATACGGGAATAACATTATCGCCATTGAAACTACGGCTTATAATGTTAGGTTGTATTTACATGTCAATCTAAATTAATCTCATTATGACGTCTCTAATGATAACTGCATCTAATTAGCTAAAGTAATTAGTTTACTGTTTTGTGATCATACTGTCAATCGATGAGCAAATTCACTCGCACAGTAATTGGTTTAATTGCTTCATTTATACAGGTAATGAATTGAACTCTCTAAAGAGCCTAACAATGACAAATGTAATTTTAACAATAAATGCAGAAGAATACCTAAATTAGGTAATACATGGAAATAAAGTTAATTAAGACTGCATAGACAACTCGTTATTGAGATGTGAAATTCTCTTATACTCGTAATGATATAGGGTTACAGGTTGATTGACGGTCCAATCGATGGTATGTAGCTACCGTCGCCTACAAATACTAGAGTGATATTCGCATATTCGTTATCAGCCTAAAAAAATTATAACAAAAAAAAAGTAAATAGGAAAAAGTATAACAAGGAAATTGTTTATATCGCAAATTAAAAGGAAAAAATATATAATAAGAAGTATCCGTGCAGCGCCGGGGACGGGTCACTAGTATTTTTATAAACCCACGACTAATTTTATGTAATCAAATAACTACACTGAAAAGGTACATGGCGATACACGAGATACACATTATATAAGAAAGATTCGCTTTACGTAAGCAACGCTTTTGCGTCAGATCCAGCGAGCGTAGCGGAGATCATAAAAAATTACTACGTAACCTTATCACGTATATTGTATCTAATAACTCCATTTATAGACACATTTTGTGTATCGTGCGAACATGATAGCCTAAATTTTATAAAGCACTAAGATACGGGACAGAAAAATATGATGGAAAATGTATAGTGAATTGCGTAAAAGTTGCTGGCGGTTAACATTCAGTAATACTGCCTTTTGATTATATATAACATTTATTTATAATTATATATATAGAGTTGATTTCATCCCCAAGATGTAGGTTAAACTGAATGCAGCAGACCCACATGAAAGATCTTCGTTTAACCATATTATTGCGATAATCCTAACTAGAACCAATAAACAATAAACTTAGGTACGCATTTGGAACATTACAAACATTAGGTAGCAAATTGTTAACAATTTTAGGCACACCTTCATCTTTTCGCTAATTGTAAATTTTCATCACCAGCCTGTTATATGTCCCGGGGTACAGGCCTACCCTCTCAACAAGGACGTATGGGCTATATGGTACACCACTCTGGCCCAGTGGGGCCAATTATAATGTGTATGAACTGTTCAAGGTAACTAATGTATTTAATTTGATAGTTATTAATACTGTATCCGTTTAAATAGCTTTTTAAATACCAGATTTCATGTAAATATTTTTTCAGAAGTTAGAATGGCTATAGTAAGCTAACATTAAAAGATGCCATCGCGAACTTTTTGTAGACCTACAAATATATAAGAGAAGCATTTCCACCATAATACGTAGGCAGCGTCATCTTCATATTTCAACCAATTTCTACTTTCTCAACAAGAACGTATGGGCTAATGATCCACCACTCTAGCCCAGTGCGGGTTGGTGGACTTCACATGCGCCTGAGAATTTCTTCTTTGGTGTATTATCGGCGCAAATCTTCTTGGACTCTGGCGATATCACGTGTCAAATATGCGCAGTAACTTTTGGGACTGTTTGTGAGGTATTGCCATGCAGGAGGGGAGCCACGGAATGAGCGAGACGCAATGATAACATTTATACAAGAGAGGAAGCAGTTGCGCCGTATTGCTTGTTCTGATTTCGGAATTGTACATGCGCAAACGAAAGACGTCTGCTCAAGGTCAGAGCTCAAGAAGATTTGCGGCGATTGTATGCAGATATGGTGTAATTGGCGCGATGTTTTCTTTCACCGTTTGAGAGCAGTCAGTAAAAGCACTTAAGTTTTTAGAAAAATCCCATTGGCACATGGCATGGTCGGAGATGGAAGTCGGACCTCTCGACATAATAAGCCGCGTCTATCCCACTGCGCCACCGACGCTCTTGCGCCAACGAAGTCAATTATAAACTTTCATAAAATGATATGCCTTTTATATGCCAATGCAACCATTTTCAAAATGTTCATATATTGTATTAAATAAGTTAAATTTCGCTTTTAAAGGCTTCACTTGGGCAAATGCCATTTACATTAGAACTCGCTGGCGGCGGAGACAATTCAAAATTGTGTTTTTTTGTTTTGTTTTTACCATTAGAACAATAAAAAAAAAATTATTTATACAGGTTTTTTAAACTGACATTCTTATTAATAGGTACAGGATTCATATGCGCACAATAAGCCGCAGAATTCGAGAGCAATTTCGAGAGAATATTCAATAAAAGTCAAATTCTTCTTGTATTCTAACTTTTTTTGTGGAGTTTCTATTACTTTAACGAAAATTCTAATTAATACCATTGGTTCTTCACATGTTTAAGTATAATATATATTTTTTCAAAGCAATTGTCTTGTCTATTTCTTATAAAATCTTTATTAAACAATGGATATTTTTAGTATTTAACGTTTGTCTTAATAAATTGCAAGTACTGTTGGACAGATAACTCTTGAAAGTAAAAAAATATATAAACGTTAGATAAAACATATGTGTTGATTTGTTAATACAACGTTCTATTAATCTGCAAGTACCTATCAGTCATGCAAATAGACATGTAATCATCATAATCTAAAGTAATGTAGAACTTCTCTTAATATATAATACGTTTTACAGATTTATTATACATATATGAAATTAATTAAAGATCTCATCTTGATCTTGGATTTGAAATGTCACGTCAGATTTGAAGACTTGAAATTTCAAA
Source organism: Bembecia ichneumoniformis (assembly GCA_910589475.2). NCBI lineage: Eukaryota > Metazoa > Arthropoda > Insecta > Lepidoptera > Sesiidae > Bembecia > Bembecia ichneumoniformis. The sequence goes on along the minus strand of OU342538.1, from coordinate 6,105,018 downwards.
TAGCCTCTGTTTATAATAAAAGTCAAACAGTTCATCAGCTATTCGGTATTTTAACAATGTTTGGAATTTCAGTTTAATTAATTGCAAAAATATTTTCGTTATTTTAATTTTAAATACATACCTAATTTTTGAAGTGATTGCGACAAATTGTTTCTAATAAATGTTACCACGAACGATGTTTTAAAATCGTAAACGAGCCGTGTCTGTACATTAAATATTTTTTCAAAAAATCAATTTATACACGTAGTACTTACGTTACAGAGGTCAAAAGACAGTTTTTAGAATTTTGTCTGTTTGTCTGTGTGTTTGTGCGCGCTAACCTCAAAGACGTCTTAAACGATTTGAATGCGGTTTACACTGATGTATTGTAGCAAGCTTCATTAGTGTTTTTTTTTCTTTCCAATCGGTTTACAAACAAAAAAGTTACTTGCTATACAGAATACCACGCGTACAAAGTTGCGGGCACAGCTAGTAAACAATATATTTTTCTTCGCCACTGAGCGCAGGTTTAGAAAAACCATTTTTACTAAAAAGTTATAATTTAATTTTCTGTAACAACTAAATAAATAATACAAAATTTGAAAGCGACCATTTCAATATTGGAAAAATATTCAAAACATAGTTATAACTGTGTACTAATAAGAGATATTTGGTATCATTTGGTATCAATATTTGAGAATATGAATTATATATTAAAACATTACATAAATGTGTAAATCTTGGAATTCCGTCGCCCCCTACATGTTTCGGTATCGCTTAGATTTACGACGGACGTGCTTCCAACATAAATTACAAGAACCGATGAAACTACGTTGACTAAAATTTAGGACGTTTCCAGCTACAGATTATAGGGGACGCTGTGTGGGATTGCGTGACACAAAGCCAGCGTTTATTTTAATAGTTAAAACGCCTTTTCAAAGAACCGACACGTGGAAACTATTATTTAGACTGAAATCTGCCGCAAACTGAAACTAATGGCAAACGATTTTGAAATCCATCAAAGCGACATTCGTTATGCTCTTTAGTAATTATAATAATTATTCGTCGACATTTTCACAAAAGTAGCAACACCAGTGAACAATATTAGATAAAAAGTTATAGAAAATAACTAAAATATGATTCCTACTTTTCATACTTACTTGATTGTTGTTAGTAACACATTACGCGTTCTTTATGAATGAAAGAGCTTTTAAGTCTTCAGTCACAAGTAAAGAAGCATAACTGTATTTGAAAAATGTGGTTTTAATATTTAATTAAATTAATAAATCGTTTAAAAAGAAAAATGCATAACCTGATAAAGATTACCAAAAAAAATTATAATATTTCTTTACATATCTCTAAAGATTTTTGTATGGAGGCATTCTTAAAGCAACATATAAAATTTTCGAACAAATTATATATCTATCTTTAACTATATCCAATTATATTATAAACGTACAAGTAGCTGTCGTAAAAATGACCCTTTTCTAATAGAAAATATGACACAAATCACACGCTAAATTCATTTACGAGACGTGTATGCAAATTGTATAACAATAATCTTTCAAAAATTGATTTATTTGGAAAATCTTCTAAAATTAAAAAAAAATTAAAAGCATTACATTAATACTTCTACACGTTCAACCTGTGGGCGGAGTATACCTGGAGGCAGTAGCGCTCTGCGAGTTCAGTATAATGATACGTTTAAGGTGCTGATGGGGTTTCCAAGATTTTGTAGTGTATTGGGAATGTACTGTTTCTATATGACGATATTGGAGCGGTGTGCATTCCTAGTGCGTAGGGTTCGGGGCAGCTCCAAATGTTCTAGAGGAACTACGCACATGGCAGGCTAGCTGTGTGTGCCTGCACAAGGTCCCCCCCCCCCCCCGTCTGGGGATTGCTCCGGTGTCTCCGGGCAATCCCCCATTGGAGTTAGTCTAGCCAGCATTGGCTAGGCTGCCCTGGGGTGGATCGGAGTTGTTGCCTAGGCAGAGCCCGATCCATCCCTCTCGAAGGGCAAGGAGACCCCGGGGAGTTTTAGTGGGTAGTGCCAGTGCCGCTATGACTTAGCATAGCGCGGAGCACTGGTGACTCCCACATACCCCTACCGCCTAGCCAGCGATAGGAAATCTGTAAATGGATTTCTCCTCGAAAAAAAAAACACTGATTGAATTAGTATTAGCTTTGAATTTTTAATTGTTATCTATGTATTGACTTGAATTATATATTTGTGTTCTTAATTCTTAGTTTCTGTATATTCTATTTGTTAATAAACTCGCTGTCCGCTTCTATCGTTTTTCTGCTAATTTCTTCTAGTCTACTATGGTTTTTAATTCAAGAGCGATAAACAAGTAAGATAATTTGCAGAAAAAAGCTAGTGTTTTATATTGTGAATGAAGAGAAAAATCGAATAAACAACGACTCGAGTTTCACTTTGGCGGGAAATATAGTTAGAAATACGAGGGACAGTTAAAAAAAAGCGCATGATTTCTCTCTGTTCAGTTAGCATTTTGTGTAAACGGGCTCCTGTGAACCGTCACTCTTTTTATTGTTGAAGCATAAGTTCATTCCGCGAATAGTCCCCTGAAAATCGAACCTTGCTTGTTTTGGGTCACCTTAACAGTTTAGCAGAAAAGTGTTATTTTTCGTCGCCTAATTTGACTTCTTAGAGTAAAATTATAAGTATATTTTAAAACAAATATTTTAAAACACAACAGACTATATTAAAAAAAGATTTATGCTAAAAAGTCTGTTTTCTGAAAAAAAAAATGGAAAAATCTTTCTAGTCACTGTACCTAATAAAAAAATTCAGCGACAAATACTTTTTTTAGGCATATTAATTAGGTTCTGTATTAAAGTTTTAATGGGCTAATTTTATGTGTTTGTTCATATTTTATACAATATTATGATAGTTCTGAGGTTAGATCCTGCCTTAAAGTAAAATAGGAATAGATAGTTTATCATCGTCGTCTATAAACACAACCAAACACCTAGCGGATTGAAGTGCGCCCTTCACCAAAACAAATGCACACAAATGTGCCGTTATTCCACTATTATTTCATGGTAGTTTTCTGTAAGGAGGTGGTTACTGTTGCCAAACGTACTCTCAGTAGCTGTACAGTAGACTTAAATACCCCAGGCCACTTGATAATTAAGTATTGGTAATTAAGTAAGTAAATAAGTAAGTGATAAGTAGGTATACTTGAATATCCTTATTGTTTAAAATTATCTAGTATCCAGTGATCAGTTACTTTTAATGAAATGTATTTTGTAAAACACGTGTTTTCTGTTAGCCTTTCATAGCGCTTCTTAATTTTTATCCTAAATGTATTTCTCGCAAATCCGTGTATCAATTTTAATACCGGAATAAGAATATGTTGTTATAAGGAATGTTTTACTTTTGTTAAGACCAAAACATTTTCTTTGAACGTTACAATAAGTCCCAGCCTTCGTTTTGTCTGTGTTAAAAAACGAAAATGATCATACAACTTGTAATGCCCTCTGGGCCAGTTTATCACGTTCTGCAGACGAAATATGTGTGGTATATAAAAAGGAATAAACAAAACACATTGGCTAAATAAATGCCTTATTTTATTACGCCGCAGTGTACACGCTGTAGTAATACAGGGACCATTTATCAAGATAAGCGGATACAGGAGCCACGCCGTGTTGCGATAAGAGAAACGTGTGTACTGCCGACAAGATTTGCACCTATGCCTTTTGGGATCAAGCCAGGGCCCAATTTTGGTTGCCACAAAATGATATTGCGAGTAGGTATGTACTATTAGCCCTGTGGCTAATAGTACATACAATAATGGCTAATAGTGTAGTACAGTCTGTATTAAGATTGAATATATGTTTATATAATGTCAGCTACAGATATAATACTTTGGTTATTTCTTTTTAAAGAAAGGTTTGGCAGGCAGGCTGTCGTCCATTCGATGGTAGATGATAATCATCGCTTTTTAAAATACAAACACTATAGGGGCTACTAGTGTCCTGCCGACTTTGATAGAATAAAAATTATAAAGGAAATTGGCTCTGGCATTCCTTAATTACTTACCAAAGACAACAGTAGACGTGCTGTTATTTCACAGTAGTCTTCTGTGAAGGTGTAGTTACTGCAGCAAAACGGGGCTATCCGGTTTACGAATGTGAAACGCATACTTCGTTCGTTCCTCTGCCTGACGGTGATTATCCTTACATATTACTAGCTGAACTCGGCCACATTTCGCTGCGGCCCATACGACGGCGGCGTGCGCATAGGGCGCGCGGTACTGGACACTGCTTATATATAATACTATTTATCATAGCGTGATGTTATATAGCCTATAGCCTTGCTCGATAAATGGACTATTCAAAACAAAAAGAATTTTTCAATTAGAACCAGTAGTTTCTGAGATTAGCGTGTTCAAACAAACGAACTCTTCAGCTTTATAATATTAAGTATAGAAGTATAGATTAAACGCAGTCCCCCAGCGCGTCTCTGCCTGAATGTATATGTATGTTCGCGATAATCTCAAAAAATACGGAATCACTTATTAAAACGCAATCAATGAGGAAGGTTTTTGTATATATTTTGTAGAAAATTTAAGCAAATAATTAACAGTTAAAACTTTCTGTTCAAATATTCATACCAATTATGTACGCAGTAGAAAATGTTTCGTAAAATCAACTAACCTTTTCGACGAATTAATCCTGTGAATAAGAAAATCTTTCTAATTACACATTTCAAAGTAATTACCTAGTTTGAAAAACGAACCGTTCATTAAGGAGGGCTGCGTACCTGAACAAAGACAGTAGCCGATATTCAATACGGGTTATAAAAATCGCTTTTAACTCTGAATGATAATTAAAGAAAAATAACCGAAGCCTTTTCCCTGGAGGCTATTTGATGGGTCAGGCACTCCTTGGCGTCTCCTTTTTTTTACCTTTTTATTCACTTTTCCATTTCATTTAATTTGGCCCGCTCGTTCGTCGGCCGGATGCCCTTTAAGGGTATTATCCATTTGACCAGGTTGACACCTCTGCGTTAATTTATTCTTTGACGTCGCTAAAGGATTAAGATGTCGCTCGTTTTTCTTTTCCTTTTTGCCGACGATAGAGGACACAAAATAAAAGAATAGGAACAATAGTTACTTTTAAATTTTAAAGGGGAGTATTATAAGTAACAACAGTTTTTAAAATTAAGGCACTGTTGGAGTCAAAAACTGTAAAATGTGTTTTATTATTGATTTATATATTTCACTTGATTTTGCTAGCGACGTTATCTTTATAAATTATATCATTTCTGTGTAGCTGCAACCAATCAGACTTAAAAAATTTAAAAATTTCATTGATTTCGGGGATTAGCATGAACGAACATCGTTATTTACTATATATTACTAGCGACTAGCTCCTAGAGCTTCACTCACGCAAAAACTTATTCGTCGACAAGTTCTACTGGTAAGCTGTGTATGACAACGGTATTGAGAATACTTTATTATTGTTACTTTATTATTATTGTGTGATATCAAAAGACTATTTGAATTGTTCTTTTTACAGTGCCATCTCCTACCGGATTCATATTACACCGCGCCGAGACTGGGCCTTGCGCTTGCCTTGTTTTTCTCAAAGGTCGGGGCACGGACACGGCCCTGTGAAGTATGAATTGGTTCATACAAAAGCATAATACTATAAATATCTTGACCGGGCCCAGCCGGGGCACGGCCCGGTGTAGTATAAATCCACCTTAAAGCAAGAATTATATTACACTAAGGCCCGGCCGGGGCACGGACGGAGTCCGGTCGAGATATTCATTGTATGCTTTTGTATGAACCAATTTATATTGCACCGGGCCGGCCGGCGTTTAAATGTCGGTTCCAATAGCGACATGTCGTAACACCAAGCGCTCGGAGACTAGTTTTTATTAAAAATGCAAGATGATAAATTACTGAAATGTGTATGTGTACATAAATACATTTCATAAATGTATGTCACAAACCCTGTAGTTTATGACGTGACTCACCCAAAGTATTTTGGCAAAAAATAGTATAAAATATGTAAAATAATACTAATAGTATATATTATACTATTTTGTACTACAAAATACAAATACAAAATAGTATAATAGTATTACTGGTACGGCCGGCACATTTGGAAATGACTAGGCATGGCACGGCCCGGTGGCGGCAAAGTGTAATATGTATCATCCTTAACTTTGTTCGCAGTTACTCTGAAAGACGATTGTGTGCTCATCGCGAATCACACGCGAAGGTTTTTAAGCCAAGATGTTTTACGTCTACCTAGTCTATAAGAAACCATAAACACATAAGTCTCTAATTACCATAATAAACCCAAAATTCTTAATTCAAAGTAGGCACACAGATCAATCAAATCAATTATAAATCATTGTTTCGAGCCTTTTCGAGCACTCAAGACTCATCTCCAAGTTTACGACTACGTCGAAATCGCTATTTAATTAATTGGTGTGCAAAGTGGTAGAAGGAAGAGCACAAACAATTACCTGTGGCTTCTTTTTTTATGTCGTAGATTTAATATGGGTATTATTAAATCGTTACATACCTGTAAAGAAATAAATTGGAATTAGTATTGAAATTATATTGGGAACATAGTTACTGAGCACATATAAATTTCTTTGTAATTGTGGATTGACAAGATTTCCATTTTATGAAAGCTGAAAGCATGTATGTATAATAATTTATTTTCCGTTTTATTGACACAAGATCGATTAGATAGATAAATATACTAATACTAGCGAGCCGCCCTCTAATTCGCACGGAGTTTAAATCTTCAAAAATTCTTTCTTAGCGGATGCTTACTTATAAAATAAACCTATTTTACAAATTTTAGCTTAGTAGTTTTGGCTAAGCGTTGATAGTCAGTCAGGACAAACGATTTTTTGTTCATAGGGGAAGAGTAATCTCGAAACCATTGCACCTATTTGGAAAATTCTTTCACAATTTCAGCTTACATTGTTCCAGATTGACATAGGGCATATATGTATTGTGTGTATTAATGTCCCCAATTGCTCACGGGCCAAGCCGAGGCGCGTCAGTTATAAAATAAAGTTGCTTTCCGCTTCCGTTTATTTCTCCGCTAATTTCTTCTAAACCATCTAACAGATTTTGATACGGTTTTCACTAATGGAAAGAGCGATCAACGAGGAAGGTTTGTATATAATTTGCAGAAAAAATTGCATCAGTGCGAAGCCATGGGCGCTACTTTTGAATAACTTAAAATGTAACCGAGGACTCTGTGACTCTTAGTAGGTAGCCAAATAACAATTTGATAAAGAGAGAAGAAGATTTCACAGAGCGAGTGTCATTACACGCACGCTTGCAGACGCAGTTTTCCAAAATTAATTTGTTCTTGAAAATGAAAACCTCCTTTGGTGTCGAGCACGGGGCCTCACTCTCACGTTCGTCTAACTCAATTTGAATAAATAATGTGCGTCTCGGTGGTAGAGGCAAACAGAATTATCGCGCCTTCATCTAAATAACACTGTGTAATTTAACTAAATTCACTTAAAATCATACACCTCGTATGTACCGAGTAATCGGGAGGTTAACATAGATTAAGTATCCATACTTATACAATATAGACTTGGTTGGATACAAATCAGGGATATATCAAAGTAATTCGCATCGATTAGATGTCCGCAACCACAGAAAACACAATAGCCACAACTGCAATAATCAATGCGAATATAAAGCTAGTGCTAAATCTCACAGAAATCCCCCAGAGTGTGGAGAATTTCAGTTTTTTTTTTTATTTAAATTGATTCAATTTTCTACTAAAAGCTTGATTACTTAATGAAAATTTATTAAAATGGTAATTCATTATTCTACAATTAAAAATTTAATAAATTCATGCAGAGTCAGCAGCCTACCATCAAGTGGACTTAGCCTGCCTGCCACCCTTAATAATATAAAAAAAACTAATAAAATAATTGAAATACGCATTCGTATTCACGGATTCTGCTTAAAAATTCTGCTTCCCTAACAACATACAAACCTGATACAAATTACGCGATCCTTGACTAAGATTTTTATGGATTCCTTTATACAAATATTTATTAACATATATTTCTGTTTGCAATTTATACTATATTTCAAGAAAACGATCCAACAAAATGCCAAAACACAAAAATGAAACCCAAAAACCGACTGTATACTTATAAACACTGCTTAACCACTTGTATGCCGGAAGCCGAATTACCCTTGTCTGCCAGCGCTTAAATTTATCATTTCAAGTGCCATTTGCCATGATATCTACAGGTTGTTCAAATTTTAACAGTTTTTACCGATTTAACTACTGACTCTGACTGACCTAATTGTTCTCTCAGAAGGAGTCATGGGGGTTCTAACAAGATTAGGATTAACGTTAAGCAAAGATACGAACAGATTGTCGTAACAGTATCCTACATCCTATTATAAATGCGAAAGTTTGTAATTATGCACATGGATAGATATTTTTACTCTTTCACGCAAAAACGGCTGAACGAATTTGGATGAAATTTGGCACACAGATAATTTATTACCAGGATTAACATACAAAAAAATGTTAGGTTCCCAAGAGATCGTGTAAAAATATAAAAATTAGGCGTCACTGTCATCACAGCGATAAAGATGTCAGATATTTTCTCAGATGTTATATTTTTCATTTTACAATACGGACGAAGTTGTGGGCACCAGCTAATACATTATATGTAAACAAATATATGTATATGATATATGAAGTTGATACTTCAATAGCAATTAATATCTGATAGGTTTTCAGTGACACAGGTAAGCGACATACATAGATTCAAAACCAGTACGGCCTGCATCTTTTGAGTATTTTCATTTTAAGTCATTTTAAAATTGCATCACATAAAATCCATTTAAATGAAATGATATTATATATAAAATAAAATAAAACGGTATTTGTAAAATATATATTGTAATTATAAACATAACGGCAATAATAGTAAAGCTTAAAAAAAGTCGATAAACTTTCTATAAGCTACTTTGCTGGCTGATTTTCATTTTTTTTTTAAATTTCAGAACCAATTACTTCAGATTGGGCAAACAATTTCAATTCTGTGTCACCTTTTAAAAGTTCGAGTAAATCATATTAGAAAATCCATCTTTACGTTGTAAAACTTCTTTTAAAAAATGAACATCCTTTTTTCATTTCTTCTACTTTCGTCGGTTACTTAAAAAAGCAAAAATTTACATTTTTCATAAAAATAATCTAATAACAAAATATGTATATAATAAATTTTTAACCGTTTAGGTATAGGTACCTACTATTATAGATAAAAAAAATGTGTGTGTCAGCTTGACGCACGACTGGAGTTACTCCTTAAGTGCGATTGCCTTTCAATAGCAATAGGACTATGCAATAGGAATAGAGGATAAATAAACGTGCCATCTATTTCTATTATAATGTATGTATGTGTTTTTTATTCTATAGTAATATATCGATAGAATAAAAAACACATACATATAAGCGGCGACATATATCGGATTTGGGTAGAACTGCTTGGTGAACTCCAAAAATATAACACTATTTATGGCGCCATCTATTATACTACAATAGAATTAGGGAAAACGGCTTGTACATAATAAATAATAAAATTAATTTATTTAATAATTAATTATATGTATAGTTCATACATATAATTAACGCGGACTACATTTTTCATACAAGATTTCGACGATTACTTTTATAAGCCCGGAAAAACCCTCTGGTGTTGATTGAAGTAAAATAAAACTTTAAAATTAAAACATGTTGATCCATGCTATTTGTATCGGTCAGCTATGGCACAGGCGACAGATTTCAAAGTGAAAGTTACAGATAACGTCACGCTTTTTATTTAACGCTTGTATTAATTTTACTCCTCATAAAATTTCCATACCGCGGACCTTATGTGAAAATTGATTTTGTATAGATTGGGCAAGACGAAAGAAACCGTAATGTGAAATTTAGAACCGCGTGGTACAAAGTCGCTCAATCCATCACCAACTTTACAAGGTTATTTAGCTACGCCATAGCCATCCTAATTACGGCGATCAGGATCAATATTTTTATAGGAAAAATTTCCCAATGTCCTCTCTATATACTCTATATATTTAATCTTTTTTGATGTAAGACCTTGTCTTGCCCAATGAGGCGACATGTCCTTTAGGGAAATCTTTACTATTTTTTTTATAAAGATTTGAAGAAATCTATTTGGATTTGGTATTAAAAAAATACAATTGAAAGTAATGACCAAACAAAACATTTTCCAGTTTGCGTTGTTGACTCTCCGTGTTCATTATATTCACATACAAAAGGCGAATAAAGCCGTAATAAATTACGAAGCAAATATACACCGGACAATAATACCGCGACATTTGTCGGGATGTGCGTGCCAAAAAATGGATTCAACTCTACCCGGCCCACCTTTGTTAGCAAATTAAATAATTAACGAAATAATTGAAATCCATAACACTCCATAGTTTAATGTTAAAAAATAATTTTACTTCGTGTCAAAGACTAAAGTCAAAGACGGGTTTTGTAATCGTAGAAATTTTGAGGAGCCCGTTGGATGAGTTAGGGTGCTAGCTTTAACGCTCTGTCTCAGGAGTTCCGGTTCGGATTTGGAAAGTAGTAGCAGAGCATACTGCGTTTCGCAGTCATTTGGGCAGCCCGTCTGACGGCAGTAACCACCCGCTTACAGAAGACCACCGTGAAAAAACAGCATGTATGATGTTGTGTTTCGGTAAGTAAGGGATGTAAGAGCCCATTATCTTATCCCTTCGTTTTCTCTTATCCTTAATCCTACTGTGGTCTGCAGCGGACTAGGAAAACTTGTGGCGTTGCTTCAGTTATAGGCAACGGTAGCCACCTACCATCAAATGGACCGTCTAGAGCAGGGGTCGGGCGGACCGTGGTTCGCATCCGGACCGCCCGACCTATTTTGTGCGGACCGCGAAAACACAGCAATTTCGATCTCGACTTACTGATGATTTAATGTCAATAGCTTGAACCAATTTTACTCCAAACTTCAGACAGATAGATAGTCCGCAACTAACAATGTCATTTTTCTCATTGTTATGTAAAAAAATACCTTTGTTATTTCCGTAATTACATTTCTTTAATAAATATTTATCTATGAAATGTGCGGACGCCATGGTCATTTCATTTCTTAAAACGGACCCCGAGGGAAACTAATTGGTGACCTCTAGTCTAGATACAGATTAAATAGACAATGGTGATGTTCGCATATTATAATCATAATTTGATATGGGTGAAAATACATAAACTGATGGGTAATATAAGAATCAAGGAAATAAATTATCAAATGCAATATTTTTAGGATATTTAGTTACGATCCTACCATTAAGTGGATTGTCAGTCTCACTATCACTCTTTAAAAAACGTACCTAATCTAATTTTAAAAAGTATTTTAAAATAGTTTATCAGACAACATTTAAAGATACATAAATGTAAGCACTCGTATCTAGATGTTACATAGATGTTATCTAGATGTCTAGCGTTGAAACGTGGTCTCTAACTATGGGCCTCGTAAGAAAGCTCAACGTCGCTCAGCCAGCTATGGAGAGGGCTATGCTCGGAGTTGGTAGACGAACGAAACGAAATCGGAAGGTTCTCGAGTGGAAGCCACGGAGCGTAGGACGTCCACCCACAATGTGGACAGACGACCTGATAAGGACCGCGGGTCGACGGTGGATCTACGTTGCTTCCTATCGGTCCTTTTGGAGAATGGGGAGGGAGATCTTTATTCAGCAGTGGACGTGCCCACGGCTGAGATGATGATGATGATTTAAATTCAAAATTTTAATTTATAAATTTAACATTATATTTTTATTTGTAATAAGAAATAGGAAACGTATTAAGGCATGCTGCCAATTGTTTCTTTATTCCTTATTATGTTTCTTTATTATGTTTCTTAGCAATAAATATATAACGAGAATAGCATTTTTAGTATTCGCAAATGTAAAAACAATATCATTATAAATTGATCTAAGGTAATGTTTAATATTACACACATGGAATAAATTATTGGAGCGAATTACCGGCGCACTAATTGGAATTGTGTTTCCTTTATTCTTTTAACAGGAAACAAGTTAAATAGGTACTCAATCAAGCGCAAATTCAGTAACATCACTGTCACGTTTTGCACGTGTATACTAACTTTCGTGTGAAAGCGTCTATGAGATATAAAATTCGGTAGGAAACGACTGAAAGAAAATCTCAACAGTTGATCTACCATAATGTAATGCAGAGTTATTAAATATTTTTACAAAAACTACAGAAGAAGCCACACTTGAGAGCAGATAAACATTATGTTATGTGCCTGAGAAAAGTTCTCGGCTACCATTAAAGTAGGGCCAATTTAATATATCACATCATCATTATCATCATAATCATCTCAGCCCTAGGATGTCCACTGTAAGACAAAGGCCTCCCCCTAACTTTCCAAAAGGACCGATCAGAATTAGCCTGGATCCACCGTCGACCCGCGGCCCAGATCCTCTGTACATCTTGTGGGTGGAAATCCTACGCTGCGCTTCCCGGTCCTGGCCTCCACTCGAGAACTCCGTCGGCTCTCCGTACTATGTGTCACTGCCACTTCAACTTACTAATCCGCCTGGTTATGTTGGTAACTTTCGTTCGTCTACGGATCTCCTCATTTCTGATTCGATCTCGCAGTGTATCCCCAGTATAACATATTTATTGTAATAATGACAAAAGAAGGCAAATATTAAGCAGGTCACCTCAATATGAAGTTAAGATTGACAGGTGTCAAATGTGATCTTTTAAACTGTGACTATTTTATACCGAGAACATATCCGAGCATAAGGATAAGAGATAATGAATAAGAATGGGCTCAGGCATCTTTACCCACTCATGTGCTCGTGTATTCAAAGTGGTCATCTGTAAGGGGCTGGTTATTATCAATGGGCGAGCTGTCCAGAGAAAGGCTGTGGAACGCCACCCTGGCACTATTGAAAGCGTAATTCAGCTATAGTGATTTTAATGATGTTGATGTTCAAGCTGGCGCTGTACGTGCGTGGGAACACAGTAATAGGTATTTGGGATAATTTGTTGTTTCAACTTACTATAATGCGAATAACCGAAGACAGAATGCGACGCAACACATTCGCGGCACTTATTCAACTCGCGAAAATAATAAAACATACGCCAGCAATTCCAATATTTTAGAAAAAACCTTTATAGATGGTAGCTATTGACATCCTAATTTCAAATGTACATTATAAATAGGATATTTCCATGGAAAAACATTTTTGGATTTTAGTCTAGTAATTACAAGAATTCAACCCGCGAAAGTGACACAAATTCTACACATTTTAGAAATTAATTATACTAGACATAAAATTAATTTCAGTTCTTTTTTGCGATGCAAACCTTCATATTATGTCCCAGAAACGTCATGTTTATTATGTATTGCTACGACCTATAATTAATGAGTAAGCTGTTCGATTTGGAAAGTGCCCTCTTAAGCGTTCAGGACACGTCCGATGGAACCGGACTGGTCAATGTTAGTTATGGCACATATCATAAGTAATATTATTAGGCACGCAAATATGTGCTGAACCTTTTATGAGTATTTATTAAGCCTTACGTCGAAGTGGAATTAAAAATCGACCTTTTAGTTTGAATGACAATAAGTTTGGATAAAATAATTACAATTATTAAGTGCAAGGGAAGAGACGCGCTGGGCAAAGGAGGAAGGCGTGGTTACGGAAACATTCGGGAGTGGACTGGAGTTGCGTTAGTTGAGCATCTATTCCAGCTGACTCTTGATAAAGACAGGTTCAAGGAGTTGATGGCCAATCTTCAGGACTGAAGAGGCACTAAAGAGAGAGAGAGAGAGAGAGAGAATTACAATCCATAATAAATTGAAGAGTCTGAACATCCAAGTTTATTATCAAGTAGGTACCTCCTTTAGTTAGCTGCCCTGTTTATGACTACGCAGCGCGGTGTAACCAGTACCCACCCATTACAATTTCATACAAAAATCGAGAGGTAATTCTAATATTGCTGTCGCTGTGCGGACCTAATGTGTCTGTTGTTGCGAGGCAACAATCGACATTAACGCGTAATTCCGCAATATTCTCATCACGTCGTGGAAAATTGGCTACCCTCGAAAACTCGTATCCCGTGCAGTGGCATAACACGCGAAATACTCGTATGAATACATTACCGGTTTATGTCGAAAAAGATCAGCAAAAATCGGTTTTATAATAATTTGTTCGCCGGGCAACGAGCAAACTGATATCGGATTATGAATTGCTTACGCATAACGAAACGTGAACAGTTATTACAATTGTCAATACAGAATACCTTCACTTATTTGGTTTTACGATTGAAAACTTAGCCCTTTCTAATGTACAGTCGAGGTACGGAAAACCTTCATCAGTTTCCCAATTCATTCCTTTATCAAGTCGTAGACTCTTAGTACCTTTTGAAACTAAAGTACTAATCAGACAACTGACAGACGTTTGAAATGAAATTTTGGTATGACTGAATGCAAGCAAATTTCGATTTTAAAGTGACGAATCTTTTCTTACCCCAACTTACAACCTACGCGCTTACAAGCTAAACCCGACGCTTAAAATCTAGAAGCGACTTCATAATATTTCTTTTAACACCGAAGCGCATCTGTTATCAAAATAGAGCAAAATTTGTACTTGGGATAACCTCTCTAGTAACACCACAATGGTATATAACCTGTTTTTTTTTTTAAACTACCTTTTTTAAAACTCATCAAATACTATCAAGTCTGAATGATTATTATGAATGCGCTTTTGTAGCTTACAAAACAAACGACGGCATTCTAAATTTAAATTGAGAGCGAACGCCACCGCAGTTGAACGGTCAACTTTTGAACTACACTTGGTTGAAAATTTCGCCTCGCTTTGCAGACAAATTTCCCTAAAAACTAGAGGTTTCGTAGTTCCTTTTACGGCAATAAACTCCATTACCGACATGCAACTTCTGATAGTCATGTATTAAACATACAAAGCCGGTGGAAGTCTCGCGACCTCGTTTAAAATAGTGTTCTCAAAATCAGTCTTTAATTAAAATAACGTATTTTGTATTGAACTATATTAAATATAGTATAACTACACATGTTTTTTCTGGCATTTAATTTAATACCTACGCGAAAAGTACTTTCCTTCCAATTAAAATCGCATTAAAAATGTGTATGGCCGCCATTCAACTTGAAAAGATAGGATACAATTTTAGAGATACGCGGGTGATAAAGCTAGTACATTATAAAAATAATCTATACTCATATTATAAAACTGAAGAGTTTGTTTGTTTGTTTGAACGCACTAATCTCAGGAACTGCTGGTTCGAATTGAAAAATTCTTTTTGTTTTGAATAGTCCATTTATCGAGGAAGGCTTTAGGCTATATAACATCACGCTACGATAAATAGTATTATATATATGCTGTGTCCAGTACCGCGCGCCCCATGCGCACGCCGGCCGCCGGCCGCCGTATGGGCCGCAGCGAAGCGTGGCCGAGTTCAGTTAGTTACTCATACCTATGAAGGATAATCAAACAGACTCACGGAGGCGGGCAGCGGTTTTATTTTATAAAATGTATAGATATAAAATGTATAAATATCTTCGAAGCATATTTAATATGCTAGGAGTAACTTAACAATCTCGTTTTGAATTCTCCGGTTTTCACAGTCATTTTTCGAAGCCAAACTTAAAGTTTGCCCGACATTTAACCAATAGGATTAGAGCTGAATCGTTAAAAGAGACGCGTATTTATAAATTCATTTTGAGTTTCACAGTTATTGAGGCACGGAATTAGATAAAATGCGAATTAGCCTTTTTCTGCAAAAATTGGATAGCGAGAGGGAAAATAATTCACCTGATCTACGCTTGTGGCATAATAAATATGAAATAATTGTAAAACATTCTTTATACAAGTATGGGTAGGATGTTTCATGGATGTTCTTAGGTACCATTATTCAACTAATTTAATATTATTTAATAAAACTAAATCACAATAGATCTTGAAGAATTCTATCGTTAAAAAAATACGCCAAGTACACTACGATACATATAAAGAAAAATACGACTTTTTCTAATTTAGAATTGCGATATTTTATTTCATTATCTAATTGCATTATCATAATTGCATAACTTTTGTCTGACGCATTCTTATGTAAAACTTACAGTTAACCTGAAAAATGCAAAAAAGGACATAACTGCATACTTTTCACCTTTGACCATATATATTTTTTTAACAGAAGTAGGACCGAGGGGGGTTTTTCTTTTTTTTATATAATTACTTACCCAACATCTGTACAAATTTTCAGCTTTATGCGAATTATTGTAAACTTACCTACTCTTACGAATCTTACATATTTACCTAATCTTACCTATCTTACGGAAATAATAAAACTTACGCCAAGAATTCCAATACATTAGAAAAATCTTTATAAATGGTAGCTGTTGGCAACCCAATTTTAAATGTAATTTATTATAGCTAGGACGTTTTCATGTAATAACTTCATTGTCCGAAGTCAGTAATTACAAGAATTTAACCCGCAAATTTAAAAAATATATTTGTATGAATTAATTTTAGTTTTTAGTTTGCATTAAAACCTATTTATGATATCTCAGAAATGGAATGTCTCTTCATGTATAATCGTAGAATTACGTGGCATATGGAATTGGTAAGGGGCTCCCATTAGAAAGTGACCTCTTAATATTATTATTTGTAAACCAAAAGAATAAACTTCAAATTTTTATAGGCAGATGGCTCAATTGATGGTAGTTGATGACACTTAGTTATCATTATAGCAGCGAAACTCTGTGTGTCCTAGTATAGTATTAATTTGTTTAAATATTGACGAACTAGGGAAGAAAATGTTTTTGATTACAATCTGCATAAATAATGTAAAAAATGGGGATGTACATTATTTATGCATCCAGATCGATAAAGTTCAGACTCGGACTCTGTGTCGATAGTTGTAAATAAAGCACGTGTAAGAGAAAAGAAATCGTCATCTAAGTAACATATCTCATGTCTCTAACTCTAATAAAACACGGCTTCGCGAGGCAAACAAGTTCAGCAAAATATTTGTTAGGAACACGGCGCTCAGTTTTTCTTGCCTTCACCAGTTTATCCTGACAAATGGGGGCTGCATTATTGCGGCCTACCCGAGAACTGAACGTAAGGCCTTCGCGTAAATAGTAATGTATTTTTCGGGTTTGTTCCTTTTTGTCCGCGCGTACTCGACAATACACCCAGTGGGATTTACCTATAATTCGCATACGTATCTTTTACTTTTTTTTCTTACAAAGTTATTTTATGTTGCCCTTAATATTCCTTATTCTTGTTTATAAGAATTTATCGGTTTATTTCAGTGTAACGAAATGTTTATTTCCATTTTGAATTTATAATGTCAATCGAATTGATGTTAGATTTCACTGATGTGTTTTTCACTGTGTATAAAATCGATGGTTACCTACCATATATTGGCAGGGCACAATATATTGGTCGATGGTTACCAATAAATAATAAATCGACTTTATTACTTATTGGTTAAATAATATTTTATCGATAGTATGACATAAGAATTTAAAAGGAGTGTATGTCTACCTCTAACAGAAGAAAACCGAAAATAACAAAGTTTTGAAAGAAAAAAATTTAATAAATAAAAATTGGTGCTTCTAAGTGTTCATAAAATAAACTCCCATTGTACCTCTGTAAATGTATTTCAATATTTAAATATGATGATATTAGACAATATAATTTTAATGGTAGGGCACTGTATGTTCCGTAAACTTAAATTGGGCAGCTTGGGTGGCGGCTGCAACCATCCTCTTACAAAATACCACTAAGATTTGAAATAGTATATAGTGAAATAGTATATTTCCCTATCTCTTCGTTATCCCTTATTCTTATTCTACCAAGGTTGGCCAAGCATTTGCAACCCGTATCGTATAGTGTTGCTAGCGATAAAAGGCAACAGAAACTTAAAAAAAAAGAAAAAAAAAACAAAGATTGTACATAAATATTTTTAGGAAATTAGAAAAACTGAGTGACATTTGTAATTTTCGTCGGGATTTCTAAGTACTCAAATAAGAAGTATCGCCCTCGTTAATAAGAAGTGGGATTTATTCTTTCCATTTCGAAAATTAAATTAGCAACAAAGAAAACGGAAGAGATGCAGTCCTCTTGCAGTTACGACAGCTAGTGCGCTTTCCACTAAATCTTGTACATTAAAGTGATCTAAAGTTCATCGCCTCTTAACACCTTTTCCCGGGTGAGGAATGGAACTTAGTATAATAGAATGAATTTAAAATAAATTTTATACGAGATAGTGTATCGCCGTGAAATGGGGCGTCCATCAAACAGAGTTATGAGAGAGAATAAAGTTAGAAAATCTTTTACAAATTAAATCTCTGTAAGTACCTAAGTGTTAAATAGGATGAATAGGAAAACGTAACATAGTATAAGAATAAGAAGTATACCTATATACTAACACTGGAAAAACTAACCCTGGAGTCTTGACAGGGGACAATGCGTTCAATAACAGCTCCATTATAAAAGACCACCATGAAATAACAATTATTATATTGCTTATTTTTAAAGAACCCAAAACCCATCCCTTATCCTATTTTCGCCTAGTACCCTAGTTGGAAACTTTTATTTGTACATAATTGAAAATTTATAGAAATAAATAAGTAAAAAAACTAACACAAAAATAAACTTATACACAAAAAACAGACTTACATTTATAGACTTTTACTAGCTGACCCGGCGAACTCTGTACCGCCTCAAACCCATTCCATACAAAATGTATTTTTTTCGTGAATATTTCAGATGTTTTAATAGTTATTCTGCTATTCGGGGCGGTGTCAAATTCGACAAATCAAAGATCACAAAAATCGATACAGCCGTTCACGAGTTATAAATGGTGTAAATAACAGCAAGAAAGCCTTTAAATTGCATTTATAAATTTGTTTGGTATTGCTTGTATTTATAGGTGAAAGTGGTCATTTCCCAAAAAAAAAAAAAAGAATGAAGCAATTGTAACAGACGTAAAGTTCGTTAATTTATACGAGTTCGTTATTCGCACGTGCTGTAGTTCGTTTTCTGAAAATCCCACACCAACCTAACATTTTTCCAGGATAAAAAGTAGCCTATAAGTTAATCCAGGTAATAAACTATATGTGTGCAAAATTTCAACCGAATCCGTTCAGTCGTTTTTGCGTCATTGAGTAACAAACATACAAACACTCGCATTTATAATATTAGGATTAGGATAAGATTAGTTCATATTATACGATCTTGTAGGCAGTTTCATTTTTTCTTAGTTAATTTAATAAGCCTTGCTGTATGTACAACGAGATATGCTGAAGCTAGCATGCTTGGAACTGTCTTTACGGATTATTTACAATTTGTAAGTAGTGTCTGTAAATAATTTAGAATATTAAAATTATTTATTTGTAAATATTATAACATTATATTGTAATATTACCGTTGGATGGGTGGTTAGGGTGCTTGCCTTAACGCTCTGTTAAGGTTCGATTCCCGGCAGGGTCAACTTTAAAAAATGAACTTTTCAAATTTGGCTCTGGTACACTGCGTTTCGCAGTCATTTGGGCAGCCCATCTGGCGGCAGTAACCACCCCCTTACAGAAGACCACCGTAAAATAACAGTATATGTGCTGTTGTGTTTCGATAAGTAAGGGATGCCACAGTCCATTTTTCCCTATCCACTCCTAATCCCTTATCCTTAATCCTACTGCAGTCAGCAGCGCACTTGCAGCAGTTTACGCGTTGCTTGTGTTATAGACGACGGTAGCCACCTACCATCAAGTGGACCGTCAGCCTGTCTGCCGACCTTAACATAAAAAAACATTTATCACAAAATCTATAATCATGTATCAGAGAGTTTTTGTTTTTAAATTGTTATCAATTGTCTCTTATCTCCTTTGAATTAAAAAAAATGTAAATCAACGAGCATTGCTTAGTATACATTAACGATCTTTATTTGATTAGTTAATCAGTGTCAAACTGTCAATGCAGCTCGGCGGGCGCCCTTCCAGTATCTATAATTCGTGGGACCCGACCGTCCTGTCAGCTGTTGACATAATCCGTTTATCAGGAGGTCCGGCCGGGATATGTCTCCGAGCCAAATTGAATCAATATAAATTGATTGTTTCTGCTTGAGTGTGTCGTTTTGTTTAAATAAACATTGTTTAATATTTTTACATTATATATTTTTATATTTTTTTACATTATATTCTTTAATGTTTTTTTAGGAAACTGCATGTGGTGGAAAGTCTGATCAAATTCTATCCCGCCTTAAGAGTAGGTAAGGATGTTAAGGCGTGATTATGAAAAATGAGGATATAAATAATCATAGATTTCTTCTTCTGTTTTTCTTCTTGTGTTTTATAGATTTACCAAACAAACAGCACGCTATTATACGAAAGAATTAAATATTATTACATAAAAAATGCATTATGTTTTTAAGTTTTATTTATGTTAAGATCGACAGAGAGGCTGACGCTCCACTTGGTGGTAAGTGGCTACAGTCGCCTATAACACAAGTTTCATAAGTGCTGCAAGAGGATAAGTGCATCCAATGAGGATAAGGGATTAGGAATGGATAGGGAAAAATGGACTGTGGCATCCCTTCCTTATCTAAACACAACAGCACATATACTGTTATTTTACGGTAGTCTTCTGTACTGCCGTCACCTTAACCATTCAACCAACGGGCTCGTCAAGACTGCACCGCCTCTACAATATCTATACATATAAAAATTTTGGGAATAGTAAACTAAATATTTATTAAAAGTTGCAAAATATCCACAAAGATAATTAAAGTGAACATTTTGGGAACAATAAAAATATTTATTTTTGTAATTCCCAAAATGTCCCAAATTGGACATTTCTTGTGGGACATTTTGGGAATAGACCAATAAAATCGTAAACGAGCCGTGCCTGTACATTAAATATTTTTTTCAAAAAACAATTTCTACATTTTATACTTATGTTACCGAGGTCTTTACAATTTTAAGAATTTTTTGTCTGTTTGTCTGTGCGTTTGTGCACGCTAATCTCAGAAACGCCTTTAAGCGATTTGAATGCGGATTTCACTGATGTATTGTAGCAAGCTTCCCGTAACATTTAGTGTTTCGTTCCAATCGGTTTACAAACAAAAAGTTACGCGCTATACCGAATAACACGCGTACGAAGTTGCGGATTCAGCTAGTATTGTATATATTTTAAATCACGCAAAAAGAGGAGATACACACTCGTACGTAGAATTTTTTTCTAATTTTTCTAAAAGTGAGGATGTTTTGGCATTCTTAACTCGCGCATCGAAATACACACATGTTTTCATTTCAGGGTGGCCAGTTTATCTGTCTGTCTGTCTAATTTACTTCTCGTTAAAATAAATCCTATTTACTGAAAACAAACACAAGGTAGGGCTTATACGCACGCACAGTACAGTACTTTAGTAAGTACATCTAATATAAATTCACCCATTAACGTACAGCAGCAAATTGCACCTCACATAATTCGGCAGCGTGCACATTTACCCATTATTAATGCACCCCAGAGAGTTAGGGCGCGTACATCTAGAACGTGCTATGCGTTCTAAACATGCGGCATCCAGTGGAATTTAATTCCGCGGGAATATAATTTGTGGTCACTTTTATTGATGTTCGGTCTACCCAATCCACCTAATTGCTATGTTCAAAGTCATTTATAATCCGTAAAAATACGCACCGCTTAATAAAATACAATAAAATGAAATGAATTAATTGTAGGGACATAAATTGTAATTAATTGTATTAATACAATTAATTGTACAATTAATACAATTAATTGTAGGTGCATAATTGTACATTTGTTACTCTTTCACGCCATAATTACTAAACCGATTATCATGAAATTTTGCATACATGTTTTCAGGGATATTATAGAAGAATACATAGGGTACCATCAACCAGAACTAGTTACTATTCTGGAGGGACACGGACGAAATCGCGGGCTAAAGTTAGTATACATATTAATCCCCGTGGGCCATCAATTGTGTCCAATATAACAGTTCTCCCAGTACTAAGGGGAATAAACCTTATTTGGTTAGAAATTGATATCTTCTATAGAGTAAAAAATCCTCTAATATTATAAATGCAAAAGTGAGTTTGTTTGTTTGTTACACTTTCATGCCCTAACTATTATTTTATGTTAAGATTCGCAGACAAGCTGACGGTCCACTTGATGGTAGTTGGCTACCATCGCCTATAACACAAGCGACGCGGCGACGCCACAGAGGCTCTAGTATGAGTTTACGATACTAAAAAATTCTACACTCGCTAGCGAGAACGTAAAACTTTTGTATGGAAAATCGTGAACTGTCAATGTCAAATTATCAATTTTCCATATAAATGTTTTACGCTCTCGCTAGCGAGTGTAGTATCGTAAACTCATGCTAGAGCCACAGGTCTGCAAGTGCGCTGCCGACTACAGTAGGATTAAGGATAAGGAATTGGAATGAGTTAGGGAATTGGGCCCTTAATGAAATTTTTTATACACATTGTCAGGGGTACAGAAAGGGACACTGTGTACCTTTCATTCAGAAAAATAAGTACTGTTATTTTCTAGAGACGCGGTGTCGCTCGGCAAGTCGCGGCTATGTTGGTAACATTTTTTATTATTATTAGTTACTTTACTTATGCATTGCTTAAGATTTCGGTGTACAATAATAAAAATATATATACTTGTATAAAAAAATATACTAGGTATTATTATAGTAGTATCCTTTATAGTAATAGCAACTCCATACGAGTAATATTTATAAATATTAGTATTTTATTTAGTGTGATACTTATAATAGTAGCTATTGTTTAGCTAGTGCAACACTATCTTTTGCTCGGTAATCTGTCCGCGTATCTTTGTAAATTGTAACCTACGTCTTAATCTGATCTATAAACTATATAAGTACTATATACACTATATAGGTACCTACTATATACACTATATATATTTCTTGTGAAAGAGAAACAAACATCCACAAATTCTTACAAATTTTCGCAATTATATGTAACAATAATAAGTAGGTCAAGAATTCGCAAGAATTTTCAAAAAGTGTTTAACTTTTTTTTTGTAGTTATACTTCGCTTTTTAACCAATGAAAAAAATATTAAAATAATATATTTATATTTTTGTTCTTGGTGTGTCATTTCGAAAAGATATGTCGTCCAAATAAACGCGAAGTTTCACTTTTTTTGATAAATTATTTAGATTTCTAAATAATTTTTCATTATTTGTGCAAAATGAATTTTCGAAAGATTTCTTAGGTACAAATATAATTCCCCTTTTATCACGAAAGCTTAGCTAGATCTGGCAAGACGGATAATGTCGTCATCCCTCAGGAAGAGGAATCGGATTGAAAGAAAGACAATGATGTCACGGCTGCTTTTGACTTGGTTCACACAGCCTCGCGTTACATTGTAAGTATACGATACAAAAATATAGAAATATTCAACAAGACCACTAGGAACCCTTTCTCTAAAAACCGTAAATTATGAATGTACAGTCAATCGAAAAAAAAATATAGCATTTTTACAACTGCTTTCCGGTATATTTAGTACTTAAAGTGTTAAAAAGCCCGCTATTTGATCGCCTTGTAAGTTAAAAACGGCCCTTTTCATCCACAAGGTAAACTATTTCCGCACCAAATTTCCATACAATCGATTAAGCCGCGCTAACTAGACAAACAGACAGTGTTTGAAACATCAGTATCGATTCATTGTTTCTTTCCATTTAAAAGCGCAATGTTTGAACAAAATAAAATCGCTGCATTTAGCGAAGTTATAAGTGTTTGTAGCCAATTGAAATTTTCAATTTAAGTCATGAGGTGTCCACCGCCCACGGGCGATGTAAAACGTGGCCAGACAATTTTATTATTACTGCTTTCAATTCTGAATAGATAAAACGTTGTGGCCGAGGCTTTCTAGCCATGAGCCTGGAGGGTAGCACGTCTACTCTTTGGCGGGCTGCCAACTATCTGAAGCAGGGTGTACTGGCGCTCACAAATCGACGTCCCGACACTGCGAGCGAATCTCCGCCGGCCGTAGATAAATAAAAATGAAACTTTAACCTCACGAATTTAAGGTACAAATCCGTATCGCTATCTATTCAAAACAGAAAACATTTCGGATTCAAATGTGTTGCCAACGCCATTGTGTTTCCAATATTCGATATCAATAAAGTGGAAATGTCTAAAATAAGACCGCAACTCCGGACTTGGACAGTATCGGTCTAATAGCTGTATTAGGGTATGATACCACTCAACGCATTATTAAATATTCATATTTACTATTTTTGTGAATATCATTGCCTTTAATGCCAATATAGACATCATATTAGGTTCCAAAAAGTGTTCCAACAACCTATGGATATCTTTGCCGCATTGTGATTATTCTAAGTTTGATCTGCAACGCGCATATACTGATGTATATGAACACATATGAAACCTTAACGTACAGATGAATAAGGTTTATTTTAGGATATTGTTACAAATTTTTACTTAGTTCTTCTTATTTAGCTTAGATCGCTGATATTACGTTATTGCGAATTCTGCTCCAGTCCCAGTATTATACTTAATTATATTTAGAGTTACTAAGTCTCTCTAAATCTAGGTTTAAAAGTCTAAGACTGTTCACTTTACTTTACTTTCTGCTTCAGAAGAGATTATCTCCCGTCAATTTTAATTTTAGTGGAACAGTGCTAACTGCGTTCCGCAGTTATAATACGCTTTTACAGAAGACCATTGAGTTACAGTACTTGTGCTGTTATGTGATTAATAGATGCCAGTATCCATTCCCCTATTCATATCCTGTCTCCTAACCCCTCTCCTCTATTAAGGTGGTAGTTTAAAAGTGTACGGGCATCAGAAGCCACATACCGACGTCGACGGAGTTCATAGAGACTTCATGGTTGTCTGTCCGGTAGTCCCACGTGGCACTGCTGCCCTCCATCAGGCCTAATCTATAAAAAAGTCTCATCACTGCACTTCGCTATTTACCCATTCTAGTATAAAGTGTCAAAGTTTATTTGCTTCCAGACTTCACTCATTGATTTAAGTGATTAAAAGTGTCTGCAGTTCTTTTGAAAGTGTTTCGTTAATGTGCTCTGTACCTTAAAAAAAAAATTCAACTGTTTCAGCTTAGCATTATTTGATACTGTTTTATATTTGGGCTCTTTTAGTCCAATGTTTTGTTGCGTGATTACTGACAGAGTCGTATTAGTGTTCCAATAAGCACATATGTATAAACATGTCATATGAAGTGTTAATCTTAATATCTTCTAAGGTTAGTGATTAATAGATTTATATTCAACTAAAGAAGCTAATGGATATTTTAAAAAGGACTCCGACAACATCGGCTGGATATTATGCAATAAGTATCAAAGGCCTCATTAATTTCTTCTCGGTAATGGTAAATAAAAAAGGTATAAAAAAACCATTCAACGTTTTCCCTAAATGCTAGGTGTCCGATGACAAAGAAAAAAAACGTTTACCAAACGCGAGAGGCGACTTCCCGTGCTTTAATTACACCGTCTCACAAAGAGTTAACTCCACAAAGGACTCTGGTTACACGGAATAAAATATAAGCAGAGTTGTCATTTTGAGCTTTTAGAAGTGACCAAAACAATTTAGACGAAATTCAATTTTCATGAGTTTCGTTTGTTGAAGAGGAAACCTTAATTGACTTTCTTGTAATTCAATGACAAATAAAATTAAGTCTTCATAAAATTGTACAATTTTGAAATTATGAATTCGCAAATAAATCTAAAATCTTCAGTTCTAAAATCTAAACCTAAAATTAACAGAGATATAATGTCCGAAATTATTCGGAGTCTACAGGTAATTGCAAAAAAAAAAGGGACAAGTGCGAGTTGAACTCGCGTGAAGAGGGTTCCGTACGATGTTACCTATTCGCACAATATTGAGTGATTTAAAATTAATTTCAGTATTTTTTTCAAAATATTAGGTTCAGTAGTTTTGGAAATAGGGGGGGGGGGGGGATGGTCAGACAGACGGACACGCTAGTAATCCTTATAAGGGTTCCGTTTTTTTTATTCGGACGTACGGAACCCCTTAAAGGAACAAAAAAACTAAATTTGAAGTGCAGGTACATACCTACAACAAGAAATAGAAGTGGAAAGCGGTTTAAAATTCTGACAGTGCAACGATGTGATATTTTGAAGATCCTTCGAATTCCTAATATGGATAGTCAAAATTTCATCTCTAATATACGTTCGCCAAAATTGAAATTTGTTGCAATAAGGCAACCAGCTCATCTTGCATAGTGCTGTCCCGCAATAGTTTTCTGCTATATTTGAACCCAAATACCAGCTTAACTATAAAACACCAGTCTTTTCTTTGCCGCAACCAATACTAACATGTTATTAGAAATTGTTGGTTATAAATGTTACATCTTTATTGGCCACACTACAGACTACATTCAATATGTGTTTGTATTCTCTCTGCTTGTTCTGTGTGTGCTTCTGAGAGTGTGAATCTTGTAAATTACGTAAAATAGTGTTATAAATTAATAAAGTTAAATATAAAAGTAAAAGCATGTGTTATAAAAATAATAAACTGAAACAAAATTATTCTAACAGAAATTAAATTATTGCAAATTTATGCAAGAAATTAATTTATTGCAATTACCCAATACATAATAGTTCTCATATTCCAGATTCACGTAACCAAAGCAACATTTCTTGAATATTTTGATCATTCAAGAAATGTTGTTGCTACTTTTAATCAGTTGTCATTCATGGCACGGGGTTCGTTCAATTTGTTATACGATTTGTTCGATTTTTCCATTCGTTCAATTTGTTACCTGACTAAATGGAAAAAAATTCCAATTAGTAATACTACTCAATATAACTAATTAGATTCGAATAAATTGTACTCATACAGAATATTGTACTTTTAAGTGTGGTGAGAAGTATAGTGAGAGCTTTTATTGAAAGATATTTAAAGTTACCTTCTTATTGTAAATTGTGGAGAAAATAAATAAATATTATTATTATTTTAACTCGTCTCGTCTATCCCTCCAAAAGCCAAAATGAGGGGGAGACGGTGTTACCCCTAAACAGAAGCATAGTCAGTCGGGGTTCAGAACGACAAAGACAGAAACCGACGCACGATCCTGGCCGTATCAAGCAGCACCGTCTTATTATAATAATTATTATTATTGACCGAATAACGGGTAAGTATTTGTTTTGTTAAAATAAATAAAAACAATGGTATAGAGCATTGAAAATTAATTTTTAAAAATCGTATCGAATCGCAACCGCGCTATTTCTAAAGATTAGCACGTTCAAACGTAGAAATATATATGTAATAAACAATATCTTTAACTTTATAATGTTGGTATAGATAAATGATGCCGACCCAGTAAGACTAATCCTCCTACTGCCGTCACAGCAGACACAAATTCGAACCCCGGTCACAGAGGAATTATAATACAGAGGAACAGCTTCAAGGAGCGCGCGGCGGCGGGTACTTCACTACATGCGCAGCTATGTGTGCGTGACCTCTCACCGACGGGTTCACGAACGTTAGCCGAGAGGATCTTCGGGCGGCTTCGGCAAACCCGAGCGGACAAGTGGCAGGGATGCGCGCGAGCGACGCAGAAGCAATAGTTTTGTGTTTTATTTATTACGTAAAAGAAAAGAAAATGGTTAATTTCTGTACTGGGTTGTATGAACAATAATAAGAGAAATATATACGTAAATGTGTCGTTCTTCACATACCCGAAAGATCGTGAGAGGTAAGTACCCGAGTACAGTTTTATGGAAATGACACGTCGTTATCATTATTACGTTGACCTGTAATTATGTAGTAAGTAGGTATTTATAACAAAACTAACTAGATAGGTACCTAATAAAAGAAATAGGGAACGGAATTTCACCTAATTCAAAGAGTTTTTTTTAAATTTTAGTACAGAAGCAAATAATAAAATAGTACCTAGAAGCAAATTTAGAAGAAGTAGGTACCAATTGGGCAGTCTTGTCGCTAATAAGTGATCTCTTCTACTTAGACAACCTTAGTTAGTACCTATATGGCGCAATAATTTATTTGAATTACTAACTCGGAATTCCACATTCTTTTTTGGGTCATTGATATACACAATATATTTATATTATTATTATTTTTTGTATGAAAGGATATACTTGTTTTGTTGCAATCTGATGATGGAGTACGAGGTGAAAATCGGAATCTCTTCAACGGATGAAAGCACATGCATCGTGATTGCATTATTGGATTAATGATAATAATAATGATGAAAAATTACAGGGAGAACTGTGTAGGTATGCTAAAAACTAGAAATTGTGAAAAAAAATAAGTTTTAATAAAAACTAAAAATCGTCTTCAAAAATCAACCTAGGTACCTACCTAGGTTGATTTTTACCTAGGTTGATTTAATAATGTCATTTTAACTATTTACACTAAAAAGTTAAAAATGACATTATTAATTTCTTATTCACGAGTCACCATCATCAATTCTATTTGGAGTCGGTGTCAGCCAATGAGGGTTTTCGATACTTTTTCTGCCACCAGGCAGCGCTTCGTAGGCGTCAGGTCTAAACAGCTGTCAGATAGTCGTAGGTACTTAACATAAATTATTGAAATTCTATTGTGTTGGTTTCATAATTTATGTTAATAAATACATAGAAAATCGCAATTCGCGTATGTATTTTGACAGTTCATTGGACCTGACGCTACAGTGCTGCCATCTCAATTAGACCCTTTCAGAAAACCCTCATTAATTAAGTATTAAAAAAAATGTACACAAGGCTAAAAATTTATTACACCGTAAAACGAAATAACAAGAATCGCAAAAATAAAATTTTTAGATAATGTAAGCCATTTGTAAAAAACTTAAATTTACCAACAATAAAAAATCATTTTTTTATTTTCCCTGTGTGACAACCCTACAAGAATAGGCTAATAAAATTTACGTTCCTAGGGAGCTGTCGCTCTGTATAGATACTCGGTGCCCCGGTCGAGTTTACACACATCTCCTTGTTTTCCAATTCACGTGTGAATCAGAAATTATGGTTTGTTCGCATAAGGACAGTTTCGCAAAAAGGCAGATTCTCAAAAGAACGGAAATGGTACAGGTGCATACATTCACGAGGAGAGCTTCGCAGTATTCAGAGATAATCCAGAGGGTAAGCGTGATGGACATCTAGAACCCAGTGTCTCATAATAGGAATAACATGGGTAAGTACACATTTTTTTTTCATTTGCTTGGGCTACCATATTGCATGACATCTGCAAAGGAACATCGTTCAAACGGCATTGGTAATGTCCAATTGTAACGATATTTTAATTGAAATTAAAATGAGATTTCACATTAGAAATTTAATAAACTTGTTATAACCTTAAAAAAACAGAAAACAGAAAACGAACAAAAATACTTTCAACGAGAATCTTCACAGGCACAATGACCAAATTAACAACGGCATCTAACTTGGAGAAAATCGAACCTTAACCGAAATTAATAAAGCACAAAGCAAGCGTAACAGCCTCAGGAATAAATGTGGCGATCTGGCGATACCATAGCTAAGAATTATATTTTCGAAACAGTTCAAATTTGAACTTTAAGTTAGAGAAAACTGGACGTTATGGTTGAGAGTTAACGTCGATATTCCATATTTGCTTTTTAGCTGGTTGTCGGGTAGACTGAAGGCCATAACCCTCACCTCTGGCATTTTGCCAGGGTGCTTACGCGCGGCCGAACATGTCTGCTATACCAGTCTCGCGTAACAGCTTTTAGATAAATTATAACGTTCAAAAACACGAATGAAGTTTGTATAGAATATTGTCAAGGACTTGTATTCCTAGCAATTACCTACTGCATAATAGACATGAATTGGTAACATCGATCACAATAACCGTCTAATCTTCCAATTATACAAGCCTCTTTCTTGATAAAGAAGAGATTTGTTTCTTTTCTTACAAAACATAACCGGAGATGAGGCTTTATTTGAATTCATATACACTCGTACTTTGTCCTGTTTATATAATGATATGAGTTCCTCCCCCAGTTTTATATTCCAACATTTGTATTATTTGAGCAAACACAGCGTTTCTACAGTTGCACCTGTACCCTTTGGACGGGAGATACTCACACGAAAAATACAATTGCAAAAACTTTCCTCTATTTTATTTTGCACTCTGTACAAATATTAAAAAGTTATTCAAACGTTTTGTGTGGAATGAATGTTTTATTACAAAAATGTTATAGGATATTATTTTTATTATTACCTAAGTCTTCATGATGATAGGTGGCTGGCTACTGTCGCCTAAAAACAATACCATGGTTCGCAAGATCGCTGCCATCACAGTTTATTTAAGTGGTAAAATATGAGGAATTTTAAATAGGGATGAGAGATTAACTCTGGCAATTCTTCATTTTAGTAGTAATCTGATAAGATGCAAAAGAGGGGTGTTATAAATTTAACCTGTATACCGGTAAGAGTGTATCTTTTTTTTTAATGTCAAGATCGGCAGACAGGCTGACGGTCCACTTGATAGTAGGTAGCTACAGTCGCCTATAACACAAGCAACGCCACAGCTGCTGCAACAGTAGCTGTGACTACAATAGGATTAAGGATAAGGGATTAGGAGGGGGATAGGGAAATGGGCTCTGGCATCCCTTATTCACTCACCGAAACACAATGGCACACGTGCTGTTATTTCACGGTGGTCTTTTGTAAGAGGGTGGTTATTGTAGCCAGACGCGCCGCCCAAATAATTGCGAAACTGCTTTCCAGATCCAGACCAGAGCCAGATTTTGTTGTTTTTATTATATTTTTATTTGATTTCTAGTGGCTGGGCTTACTACGTTTCGTAGTCATAAACTGAGCAACCTGTTTGGTGGCAGTAACGTAGGTAAGAGAACCACTGTGACGTTAGAACACAAGAGAACACTCGTAACAGCGTATGTGATGTTGTGTTTCGGTGAGTGAATAAGGGATGACAGAGAACACTCCTTAAACCCTCCCAATCTTTATCATATTAAGGTCGGCAACGCGCATGCAGTAACCATGGCGTTGCTTGTGTTAGTAGATGACGGTAGCCACTTACCATTAAATAAATCTTAGCGATCTTTATATTGTGCTGTGAATTTTGAATTAAAACGTTTTTTGTTTCAGTTTGAATATGTATTATGTAAGAACTAAATGTTTAAAGTAATTAATTACACCAGAAAACGTACCAAATTATACTGATTTAATTATGGTATTATGGTTAGAACTCCAAATACTCATAAATAACCAAATACTTATAATAATATGAGTGACCGCTCGGTTTCATGTTGCTTTTTCTTACCGTCGGTGTTGCCCGCAAGCGGTAGGTGTTGCCAAATTACTTATAGAGATATTTGTCAAGATTTGTCATTATTTATTTCAAATTTAATAATCCCTTGATTTACCCAGAGAATGTAACATACATTTTATGGGTAACAAAAATATTGTGTGAAATTAAATTATTCAAAATTTGTAAAGTTAGCAAATCATTTTATTTGCATAGTTAAACAAACTTCTGTGACCTAGCCTCGAGACTTTCTACTGCCATTATCAGAACAACCGAGAAACTTTCTAGACGACCACAAAAGTTATGTAACGCGATAATATTTTTAATGTTGTTAACACTTTTATTCGTCGCAAAATCGTAATAAATATTCCTATGCGGAATTTAGGGAATTGAAGAAACCCTTGTGGGAGTTTTAATACTAATAGCAGAAAGAAATATATATAGAAAGCTAATTTAAAAGGAAGCATGAGATATTGAATAGTGACGCAAATAAACAGCCCTTTGGCAAATGTTTTTGGCTCCATTTGCTTAGTTATCAACTTACACAACAATGGTTACAAATGGTCTTCTAAAAAATTGATTCTACTGTGTTCGATTCTACTGGGACCTATATAATCGAATTAAAAGGACTTATCCGATACTGAACTTCAAATGACGCATTTCCGGTACTTTTTCGGCGGTATTCCCGTTAGTCGACGATAAAAAGCATTGGATCGGTTTATAGACAGATGAATGACGAAAAATGTATGTGAATGACGTTGACCTTCTGGGCGGGGTGTAGCCCGCTATACCCGCGCCGCATAACAGAATTAGTGTATCGAATTCGATGTTTTGAATGAAAATTTTGATTGATTAACATATGCTATGTTGTGTTTAAAGTAGAACAGATTCTTTATTTTTAGCGTGTAAATATTTCCAATCACCGTATCCGCTTAGGGAATACAAGCCAAAAACACTGTTTGGTTAACATTTTTTTTAAATATAGAAGTTTTGGTGATTTTTTTTTTACCAAATGTTGTCTAAACTTTGATAATTCATATATATATTTTCAAGCTTTTTGGTCTAGCTATAAATGAGAAGTAAGCTTAAAAAAGTAGGTACCCATTTGACGGCACTAACTTAAGGCAACGTAAGTTTTAGTTTAATAAGCTATTTAAAAAATAAAAAAGCAAATTAATAAGTGCAACATAAAAATTAAAAGTTTCTTAGTCATCGAAGTAGGTACATTACGAGTAGGTTCATTTATATCTACTCATATCCTATATCTATCAAAAAATTGTTTTTAGAACTTTCTACCTAATATTGACGATGTTAAATGTTCATATAGTAACCACCTCAAAGTGAAATTATAAGCTGATAGTAAAATTTTGTTATGTCTAGTTAGTTAACCGGAATATTTATACATATCATATGGATATG
Organism: Bembecia ichneumoniformis; assembly: GCA_910589475.2. Lineage (NCBI taxonomy): Eukaryota > Metazoa > Arthropoda > Insecta > Lepidoptera > Sesiidae > Bembecia > Bembecia ichneumoniformis. Next base: position 6,072,201 of record OU342538.1, on the reverse strand, counting down.
ATCAGAATTTCCCTTGAGATTAGAGCAAGGTCAAGTTTGCTTACGTATATCAACAGTAGGTATTATGATAATAAGACATTACCAGAGATTCGATTTCCGCGTTAATTCTGATGGCCGACTCGAAGCGATCATGAAACACAATAAAAGTAATGGCAAAACTAAGATGGTTTGACTTCAGAACGGCGTCATAAAAAGGGAATGGCCTCTTGGGGTAGGCACTTAATATTTTGTGACGTGCCCCAATTAAAAAAAAATGGCCCTCTACAATTGGCCAAACAGTGAAATACGCCTTTCATTGTAAAAAGGAACAATGAGAAGGGAATTGGTCGAGAACAATATGGCAGGCCCATTATTTGAATGAAAGAAAATAAGGTATTTTCCTTAATGAAGTTAAAGTTTAATTGCGTTTTACGGAATGACCTTCTCTTGGTGCCGAACGTCGTTGCTTGCGCGGTCACAGACAGAGATAGTCTTGTCAACGCGTGTCTACGGTCAGCAAATAAATAAACAATATAAAACAAATAGCATTTTTTAAAATTTTTTAATTACAATCATAAGACCATCACATCTATTTAAACGTTAGTAACTGAACGGTACACAAAGACCAACATCTCGAAAAACGGATTCATAAATGTCATATCTTAATATTGTAAATGCGAAAATAAGTTTGTTTTGGTTGTTTGTAACACTTTCACGCTTTAATTACTCAAATGATCATAATTAAATTTTGCATAGACTTTCTTAGGGACCTACATAAAAGGATATAGAAAAAAGTCCAAAAGTCCAAAAGTCCTTTCATCCAGAAAAAGTACTGTTTCTGAGGGATCATCTAGAAAAAAAAACGTCTGACGTAAAACATATGAGCAATAAATGTTGAATAAATTATGTATTTTTGTCAGGCGTTTTTTTTTTCAACGCTTAAGGCGACGCCAGCCCCTAATGATAAAAAATCCCTTATTTGTAACCGTTTTCCTTTTAAATTATCATAATAATTCTAATTTAAAAAATACTCAAATCATCTGCAGGATGATCTTAATAATCAATATTTTAAATAGCTAATTCTTAAGATAAATTTTAAGATCCACTATCTGAAGTCTCATCAAAAGAAAAAATTGAATTATACTTTATTTAATTTTTAAATAGATATTTCCGAGATTTGCAAGTAGCGACTCCCCCTCAGCAGACACGTCAATTCAGTGCAGGACGAGTTTGCGGCTGGAGTCGTACAAAAGCTAGTTTCATTATAAGGCCTATTTAATATGAAAGTATCTTGATGCCGCTGTTAGCGAATTTTTTTAAAGAAATAACACTATTTCCACTAACTAGTAGGTACATGAGTAAGAAAAGCCGGTGGTTGAGTGGTTAGGATGCCTTAACGCTCTGTTCTAGGGTTTTCTGGTTCGATTCCCGGCAGGGTCAAAGTTGGCTCTGGTCTGGATCTGGAAGGTAGTGGCAGGACACATTGCGTTCCGCAGTTATTGGGCAGCCCGTCTGGCGGCAGTAACCACCCCCTTACAGAAGACCACCGTGAAATAACTGCACGTGTGCTGTTGTGTTTCGGTGAGTGAGTAACAAATGCTAAAGCCCATTTCCTTCCTAATCCCTTATCCTTAATCCTACTGTAGTCGGTAGCGCACTTGTAACGCCTGTGGCGTTGCTTGTGTTATAGGCGACGGTCGCCACCTACCATCAGCCTGTCTGCCGATCTTAAAAAAACTTTTTTTTTCATGTATCTCACACACTCCATATCTATTTCTCTAAAAATATCTGAATATCTGAAAAGAAATATAGAATAATATGCATAATAATTGTAGGTAATTAATTATTCAGATAGATAATATTTGAGAAAACAATAATGACTATGTTACATTAGACTGAAATATATGAAAATAATATGTCTGAATTCCCAAATAATTTGCAATAATTAGCTTTCGACTATTAAAATTTTACTCGAACAAAACGTTTTCCTTTTCTACCAGCCTTTTTTGCTATGCGTACGAGATACATTTTCACGCGTCTTTTCGCCGCGGTCCCTGAAGAACAACGGTAATTTCGCCACCGCACTGCATTCAATCGTCTTAAAATGTATATGGGGCGTATTATCTTTGTAAACTGTGTTACGTATATTGTATAATATTTGTTGTATAAAGTGAACGAAGTGAAACATCGGAATAACTGAGAACTTCGGCTCAACCTTGTTAAGTCTATAGCAAGGAAGACGAAAAAGAACAGTCAAGTAAGTGAGAATGGTTTTCTCTTTGTATCTTCGTGTATCTTAATAGATAACGTGCCACATATGTATGGTCTTCAAAAACAGTTATTTCTTTATTTTTTTTAGATAGATAGAACATTTATTTCCACAAACATGACACACATTACAAAGAGAAAAAAAATACAACTGTTAACAAAAATAGATATATAAACAAATTTAGAATTAATACAAATTCCCAGATCGTTTATCCCATTGAGTGTGCGCCATTGCAGCAAAAAGGTATCTGGATCAACGTAAGCTGAGCTAACATAACACACAGAAATTTCTTAAGGGCTTCACTTGGGCAAATGACATTCACATTAGAACTCGCTGGCGGCGGAGACAATTCAACAGGCCTAGATATTGTGTTTTTTTTTTACCATTACAACAATACACAAAAAAAAATATTTACACAAATTTTTAAACTGACATTAACTTATTAAAGGACATTCATATGTGCGCAATAAGCCGTTTTCGAGAGAATTTTTAATGAAAGTCAAATGCTTCTTGTGTTCTAACTTTTTTTGTGGAGTTTCTATTACTTTAACGAAAATTCTAATTAATACAATTGGTTTTTCTATGTTTAAGTATAATATATATTTTTTTCAAAGCAATTGTGTTGTCCATTTCTTGTAACATCTTCATTAAACAATGGTTATTTTTAGTATTTAGCGTTTGTTACCTTAAGCTTAAGCGTAAGCTTAGTTTTCTGCTTTGTTCGATGCTGGGTCCGCGTTGTTTCTAACCAGTCCTACTGGAAAATAAAGAGGGAGGCCTATCGTCCTGGGGCTGAGATGATGATAATGACTGTTTTCTTTGGCCGTGAAGGACAGTCCACTCATTGCAGAATCCGCTCCTAGCTTGTCTTGATACACAAGGTGTTTTTTGTTACGATGTTGGTTACCTTCATTTAATGGAATAATTGTGAACCAGAAAACAAAATTAAAGGATTTTTGAAATACTTTTTCCTAATTTTAATATTTTAACATTTTTGAATGAGAGATGTAATTTTTTTGAATTTTAAAGATTAAAAATAAATAGGACAAAATTATGCTTATTCCCTTTTTGTTCTGCTATCGATACTGTACACAGCAATCTTATCGACGCGTAGGCCTCGAGCATAATTACTTTCGGAGGAAGTTAATTGTACTATCTAACTAAGCTACATAATTTGCACAACAGGTTTGATTTCATAATTCAAAATTTAGACAGATATTCAGAAATGTTCAGTAATGTTATGTAGTTAATGCTCAAGTAGGTATAATTAAAATTGTAAGGTTATTAGGCGAATAAAAGTAATATTTTTAAGGTTTTTTAAGTTCCAAAAGGTACTTTTTATCCATGTTTCAATGAAGTATAATATCAAATTTGTTTATCGCACAAAATATTCCAATGTAATCTTTACCGAAGAAAAATTTATATAAAAGCCCTTTTTTGGGGTTGGTAAATTGAATAAATGATAATAACTTACGAGTATAGACCCCATTATTTCCAGACTAGGCCGAATATACTAGGCCGAAACTTTTAAGAATATTTAAGTAACAAAAACATTTATATCTATATTCAATGGGCCATGGGTAAGAAATAAAAATGTAGCTCTAGTTTTCCGAATATAATAAGGAACTTTATATTATTTCGATGTTTAAGGCAAATTATTTAAACTTATTTGTCTGACTTACAGAATACTAAACTATAGAATGAGTTCCTTAATTTTTTGGTATTATTTCCAGTGCAACCAAATTCACCTACATATTGTAACAATAAAACAAAATTATTCATGCCTATGTTAAGATAAAATTTTATTTATTTTTTATATTTGTATAAGCTTACATATATAAAAAATAAATAAAATGGCTGTCTTTATCACACTCTATTACAGTACGATCTAAACAGTCCTTGAACAAGACTATAATGTGTGTGCAATCAAAGCAAAGACATGATAAGCACCGCAGTGCTTTCCACAATGCTTCCATCTAGAGAATTATTTTTTTTCGTGTACCTTATGTTCAATTATTCATTATCACTTGATTGTTATTTATTGTGACATTGTGAACTAGTTTTTCTAAGAGAACTCATTCACTACAAGTACTGAAGATAACTTTTTCTGTCGGAAGTTCACGGCTAAATCATAAATGATTTTTATAAAAGTTATTAAATGGGAAGTGCATAGACTAGGTTTCTACTATAGGCGATGAAAGACTAACAGATGGTTTTTTCACTATGTTTTAGGTCGAGTTTTAATAAATCTCGGTGTACAGATAAAAGACATATTATTATAAACGCATTGAATGTTTTCAATAAATGAATGAATTTTGAAGTCAGAATGAGCTGCTCAACGGAAGATTAGAGCTGTGTGGCTTGTAGAAGACACAGCACATGCTAAATTGGGTGCCCATTTGAGGCGAGGCACTGTGGATGAATTGCCAAGTACGATACTAAGCATTAAAAATTTTACTTATTGGAAACTTGTTATGTGTGTTCTTTTGGTCGGATTTCGAATAAAATGTTTTATCTGTCTTTCTTTGAGTAATGCTTTACAGAAGTATAATACATCGATTTTGCACTGTAACTACAATGTGTTAGTTACATATAGAAAGAACAAAATGTAAGACAAATTGAAATAGTTGCGAATAATTCGTATTCAGCTCGCATACACTGACAAAGCAATCCGGAACCCGCACGCACTCGACTCCGAAAGTGGTCAATAAGCACCGCAGTTACAAGTATGTATGTAACTGAACCCTCCCTGCTCAACACAAATGACTCCATTTAAGAGAATCGTTCGCCGATCGTCCCTCAAAAACGAACCAATATTTACAAATTCAACACTCAAATGGCACTCGTAAGAGTCCACGATGACGCCAGAACCCCCCTTGCACTATTGCGTCTATTTACTCGTATCTCCTCACCCTTCCGTGGGTTAAGTCGATAATAGCCGGCCTCGACTAGGAATCTTAAAAAAGGCATCTGTATTCCAGTCGGTGTGCGTGGGTTAGGTTTTTGATTCGCCGAGCGATGAGTCGCCGATGCCGGAAGAAGATTGATGTTATTCCGGCTTTATTTTGTTATGCCGTCGCGTATCGTATTGTTTCTTTTTGCAGAGTAAACAAAGGTGGGTTTTTATGACGAAAAAAATAAGATAAGGTAGTATTGGAGACCGCTGACTTTGTTAGACAATTCCGATTCCAATAAAAGTGTGGATCGTTAAACCGTAAATTATTTTTGCAAATATATCATGAGTCAATTTGAAGATCATACAAAGCAATAGCCGATCGTTTTCAAAATCGTTCACACTATATTGTCATTTATTTCAGTGAATGAAACCAAGGAATTAAATTAAAATTAAAGACATTTTTTATTCAATCCTACTTTTCATATAGTCAATGGATGATCTTTTATGCAAAAACTACTAAAAGGATTTTGAAGAAATCTTAAAGTAATATAGTTTAAATAACACATAGGCTATAATTAATATACATGGACGAGGTCGCGGACAAAAACTAGTCTTTCATATAGGAAGGATTACTATTTGAATTGTATTTACTTGCAATTTATATACTATATTAATATACATACTTGTAATTAAAATTAAGTAGGGCACACAGAGTATCGCAGTCATAAACTCCGGAGCCCGGTTGGCGGAACACTTACGGAACACACCGAAACACAACAGCACATGTGCCAGATGTGCTGTTGTGTTTCAACCTTCCACTTGATGGATCACACTGACGCATCGTTGCCACTCCGTTCATTCATTCCATGTTATAGCGCTCAGCGCTCGGGTGAAGATCGCATTCATTCATTATATAGTGAATACATTCTCTTTGTCATTATCATTATCAAGTGATGATTAAAGGCATTGATGATTTTGTCGTTGTCATTGCATGACGAAATTTAAAATATCGATGATTTATACGTGTGACATGATATCGGACTCAACTCTAATGGATACCATAAAGATACAAACTCAAGCAAAACCAGTACAGATGCAAGAGCACTGCCTATCCTGGTAGGATAAAAGAAAAGGTAGGTGATGGAGATAGGAGAATATACTCTGCATCGCTTATCATCGAAACGTTTTCACTATAAGATATAGCTATAAGAAACTGCTGTAGTTGGAAAGGTAAATAAACAATAACAACAAATAATAAATCTCGGCCGATGTAGGCCTTCAATTAATTTATACATAAATTTATTAATTAACATTGTAAAAATGGCAAATTAAAAAAAAATTAAGATAAATTTAGTTCACTTTTTTATTCAAAATATTAAAAAAGAAGATTTTTTTTCTGTATTTAAAAATAAGTACATCTTTAAACATTGAAAGCTTGTTGTTACAGATGGTATTCCTGTTTCTAATATAATCAGAATTTTTAAAAGGGAGTATTTGAAATCGTACGAGTATCAATTAGTAAAGCAACTTCTCGAATTAGTGAACTTTTGCAGTTAGTTTTAAAAGTCTGTTCGAAATTCTGGAGAATATTGAAGGCCTACATCGGCGGAGAATTATTATTTGTTGATATTGTTTATTTACCTTATCAATCGTAGCAGTTTTTTATATCTATATTTTATAGTGAAAACGTTTCGGTGATAAGCGATGCAGAGTACATTCTCTATCTCCATCACCTACTTTTTCTTTTATCCTACCAGGAGAGGCAATGCTCTTGTATCTGTACTGGTTTTGCTTGAGTTTATATCTCTACGGACTTTCAACGAAGTGGAAAGTCTGTCTGCTAACCCTTTGACATTAAAAAAAAAACAAATTTGAAGAATTCCCCTTTTTTAGATTTTCAAAGATAATTTGTATGAATTGCCTTCCACAGAGACCTGTTTAGTATAACCCTCTAAGACTGAATTATTTTTATAATGCTAAGTTGGATCGCCAGTCTTCTGTCGATAGCTTTGTCGTCTATAAATACAAGCAACTCCAGGAGCACCACAGAGTAAGCGTGTCGCTGATCTTGATAGGATAAATTATGAAGGACAAAGTGGGATAATAATACATTAACAATGTATTTTTGTTGCGGAACACAGTGTGCTCTTGCACAAGAAAATAATCAATAAAATCAAATTAAATATAAATATGAAATATAATCAATAAAAATATATTTTATTTCAAAACCACAAAAATTCCATGAATATGCAGTTATATCAAGAAAAACCATAATTTATTTGGGTCATGTTATGGAATAAATCACGTAAAAACACAAATAGGAAACGCTTTTTACTGCGAACACAGTCTGTGTTATAAAAAGGTTTTCTTCGTTGTTTAATCTCCATACAATAAAAAAGCAATTAAAGGGAAGCAATTTAAATAAATTGCTCTAACAAAGACAACCGTTCAAACTGATAGAAGTTTCCTTACCATCGTTTCTACCCCAAAGAATTATGTTGCTATAGAGTATGTGATGCTAATATTGGTGACAGGATATTACTACCGCTTATTTTATTTCTTAAACTTGATTAATATCAATTAGATTTTTATAAATATTTTGTATGTAAAAGTCGGCAAACAGTCGGTTTACTTGGCGATGAGAAGCTGCATCGCCTATAAATAAAAGTAACATCAACGGGTATAGCAAGTAATAGATTGTAAATAAGTTAGGGCTACAAAGTGTCTCGTCTTTTGTAAGTTCAACTAATCCGCCGGGTTATGTCGGTGATTTTCAAGTTTGTCTCTTCATTCCTGATTCAATCTCGCAGAGATCGAACCAGGAGTATAGCTCGTTCCATAGCTTGATGAGCGAAGTTGAGCTTTCAACAAGGCCCATATTTAGTGACAGCGTTTGAGCGCCATATGTCTTCACAATATTATACGTATACAATTAATTAAGATTTGTAAGTACATATGTACATAGTTAATTTCTCCAGATACTGAGCAATGCTCAATATATTACAACCAACAAATATCTGAAAATATTTCAAATTAATCATAATTCTATTATAAACAGAGGTCCTAAAAATATCGGGTCTTCTGTGTATGCGCGATTCTGTGAGTTATAGAACAACGATCGATTGCTTCAATAATAATTATGTTTTGTTATAAATCAGTGAATTTGGAATTAAAGAGCCAATTATATATCGCATATAACAAATATAAGGCGCGTTTCATTGTTCTCGCTATCGCGGCTCCACCCCCCTCATCTTGTATTCTCTGAGCGAGCAAAAAAGCATTCTCAATTTGAAACGACGATTTCATTGCAAGAAAGCGGTCGGAAAGTTATCACAAAGGGCTATGGTCTCCGATTACGCTGATTACTACTCCCTTGTAGTACAGATTAATATAGATTACAATTTGCATGATAATTGTCTAAATCAGAAAGTGGAAAGTGCGATACTGGAAAGGAAAATTTTAATTTATTGTTTATGTTACTCCAGGGTGGAGATTTTAGACTTTATTCACTCTATAAAGTGTTTCAATTACTTATATATCATGTACTTTAATATAAATTCCTGGTTATTTGACTTTTAATAAAATAGTACGATTCCAGCATAGTGCTGAAGTTGTTCGGTTTTGAGACGCAGCGAGGCAGAAATACACCGTACATCGAATTTCAAGTCAGCGACATCTGTCAGACATCTTTGAAATCAAAGGATTATTGTTTAATAAAAGTTGGCGACATCTGTTGGAGGCCATCGAAACTACTTGTATCGCCATAACTAAACTTCGGCGCTTGCTCCTCGCTGTGTGGCCGCATCGATGCGGAAGTCACATGGCGATAGGCGGACTAGCAATCCGCAACTTGGTAGATTGACTTTAGAAAATGGGTGTCGCGCCCGCATCGCTTTTGTATGATCACTTTCATTACGATTTTGACGTTCGCGGTGCTACGTGCGCGTTAATTATTATTACATTAATTTTGAGTGATTTTGGGAGTCGAGTTTAGTATTTGTCACGAGTGCTCGTCTCGTCTTTGTTTAGTAGATGAGCATCGAAACGGACATTCAATGGCAGCTTAATTGTTCGCGCAGCGACTCGTATTTTTGACTAAATGGTTATACAAGTTTGGGATTTGGCGGATACAGGTACATTGTCGCCCATGTATTTCTAAACTGGATTGAAAGTTTGTGCTTATTTGTGTGATCGATAAGACAGTTTATTGCCGGCAAGTGGCCGAGAACGACGCGATGGATAAGTGTAAGCCCTTTAAACACGTATTTTAGGCTATTCTACGAAGAGCCCAGCCCCACGAATCGTGGACAGTTGTTGATTGCTCGCCTTCGGGTTTTCTCACGCTTCCAATATTAATGGCGAATACATCACCAACGGCATTGGCAACGCACTTGCATCTTTATCACTAACAGTCCACTACCATGTGTTACGCCGAATTACGACATCTAGTTCACAATACCTCTCCCTCCTACTGCACTTGACTACCGTACACGCAAGAAAAGCGTTCTCTATCGACATCTACAATATGCACATACATACAATGTTCCGTGCTCTGTCATACTGATGGGGATATAATTTTACTGATCTTCATACTACTCAAATATCAACGTGAAGGTAAAGAAACTGATTTCATAACGCCCATACTAATGTGCCATCTACGTAATATTAAATACAGGAAAACGCTTTCCTCAACACCGTTTTGAAGTAGTTGAAATTATTTAATGATTTATTACTACACTCATGTAGATGTTAGGGTACACTTATAGATAATTTAGTTTAAATAAAACAGTAATTTCCTTAGCACCCAGAGCACAAAGAACATTGAGCTCTAAAGAATATTGAGTGCAACGGTGTAAATTAGCTCCGTCTACCTCAGTTACAATAGAAGTCTTTGGTTTTACCTTGTTGGCAGCTTATCACCAATTACTTCTTTACCAGCTTTAAGTGAATTATTATAAAATTCACCGCGGTCCAAACTGCCGCACATCTTTTTTTAATAATGTTCAATTATTAAAGAAAAATAATGTATTCTCTATATATAACAATATATAGAGATATAACAAGGAAAAAACAATAACAAGGAATGAAAATTTTTCTTCAATGAATTCAATATTAAATTAATTTATTAAGCATTATATATTTAGTAGCAACATACATTTTAATATATGATTTATATTAGAAGGGAAAGAACAATTGGTATCACACATCAAAGGTAATTGGAGAGAGACAGTTTGATAGACGGCAGGGGGCAAGATGGCGCATCGTGACTCGTGACGTGCCGTGGTATATGAGTGGTTGTGTGTACCTCTGATCGCGTTGTAAACAAAGTTGAAAGAGCTACACATTAAACGGCTCGTACTAAAAGCGTAGCCGTGTTCGGCAAATTGAATCAATTTGCAAATAATCCGGCGATATCGTAGGCGTCTATTGCCTCATCTGTGCGGTGTGGTATACGAAACCCCGCTTCGTAATTAATACGTAAACCCGGGGCATTACGAGGCGTTTTCTTATTGTCTTAGCCTCCCGAAATAGAAACGATAAAACAATACGTCACTCTTATTACTATAAAACTAGTCTCTTGTATATAATATACAAGGGACTAGTTCAGACCATGAAACAGACTCGGACCATGAAACAGCGCAAACATTTACAACTAAAATGAAAAATGTAAATGATATCACCTTATGGCAGGATTTTAAAAGAGATTTTAATGAAGAGAACATTAAAAAAATTTACAACTTTATATGTTCCTTAAGTTTTTCTGAAGTATTCGAAAATAGTGAGTTAAATGAAGCCTTCGATGTACTACATAACTTGTTGATACTCTTTTTTAATCTCTGTTTTCCTTACATCAAAGTAATAATTAAAAGAAAAAATAGCAAAAATAAATGGATTTTACCAAAGGAATTAAAAAGTCATGTTTAAAAAAAAGATGTATGTATTTGTCACGCAAAATTTTAAAAACAAATAATCACTCGCAGAGACAATACAAAAAGTATATTAAAATATTAAGAAAATGTATACATACATCACAAAGTATTCAAAACCAAAAATATATTAATAATAATGATAATAAATGTAAGGCAGCTTGGCAAATAATAAACAAGAACATAAAACCTAAGCCACCTTCTAACCAAATTGACTTAATTCAGTTCAATAATGTTAATTATGAGAATCCTGACACCATGTGCGAAATATTCAATAATTATTTTATTGATATAATTAATGATAATAGAAAACATAGCACAGAATACACCACAGGTGTAAACAATTATAGCAATTCTATATTTCTTGCCCCTACAGATAGCTTTGAAATATTTAATATTATCAGATCCCTTAAAAATACTAATTCTGTAGGTTATGACGAGATTAACACCAAACTAATAAAGATATGTTCTCAGCAGCTAGCCGAGCCTCTAAGTTATATCATCTATTTATCTTTTGAACAGGGTATATTTCCATCGGCCCTGAAAAAATCAATAGTCAAACCATTGTTTAAAAAGGGAGACCGAAAAGAAGTTTGTAACTATCGCCCTGTGACACTGATTCCAATAATTTCAAAAATCTTTGAAGAAGCAATGCTTAAACGTCTTAATGATTTCGTTGAAAAAAATAAAATATTAAGCCTAGATCAGTTTGGTTTTCGTAAAAATAGCTCCACCACTCTGGCATGTTTCAACCTAATCAAAACAATAACTCAGGGATTAAATGACAAAAAAAGTGTTGCTGCCCTGTTTCTTGACATGTCCAAAGCATTTGATTTTGTCAATCATAAAATTTTAGAATATAAACTAGAAGGGTGTGGCATGAGAGGAATTACATTGAAATGGCATAAATCATATTTATCAAATTACATCATACATCATTTTACAGAAGTTTCAAAAATAGTACATAAGTATAAATCTGCAGTAGGTGGTAAGATAACAAGATCTTCAGAATAAATGTATCCGGAGTCCCTCAAGGCAGTATACTTGGGCCATTTTTGTTTTTAATATATATAAACGACCTTCCCAACATAACACATCATAGCACATTTCTGTACGCTGATGACACTACAATTGTATTAAAAAACAGGGATCAAAACCAACAAAAGTTGGAAATAATTTCATTACTAACAAATTTAACAGAATGGTTAGATAAAAATAACCTTCATCTAAATATTGATAAAAGTAAGATAATGCAGTTCGTAACTTATAAAACTAAATCTACACCTCTTCAAGTTATAGACAAAGGTAAAATTATTGAAGAAGTAGAAAGTATAAAAGATTTAGGCGTAATGCTAGATAAACATTGTAATTGGAAATCTCATGTCGGTCTGGTCTGTAATAAAGTAGACAGATTTGTTTATGCACTACGTCGGTTAAGATTGACTGTGTCTATTGAGGCAGCAATCACTGCTTATCATGGCCACGTTTCTTCGGTTTTGACATATGGTTTATTGGTCTCTGTCGAAATAATAAGAGCTTTTAGGACCCAAAAAAATGCATCAGAGCAATATGTGGCGTGGGCTTTATGGAGAGTTATGTGCCACTATTTAAAAAGTTACATATACTTCCCTTACCTTGCTTGTATATAAAGACGTTGTGTATATTTGTTAGAAAATATCCGAACTGTTTTGTCGAAAATAACGAAGTAGGAACCAAAATAACTAGGCAAGGTAATTTATTGCAAAGACCAAAATGTAGATTAGAACTATTTAATAGAAATGTTTATGTTATGGCAATTAAAACATACAATAAACTAGCTAATAATATAAAAGAATTGCCGGATCCTAAATTTACAAGAACATTAACAAAATGATTATTAGATTGTTGTTATTATGATGTTAAAGAATTTTATAATAAGAAACATTAATTCATTTATTAATACTAATATAGTTTACAAACAATTAAACACAAATATTTGCATGCCCTTGGCGGGTATAACATACTTTGTACTGTAACTGCTGTATACAAATTAAAATCCTATAAAGATTTGTTCGTGCAAATAAAGATTTATTTTATTTATTTTTTTATTTTATCGGTTTCTTCCCACCATTAATGTACTTTCGGTATTTGAACTAAATGGTATCCGTACATGATGATGGTAAAAGACCTGATGGGATCCCTGGTTCCATGGAACATGGGTCTTTCATTAGTGTGGGATACAACCTGCCCTCGACACATTGGTACCGTCCCATTTTCATGAAATAGTTGCCACGTCTGGTGCCCCATCTATTAGCAACCTCACTTAAAGACAAGTATTAACATTGGTAAAATGGTAAAATACATTTTTTTTTTAGACTTCAGTCGGTCTACTAAAAAATACAAAAAATAAAACTAAAACAAATTTAAGTAGGTATATTACAGAAAACATCCACAGCTTAAATCATCTCTCGTATATTTCAAACGTACAATGTTCCAGATAGTCATAGGTCATATAATATCTAAAAGTTTCCTTGATCGATCAAAGATTTTTAGGTAAACAAAAAAACATATCTTTATCATACAAAAAAAAAAAACAAAATCAGTCCAGCGTTTTAGGACTTCACATTAACAAACAGAAGAATTATATATGCAAAGATATTGTATAAAATGTACACAACCTACATGTATCCTGTCGGCCATACAGGAACGTTAAAGGACATAGATAAGAATATAAGATTATATACTTGTAAAATTGTTTGTCCCGAATAACTATTTTATGTTCTGATTTTCTAAATTTATTTGTCAAGCAATCCGACTTAATTTATGACTTAAAGGTCATCCATGATGATATGGTCAGTAAATTAGGGGATTTATAATATATATACCCGTCAAAAAATGGATAGCAGAATTTAAAGCGTGGTAGAGAGTGTGGTGTGGAAGACGAACCCTGGAAGGTCTTCGACGTCCACTACTGATGAAAATATTAGAAAGATACTTGATTGAATTATGAGAGACCGCAGATTAAAAATTAGAGGGATAGCCGAGATTATAGGTATCTCATAAGAAAAACCCAAAACATCATAATCAACGAATTGGGTTTCCTCAAGGTGTCAGCGAGGCGTGTCCCACGACTGATTTCAGTAGAACAAAAAAGGACGCGATTGACTATTTCACGCGACTGTTTACAGTTATTTGGAGCTGATCCAGTTGATTTTTTGAATCGCTTTGTTACTATGGACGAAATAAGGGTTCGTCACAATACACCGGAAACAAAATAACAATCAAAACAGTGGAGAAGAATCGGTTCACTACCCCCTAAAAATGCTAAGTCGATGTTGACGCCAAATAAGGTAATGGCTTGAGTATTCTGGGACTTGAAAGGTGTGATATGGTTGATTATCTTGATAAAGGTCAGACCATAAATTCTGATTACTGCTGCATCTTATGCATCGTTTACGTGAAGGAATAAAAGAAAAATATCCAGTAAGAAGAAAAGTCCTATTTCATCAAAATAATGCCTGTGTTCACACATCTGTGCAATCAATGACTGAAATTCACAACTTTGGTTTTGAACGGCTACCGTATCCGCCTTTACCTGTTCTGGCACCAGCCGACTTTTTTCTGTTCCCTAACCTGAAAAAGCACTTGGAAGGTCATAAATTTTAAACAAACGACGTATTTTGACTTTAAGGAAGATTTTTTTTTTCAACAGTCTTAAATGCTTTCTAGTAGCAGGTGGCAGAAGTGCACTGAACTTGTTGGAGATTATGTAGAAAAATAAAAATAGATTTGATTTTATATGTGTTTATTTTCTTGGTTCGTTCGAGTACTTTTCAATCCACCTACGTAGTAAATTAATAAAATGTTTTGATGCTAAAACTATAACGAATCCATCCCCCTTCAAATACGACTCGAACACAAAGTGAGAGATATTAAACAACGCCATCACCAAAGCGTGTTTTAATAAAAATGTGATGAGTTAAGTCGTAAGGTTTATACCGATATTAATATAGATCGTTCCCCTGAGATGCGGTTGCCGAATTTCGCATGACAAAGGACCTGTCACTCATTCTATTGTTCGCAATATTTAACATATATTTTGCGTAAGTCAGGCTGCAACCTGGCGTGTTTTACTCGCACGTATTAGGAGTACTTACAAAACGCTTGTCAAAACTTTCCATTAATTACAAAAAAAAAAAAAAAAAAAAAAAAAAAAAAAAAAAAAAAAAAAAAAAAAAACACTTCTTGACATTAACTTTACGTGGATGACTTATTTGTTTTATTAAATAAATCGTTTTCGATTATATTTGTTATCGTGCATGATCAGTTCAGTTTTTTCTAAGGCTAAAACTTAAGGATACAAAATTGTTACTAATTTTGTCGTTACAAAAAACAATGAAACAATTGATGATGGTGATCTCTTTAGTAGTTAAAATAAGAATAAATTTCGTTAATTATAAACAAACTTTACCGATATTTTGGCTAAAAATATTAAAACGCAACTTTGTTTTTCCGATAAACTGTTAGGTGGACAATGAACGGAATCCCTGGGGACAGTCGTGTCATAAAAGTAAACGTGAAATATCGCGTTTCACCGTGACACGAGTAAAAACGTTTTCCAATTGAAAACACCGAAAATTCTGAAGAATTGCACCCTCGAATAACAATGCACGACTGTGTCACCATTCTGGACAGCTCCCTCGTCCGAAAGCCGATTATAATCTTGATAAAAACGCGGGAGATCGCCCCCTCCCGACCCCCTCCGAGGAGCTCCGATCTTATCCGATCTCCTGTCAAAAGTCTCCAATTTATATATTGCAGCCACCCCAGTAGGTATTATTTATCGGAAGCCATTCTTGCGCCAACTTGTACACATTTTACAGAACAATCATGATGTTAACAAATGAGTAGGTACTGACCACTGTCAAATAGGTAATAGGAAATTAGTTAATGTTTTTTTTAGCTATTTTTAAAGTGTTTGAACAAAAAATACATATATGTATAGAAAATAGAAATGTAAACGATTCCATTTTGTTTATCTTTCAAACGAAAGATGTAAATGTGTACAATTTTAATCAAATAAAGTTTTTTGTACATTGCTCTCGACTAAACTCTATTAAAAATTCGATGGAGACCACTGAGCTTAACTTGATAAAACGACAGACAAAACAATTTGGTCATGTTATTTAGAACTAAAGGTGTCGTACGTTGTTGAAAACGTTAGTTTGGTGTTAATCTATAGAATAAATATAATCATTACCAATTTCTCTGTATTTTTAAGCAATTTTTAAAGGACAAACGATCTACCGGCTGGTGCCCTCGACTTTTGAAAAGTAAAAAATATAACGCCTAACAAAATATATGAGCAAAAATTTATTCTATTTTTATTGCTTGTTATAGTTTTGCCAGGCGTTGGACTTTTATAATTATATTATCCTTTGGGAACAGTACTTTTTTCTGGATTAAAATCACCCTATGTCCTTTTCCTTGACAACATGACGTATGCAAAATTTCATGACGATCAACACTGATCTAAACTCTCAATATACTTATATAGTCTTAGGATGATCAGTTGAAAATTCCATGGAGCATGGGCCCGTCCACTAGTGTGGGATACCACCTACGTCGACACGTTGACACCGTCACTTCTTATCGAACAGTTGCCACAGCTGGTGCCGCTGCAGATGCGGCCGAGAACAGCAAAATACACAAATACAGAGCTATCAGTATCAGCTATATTTTCTTTCCCTTTGATGTCGAATCTTTATCAAAACGTTTGGTCGGCATAACTAACGATTCCAAAGCTGGCTACTACCTCGGTCAGCAAATTAGCCTTGCACTACAACGAGGTAATGCAGCCAGTATATTTGGGACCCTGCCTAAGGGACTGAAGCTTTATATTATAAACTATTTGTAAATAATTAAGATTATAATTATATTTTTTCATGTAATACATAAGAGTAATAGTGTAAATAAGTAATAAATATTTTAAGGCATGAAAAGGTAACAAAAGGCAGAGTTACTTTCAAATTTATAATTGTTCAATAAGGAAATCAATTTGTTATATTTGAGATATATTAAAAGGAAATATTTGAGAAGACTAAGAAATAAATTTAAAAATCCTTCACCTCAGCTAGTTTCACCAGAATTGCGACGTGAATACAGAGATCAAGTGTTTTGTATAAAATGGTAAATAACCATATTGATTCTTCCCTTCTCGTGTAGGATTCAGATTTTCGAGGTCGAGTGCTCGCCAAAGAAGAGTGTTTTCTTTCCTCAATGTAGAACAAAATATTCTGAAAATATTTTTCTATTCCCAGCTTGCAATAAATACAATAATAGTTATTATCACGTTGATATATTTTGCTGCAATTTCAAACTTCTAATACCTTGTTTTTGACAGGACACAGAGCGAACTATTGTTTCGATGAGGACACAAACACAATAATCTTCTTAGAATTTCTTAATTTTCACTACATATGTAATTACCTCTTATTAATACGGAAACTGTTTTTGGCTAATGTTTTATTTCTCTTGTTTGCTCTAATTTATCGCAAATATATAGCTGTTTGTTTCCTTTATAGGTCACAACTAGGTCTTTTTACAGGTCATATAACATTAAATCTTTTACACACTTTTAAAATATAATTTTAATTAATATTATGTACAGAGTATGAATTAATCATATTTTTTTCATACGTTGATTCTCCCAAGAGATTATTTAAAAAATCTATACATAAACTAAACTAAGTTGATTAAATATAACTTCTCAGACTGCGCTAATTCCTTCGGGACATATCGCATTGCAGTTGACAGCTCTGTCTAGGTTACCTATAACTATGAAGAAGTAAGCTTGATATTAACTTGGCTCCTCTTGTATTTTGAATCAGATTCGTTTTACGGTCTCACAGTTAAGAAAGTCACGAAGAATATTTAGGCAGGAAGTTTAAAAAATGTACGTGTAAGCCATAAATTGGTGCGCTGTGATTTCTGTCAAGCAGATTGACGGTCCAATTGATGGTAGATGTAGTCACTGTCGCCTGTAACATAAGCACCTGTGGGTGCTGATAGGATAAGGAGTTAGGAAGGGATAGGAAAAAAATAACCGCCATTGAAACCACTGGCTTATATAATTACATTGTATACGAATTTATTATCTACGTAAATTAATCTCATTATAATATCTCTACACAATAACTGCATCTAATTATCTAAAATAATTAGTTTACTGTTTGTGACCATGCTATTATTTCACGGTTGTTTTCTAAGGGAGTTGTTCTCTAAATGACTGCGAAAAGCATTGTGCTCTGCCACTACTTAAATATCTAAGAATCGATTTCAATCTATTAAAGCCTTTTCAAATGTTGCAAAAAATCAATTGAATCTTCATACTAGTAAACTCTTATCAAGCATTTATGTTGTTGTATGATGTCGCCTTCATATGCTCGTGCCCCTTCACCTTTCAACTAGGTATTGAAAATTATAAGCAAATTATAGATTAAGGTACTCACCACATAAGAAGATGAGAAGAAAAAGAGGAAAAATAAAATTGCCTTTTATTAATAAACGATTGTAGGAGTTTTAAATCATTTAACAATTTTCAATTTTGTAGCAATAAAATAAGGTCTTTATTTATTTATTTATACATTCTAAATATACAATTTAGAAACAAAAATAAAGCGTATCTAACAGCCAATTAGAGATTTTACATCTGTATAAAAGGAAAAAAGAAAAAATACACCATCACATATTATACATAAATATGTACATAATATGTATATACATACATACACGTACAAGCCTATTACATACCACTCACATACTAGTGCCACAGTGCTTTGTCTTAAAAGAATAAAAAATTTAACATATCGAATGTAGTCGCTACCAGGCAAGAATATTGCCAATGATATTCCTGAATATACGCAACGAAAACAGAACAAATCTGCCGAGGAAAATTTGTCATTGTACGAAGACTGCGCAAGACTGAATTTTGCGTATAATTATCTTACAACTCAAACCTTTTATACTAGAGTTTTAGTAAAACCCACAATTAAATTCATTAAGTTTTGTTAAATTTGAAACCATAATATTCAACAAAAGAAATTCAATCTATAATCTAGCCATTGACTGTTAATTAAATCTCTCCTTTCAAGTAATTAGAAAATGAAATATCTTCTTTGCAGTGGTTTTGTGGCTTCTTCAAGTTTAGTGGCGACACTGGTTTAGTCTTCGATTAAATATACTTGCTGGTACATAAAATGAAGCTGCTTGAATGATGGAATGATATAGATTTATTACGATGTTAATATCAAACAATTTTAGGACTTTTCTAAGGCGGAAGAATCATATTTGTAGATAAGCTTCTACGCGGGTGTTTCGGATTAGTAGTGGCAGGGCACACTGCTTTTCGTAGTCATTTGCCCAGCCCATCTGGCGGCAGTAACCACCCCCTTACAGAAGAAATTGTAACACCGTTAAATAACAGCATGTGTGCTGTTGTGGTGAGTGAGTAGGGGATGCCATATTCCTTTCTAACTCAACCTTATTCTTAATGCTACTATGGTCGGCAGCACACTTGCAGCACCTGTGGCGTTGCTTGTATTATAATCACCTACCATCGAGTGGACCGTCAGTTGTTTGATGAACTTTAAAAAAGCAATGGGAATGTATTCGTACATCTACCGTATTTGATTGAAAATTTAAGTACATTAAAAGAGCTCAATAGAGCTTATTGTAAATCTCGTCAGTGCAATAAAAAAAATTATGGCTTATACAAACGCTTCTGACAAAGTAGGACGTTCTCAAATATTAAGAACTTGTAAACTTATTCAATTTAAGATTTTTTTAAAGCATTGTTTGAGTATTCGGGTAAAAGTTATTCAGATTCTTTAACGATTTAGTTAGTTAGGTTGCCTTTTTGCATGTAAGTGGGTACTAATCGAAACTTTTAAAGAAAAAAAAAATAGTAGGTAGTCGATTCGCAACACACCTTCACAAATTTATAGCATATGCGATTCGTACTTTGTACAGAATAAAACACACGAGTCCTCGACACAATAGAGAAAAAAGAAAATTGGAAAAACGCATTTTATTAAGTGCTTCCCTGCATGAGGGTTATCAAAGGGATCATAACAGCCACCTACTGAGACAAGCAAGTACAGGGGGAAACAGCTCAGATATTTATTACAAAGATTAATGACACACATAAGAAGATACATAAAAAGCGATACATAAATGCGCAGTATACGTGTATAAGGGTATGGAAAATCACAGATACCCCAGTACCAATATACTCGTATGGATGTAATTCAGTACTCGGAATTACATGAATTTTTTTTTCGTTAATATTAATTCGAAAATATTAGTATTTTCGGGATCAGTAGTTTTTTCTGGATGAAAGGTATCCTATGTTCTTTTTAGTTTTATCCTGATAATAGGTATGAAAAATTTCATTATTATCGGTTGAGAAGTTAAGGCGTGAAAAGGTTAGATAGACACAGAGAGAGTTACTTTCATATTTGTAATATTAGTATAAATCGATATGGAATGCATATTACACATACAAGAAAATCGCTAAATGATATGAAATTACAAATTATACTTAACTGATTAAGTAGCAATAGTCTAATTATAATTGAGAATGATATCGTAAATATTGTAAAGTATATTTTCGCTAAAATCCACCTCACATAGCCATGACCACTTACATAGATTCCACATAGATTTTTCCTATTTCCTATTTTTATTCTTTTGAACTGCAGGGGATTTTTTGAATTGTTTAAATTATGTCTCTGTTATAGTAATTAGATGAACATTATTGTCTATACAATTAGGATTTTTATATGATTTAGTATCTGGTTATTTATTCTAAAAATCGGCTTTAATAGTAGCTTGCTTTTATGGTTGTCATGTAGAGTTTTTAAAATTGATTAATATAGTTGATTAAAAAATATTAATCTATACATATAATAAAATCGTAAACAAGCCGTGTATATGTTGTATTTATGATACGGAGGTCAAAAAATAGGTTTTAGAATTTTGTCTGTTTGTCTGTATGTCTGTTTGTCTGTGCCTTTGTGCACGCTAATCTCAGAAACGGCTTAACCGATTTGAATGCGGTTTTCACTGATGTATTGTAGCAAGCTTCCCGTAACATTTAGTGTTCATTCCAATCGGTAACGCCAAACAAAAAACATACGCGCTATTCGGAATACCACGCGTACGAAGTTGCGGGCTAGTTACTCGTATGTTTTCTCAGGTGTTATATTTTTCATTTATCAACGCGGACGAAATCGTGGGCACCAGCTAGTGTTAAGAATAAATATATAATATGATTTTATCCTGACTTAGTTAATAAAACGAACTTTGACTAAAACAGACACAGTAATGTTTAAAAATATGTATTTATTTATATCAAAACAAGCAAGTCAACATAGTGGTTATGGATAACGGTTCCTAAAATGCAGTGAGTATATAAACATTGTATACATATATGTACATATTGTAGTATACATACCTTTGTACCTGTGTAGTGCGTATTTGCACGATTCCGTTGCGGTCGAGGTCGGGAAATGAATTGCCCAATTTTCCGCATTTTCCGCCATTAACAACATCCGGCCCGCGCCAGAATACGGGTGACGCGTCCGCAAATAATGAACGGCTTGTAAAGCAGAGTGCACATATATTCTAGATTAAGTCGATGTGCTTTTTTATTAACAAATTAAATTGACGAAAAACTATAAGTTAATTAAGAAAAAGGTTAAATGTGACCCCATGACCTACAGCAAAGAAAATTATAAAAAGGTGATTACCGTTTAATATACAAAACTTCGTTCAGGGGAAATAACAGGTAGAATGAGATACTTACTGTTCTAGATATCTAGAAAAAACTCAAACACAATATAATCAACGATAGCGCAGTCGATCCAAGTCCACTGATGGGGCGTGGCAGCATTTATCCATCTCTGTCACGTTCATCAAAGTGAGTGAAATGTAGAGCACAGTGCAATTCTCCCACTACCAATGTCAGCGAAACGACATAGCTTGTGTCTTGCGTCCATACATCTACATCTATATATCTATACATCTGTACTAGCTGAGCTCGCAACTACGTACGCGTGGTATACGGTAAGTATAAAACGATTGGAATGAAACAAACTCTAAATGTTACTTGCTACAATACATCAGTGAAAACCGAATTCAAATCGATTAAGTCGTTTCTGAGATTAGCGTGCACAAACGCACAGACAAACAGATAAAAATTCTAAAAACTATTTTTTTGTCCTCAGTAACATAAGGACAACGTGTACAAATTGTTTTTTTTTTAATCTTTAATGTAAAGCACAGCTCGTTTACGATTTTTTTATTATATATATTATAAATGCGATTTTTTTATTATATATATAATAAATAATATGCGGAAAAAAATTGCATCCGTGCGAATCCGGGGGCTACTTTAAAATTTTTATATAAATTTCGGTTTTAACGTCACATAATTCGGACGTATCTCATTTTTTTGAGAGTTTACTGTAGGACGTGGGGGGTAATGTACTTTGTACAATCCGTTTTTATGCACGTTATTTTTTAATAAATAATAGTTATGACTAATTAATTCAACATTTCAGCAATATACTAAGAATTAGAGTATGTTGTCATGCGTATGCATGACAAGATACTATTGAACACACCTCTTAATATAAACCCGTATAAACGTTTCTGTTTGTAATGAGAAAAAAGTAGAATGCTTTTTAACACACTTTGAGTGGAGTTTTGTAAATCGGTGTTTGGAACCGCCTCCGGTAGGGGTCGCCTTTGAAATTTTAACAATGCACAGTGCACACATCAACCGTAAATTCCTTATTTAATTTAACACAGATACACGTTAGGTATGTGTTTTGAAATAGTAGTGCAATATGTAAAAGCATACTCTATCCTTTCCTAATCCCTTATCCTTAATCCTACTAAGGTCGGTAGCGCACTAGTTGCACCTCGTACATAACTAACACAGAATCAGTTGATTGGGTGTCAAAATTTTTTACCGGAGTTAGGTAATTTGAGGGGGGATTTCTTTAGGTTTCCCTTATATTGATCGGTTATTTTTTTTTTCTTTTTTTTATGTTAAGATCGGCAGACAGGCTGACGGTCCACTTGATGGTAGGTGGCTACCGTCGCCTATACCACAAGGAACGCCAAAGCTGCTGCTACTGCGCTACTGACTACAATAGGATTAAGGATAAGGGATTGGGAAGGGATAGGGAAATGGGCTCTGGCATCCCTTACTTCACTCACCGAAACACAACCGCACACGTGCTGTTTATTCACAGTAGTCTTCTGCAAGGGGGTGGTTACTGCCGCCAGACGGGCTGTCCAAATGACTGCGGAACGCAGTGTGCCCTGCCACTACTTTCCAGATCCAGACCAGAGACAAATTTGAAAAGTTCATTTTTCAAAGTTGACCCTGCCGGGAATTGAACCCGGGAACCCTAGAACCCTAACCACTCATCCAATGGGCTCGTCAATTGTCACTATTTATTCATTTTGTTAAATCATATGACCAAATTTCTATTATAAAATACCAGTAAAAAAATATTAATATTTAGCAGGTGTGGTGTATAGCGGCTCCGTTGTCAAAGCCCAGCAGTTTCTCAGCGGGCTTGAATCGGTGGCGCTTTCCTAGGATACACATGTTGATGGCGCGAATTATTGAAGTGCTTATTCTTGTTCTAAGCCAACTTAGTACGGTGCTCAGGGATTCAGTATTCAGTTCCAACGGTCTGGGAGGGATGGTATCTGGTAGACTCGGTACAGTATTTGTTTGTGTTAATAGTACGTTATAGCATGAAAAGCCACTCTAACTGCTTGCCGATTATGTAAAAAAAGCAGGATTTAAAAAAAATATTGCTATTTTCATCACATAATTTTCAGAAGCTTGTACTGCAGCTACAGATGGTGTTGTAATAAAAATATCGAGAAAGCATTTATGTGACAAAAAGTATCGGAAAAGAGTTCCGTAATACAGAGTCTTTATCGTTAACTTTAATGCTGGTAAACCACTAATGGCCAGGTGAGACTAACGATTTCCGATAACAGCTGCTCGGCTCCAGCAGTTAGCGTAGCGATATAAGCTGTACACAAAATTGGTGCAGACCGTTTCGCGGTCATAATGAATTTCCTCCTTTCATTTAGTGATCACTGCGGCTTATACCTGGTGCTCATTTGCTCAAATTTTACGACCGTATTTAGTACGACCTCCATAAAAGCGTGTTCAATATTTTCACACAGGAAATCGTTATAGCAAGAAATTAAGGTGGAGACAAACGCTAAATACTAAAAATATCCATTGTTTAATGAAGATGTTACAAGAAATGGACAACACAATTGATTTAAAAAAAATATTATGCTTAAACATGTGAAGAACCAAATTGTATTAATTAGAATTTTCGTTAAAGTAATAGAAACTCCACAAAAAAAGTTAGAACATAAGAAGAATTAGACTTTTATTGAAAATTCTCTCTTATTGAAATTTTTTGTGCGTATTGTTCTAATGGTAAAAACAAAAAAAAAACACAATTTCTAGGACTGTTGAATTGCCTCCGCCGCAGCGGAGGCTATCTAATGTAAATGTCATTTGCCCAAGTGAAGCCCTTAATGATAAGTATATCAGTCTGTGACATTTTAGTTTTGATGAACAAACAACATGTACAGGCAAATAAATGGTTTGAATTTGAATTATCTGAGCCCGCAACTTCCTGTGATTCGGAACAGCGCGTAACTTTTGTATTTGTAAACCGATTGGAATAAAAGATACACTAAATGTTACGGGAAGCTTGCTATAATACATTGGTGAGAACCGCATTCAAATCGGTTAAGCCGTTTCTGAGATTAGCGTGCACAAATGCATAGACAAACAGATAAACAGACAAAAAATCTAAAAACTATTTTTTTGACCAACATAAGTACAACGTGTACAAATTGTTTTTTGAAAAAACATTTAATGTACAGACACGGCTCGATTACGATTTGATTATATGTTTAGGTGTATAGATATGCATAAATATATAAGATTTGGAATACAATTTACTTTCACATTCATAATCTTCATAGGCTACTCAAAGACTAGTGTGGATTCGTGTTCATGTGTTCATGTGTTTATGGAAGATATTTCGTCACAGATATGAATCAGCCATTGGACTAAACATAAAATAAACAAAACATAACAATAAGTAAACAAAACATAAAATAGTAATCCTTGAACGGTGGCCGTCGGACGGAAGCATCGATGTCACTTTGATTTTCCACAACTCTGACCACGACTATTGATTTCTCGTGATTTCTAAGGAGGGGAAACAATAGAGTTATCGAAAAATCGATAGTCTGTAAAATCGTCTTTTTAATTAGCCAAAGTAATTTACATTTAACTTTATTATAAAAAAATACTTCTGTTAGTTACTTACAAAAAAAATCGGAATAAATTCTTTCTCTAAATGATAAAATCTGTTGCTGAATTTATATAAAAGTTATTAAAGTATTATTAAGAAATATACAATATTAATTTTGTCAGGCGTCTTTCATTTAATTAAGACATTGGGTTAATTGAAAATGCAACTTAAAATTGTGGTCCGAAAACTATAATAATTATGTACAATAATTACTCTATTTCATCGATATTTTCCCAACACTAATTGAGAGGGACGCTGCTCTTTCCAGTTTTAATCACGGAGGGTCGTGTATCTGCGGTTTGATATGAAAAAGGATGTCACAGCTTGTTTGCTAACCTTGTCTTTTGTATTCTGTTAATACAAATATATTTTCAAACGTATTTGTTGATAAAATATTATTTATTTATTTATTATGTAAAGATCGCCAGACAGACTGACGGAACACTTGGTGGCTACCATCGCCTATAACACAGGCAAAGGTGCTTCAAATGCGCTGCCGACTTTAGTAGGAGGATAAGGGAATAGGAATAGATAAGGAAATGAGCCCAAATCTTCGAATGAAATCAATGTGACAATGTTGCCAAAAAATTCAATAAAACATCGTTTTATCAAAAGTGAACGCTTCGAAACATAAAAAGGCATAATAAACGATAGGACTCGATGAGAAAGCGATCTTCTTATATTTTACGCCTCACTCAATATTCATCGCTTACATTTTTTAGAATTAAAGCCTATCAAAAATTTTACGAGATGTTCTCTGAGCGGTCTCTATTTATGACGCCACTTACTTTTTTAATATTATCGAAGTACGTCTTGAAGGCTTCGAATAACATTAAGCCTAACGTATATTTCGGTAGTAAACGTCGACGCCTTGATAACCTTTTTATTTTAATAAAATATACCTACACTATCGTTATTCCATTTATGGCATTCGATTAAATGTGGGATTTGCTATCGTGGATTCTATTATTACCAAAAAAAATATTTTTCATTGTCGCACCAATGAGGTACACATACTTTTATTACTCTCGCCCAAAAGTTCGATGTCGTTTTAAGATCCCGGACTAAAAACAATAGAATGATTTCGAATCGAAAAATATCCGAGTTCTTGCAAGCTGACAGCTAAGCAGTACGGACGTGTGGTTATGCTTAGAATATATCAGTTATATCTCTGTGTTATAATCCTGTTATAATCCTCCAGTTAGAGATGTAGTGCACTATCCCATGTGAATCTAGGCGTCACAATAAGAAAACAATAGAAAAGCACGAGCCCGTTGGATGAGTAGTTAGGGTGTTTATTACCTTAACGCTCTGTTCTAGGGTTCCCGGGTTCGATTCCCGGCAGGGTCAACTTTGAAAAAAATTAACATTTCAAATTTGGCTCTGGTCTGGAGCTGGAAAGTAGTGGCAGGGCACACTGCGTCTCGCAGTCATTTGGGCAGCCCGTCTGGCGGCAGTAACCACCCCCTTACAGAAAACCAGCGTGAAATAACAGCACGTGTGCTGTTGTGTTTCGGTGAGTGAGTAAGCGATGCCAGAGTCCATTTCCCTATCCCCCCTCCTAATCCCCTTATCCTTAATCCTACTGTACTAGGCAGCGCACTTGCAGCAGCTTTGGCGTTCCTTGTGTTATAGACGACGGTAGCCACCTAACATCAAGTGGACCGTCAGCCTGTCTGCCGATCTTAACATAAAAAAAATATATATATATACACAATTTCTAGATAGAAAGAAATATTAATTATACCTTGATTCTATATCCCCATCCCCTGCAGATGAAATGTATTATCTGCATCCCCCAAACAATATTGTATACAGTCTAAGAGAGTCCTCATTTGTTATTGAAGACTTAGAAAACTCAGCGAACGACAACTTATTGTTTTTGATAAATTTCGATCGGCTGGTTGACTACCCGAAAGATGGTAGATGGTTACCATTATGACTAGCAATTTAAAATCTAGAACAATATGAAAACAAAGAGTAAGTAGCAATGCACTGCTGATCATGATAGGTAGTAAAAAGTGACACGCTGAGGATAAGGGAATTGACTCTGGAGCGCACAGAAACAAAATAGGAAATGCTTCACATTACAGTAGTTTACTGTAAAGGCGTGTTTGTCACTGCCAGATTGTATTTAGTTTATGATTACCTAACATAGTAAATACACTGCGTTACTGGGTTAACTAACCCAACCTTTACAAAGATTGTAAAAAAAATTGGTGACTATCTAAGAATGAAGGTGGATCGCTCACTTTTTGCTATGCAAGAAGGATTTTAGAGCAGAAATTACATCTACAATGTTTTTAGAACAAACTCTTTAGGCACATATAGGCTACAAAATGAATTTTCCTCATGAAAATGAAATTAAATCCAAGCTTTTCGTTAAAAACGAAAACGGCCGCGCTGAGAATATTCCAACCTCCCCAAATTGAAATTCTTAATTGCACCAATATTAAAGTTTCATCAATTCATGTGATATTTAAACAGGCTTTTATTTAAATATATGGTTGTCTATCTAATATTAACGTCTCGATGGTCGAGTGTCCTCTGTTACGATGTCTGGCCAGGGGCCTAGACAAAGTAACATTTTAAAAACGATAACGAAGTTCGAAAACGATAAAATGTATGGGATTGACATATGCCGTCGCTAAATCACGTGATACATCTCATACATTTTATCCTTGCGATAAAAGAGAGTTATTACTATTGATATGAGTATTTGGTCATTATCTATCTGACATATCGTTGTTGTCAAATTAAAATCTGCTATTTCAATTTTTTGAGATTTCAACATTTTGACCTTAGTGAATAGTTCAATGCCTTAACCATCGTATAAAACAACTGCTAAGTGCTTATGAGCACTATTTGTTGAATTACGACATCTTAATAAAATACGCTATGTGAAACAGCTGATATTTTTAAAATATACTCTATTATCAAAATAATAAATAAAGTAATGTCTTTTAAACTTTCATGTTTAAAAGACCAATAAGTTTACGTATAACAACCCTAAGTTTCTAACAAAATGCTATTTTTTAAAATAAACCTTAATGTAATTTTTTTCAGAAAAACTTCTTTTGTCAATATCTCAAAAGTATACTTTTAGCAAATAGCAGATTTTGGTTTGACAACGGCGATATTACAAATAAGTCGCTGTTCATTTCAATCCGTTTCTCCGCTAAATTCTTCTAAACCACCCAAAGGATTTTTATATGGTGTTCATAAATGGAAACATCAACAAGAAAGGTTTGTGTATATAAATGGCAGAAAAAAATTTCATCCTTGTGAAGTCGGGACATTTCGGTAGTTTAGTATTATTTAGTTACTCTGTGATATCTGCATTGCGTATATTTTTTCTCAGAAAAGGGTTTTTGTAAGTAGTAAAAACAAGTGGAAAGAAATATATGATGGCACTTTTGCCTGTGTACAGGCAATTCTATTTAAAAAGTTTGGCTACTGCGTGTTCGCACGCATCGAATTGGGCCTGTGTAGTTTTTCATCTAAATATTTTTTTGTGATAAACTCGATATTCTTTATATCTTCAGCGGTCTTTAGTAAATCAATAAATCAATAAATAGAAGAATTTAGCGGAGAAATCATTTGTATCTTAGTTTCTGAAACAGAAAGAAAAACAAAGTACTTAATGGATTTAGAAAGAAAAAACAACTGAATTTAAAAAAAAATTCTTCCCTTTCAAATTATGCAAAATCGCCGATTATAAATTTTCTTTTTTAGTTAGAAATATTTTCTCCCATAGAAATATGAATATGTTAGAAAATGACTGTGTCCTGATGGACTTACGTCGGATATATATACATATATACAAATATTTCATTATACAATGCAACTACAACCAAACGAAATGTTTAATATAAGGGTTAATATAACTATTGTTAATTAATTATTTAAAATGGAAAAAAATGAAACCAATAAATGTTTATTGTAAACCAATGAACATTTATTGGTTTAGGAAGTTTTACAAAGATTCCTAAGATTCTTAATTTTATATGTCATTGTTCTGTAATCATAAAAAGACACTACAATATTGTCGTGGCGGTCGTTGATGCTAGACCATATTCCACTATCTTTACAGGTCAGCAGTTCATTTACATGTATCATTATAATGTAAAATCATTTACAGAAGAATGGTTAGCAGTAAGTTCATACTAAAAATTACTTCATGAAGCTATAAAAATATTAATAATATAATAACAGAGAAAGAAAAATATAAAGCAAAACTCTTCAAGTTTTTTGAATTGTAGTGAAGCTTCTATAAGTAAATTAACTTTAACATCCACATATACATATTCGGCTTATGTAAAGTTAATCCATGTTTTCGTCTGTTTGTCCCAAATTGGGAACTGAAGTGGGCAAGTTAGGGATATCGGAAACTAAGGGCGTCCCCATCATATTGTCCAAACCGTAAACTTTGTCGATTGATCTAAGTAAATTACTATTGTTATCGTCATCTTGACATACATTTATCGGTTCAAGTTTATAATGATGGAAGGAGCAGCTAAATATTAAAAAGGTATATTGTGAAAAATATATAACTATATATAAAATATTCTTCGTCGGCAGGAAGGTTGACAGTTCACTTTTTAGTATGTGGCTACAAAAAGTACTAAATAAAGTAAGTTTGTCAAAATTATAATCCTTATCCGCTGCTTTGTCCCTTTAAACTAAACGTATAAGTCCAAACTGGTATTTTTATTACTATAACAATATTATCACTGGTTCACTGAATAAGCCTATATTTTAAATTTTTTCATCCTCGCCAATCTAAGGAGTTATCGAGCCAACATGGATGCTTTTAAACCTAAAACATCACAATACAAATAACATCGGGAGGCATAGAAATAAGATCATACTCATCAATCATAACCCGTTTTCGACTGAATAACATAATAAATATGAAAAGGAAGATGTTTTCTTCCAAAATTCCGAGAAATAAAATTGAGGTTGATAATTTGGAAAGTAGTTTTATAAATTAAAATTAGAACACTATTAAGAACAAACAACTACACGATTAAAAAATGAATAATTACAAAACACGTTGTGATAATGGATAAAAAAAATCATTATATTCATTCTTCATTCTCATATTAAATATAAAAAAACGAAGATGTTACAAGAACTTCTAACAAATTTCAGCAAGTCAATAATTCTCGCCAAAATAAATAATTTTATGTATTGGTATTCAAAACCAGGTCAACGTAGTGAGATG
This sequence comes from Bembecia ichneumoniformis, assembly GCA_910589475.2. NCBI lineage: Eukaryota > Metazoa > Arthropoda > Insecta > Lepidoptera > Sesiidae > Bembecia > Bembecia ichneumoniformis. The sequence continues at coordinate 6,041,486 of OU342538.1, read as the reverse complement.
CTCTGGGACATTTTCGGAGCCTTATGCGTGGGAATGCGGGGTGAGGCAGGGTGAGTTGACCTCATCTAAGCTCTTCAACCTATATGTTAACGCATTGATAGAGGATCTCAGTAGCAAACGTGTCGGCTGCTATATTGACGGAATCTCATTGAATAATATCAGCTATGTGGACGACATGGTGCTGCTGAGCGCGTCTGTCTGTGTTCTAGGGAGACTAACAAGTATCTGTGAAAATATGCCCTCACACACGGATTAGTTTACAATACGAAGAAAAGTACCGAAACACCATACATTCATGTATGGTTTTTCGGGTTAGAGGTAAGCCTCCGGACACTGTTCCGTCCATCAAACTAAACGGTACGGCTCTAAGTTAAGTTAATATTTTTATAAAAATATTAAGATAGAGAAAGAGAGCGCAGGGCGCTGTTTGTTAGGGCTAATGTTAAACTGCGAGCTGTTAGGCTCGCAGATTCGCTAGATGTTCGAGGGACGTCAAAGTGGCTCTTTTTAGAGCATTTTGTACGTCTTTCTATGCACGAGCAGCCCGTAGACGGAGTCGCGGGTCGACCGTTTCTATACGACAATCCGGAAACGGTATGCATCCCTAATGCGTAGGGTTCGGGCCAGCTCCATCTGCATCCTAAGCGCATTTGCTTCTAGGCTTGACTATCAGTACCTGAACTTGTGCCTGAATCAGTAACAAGAAAATTTGTTATAGAACTTAATGATACATATATACATAGCTGTTATATAGTACATAGCTTTTATAAATAGTATTGCTAATTGCAAGGCGAAGCAGGCAATGTAGCTCAAAAAATTGACATCGTTGGTTCGTAGACTGTTAGGAAAGAATGTTTCTATGGTAGCGACAATGTATCCGTGCACTCAACTCTATAATCTGATCAACCATATCTGTGCATGAGTGGCTTTTAATGATGATTTTCACTTTTATGATACTCATGTTCCCTAATTCTATTCTCTGTGTTTATAAAAGCAAACGTCGAAATATTGCATGAAAAGTGTAGTCCGCGTTGAGAAACGAAACGATAGCGCGTTATAACCTGCCGGCCCAGCGACATCTGTCGTCGAAAAAATGAACTATTTGAACTTATAAAACGTAGAGGCATCTGTGTATACCGAACGTAACTAGCAAAACTTTTGTTGGAACACGTGACATCTGAGTATATAGAATGTAACTAAATATAATAAAGTGATTAGGTATCGAGTTATCTATTGACACGAGGAGTTATCTATTGATACGTTTAAAGGAGTAAACTCATGGGTAGAAGCTGACACACACCTTTTTATTATTGTTTTATTATTTATTAATATGAATTTTGTATAAATTTATTGAATTTGATATTTGGAGTATTCAAAGTTTTTTTCCAGATTGGGGGTTCGTTTTATTTTGCGATTATTTAAATTTAATTTTTATGATTAATTTAAATTTAATTTTTTTCAATCTATCCATCTTGGCTACTGTAGCCCTTCTGGCTTGTCGTTTACACCTATAATTGAATTGGCAGTAATGTCGGTCTAACTTGTTATCTTATAGTAATGACACTTACATCATATATCGCGCTTATCTTTGATCGCCGAGTGTCACTACTGTTTACATTGATTTATTCTGATGCTATGGAATGGTTTGCGTTTTTCACGGCCCAGTGGTATGCAGTTTTGAAACCTGTTTGAAACCGGCATTCGAATTGAAGCAATTGAATAAACAAGCAGTTTGTTGCACTAACTCGGTGCACTCAAAACAGAGTAGCTGTGTAACAAAATCTACAAGTTTGGTCGGTGTACAACGATACCTGCGACTGTCACCAAAACCAAAACCAAGACAAATTAACCAATGTTAGTTTTGCGAGATTGTATAACAATACGTTATGTAATATGGCGAAAAAATGTTAGTACTTTCTAAACAGTCACCAGAGCGATAAGATTACAGAGACAAACTGTGAAAAACGGTGAGTGCTAGTCCTTTAAAAACCAAATTAACTTGAAGTTATTTCAAATAATATTCTTCAGACCTTAAGTTGAAATTTTCAAAAAACCTTTCTATGCGAATGATTACATTTTAAAATAAAGCTATTATTTATTTATTATTTTAGCTTTCTAAACTTAGTAGTTTTGGCTGTGCGTTAAAAGTCAGGACAAACTATTTGTAGAAAAATTCCACTGACAGCAATGAGTGGTAACCAGAAATTGCGTTAACTTACGAGAGATTTTACACGAACAAATGTAGTGGCAGCGCGCACTGTGGCGTATAGAGATTAAATATGACCACGAATAACAGTTATTTGTATTTTGGTGCGTAATAAAAGGATATATTGCAAATTACCTTGTGCTACAACATTTATCCAAACAGCGTAGAAAATACAATTGCATCTATTACTTGTGATATCTATCCAGTAAATTGGAATGATACCAATGATATCTTCATTGGTCGAGTGATGGCCAAGGTGCTTAGTCAACTCTCTGACTCGGGGTCACGGGTTCGATTCAACGTTACAAGTGATCCGTTACAAATGAACTTTTCGAAGTTGGCTTCGGTTTGAGTGTGCAAGGTTTCGCCTCCTGTCCATTGTAAGATTCTCCCATGACACAAGGTTATCCGTGCTTGGCCTATAATCTAGTGCTTAGTGTTTAGTGCTTACTTTGGGGGCTATACAATTGGTGTGTTTAGTCACGTATTAAAAAAAAGTAGGACACTCTGCGGCCCCTTATAAAAAAAAAACAAGAACGAATTCAAACAGGTTTAAAAGAGTATTAATCAAACAATATCAATATGTTTTGCGGTACAGCAATTTTGAATTTTGCAACATACGGAATTAATCACCGATCCATTAATATTCAAAGACTTCAAATAGCATAATAAAATCCTGTTTGCTCACATTAATTGATATGACATGAGTAACTTGTAAGGGTAAGTTGTAGCAACAAAAACACATCGAGCGAACTTTGCTTACCCTATCTATAATAAACTGGCCGAACGAACGATTCAATTAGAAAATGTCTCAAAATAAACCGCCTACCGTGCTTTTCGAACGAGGCCGGTCCGAAGGGGAACCCCCCCTAAAGAAAAGGTCGACGACCCTCACCCGGCTCACGCTCATGTTACGTTCATTAGAAATTCTCGTACACTATCTCTTTCTTACTCACCAAGACACCCTACACTTCTCTCTTTCACGCATTAAATAAATAATGCCCAAAATTCGTGTGTGTTTTCTCGCATAAGTGCAATGCGATATGCGTATCTTATTTGTTAAATAAATTGAATGTTAGAGAAAGCAACACAATGGAAATATGATATATAATATTTGAACTAAAAAGGCGGTTGTTTAATTTGACCTTTTACGGTCACAAAGTACGTTAAAGATAACATAATAACAATTATTATTAACTATAGGTCTCATAGCGATATTCATAGCCGGATAAAAGTACAGATACAGAAGACGATACTTCTTGACATGGCACATATTGTCAGAACGTTACTCACTCTGCACCCTCAGCTATTGTTTTAATGGTAATTATTGTTTTTTTTTATATTAATATTGCTAAAAAAATTAAAATTAAGATATTTTTTAAATGTTAAGGTCGGCAGACAGGCTGACGGTCCACTTGATGGTAGGTGGCTATCGTCGCTTATAACACAAGCAACGCTACAGGTGCTGCAAGTGCTCTGCTGATTGATGAAGGATTGGGAATCTCTCACCGAAACACAACAGCACACGTGCGTTATGCCGCCAGACGGGCTGCCAAAATGACTACGAAACGCAGTGTGCCCTGCCACTTTATAGAACTTTGAAATTAAAATATGTAAATAAAATTATAATAACATTTATTTTTATATAACTATTTTTTATTTGAATTTTATTGCCTTGACCGGTTCATTAATATAATATTTACGTCCACATATAATTTACCTATGATATATTAACCCGTCAATTACCTACGCGTCGTAGATATTTCAATATGAAGTGAGTTGTAAGCGAGTGTAAATAACAAATAATGTGAAGTAAAGCATACATCTCAATATTAAGTCCAACGAAATCGCAGGCAAAAGGCAGTTTAAAATATTTGCGAGTAAAATAAAAGCATATATAATCTTTCTCACTGGCCAGTCTGTTATTAATAAGGAATATTATTTTAGTCACATTTTAGTGTTATGATTCGAATGGGTGATGAGGTCCGCTGCAAAAGGTAAGAATCACAAGGACAGACACCCTTGGACAGACAGACCACAGACACATCATGATAATGCACCGGTTCACAAAGCATTGATAATTCGAGACAATTTAGCCAAAATATTTTCCTCTGATTTAGCACCCAACTTAAAATTCTGATTTAGAAACTTATTTATTTTATGCAAGTTACATATGTTACCATTTGAATAACAAGATTTTGCAGAGACCAAGATACACGCGTTACACATAAACTGGGCAACCCCTCTGTCGGAAGTAATCGTCCCCTTAAAAAAAAACGGGACAAGTACGAGTTGAACTCGCGTGAAGAGGGTTCCGTACGATGTTACCTATCCGCACAATATTGAGTGATTTACCATGTTATTTTAATATCATGGACTTCTTATAGTTTTTCCTAAAATCTATAAGTAGTTTCGGAGACAAGGGGGGGGGGGGGGGTAGAATGGTCGGACAGACGGACACACGAGTGATCCTATAAGGGTTCCGTTTTTTATTTGGACGGGAACCCTAAAAAGACCACAGTGATATAATACATGCGCTGTTGTATTTCGGTGTGAGATAGGGATCCAAGACACTATTCTTTATTTACTACCACCTTTCACTTTCATTCATCCTTCTTGGTATTACCATCAAGTGGATCGTCAGTCCACCTGCCGTTTTCGCTATGAAATAATGTTGCGATATTCTCTACTATTCATTTTATATAAAAACACATTTTATAAAACTTTGAAATTACAATAACTCAAAAAGGGTCGTAAAACTGTAACGATAGCGAAGATCATTAATAACGGCATCGGCTATAAATTACGGCCAATGTCCATAATCGTAAACAAAGGCGTAAAATCGCCATATAAGAGTGCCGTACAGGAAATGCACGGAAGAGAAATGGCCTCATACTTAGATAGTTTCAACTAACACTTATGGTATAAAATATTAATGTCAATTCACAATGAAACATCTAAAAGTTTTGTCTAAATTTAAAGCAACTAGCGACCCGCCTATGGCTTTGCACGGATACTATTTTTTCAGCAAATTATAAACACTTCTTCGTGTACAGCGTTTTCTATTAGTGAAAACTCTACTAATGGAAAATCGCTACTGAGGGTTGTAATAGTAATTTTCTATTTGACCAAATAGTATTTAAACTAAGGTAAAGGTTTAAAGTATTTAAATACAATTTCTTTAAAAAAGCTTTCTTAAAACTTTTTTAAAGAAAGCTCTTTCTTAGCATGTAAAGAGCTAGGAAATCGATATTTATTTATTGTTAAATAATTAGGTAGATGGTGATGAACAATGGCAGAAACATAAATAAAATTTCATAAAAAAACGTTCTACAGTTTTATTCCACGAAAAAATTTTGGAATTTAAATAAACAATAAAATTATAATTTAAGAGCCAACGTACACGTCCATAAGATGGTGGTTATTTACACACCGCCATACCAAGGTTTATGTAAGGTTTGTAACCCTTACTATTTTTAGAGTAGTGTTACACAATACGACCCGCCCCGGCTTCGCATGGACTTGAAATTTTCCAAAATCCTATCTTAGCGGATGCTAGAATAAAATAAACCTATATTACAAATTTCAGCTTTCTAGTCTAAGTAGTTTTGGCTGTGCGTTGATAGTCAGTCAGGAGAAACGATTTTATAAGTATAGATTTAGTATAAGCACAGTCTAACCATACTTACGTCATACAGTCGGGCAACGCTCAATGTTCGAGCATGCAAACTGAAGCGAGTTCTCCGAATGTCTCTACGCGAGTACATTCGTTTCCTGACTGTATGACGTAAGTATGGTTAGACAGTGGCATGCGATTTAAAATACATACCACACTGAAACAAAATTTATATTAAAATATTTCAACAACAGAATCGTGATACAGATAAATACAAGAAAAGTGTTAAGAGGGAATAATAAGAAATAACATTGTTACAAAATTTGGCGGAGGCAACCCTGAACATACAGTGCGACTTGTAGTCGACGAGGGATTCATAGAGGCGTAAAATTAAAGCCACATGCAGTGGGAGTGGAATTTTTTCTTGCATTGTAATGGATGTAGTACATTTTTATTCACTTTGCTAGCTGTCTTCGGTGTCAAAAGACGATAATAACATTTGTCTTTTTCACTAGAACTATATCTTAAAAAACATGCAAAGCTCGCTCTCCATGTACATATATGCAGAGCGCAGTCTGTTTAACCAGCGCTCGATAGTAGATTAATTTAAAAGGAGTACTATTTGTTTTATATTCTTCTTATTTTGAATATTAAATAATATTTTTAATTTTAAATAATAGTAATCAACTATACACATTCCTCTAAAGGTCCAATATAAATAGTAAGCAACGTTACTTATATTTTTGGATGTATTAGTTACAGCTAATTATGATGTAAAAATATTTAGTACTAGCTGAGTCCGCAACTTCGTACGTGTGGTGTTCGGTGTAGCGCATAACTTTTTGTTTGTAAACCGATTGGAATGAAACAAATACTAAATGTTACGGGAAGCTTGCTACAATAAATACATACGTGAAAACCGTATTGAAATCGGTTAAGCTGTTTCTGTGATTAGCGTGCACAAACGCGCAGACAAACGACAAAAATTCTAAAAATTACTTTTATGAAAAAATATTATAGAAGGAAGGCTTGTCTTAAATTATGTTAGTATTAAACATTAAAAATGGAATATATTTTCCTTATTATTTTTTTATGTGCTAAAATGTTACTGGTAGGTTCAAGTCAAGTAAACCTATTATTTTTATATCTATTATTTATCTACAGCGATACAGCCCATGCAAACTTACAGTAAAATTAATCTTTTCTTTAAATTAATAAGCCTCATATCGTCTTCGTGACAGCCAGTTTAACATACTTGTGTATAATTTTATTATGCAAATCTGTTCTTAGATTCTTAGAAATAAGGTGACTAAGTACTTACATACGACAGTGAAGTGTTGTTTGATCCTACGTAAAGAGAGGTCAATGTTGCTTACCTGTAACAATAACAATTAAATATTTGAATAATTTGATAATTTAATTATACTGATTACTTGTTGAATTTAGTCGTTTAAGATTTACAGTTATTTTAGAATACACTTTTCTTACACATATGGTTGCGACGCTCTAATAAAAACTTTATATGTATATATGTCTATACATATTATAAAATATGGACTTAAGTCGCTGTCCGCCTGTCTTTGTTTCTCAGCAAACTTCTAAACCCATCTAACGGTTTTCCATTAGAGAAAACCGTATCAAAATTTGTTGAGTGCTTTAGATGAAGTCAGCGGAGAAACAGACAGAGCCGTGCATCGACTTTATAGCATCTACAGATATACACTTCGTCTAACTCTACAATAAGTGTTGGGATAATGAAGGACAGTTATTAGTGACAATGGGACATGAATTATAGGTAATAAATAAAAACGGGACAAGTACGAGTTGAACTCGCGTGAAATTTTCAAAATTTTAGGTTCAATAATTTCGGAGATAAGGGAGGGGGGGATGGTCGGACAGATGGACACAGGAGTGATCCTATAAGGGTTCCGTTTTTTTATTCGGACGTACGGAACCCTAAAAACGAAGTAGATGAAAAAAAAATCTAATTTTGCACATACATTGAATGTTTTGTTATTTTATTCGGAAGCTAAAGATATAAACACTTTAAACATATTGAACATCAACTTTTTTTACGTCATCGGTGAGGTCACAAATATCTGTGCAAACAGCAGAATCTGAAAATTGAAAGTTAAGAAGCTGTAAACATCCCTCCACATATTTCAACTCTATACAACATGTGATGTAGACAGGGCCGGATTATCCATTAAGCAATGTAGGCAACAGCCTAGGGGCCTCGCATCGGCAAGGGGTCTCGTGCTTAGAGAAAAGTATCTAAAACTTTGGAGTAAAATTAAATTTGTACGTAACAAACCCTTAATGACAATATGATTGAGCTATTTTTCTACTTCGTATAAAGCAAAATGGTGCGGGGTGTATTTCGAATTTACCAGAAAATGTAAACAAGATTGTAAACAAATCATTGAAAGTTCGGGAATGCCATTTCTGTTGAAATGTAAACTCTGTGTTGTAAACATAAGGATCCATTTCCTTTGTCATTAGTCGGGAAGGAGCGTGGCTGCCATCGATAGGGTGGAACGTTCGAGACTTTCGGGCGGCGCGAACGCTTTTTTCAGAACGTCCCATAGTTAGTCGTAACAATAACTTTGTAGTGCAGTAAGCGTTATTGCAAGTAGGATTGCGTTGTGGTGGTAAAAATGTATTTGAGGAAGTTAGAAAACGGTTACTTTAAGGGGCCCCGACATGGTTAATCCGGCCCTGGGATGTGGAGTTGAAATAGCTTGAACTTTTTAAATATTTAAAAAATATATGCCCACTGAAAGTGGAAGGCATTGTAAGATTTAAATATGATGAAAATATTTTTACTCTTTCTTCACTAAAAATGCGAGTGAAATGGTGAAACATCCGAAAAAGTATGACTGGCTGTAACTCCCGTATGAATCCGTAGGAATGAATAAAAAATAGCTTTCACAAAGGGCGTGCGGGTCAAAAGAGAAATCCCTCTGAGTGTAATAAAGTCTCTCTTCGTTGCGAGACCCGGCAACGTTTCAAATTAAAAAGTAATGTGGCTTTCGTCAATTGCAAAGGAGGCCCGATCTCGCGAACCCACCAGTAGCTTGTCGATGCATACGAACGCTAAGAATGAACAACTAAGAAACGTTTATCATCACTTGGTGAATGTCTTCAATTTTTTTTTTATTTTATTAAGATGGGTTTGCTCTTGCCCAGCATCTATCCATGTAGGAAGGATGAGGCCGACGATGGAGCGAGCTCACCCAGAAGATGCCTATTCACTCGAACCTTGAAAAGATTTGGGTTATATGAGCTCGGAAATACAGACGCCGGCAGGGAATTCCAACCCTTAGCAGTGCGCATCACAAAAGATGTTTTAAATCGCTTGGTTCTAACTAAAGGAATGTGGTGAGGATGGCAACCAGCCGTACGTCTGCATGTCCGATAGAAGAAAGGGGAAGGCGGTATGATCTCATGCAGCTCTCGAGCACATTCTCCAAGTACATCTTATAGAATACACACAGACAGGCAACTTTGCGTCTATGTGCCAGGCTCTGCAGCTTAGTTCTTATGAGTGTATGAGTTCTTATGAGCCTCCTAGCTCTGCGATCCACCGAGTCGAGTGCAGCAAGTTGGTATTTTGCTGAGCCATCCCAAAGGTGACAGCAACACTCCATGCAAGATCGGACTTGTGCCTTGTATAAAGAGAGGAGCTGACCAGGTGTGAAGCATCGCTTCACTCTATTTAGGATGCCCAACTTTTTGGCCGCTGTTTGGGCTTCGGACTCGATAGAAGTACCGAAGTTGAGATTTGAGCACAACCTCATGCCAAGAAGGTCAAGATCATTGGCCACAGGTACGGATGCACCTCGGAAAGTTGGAGCCAAGTCGAAAAGGCTCCTTTTTGCAGAGAACAAACATAATAAATAATAATAAACATAATAATAAACATAACAAACATACTAATAATATCAGAGGGATTATCTCGATACTCCTAATATATTGGATAAGATTACGAGATTTTGCATCCACCAAACTACTGAACTACGAGCCCATTGAGTGAGTGGTTAAGGTGCTTGCCTTAATGCTCTGTCTCAGGGGTCCCAGGTTCGATTCCCGTCTGGGTCAACTTTGTAAATGAACTTTTCAAAGTTGGTTCTGGTTTAAAAGTCGTTTGCGCATTCCATCTGGCGTCAGTAGGCATAGAAGACCACCGTGAAATAACAGCATCTGTGCTATTATATTTCGGTGAGTGAATAAGGGATGCCAGAGCACATTTCCCTATCCCCTCCTAATCCCTTATCCTTAATCCATTTGACAATTAGTGTGTCTGTCGACCTTAACAAAAAAAAAAGTTTAGTCAATAAATTCTTTATAGCGTAAGACCAAATTTAAGACGCTACAATATTCCGGTAGATAAAATACAACATGTGATTGTGATTCTCAATATAAACGCAATCGCAAAAATATTTTTTCATAAAATTTCCTCTAACCCTTACTAATTTGTAAAATAAAAATTTTAATGATGCGAATTGGTACAAGTTTCACCAATATGCTTTGACTCAGTCATCCATACTTAAGGACCGTAAATCACAAAAGTACTTCACCTTTAGGACTCTTGCTTTGGGTTTTTCTTAATTCATTGAGTCGAGAATTATTAAGGAAAACTTTAATTAAATTTGAATAAAAACGTAGGTAAGTAATTATATTGTTGGAAAAGGTGCAATGTAGGTCAAGGGCGTACGTTCCAGAATTAGGAACGTTCATTATAATAACAGAAAGTTTTATGAAAAAAAATAATAATTTAACACTTTTTTTCAACAGTACGTACACAGGATTTGGTGGGCACAAATTACATTTTAAAAGCGTAAAGGCGTTCTCTATTCTCTATTGAGGAGATGTGCCCTATTAGTGCAATTAGTGCATTTTTAGAAATTGAAGCCCTAATTCATTTGTTCCAAAATCGCAAGTCTAGTTTTCTCACTTATTTTCTATCTATACTAACAATATTAAGAGGAAAAGTTTGTACGTTTGTTTGTCTGTATGTAAAAGGTAATCTTAGAAACTACTCATCCGATTTAAAAAATCTTTCATCAATTACAAAAGAATTTCAGCCGCGGAAGCGGAAGCAGAAGCCAAAAAGTAACGATTCAACGCCTGGCAAATGTATAAGCTAGCAACATATAAAGTCGAAAAGACTCAGCGTCCGCCCCATCACAATACAGCTCTAATCATTGATTATTAGATATTTTTATTAAATCGAGGAAGTGCTTGACCACTATCTCATCAGGTGTGAGGTGTAGATGCGGCCGAAGGTGGACCACGCTTACCTAGTAAATATCCATTCATCCTGGATTTGAAGACCCCGAGGTTGTAGTCTTGTAGGAACACAGACGCAGGCAATGAGTTCCATTCCTTATCAGTCCGAACAAGGAAGGTGGAACTAAAACGCTTCGTACGCGATCGAGGAACATCGACGACAAAGGGATGAAACCCCCGTCCACGCTTCGTGGTCCGCAAGTGGAACGGTTCCGGTTGGATTAGTTCGTACAAAATAGATGCACACTCTCCATAGTGTAGACGATAGAAAATCGATAGGCATGCTATTATGTGACTATGTTTACATCGTCACATAATATAAATTAAAATGATACATTGGATCTGCAAATTAGGGACGTTATAATACTTTGTATTCCAACTTTGGAAATTCAAGTAGGTCTGTGTTTGGCAGTCACTTGGGCAGCCCATCTGGCGGCAGTCACTACCTCCTTACATAACCATACCACCAGTCAGCATGCCTGCTGTTGTGTTTTGTTGAATGTGTAAGGGATGCCAGAGCCCATTTCCTTGATCCTACTAAAGTCGGCAGCGTACTAGCAGCATCTATGGTGTTGCGTTTGTGTTAATAGGAATCAGCCTCTCACTTTCTGATGGTCCACTTCATAAAAAAAAAACACAATAAAAATAAATAACAGAAGCTGATAGCAAATATATTAAATAGTGTAAAAGCCTAATAAGTAATTATTATTTTAAGGAATTTCACAACTATGTACCGTAGAGATCTTGTAAGAGTTAAACTTAACTTGCCGAGCTGTAAAAGATTGTAACTTTAGTAATGTATCATATTTTCTTGAAGCCGAGAAGCTGCACTTTACAGGCTTAATAACTGAGTGAATTATGGGTAAGTGCATCAGGAAAACAAATAAGAACAAAGTTAGAAACAGCGCTTTACGACACAAGCGTCGCCATCTTAAAAATACGCGAGTCTTTTTACAAACTTTCTGTTATATTTTAAGCAGTTTTTAAGTGTTATCGGAGAAAGTAATAAAGTTTTGTATTTATGTGTACCTCGTTTGTTTTACATAGTCTTTATTTAGTAGTCTGTTACAAATAATATTTAATAGCGCAGTTAATAAAGCGAATAAGAAGAAGATAAAAGAGGAGTGTTATATTCTTTTGTAGTGTAATCTTTTTAACTTGGCTCCAACCTTCCGAGGTGCATCTGTACCGATACTCGAACTTCTTGGCATGAGATTGTGCTTAAATCTCACTTTGGCACTACTATCGAGTCCAAACCCTAAACAGAGGTCAAAAAGCAGGGCATCCTAAATAGGTTGAAGATATGCTTCACATCTGGATAGCTCCTCTCTTTGTACAAGACGCAAGTCCGATCTTGAATGGACTGAATGTATTGCTGTCACCTTTGGGATGGCTCAACAAAATACTAACTTGCCGCACTCGCGGTACGCTAATAAGGACTAAGCTGTAGAGCTTAGCATATAGACTCAAAATAGCCTGTCTGTGTGTATTCTAGAAGATGTATTTAGGAGAGTATTCTCGGGGGCTGCATGAAATCATACCGCCTTCCCCTTTCTTCTATGTACGGCTGGTTACCATCCTCACCTTGTCGAAATCCCTCTAATTCGGGCCAAGTGATTTAAAACATCTTTTGTAATGCGCACTGCTAAGGATTGCAACTCCCTGCTTCCGAGATATCTGTATTTCCGAGCTCATACAACGCAAATATTTTCAAAGTTCGAGTGAATAGGCGCTTTCTGGGTGAGCTCGCTCCATCGTCGGCCTCATCTTTCCTATATAGGGCTAGATGGTGGCCAAAGGCTAACCAATCTTTATCATGATAACAGTTTATTCCTACAATCTAACAACAATTCTTGCGACCACTAGGTACTGTTCTAACTTCCTGATTCAGAGAGTCTGAAGAATTTTAATGTTTATTAGAGCATAGTTAAGTTACAAGTCAAGTCTTAGAATATTCAGAATAGCTAGTATCATAGAAAAATATTTACAAATCTCGAGCAGAGTACTTATATTGAAAGTCAACCATCAAAGCGTTACATCAACGCGAATCGAAAATTTTATTAAATTAACTGAGACGTATAAATAAAACTTTAGTATTTAGACGCTATTGTATAATTTGAAGACCTTTTACAGATAAAAAGACAGCCTCGGCAACAAACGTAGGTAATATGAGATATTTTCCTAACGATCCGTATTCAGTGCGTACTCTTTGACGCATATAAAATGTAAGAACACATTCGCTTCCTTTGTACGTCTATAAATAAAATAAAGAGAGAAAATATACGTTTGTAAAACTAGATTTAAATCACATATTTTTACATATTAGAAAATAGTCTCGCGAAAACAACATTGAAGCCAAGATGAACATAAAATTGAGAAAATTAAATGACTTGACGATGGAGCATAATAATACAATTTAACGAATAGTTATCATCACCGTTTCATTATTACTAGCGACCTGCACTCGGCTTAGCAAGGTTATTTTCTGCCAATTATAGGTATACACAAACTTTCATCGTTTATCGCTGGCTGATGACACGGTGGAAAATAGTGGAAAATTAGGAAAATCCGTGGGATAATTTAGAAGAAGTTAGCGGAGAAACAGTGAGAGGCGGGCTGCCACTTTATTTTACATTATGTACAAAATATACATAGTTATATGTATATTTGTATATAACATATAATATAGCATAGCATACTAACGATGTTTCCTCGACTTGATATATATGTGATATTGATGGAAATCTCAAAGTGAAGACGTACTTTGTAATATACTTATATATAAAATATGAAAAGAAGTGCTCGAGGCATACGGTTCAGCATCGAACATATGTAACCATGATATCCTTTATTTAATGAAGGCCGGGAGAGTTTTTCCCGAAATTGAATAGGGCCGCGACAATCACGACCTCAGTCCGCAGATCATATTTCAAGCAACGAGATAAACTCGGACAAAAGAAAGGAATCACCGCTTACCCAATTGGGTAATGGGCCAGCTCTGTCGTTATCTCTTCCCATTATTTCTGTTTGAGAAAGGCTGTGGTGTTCTACTTAATACTAAGGGCGAAATCTTTAGAAAGATCTTTGATAAAGTTCCCCGCTACTTGATCTCGTTGTGAGGAGTAATGCCAAGATAAATTGCTTTTGCGGTCGCTCAATGGGCTTACGTTACGTGCAGTGACCAGCTTGTTATAAAAAAAAAATATTATAATAGTCGAATCACATGTAACAATCAAATACTTATAGAAACAAAATTTGAACTTTAAAAGCGAGCAAATATACATAAATATTGTTTGCATATAGTTCATATAGTTTCCAAACAAATGAGCGCAATTTTTTAAAAGAAGTTATCAAAAGTAATTATGGCAAAGATTTTGCTAGGCAACCCTGAAATCACATTTCGATCAAATAACAGATTGGTGCAGAATTTTACAATATATTTACAAATGAATGTTTCGGAACACTAGTTATTTGCTGGTCCTAATAGGATAATGAGTAGGGGATAAACAGAGGATTCGAGGATAAAACAGAGAGCTACATCTTGTTACTTGACGGTGGTCTTCATTAAGTGCACTTATAAGTCCGTCTGCCAGGAACTTTTTCCTCAGAAACGATTATAATGTAGAAAATAAAAACACTAAATTTCTTTGTACTAAAGAAAAACATATAGATATACCTAATTGTAGATTTTCTTATTATTGTAAACGATATCGTAGTGCAAAATGAAGGTTAAGGTAAGCATAATGGAACATTCTTACCGCAGACAATAGAAGGAAGAAATGAAATTCCGGCCAAACTATGCGTAGATTACAGCCTAATTGCGATTCCTATTGGCACACAAACTATGACCAAATGAATGTTAGAGAGTAGTTATTTATACATAGAAATCGTGATAAGCAAACTTCTGCATCATATCTGTAAAATATATATATATTTTTTTTATTTCGATACTAAACTCACTACAATAAAGTCTTAAGATTTACTTAAACACTTATTGTTGATGGCAGTAACAAAATTCCAAAAAAAATTATTTTTGTCTGTCTGTTTGTTTCTTTATCTGACCCAAACTTCAAAATGGCTGAACTGATTTTGATACATTTTTAAGGATGGGGTAAATGGAGGTATCAGTAATAAGCAATAGAAAATATTACGTTAGTATTAAATGACAGTAACATGGAAATTGTACGAAATTTAATTAGGCCCAATTTTTATTCTGTTTATAGCGGAAGAAAAGAAAGTGAGCGCTCGGCGACTATCAGTTCAAAACGTAATAAAATATTTAAAACATTATCTACGAGAAACTATGTTAAATTCCTATTTTATAACATCAATAAAATCTGAAAGGTATTCTTTTTTTAAAGCAAACGATTCTTCAATGCATCATAATTGAAGAGGTCGCAATTCTTTACCCCATAAAATGGGCGAAATCAGTTTGTCCCACACAAAATGAATGCAAACATTGAAAATTTGGTTTCAGGTGCCATTTAATAGCGGAAGGTAGCCGTTATAATTTTGCTTACATCCGGCATTTGTGCTATTAATGGTGGGCAAAGACGGTCTAGATGAATAATAATTTCGTTACAATAGCGAGGGCCATACATTCAACTAAACTATTAAAACGGACGATAACGCAGCGGAATACGTAATAAATGGTTTTGTTATAGAAACTGATAAGGCGTTTTCTGTAACTATTTCTTTGATATTGACAATTTTCGTGAGTGGAAAAATAAATCAAGCAGAGCTATGGAAAATATAAAACAATTTGTCTGAAGTTATTTAGCTAACAAAAGCAATTTTGTTTAGTTCTTGAAGATATCTTAAAGGTATTTCGTCAAGAGCTTCAGCAGTTTAGTAATTTTAGATAAGTAGTTAATGTTTACAATAAACATTCATAAAATCTACCTAAAATTGTACTTATAACCTAATTAATCATTGATACAGTAAGGTAGTATTATTCAACTATCTCCAAATTATTAGTTTGTATAAAAATATTTTGTTACAATAGGTTCACAATTTCAAATTGACTTCAAACTTTTAAGACCGCGCCAGTACTTTCCTTCTTTTTATCAGCAGTCACAAAACATGTGGTTAGTACGAATCAATGATGGATAAGGAGAATTAAAGGAAATTGTGAATCCAGCAAACATCGCGTGTGACCGTAATAAAAGCCGTTGGCTCAACTAAAACTATGTACTTTAGGTAGGGGCTGAGTGAAAGACAAAATCGCTTGTTTTTTTATCGATAAAATTAAATTACATTTTTTGTATAATTCTATAATACACATAAAAGCTAAGAAGCTAAAACCAATAAAAGCTAGATTTTATATTAATCAGCATAAAAATCAAAGATTAAATTACACTAATATAATAAAGCTGAAGATGTGATTTAAACTCTTTCTCTCTGATTTGCATTTGATATCTTAATTCTTGAGGAAGGGTATAATTCATAAAAATACGTCTACGAAGACGCGACTAAGCTTATAATAAAATAGTAAAGCAAGATTTTTCAGACACCTCAATTATATTTATTTTTACAGACGATTTTATTATAATCACATAGCGCATATTTAACTGACGGTGTTACTTGTTAGAGAGAAAATACAAAATTGTTAGTGTGACTCGTTGGGAACCGAGAGAAAATTATTTTAGACCCTTATTATCTTTTATATTATTTAAATATACACCCAGTACATTCTTTAATCATTATAAATACGGTTTATTGTACTTGTTCCAAATAATGGATGACTCCATTTGAATGTTCACCTTGGATCTGTCTACTTCCAAAGGAATGATGCTAAATGCCAGTCTATGCTTGTACCTAATGTTTAAGCAATTTAACATTCAGTTAGTTTGCAATACAATCAGCATGCCCTCCATCATAACCATAAACAACTTCACTCGGTTTAATATCTAAATGGAACTCGCTATAAGATGTAATGAAATGTTAGGGAATAAGTTATGGTGCTTGTTTCGTCTGCGCTAGTCGTTGAATTGTTAAAGAGGAGCAGTCGTGAGCCAGCAAACAAAATTAAAAATTAAATCTAATTCGCGATCGAGATTAATTACTTATGCAGTTATACGTTCAATATAATGCCTTCAATATATTTCTATTTTCTAAATTTGAACTATCTCTACTTCTCAAAGTATACAGACACACCTAGAATCGTGTTCTTCATTCAAGATATATCAGAAAAGAATCTAAAGTTTGAAACTATGAGACATAGAAAAATGAATTCTTAGGAAACGTGGCGTTGATTCGCCAGATCGCGTCAATCGAAACAAATAATTTTCCCAAAAAAAAATTCTTATTGAACTTATTTTGTAAGAAATTAGTGTTTCTATGAAACTCTGTGACTGTCAATACTTTTAGAACTTCATACTAACTCGTCTTGATGGTGTCTGAATTCTGAACAAAGTAATCCAATTCGATACAAAATATTCTTCTAATCTTGCATACACTGTGAGCAAGAAAATAATGTCGTCGACAAAACCCATATGTCAAAAACATTCGCCAGTTCACGAAGTAGCAGCAAAAACAAGACAACAGCAGTTTTCTGCCATTGTCGAGTACGTCATTTGATACGACGCGCGACGCAGACAACCCTGACGGTGACAGCTTGCAAGAAGTGGCATAATTACTATTGATCACGCAGAAAACAAGGCGTGCCGATTATACTTGTGGCTGCATTACATACAGAATGGTATAATTTGATCGTCAATTTTGATGGATTTTGTATGGGAATCTTCTAAAATTATTCCTAAGACGTAGACGTTATTAAATAACATTTTTATTTCAATACGTTATTGATAATTACTGAATGTTGAAGTTTTTCGAAAGCAATAAATCGAAATACCTGAAACAGATTAAAATTAAATGATTATGCTTGATATTGATTGATCGAGGTCTCTCAGCCATGAAGTCACTGATAGGTCATTTTTACTTAAGACTTTCAATGAATCAAATTTATTTAAAGGTAACCGAGCAGGGGTCACGAATTAGTTTCGCTCGGGGTCCGTTTTCTTAAAACGACTTGATATGATATGACTTGATATGACCATCGCGGTCTGCACATTTTATAGAAAAAAATATTTATTAAACAAATGTAATTACGGAAATAACAAAATGTCATTTTTTGTTGCGGACTATCTGTCTGAAGTTTGGAGTAAAATTGGTGCAAGTTATTGACATTAAATCCTGGAGATGTTCATCAGTAAGTCGAGATCGAAATTGCTGTGTTCTCGCGGTCCGTACAAAATGGTCCGCACGGTCCGCCATTTGGTGACCCCTGCTAGATTCCTGCCCTAAAGGTTTCTATAAAAAAGTGTAGTTAAGTATTTTCCTATTAAATGTATAAATCCTATTAAATGTATATTATTTAGTTTTCATTATGATGTTTTTACGTAATGTAGTTTTTTATTAGGAACTAGCGACCGACAACAGCTTCGCGCGAAGTTGAAATAAAAAAAAATCCTTTCTTAGCGGATGCTTACATCATAAAATTAATCTATATTCCAAATAACAGCTTTTTAGACACAGTAGTTTTGGCTGTGTGTTGTCAAGTCAGTCAGGACAAACGATTTTGTACATTTAGGGCGCGTTCCCACTATGTCGTAACGATTAATTTATGGTCGGACGACTGTCGTTTCTAGCTGTTCCCATATAACCGACTGTTTGTCGTCATTGGGTCTTCGAAATTTCTTATCGTTGAACGACTGTCGTATCTGGTTGTCCCCATTGAACTGGACGACATTTTATCGGTTTACGACAATCGCGTTGTTGTTTGCACATCAATCGCCTCTGGGTTCTTTTGGAGATCAGTGGTGTGTGCTCCCGAATACAATGGATGAAGATGAGCCGTGAGCCGAATATGGGCGCGGGGACGCGAGAGAGAGAGAGGAAAACACGTGTATACAAAGAGACGATATTTTATATCGTGGTGGCTACGACATAATATGTCGTCACGATTTTTTATCGTTTTACGATTGTTGTACTAGCCGTTCCCATTGTCTTGATAATTTGTCGTCACAACGAAATGAATTCTGACAGAAAGATCAATTTTAACATTGGGAATTTGGAATAATTCAAAACATGATAAATCATGTGATTTTGGTAATTAAATGTGTTTTTTAGTTTTAATTATAGATAAAATATCAATTTTTAAATATTGTATACGAGTATATAAATAAAAATTAATTGCTAAATGTTTTGCTTAGCGCAAAGCGATTACAGCTGGATCAATTCGGCGATTTTTTTCTTATTTTCGAATATTTATTGAAGTCCGAGGAAGATTTTTATGAAGTGAAATATAGGACTTTTTGGTTTAAATTACACAAGTTTCCACAATTCACTAGCTTTTAAGAGAAAAACGTATATCGGGTCAGCTAGTACAAAATAAATACAATTTTTTTTTATAAAAGTTAAAAGTAGGTACCCGCGTATCCCGCGAAAAATGTTATGTCAAAATTTGAAACAAATCTGAAAGAATCATATTTAGCTGATGTTCGAAGTCTAGCATCCAACCCAAGTAAAGCCGATGAGCTCGCTAAGTTTAATACACTGTAGTAAGTCAGTCAATAGCGGCCGTTACGGACTGTTCGCATAACTAACTTGTGAATAACTTCAACAGTTTCACCTCAACTTAAGCCACGTAAGGCTTCTTGTGCACAACGTGCCATAGCTTCCACAAATCTCTCTTATCTTACGAAACTCAACTCATCTAAATTATCCTAACCCGACAATTATATACGTATTACCAAAATTAGCTAACCCATTGGAACCCTTAAATCGGTTGTAATATGGCCTTAAAATCCTCCGTTTGCTCGGCAGTGGCTAATTACACTATTTCGCTACATAACATCGCCTCTACTGAAACATTAGCTGGAAATGTCACAAGTTCGTGATATATAGTTGGCCGCGAGGTCGGTGCTCGGATTACTTAATGTTCAAATTTTGTAAGCCTCTTCTACTTACATAATATTATTGGGGTTTTACCTGTTAGGTTCATCCTTGTTATTGTTTTTACTACCAAAATTCACGATAGATTTTAATTGTATTTTATACATGCATTAGTATCAGGGCTCACTGCGTTCACAAAAAAAAGACCACCTTTAAAAACAACATTGTTGTTTATAATTCATTGTAAATTATTGTTCTTATTCATAAAATGTGCTGTTTTAACTCGGTCTTTATGCCCCAGCATAATCCCTTATCCCATTCCTTATCCCTTATCCTTCAGTCTATCAAGATCGGCAGCACACTTGCATGTCCTCTACGTTTTGCTTGTGTTTACAGTCTTTGTTAGTTCATGTATAACAAGTAACATGGCGAAAAGAGAATGTATACCTGTTAACAGCTCAATATATATATGACCTTCAACAACAAAGATGTCGTGCTATTGCAAAATAAGGCAACTGTTGGGGAGCAGGAGATTTTGATAGATACACCGCGATTGTTATGATTCACTGTTTTATTTATTGATTTACTTTAAAAACTTCTGTATACAAATTTTTATTCTGTTAAACTGTAAAGACAATTTTTCGGTGTCACAGACTATATATACCCAAACTCTACGGCTTGCCCACGGATCCAACCTTCGTTTAATACATTTAAAGCTTGGTTTCATTGCCAACTCAACAGTAACCTCTAAATTTGTAAAGATTGTCATGTATCAACCGTACATAGGTTAGTCTAGTTCTGGCTTAAAACTTACTTAATGCACTAAACTTCGTCACACTGCATTAAATTTCATAATGAACCAAAAATATTTATAATTTTAAGTTTCTTTCGAGCTTCCGTTGTAGCGAAGGAGATAATGCTAAAAATATTCAGTTTTTTCGGTTTCACTTAAACTATGTATATTTTTCAATTGAAATGGTTTTACAGGTGAGCAAAGCCACGGGGCACAGCTTCTGGACCATTAATTCTAAGAATAGAACTAATCAATTTGAGAGCTTGCTCATATGTGTATAAGAAATGAGAGCAATCAGTTTTGTATGGAGATCGGGCCATTAGTGTATGGTATTTTCGTTTTAACCGTTGAAACTTTTACTATTGATAAGAAAAAATTATAGATTTAACTGGAGAAATATCTTGTAATTTGGTAATGGGGTTTCATAGATATTTAAGTTTGTAAGTATTAAAAAATATAATTGTACCAATAAAGTAATAACTTTTTTAATTTTTTAATGTTATTCCCATTTAAAAGATCTGAAATATTC
The DNA here is from genome assembly GCA_910589475.2 of Bembecia ichneumoniformis. Taxonomy (NCBI): domain Eukaryota; kingdom Metazoa; phylum Arthropoda; class Insecta; order Lepidoptera; family Sesiidae; genus Bembecia; species Bembecia ichneumoniformis. The sequence goes on along the minus strand of OU342538.1, from coordinate 6,020,155 downwards.
ACAGGAAATTACTGAAATGAAGAAAGCTTATTACCAAAATCTCCAAAGTGTAAGTTAATATAAAAAATGACCTGGTTTTGAACGATGTCCTTTATTCTATTTTAATGAAAGATTAAATAAATAGCATTGCTAATATACTTACTCATCTGCGATTACATTAACAATAAAAGAAGGAAAAAAATATTTAAGTTTTTAACATTTGAAATAATAAAGTCTTTGATTATTTGAAAAATCGGTAGGCCGATAGTATGAGACTTCACATGTGTACACACTGGTTCCTTTCCATCTTCCCAGTACTATAGCTAAAGTTGGTGACGCGACAGAGAATTTAGGAACAGAAGATTAACAAATATAAAAGTATAAGTGCTTCTTACTTTTTCTTTTCCCCTGGTTTTGAGACACCAGTCACGTTGGGTCCCGACGCGCTTGATCTTATCAGATATCTCCAAGTGCACGATCGACAGCGATGACTGGACTGACGTAGAGATTAAGTATTGTAATTTAGAGAGGTAATGCAGCTAGCATTTGTACGGTAACTTGCCATACGGACCAAATTTTTATTGCATTCATAATTTATAAGTAATAATTTTCTTTCTAGAAATTTTTTTTGAAAAATCTCAAACATATTTCTAGTTGGAAGTAGCTGGTGCAAGAATTATCAACTGTAATACAAAACGAAGAGTTAAAAAATACAACTACATTACAAAAGAAAGTAACAATTCTCTGCACGACATTAAATTACGCAAAGAAGAAATTTTATTACCATTCATTTTATTTTATACAAAGCAAATCGGTTATTTTATTTCTGAAAAGTGGATTATTGTCTGCACTAGCAGTCACTTGTTTGAACTAAGTTATTATAACAATAGAGAATTTGAACTCCGTCTTTTTGTTTTATTCATTTGCAATCAAAAAGGACCTTTAAACGACTTTAAGGTCATAAACCTTAAAGTCATAACCTTTTTTTACCTAAATTCATAAGGCTGACTTATTTTTTTAATTACAAGTACTACAAGGTCTACAAGAAAGTTTTAGACTGTAGCTTTTATCTAATACGCATTGTTGGTTTAACGTGGTGACCAAGAAAGAATCATTTTATCAGTTGTGTACGTACACGCACGTACGTACACAACTGATAAAATGCAATGATTGTGTAAATATGTATAATAACTTATGTTAATTATTACTGTTAACGTTTCAAGAAAGAAAAACTTTAGTTTAATTTTATGGATCGCGTTAAAGCTCTACAAGCAAAGTGGCAATAGAAACTTTTTAAAATTTCTGTTCCTATAAACTAGCCGTACGAAAGTCCTGGATTAGAGCTTTGCTTACAAGCCGGAGCAACTTTTAACCGCTTATACGGGTGGATGTGTAAATTATTAAAAAAAGTCAGTAGAACAAAAGAAAGAACGGAGCTTGGCGTCCACAATTTCGACCTTAAACTTTCTTATAACATTAAATAAGTCGAATGTACACACTTCGAACTATTTCTCGCTATTTTATACACAAAATTTTATTTTTTTTATTTTTTTTATCCTGAATTTTGAGGAAATTGTCATGCTACGCTTTTATCGCCAATAAGCCTGACATCATGGTTATTGACCGATCCCAGCGCCAGAGGATGCTAGTTGACATCGCTGTCACGCATGACGAAAACCTCCTGAAAGCCGAAAAAAAAACTTACCTAGTAAATTGAATTGGCTCACGAGGTGACCGCCATGTTGGACGTCGATTCGACAATTACAGTCTCGGTAGTCGTCTCGGCGAACGGTTTTATAGCGAAGGCCTCGACCAACCTACAGCCCTACACACACACGGGGCCTTGCCCCGCTGTGTGTGTTATTCTCATGTATAAACTATAGTTCAGCAAAGATACTCGTAAAAATCAATTTAGTAAAAATCTGTTCTGTTTTGTTTCACCACACAAGAAACTTGTGTGAAAGAATAACAAACATCCTTACAAACTTTGAATACGGTACTAGTGAGGGATATATCTGTATACAAATACATATGTAGATCCAAATAAGTTGCTACGACGTAACTTACGTAACTCCCAAGGCATGATGAATGTTACTCGCAAATAACTTTATTTTTATGTTAACGTCGGCATGCGGGCTGACTATTCACTTGATGACAGGTGGAATCGCCCATTAACCCAAGGGGTCAATAGACGCCTTTACAATAAGGATTTCAAGTGCTCTGCTAACCCTGATAAGTGAGAAGATAAGCTTTTGCATCCCTTACTCGCTCACAGAAAAATAATAGCCCCGCGCAGTTATTTTGAAATAACTTCTTAGCTCTTCTTTAAGCGGGCATTTACTAATTAAATTTATTTGTCAAAAATTACTACAAAACTCGTACAACACTACTCTTACGCCATACAACGGTCAATTAGAACCAGTCGATTAATAGAGTAGCAACTAAGAAGTCGGCGCGTTTAGATTTTACAAACTAATCTGTTTGCAAATTGCCGGCGTCCCAGAAGATTAGTGGAGCAACGATAATCAAGACCCCTCTTGAATGACAGCCGCTTGTTCCAGCGATAATAATTAATTACAAACACTTGATTTTACGTGATACATGTGAGAAGCAGTATGAATACTACCGGTATAATTTTTAACAGTTTTCTCTAAGAAACATTAAGGTTATCAGTTTAAGTTTAAAACATAAAAAGAACAATTATTGCTAATGTTTGGATTTTGATTATTGGATATTTTATATTTATCACTCGGTGATTAAAATGTTGCCAATAAATAAAATTAGTCTTGAATTAGTTGATTGATTAGATTAAATTTTTATTGTGGTTTTTATGTTATCACAGAAGCACAAACTTAGCACAAATCAACACTTTATGGAAATCTATGAAAGTTTTACACATTAGGAGTAGTGGGTTTGAAGTAGCATTAGTTAAGAATTTTTTTTTAATGAAAAAATATGAGCTACTAGCTGAGCCCGCAACTTCGTACGCGTAGTATTCGGTATAGTATCTAACTTTTTTTCTTGTAAACCGATTGGAATGAAACAAACATTAAATATTACGGAAAGATTGCTACGATACATCAGTGAAAACCGCATTCAAATCAGTTAAGCAGTTTCTGAGATTAGCGTGCACAAACGTACAGACAAACAGACAAAAATTCTAAAAACTATTTTTTTGACCTTAGTCGTGCATTTTTTTTTTAATATTTAATGTATAGACACGGCTCGTTTACGGTTTTATGTATAGAATGAGCGGAGTAAGACATAAATTTAGATATTTTAGATGAACTGAATTTCACCAGATGGAAATGAGGTAGGTATACCGCTAGTCCCTCTGGACGCAAAGGCATATCTCAAAAGCCACGTTATTTTAATGCCCCTCGAAGGACACTGGTGGCAGAAATGGTTTTCTTTATAAATATACACAATTTTACGTAGCTGAAGTGTACAGATATTGCGTGCTTTGCAAAATTGACGCCTTTTATTCTATAAAGTTGTTTTACGCATGACGCCTACCGCTCCAACCCTTTTTAATTAATTAAATATAGTAAAAACTTACAATCGCCCTTTAGACTCTTAATTTTGGAATTGCTAATGTTTCCGATAGAATATTTAAAAAATAAAATATTGCATGATTTGCACCCTCACTAACTTTAGCTTGACTTGTTTGAAGCAAACGTAGTAATCTATACTAATATTATAAAAAGAGAGAAGTTATTATATGTGAAATATATGTGAAATACTGCAAGTATTTGAAAAATTCATTTATTTTTAAAAAGTAGATGTTAATACTCTATGTACGTAGGTATGTCCAATAAGTACACGAACTAGTTGTAGTTGTAGTTGTAGTTGTAGTTGTGTCTCCTTCAAAATACTGTCCATTCGTCGCTAGGCACTTGTCCCATCTTCTTTTCCACTATTCAAAGCATCCCTGAAAGTCCTCGGCAGTTAGGCTTTTTGTTTCTTCATCATTTCTTGTTTTATTGTTTTCACATCCTCCCAGTAGTGTCCGCTCATCACTATTTTTTGTTTTGGACAAAGAAAAAGTCAGCGGGGGCAAGATTTGGCGGATAAAGTGTTCAAGGATAGTGATTGAATTTTTCGTCAAAAATTCATGGATAACACACTGAATGGTGGAGAACCCACCCGCCGCCGCCTTGAGTCAAATTTGGTAGCACATGACGCACGCCATTTCTCAACTCTTGAGAACCGTGATGTAGCAGGCAGCTATTACTGTTTCCCCCTGAGGAACGATTTCATGGTGAACAACACCTTGCACATTAAAAAAAAAGCATGTCCTTGATTTTTTATTGAACTCATAGCATAGTCAAAATCAGCCAATTACGTTTAGTACTTGTTATCGCCCGTTTCACCTATCCCTACTAAGGTATCTCCGCCAGTAGGGATGAGTTACGTCTTAAGAATAGGAAAACGACTTAAAAACTGTTGATGTAAAACCATATCAAAAGATATTATATTTATTTTGTATAATACAGTAATTGGTTGAATAATTTCAGCTGTTCATTTACTGTTAACGATTTGTGTGCTGTGATATCCAACACTCACGAGTACCCCATTACTTTGATCCGGTACGCTTGAATGGGACGCAGAACACACGAGTGGTGGAAATGAGAAGGCAAGAAACAGTAATTTATAATCGTCAAAAGCGTGATGTAGTTCGTTGTGCGATTGACTAGCCACAATATAAATAGTCTTCATTGAAACTAGACTGTTGTACTCTATTTCTTAATGAAATGTAGTTCAAAAGAATGCGAAGCAAGATCTTTCGACGATAATTAAAAAAAAGTTATAGACAGCCTTAATGAACCATCGATACTGAAGTTCCAATATTAAGATTCCCTTTAGACAAGAATCGTTGTTTATAGGAGAAAAATAAGACTGAAGTATTAATACTTCATCGTACAGAGCAATAATTTTATGTAGGTACACCAGGTACACATGTACATAGGTTATTTTATTTATATACGTATGTATTTTATGTAGGTACAGTTAATATTACGCAAGTTAGTGAAAAAATGAATTCTCTACCACTTACAATTTATCAAATTACACTTTTCAATTTGAATTCCATCAGACGTAAGTGTAGAATTAAGGAAAAGGCAACAGATGGCTCTTGACGTTAATATAAAATTAATTGCGTCAACGAAGCTGAATTACGGATGCCGTACCGAGACGATTTCAAAATAAGCTGCTTTTGCTAACTCCGCTTATGGGCTTAATTGACAAAAGACTAAAAGTATTTTTCTTTGAATGAAATGTTTATATCATCTATATTTACAATGGAGTCATCATTAACAGATAAAGTCAGAATAAGAATGTCGACCAAGCCAAAGTTACAATAGATTAGAGAAAGCCGAAATTAGACACTATTGTTACACAATTCACAATACACATGTGAAAAACTGAAATTTTCGATTACATGTATTCATACAAAATTGAATGCAGCAATCAAATAAAATGACACTCGCAACAAATTGCAAATTCCGAACTAGTATAGTTAAAATTCAAAGTCAAAACGCCACGAACAATACCGCCGTAAGCGTAAAACCAACCGCGACTTTTGAAAGGAGCCAGCGAACCATGCGAATTTACGGGAAACTCCCGGACAAAACAGACTGTGTCCTGGAGAGACAAATTCCCGTTTACACGCCGAATAATAACTGCGAACGAATTCTATTTCTGAAATTGCAGTGGATTTTAGTCCGATTGCAGACGTCGCAGAGACGATAAAACTTAATACATAATGTAGAAAGAAAACCTACAGGATTTTGATTGCCCATCTATAATCATGTATATTGTACACTAGCGACCAGCCCCCGGCTTCGCCCGGCGTGCAATTTTTATATGAACATTCCCCGTTTAGTTTTTATCTCTGCTTAGTTTGTGACTAGATGGCGCTGGGTGAGATGTTCCAACATAAATTGATTTTTCGATGATTTCGAAAAATTTTAATATATTTTTTTCGTTCCTTTCGGTGTTTGTTTGTGTTTGTTTATCCTGTCCAGGCTAATCAATGAAACGTCTTGTCAATTTGTTTCGATTTTGTCTATTTTTTCTAATAGGTACAGATTTATTATGAAAAAATCCGATTTACGTGTTGTCCCGTAAATAAAGGATTCGAAAGTTATGTGCGTACATAAATTATATATATATTACATTTACATTTGTGAATTATATTTACAAATGATATAGGCGCTAATCGTAAAAGTTAACTTACCATCTAATTTATATATATTTACTGAAAAAGTAATATATATAAAGTATAAATACACACACACGTACACACACATATATATATATATATATATATATATTATGTGTTATTCAATTGAAAATAATAAAAATTATAGATTAGCTTATTTAGAAGAACAAAATTTTGATATTCGAAATGTGTGCAGATTTTGTAGTACTAATGTATTATTGATCCCAAACATGTTAAGCAATATTTGGAGCATCAAAAACTATGTTCCATAAACAAACATGTTTGTAAGCAAGTTCTAATCTACACAGTGGCAGGCCGCTGTTTTGTTAGGCTACGCTACCGCTTTGCCCCCCTATAACCGTTTCCTATTCCTATTAAAATTAAATTTGGTGGAGCCTGAAAAGGAGGGTCAACTCGTTCATTATTGAAGGACAAACGGTCAACCTCAACTAAGATGAATACGTATATTTAAACTACAAAACTACATTTACTGCTTTGACCTCCTGGAGAATCCATTCCGAGGATATATTACAATATAGCCTTGGTCATCGGTATTTACTTAAACTTGCAGTTTATTGTAAACTTTGTGTTTTGCAAGTCAAATTTAAAAACAGATTTTAGAGCCTTACCCCCACCGTGGAAACGATGGATCCTGACATCCTTCCAACAAAGGGTTATAAATTGAGGCAACTCTTGCATGCCAGTGAGTGGTGAGTGGATAGCTTTGTCTCAATGTGCCAGTGAGTTCTGTAAAAGGAGAGGGCTTAGTCTTATCGCTTTTAATTTGAAACTATGCCAGAAAAGTAACAAGCTACTGGAACAGTGCACGATGATTACTTTAGTGCGGTTGCGAGCAGTATTACGTGAAATGTCGTCCAACGTGAGACTATATTAGTAAGTAAATTGTAAAGAACCGCTTGGAAATTGCAAATTCAAGCGACTTTACCACGTTGCGTTCAAGCTGAGCCGACATCCACAATTTAGTCACCTCCAATATTATTGGTTGCTTGGCGATTCTATTGAGTAAATATTTGTACTTAAGGATTCCTCTTATAAACGATGAGTTAAATACTAAAGTTTCAGCAACAAATTAGCACTCCAGATACAAGTAGGGTTCAATTAAACAATGACTACACAATATTATTTAAAATTTGTAAAATATTACCTATTAGTATAAAACATAAACACTTATTTTTAGTTAATAGTCATGGCAATCGAGATCGTGACTCAGTATTGGATAAAGTGAAAAATACGCACAATACGAGGGCAATGTCTTTGGGAAAATTTGTAGTTCCTAGGGTTGATAATTATTATGGTGACAGAACTATAAAGAAGCAGTTGCCTTACATTCTAAATAGTTTGCCTGAAGACATTGTCCACGAGAAAAATAAAACTATATTTAAAAATAAATTAATGAAATATTATCTGCTTTCTTTAAATTAATTAATAAAATTTAGGTTTTTAATTTAGGTTACATTTATTTTTAAATTCAGTTTTATTTTATTTTGGATAACATTAGTTTAACATCATTAACTTGATCCCATAGACAAACTGCTTTCCAGCTTTATGGGACATTGTAAATATTTTTGTAATTATTTCATGTATAATAAATAAATAAATAAATAAATAAATAAATAAATAAATAAATAAATAAATACAACCAATTAGCGTTCTACGGGAGCGCTTTCAATAAATAATCACGTAAGATGCATTATTTAACATACCATTTACAAAATTAAATAAATACATGGTGGCAGGTAGGCTGGTGGAACACTTGATGGTAAGTGGATGTCGTCGATTGTCTCGAAGGAGAAAGATTGTGCAAACAAATGTACAAATGAGGCACAAACGAGGGCCCATTTGCACTGTAATTTTATCGGTATTGCGGAAAATCGAGTCCATCGCTCGCATCCACTCAAATATTTCGACTTGGAAAATAAATGCTCGTCTATAATTTTAACAAATTCCTCTCCCGATGTAGCATTACGATTCGCGACAGAGCAATCTGGACCGTGATTGCGTACAGAAAAAAACGTTAAGAGGCTCCCTTCTGCGACGTTACATCTTAATGTAGCCACAATATACATAATGGCAAGATATTTAGACCACGAGTGCTTCTGACTGCTATACATCAAACGAAGACATTACCACAAAACGCCTGTTAGATACCGACAGCATAAAATATTCGGAACGTTTTGATATATTTCAGAAATATGGTAATAGACGATGGTGCAAACATGGAGGAATATATACGTTGGTTGGTATATGGGGAAAAAATATGGAGATAGAATTTATTTGTAGTCTGAAATATTTCGAAGGTCACGGTCACAGCCTTATAAAGTTATATACATAAGTACTTTAAGGAACATAAAATTCGAAGACCTTCTGATTCTTGTGCGAATAATAATGTAGAAGGACTCGCAGTGGATCGGATTGTTCAGTCGGAGGTTGTTTTGCTGACGGTATACGATACTAATTTTTCGGCCTCAGAGAGGACTGCAAATCCGTATATAAATAATTTCATGTATCCACATGAAAATTTTAATACGGGCAATAGCTTTACGTGGATTAAAAATAACACTTGAATACTGAAAAACGACAAATTACAAGAGGTGAGTAGACTAATAAACTCTTTTTCTTTTTCGTAGGAACTTTAATTTCAAATTTGATATAATGGAAAATACTATAAAATACTACACATACTATAAATTAAGAGACACGCTGATATTTTAAGTTTTATTAAAATATATTTCACTCTTTTTCACGGAATTAAAACACAAACTTTACCACTGAAAACCATCACAACGAACCGGCATAACAACAATCCTATTATAATAGAAAGAAATGAAGCACTTATTTTCTCTACCTAATTATTTTAACCTCGTTTCATTGAAATTAACGTCGGAAAAAAATTGTATAACATTTTTTTTATTTTAATAGCGATTATTATATGTTCATTATTATTATTATATTACTAGCGACCCGCCACCGGCTTCGCCCGAGGTGCAATTTTTATATATATGAACATTCCCCGTTCATCCCTCTTTCCATTAGTGAAAACCGAATTAAAATCGGTCTACCCGTTCACACGTGATGCCGTGACCAAGGGAAATGGGGATTCATTTTATATATATAAGAGATATTCCTGGAAATACATATTGTATTCGAATTCTGATCTAATTTTAAGCTATATTATTTACAAAATATATACTGATACCCAGTCTCCTCTGAGTAAGGAGCTAATCCATCACGGTGGCCTTGTTAGTATTGGCACAGAATATATACTAGTACTAGACGTACTGGTATTGGCAGAAATTTACATTCAAAGATTTGTGATATTCTCAGACATACAGATAAAGTCACGATGTTTTTCATGTGAATTAGAACAAGGAATCTTCACTTTTTAAACCAAATATGAAAATCGAATAGGTACTCAGAAGTGCAGGCCGGAATTCGAAACTGTATCTGTAGTGTTGGCATCTGAGCGTTCATCCCTTTAAGCTATGTCAAGAAATTAAGGACCCAATTTCATTCCAATTTGAATAGTCTTGAAAAAATGTGTTATTGCCGTCTCTCATCTCTGCCGTTGGTTACATATTTTATTTTTGTCAGACAAATATTAAGGTGTTTGGACGAAATGTCGTAATTACTGTAAGGTATACAGCGATATGCAAAGTTAATTATTCTTTCTTATATGGGAATTTCATATGTTAATGCTACGTAAGTTAGAAGAAGCAGCGGCAAATTATGTCTTACAGTGTCAAATTTCTTCACAATTCACCAAAAAACATATTAATTATTTAATTAATAATTAATACCTAATAATGCCATTTTATCATAATTTTACATTATTTTTCGTTATTATACATAATTTTTACATTCGAGCGTCATATATGACAAAGGATTCCTTATTTTGAAAACATGTATCATTTCTCTGTAAATTTAATCTTTATCTGAAAGTAGTTTGTCACATCCACTCTAGCCATACCTTTAGTGAATGGAACAAGGAGGGGCGTGTCAGCCGCACTCCTACATGAGTTACTGCGTCCCTCCTAGCCCTTCTAATGAAGGCTCGAGGATTTGTCTGGGGAAGACGACACTTTGTCTCAGAGGTTTTTTGCTGGCACTACTTCACTTGGACGGATGAATAATTTAGTTCAAGTGCTTCTGTTTGCAGTGCATAAATAAATTACTTTTTAAACGTTATCATCAACCCTTAAAAGGACGCCATTTAAAACTGTCGTATAATTTAAAATATTAATAACTTTATACAAAAGAAATCAGAACTATAGCAATTTTGTGCAATCAAAACTATAATTGATAAATATAGCAATTTTGTGAAATCATCTTGAGGACTTTGGGTAAGTTTGAGAATATTCGAATTTAAGGAATTTTAAATTTAGCTCTCGATATTATGTGCCTTCACATCGATTTGTGTGCCCAAGCTAGGTCCAAGCACACTAAGCATAACAGCGCCTAAAATATTAAGCTCACCGGTTAACCTGTATGAAGCCGCAAAAAAACCTGAAGATTGTAGACTGTTATTTAAGACAAAATGCAAAAATATCATAACACTAATTGCAGAACAAGCCCGTAGAAGAACAAAAAGAAGAGAACGGTCCATATAATCAGCTATATATAGCTTATAGTCATATACTTACTTTTATCTTGACTATAAACCGATGTCTATATTAATGACTGATGCTGGTCGAGTTTATACGTCTGAATTTCATTTGAGGATTGCTCTAACTGAGAAGTATAACATCGGTGTCGACCAAAGAGAGTTCAAGTAAAATGTCTTGATGTCCACTAACAACCGAGCAATATGCACACACCAAAGTTATTTGTTATCGTGAATGCTATCGATAATATGACTAATTCCAGAGAATGCTTACAGAAAAAAAGATAAACAATATTAATAAAATCGCAAAATAAAGTAGGCATTTTTACAGATAACATGAAATTTGAAATTTGAATTCCAATATCAGAATAAAATTGTCAATTTGTCTAACTGCTCTTAATATTAGGTCGTGGAAAGTCTTCGCATATAGCCAAAATCTCTTTGACTGTACTGTTTCTATCTGGATGGTTTTAATGACATTAAAAAAGTTACATTTCAAAAAAAGAAACAAATTAGTAAAATATTGTTTCCAGCTATTTTTCATTTGTTTTTCTTTCTGTCGAAATGAGAGAATCTAATGAAGAAATTCGATACATTTTTAAATTTTATTACAAAAAAGGAAAAGGAAAAAAATTGATGTTTAAAACATTTTTTTATGTAATTAAACTTTTAAAAAAATGTTTTGAGTTTTCATATAAAATACGAAGAAACTTTTTCCCCAGCCTAATTAATAAAATGATACAAGTAAAAGTAAATAAAACAACAAAAATAAACCTACTACAATTTTCATGTCCGTTTACTAAGCAAGGTCGTTTCCTTTACTAAGTCATTTATAAATTATACACACAGTAATTATTACTTCCATTCACATAAACGTGTAATCAAGTTTATGTGTCGGAATATCTAAATATCTATACTTCTTTTTATGACATAATTCGGCAGACAGGGTGAGGATACTATTTGATGATAACTTCCGTTTCATACAAATACGATCAATAACAGTGCAACCAATGCACCCAAACATGATAAAAGATAAGGAACTAGGTGGCATCCTTAACTAATGTACCAAAACATGGTGATATCCTTTAAGCGTGTGGATTTCTGTCGCCGCTGCGTAATGTGGAAAATCTATTTTGACGTCATTCGAAATCACCAGTCCACATTCACGAACTTCGATAGGATAAAAGATAAAGGCTTAGGATATGATAGGGGAATTGGATCTGTCATCCCTTTTTCAGATAAATTTTATCATTGTAAAACATATGCCAAAAATCCTTCAACACCAAAAGAGGTTGAAAATGAGATTTAAAGGGAATAAGTATTCAAATCCACGTTGGTTACTTTGCCATTTAATACAGATTTTTTTTAGTTTGAATACAAAATAAGATTAAAACAAGTATGCAGCATCAACTGAGTAAAGCTAGATAAGCTAAAGCTAGAGCTGGCAAATGGCCATGCCCCGGCGGTAAGTAAGACTTGGCTGACTATTATTAGTTCTGCTCAACGCATTTGTATGTAAAGCAGCGTTAATGTTTTAAACATTTCGTTTATACTAGTGTGATAATTGAAGAATTAACATGCGGGTAGAGAAGTACGTAGCGCGATAGCCAACAAAGAGCACGTTTTATTTTTAACAGACTGTTGTGGCATCTTTTAAAATCATTTTCATTCCATTGCTTGATCCACTTGATCGCAGATATTTTGCTTCGCTAGTTCGTTTTTGAATTAGATACCAAAATTTTACATAATTATCTCATTCAAATATCAATAAATTTCAGTTGACAATACTTAACATACAGCGTTAGGTAATAGGTAAAACTTTATGTCTCATTACACTACAAAAAAATTATTACTGAAACAATTGATGCGATTTTTTTAATATAATGTTAAGTTCTCCTAACAAAAATAAATGACAATCTAATACAAATGAAAGATGAGAAAAGATGAAAATTGCGATAATTTCAGCGGAATTGTCCCGCGTAAATGTTTAAATGTTTTTTTTTCTTTTCGAATATCTGGTCCCTGGCAGAATATCAGTGTTGTGGTCTGCTCCACAACTGCACACAGCCAGGGTTCCTTTTCCTCTCGTTACTTGTTTATATATTTGTTTGCTTGTAATTATTATTTTGTTGTTTGTTGTATTGTTGTATATTGTTTGTATTATTCACATATTGTATTAGAGGAATAAAAGTTTTTTTTTTTTTTTTTTTTTTTTTTTTTTTTTTTTATGAAATCGAGGTAGCGCTTGACCACTATCTCACCTGATGTGAGGTGCAGATGTGGCCGAAGGTGGACCACGCTTACCTAGTAAATGCCCATTTACCCTAGTTTTGAAGACCCCGAGGTTGTAGTTCTGTGGGAACACAGACGCAGGCAATGAGTTCCACTCCTTAGCAGTTCGAACAAGGAAGGTGGAACTGAAACGCTTTGTTCGTGATCGAGGTACATCGACCACGAAGGGATGAAACCCCTGCCCACGTCTAGTGGTCCGCAAGTGGAACGGTTCCGGTTGGATTAAATCGTACAACATAGATGCACACTCTCCATAGTGTAGACGATAGAAAATCGATAGGCACGCTACTTTTCGGCGATGCTGCAGGCTTTGAAGTTGGGAATCCACAAGGGTGTCGTTGCCAATAAGGTTCTTTGCTCGCCTTTCAATCGAGTCCAGTGCGGCCAGTTGGTAACGGGCAGACCCATCCCAGAGGTGACAGCAGTACTCCATGCAAGACCGGACCTGTGCCTTGTATAAGTCCAGGAGCTGCCTCGCAGTGAAATACCGTTTAACCTTGGAAAGGATGCCCAGCTTTTTGGCAGCTGTTTTGGCAATGGACTCGATGTGCCTACCGAAGTTCAGATCGGCTGTAAGGTCCACAGGCTGTAGGTAGATGGTTTCTTTCTTTCTTTCTTTCTTAGAAATACTTAGTAATGCTAAAATTGTATCAAAGAAACCAACGCCTTATCATTATCGTATTAACTTAAAACCAACATACTCACATAAATAAAATGATACCCGCAAAAGGCAGAAGAAAATCAGTTCTTTGATTACATTTTTAATGTAAGGTTTTGAAATTACCTAGAGTGCGTTTAGGATTTGTTATTTTAGATTATATACTCCCAAATTTGGACGTTTTACGGATCAGATTCAGTCTGGCATCATTATTTATTTATTTCAACATATTATATACACACATAATTACAGCAATAACTCAATGCGATGTGGTAGTTCCTTATTCCTTAATTATAAAATTGAATTATGTACAAGAAATTACAAACTAAAATTAATTGTTATAAGATATAACAAATAGTCCCACTCTAATGAATTCATTCTGTGTGCAATGGAACATGTCAATTATTAATTGTGTAATTTTATTAAGGTTACGCAGTGTTCGCGTAAGAAGCATATACAAAGAAGAGATGTTATTGGATTTTCCTATAGAGCGGTGCGTGACTACTGCCTGTGCTATTGCGCGGGGCAAGGGGGAAATTAGATCGCGCCCAATTATACTTAAATTGCATATGAAATTTGACTGTGGTCTTAGTCTACAACAAACAAGCGCCGCCACTCAGTGGCCGGTGCCGACAGCAGACTGACCAAGACTACCCACCACATTTCCTCTTTGTATATGCTCCGTGGGTATGGCCAATAGCTAAGGTTTCAGTCTCCTCTACACAAATCTGTCAGCAACATACAGTCTGATCTTATTTAATAATTCACAATTATATGTTTTCCCTCTCAGTAATTTAAAAATGTATGAGGCGAGCGCGAGATCACGTCGCACTCTCAGCTCGTTGTAGCCAATCATTCCCAGTATAAATAAGGTGGGATAAATTAAAACTCCATAGTATCGCAAATACCTTGTGAATTTATTTTGCATACGTTCTAACATTAAATTGTATTTAATTTCACGTGGCGACCATATCATCGCATTACATTTCAGATTACTTCTCAATAGTGAATTGTGCAAGGTGATGATTGTCTTAAGAGTTATTCTCAGAGTTATTTTCAGTTTTAGTTTCATAATTTTCAATAATTTTCAGTTTCAGGTTGAAATCTATGCATATAATAAATTCGTAAACGAGCCGTATCTGCACATTAGAGATTTTATCAAAATAAAAATTTGTACATGTTGTATTTATGTTACTGAGGTCAAAAAGATAGTTTTTAGAATGTATGTCTATTTGTCTGTGCGTTTGTGCACGCTAATGTCTAAAAGGCTTAACCGATTTGAATGCGGTTTTCACTGATGCATTGTAGCAAGCTTCCCTTAACATATATTTCATTTCAATCGGTTTACACACAAAAAAGTTATGCCCTATACCGAATACCACGCGTACGAAGTTGCGGGCTCAACAAGTAAATAACTATGTCATAAACAAACTTATGTCTGTACTTTAACAAATAAAGTGGTCGAGAGGGTCTTCAAAGACCAACGAATGCAATTTAAAGTTTTCGTCACACTTGGCGGAACCAGTTAGTCATGCAGAGCAGATAGCGTCAGACCCAGACGGATATCTGCTCAGACACATTATGTTGGTTCAATGTAGGGTAATCTTACGGGCACTCCCACTTTACGATTATAATACAAGGTTTCTTTTATAGACCGTTTAATATATGTATAAGCTACTCAATTATAACATTGCGATGATTTTATAACGTTTGGAGATTCAGTGTTATTTAAAAAAAATATATCTCATGAAATTTATAATGTACAACAAAGATTTTCAATTATATAAATCGGGCAAGACGAAAGAACCGTAATTTAGAACCAATCCATCACCAACTTTACCAGGTTATTTAGCTATGCCACCATATTAATATACTGTGACTATGCCATGCCATGGCCAACCTGATTACGGCGATCAGGATCAATATTTTTGTAGGAAAATTTTCCCAATGCCCTCTCTATAAATTTTATATTTTTTATCTTTTCAACGTACAAAGATATACATATATATCATATACAGAATCCTTATTACAGTTTTAATTTACTTAAAAAATTGAATCCTAATGATAATTTTTAAAAAATTAACCGCGTGGTTAAAATTGTAACATAATTTTAAAATATATATTTTAATATAATATTTAAATTAAATATTAAAATTTAATTTAAATTAAATATTAAAATATATCGGAACATAATATGCATTTGAAATGGGAGTTTCAGTTAACGGAACTAGAATTTTAATTAAATACTTGATAAAAAGTTTAAAATCAATCATTCTAATTTAAAAAATATATTAACCGACATAGTAGCACGTATTGAAGTGTACCACTCATACAATTAAACACTAGCTGGTGTCCGCGGCTTCGCCAGATTTAAAAAAAAAATAAAAAAAAAATGACGCCAATGTTGCAGTGCCAACGCCACGTTAGTAGATGAGAGCCATTGGCGAAAGTGACGTGTCGGTAGTCCACCGTTGAGTGCGTGTTTGAGCCTGTGATTCATCCCACGACAGGGGGCCGCTAGACTGTACATAAATTGAAGAATTTCCGAAATTGAGGAAATAATTTACTCTTAATTATAAGATTTTAGAGGAGTAGGAAAAACTAGGAAAAATGTTTAAAAATGAAATTTCGTTGCAACAAAAACTCAATAAATATTCATAATTCGGGATTGCTTTATAACAGCAACCTATTGCAAAACGCGAAATTTATCAATGCTCGTCATGCCAAAGCAACATTAGCGTTTGAAAATCGGCCTACATTACAGTTTCATTAATAATGTCTATCAATCAAATACATTGTTGTAAATAATTTCACTATAAATTTCAAGTTTAAGTTTGTATCGTGTGTTCAATTTGAATTCTCTTATTATTATTGTTGTTAATTATTAAACATTTTTAACTATTAATAACTATGAAGAAAATCTATTGTATATCATAAAATAAAGTCGCTGTCGGTATCTGTTTGTTTCTCCATTAACTTCATCTAAGGACCAGCATACATCGGAGAACGGCACGGCAAAGTATGTAAAATATTTATTAGTATTTTGTACCTTAAACGCTTTTAAAATAATTCAAATATTATGCTATGGCGGAATGCCTCGGCGCGCTGATTGTTTTCGTAGCGTAATACAATTAAAATTGAATTATTTTAAATGCGTCTTAAGGTACAAAATACTATGAAAAAATTTAAAAACTTTGCCGTGTTGGCTTCCTCCATTTTGCGCCGGCCCTTAATCACCCAACGGGTTTTAATATGGTTTTCACTAATAGAAACAGCGATAAACGTGTAAGGTTTGTATGCTTAATTTACAGAAAAAACTGCATTCTTGCAAACTCGGGAGAGGGTTGCTATTTCGAAATAAAATGTTAATACTTTGGTTCATTTTAAATCTATTCTTATATTTGCCAATCCGAAACATCCCTTAGTTTGCAGTTTATTACATCTGTAGCACTCACAGAGCAAAGAATTGCCTCACCGCCCTCTACTAGACGGTAGTAATAGTAGTATTCGTGCCGCGCAATTGCGCTGAGCGCAACTCAAGGCGCATTTGGCCGCCAGTTTCTAATTGCATGTTATGAAGTAAGCTTATCCAAAACAGCGACAGAAAAGCCTCATTTTGCTGTGAGTTGGAGTAATAATCAGAGTAAAAATGTGGTTTTGGTGTAACATATCACAAGTAAGTAATTTAATGTAATTTTTAGCGATGTAGAAATGTAGTAAGCGAGTGCAGATTGTCTTGGAACACAAAACCTAAACAGTGCAGGAGCCGTGCATGTGTTGGTATTAAAAAAACGGTAACGCCCTCTGAGATGTTAGATTTATTTGGAAAGCGTTGATCATACCGTCTCTAGTAGGGGGCTGGGCCGCGATTATTTGCTCTGTGGTAGCACTAGCTTAATTTAATATGTGACCCTAAATTAAAAAATCAAATGTCATTGGTATCATATACTTAATTAATTTAATACTCCTATATGGCTAGGTAGGGGTCTTGAAAAAGATGACGACGAACGGTGCAGACATATATATGTCTGTCTCCCTCATGAAGACTTCGAACGTTGTGTGCATGTCTGAGAATTACCTTATAAAGCATCTTATAAGCGGCGAGAGATGAGGGCTTCTCCCACGCATGCGCATAACTCGTCAAGTATCAACGAGTGAGAGAAAATATGTAATTGCCGTCTCTCTTGCTCGACAACGCTGCCACTTACGGGGACTAATAATATAGGAGTATTAAAAATATTATTGGTATATTATATGTATAAACTATCAACAGAAGTGGTAATAATATCTGCGTGGCCACATACAACAAAATTATGGTCATACAGTTTCGTCTGCGCACAGCATTAGTAAAAGTCTGCTACACAAAATTTTTCCAATGCACCGAATAGTTGTAAAATGGAGTGAGTGCAGCACGATTTGTCTGTAAAACTATGCGACGCAGCCAACAATTCCGATTAAGGCTAGGCTGGAACGACGCGACTTGGGGGTGTCGGAACTATTTGCGTGGATTGTTGTTCGTTACGTCTTTATTCATTTTATACAACACTACTCAGGTTAGAACAAAAATCAAAGCCAAACAGATATAGTATAAGTATAGTTATTATCAATAAGCCATTCTTTTTAAAGTTTTATCAAATTTAGGAGGTAAATATTTTTGCAATCATTTTTTTATCTTTTATATTTTTATGTATATTTTCTATACAATTTTCTTTACATATCATAAATTGAAGTAGCTGTTCGCCTTTGTGTGTTTCTCCGCTACAAGGCGGATATATATATATAGTATGACATAATTTTATATTCACTATACACTGTATTGTACTATAACTCTATTTTTTTATATCCTAGTGTAAGCGATTGTATAAAAATATGTTTTCTATAAAAACTCTACGTGTATTATGTTTCATTTTGTTGATTGTTATGATCCCATAAAGAATTTGTTACGTGAATTTTTTCAATGTTGTTTGTACGCATCAGAGGTAACGATATAAATTAGACTTCAGTAATAATTCATATTTACAAAAATGAGCATAAAAGTACAGTTGATATTCAACCTTAAGTCGAGGGGTTAACCTTAACCACTCAAGAGGATTTTTCTTTTTATTAAATAAATCCTCTATTATATTGTTAGATATTCTTAAATTTTATTTTGTGAAAACACCTAACAAGTAATAAACTTTAATGTTACAGAATTCGACAAGACGTTCGACGAAAGTCAAGCAAACGGAGAACCGTGCAAAGTTCTTTGAAGGAATTGTTCTAAAGAAGTTAAATAAATGTGACTGAAATGTTCTGTTCAGTACTGACTGTGGATTAATATTAAAATACGGTAATAAAAGACGAAGCATTAGAACGAAAGCGGTGGAAACGAGCTCAAGGCAGAAAACTAGTTAATAATTTATAGTTCTCGTAATTTAATGGCAGCCAGTTTGAAAGACTTGGAAATGAAATAAAAATTTCATTTCGCTTCGTACATGGCTAGACAGTTGCATGGCATCCTGCCAGGCCGACCCTGTAGTCACGCATCCATTAAATTGCTCTGTACACCATCCCACTGACGCAATATTTTTTGGTTAGACATTTTGTTACATTCATTCGTGGCTGATAACAATATAATCTTGGATACGAGTTTATTTTATTGCATTGTCTTGTTTTAGAAGAAAATATTTATCTTAGCACGATTTATCCCGTACGTACAGATATTTTATATGCTATATGATGGACATACAGACAGGCCTATAGATAGAAGGCAACTATTATAGACCTGTGCAACAAGGAGAGTAGATCATGCAGATAATCATAGGTAGGTGCAAAATGATGGCAGGAAAATAAGCTTTTTCTTATAAATCTTCCGTGTTTTACAAATGAAACACAACAATAAAGTGTTGCTAATAACAGTTGTATTCTATAAGAATATGATACTGCCGTCAGAGTTGATCTAACTGCTAGCTAACAGTTAATAAGATTTATCTGATAATTTAAGCAGATTAGTTTAGAAGTGCAAAATCTACCTACTACTTCTTGGTTTAGATTTTAGTTTTTGATTCAGTCATTTAAAATTAATTATAAGATATCTTGAATAACCAAGGTATTTAATTTTAGCCAAAGTAACCAGAATAGGCCAGAATACAGGTATTTTTAAAACTTCGTTACAAAACATTGACATCTCCGTAAGTGTAGCAGTGTCAGCCCGTATTGTAAAAGCGACCATGTGGTCGACATGATGACAGAAACATTTATTATTCGCGTAGGGGATGATGATTCTGACTCAAATGATGATGAAAGCTCAAATGACGACAGTGATGACAGCGATGACGATGAAATGGCCACCAACACCTCGTCCTCATCTGATTTTCACGTCATCCACAACGACTTAACGAAAGAAGTTTCACCTACACTTAATTTTTTTTTAATTAGATAAAAGATTCTACACTGCATCAAACATGTTTTTAATTCTTTTTAATTATATTTTATTTAACATATTTTTCAATGTACCTACCAGTGACCAATATACGAAGCCGTGAGCGAAAGGCTAGTTAAAAAAAAACAATAGGCCTAGGCGGACGAGAGTCGTGCGCGAGTGTACCCATGCGCAAACACACCCCGTCCACTTACTTCCAGCGTTCTTTTTACGTGACGCGACCAATATCATACTTATAATTTAAGAGGAGTGAATTGACTAAATAGATCATAGAATAGCACAGCATAGTGCAGCATAGCTCAATATTTATGTTACACATGTTATTTTCGGAAGAAATACTTAAACCGTAGTAATAGTTAAGAAGAACTAAGTAGACAAACAAAAGACGTGAATATTGTATGTTTTATACTTTTAAAACAGAATAGAATAAAAAAGCTTATCATTAAAATTAATCTTTTCCTTTTGTACATGTTCTGTTTGAATTCGTAAGATTGATAGGAAATTCGTTAGGTTTACATAATATATATTTTTAACAATGCACGGATGTGTTTTGCTATTTACCTACTTTTTTACTTATAAAAGGGAATGAAATTATTCTTTTAGATAAATATATTAAACCAGATAAGTATACATTTAAATGTTTATTTGAAAATTTATCGTCAAGATAAATTGAATATTGAAGGAATCAAGAAATTTTCCTTTTCAAAGAAAGCGACGTCAACTTAAAGGTGTAATTTGTTTTGCGCGTGCATACATCAAACACGGCAGTACATAACTCACGCCAAGTGAGTCGAGGGCTGCAATATTTAATCTTCAAGCGGAAAACTTCTCACTTATCGAAAGGAAATGGATAATCTCGATCTGCGTCCGGACCAGGACGGCATAGCTTCGATTTTACCGCGAACTGGATTAGGATGTTTGGAAAAGTATTAAATTTCCAATGGAACTCAGAAGCAACATAAAACTAAAAAAATCAACCTTCAGCTACATTGTGCAATTATTAAAGTTCTTTCTTTCTTTCATTAGAAATTTTAACAAAACAAAATTAAAGAGGGCATTTTTAAAGTTTATAGGAATTCTCGTTAGAATACAGTTTGAAAATTAACTTATTGCACACAATCCCCAAGTTTTGATAAATAGGATCCATATGTTTATGTTTGACAATAAATTATTTTAATGTATTTTAACATCTGATTTTATTTATTATCTAATTTTTCATTTTCCCTTTTTATCCAAGACCTAAAATCAATAATGAAATTTGATCATAAATATGCCTATACTACTAGCTACTACTATAGGATATAGGCACATAACTCACCTGTCTTATATTAGTGACAAAGGTCAAACTGTGTGACACTTTAGGAATTTAAACGCCCTCGAGACGGTTCGATAAGAATTCTGTATAAACTTACGAACTAACTTAATAATACGCAACCCTTAACTTGATGATCTTATTTAAACTAGACAATAGCCTTTGTGTAACCTTGTTACAGTCAACACGTACATACATCGAAAGATTCGATGTCTTTAACTAAAATTATGTCGAGAGATGCATATGAATTTTTTTGATTTAGAAGCCATACATACACACACTATCACACACACACACACTAACTCCTTACTTAGATCGTTTTCCCCATCGTCTAAAATCAATTTTTACTTTTCAACATAATTTGGGTACATTTTGAAGCCCTGTAAGTGGCAATGTGCTTGGTGATGTCTCTTTTGTATATCATATCTGCTGTATTGCTGTAGGGTTTATCTTGAGAATAAATAAATAAAACAAATTACAATAATATATTAAATGTATTATAAACAAATTTTCAATTAGGCACCAAATTTATAAATAGGAATAAAATTATATACTATCTCAAATGAAATGATTGTAACTGTATGTTACTCATTACGTTTCATTTCATTCTCATCCGTACGAAAATAATTCACTAGTTCACTACTAGTACTATTCACTACCCACTAGTTTCACTAGTGATTCACTAGTTACATTTATTTTTCAAGACAAAAAATAGTAAGATTTAAGTCCAATAAAACAAGTTTCCTTTTGAGCTCATTTCCATTGGTCGATAGTCGCCGCATGCCGTAAGGGCATTCGTTTTGAAATCATGGTGTTTAATAAACGTACGTACCCACCATAAATCAACAATTAATTTGTGTAGAGCAATTTTAACTGTTGTGATTCAAAGAACTGTTTGTGATATATCGACTGATGAAAACCAATGAAAATGAGCCCGATAGTGACATCGGTCTGTCATCACAAATTGAATTAAAAGCGACTTTGATGCGAAGGTCAATGCAATGTGTTTTTTTTTTCTCATTGACAAATTTCAAAACTGAAAATTGACACACATATCTCTAGCGCATCTATGAATATTTCAATTTTTTTTTTATATTAACATTGAAGTTTATTAATAATTTATTTATTCTATGTGTATGTCTAATATGAGGGTTCTTGTGTCAAATTATCCTATGTGAAGAAGCCTAGTGTTACCTATTGAAACAATGTTTTAGAAGAGAATGTCGTAGCAAAACGCAACAGCGCATGAAAATCGTAGCTACGGGGGTCTACGACGTAGCCAGTTACGTCACAGACAATAGAGGACGCAAAAACTGAGTTATCTATGACTAACAGCAATTAGCGATAAACACAAGGCATGAATTAGTGATGAGACTAACTGGAATAACATTTTTTCTTACGATATAAGTTCGCGCCAATTGTATTATACAATAATTTTCAATTAAAATTTCAAACAATTATTTTTATGTTATTCAAACGTTAAGTATAAAAGCTCACAAGCAATTTCAATAAGTTGGAATTAACTAAAATAGCACTTGTATCAAATTCTGGGTACCAATAAAATTAATTCGATTACGAAGGTCCATGTAAATGGAGTCCCAAATTACCTTAGGGATAATGACTTCAGAAGCTAATCGACAATCAAAATTAACAGAGGTACTAACCTAGTTTGTTTTGGTATATATAAAACATTGTTAATTAACATTTTTTTTAAATTATGTGATGAGAATTAAAAAATACTCATACTACGTAAGTCAGTCTTTGTAATTGTACCTATGTTATAAGATCTAAATTTTGCTAGCCCGATTTTGGTCAAAGTCAGTGAATTTCCGTTCGGGCAGGTAATTAAGTTGCTGCTAATCACTGATCTGAACTGAGATTCTCAAAGCGAACGGGTAAAATTGCCTTAAGGCTAAATCTCTGCATCTTGTTGATTATGGTCCCATTGGTTCGGGCAAAGTTAATGATTTTATAAATACTTGCAAGAACTCATACAAAATCATCTCTACATATTATAAATTGTAGTGGCTGTTCGCGTGTCTTTTTCTCCGCTAACTTCTCCTAAACCACTCAACGGATAGACACGGTTATAATTTACCATAACAATTATAATTTAAAATTACTCAAATCATCTGCAGGATATATGAAAGGGGATCATCATAATTTTTTTAAATTATATTTAATTATAAATATTAAAAAAATACTAATTTGTGGTCTAATATCGATGTTGTAACCGTGCGATTTGCTTAATAATCACTATTTTAAATAGTTAATTCTTAAGATAAATTTTAAGATCCACTATCTGAAGGCTCATCAAAAGAAAAATTTGAATTATACTTTATTTAATTTTTAAATAGATATTTCCGAGATTTGCAAGTAGCGACTCCCTCTCAGCAGTCCCGTCAATTCAGTACAGGACGAGTTTTGCGGCTGGAGTCGCCGTAATGTCTGTAGTATGATTTAGAAAAAGTTAGCCGAGAAACGGACAGAAGCAGACAGCGACTTTATTTTGTAACTTAGCTGAGCTCGCAACTTCGTACGCGTAGTATGTGGTATAGCACGTAATTTTTTTATTTGCAAACCGATTGGTATGAAACAAACACTAAATGTTACGGGAAAATTGCTGCAATACATAAGTGAAAAACCGCATTCAAATCGGTTAAGTCGTTTCAGAGATTAGCGTTTTATTATATGTTATATGTTGCTAGTCCGATTTTGATCAGTCAGTGAATTTCCGTTCGGGTAGGTAATTAAGTTGTCTTTCAAGTATAGATATGTATTTTTAGATATCGATGATTGCCTTTTGAAAGCGAAATCTGATAATTGTTTATACCAAATCCATTTACATTACTTTTTAATGATATTTAGGGAGTACATTAATTTGTTTCCAATACATTGTGTTTAGTCATGTAGTCGTAGATAGAACATACAAGCTACGATGGTTTTCTACTTAGATACATACACCGCAACACTTGTACCGTTAGAAGTGTCCAATGCCGGTTTCATATTACGAACCAAGTGCCAGTGAGCTGTAAAGACTTCGCGAACATGAAAAGTGTTTCACATCGCTGAAGGGTTGCGTCATGGAACAGTTGAGAATCTCCCGAGCGCTTAACCTGCTCTGTGCTAATTGTCTATTTGTCCTTTTTGAAGTATAAGAACAAACTACGGTAGATGTACAGAAATAATTTCATGTATATATATTTTCTCAAATATATCTATCTCAAAATAAATCCGCTTATCTAAATTCCTATACAAATAATGATGCGATTTTCATTTAAAGAATTTTTCACTGAAGGATCAATATTCAGAAACAGACAATTTCAATTTAACAAAAAAAAAGCATTACAAGATGGCCATTTTAAATTTTTATTAAAATGCCTATAGTTTTTAAATCACGTAACTTAGATTTTTTTTATTGGTCTTATGGTTTGGTCTCGACTTCTGGGACACCATGTATTATAAAATAAAGTACCTATCCGCCTCGATTATTTTACATTCATCGATTTATTTACAGTTTTCACGGCTAATTCACTAATAGAAAGCAAAGCTGGGTTTTTAAAAAAATAAAGGCTATTTTGTGAGTTGTTTTAAGTGTTAAAACGAAATATAACTTTATGTAAGCTAAACAATAGTTAATCCAGTGCCAAATTCGTTATCCATGTATTTTTGTTTGTTTGGTAAGCGAGCGAGCAGGTGGTCTCCACAGTGAGACTCGTCTAGGTTCTTTGTTTTTTTTTTTTTTTTTTATTATTATTATTATTTTTTTATTATAGATTGGTTTGCTCTTGACCATTCGGATTATGTCCTTCAGAGAAATGGTGAGCAATACCCTTCGTGGTTATATACGAGACTATTTTAGAACGGTTACATGGCTTTTGCTCGCAAAACCTTAATCACCTTTGGAAAATATAAAATGCACCCGAGCAAAGCCGATCGGACCGCTAGTAATGATATATGAACTACACAAAGCAAAGTCGGCCCAACAGTACATATTAAACTATGAATAAATTACATTTAATGGTTAGACTTATTTTCAGGATTTCCGTAACAAAAACCCACGGTTTTTATGCAAATCGCTACTTTGCATGATTCGTTTAATATGAAGATTTATTTTAATCGAACTTTTCGTCCAAATATACTTTTTTCTATGGGCCAATGGCACACGAACTTTCAATGAGCTTGTTAATATGGAATATTAGACATTATATAACTTTGTGTGCTGAATTATTCCGTAACTATAAATTCATAATTGCCTTTAAAAATGACTGTAGGTCTATGTATGTCAAAACTATACCACCTTTGTTATTTACAAAAAATATTTGTCACCGATGTCTTTATTATTATAAATTGTAACATTGTAAATAAAATAATAAGTTCCTTTAAAAATTAAGTTCTGGTTTATATGGTGGTTTACGCATAAGTCCATAAAATAGTAAGTAAAGCATTAATGTGGTAAAAGTTTTATTCGTCTCTTATGGTTTCTGTACCGTAAGGTCTTAGCAAAAATATAGATGTCAATAACTCTATTTAGTTTCTTTAAAAATATTAACCAAATCTAAGCTAGCCTAAAGTGAAAGTAAATGACGGAAAATATCCTCCATTTTTTATTAAACTAAAATCACAGAAAATAATTTTATTTTTTAATTGGTAAATACAGTTTTTTTTTTTAATGTTGTTTTGTATAGAGATTTCCTTTTGAGTATATAGTGTTCTGTGATCCAAACCATTTGACGAGCCCGTTGGATGTTTGGTCAGGATGCTTGCCTTAATGCTCTATCTCAGGGGTCCCGTGTTCGATTTCCGACTGGGGGAACTGTGTATGAAAATGAACTTTTCAAAGTTGGCTCTGGTCTGGACTTGGAAAGTAGTGGTAAAACACACTGCGTTTCGCAGTCGTCTGGCGGGATCCCCTTACACAGGACCACTATGAAATAACAGCATATGCATGTAATGTTCCGACGAGTAATTAAGGGATGCCAAAGCCCATTATCCTATTCTTTCCTAATCTCTTATCCTTAATCCTACTATGGTTGGCAGCACTGTGGCCTTACTTGTGTTATAGGCGACGACCTTAACATAAAAACGAGATCGTGGGATTCGTTATGAAATGGCTAAAAAGACAATGAGTCTTTGAAAATTGTCATTGTCAAAATAAAAATGACAATTCAATCATTCTCATTTCTTATTCGCTCAGTGGATGTGTTGTGTTGCGATATTCATGTTTTCAGGGATTTTTCTAACGATTTTGGCGGCTTCAAGCAAACAGACGACTTTTGCTTTCACTCGAACTACCTCGGCGCAAACAAGGACTTTTTATCTGGAACTATGACTACGGCTTGTTATTTCGGACCTCGATATCGTTTTTCGTGATGGACACAACTGCATTAATTGCGGTATTGCAACGACTTGCTGCAAT
The DNA here is from genome assembly GCA_910589475.2 of Bembecia ichneumoniformis. Lineage (NCBI taxonomy): Eukaryota > Metazoa > Arthropoda > Insecta > Lepidoptera > Sesiidae > Bembecia > Bembecia ichneumoniformis. The sequence goes on along the minus strand of OU342538.1, from coordinate 5,993,230 downwards.
ATAACCGGAAGGCGACCTTTAAATGAAGAAATCATCTATCTATTGTACGTGGGTGTCCCGAACAGTAAGTACACAAACAATCCAGATACTTTTTTAGTTAATAGTGTATCCTCTACCACCTATGAGAAACTAGATTTTCATTTTTTTTTATGTTAATGATCAGCTTGTTGGGATCTAGTTGTTGATACTCTACTGCTAATATATTAACGAAATGAAATAATCTAATGGAAATCTGTCTAGAGTTTATGATTAGTCGTCTGAACAATACTAAATTAATAATAATTTCAAAATATATTGTTAAACTAATATAACCAAACCACAGATTGAGCCCACATATCTTGATTAATAGGGCTGTCAATCAAATTGAAACTAAGGTAGCATATTTCTGATATTTTTACCTAATAAATGATACTAATTTGGAATTTGTAACCGGTCATCACAAGTTCTGGGCCCCGCGATATTTACTAATTTGAATTTTAGCTATTTTATTACTAATTGAATTTTTTAATTTTTTAATACTAATTTTAGCAAAAAAAAAAAACTAGTTATTTCTCGCAGCTCCGCTGAGGTTATCTGTTACATTCAAATATCCAAACAAAAAAAAAAACTTGTATGAATTATTGTGCGTTTTAAAATCATTGGTTTCACTGCAGGCCTTTGAGCGCGTTAAAAAGTATAGGTAATTGGTAGTGAGTGGCATAGCATATTCTGCAATAATATACCGGAAAGTTTATTTAGCAGGACTACAGCTTTACAGAAGACCATGATGAAACAACATTCTCCGAGAGAGCTTATTGTCGATAAAGATTATCTGTATCTATACAATACCTATATCTATATTAATATTATAAAGAGAAAAGATTTGTGTTTATGTTTGTAATGAATAAACTCAAAAATTACTGGACCGATTTAAAAAATTCCTTCACCTATAGAAAGCCACATCAGCTAGTAATATTTTATAAAGAGACGCGAACGAAGTCGTGTGCAACAGCTAGTTATAAAATAAAGACGTTGTCCGTATCTCTCTGTTTCCCCACCAACACCAACCACCAAACACCAACCAAAAGCCATAAAGGAGGAAGATTTGTGTACATATGTAATTGATAGAAATTAATGCATCTGAGCTAAGCCGGGGCCGGGTCTTCAGTTATAAATACTTCGAATTTTAAAAAAATATCATTTTCAAGCTTCATGCGTTGCGTATATTGTAAATTTGTAATAGCTACATGTAAATTTGAACAACCTTCGCATAATGAGAGATCGATGTAAATGGCATGGATAGGAGAGACGTTTTGAAGTTAGTTCGAATACCTCAATGGGACAAATTGCGACCTAATATAGTCTCAGTGCATAGCCTAACTGCATTAACTCAACCTGAAGCGCGCCCGAGACGTTGACACAAAGTGACTTCAAATTTACTCCAATAGTATTTAGGTGTAAATTTCTTAAATGCGTGTTGAGCTGTGCAAATGAATATGGATTTTTTACTCATATTTTTTCATTTTGAAAATACCACAGCCTATAAACATAAACGACGCCAGGGATATGCAAATGCCTGCTGACCCGTACTGTTATTTAACGGTGGTCTTCTGAAAGAGGGTGGTTATTGCCGCCAGACAAGCTACAGAACGTAGAGTAGCTCGCCCGCTACTAATTACTATTTTTTAACGCAAGGTAATGCAGGCTGCATGCTTGGAATGCTGCCTAAAGGACCCGAACTTTACATAATTATATAATTTGTATATAATTTCGAGTATTACTTAATTTCTATTTAAGTTTTTTTAAATGTTAAACATCTAATTAAGTGTTATCTACTTATATATCGAGTACCACTTTAGCTGGATTTCATGGCTTTTATATGATAATCAGTTACTGATAGAGCAGCTTGCGATAATTACTGTCCATGGTTGTCAACCTTAATTATTAGGCACATATGCAAATGACGCAATATCACATAGATGTGTAGATAATAGTTTATTACATGTTTGGACTAAACTGCCAAGTAATTATAATTGAACGACAGTGCGGAGCGGTACTAGCAAAAATCACATAGTTAAAATTACAAAGTAAAGAAGTAAGCTAAGTTTTGTTTCTATAATTTACTAGCGACCCGCACCCGGCTTCGCCCGGGGTGCAATTTTTATCCCTCTTTCCATTAGTGAAAACCGAATTAGATCGATTTTAATTCGGTTTTCACTAATGGAAAGAGGGATAAACGGGGGATTTTTATGTATATAAAAATTGCACCACGGGCGAAGCCGGGGCGGAACGCTAGTATATTTATAAAAACATTTCAATCCATGTAATCTTTGTTTTCCTAACTAATATCATAAATGTGAAAGTGAGTTTGTTTGTTACGATTTTAAGCCACATTGCATACACATTGTCTGGAGAATAGAAAAGTCATGATCTACGTTCTACGTATCTACGTTTCATCCAGACAAAAGGTATTGTTCCCGATGAACGCGGACGCAGTCGTGGATAAGACAATTTCTTAAAGCAATACTAAATACTATTTTCAGTAATATTGCTTTTACATTAGAATAACACATAGGCTATTATTTATAAAGATACGCATACAAAGTCGAGGGAAAAAGTTTTAACAAGGCCGGGACAAAAAAATATAACTCAATACCACCAGTATGACTGAACGGTCTCCCACTTGTCAGGGTGAGCCATATCAAATAATTGGGCCACTGAGTTACACATGACTTGTCGGACGACATCGACATAGCGAGGGAACGTAGGGCATTGGCGGTGAGATGTAATATGATGGCCCGCAGGTTTTCAAGTTGTTCTGATGAAGTTAAAATAACATGATTTAATACATATTGCCAGTCTTTTTATACATGTAACTTGTGGGTTAAGTACACTCATAAATCATTTAATGCCCTGCGCGTCCAATACAAAAACGCCTTCAGTGTTTCTGGGATGTTGCAAATACAAGAGTTGCAGATTTTTACGCTATATTGCGAATGAGAATAGCATCCCTGATGACTAGAGTACGGGAGTACGGGATAGCCCCGATACGATGTTGAAGGTAATTGCTGGTAAGATGGACTGCCCAATGATAAAACATTGGGTGATCTCACACCATCGATAGAAAGTTATAGATGGCGTCAGTTTATATTTATTGATTTAATTTTCTTTCTAATGTTTGTGTAACATGTAAATGTATATACTATGTATAGTATTATTTATAATTTTTAAAAAGCTATGGCCACATTTCTGAAATAAAGATATAATTTTTTTTAATACAGTTGCTCAAAAAGTGGCGTATTGCAGGGACATATAGCGTTCGGGATGTGGGCTATTACATACTCGTGCGTTCTCTTTCCCAACTGTCAAAATAATGTCTATTAAAAAGAAAAACCAACCATGAAGTTTTTACTAAAAAAAATTCATAGAAGTTTTTATGATTCATGCAAATACGTATATTTCTAAAAAGAAGCTACTAATTTGTTTCAATATCAGATTTAATGATTTAATTGAATGAGTTAGGTTAGGTTTCATTTCATTTCATCTCATTAAATTTCATTTTCATTTCATATCAAAAAAAAATTCTACTAAAGACTTGGCTGTATGGGCATAGTTTCCTTTGCCTACCAGAATGGGTGAAGAACAAAAAAATCTCTGCTTATATTCTACGGTTGGCGCTATTTTCCAGAATTTTTTTTTGCGAGTTTAGTTGTTTGTTTTATTAAATTGCTTCATTTTTTCGCAACTGTATTAAAAATAGTCTTTCAGTACACGTGCGGAACCGTCATTGCAACTTGTTCCGACTGTCAACCCTCGCCTTCGGCTGCGCCTCGGCTCGGGTAGACATTTGTCGGAACTCTTTGCAATGACAGCCTTTCCGCACTTGTAATGAAATATACTATTATTATTATTTAACATGTATTATGAATGGAAAGTGTGTAACATTTCCAAAGTTAAATGAGGGAACACATTTTAATGAAAATTGTAAGTACAACGGCTTGAAAACAAATACTTTTACATATTAGGACGTTCACTGCCGGACAAAGACCTCCTCCCTAATCTTCCAAAAGGACCGGTCAGAGGCAGCCTGGATCCTTCTTCGACCCGAGGCCCTTGTCAGGTCGTCTGTTCACTTTGCGGATGGACAACCTACGCTTCGCTTGCCTGTCCGTGGCCTCCACTCGAGAACCTTCCGGCCCCAACGATCGTCGGCTCTCCGTACTATGTGTCCTGCCCACTGCCACTTCAACTTACTATCCCGCCGGGTTATGTCGGTAACTTTTGTTCGTCTGTGAATCTCCTCATTCCCGATTCGTACTTGCAGTGTAGCCCTGTCCGTATATCGTTGAGCGACGTTGAGCTTTCTTACGAGGCCCATAGTTAGAGAATTATTATTACCTAATAATATACCTATTACATAAATGGAAGGAAAGTACAGTATTAATTCTAAGCCTAAAACTTGATTCGTGTTAATAAATAAAACATAACGCAATTATTATTCGTCCATAATAATGTCTCTGTCCGTAACGATTTCATTAATTATTCCATTCAGCCCTATTCTCAATCCCGATTCAAGACTTTGAATTTAACCATCAACAACTTTTAATCTGTGTCATTATGCAGTCAAGATTCATCTAACTTGGTCCTTTTAAAACTTATCTAGTTTGCTAGTTTCCGCCACTTCCCTAGTCGAGGTGAATAATAGACGAGAATGGAAAAACACTGTTGCCTTATGTTCACGCGACATAGTGGCAATACCGCGTGACGTCTGGTGACACTTAATAAAAAGGAGGGTAGTGAGTTTTTTCGGAAAAAAAAAAAAAAAAAAAAAGGTCGTCGGGTGAACTAAAGTTTTAATGCTTTTATATTGTATTATCTCGTATATTCCCGTGATTGTTCTATCAATGTTATTTTTGTGATTATGTGGTCTAATCTAATGTGTATTGGAAGTGTGTGATAAGAGAAAGCGAGAAAAGACGGAGCCAGCTGAGTAACACGCGTATAAGCCGATATTCCTGTGAGTACATTTATCCTTTACCTTTATCCTTTACAAGGCCAAAAGCCACCATATGGTCCTTCGAGTTAAGTTTTATCAGCCTATGAAGATATAGTGGATATCATATCTTGTCATATATCTAATATAGTAAAATTAGCTTTTAATTTTTTTTTTTCGAGTGCTTATATGTCTGTTCAGCTCTTTGAAAGCATTGTCAAGTAACTAACCCGTACAGTAAAAAACAAAAATAAAATGCCAACTAGATCTCAAGCGGCTAGATTTAGAGAGGCATTTAAAAACATACAGCAAACTTATGATGTTGGAGCTGAGTTGAAACCTGATGACAAAAATTTTCCCATTGACGAGTTTCTTGCCCGTTTCTCCAAATTAGAGGATTGGAAACGGAAACTGGATGAGGTGTTTTATGAGATCTTGGATGATACCGATCTTGATGACAAAACGGAGACATTTTATACAGAAAATCATGAAAAGGCCTCGGAGACTTTTACAAAAATAATAATTATAAACAAGCAAATCAGCACAATAATAAATGCTAATCCTCAGCCCTCCGCCTCGTCATCAGCTCACACATCACATGCAACCACCACACCCGCAGCGGTTTTGCCCAAAATAGAACTTCCCAAATTCAGCTCGAAAATTGAAGATTGGCCCTCTTTCATAACAATCTTCAGGAGCTTGACCAATGACGTAGCTCAACTGACGGATGCTGTCAAGCTGCACTACCTACTCTCTAGCCTTACGGGCGAGGCCCTCAGTATGGTGTCTCACCTTAAGATTACCAACGAGAACTATGCAGTGGCATTGGATATTCTCACCAAGCGCTATGAAAATAGGCGAGTTCTCATAGACCGGTTTGTGGACATCATACTGGGTCTGCCCAACATAACGGCCCGCTCAGACATCCGCTCACTCTTCTTGACACCTCTCATCTCAGCTCAATGTGCACTTAACAATCTTGATCTGCCCATGCAAGACAACGACTATGTGTTTGTTTCCATAGTTGTTAGGAAATTGAAAGGAGAATTACGCACACTCTTTGAGCGAAAACACGGCTCTTCTCAAGCTTTGCCCACCTTAAAGAGCTTGATCACATTCCTGGAAGAACACGCACGCTGCATAGAAACTGAGAGGTCTATGGCAATGACTGCTCAGCTCAACCAGTTTATTCAGCCCAACCAGTCTGCTCACACCAACCCAAAAGTTTTACACAGACAGTTCCCAGCTCACTTTAGATCCGGGCATCAGCCCCACCAAGAGCAGATCTTCGCCCGTAGGCACTCTCCTGTTTACTCAGCTCAACCCATAAATTCCTACCCGCATTCAAACTTTTACTGCCCATATTGCCAAACGAAGGGTCACAAGCTTATAGCTTGCACCAAGTATAATAATCAGCCCGTGCAAGATCGTTGGGAGTTCATAAATGCCCGCGACCGTTGTCGCCGTTGTCTCGGCCCTCACTTCCAAAACGAGTGCAAGTCGACTAAAAGTTGTAAAGAGTGTGGCAGTGAAAACCACCACACTTCCCTTCATCGCCCTAGAGCAAATTCACCCGCCCAGTCAGCACAACATCTTCCGCCCGAGTTACGGGATCAGCCCAGAGAACGGTCAGCCCAAGCTCAACCACACCCATCAGCTCACGCTTCTCAAAGTGGTCACGGTTCTCACAGTTCACGTGATCAGTCTCGTTCATCAAAGGTATGTCGCTCTCGCGATGATCAATTGTGACTACTTCCTGTAATAGCCGAACATCCCAAAGATGAACAGGTATGTTCATCACAACCAATTTCTGCCCACTCAAATTTATTTCATTCTCAGCAGCATTCCGACACATCAGCACATAATATGTATGGTAACTCAGCACAGCACAAAGCAATTAGCACAAATACACAAATTTTATTGCCTACAGTTTCATTAGAGATAGCGGATGTACATGGTCAGTTTCACAAAGCAAGGGCATTGTTAGATTGTGGGAGCATGCTCACACTCATAACTCAACGCATGGCTCAAATTTTAAAAATACCACCAATAAACACCACCTTAAATATATCAGGTATAGGAAATCAGCACGCACAAAATTCAATGGCATATATTAATATAGTATGTCGGCCCATTCAGAGAAACACACCTGAAATTACAACTTCAGCTCACATCTTAAAGAACGTAACTGGTTTCTTACCCTTGCAAAAGGTTCCGGACCTCGCGCATGTCGCAAGTAAAAAGCGTATCACCTTGTCCGATGAAGAATACTACTCACCCGCTCAAATTGACCTTTTGCTGGGCTCTGACGTGCTAGGTCAGGTTTTGGATGGTACCAAGGTTTCCCTAGGCCCCGGCAGGCCAATAGCCTTCGGCACGATATTTGATTTTGCATTAATAGGACCCATTCAGGGCATATACTCTGCACGTTCGCACCGAGCAAACTCCACACATGTTGCCAACTCTCAGCCTGACGTACCAAACCATGATACTCTTAGAAACATTGAAAGATTCTGGGAATCAGAGGAACCAGAGCCCCGCATACATACCAGCCCTTTGCATGAAAAGTGTGAGGCAATATTCCGCTCCACCACAACTCGTGATACAACCGGCCGATATATAGTTACCCTGCCCTTTCTCCAAAATGCGCCGTCATTGGGAGCTACTCATGCTATTGCATTGCGCAGATTCCTTAATCTGGAAAGGAAGCTGCTATCAAACCCGCCCCTCCGCACAAAATACAATGATTTTATGGCAGAATACATTAAATTAGGACATATGTCTTTATGTCACCCCAGCACCTTTGCTCATAAGCCCCATTTCTATATTCCACACCACGGCATATTTAAGTCCGGATCTGATAAACTCCGCACAGTATTTGACGGTAGCTGTAAGAGCTCAAATGGTGTCAGCCTTAATGAATGTTTACACACAGGTCCAGCTCTTCAGCAGGACATTGTCGATATTATCATGAGTTTTAGAACCCACCCTGTAGTATTCAGCACGGATATTTGCATGATGTTTCGAAATATTATCATGCATCCAGACCATAGGCGTTTTCAGCTCATATTATGGCGTTCATCCCCAGATCATCCCTTACTGACTTACAACTTAAACACGGTCACATATGGTTTACGGTCAAGCCCGTATCATGCAATCCGCACTTTACACCAATTGGCTGAAGATGAAGGAGGTCGCTATCCTGCAGCAGCTCATGTTCTACGAAAATTCATATTTGTTGATGACATACTCTGTGGTCACGAGTCAATAGAATCAGCTCAGGCACTTCAAAAGGAGTTAATTGAATTATTAGCTATGGGAGGCTTTCAGCTCAGCAAATGGACCTCTAACACACCCGAACTGCTTGCACAATTCCCAGAAAATCAATGTGATATGCCAAAGGACTTCAACCTCAGCCCAGATTCCAACTCTATTAAAATACTAGGAGTTCAATGGATTCCACAATCTGATGAATTCACATATCGGATTTCTCTCCCTTCGAAAGATAGGTTCACCAAGAGAACCATTCTCAGCACAATCGCATCACTTTATGACCCCAATGGCTGGGTAACCCCCGTCATCATGCGCGCTAAACTCCTTCACCAGAAGTTATGGCTTCTCAAATTAGGATGGGATGATCCCACTCCTGATGACGTTCAAAGGGACTGGCAGGAAATCTTAGACGATCTTCCTCACATTTCGGGAATTCGCATTCCTCGGCACATCAGCCCAAGTAAGCTCACTTCAGTATACACTCTTCACGGGTTCGCAGACGCCTCAGAAGCAGGTTATGCAGCCGTTGTGTACCTTCGTGAGAATAGTACGAAGGAGCAAGCCAATGTACATCTCATTATTGCTAAGTCGAGGGTCGCACCCATAAAGAAACCTCTCACGATTCCCAAATTGGAGCTGTCAGCGGCAACTCTTTTAGCTCAGCTCATGGCTCGTGTCTCAACCCAGCTCTCCGAAGGCATATCAATCAAACAACATGTATGTTGGTCAGATAGCACAATAGTGCTTGCATGGTTGAAGACACCCCCTCACCAACTTCAAGTGTTTGAATCTAGCCGAGTGGCCAAAATCACAACCAGTTCACCCAGTCTCACGTGGAGACATGTCCCATCACGGCTCAACCCTGCAGATTGTGCAAGTAGGGGAATAGCAGCACAATCACTATCTACCCATGACCTTTGGTGGTCACCTAAATGGCTTGAGGAGCCTCCCAACTCATGGCCTAAGATGTCACATGCTTCACTCCATGAAGCTCTCCCAGGCCTTAAGCCCAAGAAGGCGACAGCCCACATAGCAGTCCCTGATCTGGACACTGATCTTCTCACAAGATTCAGCTCTCTAGATAAGCTCATCGGTGTTACGGCTTGGATTAGACGTTTCGCCTTCAATTGTCAGCACAAACACGTTGAACGACGCTTCGGTCCCTTAACAGCTAACGACCGTAACGAAGCATTTTTCTTTTGGATTCGGTCCGTCCAGCACAATGAGTTTGCAGAGGATATTCATCGCCTCCAAACTGGTAAAGTCTGCACATCACGCCTCCAACGTCTCTCACCCTTCATAAAAGATGATCTGCTCAGAGTTGGAGGTCGACTTTCAAATGCTGTTATTAGATATGACGCTCAGCACCCGCTAATACTCCCCAGCTCGAGTCCACTAGTACATCTCATCATAAATCACTACCACCGAATACACTGTCATCCTGGCACTGACACCTTACACGCAATACTACGACAACAGTTCTGGATACTGTCAGCCCGACGTGTAATAAAACACTGCGTTTTTAAATGTATAAAATGTTTCCGTTGTCGACCTCAGCCCAGGGCCCCTGTCATGGCCGACCTGCCCACAGATCGAGTTACACCTCAACCAGTATATAGTCAAATATCAATTGATTTTGCCGGCCCCTTTCTTGTCAAATCCAGCCCATTGCGAAACTCGAGACTTTTAAAGGCATGGTTTTGCATATTTGTTTGTCTCTCAACAAAGGCGGTTCATTTGGAACCCGTCTCTTCACTCAGCACAGAAGCTTTTCTCGCTGCATTACAGAGATTTATTTCTCGCCGAGGTACTCCCGTTCTTATCCGCTCAGATTGTGGTACCAACTTCGTAGGTGCTAGGAATCAGCTCATAGAAATTAATAAATTTTTAACATCAAACAACGATGCAATCACACATAAGCTTGCAACTCAGCACATAACTTGGTTACTAAATCCGCCCACGGGAGCCTGGTTCGGTGGCTTGCACGAGGTAGCAATAAAAAGTGCGAAGCAATTGCTTTACCGCGTAGTTGGAGATCAGCACCTGACCTTTGAGGAATTTGCTACGCTTCTCACCCGAGTTGAGGCCGTACTTAACTCACGACCTCTCTGCCCACTCTCTTCTGATCCCACCGATCTTGAACCGTTGACCCCCGGTCATTTTATTATTGGCCGTCCGCTCACCGCCTTGCCTGAACCATCATTTGATGACAGACCACTAGCTGCTCTTAAACGCTTCCGGCTCATTCAGGCCATGTCTCAGCGATTTTGGACCATGTGGACCAGATCCTACCTTCATACTCTCCAAACCCGCTCCAAATGGTTTTCTTCCTCCCCAAATTGGCGAACTCGTACTCATCAAGGAAGACAATCACCCCCCGCTTCAATGGAGGAGAGGAAGAATCACGCGCCTACTCCCAGGAAAGGATGGCGTCGTGAGAGTAGTTGATCTGGACACTCAGAATGGAACATTGAGGAGACCTGTACTCAAGATTGCACGGTTTCCGCTCAGCCCCCGGGATCAGGGACTTGCCTGAAACCCCCCTCCTCCCCAGGATGTTCACGCGACATAGTGGCAATACCGCGTGACGTCTGGTGACACTTAATAAAAAGGAGGGTAGTGAGTTTTTTCGGAAAAAAAAAAAAAAAAAAAAAAGGTCGTCGGGTGAACTAAAGTTTTAATGCTTTTATATTGTATTATCTCGTATATTCCCGTGATTGTTCTATCAATGTTATTTTTGTGATTATGTGGTCTAATCTAATGTGTATTGGAAGTGTGTGATAAGAGAAAGCGAGAAAAGACGGAGCCAGCTGAGTAACACGCGTATAAGCCGATATTCCTGTGAGTACATTTATCCTTTACCTTTATCCTTTACAAGGCCAAAAGCCACCACCTTATTTTTTAATACAACCGGAAATAAAATTAGTATAAGAAGTAATAAGAAACGAGATTCATAACTTATTCAAGTTTAAACAACATCGATACATAAAACTAGAATTTGTGTTTGAATACTTCGACCACAAAGATAAAACTACAGTTTTTGAATTACTATAAGTATGTACTTCACGTGTCGCGCACACGCATGACCAACTTTGTATAGAACGAAAGTGAAATAATATCGCAGATTAGGTATATCACTTTTTTGTACACTACCATAAATAGACTGTACTGATATCACAGACCTCCACAAATCCTTGAATCTGACCTCTACGCTTGAGTAAATAATTTAACTGAAACACACGATTTAGTTAAAGGTGGTGCACTTAATAGGGTTACACATTTAGGTCATTTATTCAATCCATTATTCTAATGTGAGGTCCTATTGCTAGCGATTTAGTTGAAGTCACGTTATTGTGTATAAACACCTTGCTCATTACTATTGTTTATCTAGTGGATGATTAAATGAGATATACTATGAAAAGGTTATTAGCAATTTTTTGTAAATAAAACCCTAATAACGTTTTTGCTTATGGTTGACTGTTAACTGAATAATGTCATTTGATTGTTATTTCATTAGTTTTAATAGAACAAGCAGTGGGTGGACCCTTACGGAAGACTTGTGTGTCGATGACTGAGTAAGTGCTACTAGAGTCTATTCTCGTGTCTCTACCTTACTTTTTTTTCTTATCCTCTCATAGTACGCAGAATCACTTTTGTTGTCGTGTTTTGGTGACTGAGTAAGGACTACTAGAGTCTATTCTCATATTCTCACCTGTCCTTTACTTTTCTATAATAAGCAGCGTAATTGCAACTTTCCTGGTGTTGCTTATGTAACTTATACAGGCGACTCCCACACACAAGCCTGCCTGGCACTGTTTGATATGAAATAACTCACCGTTTGTCCAAAACATAATATATTTCAAATTTTCAATGTTATTTTATATCTAATTCTACATTAATTCGTTTTTTATATATATTTATATTTAATCTATTACTATATGTCAACTGATTTTAAGTTTTTTATTCTTCGCCAAACAATGCCATTATTTAGCAAACCTTTGTAGCATACAAGTTTTAAATAGTTTACATGTAATCGGGACTGAGAAAAATATTTCATTGAGACTGGGACCAAATGGACCAATTTGGCAGCAATATTTAAGTCATAATTATTTATTAGCAATAAATACGTGATTATTTCCCATTGTATTTATGACTAGCTCAGCTCGCAACTTCGTTCACGTGGTATTCGGTATAGCGCGTAACTTTTTTGTTTGTAAACCGATTGGAATGAAACAAACACTAAATGTTACATGAAGCTTGCTATAATACAACAGTGCAAACCGCATTCAAATAGTTGAAGCCGTTTCTGAGATTAGCGTGCACAAATGCACTCACAAACAGACAAAAATTCTAAAAAGTATTTTTTTTTACTACAACGTGTACTTTTTTTTTAAATATTTAATGTACAGATACAGTTCGTTTACGATTTAATTATATGAATAGATTAAAAAAATACTTTGAATATACGCTTGTGTTTCCGCTACTTAAATCGCTGTCGCTGGCGCCGTAAGATAAGGACGGCTGACCACAGCACTTAGCGAATTAAGCATGTCACAAGTTAATGGCTAATGCAGACAAGGGTACCGTGGCATTAGGGTAAATTATCCACTGACCAAGAACGGACCCAACTAAACGTAGATCAAAATTAGGTTGATACCAAGAAACAAAGAAAATAATTTAAGTTGTTTCAAAAACTTGAATTGCTTTTATTATAAAGGATGGCAGGTTATCTGACGAATTCAGACAAGAGAGGCCGTAACCGTAACCTACCTAGGTAACACCTATGGGGAGCAAGAAGCCTACCGAACGTAGACATAATAAGAGACGTGGCGAGGATATGTCTTTTTAAGCCGAAAATATCTTTCAAGCGGAGTTATGTGAGTACGCTGAAGGACAAATAGTTACAAACAGTCACACATACAAAAAAACACACACATACCCATCTCCTTACCTAGATCCTCTCTCTCCTCTCTCTCTCTCTCTCTCTCTCTCTCTCTCTCTCTATCATTTAGTGAGGTAATATCCTCATTATATTAATGTATATTTAGTTTTCTTTTAAAATTGTTAAAATTATAAATAAATAAAAATAAAAAATTAGAATTGATTTTATTTTTTAAACTTAAGGAATCCCTGTAAGTGGCTATGTAATAAGTAATACTGTCTCAATTGTATGTTATTTTCTGTATATCTATAGGGTTTTTCTTAAAAATAATATAAAATAAATAAATAAATGGTTACATATTGAGAACGCAGGAAGCTGTATACAAAAAATGCTATATTTTTGGTGAATGTGTGGTAAATAAATATTAGAAATTATTAAATTTAAGTTAGTCTTATAAAATACGGTTTACCATTGTTAAAATTTTCTACAATTCGAGTCCATTGTTTAAATGTGAAGTGACTTAAATTAGCCTTGCTAAATTCTCTAAGTGGGCCGTCAGCTCGCCAGGAAGCGTTAAGCTTGAACCTTGTTCAGGAACATGACAGCTGCATTATAGGCTTTATGTATCAACCTTACCAACTAATTTAAATTGAATTGACACCGGAAACTGTTTTGGACATTGTAATACCAATTATGTGCCTCATTGTACAACAATAAATTACTGAAACGTTTGTACAAGGAATATTCCGTTTTTGAGCCTAAATTTACAAAAGAATATAATTTACTATAGGTTAGCTGCTCCGTGAATTTACTTGATTATTTAAAATTAATACTTATTTAAAAAGCTTTTATTCATAAACTCCACATATCGTCAGATATGCTGACGGTCCACTTGATGGTAGGTGGCTGTCGACCTTATTAGGATCAAGAATAAGTTTTGGTTTTGGCATTCCTTTATTCACTCACCGAAATACTGCAAACATACTGTTGCCCAATTGCTACAAAATTCATTCCACATTGCTATTTTATCCGCCAGTTACACAAATATAAAGTAGGTTAAAATATAAACAAGCGACCCGCCCCCGGCTTCAGACAGATGCACTTTTTCTGAAAATTTTATACAAAAACTTTTCTCGTTTATCTCTTTTTCCAGTAGTGCACAATCCGTTGGGTGGTTTAAAAGAAGTTAGAGGAGAAACAGAAAGAAGCTGACGGCGACTAATCGTAAACGAGCTGTCTGTACATATTTTTTCAAAAAAAAAAAAAATGTATAAGATGTACTTATGTTACAGAGGTCAAAAAATAGTTATGCTAGCTATAGCATAACTATTAAATAGCTTAGCCGATTTGAATGCGATTTTCCCGTAACATTGAGTGTTCATTCCAATCGGTTTACAAACAAAAAGTTACGCGCTACACCGAATACAACGCGTACGAAGTTGCGGGCTCAGCTGGTATATTATATAGATTTGATTCGTGTGCCTAGATTGCTCCTGATTGAGGAATTTTTGGTAAGTATGCCATTTAAAATAACAAATATATAAAATTATAAGTAAATAATAAGTAGATAAGAGCACCGTATGTAGATTACCTATTACATGCGAGATGGTAACATAAGAATTAATTGCTTTGGCGTTTGGCATTGATAAAACGTACATTTCATAAGAGAAATTTACGTATATTTTTTAATATTACAACACACAATGATGTGTTAATCATCGGATACAATACGCGGACGAAATTTAATCAATAGCCGGAGGAATTCACGTCGTTTATAATCTCGCGTCTCTTGTTTCTGGCTTTTATTGTTTTAATTAAAAAAAATATGAACGCATTCTATTACGCGGATGGTGTAGTGAATTTTCCGTCTGATTTATCTGGCGGAAAATAAGGCAATTTCAGATACATACAAATATATTTTTCAGCGATATGATGGCTTGAGAGGGACCACTAGGGCAGAGTTGCCAGGTCCATTTGAGTGTTGGGCGCCAGATCAGTTAAAAAAAAGCGCTAGATACCGCTAAACAAGCGTGATTAAAAAAAGCGCTAAATCTTAGGACTATTTCTAAATTAGGGAGTTAAATAGATAACAACCATATTGTTTGATTGACCAAAAAAAATGTGCTTGTAGGTATAGATTTTTCATTTCAAGTACCTATCGTTTTCGTTCTAAACAAAAATTTCTTTAACCACGATTTGAAGTTGGGATTACTTTCCCATTCAGTTTTATAGTGTTGTTTGTAAGATGTTTTCTTTTTTAATGGCACGTCTATGATATCAATCACATCGATGTGTCAATCACATCTACCAAACCTGAAAAACTTAAATATAACTTTAAAAACACGATAAATAAACACCGGCACGTTAGAAGAGTACGATCACACACAATGAATGAATGAGAGCAATTGTTTACAATAGTTTATATACTTATATAAGTTACACTATTATATATGCCTATTCAAGTTTACACCTGTTAGTGCGATGCGAGGCCGCTCCGGGAACCCGCAATAAGTTTAAAAGTTGTATCGTGTGCCATGTTAAAAGCATTCAGTGGAAATAACTTTCGTTTTGAAATGATTATAAATAATAAGTATGGTATAATACAACAATCATTTCGATAAAGCGTTAGATTTTCCGCTAGGAGTCAACTGCTAATATTGGGAGTTGATTACCCTAAAATTCCGCTAGATCTGGCGGCGAAAGCGCTAAAATGGCAGCACTGCACTAGGGCTTGATGTTATAATTGGCTACCGTGACCTATAAACACAAGCAATATCGGAGGGGAGACACGTTTGTTGCAGAACTTAGAAAAAAGAAAAATAAATACTTAGAAAAAAAAATGTTTCTCGTTGCTTAGGAAAAAAGTAAAAATTCCGACATTTTTACCCACGCAACGAAACACAACAGAAAACATGCTATTATTTCACGGTGGCCACCTATAGAGACTGGTTATAGACACCAATTGTTTTATCATCGGAATAAAAGGCTTAGTAACCTATATTTGTAGGCTTTGTAACCTATATTCAGCAAATAAATTATTATTATTATTATTATTAGTAGTAGTCCGATGTTCTATATCATCGGACTACTGAGACGAAAAAGTCTCATCAGTCCGATCATCGGACTAAGTAATCGGACTACTGATACTAAGCCGCCAAACGCAGTCAGAAATGAACGTTATAATATCATAACAACCATAGTTTGTATTAGGCTTCTATTATATATCTCGCTCCTCACCAAGTTCATTACATTTGATCTTATTAGAGAGTCAGCTGCGCAAATACATCATTAGTTGGTTATATAAGATTGTAGCCACGTACAATCAAGTAGGCTGTCAGCCTATCTGTCGCTCTTTTCCATAAAAAAATATAGAGTCAACTAAGAAAAACCTCAGTAAAACACATAAAAGAGTGGCCTGGCTGTTAGTACGAGTCTGGGTCGATGGATTCTATAACGCGAGACTTACTTATTCATAGTTCATCATACGATCACCACGTGCTCGATTGGTACGTCGTTCAAAATTTTATTTAGAATTCTTGATACACTCCCACAGCGAGTTAGTATTCACGGTTAGTTACTGGCAGAGTAAATGGAATCTCTGATCGTAATGTGACGACATAGGATGAAAAAGCAAGCCATGTATTGATATATGCGCGCAGTAGATTCCTCGATCTGTTGCCAATGAATAAGTAATAATTTATTAATAAATAATACTTTTTGTACTAACAACTAATGGTTAAGGAGTACAAATTAATTCGGTCCGTTTTCAACAGATGGTTCTAAAACATTAAAATTTTAAATAGTAATAGCGATTGTCGTGGTTTTAGACAGATTGGACATCTGCCAATAACATCCCGTTTGTATTGTTTTGAGTTTCATACAAAACGTTTTTTTGTTACGCTGTTGAAAATGTCAGATTTTTGATAACAAAACAACATTTGCGGGAAGTTTTAACTTTTTGTTTTAATTGGAAAAAAGGTGCAGTTGAAGCTCATCGTATGCTTGTGGAAGTTTACGGTGACAATGCTCCAACTGACAAGTCACGTAGAGAATGGTTTTGGCGCTTAAAAAAATGGTGATTTCGGCGTTGAAGATAGACCTCGCTCGGGAAGGGCAAAACAAATCGTTGATGATGAATCACCGGCATTTCTCGATGAAGATTACGTTGCACTTACGTTGGGGGTGACCCAACATACTACGCTTTGTCCGGCCAATCGTTGCCATCGACCTCAACATCAACACCAAAGCCGAACATTCATGGTTGATAGTAGCTGTGTAGTCGCAAAAGTTGTCAAAAACGATAAAATGGAATATCTTACCGCACCCGCCCTATTCTCCAGACATTGCTCCTTATGACTACTGGCTATTTCGAAGGATGCAACACGATTTAGCAAATCACCGCTTCACTACTTTCGAAGAAATCAAAAACTGGCTCCAAAATTGGATCGCCTCAAAAAACGAGGAGTTTTTCCAAGACGGGATTCGGAAATTGCCCGAGAGGTGGGGAAAAGTTGTAAGCAGTGATGGACAATATTTTGATTAATCTGTTAATTCATTATCTTTTGAAATAAATGCATTTTTTGAGCTAAAAAAAACGGACCGAATTAATTTGTACTCCTAATATTTTTGATTATCAACATAATCAAATAAGATAAGCACTTTCTCCGCTTACTACTTCTATCTAAACCATTCAATGGATTTTGATATGGTTTGAACAATGGAAAAAGCGATAAACGAGTAGGGCTTGTGTATGAAATTTTCAGATAAAAATTTTATGCATGCGAAGCTGGGGCGGGTCGCTTGCCTAATTATAAAAACTGTAGCTTATTTTCAAATTACTCTGTAATAATTAAAGTAAGTACTGCACTCAGATAAAAGATTATTAATAATAAGATATTATAATCAAGCATTTGGAAATTTCAAAACCTAAAAAAACCGCCTATTTATACTTTAAGCGAAGATATTGCATTAACTAGCGCATGTGCGTATTTTAGAATAAAAATAAAAATATCAAATCTGGGAGTCCTCTATTATCTGGCTGGTGATCCAAAGAAGGACATTCAAGTTTTTTTTAATGTTAAGATCTGTAGACAGGCTGACGGTACACTTGATGGTAGGTGGCTACCGTCGCCTATAACACAAGCAACGCCACAGCCGCTTCAAGTGCGCTGCCGACTACAGTAGGATTAAGGATAAGGGATTAGGAGGGGATAGGGAAATGCTGTTATTTTACGGTGGTCTTCTGTAAGGGGGTGGTTACTGCCTCCAGACGGGCTCCCCAAATTACTATGAAACGCAGTGTGCCCTGTCACTACTTTCCAGCTCCAGACCAGAGCCAAATTTGAAAAGTTCATTTTTCAAAGTTGACCCCGCCGGGAATCGAATCCGGGAACCCTAGAACAGAGCGTTAAGGCAAGCACTCTAACCACTCATCCAACGGGTCCGTCAAATAAGATACAATTAAAGTAAATAAGATACAATTAAATATTATTGAATAAGACAGAACCGTTGATTAATAGTGAAAAATATTAAAGGAGTTTTATTATAAAGAAAACAAGAAACCTCTGTCATACACTTTGCCTTCCGTCCGTAACATACTTACGATAATCCAAAATAAATGTTTTCGTCTAGCCTGGGTGGCGTCACGCCGATTCATAAATCACACAAAAATGTATCCGAGGCAAGCCAGATTAAGTGATTCGTAGGAAAGTTCGCCGGAAAACAGGGAATCCATTAAAGTAAACCCATCAAAAGGAAACGCGAAGTGCGTCCTTACCGTACCTAATCGGATTATCCGATTCTGTAAAACAGTTGACATTATACATTGCATTAAACCAGCGTTAAACACACATCGCAAAGTATTAACTTACATTGAATTAATGTCTTAAAAGTATTAACTTACATTGAATTAATGTCTTAAATTAATGTCTTATTTAGACATACTAGCGACTCGTTCCTGGCTTCGCAAGGATGCAACTTTTCTGCAAATGATATACACAAACCTTTCTCGTTCAATATCACTCTTTCCATTAGTAAAAACCGTATCAAAATCCGTTAGGTCTTTTCAAGAAGTTAACGGAGAAAAACACTTTGTTTTATAATATGTATAAAAATCTAGATATAAATATGTAGTTCCCTTTAAAATGAAATTAAAAATTTGATAATTTTAATAGCAAACTAAATATACCTACATATATGTCATGTTTGTATGCCAAGCACATACAACATTCGTATCAAGTGAAAAAAATAGAGGAAACATTCGAAATATTGATAAACTCTCAGTTCGTTTGAATTGCAAATATTTACTTTAAAAGTTCGTATGTAGAATGGAATTCATACCATCCTTGTTGCACAGATACCTATGGTTGGACGATTTTAACATATGAAAAGGTTTTATTTTTTTAATTGCTACCTAATGGCGTAAATAATTTATAGTTCCAAATAATTTCATTCGTACATATATTTGGATAGTTTTATTTATCAAAAATAAGCAAATCAAAATTATTTTTTTTTTTTTTGACCAGCATCTATCCATGTAGGAAGGATGAGGCCGAAGATGGAGCGAGCTCACCCAGAAGATGCCTATTCACTCGAACCTTGAAAAGATTTGGGTTATATCAGCTCGGAAATACAGAGTTTAATATATGCTTATAGTTTTATAGTTTAAAATATGCTTATGAGATATTCATTCATACTTCTTTATTCTAGGTTTTATGGTTTTCGTAAATTACAGGCCACTCATATATTCTCAAAGACCGTAAACGCTTATGAGCGAAAAACAGCTCACAACGCGTTGTGGCTTCTATTAAACGGCCACATCGTGAAATTCATGTCGTAGCACTTTAAAAAACGGCCATGACGCGTTCTCGCTAATACAAAAATGCCACATGCGAAGTTCGTGTAGTAGCTTTCACAATGTTCGACAACAACGCGTTGTGACAGAAAAGCCATGTTGCGTTCTGAGCCGTAACTGATACAAACACATTACGACGCAACCCTTCTGACCACTTCTGTGATTTATTGTTAGTCATCCAAGTTGTTAACATGTCACGGACGTCTTGATTTGACCTCTCAACTGAACCTTGACTTTGTGAATGTCGAGGTTTTCCACAAACAAGCTTCATTCAGGGCCACATTTTTGATTATTTTATTATAAAATTCATGACTTTTGTCGCTCTGCAGTATACACGAGGCATCGAAGAATCAAAATATATCCAAGAGTTGATATGCTACTTCTTCAGCAGTTTTTATTTTCCGTCCGTCGCGGTATGGTTGCACCAGTTACGGCTTAGAACGCGTCATGGCTTTTCTTTACATTCACAATGGGTTGTGGTTGACATTATGAAAGCCACTACACGATGTTGCTACTATGTGTTCTTTTTTTTTTTCATTTGCCAGAAAGCGTCGTGGCCGTTTTTTAAAGAGCTACAACGCGAGTTTCGCAAGGTGGCCGTTTAAAAATAATCCACAAAGCGTTGTAAGCTATTTTTTTGTTGTATTAGAGTTTCCGATCTTAGCCTAACATACAACAACTCGCATAAAACATGATAAATTGTACATTTATTAGTGTTTTATTTTATGACGAAACTAAAATTAATATATATTTCATAAGATTTTAAAGTGTTGGTAAATACTTACTTTTTAGACGAAGTTGGATGAGTGTTAGGGTGCTTGCCTTAACGCTTTGTTCTAGGGTTCCCTTGTTCTATTCCCGGCAGGGTCAACTTCGAAAATGAACTTTTTAAATTAGGCTCTGGTTTGGATCTGGAAAGTAGTGACAGGATACACTGCGTTTCGCAGTCATTTGGACAGCCCGTCTGGCAGCAGTAACCACCCCCTTACAGAATACCACCGTGAAATAACAGCACGTGTGCTGTGGTGTTTCGACGAGTGAGTAAGGGATGCCAGAGCCCATTTTCCTATCCAATCCCTTATCCTTAATCCTACTGTAGTCGGCAGCGCACTTGCAGCAGCTGTGACGTTGTTTGTGTTATAGGCAACGGTAGCCAACTACCATCAAGTGGACCGTTAGTCTATCTGCCGATCTTAACATAATAAAATGGAAGCGAAAACCGAAATAAAAAAAAATATCCGTAGTTTTTATACTATTTAGAGATTAAATACAGTCATGCTTAAATAGCTGTTCACGTAATACTCAACAACTAAAATTAAGGAAAAAATTTTTTCACGTTTTTTTCTTGATCCAAAGTAACATTGGTAAATTAAGACTTAATTGTTTATACGAACAAGTAGTTCAAATAAGCATCATCTATAACATCAGTGCCGAAAAAATTACGATCAAATTACTCAAGTTCATTCATTCATTCAGGGATCCTAGAGATTTTATCTCCCTATGAATTGATCAGGCTCGACATCGAACTTACACGGTGTTTACTCTGTTCATAAGCGGTGATAACTTCCTACCATCAAGTGGACTGACTGACTGAAGTCAAAAAAGTTAAAAGCCTGTAAAGGGCATAAAGCATAAAACAATGTGTACGTATTAGATTCAATTCTGTACGCAATTTCGTTTTCAGCAAAATAAACCTACAACTCGTTACAACTTCCCACATTAAGCGAGTTAGAGTTCCATCGGAAATAACTTGCAAATAAAAATTGGCCAGTTTTTTTTTTTCATTCAGTTTCATTATATTACCTACCTACACTGTGGGCGCATGAAAGTTTAAATTCGCATCCCAATGTAGGGCGCAATTCTTGTGTACGTTATTGTGTATTCTATTATATACTAACTGGTGCTCACGACTTCGTCTGCGTTGAAAAACGCCTGACATCTTTATATATATTTTAAACAATCTAAAATTTTACAGAATAAAATCCTATATGTTAATCTAGGTAATAGCTATCTGTGTGCCAAATTTCGTCCAAATCCTTTGTTGAACCGTTTTTGCGTGAAATAGTAACAAATTTTCGCATTTATAATGTTAGTAGGATTGATTAATTACCAGAACGTAAATTAAATTAACTGGATGAGTAGTTAGGGTGCTTGCCCTAACACTCTGTTCTAGGGTTCCCGGGTTCGATTTCCGACAGGGTCAACTTTGAAAATGAACTTGTTTCGGTGAGTGAGTAAGGGATGCCAGAGCCCATTTCCCTATCCCCCTCCTAATCCCTTATCCTTAATCCTACTGTAGTCGGCAGCGCACTTGCAGCAGCTTTGGCGTTGCTTGTGTTATACTTAGGCGACGGTAGCCACTTACCATCAAGTGGACCATCAGCCTGTATGCCGATCTTAACATAAAAAAAGGAGAATTTGTCAAAAATCACCTTAAAAAACATATTTTTGAGCTTGGGATAAACAGATCAAACTTCGAGGAGGAGGCAACGGTCGGGAAGCTCGCAGATATCTTATGCAAAATTCCTCAGTGTCTCAGTGCCTGTCATGACGACTACTTGGGATAAACAGACCAAACTTCGAGGAGGAGGCAACGGTCGGGAGATAAGTAAGGAAGATAAGTAAAAACTTACTTGTGACGTAAACACTCGTGAACATAAAGGTACTGCTGGTAACAAAAAATAAGTGAAGGAAAAACCTGCAAAAATGCTTCGAATAAGTTCAATATACCTACTTACTCTCGAAGTATATAGATGTCCAAAATAAATATACATGTCCGTAATGAAAATTTATATAAATTAACATGAGAAAACACACACACACATACATTATTTTAGTTACGCAGAACTTGAAATCGTTTCTTATTTCGCCAACCAACACAAGCAACGCCACAGACATTTCGGGGATGTCGTAACTCCTATGGTCTCGAGGGATCCGAAAAAAAAAACTAAGTAATTAATACAATTACTATATTATTTTTTATGGCTACACTGTAAGTTATTGTAGCCATAAAATGTGTTTAGAATGACAAAAAAATAGATTCACTAAGATTTTTCTATCAAGCGAATACCATCCACACGTGTATTGGATGACAATCATCACTCAGAAACATTTTCAATTGTATTGTAATTTTAATACAAATAAAAATATACAAAGTTGTTTTTCTTATGCTTTTTGTGAGTGTCAGCACAGTGGCTTTTACTGAACAAAGTAATGTTTGCAGTCCAAACATTACGGTTCCAACAACGTATTTACATATCCCTCTTACATGCAAGATGAATAATATAAGTGTCTGTTTAGAGGATAAAGAGTGTAACGGAGGTATGATAACAAATAAGCGACAAAACTGAGTCGGATCTGAGCGCATTTCCAGTTTATAAATAATCGCATAATCCGATTTAGAGAGTTCGAATCGGGATTCACTCAGTAACTCACTAAGAAACAGCTTAGCTTAAATCTTTTGAGCATACGCATAATATATTGAAATACTTATACAAATATTCTTTGAATGTAGGCAAACATTTTTAAACATGTTTAAACGACTGACGCCTTCTATTGAAAATAATGAATCATGAATCCATTCTATAAAAGATATCACAAATTTTGTCGAACAGTTATTTATTTAATAGAGGAGAAGAGGGTTTATGGGACTTGTCATTTTCTAATTTTTGTACCTAATTCTAATATAAATCGTAATTATACATTATAAACTTCAAATTTCTTTGTAACTTGGTTTCTATATTAATACTAATTTATAATATTCTTTTTGACGTGCATTGATCGTCAATTTTATAAAGACTACTAAAAAAAAGAGTATATAGAATTATCTATTCCATGTTAGAATAATAATTACACTAAATTAAACTAACTGTATGCGCTAATAAGCCACAAAATGTTGAGAAAAACTAGCTACTTTATATAGCTTTAAAAAAAATATTTTTTGTTATCCAACTAAAAAAATCCTTCACCAATAGTTAGAATAGTTTCAGAATGGACAAAGGCTATATATTAAACTGTAAAATGAAAAGGCTTTTTCGTGGTAATCGAATTTGCTATGTAAGTCGACGAAAAAACGGTCGCGAAAAGTTTCTTTCAATGGTTGCTTTAACATTGAGAGATATATGATTGATTTCTATACAAAAGTCGTAGATATTGCCTACAAAACAGCCAGGGGCACCATATGTCTAGCTTTTATATTTAAGCCACAATAACCACTACTTCTATTAAAAAAAAAAAATTAAAATCGTTAGATGATGTCTATTGGTCACATTATTATCAACAAAATTATGAATACCTATCAAAATCAGCAAGATTATTATCACAAGTATTTAATACCCATGATTTTTAAAGAAACAATACGACTGCGAGGTAGGTAATTGATTTTTACTGATACCGAGAAAAAATTTGAATTCCACGCTAGTTGTAAAATAAAGTCGCTCTCCGCGTCTGTCTGTTTCTCCGCTAACTTCTTTTAACCGGATTTGATACGGTTGTCGCTAATGGGAAAAGCAATAAACGAGCACAGTTTGTGTATAATATATAATTTGAAGAAAAAAATTGCATCCGTGCGAAGCCGGGGCCGGGTCGCTAGTGTTTTATAAATTATATTTAAATAATTGTTTTTTTTTTGTACTTTACTAGTAAAGGAAAATTAAATCACTGCGGTTGTTCTATAATGCATATACAACTTACATTTTAAACGATAAATTACATGATTTAATGTATAAAAAATAATTTAAATCAGCCACCTCAAACTTTCAAGAATTTATCTCAAAACTGTGGACGATGAGATTACCATTACCATTATGAATCCTAACAGGGGAGTCGCCAATGGGTGATAATTTTAATGAGTGAGTAGCCATTTAAGTTAGTTTATATGGGTTAATTTCTCTGATAGTAAAAAACAAGTATCAATTTTATGTACGTAATACATAATATTCAAAGAAATAACAGCTTGTTATAAAGCAAAATAAACTGCTCAAGCACCACAAACAGATAATGACTAGTTCCCAAAGAGCTCAAAAGAAACGATATAGAACCTCCAAGAATTTAGTTCTTCTTTTTATTGAATATTATTGTAACGCGTCCCAGTCACTAACAAGCGGTTTAACGAGACTATAAAAGCTTTGTTGCTTCTCGGCTATAACAAAAAAGAGCTTTTCCTACACTATTAAATATTTTCTTTAGAATATGTTATAAATATTCTCTTTGACATGACGACTTACGCTAATAGGTATGTACACAAAAACCGGAGGAAATATCATGTCGTGTATTCACAAGAAAAGTGTCCTACTTTTCTTGTGAAATCGTAAATCTGCTGTATTTATATTTTACTAGCGGCTTCGCACGGATGTAATTTATTTCTGCAAATTATATACACAAACATTCCTAGTTAATCGCTGTTCATATTAGTGAAAATCATATAAAAACCCGTTTGGTGGTTTGGAAGAAGTTAGCGGAGAAACAGACAGAAGCTAACAGCGACTTTATCTATAAATATAATGAAATCGTAAGCGGACCGTGTCATGTACATTAAATATTTTAAAAAAATTGTACGTTACCGAGGTCAAAAAAATATTTTTTTAGAATTTTTGTCTGTTTGTCTGTGCGTGTGTACATGTACACGTTAATCTCAGAAACGGCTTAAGGGCTTCATAGAACTCGCTGGCGGCGGAGACAATTCAACAGGCGTAGAAATGGTGTTACAATTATTAATACAATTTTTTAAACTGACATTAACTTATTAATAGGTACAGGATTCATATGCGCGCAATAAGCCGTTTTCGAGAGAATTTTCAATAAAAGTCAAATTCTTCTTGTGTTCTAACTTTTTTTGTGGAGTTTCTATTACTTTAACGAAAATTCTAATTAATACGATTGGTTCTTCACATGTTTAAGTATAATATATATTTTTTTCAAAGCAATTGTCTTGTCTATTTCTTGTAACATAGCTTCATTAAACAATGGATATTTTTAGTATTTAGCGTTTGTCTCCACCTTAACGGTTTGAATGCGGTTTTCACTTATATATTGCAGCAAGCTTCCCGTAACAGGCTCCTCTCTTAGTATACAATGCACAAGGCCGATCTTGCAGGGAGTATTACTGTCACCTTTGGGATGGCTCAGCAAAATACCAACTTGCCGCACTCGACTCGGTAGATTGCAGAGCTATGAGGCTCATTGGCGATAATACACTAATAAAAACTAAGCTGCAGAGCCTGGCACATAGACGCAAAATTGCCTGTCTGTGTGTATTCTATAAGATGTACTTCGGAGAGTGTGCTCGAGAGCTGCATGAGATCATGCCGTCTTCCCCTTTCTTCTATCGGACATGCAGACGTACGGCTGGTTACCATCCTCACCTTGTCGAAATCCCTCGGACCAAGCGCTTTAAAACATCTTTTATAATGCGCACTGCTAAGGATTGGAACTCCCGGCCGGCTTTTGTATTTCCGAGCTCATACAACCCAAATCTTTTCAAGGTTCGAGTGAATAGGCATCTTCTGGGTGAGCTCGCTCCATCGTCGGCCTCATCCTTCCTACATGGATAGATGTTGGTTAAGAGCAAACATATCTTTAATAAAAAAAATAATAATAAAAAAATTAAAAAAAAAACACTTAATATTCATTCCAATCGGTTTAAAAACAAAAGTTACGCGCTATACCGAATACCACGCGTACGAAGTTGCGGGCTCAGCTAGTTTTGTAATATGTACAGATGTGGATATATACCCCCAGCACTACGGTGGTATTGAAGGGAAAGATAATTACCCACCGTACCACTGAAGGTATGGTCGGTGGTATGGTGGGTCAGAAGCGTAGTTTTTCAAAGTAGTTTCCAAAGTAAGTAGTTTTAGGAAAAACATGAATATTATAACATCTTACTAAAACGACATTTAAAAATAAATAGAATACTGATTCGCCTGCTGAAACCGTTTAGGCATAAGAAATATTTTAGTTTCCCCGTGTAATGCAAGATCAAAATGAAACTGAAATGAAGGAAAATGTGTTGTATTTGGAAATATTTTTACATCGAATTCGTCATTAAAACATAATATCAAGTTGTGCTTTATTACAGTACACTCTACCACTTAAGTACAAAATTATGAGAATAAAAATGAGAGCGGAACGAAGAAAATGTAATTGCTATCTTTACTCCATCTCAAATATGAACGTATTAAACAAAGTGACAGAGTCTGCGTCTATCTTTCAAAAGTATATTTCACCAGTATCTATAGAGGTTCCTTTGTGTAAAGGCTTAAGAATTACAAATTACTTTGGACAATATATTACAGGGCGACGAAGCAGGATAAATAGGTTAAAGTTGGTAAAAGTTTTATATGGAATAATTTTAAATTATCTCAATTATAGACAAATATAAATAAAACTTGTTTTGAAAATAATTAAATGGCAATAAAGAATTTTTTGTCTAAAAGAAATTGGCAAGAATACAATTTAATTCAAAAAGAAATATTCTCAGATCTATTCATATAAAAATATGAATAGAACTGAGATCTGACAGAGTCGTTGCTCTGTTAAATTCATATAAAAATACCATCCAAATTTCCAAATTTTCCAAAAAAAATCTTTCATACAATCTTTCCTTGTCGTGACAATTACGAACTCAACAAATAAGAATCAGAAAAGAATAAGTATGGAAATTTTATGAGGAGTAAAATTAATACAAGCGTTACCCAAAGAGCGTTACATTATCTGTTACTGTCACTCTATGCGACAACTGATGCTTGGAAAGTGTAGTCCGCGGTGAGGAACGTAACGATAGCGCATTGTAACCTGTCGACGCAACGACATCTTTCGTCGGAAAAATGAACCATTGGAATTTATAAAATGTAATGACATCTGTGTATACCAAGCAGTTCTACCCAAATCCGATAGATGTTACCATAAAATAAAAATACCTGCATACTTTCAGTACCTATTATACTAGATGGCGCGTTTATTTACCCTCTTTTCCTATCTCATAGTCAAAGACAATGGAAACTCTAGTCCATTTCTATATTGTTATAAAGAAATACTTAAATATCCAAGAACTAAGACATTCTTAATTCAATTTAGAAATTAATATGTTTTTGATAAAGACAAGTCGTGAAAAGAGTAAAATATATTTCGAACGCTATTCGACATTTAAAGTAGTTTAAAAATATGTCCTTTAACTAATCGTATTCTTACGAAGCCATGTTGAATCACCAGTTTTGACACAGACATAGTGCAATCCGATTAGATAATAGGTTACGTTACTTGATCCAACTTTTTCATTAGTATGGAAAGCCGATCATGTTTTTTGACTTAGTATTCTAAGTTATTCTTACTATTACGACAATGGGAACAAACGCGGTCTGCATTTCTTTTTCTTTAAATACTTTAGTACATTCAACGCTACAAGAATAACCCGCTAAAGGTAAAATGTGATTGACTTTCAAATGGGCTTGGCGTCGCTGTTAGACAGTAAGCGTGAAAAGAGGCTTTCACGGCATAACAAGAGTATCTTTAACTTATAAATGAACTAGTGACCTGCCCCCGGCTTTGCATGGATACAATTTTTTCTGCAAACTTTCTTTCATACACAAACCTTCCTTGTTTATTGCTCTTTACATTAGCGAAAACCGTATCAAAATCAAAATTAGAATGCTCCTTATCAGGTTTCCTTTATTCTCTCAAGGAACCTTATCCTTTACACTTACAACCCTTATGAAGCTGCTTGCGTTGTTAATCTGCTAACGTGCCTGCTAAGCTGCAGAAAATGTGAAAAATTGCGTGGAAAATATTAAAAAGGAACGTTACGATTTCCTTTTATTAATTGCTAGCTTTTGACCGCCCCTTCATCAGCGCCGCTATTTTAAGCGTTAAAAGATATAAAAAAAATCAATGCCTGACAAAAAAATAATTTATTAATTGTTTTTTAATATTTTCAGATGATCCCTCAGGAACAGTGCTTTCTTTCTGGATGAAAGGTGCGCTACATAATTTTCTGTATCCCTGACCACGTGTATGCACAATTTCATGATGATCGTTTGCGTAGCGTAACAAACAAACAAACAAACATAGAAAAAAAATGAACTCTCTTTAACATTTATAATATTAGTATTATTACTTATTAGTTTCTTCCTAGGACACACCAGTTTATGAAAGCGTTTGTAGTGTACTGAAACTTCTTTCTATTTGCTATATAAAAATAACTACAAGTAATCAGTCTAATGTATTAAAAAAAATTATTACAAACAGTCTAAATATTGATTTTTTTTAAGATTTAAAAATTTACTCTTATTATTCGAATAAGAAATGAAAAATAATAGCTAACGCAGGTTAAAGGCGTATTGGACGCAGATTAAACGCAGATTAAAGGCGTATTAATAAGCCAATTGAACATTAAATTGTATTTTGCAATAAATATGTATCAGACAGCATTTGTACAAACTTCGGTCCCTTGGATCATCAAAATATGCCAAACTAATATTACAAGCTGTCCTCTTGTAGAAGCCCTTAACAAAGTTTACAAAGTCATTTTCTTGTTAAAATTTAACAATGTATTAACAGATTTGAATATTATTGATGCGTCTGTAGTGGTTACCAAAATGAAATCACATCTGCACAGTTTTATACTTGGGATGTTTTATGAGAATTATGTATTATACTAGCGACGCGCTCCAGGATTCACACGGAAGACTTTTTCTGCTTACTTAGAAAGTACGATCTGGAAGAAATTAGCGGAGAAAAAGGCAGAAAATAACAGAGACTTTATTTTATAACTAGCTGTGCCCGCAACTTCGTACGCGTGTAACTTTTTTGTGTTGTAAACAGATTGGAATAAAACAAACATTAAATGTTACGGGAAGCTTGCTACAATACATCAGTGAAAATCTCATTGAAATCGGTTAAGCCGTTTCTGAGATTAGCGTGCACATACACACAGACAAACAGACAAAAATTCTAAAAACTATTTTGTTGACCTCGGAACATAAGTACAACGTGTACAAATTGTTTTTTTTTTTTTTTTTTAATATTTTATGTACAGACACGGCTCGTTTACAATTTTATTATAAAATTTTAGTAAATGTGTCAGATATTTTGAGAGACAAATTCAGAAATTTTTTGAAATAAAACGCATACTTAATGCGGTTTCCTATGGACATATTTATCAGTGAGCCATTAAATTGAACGTTATTATAAAAAGATTTTAGCTTCAGAAATTTTTACCACGAATTGTATACTTTAGTATACACTGATATTAATTAAATATTATAAAATTTAAACAATTATTACATCAATATTTGTAAATTTTAAGTGAAATTTTATTTCCAATGCTTTAAACACTAGTTTACATATCTCGCATACTAGCTCCAAGCGAAAGAATTTCCTCGCACAAAGAGCGGTTAGTTTTATTGCATTCTGGTGTTCACGAAAATCTACAGCAGACGGGAGGCGTTAGGGCGGACGTCGTACATCATGAAAAACAAAATGAAACCGCAAATTTCACTTCAAAACTGTTTCAAAGTTCTAATATCGAAATGCACTTTATCTATGAGAGCCTTTCGCGCTCGAGGCGAGAGGGTGCACATCAAAGATGTCTTCGCATTTATGTTAAAATTCTTCATACTTTACGGTCTTCTAAAACGCATTAAACCGGGATAAACTGACAAACAAACGTGCACTTTGTGTGTACACAGATATGATTCACTTCTATATGACGTAGACTCCGTTTTACGCCTTCAATGTAGCTTCCAGGGGGGCGAAATGTCGGTTTCGCCGCGTTTAAAGCCTCGCGACGCGTAAAGGAAATAAAGCCAATAAAGTTTAAACCCTTTATCTTAAACGCTGTTCAGCACACGTTTGACGTTCGACTCGCGCTTTACGAGGGATTTAATGTATTTTTCATTAAAACACGTTTGTGTTAATTACATGTGTACGAGATAATGATTACGACAATTAGAGTACTGTAATTGTTCTTATAACACACACATACACACTCATTGTTCTTAATGAACATTTTACAATGGAGAATATTACGTACCGAATCGTTCTCATTCATATAATATAATATATATGCTCGCTTCTGGAATCCGTAACCTTACCTGCAACAAATAAAATAACATATTTTTTTAAATTATATCACTAATAATATAATCAGTAATAATAATTACGTTGTTTAGTTTTAATAGTGAAGAACCTCGACCAACACTTCAAGAGGTACTAGCTAGATGACTGGATCAAGGTACAGATACAAAGGGCAGTCTACAGCCCTAACCATTGGCAGTTTGGGCTTTGTCCCGCTACCGCGCCTTTGTAAACAAAGTACATTACTAAAGTAAATGATTAAATATATTAATCATACATTTAGAATTAAGAAAATAAATTAATGAATGAAAGCAAGTAAATTAACATTTTTTCCAATTTGTTTGTCCGGTTTTCTTTTCTTTTTTTAGTATCTATTGAAGAGCTTTATTTATGCTTACTTTTTGAAATATTTTTTTTTTCTCACCGGGTTCGAAATTCGACAAACGGGCAAACATACTAGTTTTATACAACAAACATATAATACTAATGATTTGATTAAATTGATTAATGCTTATATGAACATAAAATCAAGTACCCATCTTTTACCTTTCATATACCACTGATGTTATTCGAAGCTCCAGCAGGCATTTATCAAAAAATTTCAAAATTTTTCATTTATCTAAATAAAACATAATTTTTAAAATAAAGTTCCTTGTTCCTATAATTGTTTCCTTTCAGTAATAGGTGTCATCATCATTAAAACTTAACTTCAAGCTACGACTTTGTTTCCATATCGTAAGGTATACAAATATTTATAGTGTCAGTTTTAAAAAAATACTAGTATAATTGTATACTAGATGGACGTGCAATTGGGGGAGTTAGTATAGGTAATACCTGTATTCATCTGAAACAATTTTCCTTTGAAAATTTCATTTACTTTGAAATTGTGAACAATTTTTCAAGATTTAACCTCCATCTAAAACAAACTTAGAAAATCCGTTCTCCATGTCTCTCTCTTTCTCACACTCACTGTCTTAATAATATTGATAATAAAAATATGTGGCATTTATTGTAATCATAAACTTTTGATTTTACTACAAGATTGGGAACCTAGAACATGAACAAACAGATAAGGGGTGAGTAAAAATAAACCCATATCATAGTTAACGGACCTACTAGAAAAAAAAATAACTTGTACTTACGAATTAAAATTTAATTTAATTTTGTTAGAAATCTTTACTTCAAATAGCACGTTTTTCTCGTCGGGCTAATTAATATGCATTTCTCATGTGAGAAAATTGAATAAGAGAGGCAGGCGCAAGGCGACGCCTAGCCAGGTGTTCAAAAGGCAGAAAATTAACCCGAATAGCTTAAAGTGGGCTCATGTGAGTAATCATAATTGGTTATGTGCGAGCTAGATCAATTTGTCTCGGATGTAAGAGTATGTAATTTTTATACATATGTAATTTTTTGTTGCTTAAAAAATTCAAAATTAATTCAAAAATCCTTTGTATGAATTCTCTCAATGATACTTTTGGTGCTAAAAGTTTAAATTTTTTTTTACTAGAAAGTTAGTACCTGTTCAGGTCAAAATTCCTTCGGTGAACAGTAAGCACTACAGAAAATTCGGATCCCGGTCAAGCCTGCATCTCTAGGGTTCTTCGATTTCATATAATATTACAAATAATGATCTTGAAGAAGTTTGTGTGTCTATAGATCAAGACTAGCAATTTTGAAGATGTGATTATTGAATCGGCTTGACAGTAATCATCTCTTTACATGAAACCACTTAGAAATAACAAATAAGAAAAACGTTGCAATATATCTTGGCTTTTGTTACATATAGTTCTTGGCTATTTGTTAAACATTAAATTGTTATTAAACAAGATACAAGACCTGTTTGTTCGACAAATAGACGACGTGATGCAATCATCAGCCTTTTTTTTTTTTGAGAATTCTCATATTTAAAATATTTTGAGAGCTCAGAATCAAAATTAATTATACTAATACTATAAATTCGAAAGTTTGTGAGTATGGATTGATGTTTTTTTTACTATTTTATTGAAATTTGGCACACACATAGTTTATTATCTGGATTAATATAATAGAATACTATTTATCCTGAAATTTTTTTAGGTTACCGTGGGATCATCTAAAAAAATTGGGCACTACTGTCGTTAAAAGCACTACTGTCGTTGTCGCTCCACCATCATCACAGCGATATTAGATGTCAGGCGTTTCTCAGATGTTATATTTTTCAACGGGACGAAGTCACTACACCAGCTGGTATTATAAATCCGATAGTAAGTTTGTTTGTTTGTTATGCTTTTAACACCTAAAAAAAAGGCGCGGACGAAATACTGGATTTAAAATATATTCCAGACATACAGAAAATTTCTGAATTATGATTTTCTTTATATGTACGAGTAAGTATAAAGGTGATGGTAGATGGCTACCGGGCATGCAGATGGCAATTGCGTTGCTGAACTTGATAAGATAAAAGGGATAAGCAGTTGATAGAGGAATGGGCTGAACTTAGAAAGACAAGTTGGACAATTCTTAGTGTTGTGAAGGAAAAATATACATTTTAGCATCCTACACCGGTACATGACACCAGTACGCTGTGTGTCCTGCCACTACAAAAATATATTATGCTCTGAGCACGCTTTGTATTTTTTTTACTATGATAAACGAACAATTTTCGCAATATAGGTCGTTCGAATCACTATCATCCGTCGGGTTTACACTCACAGTGTGGCGAAGCAAGTGCTATCGGATTGAATAGCAGAAAATTAATATGAATGCGAGTTCTTAAGACTCCAAAGTAATTGCAATGTAGCACGCAACTAATTATAACAACACGCTTTGCATAAACGGACGATCGGCGTCCATGATTACAGTATTAGTTTCCATTAACCTAAAATTTGAATGCTTATTTAGAAATAGTAACGGTAATTGGAATACCTAAACTATTGACTTATTGTTAGATAATCAACAATTGTCTAGACTGGACTCCCTAAACCAAATTTCAACAATTTATCAGTAACAAAAATGATTAAAACAATCCGCCGTCCGTTGCGGTCGCGATCTCGTTTGGCTTATAAACAATAATTTACTTAAAAACGATTTATGAACCTAGCAACACATTATAATTTCAAATGAGTGTTTTCATTGTGGACAATAATTTGTGTTGGTGACTGCTGCCGAGCTGAACTTGCTCGTCTGGAGGACACCTGGACCTGGATGCATCCGTCGAGCAGGTACTGTTACTCGATCACTCAACTCGGTGTTCAAGTTGTTCAAGTTGTTCAAGTTTCAATAAATGTTATTTTCTTCTTAACAAATACTCTTAATGCAAACTACTGTCGCACCACGACCATTTCGTTTTCAGACTTAGAATTTTTCTGGCAAAATTCGTGAATTTGAAATAAAATAAGCATAATTACCTTCATAAAATGTTTTATGTTTTATACACTAGAATGTATACTTAATGAACAATAATAATTTTAAAATGCATTATTGTTGATATACATATTACATGTTAGTATTTATATAAAAAATAAAACAAATTATAATAAAAGTAATATTATTTGTTTTATTACATAATTAGGTAATAAAGTATATTAAATAGCAAATTTATTGAATTTAATGTGTGTATTCATGTTTTTTCTAAAATGTATTCATTACCATTATAATATTTGAGGATCTCTTTGGTCGAGTGGTTAAGGTGCGTGTTGCTTGCCTTAGCGCTCAGTCTCAGAGGTCCCGGGTTCGACTACCCGGCTGGGTCAATTTTTGAAAATACTATTCAAAGTTAACTTCATTCTGGGTGTGCAGGATTTCGCCCCTATAATCCATTGTAACAATTGGTGTGTTTAGTCTTTGCGATTCATTTTTTATTTTAATTAATATACTTTATTTTTCTTGTGGATCTATGGATCCCAAATAAAAGATTTTATATAATATTCTCAGTGGCATAGCAAGCAACATTTTTAACGATCGTTTTTTTTTAAAGAACGTATTAACTGTATTTTAATTGCGGGGTGAGTAAAAATGCCGTGTAAGGATGAAAGGAGTCGATTTATTCCTGCAGACCAAAATTTCTTCCAATTATCACAAGGCTTCTCGATTTACCGTTAAACTAGCCAATATCGTCGCTAATTCGTTCAATGTGTGGTTAACTCACTGTCGCAGATGTCTTCGCAAAAACTATCAACGGCACGTATCGCGTACCGTAGCACTCTGCCGCCTCGAGCGTCGATCCCCGTTTTTATATTCGCGCAAAGACAATCTGGATAGTCTTAGAAGTCTTCTAAACAAGTAAACATCGAGCGTCGATTATTCTATCGGTTTTAGAATGGTGCATCGGTTCCTGGAATATGAACCCTATGTCGTAATCGTAAAGACTAATTTCCTTTTGTAGTTGTTTAAAGGGGCGTGGCCTTTTGGTAGACATTACCTCTTATACCTGAATGTTCCATGCCCCCAGAGCGCCAACTCGCGTTCTTTCAAGAAGGTTCTATGGCTAACGGTATTAGTATCATTATGTCTGAGATGTTGTAAAAAGAAGGTGGGCAATTAATAATGTAGCTAATAATAAATTCCACATGAATATTTTTATTTAAATAATATCTTTAAACGCACAGTTCACCCAAGTAATTAAATTAGGATAATTTCAAAGTCTATAACTGTTAGCTTGGGTTATAGTTGGAGAGCTAACGTATAAGAGTTGAAACAAAAAAGCCGACCAGACTGGATCTCTAATTTCACTAATTAACTCCGGAGTCACGTACAAATTAAGATGGAGAAGAAAAATTCAAGTGGAAAATTTCTGAACGAATGAACGAATAAAAACTGCGTTAGACGAAATGTAAAGTCATATTTGTTTATGGCTACCACGTTACTTAATGAGATGTTATGTTCGTATTATTACATTAGTAGTAATTATTACTAATTAGTAATAGATTGTCAGTTTAGAATGTTAGATTAGAAATGTGCTAAAAAAAATTAGAATCCCATTGCCTTGGGTAGCTAGACTTAAATTTTTAACTGCTACTGATCATAAGCTATTAAATAAATTAATAACTACATTGATATCATGTATAATTAAAAAAAAATTAAGTTAAAAAGTTTTGATCAAATTGCAAATCGCCAGACCGGCGGTGGTTTATTTCAAATAATCTCCAGAAAATAGATAAGTAGGTATATTTAGCTTATAACTGACACTAACGTCGCCGCTTGGGCTATATACGATGCTAATGAAAAATTAGTACAACAGTTACGCATTTTATGATTTTATTTTTGATTGCAACTCGCCAGTATTATCCTCAATAATCAAAATGTCTATTGTACACCTTTCCCTTTTAACGATATTGAATTGAACCATTGACGAGTGAGATGAATTACAATAGAATAACAGGCATCGTTATTGCAATGCGTAACAATGTACCAGAGCTCGAGTTCTCAATTCTCATACATTAGTCAAGTAAAGTACTTGACACGCGTGATCAGGTGACAGTCGCCTCATTCACGTCAGTTGTCACTGCTCTCATATCGCATTACCTGCCGTATCTACACCTTCCACTTACTAGACACAAGCTAAAGGAAGCTTTAATGACTATATCAATTAAGTGGAAAACAGCATTTCCCATCGAGTGCATAATGTAATTAAGCATTTGCTTACTGCGAGTATCCTACTGTGAGATGATTGAAGCGTTCACTACGAACCATTTATCAAATGTGTATAACTATCTTATTTATAACAGTGGCTATAGTATTCAAGCTATTGACATAGCAAATGTAGTTGAAGAGACATAGAAATGTAGCAAATGTGAAGCTATTGACGTAGCGTTGAAATAGCTACTTAACAAAAGCAGAGGAGTTGATGCCAGAGTTTAAAAAGATGCATATAGTATTGAATTTTCTTTATTTGTATAAGGTCCACATAATGGTATGTGTCTACCGTCATTTATTATTACAAGCAACGTCATACATGTTGCAAGTGCGATTCGACGTTATTAGTATTGATGATAAATGATTATTCTTAATACTAATAGGATAAGAGATGGAGTTCTCGAATATAAATGCAGCGCGAGATGTTCTGCGACCAGGTGGACAGACGACATGAAAGGCATCGCAGTATGTGGCTGGATGCGTAGCGCAGAGGATCGTGCGTGGTGGCAAGCTTTGGGAGAGATCTATATGCAACAGCGGAGAGACACAGGCGGCGATGATGATGATGATGAAGATGAGGGATTGGGAGGGCATAGGAAAATGGGCCTTATCTCACACAGCTAAATACAAAAGCCTACAGTCTGCATTTCACGATAAAGAGATAATTACGTTTACTGCCGCCAGACTGGCTGTCCATGTCCGCGGAACGCTCCAAAATCATCCTAAAATAAATTTGTATAAGGCTTGAAATTTTTACTTTGAATAAGAATTTAATGTATTCAAACTTTAATAGTTCAAAATTTAAACTTTATGGCCGATTTATACAAGTGTGTTGTTATTTCACAACGTATTTCCACAGAGATGCCAGAGCTCATTGACCTATCCCTTCCTAATTCCTTATCCTTATGGTCGGCAGTGCACTTGCAACAAAGGTGGTGTTGCTCGTGTTATAGGCGACGGTAGCCACCTGTATCAAGTGAACCATCAGCTTGTCTGTCATAATTAACATAAAAAATATATTTCTAAGTTCAGGAACATAGAAATAGAAGTCAATGTATCCCAGTCGGACACAGCTGCTTAGGTGATAAATAATAACTCTATGCGGCCTGCATTAGGTACATCGTCGCATCGATCCTTAGAGCGACCCTGACCAATTACCGTAACTTATTGCCGATATCTCCAGAGGATATCAGTATCATACAGAATTTATAAGGGACTGCAATGACGTAACCTTTAATTTAACCTTAATAACAATAATGAAGCGCAATGCAGGCACGTCACTTGTCAGGCACGTGTTATATATCAAATTAGCGTTCACGGTGGCATCGCGCCTGGTTCGCTGCTCCCGCGCCAAATTATAATATGATAATGACGTCGAATTGCTTGCATGCAGCCGACGGATTAAGCCTACATGTGCTACTGAAAACCTTAACAATATTCTAAGCTTGATGAAAGATAATGAATTAACGTTGTAAATCCTCGTACTAGGCAATAAGTCGATTAATATCGAAGTAGCTATGAATTTAACAATAACTGGATTTGAGGTATGAGTAAAAAGATATATAAAAGATTTTCTTCTAGTTTTTGCACGCGAATTCATCCGTTTTTTCTTAGAGCAGCAGTAGCTCGCTTGTCGCCGTCCATTGCGGAAGCGACCCCGCTCGCCTCGCTTATACTATATGCGTAACATACTCATAGCAAACACTTCATAGATTCGCTCAATTAATTCAAATATTCAATACTCTCGATGTGTTGGTAATTATTACACACATAAAGTATTGTATTGTCTTGAATAGAATCTCAAGAAGAAATTGCATCTTGAGAACTCGTTCCTATTACTTATTTAACTTTGAATAACATAACAAATAAACTCAAGATGAATTATTCTTAAGATTAATTTCGCAATACAAATGATAAATGCAATGCATATCAAGTTTTGTTTTTATTTCGGTTTTGTTAGTTAACTTTATTTCTGTTAACTTTATTCATTTAATAAATATTTAGGAACTAGTGAACTGCTCCCGGCTTCGCCAGGGGTGTAACTTTTATATATACAAACCTTCCTCGTTCCCTCTTTCGATAATTGAAACCGAATTAAAATCGGTCTAGCCATTCTTGAGTTTTTGCGAAATTAACTAACGCACGACGATAGATTTTTATATAATATGCCACTTTAACCCAAGACTATATTAAACGGTAAAAATAACTAATTTAATCTTAATTTTGATGTAGGTAATCAAAATACGTAATTTTTGGTATAAATTGCAACACGCGTTATTTAAGTATTCGATAATGGTGGAATATATGGAACTTATATGCGAAAAGCTTTATGTTACCTAACTGAAAAACCTGTTGAAATATAAGCCGTTGGTATTTGATGTCAATAAATAAACAAATGAACAGCAGCGCCATATCTGCAAATTGATTTCCAAGCCGTTTTTATTTGCTTTCCAAATCGGGCTTCTGCATCGCACCTAACATCTAGCCTTCAGATATGCATTAGGGGAACGCATCACTGTCGTCTACATTCTTCGTACGTGCTCTCCCTACTATGTGCTCACTCACACTCATGACCCAGTTAATTCGAAATGCACTCCCAGTATAATGAGGGTCGGTAGTAGTAGCTTTGCTAGCTGACGCATAAATAATTGGAACAGACACAATATCACTGAATGCGTTTAAAGAAGAAACGTTTAATTGTGAAAGTCTAGATGTAGATTCTTCGTCTGCTTAGACAAGTGACAATTATCCTTTGACACTTTGACAGGTATATTTGTACATTTAATTCAACACGACACACGAAGAAAGAAATAAAGTTTAATTATAACAAAACCGAAAAGGACACAGCTATGCTTCAGAAAATGATATAAAAAGGAGACTAAATCATCGCAGTTTAGTTAGTGATTAACATTTACATTGATGTCTTATTAAATGAGTATCCT
Source organism: Bembecia ichneumoniformis (assembly GCA_910589475.2). Classification (NCBI taxonomy): domain Eukaryota; kingdom Metazoa; phylum Arthropoda; class Insecta; order Lepidoptera; family Sesiidae; genus Bembecia; species Bembecia ichneumoniformis. The sequence goes on along the minus strand of OU342538.1, from coordinate 5,953,622 downwards.
TATTCAAAAACACATATAACCTTGAGGCCAGGATATTCGAGCCTCTTGAATCTATGAGACCTAAAGTAGGCTGATACCGCGGTGCTTTGTTAAACAATTTCTTGTAGAAATAAATAGAAATAAATAAAATTGTAGAAAAAAATAATGTTTTAAGAAAAAGAAGCCATATAATATTTTTCTAAACATCATTACTTATTTTTTGACATATTTTTCGTGAGTAAAAGTGTGATATCGTAAATCTGCTATGTACTAAAAGTATACCTACTTTTGAGATAGTGACAAAATAAAATTTTCTTGAAAATTTTTACATGAAGGTTTATTTAAAAAAAATAGGTAAAACTTAAACTTATTAGTCTTTTAAACTTGAAAATTTTATAATTTATTTATTATATTGATACTTAATAAAGTAAATTTTGTACATAAGAGATTCTAGTTTCTGCACATAGCATAAGGTTCGACAAATAGTGCTCATAAGCACTTACCAGTTTTTTTATACGATAGATAAGGCAGTGAACTATTCACTATGAACAAAATTTTGGAATCTCAAAAAAATGTATATTTTAATTATGATCCAAAAAACAGAGAACTGCTTATTATATTATATTTCGATGCCAAAAAACGATCAAAATTTCCTTGATATAGCAATATTTTATGATCAGGTGAAGAATATCGTGTTTGGAACCATAAAATTATCAAGGATGTTTACTAAATTGTTTGCCGTTGAATCAGAAATAGACTTCAAATATTCGAGCCTTTTAACACCAACGCCTACTACAAGTCGATGATATATCCTAGCTAGAGTTTCTTTGTAAACTCGAGTATAGTTTTTCTGTTATATAATAATAATGAAGGACATATCTCTAAACAGTTCTGATTGTATGGTTGATATTACAAATAAGAAATGCACATTACTTGAGAAATAGTCTCATGAAGTTTGTATAAACAATACCTACTTATGGTGTGTCCTTTAAAACTCAAAGTAATGCGATTGATTTAGAAGTTGTAAAAAATTGTAATAGAAGAAATAGGTACTGTATCCACATCTTCTGCACTTAAAAACAGATTTAAGATCAACGTTTGCTCAGTGTACTCTGATAATTCTTCCACCGAGAAATAATGACACAATTGTTGTTAGAGGCTAATACAAATAGCGAAAGCGACAATTCTTAAGAGACCTGATAAATTTCAGGCAGCTCTTCAAGAAATCCTAAATTAGTGTACCGAACACGAATGAATAAAATGAAGAGAAAATTTGAACGTGATGCTTATTGATCTGACTGAACTTCCGATAAGTTTGAGTTTCTCTTTGAAATCGGTCGACGCGAAGTTAGCAAGTCTACTGTGGCAAAGCATTGATAGGATATTCTGTGTACTTTGATATTACTTATTGAATTAGACCAAAACTTCTTTGTGTCAGTTAAGAAGGCAGAGAGGTTAAAAGACAATGGTGATAATGTAATGATAATAATATTAGTAGTGGCAAGGCACTGCGTTTCGCAGTCATTTGGGCAGCCCGTCTGACGGCAGTAATCACCCCCTTACAGAAGACCACCGTGATATAACAGCACGTGAGCTGTTGTGTTTCTGTGAGTGAAGTAACGGATGCCAGAGCCCATTCCCCTATCCCTTCCCAATCCCTTATCCTTAATCCTATTGCAGTCGGCAGCGCACTTGCAGCAGCTTTGGCGTAGCGTGGACCGTCAGCCTGTCTGCTGATCTTAAAATAAAAAAATAAATTAAAAAAAACATTATAAAGGTTTCTGCACTAAACTGTGATGCACTAACATTAACACACTAACATTAATACATTTCTCGAAGAAAAGTTTCTGTAATAATTATTGTTATCAACATAAAAATCGAAAATCAATTAAGTCTTGCAACACAGATTAGTCAGAGTTAAATTAGATTAGACAGAAGTATTTAATTAAAAATATAATATTTTTAATAATAATAAATTTACGATTTACTTTTGTTAAAACAAAACCCCTGTTTGCAGCTTGTCTGCAACCGCCAGTATTGTTTTAATATTAACGCGTAATTTTATAAATTTATTTTAATTTTAGAATACAAAGAGTGTTAGACTTCCTCACTGTTCACTTTCTTTTAAGTGGCAACCAGTGTATTATAGTAGGTATAACGGAATAAATTGATACTATCCTACTAATATTATAAAGGCGAAATTTTGTGAGGATGTATGGATGTTTGTTACTCTTTGATGCAAAGCGGCTCACGGGAGCTTGCCAGAGCCCATTTACCCTATCCCTTCCCAATCCCTTATCCCTAATCCTACTGTAGTCGTCAACGCACTTGCAGAACCTGTGGCGTTGCTTGTGTTATAGGCGATGATAGTGGGCCGTCAGCCTGTCTGCCGATCTTAACATTAAAAAATGGATGAAATTTGGTACACAGATAGCAGCAAAAAGTGGTTTTATAATTATCCTGGAACCACCATTTTATCGGGATTATAACGGGATAGTAAGCTCTTATAACAACGGAAAAGGGCCCAATTTATAGGCATACTCTTTCTTCTAAGACACCCATAGTAGACTCGGTGACTACCACTTGGACCAATAGTATCCTTATAGTTGGACTACAAAGAATTAACTGCTCCCCGCGAAGCCAACTATAATCGCCTAACATAACCATACACGACTCTAACGTACTCCGTGTTTCTTTTACAAGCTTTTTCAAAAACAGTTGTCAATTTGTTAATGGCGTCGCTGTTGATATTTATAAAAAATATAAAATATTAGATAAAAAGTTAAGTCATCTTAATTAATTTTCTGTAAAAATGTATTATCTACAGTGTTACATAGGTATAATAATAAGATGCGTTCGTATGGCAAACGTATATTTTTGGTGTAGTATATTATGTTTTAAAACAAAATTTTTACTCGCCTCTTGAAATTAGCGTATTTAATAAGTTGCATTTGAAAATAATATTGGTATTAATAAGGCATACAATGAAAAGTCGCCATTTTTTATAGCTAGCTTTCCCAAGTTCATTACAGAACCGTTACGGAAGTACTTGGTTCCAAAATGGTTTGCATCGGAACCACAGCATCGCCATATTGTTAGGAATTAGGGTTCCACAATTATTCTAATAACTTGATTACCATTCACGCTGTCGAATTTTTAAGGAAGTAGATACCAATTAAAAGTGTCTTACATACTATTTAGGTATAAGTGAAAAGCGAGAAACATCAATATTAACATCGGTGCCGGATTTATACTTTTCTTGAGTATAGGCCCCTTCACTTTGTGCCGCCTCTTCCTCGTGGCCTAGGTGGTATATCTAGGCCTTTATTAGGTAATTATTATTATTATTATTGCATATTTATTATCGCACAATATGATGGCTTCCGAAAGCGTGCGAAAACCATCTAAAATCCGCCGCCCCTAGGCCGCTGCCGCCCATAGGCCGCGGCCTATACGGCCTATTGACAAATCCAGGGCTGATTAACATTTTATGTAAAGATTATAACAGCGTTCGACAAATCCACAATAAAACCAAGTACACTTACTCTTGGAATAAGCCGTTATAGAACTAATTGACTTATTAGTGATCCACATTGTGAACTTATAAAACCTTATAAATTCAAGTAACAAGTGCAAATGGTTTCTAGTTCGTTTGGTTTTATTTGATACTCTTATAAGCATACTTTACTTATAATGGATTTATAGTGATTCTTGTAGGCAATTTTAAGTATAGCTTACCAGAGCACGTATTCCCAAGCGTGTTTACACCTGTGCAATACTTTTATAGGACATCTCAGCTTATTAGTGAGCTATTAATTTAATTCTATAGACGATAATAAGTTAACATATAAGAACAGATATACTACAAGGCCAATCAGTCTCCGTGCATGCTACTATAAGCGTGGTAGCAAATTCTAGAACCACTAAGAGACCATTATTAGTGCTGCAGGACTATAAAGCGTGCACTATAGGATAATTTTGTTGCTTGTACTTGGATTAAAACATAAAATACTTTTTATTCTGGAAAAATGTTAGGTTCCCGAGGGATCAACTAAAAATATAAAAAAATTGACCGCCACTGTCGCCATAGAGACGCCTTTTCAAAGCAGACGAAGTAGCGGGGTCCAGCTAGTCATTAATATGATCAAATCTCACATACGATAAGATGATATTTACAATGCTACCGAAGCACACGTGCTGTTGATTCACAGTAGTTTTTTGTAAAAGTTATGTAAAGTAAAAGTATGTAAAGTAAAAGTTATATCTAAAAAAACAGCGTGTTTTCCTCTATGACTTAAAAAAATATTAAATTATATAAATTTTAATTTTAAAAGTTTAAATTAAATATCTAACATTTTGTAAAGTTCATTTTAATTAAACTCGCTGTAACATAACTAACTTGTATTCTATAGTTAAAAGCTGTGGTTACGATGAAATCTGTTCAACTTTGCAAACCTAAAAAACAAACTTTTACTTTAAATTCAAATTCAGATTCAAGTTATAAAACAAAATTATCTGAAAGCTAAACAATAACTACTCTGTAACAGATTATCAGGGATTTTAACTATTCTAATACGTATAATTAGTAATTGGTTGGAGTCAACCAGGAGTTCTTATCACAGGAATTTTTATCACTGTTAAGAACTCCAGTGACACCAGTATTCCCATCTTACCAAATCTGATAAAGAAATTAAATTAAACAAATAACATCAAATCAAAATTAAGATCATTGAATAACATATTAAGAAAAAAATTGTTGTTATTTTAAAACACAAACAATTCCAATTTTAAACAGAGAAAAATCTATAGATGTATTTTGACGTTGCCTCCTCATTACCTTCAAAATAGTTAAAGGTTAAATTTTTCTTATGGTATTATCATCTTTTATTATATTACTTTCCTTAAAACCAGTGAATCAAAAAAGTATTCCAGAGAATCCCTTCAAACTTAATCTTCTACTTTCAGTGCTACTAGCTTTCCGGGCATTTCGCATTTCGCAAGCCATTTGGGCAGCCCATTTTTTATTTATGTTAAGGTCGACAGACAGGTTGCCGGTCCACTTGATGATAGGTGGCTACCGTCGTCGCCTATAACACAACGCCAAAGCTGCTGAAAGTGCGCTGCCGACTACAGTAGGATTGGATAAGGGATTAAGAGGGGATAAGGAAATGGGCTCTGGCATCCCTTACTCACTCACCGAAATACAACAGCATGTATATGCTTCACGGTGGTATTCTGTAAGGTGGTTGTTACTGCCGCCAGGCGGGCTGCCCAAATGACTGCGAAACGCAGTGTGCCCCTATCACTACTTTCAAATCCAGACCAGAGTAAATTTTGAAAATAACATTAAAATTTCCAAAGTTGACTCCGCCGGGAATTGAACCCGGGGCCCCTGAGACGTTAGGCAAGCATCCTTGCCACTCATCCAACGGGTAGTCATTTTGGCAGAAGACCACCGTGATATAACTGCACGTGTGTGTTGTGTTTCGGTGAGTAAATAAGGGATGCCAGAGCCCATTTTCAAACCTTCAAACAGGAGACAAATTGTGACACACAAATAATTCCTTTTACTACTAACAAGTCGAAGTTACATAACAAAATAGGCCAACAACATAAATTGAATAAGATAAAACTACATTACATATAAGCTAGGGACAACGAAAAAAGTACTGGCATAAAAGAACATTAAGCCAAACCACATATGTATGTATTTCAAAACTAGTACTAGGTTAGTTCGAAACAAGTTCTGGGAAAAGCATAATATAATCATTCTCGTCTAGTGTTGCGGCAACCACCGAGGTTTTTATAAGTCTCAAGTTTTCAAGACATAATATCGACAATGTGTGATGGATTGTTTCATTTTTAGTAAATATGAAAAAAAAAAAGATATGTTAGCATATCTTAGTAAATATGAAAACCTAAAGCACTTTGATTTTATTAAAAGAGATTTTAAAAATGGATATTAAAGACATGTCAACCTATTGGTAACGCTACTAACTCTGCCACAATAGAAATTCCCAGAAAGCTACCGAAAAAACAATAAGTAATAGAATTCCCTTAACTTGCGTGAGTAAGAGATGCCAGAGCCCATTTCCCTATTCCTTCCTAATCTCTAGCCTTAATGTTACTATGGTCAGCTACACTTGCAGCACCTGTGGCGTTGCGTCGGTGGCCACCTATCATCAAGTAGACCGTCAGCCTATCTGTCAAAAAAAATATTAAAAAAAATAAAATAAAAAAAATTATAAATTTATATATATATATATATATATATATATATATATATATATATATATATATATATATATATATATATATATATATAAAATCAACGGCATCACTTTTATTTCAATTGTCATTTTTTTTTCCCTCTCAACTAGAATAAACGAAGAGTTAAAAACTTCGCTGTAAATTAACCGTACGATTGACAAATAAAGTGAAAAATGCTTCAATGATTGGAGTACAGTCTAATATTTGAATTCGTTAGAAATAAGTTTACATGTTAGGCGTTTTGCAATGTTACCAGTATGACGTTACAGGCTGTAACCAAATCGATATGTGAACGTTTCGCTATCTGAACGTAAATTAGGTCAGGGAAATAGTATATTTCATTACAAGTGCGGAAAGGCTGTCATTGCAAAGAGTTCCGACAAATGTTTACCCGAGCCGAGGCGCAGCCGAAGGCGAGGGTTGACAGTCGGAACAAGTTGCAATGACGGTTCCGCACGTGTACTGAACGACTATTTTTAATACAGTTGCGAAAAAATGAAGCAATTTAATAAAACAAACAACTAAACTCGCAAAGAAAATTTCTGGAAAATGGCGCCAACCGTAGAATATAAGCAGAGATTTTTTTTCTTCAACCATTCTGGTAGGCAAAGGAAACTATGCCCATACAGCCAAGTCTTCAGTAGAATTTTTTTATTGATTTGAAATGAAAATGAAATTTAATGAGATGAAATGAAATGAAACCTAACCTAACTCATTAAATCAAATCATTAAATCTGATATTGAAACAAATTCGTAGCTTCTTTTTAGAAATATACGTATTTGCATGAATCATAAAAACTTTTTAGTAAAAACTTCATGGTTGGTTTTTCTTTTTAATAGACATTATTTTGACAGTTGGGAAAGAGAACGCACGAGTGCGGGAAAGGTAAAAAAAAAGCACGAGTGTGTAATAGCCCACTTCCCGAACGCTATACGTCCCTGCAATACGCCACTTTTTGAGCAACTGTATTAAAAAAGTCTTTTTAATACAGTTGCTCAAAAAGTGGCGTATTGCAGGGACGTATAGCGTTCGGAAAGTGGGCTATTACACACTCGTGCTTTTTTTTTACCTTTCCCGCACTCGTGCGTTCTCTTTCCCAACTGTCAAAATAATGTATATTAAAAAGAAAAACCAACCATGAAGTTTTTACTAAAAAGTTTTTATGATTCATGCAAATACGTATATTTCTAAAAAGAAGCTACGAATTTGTTTCAATATCAGATTTAATGATTTGATTTAATGAGTTAGGTTAGGTTTCATTTCATTTCATCTCATTAAATTTCATTTTCATTTCAAATCAATAAAAAAATTCTACTGAAGACTTGGCTGTATGGGCACATAGTTTCCTTTGCCTACCGGAATGCGTGAAGAAAAAAAATGTCTCTGCTTATATTGTACGGTTGGCGCCATTTTCCAGAAATTCTCTTTGCGAGTTTAGTTGTTTGTTTTATTAAATCGCTTCATTTTTTCGCAACTGTATTAAAAATAGTCGTTCAGTACACGTGCGGAACCGTCATTGCAACTTGTTCCGACTGTCAACCCTCGCCTTCGGCTCGGGTAGACATTTGTCGGAACTCTTTGCAATGACAGCCTTTCCGCACTTGTAATGAAATATACTATTTCGCATATAGTGTGTATAAACTTGTAATAAAATCTCTTTGGCTGTATTATTTGTATCTGGCTGGTTTTGATGACATTTAAAAAAAAAGAAACCAATTAGTAATTTACAGCTATTTATCGTTTGTTTTTCTTTCTGTCAAAATGAGTGAATCTAATGAAGAAATTCCATACATTTTAAAATTTTATTACAAAAAAGGAAAAAATACAACGCAAGCCGGGAAAAAAATGTGTGACGTTTATGGACCTAATGCAGTGTCAGTAATAATAGCACAAAATTGGTTTAAGCGTTTTCAATCCGGGAATTTTAATGTCATAGATGCACGTCGCTCTGGTTATATTCCTTTTGACACAAACACCATATTATCCCGTAGAAGCATGGGTCCTGGCATCTCCTACTCACGCAATGAAACACAACAGCAACGAGTGCCTTCAGTAAAGAGATTGTTACAGTTGCCAGTTGGCTGCCCAGTTTATAACTGCTGAACACAATTCGTTCTGCCACCACTAAATTATAGGTGTGATATAAATTATAGGTAGAATGTAATCGATGTACTTTGTATACGTCCTTCACTTAAATATTAAAAGCCTATTATTAATTCGTGAATTAATTAACGGGCTTTAAGTATTAATCCACGGAATTATTAATAAAAAATAAACATTTTCCTGTGAATTAAATTATTTTTTCCTACTGATCACACTTTTATCCATTGATTACATAATTATTTATAAAATGTTCTTTCTGTTTTCAGAGTTTATGTTAAGTAACATAAACATTAGTATATATAGTACTATATCTAAATTTTAGTGCGATACTGCGGGAAAAATAGGATTGAATTTATAGACATCAACTTAATATAGCTTTTTATACATAATGAAATAATATAAAAATACCAACTTATAAATCTCAATTCTAGAAACACTTAGTTCTAGAATATTTTGTTATTACATGAAGAGATTTTAAGAATTATTTTATTATGGAAAGTGGACTTACATTTTATAAATACTGGAAATTTAGGTCTTCGTACCTAAATAATTGAATAGTTATTATAAATTCACCTGTACCACGATTAATACTTGTAAAACTAATTAGTTAATATATAACACAATGGCGAGCCAATTGCCTTATAGCACCTAATGCTTGCTTTAGCGCTCTGCCACAGGGTTCCCGGGTTCGAATCCCGGCTCAAGCAAGTAGTGGGAGGGTATACTGCGTTTTGCAATCATTTGGACAGCCCGCCTGATAGCAATAACTCTCCTATTACAGAAGACCACCGTGAAATAACAGCATGTGTGGTGTTGTGTTTCGGTGAGTGAGGAATGGATGACAGAGCCCATTTGCCTTCCAAATCCCTTATCCTTAATCCTACTATTATCGGCAGCGTACTTACAGCGCATGTGGCGTTGCTTGTGTTTATAAGTGACGGAAGTCATTTACCATCAAATGGAGCGTCAGCCTGTCTAACGAAATAACAAAAATTCTACATGTCAATAATAAAATTATACGTATACTATAAGCAATCTAAGCAGTAAAGAAAACTTATGTTTAATACTCTAAAAAATATTAATGATAGTGAAGGCATAACCATACAGTGTACGTTTATGTTGTAACAGTCCACAAAAGGATTAAATAAAATGCGCGGTTTGAGGAAACTGGTAACATCACTAAGTGATCCAAAGCGGGTTGCCTTAGTAATCCGCTTGACGGTTCTATGCGGACCACTCCTACGGGATTTACAGACAACATTCGCCTATTTCACTATTGATGTGACTTGATTTCAAGTAGTATTTTTCATTCCTTGCACAAATAAGGGTTAACCTGCTTAGGTTAAAAGGCTATTTTGCTGGTTGTATTTCATCGGACTGATACATATAAGAAAGTAAACTTTGTAAAAACGTTTGAATTTTTATGGAACTTGGACATTATAGTGTCCTATTTAATACTGTTGCTGTATGGACCGTGAATGCGTGCAGAACAGTGGGAAATAGCTAGTCATCATCATAATCTCAGCCATAGAACGTCAACTGCTGGAAATAGGGAAATTATGGGGGAGGCTTCATAATTTCCAATAAGATCGGTCAGAAGCAGCCTGGATCCACTGGCCCTTATCAGATCGTCTGTCCACCTTGTAGGTGGATGTCCGACGTTGCATTTGCCGATCCCTGAGGGCGGAAGGTTCTCCCTGGAGAACCTTCCGCCGCCTTCAACTTCAAACTGCCACTTCAACTTACTGGTCCGCCGGGTTATGTCTGTAACTTTCGTTCGTCTACGGATCTCTTCATTCCTGATTCGATCTCGCACTGTAACCTCGAGCATAGTTGTTACCATAGCTCGTTGAACGAACGTTGAGCTTTCTTACGAGCGACGTTACACCCATAATTAGAGACCATGAAAGTAGCCTAATATTCCTATGAATGTTAGGCTATTTATAAGGTTCTATACTGTCATTTAAAAATGTAACAGGACAAGCAGGTTTCCATTTTCTTCGCCATTGGAGCCAGTTATCATTATTGCAATCCACGCATAAAACCTAAGCACACATTGGAAAATTATAAACCTAGTTAAAGGATCGCTTAACTTTTTATCTTCTTAATCTTTTATTAGTTATAAATAAAGAATTCTAATAATGAAAAGAAATTCCTAAAACATAATTCACCAAATAATGTCATTTGACTCAATAATGTTCTGTCAACCATCACTTCATACTCGGTATCTTCTAGTTAGTATGTTTTTATACTCGATCAATCGTCGCCAAGGGAAATTCGCCTGATTGCACTCTTTCTCTACGTGGGATGCATTTCTATATTGATGGATTTTTCGCTCTCACTGACCATTACAACCAGCTTTGAAAGAATAACTGAATGAAATCTCTCATTGTCAAACAATGTCCTTTATGGAGCCGAAAAACATTTTTGTTCGGGAACTAAATTGATATTTCATATTTCTATCTATCTAAGTAAGATAATATTCTGAGCAAATTTTATAACAAACATGGAGTAGACGTATGGTACCTAACCTATATAAATATTTATTATTACACAAATTAAGGTATGGAAAAAATATTTTCATCATTATAAAATCGAGTGCACTTTTAAAGCTTTTGCATATGGCTTCTCTCGCATAAAAAGAAGTATATATTCTTCTAAGATTTTTAATACTGAAGGAAGTAGAAGAAGCAATCACGTATACGACTGAAACCATTGATAGAGGATGGTTATCGTCTCCTAAAGAACAAGCAGCGTCGAGGATGCATATGCACCGTCGAACTTGATACAGCGCATTATTATTGCTAAAATCAGTTTAATAAAACTTATAAGTAATTTAAATCACAAAAAAAAATACTAGCTACATAATAACTATGTTCAAATTTTTGAACTATTAAAAAATAATTCTTTAGCTTCCATTTAAGTCTCTTTATGTTAAACAAATAGATTAAAACAATTATTATTATTTTTCATTTTAATTAAGTCCCATTGGGACGGAAGCGAATATTCGTGCAAAAATTTTGCACCCAAGGTATACTTTGCGTAGGTATCAAGTGTGAACTAGACTAATTAGTTGGTCAATACCTAGAAAGTCCTATTAAACGCGCCTCGCATTTTCCAATTTATCGTGATGTGCTACACGTCGTTACGAAACGAAAAACGTAACAAGACAAGTTACGTCCTTTACGACAAGGAACCGTGACGGTGGCAGGAGCCTTGCACAATCGTTGTCGATATTAACGCGTTGCATCCGCGCATCGGCGCAGACGCACCACACCAGCCGACATGATTCGCGACCTCACTGTGAGTACTGCATACTATAACTTATTTTCTTTCCATTTTGTCATATAGTTTACTGTTGTGAGGGAACCATGTAGATGGACTCTGTGGATTTTTTAATTCGAGAAAAATGTGTTCGGTCTTGCCCCTTAAAAAATTTACCCATATTTGTGAGGGAGTTACAAGGACTCAATTATATTTAACATTTTTACTCATATTTAAAAAATACCATTTCGTTTATTGTTGAAGTTGTGTGTTATGTTAGTTATAATTGTTATGTTAGTTATAATTTGGGCTACTTTCCACAAGTTTCTTATATCCTGTCTCTGACAAATGTTATATGCCGATGTGCGGATTGAAGATGTTTAGGGAAAATTCACATTTTATTACTATTAAAATTTATTATCTACAAGAACTCCTAATAAATCTTTAAAAAAACTCCTAATAGAAATATATAAATGGCTCAGAAATAATAGTTTCTTCACAATACATGAGTGCGTTGGTTTAAGATAAAGGTTCTGATATTTCTTGACAACTAATTTGTTAATTCAAAAAATTACTTTACTATGCTACAAAGTGTACAAGACCAGCTTAACAATTACCTACGATAAGTAATATTCAATAAGAAATGTAATAAGATTTGCTGAGGTTTTTCAATTCAATAGATATTTTTTGAGAATTAGTTAAATATAATTTATATAACAACAGTGGTAAGGCATGATTATTATTTTTTAAATATAGTTTTTAATATTGTCATAGTTTGCTTTGACCATCGTGATCGCCAGCCATCTGTGCTTGGCCTCACCAGCTCCTGAACCAGATCCCGGATATCATCACACACAGTAAGGAATTCATTTTACATTTTCATAAAACAATTTTATGTTGTATTATGTATTAATGATTTATTCCTATAACTATTTTGTATATTTAAAAAAAAAACGAGAAGACATACATTCTAATAATGTATTACTTTTTGTCCATTTATTATTACATTTTTTAAAAATATGCGTCCAATGATTTATTAATTTGAAAATTATAATATTTTATCCTGTACAAAATTTCTACGATTTTCTCATCAAGTTTACTTAGGCGTACTTATGTCTTAATCCAAAATTTAGTGATATTAGTAGAGATTGTTGCAGTCGATTTCCTTATTACTTATCGGTTTCTTACTACTTATAACTTAATCACTTATTAGGTACTTAATAAGTATGTTTGTATTAAAAACATTAGCTTTTTTTATTGTGGAAATTATTTATTTTCCACAAATTCATAAATTAACCTAGACAATTATATTACTATCGCTTACACACATAAGCCATTCTTCTTCTTTCTACTAATTTTTGCTACATCCATGAATACTCGATCTGTTTCATGAATCTTACTTATTTCTCTTAATTTAATTTATTTAATCGCGGATAAGATTTTTCAAAAAATATATAAAAATTGCATTTGAATATAGAATAAAGTCAAGGAAATATTAAATATAAATGGAATATTTTTCGTGATAATCTACATAAAAGTGAATCTGAAATGAAAATTTTCGACGGAAATTGAAAGGAGATAATCTCAAACAGCAATCAATCGACTTTTGTAGTTTACGATATAAAATTATTTTAGACGAACTTTTTTTATATTTTCGCCATTTAAACCAGTAAAATCAAAAGCACAAATATTACTCGGTTTAAAATAATAACGCTCGGATAAATTATCATATCGATTTACATATTTACGTATTAAAAAACAAAGTAGCTGTCTGTCTCTGATGTCGGTTTCTTCGCAAACTTCTTCTAAACCACCTAATGGATTTTGATACAGTTTTCACTAGTGAAAAGAGTAATTCAAATTCAAATTTAAATTATTTTATTTTCAGGTAACTAGACCCATATTTTACATTTGTATATAAACGAGGAAGGTTTGAATTTATGGTTTGTTGGGATGGGTCTTTAGTGAATCATAAGTAAGCTTAAAATAATTCTGCGAAATAAAAGCAAAATATAGGCATTTTTAAAGTGGAAACTCGTATCAGTTGTGATTTTCTCGAAGTATTAAAAGTACGTACTCACCTAACATTTAAACTTTTGTCAACAAGCAATTCTTTCTACATCTTGTATTCTGACAAAGAATTCAACAAACTTTTACAGATCAAGTACCTTCATTTATTATTCTAGAATCAATGTAAATTGAAAATTTAATACAAATGAGTTAGAATACAAATAGAACATCTTCAAACATCACTTTTTGAGAATCTATATCTATACCTACATATTATAGAACGAATTCGCTGTCAGCTTTTGTATGTTTCTTCGCTATCTTCACTAAACAACCTTACAACATCAGCTCTCTCTTTTTAATAATTTTATTAATAAAAACCAGTCACTCATTAACTACTCTTGCAAATCGGCGAATAATTTTCGACCAGATGTTTCTATTTTTAATCTGTACACATAATAAAATCGTAAACAAGCCGTGTCTGTACATTAAATACTTTAAAAAAAATTGTACACGTTCTACTTATGTTAGTGATGTCAAAAAAATAGTTTTTAGAATTTTTGTCTGTTTGTCTGTGTTTATTTTACGCTAATTTCAGAAACGGCTTAACCGACCTAAATGCGGTTTTCACTGATTTATTGTATGTAGCAAGCTTCCCGTAACATTTAGTGTTTGTTTTATTCCAATCGGTTAACAAACAAAAGAGTTACGTATTATACTGAATACTACGCGTATGAAGTTGCGGGCTCAGCTAGTTTAAAATAACTACATTTATTGTCCTCAAATTTAAAAAAAAAAAAAAAAAAAAAAATCACGTTGTTTTTGCTCACGCTGCTCTTCCGCTCATGAATTTTTCGATATCAATGTGTTTTATAGCAGTTTGTCTAATTATAGGATAAAACTACGAAATAAGCTTTCAATAGCTTGAATGTTTATTGTCCACCTCCTTGAATGTTTATTGTGGTACAATGTGTTTTTCTTTATTTAATTTTAAAAATGTTCATTCAGTAAGTAGAATTTTATTATAGTATTTACTGTATTTTTCTAAAATATTTATATTTATTTTGTGTATATGGAACTCTATTTAATATTTATTTATATTGTGAAAAATTATGTATGATGGCTGTTTTCTAAATAAAGAGAAAAAAAAGTAGTGTAGATATGTTATATATTCTCACTTTTACCAAGTGAAATAGTGTCCTATTTTTCTTAACATATTGTCCTTCTGAATAACATCTTCTTTATCTATAGATAAATTATAAAATAATTTGTCTGCTTCTGTGCTATCTTCTTTTAATTTGTTTGTTTCTAAAAGATTTTGATACTGTTTTCGCTAATAGAAAGAGCGATTATTTACACGAGGTTTGTGTATGTAATTTGCAGAAAAAAATGCACATGTATGAAGGCCGGAGTGGGTCGCTTGAAGACTAGAAGGGTGCACTAGAATATAGTAGTTAGTGACAGATGTAAATGCTTTCGCTATGTCTCATTGTTTTGCTGCTAAGTGTACACTCGTAGGCTAATGACGTCCATTTGTCCTTCAGTAGCAACTATCCATCAAGTATGAACAAGACATTTAAGGGATAAAATCACGACAATTAGAGACATTAGTGTTTACGTACTATAATATAAAGAAAATTATAATTTATAGTAAAAAGAACTGAAGAAAATTTTTAAGACTGTAACTGTTAGATGTTGAATCTAATCAAATGAAATATTATTAATTAATTAGTTCTTAAAGGTAGACTACTAAGACATTTTTTCATTTACCATAATACAAATGATTGGTTGGTAGTAGCACAGTCTAACCATAATTACATCATACAGTCAGGCAACGAATGTACTTGCGTAGAGCAACGTTCGGCGAACTCGTTTCAGTTTGCAGGCTCGAACATTGAGCGTTGCCTGACTGTATGACGTAAGTATGGTTAGACTGTGGTAGTAGGTACCTAGTATAATACCTACTAATACTATGTAAATTAACTTACTTTAATATACATAGGCTATAATTTATGAAGATACTTCGACGAAGTGGCGAGGTCGTGTTATTTCAAACGTTAAAACATAATATGTTACTAGTGTGAGAAGTTTACTAGTTTAAAAAATTATTTTCGTAAAATTACTCGTAACGTATTTTTATTGTTTTAGTATCTAGTATAGATACTAAAATAATAAACATCCTTTACAAGTAATAATTAGTATACTAAAAAGGCACAAGCACATGTGCTGTTGTTGTTTCACGTAGTCCAGTCATTGAAGGTAAAATACGACGATACTCTATAATTTTGCTAAACAGCATCGATTTTCATAAGAATTTGGATTCAGGTTCTACTTAGCCTGTACTTCAGAGTTGACCCTATGCCGGGGTTTGCTTTTATCCTGGTATTGGATGCGACCCCTTCTCGGGGGTGAAAAAAGGATAGACCCTTCTCATTGGATAGATTAACTAATTCTAAGCAACTTTTATTCTATAAAATCATGAAAGTCAATACTTTTCGACTTATTCGCTAGAGAAAGTGCCAATGAGACATTTTTCACTCCCGAGAAGGAATGACATCCACCTCCAGAATAAAAGCAACCCCCGGCACAGGATCGAGTTTGAAGTAGGTAAAGGGTACCTAAGTAGGACCTCAATCCAAATTTTTGAGTAAATCGGTGCTGTTTCGCAAAATTGTACGGGAAAACGGTCATTGACTGACAGTAGTCTTACGTTTTGTTAGTGGTCAAAGTCTGGCTGCAAGTTGAATGTATTCTTATTGAATTGAATTTAATCTGTTTTCAGCCTCAAAATCCACGTGCCCTACGACGTCCACACAGTACACCATCATCACATTCAAAAATATCCAGTGATTAAAGAAGTACCGATCATCAAGGAGCTACCCATAATTAAGGAGGTGCCGGTTTACAAGACAGTGCCCATAATAAAAACCGTCGGGGTGCCCATAGTTAAGACTGTGCCGATTGAGAAAGAAGTCTTTGTACCCATTCCTATTAAGGAACCGATATTCAAAGAGCCACTATACGGCGGTTGGCACTGAGAGAATTCTAGTATATTTTACGTAATATAAGATATTTTGTAAATATTATGCGAGTTACAATATTAGAAAAAATATGTACTTAGATGTTCTAGTATTATGGAGGCGAGTAAAACATGAACATTCAAAATTTTCAATTGTTAATAAATTGGAAATTTCAAATAAAATACTGAAATCTTAATCGGATTTCTTAAAAGATAATTGTTTTATTATTATTTTGTAAGCATAATAGAGCCAAATTGAGAAATTGTTAAACCAAAAGAAGTTTTCTTTATCATAAGACACAACTAGGTACTATTTGTAGACAATGCATATTCCCGTTTTGAATGTTGTGCCTCATTAGGAAAATTAATATTAAATAGTCATTCCATCAAAATGTCATATATTTATATGTTTTTAGATACTATCTACATTTTTCTCTTAAGGAAAGATGTATTATTTGTACCTTTAGTAAAAGGTAATTCATTTATTTCTAGTAGTACCAAATCAAAGCATATACTAGGTCATTTGAAAAGTTCTTAGCCTAACATGGTTAAAGTCATTGGTTTTTTTTATAACTACCCTCATTTTGTAGTTACATTATTTAGCAACAAGTATGCACAGTTTAGTTTATTCACAGTAACTCATTGTTCGTTTACGCGTGATACCGTAAGTCAAGTCAGAGCTATTTTTGAAAATGGATAAAATTGAACATCGTGCAGTGATAAAATACCTGAATTTGAAAGGTTTAACTCCAAAAGCTATACATGAAGACATGTCTGCTACTTTGGGTGAGTCCGCTCCTTCGTATGCGACTGTTAAAAACTGGGTGGCAGAGTTTAAACGTGGTCGTAAGACCATTCAAGATGAGCCCCGTAGTGGCCGGCCTTCGACTGCTTCCACTGATCAAAACAAAGAAAAAATCTGTGATTTAATTTTATCTGACCGAAAATTGGCTGTCGAGGAGATAGCTAAGACTGTAGGCATCTCATCTGAGCGAACACATCATATAATTACTACTGAACTTGGATTCTCTAAGGTGTCTACGCGGTGGGTACCGCGACTGCTTTCAGTGGAACAAAAACGCAACCGAATCACAACTTCTCGCGACTGTTTAGAGTTATATGAAGCTGACCCAATAGAATTTGTTGAAAGATTTATAACCATGGATGAAACCTGGGTTCACCACAATACACCCGAGACAAAAGATCAGTCGAAACAATGGAAAAGAGCAGGATCGCCCACCCCAAAGAAGGCAAAGGTGGTTTTATCGGCGGGCAAAGTCATGGCATCCGTTTTTTGGGATGCAAAGGGTATAATTCTCGTGGATTATTTAAAAAAGGGTGAAACAATAAACTCCGATTACTATTGCAACCTGTTGCGTCGTTTGAGAGAAGAAATCCAAGAAAAACGTCTAGGTTTATTGAGAAGAAAAGTCTTGTTTCATCAGGACAATGCGCGCGTTCACACCTCTGTGCAATCCATGGCAGAAATCCATCAATGTGGCTTCGAATTGCTACCTCATCCCCTATATTCACCGGATTTAGCACCGTTCGACTTTTATCTGTTCCCAAAGCTGAAAACATTTTTAGGTGGTAAACATTTTTTTACAAATGAAGAGGTCATAGCCGCCGTGGACGCTTATTTTGAGGAGTTAGACGAAGATTTTTTTTAAAACGGGTATCGAAGCCTTACCGGGTCGATGGAAAAATTGTTTTGAGCTCGGAGGAGAGTATGTTGAAAAATAAAAATAAACTCAAAATCGTGTGGTTTCATTAAGTATGTTAGGCTAAGAACTTTTCAAATGACCTAGTAGTAGATAGTATATACGTATTATACGTAAGTGACCAGGTCTGGTAGGAAAACTTTCTTTGATTTTTAAATGTAAGTTGCTATGAGCTTATATAGGTATTTAATGTTTATAAATAGTGTTCAAATAAGTAATTGTACTTTTATTCCAAAATTGAAAAGAACACATTAAATCGTTTTAAAACTAGGCACAATATCTATGAAGCATTTGTATATACAATATTGTGATATGAAAAAAAAAATGTCACTGTCTACTCCATGCCTGTGTTTCATTTCTTAGCCTTAACGTGGCCTTAACCCAAGTTCTCTAGGTTCCCGGGTTCGATTCCCGGCAGAGTCAACTCTGAAAATGAACTTTTCAAAGTTTGCTCTGGTCTGGATCTGGAAAGTAATGGCAGGGCACACTGCGTTTCGCAGTCATTTGGGCAACCCGTCTGGCGGCAGTAACCACCCCCTTACAGAAGACCACCGTGAAATAACTGCACGTATGCTGTTGTGTTTCGGTGAGTGAGTAAGGGATGCCAGAGCCCATTTCCCTATCTCCTCCTAATCACTTATCCTTATATAATCCTAATATAGTCGATAGCGCACTTGCAGCACCTGTGGCGTTGCTTGTGTTATAGACGACGATAGCCACCTGCCATCAAGTGGACCGTCAGCCTGTCTGCTGATCTTAACATAAAAAAAAAGTTTAGCTGGCGATAACGATTTTATCTGTTTTCTTCTATAATAATTTAAATGATAAATGATGTGAATTCCATCCAAATAGGTGAGAAATAAAGTAGATTGATTACGTTCAAGAGCTTAAGCCTAGCTCAGAGCTCTGGATAAGCCTTTGTTGAACATGTAAATACCGGTGCGAAAGTCGAATGTATTATTGTGTCTCTCATTGTTTGCAAGTGTTATCGCGTTGAACACGCAACCATCGGCATGTCGGCTCATTGAGGCCTTGTCAACCTGATTGCCATTTTGGTTGCGGATCCAACTATGATTGTGTTTAACGAAACTTAATCTTACTGTCAGACCCAACCATTGAATACATAATGAGGCCGGTCTCAATGTTCGATCGCACACAAGTCTGACACTGTCAAAATTAACCAAGTTTTAGATTTTGTAACTAGATACTCTCCTCTAGAATTTATGGGTTAACCCATTAATATAACTTCAACATGCCAGTCCACGTGATTTTAATTTATCGTTAATTAAACTATAGTACATATAGTTAATTTTAACAACGCAGAATTAGAAATCTAAGCGAAAACAAAACAAAGGTCCGTTTATATCTTTTTTTAATGTTAAGATCGGCAGACAGGCTAACGGTCCACTTAATGGTAGGTGGTTACTGTCGCCTATAACATAAGCAACGCCAAAGCTGCTGCAAGTGCGCTGACGACTACAGTAGGATTAAGGATAAGGGAATAGGAGGGGATAGGGAAATGCGCTCTGGCATGCCTTACTCACTCATCGAAACACAACAGCTCATCAATTTATTTTAAACGGCGAGTTAAACCGCGGGTCACAACTAATCTGTTCAAGATCCGTTAATTTTATTAGTTCCTGAACTGAATTCCGGATGTCAAGGAGTGATAATGCTGTAACTTACCTATATCTTCATTTGTTTTATTTGCATTGAAAAAATGTAGCGTCACAACCAACTCTTCGTGTCAAATAATTGAATTTATCATTGCGGTCGATTGTAAACAAGCTTATGTGGATCGATTACACTAAATAACCATGCCAAGGCACGGGACGTTGTAACTTTAAACCACGCTGATTTCGTTCATTCATAGAATGAGTTGTAATTACTCTTATAAACTAATGTAATTGAAGATATTCCTTACAGTAGTGGAATCAAAATATTCGCAACATTTAAATTAGGTGTGTTATTGCAATTACGAATTACGTATGATGCAGAAACGTGTCCTTTCATTCCAGGTTTAAAGTTCAAAGTCGCTCAATGAGCTGTATATAGGGGCTTATCGGAGTTTCTTTGGTGGATAGGATCAGAAATTCTGAAATGCGCCGAAGATAAAAGTTGCTAACTGTTGACAGTGGCAATAGCCCTTTCACATCTGTCGCAGAGCGGATAACCGATAGAGTAGACGAGTTCTTGAATGGAGGCCACGAATTGGAAACACTGCTTAGGACGCAATGCAGCCAGTTTATACGACTTGAAAGGCATCGCAGGAAGCGACTGGATGCGAAGCACAGAGTACCGTGCATTGTGGCAAGCCTTAGGAGAAGCCTGTATACAGCAGTGGATAGACACGGGTTCATGATGATTCGACCGCTACGGAATATGACGATAGAACTAGAGAAAAATCTATATAAATTAAACATATTAATGTTTCCTTATTGTGTGCTGATGATGATAAAATATTCATCATCACTTACACCAGGGATTCCCGAACTTCTAAGATAACTCAACTCTCACCAAATCCCTGTTATTTTACGGAACCCCATGTCAAATAAATACAAATCATTACAACCCATGTTTTACGCAACCCGTAACACTGCTCATGCTGGTTAAATTTTCGGTAACTATCGTAACAATCCTCTTCTCATTCTATGTTATTTCAAAATAATATTTGCATGCCATAATCCAAAGTATTTTTTTAATATTTTTGGTTTTGACCATAATATCGATTAATTCAGATTAATGAATACAAAAGATTGATTGATAGTCCAAAAGTTTAAAAGAAAAAACGTATAAGATATTTCTTTCTCCGTTCGCGTCATTGTTATTAAGTTAAGAACTTTATGTTCTGTGAAGTCGTTAGCCGGGGAGAGACTTTGTTTTGACTAAATATTTATATAAACAGAAGAAAACAAGAAATTGGAGAAGAGACTGAAGAAGAGATGATGTTAACTAGCCATAGAATAGTTCCAACTACTTTTTAAAAAACAATCTAACTCTATATTTAGAAAACATTTATAACGTATTTTTTTATAATGTAAATTATAAAGCATTAGTTTTAAGTTTCTAAAGAAAATTCACCGATGTATTGTATTATCCTTTACTACATTATACTGAAGAGTATAATAATGTAGTAAAGGTTATACGAGTTTCGAAATAATTTTTCTATATAAAGGTCGTCAGACAGGCTGACGGTCCTCTTGATGGTAGATAGCAACGCCATAGGTGCTGCAAGTGTGCTGCCGACCTTAATAGGATTAAGGATAAGGGATCTTAATAGGATGAGCAAGAGTTAGGGAACTGGCTCCTGCCGTGCCGCTCAAGATATTCATAGTATGCTTTTGTATGAACCAATTCATACTTCACCGGACCATGCGAGTCCGTGCCACGGCCGTGCCTTTGATAAAAACAAGCGCACGGCCCGGTGGCAGCACGGTGTAATATGAATATCCTTTACTCACTCTCAATAGGTTATAAGCTATTTATCACCCCGCTATGACCTTTAGAAGCCGAATAAAAATAAAATCAGAAAGAACGCTAAGAAAACCAAGTAATAGCGCTTGCTAGCGATAAGATGCGATGCGATTCGTTGTGTCGGAGACTGAAGAGAAACAAACATTACCGAGAAGGACCAGTGAAACATCTAGTTGAAATATCATTTTAATGTAAGGGTATTAAATAGTTGTACTCCCTCTAAAGTAGAAATTTCCTTGTCATATGCAGTTAGATCTAATCGATACATACATCATCGACAGCCTATTACCTACGTATATATTATGTCCCCACTGCAGGGGCACAGGCCTACCCTCTCAACAAGGGCATATGGACTATATGATCCACCACGCTGGGGATTGGTAAACTTCAAGTTTCGTTTCCTCGCGAAGTTTTCTTTCATTTGAGAGTAGTCAGTAAATGAACATAAATTTTTAGAAAAACCCATTGGGGATCAACTCGGGTCTCTCGACAAGATAAGCCGCACCTTTCCCACTGCGCCATCGACGCTCTTTTAGGTATGTGCAACTGCTAAGCATAGATGTCTCCTCAATGAGGAGTTATAAACTACCACGACACCCTAGGCATGGCAGTAATTCATAAGTCTTCGAAGTATACTGGTCATATCAGGATCAACTCGGCTCTCTCGACAAGATAAGCCGCATGGAGATGCTACACTATGGAGAGTGTGCATCTATTCTGTACGAATTAATCCAACCGGAACCGTTCCACTTGCGGAACACTAGGCGTGGGCGGGGGTTTCATCCCTTCGTGGTCGATGTACCTCGATCACGCACGAAGCGTTACAGTTCCACCTTCCTTGTTCGGACTGCTAAGGAGTGGAACTCATTGCCTGCGTCTGTGTTCCCACAGAACTACAACCTCAGGGTCTTCAAAACCAGGGTAAATGGGCATTTACTGGGTAAGCGTGGTCCACCTTCGGCCACATCTACACCTCACATCAGGTAAGATAGTGGTCAAGCGCTACCCTGATCTAATAAAAAAAAAAAAATAAAAATAAAAAAAAAATCTTTCCCACTGCGCCATCGACGCTCTTTTAGACATATAGGTATGTGCAACTGCTAAGCATAGATGTCTCCTCTATGAGGAAGTTATAAGCGACCACGACATCCTAGGCGTGGCAGTAATTCATAAGTCTTCGAAGAATCTTGGTCATATCGGATACGTTTAGTTTCCTAATAAACACATGAAATCGAAAGAGGCAGGTAATACTGGATATGAACTTCAAACACCTATCCCTGTTTAATTACATAAAACATTATTGTAGAACTATTAGGGCTAATATAAACTGGAAAATAGCTAGATTCCTACAAAGAAACCGCAGAAAAAAATACAATTAAAACCGGGCCCCTCTGGATATTCTTAGAGCTGCACTGGCTATAAAGCTTACAAGAGTTCCCCCTCGCCCGCCGCAGGCGAGGACCAAGAATGAACGAGATATTGTGAGTTTTCGTCACTTTAGTTGCCTCCCGTCTCTCCCCGCCACCTAAACACCCTACACACCCTCTGTCGTTTGCTTGCAATGACGTAATCTTTAAAGGCGATAACTAATCTTCCTAATTAATCTCTTCCTTGATGAGTTAAACAAATGAGAGGAGTGGGCTACGCGATAATCTTACTCTCCGAGTAGATTTTCGGGCATTAATTTTATTTTGTACGTAATACGTGGTTTTATTTACCTGTACTGTTCTATTATTATTTTTTACATCCATACTTACTTTAATATTATAAATGTGAAAGTAACTTTGTTACTGTCTGTCTCCCTGTTACCTTTTCATGTCTAAACCGCTGAATCGATCATCATAAAATTTTGTGTACACGTTGTCAGGGATGCAGGAAAGGAAATAGGATATCTTTCATCCAGAACAAAAGTACTGTTCCCGAGGTATCATCTACCGTCTGGCAAAGCTATAACTGCAATAAAGATGTTAGGCCTTACATTGCTCATATATTTAGTCAGGCGTTATTTTTTTATTTTTCAACGCTGGCAAAGCGGCGGGTGCCAGCTACAACAAAATAATTACTGGTCCTCGTCGACACGCAGCTATTTTCTTATGACGTTTCCCTTCATCGAAAAGCAAAGGGATAATTATTATTCATTTGTGCTATGGTACGAGTAGGTACTTCTAACAACAGCAGATACAAAACAATGACAGTTTTGCATGACATTCTTTTATATAATTTGCAATTTTTATTTTATTACAGTACACATCTTCACAAAACTTACAAGTGCACCTATACGGATAAAGGTGGCAAGCTTTTGATTTGGCAAATAAAAATTGGGTGTTTCTTTTAATTTAGCAGTACCAAAATCAGAAACAATGTAAAGCTGGACAATACAATTGATACTAGCAATATTTTTTTAAATGTTAAGATCGGCAGACAGGCTGACGGTCCACTTGATGGTAGGTGGCTACCGTCGCCTATAACACAAGCAACGCCACAGCTGCTGCAAGTGCGCTCTAGACTTCAGTAGGATTGAGGAAGGATATGGGTTTGGAAAGGGTTAGGGAAATGGCCTAATATTCGGATAAAGTAATATTAATTTTAGAACAAACGCAGGAGACCACGTAATATATAAAAATACAGAAACTATATTCTGTATTTATATTGTGAGATACATACATAGTAGGGTAGTTCTCACGAAATCTCGAAATTCTTGTCCTTTTGGTTTTAACAAAAAATTTACAAATATATAACGGTAACTATTGTTTCATTGCAATCTACATTACTGTGGTTAAAAGTGTCAGTTATAAATTCCGAGCCATATGTGGTAATAAAAAAAATACTGACTATATAATGACCCTAAAATCATTCCCTCACTATGTCCCAAGCTCCAGATTAAATTACGTTCATAGTTACAAGAATACAAGAAAACAAGAAAAAGTGATGTAAGTTTAACAAATCTTTTAAAAATACAATGGATTCATGAAAATATTCTTAATCTAGATAAAAAAATAAAAAACGAATTAAATAAAAGTATATTTACACGTGTCCCATAAAAATAAATCATTCCCTCACATATTTACTGACAGTCGATTTATGAACTCGTTTTTAAACAAAAATGAACGCTACCATTTGTTTTTGATAGATGGCGGCACTGTCGATTTACCAATATGGCGAATTTGTTATGTGCGTGCGTGAGTTGCTGTTGCAAAACGATTTAATTCATATTCTTTTAAGATTACATTTATGACCGTCATTACCTCACATCCTAGAAAAACAAAAAGGTAAATACTTTAACAATTATTAATTACACAGTGAAGTAGGTTTCTGGGAGTTGTTAACTTATACTAAAAATATTTTCTGAAAGTATGGTTATATCACGAGATTTTTTTGTCTATGCTTTATTTTGTCATTCCCTCACCGTCATTCCCTCATTTTTATTGGTAGTGAGAGAATGATGATTTATGAGGGAATGATTTTTTATTAGGTAAACATGGCTTTTTTGATCGTTTGCTTTACTAATCTTTGAAATTACCGCTGCCATCTTATTGTAGGGCCAAATAATGCCAAGAGGAAAAAGAAAAGTGAGGAAGAAGTTAAACAAAAAAGAAAGAATATGATACGAAGCAAAGGGAGAAAAATAAAGCGGATGCTAAAAGTTATGAAACACTTCGCGAAAAGAAAGACTGAATACTTGAAGAAAAAAGAGAACGTCTAAATAAAACCTGTATCTGTCATGAGTTCCGAAGAAAGAAGACTAAAAAGGAAAAACTGGAGAAACAAAATAGCCAACATATAGAGATAAAAGAGTTAAAGTACGTAAGAATCTATCAAGACTGTTAGATGAAACACCACCTCGAAGCCCAAAACTTATTATAGAACCAGATATTCACATTAATAATGAATTTAGGATAGCTACTCAGAGAAGGCGGCAACCAAGAAGACGTAGAGCAATACTATATGCGAAAATAGCCAGGTTGAAAGAGGAAATAAGAAAAAAAGAGAAATCTCGTAAGAGATGTCAAAGACAAACCAAGAATGTCCAAACGTCTCCTGAACCTAAAGTAACAGCACTAATAAAGAATTTAGAAGTTAAATTTTATCTTAGCGAATAATTTTTGTTGGTTTTTCATTTAGCCATTGTGATTTAAAGTACCATAGCAATTAATGTAAGCTTTACCATAATTATGTCATCTGTAGACTGCAATAAGATATGATTTGTTAGGTAATTGTTCCTATTAATGTCAGAAAATATATTTGATTACTAAATGAAAAGATAGTATTTAAAAATAAACATTGTTTTATTAATAGAGGTTCATGAAATGCTTGTAAAAGTCATTCCCTCGGATAAGACGTCATTCCCTCACTTTGATTTCTTTAAATAGACTCATAATTCCTATAAAACACGTTTATTCTGGGGACCACTATATGATTAAAATCAAGTAACATAAGTACTATTCATCCATATAAAAAAATATACAAATTCATTTCAATATTATTTATTAACTTATTATGACCAAATTTCGAGATTTCGTGAGAATTACCCAGTAATTTTAAAAAAATTAAATAAAGGAAGAAAGAATTAAATAAATAACCTAGGTCTACATATTATAATAAAATCGTAAACGAACCTGTCGTATCGTAATAAAATCGTATCGTAACGTCTGTAAATTAAATATTTTTTCAAAAAAGAAACTGCTGAACCGATTTGAATGCGGTTTACACTTATGTATTGCAGTAAGCTTCCCGTAACATTTGGTGTTTGTTTCATGTTTGTTCAAAAAAGTTACGCGTTATACTGAATACCACGCTTACGAATTTGCGGGCTCAGCTAGTAAATAATATAAATAATATAATAAATAGTATAAAATGGCCCTGCAGGGAGTCGAACCCGGGATCCCTGAGTCAGAACGCTAAGCCAGGCAAGCACCTTAACCACTAGACCAATTGGCTCCTCAGTTTACAAAATAAAAAGTATTGGATCGTCATTATATATCAGTAGCTATTACACATGTAAAATGTATAAAATCATTCATTTTTATTACTTTTTCAAACCATATATATCATTAACCACTCACACCATAGATAATGCAAGGGGTATAACATTCCACAGGTAGGTAATATTTGATGTGTTCTCTTATATAACCTCACCGCTTTAAATGACACGTTAACATCTAAAATCAAATGGCAGCGAAAGTTAAAGACACAACGAGATCACTCTGTCGAAGTTAGACAAATGTGGAAGTCGAACTGTCCGTCGTAAGCCCCCAAACAGAATGGAACTTAGGACTTGAGAACTTAGTATACTGCTTTCCAAACAACTATGGAACAACTTAGAACTTCTTGCTACGTCAATTTTGTGGGCTTTGTCTGACCAATAGATGTATATCAATACATATTGTAACACCTGCCAAAATGATTGAAAATAATACGAAAAATGATTTAAAAAGACTTAAAGAGCGGCTGCTTAGGATTGTTTAAGTTTTCAAAGAAAAACATCACAGTTAATGACAGGAGTCGTTAAAAAGGGTAAAAGTAAAACACTCAATGACGCATCGGTCGATACACGCATTGCTTCCAACAGTATCCTATCTATATGTATATGTAACATATTATAAAATGTATTATATACCGTATACACCCATATGTATATTAATAATTTCGTCAAGGGTTACGGTAGACTCGATTGAAACCTTACCTGAATAATAAAACATAAAAAAATAAAGATTTCGAGTCGACAACATATATTCGCAAAATTCGGATTGTCAAGTATTTTGTTAAATTCTAATGGTGCTGACAGACAAATCGCAGTCGCCATATTGGCCACTCTAGCGAAACGTCACTCACTGACACCTGTGACCCTGTGACATCTTGAGTGGTTAATAAACGTTTCGTTTCATTCATACTAGCGCACATACGCCTCGCCACTCAATACACAAAGTGTCCATTACAAAGAACTGTAACTCATGTGACTGTGTAAAACGAAACGTCTTGCCGCAAACATTGAGCGAAATCTATGCCGCTTTGCCTTTAATATTCCTTGAGAACCGATAACTACAGAAATATCTACCTACATTTTGTACCTACATGTGTACATAATATTATGAGTCACATTACACCCGAGCGAAGCCGGGTTTTCATCTAGTTATAAAATATAATCGCTGTCCACCTCTATTTTTCTCCACTAACTTCTTCTAAATTACCCAACGGATTTTGATGCGGTTTTTATCAATGGAAAGGGCAATAAAGGAGGTATGTTTGTGTATAAAATTTCTGTGTTGTGTTGTGTATAACAAAGCCGTCCGGATTGTTAATTATGTAATATTATTTAAAAATAAATTAAATTATTAAATATAATTAAAAATAAATAAATATTATTAAATATTGATTAATAGGTAATTAAAAATGGCGGTGAAATAAAAGTGTTAAAAATATTAATGTTATGATGATAATTATGTTTTTTTTTTCTATGTTACATAAGGCATGCTAGCTGTCCATGAGATGGCAGATGATTACCATCGCCTATAAACACAAGCATAGACTGCAGACTTGGATGATGAAGGAAAGCTGGGGATAGGGAAACTAGCTTGCAGAGTGTTATTACAATAGAAAATTATTTAACATTTTTAAATAATAACAAATGTATCTATCTCCCTTCGCACCAACAAATTTCATTGGACAACTCAATGAACTGCGATGGTAATTGATTATCGCATTTTTTAAAAAAAATCATTACTGCCGTCATTTTTAGGAAATATTCGCACTGTTGTTGCAAAACATTTCATTGTTGACGGGTCATCTGTTGATAAATTTCAAAACTAAATGAACGCATGTGTATTTTTTAATCGACCGTCAGCCTTGGGACAATTGAAAATCTTTAATATATAAAAATGAATCCCTATTTCCCTTGGTCAAGGCATCACGCGTGAGCGGGTAGGCCGATTTTAATTCGGTTTTGACTAATGGAAAGAGGGATAAACGGGGAATGTTCATATATATAAAAATTGCATCCCGGGCGAAACCGGAGCGGAACGCTAGTGTATTATAAAAATTAACAACGTTATTAAAAGCATTATTTAAAACTATAACTTAAATATGTTTGTTAGTGAAAGAAACAAGTTAAAACATCGATTCATTACTAAAAAACAAAGCTTTCTACGTAATTCAATTCCAGCTTTTTTTTAAAGTTCAACAGAAGACTAAAGGTCGCAGACTAGTTAGCAAGTACATTGGCGACCTTGATTGGGTAACGGTAGCCGCCAAATAAGCCAGAGTCGCATCTATAAATCAGAATCCTTTTTATAACAGCGGAACGCTATATGCCACTATATTGACAGTTACATACAAAAATATGCATATTTCTGGCCAATCGTGTATAGAAATTTCCTCCCTATTACTATTTCTTAGCCAACTAAACTTGGAACCTTATCATCAGTTAATGCAAACTAAATTGTAATTACTAAACTGAAATCAAGTTTATCAATTGACTTTCTACGGTCAACGATAAGGCGTCTGTAACTTCAGTCTTACATTATTTCTTTCGTTGTGCTTGTGTTTATGGGAGATGTCATTCATACTATATCATAAGAAAAACCTAATCTGAGGGTTGTGGATTCCTCGTTTTCAAAGCGTAACAATGAATACACATAGACCAGCAAAACAAAGAAAAATAGGGCACCTACTTCTCAGAGCAGAAAGATAATAAGCGCCCGATAATGAATCGATGTTATCTTGCACACGGAAGTTGGAAGCCTAGAAGATATAAGGTGCTATAAACGGAGGCCCTACCAAAGAAATGGCCCAATTTGGCTTATTTTACTGCTATCCAGTTACAACATGCCGTCTCAGGAGAGTTATTAGCCTTTAACAAAATTGGTTGAATTTTTCTCTTTTTGAAATCACGGCCGTAATTTTAGGTTAAAATATTTCGGGGATATTTTTCACCAAAAATCCTAAATTCTTTCATGGCTCTTATCACACAAAACATAGAGATAAACGTATCTCTATGTTTTATGTGATAAGAGCAGGACAGGTCCAATGATGCACGTAGTCAGTTTATTATTTTCACTTATTTCTTTTCCTAAAAAGACAGCATTTTAGAAATTACTCGTCTATTACGTATTCATTGTGGACTTCATTTAGGTACCCATCTAACACTCTTTAAAATAAATGTACGGCTAGTTGGAAATTCATAATATTCATACACACTTATTTTTAGTACTACACTACCAAATAACGTCTACTGCAACGACATTCAGACATTCAGGCTCTTGATCAATGCTTGCCTTTGAAAATTTCTAATACAATCAATTTTAGCAATAACACGTTAATATTATGTGGAGAAGAGCTGTATAATATGTATATTGCTATTTAAAATGAAATATCCTTGCTAAACAACGAGGTAATTTAGCCAGCATACTTTTAACCCTGCCAATAGAATCCAAATTTAATATAATTTGCGAATATTTTCTGTAAATTATAAAATAAAAATATTGTGAATATATGGAAGGAAAGAGACGCGCTGAGCGAAGAAGGAACTCATGGTTAAGAAACATTCGGAAGTGGACTGGAATTGCCTCGGTCGAGTAATATTTCCACTTGACTCTTGATAGATACCAGTTCAGGGAATTGACGGCTAACCTTCAGACTGAAGAGGCACTGAGAAATGCAGATAGAATACTTGTCCCCCCCTAGGAGACAAAAGCAATATTAGCAATATTAGTTGAGCCCGCAACTTCGTTCGCGTGGTATTCAGTATCTATAGCGCGTAACTTTTTTGTTTGTAAACTGATTGGAATAAAACAGACTAAATGTTACGGGAAGCTTGCTACAACACATCATTGAAAACCGCATTCAAATCGGTTTAGCCGTTTTTGAGATTAGCGTGCACAAATACACCGACGAACCGACAAACAGACAAAAATTCTAAAACCTATTTTTTTTACCTCGGTAACATAAGTACAATGTGTATAAATTGTTTTTTTTTTTTTAATAAAAATAAACTTTTTTTAAGATCAAACAGGCTAACGGTCCACTTGATGATAGGTGGTTACCGTCACCTGTAACAGTTTCAATTAGGAAGGGAATTCCTTCCTTTCAATTAGGAAGGGATAGGAAAATGGGCTCTATCATTCCTTACCCAAATTTTTGTAGCTTCTCGGAGATTAATTACCGAATTGGAAGGTTTTCTTAAATATCGTGTGAAATAAAAGTAGCTGATTGAAACTTTATTATCGAACTTGTGTTAATTAATAAGCTTAAAAACTTTTTAAAAATACAGTCTAATATGCTCTGTGTTTTTATCTCAGTTATAATTTTACTCAACAAGTCAAATTAGGCGACTAAATTAACGCTTTTCTACTAAGTCCTCGCCTTAATCGTAATTGCTAGATGTACTACAAGAGTGCTATTTTTAACAAAAAATATTCGACATTGAAAATTGTAGCTGTATTGTACGCCAGTGGGTTCAGTGACCTGGAGAACTGTCGGGGCGTCACGCCCATCTGTCCGTGTAGACACCACTTTACTCGCATTGTTACACATAGCTTTCACGTTCAAATAAAACTTTCAATGTCCATAAAAAATAGGAAAGGAGATGCTGGAGTGAATTTCCCTATCCTAACCTAGTTCTTAATCTGTTATCACATTATTGGACCACAAAATAAAAATTCAGTATGTGCTAGGATCCCAGAAATGATCAACTTGAAAATTTTGCATGCATAGTTTATGAAGCCAGGAATCGAACTCGGGACTCTTGAGTCAGATAGCTAACTAACATTGTAACCACGCGACCAACGGGTTTAAAAACATATTTATTATTTTATTCAAAAATAAAGCTGTACTATTAAAATATGGAAGAAGTAATTCTCCTAACTGAGAGCGTCGGTGGCGCAGTGGGAAAGACACGGCCTATCATGTCCAGAGGTCCAAGTTCGATTATCCCATTTACCAATGGTTTTTTTTTTTTCTAAAAACTTAAGTGCATTTACTGACTGCTCTCAAACGGTGAAGGAAAATATCGTGACAAAATCTGCATACGCCAAAAAAGAAATTCTAAGGCTCATGTGAAGTGGGCCAGCGTGGTGGACCATATAGCTCATACGCCCTTGTTGAGAGGGTAGGCCTGTGCTCTGGAGTGGGGACACGAAATTGGTTGTAGATGATGAGGAATTCTCCTAAAACAGATAGTGTTTTAACTGTTACTGGTCACCATAGGGTTACCACTTTTTGCCAGCGATATGGCCCACTTATTAGGGGCTATTCTTTATTACGCAAGGACGATTTTGGACTTAAAGATAGGCAGATTGATTGTGAAAATTAACAGAAAAAAAAACAATTGCTTTTGACACATTTTATTAAAAAGAAATATTCTTTCATTAACCAATATAAAAATTTCTAAATAAATAATCTCTCTATATCATTATGCGAATAATCTCTGTTTTTTATGAAATAGATCGAAAACGTTTTATATGGACAAAATTTCTCTAAATAACAAAGCTTTTATGTAGTAATAACTTAGAACAATTGAAGAATCGCAGAATCCTATTAAGCAACGGCCAGTAGTGGACTACAGATTGATCATTAATAATGTAATATATTAATCGATCGGACGAGACCTTTCTACTGACATCGTTGACTGATGAGCGCTCTTTAACGATAGGCCGGCATTGCCTACACAATAACCATACTAATTAATAACTAATACGCATTCTCTCTCACACTCTCACAAGTTGAAATTGTCGAATAAATCTTTAAGTAAGCATTTAATGGGAACACTTTGAAAAAAGTTCAGCTTTTCTATGCTACGTCACTTTTGACAATAACCTTAGGGTATGGCAACTAGTGGTAGGGCACACTAGGTTTTGCAGTCATTGGGCAGCAGAAGACCACAGTGAAATAACAGCATTTGTGCTGTTATGTTTCAGGAAGTAGGGAGCCTCATTTGTAGTTAGACAAAGTATCTTTAGTCAGTTGAATTAGTCAATAAGTACCCTAATAAAAATGTACCTATTGCCATAGGGTTGATAAAAAACAGAAGTTGTTTGAAATCGTTTGAATAGAATCATATTTCTTCTCTATGGAAACTAATAATTTCCATTTCTTTTTTTTTTTTTTTTTCAATAACGACTTATGAAATCAATTAACGAAATAGACATACACCTTAATTTTGCTTTAGATCTAAAATAAATGTAGAATTTAACTTTTATCATACCCATTTGTTAAAGAAAAGTAAAATTAAAATAATAGATACCAACGACCCGCTCCCAGTTTCGCACGGGTGCTATTTTTTTCTGCGTATTATAATTATATAAAAGCCTTTAACAGTTTTCCATTAGTGAAAACCGCATCAAAATCATTTACGTAGTGTAGAAGGAGGTAGTAGATAAATAGACAGACAGACGCGGGCAGCGACTTCAATTAATACTATGTAAGGATAAGAAAGCGTTTAACTCCTACAAAGTAAATTACGAACAAGAACCTATTAAAAATCTTACCAACATCAAATTGAACCACAACCAGACCACAAATAATGCTTGATAACCGTTCAACGAATTTTAAAAAAAAAATATTATAATTTTAAAAGAAATTAACCCTTTTCTCGGGAATTCAGTATAAAAGCTTATTTTTTATTTAGCTTTCTGGCACATATTTTGTAGCTCTCAAGATCAAGATTCAATAAGACACTTCTGGTTAAATTAGTTAGATCATGAAATTTGTCAAACAGAAAGTCTCACAGCACAAGTAAAGGAAGAAATTAAAAAAATTCGTTATATTACATAAAAAATATATTATTATCATCTTCAGTCATACACTCCTGAGGGAACGGTCGCGACTATGGAATGTCTGAATCTGTCAAGCCAATGAGGCTCTGGTGACCACAAACTTACCTAGAGTAGATGAGGCTACAGCAGCCTTGAAATCCAAATAATCTCTAAAAGAACTGGAGCAGAAAGTACACTTTTTCTCATGAGAGTTAGGGAAAGGTCTAAAAACTATTTTTAAAATGTGCAGTTGATTAATACTTGATCATCAAGTATATTATTGTAAGATGATAAAATTTATCCTTTGACTGGAAATTCCAAATTTGAAATGAATTTTATATGGCATTCGCATGGCGCTAGTTTTATCCGCATTAGTTTGGGATAGGATAATACTACGAGCTCTATATCAGCTGCATTAATCAGTAGTCTGATTTAAGGATCTCTGGCTTGTTTCCAGAAAAGATCGCCTTTTGAAACGAATTTTAACAAGTTGGGTTACACTGGGCGTACCAGGGTTAGACCCCAATCTGTTGTGTTTCCTTAATACTAAGTATTGCTTAAAAATATTTAATTTCGGGCTATTGGGCCATTGGCTTTTGGGCCTATTGAGCTTTTGATATATTATATATGGATTTTTGAAAATTTAAATCCAAAATTGATAAACTCAATGTCCCTTTAGCCAATCACCATAAAAATTGGTAGGCCGTGATTTTATGTGTTTAATGATGTAATTAAGTATCTAAGTGTTTCTTGGCAATATGTGTAAATGCGGGCTAAGATACAGAGCTCCAGCTCAACTAGCTATCGTTATAAATTTAAATTTATTTAACATTTGTCGTTGAGTGTGGTGTCTATAAAAAACTTTAATAAAATTATAATAAATGTTGAATCGAAGTTGCGGTTCCGGCACGTTCCGGTCAATAATGAACGGTGCCGGTCCAACGCGATGCTTAATGGCGCCCGTTGCACTTTTATTGCCTCTTTATTGCATTTTACAATACTTATATCATATTGTAATTCAAGATATTTCACTATTTTTCATTTCGCTTACACTTCTTTATTTCAAAAGTTTTAAGCGTCTTCTCACAAAGACATCAAAAGTATCTCGTGGAAGCCAATGCGCTATCTGGTTTGAGGCCTGTGCGGGTAAGTGGACTGTATAAAGATGATTATTCACCCTAACCGATTAGCGCATCTTCATAAAATCATGGATCTGACTCCACCTGCCGATCGATGATTCCAATGGTACGCGACACAACCACTTAGAGTTCAGTAAAGAATATAGTGGGATACATTGGCGGAGTAATACACGCGAAGTGGATATAATTGTTATTTATTAAGCACGCGGCCAACCTTTACGATAACGCGAACGTCAGATCTTGATGATGCAGGGAAATAATACTTACTGATTGACTTATGATTGAAATGACTGAACGAAGATTGGCACGTGATCCAACAGGAACGACTGAGGCCCCATAGTGCCATGTGGCGCGAACTGGGGAAAAGCTTCTCTGCGTAAGAATATATGCGATATACTTAGTCTACAACACTAACGTGATCGAAAATAGATCAAAGTTTTTAAATAAAAATCGGGATACGTAACCGTACAATGTTTTAAATCGTTGCTTTATATAGTCAGGTGTTTGATACTTATTTATGCGAACGAATCACCTGCTATTCAAATTTGTGGTTACGAAAATTGGAAACCAAAAAACTGCAGGAAGAACATAAAAATGGCAACGCTAAAATTCTCCACGGAAAACGTTCACAAACTGACGTGGTTATTTTTGCTTGAACTTTTATTCGCTTGCATGGCATAGCGTGACCAGCGAGGGCAGCCAGCAATAAAACAGAGGTGTTGCCATGCTAATAATATTAATTAGTTTTATATTGTAGAACAGAATTTTCAGCAATAACGTTTAATTAACTAGGAACGGGTTTGTGCCGATGTAATCGCAGTTGACATTGTTTTACACTCTGCTGCGTTGACTTTGCGATATGGTAATTGGGTGGTAACGAACCGTCAGTAACAGTCGATCGTTATAACAGTTATTCATTAAGAGGGTCCAGTTTTTTTTAAAAAAGCAATATAGAGAGCTTGAAAGGGTTTTGTTGTGTTTTCAAACAAAGATTTTAATATTTTATACAAAATCTACAACGAGTTTCATAAATGAGGGTTTTTTTTAATTTCCACTTCTTATCAATATCCAGACTACTTCTGATCTCTCACTGGAAAATGGGAGTGTTCTACGCCCAGCAGTGGACATCCTACAGCTGAGATGGTGATAGTGATGAATAGAAAAATTGGTACAAGTACTTAATGCAAAGTCTACTCAACTGTAAATATGTCCCATTTCTGGGCATACACTCTCCTTACTTTGAAAAGGTATGAGGTATGATTTATATAGAGGTATGGTATGAGGCAGTGTCTACAACACTACCCCATAGAGGATTGACAAGAATTGCTGGTCTTATAGGACACAAAAAGTGGTTTCTAGAACGTTAAAGCAATTGGTCTTCCAGCGATAGGACTTCCTTGCATAAATTCACACGAAAAATCGAAAAACTTCATGACACAGGCCTAAACGAGATTCAAAATCGTGTCTACTTTTTTAACAACCAAGCTTTCCACTATATAAGCTATCAGTGCATCAGATTAAATCAAATAAATCCGAGGCGTCGGTTACTAAAGCACAATTAGACTATGACACAAAAGAGATAATGGTATACAATTAATTCAACCCTCGAGTTGCATTAGCTGTCAAATTAAGCAACAGCGAAGCAAGAACGTCTACATCAGCTCACCGGCGAGAAATTCCTCGAGGGAGAACAGCCAGACTATTGACATTATGCAAGTCGACGGTAAAACCACAAGAGGCCGTTGTCTGACGGCTAAAATAGTCAGCTTTTACTTTAATATTGTCTGAAAAGTAAGATTTAGAATCCTCATTTAAGCACTGTTTGTTTGTACATAAACTGGTGTAGTTTACTTAAGAGCGCGTACAAATAGAAATAGCTAATCCTAGATTTGTATTTTGTCTAGGTATATAGTCCAAATAAGAAAATATTTATATATAGATTAATTCATTATAAACAAAAGTGAAATGTCAACAGAAAACATTTTTTCGATAGAACAAAATCACCAAATTACCTCTCATTTTTATCATTTTTTGTTTTGTTATCAAAATAACACATATTACAAACCTAAAAAATTATCAGTAATCTCACTTCACAAATTATCTAGGCCTTTGTTTATTAATTTTTCATTTGACATTATAGTTTACGAGTAATTAATATTTAATACTTTTGGCATTTATAACATTTTTATTCCGCAAAATGCGCTATTTTCCGTCTCATGTCATGGATATTTCAATGTGCATTGTTTCCACATGATCAGTCACAATCGCTCCACTGAGACCGGAAGACTATGTTTCTGTGAGAAAGAATATTTAGACGTAAATTTTTTTTATAAGATTATTATGTTGTTTATATGTTGTATCGTGTCCATTCAATTATGGGGCCACGCCGGTGAAATTAGAATTTATTTATTTTTGCTTTGTACGCGCCTTTAACTATGATCGTCAGCCATCGCAAATCATTAAATTAAAAATATATTCTTCAAATTGGACCCTACAATTTAAAAATTTCGACTATGACTTTGTTTCCACTTTTTCTTGTTTGAAATTCCCAAACTCTAGAACTACCAGTCCGATTTAAGAAGTTCTATTGCATTTGAAAGCCTTTATTTCGGAACCAAATACATGTACACTTCGATTTTCTTTATATGCCACAGCTGCTGCAAGTGCGCTGCCGACTACAGTAGGATTAAGGATAAGGGATTGGATAGGAAAATGGACTCTGGCATCTCCTACAGCACACGTGTTGTTATTTCACGGTGGTCTTCTGTAAGGGGGGTGGTTACTGTCGCCAGACGGGCTGCCCAAATGACTGCGACATGCAGTGTGCCCTGCCACTATTTTCCA
Organism: Bembecia ichneumoniformis; assembly: GCA_910589475.2. Classification (NCBI taxonomy): domain Eukaryota; kingdom Metazoa; phylum Arthropoda; class Insecta; order Lepidoptera; family Sesiidae; genus Bembecia; species Bembecia ichneumoniformis. Next base: position 5,916,054 of record OU342538.1, on the reverse strand, counting down.
GATCCAGACCAAAGCCAAATTTTTCAAAGATGATTTTTCAAAGTTGACCCTGTTGGGAATCGAACCCGGGAACAGGGAACAGAGTGTTAAGACAAGCACCCTAACCACTCATCCAACGGGCTCGTCATATATTTTGTCAGGCGTCATATTTTCTATTTTTCAACGTGAACGAAGTCGCGGGCACCAACTAGTTCATCTATACTAATACCTATGCTAAACTCTGTACTGTCAGTTTCTATGGAAATCCTTTGGGATTCCCAGCTATTCCCAATTTTTGAAGAAGATTAACATCATGCTACGGCCCTTAGGAGCTGTGCAAAAAGCCATAAAGAATGCTAAGTGAAAACAAAGTAACAGCACGGATGGCGATGCTATGGGTGTGGCCGAGTCGGCCGTCGAGAACCAAGTATTACCAACAAGAGCCGAAATGTGCATGTCTAACTCAATTTAGATGGCGGGGAATACAGAAAAAATAATAGATTTTGCTATCATCGTCCTGTTTATACATATTTTGTCGTGTCTCATATCTCACAGTAGTTACACGAAGCAACTAAGAATTACCTGCCACTTAGTTCGAGGAAACAGGACTTTTTGAAAATCCACGAGGTGATAAGTTTTATATAATGTACGTGATTTTTATGTGAATCCTTTTATCGGGCACATAACTACTGTGTATGTATATATATGTAGGTACATACCTTGTTATCTACGTACCAAAAATGTGACAGCTTTATATATACTAATGTATACTTAATAATATTATAAAGATAAAAGATTTGTATATATGTATGTATATATTTTTGTATGTTTGTAATGAATAAACCCAAAAACTACTATACCGATTTTGAAAATTCTTTCACCTATAGAAATCTAAATTATCAACGAGTAACACACCCTCCCTTTACCCCTTCTATAAAAAATTGCCGTTTTCCACAAATAATATTTTATCAAGAGACGCAGATGAAGTCGCGTGAAACAGTTAGTTACTAATAAATAAAAGGGTCCTTAATATAAAAATAATTGCCTTTTACTAAATGTATATATCAAAGTATACACAGTACTTATCAAATAAAATTATTTTTGTCTGTCTGCTCTTCTGCTAATCTCCGAAACGGCTGGACTGTTTTTAGACGGGATTTTCAGTGACAGATACCTGATTTTATAAGGACTAGTATAGACTACTTTAATTTTAGAAGAAAAAAATCTGTGTCATATATAATATGACATTCGTAATCCAGAAAGCATATTAGCTTTGAAAATAACTAATTAGTTATTTTAATTATTTTTAGTTTCATATTAGTATATGTTTTAGCATTCATCATTAACCCTAAAATATAAGCAACTATTTTCTCCAATCCAAGGCAATTTCTTTCCATAAAGCACGCTATTGCACAGTAAAACATGTAACAGACTCCACTCGTATATAACAATAATCTCACCGTTACAATAACTATGACAAACGCACCAAACATCGTACAGTACCTGTAACAAATGAATATGCATTAGTACCTAAACAAGACAATTAATTATCTGACCCTCGCACATCGGAATCACTTCGCCCCTTTCTAATGGCATTTGTTTGAATTATACCTTTACTATGATTAATTTGCTTCCAGTGAATTCTATGAGGCGATTGTTGCTTTCAATTTTTCGAAGAAAACCGACAATTATTATACCTACATAATATAGTACAATTATTCCTCGTCACGAATATTTTCATCAACCGCAAATCAACGAAATATTATTTTACCGCCATACAATATAATACAAATTAATTTATCACAATTTTTTTATGTTAAGATCGGCAGACAGGCTGACGGTCCACTTGATGGTAGGTGGCTACCGTCGCCTATAACACAAGCAACGCCAAAGCTGCTGCAAGTGCGCTGCCGACTATAATAGGATTAAGGATAAGGGATTGAGAAGGGATAGGGAAATGGGATCTGGCATCACTTACTTCACTCACCGAAACACAACAACACACGTGCTGTTATTTCACGGTGGTCTTCTGTAAGTGGGTGGTTACTGCCGCCAGACGGACTGCCCAAATGACTGCGAAACGCAGTGTGCCCTGCCACTACAATGTAAACGTTGAACGATAATACAAAACCGATAGACAATTTTTAATTACACAAAACGAATAAAGATGACATCCTCAAAAATAACATACAGCGATGCATAATATATGTGTAGAAATTTTATAGCCAGGCATAAAAGTTTCCGTTAAAAAAGAAATTGATTTTTCAAATGCTGGAACATACATACACTTTGGCCACGTTTTTCATTATAATTACTTACTTAAGAACAAGAAGCATAGCAAAGAAGGGCCTGTATTGTGGGACCCTTGTTATTAAACACAAGCTGATCCCGCAACTTCGTACATGTGGTATAGCGCGTAACTTTTTTGTTTGTAAACCGACTGGAATGAAACAAACACTCTACAGCTTGCTACAATACATCCGTGAAAAAGCTGTATTCAAATCGGTTAACAGACAAATAGATAAAAATTCTAATTTACCATTTTATTATATGTATAGATTAAGATCTGTTCTCCGTTGGATCGGCAGAGCCCGGTCCATCCCTCTCAAAGGGCAATAACCGGGGAGTTTTAGTGGGTAGTGCCGTGCCGCTATGACCTAGCATAGCGTGGAGCACTAGTGACCCCCACATACCCCTACCGCCTAGCCAGCGGTAGGAAATCTGTAAATGGATCTCTCCTCGAAAAAAAAAAAGGATCTGTTCTCCGCTAACTTCTTCTAAACCACCTAGCGGATTTTAATACGGTTTTCACTAATGGAAAAAGCGATAAGCGAGGAAGGTTTGTGTATATTATTTGTAAAAAAAAATGCATCCTTGGGAAACCGAGAGCGGGTCGGGTAATAATCTACACAGCTAATTTTTGTATCTAATGATTGATATGGGTGACAATATTTTAATTTTTTTTTTTTTTTTTTTTATTATAGATGGGTTTGCTCTTGACCAGCATCTATCCATGTAGGAAGGATGAGGCCGAAGATGGAGCGAGCTTACCCAGAAGATGCCTATTCACTCGAACCTTGAAAATTTATTTAATTTTATTAATTTTATAATGTTCTTTTATTTTTATTATTTTCCATTTCTTTTTTAAAAAGTATATAATGATTTCAGATTGCCGTTGTAATATCCATTATTAGACAATCGGTATCCGATATACTGGGCAATTTCACAATAACACAAATTTATTAATAATGAAATTAAATAAATAATTATATATCGCTATCAAAACCACAACCCTGTGGCAGACAAATGATACATGATAATTGAGCGCAATGGGGCGTAAAATTAAAGGTGTCTGCGAGGGTGGGTTCCTGCAAAAACAGTACAAGCAAATCTAAATCCTTTAATAGGTCCAAATAATTCCCTATATATTCACCTATACGAGTACTAAGCGAAACCTCAACAATCAACTCTGATACTTAATATATACTTTTGTTAGTGCTTATAGACGACGGAAGTCACTTACCATCAAATGGACCGTCAGCTTGCTTGCCACACTTTATCATAAAATTATTTGACATAGTATTTTATGTCTAACATTCGGATAAATTAGTTTTCATATTCCATTTCGCAATATGGTTTTAATTCTTAGTTTTGGGTCAGGATATGATTGATGGTAAATGATGGGACCACATTTTTTTTTACTCTAGTCCAATAAACCAATGAGAAGAACATCGTGGCGTAAATAAATTTTTAGTATAATAACATTTATTTTAAACGTAATAAGATTCAAATGTGTATGTCAGGGTTATCGTCCCATGACTTGTACGAACTCTTCGAGTTCCGGGTCAGAGTGTGGTTCCGTTTGTTACAGTTGTTTAGTTACGATAGTTATAAAGCAAACAAACGTGGCGTAAGTGACTTGCCAAGCTCGAGAACAATCAAACAACGTTGGTCTCGTTTGACTAACAAACGCGCAAACTCCACATCAAGTAAGCACTAATCGGTGCACAAGTGGTTGCAAACAGTTATTTCATGGCTATAGAAGTGTTTGCAATATATTATTATATGTAAATACATCATCTGTGGTAGTTGCAGGGCAACTGCATTAAGCAGTCGTAAATTAGGCAGTAAATAAGCACTCCCTTAGAGGAGACCAACGTTAAATAAGACCATGTGTGCTGTTGTGTTTCTCTGAGTCAGGTATATTACAGCCCATTTCACTATCTCCTCCTAATCTAATCCCTTATCTTTAACATTACTGAGGACAACTGCCTTACCTATAGCACCATCTGTGGCATTGCTTGTGTTAAAAGGGTGACAATAATCACCTACCATCAAGCTTTAACAAAAATGTATTTGAAATTTGGTATTTTTTATTATATTTGAAACTAGCTGAACTCGGCCACGCTTCGCTGCGGCGGCGGCGTGCGCATGGGGCGCGCGGTACTGGAAACTGCTTATATATAATACTATTTATCGTAGCGTGATGTTATATAGCCTATAGCCTTCCTATTCAAAACAAAAAGAATTTTTCAATTCAAACCAGTAGTTCCTGAGATTAGCGCGTTCAAACAAACTCTTCAGCTTTATAATATTAGTAAAAGTATAGATTTGGTATTTTTTACTATATACGAAATCGCAAAATAAAACCTATAGTAAAATCAGATCACACTTTAACAAAATGTAACATTGTATTTGAAATAACAAAATCAAACCTAGTAAATTCAGATCAAGCATTAACAAAAATGTAATATTGCATTTGAAATTTGGTATTGTTTACTGCATACGAAATCACAATATCAAAACTTAAGTAAAATCAGATCACGCTTTAACAAAAATGTAATATTGTATTTGAAATTTGGTATTTTTTACTATATGTAAACGAAATCACAAAATCAAACCAGAAGTAAAATGAGATCAGGCTTTAACAAAGGTCAATACGAAGACTATTATTAAGAATAAGAACAACGTACAGCAATCATATTTTATTGGCTATTATTAAGTACAAGAAAGCAGCTAATACATTCATTTTAACGAACAAGAAGTAAGTGTTCAAGTTAATATTACCAAGTTGAAAGTTGAGTACCTACTTACAATAAACCTACTCCTAAAGGGGAGATGAAAGATAGGGAGGGGGGATGGAGAAGGTGTCTCACCCATTCAGCGATCAGTCACTGTCAAGTTGCCGATAGCGAAGGACGTTTCAACATTGCGTCCAATTTTATCGTTAACGATATCAGTAAGCAGTTATAAACTTTGTTAATAAATAGTTTCAATTTTATATCAAACTTGATCCGACACGCTCCGGCTTCGCCCAGGTGCAATTGGAAGAGTTACTCGTAGTATGGGCTATGTCCATATGGGATAATGTACCGTATGAATAGTGAAATTTTTCAAATAACTGAAGTCCAGCAATTATGCTCATATGGAAATTATGTTAAAAATTTCTTAAAAAAATCACAATCAGTATTCCATAAATATGTTAAAAGGAATCATAAAAAAACTAGTATTCGCATATATTTTTTTCTTTGCTTGAAATGCTTGAACGAGATTTATAAAATATTCCGATAAAAGGAGTCACGTAATTGTACCTTAAAGTCAGTATTCAAACAAGTTGGACGATGAAATAAATGAGAGAGGCCATGTCGACGATCAGCAATGAAATCCATTTATTCTTTTTAATTTCTTTCGAAAATTCTTTAAAAAATATATTAAACAAAAATAAATTCATTAAATATTCTGTTCAAATGCAACGATTCATGTATGAATGAATTTAATTAAAATCATGTGCTCAATACTAGCGATCCGCTCCTGACTTCGCACGAATGCAATATTTTTCTGTATTATATACAAATCTTCCTCGTTTATCTCTCTTTTCATTAGTGAAAACATTATCAAAATTCGTTGGATGGTTTAAAAGAAGTTTGCAGAGAAACGGACAGAAGTGATCAGCGACTTTTTTATACAATATGTATATGTATATAGATATAGATCCGTGTAGCCTTGTAATCTATACTATACTAATATTATAAAGCTGAAGAGTTTGTTTATTTGTTTGAACGCGCTAATCTCAGGAACGCTCGAATTGAAAAATTCTTTTTGTTTTGAATAGTCCACTTATCGAGGAAGGCTATAGGCTATATAATATTACGCTACGATAAATAGTATTATATATAAGGAGTGTCCAGTACCGCGCGCCCCATGCGCACGCCGCCGCCGTTTGGACCGCAGAGAAGTGTGGCCGAGTTCAGCTAGTATACAATATGATCACGGTTTCGGTATGTTCCAGTTTTGTCAGTGACAAGTGAATTGTCATGAAAATTAGAACAGATTATTGCCAGGTCAACGCCTACATTGCATACGATTTGCTCTAAGCAATGTTAAGTGTTATTCCAACATCATTTGCTTTTAAAATTCCACTGGCCTTCTAAGCTACGATGATAATGGGAATATCAAATACTATAAAAGTTCATAAAAAGTTCAGGTCACGTGCCTCGTCTATGGCAAAAAAAAAACATGCGGCTATCATTCTCATGGTTTAATCAGTATTCAAACAATAAGCGTCTCGGCCAATATCCGGAACTGATTCGTCGGTTTCCTATGTCCTTATAATAATAATAATGAATAAAGACGATAACAGCTTGTCATTATTCAAATTTTATCTCCATCGTTTGAAACAATACGCAGCGTAATAAAAGGAAAAGTAATGCATGGAATGTGAAAGTGCCTTAATAAGGTTATATAAATAGATTAATGATATTTGAAAATTTTTGTTAAACATATCAATAACCTATATGAGTTTGTTCTATATAAGTGAGTTTGCTTGGTTGTTACTTTCACGCTTTAACTAGTCAACCTGTCAAGAAAAATTTGCATACGCGTCGTCAGGGTAAGGACATAATGTACCATTCATACAGAAAAAGTACTTTTTACAAGCGACGTGAACAGAAGTCGCAAACAAAAGCTAGTGTTTGTATAAGGCTTTGTGAGACCTTAAAAGGTGATTTAATCGATCACCCGTAGCGATTGACTTTTGCGCCCTTACATTAATGATTCATAGAATTGTAAACGCTCATGATAAAGGTGAGCGTCTAGACAAATTTTCCATTAAGGTGGAGACAAACGCTAAATACTAAAAATATCCATTGTTTAATGAAGATGTTACAAGAAATAAACAACACAATTGCTTTGAAAAATAAAATATTATACTTAAACATGTGAAGAACCAATTGTATGAATTAGGATTTTCGTTAAAGTATTAGAAAGAATTTGACTTTTATTGAAAATTCTCTCGAAAACGACTTATTGCGCGCATATGAATCCTGTACCTATTAATAAATTAATGTCAGTTTAAAAAATTGTATAATTTTTTTTTTTTGTGTATTGTTCTAATGGTAAAAACAAAAAAGCACAATTTCTAGTCCTGTTGAATTGTCTCCGCCGCCAGCGAGCTCTAATGTAAATGTCATTTGCCCAAGTGAAGCCCTTAACACTTTGTCCTTGCTGTGCTCATAAAATTGTTCCATGTATCAAAGAGTAAGTAAACGAAATCAACAGAGATGCATATTCTTCGATATAGGGACGTCTGCCAACATCAGCGTAGAAAGCACCGAGGCGTGAAGTCAGTCCTCTGTCGGCGGACGGGACCTCTCGACCTCTCTCCCTATTCTCCACCACTTTGTTTACACAACCCTGTCTAGATAGATAGTTCAAAATAACATAAGAGCAACCTTAAATTTTGACCACATCAGAAAGGCTGTTTTATCATTGATTTCATTAAAAATTTCTTTTCATTACAAAAAGAATCTAGTTTTTTTTATTGTCGACGAGGAGCGGATATTAAACTTTGCGTAAAGGTTTTTTTTTTTACACTTTTCATTGAACGAAATCAGCGATCGCTACCATTTGTTAGCGAGCTTCAAACACGTCAGTGGTCCGAACAATTGAAAGAGGCTTGTAGGCATTGGGCCCGGAGTATTGTATTCCAGGACATGACAAGGACGGGCCCGCGGGAAAAGGTTTCGTGAACGAATTCCTTTGAATCTGCGATCAATTTGTCAAAGATATCGTCAGTTGCCTCCGAGTTCCCTCGTGTCAGAACGATTGTCTATTACTACGTTTGAAGTTTAAGAAAACCAGAAGAAATCCTAGCGTATATATAATTTGGATACATTTAGTTTTACAAAAAATCAGGAACATTTAAAATATCACAAGACCAACGTTATAGCCAATAAAAGAAAGTCGCAAATGCGAACAAAACGTTGGTAAGTACGTATGTATCCAGGGGCTGCCGGGGGGGCATTCATCCAAGCGTGGCAAGCACCCGTCTACGCCGGCTTTCTTGTTTACCCTATTCACAATAACTCTATTGTATGACTAACTTTTTACATTGTAAAGGGTTATTGCGATGAATAATTCTTATATCTTAAAATTAATTTCAAATATTACCAAAAAGCAATGCAAATTCAAATTAAAACACACCAGATATAGTAGAGGAGACCGTCAAGATCGACCTTCACCGATCTGATAACTCGATGAGACATATTTTTTATAAAGTATAATTTATAAACAAATATGCCTATAATGACTTGCCTATCGAAAAGTGTTCATAGCTATTTTTAATTTAATTAATTTTCATCCATTTTCTTTCATCACCTTCAGTCTTTTGATAATCGAATGAGTTTTATCTCAACTGATAGTTTTTAACACAGAGAGTATGCCTAGGTAAGCTTGCCTACTTATTTCTGTGCATGGCTACCTGGCAAGCAGATGTGAACAGGTAAGTCAATATAGGTAACTACACCGATCTGTTAACCAATCGAAATTGATATCGGTAAGATATTTTAATTACAAAAATAATCATATAGGATTGCCTGCAAAAAATCGTACATAAAATATTATTGCCAAGCTTAAGTTTTAGAATTTTAGCTATTCCGATAGGTGCGAGAGAGAAAGTAGAGCGTCCGAGGTCCGTGTGATAGAACTTTGTGATAGATTGGTTAACAGATCGGTGTAGTTACCTATATTGACTTACCTGTTCACATCTGCTTGCCAGGTAGCCATGCACAGAAATAAGTAGGCAAGCCTACTAAGGCATACTCTGTGTGTTAAAAACTATCAGTCCAGATAAAACTCATTCGGTTATAAAAAGAGTGAAGGTGATGAAAGAAAATAGATTAAAATTAATTAAATTAAAAATAGCTATGAACACTTTTCGATAGGCAAGTCATTATAGGCATATTTGTTTATAAATTATACTTGATAAAAAAATATGTCTCATCGAGTTATCAGATCGGTGAAGGTCGATCTTCACCGGCTCTTAGACCAATAATAAATCCCTATTTTGTAAAAGATAAATATCCTTTAGAAAAAGATCAAGGATGAGCCACTAAATTACCGTGAGATCTTAAAGAAAGAAGTTAAAAATGTTAAAACCCACCACACTTTAAGAGAGACGAGCACGTGATGACCTAATTGAAAACTTTAAACATTACTAATAATGTTTCTGAACTAGTTTATATTTCAGCTGACAAAGAGAAATCATGAATCAAGCAGACATGCTTTGATCTTGAGAAGAGGAGCGCGAATTCAAATCCATACTAACACTCTCTTCAACAGTGTATGGCTGTTGATTTATGGCATTGAACAAGCTGTCAAGAGACGTGATTTGAGCAGACAATCTGAACCAGTTCAAAAATAATTTCAATAGATACTTAGGAGCTCAAATGAAGATGTAGACGCACCTGCTCAATCTACTAGTCTATCTAAGAAATAAATTGAAGATATTAAAAACTTTGTCCGCAGAAAACAGTTTTTCACCCCCATAACTATTCTATACATCTTGCATAGAGAAACCAATTTGAATCGGTAAATTGAGTTTGTCCAAGCGGTACAATCGAGACTACAATCAACATAATCCATTAGATATTCCAAATAGGGTAAACAATAGTTACACGCATACAACGTAGACATACGCTCATAATATTAAATATAACAATACTTGCCGATGAGTCAATGACCGATGTGGACCTCAGATTTTGCAAGTAATACTCGTAAACATGAGATGAACATAAGTTTTATTGTTCTTCTGATTCTGATTTTTTTAATGTTAAGATCGGCAGACAAGCTGACGGTCCACTTGATGGTAGGTGGCTACCGTCGCCTATAATACAAGCAACACCAAAGCTGCTGCTAGTGCGCTGCAGACTACAATAGGATTAAGGATAAGGGATTGAGAAGGGATAGGGAAATGGACTCTGGCATCCCTCACCGAAACACAACAGCACACGTGCTGTTATTTCACGGTGGGCTTCTGTAAGAGGGTGATTACTGCCGCCAGACGGGCTGCCCAAATGACTGCGAAACACAGTGTACCCTGCCACTAATACTGATACTGATCTGAACAGAAGATGATAAGACTTATAGAATGCCTATGATCATTAAAACTAATCACAGGCATTCTCATTTCATTATCTTCTTAATACTACATCTGTATCTTTTTGATTATGTCTAAAATGTGTAATTTAGAAAAAAAGATGATGTAACATTTTATTATTAAACAGAATTATTCATATTAAGGGATATTTTCGTATGACAAGTGCCATATGGAAATTTTCTTAGTTCCAAATTTCGTTTCAAATGTTAATGCCACGGACCAAGTGATTCATAATTAACATTGAAATTAATTACTTAACATTAAATGATAACGAGTCATGGGCATAATTCACAATGTCCAGACAGTTTAAAAAATGACCATATAGACAGGTGTTAGATTACGTTTTTTGTTTATGTTGTGAAATTGTGAGAACGCCTTTCCGAACACCGCTTTTAATCATTTAAATAAGTATTAAATGATTAAATCATTTCATTTTTTGGACCCAATGAAAAAGTCATATTTTTTTTTATTTTCCTAAAAAATAGATTTTATTACCTTTCAATTGATACCTTACATTCATACCCTTATACCCTTGATCAAATAAGGTTTAAAGTCGGTTGAAACTATTTTTCGCGGAGGGGCGATATTTTTGACGCCGAGAATATTATAAACAGTCCCCTGATTAATTACTTGGTCCTTAACTTTAATACCGATTCAATTTGTCAATATGAATTATAGTTTAATTTGATAACATTATATTTAATGCACTGACACGTCCTATATTATACTATTTGATAGAAAGAATTCTAGTGTGAAAGCTGCTTCGACATTCTTTATTGAGCTGTCAGTATAATCTATTGGTGAAATTAACGAAGACATTCTTAGTTCACACGTTTGAGTGCTCCGAGCGATTTGTGTAAATTGAACTGTTGATTAGATTCCCTTTTCCTCGAACCCGGCGTCTTAATCTTTTCGACTCATTACTTTGCTAAAACTGAGCAATGTTCTTGATTAATTGTCTTGTTTTGTTATTTCTACATTATCTACGATTGAGGACGCTTTTATTGCCTCTTTTATTAATTTTCTGGTAAAATAACACAACGCTCTTATTATTTCAATTCAAGTAATTATTGTCTACCAGCTTTAGCTCAAGACATCGTCGGCATCCCATTTTCTGAGGCATTGATTTTTTTTCGGGTTCCGTACGTCCGAATAAAAAATGGAACCCTTATAGGATCACTCGTGTGTCCGTCTGTCCGTCGCTCATAGTCAATTATCTCGGAATCTACTAGACCGATTAAGTTGAAATTTGGTACACATATCAATTTCTGTGACCCAAACGCAGAGCTGCAACGTGAATAGATGAAATCTGTATATGGGAGATTGGGGGAAGGTGTAAAATTAAAAAAATATATAATAATTTGAAAACTGCATCGTGTTACATATCTCAAATGGAAGGTCTTGTTGTGAAGATCTTATATGTATGTTTTTGTAATTTTAAAATAAATAGTTTCCAAGTTATTCAAGAAAATAGACGAAAATTGACCATTCCCCCCTTATCTCCGAAACTACTGAACCTAAAATTTTGAAAAAAAAAATACAAAAATTAGTTTTCTACTTATAGATTATAGGAAAACCTTTAAAACATGGTAAATCACTCAATATTGTGCGGATAGGTAACATCGTACGGAACCCTCTTCACGCTAGGTCAGCTCGCACCTGTCCCGCTTTTTTTATATATTAGATGAAATAATAAGAAAATGGTTGAAAGATACCCCATAGTTTTTCTGTACCCTTGATCACGTGTATACAAAATTTCACAGTAATTGTTTGAAAAGTTAAAGCGTGAAAGCGCAACAAACAAGCAAACTTACTTTCGAATTTATAATATTATCAACATTTTTCTTTCTCAATTTATTTTCCCAGTTCGATTCCCGGCAGGGTCAACTTTGAAATAAACTTTTCAAAGTTGGCTCTGGAAAATAGTGGCAGGGACACTGTGTTTCTCAGTCATTTGGGAGGTCTGTCTGGCGGCAATAACCATCCCTTTACAGAAGACCTCAATGAAATAACAGCACGTGTGCTGTTGTGTTTCGGTGAGTGATTAAGGGATGCCAGAGTCCATTTCCCTAACTCTTCAACAATCCTTTATCCTTAATCGTACTGTAGTTGGCAACGCACTTGTAGCACCTGTGGCGTTGCTTGTGTTATAGGCGATGATACCCACTTACAATCAAGTAGATCGTCAGCCTTTTTCATCAACAAACTGAGTGACAATGAATCCAACTGATATTCGTAATATCTGCGGCTTTGCCCGCCCTGAAATTTACAGCATAAACATTCACCTTCACCGTGAAAAAATAGTTTCATAAATATTACATAATAATTTAATAGAAAAAAATGTGTGTGAGTGCGTGTGTGTGTGTGTAGGTATGTATGTATGTATAGGTATATCGTTATATCTTTACGACTGTTGGCATTTTGTGTATATGTAGTTAGCATATATGTACATATATGTAGTGAAATAAAATAAAAAAAATAAAAATAATTTTTCATTTTTTTTTTGTTTATTATAAAAAGTTAAATTAATAAAAATAGCCCCTTCGCATCTCCATGGAACATCCACTAAGGCAGCAGCCGCAGCAGAGGCGGCGGAAAAAAATAAAACCTCTAAATATAGTGGCCTCGGCGCCGAATATGGTTTTGTACCATTCGGAGTCGAGACACTCGGTCCGTGGGGCCCTGCAGCAATGAGCCTCTTCAAAGATATCTCGAAGAGGCTTATTGATGCGACGGGAGACCGAAGAGCTGGCACTTTCCTCGGCCAACGTATTAGTTTGGCCATTCAACGAGGAAATGCTGCCAGCGTACTTGGTACAATGCCGCAGGGTCCATTTTTATATTATTAGTTTTTAATAAATTTAATATTAATTTATTTTTAGATTAGATAATTTTAGTTTTTAGTATTTAAATTTAAATATAATATAATGAAGTGTGCTTTTTATAGAATTAAAATGAATGAATATTTAAAAGAAATTAATAAAAATTGCAACATTCAAACATCAATTCAACTCGTGTTCCTTTCTGCACGCAACGAACTGAATGAACCAGTGAACTTCTGTGATAAAAAAGAGTTCTATTAATAATACAATGTCAATATCTTATTGTCCATCGACTGACCCAATTACGGACGGAACGCCACATTGAAACGAAACCATTCCATTCGTCTCTACGGAAATTAAATTTTCTGAATACCCCCTACATCCTGTTTGATAACGAAACCAAAAGTATACCACACCCACTTAAATTTGACCCTTAACATTCTTTATAATTAAATAAAGAATTTGCATAAACAATATTCAAAATGTACACGTTAAATATTGTACTTGTGATACATATGTATGTACGTACTCATTCATTGATATATATATAATTATTATAGTATTATTTCATAAATTAATTTTATTATTATAGTCGTATATTATATTTATTTGTTATGAACTTAGGCGGACATCCGTGAAATCACGAGGTCCCAAGTCCCAACGCGGTGAGTTGAGACGGATATATTGGGGCATATGCTGGTAACTACGCGATATTATTGCCATATAAAAATTTATGTATTTTGTGTGCACTTGTCCTTTTTCTTTTTTTTTTCACAAAGAATTAATTAAGATCGGCCTGTCTGGCTGACGGTCCACTTGATGGTAGGTGGCTACCGTCGCTCTTAACACAAGCAACGCCAGAGCTGCTGCAAGTGCGCTGCCGACTACAGTAGGATTAAGGATGAGGAATTAGGAGTGGATAGGGAAATGGGCTCTGGCATCCCTAACTCAGTCACCGAAACACAACAGCACAAGTGCTGTTATTTCACGGTAGTCTTCTGTAAGGGGGTGGTTACTGTCGCCAGACGGGCTGCCCAAATGACTGCGAAAACGCAGTGTGCCCTGCCACTACTTTCCAAGTCCAGACTAGAGCCAATTTGAAAAGTTGATTTTTCAAAGTTGACCCAGCGGGGAATCGAACCCGAGAATCCTAGAACAGAGCGTTAAGGCAAGCACCCTAACCACTCATCCAACGGGCTCGTCAAAATGTTTTTAAATGTTGGCAATTATCTTTACGTCTGTCCGAGGATTCGACGTTTACTATAAAGATATAGAGGAGATCATATTAAACTGCTGCTATAGATATACATGGAGTCGGATTTTCTCGATTCATTTGTTATTTTCGGAGGGCCGCAAGTGATCAGTTCACAACTGCTAGGGACGTATTGTCGGGCCGCAGGCCATTGTGTTTTTTTTACGCTGACGAAGCGCTTTCCACGAAAACGTTTTCGAGTCTTTTGTGTACCCGATATCCTGAGGCATATTGGGCAGATAGTATATAAAATGTACTGGTATTCTCTAAGTATGGAGATGTTAGTGCGGGAGGCATTTCGTGCTTAATCTGCTGTTACAAAATCTGACAAATGTTATTTTCAATGAATTATTTCTTCCGGTTGCCATTCGCTTTGTATTTTTTAATTTGACTAAATGAAAGCTAGTCACAGTTTGGCGGAAACTGCTGTGGAGAAACTCTTTCGATGTGGACAGAGTTTTAAAGATCAAAAGAAATGTGTTCCAATAGTATATGGGGCGAATTGCACAGATAGCTGCAGACCCACATTTAGTAAATTAATATTTTTACCATTTTGAAGCTTTTATATAGAAAAAAAACGAAAAAGTTGTTTTGTTCATTATATGTAATTTAAACGACTTTCCACATGTCTCTGATGTCCTTTCTCAGAGAGATAGACGTCGCAATAAAATATATTATGTACTTATATATAAATTAACCATGTATTTTTATTTTTATGTTATATCGGCAGACAGGCTGATGGTGCACTTAATTGTAGGTGACTACCGTCGCCTATAACACAAGCAACGCCAAAGCTGCCGCAAATGCGCTGCCGACTACAGTAGGATTGAGGATAAGGGATTGGAAGGGGTTAGGGAAATGGGCTCCAGCATCCCTACTCACTCAGCGAAACACAACAGCACACGTACTGTTATTTCACGGTGTTCTTCTGTAAGAGGCTGGCTACTGCCGCCAGACGGGCTGCCCAAACGCAGTGTGGCCCTGCCACTACTTTCCAGGTCCAGACCAGAGCCAAATTTGAAAAGTTCATTTTTCAAAGTTGACCTCTGCCGGGAATCGAACCCGGCAGGCGTAGAACAGAGCGTTAAGGCAAGTAACCTAACCACCCATCCAATGGACTCCTCAATGTGTAGAGAAAATGCTTACTATATGGCTATGGCAAATATATAATGATTTACCCATTCTGTTAACCCATTAGAAAAATTCAAAAATAAATTGCACAGATGGCTTTTATGCAAAACAATTTACAAATTGGATGAACATTTTAGTTTAAGATAGAAAATTACTAAGTATTCTTTGATTTTATTTCTAAAATAGTAACAATATACTACTGTCTGTACGGTCTGGTAAACTGGGCAGCCTGTCTGGTAGGAGCATGGTAGGAGGACCATCGTGAAACATCATATTTGCTTTGTGTTTCGGTAAGTAAAAGATGCTAGAACCTTATCCAATCCAAGTCTGTATAGCACTTACAACACCTATGTTTTAGGTTTCAGGATTAGATTTAGAACAACACTGCAACAACTGTTTTAGGACGCTGATGGGGTTGCCTGGTTTTTGTAATACCTCTCAAATGTTTGCCGAAGCAAGAATTGACGGGTGTCATACAATTATCAGGAAGAAAACGGCATCATTGCTAGAGAGGACACGAGCTAGCGCCAACAGCATCTTAAAAACTGTTGGTGAGAGATATAATTCTTTAATTTCGGCATTGTACATACGTAAATTTATAATAAAATTAATTAATAAATACAAAAGTAAATTAATTTATAAAAGTAAAATAAAAAAATAGATATGTCGTTGCTTGTGTTAACAGACGACGGTAGCCACCTACCATCAAGTAGGCCGTCAGCCTGCTCGACATTTACATTTAAAAAAATACTAACATAAAATATTTTATGAACAAGAAATTTTATCCCCTACATTTTCCACTATTGTGGTTATAAAATCGTGTGCAACGGTATTGCAATTTAGAAACTTACAAGCACCTAGTAATAAAATTGAAAATTGCCAAAGAATTACATGGTAGGTAACGGCGTAATAATGGTGTATTATTCTGAACGATCGGTTAGTGCATTCGGTTTAGGGTGCACTCTATGTACGTATTACACTGATCGATAACACATGACAGGGGAAATCAGAGATAATAGCTGACCTATACTTTCACTGCAAACTATCAGGTAGTCGTTTGTGTGCTACAGGCTAGTTGAATTATGTGAATGTTGTTACCGAAGCAGCTAAATCAGCAGTTTTTCATAATCGTCATACTTACTCTATTGCTCCATCGTTCAGAGTTTTGCTATGTTTTGCTTACATTTGTTTGGTATGATCTTACACTGTTTGTAAGATCATACCAAGAAAACGTTAGCAAAACGTTGAGTTAGTTCTGTATATTACATCTGTATATTTAGGTACGTCAACTGGTTTATTAAGATTTGCATTCTCTGTTTATTGTTAACTGGTTTATTAACATTCCCACCTGTATGGAAGCGTGCTTCAACGTTTAGAGTTTAGACGCAGTTTGGCGAGTTGGTTTTTTTTTTTTTTTAAGTTGATTAGTTCTACTGCTAACGAAAATCATATTTTGATTAATGTTTTTAAATATACAAAACAGACTATGAATTTAAATGTAATTATCTGCGAAGAAGATAGATGGCGCTAGTAGTAAGTTTAATATTAACACAGAATACAACAATATTCTAACTAATATCTATATATCGCCATTTGCTTTCGACTAATGTCAGTATTTAAGGTCAAAAAATAGTAATTTTTTTACATACGACAATAAATTTAACGATGTCGATATTTATTTGTTAAGTCGAAGGTCGTTTATTGGGCGAGTGCTTGATAGTCTGCACCATATTGAAAAGTAACTTTGTTTCCTCCATTGAGCGGTACCAAACACACAACACACACACATCACACACACCACACACACACACACACACACACATTAAGATTTGTAAATCATTCACACATATATGGGTGATATATGTGTGAATGATGTCACACATATATCACATATATCACACACATATATCATATATGGGTGATATATGTCACACATGCAATCACCCATATATTTATGTTTATATTTATATGTATGTATGTACCTATATATGTTTATATATGTATAGTTTACTTGTATGTATGTATGTTTGTATATATGTATATTTGTACTTTTAAATTGTAATTTGTCAGATCTAATAGGCTTTGTAAAAATTTAATTTTATTTAAAATATATTTGTAATTTTTTATATGCTGTTAGGTTTGCTATTCAATAAATAAATAAATATTAACATCTATTAGCCACTCAGTTGTTTTATTCATTATTAATTAACCCGAGAATATCACCGGTTTGGTTAATGGTTCCTTGTCAGTGACGTAAGCCGTGAATTTGTTACCCGTCGAATAAATAAACAAATAAATTAATTACAAAATTAGAACCAATGTAAAAATGTTGCGAATATCTGAGAGTTTGTTTATTCCATCTTCTGATGACGGGGACTCAAGCTGCATGTGCTTATATATTATTTGCGCTATTAAATAACATATATTTCAGGTCATCGTCCTATAGTTACTGCACAACCTATTATTAACCGTACTAGCCGGCGACTAAATGCAAGTGCAATTGTCCAGTTAGCGGACGACGCAAACAATATGCGGCACCAATCAGACGAAGCGGATGGCCGTAATTAAGATCTGCACTCAACCAATTTGAGGGAAACAAATAACATATAAGTATACTAGTTACAAGTATGTATGTTGAGAGGACGAAATCTTTAAAGAAATTAACTACGATATAAAAAACCGATTTATTAGTAAAAATGAGACAAAACGAAAAATAAGTGAGTATAACATTTAATCGTTAAAATCTATATAAATAAAAATGGATCTTCGAAATGTAGATATGTACGCCCATAACTTTCGAACGGGTAGACCGATTTTAATTCGGTTTTGACTAATGGAACGAGGGATAAACGGGGAATGTTCATATATATAAAATTGCACCACGGGCGAAGTCGGGGGCGGGCCGTAAAATATACACATTATAAAATCGTAAACGAGCCGTGTCTAAACATTGATTTAAAATATATATATATTGAACACGTTGTCACCGAGGCCAAAAAAATAGTTTTTAGAGCTTTTGTGCACGCTAACCTCTAAAACGGCTTAACCGTTTTAATGCGGTTTTCACTGATGTATTGTAGCAAGCTTTCCGTAACATTTAGTGTTTGTTTCATTCCAATCGGTTTACGAACAAAAATAGTTACGTGCTATACCGAATACCACGCATACGAAGTTGCGAGCTCAGGTAGTTGTTTATAAAATCGTTAATAAAATATACATTATAATAAAATCGTAAACGAGCCGTGTCTTTACTTTAAAGATTTTTTCAAAAAACAATTTGTACACGTTTTACTTATGTTATCGAGGTCAAAAAAATAGCTTTTTTTTATCGGTTTGTCTGCACGTTTGTGCACGCCAATCTCTGAAACGGCTTAACCGATTTTAATGCAGTTTTCATTTTAAATATATTTAGCAAGATTCCCCTAACATTTAGTGTTTGTTTCATTATAATCGGTTTACAAACAAAAAATTTAGGCGCTATACCGAATACCACGGGTACGAAGTTGCGGGCTCAGCTAGTCGTTAATAAAATCGTCATACTGCATTTATTATAGCCACGTATTTCTGAAATTAAACTAATTATAAAACTGTTGGTGAACCCTGTTTTGAATGATTGTTCTAGACCTCTTATTCGTGCTGGCTGTTAAGACGAGGCAACACGATATTCAAATTACAAAGGGATCAGTTTTACAACAAACCCCAAAGTTTTCATTGTTTCCTTCCTGTCGGTTACAGCCTCAAATTCATCAAGTAATAGATAATTCAAAACAAAACGTAAACATTTTATTGAGCTCTTTATAATGTTTATTTCCAACGGAAGTAAAATGTTGTTAAGCCTTTTTATAACTCTCTACAAAATTAATCTGTCACGATACGAAAACAATCTTTTTTACATACATGCGTCACTTCCTGAGTGAGCATACCTGCTCATCTTTATTTATATAGAATAGGGAATATGCACATTTTTTTTAATAAATTTGTACGATAGGTTATAACCGTAAAAAAATATCCAGTGCCGAAAAACTAAAATTTAGTAAAATTTATTTTTTATTTTTTATTAACTAACAGCTACAGGCACATTAAACACTCACCTT
Source organism: Bembecia ichneumoniformis (assembly GCA_910589475.2). Taxonomy (NCBI): domain Eukaryota; kingdom Metazoa; phylum Arthropoda; class Insecta; order Lepidoptera; family Sesiidae; genus Bembecia; species Bembecia ichneumoniformis. The sequence continues at coordinate 5,896,341 of OU342538.1, read as the reverse complement.
TTTGGCGAGTCGTCACAGTCTACAATTACATTGAAAATTATGGAGATTAATATAGTACCTTTACCCTCCATAATACAAATGTTAAAAAATCGCAAATCAAACAACTACGCGCTTTTTGACATACACTTTAAGGTCACATTTGATCTGACCAATAGCGTTGCGTTTCAAGTATTTTGAATTTTCCACTATTTTTTTTTTTTCATTTTTAATAATTAGTTTCTTTACAATAAAGAAATAATATTAAAAAAATTTACATGGACGTAATTCTAAAGCAATATGTTCATAAAAAATATTTAACCCTTTTTTGAATTGGACGCATTGTAGTATAGGTATAAGTAGACACATAAGAATAAATAAGTAACATGAGCTATAAAATACATGTACACCATATAAGGAATACACCCATCCAAATATGGACGTTATTTATAACAATAAGACACCTCAGCCTAACCCTAAGATAAATATTGTAAACTGATATTCTATTATTATTATTGTGTAAATACCCAGTATAAAAGGGGTACATTTATTCCGAATAAAGTAGTAATAACTCGGCACGCAATGGTTTCATTTAGAATCGCTACCGTATAACATCGCAGCATATTCCCTATTAAGGCATGCTCAGTCAAGAAATAATGGAGGTTCCACCACATGACCACAGAATGTATATTTAATTAAAAATTACTATTGTATTAGGGTTTTACTTACTATTCAGTGCTGACATAAAATTAAATATGAATAAATCTTACAAAACAAGATCGAAATTATTTTACTTAACACTTGCTCTGAAAGCAGATCATTTCCTTAGGGCTAAAACATATTGAAATTATAATTCAGGTAGTAATTTTCAGGCAGTATTATTTACAAATCATACATAAAGGACATAAGGATTATACATAAGGATTTACATAAAGGAGACAACTTTATGTAAATCAACCATCTAAATGACAAAGAAGAAAGCTATTCTGCCTAATTATTTTTATGGTATGTTTTATTTTTAAAACCTTAAATTAAATTTATTCAAATTTGTATTAAATGAAATGTTTTATATATAAAATTTTAACAAGAATACGTTAAAGTAATATTACTGCAAAGGTAGGTAATGACAATCGAACTTGCCAATAAGATATTAATTAATTCATAGAATTTCTGTTAAAAAATATTGACCGAAGTTTTCTTTGCAAAAAGTCACAATCATATAGTTGGTATTATTTGGGCGTATAATAACAACTAAATAACACTCGGGTGTAAGTGATCGATTACACCCATAAATTAGAATCCTAAAAATATATTTTGTCATAATCTATGTCTATATGTACACTATTAATAAAAATTAATTATTAATTTTGACGAGCCCGTTGGATGAGTGGTTAGGGCGCTTGCCTTAACGCTCTGTTCTAGGGTTCCCTGGTTCGATTCCCGGCAGAGTCAACTTTGAAAAATGAACTTTTCAAATTTAACTCTGGTCTGGATTTGGAAAGTACAGGCAGGGCACACTGCGTTTCGCAGTTATTCGGGCAGCTCGTCTGGCGGAAGTAACCACCTCCTTACAGAAGACCACCGTGAAATAACAGCACGTGTGCTGTTGTGTTTCGGTGAGTGAGTAATGGATGTTAGAGCCCATTTTCCTATCCCCTCCTAATCCCTTATCCTTAATCCTATTGTAGTCGGCAGCGTACTTGCAGAAGCTTTGGCGTTGCTTGTGTTATAGGCGACGGTAGCCACCTACCATCTAGTGGACCGTCAGTCTGTCTGCCGATTTTAACATAAAAGAAATCGATGTATGTATATTCCCCATGGACTCCAAAACCAATAAACCATTTTTGATGATATTTTCAGCCAATCTTCAGTTTAGCTTCTTTTGTTCCCTACAAATTAACACAAATTTAGATATTTTTATTTAAAAATAAAAATGAAGTACTTAACGCCACACAAAAATATGTGTGGCATTAAGTAGCAATAAAGCGTGAATAAATGTTTTAACACCTAAGTAGATGAAGTCGCAGGCAAAAGCTAGTAAACTATAAATTAAGAGTTCGTGTCTATAGTTGGTATTAAAGGTTAGTCTATAGTATGTATATAGAATTAAAAACTCTGAAATTTATGATATTAGGAGAAAAAATCAGCATAATTAATCCGTTCAGAGACTATCCGTAATGGACTCAAGGTTGCACAATTTGTTAAGATTTATCCTCACGGTAACAGAACAGAATCCTTAATAAGTTCCACAGAGACAGTGTTGATGATGGCCACCCCGACCGCATTTAGTTTAGTTTATTATGTATTTAGTTTAGTATGTATTTGGTTGTTTTGTAGTCATTTAATTTCTATGTATGTTTAATTAAATTATCCTATGGGAGGCGAGGTAGCACTGCGCATGCGTCGTCAGCTGCGCACAGCCAATCCCTTGAACGCAACTAAGTTGATGTACGCAGCCCACATTGCGTTTCGTGCGCCATCTAGTAATCACAGTTTCGAACAAGTCGTTGCTGAGGAAAGTGCGTGTGCGATCGCGCCTCTCGGGACAAAGACTAACAAGTTGTCTTACTAAGAACCACCCAATCACCAACAAAAGTGGTCCTTCGAGCCGGATCTTAGAACGAAACCTGTCTGCAGGGATGTCTTTGTTCCACACACCTGGCGTGAAAACACGTTCACAACGACGAAAAGATGGCGCCGAGCACTTGGAAATAAAATCAGACACGGGGGTACATAATAAAAATGTAGCTAAATCTGATAATTATTGTGTGTCTGGCGAGCCACCGAAATCAACCCGATCAAGCATGTCTTCTTCTGCTAGGAGGAAACAACTCGAATATGAAGCTGCTCAAGTAAAAGCGGAGATCGAGCTGCGGGAAGCCGAGGCTAACATGGCCAAAACTAAAGCCCGAATAGACAAAGAGCTCCTAGAAAAAAAAATTGGCAGCAGAAGTAGCTCAACTACAGGATTCGGGATCCTCGAGAAACTCCCACGCTTCAATAGCACTCAGTAACAAAGTGAGCAACTGGTTGGAGAACTCGATCGTTGCACCTGCGCATCCACAGACAGTAGACGGCGAGGGCGCAGAGGATCAGCAATGTATTATGGACGGTAATGGTATAAAATTCCTTACAAAAACACTGCGCGATGTGGTGCAGGCTACAAATGCAAGCAAAGCAAGTCGAGAAGTTTTAGCGAGAATTTCAACATCTAAGGATTTACCCTCATTTTTTGGAGATCCCATGGAGTGGCTTCAATTTAAGGAGGCTTACAACGAATCGACGGAGCTGTGTAAATACAGCGACGCTGAGAATTTATGGCGACTAAGGAAATCCTTGCGAGGTGAGGCGAAGGAAGCTACCACTTCGTTGTTCATTGGCGCCACTTCACCAAGGGAAGTAATGGAGGTTTTGGAGCTGAGATTCGGGAGGCCCGAAACAATAATGTTAAAAATAACAGCCCAACTGAAGAAACTGCCACCTCTCCAGCAAGCATTCCATCCAGACATAGTAAATTTTTCTATCAAAATAAAGAATTATGTAGCAGCTGCACGTGCAATTCATCAAGAAGATTACCTAAGAAGCCCTGAACAAGTAGCCACCGTATTGTCAAAATTACCCACTATACTAATAAGTAAATGGACGGACTTCTATCTAGAAAACTCGAAAACAAATATAGCGAAATTGGAGTTGCTGTCGAATTTTTTATATAAAGAAGCCACCAAAACAGCTATGTCCGGCGTAAGCTATGTTCATCAAACTGAACACAAAAGAAAATACGAATATAAAGACAATCCTCGCAACCATCAGGTGCTACTATGTGCTGCAAGCAGTCAGCCTAGATGTAAATTTTGCAGAAGGCAAAATCATGCACTCACAGATTGCAGTAAATTCAAGAAAGCAATGCGCAAAGACCGATGGCGCTTTGTACGCGTCAACAATCTTTGCTACAAATGCCTTGGAGCACGTCACAATGACCCTTCAGCTTGTGCTGCGGACAACTGCGACGTCGGAGGGTGTGGGTGGCCACACCACCGCCTCTTACATTGGAACATATCGGCAGCGCAGCGGATGACATCGCCCGCAACTGATGAACAGCAGGCTGAAGAAACAGTGACGCATGCGACAGCGATACAGTGCCCTGTATCATCGCGTGTATTATTAAAAATAGTGCCGGTTACGATACATGGACCTAAAAACAATATTAACACATACGCTCTGCTCGATGACGGAGCCACCGTGTCCTTATTGGCTGCCGATGTAGCTAATAGGGTTGGACTACACGGCAAAAGCGTTACGATGCGCGCGCGAAGCGCATGGGACTCCAGTGATTTAATATGCCAATCAGAGTTGGTCGATTTCAATATAAGCAGTGTCAGTGGTTGTAGATACAGTATACGTGCTCGTAAAATCAGTGAATTAAATTTGCCCGTTCAAAGTACAGCTAATATAGACACTAAGTTATATGATAGCTATAAATTTTGTGAAAGTAATGTTCGTCCGAAATTATTGATAGGTCAAGATAATTATGATCTCATTGCTCCAATTAATTGTATAAAATGTGGTTCGGGAGGGCCATACATCACGCAGACATCGCTCGGTTGGTGTGTACACGGAAACTTGAATCATAATTTTCAATCGGTAAGTGCAAACACGCCTACACATTGTTTACATCATAGTAACTGCGCTGAAGTTAACGACAAAAAAAATTGCAGTCGTTCCTTCTCCCTCCCACAAACCATGCCAAGCCCTTCAGGCGCTCCAACTTCAGGTGGTGGGTGCGCACGCGTCGACTCGGCGGCGCCGGCGCCTGCACGCCCACACACACTGCTTTCGCTTTCAGTTTCAGCGCCATTCGCTTGCGAGCGGCGTCCCGATGCACACGACTATGATATTGAGTTACATGATTTAGTGCGTAATTCATTTTCGCTCGAATCCATAGGAATAAGCACAGTTAGGCGACAAAATTTAAATGAAATACGAGCCGTGGACATTTTAAATAGCACATCTGAGTTTATCGATGGTCGTTGGATAGTAGGTCTACCATGGAAATACGAAAATTTTCAAATGCCCGAGTCCTATTCAAACGCCGTAAATAGGTTGAAACTTATCGAAAGAAAAATGTCGCACGATGAGTCATATTGTTTACGTTATCGCGAGCGCGTTCAGCATTTACTACAAAATGATTATGCAAAAGAATTAATCAATACTAATACTACTAATGGCCGCGTTTGGTATTTACCGCATTTTGGCGTAGATAATCCAAATAAAAATAAATTGAGACTAGTCTTTGATGCCGCTGCTAAATGTAAAAACGTTTGCTTGAATGATTTCTTACTACAAGGTCCAGACTTATTACAATCTCTTTTTGGAATCATGTTTCGTTTTCGTGAAAATCGTATAGGAATCGTTGGCGATATAAAGGACATGTTTCTTAGAATTAAAATTAGAACTGAGGACCAGAATGCTTTGAGATTTTTATGGAGGGATGAACAAAGTAAATCTATTAAAGTGTATGCCATGACAATTGCTCACCGTTTATTGCCCAGTATATTAATCAAACAAAAAATGCATTAAGATTTGTTGATCAATTTCTGGCTGCCGTTCAAGCTATTCAAAAAAATCAATACATGGATGATTATATAGATAGCTTGACAGACGAAGCAAGTACTAGGAAAATTATTGAACAGATTTCTTTTATCCACAAGCAGGGAGGGTTCGAGATGTGTAATTGGACTAGCAATGAGCCTACTGTTTTGAACGTTATACCAAGGGACGCCTTAAGTAAGCGGTTGTTAAGATTGAATTCAGAAAACCAACCGGAGCGCGCGCTTGGTTTGCTTTGGTTTCCGGCTGCTGATGAACTGGCCTTCGATTTATCACTGAAGCGCATTCCTTGCGACATTTTAAATTGCAGCAGGAAACCAACAAAAAGAGAAATTTTGCGTATTGTTATGTCCATATTTGACATTCACGGATTTTTAGTACCCTATACAATTAGAGCAAAAATTTTGATGCGTAACATTTGGAAGACAAATTTGAAATGGGATGACGTAATTAGTAACGATCTTCATATCTCATTTCAGGATTGGGTAAAACGAATGCAAGAAATATGCGACCTCAAAATACCGAGATGGTATTTTCGAAGTTATGTACCCGATCATGGCGAGACTGAGACTGCACTGGAGCTGCATTTATTCAGTGATGCATCGCAGCACGCGTATGCGACCGTCGCGTATTGGAGACGAGAATATAGCAATGGACGCGTCGCTATATCATTTATTGCTAGTAAGACCAAGCTCGCTCCAATGAAACCTCTTACGGTGCCAAGGCTCGAACTACAGGGTGCGCTGTTAGCTTGTCGCTTATCGGATAACATTAAAAAAGAACACCGACTACGGCCTACTGCAACCTATTATTGGACAGACTCGACAACGGTTTTGCATTGGATCCGCAATAATTGTAGAAATTATAAGGTATTTATTGCAAACCGACTCGGAGAGATCGACGAGTTGAGCAGAGCACAGGATTGGAATTATGTACCTACAGATGTAAATATAGCGGATATTGCAACCAAGAGTACCGATTACAAGTTGGTAAATGAATGTGAGTGGTTTACTGGTCCGTCATTCTTGTATGAACATCGCACTAACTGGCCACGCGAACCTGAAACAGAAATTGTTAACGAAGAGATATTAGAAAAAATAAATATAATTTGCGAAAATAAATGTGATTTACCTGTACCGGAACCTGTCCGGTTCTCCAGCTGGCTGCGTTTGCTGCGTGCCACTGCTACTGTTTTACTGTTTGTGGAAAAACTGAAAAGGCGAAAAATTAATAATATTAACATGGAGTTAATGAAACGAGCGGAAATATTATTAATTCAATACTCACAGTGGCAATCGTTTGAAAGTGACATCTGTCTTCTGAAAGAAAATAAACAGATTAAACGAGATAGCCGACTACGGACACTTACCCCAATTTTGGACGAGAAGGGACTCCTACGTGTTGGTGGTCGAATCGCTGCTGTGAAGCACGTGGACATGAACATTAAATATCCCGTGATTTTGGACGGCAAGGATCACGTCTCGCGACTCATCGTGATGGACTACCATAGGCGAGCAGCCCATTCGTGCAATGAGATGGTAATTAACGAGTTGCGTCAGAAATACTGGATAATTAAATTGAGACCCACAGTACGCGGTGTCGCCGCTAGATGTCTCCTCTGCCGCATAAAAAGAGCTTCGCCTAGCCCACCACGCCTTGCTGATCTTCCGGGAGACAGGCTTGCTCATCACCAAAGACCTTTTACTGTATGCGGAGTCGACTTATTCGGACCTATAGATATTACCTTGGGTAGGCGAAGAGAGCGGAGATATGGAGTGCTTTTTACCTGCATGACAGTACGTGCTGTGCACATTGAGCTTGTTACGTCACTTACGGCCGACTCCATGATTATGGCGCTTCGTAGAATGGCTGCTCGACGAGGTTGGCCACATAAACTTTTATCAGACAATGGTACCAACTTAAGATGCGCTGATAAGGAACTCAGAAAATCCATTCAGGAACTGGACCAGCAGTTGGTTACGACGCAGGCTCTAAACAAAGGTGTCAACTGGCAGTTTATTCCACCTATCAGCCCTCACATGGGCGGTGCATGGGAACGTTTGATCAGGAGTGTCAAAACGGCGTTGAGAGTGGTTTTAAAGGAACGCGCTCCCCGTGAAGAAGTACTGCTGACGTTTCTAGCTGAAGTAGAAAATATGATAAATAGCAGACCCTTGACGCACGTTTCCGTAGATCCACATAGTCCGGAGGCCTTAACTCCAAATCATTTTTTGATTGGTACGTCTTCAAACTTACCAGTGCCTGGTGTTTTTGACGACAGTGACTTATACCTGCGTAAACAATGGCGAAAAGCACAGAGATTAGCGGATATGTTTTGGGCGCGGTGGATGAAAGAGGTCCTACCAATACTCATCCCACGAAGTAAATGGTATCATGAAGGTACCCAATTCAAAGTGGGCGACCTCGTTGTTATCGTCGATCCCTCGCTGCAGCGCAACTGCTGGCCGAAAGGAATTGTACACAAAGTTTATCCAGGTTCCGACGGTCGGGTAAGAATTTTAGATATTAAAACTAGCTCGGGTGTATTTAAGCGACCGGCTGCACGGGTAGCCCTACTCCTGGGTTCTGAGTGTCGTCGGCACGACACTGTGGGGGACGATGTTGATGATGGCCACCCCGACCGCATTTAGTTTAGTTTATTATGTATTTAGTTTAGTATGTATTTGGTTGTTTTGTAGTCATTTAATTTCTATGTATGTTTAATTAAATTATCCTATGGGAGGCGAGGTAGCACTGCGCATGCGTCGTCAGCTGCGCACAGCCAATCCCTTGAACGCAACTAAGTTGATGTACGCAGCCCACATTGCGTTTCGTGCGCCATCTAGTAATCACAGTTTCGAACAAGTCGTTGCTGAGGAAAGTGCGTGTGCGATCGCGCCTCTCGGGACAAAGACTAACAAGTTGTCTTACTAAGAACCACCCAATCACCAACAGACAGCAACTTTGTCTATAATCTAAACGCTCACTCAGAAATAGGTGCAAAATATTTAAATTTTGCATTCCGCATAAATAGGGCAGCAAATCTGGCGGCAGTAACTACAAAATTACAAAAGACCACCGTGAAATAACAGACTCATTTTGTCCTCTATCAAGGTCAACGGCGCATTTGTAAGCTCAACTTTACTTCAGTTAACAAGCGATGGTTAGCCACCTATTAACATTTGCCAATATAAAAAACAATAAAAACACACCAGATAAGGAATCCCTATTTTGTAAAAGACATTTACCCTTTAGAAAAAGTGCAAGGATGAGCCACTAAATTACCGTGAGATCTTAAAGAAATAGGTTAAAAATGTTAAAACCCACCACACTTCAAGAGAGACGAGCACGTGATGACTTAATTGAAAACTTTAAACATTACTAATAATATTTCTGAACTAGATTTTATATTTCAGCTGGCAAAGAGGAATCATGAATCACGCAGACGTTTCTTAGCTCTTGAACGGAGGAGGGCGAATTCAAACCTATACTACCAACCTATACTATATGTTTACGAGATGAAGTATGGACATTTCATTCGTAATTCCAGACACATCAGTAGGTGTAAAACCGTACTTGGAAATAAATAAAAAATATAGAGACTAATTTTTTAAATAAAAACAAAGTTGGAACTAACCGAGACCGCAGCGACGCTCCGCTCATCGCATAGAAAAAATATCACAGTGAAAGAAATGAGAGCGCTCTTTCGTTTTATTAAACGTTTTTCCATAGTCGGGCGGCGTTCAACCGCCATGTGCCAAACAGCTGTGCCACCCGATTTTTTTACCAACTTCAACTTTTGACCCCACTTCGCTACGATCATTCATGTGGGAATTGCTTTTTTCTGTGGACATTTCGAAGCAATTCCAAACTTAATAACTTTGCGATAGGGCGGGAGTTTGTTAAAACGACCGGCGGCGTGCGTTGTTAATTGGTCAACAAAATGGAACTTAATCGAGAGAGGTCGTTGACGTTTCATTTGGTTGGTTCCGAAGGAGCAACACATAAATCTAAGAGTAAATTAATGAAAGACGAGGTGCTGTATTGGTCCTATTACCGCATTTTCGCTAATAGCTTACCGAATATTTCGTGGACGAAACATAGTATAGTAGGTACATATTTGTATGCACATATTTCTATAGCGTATTTTCTAAATTCTAGAGGATTTATTTTTAATCAAAACACATTTTCTATAGCGCAATCTTTCATAAACATTAAAAAAGATGTAAATTTATTTCATTACTCAAAGGAACTAAAGTAAAAGTTTTTTTTTTCTATAGGTAAACTTTTAATCTCAAGGGCCTTCGATGTGTCAATAATGTCAATCCGTGTATTTGTCGTCTCGCTCACTTCGTAAGAGGATTTTTATGTGAGAAGTAATTGACGCTCTTAGCATTGTAAAATTCGGACAGTTACTCTCTATAACAGACATTAAAAAGTGATATTTTCGAAATATTAAGACAGACAATATTTAGGATAGTAAAATTATAAGTATAATTGTGTTGATCTACGATCAACAATACACCTAGATTAAAGGTCTCATACAAAATCAAAGCGAAAAACAGTCCGTGTTGATCTTGTGTTGATTATACTTAAAGCTATATCTGTTTATATCTGTTTAATTAACTTAAAATATACCTTAAGTCTAAACGCTTTTTAACAGTTTTTAAACGCACACTGTGGCATTTTAACGCGTCCGAACGTTGGCTTTGGTTGAACTTGAACCGTACTGTCGCAAATAAGAGCACACGCTTATTTTGTGCTCTTATTTCTCGGGCCGTTTTCAGAGCTATCACCTTTAATCTAGTTGTATTGTTGATCGAAGGTGTTGATGGAAGTCTCAAAACGCTCAAATCAAAAACAGCTCAATCGAACCCGGGAATCCTATAACGCTATATTATAGTGTTCCCGGGTTCGATTCCCGGCAGGGTCAACTTTGAAAATGAACGTTTTAAATTTGACTCTGGTCTGGATCCAGAAAGTAGTGGCAGGGCACACTGCGTTTCCCAGCCATTTGGAACGCCCGTCTGGCGGCAGTAATCACCGCCTTACAGAAATCCACCATGAAATAACAGCACGTGTGTACTGTTGTGTTTCGGTGAGTAAGTAAAGGAAGCCAGAGCCCATTTTCCTTTTATCCTTAATCCTATCATAGTCGGCAGCACACTGGCAAGCTATGGCGACGGTAGCCACCTACCATCAAAAGTGGACCATCAGCCTATCAAAAGATGCATGGAAACTGATTGTTTTTGTTGTCAGAGGTGCACGGTAATGATCGATTAGTGATAATTTATTGCATTCTTCTTATTGAAGAACAGAAAACTCTCCCCGGCTTCGCACCCACGCGTTTTTTTGCAAAATATATACTTACCACAAACCTTCCTCATTTATTGCTCTTTCCATTAGTGAAAACCGTATCAAAATCCGTTGGGTGGTTTAGAAGTTAGCGGAGAAATATAAGCGCACAGCGATTTTATTTTATAAAAAGATAAATTATATAAATAACTTAAGAGTTTTGGGGCATAAATAAGGTAGCCTCTCATCTTCCACCTCAAACTGTCTGCAAGTTTACCAACCATAAAGTAATATTAAATAACATTATTAGTGGACATTCATCACGGCCATAAAGGTTATAATCGCGCGGCAGGCGTCTAGTTTTTCGTAAGGGAGCCCCAGGGAGGTCGCCCGTTCCTAAGCAATTACGTATGACACATGTCGTAAAAAGCCACACTCGTAACAATATGACAACGCAGCCACAATAACTTTAATAAAAACTCGGTATACGCCGCGACTTCGTGCTGTTTTCCCAACATAAATTATTATCACTACAAACGGTGTTAATAACAACAAACATAAATAAAGAGTTTTACGACCATCTTATTATTTTAATTTATTAGTAGGTATATTATTATTTTCATTGAACTATTCATTGGAAGTTCAAGGTTTGTAATAATCACTGTCGTGGTGCTGCTAACCTTCCAAGTCTCCTCATAGGTACCCTCTTTAAGAGTTGATTATAGTTAAAATTTCTTTTAGAAAATAACATAGGGATTATGTTAGTTAGAATTTGATATATTTTTTGCTTTATAAAAAGATAAAGCTCGTAAATGATCTTGAATATTGTTAAGTGTGGGGTGAGTCAAATTGCCGTGTAAGGGCGAAAATCAACTACTTATTGCCACAAACCAAGATGACTTCCAATAGGGCTAAACTTATTCTTTAAATCCGTTGAACTTGCCAAAAGTCGTCCGTAATTCCGTAATGAGTCGCAGGTATAGTTCCGTAATATCGCTTTCGAATCGCAGAATCGTACTGTCCCGCTAGCTTGCCACTTCGCCTATTTATACCCGCTGCCAATCGTCTAGATCTTTCTCGAATTTAGTACAAACAAACAACAAACAATTAGAAGTAAACAACTTTTGTAAACACGTATTGTAAACAAGGATATTGAAAATTCGGGAACACTATTTCTGTTGAATGTGAACTCTATGTTGTGTGCATAAGGATCAATTTCCCTTGACAATAACTTTCCAGATTTGTAGATAGGCGAAGTCATTTTTCTAGAACGTTCCATAGTGAGTCATAACTAGAACGTTCCCTGGTGAGTCATAACAATATGAATCGGACTCTAGCTAGAGACATAAATAAATTATATGAGAGAACAGAACAACCAAAGAACGAAATAACCTGTAAGTAAGTAGGATATTAAAACAAATTTCGCTGTATGCTCCTGTCTGTTTCTTCGCTAACTTCTAAAGCACCTTTTTTTTACAAGAGGAATCCGTCATGGATACCCACCGGTCTGTCCCCAGGCCGGTGGGTATCCATGACGGATTATGTCGGACTCCTGCCCCGAGATGGTAGTGGTGTAGACCTACCGACTAAACCTCTTGGCGTCCTCCTCATCCGCTATTGGTGAAGTTGTGAGGTCGGACGAACACTCTTCCGCAGCTCCACCACGGGGGTCCGCAACCGGACACGGCTCATTTGGACGGCGCACCCAAACTACCAAGGTGCCACACCGTGTCTCTCAGGATGAAGCGGGCGGTAGAGTCCCCATCACCTAACGGATTTTGATATGGTTTTCCCTAATGCATATAGCGTAAACGAGGAAGTTGCAAGAAAAAAATTGCATTCGTGCAAAGCCTGGAATAGGTCGTTAGTCCTTTAGCAGCAGCAGAACTATCGTGCATTTTACTTATCAAGTTTTTGCTTTGAATATAAACATGTTTATACCTTTCAACGCTATTCCCTTTTAGCACCTTTCACTTTTTGGTACTTTACACACTTAAAAATAATAAATTCCCGATTGTACCGCAGCAGAGAGTGAGAAACTTATTAAGTACAAACAGCCTATACAACTATAGGCCTCGTAAGAAAGCTCAAAGAGCTATGTGGCTATATGCTTGGGGTTACACTGCGAAATAGAATCAGGAATTTAGAGATCCCCCTAGACAAGTTATCAGTAATTTCAAGTGGGCAGGAATATAGTTTGGAGAGCCGACGGCCGCTGAAGCCGGAAGGTTCTCGATTGGAGGCCATGGATCGGCTAGGGCAGCGTAGGACGTCCAATCACAAGGTGGACACAGACGATCTGATAAGGGTCGCAGGTCGACAGTGAATCTAGGCTACTTCTGACCCCTATTTGGAAAATTATAGGGGAGACCTATGTCCAGCAGTGGACGTCCAATGGTTGAGATGATTATAATGAAGAACAATCAAAATAAAGATTACAGACAATAATGTCTTCAAAGAATTTGATAATGTTACCTTAGAACAATTAAAAATGTAAATCTTAATATATAAAATGAATCCCTATTTCCCTTGGTCACGGCATCACGCGTGAACGGGTAGACCGATTTTAATTCGGTTTTCACTAATGGAAAGAGGGATAAACGGGTAATGTTCATATATATAAAAATTGCACCACGGGCGAAGCCGGGGGCGGGTCGCAAGTAATAAATAAATATATAAAAATAGATCAAAGATTTATACATAAGCAAGTATCGTAAACAGCGTCCTAATTCGCTTAGTAACTAATTCGACGTTGCTAAGGAAGTGAGGACCCAAGTCGACCTGCAAACAGGAAGCACGCCTATCCCAAGTTATGCGACTCACTCCCCATCCGAGTTGACGTTATGGCTTCATTAATTATTTCTCGTATAAACATCACATAATGTAGTAACGCCCAGGGCGATCGAAATTTATTGATGCTCGAAGCAATTCCAAGTACTCTGTACGCAAATTGTGTAATTCGATAGCAGTAGAGTCGCTATAATAAACATGACTCTTATCTATGAAACTGATACTTATGCCGTACGTTTTAAAGTATGTAATCGAATACTCATCTTTGGTTGGTAGTTTTTGAATCATTATCTTAGGTTACAAATTTCTATTGATTTGTAAAACTAATGTAGAGTACGGAGCCCGTAAATTCCATCTCGTATCTTATCCTTTATTTATCCTAGCAACGCATATTCAACGGTCGTGGTATTCCTTATTAGGCGACGGTCGCCACTAAGCAGGAGATGGGCCGTCAGCCTGCCTGTCGACATTTATCTTGTTACGCCTTTTTCCGCGAGAGGCGCGTACAGGCGGACAATAATAAAAAAAGGAAATAAAAATTAAAATTAGTCTCTGGTAAAAAAAAAATTATAATTACAAAATGTACCAGAAGTACTAAAATAAAAAAATATACAATACAAAAAAGTTATACAAAAGAGTTATAAAAAGTTATGAAAATATACAAAAAATACCAGGGACCTTCTGGAGAATTGAACCTAAGGAAATCTTACCACCGAAGGAGAGCCGTCGATATAAAAATAATGCGAATTTAATAGGCCGAGAAAAGAAAATTTAAAAAAAAGGAAAAATTTCACTTGGTGCGATTTTGGTTGCCGATGCGCCGTTGGATACTAACGAAGACCGGTGGATTTGCTCGGCCGACGCTCTTACTGAGACGTGCGTATTCGCTCGGTCTCCGATGCACGGAGCATACGGTGAAAAGTAGATCAGATGGTAGTGGAAGCCAAGTGATATTCATAAAAAAAAAACCTGAAACGGACACGTACAAACCGCCTAGAATTTTGACTTAAGATTGTTCCGATCTTAACGGATTTAAATACAAGAATTTACATGTTCTTTCGGCTTAAATTATATCGACGACGACCTAATGCGCCGATCTCGGGCTCTTCGCCACCTTCCGGTCAGAATCCCTACTCGAAACCAACGAGCCAATCAACCGAAGCCAAATTTTGCAAAGAAACAAAAGTACTCAGGGTTGCTTATTTACAATAATACACAGAACAATCCAACTAAACGCATCACAGAACCGCTGAACACAGGTCGACTTGGTAGTCTGAAACCCTTACGAAGCGCTTCACAGACTACTACCAATATCACTGTCAGCTGTCCGACCTTGGAATCCTTAAAAAAATGCTCGAACTTATCCTGTTTTAACTTTGTTTACTAAAATTATCAACAAATATTCTTCTTCAAATCGTACCTATATCTTTTAATATAATAATTATAAAAAAATGTGTAAAAATAAAAAGTCGCCAGTACTATAGTCATAGTTAGTGCCTTCTGCGTTCTCTAAGAAGACTGTAAATTTTGACAGTTTTTTTTTTACAGAGTCCTATACATATTAAATCCGTCCGCTTCTGATCTTCCCACCTAGAGAATTACATACATTAGAGATTTTAAAAAAAAGGTACTTATGTTACCGTGTTAAAAAAATAGTTTTAGAATTTTTGTCTGTTTGTCGTGCGTTTGTGCACGCTAATCTCAGAAACGGCTTAACCGGTTTGAATACGGTTTTCACTGATGTATTGTGGAAAGCTTCCGATAACATTTAGTGTTTGTTTCATTCCAATCAGTTTACAAACAAAAAAGTTACGCGCTATACCGAGTACCACGCATACGAAGTTGCAGGCTCAGCTAGTACCATATATGTATATCAGGTGGAATGATTCAATACATATAAAAAGAAGTTGTGTGCATTTTAGTGCAACATTCTTTCAAATAAGAAATCTTATCAATTGTATTGTTTTTAAATTCTATCATTAAAAAATTATCCTATGACGTCTGTCAGACAATATCACTATTTTCTCGTTTTTTTTTTCGTACAGTTCACTTCCGTTTCCTATGTTTCACGCTTTCTAGAATGAATTCGAATGCAATTTCAAAATTCTGGGTTTATGAACTTGTGAAATCCGTAATCAATAAAGTATAAATATGCTTTTTATGTAAAGGTCGCCAGATAGGCTGACAGTTCACTCGATGGTAGGTGGCTACCGTCGTCACAGCAGAAGCACGCAGAGCACTTGGTAGGATTAAGAGCCCGATATTCTTAATCCTAGTGTTATCGGCAGCGCACTTGCAGAACCTGTTACGTTGCTTGTGTTACAGGCGACGGTAACCACCTACCATCAAATGGATCGTCAACCTGTTTGAAGACTTTGACATAAAAAAAGGTTAAAGGAACACAGCAGTAAAGATAAGGGATTCCCCATGATACCCATAAACTTCTCTCAACTGCAAACTATACTAATAGGTACACCAAAAGCCACCAGGACACTTGATTACGATGGATTTCTGTCTTGCCAGATGGGGTGCTAGGTTTGTGACTATAGAAAGCAATGTACAAATAATGTTTGCAAAACTATAACAACATATAGGGTACATAGTTGAATATTATTAAGACTTTAGTATTTGTCATAATAAAGATTGGAACCTTTTAAAACGGCTTCAATGAATGCGTAGCTTATATAATTATCGTATTGAACCCGCGGTTATTGAACTTTCAAGTCAAGTTCAAGTGTAGAACTCCGCTCGCTCCATGTTTATTTTTGGGACAGTAAATATAGTTAACTCCTTCGTCGTGTTTCCTGCAAGCATTTAATTGCCTGTACAGATGATCTGATCGAATTGTCGTATGTTCCATGCGGCTGTGTTTTTTTATTTATAACAGAAACTTGGAACCATATGATTTGGCTTAAATTTACAACAAACGAGGCGGTAAGGAGTTATCGCCTCGTTTGCTGCGTTCTGCATCATCGGTGTCTCTACGACCACGTTAGAAGTCAGCAATCCAACATTTTATTGTTGTTTCTGATAGAGCGGAGTCCCCATAACACTTTTCAAGCCATTGCTTCGCTTGAACGGTATTTTTTCCCATCAAAACGCAGTGTAAAATTAAAACACGAAATTGTTTTTGATCCATAGTTTTGAAAATAACAAAAGTAGCGTCACTCTTTTAGCACAATAACTCACAAACTAATGAATTGACTATCATGAAATTTTAACAGCTGTCTTTTTAAGGTAAGTACTAACCGAAAAAGAGGTGAATCTATCTGTTAGGCCCGGGACTTTTCAGTAGCCACAAATTTAAAATATGAAAACCAAAACTTTATGCGGCCCCACAAGAGTTTGGGCTTTGAGGAAATTTCATCTGCTTGAAACTTTTACGCCAAAAAAATGGATCAATACATTTGGTCGTATTGTTTTTATGAAGAGAATTAAATGCAACGGAGAGATCGCGTTTTAAAGTTGGCGTTAAAAGCTCTCTCAAAACGGGTGCGACTTACCCCCGAAGCCACGTTACTATTGTTATCGAAAGCACATTGTGCAAGAACCACCTGGCTCATTAACTGAGTTTAAATTGCAGCCGATATAACGCGAACCCTAATATTTTTGAACGTGGAACGTGGAAGAGTGACCAGAAATACTTACTTTTAGGAACCGTATTAGACGATATTTCCAAATATTTTGGTTTCATCCATATCTATAGGTATTGTATATCTATAATCGATTCTAAACATATTATAAAATAAAGTCGCTTCTGTCTATTTCTATGCTAACTTCTTATAAACCGTTAAAAGGATTTTGATACGGTTTTCATTAATATAAAGAGCGTTAAACGAGGAAGGTTTGTATATATATTTGTAAAAAAAAATTGCATCAATGTGAAGCTGAAGGCGGGTCGCTAGTTAGACAATATTTGAGAATGTAGAGAATATTGATTAGATTAACATTGAAACTACTATTAAGCTCTGTACTTGCATAAACTTCACGTTAATATATTGTTATGACTAACTATGGAACGTTCTGGAAAAAGCGTTCGCGCCGACCGAAAGTCACAAACATCCCTCCTATCGATGGTAGCCACGCCCCTTTCCGATTAGTGTCAAAGAATTTTGGTCCTTATGTTAACAACATAGAGTTTACATTTCAACAAAAATAGCATTCTTGTTTAGATTTTCTGGTAAATTCGAAATACATCGAGGCGTTGGCGCAAAGTATAAGAGAGCAGGCGGGCGAGATGAGTGAGTGGAGCGACAACCAGCCATAAGGAAGCGACTCTGCGGAGCATTTGCGAAGTTATCTGCGACAGCGAACCGACAACACATTAAGGGATTCATTGACAACTTTTAGCATGTTTTCATCGGACAAGTTTAGTGATTTTGGAAGTCATCTTGGTTTGTGAAAATAAATCGTTCGTTTCACCCTTACACGGCATTTTAACTGACCCCGCATGTAAGACTATTTTTTGACCTCGATAACATAAGTACAACGTGCACAAATTGTTTTTTTTTTTAATATTTAATATACAGACACGGCTCGTTTACGATTATATTATAATGTATAATAATATAATAAATTATCACAAATTTCCGGCAGAAAGTTTTTTTCCACGGATGGGGTTCATCTAATCAGAATAATATTTTCACGGTAGTTATTTTTATGTTGATAAAAATGTTTATCCAATATTTCGTTTGTATAATTTTTAAAGTTTGAAATCGAGCCTTTTATTGCGAAAAAGAGCTCTCACTTACAGTCCTGGGGGCTGAGATAGCATGAGAGGAAGTATAAATACCGTAGCTCCCTAGAGATCTCGATAAAATGGAGCCGGAATACGTTCAACTTGCCTAGTGCCTCACGTCACTGGCCCATTTCTTACGACCCATTGACTCCAACCCATTCATCGTTACCATTTAAACGAGAAAGGGTTTTAAATGTGCCTCAATGCAAATGAGGACAAATGTGAATTTTCATTTTTATTACCGATAGTTATTCTTAAAATGTCACTTGAGAATCGTTAGTGGAAATCGATTTATTATCTACTAGCTGGTCCGTCTTGAAAAAAAAAATTAACAATATATATGAGCAATATAACGCCTGACATATTTATTGCCAGGCGTTGGATTTCTGGGAACATCACTTTTTTCTGGATGAAAGGTGGGTCATCCAGAAAAAAGTAATTTCCTTTTCTGTATATCTCTGACAAAGTGTATGCAACATTTCATTGGTGACCGGTTGAGTAGTTAAGGCGTGAAAAGGTAACAGACAGACAGACACACGAAGTTACTATATTAGTATGAATGACCTGCACAATGTGAATGAGGCTTTTTTAATCTACTTGAATTTTCTCTGCTTATTGTCTGTTGTTGTCTTTGTTATTTCTGCTTATTTTAAAAAGATATTGTCTAAATGACTTAAAACCTGCTTTAAAAAGACAATAATGAGGAGTCAGGATTCTGTCTGTTTAAAGCCGTCAATTTAATAGAAATTAAATATATTCAGAAGAAAAATGTAATTAACTTTGCGTTGCTCATCCGAGTGTTTTCAAGTGAATTCACTCGATTAATTTTTGGAGTTTACTCCTATAGAATCTTTTTTTTTTTCATATAAGGCCCCCGGTATGGAGTAAAATTAATGCAAGTGTTAACTAAAAAGCGTCACGTTATATGTCACTTTGACATTTGTGCGACGCATTTATTTATGTTCCCTAATTCTATTCTCTGGGTAAACGTCAAAATGTTGTATGAAAGGTGTACTCCGCGTTGAGGGACGAAACGATAGCGCGTTGTAACCACCCGGCGCAGCGACATCTGTCGTCGAAAAAATGAACTTATAAAACGTAGTGACATCTGTGTATACCGAACGTAACTAACATTTTGTTTTTGTAGTAACTTTTGTTGGAACACGTGACATCTGAGTATGCAGAATGTAACTAAATAATATATAAAGTAATTAGGTATCCAGTTATCTCTTGACACGAGGAAAATTTTATACATTTAACTTTATACATTTAAAGGAGTAAATTCCAATCGTGCGTCGGAGCTGACATACACACTTTTTTAATAATATAGAAATTATTTAAAACTGTGCATATAAAATCATTTAATCGTAGCAACAATTTTATACATAGTCATTAATCATTGTTGAATTAAATTAATTGATGATTTTATGTGCAATACTGCACTTTGAATAAAATAAATACCAGTGCTGCAGTAGAAAATGCTACACAATTAGCGATAAAATACGTAGCCGCTAACCAAAGATTTCAAGCAAGATCGAGTGTTACAAAATGTACGGTTTCAGTTACAACTACCATTCCGAGATGACTGTATCAGTATAGTAGGTATTGGCAGATATGTATGCAGGTATAGCATACGTCTCTTATGTGAACTGAGGAGATATAACGCTAGAGCACTGGGGTTTGATTTGGCTTTTTAATATATTCGAATACATTTAAATCTTTTCGGACAAACAGACGTAGATAGATGTTCCGGATTCTAGACATTCAGAGCAAATAATTGTTTTAAAAGTAATGATTCATTTTTTTTCAGCAAGTTATAACACAAAACTTCCTCTTTTATCGCTCTTTTAATTAGTGAAACTAAGTAAAGGCGGAGATTTTCAACCTTTGGGTGGTTTGGGAGAAGTTAGCGGACGTTGATTTTATTTTAAAATGCTTACTAACAACCCGCCCCCGGCTGCTCGCGGGTGCATTTTTGCAAATTATATAAGTACACAAACCTTCTAAGTTAATCGTTCTTTCCATAATTTAAAACCGTATCAAAATGAGTTGCTGGTTTAAAAGAAGTTAGCGGATGAACAGACAGATGCGGACCGTGACTTTATCTACCTAAATAAAATTGTAAACGAGCCGTATTGTACATTAAATATTATTTTCAAAAAAAAAAACCAGTTTGCACACGTTGCACCTTACTTAAGTTACTTATGTCAAAAAATAGTTTTTAGAGTTTTTGTCTGTTTGTACATTTGTGCACGCTAATCTCAGAAACGGCTTATCCGATTTGAATGCGGTTTTCACTGATATATTATAGCAAGCTTCCCGTAAAATTGTGTTTGTTTCATTCCAATTGGTTTACAAACAAAAAAGTTACGCGCTATACCAAATACTACACGTACGAAGTTGTGGACTCAGCTAGTTGAAAGAAAGAAAGAAAGCATCTTTTATTCCTCTAATACAAACAATATAATGAAAAATACAAACAATATACAACAATACAACAAACAACAAAATAATAATTACAAACAAACAAATATATAAACAAGTAACGAGAGGAAAGGGAACCCTGGCTCAGTATACAGTTGTGGTGCCGACCACAACACTGATATTCTGCCAGGGACCAGATATACAAAGAGAAATATTTTTTTTTAACATTTACGCGGGACAATAGTTCTATAATATGTATAGATGATAGACATAGAAACACATATAAATTGGGAAAACTCTACATTTCATATACTCCCGACAGGAATTGGAACCCACGTTTCCCTTTTTAATTACGTCCCATTCGTAACAATAAAACTAGGAGACTTGCAGTAAAATCAACACTGATCCAATCGTCCCCCCTCACGACCACGTGATTAGCTTCCTTTAATCCCTGTTTAAAACTCTATGGACAATAGCAAGCGAACTCGTAGGGTGTAGTTAGCAAAACTCACTTATTTACGCATCAAGAATCTCGACAAATATTTTTATTACTAAACCAATGTTTATAGTTCCCCCGTGAGCAAGGGTTGAACAAAGCCATGCCATTCATTCGTCACAATTTTTCTTTAATTCCCACTTTTTATGTATGAGTTTAAATAGAACAGCTGTTGATCGATCGACCGCGTGCACCGCTCTTTTAGAATATTTTATGCGATAGAAGTTCCGCAGTGTTGCTTCGATTCTTACGGGAATATGCTATGATATTAAAATAAATATAATGTGTACTTGGCAAAGGAAACGCGAATCTATCCAATATGCATAAGGTTTGTTTTAGAATTAAAATGCTTTCTTGGACTGCTTTGCCCGAAAAAACAAACATTTCAACCAAATGGCAATAATTACTTCGCTTCAACAGAAAATAACACCTATTAAAGTTAGTCAGGATTATTTTGGCGACGAATTGGAAATTTTGGTGCCAGGGTTTTAGATTTTTCTTAGCAATAACGAAACATATGAAAGCGATTTTTAGTAATCTGTTTCTTCATCTGTTACTGACTTCATTTTATCAGTTGGATAACACGTTTGGTAAACTTTAATAAGAGAGAAAAATATTTCAAAGAAACCTCTTTTAAAACACAGATTTACATTTTACAGGCAAACAGAACCAATTTATACCTCCATATTTTCTATGTACATTAGTATAAACATACGCTTTAATTTTACAGTTGGATTTTTATAAAATACATTTTAGTTTTTTAATAAAAAATCGTTTTGTCGCATACGACCTTACGACATAAGCAAGAGCACTTTCGTTTTCGTATGCAATCACAGCCGTATTAATTGTTTATCGCTGCGTCGCCTTAAACTAATAAATCTGGTGTTTGTGTTTATTACCGTCAAGTGTATCTCGTGTCGCAAAATTAGAATACGAATAAATGAATCAAAATAAAATGATAGTGGTTTTAATTTTCTAACATAAATTAAATATTAGAACACTTCATAGCCGAAGATAAAATAAGCGGTCGATCTTCTTCTTTCAGTGCTCTCCATTACTGAAAGTTGGCTGTCAAACGCTTAACCTTTCCCTGTATATTGCCAGTGAGAAGAGTTGTTCAACAATTTAGATATCGATCTATTCTTTAATGTTTCTGAAACATGACATTTTCCATCTACGCGACCTTCTCTTTCCCTAAACTTTTCCCATCATGATGGTAATTGGCAAGCAACTATTACTAGGTATCTGTCATCATGGCGTAGCACATGACCTAAATATGCAAATAAGAAAATAATAATAAAAATAGCCTTTATTTTCTACTACAGTTCAAACTTGATATAAATATAATCTAGGTTAGGTATAATGTATGATCATGTATATATATATATATATAAGTTAATTTATATTAGTAGTAGTCGCCTCTACGGCATAGGCCTTTCCTATTCCTTTCCATACATTCCTTTCCCGCGCCTCTCGCAGCCATAAGGGTCCACATCTCTGGTTAAAAATGTCTCTCCACCTTTTACTTAGTCTCCCTTTTTTTCTTTTCCTGTCTCTTGGTGGCCATTCTGCTTTACGTTTTGTCCATTTGTTATTATTCATCCTGTAGATATGCCCTGCCCAATGCCACTTGAGTAATCTTGTTCTTTTCATTACATCTTTTATTATTATTTTTGTAATATTGATGTTGTTAATCTTATCTGATAGTTTTAGACCAAGCATGCTTCTTTCCATTTTACGTTGGCAGATAGCAATTCTTTCTTCGTCTTCTTTTGTCAGTGACCACGTCTGTCAACCATATGTAAGGCATATGTCAATATCACTATTTCGTAGATTTTTTTTCTTTAATTAGGTCGCGGAAAAAATCTTTTCGCATATGTATAGTATGTATAAACTTGTAATAAATTCTCTTTGGCTTACTATTTGTATCTGGCTGGTTAAAAAGGTTACATTTCATAAAAAGCAAAAATTAGTAAAATGTTGTTTCCAGCTATTTTTCATTTGTTTTTCTTTCTGTCAAAATGAGTGAATCTAATGAAGAAATTCGATAAATTTTAAAACCTATAACCTTCCTCAAGAATTGGGCTATCAATTACAAAAAGTTTTTTTTATCGTAGTGGTAGTTCCATAGTTAGTTCTTGTTCTTTGTTATTATATTACTTAGTAGGTATAGATTTGTAAAGGTCGCCTATTAAAACAAATAGGCGCCATAGGTTTGTTGCAGCTGGAGTACCTACCTTAGTAGGATGAAGAACTAGGTAAATGGCTCTGGAATCCATCACTTACTCACTGGGACACAACAGCACACATTCTGTATTTCACGGTGGTCTTCTGTAAGAGGGTGGTTACTGCCACCAGATGAAAGTAAATAATAATATTTTTTTTGTTATAAATCTTTAAAAAGAACAAACAACTCTCTAACCGAAATTATTAGGCGTGACAGAAAAAAAAACAAAAGAAACCATAAATCCCACACTGGGCGAAGACAATATACCTATGTATATCGCAACGTCATAAAAATGTCCCTCTCCCGCCATGCGGCGCCATGACCCCATCCCCCTGCAAGCCGCGACGCCGCACGCACGTGCGTGCTCAAATACTTGTCTTTCCCATTCACCGACCGTACTATAACCGACATTGTACCCTATCACCCCACCGCAAGACTCACTATGCAACCCTTGACTGAAACTGATGCTGCACGCTATTACTCACCATATCCCGTCACAATTAAGCGCATTTTATTTTACTTGAAACCATCAGCGTTTGCGTTCTCGATGAATGTTTGAACTTTTGTCCTTTTTTGATTAGCGGTTATCGTCGCGAGCTACGAGATTCCGTGGTCTGCTCATTTTAGGACATTGACCATTTGTGACGTCCTCGATTCACAAATGCTACAATAATTGTCTCCGCCAACGCCTAGAAATTAGACAATTTCAAACACTTACAGTAAATGCCTACTGTAGACGAAAGCGCCGATTTATCATTTATTATTCTAGTGTTCGGCCACTAGAATAATAATAAATTAATAGATCGAAAATTGCTTGTATTAAAACCTCGTCAATATCTATTATCTACTAAATAAAAAAATAGAAAAAGGTTTTTTTAGGTAAAGGTTATCAGAAAGCTGACCGTCCACTTAATGGTAGGCGGCTACTGTCGCCTATGACACAAGCAACGCTACAAGTGCATTGCAATTGCGCTGCCGAACTTAGTAGGAATAAGAATAAGGGATTAGGAAGAGATAGCAAAGAAAGAAAGATAAATAAACATTTATTCCTAACACAATACAAACACAAATATAAGGTACAGTCGGGGTACGAAAACCTTCGTCAGTTCTCAAATTAATTCCTTTATCAAGTCGTAGACTCTAGTACCTTTTGAAACTAAAGCACTAAGCAGCCAACTGACAGACGTTTGAAATGAAATTTTGGTATGACTGATAATTGTCCTGGTTCAAGCAAATGTCGACTTTCAGGTGATCTAACTTTTCTTACCCTGACTTTACAAATAATACATAAAATATAATAATATCAGGAAATGGAACTCTGAGTCATTTTGAAGTTGCGGTACAGACCAAAGAACCGATATTCTGCCAGGAGCAAAAAATTTTGCTAGGGGAGTCTGTGCGGGACATTATTTGAAGCAGCATTTATAACATTACAATATGGGCATATGAGAGTGCACAAGAAATGAGCGGCTGCCCCCATCCGTTACAGTGGATTACAACCTAGATGCGAATTACAGTGAAGAACGGAGGCGTTTTTTGAAACATACCAAAGCTGCTAGATCGCGTAGATATTGGCTCTGGCATCTTTCAGCCACCGAAACACTACAGCACACATGCTGTTATTTCACCATTGAATTTCACGGTGGTCTTCTGTAAGGGTGTGGTGTCTGCCGCCAGATGGGCTGCTCAAATTATGACTGCGAAACGCACTATCTCGTGCTACTACTACAAGTCCTGCACTATAAGTATATGCGATTTTTTTTAAATGAGCTGAACCTGGTGTACTTGCCATATAATGCATTCATATTAGTAAACTAGCTGGGCCCGCAACTCGTACGCGTGGTATTCGGTATAGCGCGTAACTTTTTTGTTTGTAAACCGATTGGAATGAAATAAAAACTGAATGTTACGGGAAGCTTGATACAATAGATCAGTGAAAAATCGCATTCAAATCGGTTAAGCCGTTTCAGAGATTAGCGTACACAAACACACAAACAGACAAAAATTCTAAAAACTATTTTTTTGACCTCGGTAACATAAGTAAAACATGTATAATTTAATTTTTTTTTAAATGTACCTACAGACACGGTTCGTTTACGATTTTGTTATGTGTATAGATTAATATAGGTAATAAGTACTTACATTTGTCTGTTTGATACAAATTTGTATGGTGTTGACCAGACTTTATGGGACGTGTTTTTTTTTTTTTTTTTTTCAATATATCAATCCAAAACAATGTTTATTATTCCTTATTTATTATGACGACGCAACTGTCGGAATTAATTGAATCATGAGACAAATCATAAATAAATCTATGGTTAAACTAGAGTGGTATTTAAAAAAAAAAACTTATCATAAACAACAGCGAACACCAAACTGCATTATGCACCCCAACCACAGTAACTGGTCCCCTGAGTATCGGTTCCTGATGAATGACCCAATAAATACCTATAAGTAAGGCAGAATGCGACACCGTACAAAACACTGCTGCAGTAAAAAGCATTACCCTGTTAAGTAATTTATTTCTCGACTCAGGTAGTAAGCGAACGGTTATTTTATGGTCTCACTTAAACGTTCTATAATCCTAGCAGTTAAAGTATAAAAAGAGGGTTTCGGAACATATAATGCAACATCATAAACGGTAAAGTATTTGAACCTTAAATTGGACACCTGCTTAAACTGAATCGATTCATAAATTTTGATTTTATAAAAGGATATTATAGTTGCACTTGTATTTCTTTGACATTACACTGATTAATGATAGTGTTCTATTATAGATGGAGATAAGATATTATTTAGAAATTATAACCCTGGATCTCAATGAGTCACCGGGTATGACTCAGAAATTTCTCCCTCATCCAACTTTAGTATTCGATGCCTGTTAGCAACCCACACAGATAGATGAACCGGTCCTTAGCGTGAACTCTCCGCGCACTTGTGAGTACCAGTTTAATAATTATTATTGAATTTAAGTCTTACCTATATTTGCAGATTACAGGCAGAACTTGTTTTAAATCATCTAAAAGTATATACATGTATGTCGCAGTGTTATTGTTAAAGCCGTCATATTATAATTTTACTAGAGGTATAATAATTGCAAGTGCTTTTTCATACAATATCACGGTACACCCTCAATTATATTATAATCTCCCTGGGGACAAACAGCGATCTTGTGATATTTAGTTGAATGAATATGGTGGAAAGCCTCGGTGGTTTCGATTGGTCAATTCTCTGACAACCGTATAATCTGCCATTTGCAAAACAAAAAATGTAAACATTGACGTTGAAAACGGGCCGATAAGGTACCGTCTCATAATCTTCAACATAGATCTATAGATCTATGATCTTAAATATGTCATAATATAGTGATATTGCTTTGTACTATTATTGCAGTATAGTTTTATTGTACACTTCGTACGCGTGGTATTTGGTATAGCACGTGACTTTTTTGTTTGTATACCGATTGGAATAAAACAAACACTAAATATCACTAATGTAAGCTTACTGCAATACATGAATGAAAACCCCATTCAAATCGGTTAAGCTATTTCAGAGATTAACGTGCACAAACCCACAGACAAACAAACAGATAAAATACATAAAATATTTTTTTAGCCTCGGTAAAATAAGTACAAACTGTACAAATTGTTGTTTTGAAAAAATCTTTAATGTGGCAGACACGGCTCGTTTACGATTTTATTATAAGTAGAGATTTTTGGTGTAATAAAGAAGCACCCGTGAAATCGTGCGAATTGGTCGCGATTTACAAAAATCCGACTAATTATTATAATGTTACTACATAGTGAGTTTATAATATTATACTTTTACAATAACCCTCCGAAACATGTTATTCATTAAGTATCTGACCTATCAGGGTTTTCATTGATCTAATCTTATTTAATGATAGCAATTAATTTTTCAAATAAGTTTTTATGTTAGGAAAGTTATGTTTTATTAGGCGCCGCTAGTAAAAATAATTAAAAAAAAACTACCTAAACTTACCTAGAGAATTAACGAAGACTCATAAATTAACAATTTCGACATAATTAGCACAATATAATAATTTTAATTTTGTCAGTGATATCAAATTGTCGGCGGATGTCGAATGTGGCAACATTACTCGCAAATTAGGTTAGTTGCAATACAGACACTTATCTTCTGAGGCATACTTCACGGTTGCACAGCGCGATCGTCTCAAGCTACTCCATTATCTGTCTATAATAACCGTAAATCATTCCTTACCAGACACTTTGTCAAGTCGATAAAACGTTCCTGTTAAGTAAATTGAAGACAAATTGTGCTAAGTAATTGCAATTGTCAAGTTTTTCATGATTTACCAAGCTTTATCTAGGTATTTACTAGTCTCAGGCTGACCTAGCATATATTTTTCACGATAATATTTACTGTAAATTTAGCAAAAACAATAATCTGTCTCTTTTGTCTATTATTCTGACCAACTTTTGTTCACTCATAATTCTGGTTCGTGACTTGACTTTTATAATAAGTAGATACCGAATTACAAACAATCAATGCAGCCAGAATGCTTGGGACTTTGCCTTAATTAAGGACCCAAGGTATATATTATACTAGCTGAACTCGGCCACGCTTCGCTGCGGCCCATACGGCGGCAGCGTGCGCATGGGGCGCGCGGTACTGGACACTGTTTATATATGCTATTTGTCGTAGCGTGATGTTATATAGCCTATAGCCTTCCTCCATAAATGTACTATTGAAAACAAAAAAAAATTCAATTCGAACCAGTAGTTCCTGAGATTAGCGCGTTCAAACAAACAAACTCTTCAGCTTTATAATATTAGTATAGATTATATTGATTTGTAAATATTTTTATGAATTGAGAAAATTAATTGAATATTTAATAAATTATATTTATATAGGTATGTCAATAATCTCTAAATATTATACCTATTAATTCTATGTCACTTACAAATCAGATTATTTCAGTAACATTTCTGTTATAATATTTAATGTGTTTACTTGTGGTGTCCTATTCTTTAAAATAAATAAACTATTAATCTTGTAATATTTACTTGGAATCTTATAAAAAAGGTGTTTATAGAATATTTTTTTAATTGTATATTTTTTGTACAATATATTAGGTACTCCTCACTGTCTGAATAGCAATTGAAATCGAGAAGCATTGAGCTTTTATAAATATTTAAACCAAAGCTTCTCTATTAAACGTATAAAGCTAACATAACCGCAATGTCGGTCAGTCGAGAGTCCTGCAGATCAAGTTACCTTCTACTTATTAGCGTTTCGATACCACAGCCCGATACTAATGGTTATGAATGGTTTAACAATCTAATTTGATCGAATGACGCCTCTACAACGTTCGTGTACATATAAACTTAGCAATGCGACTAAAACAATCGCCGGATACGTCACAAGACAGGATATGCGTTTGTAGCATTCGCATTCATGGCGTTAATAATTTCAACTGTTATCATTAGTCAGACTACTTACTAAAGCGTTAATAAATTTTATATGGTTCTATAATGATTAAATTTAATATTCTCTTATTAATATTAAATTCAAATTTAATTAGATATAGTACTTTGAAATAGTTTCAGGTGAGAGAATTCACAAGCGATTTAGAAATACATATCGCAAAAATACTAAAACTAAGAAGTTTTCTTCTACAATTATCGAAGTTCTGGATTTAAAATGAAAAATAAAATAGGACTAAAATTAAAAAGTCGTTAAATTGTTGAATAAATCTTATTATCATTGCGATCTAGTCAATTTGATATTGAGCCATTCTGAGATGAAGACCTTCTGCTCGGTGGTCGTGTTACTACAATCTCATTTCGAGATATAGGTCTATGATATAGACCTATATCTCGAAAGCTTCGTCTAGCTTTCTGCGGCTGTGGTCGTTTTGCGAGCTAGTCTTTATGCAGCTAAGGTCATTTAGTAGATCCAGTCGTTACGATACCGACCCTCATTTAGCTAATGCATGTTTTCCTAGGAAAATTATAATGTCTTGCAGGTAAAGGAGACTTGACTATTTCCCATACATTGTTGGGTTAAAGTTGTAAATATGTAGTTTCTATATTTAATTGCACAATAGAGCAAGTAATTTTTCTGTAAGTTTTTAGGTTTAGGAAAACGAAAAAAATACAGAAACTTACAAAACAATTTTTAATTTATTTATTACATAAAATATATCAAAGTAAAGAATTATTCAAATAAATAAATAAAAGAATATAAGAAAAAATTTTTTGACTCTACCAATATATGTCAAAGTCCGATAACATAATAAACATTAAATACATTAACGTAATTACGTTATTTCTCATAGAGATACGCTAGGAAACTTTATCTTAACAGTGAGAAATTCAAGTTAGTTGCGCAAGATTTGGAATCAATTCGCAACTCAACGCCTAATAGCACTCTGTTGTGTGTGTTATGGATGTTAACAAATGGATATTAAAAAAGTGTACCTACAGATAACAAACAAACTTCAAAGCATCCCGGCATACCATAGACAAAGTTTTGTCCACTACGTTAAACATCGCAATGGTTCGCTAATCCGAGCGTAACATTGCAAAACGCAGAACAAACTGCTTCTCTTTGTGTTGCACTAATGAGCGCCACGTGGCTGTCCCCCGCAATGCAGGCTGCACAATAAAACAATACCGGTCGAGTTGTGCACTCTGTCTTTATTCCTGCAGGACGAATTGTCGCGTGACTGTTACTCGTTCCCAAGCCGAGCAGTTTGTTTATTTATTATCATGCTGATCAACTAATTTGTCGTTTTATTTCTACACATCTATTAAAAATTCTACATTGTTTATACTAAAATATAACTCTTCATTTTTAAAATAATGGCTCCCATTCGTCTCATTCTTTAAAATAAGAGTTATAAGACGAATGAAAGAAATCCAACTAGATTCTTGTAGTTTTTCTTTTCTAATATTAAATTTAAGTGCTCTCATTGGTACAAAAATATATGACAGTTTGATTCTTGGTTTTCTATTTGATTGAAGCACATACATTCAAAACTTTATAAAGAAGCGATTGTTTATGGGCTGTTGTCAAACAAAACAATAAACAACTGTCTAGTCTACATGAAAGTACTCTGAGAAGATTCCTATCAATGAAAGCTTAGTTGTTAGTGAGTTTGTTGCACCGAGTTCACTTGTTTGTGGTGGTGACCGTTGCGTTGCAGACTTACCTAATTGTGCGAAGACTTTAGGCCTGACGTTCTCCTGCCAGGCTCCGGCGGCGGCGGCGATGAGTGCCGCGAGGAGGGCACAGCGCAGCACGAGCATGGCACTAGTCACAAGTCGACATCACTTGAATAGCACTCGCGGAGCGCGGTTCAGCGCGTCATAGACAATCGGGACGCGCGACGGCCGGCGGCAGACTGGCGGGTGGCGGGTGGACGGAGACGGGCGGGGGGTCCGCGCTTGCGCTACCGGCGCCTCGCGGTCTCGCATGCGTGGGGCTGCGGAGTGCGGACCTCGCACGTGACGCAGCCCTCCTCACCCCAGCGCACCCTCGACCCTGCGACGTCATAATCGCGTTAAAAAAGCGCCTGCATATCCTAATGAACGCCGACACTAAACCTGCAATTAAACTGTGGAGGGAGCCCGCCGGCGGCTACGCGCCATTGTTTATAAGTGATTTTCGCTATATTAAAAAATCGTCAGGCCCGCAAGTCTAGTGGGCGTGACGACAGCACCAAAATTCGTAAGGTCGCAATTAAAGTTTAATGCGTGATGGAAAATGTGAGGGGCAGGACACGCACTAGACGCGCCGTTGCTGCTACAACTCACACTTAAGTTTAAAAATAATAAGTGAATATATTTTTTAAGAAATGGCAACACTACCGGTTTCGCACAGCTGGTTTAGATCTTTCCAAATCAAAGTAACTGACATTTAAGCTAGATTTAAACCAAGGTAATGACGATTTAATTACCAAACATTGAATCGACTCTACAATTTTTAAAATACAGAATAGAACAATGGTGTTTAAATAACTTTAAATTTGTAGCGACTATCTTAAGAATTGTCTTAAGACAAAAGCGGAAAGCGACTGTCGTATATATTTTTGTTGTATAAAAAATACGTTCCTACCCATTGAAATATAACGTAGGTACCTACTAACATACATAATATTATCTCCATGCTTCTACCACGCTATCAATACTGAAGTAATTAATAATTATATTCACTGCAGTTACTTGGTAAACCATGCTATTTCACATACACAGACATTTATTCTGCATGCAAGCTCGTAAGGTAAAACATAACCAACCTTTATATTTAGATATACAAATAGGTAAGGTAAGTACATATAAAATCAAGTCACTCTTATTTTTTGGATTTTTCTCCGCTAACTTCTTCTAAGCCACCAACGGACTTTGATACAGTTTTCACTAATGGAAAAGGCGATAAACGAGGAGGTTTTGAGTAAATAATTTGCAGGAAAAAATGTATCTTTACAAAATCAAGTGCTAGTTAAAAAAAATGGGTTAATTATTTTGTCTACTAACTCAATCATAAGCTTCATTCAGAAATGAAATGAAGTTACAATTCGTGCTTTTAAGACCGATGCAACCTTGTCACAGTAAACAAATTGTGCGACTATAGCTGACCCCATGCGCAGCTCGTTCAATATTATTAATTAGAAAAAGTTGTTCCCCACAAAAGTTATTCAAGTAAGTTGAAACCCTGTCGCAGTGAATACAGTAAACGTGTACCAGCGAGATGCATTTTAACGGGCCGTGTGAAAATCAATAAAATAAACATTTATTGTGCATGACTCCTCCATCGGAAGCCCTTTGTGCATTCACGGGGAGTGGTCATGGAACTTAATGTTGACATGCATTAGATTGCCAGTTTATAAATATCTGTTTACTTAACTGCAATGTTACCAGAGTTGGAAAATATTATCTATCGTGGGAAAATTATCGAAGACGTGCTTTACTTTTTGTAATTTTTTTTTTTAATAAGTAGTTTACTAATTAATATTTTCTATATCTTTATCTATCTTTACATATACATATACATACATATTGTAAAATAATGTCGCTGTACGCCATGGTCTGTTTTTAATAATTTTTAAATATACCATAACATTTTTTTACGGTTAGACCGTAAAAAAATGTTTACGGTAATTCTAATAAAAAAAATCAATTCGTCCTAATTAAACGACAGAAGGTTTGTAGGTAACTGCTGTTGTAATAATTTTAATCTATCTATGTAAATCTATCTATATAAAATATATTTTATACATAATTATTATAATTATATTATAATTATAATTATAATAATTATGTAAATTGTATTAATATCTAATATGTAATTATGTTAAAAAATGGATGCCCCACCATCCATGGTGAAAAATACTTTACGACCTATTCTCATTCTTACCAAATATACAAAAAAAATCATAAAAATCGGTCCAGCCGTTTCGGAGGAATTTTGTTACAAACACTATGACACGAGAATTTTGTATATTAGATAAAATTTTATCAATTTCTTTATTTCTTAAAATTTCATGCAATTATTTCAGAAATTTTGTTATTATTATTATTATTTTGTTATTTTTAATTATTTTTTTATTATTTTTAATTATTTTTATTTAGTTATTTTTAATTACTTTGTTATTATTATTATTTTATTACCTGGGGATAGTTTTTGGATAATTTCACTTGAATGTGCGTCATGTTTGGACTTCGAAATGGTCTGCTTTCATAATATTATTTAATATTAAGTATATTAAATAATGTTATGTATATTATGCATGTATTAAATAATATTATGCAGTAATACACCGTAAATGAATTAATTAACAATTATATATTATAATATAGTAGATTTATAATTCACGTAAATAAGAGTTTCTGATGATTCTCAATTAAATCTACGACATAATATAATCCTAATCTAATTCTGAAAATATGTATTACAAATGCGAAAATTTTATGTTTGTATTTGGATTGTTACTCAATCAGGGAAAAACGGCTTAAAAAATTTGCATGAAATTTGGCACACAGATAGTTTATTACCTGGATTTAACATATAGGATACTTTTTATCGTGGAATTTGGTTCCTGTGGAATTCTCACAAACGAAATTACAGCGAGCAAGTCTCGAGCACATCTAGTAGAATAATAAATGAAAAATAGGCTTTTAATAGCGAAAATAAGTAATTTAAACCTTGACTCAATGTTGTTATTAAAACTAATGAACTAAACTACTATGTCTGTGTAGGTAAATATTGGAGAAAAAATAATTGAACAACCAAAGCGAAACTTCTCCACAATATTTCTTCTTCTTTTTGTTTTGTAATATGTTTATATTGACTTTTCCAGTATCCAGTTTAATCATAATATATAAGTCGTGAAAATTTAAGAATTACAAACGATGACAAAATTGTCCCTTATTATAATTCAGTTCAAATTACAAGTCAAATTATAAGGGCCCTGAAAATATCTTTGTGATATAAGTACTTATATCTACTCCTTATGTCTAGTTTCTAATTTAAATACGATGTATATTTTACGAATGGTTAGCATTGGAGAGATTGAAATTCTGTCAAAATTGTACCGATATGGCACCCAGACAAAGACAAACAGACATATATGTATGAATATGTGTGTTGATTGTTTGTTATTACATACAAGTGAACCAAAGATCGAACCCGAGACTTCTGGCCAAGGAAGTATTAATACTATACGTAGTATATATTACTTCCATGCTTCTAGCAAACCAGGCAGAGCTGCTCTACCGCTGAGCCAATCAATTGCTTTGTCAATGTAGTAGTAGAAGACTTAGAGTTTATAAGGCTTTTATGACCAAAGAATAGAAACATTGTTTTATAGATACGTATTTTCAGAATTTGATCGGTCAATTTTCTTTATAGAATAAGCCATTGGAAAGATTGGTGAAAATTTTAATTTCTTCGTCTAATGCAATCATCAAGAGCTAACTTTTCTCTTGCAAAGTTAATTGTTTTAAAGAAAGAGTTCGCAAGTTGGCAATTTCCTTAGATTCGTTGAACTTTTGCTCGGATATAGATACGCGTTCGAACATCGCTTCCACGTAATAATCCAATTGGTGTGTAATTTTAGCGCACTGCCTTACAGTGCAGACATGAAATAAGAGAAAATTTACTCTTGCAATTAATAGACAATATTTCTAATATATTTTTTGTGATAATTAATTACGCAGGCTATCAAGTCAAGATTGAATGTGGCTACCGTTCCTTTCAGCAAAGGAAGAAAGAATTTTGCGCTGTTGACCAAGAACAAAAGATAAATGAAAACAAAAGATAAGCAAAAGATAGATGAAAAGCATGAGAGATGAGAAGTCAATAGGAAGAAACGATCTGGGCTCTGGTGGTTCTGGGTTGCTGTCCATTTATGTCCGAGGCACCCAAAACCCCCTGTCATTCCTACATATCTTGAGGAAAGTTATAGACAAGCGATATTACATATAAAGTCATTAATGCGTTACTATTAAATGTGTGTTTTTCTGTTAATTTTTATTTAAAACTAGCGAACCGCCCCCGGCTTCGCCCGGCGTGCAATTTTTATATATATAAACATTCCCCGTTTATCCCTCTTTCCATTAGTGAAAACCGAATTAAAATCGGTCTACCCGTTCACGCGTGATGCCGTGACCAAGGGAAATATCAGTTCATTTTTATATATAGAAGATACCAGCATGCATTACTAATGAGATGTAAATTTGTACTAATGTGATAATTTAACACGTTACACACAAATTAAAAATATATAAGGACCGCGGGTCGACGCTGGATCCAGGCTACTTCTGACAGGTCATACTGGAGAATTATGTCCAGCATAATAGGGATTTATGTCCAGCAGTTGTTGTCCTACGGCTGAGGTGATGATGAATGTGATAATATATCAGTTGATGGTATGTAGATTGTTTTTAGGTTAGAGTTTCTACCCATCAACTACTTATCCAAATAATGAAGAAGTTCAAGTAAATAAAATACAATTGACTTCACTGTTGTTTACGATAGCTATGAAGTTAAATCAACCCTTTTTTAAACAAGGACGTTTCCGTATTTTTCTATGCAAAGTTGTTTATTATAATTAACCGACTATAGTGACATAAAAGGTTGCATCCATTGATTCCAGCCACTGATTTTTACTGGTTAATTTATCGCTCCATAGTCAGGGGAGAAAAAAGTTGCTGCAAAAACTATACTTTGTGCTAGCAACTAAATAATAAATTATTTTTCCGTGAGCACTTATACTCCATACATTATATCCCATTTCTGGGATCTGCTCTTCTTAAGGAGGATTAAGGATTGACAGGAATTCCCATGTCTAAAGATGTCTAATCTTCTCGACTACGCAAGTTTTAGTCTCAATGTTTTTTTCGCCGTTATAAGTTTGTATTTCCAATGCAAACTTATATTTAAAAGAACAAAAAAAGGCCGCCAAATTCAAACCTTGTTCTGCCCCTAATTAAACCTTTAATATTAGTAACTACGACCCAGTTTGGCTTCGCATTGATGCAATTTTTTTCTGCAAATTATATACACAAACCTTCCTCGTTTATCGCTTTTGCCATTAGTAAAACCCGTATTACAGTTAAGTGGTTAGAAGAAGTTAGGGGAGAAACAGACATTAGAGTACTTTATTTTGTAATATAATATGTATGGTGACATTTAGACATTAGTCGATGCATGTAATTCTCGTATTTTCTGTTCAAATGTTGTCAAATTAAAAATAATAGCTGACAATTTTAAAATCCATGCATGTCATGCACATTCAAGTGAAACTATCGTCATGCAATAAGTAATAGGAATGTCTTAGTCTAGGTCACAATCTTTTCTAGGAAAGAGGAGGAAATTTCCGAGAAAAAAATTCTTAGATCCGAGAGCTGAAGAGGTTTCTATCGGAAATTTCCTTAAAATTAAGAAATAATGACATTTTGTGAGTTTTTCGTTAAATTAAAAAATATATAATAATAAAAACTTTTAAAAACTTTTATGGTATAATCTTATTACCTTATAAGAAGATTTCCATGTCCTCCCCCTAATCCCTTATTCTTAATCCTATTGTAGTTGGCAGCGCACTTGCAGCAGCTTTGGTGTTGCTTGTATTATAGGATTATAGGCGACGGTAGCCACCAAGTGGACCGTCAGCCTGTCTGACGATCTTAACATGAAAAAAAGAAGAATTGTTTTTAAACAATTATGTCATTTACAATGTAGACCGAAATTCGGAAAAGAATATTTAATTAACAATGTCCAACTTTATAAAAAATAAAACTTGTAATTTTTTATCCAAAAAATTCTAATCTGTATTTATATTTCCCTTATTAATTTATTAGGGAAATAACAATGCATAAACTCAAAAAGCAAGAATTTACCTCAAAAAGCAAATATATTGGGACACTTTTTTTAATGTTAAGATCGGCAGACAGGCTGACGGTCCACTTGATGGCTACCGTCGCCTATAATGTAAGCAACGCCACATCTGCTGTAAGTGCGATGCCGACAACAGTAGGATGTAGGATAAAGGGATTGGATAGGAAAATGATGGGCTCATATCAAAAATAGCTAAATTATATCTCTTGATTTTGTTTCGGCATTATTTATCTAAATAAATATGTCTACTCTCGTTAATAAAAATTAAAGAAAAAATTTCTTTATTGGATATGATCAATTACCACAGCTTCGGAATTTTGATTCTATGAGGAACAGCAACCTACTTTAACTCTCATTTTTCTGTTCAATCATCAATTTGTGATACAATAATCAAAGTTACAATTATCAATCAAAAGTATTTTCATCTGTCAAATTAGAATTGTATACGTGGTTATATTCATACGCAAAGTGTATAACTTTGTATACACGAGTTTCTGTGATTTAATTTGTAAAAGAAAATTGCCTAGTCTTGTATGTAAAATTCAATAACTAGTAAGACATAACTCTAGAAAATTATGAAGTAAATTCAATTAGTATCAAAATATGACGAAAACAAGAAAATATACTTGGCAATTAATGCCCGTTTTGGAAGTAAATTCTCATCTTACAAATTACTGTGAACGAAACATCTCTCCAATAGAGGTAAGAAAAACAACAAATTATACAAACTCAATGCCACAAAGGGTTTATCATTAAAAAGCTCTGGCATCGTTTATTCAAATTTTATTTAAATAATGAAACGAGAGATTAAAAGGAAAGAATAAAAGAGAGCTGGCCAACGGAAACTTAATAAAAAATAGACTACTTAGTTCTGTTATATTGTTATTAAAGAATTTAATAAAACTTTTAAAAAGTAATTAGGGCAACCGAGGAGTTAGGTAACTGTATTTAGTAACAGGTGGACATTAACAGTGTAAACTTTTTCAAATATTTCTCGTATTATGTACCTAAATGATGTCACCTTTGGAAAACGCATTTTCTTCTGAATGAAATCACTAACAATATAGGTTAATTTCAATGAACAAACACGCGCTATATAGGGAATTGTTGCCAAACGACTCGCTGTGTTTTTGTGCTTTGCTACATTGTTTTGGCAGATTTTCATGAACTGTTTTTAATAAAATACAAGTCATAAATACCATTCGAAAAGTATATTTTTGATGAAGTAATAGTATATGATACGTTTTCAGCTACATACATATAACGAATTCCAAATTATTTAGCAAAATGTCTCAAGAAATCAAAATAAAAAACAAAAATTTTGATAAAATTACAAACATAAAAAATTAGGCTTCCATACTGATTATGTCATCAACGTCGCTATATGGCCAAAAAATTATGTGTGCCGGGATTTTTAGACTGCATTATCTGTAATACATGTAATCTGTAATACATGTACAAATGTACAAAAGGGCAAAAGGGAGCAAAAATGCAATGCGCCCTTTTGTAAATGTACAAAAGGGCGCATTGGTTGCCAGATCTGAATCTTTTTTCAACTACCTAACCCCACTATTTTGCAACTTCTGAACAAGAGGTGATCCCATCTTTATGTCATTGTAATGTTTTATGTTCATAAAGAATTTAATCGCAGTCACGGGCGTCTGAAAAATCGCAAAAATTGTTTTCTTTAATCATTTTAATGTGATTTTAAATTTCAATTTCGCCATCGATCGGGTACTTGAGCCAGGAAGTAGTGCGTCGTCTGCCCGGCTTGTGTCTACCCTCTATTTTCCCCTGCATGATCAGTTGCATACTTCTCGCCGCGTATGATATACCCAAAGTATACCAGTTTTGACTTTCAGCTAGGGCGCTTAGCTAGCAGAATAAAAAACACCCCTGACAGAATATAAACTCATATTACAAAAAACGGAAACAATCCATAATTGTATTGAATGGAATGTCATTGTTATATGTTTATTTTAGAGGTGAAAAAAAGAATTATATGCTGAGTTTCATTAAAGGTTTCTTCTCAGGTTAATCATCATTTTGGTATTTTTTTTTCCGAAACCCTAGAAAAAATTAAAAAAGCATTTTTTTGTAATTTAATAAATAAAAAAGAAATAGAGGGGCACACGTTAATTTCTTTAAGGTCTATTTAGATATTAGATGCCTATAGTCAAGATTAACAGTACCTACTTATATTTTGTTATTAACGACTTGTCTAAATATTTTAAAAATTGTAGTCGTTACAGAAATACAAGAAATTTCCCTAAAGTACAGCTTCAACCTCTGTTTTCTTTAACCAAATATAAAACCATTTATTACAACCTTTAATATTAAATAATACGAAACATATATTTATAACGCTGTACTTATTACGTTGATA
This sequence comes from Bembecia ichneumoniformis, assembly GCA_910589475.2. Classification (NCBI taxonomy): domain Eukaryota; kingdom Metazoa; phylum Arthropoda; class Insecta; order Lepidoptera; family Sesiidae; genus Bembecia; species Bembecia ichneumoniformis. Next base: position 5,857,019 of record OU342538.1, on the reverse strand, counting down.
TTAATCTAGGCTGTAACGAGCTTGATTTAGTAGGGAACCTAGTGAACTTATTGTATTTTCATTTGCAACAAATACTTATGTTTTTATTATCCATAGCTTTTTGGAAAAGGCCTTCACAATATTTTCTCTGATTGCTTCCCAAGAAGTCTGTTTTTAGTAATGGTACTTTCTGTTCAATATGCGAATAATTACAGAATAAATTAATGATAAATACCAAGGATCTCAACAAAGTTAGCTTTGTTTAAAGTTTTAAAGTTGGACAAAGTCGTAGACAACCGCTCTAATGAATGGCGAACCATCTAAAATGTATTAATTGAGAAAATAAATTATAAATAACGATCCTCTCGGTCCCATCTCTCCACAGCTTCACCGCCGCTATACGATAGGTACGTACCTACTTGGCTGAATTTACTATGCACATTCGTCATTGTAAAATATTATGTTCACCGTATTTTTTAACTAACAGTTAAAACATCATTTCAGCCGTAGGACGTGGACAAAGGCCTCCTCCTTAATTTTCCAAAAGGATCGATCAGAAGCAGTCTGGACCCACCGTCGACCTACCGCCCATATCAGGTCGTCTGTCCACCTGAAGGGTAGACGTCCTACGCTGCATTTGCCGGTCCGTGGCCTGTACTCTAGAACTATCCGGCCCCAGTGACCCATCTATATGTCTATAACAATTATATGTAGGTACCTATCTGTTCATATTAATATTTAATGATTTTTTATTCTTGTAAAATGAGCAGTAAAAGCTAAACTGGCCCACAAATAAAGCGACTCGGTAACAATAACTTCCTGGATGTAGCTTTATGAAATAAAGACTATAATATAATTATAATTATAATACGTTATTTATCGAACCAGAGGTCCATATTTGAGCATTAGTTAGTACAGCTTTACTTATACTATATGTTAGTACCTACAAAACAATTACAATATGTTATTTAATATTTAACACACTCGCATGTGTGCGGAGCCAGTGACTGAACAGCATTCTGATTACTTTGTCCACTCAACAGAGTTGGACAAAGTAATCAGAATGCTGTTGGTGCTGGTTCGTACACGATTGAACAATGAGGCGCAACGCTTCCTTATGATAGCATGGAACCCATCTATCCCCGCCTCTGCGAACATGCTGGATGCACTTGAGAAACGTCGTAGCCCCAACAGCATGCTGAAAGCGTTATTATATTGGACCCGCAGAGTGCTGTATGCCCTTTGCCTATAATTGACCCAGAGGCTACACGTGTAGAAAGACTGACAGTACGCTTTACGCCTTACTTTTACTTCTATAGAACATCGTGCAAACATATTGAGCCAACATATTCCTTCGAACAGCCAGCGCCCTGCGTTCCCTGTCATTATCAATATTATCATTAAAATAATCTGTTAACCAGTGTCCTAGGTACTTAAATTGTGTTACTCTTTACTCTTTCATTATAGACAATTGTATAGTGCTTGAATGAAAGTCATAAAAGTTCAAGATTATTAAGTTTATTTTGAACCAGCTGGTTCCCGCGGCTTCGCCCGCGTTGGCAAAATAAAAATAAAAACGCCTGAGTAATTATATGAGCAATGCAACGCCTAACATCTTTATTGCAGTTATAGCTTTGCCAGGCGTTAGTTAGATAATCCCTAGGGCACAGTACTTTCTTTCTGGATGAAAGGTACTGTATGTCCTGACAATGTGCATGCAAAATTCATGATGATCGGTTTAGCAGTTTAGGCGTGAAAAGGTAACAGACAGACAGACAGAGTTACTTTCACATTTATAAAGTATAAAGTATGGACAAAAGTGAGTTAAGTAAAAATGACAGTTTTCACTAGACCTATCACCTTATATTCTCTTATCCTACTGCGTTTAGCAGTCATTTGGGCAGCCCGCCTGGCGGCATTAACCACCACGTTACGGAATACTACCGTGAAATAACAGCATATATGTGCTGTTGTGTTTCGGTGAGTGAGTAAGGGATGCCAGAGCCCATTTCCTTATCCCCTCCTAATCCCTTATCCAATCCTACTGTAGTCGGCAGCGCACTTGCAGCAGCTGTGGTGTTGCTTGTGTTATAGGCGACGGTAGCCACCTACATCAAGTGGAACGTCAGCCTGTCTGGCGACCTTAACATAAAAAAAAGAGAAAAAAAAGGTCGTGGGCACTTGAAGCCTACGACCTTTTTTTACTGCCTTTTAGTTACTGCCGCGAAGGGGTAGTACCTACCATTTTTTGACCCCGTAAAGCACCAATTTGTACCTTTATATTGCAGAAAAATTAAAAACACATTGCACATTGAAACAATAACTTAAAGCAATATCATAAATGCGAAAGCAACCACCTACATATGATTAAACCCTATTAGGAGAGCATAGCATATGTTACGATTCTTTGCTTTGAATAAACACTCGTCAATATTCTTTGAGCACAGTTTGTAAACTATACCAATTTTCCTATGCCTACGTCAGGTCAGAAGCAGCCTGGATCAAACGTCGACCCGCGGTGCTTATTATCGCGGATAACTAATCTACACATAAATCGTAAACGAGCCGTGTCTGTACATTAAAGATTTTTTTCAAAAAACATTTTGTACAGGTTAAAAAAAATCGTTTTTAGAATTTTTGTCTGTTTGTCTGTGCGTTTTTGAAAGCTAATCTCTGAAACGGCTTACTGTATTGTAGCAAGCTATATCGTAACATTTAGTGTTTGTTTCATTCCAATCGGTTTACAACCAAAACAGTTACGCGTTATACCGAATGCCACGCATACGAAGTTCCCGCAATTCAGCTATTTCTATAATATTTTATGTAGTTGTTTGTGGCTTATCACTGAATTAATTTTAATAAAATTTAGAACAGAGATAGCTTATATCCATAGGAAGTAACTAAGCTAGTTTTTCTTTTATATTAGTGCCTAGTGCCATAAAATATATTTCGTAGGGTTTGGAAATTCTAGTTTCTGGGATGTTTTAAGAAACGACTTCGCTCATCATTAATGGAGCTGCAGAGAAACGCTTAGACCTTTGATTCACGGGGAAGGGTGGTGACAGTTTATGGATCCATTTCTTGTACATTCTTGTGTGCTATTGCATATTTACAGTGAATTTGCCATATAGATAATTAGCTGGTGAAATCCTTCAGTAGTTTTTAAGAAAATTGCGATAATTTCAGCCATTGATTGTACAATCGTGTTGTGGTCTGCACCACAACTTACTGAGCCAGGGTTCCTTTTCCTTTCATTACTTGTCTATATATTTGTTTGCTTGTAATTATTATTTTCTTGTTTGTTGTATTGTTGTATATTGTTTATATTGTTCACATATTGTATTAGAGGAATAAAAGATGGTTTCTTTCTTTCTTTAGTCTATTTTTTCTCTCTAACCTTTTTTTTTTTTCATTTATTTAATATCGTTTCAAATAAAATAAAATATAAGAGAAGTCGTTTAACGTGTGTAGTGAGTAAACTAGACAAGTGTCCCCCTCGGCTCCCTTCGCGAAATTCCGCTCAAGAACTGTTGGGCCACAATCTACTAAAGGGTCCTCCCCCATTTACTTCCCAAACTCGCTGCTCGCACGTAATTCATGATTCTTTTTTAATTGATTCCAAAGCAATTAACTTTATGGCGTGTTTTTTTTTAAAACAATAGACATTTTAATGGCGCAACAGATTGCGTGACAACACTTCATTTGCTCGGTCAGTTTAAGTTCGAATTTGTGTATAAGATATACCTACATATTTTTAATATATGCTGATAACTAGACTGTATGACTATTTATAGGTTTTATTTTTACAAGTTAGTAGTAAGTAAGTAGGGGTGTGTGTTGACGCGATAATGATGTGACTAGTCAAATTATAACAAATATACTTTAATTTTAAAATGTACAAGCTCATTGTTTTATTGATTTAGTTTAGTTTAGTTTGATTTAGTTAGATATATTATTATCATATAAATATTTACCTTTTTAGCAGTTATTTAATTTACTTAAGAATTATTATTAGTGCACTTTTAACAGACAACGATTTTTTTATAACCTACTTACGACATATCCGATTTTATTCACAATAATAATAATTGTTATAGTAAAATATAGTTTCAGTTTAAATAAATTTTCTAGACGGTAGAGTCCATTGCGTAAAACACTCTTGTCCTGTTGTAGGTGAACGTGTTCGACCACATAATAGCAGAATTTCATGAGTCCAGCGCTCAACCAAAACGCAAATAGGAGACCGCGTCGACAAATGAGAAACTTTTGATCTGGGATTAATTCCTCGACATTCACAGTTTCAAATCACACACAACCATTGAACGAGCGGACAACTTGCTCTTTTTTAAAGGGACAACTTTTAAATATTTCATTCCATAAATGGGCAATTTATAGAGATGTGAACGCAATACAAGGATATTAAGATGAAAAAATCGGGATATAATTATGTAGTATGCGTTGCTAAATTAGTTCTTAAATTCGGCTTGATACCGTGGAAATTTGCGAATTGCAATCAAACGATGTTTTTAAATTGAATTTTATATTAGAAATTTGAATATTTGATACATAAGAATTCTCATTTGAAAACTCTCATTTAATCTAAATTTATCTTTAAACGAACCGCATTTTTTTTATTTCGCCTCTCTTTCTGTGTGTTGTCAAGAATCGCTCTCTCTGCTTCAAGGTTTGTATGATATTCATGTGACGATTTTATTATTTCTATAATACTATCTATAGGCTCTCACTCACTGCGACCGATCCGTGCCGCCGATACGTTCTAGAACGCATCTTCAGATCGGATCGTTGGGTCGGATCGCAAGGGTGTTTATACTGAGTGCGATACCGGTGACGACCCGTTCTGCGATACATCAAATTATCCATTCCACTAAAGTTATTTTCGAGACGGTCGCGTGGAGAATTAGCCAGACCCAACGTCAACATACATACGAAGTTTACGAATTAAAAAAGAAATTAATATGAGTACAGATGCCGCCGGAGACAGATCGCAACTGATCGGCGTGCGATCAGTGGAACGCGTGCGATATACCGCAGGCAGTGGGGAGGCATACACGGGCGACCATTAGTTACAGAGAACGCATGCGTTCAGATCGCATCTTTGATCGGATCAGTGGATCGGATCGGGCGCAGTGGGTAAAGGCTCTATTTCAGAGTAGCCTATGTTACTCGCTGATAACATAGCTTTCTATAGATGAAAGAATTTTTAAAATGGGTCCAATAGTTTTTGAGTTTATTCATTACAAACATACAAAAATACATACATAATATACAAATCCTTTCTCTTTATAATATTAGTATAGATGAATAGTTTATTAGTTTTTTTGCATGATCTGTCTATATTTTATAACCATTATTAATATTTATTGATGTAATTAATAGTTATTAATATAAAATTAAAAATAATACTTAATAATTATTAAACCTAATAATTTGTCCAACAAAACTCATAATTTAGATTTTTTTTACATTTATTAATTCAGATGCATTACCTAAGTTACATAATTGTTTGAAAGCTTTAAACGAAAAAGTTAAAGTTACTTTGCCGTTTTAAATAAAATTTTAATTAGGTTCATATTTGTCTCTGAACACAATTATCATTCGTTATTGCAATATTATTCAACATCGTATTACAATAACAATCGTAGTACTCTCGTTTGTGTTAATCCAATGAATGTCTATTAACAAAATATGTTAATAAGACTCGACATTTATTCCTCCAACAACAATAACAACCTACGTTAGTGTTGAATTTATTTAGTGTATATTATGAACACTTTGTACATAATATTATGTTCTATATAATATATCTCTTTCAAGTAATATAGCCTTTAGTAGTTAGTTATAGGTGATATAAATTTAACATATATAGCCTTGGTTCTCTGAAAGAGACACCTAACTGTGTGTCGGAGCATAAAATATACTTAGTTAGTTTTTTTTATATATATAATAACGGTCGTCAGACAAGCTGACGGTCTACTTGATAGCGAAACGGGAAAAGAGTAAGAGATTACTCACTTACCGGCACACAATGCTTCCGGTGGTCTTTAAGGGGATGGTTACTGCCAAACGGGCTGCCCAAGCATGCGATACGCATGGAAAGTGATTACTTCACTTTAATCACTTTTCTAGAGAACATCCTCGCACTGGAGCATAATATAGTATCAAATATGTTAAGTCTTCTTGCGTTACGGTAAAATATATAGCAACAAGAAGTAGCCTGATAGGAAATATTCATATATTTTTTTAATATTTTCATACGATAGGTTATATCGTTATATAACCGTAAAAAAATATTCAGCGCCAAAAAAACAGTAATTTAATAACAAAAAAAAAAATTAAACACCCGCCCTTTTGGCGCGCTTGTCGTGACGTCACAGTCTACGATAAAAATCAAAATTTCATAGACTTTGTCGTCACATTCGAACTGACAGTTTCAAATATTTTGAATTTCCCGCAATTTTTTTTTCACTTATTAATTATTTTCTTAACGAAAAAGAAATAATATAAAAAAATATTTACATAGACATAATTCTAAAAAAAAAAATATTTTGAATTAGACGCATATCCCCTATTGTAGAGTAAGTTCAATAACATGGATAGCCTTGCCCCAAAACAGTTATGAAAAAATATGAATAATTTTTTTTTAAATTTTTTTTTAAAAGAAAATTAACAATTACTTAAAGAGATAGATAGCATAACATGTGTTTGTCTATTTCGATCTTTGCAATATATAAGTTGGTTTGTAGTCGATTCGCATTAATTTTCGTGTATCATGACAAGCGTAAGGGACAATGCGCTAATGTGGTGTATTTGTCGCAGTCATCTGGTTGAATCTGCTATTTGATTGAATGACTAGCGCGTTCATTGAATGACGACATTTAATTGAATGACTAAAGGACAACTCGTCAAGTCGTTGAATGTAACGTTCAACGTCTTGACTGAACGTCATTTAGCGAAGTCATTGAATGGGATATAGCCGACTTTGTAATGTTTGGTTAAGGTGCCCATGAGTTCGCAACTAACCTTACTTTAAATAAAAATAAATGAATTATAAAATGTTTCGTTAAATCAAATTGTAATATTTGATTAGGGTGAATTTTGGGACAATTAAAAAATTACTGATTTATAAACTGCTGAGTTTAAAATAATAAAAGATTGTAGCATGATTTCCAAAGCTTTACTTAATCTCACATTTTTGCTTAGTATAAAAAAGTAAAAAAACCTAGAAAAAATTATCATATTATTTCAAAAGTAATTTATTAAAATATGCGCTATCAAGTGCTATCTGTGCGAGCTGTTTGATGCCATATTTGTTTTGGTGACTACTAGCGCCGCAGTGGGAAAAAAATGAACTAAATTTGAATTACCTGACTGATTTCATGTCCGCTATGTTCAAAGGGCTATGTTACAATCCGCTAACTAGTCGGACGTTTAGTGACGCTTGTTCAATCAACGTTCGGCCTAGTCATTCAATTAAATGTCGTCATTTAATGAACGCGCTAGTCATTCAATCAAATAGCAGATTCAACCAGATGACTGCGACATATTCATTGGGTTGAACCCAAATCAAGGATTTTTCGAATTTAGTCAATTACACTAATATTGCAATTATTTGCCTAGACACTAATATTATAAGGAAAGATTTGATTTTTGTGTATATTTGTTTGTAATGGATAACCTTAAAAACTACTTAACCGAATTTAAAAATTATTTCACCTATGGAAAGCTACATTATCACCGAGTAACAAAGGGTTTATTTTATTTAAATATAAATTAGAGATATCTACGAAAATTACAATAATATTTGGCGTACGCTGCGAAAACTATGTTGATAACACACTGTTTTCTGGGAAAATTAATCAATCAAAACATCAAAAGAATCCAAGATCATGGTTATGAGTTCTTATCCAACTAAATAGTTTCATAATCAATTATACATATTTAAAGTCCTCTTTAAGTTATTCGAATAGGACCTTTCGTTTAGAAGTTTTGTGGGATATACGCTTTGTGGGTATAAAAATGCTAAAAGTAAAATTATACCGCGGCGTGTGAGAGAACAGCACTTTTTTTAACGTTTGGGAAATCCATCATGGATAACCGGGAGCGAAGGGGACGCTGCGGGTTAAGCCGGTCTTCTACCGGCTAAAACCCAACGACTTTCTAGCGAGGCCGTAGATGGGCGGGGTCGAGGGAACGTTGTTACACAACTTCAGCGACCCGTCACGGCTGTCCAGCGCGGGAGAACTACGCTCCCTGTCGGAACCTCGGCGTACCCGAAAGTGGAGGAACGCCAGCCATCTTGGGGACCTCACAACGGACGGTCAAGGGGGAAGGATCGACTGGGAGAGCATGGTCAATGGCCCAGCATGGCCCAATAAAGATTTACATGAGTACAGACGACAAAAATCTATAGAATTTTTGCGTTTTAAAGTTTAAGCTGCAAATAAAGCGATTTCACATGTTACTTTACGGGTTTGTTATTTACCAAAATGTACCAATATTCAGCCATTTCTAATTTAACAAAAATAGTTTACTTTGTAAACGCGATTCCCCTGACGCGACTTGTATTATTTAAACAAAAAAAAAACATACACACAATGCCGCTTTGATATCGGGGAAGCTATAGTGACTGAGTGTAGACTGAGTGTCAGTGAATCGTAGAATACCGGCATAATGGGGCGAGTTCACAAAGTCTATTTGAAAAAGAAACGCTAGATGCAGCCAATCAATCCACATTTACAATCATATGAATATCGATCTAGACGCGTCACGAGCTCTACATTGATTGATACTTGACAATACATTGAATATTTATTTATATACTATAGCAGGGCGCTTTATACCACTTTGTTCGCGTTAATAAATGAAAAATAAAAGACGTGAGAAAACATATATGCCAGACATCTTTGTGACGACGGTGGCGCCGATTTTGTTACGTTTTTGGACGATCCCTCGGGAACCCAACATTTTACAGGATAAAAAGTATCCTATATGTTAATCCTAGTAATAAACTATATGTGTGCTAAATTTTATCCAAATTCGTTTAGGCGTGATTGAGTAACAAACGCACAAACATACAAAATTTCGCATTGATAATAAGATTAGAAGGATTGGCAGCCTGCACTGGCAGCTATTACGCTGTCGATACAACAGAGGGCAGTTTTTTTATTATTCCCGCCAATTTGACTGCAGAATAGTTTGCATGTTATTATTGTGTCAACTTTGGAAATGAACCTTTCATCCTGATCCAGATTTGAAGTGGCAGGGCACACTGCATTTTGGGTTGTCCGTCTGGCAGCAGTCACCACCACCTTACAGAAGACCACCGTGAAACAACACATGTGCTGTTGTGTTTCGGTGAGTCAGTAAAAGATGCCAGAGCGCATTACCCTATCCTACTATGATTGGCAGCAGGGCACCTTCAGTACCTATGGCGTTGCTTGTGTTATAGGCGACGGTAGACCTACCATAAAGTAGACTTTATGGTCTAAGTCTTCACTTAAGCATCTAAGTAGAAATTTTCGTCAAATAGAAAAGCCTATACCTATGTACATTTTAGTAATGTTCTGTTTAGTTAGTTTGGGTTTGGTAATGTTTTAAAAAATGTTTTTCGAGAAACATCAAAACAGCACGGCCGCAGTACACTTACGTAGTCAATGGAATCGTTGCTCCAACGAATAGTTTAGAAAGACTTCATTTGATATACGCGGGGGTAACTCCAATATCGGATAGTACGGATACCATTTCTCTCGGCTCGCCCCTCGCATAATATAAATAAATTTATACACATTTCATTTCATTACCTCACACAATAAATCGATAACTCAATCACTCACTAAGAACTCAACAAATCAACATAAGTAAATAATTTATAACAATATTAATTTTTATTTGTTTTCGTCGACTTTTACGTTTAAATATTTTTGATATAATCCCAATCACTTAATTATTAACTATACTAGCGACCCGTACCCAGCTTCGCAGGATCCAATTTTTTCTGCAAATGTTTTTTTTTATCTAACACGTATTTAAACACGAGATGATAACAATGTCTGTAAACTGGTTTGTCTAGCCATTTTATTTCACGCCAACACAACAACACTACACTATTTATAATTATAACAATATTACAATTCATCAACATCCAATGCCTAACCAACTGAATCGAATACAAGTTATCGGTACGTTTTGTGCGTGTGCAACTCGCTACACAGGGCGTCCCATCCCATTCTATGCAGGCGTCCCATAATTTCATAGGATATTAGTTATTTAGTTTAGGTAATATTTTTTTAAGGTACGCTTTATGTTTTTTGTGTCATTTCATTTTTTAGATTGATAGGTAAATTATTAATTAGATGGGGAATTATATATTGCAAGGAATATCTCTCCGTTGGGTGGTTTGTTTAGAAGAAGTTAGCGAAGATAGAGGGGACAGTGACTTTATTAGCCACCTACTATCAAGGGGACCGTCAGCCTGTCTGTCGCACTTAATTTTTTTTGTTTCTAATTTAACTAAAACTTTATTACATTTCATTGATTTGAAGGCGACTTTACCTAGGCAAGGTAGCGCTCTTGCAGCACCTGTGGGGTTTCTTCTGTCAAGTGGACTTCCAGCCTGTCTGACCTTACATAAGAAAAGAATTTCTTACAGTATTTAGAAAGAAAGAAAGAAAGCAGCTTTTATTCCTCTAATGCAAACAATATATGAACAAATAATAATAATTACAAACACAACAAACAAATATACGAACAAGTATTATTTAGCACTATTTTTACATTCAATAATATTACGTTCTTTTATTCGTCATATTATTGTAACATAATATTACATTGTATTATTTAATTACCTATTTTTTAATATACCTATAGATTAGTATAACACTCGAATATCTCATGTAGATATGAAATTTTGGGAAAATATTTTTACACTTGTTTTTTTTTATATGGTACGATAACGAAGTGAATACAACTTCCTTGATCATTTAAGCCTATGAATGGGTCCTTCTGATTTCGTATGCATAAAAAATATGAAAAGGGTTGCCAATAAAAAGGATAAGATAAGTTTTCGAATTCATAAAAGGTATTGGAGCAATATTAAATTGATACCCGACCGGCACACCGTAGTGGCAACATCGTTCGGTGGCGTAAAATTATCTAAGCAAGTGCAACGTCGCAGATTAAGTGACGCTGATCCTTACCTACTGAATAATCTAGACGAGATCGATCGCTTGCCCCACTTTATACAGAAAATAAACGTGACTAAGCCGTACTTTACTTGCCTATAGTGCTTCAATAATTCCTGATACTAAAAACGTATTAATGATGCCTACAAACCAGAAATTTATAACTCGTTGACTGACAGTTAAAACATGTGTTTCCTTTAAAAGGATTCACGCCATCGATTAGAAAATATCCCTGCTTCTTTTTCCTATTCAGCTCGCTCAAACGAATGAAGCGAAATATATTTATATATCATAATATACATAACTTCTTGGTCTATATTCCTGACTAGTTATTTTTGTGTTAGGTTTATGAGAAAATAAATAAAATTTTAATATCTTGCTTTGTTACAAAAATCGATTCAACTTATGGTTGTTTCTGTGTCTGTAATCAAATGATAGAGTTTTACACTATAAATGACACGAACAGTTTTTCATATAATTTAATAGTTTCAGAAAAACAAAGGTTTTTGTGATATTTTCGAGTAACGGATGCTCCTAGCGGAGGCTGGGTGTAGAGAGCCTAGTGGCCCAAGGTCATTTGCGTAGTATGTATTGTAACTTCAAATAAACCTCATCAAAATATGAGCGATTAGTTGAGGTTAATCGTTGCCTCGAATCATCTCTCACAACAAAAGTAATGATAAATATAGGTACTCTATGCTCTAGAAATATTTTAGTTTAGAGGGATTTTTGGAGCAAATTCTGTGAAATTATGTGTGATATATGTATCTATAAGGCTATAACCGATATAAGGCTTTAATTGGTATACAAAATTGTTCGTCTATAGTTGGTAATAATTTGGCTATAAGTTTGGTTATTGCACGATGAAGTATTTTGTTATTCGGTTCTATTCCCTGCAGATGCTGTTAAATATTTCCATCCATCCCAGCATATTTTATTTCAATATAATTTCCTTTTAACTGTAAGGTAAGTAATGTAAATAAACGTATAGTTAAATATTTTTTGTGGATATAACAATGAATTTTGTTAACATTTAAAACATTTGTAGGTATTTGTACAACTGTGTACATATAAAGAAAGCAAAAATACCTGCATCACACTGAGTTGAAATTTTCAAAAATCCGTTCTTAGCGAATGCTTATGTTATAAAATTAACTTATGTTCCAAATTTCAGCTTTCTAGACTTAAGTAGTTTGATAGTAGTGGAGTTAGTAGTGGCTGTGCGTCGATAGTCAGTCAGGAAAAACAATTTTATAAGTACACATAGATAATTTGTTTGGATTCTATAGTTATGTTTTCATGCAAGATGGGCTACCGTCTCCTTTGTAGTAGGTATTGCGCTGCTAACTTTGATAGGATAAAGTATGAAGGACTACACGAGATATGGAAATGGGCAGGGCTTTTAGTAGTGGCAGGTTAAACTGCCTTTCAGAGAAATAATCTAATAAGAGCTCATTTCCCTATCCCATAACTATGTGGTTGGCAGCACACTTGCAACATCTGTGGCATTACTTGTGTTATGGCGAAGGGAGCCACTTCCCATCAAGTGGACCGTCAGCCTGTCTGACGACCTTTACATAAAATAAAGGACGCGTGCTGTTGTGCGAGATGGACTATTGTAAGAGATGCGAGAGTCCTAACCCCATTTCAACCTTTATCTCTTATCCTTGATTTGTTATCCTATCAATATCGGCACCACATTTACAATCCTTATGATGTTGCTTGTGTTAATAAGCGATGGTAGCCATTTACTATTAATGAGGGTTTTTTTAAAATGACGTCACTTAACTTACGCGAAAAAAGTATTTGCAGCAAATTTAAACTCTATTGTCTAGAGCCGAACACTCAAATGAGGGTTTTCTGAAACGGTCTAATTGAAATGGCAGCACTGTAACACTGTATGAACAGTCAAAATACATACGCGAATTGCAATTTTCTATGTATTTTTTGGTTTAATTACTAAACCAACACAATAGAATTTGTATAATTTATGTTTAGTAGCGCCGCCTGGTGGCAGAAAAAGTATCGAAAACCCTCAGGACAGTCAATCAGTATCTATATCGTAGATTTCATTAAAAAATAGGCTCTGTAATCCCTTACTCACAGAAACACAACACACAATTACTGTTATTTTTACTTTGATGAATTATCATATTCGAACTTTCTTTATAAAAGTACCCACCCTTTTACAAAGGACAACTGAATGTTATAGAAATCGGACCACTCTTATCTAAGAGTCTACAATTAACTACTTTTTCTTCTATATTGGCAATGTGTCCATATAAGTCGCTATGTACAGGAGTAATAAAAGTCATTCTAACAATTCTGTGTACTCTTTCAGAGGGAACGTCGATAATTTCCTTGATTTCTTCTTAACATTCGCACCACGGACTCTCTCACACGCTCACCAATGGTTGTAATTCAACAGAATCAAATTAACGTGTCAGTTCGCTCGTTTTTCTTCGAAAACTTGTGTTTTAGCTCTCAGATAACTTTGTTAATTAAATTTTGCATTTTTCTTCTCTGCTGGCGGTACGCTTGAATCTACCTGATTTGGATTAAGCTATGGGCCGTATTAAAGTTACAAAAGTTTATTATCTACACGAATAGAACTTTGTACATTTTATAAGAATTCAAAATAAAAGGTCTTTCTTTCAATTTGAATGTCTGTCTCGAGGTTCACAGTTGAAGCAAAACCAAGCAGTTTTAGTTACTACTACTACATCATTAATCTTAGCCTCAGTTTAGACTTTTGATCCTATTGCGGTTGCAGAATATTTGATTGAATTATCTTTCAATTCATTTATCAGGATTTGTCACAAAGTGTTAAAAAACTACATACTCACTGGAATTCACAATTCCGTTAGATGAAATGATTTTATTTTTATGATTATAATACATCATTGCGATAAACGAGGAAGACTTGTGCATATAATATGCACCAAAAAATTGCATCCATGCGAACTCGGGGCGGTAGAAACTTAGAAAGTATTACTAAATTGTTACAAAAAAAAATTGTGCCTAATGATTGTACTTTCTTTAGTTTGTAGATTTCTGTAATGCTTTTAGGTATACAGTTATTTAATTTCTCAATATTAACAGTTGAACAGAACTACTAAAAATTAAAAAAAATAGGTACCTATGTTTAAGCCTCTATTCGCTGATAAAATCAGCTGTGACAGCTGGCACTGAACCGCAGCAGGTGGCATGATCTTGAGGAGGCCTATATCTTTGGACAACCTGATAAGGTTGCAGATGTCTGATTCAAACATGAATGAATATAGCATCTCAAACAAAAGGAAAACCATGAAATTAACGTTTCATTTAAAATTTTGTTATTCTGAACAAAATTTTTCAATAATAGTTAAATAATAGCCTTTTCTCTGACTATGTCGTGCTTATAACAACTGACTTCATCATTTCAAAGTATTACTACTGAGTACACACACACTGGAGAAATTATAATCTCTCTATATAAGTGTATGATAAAACAATAATGTGATAGGAACATAAATTGTAGTAACGCCCGGATGATGCCGAAAGAAATGAAGCGCCGCGAAATGGAGAGGATCAAAATTTTCTGAATAACATTATTTGGTCAGATAAGTCAAACTTCAATAAGCAACGGTAAGAATCCGCGAGACTAACGTTACTTTAGAAATACTTGAGGATTTAAAAAGCGTGATTAGTAATATTTTCAAAAAAGTAAAAAATAAATTAAACAGTAACTACACAAAATTATTTAAAATTTGTAAAATGTTACCTATTAATATAAAACATAAATACTTGTTTTTAATCAAAAGTCATGGCAATCGAGATCTTAATTAAATACATAAATACGCACAATAGAAGGGCTATTGTCTTTGGGAAAAGATTTTTTTTATTAAAGATGGGTTTGCTCTTGACCAGCATCTATCCATGTAGGAAGGATGAGGCCGACGATGGAGCGAGCCCCCTACGGTTGATAAATTATTATGGTGACAGAACTATAAAGAAGCGGTTGACGTACATTCTAAATAGTTTGCCCGAAGACATTGTCCAAGAGGGAAATAAAACTCCAAAACTTTATATTTATAAATAATTTAATGAAATTCTATCTACATTCGTTAATTTAATAAATGAAATTTAGGTTAGTTATTTTATTTTTCATAAATTCATCCCATAGTCAAACTGCTTTCCAATTTTATTGCACAAAGTAAATATTGATATATCTAAATATAATATTATTAGTTTAATTATTCCATGTAAAATAAATAAATAAAAATAAAAAGAAATTTGTGTGTGTATGCAAATAGAGCCTATTAGATGGGACATGAACAAAATCCATTTAATAGACTATTTACATATTCGTCACATAACACATATGAAAAAACTGAACAAAAAAAACACTCAAGAAACTAGGATACGAAATCATATGTAATTTTATTATAGTAAAAATATAATTATACACGTGAAATAAATTCTTAGGTAAAGCTAGATAAGCTAACAAGGTTGTACGGAAGCGGTTAGTTCCAAAAATAGAGATGTGCTCGGCAAGGGTTAATAAGAGGGGTGTCGCTAATTTCACTCCGTTAAGAGGGCTCCGCTGGCTTGCTCGGATGTCGCATCAAGTTTCAGCAGCCTTACAGAATTACCCTGCGGTAAATACAAGAGCAAACTACTTAACCCAATTAACAGGAAAAAAAGGAATTACAAGGCAATAATATTATTTTCTAGTTTTATTTTGGTAAATTTATTCATTTGTCACTCTTGGATAATTATAATTAAGTTATTTTTTGTTTTTAGGAAAGTATGTACTTGATATTAAGTTTCTTTAGTTTCATTCGGGTTACTTCAAAATTTACGTTACAATTATTATTATTTTTTTTAAATAGCGTTTCTTTATTTAAAAAGAATAATATAGAATTAGGATAGAAAAACTGTTTTACTTACAACTATTAAAACTGTTAATTTAAAACTAAATAATTAATCTTTATAATTGATCAACGTCTTGCGAATCCAATACGGTTTTAGGATGCAGATGGGGTTGCCTCGTTTTTGTAGTGCCTCTCAAATGTATGCCGAAGCAAGAACTGACGGGTTTCATGCAATTATCAGGAAGAAAACGGCATCATTGCTAGAGAGGACACGAGCATGCGCCAAAAGCATCTTAAAAACTGTTGCTGAAAGATATAACTCTTCGATTTTTAAACATTTTATGAAAATTTAAATGAAAACATATAAAGTTTTTGGCATTGTACATAATATGTAAATTAAATAACTAACAATAGATCATGTTATCTGAAAAATAAATAAAATAAATAACATAATGTAATAATTAATAATTAAAATAAATTAATTTAAAATTTTATTAAAACTATTAAATGTATATTATTAAGACTGTTTTTTGTATTAATATTCAAAAGACCGATTTAGCCTTCTAATTTGTCTCATGTTCACAAATTTAATATTATTTTGACAAACTATACTTCTGAAATTTATCAATACTTTTTGCGAAAGGTATAGTAGTAGTAGTAGTAACGGTAGGTAATGACTTTTATAACATTTTCAAAAGCTTGTCATCTGAAAATCTAACAGGTTGAGAACCGAAATAGCGATTAGCTTTAAAAATTTATAGGGCTCATACATTTTAATTAAATCAGTGTTTGTCGTTTGAAACCGCTCGGTTTGTTTTTTGAATAGAATTTGACTTTCATTTGACAGTGTTCGGTAAAGATCGACGCGACGTGGGCAAAGTAATTAATTATTCTGTGGATTTAGCAAGCTGTCATTATTATTAAGAGCCAGATCATATTTATCTTAAAAAAGCAACAGCCAGGGGAATACCGGCGTTCAATTGATGAGAAATACAAGAAATCTGTTTAATTCAAAAAACTAAAATTTGTTATTGTATAATAACTACATACTAATTATTGTCCTGATAATATAATATAACTACATACCTAGTTATAGCATTCGTCAAAAATGTGTACTGTTTACTATATTTTATTAATACTTCTTCTATTACACCGTTATCTTAGGTAATATTTAGTGCTTAGGGTTTAGGTTTAGGTAATAAATTATTTTATTTATTTATTATCTGACACATAATTTAATACACGATGTTTACAATGTCTGTAAACCATTATTGGTTTGTCTAGACTAGTGATGTAACTAATATCAGTTTTTAAGCATTCCCGAACGCGAATGCGAATATGAATATTCAGTTTCTAAATCTAAGGCCGTTTATCTATGATTCAAAATGCCGCGCGCGACGCACATGACCCTCGATGGTTGATATAAATTAAATAAGTAAAAAATAAATAAAAAATAATATTTCCGGTGACAGCGGCGCTAGAAGGCTAAAGAAATTTCTTTAGCCTCTAGCGCTATTTCTTAACACGAGTATTATTATTTTCTCGTCTAAAAGAAGGTGATTAATTAACACCAAATAAAAGGTTGATTATAGAAAGATATAATTGTTTTAAGTAGATTTTGTAATTAAAATGAAAAGAAATGAATACCTTTTTGTTTAATTTATCTAATATTGTTTTCACATTCTGTATTTTTCTTTCACGTTCATATTCGCAAAATATTCAAAGATATTTGCGAATGCGAATGCGGATATTCGTTACATCACTAGTCTAGACATTAACTTCACGCCAATACAACATTACACTATAAATATAGGTAGGTATAATTACAACTCATAAAATTGTAATTTGAAATTGTAATAACAATTTCAAATAACAAGCTTTAGGTAATATTTAATGTATATTTAATTCCAATCTGTTTACAAACAAAAAAGCTACCCGTTATTCCGAATACCACGCGTACGAAGTCGCAGGCAAAGCTAGTGGCTATATAAAATAGACTATCAGCGAATTATCCCGCGCAATATATTAAAATAATCAAAATAAAAATGTTATAAAATAGCGGAATTTACATTACAAAATTAGATGCATAGAACTAGTTTGACGACATTAATTTCATTAATTTCATCAACAATGTATCATGATATCATGACACTGATTCAGTTCAGTTCATGCAACTAATTTCACAGTGTAAACGCGACGCGAAACTAGTATCGCGAAAGCGCTAGTGCACTTTATAAAATAAAGTCGGTGATACTGTAGATTTCATGAGACTAAAAACAAAGTTTCCCTGGATATGAAATAATTTGAATGTGCATAATACTTGTTTCGTAATGTTAACGGAAATAAGAGCAATACTAGCACTAAAATGCCTTGTTTCATCTTAAATGTCTTCACCAAATTATATGTGATTGAACAATGAACATATTCACGAGTTTCATATTATTTATTCATAGTTGATTACTCGCTGTTCTAAAAAAAATATTGATCAATTAATACTGATATATTAATTGATCAATATTTTTTTTGAGAACAGCGACATGCAGGCTACACACAGTAGGGTAACAGTAGGGGGAACCAAATACTCTGCTGACTCTGATAGGATCAAGGTTAAGAGACAAGGTTGGAAACAGGATGGAATGAGGACTCTGACACTTTTAACTAGCTAATTAGTTTTTAACTAGTTCACTAAACTAGCTGCTACTAGCTACTAACTAGATACTAGCTGAACTCGGCCACGCTTCACTGCGGCCCATACAGCGGTGGAGTGCGCGTGGGGCGCGCGGTACTAGACACTGCTTATATATAATACTATTGATCGTAGCGTAATGTTATATAGCCTATAGCCTTCCTAAATAAATGGACTATTTTTCAAATCTAACCAGTAGTTCCTGAGATTAGCGCGTTCAAACAAACAAACAAACTCTTCAGCTTTATATATTAGTATAGATTACAGCGATTTGTGAGACTTGATTATTGGAAGTACCTACATAAATCCACTTTTAACCATATGTAATAATAAATATATAGAGACGTTTTAAAGAAACATAGTTTAAAATAAAAATTGTACGAATAATGTAACTTTCTTTTAATGATTGGCATTGCATCCACAAAGATAAAGTGTTTACTGCAACGGCTACGATTATTTTAATCCCCTTTAGATGGGATGCAACCCGGCGTACGTACTGCGGCTATAAAAATAAATTACAATGTAAAATTTTGCACACCCCACACTCACAGGGGATTCGATCATTCGTTCCGGAAGCCACTTTATTAACGACCATGTGGATATACTGGTAATTTACTTTTCTACATAATTACTGTTTGCGCACAAGAAAGCAATAATTGTTTGCATCTTATTTAAAAGTGCTCGATTCTGTCAAGGGTCAATAAAATTATCTTTAGAATCGATTAAATATTTACTTCAAAAATCGGTTAATTTTGAATTAATTTAAAAGACACGTTTGGCCGAAAAAGCACAGGAATAATAAAATTCACATGTAGACTAGAGTAAGCAATGAGTGGGTGAAAATGTGATAGCGTGTGCTATTTTATTTTTTATTCTTTTAGAAAATATCAGAAATAAAGGCTTTAATAATATTTTTTTTAAATTTTTGGTTTTAAACATTCTCTAGAATACTGAAGCATAATTATTGTTTAGGGGTTATAACACTTAATTTAATTTAATACAAAACGATTCTTAAAATTTTTCTTCCAGTTAAGTCAAGGACTATTCGAAGTTTACCTTCTTATAAACCGGAAATCCATTATGTGTTTACCAATATTGATATTTATATTATGTTATTATGATTACACAGTCCGAACGGTGCACAGCAATATTACAATATTTATAAGAAAAGGTCTAAAGAAACTTCTCAATTAGGCAGTACGTTATAATGTAGGCATGATGCGACTTTGTAAAAAAGATATGAAAATACTAAGCGAAGGTCTTTTAACCAGGTTCCTTGAATATTTCTTTAAGCAAGATTAAGCACGGGTTACCCATACAAGAGTGGTTGAAAAAAAAACCAAGCTTGTATGGATGACAAGACGTTGAAAAAGTAAAAGCGTGGTTAAAAAAATCCGTTATCTAGTCCCGATCTTAATTCTTCTACAGTCAAAACACTTCTAATTCAATAAGAGTCCCTAAAACATTCTAAAAGTGTGGCAATGGTGAATTGAACTATGGAGAAATTGCCTGTTTCTATCGATAGCTGGCCACAATGTTTAAAGAAATGTATTGAAGACACATAGTATGGAGGGTCGACAGCAACTGCGGCCGGAAGGTTATCGATTGGAGACCACGGACCGCAAGCGCAAGGTAAGATATATAGAGGATACCCTATATAGATATATACCCACAAGGTGGACAAACGACCTAGTAAGGGCTGCGGGTCGACGTTGGATCCAGGCTGCTTTTAACAGGTCTTATTGGCAAATTATGGGGTAAGAAGAATAGACGTCCTACATCTGAGATGATGATGATTAAGGCCAATGAAGATTATTTTATATGAAGTTTACAACGTATCTGAACTTGGCGTATGTTCATAAGTAACAACTTAAGGGTATTTCAGTATTTGTAGCAGAATAATTAAAATATTTACTCAGACTGTTTAGAATTTTAAATAAATAATAAATAATGCCTTAATTTTTTTAAATTTTTTATTTTAAGGTCGGCAGACAGGCCAACGGTCCACTTGATGGTAGGTGGCTACCGTCGCCTATAACACAAGCAACGCTTAAGCTTGCTGCAAGTGCGCTGCCGACTGCAATAGGATTAAGGATAATTTTTCAAAGTTGACCCTGCCGGGAATCCTAGAACAAAGCGTTGAGCTATTTTTTTTTTTTTTGTATAAAAACAACTATTTTTTGATAACATTAGAAACATATAAACAAAGGATACGCGAGAAATCTCCATGGAATTATACTTCGCCACAGAAGCATCTCTAATTCGAAATATTTAGTTCTCATCACTAATGCTGGATGAAAAACACGACCACCCCACTGGACCCCTCATATCTATTCCCGACACCTTTTTCCATGCGCATTGTGCGAAGCACGAGGGTTCATTACGAAATGGTATCGCTAGGTGTAAATGTAGTGTTGAATTTAACAAATAATTCCACTTGTGACATTTCACCTCCGTACGTCGGGAACAATATTCATTTCAAGAATGCAAAACATGAATTTTCCTCCCAGCGAGAATTTAATGTTCATTGTTGTTCATATTGGACGAGACGTCTCATTTAGGTGAATGAATGCAGAGAAATTATACAATAATGCAGACTGTTGAGCTTTTTAGAAAGAGTGTGTACTTTAATGTTTTCGCCGTTTCAAAACAGAATGTTTCGACAATGGCTTTTTATTCGAAATGTTTCCCTACTGGTAAGGGTAAAAGTTTTTATAAATTTTATAAGCTTTGGATTTGGCTGCATGCTGCTGGATGGATGCAACATACCTGGGGTTGTAATGTCCAGAGGAATATTCAGTTTAATTTTAAATTTATTTTTGTAAATAGTTCTAAATTAAGTTCCCTTTTTGTATATGGATTGTAAATTATCTGAAATAAAAAATATTATTATTATTTAAATGTAAAACTGATAGGGGAAATTATATGTATACCAATTACTTAGCGTATTGAATGTACATACATATAATAAAAAATTAAAGACTGCTCGAGAGCTGCATGAGATCATACCGCCTTCCCCTTTCTTCTATCGGACATGCAGACCTCTGTATTTCCGAGCATACGATCCAAATCTTTTCAAGGTTCGATCTTTTCAATCTTCTGGGTGAGCTCGCTCCATCGTCGGCCTCATCTTTCCTACATGGATAGATGCTGGTCAAGAGCAAACCCATCTTTAATTAATAAAAAAAAATCGTAAACGAACAGTGTCTGTACATTAAATATTTTTTTAAGAAACAATTTTGTGCACGTTGTATTTATGTTACCTAAATCAAAAAATATAGTTTTTAGAATCTTTGTCTGTTTGTCTGTGCGTTTGTGCACGCTTATCTCAGAAACGGCTAAATTGATTTTAATGCGGGTTTCACGTAACATTTAATGTTTGTTTCGTTCCAATCGGTTTACAAACAAAAAAGTTACTCGCTATACCGGATATCACGCGTACGAAATTGCGGGCACATGTAGTATTAAATATTTTCCTATCCAATAAGAGCCCATTTTCCTATACAATCCCTTATCTTTATCCTACTGTAGTCAGCAGCGCACTTGCAGTAGCTGTGGCGTTGCTTGTATTATAGACGACGATAGCCACCTACCGTCAAATGTACCATCAGCCTGTCTGCCCATATTAACATTTAAAAAAAATAGATTAATGTATTTATTCGTCGGATATTCATAGTGTTAGCTCTTAAGCTCAAAAAACACGCTTTTTAACTTGGCTTTGATCTGAGCCTAGGGTGATCATCAATGCAAGTTTCTTGGGTAGTGAACGAAATATTAAACATATAGTCCTGATTTTACCTTCTCAATTAGCAGTACAATAAGAAAATGTAACATTGTTCTTACAATAAACACAATAATCCATCTAAACTTAAAACAAAAGAGTCTCTTATCTCCTTATGTGTGCGCTATACGTAGGATCCATACGCATGGGTAGAATTATCCATATTGCGTAATACATATGTATTTTAAAGATATTTTTTTTGAAATATTCGACCCTTTGATCTTCGAAACGGTAAACCTTACTGAGTGTATCAGATTACGTCAATAGTTGTTGTATTAGGTTGCTTAAACAATCATCAAAGGGCTCTACATATAGTGTGAGTTCCTGTTTTTTATGATATGTAAAAGATACTAGCTCATTCTTTTATTCCCATCATTATCCTTCACTGTTCATCCCATTTTTCCTCCCTGATCTATATTGCCAATCTGAATTCCTTAGTCTACATCCTTCTTTTCGTGTTTACAAAAAAAAGCAACAATGCAGTTCGCAGTTATTTGGGCAGCCCATCATTTGGGTAACCACCCCGTTACAGTCAGTCAACTTAGATAAACAGCCTGTCTTACAACCTTTGCCCAATAAAATGGTGTACTTTTCGAAAGTACTCTTTCGAGAAATTTAAAAAAAATCTCTTTATAAATTTCCAAAATGAAAGGAGGAACTCGAACAAAAAGTGTTTCTTATCAAATGAAGATGGCGAACCCCGGGCGCATCGTGTCTACCAACATCACTTTCAGGCCGCAATATGCTAACTCACGCGAAGAAACAGACAGAGGCTGAGTAATGAGTGTAAAGAAAACAGCTTCCATCGACAAAGGGCCCATTATGTCAAAAACAAACGCGGCCTCCGGTAGCCAATTCCCTCCATGTTTGCTAAGGGCTGCTCTCTTATAAATATGCAAATGTTATTCTGCGTTTAGCGCGCCACTGCAATAATATTTATATTGAAATTGGCGTCCGACATCCGCCCTTGAACCCTGTATTAAGTTGCTATCAGGCTAGCCTAACATTCGATCTTCATAGGTCGACTTATCCTTACTGGAATAATTATCCTAAAACACTTTTTTTTAATAACTGGCTTATTACAGATGCAATTTCTTTGTACAAATTATATACACAAACCTATCGTCGTTTATTGCTCTCTTCATTAGTTAAAACCGTTGAGAAGTTTAGAAGAAGTTACGCGACTACTACTACGGGACAGACTACTGAAATTATGGTTTCCATTAATGAAAAAAACAATAAACGAGGGAGGGTTTATTTATATAATTTGGAGAAAAAAATTGGGACAGTGCTATGATGTAGGCGGATCGTCAGAGGCGTTAAGGCTGCGTACAAAGCAAAAAATATTTCTAATTTCACCTGCGTGGCTCCATAAGCGATTGTGACTGATCATGTGAAACAATGCCCATTGAAGTATGCATAACATGAGACGGAAGATAGCGCATTTCGCGCAATCAAATTGTTATAAGTGCCAAAATTATTAAATATTAATTATAGTAAACTACAATGTCAAAGGAAAAATTAATCCTCAAAGCCCTAAATAATCAGGGAAGTGAGATTACTGATATTTTTTTAGGTTTGTAATGTGTCACTTTGAAAATAAAACAAAAAACGATAAAAATGAGAGGTAATTTGGTGATTTTTTTTCTATAGAGAAAATTTCATCGTATAAAATGTGGAAACATTTCACTTTTATTTATAATGTATTAATCTATATATAAAATTTTTTCTTATTTAGACTTTACAAACTTAGATAAAATTCAATTCTAGGATTACCTATTTCTCTTTATACGCGCTCTTAAGTATGTATTTAGTTCACAAAACATTACTATCTAGTTTCTCAGCGGTGATTCTTACGTAATATTTTCAACGGTCACACATAACCTTTGTTGAACAAGAACACGAGCAATAACCTGTCCGCAAACGGCCGCGATCTCTTATAAAAGATACAAACCCGCATCACAACAAAATGGCTCGGCGACACTTCCACTTTCCCTAATAAAGGAGCCGTCGTAAAAAACCACTACAATCATCATAACTCGAGTGTGCTACGGCGGACACAATATCCTTTAAAAATTAAACCAACTTACATTTTGTTAGGATTACGCCCTACATGAGTCTCAACTAAATATATTTCGCTTGTGCTCCAAACATGAGAAATTTAATTAAAAGCAAAATTTTTTTTGTGCACGCACCATAAAATTAGTTTTCTACTTTATAGTCGCTGAGTAAGGGGGTTGTGTGTTCAGAAATTAGTTTCGCCGCGGTGTCTATTGCTGCGTTATAACATTTTTGTAATCGGTTTAAGTTATCAATTTGATTGTGTATTTATGTATTTTTAGATGTTGCAGGACACAGAGGTCGCAAACTAGGCAGCCCCTCACGAAGTATGACGATGAAAACACATTACGTTTCGGTACGTGAGTAAATGATGGCAAAACTTGTTTCCTTATAACCCATAATTGTGAATAATGCTATCAGGGTTGGCAATGCGCTTGCATTTAGCCAGTGTTGCTCGTATTTGTAGATGATGGTAACCATCAAGTTTACTGCAACAGTTCATCAACTTGTTTTTACTAATCTACAAGCTGACCCGGCGAATTCGTACCGCCTCAGAATAAAAATGTATGAGCAAATGAATTTCGTTCACAATTATTTTTACGTGAATATTTGAATTTCAAATCAATAGTTATTCTGCAAAGATCATAAAACTCGAGAACGGTCCAGCCGTTCTCGAGTTGTAAACGGTGTAACTAACATGACTTTCTTTTACATAAATGTAGATTAAAATGAAGTCGCTATCCGCATCTATCTGTTTTTCCACTACTTCAGTACCTCCTAACGAATTTCGATACGGTTTTCACAAATAGAAAAACCGATAAAGTGAAAAATCTTCTGGCTAGGTCTTGATAGCAATGAGGGGGTACCGCACCATCTCGTTTGAGGCGGCGCAGCGTCTGTGTTGGCCTTGGGAGTTGGATGCCGAAGTGCTGGCGATGATATACCTCAAAGTCGCGAAATTGCAGTCGTGGCGTGACTCGACTTTGTCATCAGAGGAGGTCGTACTCCCAGACTACAATCCAACAAAACTGGAAGGAAAGGCTAGCTGAGCCTAATACAGGCCGCCTGACAATTGAGTCCATTCGCCCCTCCCTAGAGGGATAGCTGGCGAAGCGGCGCGGGGCCCTCACGTGCTGCCTCGTGCAGGTGCTCTCAGGGCATAGTTGCTTCCGGCGTTACCTTCACCGGGAGACCGGGCGTGTTAGAGCCGACCGAGGAGTGTCATTGTAGCTGCGCAATTGACATTGCGTAGCGCATCAGGCTGACTGCACCGAATGGGCATAGCAGCGCGCTGCTCTTACTCTCGTCGTGGGCACTGATCTCTCGCTGCCGGCAGTCGTGAAAGCGATGATCTTGCGTGAAAGGCAATGCTCACGTTTTGTGAGCACGTTATGTTGTGCAAGAAAACGGCGAAGGTAGCGGGAAGAGGATCCCCTCTCCCAGCCAATCCGCCGGAAGAGGCTCAGGCGCAGGCCGCTGGCCTATGTCCGCCATCTTCCCTCTTGACCCGGACCTGGGCGATAGTCTTTCGGGCATGCTGAGGTACCGACAGGGAGCACAGTTCTCCACACGCTGGACATCCATTCGGGTCGGGGATGTCGTGTCACAACGTTCCCGACCGACCTCGTCCATCTACAGTCGATATATTTTAACCGGTAGGAGTCCGACATAACCTCGCAACGTCCCCTACGCTGCCAGGTAGGGAGAAGGATGAGGATTTCCCGATGTTAAAAAAAGTTCTTGATAGCAGTACTCAGTGTGTCCTGCCATTACGTAACCGTGGCGTAAACTTTTTTAAATCTATTTTAAAAAATCAATCATTATTCGTTTTTCTCTCTCAATGCAAGCGGTAAATCGCGAATAGATTGTGAAAACTTTGAAGCCTTATTTTTATAAATATCTTCTCAAAATGAAAGGTCTCGACTGGCTGTCAAAAAGTTACTTTCCAATAATAAAACTCTTACAGGTGCGTTAGATCTAAATTGGTTTTAATAACGACTGAAGACAATTTTATTCGGCGCTAAATAAAAAAGTTTAAAGCATTTGTTTTAAAAATTTTATTTTATTTTATTTTATTATGTATATTAACTTTTCCAGTATTTATAGATAGTCAAAAATAATTAGTATTTGTGTACTTGCCTTCGCCTTAGGACAAAAATGTTTCAAAGAATTTTATTCACGCATTTTATTTATTTATTTTTATTATCAAGATAGTTTTACACTACAGTAGTTCTACTTATTACACAATTTTCTTTTGACATATAATTAGAATTTTGTTTTCATTAGTTATTAGCATTGTTTGTCAACTTCTTATAGTACCGTATTTTACATTCGGGTATAGACTTAGTATTTTTCTTAGAGCTCCGCGTTCTTTTGGCCGTCATCGAAACCAGAAGTCATCCCATTCAATACGCATTCAAATAATGCCAAACATTTGTTACTTTACCACATAGGTATGTAATTCCTGGCTTCGACAAAAGTGCAATTTTGCTCTTATAGCTTTAGTATCCAATTGCAGAGCTTATGAGTTGAATTAACTCATCAATGGTTTATGGATTTAATGCATATTTTGAGGTATAAGTGAAAGAGTTAAAGAAACTTTGTCAGGCACTAAAAGCCTGTAGTGAAAATAGCTGGGTTTGTACCTATTGCTTGCATTCCTTCTGAAACCCGCGGTACGACGAGGGACAGAATCACCTTGTCCCTTTCGTTATTTGTAGAATTTTAATAGAACAGTTCGTGTTATGTAAACTTATTCACGCGTGAAACTCGACCGCATGTTAAAACATGAATTCATAACGGTACATGAAAAAATCCGTATCTTTCAGCTGTCTATATAATACATAATGTATGCGTATACTACAACTTACTACATTTAATATTATAATCACTAGCTAACCCGAGAGTCGTTATTGACAGGGCAATTTCGTATAAAAATGCCATCCAAATTTCCAACATTTCTCCACGAATTTTCCAAAAAATTTCTTCTAACAAACCTTGTCCTGACAATTACGAACACAACAAAAGGAAATACAAAACAGACTAAGTCCCAGCAGTTTTCCTATATGTGAAACGGGTGCATATTTTTCTGCAAATTATATATAAAAACCTTCCTCCATTAGTGAAAAATGCATCAAAATCCTTTTCGTGGTTTAGGAGGATTTCAATTTATACTGCTTTGTTACCGATTGTTACCGACAAGGATACAATGCAGTATCTATTTATTAAAATATCAAACGAGGATTGGTCTCAAATAAGATAACAATTTTCATGGCTTTGTTTTCTATTGCAAATCGACTCTATCGCAGTGTCGAATCGCTACGCCGGCGTAGCGTTACGTGTCGTTACTAAGTCTACAAACTACGGCTACTACGTTCGTAGCATTTATATTTATATTATTTGTAGATAGAAACATTTTATATTTCATATACTTTATATTAAAACTGAAAAGTTTGTTTGCATGGTTGAACACTTTCAGTTTTAGAACTACCAGTTGGATATTTAACGATTCATTTTGCTAATGATGGCCCGATTTTTGAGGAAGGCTATGACCCTTGGAAGCTGAAGCGAGTGAAACCGCGGAACACAGCTAGTTATAAAGTGCCATTTTACTTTACGACATGATAGCTCAGTGGGATTAAGACTCCGGTTATCGCCACGACAGACGCACTCGGTCTACAGAACGAGATTCGATCTGGCTTTTTTTCTAATTTTTTTGGTATTTACTCTTTAAGAATCGATTTTCGGTAGACCTTCGGTATGGAAATTTTATGAGAAGTAAAATTAATACAAGCGTTAAATAAAAAGCTTTACATTATCCGTCACTTTGACATTTGTGCGACAGCTAATGCATTATTTATGTTCTCCAAAAAGATTAAATATATAGAATATATATTTTCGTACAAAAATATTGATCCTGATCGCCGTAATCAGGATGGCCATGGCGTAGCTAAATAGCCTTGTAAATTTAGCGATGGCCTGAGCGATTTTGTAGCACGTGGTTCTAAATGTCACATTACGGATTCCTTCGTCTTGCCCGATGTATACTTCGATGTTCCCCAATTCTATTGTAGTATAACAAGCAACACCAGAGGATTTCTCTGAGCTTATAAAAGCAAACGTCGAAATCTTATATGAAAAATGTAGTCCTCGTTGAGAAACGAAACGCAGAGCACATTACTCTGCGACATCGAAAATAGAGAACTATTTGAACTTATAAAACGAAGTGACATCTGTGTATACCGAACGTAACTAACGTAACTTTTGTTGGAACACGTAACGTCTAAGTATAGTAGTACCATAGATAAAATACTACTTTAGTATTTTATCTATGGTAGTACACACTTGAGAAGGCACGTCGTGAATCTTCGTTCGCGCAGAAAAAGAAGTACAGCTCCGACGATTAACGAAAGAAATCTTAAACTTACAATTAACCTTAGATGTAATATCTGTAAGGTTCATAATACAATGCAGCTGTTAGTTCCGTCAAACTCGCACGATTTCAATCCCGTCCGTCCGGCTGACTTAACGCACGCTAACATGGCGGCAGCTGGCGACCAATAGCGATACTGGAAAAAGCCGCGCAGTGTCTGGAGCGTGCCGATTGGTCGATAGCATTTCCCGCGCTTTAAAAATTCGTCTTCTGCGCTGTACATCGGTAAGCCATATCAGTAGATCCAGTTATCTATTGAGAAGAGGAAATTTTTTAACGTTTAATTTTATACGTTTAAGGTGGCGCTGTACGAGCGTGGGAACTCAGTAATAGGTATTTGTGAGAATTTGTTGCCTCAACTTACTATAATGCGAATGACCCAAGACAGAATGCGACGCAACACATTCGCGCCACTTATTCAACTCGCGAAAATAATAAAACATACGCCAGCAATTCCAATATTTTAGAAAAATCTTTATAGATGGTAGCTATTGACATCCCAATTTTAAATGTACATTATAGGTCGGATGTTTCCATCGAAAAACATTTTTGGATTTTAGTCAGTAAATACAAGTATTCAACCCGCGAAAATGTCACAAATTCTGCACATTTTAGAAATTAATTATACTCGATATAAAATTAATTTCAATTTTTTGTTGCGATGCAAACCTTTATATTATGTCCTAGAAATGTCATGTTTTTTTATGTATTGCTACGACTTATAAATAATGAGTAATCATGGAATTACGTAGTATGGAATAAGTAAGCTGTTCGAGTTGGAAAGTGCCCTCTTAAAGGAGTAAACTCCAGTCGTGTGTCGGAGCTGACACACACCCTTTTTATTTTATCTTATTTTGAGATCTACCCTTGTTTTATTATTAAATGTGTTAAAATTCTAAGAAAATAATCTGAAGTAACTAAACACAGGTTTTGTTTCAGACTGATCAGGATGATAATCTTTAAGTCACATGAAGTCCGGCTAACTAGTATAAGTATAGGGCATTATAAGTGCTTTGTGAAACTGAAATTCATCTTCGGACTCCATCTTCGACCTCATCTTCACTTACCATCAGGTGAGATTTAGCTATCCCGCTATCCCATATACAAATAAAAAAAATTTACAACTAACTCAACGCTTAATAAAATGCTAAATTAATTAATAAAGTAAAATGCAATTAATGACCAACCAGAAGTGATTTTTTGTTGATGCGTATAACATTATATTACCAACATTCACATAATATTAGATTTGCTCTGCCGTAACGGTACATAGCCAAAATTGCTGTGTCTAATTGTCCATAACGGACATTTCGGTTTAAAATGTAGTCGAACATTGTGTGTTAATTCTGTAGTGCGTTGTAAATTTTGTTATAAATAGTTTTACATTCTATGTTTCAATTCACACTTAATATTATAAACGTAAATGTACTTACTCACTATGTTCGTCAATAACTTTTTCATGGCTATACCACGAAACCGTTTTTGATACGACTTGGCGTATGGTTCAGTATTTTAGTAACTTAAACTCTGGGGTTGAACATATATGCTACTTTATATTAAACTCATTACCGGGGACATACTTTTTTTATGTTAAGATCGGCAGACAGGCTGACGGTCCACTTGATAGTAGGTGACTACGGTCGCCTATAACACAAATAACGCCACAGCTGCTGCAAGTGCGCTGTCGGCTTCAGTAGGATTAAGGATTGGGATAGGAAATAGTTAGGGAAATGGACTCTGGCATCACCTTACTCACTCACCAATACACAAACAGTACACGTGCTGTTATTTTACGGTGGTCTTCTGTACGGGGGTGGGTTGCCCAAATGACTGCGAAAACGCAGTGTGCCCTGACACTACTTTCCAAATCCAGACCAGAACCAAATTTGAAAAGTTTATTTTTATTAGTCTGGTCCTCGTACTGATATTCTGTACAATATAAAATTTCTATAGGTACGAATAACAACTGATTTCATTATGAAATTAAATCCAACGGTTGAAATATTTTAAAAACTAAAAATTAATAAAGAAAGAAAGAAAGACTTTTATTCACTGCACGAAAGACACTGACAAAATATTAATAAATATATATATTATAACTCTCATAATAAAAATTAATCATAATAAAAATTAATGCTAACGCCGTTTATAATAAGACTCACAATTTGAATTCAAGTCCAGCAAACCCGTGGACAAAACTAATAATTAAAGTTGGGTCTCATGTGTGCTCTTGACTATATTTATTTAAAAAATAATATTGACATTAATTGTAATAACGCAAACTGACCCAACAGTTAAACGTTGTGTAACTCGTGACTTCGTTACCGGAAGCTCGTCGAGAATCGTTTAGAGAAACAATGGAAGAGCTCACTTCCCTCTAACTCACCGTCCATTTTACATAGAGAACCCCTCTTTTGCAGTCCTCCCAAGGACATTTTTAATTTTTCCCTCTGAAAACCACGTTGTAACCAAAAATATATTCAGATATGGGATCCGGAAAGTCAATTCAGTAATCCTCGCCTTCAAACATTGGACTACAAAAAAATTCAATTTTACTGAAACTACTTGTAGTCCAATTATTACTTTTATTGTAAAAGATGGTAATATTTTTTTAGTTTCTTATTTAAAAGATAAATTAAAGGCACAGTAATATTTATATTATACATATGCCACATCTATATACATTATAATAAAATCGTAAACGAGCCGTGTCTGTACTTACATTAAAGATTTTTTCAGAAAAACAATTTGTACACGTTGTACTTATGTTGCCGAGATCAAAAAAAATAGTTTTTAGAATGTTTGTCTGTTTGTCGGTTTGTCTGTGCGTTTGTGCACGCTAATCTCAGAAACGGCTTAAGCAATTTGAATGCGGGTTTCACTATTTTATTGTAGCAAGCTTTCCGTGACATTTAGTATTTGTTTCATTTAGGCACATTAGAAGTGCAACGAGTTAGAGAGTATCTGATCTTTTTTCATTTCATCTAGCAGTATAATATACATACGAGTATTTAGGGCCAAACGCATAATAATGCGAACAGAAAGTCAGAAACATCTAGCCATAGGATATACTACTTCCTAATGTTCTTAGATCCTATGACCGTTTCTTTAACATACAACTGGTAGATGGTGTTGCACTTACTTTTTTAATTAATAGACTTTGTTTTTGCCATAGCGATAATGTGTGGTTTATCAGACTAACTCGAATTAATTACCTATGTACGTATTAAGGTCATCGATAAAGTTTTATCGACTACAGAAAAATGCATTTCTGCATTTTTATGCAGGGTTCAGTGGGTTTCGCAGTCATTTAGGCAGCCCGTCTGGCGGCAGTAACCACCCCCTTACAGAAGACCACCGTGAAATAACAGCACGTGTGCTGTTGTGTTTCGGTGAGTGAATAAGGGATGCCTTATCCTTAATCCTACTGTAGTCGGCAGCGCACTTGCAGCAGCTTGTAGCGTTGCTTGTGTTATAGGCGATGGTAGCCACTTACCATCAAGTGAAGCGTCAGCCTGTCTGCCGATCTTAACATAAAAATTTAAAAAAAAAATGATAAAAAAAATTGAATTTCATAAACCTCTATTTCCAGTGTTTATATGTAAACCATATTTTATCTATAGCTATGTTAGGGAATGTTCTTCAAATGTTATTTTTATCAGTATTTTTCACGAAAGCTAGAATAAATATCTAAGTTATTCGTAGAAAAAAAGTGCCAATTTTCTGTCCGATCAAGTTTCAACATGAAAACCTTTTATAATAACGTTCGTTCCTCGACTTCTTCATAAATTACTGTTCATAGAACAAATAAAACGCCGCAAAGTGCTCGATAGCGACCAAGTTCAGCTTTTATACAAAATGCCACCGAGAGAATAACCATTAAGCATTTCCTTTCGCTCTGCGTGCAATAAATGAATGAAAAACTCTTCTCCAACTTTGGAGATACAATTGATAACTCGCCCGAAGCTAACTTTTTGCTTTCCACTCCATTATTGACGTTCGTATACCTACACTAAGAAACCAGACAGTCAGGCGTTATTTTTAGCTGTTACTACGAAGGATAGAATTTTAAGCTATTAATGCGAAACTAAAAGATTTTAAACTACGCTTCATTAATGTCGAAGTCAAACTATATACGAATCGATCTCGTATTATAACTAAGTTTAGTTGTTTGAGCCAAAAGAGCACACGGAGTACTGCTTTGTCACTTTGATTTGTGACATTATATTAAATTAAACCTGAAATCACACACTATATCACAGCAGATTGACATTAATTCTAAACTATTAAATTATTCCCTATCGTGATCTGGGAAAATCGGTAAAAATAAGATGCGATTATACATAGGGTACATGTTTACGGAATTGGCCACTTACAATAAACAATATTTTAAAAGTATTTGCAACATTTGAAAATGGAACCTTTGGCTGTAAAATATAGGCCTAGTTTGTTTCATTTGACTGTCAATTGTTTTTAAATTGTGGCGTAATTTTAAAAATTGCGTGTTTACATCACCGTGGATTTAACTCGTGAAAATTTTCATATCATGATTTTCTACAATTTTAAGTGTAATTTGACAGCTCAGCAGAGCTTCGCTCGACTTCAAACTGCTAAAGCACCATGCAAGACGACTATTTATAGCTAGTTTGCAAAATTCAAACGCAGTCGTTGCAATCTTAGTGACGAATTTCGTGACGGTCGCCCGTCCGCCGTTATGAACAAAAACATTGATGCTGCGCGCCATGTGATCGAAACAGACAGGCACGTGACCTACCGTGAGCTTCAGGCATCCTTAGGTTAGGCATGAGTCAAATACAATCAATCCTACACAAACATTTGAATGTGAAAAAGCTGTGCTCTTTGTGAAACGCACAATTTGACTGAGGCTCTTAAAACGGACCGTGTCACTTGGTGCAATGCCATGCTTACCAGATTCAACGAAGGGGCGTCAAATTTAGTGCAGGACATAGTAACAGGTGATGAAACTTGGATTTATTGGGTCTTGAAAGATGGGTCTTTCAAGATGAGTTGAAACCAACCAAAGTAGCGCCGTGTGCAAAGTGCCTCTAAGCAGATGATTGCTTTTTTTTTAAATAAAACTGGACACGTGGCTACTTTTGCTTTGGAGAATCGTCCGTAAATTGTGACTGGTACACGAACATTTGTTTACCGGAAACTATTGACGAACACCGTAAAATATTACACCACGATAATGTGAGTTCTCACACGGCCAGACTGACAAACGAATTTTTGAAGGTGATAAAGTATAACTTATCAACCATCCTGCATAGAGTCCCGACCTTGCACATTGCCGACTTTTTTTGTTTCCAAAAATTAAGAACCAGTTACGCGGTTCTCGTCACCGGAAGAGTGTTCCCGAGGTCACCACGGAGGAGTGGCATAAATGTTTTCAAAATTGGTATGGCCCACCTGTTATAGGAGATGACTCTAAGAGAAGAACATAATCTTGTTTTGACAAAACGCCTGCAATTTTAATGGAACACACTCCTTCTGGTTGATTTTTTATTTTGAGCTTCATTGGTCCAAAAATTTGATTTGCATTTTTTCGTAACCGCTTGAGTTTGGAAATATAATTAGATACACTAGTTGCATGTAATAAATTGAAAAGGAAATTTTGTTTCACAAATACCTACTTAATTTACCTAATAAGGTTACCTATTTACCTACCTATAGAAGTGTCTGCTCTGCTTACGCCTCATACATTATGATAAATAATAAGTAAAGCTGAAAAGTTTCTTTGTCTGTTTAGGTGAAGGCGTTAATCTCTGGAAAGTCGGAATCACTCGGATTCAAAAAAATCTTTTTGAATTTGAAAAACCAATTCTTGAGAAATGTTATATGTAATACATCAATCATGGTGGAAATTTCAATTGAAAATGTGACCAGGTAGTTGTAGGATAGTTAGTGAACTGTTATTAGTTCCTGGACTACGGTGGATAAGTGTAATCAAGTCTGCAATATATCTCCGCGCGCATCTAACTCCCGAGATAACTCTTAATTGTTTGATGTGACGCCTCACGGATACGTGCGCCGGCATTCTCGTTACCTTTTATCTTGTTTAAGAACAAATTTCAAGTTTTTATTACGTTTGCGGGTGAGATTAACTTACTTCTATGTCTAGTACGATTTTATTTGCATTCAGAGAGCTAATAACTCGAACAAATCATCTGTACCTACTACCAATAACTCACGCGTGTACCGAAAATACATATTTCAACACATTTTTTTAATTGAAAGGTTGTCAAGGCTGGCTACATATTATAAGCACAAGCAACACTAATGCAGGTGCGCTGCAGACCTTTTTCGAATTAAAAGTATACCCTTTTGCACCGTCGACACAGACACCATTATGCGGCAAGACACAATTATTTATTCTGTGCTATTAATTATTCTGTGTTAATACTAAATATAAATGCCAATGTTTGTAAGTTTGGATGTACTCTACAGACTAATACAACATCTTTGGGATGTACATATACATATATGTTTGTTACTGTTTCACATAAAAAATACTGAAAGGATTTGGATTATACCTGGGTTAAATTATAGGATACTTTTTATCCTGGAAAAATATTAAGGTCCCGAGGGTTTTGTCAATTATTTAGAGAAAACTACTATACAAGTCTCAGTCGAAATAGCAATTAATAGCCTCGTTTGTTTCAAAAGGGCTTCGGCTGCAAATTAGAAAACTTTCCAAGTTTCATTATTTTAAATCAATTTAAAATATTATTTTAAATTAAGTTGGAAAGTACTCGCCTCTGACTTCCAAAACTACTCTGCTGACAATTGCCTTACTTTTGGCCTGGGTACTTATATGCCTTAAACTAAGCTGTTTTTTTGATACCTACTGCGAAAATCTGCTTCTATTATAAAATTTGTGCGGTATGTTTATTAATCCAAGCACGGTAATTTCTTATTCTTACCGTTTCGTTGTTAATTTTAGAAATCTTTGGTAGCGAAATTGTGACCCATTCACTTCATACTGAAATTATACTTTCATGGTTAAAATTCCTATCTTCTTTGATTCGAAATCTGTCCAAGCTTGCACAGCCTGTATTAAAAAAAAAAGATTTTTTTTAATACCTAAAATTAAACTTACTAAATTTAGATTTGTTTCTTATTGTAATAAAAATAACGTAAAACGGTGATAGTATCTAGTAACCATTTTATTTATTTTCTAAAAATAGTTAATAGTGTATAGATAATCCTTGCCAAGTTTCATAATGGGCGTAAAAGTCGTTTAGGAGATTACAGTTACAGTTACAGCAAAGATAATTGTATTAGTCACGGAGCATATACTAAGAGGAGATGTTGTTATTGAATTTTTCTATAGAGCGGCGCGTGACTACTGCGCGGGGCAAGGAGGAAGTTAGACCCCGCCCAATTATCTTAAATTGCCAATGAAAATTGACTGTAGTCTACAACAAACAAGCGCCGCCACACCGTGACCAGTGCCGACAGCAGACTGACCAAGACCACGCCCACAAAAAATGACGTCAGGACCTAGTTTGAAATCAGTGCACAGTTGTTTAGGCCATCTCCTCTTTGTATATGCTCCGTGGTATTAGTGTATAGATGGAACAATAAAAATTGAAGATTCCTTCGATACTCGATACCCGTCTTTCTAATGGCTGCATGTCGTATGTTAAAAAGAGATAACAATAGCCGAATATGACGTCTTAATACGCTGCGCGCCATAAAAGAGGCAACGTCATATTTGTTTATATCATGCTGGTTAACAAGCGCGTTTAGCTTTATGTGATTTAAAATACTTAAAAATCTTAAAGTGTGATTTCATAAATCTGTTGCTTGCCAAGACAGGCTTGTACTGTTCCCGTTTGTCCAAGTAGAGTGGGTGTTTTGAAGGAGAATAATGGAAACATAACATTTCACCGGTAAGTCGCACAGCTCGCACTCATTAATTTTGGTGTTTTGTAAACAAATTTTTATAATTATTTACTAAAAATGAATCATTGTACATGCATACACAGCTCTAACGTTGATTTATTTAAAGAAAAGCTGGTGTTTATAACTAAAATTTACAAAAACCAAAGTTAATCGGAATTTTTGACATTTGTCTTGCTTTATAGTGCTGTAGTCTGATCTTGATAAGTTTATCGATATCGATAACTAATTTATTTTTAGTAGAGTGTTGACAATTTCTAGCATTCACTGCAGGTTGAAAGTAATTTTTATCAATTTATAACAGATTTCCCACCGACATCGATTTAAACAAAACGTGGACAAAAAATGTAAGAAAAGGCGACGATTGGAGAGCTTCGCAATATACAAGAATATGCTCGATGCACACTAGATTCTTGCTTTCGCCAAGGATTTCAGCGTAAAATTCTACACTCGTATGCAGTGCCGACAATATTCCCAAAATTACCACCATCGCGTAAACCAGTAATAAGTAATATCTATAAGTTATTATCTATGAAAATTATGAAAATCTTTTGAATCATTAATAACCAAAAACTATTTCTTTTCAGAAATTACCCAAAAAAGAAAACTTACTAAAAAATACGTGGATACCCAAGCGTCAACATTAACTGCAAGTCTTTAAATTAAAATGTTACTTTTTGGTTCTAGTTTTCTTTACTATTTTCATTTAATTATCTATCTCAGTTTAGAAACGATATCACAGATTATCCAATCTGTGATATCGTTTCTAAAAATAAAACTTTTTCCTCGTAATAAAAACCTACTCCCGTTCTACCTCTTAAGGATGGAATCTAAATATTTCTACCCAAAAAATAACTATTCTTTTGAAATATTTTGGTGAAATAAATGCGAGAGGTTGCATACAACCGATTAGCAATGCGGCGAGTACCAGTACGCACCCACATTTTATTTATTTTGAATAACCAAACAGTACACCGAAACGCATTTAGCCATACTTTTTATCCGTCATATATTTAAAATCTATATCAACGATATCTAGTTATCGATAAAAATGCACAGCACTATTATACGCTATAACTTTAGCTTGCATTGTATAGTCAAAATGGAGACATTCACTCAACTTCGACCCGATAGATTATATATGTATGTCCCTTTCAATCTTATGACAATTTGAAGGTGTTAGAAAGAATAAAATATTGCTGCATTTTGTGATCCATCTATAGGTACAGACTAATACAACATCTTTGAGTTACAGAGTCGAAGCGTTGTAGCCTTTCATCGACCGCTGAGGTATCGTGATAGTTTGCTTGACGCCGACTGTGAACTAGCCCGGCAGTAGGGTAGGTATTTGTCTATTATTCAAAAAGTGCTTAAACTTAATTACTGATCAATTTTAAGCTTTTTTTTTTGTTTTGCATAAATAATAACCGGATAACAATGATAAAACACAAAAAAGTCACATTCAAATTTTGCCACCTAAACACCCATACGTCTTCAAGAGGTCTGTATACTCAAACAAGGACTGATAAGAGACGGAAAAAAACTACTACCAAATAAACCATAACGTAATTTTGTGAAGATAATTTCAATATAAGTATATATTGTGAAGATGATTTGTGTTCCTTTTGCAGTTACATTAGTTAATTTTATATTTAAGATTAAAATTAACTAAATGCTTCGTTTTGAGTAATATGACGTCACACAGACCACTTGACGACGTATGTTTGTTTAGGGAGCAAAATTTAAATGAGATTTTTTTTTGTGTTTTATTATTGTTATCCGGTTTTTATTTACGCAAAACAAAAAATATAGCTTTAAATAGATCAAGAATAGGCAAGTAAACTATTGCACTAAAGCTTCGATATACCGCTACGTTTCGACCCTGAACTATTCTATCTTCTAAACTACTTTTACGCCCATTATGAAACATGGTAAAGATATACACTACCTAGCAGCTATTTTTAGAAAAAAAAAATTAAAACGGTTCAATTAATTTAATGTATTTTTTTTACTTAATAACTTGTTCTTTTTTTATATCCAAAAATGTATTTTAAAATATAAAGACTCAATATAATTAAAGCATAAATTCGACTGTTTTATTTGTTTTATCACAACTTTTTAAAGCTGGACAAAGGGATTCGAAGTAATGCATACCTGTCGGTTAGTCAAATTTTCTCATTAACCAGACTTTATAATGAAAAAATATTTTATGACTGGATCGAGAACATTTATGGTATAACATAATCAAATATTGCTAAAATCGGAAACAAAACATTTTTTACCTGTCGCTTCAAGTGAATGCCCAAATATCAGTCCAAGTAATTCATTAATGTACTTATTTTTTTTTTTAATTCTGAATATTCAATCATATTTTCGTGTTTTTTGCGAGGGAAATTTCAACGGACTCGTTAATATGTTTATCAAAAACATAAATATGTTACGCAAGTAATTTTTTTTATTAATTATTTTATTTATTAAAGATGGGTTTGCTCTTGGCCAGCATCTATCCGTGTAGGAAAGATGAGGCCGACGATGGAGCGAGCTCACCCAGAAGATGCCTATTCACTTGAACCTTGAAAAGATTTGGGTTGTATGAGATCGGAAATACAGACGCCGGCAGGGAGATCCAATCCTTAGCAGTGCGCATTATAAAAGATGTTTTAAATGGCTTGGTCCGAAATTCGGAGGTTATCTTTTTTCGTTAGTCCGAATTATAGGAATTTCGACAAGGTGAGGATGAAAACCAGCTGCACGTCTGGATGTTCGATAGAAGAAAAGGAAAGGCGGTATGATATCACTCTCATTAGCTCTTATTAGTTCTTATTAGCGTACCGCCGCCAATGAGCCTCTTACCTCTTCGATCCACCGAGTCGAGTGCGGCAAGTTGGTATTTTACTGAGCCATCCCCAAAATGTCAGCAATACTCCATGCAAGATCGGACTTGTGCCTTGTACAAAAAGAGGAGGTGTCGAGATGTGAAGCATCGCTTTTTCTATTTAGGATGCCATATTTTGACTCGATAGAAGTGCCGAAGTTGAGATTTGAGCACCTGATGCCAAGAAGCTCGAGACAAATCATTGCCCACAGGTACGGATGCACCTCGGAAAGTTGGAGCCAAGTCAACTTTAAAAATTACTTTTAAAATATTAACAAGAGACATATCTTTTAGGTTTATTTCCGTTCGCTTAAGAGGGCATATAAAACGAATTAGTCCTAGATTTGAATTTTATCTAAGTAAACAAAGTCCAAATAAAACAATATTTTTATAAAAATAAATGAAATACTTAGGTACATTAGAGTTTAAAAGTACTGACATTGGCTAAAAACATAATAAAATTATATTTCCTCAATAGAAAAAAATCACAAATTTGGCACTAATTTCTGTCTATTTTTGATTTATTTTCGAAATAGCAAATATTATAAGGCTAAAATTTTATTAGTAATCTCACTTTACACATTATCTAGGTCTGACATTAATTAAACATAGTAGTTTACAAGTATTTTAATATTTAATACTTTTTGGCACTCAACATTTTTATTCCGCGAAGTACGCTGTCTTCCGCCTCATACTTCACTGTTTCAACAAATCGGTCAGAATCGCTCCACTACGACGGGAACAATATTTTTCTGTGCGCTTGCACCTAACTAGGAATATTTGGACGTAGAAGACTTGTATGTGAACATATTGTTATAAGTGTATATCGATTCTTGACAAATTGTTTCATATTCAAAATCTGTGAAAATATGGTTAATAAAAATAACTATTATAAAATTTGAAAAACGAGACCTGAGGCTTTTGCGGAACGTGCGGGTGAAAATAGAATATTTATTAGCTTTTTGTCCACTCTTAACAAGCTAGACGCCTAATTAGACGGAACTTCAAGGCTAATAGAAAAAGAGCCCAGGGTATTACATAAATATATGCCCGCACGTTAATCTAATAACATAAAAGCTCGCAGACACAAAATACGCTATTACGGTAACAAAAGGCGAGAGCCACATATGAATGGCTAGAAAAAGTGCTTCCTGAATGAAGAAAGCATACAAAAACGCCGCACGAAAATGGGTCATCGAACGAAGTGTTACACACGTCCATTAGAGCAGGATACACTATGGCGCACTGCGTTTTCTGCATTCCGTCTTTTCACAACTTTTTCAATAGCAACAAAGATTCTTTGATGTAAAGCCCTATTCACACAAGTTGGGATTTTGGTATAAATTACAGATTTTAAGCGTGAAATATTGACGTAATGGTAAAATAAACCTTTATGTATGGAACAACTAGGTATTGGTTACGAAATGATTGTACACCATACAATCAATTAATTACTTTTTGCAGTTAAGTACTTAAAACAATTTGAAAAATGTCATTCACTGTTATTAACATTCACATTTTTTTTTAATGTTAAGGTCTTCAGACAGGCTGACGATCCATCTGATGGTAGGTGGATACTGTCTCCTATAACACAATCAACACAATCACACAGGTGTGCTGCCGACCTGAGTAGGATTAAGGATAAGGGTTTATAAAGGAATAGGGAAACGACATCCCTTACTAACCGAAACAGCCTCCAGACAGGCTGGCCAAATGACTGCGAAAAGCAGTGTGCCCAGCCACTAAGTACATAGTTACTTCAGTCTTTAAAATCCAAAATTTTGTAGATTTT
This sequence comes from Bembecia ichneumoniformis, assembly GCA_910589475.2. Taxonomy (NCBI): domain Eukaryota; kingdom Metazoa; phylum Arthropoda; class Insecta; order Lepidoptera; family Sesiidae; genus Bembecia; species Bembecia ichneumoniformis. The sequence continues at coordinate 5,815,430 of OU342538.1, read as the reverse complement.
TAAAGATGTTAATCAGATATTATCGGGAAGCTTGGTAATTAAGGCGACACATTGGAAATTTTGGTGGCTGGGTTTTAGATTTTTCTCAGCAATGACAAAACATATGAAAGTGGTGTTTGGTAATCTGTTTCTTCATGTTACTGACTTCATTTTGTCAGTTGGATTACATGATTGGTAAACTTTTATAACAGAAAAAAAATTCAAAGAAACCTCTTTTAAAACACAGATTTACATATTAAAGGCAAACGGGACCAATTTATACCTCCAAATTTTTTATGTACATTAGTATAAAAACATACACTTCAATTTTACAGTTGGATTTCTTAAAATACGTTATAATTTTTTTAATAAAAATCGTTTTGTCGCATACGACCTTACGACATAAGCAAGCGCGCTCTTGTTTTTGTATGCAATCAGAGCCGTATTAATTATTTATCGCTGGGTTCGCCTTAATTATATTACAATATTGCATAGAATCAGTATGTAATCAATACCTAGTATTATCCAGTGTCAATCCACATCTATATAAATATTTTTAATGTATTCATCACCATCTCAGCCATTGGACATCCACTGCTGGACATAGGCTTCCTCCATAAATTAGAACATCCCACTTCCATTATTGGACAAAGTCCTTTTTTCCATGTAAGGAATTAGTAGTTGGCTGGTGAAACAGGGTGTATTTGAGAATACTAACCTTCTGACCCTGTTATTATTTTCCACTAAAATCGGTTATAGCAACCGGACCACAAAAGTTGGTCGTGATAAAAGGATAGTCATTATAAGCAATATTAATTTGTTATAGGAATTGGCAGGGCCATTTAGTCGTTGTAACCTATGTGTTCTTATAATCTAAGTCATTAGGTTTCTATATTATCTTTACAGCAAGTGATCATAAATTTTAATTCTATTTATATCAGTTTCTTCACCAAGCTTTCTCACAACTAGGCTAATATTGTTTTCAGATTGTACTTGACATGAACTATCTACAGGTCTTTTGATACTCAGAAGAATGTCATCTTAAGTCATGTTTTTACAACTTACCAGTAGCACTACCATGAGTTTATGATTTAAATATAATAAACAATGAAAATTGTTAATTTCCATTGTTTATTATATTATATAACAATTTTTCATAGAAATGTTTTACACTCTCGCTAGCAAGTTCAGTCATTAAAAACTCATAGTAATACTTCAGTGCATTTTAGGTCTATTTATTGGTAGACCAGAATGATGGATCCCGGTTTCGCTCAGGTGCAATTGGGGGATTAGTATACATAATTTATCACATGTCCATCTAGAATAATGTAACTCACAAATAGTGAAAGAATTTTTGAAATAGGTGCACTGATTCTGGATATCACCCTCCTCCACATACAAAACCCGCTCACTCTCTATATAACATTAGTATAGATTTAGTTTATAACGTCAAAATAACGTCTTCAATTTTTTATGAGTTATCAATAGCTACTGAAGGAGACTACAATAGTCTATGTTAGCAGTTTTATTGTGAATGTGTTATTAAAAAAATAACAAATATATTTTAATCTTAAAAAGGTCACTCATAAAATGAATCTATCATAGCAAAGAAAATTAATATTAGCTAAGCAGAAAGTTGTTTTATTAAAATAGTCCTCTACTTCATATCTATTCATGCAGCTAAACTGCTTTACTTACATTTTACAAAATTCAAAATAAACAGATTATACTCATAGACAGATATAAAACATAACAACCATAACATTTTACTAAAGCACACTCACTTTAAAATGCATTTAACACGTTTAGTACTAAGTAGATACTTTAAACAAAACCAGAAAACATAGTGAATACTTTCTTTGTTCATACTGTTAGCTATTTATACAAAGTGTAAACAAATTGAAATCAGACCAAAGGTTTCACTTTATTTAGAATCAGTTTTCCTTAGCAAAGTTTAAATAATACCCACCTAGTTTATCATAACTAATAACAAAATAAAGAATTCAACTCGATATGGAAACAAAAGGAACAGAAAATAAAACGAAAATTTATTAAAAAAAAACATTTATTGAGTGCATAACACATGCATATAATATACAATCTTACCAATACGTAAGGCTGTAGATAATTTATTTGCTTTATGAATTATTTGTGCAAATGTTAATAAAACAATAAACGTTTACAAATAAACGCCAATCACTATGTCAACTTTATCGCGTTTTTTGTTCACTTTCACTATTTATTTAACACTTTCAACAAGAAATACCACGAGTATTACGTAACAATTAACAAGTTACAAAATTAATCTCAAAAATTTATAACAAATTACAACTTTGTCCAAAATACATTAAAAATTGTTATTTATTTATTTTATACACACATATTATCAGGAAACTTAACTGACAGCTGACACTTTGGACAGTTGCTACCACAGAACACTATATATTCACAGGGACACAGGGATATGATGACAATGTTGACCTCGACATTTGACCTTTGTCAAATTTAGTTCTCACAAAATTATAGACTATGAAATAAGCGTTGCTATATAGTTGGATATACAATGGGGTTAAAAACTGAAAGCTAATTGTAGGTGGCGCCACTGTTGAGTGATCCTAATCACCGCCAAATTGCGTTCTTGGTTCGCTGTATTTACCAGCGAATTTGCCTTTATTTCTACAAAAATGTATTCGACGTAGAATGTTAAGCAGTTAAAAAAACAGTTGAGGAAAAGAAAAGCATCTACTGCACATAATCTCGAATATTTAGTCTGCTCCCAATTTTTTCTTCGTAAAGCTTTAATCCACTGTTTTCTTCTTTTGAAATCTTTAGGGAATATATGGATTCCCTTCTTTTTGCAATCCAAAGCTGAAAATAAGCGTCATGTTAATTAAATAAATTCAGTTCTTTTTGTTTGTTTACAAAATTACTATGGAAAATGACAGCTATCTGTCAGATGTAGGGAACACCCAACAGTGCTGCCATCTGAAGTGAGCAAAAGTCAGTTTTTTACCCCATTTAAAACTCTTTTCTCAAGACCGAATGTAAACATGTGTTCGCGCAAATAAAGATTTATTTTATTTAAAAAAAAATGAATGGGAATCGTTAAGAATAATGATACAAATAAAAAGTTCTACATATAAAATCGAAATCAAAACATAAAGAAAATATTTGATATTCAAATAGATCAATTTGGTATTGCTGTCTACATAAAAATTGGATTTACCTAATTGAACTGTTTGTCCCAAGTAGATGTATGTACTCGTCAACAACCTCGAGAGTTGAGTTCGCAACTGTTACTGGGATGGACACAACATGGACATTAGACAAAAAAGCCACCCTCTGTTTGTTGTTATTCATTTGTTCATTGTCTTCATTTTGTTGTCTTTCATTGTCTTTCACTTCGATCACAATATCGGTGGCTGCAGTTAGACGGCGCGCGGCACCCGCGTAGTAGCCCCGTACTTGTGTTCTTTCGCAGCAAATTTAAACTCTACTGTCTAGGCAACGAATCGCACGGTTTTGTGAAGATTCTTTATAAATCAACTTTACATAGTTGCAACAAAGCTTATTTTTCTATAACAATAGTACGCCACAACACAGGCTGGCTGAAGAAATAATACGTGTCATATAAACGCGCCCTAAATGCATATTCCAAAGTGTCAGTCTAATACATATTGTAGTCTTTGGTGACAGTGAATGGTTTCTGAGCGATTAGATCTCCCTGTCATACACCTCATCCCAATGAAATTACTCGAACCGTCTTGAATCAAATTCTCGGTACATACCACAGATTATAAAGACTATATATGTTGTTAGTTGTGTTATTACATAATATAATATACATACATCATCGACGTAACACCCTACTACATGTTACGTTACGTCGATGACATACATAGACAAACATTACTATGTCACACACTATTACCACCTATTACTTAGATTTTGTTCTTTTCTTACTTAAACTTAATATCATTACTCTATCTATACTTATTTCTCGACAATACATAATTTATTCTTTCTTATTTGCTGTCTCTTTCTCTTTACAACTGGTTGAAAACACTTTCTTTGAAATTTTTAGTTTTCTGGCAGTCTCAAAGTAATATATTATTATAATAAGTACTTTACTACAATAGTTAAAACTCACTGTCTGCGGTAAATGTATCAGAGAATAAACATATCAAGTAGGTATGGAAACTACGGTGACAGTATCGCTAGATCCCAATGATCTATATATATTGTAGATCCATTAATAATGACGAGCCCATTGATCGGATGGTTAAGGTGCTTGCGCCTGTCTTAGTACTTTAGGGTATCGGGTTCGATTCTAGTCTGAGTGTGCAGGTCGTTTCCTGTATTGTTATACCATAACACAAGCATCATAGTGCTTACTTTGGGGCTTATTGATGTGTTTAGTTTCGACGATTTATTTATTAAGTATTTAATGAATTAGTACTGCCAACAAAAATTGTTTATGGATAATTCAAAGGAGGTTAGGTTAATTATGAACTTCTTAGGTAGTTTAATCAATGTTTTTCAATCATTTTTGACACAAGATGTCCCCTTGACTTTTATTACAAAATAATGAAAAGAAAAATGAATATGTGACGAAATTCGCAATGTAATTTTCCGTAAACTAAATTTCCAATTAATTTTATACTTCTAATGACATGCCGGGGCCGGATGTTAGGACAAATGACAATGTTCTCGGCGAGATGTCGGTAGAGCCCACGGCTACTGTCCACAGTGGTGCTGAAACTAAATCAGAAAGGAAATTAACTGTTCTTGAAACACACGGATATGTCCTGGGTAGAACTATCGGCTCAGGTTCCTATGCTACCGTAAAGGTACCTAAATTTTAAAGACAAATTAAAATTATAATTAGGTAAAATTAATAACTTGTTGTTAAAAACATGTTAGTATAGTGAACTCAACTGAATTTATTACAGGTCGCAACCAGTGATCGACATAATTGTCAAGTGGCCATAAAAATAATCAGCAAATTTCAAGCACCTGGCGACTATCTAAAAAAGTTCTTGCCCAGAGAAATAGAAGTAGTAAAAGGGCTAAAGCATGAAAATTTAATAAGGTTCCTTCAAGCAATTGAAACAACTCATAGGTTTTGTATTAAAAATCGTTTTAACTTTTCATAAACAATTTAACTTCCATTACTATTTTTTTAACTAATTTGGCAAAGAGCCTATGAAAAGAACTTTAATACTGAAAATGGGCGACAATTTTTTGCCCATACGATGTACTTACTAGGTTTTTAAACCTACCTACTTTAATTTTATTTACCACAGAGTTCTTTAAACAATAGCAGACGATACGTAAAGAACTGTTAGATTATGGCAAACAAGTACACATATTAAATTAATTTAGATGTCTGGTAGTGACAGGTACTCTATAAGGGGCAGTAATCACTTCCTTATTGAAGACCACCGTGATATAACGAAACATATTATGTGTGTGTGTGTGTGTGTGTGTGTAAGGAATGCCTCCCTTTGTAGTATTAACAGCAGCTATTTACCATAACGTGTATACCGTCAACGTGCCAGCCGACTTTAATTGAACAAAAAAAACATAGAACAACTCAAAACCTACTTGTGGGTAGTTTTGTGCAACATAATATTAAATATCAAACTTTACTACCTAAGTATATTTAATGAATTTATAATAGGAAATATTCATATCTTTTTAAATATTTTTATACGATAGGTTATACGTTATATAACCGTAAAAAAATATAAAGCGCTGAACTATACCTACATATAACAGCTGCGGGCACTTTAAACACCAGCCCTTTGGCGCGTTGTCGTTACGTCACAGTATATAACTTACATGTTAAAAAACACAAATCAAACATCTACGCCGTAGAGGGATTCTCCCTCTACGATCTACGCGCTTGTTGACAGTGACAGTCATTAAACTTTGACGTCACATTCGATCTGACTCTTTCAAGTACACTGACGGACTCATAAACTGCATCAAAGTAATAGACGACTTTGAAATAAATATTTTAACCAAGTATGCAAACTTTCTATACAGATTTAAATTGAAACCTCTAGATTGGTTCGTGAACTTTAAAACAGCGTATTCCTAAGTTTAAGTTTGTGTACTGGAAAGGACCTTAGAACTTTTTTGAAGAAAAAACAGAAATTTAAGGAAAATTGGTTTAATAAAAAAATTGGTTTTAACAATAGACACAAACTTTATGCAAGGGTTTATTTATGTTTTAATAGGGTGTATTACCCCCACGTGCCCTTATTACGGATTCTAATCGGTTCCGCATAGATTTTATTAGGGTTATTAAAAGATCTTGCGGAATATTGTCCCATTCTTCTGAAAGTGCTATTCTTAGTGCTGCCACTGTCGTGGGCACAGGATTTCTCGCATATACAGCTCTTTTTAAATTGTCCCAAACATGCTCAATGGGATTAAGATCCGGGCTGCGTGCTGGCCAATTCATTGTACGTATCTCAACCTCTTCGCAATATTGTCGAACTTGTGCAGCAGCGTGCGGCCGGGCATTATCCTGCATTAAAGTAAAATTTTCGCCTATGAATCCCATGTAAGGCACCACGTGATCTTCTAAGATCTCTGTTATGTAGCGATGTGCAGTCAAACCCCCTCTATTACCGTTTTGACGGACCATGTCTATGAACACAAGTTCTGTTCGCCCGTTCATCGATATGCCACCCCAGACCATACACGAACCGCCTCCAAAAGGAACACGCTCCTCAATGCAACTTTGAGCATATCGCTCCCCACGTCGACGATAGACTCTTTTGCGACCATCTGCACCATATAAACATGTCCTACACTCGTCCGTGAACAATACGGAGGCCCATTGCTCTTCTGTCCAATTTAGGTGATCACGCGCAAATCTTAAGCGAGCTTGTCTGTGAGCTACAGACAACTTTGGACCATTTGCTGGTCTAAAAGGGGTGATATCCGCTTCCTTTAACCTTCTTCTTATTGTTCGTGCACTCACATTTACTCCACGCACTTCATTAAGCTCTGTTTTGATGTTAACTGACGTGAGGAAACGATTTCGCAGGGAAGTTGTAACAATAAATCGGTCATCACGACCGGTGGTTGCTCGAGTCCTGCCTGTACCACGTCTCCTTCTGTAAGAACCTGTCTCCACAAACCTTCTGTATATTCTAGAAACCGTAGACTGGTTTAAATTTAAATTTCTACCAATCGTTCGTTGATCCAAGCCCTCCCGCACCAGTGCTACAATTTGAGCCGCTTGTTCGGACGAAGTATCCATATTATGGTTCAAAAACTCTCGATGAGTTAAAAAACTAACCCAACAATTCTGCTGGTAACAATAATTCAATTGACAAAAGAATAAAAAATCAATGCGAATCAATTTAAAACTTTGCTTTAAATAACACGCAAATCTGATACTACGAGTAAATTTTCTTTTCCCGGCTATATTCATTTGTTTTACTGCAGTTCTATTTTTAAATTTTGCTTTTTTTTTAAGATTAAGAGCCAGTCTCTCCATATTTATATAATTTAATCTAAAAAGTTTGCATACTTATTAAAAAAAATCATTTCAAAGTAATCCTGAACTTTGATGCAGTTTATGAGTCCGTCAGTATATTTTAAATTTCGCACTACTTTTTTGCACTTTTTAATAATTATTCTCTTAATGAAACAGAAATAATATTAAAAAATATTTACATAGACATGATTGTAAAGCAATAATGTTCATAAAAAAATATATTTAACCCTTTTTGAAATAGGGGCATATATTATAAGATTCATATCCTACCTATCATCTTACTGTAAAATATTATTTGTGTTTAAATTATATGTTGTAAACTACAATACCTAAGATAAAAACTATCTAAAGAATCGGAATCCCTCACCTTAAAATAACACAATGACGTTATTAAATTTGTAACGGTACAAAATCTCAATTTTAATTTGACTGATTAGTGATTGGTGTTTTTTTATTATCACTTACTAGCCCGCGATTTCGTCCGCGTTGAAAAAAAAAAGAGATATAACGCCTGATAGAATATGTAAAGCAAGATAACGCCTGACATACATTGACGCCGGACATTATTCTTTTGCTAAGCGTTGGAGCCCGCGGCTTCACCCCCCTGGTATATTTATCCGACTTAAAACATAGGCTATGTTTTAAGTCGGATAAGTAGTTTCGAAGATTACCTCCTACATACAAACTTTGCCTCTTTGTAATATTAGTAGGTATAGATCATGTATAGATTTCATTTAATCATTTATAAAGGTGTTTCACAGGTATGATAGTATGAATGTAGGTATGTTTACCGCCTTAAACTGTATTTTTTATCATTATTCATAGAGTATACATTGTAATGGAATATGCAGAAAATGGCAGCTTATTAGATATAATTCGCAAAGATCAGCACATAGACGAATTGCGTGGTCGTCGCTGGTTTCGCCAATTAGTTGAAGCGGTTGACTATTGTCACGAACGCGGCGTAGTTCACCGGTAAATATATCTTCAAATTACTAATTATATTTAAATATGTTATTTTTTGCAACAGGAGCTTTATTTTTGCTAAGGAAACAATGTAGGAGTCAATTCTTGACCCTTTTGACAGCAATGGGTGAGAAATGATAATTTCAGCCTTGTAGTAGACATTCTTCCACAATTTTCCAGTAGGAGCAGTCAGAAGCAGCTTTGAAATTATGCGTTGGTCTCAATATACTTACATCTAGTCTTACTTACTTAATTACGTCTTTAATATCAATATACTTATCATTTATAAGGCGTATGCCCTATACGCCATCCTTATGAATTCGCTACATTATAACCCACCCCCTGTGAGCAACGTCACATAGCAACGTCACGAAAAAACTTTTAAACTTTTCGCAGAATTCTACTAGATATAGTATAAAATGGACGTTTATGATATCAGCGCCTTACTAAGCTTTTATAAGCAGGTATATTTATCAATTCACAATAAATACCGTAGCTCATAAATTAATAAGAACTGTATTCGCTATAGGTTGACACCTGTGAAAGTTAGGTTGATATAGTCGACGATAAACCCTTTTTCTGCGAGAGGAACGTGTGGAACACACACATGAACCTACTCACTGTGTATCTGCACGTACGAGCAGGTTCTTGTCCTGAAATGTGTTCTGTGATAGCCCGCGCTGGCTTGGATTGCTTGAACGTGAAATGCCGTGACACAGTCACATCGAACAAAAAATTGGTTAAGTGTTCGATGCAGTCATTACAATCTTCTTTGAGCTTTTTCCCGTAAAAATTATGTCGCCTCTTCACCTAATTCTGTTGTAGTATAATGGCCCCATTAAGTGTTTTTTTTTTCAACGCGGACGAAGTCGCAGGCACCAGCTAGTTTATAATTAACAGAATATTTGGCTTAGACAGAAGTAAATAAATTTAAGTCAACGAAGCCTCAAAATCACAACATAATAATTAATACAGCGCAGAATTAATCTTCTTTAAATACTGATTATGAATTAAAATGAATTACCTAGGTGACCTAGGTCAAAGATTTTCAATTGTATAGATCGGGCAAGACGAAAGAATCCGTAATGTGACATTTAGAACCACGTGGTACAAAATCGCCAACTTTACAAGGCTAAATAGCTACGCCATGGCCACCCCGATTACGGCGATCGGGGATCAATATTTTTGTAGGAAAAATTTCCCAATGCCCTCTCTCTATATATATAAGTCTTTTTGTATTAGGTACAAAAGTGAATAGGTTTTTTATTTGGATTTGTGAAACCTAGGAAAATATTAAAAAGGATCTAAAGGACCTGTAGTGCCAAACATAGATATTGTTGTTTACAATCTTCGTTGGATATTGGAACAACAATATTGGTCTCAAGTGTTTAAATTGTTACAAATAATATATACATATATTTAAAAACAGGGACATTAAGTGTGAGAATTTGCTTATGGATCACGGTCTCAGCATAAAATTATCAGATTTCGGCTTCGCAAGGGGCCACATGAAACCAAAGAACGGGATCTATGCACTAAGCGAAACTTTCTGTGGAAGCTACGCCTACGCATCTCCTGAAATATTGAAAGGAGTTCCGTACAGACCACAGGATTCTGATATATGGAGTATGGGCGTCGTACTTTATGCCATTGTGTATGGACGACTGCCGTTTGACGACACTAACTACGCACAGTTGCTGAAGGTGCTTATTTTGCTAATTTCTTAATTATCAATATTTCCGGTATGGTGTGTTCTGTTACAGACACGTTGTCTTTAATTCACCTTTCACGTGTATCCTAGTTCTAGTTCAGACGGGTATTTTAAATTTAAGGCGACCCACAACTACTGATTTTGGATCCGAATTGCAAATCGCAAAAATAGTGTCCTCTAAGAAAACTCACTCCTAGGTTTTCTTCTGTTCTAAGCGATGGTAGCCAAAGCCACCTACTATAATATTTTTATCTATACTAATCTTTTAAATAAGTAAGATTTATTTGTTCACATGAAATTATATTTTGATACCAGTTCTAAGGGGTTATTACGTTAACTCGCGGGCAATTAATTCGCGGATCTACGCGACTTGACTTAGATCTCTATTCAAAAGGTGTTTTATATTTCTATTCTTGGCAAAGTCATAAGTATATGGAAAGAACTCTGCAAAGTTAGCCTTGTACAATCCCAATGACTACGTAAAGTCCAATTTGATGCTAACGATCTATGTGATAGGCAATTATAACACGGTCACAAAGGGTGAACAAATAAAACTATACAGATAGAGTTCTTTACATTTGATGACAATTTATTAGTTAAAAGGTATCAAGTTAGAGTAAAAACTTTATAATCAGGCATTTATCTCTGTGACAGAAAACCACGTGAATATAATATATATAATATTTATGTTGTAACTTTACAGCAAGTTCAAAATAAAGTTTCTTTTCCCCGCGAGCCTAAAGTATCTGCAGATTGCCGGAAGTTGATAACGAAAATTCTGGCTCCGTTGAAGGTTCGAGTCAAGATACCACACATTCTAGCCGACCCCTGGCTCAATCCTAACCAAATTTCTGGAGAACAAGAGGGAGATGCTCAGACCAAGGTAAAGTAAGATCTAGGAAATGAGATAGGGATATTGGACACAAAAATTTATAGGTACAGTATTAATTTATAGTATTTCAAAATGTGCTTACATTTTTTTTTAATTGTTATAAGGTCAACAACAACAGTCACACCATGGTAGGTGGGTACCATCGCAGATAACACAAGCAACGCCACAGGTACAGCAAGTGCGCTGCCGACCACATAAGATTAAGGATAAGGGATTAGAATTTGTATCCCCGCAATGTAAATTCCTGTTCTATTAATTTTTCAGGACAATGCTCAAGTAAGCAAAGATGAAGTTAAAAATGCAAATATTGGCACAGTAACCTTTGACAGAAAATTAGAAGAAGTGAAATAACTAAAACCATCCAAGTGGAGAAACTTTTTTAGTGAAATGTAAAAATAAGTTTTAAAAATAAACATGAATAAGTTTTAATGGTATCTAAATCAAACTTATTTTTCTCTGTTTATAAATTTTATTCCATTGATCTATTTATGTAGTAAACTATATAGCTGACCCAGCAGACGTTGTCCTGCCCGAGCCTGAAAATAATTCTTTAACCCGATTGTTGCGCCACCTATCGGGTCCAATTCTATTTTCAAACCATATATGTCAATGTGACACGACACTTCACGTCAATCAAATCGACCGTTAAATTATTTCGATAGTATTGTTCATACAAAAATGCTAAAATTGCGATTAAAAAATGAGGGTGGGGGTAGGAGGGTGAAAAATACTTTACGACCTATTCTCATACCTAACAAATATATATATAATAATTTCATAAAAATCGGTCCAGCCGTTTCGGAGGAGTTTTGTTACAAACACTGTGACACGAGAATTTTATAAATTAGAAGATAATGTTTAATCATATTTTTTAGTTTGATCTGGTGCTTAGGGTTGTTGAAATAGATTTAAAGCATTCGGACCAAAATATAAAAAAATTAAAAATAACCTGACACTCAAAATGGCGCCAATATACCTACATCGCCTACATATTACATAGGAATGTTAAATATAGAGAAAATATTATTATACCAGGTTAACTGGCTTGGATTTTCAATAATTTAACTGTGATTTTCGGTTTTAACAGCGACTTTTGTTTTATAGTTTCACTTCCATGTTTTTTTTATCTTTTCTCAGACGTAGAAAAAGACGTATCTTTTCGTGTCCTCTTAAAGTCATTCATGGCTATGTGCACTATAAACCTCCATACTGTCTGGTTTTCAGCTTCTTTGAGGGCAAGGTTCATTGGAAGACCAGTGAGTGGTTACTTGGTAACACCAACGTCTAGGTAATCGGCCGCGGAGTTTCTTTCTCTCGACCTTGACCTTAGCAACTAATTTACGGAGGTAATGTGGCCGATGAAGGCCAATGTGACCAGTTACTGAGAATTTTTTTGGTAACATCTTCACACTTAATTCCTCCAGGAGAGATGCATTGGTTCTCCTAGCTGTCCATGGTATGCGTAGCATCTTTCTCCAACATCACATGTCGAAAGCATATATCTACTTTACTCTTATCTGGAATCGTCCATGATTCTGATCCATAGAGAAATATGAAGAGGTACTTTCTCAATTTAGAGATCATTCAACTCTGATGTGTGAGTTTTAAATGATTTAAAGAAAGCACAATAAATTTGTAAGGCGGCTTTCAAACAAATTTAATTTATTGACGTAACGATACGACAATGTTGTTCACATAGCACAGCTATTGCTTGGTAATCTAAATATATTAAATTGAAAATGATTAAATTTCATGAAAAAAAATAATTCAATTATATATTTTTATTAAGGAAACTACGCATTTACAATGTCCAACAAATTAAGTATTTACAATATTAGCAATAACATTTTACTTATAACTCTCACACAACAGACATGTATGAAATACTGAACAATTTTAAAATAAATATGTGTAGCATATTAGTTGGAGTGTATAAGCTATATACAAATAGTTACATACTACAAAGAAAAATACTAGATTAACAATATACTCTTATAGTTAAAAATACATTTTAGTTTCTTTGAAAAGATTTATTAAACAAATGGTATTTGATTAGCGTATTTTCATCTGAACACGCTTATACTTTTTTCAGATAATTTAAAATGGAATGAAACAATCATAAAACATATCTTAAACATAATATATGTATAGGGCTGTTTACCAGAAAAAGCAATAAATTAATAAAAAAAACTTCCAATAAAGTTACCATGACTGCTCGATCTAAATGTCTCATTGATTTTAGAAAATAACCAGACAACTCTTGTTTCTAGCTAGCACCTTTAAACAAATTATAAAATATAAGAGATGTTTATAAATAATATTTCTTTCTGAAAAATGAATGTACTGCTATATTCAATTGGTTCACATCTGACATGCACAACAGTTTAAGCTTGCAAATCATTTTTTACAGCATAAAAAAGTTCACATTGTCGTGATAAGTTGACAAGTTTTACCATAGTGAAAACAATGCCTTAGTTGTTAATATAATTTATACTATCTAATATGATGGTATCTATCATACCATCATATTAGATGATCTCTAAGGAAGATATCTCATGTCAAATGGACAGATGACCTGGATATCCCACTAATGGAGTTTGGCAAAAAAAAATTGTAAGAGGCCTATGTAGCAAGACAATTGTTGGTGACAATAAAGGGTATATTTATTTTGTGATAATGACGGAGCAGATTGGGGTAAAGGTTAAGTGAAATTATTATTATTAACTATATTGGAAGTAACTTATCTGTCCTTATAACATTTTGTGAAATGATTAAATTGAATGCCCAATATGACCCTTTCGATATGCTTACATACTGACTGATGAACGATTGTTCATCCAAAACTGATGTCCGGAAACCACTAATGTGACAACATATAATAAAGCAGCAATCCAGCAGTTGTATGCATTCTGGAAAATAAAAATAAAATATTTTTGTTAAACATCGTATAAAAATATTATCATAGATATAATAAAATCGTAAATGCGCTGTGTCTGTAAACCAAATATTAAAATAAAATAAAAAATTTGTACATGTTGTACTTATAAATGTTACCCAGGTCTAAAAAATAGTTTGTCTGTGTGTTTGTGCACGCTAATCTAAGAAAAGGCTTAACCGATTTCAATGCAGTTTGCAATAATATGTATTATAGCAATCTTCCTGTAACATTTAGTGTTTGTTTCTTTTAATTGGTTTACAAACAAAAAGTTACGAGCTATACCATATACCAGGCGTACGAAGTTGCGGGTTCAATACTAAATGTGAAAATTTAAGATGTTCTTTTTATTTATCATGTTAAGTGATCTGACGATCCACTTGATGGTGTATGGCTACTAACATAAACAACGTCACAGGTGTTGTAAATGTGCTTTTGACCATAGCAGAATTAAGGATAGGGAATCAGGAAGAGATAGGGCAATGGTCTCGAGCAACCATTACTCACTCACTGAAACACATAGAAGTAGGAATAATATAATAGACAATAGAATCCGAACTACAACTAACATCGCCCTACCACAACTACACTTAAAATAAGTGTACATGGCGCGTCCGCTCTTAGTCGACATATGTCAACAGCGCTACTAAAACTACGATTTTATATTATTTTTCTATATAAAAATGCCATCTATAATCTGTATAAAACTGTGCAAAAATCATTCCTTAAACGCTAAAGTGAAAAGTGGTGGTGTAACATTTCATGTGTACAACAATTCGATCAGATGCCTTTGAAAAATCACAGAAATACATTGATAAAAGGAATTATTGATATTATATATATATATGTGTGTGTGTGTGTGTGTGTATGTATGTATTTAAGCATTAGCTTTTTTTTTAACAAAGAATCATTGAATACTTTTAATGTGCCATTTTGCGATATTTTAATAAAAAACTAAAAAGAAAATTAGTTATGAAATAGTCATTTATCAATAACTTATCTACACATCAATATCCTACCATCCCTATTTACCACATGTGTTTGATCCCTCTTGCTCTTCGGGTTTTATATCCCCCATGTACGCGGCTTACACTGGTCCCATAGTAAGTTTGTCGTGTTACGGTTCTATTGTCTATTATATTATTTCTACTTCTATGCTGTTGTTTCATGGCGGTACGATTTCAATAAGGGAGTGGTTACTGGCCCCAGACGGTAGAGATGGGTAGGTCCGGATGGATACGAATCCGCGGACCCGCATCACTTGAGTGAGTGATGGATGTACATCATCGTAGTATTCGGATACCATTCCGTGGATCCATTTGTGACATACATTCATACGTTGCGCGTGGGAGTGGAGCACGAGCGGAACTGAATGGGTAAGTCCGGATGGATACGAATCCGCAGACCTGCATCACTTGCGTGAGTGATGGATCCATTTGTGACATACATTCATACGTTGCGGGTGGGAGTGGAGCACGAGCGGAACTGATTAGGAATATCAATGTATTATATTTGTTGCATCTTGTATGCGATTCAGTTAGTTATAACTTTGATTGATGAATTGTAAGGTTTTTATTATTGTGATTTATTTTGTGTTTTATTATTGTATATTGATAAATTGTAGGTACGAATTTATTATTTTTATTATTATGAGAAAGGTAATATAATTGTAATGTTGTAGTGTAGTTATTTATATGTCTAGACAAAGACCTGTTACATTATTTAAATTCCCTATACTTATACACATTTCAGCGATGAAAGTTTCAGAGCAATAACCTCATATTTTTAAATCTATGTAAGTACCGTAACGAAGATTTTTAATCGTTATTTGGAAAAGTCAGCCTTAATAAGTTGGGTTTAATGTATGGGTGTTATTATAGAGAAGTATAAATATAATTTTATGTTCCGCTCTTGTACTCCGCCCACAATCCGACTCCGCTGGAGATGGACCTACATGCAGCCGCACCGCACCGGACCCATATAGGTCCGAAGGACTGGGTACCTGGATGTACATCTCCAGAGCTGGATGCATATCCGGATCCAACTCCGAATTATACGCGGACTTACCCATCTCTACCAGACGGGCTGCCCAAATGACTACGAAACGCTGTGTGCCCTGCCACTACTCAAATACTTGCCTTGATACAGTTGAATAAATAAAAAGTTATTTTGAAATTAAATGTATGTGTACTGAAATTAGGATTTAATTTAGAAATTGAATAACTATCCAGAGGTATAAAAATGGAACATTTACCTGTGTGTATCCTACTTCAACTTCTGCTACAAAATCTCCTATGTCTTTGTGGCCTTCTCCTAGAGGTAAGTCTTCTAAAAGAGCAACAGCTCTAATATAGTAGAAAACGCCCATCAGCGACTAAAAAGAAGCCAATTTATTATCATCTTGCACAGGTACATGTTGACACAATAGTGCAAATACGAAACTTGACTTACCAATTGTATTATTCCCCATACACTCAGAACAAGTCCACATAGCGAAAGTTTTGGACCGCACACTTTACAGGCCATTTTTCCGTTTATTTCCTGAAATTTATCGCAGAAAATAAGCTATCGACCACAGTTTTGTCAGCTGATGTCAAAAATGGTTGCTCAAATGCTCACATGATCTCTTCTTGTCTATGGTTTGATTGAACGATTTGTTCAAAATTTTTTGGCGATATTCGTTATATTTGCTAAACGAAATTTATATAAACTACCTAATAATTAATATATTATCTAAATATAAGTGTGAGATGTATAACGATAATTATTATTTTTGTATAAAACTACCATTACTATAATTGTTATTTGCAAAATTTTAGACTAACTTCTTAAACGTTGCGTTTAACAGAACGCAAGTCTTTACTGAAAATCAAAATAGGTATAATAATTTATGAATATTCTAATAATTTCAAGTAATATCTATAATACTTTAAAAAAGTATGCTTCTTTTTTTTAATGTTTTAAATGTAATCTGAAATATCTTTCATAAACATAATTTGTTTTTTTTTTTACAATTCAAACAGACAATGGCAACACGGTCTTGTCTGCAGAGTGAGTGACACAAAGAGTGACACATTTTATTTTAATGGGTCTGTCTTCGTTTCGTACTTATAAAATCAGTAAATTGAATTGAAAATATTTCTCAAGAATGGTGGATCGTTTAGGTATGTAATTCTCACTATAGTAATTTGAAAATGAAGCTCTTATATTTTTTAATTTGCCATTTAGAAAGTTACTGTTTAACTTTGTTATCTGGTCGCTATCATTGTGTTCGCTCACTTTCCTTTGACGTCAAACTTTACTGAACTCGAATGTAAATTATTTTATTTTTCTAGTAAATAGTGAAGCAAATGCGAGGAGGATCGCTATGGTGGAAAACTGCTTCGGCAGTTCGGGACAGGTAAATATAGTGTTCAAATTAATAGTTAAAAAATGCACGAGTTTCGAAGTAATTACCACGATTTTATCACCGACAAATTTATTCAACGAGATAAGTTTTACATTGGGCGGAATCGTTCCGCAAAATATATCGCGCACTTTATCAGAATGCTGATTTGTGTTTATATTATAATATTACTGTTAATACAATGAGACATGTGGTGTGTTTATTTGTTTTTCTTATAATGTTGTATTAGCTGTTGGTTTGAAAACGTGCATTTTTCTTTACTTTTCTAAAAATTTATTCTGAATTTTAATTTATTGTAATATTTATTTTAGCCATTGGCAGAAAAAGGCAGAGTCCTTGTCGGAGAAGGTGTTTTGACAAAGATGTGTCGCAAAAAACCAAAAGCACGACAATTCTTTCTATTCAATGATATTTTGGTTTATGGTAACATTGTTATAAATAAGAAGAAATATAATAAGCAACATGTCATTCCACTGGAAGAAGTCAAATTGGAGTCGCTAAAGGATGAAGGACGTAAGACACACATTTTCTTATAAATTTTTACCTGTATTTAAACAAAACAAAGGGGGACCCTTGTTGCGCCACATTTGAGCCATTTCTTTATTGTTGGCTATTGTAACTATTGACTGGCAATAAAATGTAACAAAAGGTCAGTTTGTTTACTCTTAAGATAGTCTTGAAAACATGACAATTTTCTTGAAAAACTTAATGTTTTTTTGGAAAAAATGACATAGATCTAATAAAAATTTAATATTTACGTGGTTCTATCTATTTATATAGATAGATCTTAGATAATTTGCATTTGCGAATATGTTACACATCTTTTAAATTTCATGGTAGATGTGCTATGTCTACTTTAAATATTTTTGTATGTTGTATGTTATACTTATAACTTATATTAACATGGTGAAAAAAGGAGTTTTTAAAATTTTCGTTGTCTGCAGTTAACCAAATTGAATGCAGTTTTCACTGATGTAGTAAGCTTTCAGTAAAATTTATTGTTTATTTTATTTCAATCAAAAAATTCGACAAATTTAATTGAAACAATAATGTGCTATTCTAGAAAAGCGTTTAGGTCATGCTCATCGGTTCTATACGACAGTATCTCCCATAAAAGATCTCTCCTGTTATTTTTTTTCTATTACTTTTGTCAAGGGAATTATATAAATAACACACATATATAGAGAACAGGAGCAAACAGCAATTCAAATAAAATATCTATGGCAGCTGTTTTCACTTTTGTTTAGTATTGAGTGGAAGACACAGAGTTAAAATACTTTTTATAAACAATAATATGTGAATCACAATTTGTGACTAGTTATGAGTCATACTGCTAGCTCATAATGAATTATTTTATCATTCAACTCAAACTTATATTATTTTGCATATGAAATTTTTAATGAGTCACCAATATATACTTTCATTACCAATATAGACTCATTTATTAATTTGACATAATAGAGTTATGTTAATTGTGTAGATAGGAAGATAATAATTTATTTACATCTGACTGTTAGGGATACCAAAATAAATAAAGAGTGTATAAACAACTGTCCATGCTGTTTAACAATGTGGCCTATTATACAATTCTCTACAACTGAATTCTTTCATTTCAACATTAAATTAATAAATCGCCAAGACTAAACACACTAATTGAATGGTCCCTAAAGTAAGCACTATTAGGCTTGTGTTAAGGGAACACCATACTGCGCATGGAGATTATTAATTAATACATTTATATTAAAATTCTGAATAACATAGTATTGACTTAGCTCCACCCATGTTTTACTCATGCTTGTTATTTTTGGTTATTAAGATTATTCTAGGGTTCCCGGGTTTGATTCCCGGCGGGGTCAACTTTGAAAAATCAACTTTTCAAATTTGGCTCTGGTCTGGAGCTGGAAAGGAGTGGCTGGGCACACTGCGTTTCGCAGTCATTTATTTGGGCAGCCCGTCTGGCGGCAGTAACCACCCCCTTACAGATTTGGTATTTGTAAGGGGTTTTCTTTCTGTGTGTCAGCTTGCCTTTTGGCAAGGGCCTCCACTACAACTCGCCACAATCCTTCGTCCATTGCCTTCGTTCTCCACAGTGTACCTGGCATTTCCCTGATTTTATCATTCCATCTTTTTTTTTGGTTTTCCTTTCATTCTCTTTCCATCACGAGGGTTACATCTTCGACCATTTGTTTTTCTTACTCCTCAGGGTATGTACAATCACTTTCCATTTTAATTTCTTCAATATGTGATATCACAAGTCTAATCTTGTCTTTTAGTTTTACATTGTAACATTTTTCTCCCCATTCTGTTTTGGCATACTTTAAGGCTGTCATATATAGTAAGTTTAAATTTATAGTGAGTACAACCCACTATCAAATGGGCCATTACACTGGATTCACTTTTCACACAAAAAAATCTGTCTAGTGTATTATGTCTCACTTTTTTATGTATTACCTGTATTCTACTTCACTTACATTTTCTTTAATTAAAAATGTAAGTAAATTGATTTCACTGAATTGTATACTCACATTAAAAGAATTAAATATTTCTCTACTAACCTGAACTTTATCTTATATTATCACTATGATAATATAAGAAATGATGGTTATGTATAAAATATTTAGGGATGGGATGTCATCCCATCTTTTTTTGATGATACTCATCAGGTACTCGTTATTCAGTGGTTTTATCCTTGACTGGTCCAACAAAAGATATGGGATCAATGAGTTTAATTCATTGATCCCACGTAATACTGGATTTGAATCTGGAGAATATAGTGCAAGAGAATCCCTGATAATTATTGTTTAGAAAACAATAAAAATAAATACATTTATTTCTACACGTATAATACATTAAAATAATGAAAAAAAATTTTTTCTAATAATCACCAGGAACACTAATAATCCTTTGGTCCTCAATTAGGATTTATTTTTTAAATTATCCTTAAAAAATATACACTGCCTTTAGACAATATTAAAATGAAGATATCAAAATAACGTATTTTTGATTGATGGGCTATGAGAAAAGTGTATTTTACTAGTATTGAGCATGCCTTAAGCACAAATATCATTCAGAAAATTTTTATTTCACAAAAAAATACTACTGAAAATATACCGTAATATGCATGCTTTGCTGGGTTGTTATGTCTTCTCAGATACGCAAGTTTCCTCGTGTCGTCTGTGGCTTTACTATCTATCACTGATGTTTACTAATCTGCCATCAGCTAAACTGATCAAGTGTTCTTTCTTTCCAGAGTACCGCAATGGTTGGTTAATTCGTACAGCGTCAAAATCGTTCGCAGTGTACGCCGCAACGGCCACAGAGAAGGAAGAATGGATGGCTCATATTGAAAAGTGCATAGAGGACTTACTAAGGAAGAGTAAGCATAAAAATAATAATTTAACGAAATACATTATAACTAAATTGTATCCAGTTTTAATTTACTTACAGCGTTTTTAAAATCTCTTTAAAATTATTTTTTTGTCATTGCTTTATTTTATTCGTCATTATTAGTTAAATAGCAAATATAATGTCTATTATTTGATGATGGTGAAAAAAAAAGTCCAATAGGTTCGGGTTGTGATGCAATTTTTTTTCATGCACAGTAGGAATTAGCCTTTTTTTTTTTTATAATGATAGATCAAGCATTTGACCGCAGTCTCACCTGATGCTAAGTGATGACGCGATCTAAGATGGAGCATGCTTGTCTATTAAGAACTGATTCACTCGCGACTTGAAAAGTCCAGAGTTGTAGGTTTGTGGAAACAAGGGTGCTGGAAGTTCGTTCCACACGCTAGCAGTTCGAATCAAAAAAGTTGACCCGAACCGCAACGTGCGGATTTTAGGTATATCAACCATATAAGGGTGACCTTTAAATGTGCGCCTTGTTGTCCGATGGTAGAAGGGGCTAGGGGGGACTAGCTGGTGCAAGTCCAACGCACACTCTCCGAAGTAAATCCTGTAGAACACCGAAAGGCTGGCTACCATGCGCCTATGCTCAAAACTCTGCAAGTCAGCCCCGGTAAGGGAGTCATCGCCAATGAGTCTTATGGCTCGCTTCTGGACAGCCTATTGTGCCTATTGTGCTTATTTTCGTAAATAAGTCCACCTCAAAAAATAATAATCTTTCTGAATAATCTGACTTTGTCCTTTTATTCTGATAGGCAAGCTTTGGCAAAAGTCTATGGGAAATCATCGAATGTTCCATCGTTTGTGTTTCTTTTATAGGGTTTCTGAACATTGCAACTGCTTTGGGAGTTACATCTGATATAAGTGCTGCATATGTGTTTAATTACACATCCATCAAAATTGGTCCATCTATTTCAGAGATCAGCTGGAGCAATAGAAATTGGTTTTTTATTAAAAGTACCGTGAATACTGATATACATTTAGTAAAAATTTAGTTATTTTGACATTACAATTCTACAACTTGTGTTTTTAATTCCAAAAGATTAAAATGAATACAGTAAATAAAATACCTACTTACTGAATAAAACATTTTTAAAGTTAAATTAAAAATAATACATTTCACTTATATGTTGAGTTACAGCATGTATGAATGTCTTCAGCTGGTATGTGTACTACCTGAAAAAGTAACTGCGGCAAGGCATTATTGATCAAAAGTTCTAATCCCCAATGTTGATGACCATGAAAATCCCTTGCATTTTTAGAAAAAATTATGCAACATTGCAGACGAACTGACACACGCAAATAGCGATTTTGTCTTACCTTATTCAAAGATGAGTTTCCTGTATCAGGTGGGAAACAACCGCCGTCAGAACACGCGGCCGTCTGGGTGCCCGACAACGAAGCTTCAATTTGTATGCATTGTAAAAAAACACAGTTCACAGTACTCAACAGAAGGGTAAGTCTTACCACTTATCTATCTATCTATATCTATATGTTGATTTAGGGCCTCCAGCTTAGTCTGTCGATAGTGTTATTGATAACGAATTATTCCCAAGATAAAGTTAGTTCGTGTAAAGAATATCAACGTTTAATTTGTTTATTTTTATATTCTTTGGTATCAGTATCTAAATTTTGCTATATTGGTATGAATATAATCTAGAAAGGTTACCGAACAATATTTTGCGGATGTAACCTAATGTTCTTAATGCCTAGATACATGAACATCTTAAGCTAATTTACGAAAGTACATTAATTGTTTAACCAAAATTAAATTGTTAGTATTGTTGCTAATTTTAGTAACCAAAGAACAGTTTTTTAAGCTCTCGCTATTTACTCATACAATTCACTTGCAACACTTGTTTTGATCACAATATCCTTATTTTGATAAAAGTCTTAGTGAAACCAAATCGTTGCGTAAACGCAAAACCAAGATTGATCAAATAAAAAATATTTTTTTCTAAATACCTGTCGATGTGTTAGAAACATACACATTACTTACAAAAATATAAAACTTAAAATATACCGATTTTGGTGTGGATGCCATCTTTTTATTTTTAATATAATTTGTATATTGTCATAATTTTACTATTCTCATTCTTAAACACTATTCAAAAATTTTAAATTCATTACACAATTTTATATCATGATGCAAATCACTTGTTATTACTTTATAGTATAATTTGAAGGTGTTTAGCGCTCATTTTTTCTTTGCACGATTTTGTGCGGTCGCGTTATATACACTGAATTACAGATTTGCCTATTTGTATCGAAGCTAGAGATGAACTATTATTTGCAGCACCACTGCCGCAAGTGCGGCTCAGTGGTGTGCGGACCTTGCTCATCGAAGCGCTACGTGCTACGCGGGCAGAGTGAGAAGCCGCTACGCGTCTGCCTTCATTGCTACGACGAACTGACTCGCGACCGAGCCCGACCGTCGCACCCTGCTCTCCCCGCCGAACAAACCCTCGCAGGTAAGCGACAGTTCACAGGTCACACTGAAACCACACGAAAAGTTTGGCGTACTCAGTAAACTCAGTGGTGTCGGCAGCTTCACGTTGCTCCACGATAGCAGCGCTTATGCTATACTTTACATAGCTCCACGAAGCATCTTCGCGTTGCGTTGCGTCGCTAAAGGCAAAATTAGCAACCCCCCATCAGGTGGCCCGACAGCCTCGCTGACGACCATTACATAATAATAACATGCTGTGGATGCTGAACTTCATTTTGACAAGTAGTCTTACTTGTTTTGAAGTTTTGACAGTCTTACTTGAGAAGTTTTATTCATATTGAAACATTGTATTTAATAGAGAATTATAACTTATTCAGCAAAACCTGCAGTGGACGCTGTTGGGTCCGGGGGCGATTCGTCCCTAGACGACGACAGCGACGATGAGGACGATCGTGTCAATCCAGAAGAGAATCACGACGAGGTAATACAAATGTTGTCATTCTATCTCAGAATCACTTCACCTCTTCCTGCCAGGGTTTCATAGATGGCAAATTATTTATTAGAATAATAAATTATACGGATCGCCATTAAGGCGATGCGTTCTCCCCAGAAAAAGCTGTGAAAGAAAATAACATTACGGAAGCGTCGTAGACTTCGTTATTACCCGCTAGTTTTATGTTGCCTTATGAAAAGGATGTGCCCTTTAAGGTATTCCCAAGGAAAAATAGTAAAAGCTACTTAATTGGCTCTTAGGATTAAAATAACCACAGAAATCATCCACCACCGTTACAAATTAACAATACATCCTCCGCTTGACAATACAGCTGTTTTTCCAAAAACGGTCATAAATGGCGCTAAACAAATTATTCCATTGTGTGTATTCAGCAAGTAGCATTAAACTGAAATATGTATTTTAGTTAAAATGATCAAATGACTAGGTAATACCAATGTGCTTCATAATCACTATGTTGCAATGCTTGAGTTCTTTGGTTAAAAATGGAAGATATCCTGGATAAAAATATTTTAGTTTCCAAGCTGGCAAATACGATAGTACAGATAGTGTTATTAAACTGGTTAGAATCATATACATTGTTCCTATCTAGTATTGTTTAAGGTTTATTAATTTTTTAAAATATTGAATTTCGTTGTCGTTACATACGACTGTTGTATGGAAATTCTTTAACTGTGATTAAATTAGAGCCCAAAGTAGTTTTTTTAAAAGGTAAATGTATTTTTCCCAGGGCTTTACAAGTTATAACGGTGTCAAAAATGGATACGGAAATAAAGTGACAACCGTATAGTACATGTTGAAGTTGTGTAAGTTATATAACATGTGTTTAGTGTACGACAATGCTTTCCCATCACGTGTTGACACCCATAAATTATTGTTCTTTGTTTTTATTTTTGTCGCATTTTAAAAAGTGAATTCTAGAATTGCGTTAGTGTGGTTTGATTTAACTAATAGACAAAGAGCCGGCTACGTTTTGATGTGATTTCTTTCATAATAATTTCATGGAGAGTAGAGGTGAGGAGGACTAACTGATATGGGTGTTAAAATGAAAAAAATCTCAAGCCATTAAATTAAATAGTGATGTTTGGTATGAAAGTATTAAGTTGCGAAGTTCATGAAATAAATGCTACTAGAGCGCCTCATATTTAATGGCGGTTAAAGGCCGGCACTGACTGGCGGCATGACTTGGCACGGCACAGCAAAGGATTTTTTCAACCTTATTGCAATGATTTAGCACTCACATTTTATTTCAATACTTTAGAATTGTTATTTCAATACCAAGAGCCCGTCGTTCCGCGTCATACCATGTGATGACGTGTCGGCATGCTTCGGCACGTTCGCAGCAATAAAGGAGTGTGAGTGCTAAAATAATTTCAATAAGGTTGAAAATAATTTGTTTAGAAAAAATCCTTTGCTTTACCGTGTCGGGCCATACCGTCAGTCAGCGCCGGCCCTTACGGACACTTTCTCATGTATAGAGTTCGTCATCCTTACCGTCTACTCTGCATGAATAATTTTAATAATAGTACAGTGAAAAAATTAAAATTGCGTAAAATGTACATAATCATAAATTCATAATTATACAATATCAATTGAAAATATTTGCTACAAAACTAATTATTTTATTCTTCTAATAATTGATTTCAAGATGAATTATTATAACGTTAGACATAAAATAAAAAAGTCTTATGTTAGAATCTCATTATTTTTTTTAATTCAATGTAATTAATTTACATTGTGAAATATGTCTGTAACTTCGAGAAGTTAATTTAAAATTTGGGTGTAGCGAATATAAACTTTTAATCACATCAATTACGTACAATCGTAATCAGCTCTTAGTAGTGATGAAAGGGATTTGGTCTTTTCAGCCTTATTTATTGGATTCCAGTAATTTTTGACAAAATAAGATTAGTCTTTAAAAGTATAATTATTAGTAAACTAAACAAAAACAAAACTGTCTCTTTTTCGTAGTTTTTCTATATTGTATTGGTAGGAACCATGACGCAATAGAAAATGGAACGTCTCGCCAGCATTTTAGAGTTGAATTTAAACGACCAAAACACTAGTCTCTTTCATCATTAGACCAAAATAGATCGCTATTTTATATTTATACTCATTTATTTTTCATTGAACACTGGAGATTTTTTCCAATTTTGCATGTTTAGTTCATTATAGACCTTATTACTGGTTTGGCGTTCATTAAATTGTATGTTGTTTTCGTTTATTCATACAAATTTTGTGCGTTTTGAGTCTTTGATGGTTTTGTTTTGTTTTTTATTTTTATTCGCCCTCCAGATAGAAGTTGGAAGAAATTTACGTTTAGTCATAAGTTTTGAGTAATCAACTGAAGATCGTAGTCGGCGTGGTGGGTGGCCTATGTCCAGATGGGACTGGGAGATCGTATGGTATGGTGAATTTGACTAACGGTAATGGTACATTAAGTTAACTTTTTGATCAAAAATAAGTTTTTTTTTTTTAAATGGAAACAATTTTAAAATTTTGGAAATTTATGTGAAGCATGAGATAAAAATATTTCTTTTATTATGTGAATGAATTAAGTGTAAAGAGAATATAAATTTATTTTCGTTTGGGAGGAAAAATGTCCACAGTAGAAGATTTTTTCTTTTTTAAAGCTTTGTAAAAATGTAAAATATCTAAACAGAATTATTAATTTGACATTCTTGTGTTATTTTTAAATCACATAAATTCAAATTCAATAAATAATTCAGTAAGTATTTTATTACATTTGTAATAAAAAAAAAATTAACTATGCTCCATATGTCCAAGTAACCACAACTGTGTATAATTCATACTTGCATAATTCACAAGACGAAGTTGTGTCAGAGTTTTTTTTTTTTTAAATTTGAATTACACATATTTCGCATATATTTCCAGCCTGGGACGTGAACTAATGTTGTAATAACGTTATTGAATGTCTGTAATGGAAATTGTCTGTAAAGCGCAATATTTAATTCCAGCCAAAGTTCTATGGTGATGGTGATAAGACTGATGACACAAACAACCATTCGTCCAAGGAGGCAGCCAAGTGAACCAGTTATCCGAATACAGGATTTATATATATATACACACATTAACTTTACAATTTAAACTAAGAAAATATATTAATAAAATATTTAACTGTAAGCGATTTACAAAATGCCCCTCGATTGTACTACGCTCGGCCACGGTGTAATTTATTTTATTTATTCATTGAAAAGTGATATTGGATTGAAGAGACGAGTCTAGAGATCGCGAGAACAGTATTTAAAGTGAAAATAATATAAAAAAAACTGTAAGTCGTAGGACTGCAATCAGAAGTGAAAACTTCTTAGCTATTCAAACTATATACACACATACACATATATGTGTGTGTGTGTGTGTGTGTGTGTATGTATGTATCTGAGGGTGTCGCTCAGTTAGCTTGACGTGAGTTTAGTACTTTTTCTCGATCCCAAAAATGCCCCACGAGCCTAAAGAAGTTTTCACTTCAAAAAAATTGTAGATTTGGTTTCGTTAAAAAACAATACGCACTGTCTCGTAATATGCATAAGGCAAATATTTGTTAAAAGTTTTTTTTTTAATTATACTTCATTAAAATGTGATTTGCTATGTAAGATAAGATTTGAGACTAATTACGATTGAGAAAAAAAATGAAATTTAAGATTGTGATGAATAGTAGGAGAAAAACTTAACTAAAGTCAACTTTGCATTATATTACTATTTTAAACTAATATATAAATATTTGGTTCGTTATCTAAATTAAAATTCGTTATTAAGATTTAGCTCAACGCTAAACGCTAAAATAATTATTGTAATTGTGTTAACATATCAGTTGTGTTACGATGATTTTAATTTTGAAATTTTCATAGACTAATAAAATATTTAAATTGTTTTAAATGTAGTATTTAAAACAGACACTTCATAGAAAATAGCTAACGCAGCACAAACATGGCCGGCCAGAGGCAAACGTGGCACGTTATTTGTCCTTTGTAACCTTAGATCAGTAATGTACAAACATAAAGAGAAGTAGTCGTTTGAAGTGATGCCTTCAAATGTAATATTGCGTATTATTATTTTTTATGTTAAAGTCGACAGACAGGCTGACGGTCCACTTGATGGTAGGTGGCTAACGTCGCCCATAACACAAGCAACGCCACAGCTACTGCAAGTGCGCTGCCGACTACAGTAGGATTGGATAAGAGATTAGGAGGGGATAAGGAAATGGGCTCTGGCATCCCTTACTCACTCACCGAAACACAACAGCACGTATATGCTGTTATTTATATTACAAACTTCCGGGCATTTATTTCTGCGAGTGACTGTTTGATTTGTTTTGTATTGACTATCTCCATCTCACCGGCTTTTGGTCTCGTCTGCTATTATTCATGAAGTATGTGGAGCATGTTAAATGCATTGTCTTATTAAGGGCATTATACACACCACAAGGGCCTTTATATTCGTAAATTCGGTACGATTGTGATAAATCCCTTTTTTGCGTAGACTTTCTGAATTCCTATAAACTTTTTAAAAGCTACTTGTACAGATGGAGTTTTACTATAAGTGTAATGATGTTCATTTAAATGGATGTATATATCTTGGAGAGTTAGTTTTCGTTAGGATTTGTTGAACAGCTTTAAATTAGCTCAAACGGGAACTGAAAAAGGCGATGCGTTAGTTAAAATAATTTATTAAGTATATCTAAAAAGTGTAGGTACTAACAAATGTTTTAATGTGACCCAATTGAGCTTAGTTCAGATTATGCCTTAGATCCTAAAAGTGAGTAAAAATTCATTTCACTTAAAAAAACGCTAAAGACGATTAGTCAATTTTATATAAGGTTTTTAAACATAAAAATAATCAATTTTGAAATCCAATTTAAACGTCATCACTGACGTGACTACATTATTGATGTCCATAATATAATAATTTGATAAAACCATAGAGCATAGACTACGGCTCTATGGATATAACCACAGTCTAACCATACTTACGTCATACAGTCGGTCAACGCTCAATGTTCGAGCCTCAAACTGAAGCCAGTTCGCCGAAAGTTGTTCTACGCAAGTACTTTCGTTGCCTGACTGTAAGTGTGGTTAGACTGTGATATAACTATAAGGCGTGTAATGATATCGGTTCAACGCTCATTATACATACAGGACAAACCGACTGTTTAAAGTAGTTTACTTGCTATAGTTACAAACCGCAAAATTTGGGTCTGCAATACAACTTTGCTCTTGTTTGTGCGCCATATGTCGATAAACGTACACGCAGGTAGATCGATTAGTTCACGGTTACACACGTCACTACGGACAGAAGTCCGATCGTAACCAATTTTGCGTTCGTAACATGACAACTCGTTCCTGTAAATAGGACACGCGTTACATTAAATGTATTTTATTTAATTTATGACATTTGTAGCGCCTAGTAATGACTCAGGCGGCAAATTTAAATATACGCGCTCTCGAAGAGGGCGCCACATTCGTCGTCCCGCTCGATACAAAGAAAATTGCGTAGGAGAGCAGCGCGCTCTCGCGCCTCGTGACGGAATATAAAAATGGGGCGTTGGCTCTCGGTCGTTCCCGCGCGTGTTCATGGATCTGTATCCGTTGTTGTAACTTGTATCATGTATGTTATTGTGATTCTCTAAATATAATGAGTGTGCCTACATTCCTGAGTTTTAGTGCCTCACCCAAAGCACTACACTGGCTGCCCAACGTTAGGCAAGAACTCAAGTAGCCGCGCCGCGCCTGTTTCAAGATTACATCATGCCTCGTACAAGACGCAACGCTGACGCCGCCGACGGTGCCCTCGATTCAAGCGATGCTTGGGGCCCCGATCGCGTCACGAAAATGTTTGAAACTCTGCAGCGAACGCAAATGGAAGCATTCGAAAAGCTGTTAAACAGAGTAAGCAGTTTTCAACCGCGTGTTACGTCATCTCCTTTGTCTGAGAGCGCTATTGCAACCGCCGAGGGCTCATCCGGCGACTTTTCCCGCTGCAAGGCAAGCTACAGTGGAGAGCCATCCGAGTCTTTGGAGGGATTCATAGACGCCGTTGAGAGTTACAAAGAGTGTGTCCACGTCTCTGATAGTAACGCGTTGCGAGGCCTATCCATGTTGCTCACGCACGAAGCGGCAACTTGGTGGCAAGGCGTCAAGCCTCAGGTCGCGTCCTGGACCGAAGCGGTCGCCGACCTTCGAAGCGCTTTTGGTGATCGCCGCCCGCCATCAAAAATATACAGGTTACTCTTCGCTACAGAACAAGAGGACCATGAAAAAACCGACATCTTTATATCTAAAGCCAGAGCGCTGCTCGCTCGTATACCTACGGGCGATCTCAGCGAAAAGGTTCAGTTAGATATGGTGTACAGTTTACTTCACAATAATATTCGCAAACGAGTACGTCGCGAGGAAATTACGAGTTTCTCAGAGCTGTTACATCGTGCTCGTCAGATCGAGGATTCCGGGGATTCTCCGATGAACACAGCGGCGACTCCGCGCTCGCGCATTCCGGGCGCTGCGCCGTCCGTCGCGCTGGTTCCGCCTCCGATCGCAACACAACGCTCGTCGCATTCTCGAGCTTCTCCATCAATACCTACGGCACCGACGACATCGATTTCAAGTGATCATCGTTATAAAGCTAGGTCTAGTGCTAAAACGATAAAACAGTTTTGTGTGTATTGTAAGCGTACGGGACATTTACGTGACGATTGTTCGAGGTTAAAAGTTAAAAGTGATCCAAGTGCGGAGGTGTCATGCTACGGCTGCGGTGCTCCGGGAGTGATTCGATCGCAGTGCACCGTGTGCAACCCCGTATCCTTTAACGCTATTACCGACCTGAGTCAAATTACGAGTAAGGTTTTGTGTAATTTTAACTCTGTAAACGATGTAAACAATAGCTTAACCTCAAATTGTAAAAATGTATGTAACGTAAACAACGCTTTATACTCCCTTTCCGACCCCCATAGCAGTGATATAAACAGTCAATCATTGTCTAATAACAATTTTCAAAACATTAGGTCTATGTCTGGGTCAAAATATGTAAAGGTCATTAACGTTGTTGATAACAACTTACGTAAGAATAGTATGGATCGAAATCAGAGTATGGATGTATCTCGTATTTCTTATCCTATCAAACGTATGTCTGAGGTTTGTCCAAATTCCAATATGGAGAATAGTCCGATTCCTTTGTGTCAGACGTTACGACCGATTTTTGAAATTCAAATCTTAGGTTTAAACGGCACAGCATTAGTCGACACAGCTGCTCGACGTTGTATCGCCGGTCAAACATTGTATGCTCTTCTGAAGACCAAGGCATACCCAATGTCGTTGTCCATGCGAACTGTCAAGCTTGCTGATGGCCAAGTCCACACAAAGAATATTATAGAAGCTTCTGGTGTTAAAGTGAGACTTGCAAACAAAATTATTAAAACAGATTTTATGATTTTTCCTGATGCTATTGGAAATGAAACACTACTTGGAATAGACTTTTTGTATTCTGCTGGTATTGTACTTGATCTTAAGGAAAAGTTGTGGCATTTTTCAGGTGAGACCAGAAAGACATACCGCCTACACCTCGAGCAGACTTTACAAGTACAGCGCACTATTTGCTCTGCTGACGTGTTGAGAGGTGATGAAGGGGCGATGCTCACTGAAACCAACCGCAACCGGCTAATACATCTACTCCAAGCAAATGCTGAGATTTTCCGTCAAGGGGGAGAGACCACCCCCTATGCCGAACACAGGATCGATACAGGTGAACACCCACCTATTGCCATGCCTCCATATCGGCTTACTCCTGCAAAGAAGGAGATATTGAAGCAAGAGTTGGACAAAATGTTGCAGGATGGTATAATTGAGGAATGCGAGTCAGCATGGGCTGCGCCTGTAGTTCTTATACCAAAGAAGGATGGCACGTACCGTTTCTGTGTGGACTACCGTCGTCTGAACGCGGTAACAAAAACAGATACCTATCCGCTGCCGCTCATAGATGAACTGCTGCAGTCAACTAAACGAGGTTGCTTCATTAGCTCAATTGACCTTCGCTCAAGCTATTGGCAGGTCAGACTTTCAGAGTGTGATCGTGACAAGACCACTTTCATCACACCCTGCGGTACATTCCGCTTTACCAAAATGCCCTTTGGTTTAAAGAATAGTCCAGCTACTTTTCAAAGACTCATGGATCGTTTCCGAGCAGGGTCCTCTCTGAGTAATATTACTCTGCTATGCTTTCTCGATGATCTCCTGATCATCTCAGAAGACTATGATCAGCACCTGGAAGACCTGCAAAGGGTTTTCGACCGACTAAAGAAATTTAACCTACGGGCCAATAGAGATAAGTGTTCCTTTGCCCGAGAAGAGGTCAAGTATTTAGGTCATCTGATTACTCCAGCTGGAATCAAACCAGACGAAGCAAAGATAGCAGCTATCATTACCATGAAGGAGCCCACCAATTTAAAGCATTTGAAGACTTTCCTACAAACATGTTCCTGGTTTAGGAAATTTATACCAAGTTTTTCACATGTGGCTGAATCACTGACCAAATTGACAAGGAAGAACCAACCATGGGAGTGGGGACCAAGTCAATCTCACGCTTTTCAGGAGCTTAAGCGTCTTCTCACTACCACTCCTGTGCTTATCCAAGCTGATTACCGGCAACCGTTTGTGCTAAGGACTGATGCAAGTAATTATGCATTGGGAGCTGTCTTACTTCAGGGTGAAGGTCACGACGAGCGTCCCATAGAGTACGCTAGCAGGTTGTTAACATCAGCTGAAAAGAATTACACAACCACGGAGAGGGAAGCCCTGGCTGTTGTATGGGCTGTTGAGCGTTTTCGAGGGTATTTGGATGGCCACTCTGTCATCGTGAAAAGTGATCATCAACCTCTCAAATGGCTTTTAACCTTAAAATCTCCTTGTGGACGTCTTACCCGTTGGGCGTTGAAACTACAGAGCTTCAATATTCAGTATGAATATACCCCGGGTAAAGCCAATGTCGTTGCTGATACTCTCAGCCGACCAACTTGTGATGAAGAAACGAAAAACGATTGTGGAATCTGCTCTGTCGTCGTAGACATCCCTTCTACGACTCCGTCGGATCTGCGGAAAAAGCAAATGGATGATCCAGACATTGCGAAGATTATCAAGGATATAGAGAGCAATGACGAGCTGGCGAACCTTCGCTGGGCCGATCGTGGCTTCCTCATGACTCAAGGTGTACTCTACAGGTATGACGCTGATGCTGACACCGAGGAGGCGCAGTTAGTAGTTCCTGCGTCAATGAGAGACACGGTCATTAAGGAACATCACAACGAGCCTACAGCTGGACACCAGGGAGTTGAGCGTACATTGCAGAGTCTTCGCCGTCTGTAATACTTCGCAGGGATGCGCCGATTTGTGACAGAACATATTAAGACTTGCGTAGAGTGTCAGAAATACAAACCGTCCAACACAAAACCACCAGGGTTATTGCAAACGCCCGTCTTAAACCAGCGAGGAGAAGTGCTGGCGATAGATTTGTTCGGACCACTACCTGAAGGAATAGGGGGAGTGCGCTGGATATTCCTCATCGAAGATACTGCCACCCGATGGATTGAGCTGTTTGCCCTACGCGAGGCAACAGCCGAGGTGTGCGCTAAGCTTCTCATTGAAGAATATTTCTCGCGTTACGGTTTTGTTCGCAGGGTCGTGTCCGACAATGGCGTTCAGTTCGTGTCAGCCGTCATGCAGCAGGTGATGCATGTACTGGGTATTAAGCAGAACCTCATACCCCTGTATCACCCCGAGGCAAATCCGGCCGAACGAAAGAATCGTGATATGAAGACGTTATTGTCCATCCTCGTTAAAGAAAACCATCGGTCATGGCCAGAGTTCCTGCCACAAGTTCGTTTTGCACTAAATAGTGCAGTTTGTTCTAGTACTGCTTGCAGTCCCGCCTATCTCATGTTCGCACGCGAAATGAGGACGCCATTCGAAGCAGGTCGTGATCTGCGCAGCATATTGTCAAAGGACAACTTCGTGCCGCAAATCACCCCATACCTCGACGCCTTCATAAACAGGTGGAAGGAGATAAAGGACAAAACTGAAAGGACGCAAGACAGGCGTAAGGAAGACACGGATCATAGACGTCGCCCCTCGAAACGGTATCAGGTGGGCGACTTAGTGCTGTTGTCCTGTCATCACCTTAGCAACGCCGCTCAAGGGAAGACTAGAAAATTCATGCCTAAACGCGATGGCCCTTATGTAATTTCAAAAGTTGTTAGCCCTACCACCTTTTGGGTTTCAGATAGTGTTACCGGAGCCGATGTGGGTAAATTCCATACTCATGATCTCGTTCCATTCGTGACAAGTTCAGGTGATATTGTTCGACCTTTAGAACCTCACAGACCCAGGGGTAGGCCTAAGGTTAAGTCAGATAGGCCAGTTGTTGCCAAGCCACCTACGGGGCGTATTGGCGGCTTGGAGGGGGAGTGTGTAGCGCCTAGTAATGACTCAGGCGGCAAATTTAAATATACGCGCTCTCGAAGAGGGCGCCACATTCGTCGTCCCGCTCGATACAAAGAAAATTGCGTAGGAGAGCAGCGCGCTCTCGCGCCTCGTGACGGAATATAAAAATGGGGCGTTGGCTCTCGGTCGTTCCCGCGCGTGTTCATGGATCTGTATCCGTTGTTGTAACTTGTATCATGTATGTTATTGTGATTCTCTAAATATAATGAGTGTGCCTACATTCCTGAGTTTTAGTGCCTCACCCAAAGCACTACACATTGTTATCAGAAATTTCGCGCCTTTCGATTCCATATTGTAAGATTGAACTTTAACAAGCATAATCCGAGCTAAGGTTATCGTCTTAATGAAGATTATTTCATTTTTGTCATACAATATATTTATGTAAGTTGTTTAACCACTGGGGGTTTGTTTATAATATTCTCCAATTAAAAAATAAAAATATGTAAACAAACTGTGTTGCAATTGTATGTGTATATTAGAACTTATTAGTTGATAGGAGGTGCAACAATGAATTATGTGAATTGTGTGTACATTACAAATTCAATTTTCCAATGAAATATAATCGGCGCAAATCTTCTTGTGCTTTGGCGATATCATATCACGTGTCAAATATGCGCAGTAACCGATTTTGGGACTGTTTGTGGGGTATTGCGACCTTGGTTACGACGCAATGATATCACTTGTACAAGAGAGGAAGCAGTTGCGCCGTATTGCTTATTCAGATTTCGCAATTGTACATGCGCAAAAGAAAGACGCCTGCTCAAGGACAGAGCCCAAGAAGATTTGCGGCGATTATACGATGTCCCACACTATTGTCACCTTTTATAGAATTTTCCCTAGCATAAAAAGCGGGGACAGGAGCCTCGCCACCATGAACCTAGCAGTATTTTAATAAACTGCATGGGAATTTCAGGGTGCCAACATAGAAAAATAAGGCACTCAAAAAGTTCTTAACTCAATGTTATTCCAATTATAAATTTTTTGATGTTATGATCCAATTTCTTTTTTTTTTTGCTTGTTCTAGTTATAAAGCATCTTGTTTTTCGTTGTCTGAACGAAGGCGAATTTTCTTAGCCCCTAAAAAGATATTTACCCTTCCTGTAGCTTAAAAATGATAGCATGAAAAATGGCTGTCTGTCAGATTATGTGTAATAGGGGGGCCCCATTTGGCAATAGTACAATGAACAAATTTATTCAAGGTCATTGAGGTATTGTAAGTATTCGGTTTCATAAATAAGTATTTGTGGATTAAATAAAAGATTTGCTCCGATAATGTGAAAGCTATTAAAATTCAATCGTGGGAACACACGAAATGATTCTCTGTGAATTTTTTTTCTGGTAAGTAATAATAAAGCACCGGCCTAAAATACAAACATTTTTTAATAATATAGGCACTTTGTTAGTAGATAAGTAGATATATTAATGTGTAAGATATTGTTTAATATTCAGTTGACAAATACATAATATTTTTAAAAGATTTTTGTTTTATTTATTTTTAAAGCAAAACCAAACTGCTACCTTTTAACCAAATGATGCATGAATTCGTTTTATTTCTTTATACGTTAACTGTCTCCATAAATGCACTTTAATATACTGTGTATTGGAGTATTCTATACTCTGACACAAGAATTATAAAATTAGGGGATTTTTTTAAGGCTGGGTTTCACCATAGCACTGGTTATAATAAAGGTTGATGTCAAATTTGTCACTAACAAATAATGCTGACTTTAACAATTGCTGCAAAACGCGTTGCACCGGCACATTCGTAAGTTAAAGTTACTAGGGTCGCCACTATAATGAGCTGTAATTTACCTCAGAATCGTTATTTGAACATTGCAACACCAGAAATAAACTCGAAATTTTGAGTTTATTTCTGGTGTCGATGGGCGCCCGTTCTACGGGCTGGCTGTTCTGTGCCCCTCTCGCGGTCAAACGCACCGGGTGAGACCCGCAAGCGGGAGGCCCAGCAAGCGACCAGCGCAAGTGGACTTAGGACGACCGTATCTCAAGGAGGACGCAAGAAAAGTTGACCAGCAATATTAACAATCAGGAATCTCTGGAATCTTACAACTTATATTTTGAAGGTCTTCTTTCTCTTTTATGTTAAGATCGGCAGACAGGCTGACGGTCCACTTGATGGTAGGTCGCCTATAATACAAGCAACGTCAAAGCTGCTGCAAATGCGCTGACGACTACAGTAGGATTGAGGATAAGGGATTAGGAGGGGGATAGGGAAATGGGCTCTGGCTTCCCTTACTCACTCACCGAAACACAACAGCACGCGTACTGTTATTTCACGGTGGTTTTCTGTAAGGAGGTGGTTACTGCCGCCAATTATAATAAACAAGTTTTTTACTTTACAATTATTTGCCAACTCATTTCTTTGTTGTAAGCCAATGCTGAATAAGTGCATAGAGGGTCACTATGCGACGTAGTTCGAAAACATGTTTTATAGCGTAAAATTTTCCTCTAGCTAGGCGGTTCAATGAATCAAGGAAATTCTTTTGTAAATAGGTAAGTGTAACAAATGAAATATGCAAAAAAAAATATAAAAACCAGTTTATTAAAAGTATTAAAACAAAAATATAATTAGCACTTTTTCGTACCTTTCTTTCACTTAACATAAAACTTATGATAAACTAAAATCAGAAGTAAATTCAATATCTACATAATTATTATACTCGTAAGTAGCGACAACAGAAGCAAGCAATATGAATTTTAAAATCTTTCTCATTCATTTAAGATTTTTGCTTCTTTCTTAGTGGTTTTTTACAATAGACACATACTAGGTATTTAATATAACTAATAAAATAAATACGAGTAAATGTTATATAAAATGAGTTCTACCTTGTTTAGCTAATATTAAAAAAAAACTTTTCCAATATAAAACTGAATCATTACTTTTTCTAGATTTTTCCACGAAATCTGTATTTTACATTTCAGATTTCAAAAATATCAGATATAGGTAATTAGTTTGTTATTTGTCGGATTGGTCACGTCAATCACGTCGCAGTGTTGGCTGCCAGTTCGAACCACTGTCTCAATGCGTCGCCAAGAACCGCCGGAAGCGCCGAAATATCGCGCAGGATCAAGTAGAACGGAAATGGAAACGTGTCCAGATACGATATGAATCTACACGTGTTAGAAACAGGGTCCATTATCGGTCTCCTGATGTCCATTATGGAGTCCTGCGAGAATATAAAATAAAAATTAAGCATTTTCAATTAAAAATTGGGCTGTCTATA
Organism: Bembecia ichneumoniformis; assembly: GCA_910589475.2. Lineage (NCBI taxonomy): Eukaryota > Metazoa > Arthropoda > Insecta > Lepidoptera > Sesiidae > Bembecia > Bembecia ichneumoniformis. The sequence continues at coordinate 5,777,907 of OU342538.1, read as the reverse complement.
TAAGACCGCATGCGTGGTGTCAGAACAGCAAAGTGCACTAGCGTCCTCCCAACACAAAGCAACTTAATCTTCCAACTGTGGTATAATATGTAATAGTTACTAAGTATTATTTATTATTTGAGACTAAATTTTATTCTTTAGATTTTAGAACACAAATTAATGACATGGCCTTTGCTAGATAAAAGGCATGAGACAATTTTAATATTGTTGCGTCATTTGATGAGCAAATGGAGAAAAATATTGTTGGACGGAATCATTTGAACTCACTGTAAAATTTATCTAGTTTTTTTTATGTGTAAAGTTCGTCAAACAGTCTGACGGTCCACTTGATGGTAGGTGGCTACCGTTGCCTATTACACAAGCAACATCACAGATGCTGCAAATGCGCTGCCGACTATAGTAGGATTAAGGATAAGCGATTAGGAAGTGGGATAGAAAGGGCTCTGATATCCCTTACTCACTCACCGAAACTTAACAGAACACATGCTGTTATTTCAAGGTAGTCTTCTGTAAGAGAGTGGTTGCTGCCATCGAACTGTCTGCCCAAATGACCGCGAAAGGCGTTGGTTTTAACTAAGAAGACGATACTGAATTATGAACAAAGTTATACCTTGTTGTCAGGGTTGTCAATAATAACATAGACGAGAAATATCCCTAGCTGCCTCGCTCTCCGCACCGCTTGCACAACCCTAGCTTCACCCTCGGAGAATATTCCTCGACCGTCACTCACGATCACCAGCAACTTGGCGTTCACCGCATCACTTTTCACAGTTCTCTCCTCGAACATAACCGTGCAGAAATCAAGTAACTGAGCGATCTTCGTCTTAGTCTGCTCAAAACGCAATTGTTCCAGAATCTTCGCTCCGGAATGTTCCGAGAATTGTTCCGTGAATGGGTGGAGTAATTTTGTTTTTTCACCGAAACTTAGAACCGCTAGGTCGCCTGACTCGAGAAGGTTTAAAGCCTGAAAGAGAACAATAAATTGTGATTGAAGAGCAGAAAATGGGATATTGCGAAGAAAATATCGGTTTTAATTTTATTTTCAACGAAATAAGTAATGGTTCAATTCATTTACGAGGAACTAATAAATTAAAATTAAATACAATTTTCGATAACACTAGGTTTTGCCATTTCTACCACGATATTTGTATATATGAATTTACCAAATATTCAACTCGAGATTTTAGTGTCCAAAAACCAATATCATTTTGCTTGTTCATAATATCAGACTGGGAATCTATAATTACATAACTTCATTTTCATTCCTAAAAAAAACTATACAAATGTTAACAAAACTTTATATAAGTGGCACCTTTAAAAGAGACACTTTTCGAGCAACTGAAATTAATGATAAATTATGAATTTGTTTAGTCTAATATTAAATTATATTAATTAGAAGGATTAGTGAACCCATCTCCGTTTATGTTAAACCTTCAGTTTATCGATATTATATTGTATAGAGTCGAAGTTTGTTTAGTTGATCGAACGCGTTGATTGATACTCTGGAACTACCAGTCGGATTAAAAAAAAAACTTTTGCATTTGAGGAAGCCTAATTCTTATAGGCTTACATCATTGCTACAAGCCGAACGAAAGGTAAAAAAGTCAGAAAGAACGCTAAGTGAAAACGAAGTAATAGCGCGTACGGGCGATGAGATGCAGGGTTAATAGCCGAGAGCGGTCGCCCGACGAGACATGCCTTTGTCAATTTAAATTAAACGGCGGGTAAAAGCGCGGACACAGTAATAAAGTTAAAAAAAGCTAGAATGTTGTTTCTGTTCAGAGCAATTCAATTTAGTTTCATTTCAAGAATCTCAATCAGAAAGAGTTTATATATAGGACATGCGCACCCCATTTATTGTGAAAATAAGCCGCGCCGGATATTTATGAAAGAATACAAGCTTGTGGTACCTGTGATACGAGCGCCAGGCTGTCGAAGGCGAGCTGCCTGCCGCCGCAATCGGCCATGGAGCTGGAGTCGTCCACGGCGATGGCGATGTGGTACTCTCTCTTGGCCGGCTTGCTGCGACGCAGCCAGATGCGGTCTTTGCGGAAGTGCGAAGCGATGTACGGGATCACTCGCCGCATATTTATCGCGCGACCGCTACGGAAATCACCTAAATAAAAATATAACTAATGTTCTTTAAGTTAGACTAACAATGGTGGATGGGATAGAAGTAGAAATAACACAGTAGAAACCGCACTACGCTTACAACGCCTTGCCGCAACTACACTTAAAATAAGTGTACATGGCGCTTCCACGCTTAGTCTAAAACATTTTTAAGTTATAATATTTATTTTATTTTTTTCAATATAGTCTCCATAGATCACATCAAAATGAGTAAAAACTGTAGCGGGCATTACAAAATCTTATACATCTGAAGTCCGACTTCAGCTTTGAAAATAAATAATAGTCACTGGGGGCTAGATCAGGACTATAAGGTGGGTGAGGAATTTCTATGAAGTCACATCTTAAAACAGCAATCTCCGGTACTGCGGCAGTGTGGACAGGCGCATTGTCACGAAGAAGTCACACCCCTTTGCTCAGTTTTCCTCTACGTTTTGCTTGATTGCTACACGCAATTGTTCGATAAGGTTAACATTATAGCTTCCTGTCATCGTAGTATTGCATTCTTTTATGTCTATGAGCAATATTCCTTGACAGTCCCAGAATATAGTAGCCATTATCTTTTTAGTGGATTCACCTTTGCATTTCTAGAAGTTTTTCACCAGAACGACGACGCCACTCCTCCGACTCTCTTTTTGAAAGAGGATCATAGTATAGTGCCATAGTTTCATCCTCAGTGATAATTGACTCCAAGAAATCGCCCTCAATTGTGTGAAAATTTTCTTTAAAGCACGATACTCATTCACTTCACGGCACACTCGAAAGAGTTTTGGCACCCACCTTGCGCAGACCTTATTCATATGAAGATGTTCATGAAGAATCCTCAAGACCTGTAGTTTTAATACTTGTCCTTGCCGCTATTTCTATCGTCTTTAGACGTCGGTCCTCCAATACTTCTTCTTCTACTAACTAGATTTTTTTGGTGTGAGTGCCCTAACAGGCCGACCGGAGCGTGGGTCATCGTCAACCCACTCTCTTCCTAAACGAAATTGCTTACACCAAAATGATGGACACGTATTTAATAATAGCAAAGCAAAGCAAAACTTTACTGGCATAGCCACATGGCGGACGATCATGACGCTTCTAACGATATTTCAATGATAAATTAATAATTACAGAGAGCTTTAGAAGAAGGCCCTTCTCATTTCTTCTCATTCTAATTTAGTCCCATTCAAAGATATTTTCATATTCATCGTACTATACTAGTTCATAAATGCAAGATAAAAAAAAAAAAACAATAAATAATTAATTACATTCTCACAGCTGCACCATAGAATCAATAATGAAAAAAAAAAGGTAAAATAGTTATTTTTATTGTACTGTAAGTGATTTTTAGAAGACTTTCTTTAGAGCTGTAAGTTAAACGAAATTCGAAAGGTTTACCTGCTCGCCGCGATCGTCCCGTCGGCTCCAATACGAGCCGCAGTGTCTCGCACAGGGCTCGCGCGGCGCCACTGGAGGCCTGCCAAAGCGATCGCCACGCCTCGCCCCCTACACCCGCTATTGCCTCACGATCGCCCATCCCACTCATCTCGCCACGAAGACTCAGATACTCATCTAATGACATGTCTTTCTCCTTCGTCTCCACTTTATCCAATCTAAAGAGTGCCATTCATATTAGCTCCCGAGTTTCAGATTTAAAATATTCACCACTTTCCACTTGTTACCAAACGTATACTTACTTGGTGTGATATGTGGTTTCACTAGGTCTAGCCACACTGGTTGTGAGGACCTTTTCGCCCTCTACTTCAACGCCAGTTTCTCCTGTTGTCTCTTCTCCGCCTTCGTTTTTGTTACCGGATTTCTCCTTCTCTTTGGCGTCTTTTATTTTCTCCGGTTTTAATTCTTCGGATTTCTCCACCTAAGAAAATAGCAAATAATGCAATTATACACTGTTACGTATAGCAATAATAATGGCTGTTATATATGGAAAATAATGTCCTTTTTTTTAGACACACCGAAGAGTGGTTATGTTGGAAACATCATAAGATATCAGCATTTTCCAACAGCCAGTTAGCTCCGATTTACAATCTGGATACAATTCAACAATTGAAAATATTTATACTTTATGTTGCCAAAATGTTCAACGATGATTGCAATTAATAAAAAAAAAATTATCAACTAATTATAAATTATTTATTAAATTTTATTATTTTTTTAAAATATTTTATTGTTCACAGTAAATACGAGTATCACTGTGTTATACAGTTCATGTATACCTTTTTTAACTACGAGTTAAAAAGGAAATTACATGAATAGTGAATTTACTATACAAATTATTACTTAAACTCGAAGGTAATATTATATAGTCGCTTACATAATTTTCCTTAATATTTTCAGCTTGCCTTAATAAAATTAAGGTTCACTATCAATTTTACCAAGATACTTGTTCCTAGCGAAGATTCATATAATACTCGCCAATACTCGCGAATCTTCTTCGACTCTGACCTTGAGCAGGTGTCTTTCTTTTGCGCATATACAATTGCGAGTCCGAATAAGCAATATGTTTTATTCCAATAATACACGTGTATTATTTTATAACATAAATAAACAGTATAAAGTTTATTGTCAAACAGTAAATAAGTTCAAATGTAGGTAGAGAACATTTAAATAGATTCATACGTCTTTACATAAAACAAAGTCTGTGTGTCTGTATATATGTTCGCGATAATCTCAAAAACTACTGAACGGATTTTCATGCGATTTTCATCTATCTATCAAGAGTGATTATCCTGAGGGATCTATATGTGTATAATTCGTCAAGGTTTCATCCTTAGGTTCCCGAGGGATTGCAAATTGGAGCATACTTGCACAGGTGTATCACATAGGAGTTCCACCCAAATCAGATAGATGTCGCGGTTTCCACTAATTCTATTGTAGTATAATGATGGCGCCATCAAGTGTTTTATTTTTTATTTTTCAACACGGAAGAAGTCGCGGGCACCAGCCAGTATAATATTAATACAAAACTAACTGTTGAACATAACGAAAACTTAAGTGTTCCAATGTTAGCTACCTGTATTTCGTCATCGTCCACATCCATGGCGACCTCCTCATCCTCTTTTAACTTATCAGCGTCTTTCTCATCATCCTGATGCAGTGTCGGTTGCTGTTCAGCCTGTTCTTTAGTTGCAGCGTCTATTGCCTGTTAAACAACAATCATAAAAATAAAGAAAAAGCAAAATCTTAACCTTTTGGTCGTGTAATATTGGATTTTTCAGACAATACTGCTTGACAATAAAATCAATGAAGTTAAGAATATCTGCCTTAAAAATTCTTTGTATTTCTAATTGTTTCTACGCATTTACGATTCTCAAATCTCAAATTGATAAACACCAAGACTATCATTGCTATCTTCAGACATTGACAAAACATTACTTAGTATATGTCACCCTCCATACCATACCATACCAATTCCAATCCAGTTTTTTTAATTTCTTTCTGACTCACTAGATGTCGTTAGTAGTTTCGAAATCATTATAATTTGTTAAAAATTAGACCCATCAAATTTAATCACGAAGTTAGTAATGTAGCTAATGAGTTTGTTCCAAAGTTCCAACGTAAAAGTAATTCGAATAGATGTGAATACTCTTGTAATATCCTTTATTGTAATTGTACATTACATGTATACAATTATTTACAACATTCTTATGTAAGTTAAATGTCGAAGTGTCAGTAGTACCATTGACTTGTACCATTGATGGTACAAATGACACAACTTTGTATCCTTAGTACAACCCATGGTACTAGTGACACTAATTTATATGTAGTGTTGGGATTTAGCGAAACATATTTTAATTTTGACACCATCCACAGATATTGTAAGATCAACTGTAAGAAAAAGAAAGGATGGTGTTTACGAAACAAAATAGCATGTTTCATAAACAATGTTTATAAACAAAATGTTTACCAGTGAATACGCGGCTTTATGGTTACAGGCTATGGCAACAATTTATCATAAAGTGGACCGCCATTTTGCCTTCCTTTCTTTTATATATAAAACATACCTGCAAATCATCCTTCCTGGCCTGTTTGACGTGTTGGTACATATCTGCCTCTCGGGGCGTATCCTCTTCCGCAGCGCCACCGTCTTCTGCAGTCTCTTCTTCTCTTTCCACGTTCAAAGTGCGACTCTTCTGCTGCTTTCTCTCATCTACTTCACCTGTGTCAAAAACGTTTTAATAATTCTATATTATTTACGGATACAAAACAACATAACATCAAATATGAAAAGTACATAGGTCTAGTTAATGTGTTAGCATTTTGACTCAACTGTCCTTATTTCAATTCTGGTAAGGTCAATTATTAAAATATTTAATAGACTTAATGGGCTTTAATACACTTATGTCCACTATACCAAAATGTCTATCCCATGAAAATGATCACTGCAGCAGTATCCACTGTGTCAAAAGTCCATTATGATATGCTTCACTGTGCTCGACTGTCATCAATCAATGCTGATGTATGTTCGAATCCTGATCTTTAACTACATAACCGTGAATTACAAATAATATCATTGGCTCCAACGAATAAAGAAAGGAGTAAGAGAAGGAAAATAATCGGAAGGAATATTAGAAGAAAAGTGAGATTCTAAAAAACGTGTGGCCCTCTCACCTAGCGTTCGCTGGTGATCGGTGCGGCCCGGCTTGTTGTCCCCGGATTTCTCCCGTTCCGAGGCAGTGTCTGCGGCACTCTGCTTATCGCCCCGGTGTCCTCTGTCACTCTTGTCCAACTCCGAACGACCCATCGACTGTTTGTCTTCACCCACTTGCTCTTGTGATTGTTCCTACAATATAATTTTTTTCAATTCGTTTTTGTTGGATTGGAGACTGTGACATGTTGAGAAGTAACATAAATCCCTCCACTAAGAAAATCTCACATACATTTCTAAACGAAGACACTATAATTAATAGTGCAAACGATGCAAACTATGTCTTAACATAAATACATTTTTTTAATATTATGAATTATTATTGTTTGTTTTTATAGATTTGCACACTACTTGTCGGTTGAATATATGTATTAAAATTGTGTATACCTACCATAATCAGTAAATAAATTATTTTGAATTAGTTAGTGTCCGTGACTTCTTCCGCGTTGAAAAATGAAAAATATAACACATGAGAAAATATATGAGTAATACTAGCTGAGCCTGCAACTTCGTATGCATGGTATTAGGTATAGCGCATGACTTTTTTGTATGTAAACCGATTGGAATGAAACAAACATTAAATGTTAAGGGAAGCTGGCTACAATACATCAGTGAAAACCGCATTCAAATCGGTTAAGCCATTTCTGAGATTAGTGTGCACAAACGCACAGACAAACAGACAAAAATTCTAAAACCTATTTTTTTACCTCTGTAACATAAGTACAACGTGTACAAATTGGTTTTTTTTAATATTTAATGTTACTAATACCTAATAATGTTAATACGGCTCGTTTACTATTTTATTATATGTATAGATAGATAACGCCGACATCTTAATCGCTGCGACGACGGTGGCGCCCAATCCTTTATATTTTTAGATGATCTCTCGAGAACCTTACATTCTTCCAGAATAAAAAGTATCCTATCTGTTAATCTGTTAATTAATAAACTATCTGTGTGCCAAATTTAATCCAAGTCCTTTGTTGAGCCGTTTCTGCGTGAAAGAGTAACATCCATCTTCACACTTTTGGTGGAGTATGAGCATTGAGCGTAATTTAAAAAAGTTTGAATGCAGTTCTTTTAAACATTTTTTTTTGTATATCTTAGGCTAAAGCCACCCTATATGTGCTTAGCTTAGAACTAAGCTAGGAGCTACGCTTGTGCACAAAATACATTGGTCACATATAAGGCGCTTGGCTTGATGACAGTTCACTTTTGCGCCGTCTTTTGGTGCGAACAGAATAAATATGTCACTCTATTACTCTTGACTAAAAACTCAATGTTAAAATTTAATACGATTCAATTCAAAGCAGCAACAATTATAAGCATTGTAAAAAGCAGTTAAAAATATTGTAAAAGCTTCCATTGTAAAAAGTGAAGTCACTAGGCGACTTTACCAACTCACTTAGTAATTGGCAGTATGGCCAACTGTGACAGTATTCTATAGGTCTGTTCACTAGGATCAATCATTACACAACTTGACTTTTAACACTAAGCGAGGCTCTTTGTAGTGGAGCCGCCTTATGGTTTCCGATTTATCCTTTTACCCATTTGGGTTTACCCCCAATGTTTTGTTTCATATTTTTTTTATTGTGAAGTATTAGCTCCTAAGGCTACATGCCAATTACAAAACTTAACTATATATACGAGTACATCGTACTTACATAAGGCGCGCTTTCCTCATCTTTCGCCTGTTGTGCGTTGGTTTGAACGTTGTCTACGGTTCCTTTATCCATTTCCGCAGTTTCCGCCTTATCCTCTGACGAAGGATCATCACTTGAGGGATTTGCTTGTGAACTAGCTTCTTGTTGCTTCTCGTTAGTTTCTTCCTCTTCATTAATATTGTCTGGATTCTTCGGGAGTTCATCATTTTCTTTTGTTTCGGGGGTTTCCTCTGGTTCATTTGTGAGTTCTTCAGTATTTTCGGTAAATTCGTCTTGTTCGTCTTTGTCTTCTTCCATTTGATCAGTTTTGTTTTCATCTGCTTCAACAGATTGTGGCTCCTTGTCCTGAAGAAATGACAAACAGCAAAATTATAAACCTAAACTCAAAACGATGTTTATTTGATAGGCAACATAGATCCCTCCAAAATAATTAATGTCAATTTCATAATTACACTGCAACCACAAAATAAAACATAAAATGTCCATGAGAATATCATGACTCCGAGGAGAAACATACTTATTCCATTTGTACAAAAAGGGAAGAATGGTGTATATCGTTCTTGTTCCTGCGGGAGATTACAATTATAAGGAAATTGTAGAGTAAATAAATATATAAGGTAGTGTATCTTTGTATATGTTTTAAGTTTTCTGCCACTGTGGCGCTGTTGTTCTTGCGAGTCACAGAATGCTTGGTCTGTGGATGTGTGGCGTCTGTGTGATGATTTGTGTTCTGTGATTAATTAATAGAAAACTTAAGTAAATATGATTTTAGGAATAAAGTGTTTGAAAACGAAGAAATCTAACAAAAGTTTCATTGAAATACTGCCCAAGAAGAATAGGTTATGGGCCCAGGCACATAATAATTAAATATTTCAAAGAAAGAAACTTCAAGTTAAGAACAATAACAACCGATATAAAAAACTTACAATGGAAGTTACAAATTCCATGAAAATTGAAAAATTTGATGGAAGAAATTTCAAACAATGGAAATTCCAAGTGAAATGCGCGTTGAGAGCAAAAGGATTAAACATAGAAAAGGCAAGACCAACGGAAACCAGTTCGCAAGGGCAGTGGGATAAAGATGACGGCATGGCCATGTTCATTTTAACATCATCCATGGATTTGAACCAAATATCTATTATAGAAAACTGCGAGACTGCTCACCAGGTCATGACAAAATTAGAAGCCATCTATGAACAGAAATCAGAATATAACAAAATGTTAATTCATGAAAAATTTTATCAATATTCATACAGTGCCAGTGATACGATGGCACAGCACGTGTCGAAGGTGGAAAGCTTAGCAAAGCAGCTACGAGAGACTGGTGAAAAAATCAGTGACACAGCAGTAATGACTAAGATTCTAAGTACATTACCATCAACATACCGTTCACTTCGACAAGCATGGCTCTCATTAGATGAAGAAAGTCAGACAATTCAAAACCTCACTTCTCGCCTAGTGGATGAAGAAGCCAGCCTTGCCAATGATGCAAGTAGTAGTGAGACAGAACTAGCAACATCAAAAGGAAATTTCAAATCAAGAAATGGAAATAAACAGAATTCTTCAAATGATCAAAAAGAATGTCAAGTCATAGATTTGTATGCTACAATTGCGATAAACGAGGCCACTTCGCTAAGGATTGTAGAATGCCAAAGAAAAAGCATGAAAAGAAACCCAACAATATGTTAGCATTCAGCGCTGCGTTGAATGAACATGATGAAGAGGCATGGATTCTTGATAGTGGCGCCTCAATGCACATGACTTTCAAGCGTGACTACTTCTGTGAATTCAACGAGTCTCAACACAACAATTCTGTTAAATTGGGTAACAAACAGAGTATCAAAGTATGTGGTGAAGGAACTATACTGTTAGATAAAAAGGTTAATGGTACATGGGAGAGATGTAAACTTGAGAATGTTTTATATGTACCAGATTTGCGAAGAAATTTATTTTCGGAGGGTGCTGCCACTAGCAGAGGATATATGATAATGAAGAGTTGTGAAAAAGCAATGATTTTGAAAAATGATGTTGTTGTAATGAGTGGACATCTAACAGAAAACAACTTGTATGAATTAGATGTCAAAACAGTCAAACAAGAAGATTGTAATATTGTGCAAACAGATATAAAAATTTGGCATGAAAGACTAGGACATTTGAATGTCAAGGAGCTCCAAAATATGTGTAAGAATGGTGTGATTCCTGTTACATTGAGTGGAAATCAGGAATTTATTTGTGAAGCGTGCCAATATGGGAAGCAAGCAAGGCGTCCCTTCCTGAAATCAACCCGAGGTCCAACGCAGCCTGATGAAATTGTGTACAGTGATGTATGCGGTCCCATAGAGGAACCTTCTGTGTCAGGCATGAAATATTTTGTTTTGTTCAAAGACGGTGCTACAAGTTATCGCCATGTTTACTTCATGAAGCACAAGAGTGAAGTATTCCAATGTTACCTAAAGTATAATGCAATTGTGAAAAATAGATTTCAACATGATGTGCACATACTACATACAGATAATGGTTGTGAATATGTGAACCAAGAATTTACATCATTTTTGGAGAAAAAGGGAATAACACATGAACGTACTGCCCCATATACCCCTCAACAGAACGGGAGAGCAGAAAGGGAAATGCGTTCCATCATGGAAACTGCAAGAACAATGCTATATGCAAAGAACATTCCCTTGAATATGTGGGCAGAAGCTGTCAACTCTGCCATATATTTGTTAAATAGAAATACATCAAGCCAGACGGGAGATGTTACACCATTTGAATTGTGGCATGGAGTGAAACCTAACTTGCAACATATCAGAATATTTGGATCCATTGGTTATGTACATGTACCAAAAGAAAAGCGAAGAAAGCTTGCCAAGAAAAGTGTGAAGATGTTGTTAGTTGGATATGACCATGATAATTACAGGATGTATGATGAAAATACCAAGAAGATTACAATATCTCGGGATGTAAAGTTTGATGAATGTAGTACACCAGAAGAAAGACAAAGTTTTTTAGAAGTGACATCTGGACAAGAAGATCATTCTACGAGGTCTACCCCACAGGATGAGTTTCAACATGTTGAAACTCATCCTGTGCCTCAACAAGGCAATTTGCCTGAAGAAAGTAGTTCAGATGATAGTATGAAGAGTTTAGAAGAACTGGATGAAACATATGTCCCTCCAAGACATATGGGGTTGGAAAAAATAATCTGGAAGTAAATTTCACAGAATTTGAAATACCTAATACTTATGAAGAAGCGATGAATAGTCCAAATTCTCATCAATGGAAGAAAGCTGTGATTGAAGAGCTTCAATCACATGAAGAAAATCAAACTTGGATACTGATTGATCGAACAGAGAAGAAACCCGTGTCTTGTAAATGGGTATTTACCATAAAGAAAAATAAAGATGGAGAAATAGTACGATTCAAAGCACGACTGTGTGCAAGAGGGTTCACACAAGTAAAGGGATTGGATTATAATGAGACCTTTTCCCCCACCAGCAGGTATGATTCCATCAGGGTATTGCTTAGTATTGCTGCGAGAGATGAACTGCAGATGGAGCAATTTGATGTAAAGACGGCTTTCCTGTACGGTGAGCTCTCCGAGGACATATACATGGAGGTGCCAGAGGGATTGATAACACAGTCTTCAAAAGTATGTAAGTTAATTAAATCTATATATGGTCTCAAACAATCATCTAGGTGTTGGAATAAGAAATTTTGTTCTTTTCTTGACATCTGTGATTTCAAAAAATGTCCATCTGATAATTGTGTATTTGTAGGATATTTTAAAGATGTAAAAGTAATATTAATTCTTCATGTTGATGATGGATTATTACTGTCCAAAAGTAAAGTTGTATTATCTGAAATATTGAATATTCTTAAACAAAAGTTTGATATAAAGATTTTGAATGTTAATTCATTTATTGGTATGGAAATAAATAAAGAGAAAGTTTATATAGAAATAAGTCAAAGACAGTATATTGAAACAATAATAAATAAATTTAATTTGTCAGATGCAAAAAGTAGTAATACCCCTGCTGATGTAAATGTAAATTTATCTAAGAATACAAGTAATGAGCCTATTAATTTCCCATATAGAGAAGCAGTGGGAGCATTGTTATTCTTATCATCTGTATCTAGACCTGACATAGCGTATGCTGTAAATATTGTTAGTAGATATGTCAATAACCCAGGTCCCTCTCATGTTACAGCTGTAAAAAGAATCTTACGTTATTTGATTAACTCTAAAAATATATCTATTGTGTATCAGGGTAATGTTGAATTAGTAGGCTACTCTGACTCTGACTTTGCAGGCGATTTGGATACTAGGAAGTCTAATACAGGGTATATATTTTTATTGAATGGAGGTCCTGTCACATGGTCCAGCCGTAAACAAAATACTGTCGCATTGTCCACGACTGAGTCTGAGTACATGGCTGCTAGTGAGGCTACTAAAGAAATTTTATGGCTTAGGCAATTTCTTTGCGATATTGGGGAGCCACAAGGTTTAATTACTTTAAATATTGACAACCAGAGTGCAATTAAATTAATAAATAACCCTGTTTTCCATAGAAGAAGCAAGCACATAGATATTAGATATAATTTTATTAGAGAGAATGTTGCAAAGAAAATTGTTGGTATTAAATATGTAGAGAGTTCAAATCAATTAGCTGATTTCTTAACTAAAGCTTTGCCTGTAAATAGATTTAATTCAAATAGAGATAAGATCTTGAGAAATGTTCCATGCGGTTAAAATTTGATTTAAACTTTAATTCAATTGTTATGTTATATCTACCTTATAGATTTAAGTGGGAGTGTAGAGTAAATCAATATATAAGGTAGTGTATCTTTGTATATGTTTTAAGTTTTCTGCCACTGTGGCGCTGTTGTTCTTGCGAGTCACAGAATGCTTGGTCTGTGGATGTGTGGCGTCTGTGTGATGATTTGTGTTCTGTGATTAATTAATAGAAAACTTAAGTAAATAAGATTTTAGGAATAAAGTGTTTGAAAACGAAGAAATCTAACAAAAGTTTCATTGAAATACTGCCCAAGAAGAATAGAAATGATATTCCGCGGTATGCCAAAGATTTGATATAAGATAGACCACAGGCCGTGTGGATTCTATCTTTAGCGATACGGCTACAAAGGAATACGATAGGTTTACCCCATTGGCTGAAGGTGCAGGAAGATTCGCCACGGTACGATTACTGCAACTATTCGCAGCGCCCAGCGCTAGACAGCACTTGTTTCACACACCACAACATCTTATCACTGTTTATGTGTGTATCGCATATAAAAATGCGTGGACACTGTACAGCAGTCGCATATTCGTGAGCGCGTGTTACAATGAATGTGTGCACTATCGATCTTAATAACGAACCTTTTTCTTATCCAAGCAAAGGACGGCAAACTCAGTAGGAGGGAGAGGGATAGTACTAGATGAAGATAATTACGAACATAATAACTAGAGAAATCAGTTCTAATAATTAGTTCTAAGCACATCTTTGGCTCAGATCTCATACAGACTACAAAAAATATAATTATGTATTTGTATTGGGTTGGTGCATATGAAATTACCGATTTAAACAGAGGATCAAAAACACACAATAATTTATTTAAAAATTATTTATTCGTGACAAAATATATTTATGCCACCAAAGATCCACCAAAGAATTTATGCCATTATAAAAGAAATCATCTTTTTTGAATCAACAAATTCACGAAAGGCATTTTGTATATCTTGATCAGATTTAAATTTCTTATTTTTCAAAAAATTGTCAAAACTTCTGAACATATGATAATAATCTGTTGGGAGAAAGATCAGGCGAGTATGGTGGGTGCGGTAAAACTTCATATTCCAGCTCATGTATTTTTTTTTATTAACGATTTGCGCGACATATGGTCTAGCGTTGTCATGAAGTAGGATTACACCACTTTTTTTAACCAATTTTGGCTGTTTCTCTTTTCATTTTTCATGCATCTTTTGCAGTTCGACACAATACTTTTGGGCGTTCATTGTCTCACCTTGTGGCAAAAAGTTATAATGGATACTTTGTTTACAATAACAAAAATGAACAAATCAAAACGTGTACGGTAATACGCGCCTACTGTTTTACGTTGTTGCGCAATCGGCAATTTCATATGCGCCAACCATATATTATGACAGGAAGATTTTTTAGATACGTTATTTTGATAAAAATTAAAAAAAATACATCCCTAAATAAGAATCAGGAAACCGATTTATATTTCGAGATCGCGGAAGTACGATCAATTACGATAGGGAATACTACTTATTTGTATGAACTCGTACATGAATTGAAGATATTGTTATTTATTTTTGGATAGAGGAAAACCTACAATTAAAGTGGCCTGTAAAATTACTTACACAATACATACGTAAGTTTTTTAAAAGTTATGAAAATATCATAAAACACAAACCTGTTCAGTTCCTTCTGCATCTTTTTCATCGTCTTCAACTTCAGAGTCACTGGAAACATCGAGTCCGTCTTTAGTATTCTTATTGCTGTCGTCTTCGTCTTGAGGCGTATCTTCCTTATCTTCGGGTATGTCTTTCATTACATCTATTTCAAATGGATTTTCGGTCTCTGTTTCGCCATCCTGTAATTTTCGTGTTATAACTATTTTTTTATCTGTTAAGGTCCACTTGATGGTGACGATGGCTAAACGCCAAAGGTGTTGCAAGTGTGCTGCCGGCATTAAGAAGGGATAGGGAAAAAAATAGGCTCTGGTATACCTTACTCTTTCACCGAAACACAACAGCCCAAATGCTGTTATTCAGCCACAGATGGGCTACCCAAATGACTGCGAAACGCAGTGTGCCCGCCACTATTAATTTTAATTCTTTAGGGTTAAAAAAATAATAATTTGTTTGTTGAACGTAGAATGTAAGTGTAGGACCATGGAATCTTTCTATGCAGTTAGTGACACGTTTTTAAAGTTATAGGTATTCTCCATTAATGAAGAATATTGTAATTAAAGCAGAATAAAACATACGTCTTCCCCATCGAGCTCTTCGTTCTCATCAATATTCATGTTCTCTGGCAATTCGAAGTCTTCTGGTTCCGGAAGTTGTTGTTGTTTACCGTGGTAAGGATCAATCTGCATTTTAAAATCAATTTTAATAATTTGTTGCAAATGTAAACGATTTAAATTAAATTTAATAATAATTATAGTATTTGTGTATACTGTCATTATTATAAATAAAATACTTACATGATCATCATCCACTTCAGGTTCATCAATGTCATTTATATCTTTATTTTTCTTTCTCTCTTTACCCTCCGCACCATCGTCTTTTCCCTGTTCTTCTTCTTCTTTAGCTGCCATCTCCTTTTCTCCTGTACTCTCACCCGTTCCTTTGTCTTCCTTCTCTTTTTGATTACCTTCTTCTGATTCGTCGTCTTCTGAACCCCATATTTGTTGGTCTAATCTATGAAAACAACCATCGAGTTTAGTTGTCTGCTATTGGTTCGAAATATGACTATATATTGTGATCTTAGAACCAGATTTCGTAGTTTTTTTTTAAACATATTGTTCATTAATAAAAATATACTTATATGTATCAAAATTTCAAATTAAATTAAAATATAGCACACTTTATGCTCATTTAATTAGTGCATATATAAAATTTGATATATCATTAACGACAATACAACATATGTGAGAGTCTTACTTTTCCGCAGCGTTGTCTGTATCACCCATTTGTTTATCTACATCTTCATTATCATCTTCATCTTGTTCATCATCATCATCTATAAGAAAACAGAAGTGTTTTATATTTTTAATTTTGAATGCTTTAAATATCGTGACAGCATGACATAATAACAAATTATTTATGTTTCATTTCATATAATTCATATTATAAAAAGAAAAAGTGAATTCAACTTTTTCTTACTGACCTTTCTTTTCAACATCTTGTAAATGTGAATCGAAGTCATCTGTAACATTGACGCCTTTTTCCTCTTCCTTGCAGTCTTTATCTTCTTCCTTCTTTTCTTCGCCAGGACGGTGAGCGTCATCCAACTGATCCTATATTCAAATTCAAAATCGATGTCACTCGTATGTCCTTTAATTTGTGGAATATGTGTATTTTTTGCTTATTTTTGCAGCGAAATTTAAAGAACTGAACATCATTTATTTGTCAACTTCATTACAAAAAAAAAAAAAAAATCATGTATACCTGATTTTCAATTCTTTCGGACACATCTTGTTGCCCCTCGCCATCTCCGAGACCGGTTCCGCTGGAAAATTTCCCTGAACCACCTTCGCCTTCAGCTTCATCCGTATCTAAGTCAGATGGCCGACAAAAACTAAAAAAGAATGTAAAAAAAATATGAACAATAAAATATTAACTCAATGTCGTTAATTTTTAGATGTATCAAATTACCACTGGTACGGAAAGATTAACAAGAAAGATTAAATCAAGAAATCTCTCTCAATCATATCAAGTTTATCACTCAATCTTATCAAATTAATAAATAATCGTTATCAAATGCAAGCAGCTTTGATTATATCAATCGTTATCAAATAAGTAAGTAATAATTAAACGAATGAGAATTGCATTTGCCTAATTTTATATCAATTCAATATGGCTTGATACCTTGTAATAGAAGTGTTAATAGATTTAGTGATTTTAGTAGGCATAAGTATATCTAATTCATTTTTATTTCTTTTAAAATCATATATACCGCCATAATGTGAATATATTTAAATTTGTTTCGTCAAGAGTGTCTGTGGTTTCATTTACACAATGCTCGAATATCCATCTTTTGCAGTATGAATATTGTTTGTATATCAACAGCATGCTCGCCAGCAGAAGCATAATAATCGTAGTATTTAAAATATTTTGACTACTCTCTAAAGTGGTATATTTTTCTAACAACGAATGCTGTAAAATTTATCAAATTTAGCATGTATCAACCTAATGAAGTTTGTTATCCAAATTAACATCCAAGAAAATAGTGAGACCTCAGTTGGGACTATTTTAATATATCACATAGGAAGTTGATTTTTTTGTTACATTTAAGGAGGTTCTGTGTGAAACAGTCGAAAGTGAATAGTTTTCAACAGCAAACTGATTTTGCTTACTTTTTAAAAGAATTAGATAGTCATCAACTTATTTTGTATCTATCCTTAACGAGACATCTACATCACCCTATATATTAGGTACCGTGAAAAAACAGAATGAGAGTTTTTGATTTTTGGTGAGCGAGTAAGAGATGCCCAGAGTTCATTTTTCTATTTCTTCCTAATCCCTTATCCTTAATCTTACTAAAGCCAACAACGCACTTGCAGCACCTGTGGCGTTGCTTGTTATAGGCGACGGTCTACAATCAAGTGGACCGTCAGCCTGTTTGACGGCCTTACCGTGAAAGAATCGTCCTGCTGCTGGGCACAGGACTCGGCCTTAATGTAAGGAGATCTACCAGGCAAAATAATCGCATGCGTTCAAAGATTTCTAGTCTTTTAGGACATGGAGTTTACTAACGATTTTTCTTTCATCTTTAGAATTTTAACACATATAGATGCTCCAACAGATGTCGATTATGCATAGGCTGTTTTATTAGTCTATCGTACAATCCACTGGGCTATCCCTGATCCGACAAGATATTAAAAGTTTTCTTACCCTTTTGCAGCGAGATCCGAGAATATCTTCAATAATACTGACAGCATTTTACATGACACCCTGTGAACCGCTACTTGTTGCGTTATGAAGTATTGAACAAAGAATACAGTTTGCTCCAATATTGGAATCACTCTCATAACAACATTCCTTGCATCATCTATATTGTTTTCCTGTTTTATATAGTCTACATAGTCATGAATCAAATGATACACTTTATCTACTAACACATCCAACTGTAAGAGTTTAATATCCTCAGATATTTTCTCTTGTAGTTTCTGTTTCAAATGATTGTCCTCGAGGATTTCGTTTGATTCTTTCGTACTGTCCTGAATAAATTCATCTATTGCCTTCACCACATCGGACCCATCTGTTTGCGAAGGTAAATGTTTCTTGTAGATTGTTTGAATAATCAACAGCATCGTTGCGATTAAATCATCTGATTTTTTTGTTAATACTGAGGTGTTCGCGTCACCGGTTACTTTACTCATTTCATCGTCTGGAGGTCCTTTTAGATCATTTAACTGTGCGAATGTCTCCTCTAAATGTGTTGACAAGTTAATAATGCCATTTAAAATAGGATGGATCGGTTCAAAATTATTATCGATTTTAAATTTGAAATTTAATTTATATTCTTCATATATTATGTTGTCTATTTCATTTTTAATGTTGTACAAATTCAACGTTGATTCATTTACAACATCGTTTGAAACTTGTGAGACGTTCGGTATAATGTCGTGGACTTTGCCGATTCCTTTAGGCGAACCGTTAAACACTTTGTTCAAGGCTACCATCTGCTTATTAACTATAGTATGAAGAGATTTTATTCTTCTATACAAATCATTCCACTCATGACTGTCTTTGTCGCACTTCACTATTGGCGAATCCGAAATAACTCTATCAAACTCCGGTTCAACTTCTAATGTGAGTGCTTGTTCGGGTACAGATTTCAAAAGAACCATAAACTGCTCTAACATTAGATTCGTGTGTGTGTAGCAATGGACAAGTTCCTTAAGAGTGTCGTTAAAGGAAGCGATATTTTCAGTACTATTGATTTCCAGAATGTTTGTGAGAGTTGTGGCATATGTGCGTAAGTCGCAGAGGTATCTTGAATATTTTGATATAGTTTTCTTTTGGGCATTGGTTATTATCTGTAAATAAATTAAAGTCCAATATTTAAGTATTGCACAGGTTTTAACATAGTTTCGTAAGGAATTACGTCGTTTGCAGTATATGAATGAACAAAGATTTAATCCACATTTCACAAAAGAAAATAATTGGCATCGGTATTTCGTAGTTTTTGAAGATGGAAATGTAAAAATAGATTCGAGCATGAATAACAAACTTTTTCAAGGGAAAATGTAGGATAACTTTGGATGGAATTTGCACAATTTCAGCAGGTAGAAATTTTTTTTTTCATAAACTGAATATAAATTATATTTGTGTATAATTGTTGGCACCATCCACCAATTCAATTTAAAGGGGATATGCTAACAGAAAGCACGAGTAGATTTACACCGTTTATTAATAAAAATGTCAACTTAAGAAACCAGCTTACCAAACTGATATCCTTTCAATAAAATGCTACAAAAATTTTACTGAAAAATTGGAAATAGATGGTGTGAAATGTTTATCCCCTTAAATAAAATATAAAGTAGTCCAGTTACCAGCAAATGAGCAGCGAAGCCTTTGCATCGTTCAATATTCTGAATGCCCAAATCTTGATGAGGCAAAAGAAGAGCTGCTGACAAGTGTCGGTGCCTTGCAATGTTCCTTTGGTAATATTTCTCACATCCAGACCACAGAAGAGAGAGGGAGCCGTCACAACGTCTGAAACAATTTTAGATTCAATTCAAACGATTACATTTTCTGTTTTTTTTTTGTTCATTAAAGCGTGTTTATATTGATGTCTCGCGACCATAAGACCCACAATCCACGTTTGATTTATCATAAACTATGTGTTAAGGCGTTTGTTTGTGCTAAGGCGATGGTGGCCACCAACCATCAATTGAACCGCTATTTGATGCATGCAGGCATGCATCATTATTATGTCACCTGTAGGATGTAAACTTCTGGACAGCGGCCCCGGCCCCAGCGGCCGTTGGAACTTCAACTTACGTTGATTAACGTTACAACATTCGTTCGTCCACGGATCTCCTCATTCTAGATTCGATCTCGCAATGTAACCCTAAGTATAGCCTTGTCCATACACGTTGAGCGACAATAAGCTTTCTTATGTGGCGAATAGCTAATAGACCACGTTTCGGCGCAATATGTCATCACTGGCAACACACATTGGTCGAAAACTTTTGTTTTAAGACACTCAGGCATTGTCTCCGAACTTCCCGAATGCTGCCCATCCGAGCTGGATTCGCCGATTGATCTCCTTCTCTAAATTGACTCTACCTAATATGGACTTTATGGAGGCATGCATACAGGGCGAGTAATCACAAGATTTTTTAAAGACATTAAGTGTCACGTAAAGAAGTATAATTGTATAATATTAATTGTTTTTACAAACAATGACAGCAGAGATGCAAGTGCGTTGACGACCTTAACAGCGTAAAGGATAAGCAACTAAATTGATTAATAGAAAAATATAATTATTTCTCTACCTGTTCTTCGTGTAACTCATGGCTGCGTCCAAATCGACTGGCGGTATTTTGAAATCGTATAACTCGTCTTCGGTGGTGCGAGCGGCCAGTATAACTAGACCCGTCCGGTGATTAAGTCCCATCTTGGCGAGATGTTTAAACAAATCGGCGAGCGCTTTGCGCTTTTGCTGTATTATATTCTTCGCTTGAGAAGTCTGCTTGTCTTTTGGCAATGTGGAATCCGCCTAAACAGAATACAGTTTAACTATTACCATCTTAAAACTTATACTAACGATGCAAGTTATCTGTGTCACACATACCTATTTATTTTTGTTAATAGATATTTAAACAATAATCTCAATGCTTATTATGTGTGGATACTATTAGTGGATTCGGTAATCCCCCCCTCCACCGCAATGAACTGTGTATAGACGTTGTATTTAACCAGAGCTTTCAATGCAAATTTTGATTGTTAAATTAAATTGCATTTAAAAAAAGAACCTATTGCGCAATTAACCTATTTTTTTATATATATTAATAACATTAAGTTTTAACACACCTCCAAAGAGCCAAGATGGGAGGTTGTTTCTATGACAACAGTCACGAAATCATCCAATGCTTGCACCAGTGACGGGTAACTGAAATTTTATGAAGAATTTATTTATTAAAATTTTACCAAAATAAATACACAATAACCACAAAGAAAACATCTTGTACTTATACATACATATATATATCAATTGTGAGATAAACTTAGATGTCACACTGTAGCCTTACAGCATCTTATTTGTTCTGGTTGTTGTCTTAAAATTAAGCCCTAAATATAGCAGTTTATGACATATCCAGTCCCACATCTTTTTACATTTCTACAAAAGATTTGCCTAGTTTGAATTAGGGAAAGCATAAGAACTTTTCTCTATCTCCTTGTCCCTTACGAGAATGTCCCTTACATTTTCTTGGTTCCTGTTTGATCGAAGGCGCCTCTATGACGTTCTTCTGCTATACATTCACGTGAAAAATAGATATTTATTTTTCTTACCTAGCATTAACCATAGTCTCCTTACAGAGAGTCTTTGCTTTCCCCAGTAAGGTGATCGTCTTTGACAGCAGACTACCTTCTTCTATTAAATGACAGGGCTTCTCAATTTGATCCAAATATTTCTACAAGAAAACAGTAAAAGCAATAGAATCATTTTCATTGTATTCTAAAATTGTAAAATTTGATTTAACTACATATTAATGACATGTCAAAGTATGAACTTAATCTGCGCTCAAAGCGTACAACAGTAAAATTTAGCCAATTATAATTTACTCAGATGGCTTACATAGCTCTAATTTACTGGTTGGTTAATAAATTATTAATTGGACTGGTTAATAAATTTATATTTTTCTACAACTTCTAAGTTTTGTCTCCAATGTAAGATACTAAGTTACTATGTATTTAGTTTTAATCAACAATACCAAACTTTACCGTTGACCAATTCAAGTACATATTTCTAACCTTTTCTGTAGTGAACTAAATAAACAATAACTAAATACTTCTAAATCTACTATTTACTAATCTAGTACTAAATCTACTAGTTACGGCGAAAATAATCAATAATTTTAAAAATAATAAAAATCATACTACCTCAAATGGCTGTGAATTAAAAGAAAAAATAATTAAATGAATGAAAAACATAAAAAATTAAATTAAATAAATCTTTATTATGTAGGACTAAATTTCAGTCTCTTACTAGACAATCTTTTTGTATTTACGATCAGTTCGAAATGTAGATTCTAGGAGAACTGAGGAAGAACCGTCTTATTTTTTATATCTGTTTATTATACAAATATCTTTATACACTATACAAATATTCAGCCATCAGTCAAATGATCATCATACGAGTAAATTTTTATACACATAATGGTAGCATGACTTGGAACCCTATTATATAAGTGTATGCACATGACGCATGAAGCCAACTTATTATTATGTCTTGTATTAAGTTCACCCATCTTAAAAAATAAATAACATTTCTTTTGCATATATATTAAATATTTCATATATATTTATTTATTATAGACTGTCATTGATTTCTTTAACTTTATTTATCAAAGAATGCCTATGGCCTAATCTATAAATAGCTCAAGTGGCTCTCTTCTGCAATGCAAATAATGTTTGTATAACGGCAGCATGTTACCTAAGCAGAGCGGATTGGAATACCTATTGTAAGAATGCAAACAAATATTATATTAGAATAACACAATTATTTTGAACAATCATATTGCTATTTGACAAACCTTCTTGGGTTTGGTTAAATTGTAGAATTACAATGTTCTAAGAGAAAGTTTTCTCTTAGCTCAAAGGAGATTGACTTGACATAATACAATCTCCTAAGATGTCATGAGGTGACTTGGATTACATATTTATATATATGAACTTCTATATTATCAAATTTTCTTAGGGAAATATTCTCAACACGCCCATCTATACTTAATATTATAAAGGTGAAGAGTTTGTTGGTTGAACGCGCTAATCGAATTGAAAAATTCTTTTTGTGTTGGATAGTCCATTTATCGAGGATGACTATAGGCTAATAACATCACGCTGCCACCAATAGGAGCGGAGCTTCAATGAAAACTGTTCCAAAAACGGGAACATTCATCCCTTTTGAGAGATTCCGTTGCATGCGCTGCGTATACAGTTAACGTTACGCAAAAATTATGTATGACGGAATCGTTCCCCTTTAAAAATTCTAAAAAAAAGTCCGCGACAGTACATGTCTATCTTTTAAGGTTGTCTGACTATAACCTTTTTATGGTAATCAAATTTGTTCTTTAATAATACATTATTTGCGAAAGTGTTTTTATAAACATGATATTAATCCTTATCCAAATAAAGACGTTATTCATAACAAGTATTTAATTTTGAACTGCGAGGTCCCCATGTCCCAATGGGGCCGTCCCATACCGCGCGGCTCAGACGCGTGGTAGGATGCCTACGGAACGGTTGTGTTCATGGAACCGCTTTTTAAAATATTTTTTTGCGGTATCTCATCGTATAATTATACTTACGTTAATAAAATGCCTAGAAAAAGAACTCTCGGCAGTCTGCTACAGCAAAACGGCTCAGACTTTTGTCTATAATACAAACGTTGTTTGCCTGTTATACTTTTGTGCACGCTAATCTCAGAAACGGCTTAATAGATTTTTACGTGGTTTCCACTGATGTATTGTAGCAAGCTTCGAGTAATATTTAGTGTATACTTTATTCTAATCTGTTTACAAACAAAAAGTCTTAGTAGTTTTGGCTGTGCGCTGATAGTAAGGTCAAAGAATTTTACAAGTAGGTATAGGATTATAAGGGACAAATTCCTTGAAATTTATACTTGTTGTGTAAACGTAGTAACACTGGTTATAAGAAGCGAAACAGATCCAGATTTACCTTAAAGCTCCTAGCGAGGGTAAGGTAATTTTGTATGTCAATCATGTAGGCTCCACCGGCGGGCATACTCGTGGCCGTGGCCCGCTTGGGGCGGTCCCATACGCCTACGTGCTCCGTCCCGCTCTCTGTGCTCTTGTCTATGAGGTAACTACTCACATACTCCTTTAGCAAATTCTGTTGACAAAAAAGAACAAATTACAGATTAACTATACATATTGTTAGTACTCACCATGGAATGTTCTAGAAAAGCTTTCTCGTCTGTCAAGAAATCTCGAAAGTTCCACCCTAGAATAGAAGTCACGCCACTCTCTGGTCATTGTCAAGGGAAATTGGTCCTTATGTACACAACATAGAGTTCACATTCAACAGAAATAGCGTTCCCGAATTTTCAATGACCTTGTTTACAATACTTGTTTATTTGTATTTGTTTATTGTTTGTTTGTAGTAAATTCGAGAGATCTAGGCGATTGGCGGCGAATATAAATAGGGGAGTGGCAAGGTGGCACACTCAGTTGAGCTCTGCGATTCGAAAGTGATTCTTCGGAACTTTGTGAAGTTACCTGCGACAAGCGACTCATTAAGGAATTCATTGACGCCTTTTGGCAAGTTCAACGGTTTTATCGGACCTTTCGTTAAGCCCTTTTGGAAGTCATCTTGGTTTGTGGAAATAAATAGTTGATTTTCGTCCTTGTCTGCCGTAGATTGACTCACCCCACACGTAACAATATAATTGTAGATAATTTCATATGCAACTGTAGGTAATTCAAAAAATGAATTTAAAAGGCCGGTAGGCGACGCTAGGTGGCTACCGTCGCCTATAACAGAAGTAACACCACATGTGCTACAAGTGCGCTGCCGACCATAGTAGGATTAAGGATAAGGGATAAAGAAGGGATAGGGTAATGAGCTCTTGCATCCCTTACTCGCTCACCGAAACACAACAACAACTAATGCTGTTATTTCATGGTGGTCTTCTGCATGTGGGTGGTTACTGCCACCAGACCGGCCGCCCAAATGACAGCGAAACGCAATGTGCCCTGCCCACTACTTTTTAAAACTGGGTAATGGGATTTGAAGTAACGCATACCTGTCGGTTAGTCAAATTTTCAGATTCAGTCACATTGAGAACATATTCGTATAGTTAGGAATATACAACAAAATAAGATGTTTAGTTGAAAACTCGTTAAACATAACAATAAACTAGTTTATATCAGAAGTTTTACAGAATGAAATGCACAATTGCACAGTCGATAGTAATTGCGAAATACGATAAACACAAAAGATATAAATACCTCGAACTCCTTGGTATGTTTGTGCAGAGTCTTATGAGCTTTATCTACAGTATCCTTGACACTCCAGTAGCTGAGGTCCCTGTCCCAAGTGCAAATTTTGACGAAATCTCGCAGTTTCTTTTCGATCGGAGCGCGTTTATCTTTAATTAGTGCCGCAATTTGTGCGCTAAACTGATTGTAATAGATGAATGTGTTCCATAAAATTGATAGGAGTTCGTCTGTAACATCACAAAATGTCCTTAAATATATGGATCACTTTCATTGCAAGCTATAAGCCTAGAGCACTTGCATCACCTGTGGCGTTGCTTGTGTTAATAGGCGACGGCAACTACCCACCATCAAGTGGGTCGTCAGCCTGCCTGACGACGACCTTTAACTTTAAAAAAATCGAAACAGTCATTTCAAATTTATTTATTAATTAAAGAATTCATTAATTCAATTAATAAATTAATGTATCTCAATCAATATAATCTAACAAGGAATAAATAAAAAAGTTACTACTGTTCTGTTGTAAGTATCCTAATCATAATATTAGGATGCGGAAATGAGTTTGTATCGCTTCACGCTTAAAATACTCAACCGATCATCCTGAAATTTTGCATACACGTTTTTAGGGATACATAAGAGCAATCAGAAATAAGTACTATTCCCAAGGGATCATCTAAAAATAAAAATTTCAAAGCTCGGCAAAAATATATGAGCAATGAAGATTGAATAAATGTTTTAACACCTAAGTGAAAGGGGCGCAGATACATAAATGTATCTACTAGCTACGTTTGTATAAACTTAGTTGTATGTATCGCACTTTGGTCCCCTAGGAACATAGTTTTGTGACATGATTAATGTTAGCAATGACATCTTTTCCTGACTTGTGACTTTGTGAAAGCGGAGAGAAATAGAAAAAAAGTTTCTCACCTCTCCTCAGCCCCGTCGGCAAGTATACCAGATGCAAATGATACACATAAATAATGTCTAATCGAACTGCAAACTCAGCAAGGGTAGATGTCTCCATGAAATTCTTGAGTGTGGTTACGATTTGTTCCGCTTTTATCTGTTCCACTTTGCTCTCATCTAAATACTCTTCGCTAACAGAGTGGAGTAAGAACCAAAATTTATGGGCTTCGGATTTTTTTCTGTGGAAAATTGTATTTATTATATATTAAAGTATTTCGTCAAAGATTGTTTTTTCTAGTGTATTTTTGAAATACTTAAAGTACAAAGAGGGTTTTACCATTTTTATTAAATGCAATACTAACAGAAATACTAGCATTGTTTTCATACAAATTTTGTTACAAATTAGAAGAATGTATTGCTGCATTCTTTGCCATATTAATCACCCTAATATTAATCATCATCATCTCAGCTGTAAAACGTCCACTGCTGGACAAAGGCCTCCTACTTAATTTTTCAAGAGGACAGGTCGGACGCAGCCTGGATCTACAGTCAACCCGCGGCCCTTATCAGGTCATCTTTCCACCTTGTGAGTGGACGTCCTACGCTGCGCGTTTGTGCGTACAAACCGGCAAGTTTGTGGCCTCCACTATAGAACCTTCCGGCCCCATCTGAGCTGGATTCGAATGTTAATCATCAATAGAATCTAATTATAAAATCGTGTGTATCCGACTATCACCGCACAGTCGAAAGATGAAATTTGGAAAATACGTTTATTTTTTAACGTAAACATCCGCTAAAAAAGGATTTTTGAAATAGCCACCTACTTCACTGCTCCAGTCTGGGCGTTGTAAAAGAAAACAGTTGACGTCCGCTTGTCGATCACTGTCGACTCGCTCGTCAGAGCGTTATTCCATATTCTCCATAAAAAAACATTTTTGCAACTTCTTTTACATATTTTACATGGCGTATATATATATTTTTTTTAAACAAATCATAATCAGCATTCAGAAATGCATTAACAATTGTAGCTGAAATTTGACCACATGTCGCCATAAATTTTGCCAATTTTCGGAGATGAAGCCGATGATATAAGACGTGCCTACAATGCGTTTAAAATGAGTCCCGCGCTACGATAGTGAAATACTACTGGCAACTCAACATGACATCAAACAAGTTTCCGTGTGTGTATAAATTATTTATTTATACATCAATAAAGTCAAAACAGTTCCCTTTTTTAATAGCTGTTGAGACGAGCTTTAGTGTTATCAATAGAGTGTTATCACTATTATACAAGTATTTTTAAAGGATAACAATGATTTAAAATGTAATTAATAGCAATATTATTCAATAGTACACGAGAATAACACTTACATCTTCGCTAGAATCACTAGACGAAATCGAGTGTGGAAATCATATTCGAGCAATACACAAGAAAAAATTATGGATTACAGTTTAATTCATGTTTTAATTGGATAGCATTGGGAGCAAAAACTATAGGTCAAAATTAACAGAGTTCAATCCCGCCATAAGGAGCTGGGCGGGACTTAATCGAGTGACATAGGGTCGATATGCAGGCCACAGGCACATACCGCTACTCGCCCCATACCCTGATTTATCTCGCCCGCGATTCTTAATGTTCCAGACGAGGACTCCCTTCATTTTTTACCTATAGCTTGATAGAGTAGCAATCAGTAAGCTACCTAAAGTTTACATTATAGTAGAGTAGCTTATGAAGCTTGTCATGTAAGATGGGCATAAAATTTATTGAGATAAAACTCATGACTGGAGAATATTATATTGTTGATGAATATTTTACAATTACTTTAGTCTATCATAGAGTCTACTGGATACATTTTTTCTAGACAGGGAAATTTCAAATCATTATAATATGATAGGTTAGATGTTATGAATAAAATTATATAGACTACAATGATACCTTGTGTAAACTGCATTAAGACACTCTTTCCAATGGCTCATTTCGAGCTTCCTCCAATTGACAATTTGTTGTCCCACTGCGAGAGACACGTCAATCATATTGTTGCCTTTGTGAGCATTTTTATTCCACTCTTCAATTTTGTCCCGAAGTAACTCAAGACCGACAAGGAATCGAGAAACCGGACTTGTTACTGGGAATTTTAGAATCCGATCAACTATCACGACAATCTGTAATAGAATATATTTAAAATATTAGTTACTCCCTAACTAGTTATTCCAGTTCCGTTAAAACCATAAGTCATCCCGTCTTATGTGTGGTTGAGATGACCTTCTCATAAATAAAAAAAATTGTTGTCTTGCTAGGTAATCTATAACACAATAAAAAATTCGAGAAAGTTCGTAAGCCATCTCTAAAATTCCATCTATCTTTGATGGAATCCACCAAGTATTAAGGTTTACATATCTTATACAAGAAATATTAACCGAGAATTACTCAATATTTCTAAAAATTATTCAGTGTGAAATACTCACGTCTTTTAATGTAGGAAAGTCTGGCCATTGGTCTAACAAAGCGACTGTACTCTCTCGTACTTGATGCAGTAAAGGTACACATTGTTTCGTTTCAGAAACCCAGGCTGAATGGTAGAAGTCTACTTCTTGGTTTGCAACATCTATAATACATATATATTCATCTTTAACTAATTTAAATAAACAAAATTTTAGGTAAATTACAACTGGATAAAAAATAATAAGCTAAAAAAATATAAGCTCCTGAAACACATAAAACCAAGTATCAATGAACGTATGAACTAAGTTCAGGGAAAAAATATAGTATAAAAAATATTTTAGCAATACGACCTAAACACTAGTAAAATTTAATTTAAAGACAATGTCTTTCGTTTAACATTCTAATTGTTTTACTTAGGAATGCCAGGAATGCCAGAGCCCATTTCCTTATCCTTTCCTAATCCCTTATGCCTAATCCTACTTAATTAGTTACATTCTGCATACTCAAATGTCACGTGTCCAAACAAAAGTTATGTTCGTTACGTTCGGTATACACAGATGTCACTCCGCTTTATAAGTTCACTTTTTCGACGACAGATGTCGCTGCGCCGGCAGTTTTTAACGCGTTATCATTTCGTTCCTCAACGCGGACTACACTTTTCATACAAGATTTTGACGTTTGTTTTTATACGCCCAGAGAAACCCTCTGGTGTTGCTTTTTATACTACAATACAATAGGGAACATAAACACATCCGTCAGCAGTCGCATAAATGTTAAAGTGACAGATAATGTAAGTAACGCTTTTTAGTTAAATTTAGGAGAAAAAAACTCACCATTTCCATCAATCCTCTTTTTCATTTCCGACAGCAACACAAGCAAGCCAGGCGAAGTCAAACCTTCAATGTTAGCATCGAGCGCCTCCCACGCGTCTTTTATAATCCGACTAAATATCGTGTACCTCTGCACGAATGGCTCCACTACGTTATTGCTTAACAGATTCTTTTTTCCGGGCAACCATTCGGCGACTGTCAGATTACGTAGTAAATCTGAATGCAATTTGTACATAAACGTCACATCGTGCGCTGTTACCGTTTCGACCAATTTATGTTTGTGTTCTACTTTCGCCTTTGAGCGTTTTTGCTCCAGGGACGGCGGTTTGAATTCACCAAAATCGTTTTCAGTGAAAGACGGGAACATTTCCAATATCTCTTCGGATGCTTCTGCTTCTTCATCTATGTCTTCGCATTTCGATCTGAATGAAAATTAATAAATTACTTTCTGGTATGTGGATATATATCAATTGATATTTACTGTCTTCTGAACTAAAAATTTAGTAGGCTGTCTTTTACTGGCACTACAATAGCGAAGTTGCTAGTTTTGTAATATATTCTCAAAAAAAAAAATCCATTCATCATTGCTTTTTTTATAATATTGCCTTGCCATTTTGGCAGTTTAAACTATTTACAGAACTACTTTTTCTTATCATTGTTATATATCCAATAAATACTCCATATTTTTATAGTATTTATTATAAACATCGGTTTTTTGCGATCATTGTGCACAATACAAACACGTCTAAAAGTGGATATTATTTGATAATCGTAATATATCTCATCAATAGTTGAAAAGATATCGAACCACCTAAACAACTACATAAATAAACGTAGAAGGAAACTATGGCGAGTGTATGGTGATATTATTGGGGAGCTGTACATTATGACTTCATAAAAAGAGGTGATTTATAACTGTGTTGAAGTGTAACATTACAACAATTACAAGAGATGAAATGAATTTTTTTTTCAAACGTGCACATATGATATTTTGACAGGTGACAAGGCTAATGAGAAAAAGTATATATTTCAAGTATATATTCTAGTTCCAAAAGTATATATTGGGCAAATTACACGACTGCGAAGTGATGGGCGACAAAATAATCTAAGACTATTCTAAAACAAGTATATTCTAAAATAAATATAGTAATATCCGTACAAAAAAATAGTATTTATTATATGATCCATATGTTGCGAACCCTTGAATGTTTGTTTACATAATTTACAGCTTCTTGAGACAGCCACTATAGTTTAGTCAATCAATGTAACCCAATCGAAGCGAGATATCGCTCGGCCACACGCAGCAATTAGAATTAGAAAATTACTATTAGAAAATTACAACTACAGTTAGAAACCTCTCCTTCTTATTTATTTTTATTATTTCATAGATAAACTCTTCATAGACGAATCATTATTTACCTTTCATACTTTTACAACACGATATATTCCCATTTTCGTTTCACAAGCACTTATTTCATGAACCCAATTCCATGCCATCTAAGCCGAGAGAAAAATTATTTATTTTATATACACAAAAAACTTACTGTGTAACATATAATGCCTCGTTTTCTTGTTGTATCCTTTCGTTGCGTTTCTTCTGATCGTCCAAAAATCTGGCGAAGTCTTTTAAAGAGTTCAACATGGAGTCAAATATTGTCTCATCGATACGTCCCATCGCAAGGCAGTACATTTTCAGTTCCAACGATTTCATTTTAAAAACCCTATAATAATAAAAAGACAATTTACAAAAATATAACATCGGATTTATTTTTAAGTGCAGCTACGTTATTACTTCAAGTATTTTAAATTAAATTAATTATTTAACATTTGTATGAGTCCAACGAGACACCATAAACAAAGATAATTAAGTTTTAGCCCTTTAAAAACATTTTTTTAATAAAATTAATATAATAGTGTACGTTTTTTAATTACATATACTAGAATAACATAAAGTTTTAAATGATATTAAGTTAGCAATAAAATTGCCACTTCAATAAAATTTATGTATTAAAAAACTTGTTTAAATACTTTTATGAATAAATATTTATACTGACATTGTTAGTTACGTTCAATTCGTTTTTGTAAGAAATATGCCACTTGGCCTGGCTGAAGTTTACTATTTACAAGCAGAAATAGCTTCAAAGTTGAATTCATAATTTTAATCGGCATAAATCGAATCGAAATAAAGTTAGTTTGTATGCATTTTTTATAATATCTGAACAGTAAGTTGTTTTTTTACCAAGCTTTTATTTATACACCAATTATAAATGGGGATTTTTAATAAAATTCAATCAATTTTTTTGCAATTTAAAATATTTTCATTAATTAAGAGAAAAGAATACTCACTCGATAATGTCATCGCACACACAGAATTCATCGTCAGACGCCTTTTTGTTGTACAGTCTTGACGTAGTTTTCGTAAATCTACTCAAATATCTCTCTTTACTCTGACTACTAGGAATGGAGTTCGGATACACCAATAGATCTTCCACAATCTCACTCAACAATGGACCCTGTTCCGTTTTCACTATGAGTTCTTTTATTAAATCACACAAATTAGTTACATTATAAACGATTTCAGACAAGGAACGTTGCAAAGGTTTCGCTATGTCTGGGAACGCATCAGAATATGTACTAGTTATTTTTTTATAGAATGCATTGACCGAATATAACCAAGACGTAGCTTCCTTTATTACAACTAGACCGGCTTTCATTCCCTCTTTTAGTTCGGGTGAGTTATACATTTGTTTCTTCAAATATTCAAACAGGGTATCACATGTTGATATCAGCTTTCTTGATAGTTCTCTTGTTGCTTCGGAAGAAAGTACTGATATAGTGAAATGTTTACATTCCTAAAAAAATATGTTAAGTTTATTCGTGTTTACACAAAATAATTAAAAGTTAAATCTTAAAGTTAAAGTTAAAATCTTAAAAAAAATGTTTTTTACTTTAGTAACATTTTCTTATTATGTTTCATTTAGTCCTATTTTATTACATGCAATTTATATAAATCATTACAGGGCACACAATGTTTCGTTCTTTTTTTTCTTGTAAAGGTGGTCAGATAGGCTGACGGTCCACTTGATGGTAGGTGGCTACCGTCACCTAAACACAAGCAACGTACAGGTACTGCAAGTGCGTTGCCAACCCTAGTAGGATTAAGGATAAGGGATTAGGAAGGGAAATGGGCTCTGGCATCCCTTACTCACTCATCGAAACACAACACACATGCTGTTATTCCACAGTGGTTTTCTGTAAGGGGGGTCGTTACTTTCGTCAGACTGGGTGCCCAAATGACCATCAAGTGGACCGTCAGGCTGTCTGTCGACATTAATATAAAAAATAAAAATAAAAAATAAACAAGTTCACCTTCATGAAATCCTTGTAAGACGGTCGCTCCGGTCTAAAAGTATTCCCGGATGCATATTTCCAGACACTTTCGGCTGTTTTCTGCTTCAACCCCAAAATTATATTACAGTAGGGATGAACTTTTTTCAAATTTTCCCTATCTTCATGTAGAACCTCTAGCGATACACTGGCAGAGCTTTCAATATTTACACTAGACTTTAAAGTACCGGAGACGAGTCCGTGCATGTAATACGCGCTTAGTAAAGCGTCAAACATTTTAATGTCGTCTTCGATGTATTTCACCTTAAGGCGATATTTCTCCACGTGATCAACTGAATTAACTTCCGCGAATGCCTTAATCATTAGAAAATTTGTAAGTAAGGACAGTTCGGCCGATAACACCCTTATTTCAATATCTTGGTACTGTGATTTATTGGAATCTTTCTTTTCTTTTGGTGCTATTGCATTGAAAATATTTCCAAATATTTCATTGGCCGTCTTCATAATGTTGACGAAATCTTCGCCTTGGTCGCAGAAGTGAGCTTGAAGGAAATCATTGAAATAAACGGATTTGGGGTCATCAAGAAATTCTTGACCCTTTGCTGTCGATAAGAAACGCATTAATTGAATATATTTCTTCATTGCCATTTCTGCATTTGATTCCCTAGAAAAGTAAGTTGGATATGATGATAAAAATTATTGAAAACTTTGTAGCTTAATTACCAGGATAAGTTAATGTTTCATGCTCATTTGACAAGTGTGTAAGTTACAGTATACCACTTACGTTTGAAGATATGCTGCAGAAACCAATGTTACCATGTTTTTCCACAGCGTATTTATGAGTACACCAAGGTGCATGGAGTATTGAGTTCTTTCTCCTAACGGAATACTCTCGTAAGACAGCATGTGCCGATTACCTGGAATTAATATTATACATTAGTTTTAAACTGAAAGTATAGGCGGATTCAATATTTCCATTTAGATATTCTCACAGATAGTAAGCAGATTAAATTTAGAATTTAATGTTGGAAACAACTAATCCATATTTTAAAAAAATCACAAATATTTGGAATTCTTTTAACAAAAAAATTTCTTTCAAGCACGTATCTTAGAACCTTGTTATAGTTAGTAAAATTTTAAAAGGAAAACACTTACAGGGTGCTACAAACAAACAAAAGGTTCATTGATTTCCCACCCGAATGCCATAGTTATCATAACGTTTGTGGGGATTCTAAGAGTGGTTTGGATACTTCTTACCATTTATAATATAACAGAATGTTGGGTTTTAGTCAGTTTACAAAATTTACAAGTCAAACGAACCTCAAAATCATATCATAATTAATCGCCGAGCACTTGAGTTATGTGCTCACTGTAATTAATACAACAGAAAATTAATCTTCTTCAGATACTGAAAGTGAATAGGTTTTTTGATTAAGATGTATGAAATCTAGGACCTTCTAGTGCCTAACATTGATAAATTGTTGTTTCATTGACTTTATTGTTATATTTGAAGTAGTCTCAAGGGTTTTCCTCACTTATTATTACACTTATCTTATTAGGCTGTCATTAAAATGTAACTTTTATCTTACGTACCATCGTTTTCCTCTGCAATGGTTAACTTCTGAATGTAATGAAGCAACAAAGGCAGGCTTGTAGATAAACGAAGTGTCTGGGAGGGGATCACAGAGGCCTCCTCTGAATTACTTGAATGTTCTACTAAGAACGGCATTGAATAAGACGCTGGCGAATATGCCATATTCTTATAAAATTCTTCCCAAAACCTCGTTGGAAGCGAAGTGATCCTAAAAACAAAATTAAATAGTTGAAACAAATTTACCTTACAACATATATTACGAGTAAATTGGACCGAAAGTTCATAAGCAAATTGTCTCTTAAGTTCCTTGCGAAATAGATGTTCTGATGGTTTGTCCATGCATGGAGGCTGTAAGTCCACTTGATGGTAGTTCACTACTATCGCCTATTAACACAAGCAACGCAATAAGAGTATTGCAAGCCGACCTTATAGGATAAATAATCAGGGATAAGGTGTTAAGATTTTCCCAATTGTTTCTGGGCGAAGCCGGAGTTAGTGTTATATATACTAAAAATAATCAATCTAATAATTTTAAAAATCTTACTTACTTATGACGTAAAGTTTCGTAATCAACGGCATTCAACTCTTGTATGACTTCCATTAAATTCAAAAGAGCTATTGAAAGACTCCCATTCACCTTCCCTATTTGAACCGTGTACTTTAGTAACTCGGCATAGTCACTCTTAAATTTGTTATCAATTTGTCCAGAAGCAACCTTTTCTAACTTTTCGAACAAATCCCCTTGTAATATAGATAAAACCCTTTGTAATATATAAGAATTTACTGGCAATAATTTTGCTTCTAACCGATTTTGCGGTTGTGATATGTGTTCATTTTCTAGACATTTTGCTAGATTTTCCTGTATTTTTGATAAGACTGCGTTGTCTGGAACATCCAATGCCAAACTGATGTTAGAGACAGTGATAAAATCCAGATTTATTTTATACAATTGTTTCTCAACGGGCTGGTTATAGTCTATTGTTATTTTTTCATATATTTCAGCTCTTTTAATACAAAGATCATATTCATTATGATTTTCATATAAGTTGGGTTGAGTGTAAAGTTTTCTTAATTTTTTACCCAATTTGGCTTTGTCTCTATTATCATGTTCACCACTAGAAAGTACAGATTCAATTGTAGATGCAACTCTGGCCCTTAACTCGTGGCCTTCTGGAACAAACTGCAGCAATTTCTGGAGCAAATTCTTTTGTAGCCATCTGCTATGCATGTAGAGTAGAGGGACGACTTCTTCGCGAAGACTAGATAGTTTCTTGTGTTTGTATATGGCTTCGTTACATGCTAAGGCAAATCTATTCCTCCAGTTCAACAGTTGCATAATTTCGCAAACTGTCTTATCATCTACAGAACGCTTCACTTGTATAGCAGTGACAATGTGTTCATTCATATCTTCTAGATACTTTATGGCTTTTCCTAGTATTGGATATTGCTCAAACCAATCATCCATTGATTTGGCGCTTACTGCCTTTGAATAATCCAACACCGTAAAAGGTGTCTTACGTGGACACATAGTAATCAGTGCCTTTATTAATTCGTTGTATAAGAGAAGAGATTTAGTATTCGACAAATTTATGCGTTCTATATCTTGCTGGTGTGATTCAGGATAATATCTTTCGTACATTTCAGAACCTTGGTTAGAATTTTTACTGACATTTTCGAATGCGACTTCGTTGAGACTCACTAACATTTTTATGTGGTCCTCTTTACTCGGCAATCTCGCTTTTATGACTCTGTAAAGGGATTTCATATTCTCAGACGGACACTTTTGATATGCAGTAAAAAGACTGAATAGGGAATGCAAACCGTTCGGACATTCTACTTTGAGAATTGGACACAGTGCAACATATGCAATTTGCTTGGACATTTCCAACAAAGAATTCCTGCATAAACCCTTTACAGTTAAAGTGTGGCTCGTGTCACGTAACTGCATGTTCACATTTTCATTATCCAATAAGTTTTCTAGAGCTTTCAACATAACATTTTTCATTTCAGCCAATGAGGTATTAACATTGGAAGCGAAATCGCCTCCACAACGCGGTTTGATGTAAACATCGGAAAAGCTGTTAATCATGGCGGTTCTATTTGAAATGCCACGATTTATTTGTTGCCAGGTGAGATAAGCGGCTTGCAGTAAATGGTACACGTTCGGCTTTTCCAGACCTGTAAAACAAAAATACAACATAAGAAAAAAAGTAACTAATAAATGTTTATAAAAAGATTATAGTAAAATTACCTAGAATGAAATCCGTCATTAACTCGTGACATTTTATGCACGCATCGTGATAACAATTTGGTAAACCACAAGAAGACAACAAGGCTTCCAAATCCATGTATGACATAGTTTCTAACAATTTTGCGTTAAAATCGTCATGGCCCAATAAGAATATTTCTACGCCTCTATTTCTCATAGCTCTAGATATTTCTCCATACTTGGGGTCCATTGTGTAGAAAATTCTGAAGTTTTTATGTGGCCTAATATCACTTATCTCACCCCTCTCAGGAATACTTAGTACACCGTTGGGTTCCAACAATCCATTCAATCTATCTAAAACAGCCGCCGATGTCAAGTTGACATTGTCCAGTAGCAACCAAGACCCCTCAGTCATCGTTTTGACGAGCAAGGAGTCTATCCATTCGAATTTTCCTCCAATATTTACTGAAGCCGATTTTGAAACTTTATGTTTTAAATTTTGTAATTTACTTAATATTACTTGCAATGTGGTATTGACGTCATCGCATATTATAGTATGTGTAAGTAGATTATTGCAATATTTCTCAAGAAATTCAATATTTTCAAGGAAATTTTCAAGTTCATTACTGAAATGAATGTTTACTGAATCTATTTGAAGAGACTTATATTTATACAGCTGGCTCATTAATTCGTCAGATTTATTCTGTTGGCTTCGTTGCGTCAACCACATTTTTCGCACTATCTGCATCGCAATAGTCTCAATTTTATCGTAAATATTCTCCAAAGTCCTATTATAATCTACTTGCTCAAAACCTCCAAGTAAATCTGAAACATCCATGGCAGATGTCACCGGTACCACCTGTAGGTCGTTTCCAGTTAAATCAGCCAATACTTGAACAACGCTACTTTTTCCTGTAGCTGTGGGGCCCACAAGAATTGACAACCAATTCATCTTAACATTTTGAGCTAATGATTTTAAAACGGGTAACTGATTTCTAAGCACCAGGAGATTTGTTTCAATTGCTCGTCGATTTTTAAAACTCTTATCAACTTTTCTTTCTAAATCAACGTTTCCAATAGAAACGCTATCTTCGGTGATATAAAACTGTGGAGTACTGTCACTTCTGACGTAATCAGGATGAAAAATTTCATCAAACGCTTTAGTCATTTTCACCTTATCCTCGGGAGTTCTCATGCGATTCACATATAAGATATCCACAAATTTACCAGGGGATAATATTTTTCCATTTTTGCTATCATCTATCATAGCATTACACCATCTTTGTATGTCTCTTAAATTCATCTCCCAGGGACCTCCTTTGTGACCCCATAATTGTTTTTCTGTGACATCCTGAGCAACCTTACAATTAAATTCAACCATTTTATGCAAAATATCCTTTGGCAAGGTCGGATATTGATCTTCTACAATATAAATTAAGTCATTTTTTGTCAATGTGTCAACATACACTTGAGTGAATCTGTTTAAAAATGATATAGGTAAACCTCTTCGGGCTCCACCTTGTTTTAATGGATTCTGACATGCGAAAAGCCTCGTTTCTTTTTTAATTTTGAAAGTTTTACCCAACTCAGGGATAAAAACTTCTCCTCTGTGATCTAAACAAGCATTTAAACCTTCTAATACAGGTTGAGGAGCTAGATTTAATTCATCTAGCAAAATCCAGTCACCATTTTGTAAGGCGTTCAAGAAAGCGCCTTCTTTGAACATAAATGATCCATCTTCAGTGGGTAAGTCAGTGCCAAACAAATCCGTTATATCCTGTAAAATTAAAAACATACAAAATTAATAAAAGAACTTTAATAATTATTACCTTCTAGATAATGTCTACTACAACTTACCGTCTGGTCGCTCAAATTAATGCGAACAACTTTATGTCCTGAACATTTTGCTAACGCTGTTACTAAACTTGTCTTTCCAACTCCCGGATTACCCTCTAAAAGAATTGCTTTATTTAACTGAAGGCCCCGTAGCAACCTTAAAGTATTTGATCCAGTAGTCGGAGCAGAAAATGTAAAGTAATTTTCTTCGTCAGCTATGTTCATATCAGGGCCAACATCGATATAAAACGGTTTTATCCCAAATTTATTCAAATCAGTTTCAGCAGTGAACTCTGTTTTCTTATAACTTAGGATGTCTTTTAACTTTTCCGTGAAATCATTGCCGTTCACGCTGATTTGGTCCAGTAAAAAATTAATTGATCTTTCGCGGAGGCCGACCAGCGCATCTGACTCTATATGACCGGTGAGAGCAGTGCCAAAACAATCCAAAAACGTCATACAAGCACCATGAACGTATGCTTCGGCCGTTTCTAAAAGTCCTTTTGAAACAGTCGTGTTAATAAAATGAACCCACGAAAGTAGATCTCGAATGCTGAAAGGAAACTTATTTGTAACTTCGGAGTTCTTTAACCACTCAGTGAAATTTAATATTGAATTTCCTATTCCTGAGGTGCCGTCTTGTTGATTGCCTATTGAGAGGCCTTTGTTTACACTTTTTTCTAAGACCTGCAAAAGATCCTCCCTGGACGTGACGCTGTCACACCATATTTCCGTGAAACGATTTCGTAAAGCAGGCGACAGCTCCTTCTTGCCGAAATCTCCGCCAGGGTTCATAGTACCAATAAAGTGGAAACTGGTTTTGGCAGATATTATAACAACGTCAGAGTTGTCTTCTATGCCTCTTTCACTTAATACTAACTGCCTCTCTGGCTCAAGTAAGGAGTTCAATCTTTCTAACACACTATCATCGGCTAATGATATTTCATCCGCCAGGAACATGTGGCCGCCTAACATCGCTTTTATCAAGGGTCCATCTACCCACTCAAAAAGTCTTCCATCATCCTTGTGTGCACGAACTGGTCGTAAGCCTCCCAAGAAATCTGAACTTTCTGTATGCATGTGACAGTTGACAGAGAGAAGTTGACTGTTTCTTAATGTTGCTAAGACTTGACAGATTGTGGTTTTTCCACACCCCGTCTCGCCTACCAATAAAACTGGTTCACCGAAATTAAAAGATTTAGCAATCAATACAGCCAGTCTTCTCATGTTGTAAGTCCACACAATGTGTGAAAACTCTTCTAATCTGTTGTTCAGTATTGTTTCTAAAATAGATTTCGTCACTGGTGAAGTCGTTTCGTGCAGTGTGAACAAATTTTGAGGAATTACTTTTCTCTTTATATGTTTTTCTATGACTTCTTCGATGATAGCCCTTTCGTTGGGCTGCCTAACTTTACCGGCCAATATTAGATAACCTTCATCAGCGATGTGCTGGTCCCAATCATAAAACTTCTTCTCTGTTAACATCTCTTTGGAAGCCTGTTTGTAACGTTGACCCCATCTAAATAAATCTCTGAGAGTGATAAAGCCATCTTTTCCTTGAACTGCGGCAGACCCGCGACGTCTCACTTGTAATTCAGCCATTACGGCAATCATTTTTTTACTATAGGACGAAGGAACGTGGCATCTTTGATGCAATATAATTTCCAACTCGTTTCTAGGGATCTCATCAAAATGTAACTCCACAAATCTGTTTCTAAAAGCTCGAGACAAAACTTTACGACCGCCATACAGACCGGGTGGATTTTGTGTTGCAAACAGCATAAAATTAGGATCTGCTTTGATCACTTGCTGTGTTTCTGGTATGAACAACTCGCGATTATCGTCTAAAACTCGATTGAGGGCCTCCAACACGTCAGAAGGGGCCAGATTGAGTTCATCTAGAATAATCCAGTAGCCTTTTCGCATTGCTTCCACGAGTACGCCTTCCTTGAAAACTAATTTACCATTCGCATCGGCGGCATAAGAGCCAATGTATTCTTGGAGATCGGTGTGCTCATGATTGTTTATTCGAACGCAGTAATTACCCGAAGCTTTTGCAATGTAAGTAATAAGGGATGTTTTTCCAACAGAAGTGTCACCTTGCAATAAAACAGGCAACCGACCAACAGATATAATGCGGGAGATATCGCGAAGGTTTTTCCTTACGGTCGCAGTTAAAATGTAATCATTGGGAATGACTATGTCCAATTTTCCTCTGGGTATCCAATGACCTTCAAATAACAAGTGAGTTTGCCCGTAAACTTGCGGTTCGGGAATTTCATGGTTTAGGACTGATTTGATATTCTTCTTGCCTATGACAGCCCTGTTTAAAAAAATTCAAACCATTAAAAATAATATTAATGCCAAATATGAAATTCCTGTGCATATATCAACAACTTACTTAGCAACCATAGCTTCCACTTTAGGATGAGAAGAACTATCCAATTGAGTGAGGAAAGACATACAAAAAGCCTCGTATAAAGATCGTGTCACTGTCCCACATTTTGCTTTAGCTGCTGCCATCAAAGCCCTACACAAAGTCCTTAGAGAGTAGTGAGGAGCATTACCTGCCATAAATATCACATGTACATATAAAATTACTTTTGCAAATTAAAGGTATAATCATTTCAAATCACGGGTTCGAAATATGAATTGTTACTAGAGAATAAACAAATGCAACTTCTTCTTGGGTAACATTTCATAACACAAGTGTTACATCACACTTACCTGCACCATCCACAAGACTTAACTTCGCTTCCTTTTTTACAGCAGTGTAAAAAGAGTAAATGGAATCTAATACAGCACCTTCAAGGTTCATATGACACAAATAATCGCCAATTAATAATATCAAATCGTTTCTTTCAGTCAACTCGTCTATGAAGAACTCGGTGAAACGATTTCTAAGACCTACAGGCAAGTCTTTTTTACCCACATCTGTAGCAGGATTCATACACGCGAATAGTGTGAAATCTGGATGTTGTTTGATGGGGACTTTGTCGCCTTTCTCGAGTAGGTCTACAGTCTCGTTTTTATCTTCCAATAGGCCGGCGAGACATTCTAAAATTTCGGCCGAAGCAAGATTTATTTCGTCTAGCAACACCCAGTGCCCTTCCTGCATAGCCTTGACTAGAGAACCTTCAATGAAGGCAAAAGTTAATTTAGAAGCTGCCTTCACTTGTTGTTCCAGCTTCGACAATTTGTAACCGAAGGCTAACCACATCTCTAACTTCGTTCCTTTCTTTTCTCTGGTCAACCGTTTAATAGCTGCCTGATGACTCTGTTTCATTAAAATCACAAG
The DNA here is from genome assembly GCA_910589475.2 of Bembecia ichneumoniformis. NCBI lineage: Eukaryota > Metazoa > Arthropoda > Insecta > Lepidoptera > Sesiidae > Bembecia > Bembecia ichneumoniformis. The sequence continues at coordinate 5,736,060 of OU342538.1, read as the reverse complement.
AGCATTCCAATTCTCATTATCGTAACAACTTTCTATATGACCAAGAAACTTGCTGTTCTTATCAGTATTAAAATAACTCCTGAATAAATCTTCGAATTCATTTTTGATTGGTCGTATTACATACTTGAGGTCGACTGGTTTGTAGCCGCCAAGTAGATCAGCCGAGTCTGACTGCTGATTCATATTGATAACTATAAGCTTGTGACCGGTCTGCCTTGCTAAATACTGAACAGAGGAGGTTTTTCCAGTGCCAGTTTCTCCGACTAGCAGCACTGGTTCATTTGACGTGACACAACAGGAGATTCTCTCGAGCAAACAAGCAGATTGTCTAGTGAAAGAATACACCACTTGCTTATTATGGAACTCTATAGATTCTAAACCTTTCTCCTTCCTTGGCACCCTAGCTCTGCCTACTTCCAAATCATTAGGCTTTAAAGATACATTAGGTTTATAGTGTTTACAATAAAATTCAGACTTTGTTTCTACAATCCCTAAGCAGGTTCCGACTTTCTTTGATAGCTGTAATCTGTCTTCCGGAGATGCGACAGAACAAGTGAATATGTCTAGGGCATCTTGTAAGACTCTTAACGCGGATTCTGGACTAGATACATCAAAACCTACTACAGCTCGTTTACACCATTTCAATAAATCTCTTGTTGATATCAAACGCGAGCCACGAACTACTGTTGCTCTTGTTTCTTTATTGTTGTCAGTATTTTGTATCGATGTGTCGTGACTACCGACAGAAAACATCATGTAAACATCTAACATTTTAGAAGAAATTGTCGATAAGCTTGAGTACAATGTCTGAATAATCTCTGTCAGTTCAGACCTTGACAATGGTTCCACGTTAATTTGCGTTAAATGTTTTTGTAAGAGGGTACTTGAATTGGACATCTTCTTTTGGAATCCATAATTAGTGACGACAGTTCTGAAATGAACAATAATTTATCTCTATTATAAAGATCAAAATGATCCCACAATATTTGAGACGATTAATTTAAAATCCATAACACGGAAATCTAAATACTAAAATCAATGATATAACTCTTACAATTAGAATATAATAAATTTTATGTGTAACAAAACAAAGGACCATTATACTATACATTTGACAATACATCCTCTGCCACAAACAGGCTTCAACTCAACATATTAACAACTTGAAGAATTAATATGCTTGATATTATTTATTATTATTAATATGAATCAATTGAACAGAATGAGGGATCAATTGACGAAGCGTCGCCTGGTGGCAGAAAAAGTATCGAACTTTTTCTGCCACCAGGCGGCGCTTCGTAGGCGTCAGGTCTAAACAGCTGCCAGATAGCACAGAGCCGTAGGTACTAAACATAAATTATTGGAATTCTATTGTGTTACATAGAAAATTGCAATTCGCGTATGTATTTTGACAATTCATTGGACCTGACGCTACAGTGCTGCCATCTCAATAAGACCGTTTCAGAAAACCCTCATTAACAATTTAGAGTGACGGCGCTTTACTAGGTGGTCCAACGATTTAAAAAAAGTTGTGGGTATATTGATATGTTGGTTGGATCTTTAAATAATATAAAAGTTTGCATTAGTACCAGTTTGTCCATTTTGTTCTTCTAGACTAAAACACAAGCAACGCCACAGGTGCTGCAAGTGCATTGCCGACCATAGTAGGATTAAGCATAAGAGATTAGGATGGGATAGGGAGGTTGGCTCTGGCCTCCTTACTCATTCGCCGAAACACAATAGCACACATGCTATTATTTCACGGTGGTCTTATGTAAGGGGGTGGTTACTGCCGCCAGATGGGCTGCTCAAATGAGTGTGAAACTACTTGCCAGATGACCAAAGTCAACTATAAATAGTTCATTTCTAAAGATGGTCCAGCCAGGATTAAAACCCGGGACCCCTGAAACATAGCAATAAAGCAAGCAACCACTCTACCAAGGGACTTCGTCTTTGTTTCAAGTGGAAATTTATTAATGATGTCTAATTGCAATGGTGATGCCAAACATTCCCTGACCCTCCCCAATCCCTTAATGCTATTGTAGTCGGCAGCGCACTACAATAGCATTACCCGACGGTAGCCACTTACAGTCAAGTGGACCGTCGGCCTGTATGCCGATCTTAACATTTAAAAAAACATAGCGAGAACGACTAGAAATCTGTGGTGATATGTGAATACCTACTGAATAAAGTAATAATCAGACAACATGTACGCACAACGTTCGACGTACTAAATGCGTAGAATACTGTAGCAAAAGAAAAGAAGATAGTGAACAAAAGAAGTTTCATTACCTTTGTGTAACAAAGAGCTGAAAGCCAGGTGTTACTGGTAAAGCATCTCTGTATCCAGGAACGCATAGGGTATTTCTCTCCAGAAGTGAGCTCAGGGTCGAAGCTACATCCAACGCAGCACAATCTATGTCTTCTAACAAAAGCCAATGGCCTTTCTGTGCAGCCTGCATATATGTTTAATAAATTTGGGAATTATTTATGTTTAAAAACTTTAATCTATGTTTGCTTAATTAGCTAATAAACTAACAGTCAACTAATCTCCTAAAATTATCATCATCACCATACCCTGTTGTGTCCGTAAAGCGTTACGTAGGTAAAAATTGCGACAGTGGACAATTTTAACATGATAAAAGGTAAGAGACAAAGTAAATTTAAATACGTACAATTGTTATTTTAATTAAAAATAAAAAAAAATTATATTAACTCTGCTTTTTTTAAATAAAAATATTAGTTGTAGAAAATTATAATATACCCCAAAGGAGCTCCCATCTTGGAGCATGGAAGAAAAATTCTAGGCTTCATTGCATAAAAATAGTCTTAAATGCTCTTCAAGTTAGCACAAGTTACGAAATAAATATTTTCATTTATACGTTTATAGTGAATTAAATTTTTTTGCCGATCTTATTCCCAAAAATGCAGTGTACGAATCAGGTGTTTAAGAGTTGTGCTATTATTTTATTACATATACAACTAGCTGACCCGACAGACCCGGTTCTGTTAAAAGCTACCGGACTCTGGCAGCTGATGTTTTATGATGATGTGGTAATGTAATGATTAGTTTAAATTCAATATTTGATTGAAATGTTTGAATTTTCACCTAGGAACTTTGGATGGAAAAAGGAAAAATGGGGTTACCAGGAATTTTTTCCAATTTTCCTTTTCATAAGAACTTTCTACCTCTACTTCAAAGAATATTTTTTTAAAATATCCTAATTAGTCCAGCCGTTCTCGAGTTTTGCACTTAGCAACGCTTTTAGCGATGGCTTTTTGTTTATACAGATTTATCAATTTCATTATGAAATAACAAAGTAAATAAGTCAACGAACCTCCGTTAAAACTCCTGGCTGCCACACAAACTCTCCCGGTACATCGGTGCATTGATGAGAGCCAAGTAACATCCTAGAGTCAGTCTGATCACCAAGCTGGACTTTCTTAAATGCCTTTCCTTTTCGTCCTGTTATTGCTACTAGATGTTCCACCAGTGACGTCTTACCTGATCCCACTGGACCCAGTAGGCAAAGAGCTTTACCTGAGGATAATTTAACTGCTGATAACGTTTACATTTAGCAATTTCATAAAAGAGCTTAGATCTGATACGCATTAATTCTTTCAGATCTGCCAGGTGTCGCTTACATTTATGGCCATAAAGTAAACTGTCAGTCTGCCTGCCACCCTTTCAAAACAAGATGGATCTACATATATCTACATTCATCTACATACATCTAAATATACTTAATTTTCCTTACCCTAAGGTTGCCTGAAAGAAATCGCTATAAAGTGATGAGGCCGCCTTTTGTACTATTACTTGTTGTTTCTTTCTTTTTTATTATTATTATTGTTTTTTGTTTATAGTCCAAATAAAGAGTTTTATTATTATTATTATTATTATTATATATTACTGGTTTAGATTTAGAAAAAACTACACGGGTAACTGTTCAACTTAAAGTAAGATTATTAAAATTTAGTTCTGAACCTATTAATATATCAAGATATTTTTTCGGAAAACTGGCCTATAGTGGAATAGCGATTTTTGGTAACTTCTTCTTCTTCTCCTTTAGGTTTTGGCTCCATCAGATCTTCTCCGATATTTTTTTACAATTTCATTTGTAAAAATAGCAATATAAAATACACAAAATTAAAATTAAAATCAAAAGTAGCAGGTCCCGAAACTAGTCAGTCAAGTACAATTTTTTTTTAAATTTTCCAAAACAAGTTCATTGAGTCAAGTCCTAGGTGTATTTAATCACATACCTGATGCCACAGACAATGCTAAGCTCCTCAAATTATTTACAGTTGACTTCACAGGTACCAAACTATCTGCTTGTATATTTGTTTTGTCGTAAATTGGTAACATTATCCCATCTATATTTACAACGTCTCCCAGTTTTACATCTTCACTACTTTCGATGATGTTTTGTAGATCAATAATTTTGTCGTTAATCTTATGATTCATTTCTGATACATTATAGTTTTTGGATAAAATCATCCCCTGTTTTTCGGTCATATTGTATAATATCGCTATACATTCTTTCACCATCCTAAAATATTAATAATTTGTTGAAAATAATTTTTCATTAAAAATTACAATTTTATTTCAAATTCTAATATAGACGAACGAAGTTTGTGTATGTTTCGGTTGAGTGTTGTAACCCATAAGAAAGAAAGAAAGAAATATGTATTTGCTTAAAATGTGAGTGCAAAATAAGATCTTAATTATACATATATACATCTATATACATTTTTGTATATATTTTACAAGCTCCGACTGCAACTTCGCACACGCATGGTACTTGGAATAACCACCAATAGACCAAAGCGAGATACTAGAATAGCGTGTATTATTTCAATTAACGTTTCTGTTTGTAAACCGATTGGAATGAAACAAACACTGGATGTTACGGGAAGCTTGCTAAAATACAGCAGGTGAAAACCGCATTCAAATCCGTTAAGCCATTTGTGAGATTCAGACAAATATTTTTAAAACTATTTTTTCCCCTCAACATAAGTAAAATGTATAAATATATTTTTTTAAATATTTAATGTACAGACACGGTTTGTTTACCATTTCATTATATGCATTGCATTTCATTACATGCAAGAAGAAAAGAAATATATATATGGCAATATATATTTCTTTTCTTCTTAATTATTTGACACGTGTATTAATTGAATTAAACACTTGTCGATGCATTTGTCAGATGTTAGAAAAATGCGCGAACTGTAGTACTTGTAACAAAATAAATGAGCTTGAGTTTGAAAAAGGTCGAGAGACCGAAGCCATGTTCAGTGTTCAGTTCAGATGTATGCGATGGACTGTAATCTATACAAATAAAATCGTTCATCCTGACTGTCAATGTATAGCCAAAACTACTAGTAGGCTGAAATTTGGAACAGTGGTTTATTTTATAACGTAAGCATCCTCTAAGAAAGAATTTTTGAAAATTGCAACTACATGTGAAGATGGGGGCGGGTCGCTTGTATATAATAAAGCTTATAGTAAGTCGAAGTCTTCCTAATCCAATTAAGTAGACTAGGAAGAGGTCAATCGTCGAATCCAGCTCTGATGGGCAGAGTTCGGTTATCTCCGAGACATCTTCTTGTCCAAAATTTCTCAGTGTCTCAAGACAAAACTTTTCGATCAATGTTTGTTGCCAGGATTGACATATGTATGGCGCTGATACGGGGCCTCGTAAGAAAGCTGAACGTTCGTTAACGAGCTATGGTAACAGCTATGCTCGAGGTTACACTGCAAGATCGAATCAAAAACGAGGAGATCCATAGACGAACGAAAGTTACCGACATAATCCGGCGAATTAGTAAGTGGAAGTGGCAGTGAGCAGGACACATAGTATGGAGAGCCGACGGCTGCAGGGGCCGGAAGGTTCTCGAATGGAGGCCACGGATTGTCAAGTGCAGGGTAGTCCATCCACCCACAAGGTTGACAGACGACCTGATAAGGGCTGCGGGTCAACAGTGAATCCAGGCTGTTTCTGACCGGTCCAATTTGAAATATTAGGAGGCATGCCTTTGTCCAGCAGTGGACGTCCTATGGCTAAGATGATGATGATGTGTAGTAAGTTCAGCGAGAGGTGGAACTCTGCGTCACAGATATATTCATGTACAGATGTATATTTGCCTTTGTGTGGATGTTTTGCTTGATATATGGTTGAATTGTATGAGAAGTATTATCTTCATTATGAAAGTGTAAGATAGAGGATCATACTAGAAGTAAGTTGTAACATCTCCCTTAAGAAGCCTTTTAGCAATTTAATAAATAGTTAAATTATACTAATAGTTAAATACTGTTGAGCACATACCACTTAACATCATCCTTGTCGTGTGATATAAAATAAGTTATGAAACTTGTCCAATCCCATCTTGTGGACAGTTCATTGGGCAGACGTGTGAGTAAAGTGTAACAGCACAACACTACATGATAGTCTGTGATCTGCAGTCGACTAGTTCGGCGTTTCTTTGCAGCAACTTCATAGGAATCCTTCAGGTTGAAGTATACTTCATATGGTGGTGTCTTGTTTACATTAAAATATTTTAGGGCATATCTAGAAATATAGACAGGTACATTATTTTTCACATAAACATCCACTTGATGGTAGGTGGCTACCGTCACAAGCAATGCTGCAAGTGGGCTGCCGACCTTAGGATAAGGATAAGGTTTTGGGAAGGGATTCTGAAATAGGCTCTGGCAACCCTTGCTCACTTACTGAAACACAACAGCACACATGCTGTTATTTCACGGTGGTCTTCTGTAAGAGTCGTTACTGCCGCAATATGGGCTGCCCAAATGACTGCAATGCGCATATGTAGTGCCCGACCACAACTAAAATAAAATATCTCTTCAATAAGCTCATTTAACCATGTACATATACTATAAGAATTTAAAATCAACTGTCAATTCACTCCTGTTATGGTCACAGTTTTTATTTTCCAACAGAATATTTTTTATAGTATACTAGCTGGTGCTTGTGTATAACGTCCATGTAGATAAATATAAAATTAATACTCACATTAAATAGAACAACAAAAATTTATTTTCTCACATAATAATGGCCCTAATGGCCCAAGATCCCAGGCATGTCAGACATAACTTATTTTCTAAAGGACAAAATGTGGGGAATCGAGTAGTGTTCCTATATACTTTGAATGTAATCAGAATAGTTGAGTGGACAGCTAATTTAAAGCTATCAGCCTTAGTCAAAGTAACATTTTAAAAACGATTATGAAGTTCGCAAGAAAAAAATGTATGGGATGTATCACGTGATTTAGTGAGGGCATATGTCAATCCCATACATTTTATTGTTTTCGAACTTCATTATTGTTTTAAATCGTTACTTTGTCTAAGGCCCCTGGTGAGAAACGTAAGTAAAAATAGCACTAACTTCACTTATTTTCTAAGGCCTGATCTATATGTACGTTTTGTAGCATATTATTACAAAATAATATTCAGCTCTACACTTCCCATGGGGTTAAGCGTCTCGCCGGGTACGCCACACAATGAAAGCTGTCATTGCTTTCATTCAAATTGCGCCTGCCGCTTGTTGTGCCTCGTGTTCCTGGTCACGTGCATGCAATCAGCGAGACGCTGCAAAATGAAGTTATGGTTCACGGGAAGTTATGGCAAAGCTGAATATTATTTTGTAATAATATTCTACAAAACATATTACATAAAAATCAGCCTTTAGAAAATAAGTGAAGTTAGTTCACTTATTTTCTATGCAACTAGCAGATATGCATACGGTCAAAGTACATAGGAACACTACTTGATACCCCACACTAGTTTGTCCTTTAGAAAATAAGTTATGTCTGGCATGCCTGGTATCATGTAAATATATAATTGCACACCTAACTTTATATAAACTTTAGTCAGTTTGACAATGAAATATGTATTTTAATTTTAAATGCTTACTGCAGTATATCGGGATGATCACACAGTTGAGAAAAAATAATAGAGTAGTCCAAATGTAATAGTGCTTCAGATACATTTTTATTGGGTTCAAATGGCTTCAATGGTATTTTAGTCGAAATTAAGGCAAGAAGATAATTTGAAAAGTACTTCCTAAACAGAAGGACATCTTCACATGCCAAAATATATTCTGATAGTATTTTTATTACTTCTGACAACTTAATTTTGCTGCTTTGTAGTGAAATCTGAAAAGAAAGTTAATAATATAATAGTGTTTACATTGGAACAATAAAATTTTACAAATTTTATTCCTATACAAGGTGTGGCTATTAGATAATGAGACTGATATTTTATGTAGTTTGGTTCCTACATACCTACTCGTAATTAATTATTTTCTTATTATTCACCTTCAATATACACCCCTCCACTATCCCTACAACGCTCCATGAGAATCTTCCATTGTTCAAAACAGTGACGGTAGTCTTCTTCCGTCAGCTCGTTCAGGACCCGTGCTACTGTCGCTTTCACAGCTCAACGGACTCAAATTCATGCTCCTTTTAATGCAGATTTCACCTTAGGAAACAGATAGAAAAGACACGGCGCAAGATCCAGCGAATAAGATGGATGGAATGCTGTATTTGGCTAGAAACCTCTTGATAGATAATGCCTCTTGCTCTTATCCAATGGTACTTCTTTGGCACACACTTTTTTAATGTTAAAATTGTTGTGTCAAATTTGCCATACGGATCCTTTGTCAATTCCTATAGTTTCAGCTATTGCACGAATACTTAAGTGGCGGTCAGATCGAAATAGATTACCGATTTTTTCGAAATGCTTAAACCACTCAAAAACACACACATGCGATAGACATTCATTGCCATAAACATGTTTCAACAAATTATAAGTTTTTCCAAGTTTCATGTTAAATTTCACTATAATTCTTTGCTCTACAATGTTACACTTGACATTTTTCCAGTGCAACAATGAGAACGAAGGCCACGGCTATACAGATTTGTTTACAGAAGTGAGTGTCACATTAGAAACACCTGATGGTCGCTGGCATCTGACGCATATGTACATTCTGTGGCAGTGTCAGTCTCATCATTTAATAGCCAAACCTCATATACATAATGCTTGTAAAAGCACCAAAAAAATTATCTGTACAATATTATGATCATATAATTTTATAAAAATATTTTAAGGCAGGGTCTAAGCTCAGAACGATCCCAATTTTTCCACACACACTTACAAAATAGGTGGAACTTATCTACCTTGTGCATTTAGGTGCAATATTGCACAGCAATTTTTTATAGCTTCTCGGAGATAACCGAACAGATTTTATATTGAAAGGTTTTTCTTAACTGTTGTGTAAAATATAAAAAACTATTTTTTAGAGTAAAACTTATATGTAATTTATTTTACTCAAAGTTAAACTAGGCAATGGCCTGGCCTTAACTGCATGTGATCATGTAACTTCTGAATGAGTTCTGATTGAGGTCACATTCTGAAAATGTGTACCATATTATTTGTCTTGTCTAGACAATTATTGAAACATACTGTGTCAATGACTCATTGTGTTACAAATGTGAATAAGTAATGGTTATTTCACTTCATTTTAAACTAAATGAAACAAGTCCCTAATGAGTCCATTAGAACTACAATCACAGTGTACAAGCTAGTGAAACTCTTTTTCCCACATAAAATATAGGACATCATTTGACGTCAGTCCCTGCAACTTAAGACATGTTTTCATACTTTTTATCATTCTTAATATGATTCATCCTCCTGTTTAATATGTCTTCTGTACATTAAAGATTTGAATAACACACAAAAAGAGGGCCAAAGTGGCGATTATGAAGGTGAAGAGGAGTCATTTGTCCAACACCTAGGCATTATCAGTATTAACGATTTAAAGCGCTAACACAAAATATTCTTTGGGTGAAAGCAACTACAAAGTTGTCTTGTAATTTTTGATGCGTCAAACCAGAATAAGTGATTACCTACTTATACTTAATTATAAGTAATAAGAAACAGTCATGTAATAAAATAATTTAAAAATACGTAAAATACGTAACAACTTTCTAATATGATTCCTCGCTTTAAAACCCGTATTAGGTTCATCTTGAACGGTTTGTACTCAGTTTTGTAAATAACAGTGGATTAATGTCAGTCTAAAATCTACATTACAAGGTGTTTCTCTACTTTTGATACATTATAAGATTACTGGATAATGAGCACTTATCCTATGGAATAAAAATATAGTGTGACCTGATCCATTACAAACATAAATACAAAAAATCAAATTTCCATCTTATAATATTAGTATACCTAGATTAGTTATTAAATAATAATGTAGTATGACTCTACAGTTCTATAACATTTAATCATACAGTTATATTTTTTTATTAAAAAGAACTAAAAGAGTAAATAACCTTTATGCTTTCACATGCTTTCGATAAATCTTCGTTTAAAGTTTCTGCAGCCAGCTTTTCGAGTGCCAATTGAATGTCTTCGTAAGACATATCAATACTAATTATAATTCACACTTAATACAAAATGAGTATTAAATTGGAATTGATAAACATTTTTATCGTGCCGGCAAAGTAGGAATTTATAAACACCAACATTCATTCATTACAATACTACAAACAGACGTCAAAATTAAATAAAGCATGGCAAAAGGAAGGCACCGGCACCACGCGGGTGAGATCAAGAAGTTTGACAATGACAGTTGTTTTTGACTATTCATCATCAACAACTGTCATCAAAACGTAACATAGAATACTATATACTCACAACATGGAAGTATAATGGAAATACTATGGAATAGTATAAAATGGAGTATATGGAAGTATATTATATGTAAAGTCTGACTGTGCTCTGCTGGCTGCATTTTGAAGGTTGGTCCTAGATAAGTGGTGATATAATCTCTACGTTAGTGGTGGTGGCATATACGTGCTGTTGTGTTTCGGTGAGTGAGTAAGGGATGCCAGAGCCCATCTCCTTATCCCCTCCTAATCCCTTATCCTTAGTCCTACCTACTGTAGTCGGCAGCGCACTTGCAGCACCTGTAGCGTTGCTTGTGTTATAGGCGACGGTATCCACCTACCATCAAGTGGACCGTCAGCCTGTCTGTCGACATAACATAAAAGAAAAAAAAAATATTTAAATTAGTCATTATCCTAGCTGCTCGGATAAAAATCTGCTAAAATATGCTAAACTTTTAAAAAAAATGCTGAAATAAAGGAATTAATTTATATTTTGTATGCAAATATATGAAATAAAACGCTTTTAAGTGATGATATTTATTTTTTCTTTATTAAGTAACAACACGCTAGTTATTAAGTAAAGATTCATAATTATCCGTAACGGATATAAAATTATTTTGTCGTGTTCATGTTAATATTTTTATATAGGTTTGTCGAGCTTTTGGCTATCTTAACCATATTTACGCACCCGTCCTGCTCTTTCAAAGCTTGTTTTTAACACAAATACAAAATAACACAAATACAATATACACACATAAAAGCAAGTAATAATACCTTCAAACTAAATTTTAATGCAAGTATATCTCGGTCGCTATTAGGATGCACATTTTACTTATGCCATTTTATAAATAAATTTGTAAAAGTTCAATTATTGGTCAATGCGTGTGACGTTAGATATAGAGAATTTATGACTGACAAGCGGGGATGTTTTATCAACAGTTAACAATCTTTTGTTGTGTAATAAAGTTTAATTCTTTTTTTCAAGTATATATGTACATAATAGGGAAAAAGTTAACAATGAATAGAAGAATAGAATATAGATGAACACTAGATAATAATTAATTATTTTAAAATTAAATTCAATATTTTATCAAAGTAAAGGATAAGTAATAAAACATTAAAAGTATGCATTGTGATAGTTTTAAATTTTTTGTATAAATGAAATAATAAATGAATTAAAAGCATAATTTAAAAATAAAACACACTAACATGTTAAAATATAGTACGGTCATTCCATGAATGCGTTTTTGACATTTCTTCATGTACATTGCATAAAGTTCAATTCCGAATAAACGATACAGAACATGTATGGAATTGACACCTGTCAGAACAGCACTCTTATAATGGAATATAAATATAAAACAAAACTAATTTCACACATATCACAATTTTAAAAAGTAGACTACCATTCTAACAATAGGCTAAAAAATGTGCTTATGACCACATGATGAAAACTTCTAATTATCCAATTTTAAAATTATAATTATTAATAATTTACACACGATTCAGTGTGTCATTAATTCGAGCGTGCTTAATGTCAAGTGCAGCCGAGTAAACTCGATTCATCGTCACCGACGCAAGCGTGACGATTCACTTACGTTCACTACTCATTTTTCTTCAATAAAATAAAGGTTGGCATTAAGTTCAAAATTTGTTTGGCACAAAGGTTTTAGATGATGTTTATAAAAGTGTAATCTAAAGTGTAAATAACTAGGTACATAATTTGGCTAAAATTTAGATTATGGACCGTCGAGTTGGCTGATCGTAATTTTTTTGGGAGAAGCTTAGGGTATAAGGAGTAATTGTGCAAAATTTCAAACTGCGGAGCCACGTAGTTTTTTTGAAATAAATTATTGAAATTCATATAATCTTGCATCATTTCCGAAAATGGCAACAAAACGCGGAGACGCTAGTGTTGGTAATTTAGTGTCTTTGTCACCAGAATTGCGACTTTTGATCTTATTTATTGACTGAAAAGACTAAAAATCCCTTTTCGCGAAATTTTTCGATAAATTTAATATATGAGTGACTTTTAGTTCTCATTTAGTTCCCATAGACTTTTAATTGATTTGGCAACACTGGGTGGCGCAATTCTAATTTTCATTACGTCAGTCAGTCAGTCATCGTTTGTTGCTTTTGCAGTCGAGATCGTTTTGCGTACTCTTGTGCAATAACAACACGTGTGACTACCATGGCGTCTCCGAAGCCCCAGGCCTCTGATTCTGTTCCGTTGTGTAAAGTGCAAGTGATTGACTCTAGTGAGCCGCTTGTGACGGTATCCCCAACGCCTTCATGTAGTGCGCGAGTTATAGACTCTGATGAGCCGCTTGTGCCTACTAGTGCTGTGCGTGCGTCTTCCGCCGACTTAGATGCTGGTCAGAGTGGATTAGCTGGCCCTAGTGGTTTGGCTGACCTAATCATGCCAGCTCCAGAAATTGAGCGACCTATTTCTGGGTCATCTGGAAGGCGGATAAATCCATATTCGGATGAAATCAGGTTCGTTTTTTGCTCTCATGGTCACTTCATACTTTTTAGTAAAGTGAATTTTTAAGTTTTTATATTTATATTTATTTGTTTAGATCTATGTGGAATTGGAGGAAGATATTTAGCAAATTGGGCTCAGAAGCCCAGTGTATAAAATTTGCTGAGGAACAAGGGCTTCTGCCACGAGAGAAACAATGTTCCTATCACCGAAAGCCCATGACGCTGACTGCTGGAGCTGGGCAAGTGGGAAAATTTAGATGCAGAAAAAGTAACTGCAGAACTAAATCCGAGAGTCGAGCTACGGGGACATTTTTTGAAAATGTGCGACTGTCTCTCACCTTGGTATTCCAATTAATGTATGCATTTAGTGAAGGATTATCGTACCACCAGGTGCGAAAACAATTATCGCAAGAAGATGAACCAGTGCTCTCGGCAGCTACTGTGGCTGACTGGTATACCTATTGCCGAGAGACTGTTGTTGTGTATGAAATAGAACACCAAGACGCTCAAATGAAGATTGGAGGACCCAACAAAATAGTGCAAATTGATGAATGTAAATTAGGCAAACGCAAATATAATAGAGGAAGACACATTGAGGGTCACTGGGTCATTGGCATGATTGAAGATGGGAGTGATGACCTCCGCCTTGAAGTGTGTCTTGAAAATGATCGGTCTGTAGAAAGTTTGGTGCCACTAATCAAGAAACACGTCCAGGAAGGCTCCATTATACACACCGATTATTGGAAACCTTACTTGAGCCTTCCTGAGCATGGCTACATTCACAGAAGAGTGAATCATAGTGACCAAACAAATAAATTTGTGGCACCAGACGGGACACACACCCAAAGAATAGAGAGTCAGTGGAGAGGATTAAAGAAAGCATTTAGACAAGAGCATAATAAACGAGACTTCACTGACTGGCTAATTGAATATTCTTGGCGAAGGAAAATTAATATTGAACACAAGGATCCATTTGTAGAATTAATTAAAGCCATTAAATATGTGTACCAAATTGATGAATAATCAATAATTATATTTTTTTATAATAATATGGAGGGGCCTATATCCATGCTTAGAAACTAAATAGGTACTTCAGGTTAAAGTTATTTTAGTAATATGGAGAGCCTATATCCGTGCTTAGAAACTAAATAGGTACTTCAGGTTAAGTTTATTTTAGTAATATGGAGGGGCCTATATCCGTGCTCAGAAACTAAATAGGTTCTTTAGATTAAGGTTATTTTTTTAGAATAATATAGAAGTCCTTATAATATAGAATATAGAAGTAGAATAATATAGAATATAGAAGTCCTAATTTTTTTAGAATAATATGGAATATAAAACCTCTTCTGCCCTATTTCTCCATTAGAGCAAATCCGACTTGGATCGGTTAGGTTAGGAGATTCGCTTCGCTTCGCTTCGCTTCGCTCCCGCCTTACCCTCCGTGGTTTTTTTTTTATAATAAACTAAAACCTCTGCTGCCCGATTCCTCCATTAGAGCAAATCCGACTTGGACCGGTTAGGTTAGGAGGTTAAGGCGGGAGCGAAGCGAAGCGGAGCTACCGCCTTACCCTCCGTGGTTTTTTTTTTTATAATAAACTAAAACCTCTGCTGCCCGATTCCTCCATTAGAGCAAATCCGACTTGGACCGGTTAGGTTAGGAGGTTAAGGCGGGAGCGAAGCGAAGCAGAGCTACCGCCTTACCCTCCGTGGTTTTTTTTTTATAATAAACTAAAACCTCTGCTGCCCGATTCCTCCATTAGAGCAAATCCGACTTGGACCGGTTAGGTTAGGAGGTTAAGGCGGGAGCGAAGCGAAGCAGAGCTACCGCCTTACCCTCCGTGGTTTTTTTTTTATAATAAACTAAAACCTCTGCTGCCCGATTCCTCCATTAGAGCAAATCCGACTTGGACGGGGTAGGTTAGGAGTTTTTTTTTTTTTGTAATAACCCAAAACCTGAGGGTTTTTGTCAAAATAATTCTAGGTTTATTTTTCAGTGTCCTGTAAAGTACACTTTGACCAAATTTTATAACATATACTAGCTGACCTAGCTAAATGTCAGTTTAATTATTTGAATTTTGTTCATACAAAAATACTAAAAACCCGATTAATAAATGGGGGTGGGGGTAGAAGAGTGAAAAATAGTTTACGTGCTATTCTCAGACCTACTGAATATATACACAAAATTTCATAACAATCGGTCAAGCCATTTCGGAGGAGTTTTGTTACAAAAACTGACACGAGAATTTTATAAATTAGATTTTTACAAAATATATTTTTATAACATATATATTTTTATATGGAAGTCCCCGATGCTCAGAAATAAATAGGTACTTTAAGTTAAAGCAACTTTTTTTTTAATTACTTACAATACGGAAGTGTTGGTACACACATAACCTCAAACTTCAACCATGAATATCTTGGAAACTATACATCTCCGCAAGTGGGGGGTTGTACCGGGGGGACACTCTCCTCCTCCCCTTTCCCCCCCACCAAAAAAAACCCATTAAATTGACGGTCCATAATCTAAATTTTTACCCATAATTTTTAAATCTACATTTGTCAAAAAAAAGCAGCTATCTAAATTCTGTCTACGCCATCCCCAGGAAAGGTAACGACATGCAAAACTAAATTCTAAATATTTAATCTCTATAATTATGTTACTAAAATGCAATCATTTGGCATAATGACATCGCTAACAAGAATAATGAGGTTTTAAATTTTAAGTTTTTAAGAAGTAATCGATGTATTTACACGTGAAAGTGATTCAATTATCTTTGGAAGATGGTCCGAATTATTTTTGCACAACTTGACAACACACGAAGGCATGTGGAATAAAACTAACTAGTTTTAATAAATTAGTTTGACAGCGTTCAGACGTCTACACTCAGCAATGTCACAAAACGAACTATAACATGTGCCGGTACAGTTTATAAGCCCCGCCCGCCCCAGTATAGTTTTCGTTGCGACATATTGAAACGCTAAAAATGCTTCCATGCTAGAAGGTTATATTATATTTCGATGTTTCACAGTTCGTATTTGACATTGGTAAAAATCACGATTATGGCCCCAAAATCTTTCTGTGTTCATAGGCGTAGGATCAAAGCTACCTCCAGATTCTAACAGATCGCTCACTCCTTCGTCCCATTTGACCTTCCTGTATTCGGTGTCAATAACTTGTACGTTAGATTCATGGACTAAAAATTGGGAAATTGAGAAACCGTATTGGCCATAGTGGTGAAATTCTTTTAGACAACGTTTTGCGGATCAAGGTAAATGCAATTTAAGTTGAATACATAGTTCGGTCAAAAAAGATTGAATGCGTTTCAGGAAAGTTCGGATTTCTGGCTTTTGCATGGGATCTTGAGCTAATAATTTAATTTGTAATATAATATAAGCTAATATCACAAATGGAAAATGGTAGATTTTTTAAATGTATCATGCGCAACTATCCAAATGAAACTCGGCTACCTTATAAAATGTCGAATACTGCTAAACGGCTAAAGTTTTTTCAATTCTGCTAAAAACTGCCAACTTTTTCTACATCTGCAACATGATATGCTAAGGGGTAGTTCTTCAGAGACAAAATTTTCGATTTCTATGGGTATATTTTTGTAACCAACTAACAAAACGGCATTTAAATTTTTTTTTTGTACAGTTTAGCTTTATCCCTAACTGGCACAAATGATATTTTTGAAATAATTGCTGTCTAGGTACAAAATAAAAATATTTGAAGTTTGTTCTTCTGATTCATATGGTGCGTCCGTTTGCCATTTTCGGGAACAAAATGGTCCATGTCACATTTTCCCTTTGATACATCAATATTAATTACAATTTAATCGAAAGGAAATGAATTATCCTCTTACAAAAAAAATGTATATTAGTTATAACTACATTCGTGTGTTCATAAATAAGTAAATAAGAAGTGTCCGGCGTATAATACTGATTCATGTGGCGGAAGCTGCGCTTGACCGTACTTAGTCGGGTAATAATAATGAGAGTCTGGCTTTCCATGCGGAGGAAGTTAGTCATGCAACGGACAAGCTAGAAGGTGAACGTGCGGCTGGTTAGCTTAGATCCCGGTGTTACGAAGGTAAATGTCTGATTCATCTGTGCTTGGTTCAGGTGGCATACTGATTACAATGCCTACTATATAAAATTTATTTTATTGTTTTAAAACTTTAATCTGAGCTTCGTGTGATGCTTTTGGGTTACAGATTCGTGTAGAAAAATGACAATACTGAAGTCTGTATGTATGATGAGTTATGCATGATTTTAGGCAAAAATCTGATTCATCTGTGCCTGATTTATATGGTCAGAACCCCATATGAATCATAAAATAAATTTGTTTTCACCTCTCCAGCACGAAAGGAGCGCTTTTGTCTCATTGTCCAATTTTTTACCGTGTACAAGACAGTAGTTCAAAGTCTTATTTATTACATTTACTTAGCTATAACCTTTTGAATAATTCAAAAATCACAGGAGTATAAATTTATTCGATAAATGACACATTTTATCTCACACATTAATTTTCCTTATTAACAATAATAAAAAGATTCAGATACAGCCCAACATGACATTGACCTTCCCAATGACGACAGCTTTTGGATGGAGACTTCGGCAATCGATGAAAACTTATAACTCAAAAATTCACCAGAGATATCCTATCGACCCTACATCAGAAAAGCGTGGATGATCGCTTAGATTCTGACGATGAGGACATTGTTATCTATAAAAAGCCTTAATATGATAAACGGACAAAAGAGTTTTACGCCATTGGTGAAGATATGATTATTCCATCTTCCTCCAAAAATTCAAGATCTCGCAAAATAGAAAAAGGCTTTAAGGATGATATTAAAAGTATCTCCGTCCCTTGCAAAAAGCCAAGGAAATATTTCTTTTAGTACCTTCTTAACTTTGACTTCATAACTTATTAGTTAACCATACCTACTAATAAATATGTATCTTTGAAAGTTAAGACAGTGATGTCAAGAATGCCATTAATTTAAAGTTGATCTCATTGTTGTTACTTTATTGTTAGTAATAAATACAGTAATGTGATTATTTATTCTAATTAATAATTAAGACTGCTTAACTAAGACTGATGTCAAAAGTGCCATTATTAGAATAAGTTTGTACTTCTGAATTATGAAAAGTTATAGCAAAGTCAATTAAGTATAATAATTTAGATTATTGTTGTTGTTAAAACATAATTGTTTTCTTAATAGAGCCCATCTACATAAAGTTTTTAATTTTTATTTCTGTTTCTGATTCATCTGTAACAAATTCTGATTCATATGGGCACAAAATATTTGAACCTCGATATCTTGAAAACTACTTTATAAAAACGAGTCCCTCATTCAAATATATACCTTTGGTATACCTATTTTCATATGAACTTGTGTTACAGAGCTAAAAGTGAAATTAAATTTTGGCCATATGAATCAGTCGAAGAATGAAATTTCGAAGAAATACCCTAAGCCTTAAATTGGGGGTCATATTCAGTTAAATCTGGTCACACCGACCATACCGGTTAAAATTAAAAACGTATTTACTTTTTATAATTCTCTTTGGTACCGACCAGTTCTATCTACTTTAGTCATTGTTCCTAGAGTTCTATCTATTCACAGAACAACAAATAAAATGTATGGGCTCCGCTATGAGGAGTAATAGTGTTCTGTGTGTATGAGATACTATAGTTAAGAGTATAGTATCTTCTATGTAGTTTGTGGTGTGGTGTATGTATAAATGTTCTGTGGGTGTATGGGTGCCAGGCGCGAAAGCGAGTAGATGTAAACTTATTTGTCTCCCAATTGCCATAAACAAAAGTTGAAGTTGAAGTTTATTTGTCTATTTGGGATAACAATAACATTCCCATTGAGCGATAAATTATACAAATGGATAATTCTCAAAATGTTTTCTCAAGTGATTCAAGTTTTTCAAGCCATAATTTATCTTTCGTAAGTATTTGTACTTTATAGTTACTGTGATGTTTTCATACATATATTTACAAAAACTAAAACTTGTATTTGATTTTTTAGACGGAGTCTGAATCAAATATTGAGATGCTTATATTAAATATAAAAGGGTTTCTCTCTAAGAATACTCAAGATGAAAAAAACCCAACATTCTTTACACAATTTACTTCGAGCTTAGTAAATTGTCAAACCTACATTTCACAGGTACCTACTAATATTTTTATATAATAGAAAGCACGGATCTAGCTGTAAGTCATGATATTCAATAGATAGTATTCTTGTTAAATTAATACAAGAAATACATCAGAAATTTTATGGGGAAATCACATCACATAATTAATAATTAGAAAAGTATGTTTTTTTAGTATTATTAAGGGTGGCAGGCAGGCTGACGGTCCACTTGACGGTACGTGGTTACAGTCTAAGGACACAAGAAAAACCTTGGTACAAGTACTACCAGGTACTGCCAACCCTGAAGAAAATTGTTTATGGTATACTTGAAGAAGCTCATGTAGTGGAGAACCTTTCTTTTTATTTTGTAAGAAACACCTTCGAGCCAATTGGAAAAATGCAATTTACTTGATCAAGCCAATTGGATGGTGTATGGGTGTCATTTGGCATGACAAATATACTTGATGACACAAACAAATTTCGAACCTTCCTATTGTTTAATCAGCAGGATACATAATACAACTGGTGCTTAACCTTTCACAGAATTTAGAGTTAATACATACATTATTGGAAAGTTTACAAACAGATGCGGCGATATTATGCAAGTACATAAATGATATTAATGTACTGGTTCAAACATTAACAGCTTTCCTTAAAAGAATTACCAATATTACATGTTCTAACATGATAATATTTCCTTCTATAACTGGAGACATTATAATGCTGATTTTTAGTCATTGCAAAGAGAGGTTAGTATAAAGTGTACCTTACTGAAAATGTATGTTTTCACAATGTTTTTTTTTATTTTGAGCAGTTTTAGTTTCTTTAAAAAGAAAACTGAAACAAGAAAATTTTCTTTTCAAAGACATTATCCACAATTACTCATACAACTGTTCTATATCACCTGGATATAGAGTTGGATATAAGCAGTTCGATGGTTACTGTGGCCTATAATGACAAGTGACGCCAGAGAAGCTAGTAGATATATTATAGTTATGTCCATTGCGGCCGGAAGGTCGAGTGGAGGCCACAGACTGGTAAGTGCAGCGTAGGACGTCCACCCACAAGGTGGGCAGAGGACCTGATAGGGTTTCCAACAAAAGTCATGTTAGTTACATTCGGTATACATAGATGTCACTAAGTTCAAATTGTTCATTTTTTCGACGACAGATGTCGCTGCACCGCGCCGGCAGGTCGTGACGCACTATCGTTACGTTCCTCAACGATGTCTGTAATTTTCATACAAGCCCATTCATACTTTTATAAGCCCAGAGAAACCTCTGGTGTTGCTTGTTATACTACAATAGAATTAGAGACCATAAAAATACATGCGTCAGCTGTCGCACAAATGTCAAAATGATAGATGACGTAACGCTTTTTAGTTAACGCTTGTACTAATTTTACTCTTAAAATTTCCATATCAGGGGCCTTATATGAAAATAGATTCTTAAGGAGTAAACTTCAAAAATGTATCCGTACTTACACAAATATTACGTACAGACACTTCTATATACATCCCTGGACAAATAAATATGTTTTGTTTCCAAATTGTATGAATTATATTGACACATTTCAGCGAAGCCCTATATGGAAATCATTTACACAGAATAGAAAAAGAGTTAAAGGATTTGTTCAAAAGTTGTCATGAATTACAAATGACATACCTAGTAATACTAGAAAAACATTTTGGGTTTGACTTAACTGATGTTTCTCAGGAAAATGTTTTAATTAAAGGTAAGTAAGTTTTTTTAAATGACAAGATATAGGCTGTCACTCCACTTCATGGTATGTGGCTATCGTCGCCTGTAACATAAGAAATGTCACAGGTGCTGCAAGTGCGCTGTTGACCATAGAAGAATTAAGGATAAAGGATTAAGCAATGGCATCCTTTACTCACCAAAACAAAACAGCACACATATTGTTATTTCACGATGGTTTTCTGTAAGGGGGTGGTTACTGCCGCCAGATGGGCTGCCCAAATGAGTGTGAAACGCAGTGTGTGTCTACCAGGACCTAAACCTAGGACCCCTGAGACAGAGTGTTAAGGCAAACTCTAACCATTCTTTTTTTTTCACCCTTATGGCAACAATTTTGGATATAAATGCAATGTTTTCCCCTAAACATAACTTATTTCGAAGCAATGTCAAATGAATGTGATTTTTCAGCTCTAGATCTTAACTTGAAAATAAGCAAAGTAGTTGAAAGCTTAGACGCAAAAACAATGGCAGAGCAATGGAAGGGGTTCACAGCTATTTGTGAAAAATATTCGCACTGTTTGATGGACAAGAATGTAGTCACCAACAGCACCGAATATTTATGTGCTCTCATTGAAAATAATATAAATACTGCCAGACAGGTATGTTAAAAAACTGGATTTCCTTTTGTAATTATTACGGACATTTAATTTGTGTTATGTCATTTAAATATTCCTCATAATATACTGGCGCTGCCCTGCAGTTTCACACACTGTTTAATTTAACAGAAATCGAATTCTCTCCCAGTAAAGCCAGGCGAGCGCTTTAACCACTCCACAATGGGATAATTAAATTTGAAAATGAAGTTACAAAAATTAGAACATTTCATCACGTGTATGTTTATGTACTTAAATGATCCAAGGTTCAAATATTGAAAAAAAATAATAAACAAAAGAGTGGGTAATCCTGGCTTGTTTAATTTTGGTTTATAGCAAAAATATGTAGGTATTCGAAATATACACAAGTGTATTTTTAAGCGAAAACCGAAAGAGTGATCAAATATCAGTATGCAAATATTTTTTTGCATAAAATCATTCCTATCTAGTAAAATGAAAATATTTCTTTTGACATTTTTTAGGGTTCCGTACATCCGAATAAAAAACGGAATCCTTATAGGATCACTCGTGTGTCCGTCTGTCCAACCATCCGTCTGTTCATCTTATCTCTGAAACTACTGAAACTAAAATTTTGAAAAAAAATACAGTAATTAGTTTTCTATAAGAAGACCATGATATTAAAGTAACAATTCCATTAAATATTAAATAACACTCAATATTGTGCGGATAGGTAACATCGTACGGAACCCTCTTCACGCAAGTTCAACTCGCACTTGTAAAGTTTTTTTTACAAGTTCGTATCATTTGCAAAGATTTAAATTATTTATTTTTCTTTACAGAACAATCCGGATGAAAGATTAATTGTAAGGTCACTCAAAATAGCAAATTTTTCAATAAAAATTTTGATGAAAATGTGTAGTGTATTCAAACGAAGCACTAAAAAAGATTATAACTCTATTGTGGAATTATTACTCCTCATATATTTGTAAGTTATCACAATGTAATTGTCTTTTAATTTTTACGCCATAGGCATTAACGAATCTTTTCATTAGACAAGTGTACACTAAAATTTGCTAATATTGAATTTACAATACTAATTTCGATGAGAACTGTCATTGGACTAACATTGTCGTCATAGTTATATTTACTAACTTTTACTAAAATGATTTATCATTCGATCATGTCATTATGGTTATAATAATAATAATACTGCATTAGTATGGTACAGCCTTATTTATACTAGGTATATGTTAGTACCTACAAAACAATTATTATTACAATATGTTATTTAACATTTGACACACTCGCGTGTGTGCAGAGCCAGTAACTCAACAGAGGTGAGTCCCATCTGTTGGACAAAGTAATCAGGATGCTGTTGGTGCTGGTTCGTACACGATTCAACAATGAGGCGCAACGCTTCCTTATGATAGCATGGAAACCATCTACCCCCGCCTCTGCTAACATACTGGACGCACTTGAATAAAACAAAAAATATTTTTACTTATTTCAGGAGCGAACAGGACACTGGTCTTGGATCGAAAGAGGAAAGTCCTCTTTTATTCAAAAAGCTGATAAGCTCTAATGTCGTAAATCTTTCCAATACATTACTTTCAGAACTTTTATCCGAGGAGAATTTTCAAAATGTAAGTAATTTTACAGTAACCTTTTTTGACTTACATGAGGATTATTGATGATGTTATGAAATCCTCATCAAAATTTAATTTGAACTTAACAAAATTATCATTTAATTAATTGGAAAAAAAATCTCACGAATTCCGTCAACTGGCGGACCATTTACTTCATGCAATCAATCACTATTTTTTTTAATACATTTCCCTTAAATTACTAGTGATTGCTAATTGCTTACTACAGATTTACACATATTTGTGAGGACCTTGGTCCAGCGTAGACGAGGGACTAAAAATTCCCGAAGTGCGGAAAACTTCGTTTATTAAAATCCTAATAATGTTTGGATGTTTGTTACTCAATCACGCAAAAACTGCTGAACGGATTTGGACGAAATTTGGCACACAGATAGTTTATTATCTGGATTATTAGGTAGGATATTTTTATCCTGAAAATTTTTATTTATTTATTTATTTATTTTATTTTATTAGGGAAAACAAACAATTACACCATGTATATTAGACTAAAGAAAGAAAAAAAAACAAAACATAAACTTAAATAATAGTGCAATCAACAACATTTTCCACAAAGTAGTAAATCAATTTTATACAGAGAGGACACACCAATAAAAAAATAAAAAAAAACCAAGAGAGAAAAATCAATAAAAAAAAAAAGAACAATAAAAACTCATTAAGCTAATGCATTGATTTGATTATATCTTTTCTATATTTTTGTGGACCAATTTCAAACAGGTCAATTTGTGTAAAGAAACTATTATATGCATTCATAACACGATACAAAGGCGCACGTTCACCAGCGATAGTTTTGCAGTGTTTCGGCAAAAATAGTTTATGCGTATAACAATCTCGTATACGCTGCGAACTGCTTGGTAAGCGATATACAATGTTATTTACTAAGTAGTTACAGTCATAGCGGTTGTGGCAAACATTATATAAGAACATAGCATCCAGAAGCAATCGTCGCTGTTCTAAACTAGGTAGTGAAAACTTATTTAATGCATCAACATACGGCAACCTTG
Source organism: Bembecia ichneumoniformis (assembly GCA_910589475.2). Lineage (NCBI taxonomy): Eukaryota > Metazoa > Arthropoda > Insecta > Lepidoptera > Sesiidae > Bembecia > Bembecia ichneumoniformis. Next base: position 5,711,753 of record OU342538.1, on the reverse strand, counting down.
AGCGGAAGCACTTATAATTAAGTGTTTTAAGGAATTTACGCTGCACTAATTCTAACTGTTGGCAGTATTTATCATAGAAGGGATTCCAAACTATCGAGGCATATTCAAGTTGTGATCGAACCAGAGTCTTATACAGGTACAAGTAAGTTGCAGGACATTTGAAATTTGAACAAGTTCTTATCACTAGACCATAGAACTGAAAAGCCCTGTTACAGATATGCTGAATATGTTGATTCAAGATTAGTTTAGAATCGAGAAAAAATGTTGGATTCCTGTGGGATATTCAAAAATCGAACAACAGTGCATACGTCGCTGGCTCGTGCATAAGTACTTACTTCGCTACTAAGATGCCCTAAGTAGTGAAAATAAAATGTCTCCAGGATAATTTTTCATTAGGCAACTTAACCTAGCTATCATCAAGTGGACCAATTGCCTGCTGACTTTATATACTTGAATGATATGTTACATCTTATCTACGTTACTTTGTAGTGGATTCTCTGAAGGATTATTTTTTCTTTCCAGTACTTATTGCAGTATGATATCGTCAAAATAAAACACGATGAAAAGTTAGTTGGCTATATAATATTGTTAATATCTGCAATGAGATGCGTTATGCAGAAAACTCCAACGATGGATTCAGCGAAGGAGAATTTGATACATTGCCTTTATACATTGTTACCACACTGTAAGTTGTATTTTTATTAAATAATGTTTTTTGACAATTGTTTAGGGGCGCTCATAGTTGTTCTTTTCAGAGAAATCTTCAATTTTTGTCAGCAAGATAGTTTCCTACACTATAGTACACAATTTTCTAGTTATTGGCAGTTATTGTGCATCATATGGTAATTTTTTGTAGTTTCGTTGAAAGAAATACTTATTTTATGTAGCCTGGAACTATGAACAACGAGTTTCTTAAGTTTAATCATTCCCTTTTCTCTAACTTTTCCCAATCTTATTTTGTGGACTAATCTTATTTAGTGCTCAGGAATAGTTGACAACTATTCCTGAGCCTGATGAGGACCGACCCGACATCAGAACTGCGATTCATAATCATAAGCGGGATTCGAAATATATATAATGTCACTATTTAGTGCTGTCATCTATTTAAGGAAACTTTCATATTTTTAGGTCAAGTGTGGTTCAACATTGATTTAAGATTTAAAACGAACGAGGATAAGAGTGAGCAAACGTTGGGTTTATATGAACACCTTTTGGAGCATACTGTAGCTTTTGCGCTTACAGTGACGTCCGAACAGTATCGCATTTTGGAGGAAAATATGTACAACTCGCTGCTGGCTACAGATTATTGTGGTGCTGTTTTCTCTTCAGATTTATGGTTTTTGCTGGCCAGGTATTATTTCAATCAACTTAACTTTTTTGTGTGTAAACCGATTGGAATGAAACAAACACTAAATGTTTCGGGAAACTTGCTATAATACATTAGTGAAAACTGCATTCAAATCAGTTAAGCCGTTTCAAAGTAATCTCCGAAATAACCTACAGACAAAAATTTTAAAAACTATTTTTTTTCACCTCGGCAACATAAGTGAAACATGTACAAATTCTATTAAAAAAATAATTAATGTACCTACAGACACAGCTCGTTTATATTTTATGTATTGGTTCTTCTTTACGTAATCACATACATATAATCACGTAATGTTTTAATGATGAGAAAATTTTGTTAACAAATGTTGGCTAATTAAATTAGTTTTAAAAATCAAAGATTTAAATCGAGAGATAAGCCCCAATCGACCCGCGCCAAAAAGCATCGAAAATTATTAACACTGAGTGTAGGTAGTGCATGCGCAATCTTAACTACAGTAAAAGTTAACTATACGCCAAATACAGTGAGTGACGGCGCGTTTAGAGAGATTGTTTCAGTTGCTTTTCTTCATAAAAACTCGTTAACTATGTAAAGCGCACTGTTCAAACTAACTAAAGCGCTTGTTTGAACACGATTTGCGCACTTTTTTTATGTTAAGATCGGCAGACAGTCTGACGGTCCACTTGATGGTAGGTGGCTACCGTCGCCTATAACACAAGCAACGCTAAAGCTGCTGCAAGTGTCCTGTAGACAACAGTGGAATTATGGAAAAGGGAGTAGGAAAGGATAGGGAAATGGGCTCTGGCATCCCTTACTCACTCACCGAAACACAACAGCACACGTGCTGTTATTTCATGGTGGTCTTCTCTAAGGGGGTGGTTACTGCCGCCAGACGGGCTGCCCAAATGACTGCGAAACGTAGTGTGCCCTGCCACTACTTTCCAGCTCCAGACCAGAGCCCAATTTGAAAAGTAAATTTTTCAAAGTTGACCCTGCCGGGAATCGAACCCGGGAACCCTAGAACAGAGCGTTAAGGCAAGCACCCTAACCACTCATCCAACGACCTCGTCAGAATCGCTATCGGAGTTCAAATAATATTGGACAATCTGACTCCAGTATTTTCTTAACAAAATGTATAACCTATTATTTGTCAGTGTTGGTTTTTATTTTGTGACCCTTGGAGAAGATGCTACTAAATTTAAGTACACTTTAATGCACTGAAATAAAACTGATATTTGTTAAGCGACTAAATTAATATATTTAGTAGTGACAGAGAACACTGGTAGCCACTCTGGCGGCAGTAACCAACACATTACAGAATACCATCGTAAAATTTCACCTCAAACCTGCCTTCTACCCCATTACCATAAAAAAGTTGTACACACTGAAAAATCATTTAAAAATTATTGTTTATTTTGTAGCGTTGTGTTAAAGGTTAATAACTATAACAATTTGATTAAAAATGAACTTTATTTCACAAATTATAGAGTAGTTATAACTTACACGATACAACGTTGTAACATTGCACTTAACTTTTCAGCACTATCAAAAACGATAACCTACTGTGTGATCAAATTTCACAACTTTGCGAAGCTTACATACAATTGGAACAGAAGAGTGTAGCGTTTAAACATTCGCCACAGCAATTGCACATGAGATACGCAATTTCGAGACTGTTTGACGTCTTGCCCGTTGAGATGAGATTGTCATTGTACGAAGGAGTCATATCGGAAAGTGACACACTCCGTATATTGTTGCTCGATGAACAAATGCTGAACAGAAATATACTGGATGAGGGAGAAATCTGTATGAAACTTCAGGACTTGGCTGTATGTAATATCAAAAGTTCACGAGATATTGACCAGTTGGTAAGTTCACACTACTATAAAATGTATGTATGATATAAAATCATTCCAAAAATTACCTGGGGTGCGAGATGGACCAGTTGATTGATTGATTCAAGATCATTAAATTGTCGTTACATAATGTGTAGGATTTTGTAATTTGAGTCTTTTATGATAAAATGTTTCGTTAGCTTATATCGTACGCTAAGGGTCAATTCACTCGGAGACGCGAAGATGCTTGAAGAGGCAAGATGCTTGACGATGTATATCGCGCATACAGTAGCATACATACCGGTACACTAGCACTGTACCGGCCGTGAAGCCGCCGACACCTCTTTCGCGTACTCACTGAACTGTGTATCTTTTTGTGTAGTAAATAAGTTTCAAATTGTATTGCTATTTTTAAAAACGTGCGCGCCAAGTCGCGTCGCGTTTCGGAGTGAACTGACACTAAGTCTCTGTGGATGATGTTAAAAGTTTGTATGTGTTACAGAATTGCCAGGAGATTATAACAAACAAAACAAACGGGAGTCGTATAATATTAAATCTGTAGAGTAATGCGTAAGTCAACTTAATATAGCGCATTCTTACGATGAAAGGGGGAAAGCCGTTGGCCTATTTTTCTCAAAATATTTCTTCGTATTTACTTATCGAAAATGTTAAAAGTATGTCTGTGTAAATAGCTAAGTTTGTCGTTGTTTAGCTAAATTTCCGCTATCCTTGGATTTTGACAAACGTGCCTTTTTAGGGTGAGGAGATTCTTGGTTTTCACTGGGAAACTGCGTTTTTTGTCCCAGGGTGAAAGGAATAGAGCATACATTCATTTCCAGTTATTGTTTTGCCCATGACATATCTACATGTAGATAATCCCCCAGTTCAGTTCAAATTAATGGAGTAACTACATTTATTCAGCTTTGGAAAATTTCTATGGAAAATACCGGTTTTGTATGGAGATGGGTGCACATTCTTTCAGCTTTCCGAAGCTTCCGAAGCCCTGAATAATGTAGTTACGCCCTAATGCGTTGGTCGAGTTCATGATGCGCGGCAGACACTTTAAGATTAGTCAGATCACGATACCGGATAAATAGTGTCAATAGTTGATGAGATAAAAATTCATTCACTGTATTTTTTTGATTACCGTATCCATCTTGAATGATTCCCGTATCTAAATTATCTGTTTTACGAACTTTGGAAGAAAGTTCTAGATGTTATATCCTTGCCCTCTGATGACCATCCTAATCTCACTTCTCTTGATTATTCGGAGCGCACTGTGCTCAGTGTAACTAAATTAGTATCGTAAACACCACTTATGAACGATTTAGACGTTAAAAATAGTTATATATAACTTTCTTATTGCACCAGTTAATGAGAAAATGCTGTTCTTTACAACCATGAAAGCGATTAGCAAAATAGTTCAAATTTTCTCAAGTAATTGTTCAGTATTGTATAATAAATTAATAACTCTGTTTCAGATCTACACAATGGGTATGATAGCGAAATTTCCCATACAAAATAATAAAACAAATGTGGAAAGCTCCATTGAAAAGCTATGGATGAAACTGTGTCCGGAAGGTGGTGGTTTCAATGCTAGCCTGCTTCACAACGTGACACTAAATAATTTATGGTATTTGGAGCTTTTAAAAAGTTTAACCACATTGACTGTTTCGAAGATCCATATTTTACAAGATAATACCATTAGGATGGTAAGGAATAGTTTTTTTTTGTTACAGATTATATAAATTGATTTTAATTTTTCGCTTTTGTGAATTGATATCATATATCAAATCTAAATATCATTCCAAAACTTGTTTCTACCTTTATTTGTTTTACTTTTATTTACTCAGATTTTTTTTGGTGTCAATTTTTTAAAAATTAAGTATTTAGATAAAAATCTAATCTGATATGATGTAGACAAACACTTTGTTTTTATTCATACAGACGCTTCAATCTGTATTGATCGGCACATTAAATTCAATGAGAAAGTAACATCCAAAATTAATGTATTTTTCCAAATTTTTGTGTTTTTTTTTTTTTAGGTGCTTCATGTAATATCGAATACACTACAAAATTGTAACATGGAAGTCAAATATGTGCTAGTAAATCCGCTATGCGAAATAGCTGCTCACGCCATTAATACTAACGGCACACATGTGGCTGATATCTTTAAGCATTTACTTAACAGTGATTGCAAACTAACCACAGACATGGTATTTTTTGTTATTCAAAACCATATGAATAGAAAACTGCAATGCATGATTGCAAAACTTAAAAAGGAAAATCAGAAAATAGACGAAATATGGGAATTTTATACGCGAAACGTGCATTCGACTAATGAGTATTGGAAGCAGCAGTTATGCGAAAGTTCAGAGAGTGAGTTTCTGCACAAGTGCTTAAAAGCGGACGATCAGACGAATGAGGTAAACTCGGGCAATGGAGATTTTGATTTTTGTGACATCGACTCTTTGTTTGGCGATGATATTGCGGAGGAACCGCAAACTAAGAAATTAAAATTTAGTTCGGAAGCTGATGACATCGTTGATAGAATGATACGCGATGCGGAATTGCTTTTTAATATTAAAGAGAAAATGGGGGTAGAATGTAAAAGAAAATTTAAAAAATTCTGTGACATGTGTAATAAAATAAATTAATATTATTGATTTTTGAATCGTTATGTTTTATTTTTAGTGAAATATTTTACGGTTACGTTCACGGCCTAAATATATATTAATTATTGTGGATTCCTTGTGGATTCCCAACTTCAAAGCCTGCAGCATCGCCGAAACGTAGCGTGCTTATCGATTTTCTATCGTCTACACTATGGAGAGTGTGCATCTATACTGTACGATTTAATCCAACCGGAACCGTTCCACTTGCGGACCACTAGACGTGGGCAGGGGTTTCATCCCTTCGTGGTCGATGTACCTCGATCACGAACAAAGCGTTTCAGTTCCACCTTCCTTGTTCGAACTGCTAAGGAGTGGAACTCATTGCCTGCGTCTGTGTTCCCACAGAACTACAACCTCGGGGTCTTCAAAACTAGGGTAAATGGGCATTTACTAGGTATGCGTGGTCCACCTTCGGCCACATCTGCACCTCACATCAGGTGAGATAGTGGTCAAGCGCTACCTCGATTTCGTAAAAAAAAAAAAAAAAATTAAATATTTATTTAGGCAATCTGTAAATTACTTGTAATCTGTAAGATTGCATTCAACGTAATTGAATATCTATACTTACATCTTATTTTATGTTAAGATCGGCAGAGGTAGGTGTCTACCGTCGCCTATAACACAAGCGACGCTAAAAGCTGCTGCAAGGATTAAGGATAAGGGATTAGGAGGAGATAGGGAAATGGGCTCTAGCATCCCTTACTCACTCACCGAAACACAACAGCTAATCTGGCGACACCAAGTAGTATCACTAGTACTATTATGATACAGTCTAATGGCACTAGAGCAACTACATCGACATGGCCGGATTCAGCTAGGAAATAAAAAAATAACTGTATAAACTTAAATCATAATGTAAAATTCAGGTTTTTTTTTTATTTAAAAGGAAAGGTGCAAACTGAAGCATCCGAGAAAAATGGAGGCATTTTTAGCTTTAGTTTGTTTTCACTAGTTGAATTATATCTTCTTTCTGTTGCTAATAGCCAAGTGAACACAAATTTGTAAAAACAAATGTTATAATCCGCGCCAAACTTCTAGTCCCCTTTGAAGTTGCTTCGCGCAGAGGTACAGTCACGCACAAATAAATTATGTTGTTTTGAAACACAAAACTCTTCTGAACACAAAACTCTTCGTGTCTCTTTGAAACACGAAACACAAACACACACTCTTTTCTGCACGTGCTTAATGTTTATTTTTATGCCTTCGTCCGCTTCTTTTTGCATAAATTTCAAAACATTGTACACAATTTTTCTTGCTTGACGACGTAAAACCGTATTCCGGTTAGGCATGTTTAAACTTATGTTATTAAAAGAACAATAAAAAAACTAAACAAATAACGGAATAACGAAAACAATAGACAACGAAAACTTAACAAAAACAAAGCAGAATTGTGAGTGACTGTACTTCGCTACGAAAAACAAGCGTGTGTGCTATTCGCAGTGTTGCCAGAAGGATTTTGCGTTCCGATACGCGCATGATCTAAAAATAGTACGCATTTTGACTTCTAAGTACGCAAAGCTAAGGCCCGTTTCTACAGGTGTATTTTTTACGCGAAAACGCGCGCTAATGTCAAAATACTGTTATCCCATTGGTTGGTTTTGACACTAACCCGTGTTTTGGCGTTAGAAATACTTCCGTGGAAATGAGGCCTAAACTGTAGATGATAGTATATAGGTACTACAACTTAAATTACACACGTTTTTATGGAAACGTTTTTATGAAATATAATTATTATACAGGTATCCATGGATAAATGGGTTTAATTAAAACAGTACATATCTAGTATAAGTTAAAAATGTATTAAAACTGGTTATAAAGTTTGTAGCTAGTAAAACGTCAAAATTACTGTTAATTTTTTAGCAAAAAATTAAAAATCAATTTGAAGGTCTACAATGTCATCTGGTAAGTCTGGAATTTCTTCGTCAATGTGTGATGATGTGGATGGTATTTCGATTTGTTTTTTGGGCTAGAAGTGGCTAGATTCATTTTGGTGGCTAAAATAGATTCTTCTTTGGCTAAAACCGTTGAAAATCCGTTAGATCTAGATCCGTTAGATTGTAGGCATAGAAAAATAGATTGTAGGCGATTGTAGGTGATTACAGTAACGCCAACATAATGCAATGAAATTCGCGGAATAATTCGATGCTGGCTACCACAGAACACTATTACTTCAAGAGCTGGCTACAGCCAAAGAGGATATAGGTATACGTTTTAGATTTTAGCGACAGCAGCGCCACTACAACAGATAGTATAGATTTTTTAATGTTGCCACTTATCAAATGTTTTGTTTTCTGTCCGAACCAAAGATGTATTAGTAGTCACCTGGTCCAAACTAAGTACTTTCGTTGAACTATTAAAGTACGCAAATTGGCCACAGAGTACGCGAGTACGCTATGCCATTGAATAGTACGCCATGCGTACTAATGCGTACCCTAATGGCAACGCTGGGCCTATTCGGAAGAATTCTGAACGCACACAAACACGCACGCACAGGTGAGTTGGGTGTGGGGGCGGGAAAGTGGAGTGGGCCCTGCCGCCGCCGCCTCCTGCCGCTCCCCGCTGATACCTATTTTTTTGCTACTGCGACGCGGTTCGCGCTGTGTTCAGAGCGGACTAGAAGTTTGGCGCGGATTATAACTGAATGAAATTACATCGACAGATTCCTAAAAAGTTCGAAATTTATATTTATTTTTGTCTTTACTTTCTGGCCAGTTCTAAAAACTTTCAGGGCGGCCTATGTATATATATACATTTTTTATTTTCTCTCCCCTAAATTTAAAATTTATTAAATATAAATAACAATACAACAATTGCTAAATTAATGATAAAAATAATAAAAAATACAACGGTGATTTAGTGAGAACACGGCGAGGCTCCGGAATCTACACAAACTTAGGAGTTTGGGTAGAATATCTCCTCCAGAGTGACTGAATCGGGTATTGTGCCCATAACGCTCGCCGCGTTCCCTCTCTGTATAGCCAAACTAATGCGTTGCCTTAAATAATTACACGAAAATTTATTGCCGGATACTTTAATTAATTGTTTGCCAAGTGTTTTTAAGAATAATTTGGATTCTTCGCACCAAGGGCCGAAAGTTTCAACGGCGAAAGGGATGAAATTATAATTTTGAGATTTTATAAAGTTATAAATTAAAAATATGTGGTAATATTTGTCATATATAAATCATTTGTAGTATATTAAAAGTGCTAAATAAATTTATAAAATACCAATCCTTAATAAATAAAACTAATACATAGTTTGATTCGTTCCTCTTTCAACGGTCGTTCTTCGTTCAACGGTCACTCTCAAATAGACGCTTTTGTATGATGCTCTGTGATCTTGAGTGCGGAGTGCTCAAGATGCGATCTGGAGATCGTCGTACATTTTGACTTGCGGCTAAACTCGCAGGCAGTACGAGAACCGTGAGATTTTGGATAACATTTTACGAATATTTAGGCGAGTTCATTACTTGGATTAACATATAGGATATCCTGGAAAAATGTTAGGTACCCTAAGGATCATCTAAATCTAAAAATATAAAAAATACGCAGTCACAGCGATAAAGATGTCAGGTGTTATAATTTTTGATTTTTTTAACGCAGACGGGAACCAGTTAGTCATTTAATAAATTCGTTGTACATTTTGTATCAAATACGAAATTGGTCCAAGACGGAATTTATCTTAAATGATGAGCCGATTTTTTTTAAAATTATTCACGCCCAACATGTGACTGATTTAATAACGCATATAAAACTATATTGCTGTGAAGTTTCATCAAAATTCATTCAGTAATTTCTGACGAGAGTAATAATCAATATATCCACACACACTCTCGTACTCGCATTTAAAATTGAAATAATGTATGTGAGTACAACCCCATTTAAAATGAATTTTCGATGTGTATTTATAAAAATACTCTTGATGGAAACTAACTCTTACGTAGTTAATTTTTATCCTATCCCTTCCCAGTTCGTTATGTACTATGGTCGGCAGCGTACTTGCAGCACCTGTGCCCTTACTTGTGATACGGGCGATGGTCCATCAAATGGACCGTCAGCTTGTCTGTCGACCTTAACATAAAAAGCATTCACTCTGTAGCAATAACTTGTAAAAACACGTTTATAACGGTTGATGGTAAATAAAAAGCCAAAATTCAATGTCACATTTATTGTTGTGTTAAAAAATCTATTCAAATAAGTGAAATATAATCGTAACCGTATGAAAGAGAAACTTAAATTATTCATAATTGATACTCGGAGGTAATAAGAAGTTACTTCGCACAGACAGTATCAACTAGGATCAGTCGCACTATATAATATACTAAACCACCTACTGAGACACGAACATTCCTAAAGTAACTTATAAACAAAATAATTCATCTCTTCACGTAAATTGTGATGATGTTTACAAAAGAAAAAAAAATACTCAAAAATTGGCTAACTAACATTACACGAATACTATTAAATTCATTATAAGGCAAAAAAAAACTTAGCCGAAAAGCATTCTGTAAGCCTAAAGCGTTTATACAGCTACAACTTAAAAATAGGTTATAAATTAAATGTAAAAATAAATTATATCGAATTGTATAATTCTTTTGGAATCAATTACTGAATAATTAAACATTTGTCAGATTACAATTACACATACGTATTCAACATAGGAATATTTTTACACACATAAAAATGAAAAACAAGCATGATCTGTTCGAATACCGACCATAACACGTCGCTTTATATTCTTAGACAATATATTCGTGCTATATTCACAGTGCTGTATTGACGTTTAATAGTTTGTGACTTTAAAATGCAATTATTTCAGCTGACTTTGGCCGAGTCACGCTCGAATTAACCATAAAAATGTAAATGTTACCATCATTTTCAAGTATTTTCAAAATAAAATAAAATGGAACTGTGGATTCCTCAAAATTTTTGCATTCATACTTAAAGTGAATCCTGATCGTTTTAAAGATGTAAACTTTGCTATTCAAAAATTCATATTTTGGCCTTGTAAATAACGCTGTTCAAAGTTTTCTCTTTTAGTCAGCTCGGTTTCAACGAAATTCGTTCAACTCTTTACGTGTGTAAATCTGGATATGGAAATAGTACATCCATAATTAATTCGAGCTTCACTCGACGTGTCTTGCCAGTTTCAACTGATTTTGTGCGACACGACCTGCATTCCGCTTAAGTATTTCGTATCAAAACTAATTTTGGTCACAATGATGATTTTGGAATGGTTTGGCCGGTGGGACTCGAGCTTCTACCGCAATTGGTTATTTCAAATAATGTTTTGCCCGTTAGATTTAGTACAATTGCTCATAAGCGTATCACAAATCTCCTCTGAAACCCATTAATAAAACAAAACCAGTCAAATTATACAGTATTCATAGAACATAAAGCGCAATACACACCAAAGCCGCCGACACAACTCGGCGGCGGCCTACATGAAAAGAATCATGTCGGCAACATGCGTCCGCGCGTGCTGCCCGCCAACATCATGGCGTCATGTCGGCGGCTTGGCAGTTACTAACTGCCAAAAAAATTCATCATCTCAAGCTGTAGACAAAATTTTCCGACTTAGTCGTGGCGGCTTTGGTGTGTATTGCGCATTACACCTCAGTTATTATCTCAATTAAGGCTACATTTCTATTACACTTTTTTTGACTTAATTTCGTAAACTATGCATTGATTGATCTGTTTATTCTTTTAATATGTAAAAAAAATTTCTTTACAAACGCATTGCAACGAAACAGCTTGTTTACGCCATCTATGTTCGTTTTTCAATAAAACGCTTGTAACGTTTAAGTGGCGCATAATTAATTTACAAAATTTGTAATCTACGCTTGTTTCTTGAGAATGAATAAAACGAGGTTTGTATGAAACAGTGACTGCCCTCAAAAATTAATTAGCAGCGAATGTGAAGCTCGACACCACTCGACACACCTGAGACCTAGTTCACATCAGTGCCGCGAGTCAAGCACAACAATAAATTGCATCACGCGTGAACTAGCCTTAACCCCGACCTTACAATCAGTGCACACTAACATATTTACACAATAAATACACAAGATTTTTTTTTTACAAAACAATTATTGCAAAGTTGCAGTGATATTAGAAATGGAATTATTAGTATATCTTCGAATATTCTAACCAACGTCTACTTTAAATGTTCTGAGGATGGTTCCCGTCAATACGTACGAAAAGAACAAAGCACCCGATGTCTCGTACAAATAACGTGTCACGAAAACGGTAAATCAGCCGGACGCAACGCGATGAGGTATGCATCAGTCGTGGATATTTTGCGCGTAAAACAATATTTAATCAATGAATAGTATTAAAAATACTCAGTCGAGTATGTCAAGAGAACGACTGGATTAAAATCCAGATTTCTAAAACACAAAAGGCATGGAATGATTCGAAGGAAGCCCAAACTATAAATTAACTAAGGAAGAAATGTTCGATTATGAAACAAATATTCCTGCAACATTCAATTTTCAGACATGCTCCCAAAAAGCAATATGGCAGATACATACCTCACTGCGTTCGGCTTGATGCACCGTTATCCGTAAAACGTTTAAATATGTCGTTTTAATAATAATTATTGCACATTAATTTAAGTGGCACACGACGTGCAATCTTAAAAAACTTCGATCGTATATTCGTTTAATACGGTTAGGATATTTACAAGCAAACAAGAAATTTCAGTTTATTTTATTAAGGAAAACGTCGTATTTAAAAGACTTGTATAATGATTTTATTAATTCCAAATTTGTCGACAAAGGAATGTATGGACATAGTGAACTGTTTCCCTCTGATACTGAATATCGTTTAAAACCAGAGAAAAATGGATGTTTGAACGAATGTATATGACTTTTTGAAGCAGGTTCAAACACCATTACAGATTTATTTCAATCGTGTTTGCATTTGTCCTATATTTACACGCGATTTCCTCTGTATATGTTTTGTTTTGATAACAGTTTTGTCATTAATATGATTTGGTAGAAAAATAATCCTCTGATAACCCTATAACGTGTAAAACTCAGAGAGAAATGCCAGCAATTCCATTTAGATTCCTTGTTTGCGAATCTGAAGTATATATTATGGAAAATAATTTTAGATTTATGTATATATAAATCGTTTATTATATTGCTACAAGTGAACCATGATTCTATACAAATGTTCTAATACAAAATCTACACAACAAATTAGCTTAATTAATTAGGCCAAATACAAAAGACAGTAAAGTGCACTCGGGTACAAAACAATCGAAGCACAATTCTAAATTGAAATACAAAAAATATACATTTTTTATATTTCAATTCTTTGTATTCAGGAAAAATACAAATTCTAAAGTAAAGCCATAGAGACAACGCAATTAATGTGAAAAAATACGACCCATACTAAGTTACCCAACATCGAGCGATTATGTATCTCTGTCCTTTTCTCTCGCACGTAAAAATGTCAGAAGCGGCCGGCGCTATCTGTTTAATGGTACAAGGTTTGGTCACCTTTTTATGAATGGTTGCGCTACTAGTAAAATATGTAATAGCTATTTGTTCTACTAAAAAATTTTATGAACCCCTAAAAGTTTGTTTACGTTATTTGCATTGTCTCCGTGACCTTAGTTTAGATAAGCATTACTAAAACAGCTGAATGTTTTCCCACAAAAACATCTCAGCAGAAAAGAAGTATTGTATAATAATCAATTTGTCCCCGAGTGCAACAGACTTATTTAAAAAGTTTAAAGTAAAAGTCTTGGCACAAATGAAATACGGCCTCCAATATTTCCGGATAGTTGCCTTATTATCGTTGAGCGTGTGTAAGTAAAATACAATATTAAAACTCGCATTCGGATTAAATTATTTTCATTATAAAATAGGCGACTCTTTAAAAAATCGTAAAGCTTACTTTAAATTAAATTATTAATTATATAAATTAAGACCTAACATCTAATTATCCTCAGAACAGTTAATATGTATATAAAATTCAGTTCTTTATTAGGATTATTTGGCATCTATCACCAATATAGATAATAATATATATTATATACTACATTAAACATGGTATACGAAACTGAGAATGCGACGATCGTGTTTCAACGATACGTAACCCCAATACAATAAAATTTCGTAATATTCCCTGCCGAACCTAAATTTCCTCCGATTCTACGCAAACGTGGTCACGGGACGACAACTGGCGACCACAGACTGCTACACCGCACCAAAGACAATACACCCTTTGTCCAAATGTCTTCGGAGACGGTCCCAACGTTATCACACTAGCCTCTTAACTTGAACTCGATCCACAACATCGAACTTCAATGGTTCAAAATTACTCTCTCTGTGTGTGTCTCTCTCTCCCTAGTGAAATTGTGAAAATTGCAAAACGTGGAAAACTATTCCCCGACGCCATTGAAATCGAGTTTCGTACTTGTGATATGAGACATTAGGTGTTTGTAACTAGTTGTTTTTAAAGCAATGTCCTCTTCTACTGTATCAAAATGTGTTTTCTAAATTTTTCATAGCCTCATAAATCTAGTCAACGGTCTCTGTAGAAACCGATATTCTTTATTTTTTTTAAATTAATGATTTTAAATCATTAGATGCACACGTAGAGGGACAAATATTTCGTAAAAAATCTAGAAAGTGAAACTGTAATAAGCAATTGACAAATGGCAATTAATTTTTATATGCTAAAGATTATTGTTTTATTTTTGGCATATGATTGCGTACAAACAGAAATTCATTTTTCTCATGTGGATGTGAATTTATTCACGATGACATCTAGTCACAAAAAAAAAAATCTAACGCAACTGATTACGAAACACGACTGCGAAAAGCGTCTAGAGAGGGATGAATTAAGCACAAGTCAAATCGGAAGACAGCCGCCAGAACGCGACTATATATTGGAATAAGTAGTATTTATTCCAAAAAAAGCGAACCAACCGCGACTTCCCACGACATATTACATTATGACTATTAAACTTTGAGCCAACACGGCACTAGAAAATCTGAAAAATCTAACCTACGTCTTAATACCTTTGAACAACTCGTAGACCCCAATCAGTATTCTCTGACCTGTGCCGGAAATACAACTACAGAGTCCACACACGAATGTCCATATTAAAATCAGATTCGTCTTACAAAACATCACGACCACAAACATTTGCATACAAAAAAAAACTATAATCACTACTGTCATTGGACACCATAAAATTTGTGGAAAACAAAGACATTCACGCTTAAGTGATAAACCAAATTATTATATCGCATACAATTATCGAATATTGTGAATGTTACAACTAAAAGGGAACTATACCTCCAAAAATGTGCAATTACTGTAAGATTGCCAACCAGATTCGATCGAGAGATCAAACTTTATCCAAATTGGTAGATTTTTCGATTTTTTTTCTATGAAGGTAAAATGACGTCCAAACGTACTTTGGTATCATGAACTTACGCCTCTTCTGATTATATATTACATGAATGTATTTCAAGCATATAATTTTTGTATTTTAAATATTGAATCTGCTGCTTTTTGGAGGTATCGCCCTCTTAGTCTCTCTCACGCATTTTATTAAATGTTTGAGACACTGATCTCTATTACTAATTTTTATCTCGTTACCACTGGGTAAGCTTCGGCTGAAAAATAACTATTGTGCCAATGTAAATGACGTGTTACGCATAGTTTTTTTCACATCAAGCATTTGTAATATTGATTCTGATTACATTTAATGCAAATACCAATGCGAGCCAAAATGACGCAAAAAAAAAAACAGGCACAAACATTTTACGTTGGCCTACCCAGTACACTACTCAGAGCATAGAATATAGGCCTTCTCATCCAGACGGACAGACACAAAATAAGTTTAGGCATTATTTGAAACTGAGGTTTGAATCCAATGATTGCCTCGCTCATCCGAAGGAAACCTTTCATTGTATAATCTGAGTGTAGCGAGATAGTGACGAGTGAGTTGAGAGGGTGACAATTGTGTGGAATGAGGCATTGCTCCTTCCGGCAGTTGAAAAGATCGCTAAACAACATTCTTTTTACCTGCCAGAATCTATGACTACACCTCGAGCGGTGGAAATGGTGGAATGGAAGTCAGTCGGGCCGTGTCCTTGGTGCGGTGCGGACGTGCGGCGCTCAGTGAGGCGCGCGGTACAGCGGCGCGGCCGCTGCCGCGGCTACGACGGCCGCGTGGTGTGAGGCCGCGTGATGGCGGCAGTGCTGCCTTGCGCGACCGCTGACGGTACCGTGCGGGTGGTGCTGTTGGTGCTGATGCTGCAGACCGAGCTGGTGCTGATGCATCTGCAGGTGCTGCATCGACGCGCTCGCCTGCAGCATCTGTTGCATCTGAAGCTCGGGCGGCATGTGGTACAGCCCCGGACTCTGTAAGTTATACATGAAAAATATTACAACCGTCATCAGGCCGTTTCAACATCTTTGATGACTTTCCAATCAACTTGAAGCACACGGATCAACAGCCATTACTATGAGCGGTCCTTTTGACATTAAAAATTATGAAATGTAATTTTTAGTCTTAATTAATAATAGACAAGACAAAAAAGTAAATTGTATAAGGGTTTTTCCTCATTATGATGGAAATAACAGGGTCTATAAATTTTTCACGTAGTGCAATGGTTAGACTAGCTAGAGGAAAAAAAAAACCAGGTCATTTTCTCCTTTCGTCTATTTAATACTACCGTGACATCATTTATGGCAGTGCACTTGCGCTTGCTATGGCAGCTATTTGCTAAGTTTTAGTGAAAAGAAAATCATTAAATTATTTTTCTTTATTTAGTAACTATTACTATACTCTGGCCTCACCGGTGTGGATAGAAGTCCAAGTTACGACTTTATGCAAGTTCATATTTGATCGTCATACAACCTGTCGCTACGCTGGTCGCGCGTGTGCATTTCATAGTAGAAAAGAGGGTGAATTTAGGGCTTACGATCTTCTATTAAATGCTGACGGGCGATTTTAGCTTAAACGTTTTGCTCGACGTCTGACATGCGGTCAATGCATGTCTCACCAGCGAACAGTGCTCAGTTGTCGACAAACAGTGCTTGCTAGTGCTCATATGTGACCTTATACTGAAGCTAAACACGACGTTGTCGCTGCAATGGTTAGAAATAACTAGGGACGCAGCGTGAAGCGTTTGAAGCCGCCTACGATGCCCAATCGCCAACATCAGCGTGTGAAAGAGACCACAGTAGTACATTTGTACAGTAAGCATTTTGATGCACTGTGAGCTGCCGATGGCATTTATAAGAAACCATAGCCTAGGAGAAAAAGAGAGAAGTTCTGTTACGTGGTGGTGTGGTCGGTGGGGCGGCAGGGAGGGCCGGGCTCAGTAGGCGGAGGCCTCCTTGTACTCGGAGTTGTCCATGGTGAAGAAGTCCTCGAGTTTCCACTGGAGAGTCTCGAAGGTGGGCCTCTTGAGGGGGTCTTTGTGCCAGCACTCGATCATGATGTCGTACAGTGCCGCCGGGCAGTTGGCCGGGCACGGCATTCGGTAGCCGTGCTCCACCTGGTTCAGCACTTCGGCGTTTGTCATACCTGTAACGTGAGTGCAAATTAAATGTAGCCATTCTTGTATATCTTCTTTATATATATTATCTTCTGTCCGTGTGTATGTGACTGAAATCTTCCTAAACGGCTGGACTGATTTTGATGAAATTTTTTATTTCAAAGTGATCTTCTGCAAGAAAGTGGTTACTGTAGCTAGAAAATTGCTTAATTCCTGACTGCAGAATGCAATGCGCCCTGCCATTACTATATCTCACCCTTGAAGACTTTAAATATAGTGGCTGTCAATATAAACACAAGCCACCCCATGCGCATTTTAACTCGAATGACCTATAAGTATGACTCGTCAAAATTGCGGATCAAATGTTTACGTTCGCTTCTTTATAAACCAGTCAAGGGTCGAAGTATACGCTAACAAATACGTTCCTTGATAATTGCCCCTGTGGCAAATTTGTTTTCTCGTGACGCTACAGTAAATCACTTGCTGACAGCAGATATATAAATATTACAACAATGTCTAGAGTACGAAAGTCTAGAAAAAATCTAAAACATTAATAAATTGTGATCACATTTTTTATTGCAAAATGTATGAAGGTTAAATAACATTTGTGGTATTGCTAATGAATGAAGTCACTCAAGGGTACAAGTTTGTACAAAAAAATATGCACACTTGTCATTATGATGATTGTCAACAGGAAGACGAAGAGGAAATGATTTGTTTGTCGTGGTTTCCTTGTGATTTGTAAAATCACTGTTCCAAGGATGTGCGCCAATGAGAATTTGTTAGCAGTTTGATTAGATATTTACAGGCGTGAATCGTGATGTTTCTTATATGTCTACCTGTTTTACAATTGTTTTCGTCGTGAATTTAACGCATGCCAAGTAAACTATTGTTTCGGTGGAAAAAATGAGTGCACAATCTATCTTTACTAAGTTATGTAGTTACTTTCAGGGATGTTTATACAGACTTGCACCAATATTATAGTACATACACATTCTTTTCTTAAAAAAATAATAGAAGACAGCCGTGATGTATATTTAAATAAACATTGAACTCATCTATCATCTAAACATTAAACTCATGATTCACCCCGTAAATACAAGGACCCAAAAGAACAAGTATGAAAATGATTTGTAATCTAACATCACTAGCACCACAAATTCTAGTCCACAAGGAATCGGAAGCACCTGAATTAATTATAGAGATTAATGTGTTGGAAGAATCCACACTGGAAATGTAATACACTAGTGCATTTATTTTTGTTGTAATAAAAACAAAGTGAAAATTGCAAAAAAGCATCAAGCATATTTATAAAAATCGTCTACTTTATATTTATTTACTGTATCTTGAGAAACAAGTTTTGTGAAATTAATATTTGCGACTTTATTTGCGAAACCGACTGATCGAGTAAAGTAAAGGTTAATAAACATTGCAAGGGATGGTGAATAAAGAAAACGTACCAGGATACGGTATCCGGCCGAAGGTGACTAGCTCAGTAAGCAATATGCCGAACGACCACACGTCCGACTTGATTGAGAACTTGCTGTAGTTGGCGGCTTCCGGCGCCGTCCATTTGATAGGGAACCTCGCGCCAACTCGAGCTTCGTATTCATCCTCCTGTAACGACAGACGAAAGCGACGATAAAAAAAAAACATTTTAACTCTTCCCAAAACATGTCCATGTAGGATATGTTCCAGTAAGTAAGTAAGAGTGGTTCAATTAAATCTGTTACGAGAATGGCGAAAACCTAGTCATCAGAAAAAATTATTGAAAATTTCATTTTCAAAGTTGACCCGGGAATCGAGTCTGGAAACCTTAGATCAGAGATACATTAGATAAGGAAATGGTAGCACAGTTTGGTTACCCACGCGGCATAAACGGAATTAAAAAATAAGAGTGCACTCAGTGTGTCTGGCGGTCCCGATCCTGTCGGTTGTATATTAACTAATAAATAATAAATTGTGTGATTAAATATACTCTGTATTGGTCATTTCACAACCCTTCGGGATGCGCGAGACCCTCACATTGTCTGCTGTAACGACAAGAGAATTTTATATTTTCTAAAACAAAAATCGATGACTTATAGAAAAAGTATTTGTCGTAAAACATAATTATGCATCATTAAGTTCAAGAGTATCTTTGATTTTTTCAGATATTTTGGTCTTTCTGAAGGTTAAGCTTAGAAATGACCCCATGTAGTAGGTACAATTTTTTAACTTATTTACTTATTTAGTATTATTAATTTTATTTTAACTCTATCTTCGTATTTGAACTTTGACTGTTTTATATCTTAATGTCACTTTGTTTTGTTATGTTCCGTTTGTATCGTGAAATGCACAATCATTGTAGATTTTTTTTCAATTAATTGACATTATTTCTTTTATGTTAGATTGTGTGCTGTTTTGCAAACAGAATCTTAGATTTTTGGCTTATTTCAACTTATAGTGACTGGGTTCCTTTCTATCTACCTAGTTTTATGTTATTGTGAAATAATTCTAATATTTATAAATAACAGTCGGTTATAATAACATAATGCTTTGGTGTAAAAAAGTGCGTCTTAATGATAGCTTTATCTCGTGCAATAGACAACCTAACTAGCACAATACATTGCAAAAACAATGATTTTAGCACTGGCTTGTCATATTCCTCGTCATCCATTGACTTGACAACCGATTGACTGCACAATAAACTGAAGCCTTTATAAATCAATCTTGTGTCACAGATGTATAACGCTCGTAAATTAGCGTACAGTTATTTACATAAAGTAAGAAATCTAGAATACAATAGCGTCTTAAACGTTACTGGCGACTAGAAATGTCGCCAATAATTAATGTATTACCTATCGAGTTTTACGTCAAACTTACGCCGATATTACTACTTACATTTACCACGTCAATTCACTTGTTTCACAATAACTGAAATTTTATGAACATTTGTACTGAAAATTTAGTGCTCGTAAATGTATTCATTAATAGTTGGCTTATTGCAATGCATCAATATGATGACGCAGTTATCTAATGATTTAAGTACTGTAAGCAACTGTGTGGAGTTTCACACAGTTTTATGTTGAAAAAAGTCAACCAGACAATTGAACCATCGCCAAAGACCCTTACCGCATATATATATACCTTAGATCAGAGCGTTATTCGTATATTTGAAATAACATGTGAAATTACTACAGGAACAAAGTAAACGGATTGCAATGTTTAATCATTGAATGCAGATAATGTTATGGTATTTTTTTTTCTAGGCTTTCTGTATGATTGTGTTCGTTGGCTGCATTAAACCATCTCAGCTAAAAAATGGAATACAAGAATAACACAGACCTTTATAAGCCTAGCGAGTCCAAAGTCTGCGATTTTAACAACATTCCCTTCGGCAACTAGGACGTTTCTGGCAGCGAGATCGCGATGTATGTAGTTCTGTGATTCGAGGTACGCCATTCCGGCCGCTATCTGGGCGGCCATATCTATTAGCTGCTGCAGTTTCAACATACGCCCCTTGCCTGGAATCAAACACATTATTATTTTCAATCATCGCTCAGTAAAACAATAAAATATGTTTAAATTATAAGTCTAAATAACAACATACAAATATATATTTCATAATTTTTGTTTCTAATTTTATTGTTTCATTATATTATTTCAGTATTAAATATGAGCTTTGATAAATCGTTATAAAACTTTCCAAGATTTTTTGGAATTAATAAAAATGTACATATTTTTTAATATTTAAAATAAGATGCCTCAACATTTGCTTACACATACATATAAACTTAACAAGCAAACAGATTTAACGAACAAAACTACAATATGTTTGACAACCGATTACAGGTGGGATACCATTTGCAAACTAAATAAACACTATAATAGAGTAAGAACATCAATATACAGATACATGTACCAAATATAAGGAAATGTAAAAGAAAATATATCTATCTAAAAAGAAAAAAAAAAAGATTACAGAATAACCAAAAAATTAAAAAGGAAGAAGAAAAATCAATAAATAAAACAAAGAACTATTGAAAACTATGACCAACAGTTTTCGAAGCTTTGTGAACGAATTAGCAAATATATCGTAAGATCACAAATGTTAATCGATTTTCACAGCCTTGGGATAGGAGAGTTCGCACCAAATACAAATCTGCGAATAGGTGGACTCAATGCAGTAATGGGCGCGCGAGGGATTCTGCGGGAACTGCGGGAATCGTTTTGTAACAACGGAGGACAATTAATGTAATTTAAAAAAAATTTAAAAGCAAAGAAAATATCGCACAGATTAGGTGCTCCTCCAGAGATGTCATAGTTTGTGTATACGTACATTTGTTACTAGTGAAATCGTATTTCATTATGAAATACTAAATACATATTACATATTTTTTATTATTACCTAAAATAAAAGGCCAAAGATTCATGTAAGAGATATGTATTATGTATTACTTAGAATTTATGTAGGATGCGTATAATAAAAAAAATGCAATGCACAGAAAATACAGGTAGACTAATCATATATAGATATTGTATAAAAATAATCGAGACAACCTTTCACTGCAACTACGTGTGTCTAGTAACAAGTTTTAATAAGTTTATTCAAGGCCATTAAATTGAAATGGCAGAACATAGAATCCTAAAGCGCTGCGCCCGTTTCTATACGCGTAAGACAGGAAATGTTAACTTCAATTAAATTCTGCTGTTATGTATAATGTTTCGGAAACACTGGGGACGTATTTCTGCTCTCCCTCCATTTCAATTGCTATTTTCTTTAGCAATAAGTCGCGTTTGCTATCATTAGAAGTTAAACATCAATAGTTATCACTTTACACAAAAATAACCCAAAATATCAATGCGTTAATTATTGCGCCAACTTATACACAGTGAAGTATGGTAAAGAAAAGACTATTTTCATTTTGCTATGAAAAACTCTTGTTTCAAGAGGCCATATGAATTTATATAAAAAAATAATAATTATAACGTTCAAATTATATGAAAAAAATAATAATTACAGAACAAAAAAACATTGTTTAATAATACATATAATATACGTAAAATCGCAAACGAGCCGTGTCTGTACATTATATATTTTTTCAAAAAACCAATTTGTACAAGTTGTACTTATGTTACTGAGGTCAAAAAATAGTTTTTAGAATTTTTGTCTGTTTGTCAGTGCATTTGTGCACGCTAAACTCAGAAACGGCCTAACCGATTTGAATGCGGTTTTCATTGATGTATTGTGTAGCAAGCTTCCCGTGACATTTAGTGTTTCATTCCAATCGGTTTACAATAATACGCGCTTTTCTAGAATCACGTTTTGATACGAAGTCGCGGGCACGGCTAGTTTCTCATATGAATAAACGATATCCAGCGTATGACGACAGGTATATCACGCGTAAAATTTACAACAATAATAACAATTTGAATACTTTGATTACTGTACTGCAACTGTTCTGCGATTTTCGACTGTACTGCGATTTTCGTTTTTTATGAATATTTCATGTCAAATATAAAACAATTATAGCTTACATTTGCATTCAAATAATTATTACAAAGTGCCAAGAGGTACCCTGTGTCGTGATTCTGTAGTTATAACCTGGACAGCTCGTCTAACGGCAGTAAGAAGGCAGTACGACAAACAAGCAAACTACGTACAGTACGTAAAGCATCACCACGGCGGCGGCGGCGGCGTTGATATATTTCGCGGCGTGATTAAATAATTTTTTTCATGAAAAGGTTGTTTTTATGTAAGACAGGCTGACGGTCCACTTGATGGTAGGTGGCTACCGTCGTCTATAACACATATTTCACGGTGGTCTTCTGTAAGGGGGTGGTTACTGCCGCCAGACGGGCTGCCCTAAGACTGCGAGACGCAATGTGCCCTGCCACTACTTTCCAAATCCAGACCAGAGCTAATTTGAAAATTTCATTTTCAAATTGACTATGCCGGGAATCGAACCGGGAACCCTAAAACAGACCGTTAAGGCAAGCATCCTAATCACTCATCCAAAATCAAATCAAAAAATCAAAATATTTATTTATCAATTAGGTTTCTCCAGAAACTCTTATGATCGTCATTTAAATTTACCAGGGTTTCGGAAAAAAGCCAAGATGATGATCCTGAGAAGAAACCCCGAAAGAAACTCAGGATACTATTCTTTTTGTCATCTTTAAAATATAAAATTACAACAATTATATACACTTAAGTAATACTTAAATCAAAGTACATAAACAATAGTAAAGATCTAACGGGCTCGTCAAAACGTAATCCCGTCTGTCTGTTACCAAGTCAAAACTGTTAAACAACGGGAATAACAGAGTTCATTTGTCTATCCCAAACGTATCCCTTACTCCTCACACCATCAGGTTCGTAGCACATTTGAATACCTTCAAATGTTGCTTGCTTTGCTAGGCGACGACGGTAGCCACTTCCAATCAACTCTTCAAGAACAGAGTGAATAGCTACTAATCAAGTGAGGTTGAGGTCAATCGATATACAAAAAAAGTGCCGTCACACAGCCCGCCTACATATATAAAAAAAACTTACCTTGCAAATATTCCAACAAGGAACCATTCTTCATGAGTTCCGTGATAATGTATATGGGTTCTTCGAGTGTGCACACCGCATACAATTGAATCAGTTTGCTGTGCCGCAGTTTCTTCATTATTTGCGCTTCAGCAAGGAAGTCTTTAGGATCCATTGTGCCGGACTTGAGGGTCTTGATGGCTACCGGGGTCGTGTTGTTCCACAGACCCTCCCATACTTCACCGAACTGGCCGTGGCCAAGTTTACGAACAAATTTGAGCGACGTCCGATCGATCTCCCATTGATCGCGGGTCCTATGCGACAGGCCCTCAGTCACAGGCTTTTCGACCTGAAACACAAACAAACAACATTCATTCTTACCTCATCGCGTGAAATTAAAACGATTTACATAATAACACATTTCGTGGAAAGATACTTTTATCGCTGTAGAACGAGATAAATTAGATTTTACAATACGTGCAATATCTTTTACAATGGACCATTTTATTAGCTAACTCGATTATCACTTCGTTGGTTTCTTTCAAAACGTAATAATATGATGAAATTTTATGATTGGCCTAGGTCCCTTTTTAATGAGGAAATAACAAATGAATCTATAGAAGTTTCTTGAAACATTTCCAGATCGTACGTGACGTACGTCCTTTAACAGTCGAATATTACCAAAGCAAGTGAGAAGTTATGGAAATAGCTGAAATTACTTCGACCATATTATATAGAACTAAAAATAAAAATCGCGAAAGATATCTAAACACAACGAATTATTTGTATATACAAATGCGATACTTGAACCATTAAAACCTTTACTAGTTCGACTATATACACGCGTCCGGAAACAGTTGAATAAAAAAATATGTTTTTGCCAAGCAGTTCCGTCTTAGTTAGAATCAGGTCTGAAAATCCATCGAATGTCCATCGATTATGTTACTACTTGCGATTTCGATGAAGTTGCAATTTTCAAAAATCCTTTCTCAGCGGATGCTTACTTTATAAAATAAATCTATGTTCCAAATTTCAACTTTCTAGCCTTTGTAATTTTTGCTGTTAGGACAAACGATTTTATCAGTATAGAAGATTATATCAAACACTTTTACCCAAAAAGTTGAATAAACTTTAGCCCTTTTAAGACATTCATTGAAATGGATGTAGCGAGCGAGCAAGGTGTTATTTATTGTCGGTGATATATATTGTTTAACATATCGTATATCGTCGGGAAGGTTCGTCGAGTCAGTCGAGCAGACTGTAGGGCGACGTGGCCGTATTGTTGGACGGGTGTGCGCTCGTCGAGTCGGGAGCAGAAACGTGAGAAGTGTTCACGTGATGGTTAATTCAGTGAGCGTAACTTAAGACCAATATGTGACCCTCCCCTCCAGTCATGGTCCACACCACAATACATGCTCAGCGACACAAAACCTTATCTTTACAATTTTATCCGCGCAATTATCATCGCTAATCAAGTTATTCGAGATATTCCTTATCGATGCATCTCTAGATGCATATCAGTACCCAGCCATAGAATTCTGTAATATTACAGAACTTAGTATATCATTCGTTAGTGTAAAAACGAGTGAAACCAAAGTGTCATATAAAAATAACGTGAAATTAACGACGTAAATAATATTATAATGTCGTCCTTAGACTTTATGTAAACTTTAACATGTGTGCTGAATTTTCCAAACAATGCTAAAAGGATACACTAACGTAACATGTGCGCGTATTCAAAGCGGACATTAGCACTGCTGTACATATGTGTGCACGTTCACATGCTTCTTCTAGAAATGTTTTAGAATATTATCCTGTTCAGCATATATTTATAAATCACAGCTGTCACACACTTCTAAGTGTTCTACGGATTGACAGGACTTCCCAGGCTCCTCTGATACTCAAGTGTCATCAGGATGTATTCCTTCATAGCTAAAGCAAGTGATCATTTTCTCCTAGGCCGAATTCTTCCCACTGAGCTGCTTTGTATCAAAACTAAAATTTAGTCTCTACAAATTGTATAAATTACTCTACAGGAGAAATGAATGATTCATAATATTTAGCTTGAGCAATTTCTACACGTCCCACATAAAGAGTGTGCGCAAACTACTTTCATAAACAATGGTTACAGCGAGAGACTAGTCTACCTCGAAACTTGTTAAAAGATCACGACCAACTTTTTATTGACAAAGTTCGGACGATGAGTTTGAACGCAGCCACACGATAATTGCATATTGTGATCATGTTTGTCGCTATTAATACATATGTAGATAGTAGCTAACTGTTCAGAATTTATCGTAAAGCGCGCCGTTGGGTGACGTAAGCGTGGCCGAACTCGGACTGTTGCATAAAATTCAAATTGTTATATAATCCGTCACTACGACGAACCTAGTATCCGAGACGGTGCAAATCGAAATGTCAAAGTTGAATGTCTAAACAAACGCATCACTTTTGCACCGCCAGCCGCAAAATGCAACTGTCTTCGAAACCGCAAGCTCGTTGGGAAATTGTAAAATTTAAACAAACAAAGAAACAATGAAATTCCGCAAATGTGTTAACTAATTTCAATAAACCTTGAGAAAGCAGTAACGCATTGACTCGCCGATATTATTTTTGTAAACGATGACAAACGCCTTCAGGAAATAAAAGGTGTTCGTTTTCCCATTCGGCACATTGTACATACCTACTTAACTTTGTTCAACGGTCAACATCTTAGAACAATAGTACTCATTAAATCATTTCAAATACGACCAGGGATGTCACTCATTTCAGCCACCAATAATAATTCGAGTTCATTTGATGTAAATGCTGAATTGGTATATATCTTATACAAAATAAATCATATCATAAAGAAAAAAAAAAGTTATTAGATCATTTTCGAACAAATTATTGACATTTTAACAATAAAATAATAGGCACTAACTTGCGAATGTATTAATGAATTCGACTGTACCTTGATAGTTGTTACGGCATGTTTTGCATAATAAATATTCTTTAGCTATTCTGAGCGAGCGAACATATAAAATAAAAAAAGGCTTTTTTTTAAAACTCAACGTCCTTGAAGAATTTCATTTCACACTAACGATACTTGTGATCAGACTGTCAGTGTCCATCTCAGAACGTCTAGATTGTAGAGGATAAGTTACGAGTCCCAATGTAAAAAAAAAAACCAATGTAATTTCCTGTAACATCGATGTATTTATTACATCTTGAAATTAACTCTTCAATATTCTTTAAAAGTAACTTTTCTTCTTACCGCCTTGAATTCTTCATCTTCGGAAAATGGTTTCTACGAAAGTCATTCTTCAAATTAGGGAACAAATAGTAATCACGCTAAGTCCGAGCTATAGGATGCAGCAGCCTTGGGAACACGCGCCGTGTGAATCGGGCGTTTTCGTGAAGAAGCAACACACCGGCGAACGGTCAGTTTACCCCGTCTTTTTTCTTTGATTGCTTCCCGTAAATTACGACGCAAGGTGGAAGCTGCGTTTATGGTTTCTTTTTTGTGTACTCTCTGTGCTAGCAAAATTCCCTTTAAGTCCTAAAACACCGCAGCCGTGACTTTTCTGGCAGACGGAGAGACTTTGAAATTCTTCGGAGCGTTTATACTCTTGTGCCACTGCATGCTTACTTTCAGAAGTGTAAAAAATACAGTCATATAGATATCCTCGAAGCGCGTCAAATATTGGTAATGCATATGCCCCACGTGTCTCCGATAACGGATACATGTTAATTTGCTGGTTTGTAAGGGTAAAAAATGGCAATTTTTGGAAACATATTTTGTCCACAAAATATGGTCTGTCGTCGTCGTAGCAGATATTAAATCTACAAAATTTAATTCGGAGAACTTAAAATACAAAAAACCAGCCAGAGCGTTGTATATACAATACCATGAGTGCTGTTTTCAGCTGTGATGGCGAGCTGTGATAGAGAAATAGCGAAAGGGAGAGAAAAAGGCGCGGAGTAGTAAATTATTTCCTTTATAATCAAAAATGAATTATTTCCTTTAAAATAAAAAAAAATCGAACGCGCTCGAGATTGTCAAGCTGACGTTTTTCTACAACTTTGTGACCCTCCCACTCCCTTACGTCACGTTCAAGTCGTCAGATTATTATTGCTAAATCTTAATCTGATGCGATCGAGTATGTCCAACTATCGATTTTTTTTATTAATCTGACCGGCTGCCCTATACGTCCGGCCCTGTATAGAATACCTTGCATCCTGTTGAGTACTTCCACCTTAGATATGGTGGAAGTACTCAACAGGATGCAAGGTATTCCCCATATGTCAATCTGCCGCGCTTGAGTAAACCCTAATATCCCGCGGATAGAAGGGTGGCCTCTATTCGTCAGCCATTCCGATTGTCGTTGACCAAGGTAACTAGTGAACTAATAACTACAACTACATGAACTTTTCTACTTATATCCTCAGGTAATGACAGTAATTAAAGAATTAATCAAATTACCCACTTAATTAGTAATTCACCCCGATACCGAGAATACATTGAACGCCCTGGGGGCCTAGCCAAGATGCAAACTGTTGCAAACGCTCCCTTTGCGTACTTACGAAACGAAAGAAATAAAGCCCGGTGATTGGTTGTTGAAGTTACAACTGTCACAACAACCAATGACGGGGCTTTATTTCTTTCGTTTCGTAAGTACGCAAAGGAAGCGTTTGCATCTTGTGCATCTTGGCTAGGGCCCCTGGTATATACTGTCCGCATTATTGAGATTTGCTCAAATGATAAATTGAAGTAAAATATTGCAACTTTTTAAGCATTTAATTTAACCGAACGTTACCAACTAAACTTTCGATTACAAAACTGAATGTGTAATAATTACATTTTTGAGTTTCGCTTTGCCGAATCGCAATTACCTTTTATAAATCAAATCGAATAATATCCTTAGGTACGGTTCGCCTTAGCCACAAGTTACAATAGACACAGACATCTAAGTCATAACTTAGTCGCAATAGCAATGTATTTAGCAATATGACATTTTATAATACCGTATCGGCATTGTGATTATCAGCTGTGTCTCCACATCCACACATTTAGTTAAAACGGTCGAGTGTCGCAACTAACGAAGACTAACATGGAGTTGGTATGACATAATTGACTCGTTGCCACAATCTTGGAATACGTTTGTACGGAAGGAATGTTACGATAACAGTGTAAATTAATAAAATATTCAAGATATGGCGCCATTGCGTACACGCATCGTCAGGACTCAAGTCATGGACTAATACAAGAGTTAAAAATATAGGTCGATATTTTCTTTTAAACGTATATGGGTTTTGTTTAACTGTTCAGCTTTTGCTCTAACATTTATTATCACTTAATCATTAAATTTCATGATATTTATCACATATTCGTAACGCTTTTCTTGAGGAATAAATCGACAAGAAAACCCAATAGTTTTCTATAAATTATTATCTTCTTGCGATACAGCTTAATAAAATAAGTTAGAATTACCAGCTTTAACTGCTAAGTTACGATATTCAATATACATATTTGCACAAGTTTTTCTTAAGGCAACCTTTAAATTCAATTATACTAAACGAACTACATAATAAATATTACAAGGATGTTATAATCTACTTTTCACTAATACACTTTTTTCATCAATTTTAAAATTAATTATATAACTTGTAAATTTACAGATCTTGAGTAGTAGTTAAGGTACCATTTTCTTGAGTATTGTTAATATACGTATAAAGTACTTTTTTATAATTTGGTAATTTAAGATAAATTCTCTCGAGTAACGTCAGCGAAGTGAATTCGTGTATTATTATTTAGAATTTTTTTTTATTACATAAATTGGAATTCCACTACAAGTGGGTGCTAGAGCTAACGCAACGCAACACTATGTCTGAATTAAGCTTGATATTGCGTGTACCGTGGTATTTATATGGCAATTTACTGATGGGGCGTAAAATGATTAGAATTCTATTAGCGTTAATTGCTATTCGTACGCAGGTACAAAGATTTCATTAGCTGCCACGTGATGAGGTGCAAATTCCCATGCATTTTTATTGTATTGCATTAAACACGTGTCGACGATGAGGACAACGCTTCATTTATTCTAAATATGTGATTGTGAGACGACATTTAATAATTACAAGGATGTAAGAGAAAAAGTTCAGGGATATATCACACAAAGGATATCATTAAATGGCAAAACGACGATTACTTAATAAATACCATCTTTCCGCAATCCCGCCGCTGTTGAACGGGGCGTGGCAAACAAAATAAATATAATAATAAATTAAAAGTTGAAAAATGTTAATAGCAGGACTCGAAGTTTAAATATCACATCGCTCTTTGTTCAGGAAGACACATTCTCCCGGTGAATTTAAAGCATCCTCGGGCGGTTCAATGCCTCGCGGCATTATTTCTGAGTCGGCCAAAATGCCACAGAGAGGTGGCTCACATCGAAAACCATAAATTTTATATTCGCACCGATTGAATTTTGCGATTTATGCGCTCCTCGCAATACAAAAAAATATGCAAACTTTTATTTACCACCGCTACCTTGGCCTAATGTGACTTCAAATTGATTAATTTATTATAATTTTTTTACACATTTCAAGTCGAAAATTGTCATTTACAAATTAGCTATTGATAAAACTTACGAAAAGCTAAAAATGACAAGGTGAACTGAACATACCTGTACACAGGGCTTGTTCAAGGAGACGCAGAGTCCATCCGCGTCCTTGCTGTAGTGTTCGACTAGCTCTTGGAGCGTGCGGAAAGTGGTACGGCGAGCGATGAAGAAGCCACCCTCGTCCAGTTGTCTTATGCGATAATGCTTCACAGTGTCGCCATCGCGAACTTGAAACAAAACAACAACGTTAAAACCACTTCTTCCAATCAATTTATTCATCTGAAAACAATGGGCTCGGTCATGAATCAAACTTAAAGCAATTACTTCGTAAAGTCACCATTACGTAAGTTAACCACAGCATCTGAAAGCAAAAACGTCGTTTGCAAACAATTCAAGGGGAAACAGCACTGTTCTCGTATAAACTTTGTAGCAGCGAATCTCTAGAAATATCCGTCTGTTTTACAGTGATTGTTCGATACTGTAGAAGTAGCAAGTTGGCGACCGCCGTTATTGGGTTTTCGCTTAAGGCTCTTCAGAGACTTTATCAATTTAAAAATATATAAACATCTATGGTTGCAAATAAGTAAAGGTCACATGTATAAGCATCGGTATGTAGAATTTTATTTAATTTTTATATGTGATTGCATTGGTCATAGGACTCATACTCATAATTATCATCTCAGCCGCAGGACGTCCACTGCTGGTCAAAGGCCTCCCTCCTAAATTTTCCAAAAGGACCGATCAGAACCAGCCTAGATTCACCGGCGACCCGTAGCCCTTATTAGGTCGTCTGTCCACCTTGTGGGTGGACGTCCTACGCTGCGCTTGCCGGTCCGCGGTTTCCATTCGAGAACCTTCCGGCCCCAGTGGCTGTCGACTCTGCATACTCTGTGTCCTGCCTACTGCCACTTCAACTTACTAATCCGCCGGGTTATGTCGGTAACTTTCGTTCGTCTACCAACTCCGAGCATAGCCCTCTCCATAGCTCGCTGAGCGACGACGTTGAGCTTTCTTACGAGGCCCACAGTTAGAGACCACGTTTCAGCGCCATATGTCATCTCATTACTAATATTAAATAATGCGAAGAACACAATCCTGTCAATGTCAGGAATCAATCATGAATTAGTCACCGCCTTATAAAATACCACGTGAAATATCAACAAATCCCTATTTCGTTATCGTATCAGAGTAGGTAGCTCATTAACATTTCCTTTAAAGGTGTTTGTTTTCATGGTAGCCGTGTGGCAGCCATCTACCACGAGGCGGTCAGTCAGCATGTTGCATAATTACTTCAACGTCTCAAGGCTCAGTTCGTCCATCGAGGTCAAAAAACAGGTACCGTCCGCAATGACCGATTGTTAAAAGGAACAATAAGCGAGACCTTTGAACCGCGGTCAAAACCGGAACCTTCGCGAGTCAAAACCGGCACGAGTCTTCAGTTACCGTTTTCAATATAAACATTTAAATCTGTTTTCGCAACAGTTTCGAGGCTTTGTTTCTAGTTCACACAGCGCGGCCTGACCCACTTCAAAACTAGACTAGAACATTGTCCTTTGGTAGTGATATAGCTAGAATTTTTCCGGAATGCCAATAAATTTTGAGAATGCGACGCAATAAAAGAATAAGCATGACCCCTTTGGTTTTTCTTATGTAAATATCGGCAGGTATAATATCAGTAACGCCATAAGTGCTGCAAGTACTTTTCCAACCTTAGTGGGATAAAGGATTAGGAGATAGGGAAATGGGCTCTCGCATCCTTTTACCGAAACTCACAAGAGGACTGCTCAATTTATAATTGGGGAACGCAATGTGGCCCTGCCAACTATAATTACCAGTTGATGCGCGCGCCTTCACCAAAAAATTACCTACATGAACCTTCATAATTTGAACATATAAAAATATTATTTTCATATATATTCTTACACATATTTATACCAAAAATAACACTTCATAAAGAAATTAAGGCATTATATAAATAATGTTATTATTATTATGAAATTTTGCTCCTTCGAAATGATTTATGGATTAAAAATAATCGATTTTTTTTGTTTAACTAGACTAAATAATGAAAATGCTTTTTTATATGTTAAGGTCGACAAACAGGCTGATGGTAGGCTGGCGGTCCACTTGCTGATAGGTGGCTTCCGTCGCCTATAAACACAAACAACGCCGCAGGTGCTGCACGTGCACTGCCGACCATAGTAGGATTAAGGATATGGGATTGGGAAGGGATGGGGCTCGGTTTGGTTTGCTCCAAAGGATGCCTTAAAATAAATGCTATGCAAATGTGAAAAAGGCGAGCGCGATGCACTCAACGCTCGCATTTGCATATAATAAAAAAGTGCACGTCTCCACCGTACATCAATGTCGTTTTGCATCATATGGACTTGTTACTCGTACGAATTACCAACACAATACGTGACATCGAACACATTAAAAGTGCTAATAAATAAATAATGCATACAAGTGGAAATAATTATTACAATGTACACTCCAAGCATGTCTAATAGAATAGAGAGATTCGAGTGTTTTCTTTACAATTTTCAACTTCAATTGGAATTTAAATTAAAATTTATATAAACACAAGTAAGCTGTTAAAATCGTAATCAAATCATTAACGTTCGATGCATTTAGTGCATTTAGTTCTGAGAATTTTGCGATAAAATTATGGTGAAAACAGTAATTATTAAAAAAACTAAAATGTACCTACCTATTTATTTTATTTTATTTTTTTGTTATATATAACATTAACAAGATATTGAATATCTTACAGGAGAAGTAATAATACATATTGTAAAAATGATTTTTAGGTTGTTATAAAAAGGAACATTAATTTAATTTTAAAGTAATTTTAAAGTACCTAATATAACTCCGACGCACAACTGGAGTTAAGTACGATTGTCTTTGACTATGCAATAGGAAAAAGAGGGTAAACAAAAGCGCCATTTACATATTATAGTAAATATAATTAGGTGAAGCGGCGACATCTATCGGATTTGGGTAGAACTGCTTGGTGAACTCCAAAAATATAACACTATTCATGGCGCCATCTATTATTTTACAACAGAATTAGGTGAAGCGGCGAATATAACTTTAGAATAACGCTTTTTAGTTAACGCTTGTATTAACTTTACTCCTCGATTGTATTAAATTTCCATACCCGGAGGGCCTTATATGAGAATCGATTCTTAAGGAGTAAACTCTAAAAATTCAATTGACAACATTAAAAGGTACGAGTATCAAGTGAATCGACTACAGTTCGCTTACGCAGTAGTTCTAAGTGTTGGAGAAACTCCAGCCGGTTTATTTATCGGCGTAGAATCTTCAAGAATCGTAACTGTAGACCGTCGCAACCTAAATCCATACGTAGGCGTCTTAAAATAATAATAATAAAAAAAGGAAATCGGTTTTACATGAGAAATGTAATCGCCAGCTGTTGTGATACGATGAAATGTTAGCATACCCGATAGTGAGTAATCGTTGTGGCGGCTCTCCGAGTCGCGGATAAGGAAAGCTCCATGCTCGTTCTCGGGCAGGAGCAATTTCTTCTCCGCTTCGATTCGTTTTATTTTGCGAAAATACCATCTGAAACAAATTATTTAATGTAGTGAAAGAAAACACATCACTAAACAGCTTGTAATTTTCTGGACGATACTTCATTGATATACATCTATACTTATAAAATCGTTTGTCCTGACTATCAACGCAGTCAAAAGTCTGGAAAGCTGAAATTTGGAAAATAGATTTATTTTATAACGTAAGCATTCGCTAAGAAAGATTTTTGAAAATTTCAACTCCGAGCGAAGGCGGGAGCGCATCGCTAGTAGGAGATAATTAAACAATTACATCCAAGATATTATTAGTTTTTGAGGGAGAAATTGATCATTTATACACTCTACTTTTCATAAATTCATGGCATAATTCATGGCAATCAACGTAATGACGCAAATATAAGACCAGAAGAAATGAACGAATTACGAGTAATATGCCTTGCTTTTCATAACCAATATAGTTTGCAAATCCACTAGACAATGTTACTTTCAACACTTCTACGAATTGTATAATGTGTTTAAAAAGGCTGGTTTAAAGTGTAAGGACCGGCAGACGTTACACAGTAATAAAAGGTACTATGAACCCTGTCTAATGTTGTTTATGAAGCGTTCAAGAGGTGGGGGTTGGAGTATGACTAAGAGCTTGTAAATTCAAGTGGCGTACACCGCGCTTCGAGACCAGTCAAAGCACTATCTGTAGTAACCGCCTTTAACACCAATGTACACCGACGAACAATGAATTATAATTTGTCATTTTGTATTGAACCGAGAAGCGCATGAAACAATTTCTTTAACAACCTGCTTGCCCATACCTAAGTAAATATTCATACAAGGAGAAAAATATAATGGCGCGATAATAAATTACACGGTAAGTATCTAGGTTTAATTGTTTCGTTTGTACAGTTGCAACTCTCCATTTAGAGAAACATTAAAACACAATGAAGATATTGCATTATTTTGCACGACAGTCGAGCGAGGTCGTCGGGCTGTTGACACAGAATTGGCTGACCACTGGCGTCATCCAACTTCACATTGCTAAGCATTTGATATTTGGTCCAAAAATTTACATCTATATCGAAACGTCTTCGCTAAAATTATACATACACTTGGATTGGATTGCTTAAGGCTCGAATCCGTAAACCTCCCTCGATATGGTAGTTTTTTTTCCAGTTGCGCAAAAAGAACATTGCCATAGAATGATGTCAAGACCGTGATTGCACATAGAATATATATACGATCGGTTTGGTATAGCTAAGGCGTGAAAGCGTATCAAACATACAAACTAATTTTCGCATTTATTAGGATATAATTTTAGCCATAAAACGTGCCAGAACAAAAATCACTCAAGTGTTTACTTTATTTGCCAGTGAATAAGAAATATATTCAATTATAGTATATATTTTTGAAGTATGTATATTAACTATATTATATACCTACTCCAAAAAGTTTTTTTTTGTATCGTGTTATCTCAATGGTAGAGTTTCATTTCCTATTTCGGGTTTATATTTATTGTTTTGTAAAATAAGTCCATTATTCTTTACAAAACAATTTAAAAAAAAGAAGTTTTATCGATTTAGTTTCGGGGATATACTCGTCACATTGAAATGAACGGAACTTTCAAAGCGGAAAGAATGTGATAATTATTAATTTATCAATTACTTGTCTCCAGCAAATGGCTCATAATGATTTTGTCTACAACAAATGTTCTAATCTAAACACGTTTAGTAAGTAATAAGTGCAAATCGCAGGTTGGAGAAGAGAGAAGAAATGAATCATATTTTATTCAAGGACCATTAAAAATTATATGTTATCTATACTAATATTATAAAGAGAAAACATTTGTATGTATGTATTTTTGTATGTTTGTAATGAATAAACTCAAAACTACTGGACCGATTTTAAAAATTCTTTCACCTATAGAAAGCTACATTATCAGCGAGTATCATAGGCTACTCACCCTCCCCCCATATCCCCCTTTACCCCCCTCTCTACAAAATTGCCGTTTTCCACGAATAATATTTATAAAGAGACGCGGACGAAGTCGCGTGCAACAGCTAGTAATTTTATAAAAGACGTAGGTTGGACATGCAGCATGAATTGCGATCCCAGATGTATGTAAAATTTTTAATGTGTAAAACAAAATATAAAAAACTCATTTTTTGCTTACAAATAATATAATCTTCTAAACAACGAATAGTGATGTTGTAATGCATTTTTTGGTTAAATTCACCTGAATTCTCATCGACAAAAAATAATCACGAATAATGTAATGACGAATATATTCAAAATCATTCAATGATCTCATCGCCTAATTCTATAGGTAGTTAATAAATATCGAAGGCTACAATGACTACACGCGAAATGTTTCATTCTCAGGTGTTTTTTATTAAATAATAGTATAAATGGTCAATATTTCATTTATTTATATAAACTGTATAACTGTATACAACGTTCTGGGTTGGTTTGTATAAATAAATGAAATATTGACGGTATTTTCCTTTACTTATTTAATTATAAAGCACGAACAGATTGTTATCAACTATTGTCTTCGCGATTACAGGCCGCGTCTACACAGAAAACATTAGCAATGGTGGTCGCGTGAGGTGGATCTTTGGTATTGATAATAAACAGGTCCAGCAATCAAAGGTCGAAGGAAAAATAAAATAAATTAAATCTGAAGGAGATTTTGGTGCTTATTCTTTGTTTAATTGGAATACACTTTATTTGATATTATTAATTTATCATATAAGTAGCTAATATTTAACTTAAAAGATTATTAGATATATGAAAGTTTTTATGAAAACTTCATTGGCGATGAAAAATGAAAAATCTGAGAAGAACACCTGAGAAAATATCTGACATTTTTATCGCTGTGAAGACCGTGGCGCCGCCCAATTTTTTTAAAATTTTTAGACAATCCCTCGTGAACCTAACATTTTTCCAGGATAAAAAGTATCGTATATATTAATCTAGGTAATGAACTATCTGTGTGCTAAATATCATCCAAATCTGTTTAGACGTTTTTGCTTTATTGAAGAACAAACATGCATAATAATAATATCCTCACAAACTTTCGCATTTATAAATATTATTAGTAGGATTAATTTAGCCGAATAAATAAACAAGCAATTGGTGTGGCATTTATGTAGGTAACAAAATTTGTTGAAGCCAGTTTTATGTATAATCTTGTTATCCTCGACTTCTGCTATAAGATCATTTTTAAATTTAGTTTAGATATTTTAAAGAAACACTATTTTTTTCAACGTTCAACGAAAATTTATGCAGGGTCAAAGTTGTCAGTGTGCAAATATGGTTTGATTGTGTTTTATTTTTAAATTTTTAAACAAGCCTTTTAAAAAAATTCAATATAAATAACTAATAACACACTTTTCTTTGTATTTGGTTCAATTAAATATGTTCCTGAACAAATAATTTCTTAATAATCTTTAAACTGACACAGGCAGCTCAACAAGGGTTTCATAAGGACTAGTTTCATTAGGTACTGAAACTCTTATTTATATAGCAAAACATCCATACTAAATATATAAATAAAAGTGCAGGCCAAGTCGTGACACCAATACACAGCTCTCAAACTTCCTCAAGTCTCTATGCCCATTTCAAAGTGACAACGGCCAGTTTATAGCTATTCCTGTTTTTAATGGCGAGGAAAATGGCCGGCCGATAACTATAAAATACAGTCTTGAAAAGGGCGCTGTGACCTGGAGCTAATAATACAACTGGACGAGACCTCGTCACGCTTCGAGAACATCCTTACGACTATGCCTCGGTTATTAGCCGACAACGTTGAAGGACGACACTTGGAAAAGACGGGTACAATTTCTGTCTTGCATAATGCATTAAGTAAACTTTGATCAATTAACTAACTATTTAGATATTTTAAAATTATTTGATGTTTTAGATAAATTACTGCTTTTATTGAATACTAGCTGAGCCCGCAACTTCATACGAGTGGTATTTTGTGTAGCGCCTAACTTTTTTTTTGTAAACCGATTGGAATGAAACAAACGCAAATGTTACGGGAAGCTTACTACAATGCATAAGTGAAAACCGCATTCAAATCGGTTAAGCCGTTTCTGAGATTAGCGTGCACAACAGACAAACAGCCAAACAGACAAAAATACTAAAATCGTTTACGATTTTATTACATTATATATGATTTTTAGATACGCTGACCACACGACCCGTTTAAATTTATTTAGGACACATTTGTCAGATTGCTTCTCCTATCTCCTAAATGTATCATTAGTCACCATCGTGAGGAATATTTGTTAGATTAAAATAGGATCCCAAAAGTACTGGGTGTAATACATAGATAAGTTTTCGCAACTTGAGAATACATATTTGAGTTGCAACAAAACTATGAAAATTTAATCAAAGTTTTTTTTGCCTATTAAAAATAGTCTTTAATTGAAAACAGCATCTCCCGCGCATTAACACATCATTGTGATATTTTTTTAATATGAAATTGATGAAAATCCAATGCACCTTACTTAGCAACGTTACTGTGCATGCATAGCGTGTTAGCAAAGTTCATTACAAGTTGAAACATGTGTTACGTAAAGAATTTCAAAGCAGGAACAATTTATGAATCTGGTGCAAGTGTGTCTAACAGCATGGAAACAGTGAAACATCGGATTGGACAACGCTTCAGACAGACGATCGACCTTGACCCGCTTACTCTAACAGAGAAATCGTCATCTCACTCATTCAACTGCCGACTAGACCACTATTATTTTATACTTTTCAATTAGATATCTATTGTAAGCATTTTTATTCTTATATAAATAATTATAATTACAATAACCAAACCAATATAATTTAATAATAATTTCATATGTCTATAGATTAATTAATTTTTAAAATAAATAAAATACCTACATTGAAAATAAATAAAATACATATTTACAACTCACACAGCCGCCTTTTATGTATGTATACTTTATTTGCGACCTTTAGAACTACAAATTGTTTAGAAAGTTATTTAAAGATAAATTATTATTAATCACCGGCGAAATGTTATTTTAATAAAAAAATTTAAATAATTTGTCTGGTAGGTATATTAAATATTTTTTCAAAAAAAAAAAAAAAAATTGTACACGTACTTATTTTACAGTAGTCTATTGAATTTAGTTTTTAGAATTTTTGTCTGTGCGTTTGTGCACGCTAATCTTAGAAACAGCTTAACCGATTTGAATGCGGCTTATACTCATGTATTGTTGCAAGCTTCTCGTAACATTTAGTGTTTCTTTCATTCCAATCGGTTTACAAACAAAAAAGTTACACGCTATACCGAATACCACGCGTACGAAGTTGCGGGCTCAGCTAGTAACATAATATTTATGACGGTGACAACACTTAAATTCAAACGTTTAAAAAATATTTACTTAACAGGATGTTTCGCAGTGATATTTATTTTGACATGTTTTCAAAATTGCATATTGTCGAAAGTACAAATAGCATTGAATAAATAATGTCTCTAATACCTAGATAAAGACCCGAGTTAAATACAACATAAAGACACCGCGAACCTGTATGTGTTGATAAATTTTTTTCTTAGTTTTGTGAAAATTAGCTTGTTGTAGAGTACCTACAACACAATAAAAAACACGCCGGTTCGAATCCTGATCTGCACCTTTGAGTCTTTACTCCACGTGTAAATATTAGTAATGAAGCAAGTATACATTGCTTGCTCTAACGATGAAGGAAATCAGAAGTGGCCTTAGGGCTTGCCGCACTTAAAATATGACAAAGGCCAGAGTAGAGTATTTTTCTCCGTGCAACTATTGTGAATATTGCTCGCGTTGAAATAAAATCGAAAATAAATTAATACTAAAACCTAGCCCATAGAAGCGACTAAGGGTGAAAGATGTTAATTGATTTTAGATTTTATTTCAACGCAAGCAATATCCATAATAGTTTGACAGGGAAAAATGCTCTACGCTGCGCTTCGCCATGTAGGTATGTGACGGCCCTTATCCATTGGGAGACTGGGCGGCTTAGATATTTTAGGAGGCCCTTTTAGTAATTTACAAAACAATTCACCTCATGTGAAATTGACCAAACCTTAATATTTTCAAATATCTATTTAATTTACCTACTTTTATGTAATAAAAAAGAAAATAACTCATATTACTTACCGTTACAATTTAACGCACATTATGGCGTTGACAAAATTTGACGAACGGAATCACAGGGTTAATAGCAAGCACGATGAAAGTATCAAAACAGGATGTTCAAAAGTGGGTTTTTAATGAGCGAAGATCGACTTTTTTACATGCCCTGCACTGCAAGCCATTGTGAAGACACTCGCGTGCGCAAAAATAATATGGCTAAGCGTGTTTGTTAGTGTAAATAATAAATGCGACACTTGCATTTACAAAAAAGTCTGCAAAATTGTGGACATATTCTCGGAATAAGAAGAACAAAGAGCAAATAGATATTTATAAAATTTATTTTGTATGAAATTACACGTTCAGTACCTACAAGAGTAGAACTAAATGACAAAAACACAAAAACACTTGGCATGGAATTATTTTTTCTGAGAATTATTTACATAAGTAACACGCAAACCTTCGTTTATCGCTCTTTGTGTAAAGTGTAAACCGTATCAAAATCCGTTGGTTGGTAAGATGGCGGAGAAAAAGACAGAGCTAGGCGGACAGCGACTATATTAAATTTGACATGACGTGTTGAACAAATATTTAGATTATATTTGACGGCCCCGTTGGATGAGTGGTTAGGGTGCTTGCCTTAACGCTCTGTTCTAGGGTTCCCGGGTTCGATTCCCGGCAGGGTCAACTTTGAAAAATGAACTTTTCAAATTTGGCTCTGGTCTGGATCTGCAAAGTAGTGGCAGGGTACACTCATTTGGGCAGCCCGTCTGGCGGCAGTAACCACCCCCTTACAGAAGACCACCGTGAAATAACAGCACGTGTGCTATTGTGTTTCGGTGAGTGAGTAAGGCCCATTTCCCTATCCCATCACAATCCCTTATCCTTAATCCTACTGTAGTCGGTAGCGCACTTGCAGCAGCTTTTGCGTTGCTTGTGTTATAGTCGACGGTAGCCAGCCACCTACCATCAAGTGGACTGTCAGTCTGTTTGCCGATCTTAGCATTAAAAAATAATAATCGAAAATGCTCAAAACGTAATTTTATTAAATAAAATATCACTATAATTTAGTATAATTTTCTATAAACTCTTCGAGCTGTTTACGTGGAGAACATAATACTACAATATTGATAATAAAACGTACACAACTTGTTAATAACAAAGAGAACCAGTGTCAGTAAAACCAGTTGCAGTTTCTACGTTTCGTTGATCCATATGAAAATAGCAAACTTATATTGGGCAAAGTTAATTTAAATTCATTGATAACGTTCGTGTTCTGTAATAACATTGGCTTATTTTGTAATAGTGCCGTGTGTATTATGCAACACAACACGAGATTGGGACGGAAATAAAGGCCCTTTGACCCCGCGACAGTTAGTGTAAGAGAGGAGTCAAAAAAAAGAATCAATTTCGAAACTTTCGCTTTAAGAATTTTACGAGTGTAACAAACGAGTTAAGCAGAGGCGCCGGTCATTAAACTTTGGCATGCCGAGCGACGACGACGACGACGTGGCAACTATATTTTTTGCTAAGCCAGTCTCGGCTGTATCCAGGCTGTTAGCTAGGTAGCTAATCTAATTATAGGACCTCTCTTTCGCGATGGACATGTTGCTAGTCTGGAAGTCGTTTACAAGTTTTTTCACCGTTCCACATTGATTCTAAAACTTCGTGTTTCATTTTACTTATTCGACTGTATATACAATAAAATGTTCAACGAATAACATGTTACGTCCAAACTCGTATTAATGATTGACTAATACAACGAGCGTGAAAATCTATTAGATTGAAAGGGTTATTATCAGCTATCAAACGAGCAAAGTTATAATTCGGTCAATTAAGGAAAGGGATTGAAAATGGCGGCGCTTTGCAGGTGTACTGTTAGCATGTAAATTAATTGCATTTTTTTAATATAATTAAATCTACCTTATGTGCAATTTCGATCTGTATCCCCAGTTGTCTTATTATATTATTAATTAGATTAGATTATACAATTACAGAGCTTTAAAGATATATAACTATTTATCTATACCTAGAAAATCTTGTCACTGAACGAGTGATCTATCAACGCACAGCCGAAATTACTCAGTTTAGAAACGGAATCAATAATATCCTAATTCTAATAATATGTATTATAAATGTGAAAGTTTGTATGTTTGTTCTTCAATAACGCAAAAACGGCTCAACTAATTTGGATGAAATTTGACACACATATTAACATATACTTGGATTAACATATTAGGAAAAAATATTATCCTTTTTATCTTGAGAAAATTCCCTAGGGATCGTCTAAAAATATTTTAAAAAACTTGGCGCCGCTGT
The DNA here is from genome assembly GCA_910589475.2 of Bembecia ichneumoniformis. NCBI lineage: Eukaryota > Metazoa > Arthropoda > Insecta > Lepidoptera > Sesiidae > Bembecia > Bembecia ichneumoniformis. Next base: position 5,669,260 of record OU342538.1, on the reverse strand, counting down.
CGCCAACAGTGGCGGCACCATCGTCGTCACAGCGATAAACATGTCAGGAACATGAACTCATATATTTTCATTTTACAACGTGTACGAAGTCGCGGGCACAGCTAGTTAAGAGAATAAATTATTAAACATTGTGCAAGGTTTTTAATAAATAAAAATGTCATCAAAGCAATATTTTGGGGCGACAGGCAAATATAAAAGCGCCGCCATTTTCAATCCCTTTTTTTAATTGACATGGTTATAACTGTTAGGGAAGCAGTGATCGCCCAAGAAATTATTAGATATATGTATACTTATTTGATATAAATATACTTACCTCAAGTATATTTATAAAAGAGGCATTGGGAGTCAACAAAATTTGGGTATTTGGAGAATTTCAGGATGGACATAGGCTAACGCGGGCTAAGCCGCGGGTACGAGCTACGAGCAAAGCTTGACGAAAGCTCAAAAAACCTAATAGTACAAGTAGCAAAAGTACATATAATTTCAGGCGTATATTATAGCTTTGTGTTATAGGCGACAATAGCTAGCATCAAGTGGACAGTCAGCCTGTCTGCCGACTAAAAAAAACGCGGACGAAGTCACGGGCACCAGCAATTTTATATATACTGATTTGCAAGTTTTTAACATTGAAATAATTTAACAATTCATTTATTTCTATTATCATAGAGAATTGTTTCGACAATTAATTAGCCATTGTTCTTAATTTATCAAGTCTAAACTTCCCCCTCATTGCCCCAAGCAATTTGTTTCGTGCGGTTGTAGAAAAATCGTTACGATTCTCATAGTACGACAAAGGACTGATCTGATAATTCGTATATGACAATTTTGAATTGGTTTCTTTCATGGAAGGTATATATCATACAAGCAGTAAATTAGTCACGCAATCCCTCGCGTTTACTTGTTCATGTAGAAGAAAATAAGAACGTGGGAAATTCGTAATTATGTGTTTATAACAATCGTATGGAATTGTCACCTACCCTAGACGTTCGCATACACGTGCCTATAGTTATTAACGCTATTTCATATTCAAGGACCCATTTTAGCAATACTATAGTTATAATCGACAATCAACGCACAACGAACAACGGCGAGACGTCAATTTGCAACGCCTCATTGTCTCACCCGAAGGGGCGAACTGAAGGGACATAAATGTTGAAGCCTAATATCATAATGAATTTTAACTGCAAGTGTTTTCCAAAAACGACATAATATTTAAATTTTTAGTCACATGGATTATTTACAAACTATATCAAATTATTATTATCACTGATTATTCGAAAATATACTTAGCTTTGCAGTAGTGTCAATAAGTAATTTTTGGCAATTCAAAACCAGTATAAGAAGCTTTTAATTGATCTCAAAATATCGTCTCATTGTTTATGCTTGAGTGCTATTAGAATGTCACTATAATATTACGTTATCACATACATTCACTAAATGGTAGATAAAACAACATTAAAATTGCAGTTTTGTAGTTCAATAGTACTAGGCGTATAAAATGACAAACATGGAAAGTAATTACGGAGGTAACAATCACTTATTTCGAAATGGTACAGTCGCATTAATTGAGTTTAATTATATAATTATATTAGGTCGGAGAAAAAGTCTTTTCGCATATAGTATGTATAAACTTGTAATAAAATCTCTTTTGGCTGTACTATTTGTATCTGGCTAGTTTTGATGACATTAAAAAGGTTACATTTCAAAAAAAGAAACAAATTAATAAAATGTTGTTTCCAGTTATTTTTCATTTGTTTTTCTTTCTGTCAAAATGAGTGAATCTAATGAAGAAATTCGATTTTAAAATTTTATTACAAAAAAGGAAAAATGCAACGCAGGACGCGAAAAAACAAGACGCCAAAACTATTTATCGCTTTTTTTTATCAGAAGTCCCAAAATTTCTACAGCAACGGGATCATGTCACTACCTACAAGATGGCCAAAAGTCATCGAAGAAAATGGCACATATATACTATAATTAAATGTAAATATACTTTGAATTTTTTTTCTTGAGTTTTCATATAAATTACTAAGAAACTTTTTCCCCGACCTATTATTATAGACAATAAAATGTTCTACCTTACATAGATTTATTTAAAGACTAGGTACCTCGTCCGTGTCTCTTTATAAAATATTGCTCGCTTATAGTGTAGCTTTCTATAGGCGAAAGAATTTTTAAAATCGGTCCAGTAGTCTTCGAGTTTATTCATTACAAACATACATACATACAATTTTTTTCTCTTTATAATATTAGTATAGATAGTATAATATTAGAGATAAACTTATATTGGAGTCACATTTTTAATAGGATATATTTACTAAAGCATAATTTTCTTTCTAATTTCATTATATTTTGTTTAGACCAAATTTATTGCCGATTTTTTTTTTCAAATAAACGAAAGCCGTTGAAGTTTCATGAACCAGAAACCCATTTGAAGATAATAAGAAGAACGGTATTTCAGCAAGCAATATGGGTTCGTCCGTTACCTATTCACACAAGTGACAGATAAGGATAACAGTCATAGAAAACGCGACATAGATTGAATTCTCAATAAGGACCACCACCAGGAATACAAAAGAATCTTGACATGAGTATAATCGACAAACAGCTTATACTGTTGTACTTGTTGTACTAGTGAGACAGTGACCCCCCCATACAGAAGGTTCAATCTCAGTAATTCAATTTATCAGTTCAATTGATCGAACCGTTGGGGTTGGTACTTTCGTGAAATAAATTAATAGAAAATCTGAAACCTGAAAACTCATTATATATTATAAATTGTTAAGTATAAAGTACAAACATAATCTATCTATCGAAATAAAAAATGAATCGCTAAACGTGTTGCTAAGCGCAAAACTCGAGAACAGGCAATTTTTTTTTGGGTAATTAGAAAACAGAAAATTGCCCGGAAAAAAGTTAAAACCCCATTTTTCTTTTTCCCATCTATAGTTCCAAACATCACAATCAAATATTGACGCTGTGTGTGCGAGTTTGACATTTTGGCAGATCGTCTGTTGAGTCAGTGATAAAAAAAAATTATGTTTAAGAAATTTTTTTTATGTATAGTTTATATAAATAAACCTAGGTATCAATAAAGGTTGGCATTTTATTTTTTGGTTATTGAATCGCTTCACAGTCATTTGGGCAGCCTGTCTGGCGGCAGTCACCACCCCCTTGCAGAAGACTACCGCGAAAACAGCATCTGTGCTGTTGTGTTTCGGCGAGTGAGTGAATAAGAGATGCCAGAGCCCATTACCCTATCTCTTTCTTATCGCTCGTCCTTAATAATCCTACTATGGTCTGCAGTGCACTCGCAGTACCCGTGGCGTTGCTTGTGTTATAGGCGACGGTAGCCACCCACCATCAAATGGACCGAAGACCGAAATGGTCTTTCAAAGACAGGCTGACGGTAACAAATAATAATAATTGAACGAAAGAAATTCATGTTTCCCAATTGTTTCAATTGAACTACTAAGAATAAACGATACAGTGCACCACCACTGTAACAGCATGTGTGCTGTTTTGTCTCTGTGCGTGAGTAAAGGATGTCAAAGGCCATAAATCATCATCCTACATATCACGGTATCTCTAGTATCGTTTGTGTCACTTGATGACGAAAAACATTACTAACAAGTCAAGAAGTGCATCGTCAGCCTGCCTAACGCCCTTAAAAAAAACACCTATACCTATATCACTTTACAAATATCAGATGACATGAGTTTATAATTTAACAACTCGAAACGAGTCTACGTTACAAGACAAGAACAAAAAAGGAGTCTTGCAATGTTGCTATTAAAGTTTATAACATTTAGCGAACAGGCAACAGCGTATGGAAGACAATTAGCCGAGTCCACAATGAGTCGTTAAATAATAGCAGCACCTGTTCGTCAAGAAAGGGCATGGTCGTGCGAATAAAGCGACTACCTCACCGGAATAACTGCGAAATAAACACGGCACATTGAAATAAAAACACTTGCCGGAAGATTAGCGACACTTCATCCCGAGTCGAAACGTGTCCTATCAATTTTGCGGAGCCGTCCTGCGATTGCTATCGGCAGCTTCCATTGTAAACGTCATGCGTATACTACAAGTATGTCGAATATGATTTTCACGTGACTCATACATACAGTGGCGATAATAAATACAAAAGTTAATTGTTAAATGAGTCAGCTAGTGCGGAACGCATCGTATTACATATATTGACTTAAAGCGAACCGACGAAGGTACGAGATGCAAACGTAAAAGGTACATTTGAAAACATCCGCGAATGCGTCCATGCTATCGATACCGGCGGTTTGTACGCGAGCGATTATAAAAAGAATCATAAAACCTGTTTGTATTGTTCTTCAGTAGAGTAAAGCTTACCAATCATGCCAATAAACATCTTTGACATTAGTTCTTAAATGAATGCATAGGATGTTAACGAATGCATTAATTAGTGGCAGAGCACACTGCGTTTCGTGCGGATACGAATAGCCCTTCTGGCTGCAGTAATCACCTTCATACAAAGATCACCGTGAAATACACCATGTGTTTCGATGACTGAGTAATGGATGCCAGAACCCATTTACCTATCCCTTATCCTACTAAGGTCGGCAAAGCACTTGCAGCAACTGTGTCGTGATAGGAGACGGTGGCCGCCTACCATCAAGTGGATCGTCAGCCAGTGCACAAATCACTTCTTTTGTGCATTTTGGCCAATGCCAAAAATGCACAAATCACTTGGAATAGTGCTGATTTGTATTTTTTAAGAAGGTTAAACCTTTTTTAACAATTAAAATAAATGACACTAAATCAGGCCTGAGAAATTTCAATAGGGGTTAAAATAAATTATTAGCGTTTAACGTTCACTTTAAATCCTACATAATAACGTCGATAAATAGTAAATTCGTACTAATTCAAATATGGACCCCTGTTCTGGTTCAAAAATAATAATAATGTAAATTGAAACTCATTCCAAAATGTGAAAGATAAAAATCAAACAATTTCTGTATTATTTGATCGCTTTAAATATTTCTTTGTCTACTGCAAATCGAGTGCTGTTATTATGTGAGATATCGCCTCCAAGAAAAAATTTAAATATAAATGAAGACATAAGTAAACTAAATAATTACAAAGACCTTACAGTCGGTCACTGGGTCATTTTCGCGACTATTGTCGCTTCTTTAAAGGCTCTTTCATTCATTCAACATGCAACACAGCCTTGCGCAGCAATAAAAAGTAAACACTTCCTCTACGCACAAAATAATATTAGTTATATAAATTACAGCCGATAATTTTTGCAAGTAGAAAGCGACAATAGTAAAGAAAACAAACAACCCAATTTGACGTTACGGAGCTGAAGGCGTCACGAAACGGAACTTGAGTAATTATTGTACATTCGACACAGTGAAAGTGAATCACAAACAAAATGGGTGCTATTAACAAAATATTTAAACTATTTTCAATTTTAACGTTACATACACAAAACACAAAAGGTTTTCAAAACATTAGACAATAAATTAGATTAGAATATCTGCAAAAGCAAACTATATCGAAAATAAAATCTAGCATTATTCATAAACGTCAGTTTTTTTTTAGGTCGCCAAACAAGTTGACGGTCCACGTGAATGTAGGTGGCTACCAGGTGCTGCAAGTGCGATCCGAAATTAGTAGGAGTAAGAATATGGGATAGGGAAACCGGCATCCCTTACTTACCGAAACATATGTTTATTTCACCGTGGTAGAGGGGTGGTTTCTAGAATGCCAGCCAGTGCCATGGCATTCCAACTTAACGATTGCGAAAAAAAAAGAAATGGACACGTTTGGTGTTTCATTAGATACCTCGGTTTATTAGAACAAATTGCGTGCATGGCTTGCGATGGAAATGACTAGTATAATAACGCATTTTTAAACCACATTTTTCTTTAAAATATTCGCTCGAGTGTCTGACACAGTTTTTGAATAAATACACAAAACACACGTTCATATTGTCCCTTGTACTTTACCACTAGAAATTTCATTTTTAAACGTCACAAATCACAGTACGCGAGTGTTTGCAATACAAAACCAATCGTACTGATTAATTTTGAGGACATAAACAACTCTTCAATCAGTTAATAACAATATACTCATCAATATATTTTCCGAATTTAATCAGATATAATCTACAGGCCATTTGTACACATTTGATTATGTTCTCTTATCTATTAAAAATATATTAATGTAAGATGCGTATCAAAAAGCAATATCTGTACTTTTTTTCCATTAAATGACAAATTGGCTATAACATACGAGCGCATATTACGAGAAAACAGCAAATATTTTGTGTGAATGTTGTTTGTTCCAATCTTTAAACACATTTCAGCACAATGGCAATGTTGATGAACACACTAGTGTTTTCAGAACACTCGCGTCACGATTACAATGCGGGGGAATAAATTTTTACAATGTGAATTCATTTTGCTAACAGCTAAAAGGCTAATGTTTAGTCATATACAAACTGGACAGCACGACTGGCGGCAGTAACCACCTCCTTAAGGACAACCACCATGAAATAATGTCATGAGCTAGTGATGCGAGAGCCAATTTGTCTATTCTCACATAGTCGCTTAACCTTTAAAACAGAGTCGGTACCGTACTTTTTATATCACTTTTTACCGTATTTGATAGACGTCGGTTTAACTCAACATCGAACGCACACTGTCTTGCCGCATTTAATAATAAAAAATAAAAAAATCATTTTGCCACGTAAAAGTGAGCAAAGAGTTGACATGTGATTTGTGCAAATATAATATTAAATCACTACATGCGACTAGCAAGATGAAACTTTTTAAAAGACTGCAACCGGAGTAACATCCACAAGGCTAGTCAGTGAAATCTACACCGACACATCCGTTGCCTTGCTTCATAGTTCGCTAGAGTTTCCCGTATTTTGGTATACCTACTTAATGTAGAAATATTTCTCACTAAAAATATATCCTATAAATTACATTTTAATAAACATAAAATTTGGTTTATATTGATGACTGAAATTCTATACAATCTAAGTTAATGTAATAAAAAAGAGGGCGGATTTTGTAAGTTTGTTTATATGCGGAGAGTAATCTCAGGAACCGGACCTATTTGAAAAATTCTTTCAAAGGTGAAAAATTGAAAAATTATATGTATACTAATCAACCCAAATGTTTCGGGACACTTCAGTCCAATAAAATATAAATTATTTGCTAGAACATAGTAATGATTGACTAGAATATGTTTATGTATGTAGCCTCTGGCTAACAAGAGAATATTGAACCCAAGAAGTATTTGAGGATTTTATAAATGTTTTTCCTTGCAATTTCCGGATGCGACGACGTGTTGTAATTGTTTTCCTAATTATTCACGAAGACTCATTGAGGAAGTGTACTAAAATCATGAACAAAAGATATTTAAAAAATTCAAAGCACAATCGCTTCCGATCGGATCGGTTGTTGTTTCGTGAGCGTCACCTTCACGGCTCACTTCCTGAGATGGCTCCCAATTGCCGAACTATCGAGAGGAACACGGCGGTCACTGTAAGTGCAGCGACCGACCGCCGAACCATAGCCTTGTACGCGAGCTCCCTGCATTCTAATCAGACGGCCTTGCGGAAGCGTGTGCCTTTTGCCGCAAGCTCTCATAACATGGCTCAACGAATCTCGTTATCAATTTATTATCCAGATCATGAAAAAATATCAATTCTGATAGTGGTATTCACACAAACGAGACAAATAAATTATAGTTTTATTGTATCTAATCCGCTTATTAATTAAATTTAAGAAACCTTAAAACTCAAACAATAAACCCAACATTTAAAACTTTCAAAATTTCTTTGTTCATTTAAAACTAAAAATATATAAGTAATTTATAAAGCAAAAAAATTACAGCCAACGCCGACATTAGTCATTGGAAATGATTAGTATAAAGCTGCGGTTCGCCACAGGCCATCAGATGGTAACCAGTTCCACCCGCTGGGCGAGTCTGCTTTGGTTAAGTAGACCGATGTATATGTTGCATATATACGCATTTCAACACAATTCATTGAAAATTAAAAAAATAATAACGAAATGGTTTTAAAAATACTTACTGCATACTATTCAATTTCATGTAAGTATCCAATGGTATCGATTCCACAGTCTTGCTGACATTTGTTCCTGACAGACGTCGGGCTGTTCTCATCCAACTACCTCTCTGACGTCTGAATCCTTTATCATTTCTTAACATTTGTAAGTGGCGCTTGACAATGTCGTGCCATTTGGATTTTATCGTAGCCGGTGAGTCGCTAGCTGCATCTTCTTTGCATATTTGCAACCCGTCACTAAATCGTCTCATGGTCTGAAGGTAAATCTCGTTCGATTTTGGAGGAAGGCTTCTCCTTCGTTCGTCGGGAAGAATTCCAGAATCGTGGGAATTCTGTTCGGCAATCCACTTTGTTATGAAATCATTTTTATCACAGACATTTGTAATCACTGGCTCGTCTTTGGGTGGTGGTATCCAATCCAAACTAACCCACTGACTAGATTTTGGTTTTGATTTAAATATTACATCTACTTCATCATCACAATCTGAGGAGCCAATCGAACAAACAGACGTCTTCTTTTTGGGAAATCTCGAGCGAACCGGTCTAAAGCCTGGTGACTCAGGAGTTAATCCATCTTCGCTAATTTCCTCTCTTTTGACATCCTGCAAACTCTTAATACTATCAATGTTTACGTAAGAGTTTTCGGAGCACGAAGAGTCGACGCTAAATCTAGGGGTATTCCTATGTAAAGGCTTGGACCTAACGATTACTTCCTCGTTGCATTCGTCCAACGTTCCACCGCCAGTCTCACGTTCGTTTGTTAAGGAAATTCTCCTTTCATTTGAAATTTCATTTTCCATTTCTATTATTTTCGTCATACTTGGAAAACTATTTTCTTTCTCTATTTCGATAATCCTTGTTTTCCTTTGCGGACATTCTTTTTCGATATGCAAATTGTTCTTTAATTTCGAAAATGAACAATCGTCATTTAAATCTATAATTCGTGTAATTCTTTGGGTAATTTCAACATCTTTATATAATTTCAAGAGCGCTGAATTTGATTTATCATCCTCCAATTCGATAATTCTAGTGATTTTTTGAATACTGTCACAATTAGATTTTTCTGTAGTTGTATTGAAATTATCTAAGTCTATTATTCTAGTTATTCTTTGTGGGGACTGCGGATGACTTTCGTTACTTTTTGTATCTAGAATATTACATAACTGTAAACTATTTTTTTCCATGTTGTCACTATTATTTTCGAGTTCTTTGATATCTTTTAAATTACTTAAACTGCTTGATAAAAGATTATCTGTTTCTGGGTGTTTATTAGGCACTGTTTGTATGTTTTTATCGAAAATTACCTTTTCTTCCAAAGAATTATTACGGCTCTTCGCCTTTTGCAACGCACTTTCCGTTAGAAATACACACGGAACCTCCACTTGCATAGATATTTTTCGTCTCCGTGTGGTGTTCTCTTTCTCTTGATTGATGTCATTGTCGAAATCTTCAGGAACGGTGGTGTGCGGAAGAATGATGGGAGTCCCGGCGACCATGCGCAGGAAGTCCGTTACGGCCGCTATATGCGCTCCGGTTACGGCTCCTTGCAACTTTACACCAGATACCTGATGAGGCACCAGTTGGTTATCGCGAATACACCAAACTACGGGCAGAGCCCCTTCAGACACCATTGTCCAAAAATTTTAAATAGAAACGCTCGTTAAGCGTTAGTGAAAATAAATAATAAGAATATATTAAAAGTTCACTGATCCAAATTTGATTAGTAACGTTTTTCCGGACTACGTCCAACACATCCAAAACAAGAAAAGTACAGTTTAGTTAAGACGCGATTTGATTGTTTCCGATCGGGCGGCATAGCGCATACGCGGCGCGGTTTACGTGTGATTATAAGCACGGTGCAGCGCAGCGTGCGTGCGCTTCAGCGGAGGTCGCGAGAGATAAGACGGCGAGAGCCGCTCGCGCACTAAACGCTGCGTCGCACCCACCCCGCCTTCGTGCCGCGCCAGTTCCTCGGATCGTACATCAATTGTCATCATCAGATGCATTCTTCGAGATTATATAACGGTATTATTGACCCATATCATTCCGATATTATTGAACGAATATTTATCAAGACTCAGAAGGTGGTGATATAATTTTAATAAAACATATGCTCCTTATTTGGATTTCGATAATTACATACTACAAGACAGAGACATACAAATTAACTTTATTTTGATAAATAAAGAGCTAAAATATTCCCAACCACAAGAAAACACAAAGGTTACACAAGATTTATTTGTTTTCATCGCCGTGGATGAATCAGAGACTGCAAGATTCGGGATAATGAGATTATAAGGAAGTACCTACTAAGTTGAAGTGCTTCAGTGTAAGTTTGTCAAAGGCGTGCTTATTCATAGTAATGTTTAATTACAATTTCAAATAACACGATGCAAACAATTTCAAACCTTTTTAAAGTCTAAACCGAAACCGATGCAGAGTTACTTGTTTTGCAAATTAACAATTTACATACAAAATTAAACATGCAAACACTGAAAACTGACGTTCAGTGGCGTAATAATTCCGAAGGTAAAATTAGTCGTATTGTGTTACATTCACTCCTAACCGTGATTACGGACGAATCGTCAAATTCTTTGAAACCATTAATTTATTTTACGCGTTGAATTCATCCGGCCAAGTTCTGTTAGAGGTCAAAATTGTGTTTCAATGTTGCAATCGTATATGCGGCTGATCGTAAGTGTACCTCGTCACATCGCGGGTCATCCTGTCGGGTACAGTTAAGCTGCTTTGCGGCCCTATGCGTGTCAGGGCATTCCATCGGCCGCCGGAGAACGCGACATCAGTCTTTGTGCAAAATTAAATGCCTGTCATCTTCGAGCTCGAGTGGAAGAAGTTATGCCTAAGCAACATTACAGTAATCAAATGATAATTTTCTTAACATCGCATATACCAGACTAATACACCAATGTTGTGAAAAGGGTAAATTAAATAAGTACCAATTAATGTTATGTAGCTCCGACATGCACAAATGCCAAGACAGTTAAGGCCGGCGCCGATGGAGTTTGCAATGCACCACTCGTATTAGGGACGTCAACGTTAATTGTTAATTAGCCAACCATATTACAAAGTTTATTGAAACATTTGTTTATAAGTTTATTAGACATATACCCGAAACACCCGCACACATTGGCATTGTTTATTGTACAATTGGGAAGTAACTATCCCATTTTTTATTAATTTCTGTCCTGTTTTCTATATAATGTCAGTGTCTTTCGTGCAGTGAACAGGCAGTGAATAAGTCTTTCTTTCTTTTTAATAGTATAGAGATAGACAATGAACAACAGCAAAGAAATATGGAGATTCATTTGCTGATTAAGTTAATCTTCGTTATCAATTTGCTCCAAAATATTAGGTCGGGGAAAAAGTCTTTTCGGATATAATAGGTTCGGGGAAAAGTTTCTTCGCATTTTATATGAAAACTCAAGACATTTTTTTCTTCAAAGTTTATTTACATTTATGTGCTGTGTGTTTTGTGTTATGTGCTTATGTGCTGTTTTGTTCGATGACTTTTTGCCATCTTGCAGGCTGTGACATGATCCCATTGCTGTAGAAATTTTGGGACTTCTGATCAAAAAAACGCGATAAGTAGATTTGGCAGTCCTCTCTTGATGTTACCCTGACACTGCCTAAAGAATTCAGCCTTCAGATTTCCACCTGTTTCGGTCCCTTCAGAATTCAGGCAAAAAGTCATTGAACATAATGGCACCATATATACTGTAATTAAATGTAAATAAACTTTGAAAAAAAAAAAAAAGTCTTGAGTTTTCATTTAAAATGCGAAGAAACTTTTCCCCCAACGTATTATAATTTGTTATAATCTTCGTTGGAATTGACACTTTCGATTTCAATTTCCAAGAAGTATTTTTGAGTTGGTGGTAACAGAAATCGCGAAAAGATCCAATACAGGAAAAATATTTGGATAATACTGTTGGAGCCATTCGATTATGTCGGCCATAGCTTATTGTGAAATAAGCAAAATTATGTACGCATATATTTTTGTTGTCAATACCATAGAATGAGTTTATTTGGAAGCCAACCTCAACTTCAACATTAAAAGTAAAAGGTAGTGTGAGAGTTTGAAGTTTGAAAGGATAAGAGAGTTGAGACCAAATAAATACTAACACTTTTTTTCTGTGGCTGAGCTCTATTAAAGAAAGCAAGGCACATATTTATCCTCTAACTAAAGCTCCAGGGGTTTTTTTTTTTTTTTTTTATTCCCAGACCAATCTGCAATCGGCTGCCTAGCCATAATCAGATGAGTTCAAAAAAAGACAAAGGGGCTATTAGCGACGTTCCATTAAACGTCTGCGATTAATGAGAACTGCTTTTCATGTTCTGAGGTCTATGTTTAGGATTTGCCATCTCTTCAGGCGTGCCACGTCATTCTGTGTATTTAGAAGGCTCTTCGCCTTGTCATTGCTATGTCTGTTCAGTCTATCCTTATATCTTTTGCTAGTATTTACTATCTCTTCCTTTACAGTAGGGACTTTCAAGTGCTCGTGTATTTCTGAGTTTTTTACAAACCATGGCGCACATGAGATGGTTCTTAGAGCAATATTTTGAAACCTTTGAAGTATCTCGACATTAGAATCACTTGCCGAGCCCCACAGTTCTATCCCATATGTCCAGATAGGTTTTATTACAGGGGTAAATCATTTTCATATAATAAAAAAAATTAAAATTTACATCTAAATATACACTACCATACACTCGCCCTTAGAGAAACAAAGACTAGTTTCATTACATTCTCTATTAATTATATAGAGAATGTAATGAAACTAGTCTTTGTTTCTCTAAGGGCGAGTTTTAATTTTAATTAACCTTTTTAATTTTAATTAAAAAGGTTTACCTACTTAAAATTTACTTAAATATTACTCAATAAATAATACAATATCTTGGCTTTTTTCCGAAACCCTGGTAAATTTAAATGACGATCATAAGAGTTTCTTGGAGAAATCTAATTGGTTTGATATTTTGATATTTTATTTTGATAAATATTTTGGTTGTGAATATTTTAAAAGTTTCTTCCGTGTCTTCAATATGTTTTGCATTCGTTTTTCGTTATTCTAATTGATTTATTTAAAGAGACGTTAGTATATTTTGTTGCTTGCTTGAGTAAAAAAAGAATGTAGTTAATGAATTTATTAATATTTATTTAAAGGTTGTCAGACAGGCACCAGATCCTAGGTGGCTTGTCGCCCTAACAAAAGCGAGGTCACATGTTCACGGCGGATTTCTGTAAGCGATGGTTACTGCCACCAGACGGGCTAATCCAGATGCCACTACTAAAACATCCAGATCAGAGCCAACCTTAAAAAGTTCACAACCCGGGAATCGAAGCCGCAACTCCTTAAACACTCGCGGTAAAGACACGTAGATCTCTTAATTTTTAATATTTTTTAATTTAATTACAGAACAAGCAACTTAATTTATTTAATGTTTATAAATGACACACTTCAAGTCAGATAATCTCCTATCTAAATTGAATAAATAAAAAAAGTAAAGCTTATATCTGATTAACAATTCATTTGAATAATTTCTGACAACGGAATTGCAATGAGAAGTCGGTTTAACTTTTAAACATTTATTTGTTGATCATGATTAATAAGGCTGGTTTTTGCATCGTCGCAGTTAACTTTCGCTCATTTGTCTTATTCGTATTTTTTACCAGATTCGTTTCAGGCAATATTGAAACTGGTGTTTGTCGGCTTGACGTTAACGTCTATCGAGAGCCTTTTGTATAAAAAGGATTTAATACACGTAGGTACCTAGGTATAATGTTAGAGCAGGAATGTCGGTAATGATTTTATAACTATGTTTTAAACGTCTACCTGGAAATATGTAGAATATATTACACTTTATTTAAAACTCATTAGAGCAAGTGTTGTTCGATAATATTTTACGTATGTACGCGTCCAAAAAAATAATAGAGATGCATAAAAGAAATGAAAAGGTATAAAATAACAATTGCGCCAATTGACAAGGCAATTTTCGTATAACTTAGATGCCCAAAAAAGTTAAGTTTTATCAGTCTAACTAAGCAGTTCCCACAATGTATACCTACATTTTTTCATACATTAATTACAAAATCATCTTTCCATTGATATGTATTATTATTAAAATAAATAAATGTAAACATTCAGGAAGAAATTTTGCATGTGACATAGAAAAATCGCATCAAAAACCGTAGCATAGTTTAGAAATAACGAAACGTAAATACAGACAAAGGCCAATAAGTTTAAATGTACTGAAATGTTTTGTCTTAACTTTTTAATTATAGATTTGGTGATTAGATTGGAAACTTTTATTTAAAAAATCCCAATTGGAACCCAATTTTAACTAGACTAAGATAACTAAGATACATATTTCTTAGAACGTTTCTATTATATACGTCTTTGAGAATAATATAGAAACTGACGCTCATTAATACTTAATTAAATAAAAATTGGCACTTATTACATTGTAGCAATGTTAATCTAAAAAGTACTTACAGTATTATCGAGAGGTTAGTCCAACCAGTTTTACTATACGTAGAGTTTTTATAATACTTTAGTTATAAAAGTATAAAATTAAGTTTGATTGATATTTTAAATATAATAGGAAAATTGTAAGCAGCATAAGCATAATTTACTTAAGAGGTAAAGATAACGTATGATTTGAAATCCATGTTTAATATTATTTAGTGCAAAACTTGACACACCAAATATCTTAACAAGCAGCTGTTAGGAAAGTAGGCAAATCGATTGAAGCCTCAGTAACAACTAACACTGCCTTTGATTTATTACAAGTGCAATCAATTTGTTAGGATGAATCTTTCTTTATTCTCATTGAAGCTATACTACTTACATGAGAAATTCTGATAAAAAACTTAAATAGGTAACGATATATTGAACAGAGAGACAAAATAAAAAAATAATAATAAAGGAAAATTAATTCGAATTTGATCACTGCTATCGAAACTGACATTCAAACACTTAACATAACATAACAGCTTGGATATAAATTCTCCGAAAGATTTTCCTGTTTTATATCCAAGAGTAATTCAGTAAAAAGTTGTGCCCCCTCAAAAGTAAGAGTTTTCTTGCCAGATGTAGTTCGTACTTTTGGTAAACACACCAATGGCTTGCTCGTCTAGTTGTGTTGTGCAGTTGAAAAGATCTTTTTGTTTAAGCAAAGTGATATCGGAGTGAATTGATTTATCTAGTATCTTTCGAACGAGTATACATATATTGAATTAAATAATTGACTTAAATTCATTAATTTTGTTTCCTTATAAATTTTGTTGGTAGGTGTTAGATAGGGATAATGAAATAGCATTTTAATAATTTTGTAATTCAAGCGTCCAAATGAAACTCGTTTCAATGTATTTAAGGTGTCCGCAAATTAGTTAGTGTATGTTTTATGTCGGACAGTGATAGCCGTTTCGAGGAAGCGGTTAGCGGACGCGACTCTGGCGCCACGAGGTGGCGCCCGACACTGCAATTCACGACAGTGTGTACTGGATTTTTTTTCCCTGCATCATATATTAATAACAGTACCATCGCACATTACCTGCACGATGACTTAGTACTGCTACCGTTTTCACAATTAAAACTCACAAAACGAGTTTTATGTGCTGCACAGATAATTTGCTACCTAGTAACAGTTACGAGCCGCCGGAAGTTAACGACCGACTAGATAAATACAAAGAGGAAAATTGCCAATCTTTAATCGTTCATATGTGAAGAGATTCACATTAATTTAAATGCCTAATACTGTCTGTTTGTACAAATCGTTTCGAAATCTTTCGACCCACTTTTTGGTGCAGTTGGTGGGCAATACCCGACATGTCCTTGTCGTCTAAACTGGTGAAAATATTTCCAATAAATCCTAAGTTTTCATAGTAATTATACATAGAAATGAGACAGTATTCGGGATGGCTACATATTGATACTTAGTGATATTTGGTTGAAAATCTCCGCATTTATACCTTCATCTATTATGCAAGACTTACTGTGATAATTAAGTAGATCTTCCATGTTTTTTTTTATTATTTCAAAGTCTAAATCCTGATTTTCGTCAAATCTTCTATACAGGGTGGTAATTTGAGATGGGTCAGTAAGGGCAGCTACCTAAACCTTTGTAGCTAGAACAAAACACTCTTAGGAGACTATCCATAATTTTAATAGTTATTCCCATCGGCATTCAAAGATTTTGAAAAAACGGTACAGTCAGCGGGAAAAAGGTCAATTTTCACGTTTTGTTTTTATAGCGCCAATCGATTCTGTTACTTATAAGGATCAATTGACCCTACGGGACCACCTGAGCTTAGAGTACTAGAAACGTCAAAAATCTCAAAAAACTACTGCCATACATTTCTTACGGAATGAGATTGAAAAATAAGTTCAAATATTGTTTTTAATTAAAAAAGGCGGCAATCACTACAATTGCCAATCTTTAAAAACAAGTAAAGATCGTAAGTAATAAATCTACGATAGTAGTTGCTCTATTTGTTTGCCGTTTGGACGGTTTCTGCAATGAGCGTGTAACCGCTGATATTTTGTTTGCATTAACTCCATACACCGTTGTAGTGACAATTCTTGAACTGTAATGTACCTAATTTTTCTTGTAAATTCCATTTTTGAGATATCCCAAAAAAAAATATCAAGAGGTCTCAACGACCACAACGACAGCATTTGTATTTGTACTTTTTAC
Organism: Bembecia ichneumoniformis; assembly: GCA_910589475.2. NCBI lineage: Eukaryota > Metazoa > Arthropoda > Insecta > Lepidoptera > Sesiidae > Bembecia > Bembecia ichneumoniformis. The sequence continues at coordinate 5,652,465 of OU342538.1, read as the reverse complement.
ATATCTTTAAAACTTGGTTATGGGAAATGCCTACTTCGGCAGCGACTTCAAAGCTTCTACCGACTTCTACGAGTGTTAAAATTGCAACCGCTATTTTTTATCAAGATCATTGTTGTCGTGAGGATTTCTCTTAAAGGAGCTACACTCTACAAGAATATTTAGGAGATTTTTTATAACTTTTGATATAGGGTATTTAATTTTATACCATTCCATGGCATCTGATATTATTTATAAAATAAGCTTATAAAATAATCTAAATTTGAAACCATTTTTACTTCAATATTTTCACAATTTAGCTGACATGCAAGAATAATAATAAATAACATTTGTTTCTAAAACAATGTTTTCCTTCCAAATTCAAATTAATTTAAAATAAACATTGCCGAGCCAGTTTCCATTGTAGTGATTGCCGCCTTTTTTAATTAAAAACAATGTTTGAACTTATTTTTCAATCTCATTTTGTAAGAAATGTATGGAAGTAGTTTTTTGAGTTTTTTGACGTTTCTAGTACTCTAACCTCAGGTGGTCCCATAGGGTCAATTGATCCTTATAAGTAACAGAATCGATTGGCATTATAAAAACAAAACGTGAAAATTGACCTTTTTCTCGCTGACTGTATCATTTTTCCAAAATCTTTGAATGCCGATGGGAATAACTATTAAAATAATGGATAGTCTCCTAAGAGTGTTTTGTTCTAGCTACAATGGTTTAGGTAGCTGCCCTTACTGACCCATCTCAAATTACCACCCTGTATATAAAAATGAATCCCCATTTCCCTTGGTCACGGCATTACGCGTGAACGGGTAGACCGCTTTTAATTCGGTTTTCACTAATGGAAAGAGTGATAAACGGGGAATGTTCTTATATATAAAAATTGCACCCCGGGCGAAGCCGGGGGCGGGTCGCTAGTAATAAATAAATTTCACAAGATATATCAATACTTCTTCAAATTATCGCATACTAGCTGGTAAAATATCTGGCTAAAATATAAGCCTGAAAAAATATCTGACATCTTTATCGCTGTGACAACGACGGTGACGCTGCCACTTATTGATGGCGTCGCTTTTTTTTAATTTTTAGACGATCAATCGGGAACCTAACATTTTACCAGGATAAAAAAATATCTTATATGTAAATCTTGATAATAAACTATCAGCCAAAATTCATCCAAATAATCCGTTTAGCTGTTTTGACGTGATTGAGTAACAAACACACAAATATTCAAACATACAAACTTTCGCATTTATAGTTTTAAAATAGAAATTTTTAAAAAATATGTTTTTTACTAAATCGCGAATAAGCCTTTGAATTGCTTCGATTAAAAATTTGAACAGAGTTAGATAGTAAAAAAGCAGAGAATATTTTTATCCAAGTGAAGCGTTCCCCTCGAACCATACTTTAAATTTAATTCTCGAATCAAATAATAGATGGTCAAACGATCCACGATAACAGCTAGTAGGTATCTTACGTTTTAATTGATTAAGGCGACGCCAGCCCCTAATGATAAAAAAAATCCACTTATTTGTAACCATTTTTCTTTTAAATTGTCTTAATAATTATAATTTAAAAAATACTCAAATCATCTGCAGAATATATGAAAGGGGATCATTTTTAAATTATATATAATTATAAATACAAAAATTACTAAGTTGGGGTCTAATATCGATGTTGTAACCGTGCGATTTGCTTAATAATCCATATTTTAAATAGCTAATTCTTAAGATAAATTTTAAGATCCAGTATCTGAAGTCTCATCAAAAGAAAAACTTGAATTATACTTTATTTAATTTTTAAATAGTAGATATTTCCGGGATTTGCAAGTACGGCGGGTAGCGATTCCCCCTTAGCAATTCAGCGCGGGACGAGTTTTGCGGCTGGAGTCGCCTTAAATCAAGTCATTGATAAATTTTGTATCAAGCTTTCTCGTTTACCTAACGAGTGTGACACTTTGCACTGTATTAAACATCGAGTGTTTAAATGACAAACAAGTATTTTTGTATATTAATGTTAGATGTAACATCACGTTTCAATGTCAACGAGGAATAATTATCTACGTGTTTGTTTAGTTTCTCTATATATATATTTTATTGGAGAAATTCGTGGTCAGCGTGAGAGGTCGATTTTAATGATAATTGTGCATTATTAGCAATGTAATGTGCAATTTAATTTGCCTGTCGTAATGTTCTCGGAGTACGTCAATCTGCAGATTACGGTTTAAGAGCGTTCTAGACGCGAATGTAGAAAGTTGTGGCGCGACTGATCGGCGCCTTCAGTGTCCTGTGATCCGCCTTCTCCAGGCTTTAAATAAAAACTCATCCGCGAACGCATTCAACATTTTTAAGTGTCCCTAAGACCAAATGGTAACCGTATTATCATATCATCGTTTAAGAAGACACACAAATGCTTCTGGTCTTAGGATTATGTAATATCTACTAACCATATTTGATCCAGCATGAGGCACAGAAAGAACATAATGTATTAATTAAAAAAAGAATTTCCGAAAATTAAAAAAGCCATATACAATAATCATAATCATAATTGTGTACATAAATATACTGTGACGTGACATGACTCTGCGCGGATACTTGTTTAGACTGTGGTGCAATATTTTCATGTCCCCCATGCACATTTTTTTTATATCTTCATACGATTAGTTATAACACTTGAAAAAATATTCAGTGCCAAAAAACAGAAAAAACAGACCCGCCCTTTTGGCGTGCTTGTCGTGACGTCACAGTCTACAATAAAAATCAAAATATTTTAAAAATCACAAACATCTACACGCTTGTTGACATTTCATAGACTTTGACGTCACATTCGAACTGACCGTTTCAAGTATTTTAAATTTCCCAGTTTTTTTTTAGACTTTTGAATAATTATTTTCTTAACAAAGTAGAAATAATATTAAAAAATATTTACATAGACATAATTTGATAAAAAAAATATTTAAGCCCTTTTTGAATTAGAGGCATATTTCCCTATTCAATTTGAATCTTGATCATGCATCAGCAAATCGAGAATAAGAGAACTGCGCAATACGGATATGTATTGTTTTTGTTTTGACAGAGAATTCTGATTTAGGAGAAAACACTGTAAATTGAACTTAATAAATATACTACGAATCTAATCACTAATGTTTAATTACTGAGCAAGGAACACTCTTTTTCTCAACAACTCCTATATATTTTATACTGATGACTGAAAATAATGCTCCGATTTTATATTGACTTTTTGATTATTATAGTTTAATATATTGAAAAAGTTCGCACAAATTTACTCAATTACTTCATATTTTGGAATAGACGAGCCTTTTAAGTAACGGCCACATTGTTTGATAAATATTATTGGCTTCGGTTAATTAAAACTTTTTTTCTAGATTTAATTTTATTATAAGACAAATAAATAAATGGCAATGCATAAACGGTTATTCGATAACAACGAAAACAACCTCTTAATGTGTAACAGTACCTACACAAGGAAAAGATAAAAGATATTAAATTTATGACAACCGACAGGGAATAATACGATGCAAAAGCCTTAACCCAAATTTTAGAGCGATTAAAAAGGAATGTCACGAAGTCACAAAACAGCGGCGTTTTAATGGAAGTGTATAAAATATACAATCATTTCTGCGGTCGCGGCGTAGCGGGTTAACGAACGACCTAGCGTTAGACCTGCAGTTTCCTTTGCGGTCCTGCAATAATACTTGGACGCCTCTTAACGCTGTCCGTAGAATTAATTAGATAGTTAGATGAATCTAAAAACATATTTAAAGAAAACGCCGTAAGCGACAATAAGAGGAAAATAATGATATCGCCGCGTGTTACGTCACACCATTCATAACGAGGCGGAGACGACACGGAAACCGCGCGGATCTGTCAATCAGCTATCAAAGAGAAACTCGACAATGAGTTTAGTTTGGTGTTTACGTCGTAGGGTTTAATGAACGACCTCACTTACACTTTTGCCAACAGTCGCGACCGGACATATCATACATACATACTCTCTAAGCAATAATTACATTCGCGCGAACGGTTCGCGGTACACATATACCAGTTTCGGTGACAAGTTGCAAAACTCTCACTCGGCCGCTTGTCGCATCGCGTCTCATGTGCGCGAAAAGCAACATTTGCAAATTGACACTGGCAAAAAATTTCATCTTTTTTTTTCTTCTGTACGTCGACAATTTCTAATCACTGCAACGCATCTAGGTTAACGGAAACGTACCGGAGCAAGAACGATTCACTGAAAGTCTTTTACATCACACCCCGTCGAGTTAACACCTGGCGGTACCAGGATCCGCTCGCGCTGACCCGAGTGGAATTTTATTTCGCTACTGACAAGTAAAAACGCAATTACGTTCGCAATCACTCAAATATTAATTTGTGATCCAACATCGCTTGTCTGTTCAGATACAAATCTTTAATTGGGTATTGGCACGTTGGACATAAGGAGACAGTGAAAATGTCGTGAATGACAGGCATATTTGCGTCTAGTTGGATGGACGCAAACGAAAAAAAAAAAACAAACTGGAAGCCGGAGAAAGTATATATATGTAAAATAACAAAGCGGAGACATTGCAGTTAAATAAAAATTGATCAATAAATATACAATTTGCGCTGCGTGGGCGGCCCGGCGGCGGCTGGGTTCGGGTGCAGCGATAATTGAAAGTGCCATCACTTGCAGACACTGTACGAGATACGGAATGTGTGTCAAGTCGTTTTCACGGTCTTGGTGCTGCTCTATAGAAAATCGACCATGACATGGACACGGGTTTTTACGGTGCGTGGGCGTCACTCAATAAACGCGACATTTCCAGGTATACTCACCGATTGTTTTATTGATTCAATGTTACACTTTCGATTAACTACTAAACTAATACATTTCAGAGTAAGGTCAGAACGAACACAATTTTTACGCACAAACTAACAAATTGGACGGAACCTAATGACCCTGTGTATTTAGGTGCAATATTACATAGCAAATTATAACTTCTCGGAGATAACCAAACATATTTGAAATAGGAACGTTATCCTTAAATATTGTGTAAAATATGAAAAAATAAAATAAAGTAGCCTATTAAAACAACTTGAATTATTAACTTAAACAACTCAAGTTAGAGAACAGAATTTAATTAATAAGCCTAAAAACTAAAGTTTATGATGAGAAAGGTTCTTTTGGCAGTAATTAACTTTTTTTTTCTATGAAAATAGAAAAAAAAAAAACGGTGGGATTGGAAGGGCATTTTTCATCATGAGCTTTTACCGCCGGGCAGAACCATCGATTCGGCTCTACTACCAACAACTGATGAGATTAAAGCAAGAAGTTGAGAGAAGCGGCCGGAATTGAGCAATAGAAAGAGTGTGCTCTTTCATCACGACAAAGCTAGACCACATACATCTTTAGCCACTCAAGAAAAATTAAGAGAGTTTGACTGGGAGGTGTTAATGTCATTAATGGGAGGTGCATTAATTTCTAGAGCAACGGGATCATGTCACTACCTAGAAGATGGCAAAAAGTCACAATGGCACATATATACTGTAATTAAATGTAAATAAAGTTTGAAAAAAAAAAATGTCTTGAGTTTTCGTATAAAATGCGAAGAAACTTTTTCCCCAACTACCCGCTTACCACTGTTGTAAAAAACCTTCCGTAAAAATAGAATATTCATAAAATAAATATAAGCTGCAATTACACAAAACTCGTCTCAACAAAATTAGCAACTCATAATGTGGGCCAATGTAATTTTATAACAAACCGTTTTAAGATTACTTCAAGAAAAACCTCTGTGTAAGAGTGTTTATTATAAAATAATAAAATAAATTATATATAGACGACTAGCTAGGTCGTGCGGTTTCAGCCACCACGGCTTCTAACAGTCATAGCGTTATCATAAATAGACTTATAACCTACGTCAAGTTTTAGAATTTAACGCGTTAAACCAAGCAAATAAACTCTTCAGCTTTATTATATCTAATTAAATTATAATATGATTAATAATGACATTTTTCATAAAGAGCAACTGCGTAGGTAACTTATTCTCGGTATAGCCAAGTGTAATTAGATCAACAAAAAAGCTGATGGAAATTCCGTGTAGCAACTTTCCTTCGGAAATCGTTGGGAATCTCGGGACCCTAGAGAAAAATTGTAGGAATTTTAATTCCAAACAACTTTGGTAATAACTGTTTTTTCCTGTAAAATTGAAAATAAACGATTATTCAATAAACAAAAATTCACCCTCAAATTCAAAATGGCGAATGACACAACAGGGTGCGAATCCCGAAAACCGAAATGTATAGACTGCCAGGGGGCTAGCAGGTTCCTTATAAAATCAGCATTATACGACGAGGGTGGTATCATAAATCATTAGAAATTAATAAAATAACATATTACACACTTAAATGTTTTGTAAAAACTTCGAAACGAATTGAAATCGATCACACTTGAAGAGTCTGATAAGTTGGTTACAAAATATTACGTGAAGGATGTATCCTTCAGGTAATATTTATATAGCTCGGTCTGGTCCAGTTTCATAGAAGTAATTTGCAAAGTGCGGATTATGGTAAGTAACATTTTGTGTTGGGAGTTACCTGTGGCACGCACGCGACATTACGCAGTCCCCGAACGGTAAGGAAAACTGCTCTCCGCCATTCTGTAATCTTAGCTAACGTGTTCGTTTCAATTTCGTCACAACGCATCGGGACACTTTCTAAAGAAACCTGGCAACATCGGAGGGCGATACGAAGTCGTCCTTCCAGTGGAAACATGGCATAATTACACACGCTACCTCTGTGACTATATTTAGAAGCATTAAGAACGTTTGCTCTGGAACTAGCCGCGCATGCGACTTGTGCAATTACGTAAAGCGGTTGAGCCATTTCTAATCTAAAAATAATCGCAGGCTACGCAGACATTGGCGCCGTTGGGATCGTATGTGAAAGTTAAAACAATTTTTCATATCAAAGTACCTATGTTCATTAACATAACACATGTTTCGCATAATAAAAAAAATCTTCCTTGTATCTATAAAAAAATCTTCCTTGTATCATACTCAAATACTCATACTCTCTATAATGAAATTGGATACGACGGTAGTATAAGTATAAAAACAGCTTAGTATAATGTACGTAATATCATGAGACTTATGAAGGAATTTAATTTCTGTAACAACAGTTCGAAGATTCATTGTCTAATAAAATGTGTGTGTGTGTGTTTTTTTTATTATCCCATCGTATCTATTTGAGTTTCAATAAGAAAAATGCCTTGTTCACATGTTTATGGGTCTCATACCAACATTAAAAATATTTTCACACTAATTTTATCACAAGAAGAATATTTGTTGGCTCTACATAAATTGGTGTATAAAGTTACAGCAAGTTACAAGTCTTTTACAAACGACATTTCATTGTAAATCTGCTTTAACTTCATTTCTATGTCATAATTTTGTAAGTTAATACGTCAAAGCTATATTTTTATTCCAGTTGAGCCCGCAAGTTCGTACGCGCGGTATACGGTATAGCGCGTAAATTTTTTATTTGTAAACTGATTGGAATGAAACAAATACTAAATGTTACGGGAAGAGATTGGCGTGGGCAAACGCACAGACAAAAATTCTAAAAACTATTTTTCTGACCTCGGTAGGTAACATAATTACAACGTGCACTTTTTTTTTTTAAATATTTAATGTACAGAGACACGGCTCGTTTACGATTTTATTATATGACTTAAGGATTTTTGTCTAAACCTACTAAACCATTAGTAGCAGATTGCAAATGTCGTATCCGTTTATCGTTTTAATATGTCAGAAACCACAATTGCCACTTATCTATCACAGATATAATAAGAATTAATTTTCGCGTATTGCCTTGATAGAATGAATGTACAACAGCGCCATCTACGAACATTGCTGCGTGTCAGCATTGCATATCGATTGCAACGTCGACGATGAAGGAAAAGCCTCGACAAGTTGCATAGGTACGTTTTCACACTTCTTTTTTAAAACAATGCTGATATTGTAATTTGTGAATAATAAATTTATTGAAATTTAAATCCTACTAACATTACAATTAACTAGCGAACGCAATAGACAGCCCCAACTCGAAAAAAAATATATATCTTGTGAGTCTAAACCCTTAGTTCCCAAAGTGGTCCACGGGAGACTTGGCGGGGGTCTACGTTGGCGTGACAAAAAAAAAACAATCAATTCTCACTTATTTTATTTAGAAAACTCCCCAATCGTGGTTGGAACTCAGCCGCAACGCAAATTTCCATAGTTAGATCTAATTCTCACATTTTTTGTCAAGTTTTGGGAATATAGTAGAAATGTAGCTGCAGGGGGTCCACCGGAACCAGCTAAATTTTGATCTAAGTGGTCTATGAGGAAAAAAAGTCTGGGAACCTCTGATCTAAACCGTCCAGAGGACCCACTATAACACACACACAAAAAATTGCATGAAAATAGGTTCAGCGGTTTAGGAAATTAATGCATACAGATGAATACAAGATAGGTACATTTACAGAAAAATATGTGACAAAAATGCGAAATTTTATGAGGATATTTCTATGTTGGATATATATGCTATCCTTTCACGCTAAAAATGTAATTTTAAATAAACGTACGAATTTTGATGAAACTTTACAGTAAATACAGTTTGATATCAGAATAACGCAGACTATCCGTACTAATACTGAAAGTATTTAACTCTTGTCTGTCTGTTGCCTTTTCACGCCTCAACTACTCAACCGATCGTCATTAAATTAAATTTTGCATACACTTTGTCAGGGACACCGAAAAGGATGTGTCATTACATCCAAAAAGTTACAAGTTACACCTTTTATAAAAAAAAGTACTGCTCTCGAGGGATCGTATTCCAACGCCTGACAAAACTATGAATAAGTTGTTGGCCATACATTTTGTTAGGCGTTTCATTTTTTTATTTTTCAACGCGGATGAAGTCGAGGACGAAAGCTAGTAATATATAAATGGTTAGAAATTAAAATCGCCTTTGTTAGGTGTTCATTATAAATTTTTGGCGTTTACATATTTCGTGTAAATTTCATTTTTAGGGTTCCGTACGTCCGAATAAAAAACGGAACCCTTATAGGATCACGTGTGTCCGTCTGTCCAACCAAAATAGTATAGAATAAGAACATGAGAATATGTATCCAATACTTTAAAATTTCAAATTCTTGTTCATTATTATATGATATGACGACTGCCATATTTTCCACGTTTACTAAGCAGGTAACACGGCCTTTGTACCTCACAGTGTCCAGCCAATAAATCATTTTAGTGGCAGCTTTATAATCGACGCCTATTTTTACTTGCACACACATAGGGGGTAATGTGACAGAAGCATCCGAGACTGCAATGACCCTAATTGCACGTGTGCGATCTAGGCCGCTGCTCTCTCTTAAATCAATCTCGAAGGCCCTAGAACCCCACTTATCAGCGGCATGTAGGTAGCCCGTCCGCCCTAGAACGTGAGTGACACCGACGTACCTTATGCAACCGGGGCCGACGACCTCTCAATAGATATGCGAGTTGGGCTTCATTGATACGATCGCGATTCGAAATATCGAACAGAGGCAGATCAACTGAAGATTACACGTAATTTTACTAATCGTATGTTTTGTGAAAGGTGGGGCGCATACATCATGCACGAATGCTTCTAATTGAACTCGTCACTGTTCACCCTTAAGATTAAGTAAGATACGTTAGTTAGGTAACGTAGAGAAAGCAATTTAGTATGAATTTAATTATGACAGAGCGTCATAAATTGGTCTGAATTTCTGAGTCACTGTAATAATAGCACGGTAAAGATAAATAAATAAATCGCCAAGGGTGTGTTCCAGCACTCCTTCAGTCAAGGCTAATTTTGCTCTAACCGCGGATACACGCCATTCCAGCACTCCATTCGTGCATAATTTGATCTGGACAAGGTTTGACTTAATGGCAAATGGCAGTAGAGCAAAAGGAGCCTGGAATAAACACGCGCCAATTGTATGGCCTCCAAAGTAAGCACTTATAGGCTTACTAAGCGCTTATTTGTGTTATGGCATAACTATGCAAAGGACAGGGGGCAAAATCCTGCACATCCACACCGGAGTCCATTTCCAAGTTGGCCCCGCCGACAATCGAACGCTAAGGCGCTAAAGCAAGTACCTTAACCATTCCATTTTAGTTTCTCAATTGTGAAGTGTGTGAAGATATATTTCGGTGAGTAATGGATCCCAGAGTCCACCCCTAATTCCTTATTTTACTAAGTTCGGCAGCACACTTGGCGTTGCTTGTCTCAACAGCAGAACTGACCTATCACCAAGTGCACCGTCAGCCTGCCACACATAAAAAAAATCTAAATCCAGAAACTTATACATCGTGGACAAGTAAAAAATATTACGTTTTTGACTATTTGAAACAATAAATGAATCAAATTAGAAAAAATTCGAACAAAGAGTTTAAATATGTGCACTGTGAGACAAATGTTTAACGCCTCCAAAAAAAGTAATTCTATATAATTATGTAGTTATATCTATGGGGAGCTGTATGATTGTAATTTCATTGGAGAAAAGATATATTAGTTTTTAAAATTAAATTTTGTATTCTTTATGAATTGGCGTCGAAATATTTACAAAATTCTTCTCCTAGAAAACAAAGCCTTTGCTTTCCAAGACCAACACTTTCTATACTCTTGATGAGTAAAATAGTGACATTCTTAAGTGATAGTACATGACATTAAGAATGTTAACATCAACTTCCCGACTAGTGATGTCTTTTCTCATTCTACATTATGTATAATTTCGATTTTTATCATTAACCTTGTCAAATACACATTGTAATATCAATTTAGTACATCAGGGTCATGACATCATGATACGTCAGATAAAAAAAATGGTAATGATGATATTTGCTGTATGAATCCTTTCGTAGCGGATGTTTACTTCCTCAAATAAAGCTATATTCCAAATTTCACCCTTCTAGACTTAGTAGTGTTGGCTGTGCGTTGATAGACAGCCAAAACAAACGATTTTATAAGTATAGATAGATAGAAAAGCGTAGGTACGCTGTTGTCGACTGAGATGGGATGGGGAGCAGGGCAGCGCGGTTGAAACGCATCCTGTCTCAGAAGCTAGTGATGTCGGCCACTCTACTAGGAAATGTGGGTTTTTAGAAGCCGTTAGTGGCACGACTCATCATTGCCGGGTCGATTAACTTTGAGCCTGCTGCGTCGGTCGAGAGACCATTTCACATACACAAGAAGCCGGCATTTTTCCAAGCATGTTTTTAGCAAACGCAAATTGAATTTAAAAGAAGAAAAAAGGGTTCCGTACGATGTTACCTATCCGCACAATATTGAGTGATTAACCATGTTATTTTAATATCATGGACTTCTTATAGGTATTCCTATAATCTAAATAAGTGGAAAACTAATTTCTGTAATTTTTTTTCGAAATTTTAGGTTCAGTAGTTCGGAGAATGGGGGGGGGGGGAATGATCAGAAAGACGGACACACGAGTGATCCGTTTCCGTTTTTTTATTCCGACGTACGGAACCCTAAAAATTTAGTTCTTGAAAGGAAACTAAATATTATTTCAAAGAGTGATCCTATAACTAGTGACATGGAATTACACGAACTAGAAATCGCCTAGTAGTCGAAATTAGACCATAAACAAAAAAGTACATAAGAACATACGTACATAAATTACATACGTAGAGTCAAACGTGTGTGCGTGTGTCAAACACGCGGTAGTGTGTGTAACGTTTATTTTAATTAATTTAATGTAATGTCGAATGCATATTATATAAATAAAAGTATTAACCTTCTGCAGTCATACATATCAATTGTAAGAGAAGCAACGTTCTTAAAGAGGGACGGACCTAAGTTTTCGTTTCCATATTAATAAGTATAGATTATTGTATATTATGTGTGTGACGATATGGTGTGTACAAGGGAAATTTGGAAGTTTCAAAATAATTTTGCAAGTACCTACGAATCTGGGAAAAGAAAACAGTAACTCTATATATACCCAGACTTACTTTATCCAAGCGTTACTTACTCAAATATATGTTTATCATGAAAAATGTATTGTGGTATAAATTTATCCACATTTTCAGAATGTAATAAAATTTATCTCAATCGGAAAAAATGGGTCGAGGAGCCTGATATAACATTTTACATCGTAGATCGTAGCGCCGTAGCCCGGATCATGCCGGGCTGGTAATAGTGAGTGTAAGTTAAATTTATTGTAACAGTTATTCAGTCAAAGACTTTGACGGCATAAAGCATAAATCTTTGTCCATTAAGATATTTATGTAATCATTTTTGAGACCATAAAGAAACTATCTAAATGATATCTAAATTTTATTTCTTTGCTAATTATAACAAATTAATGTCTTACATATCTACTGGAAACACTCGTTCGGTTTGCCTTCTTGACTTTCCTGTCATAAAATATTAAATAGAAATAATTTTCGTATATTTCATTTAAAATCTATACTGCTAAAAAAGCTTGAAGAGTTTGTTTGTTTGAACCCACTTAACTCTGAACTACCAGTCAGATTAAAAAAAAAAATAGTTATCATTTGATAGCCTAATTCTCGAGAAAGGTTATAGATTATTTATCATCACGCTATGACCCTTAGAAGCTGAACAAAAAGAAAAAAAGGAAAGCTAAGCGAAGCAACAGCGCGTGCGGTTAGGCTTGTCAGATGGAAAAACTGAATTATGTGGGCAAAATGGGATTATCGTCGGAACAAATCAATATTATATATCAAAATTATTAAATAATGACTTTTTATTAAATAATGACAAAAAAAAATTTTTTTTTTGAGTTTTGTTAAAAAATTTACTAGAAGCTGTTTATCGGGACATTTTGTATTTTGTCGGGAGTCTGGACATCAAATAAAATGTCGGGACAATCCAGACGAATCCAGACAATCTGGCAACCCTAACGTGCGGTCGATGAGATGCGAAGCTTTGGGTAGAGGGCCGAGGGCGGCTGCCCGACAAGAAACGAGCAATACCGAGAAGAACCGAAATGAGCATGCCTAATAAATTTAAATTAAACGCCGATTGAAACCGCGGGACACAGCTACATAGTAATTAATATGTTAGTGTGTTTGTTTAGTGAGTGTAATAATTAAATAGAAGCGATCAGAATGCACTGACGGCAAGTCGTTTGTCAGTAGACGTCAAGTGCGTATGTGTTTCAACGAACCGACTGACTTCCTGTAGCAACGGCGTGCGCAATGAATAAACACAGGCAGGTAACCCATTCTTCGCAAAAGATCTGATAACGTTTTTAAAACCTTTAATAAATTAATACATTTAAACGTGTATTCAAAACCAAACTCAGTTCCAAATGTTATTCCAGAATCGTCTATTATTTAAGCGACAATAAAACGATCCTGCGCTCATACTTTTTGTTGAGTATGAATATATTATGATTTATGTATAATAGTTGCAAGGAATGTAATTGTTATTTATTTCATTTCTGTTTAAAAATAATCAAAAATAACGGTATCCTAAGCTTCTTTTTCGGAGTTAATTCTCAGGATCATCATCTTGGCAATTTTTTTTTCTGAAACCTTGGTACAATACTAAAACCCCCCGGATTCCCCATCAGCGGTGATTTGCGGGTCCGAGTCCACAGCGAGGCCTTATCCTCGGATCCCCACGTGATTTTCAAAAACCTAGGTACATACGTAATGATATTCTAATAATTAAAACCAACAAATAATAAAGAAAAATCTGCTAAAAGCTGCGTTATGCTGCTAAAAGCTGCCGCCAGACAGGAATCAATTAGCATTCCTACATTTACAGCTTCCGTCGACTAAACTTATTAAACTGTGTGAACTCGTCACTGTAGTGAACCTTTCTGTGAAGACATTTTTGTCCTGCGTACAAAAAGTTCGCTTACCTAATATCAAAATTTGTATTAGCAACACTTGCTACAAGTACTAGTAGGTATATAGCATTTTTAAGTTGGCTGCAGCGTCTCATTATTCAATTTATTTCATGTCTTAATGTACGCCTCATGTAGTACTCAATACGATAATCTGTCAAATGGCTAAGTGGATAGGCGAAAACCGTTAAGCAAGCCAAGGAATAGCTATTAGCGGAGTCTGTTAGCGGTCTAACCGCCATGTACAAAGCGGACGAACCTCGCCATTTTAATATTTGTCTTACAATATGCGTGTTTGACTAGGAGTCGCTTCCCTGGAGCGCCGGTTTTACCCGGACGCCACTTACTAAAACGGTGTTTATTTTCTTAAAGAAGCAGCCGCATCTTCAGTACAAAAGATAAACATAATACGGTAACAGTTTTTCCTTTATATCTTTGAAGAGGCAACATATATAAGAAAAATAAGCATATCGCTGTTTTACAAGAAACGTACATTTCTACCAATTACTATTACAAAATTATATTATTTCAATACTGTTTTGGTTACAATAGTATTAATTTTGAATTTCGATGTAATATACAAAATATTTTGAATGAAATTATAAGTACATACTTTTTTTAAAGTACCTTGGTATGAAAACTTAATATTATATTTTATTAATCTCCAACAAAGGCAAATAAAGATAAATAGAGTATTTTTTAAGATTTTCAAATAATTTAAACCAGTTCATAATTTGCTAGTTTGAACCTCATAACATCATTTATGTTAAGGTCGTCAGACTGACGTGACGATTCACTTGATGGTAGGTGGCTACCGTCGCCTATAACACAAGTAACGCCCCAACGTTACAAGGCGTTGTAAGTGCGCTGCCGACCAGAATAGGATTGAGGATAAGAGGTTATGAAGGGATAGAGAAATGGACTCTGGCATGCTAATATTTCACAGTGGTATTCAGTAAAGCAGTGGTTACTGCCAATTCATTTATGACCTGTTTATGTTGAATTTATGATTGCAAGCGCAACATGACCTACCACTAAATATTAATATTTAACTTAAATATAACAAAACTCACGCAAAATAATACTATTTTTGCGAAATAATACAACGAGGACTTAGCAGAAAAGCGTTATTTTCGTCGTCCAATTTGACTTCTTTAGAAAAATTAAAACTTAGACAAAAATGTAGTGCATGCAGACTATATTTAAAAAAAAGTTTGAAACGAACAGATTCATACAAATAATTTTTTGACCTCGGTAAAATAAGTACAACGTATACAACTTGTTTTTTCTTGAAAAAATATTTAATGTACAGACACGGCTCGCTTACGATTTTATTATTATTCATATATTACACAATATTAAAGGAAAACCTTCCAATTTTAAATCTGTTAGGTTATCTCCGAGAAGCTTTAAAAATTTGCTGCGCAAGATTGGACCTAAACGCACAGCTTTTTTAGATTCTGCTCATTTTTTTTTGTTTGTGCATAAAAATTTTGTTCGTTCTGACCTTAGTCCCCGTCTAAAGAATAATATTGAAGAGTATTACAATATTTGTCGGAATTAGTTTTATCACGAAATGTTTTGTTTACGGCCACCTATTATGTCGCGTCAAATTGATTTGATGCATAGTTGAAAACAGTATATCTCTATGCATTAATTCCTGAGAATAAACTCAAAGAATTTGTATTAGAACTGTGCTATTAGTATTTTGCAATTTGAAAAAATAAAATGCGACTATTGAGTATTTTTATGATGCACGCTAAGTGCAAATTCTCAGAGGCTGCTTAAAATTCAGCGGTGATTAACAGTTTGTCTATGCACACCGACGTGTTTGTTGTGGCTGACCCCGTTTGTGCCAGTTTGTGCGGCCAGCGGACGCAGCGTGGCACTCGTGCGAAACGCGATGCAATTTTAATTACCATTAGATACACAAACTGTCTTTCTTGTAACTAATCATCATATTGGCCATTCTTTAAGGTAACGTGCACTACTTGGTTTAGATAAATACACCTAAAGAAATACTGTGGCTTCAATTACAGATAATATTATTTTAGAAGTAGGCTCCAATCTAGAGCAAAATGTTTCAAAGAAACCTTTTAAATTAAAAGCTAGTCAACAGTCCAGGAACACTTATTAACAAATCATTTGAGTCCCTAAGTTTTTGATACGAGTTTCTAGAAGACGGGTGAAAGAAATTTTCGATTCCACCCCATAGAAGTATGAAAGAAATAATAAGATTAGGTCTTTTGTTTAATATTAAAATAATAATTATGCGATCATAAAAATAGGATTAGGGATGATACTGCGATTTTTAAAAATGTACCTATCAACCCTAATATCTTTTAACCTCCCTATCTCTGTTAATAATAATATTAATTTTAGCAAAAGAAGCTATGTTAATTTAATATTTTTATGTAAACCAAAATTCTCTACAATATTTGTTTGAAACTTTTATTACTAACTCTTATCATTTTTGTATAATTTGGAAAAAAGCAGCTATTTTTATTTTTTTCTACCCCTTCTACAGGATGGAATCAAAAATGTCTTTCGCTCATCGACATTACATTTATCTTCTAGAAGATTATTATTCTACTACTACTATTTCATTGTGTTTAAGAATAGACTAAAAATTCTGAAAACTTTGAATTTAATTTTAAAATTTATTTTGTTATTTTACGAACTAAAACTAACATTTTCCGACTGCTTTTTGCCTAAGCTATCTCAATAATATACTTTTAGATTTTTTTCATAGACTAAAATACCCTATTAGGTAACAATGTCTACAAAGTAACAAACTTACATCGCGTGAACGTCCAAGGGATCCAGTTGCTCGACAACACGCATTTTTAGTTAGAAGTCACAAATGTTGGAAGCTTCTTTATGTAAGTAAAGCGTCGTAAGACAGGCTGACAGTCCATTTGATGGCAGATGGCTAGTCACCCATTAACAAAGACAACGCCACAAGTGCTGCGGAGTGTGCTGCCGACCTTGGCAGAAAATGGTTCTAGCATTCCTTATTCACTCATCGACACTCAACAGGACACAATCTTCTGTAACCCCTTACTAGGTATATATATTATAGGTAGTCCGTCTGGCAGTAGTAGTTGGTTACTACCGCCAAACGGACTGCCTATATTATGACTGTGAAACGCAGTATGCCCTACCACTACTATTACGCTATAGCCGAATAAAATATCTTGCGACAGGGTAAATTAAAATAACTATCTAGGCACTAGATTTTCGTCTTTTTCGATATTTAACGAAAAAAAAAGTGTAAATCAAAAACCCAATTTACTCTCCATTAAATGTATATTAGACGAATTCATTGAAGAATCAATACGTTCCTCTGATATTTTATAAATAAATAAAAATATATTCCTAGCAGATGGTATTTTAATAGTACCTATTTATAGTTCCATATAAAAACACATTTTCTGATATAAAGGTAATCATTTAATTGACGTCACGTTTTATATATTATTATTATGAACATTTCAGTTATTCCACGTAATTGTAATGGCCAGCCAATTAACCAATCATTGAGATAAATGTAATTGTTTTTTCTCAGAAAATATCCCCTAAAGAATGTTCTGACCGCGTGAACGTGCTAATAAATAGACTAGAAGAATTTATTTAATGTGCATAGGTACCTATGTTGTGTTGTAACTTGATCTGTTATCTTATAGAACGCGGTAGTTGAAATTTTCAAAAATCTTTTTGGCCTACGTTGATAGTCAGTCAGGACAAAACGAAAAATATTTTCTCCTACTTGGGATGGAATGGCTTCTTCACTAAAAAAAAGATTTTAAAGCATGATCAACTAGATTACGGAGGCGCGGCCTACTAATATAAATGGGTGAAAATACAAAATGTGGACAACTTTTGGCTAAATTTTGTTTAATATAGTTTTTAACCATAATCGTATGGAAATTGGTATGAGTAGATAGTTTATCTCATCAATATGCTGTTCTAGATCGGGCCAGTCACTTTTTTATATATTTTGCAAGATATTTGTATTTTTCAAAATTTGACTGCCATAGGACTGACGCAGGTGACACAGTACTGATTAAATACATAGTTTTGTTGGAAGATGTACGTTAATTTATCATTTTCAAGCTCAAATTCTTAGAATCTAATGAAGGCACATTCTTAAGAATTAAATCACATTAACTATGTCAGTCTTTTCAAATATATTTTAAGGTAGTTGGTATTGTTGCACATATAGTTTGGTAGGGCCAGCGCATCGTCTTCAGAGTCAGTGAATACGGTCGAAACTTTCAAATGTGTATCTGCCAGTTCTGTTTCATATTTAATAGATCCTAATTTATAATGATGACATTCATTAGGATCACAAAAGCAACTAAGAGACTTCATTGTAGGTTGGTTTGGAGAATATACAGTGCCAGTCAGCTGGTGCACCTTTAGTGTCCCCTTAAAAAGGGCCTTTAGTGTCAGTAATTATTGGTGGGACGTCTTCGTCAGTGGTTGGAGGTGTATTTGACGTAAAAATATATTTATGTTTCTTCGGTTCGTGATTAGGTTTTGCCTATAATTGGATGAGTATTATTCTTTCCACTTTTTTCTAGATATTCCCGAGGTGACATTTCATCAACAGATTTTCTTTGTCCTTTTCCTTTTTTCTTCAAATACTGCAACCTTTGTTTTTCTTTATATTCTGCTAATTTAATTGGATCACTTTTATTTTTATTTTTTTACGTTAAGATCGGCAGACAAGCTGACGGCCCACTTGATGGTAGGTGGCTACCGTCGCCTATAACACAAGCAACGCCAAAGCTGCTGCAAGTGCGCTACCGACTACAGTAGGATTAAGGGTAAGGGATTAGGAGGGAATAGGGAAATGGGCTCTGGCATCCCTTACTCACTCACCGAAACACAAGAGCATACATGCTGTTATTTCACGGTGGTATTCTGTAAGGGGGTGGTTACTGCCGCCAGACGGGCTGCCGAAATAACTGCGAAACGCAGTGTGCCCTGCCACTACTTTCCAGATCCAGACCAGAGCCAAATTAGAAAAGTTCATTTTTCAACGTTGACCCTGTCGGGAATTGAACCCGGGAACCCTAGAACGGATCGTTAAGGCAAGCACCCTAACCACTCATCCAACGAGCTCGTTAATTTTCATCAAACGTGCCTTTTCGGCTTCTCTTTTATTTTTAATATTTCTTCTCTTGATAATTTGGGGTTTTTTTTTAGGCAGAGGCATAATGTATATAGTCTGCAATGAGTAAAACAAATGATTTAGTATTTTAAAGGGTAATAAAAATCTAAAATAATATAAAACGTCAGTCCCCTGAGAACACGTCAGTACTCTGATTGCAATTTTAGGCAGCGGACTGACGACAAAGGACTGATGAATGGGACATTTATTTGAGATTAAACTTGAATTTTATGTTACTATCTGTAATTTTCATTGTTAATATACTATATTTTTACAAATCAGATACAGTCATATATAAATTAAAAGAAAACATAGGTAAAAAAGAAAATTAAAACTGACCACAGTACTGATAATTTGACTGGGCCAATAGGTTCACACGCGGTGACTATGTGACTAGCACTGGCCTCGTAATGGCTATCGTCAAAATGGCGCGCTCTGCACCTGTCTTCACTACCAGCATTCAATACTTAGCGACGAGTTAGTCGTGATTCCGCCATATTTTGCGGGAATTTTAAATTTTAACTTGGCACAACGGACTGACGGATGAAATTGATGACAGACTTTGTGAATATTTTAAAAATACAATTAATACATTTTTTTAAAAGAATTATCTGTAATAAGCCATTAAATATATTAAAGAATATAGCAAAATATTAAGAATTACAATATATACGATATATTTTATTATGCAACCATTTGATTGAGCGTTTTTGTGATTATGACACACCAACGGACTGACGTTTTGATGTTTTATTGCGTTATTTCATAAATAAGCTTTTGGAGTAAGTGATTGAAATTGAGTGGACGTATAAAGAAGATTTTATAATTTCATAATACATTGTGATATATATAAAGTACATAAAAATGTCGTATTTGGGTAATTCTCATTTTTAAATAAAAAATATATCAACAAGTGAAAATGGTATTTAAATATAATTGATAATGTATTTTAATAGATTTGGTCTTCGTCGTCATGGGAGAAGTACTTGCCGAGCTCACAATCTTTTAAATACTAAATTACAAGAGTTTAAAAAAAAATCCCTCCATGGAAGTGATCGCAGTTCCAGGGAAGTGACATTCCCGACATAAATATTGTCCATGGAATAACCGAATAAGTTATGTTTGGAAAATAAAAGCTCTTACTATGAAAATCTTTATTTATCTTAAAGAATATGTAACACAGGTACTTTCTTATAAACTTTGTTTTCAATTTAAAAACAAAAACTAATAAAACAGTCAGCTTAGAGATCTCCCCTTTCATGTAAATTATCATGCAGTCTTAGTAATCAATCTCACATTTTTAAATCAACTCTTATATAATTAGGAAGTATTTATCATTCGTGAATAAATGACAATCTAATTGCTAGTATGTGGCAATTAGATTGTCATTCTGTTTGTGGCAGTTTATTCAATATTTGTGTAATATTTAAGTTCATCGTTGTTATTAATAGCCCCGCCGACCCGGTGTAGGCTCTTCTAAAACACACATCACATCTTCGCGAGGAACAGAGAATACATCCTCAGGTTCTATCCAAACGAAAACAGCATGTACCTTGGTGATTTTTTTCTTTTTTGTGAATTTTATCCTGGGCTCATCGCCATCAAATCCAATCACTTGACCGATGAAATGTTTATCCGTGTTTTTGAATAAAAATTTTGCAATAACCCACATCCCATCTTTTACTATAAACTTTGAATGAGGTGGTAAGTTTTCACCTTCTTCCATCACTGGCACATTGTCTTGACCTGTTTTTGGACATATAACATCGCCTTTATTTATTTCAGGCCTCAAAACAACATTTACATCTTTAAAACTCAATATATCTTGCGATTGCATATCAGTTATATTTCGGATGGTGTTGAAATCAGCAAAACCTTTTAAGAGTGAATAGTGAGAGCAAACACTACCAGGGTCACAAGAAATACACGTCAGTTTTCTCAAATAAATCCTTTTTGGATTGGAAACAACCCAAGTAACTTGGTGAATTTTTAATGTTTCGCTTATGCTTTTACCATGGTCGGTCAAAACTCTGTCTATGGCTTCTATGTTCGCTTCAGTCACGACAGAAATGACAACATTTGTTATGTTTGTCTCAACGGATTTCATGAAGGTGATAAAATCAGGGATATCTTCGCCTTGAGCTACTAAACGATCTGCTGTTCTTTTTACAACGGCTCCGACTCCGTCCATCGGACCCTTGCCATGACCGGCTTCGCTAAAGTTCCATGAAGCAATTTGTAACCCGTAGCGCTGCGTTATGTATTGGGAAAACAGAAAAAACGCCTTCTTATTCCTATATTGCGCCGTTGGCCCATCACTCAAGACATGCAAAGTTTTTAAAGGATGTGACAAACATATCATGTCGAGAATTTTTTGCATGTGAGCAAAAACCGCCCCCGCGTCATGCCGCAAGCATTCCGAAAACGTGCAAAAAGATTTACACTTCAACTCATTAGTGTCAGGGCATCTGTAGTAATACACGCCGGTATGTAAACTTATTTGTAGCCTCGAAGCACCGAAGTGTACTGCTTGAATTTCGTCGGAATATTTACAGCAGTAATTTTCTGCGAAGTCTACGTGCATGAAAATTTCTCCCACAGAAAGGTTAGTCTTTAGTTGGGTAGTGGATAAGTACTGATGCGTTATAGTGTACTGGTGTTGCAAAAACGGGTCCAAAGCTTCAATAAATTTCAACAGCAATTTCTTTTTCGTTATTTTAATTTCTTTCTTCACTGTTCTGCGTATTTCTTTTTCCTTGCCTTTTATCATCCGGTTTTCCTTTATCACTGTCCATGATTTGTAAATTGTTTCAGTCGAGTCGTCAAAAACATTAATATTTGGAACTTTATTCTTACACATCGTGCATTTGCGTAACATGCATGTCTCTGAATTGATGTCACATACCATAGTTTTACAGACCTCCCTTAAATTCAGGTAAGAAATTATGCTGAGGTATTTTAATTTGTCAAACATTAGTTGCATGTTTTCATGAACCACGCAAAGGCATGTGTCTCTTTCAGAAATTTTTCTTGCTATAATCCAAAAAGGTCTTAGTCGGCAAAAAGAAGCAAAGCTAATTTTATGTGTATTTTCTGTTTGGAATTTCTTATGTAGGTTTAGCAAAGAGTCACAGAGGTATCTTTTTTGCTTTTTGATTTTGTTTTTGGTGACACAATCTTTTTTGCCTGGGCACATTTTGCTATTGTCATCCCTTTCAAGGAATTTTATAACCGCTGTCCGATGTTTCTTTGGCTGTGATATTTCAGATTTTACCTTAAGAGTGCTCCTCTTCTTGGTAACTCTAACCATGTCTTTCTTTCGCTCAGTTGCTCTCAATAACTTCACTTGTAAGCAATGTACTTTTTTTTTCATAGCCTGTATTGTCTTTTTTTGTTTTTTTATTATTAAATTTGATAACTCACGTCTTACTCTTGATGCTTGTACACCGTTTTTCTTTTGTCGACTCACTGTCCCACATTGTGAAGAGCTTGGACTATGGTCTGACAGCATCGGCGGTGTCAATCGAATTAAGTCCGAGCATATGGTACTATCACTGGCACAACTAGACTGTGGACGGGCTATTTTCTCAGGTACGCTTTCTAAGATGGATGCTGATTCTGGTCGGATCGGTAATGCTGCCTCATCATCAGTAGTTATTGGAGGGTTTTCTCTTAAGTGATTTAATAGCATTTTAGTACGTTTTTGTTTCAATCGACTCCTTAATTTGCGTTCTCTCCACTCTTTTTGTTGCTTCCGTTGTTCTCTTGGTGTCATATCAGCTACCAGCTTCACTTGATTCTTCTTTCGTTCTCTGTCTTTTGCTTTAGTAGCTTCGTATAAGGCAGCATTTTCTTTTATGCGAGCTCTTCGCCTTCGTTCACACTCTCGTTTTTGCTGACGAATCTCGTCTGCAGTTTTTGGGCGATTTTTGGTTTTAGACTTCCCCATCTAAAATAAAAAATAGCAAATGAAGGCAAGTAATCACATAAAAACCACCACCTTAAAACCTGCACAAGACCTTCCCATACAAAGTACAATTGTCACTTCTGTGGAGTGCAGGTCACTTCCATGGGTAGATTTTTATCCATGGAAACAGGGAAGTGACCACCACGGAAGTGACTTTTGCTTGTTCAATCTCTGATAAAATAACCTCCAAATCCGGAATGAACATGCATGTTTAGCCACGCATTTTTTACACTAAAACGTATTAAAATCACACAACTTAATTGCATAGTTGTAAAATACATACCTTTGACGATCTACACAGTTGTGACTACTTATGCTCGACGAATTTTGAGAATGAAAACTTATTTTTTATTTTCTCACAGATGTTACGCCGCCGTTAGGAACTGACAACTGAGAAAAAAAGATGGCGTCTCTGGCCTTGTCTATGGCCAGTTACATTCCGAAAAACTCGCATTATTTTTGTGGCATGGGTGGTGTGACATTAATCCATGGAAGTGAAAAAAAATTTGATCACAAATTTTATGGGAAAAAATTATGTATCTCCTAGAGCTTCATAAACATATGTTTTCATATTTACAGAGTAAATACATTTAAAATAATATTAGCTCGCCTTTTTACACATTTACAGTACCAGATAAAACACAGTATTTTTTTTTCATCATAAAATCTATGTGGTCACATCCACGGAAGGGAACATTTTGTTAGTTAAAAATTAAAAATTAAATAAAATTAGCATTAAATATACCATTTTCTTTTCTCAAATGATGTAATTTCATCCATACTTTAATATGACAAAGCATAACTCTATCATTTAGTTACCACTAGTTAGAAAATTTATAATCACAGTACTTTTTTTGGAAAATGAGAAATACCCATTTATTAACTGATGACAGCGAGTTGTCCACATTTTGTATTTTCACCCAAATCAGAAGAAGACGACTGCCTTTTTTTAAAATTTATTTTCTCGCAAGTTAAAATACTACAAGTTCGGCCACAATTTCCTTATTTTCGGCCTAGGCAGTAACACTAAAAAGCTGTTTTTTTAAAGCTTGCTTATCAGTCAAAGCCACTGTTGTGGCTGTCTTCTAAAATTTAATTAAATCATACATTGAAGAAATTATATTTACACTACATCATGTCTCGCAATGTCATAAAGAGTCCTCTAGCAGGTGAAAATATTGTAAATAAGACTAGTTTAAAGTCTTTGAAGTGATTCATGAACAATGTAAAATATTTGGACTTTCTATAATTTCTAAAACATTTTTTTTTTCGAAAAAACATTAAAATAAAACAAAAATGATTGATAATACTGTATGTAGATCTTAATGTATAAAAAAATATTTTTTATCCTTACATAATATAAAACAAAATCCCCCCTTGCTCTGTCTGCATGTATGTTCATCTGTATAATCACTTTCTTTTTTCTGTTTAAGGTAAACATGCTAAACTTAACCTAAAATTTTTATAATAATCCACAAAAACTGATCAATCAATGAACATAATCCGTAAAATCAATGTTGTATAAATATCTACAATTTTATTTTTAATCTCATCTTATGTATAAATTTGTTTTTGGCTACAAATTAAACTCTGCTGTGGCGATATGATAAATGAGGGGCTATTTGAGAAATTTATCTTGTTACATTACATACTAAAGTTAACCTGGCGCCAACATTTATAGAAGGCGAATTATGCAATGTGTTACATGATAAAGATTTTAAGTTGTTTACCAACCAATTATTGGTTCGTAACCAACTAACTAATAATTGATTGATTATACAAACATGCCAACTGTGTAACTAAAAGGAATTTTACAGGATAAAATTTACATATGAAATTATGGTTTTTATACTATGTAAATGATAGGTTCTTTTGTCAATTTTATAAGAGCAATGAAGGAACTCTACATTTTAACAAAACTTTTGTATCACATTCAGATATTTTTAAAATTTGAGATTCAATAAATGTAATCAAGCAATTAATAATATGTAAAAACAATATGAAGAAGCAATTAATAATATGAAGAAAAATATGGCCACATCCTATGTGGTGGCTTACTGCAATGCTAAGGTTACTGAACAAATCAGGAGTAATCACACATAAAATTAAAACAAAATAAACTAAATAAATAAGTGTGATTTGATGTGATTTTCTTAAGTGGATTGTCACTTTGTTAACAATGCAGGCATAGATAACATGAAATAAATATATTTAATTTAATATATATGGTCTTGTGTTGTGATTTTTTATCATGTAAAAATATCAATAGACTTCCGAGGAACTATCTCTTTCTTCAAAAAAGATGAAAGACTTTTGAAGAGGTGGGATATTATATAAGTGGTTCATTCACAATTCTTTAGGTAGGTATGTATCGGCCAGTTGCGATTATATTCATATATTTACCAAACAATATATTATAATTATATAATTAAAACATAATCTCTTAATAAAAATAAATCTATACATTAATAAAATAGTAAAAAAGCTATGTCTGTACATTAAACATTTAAAAAAAAATTGCACACAATAAACTTATGTTACTAAGGTCAAAAAAATTGTTTTCAGAATATTTGTCTATTTTTCTGTGCATTTGTGCACGCTAATCTCAGAAATGGCTTAACCGATTTCAATGCGATTTTCTCTGATGTATTGTAGCAAGCATCCCGTAACATGTAAGTAGTGTTTGTTTCCTTCCAATCGGTTTACAAACAAAAAACTTATGTGCTATACTGAATACCACATGTACTAAGTTGCAAGCTCAGCTAGTAACTAATATAACTTTATTAAAGTTTTAATAAACATGAAATGATTCATTGTAAAGTCCTTGTCCGCCTCTTCTCTGTTTCTGCCTAATGCCTTCTAAACCACCCAAAGGATTTTGATACTGTTTTTAATAATAGAAAGAGCTATAAACGAGAACGGTTTATGTTAGCATATAATTTGCAGAAACAAAATTGCATCTTTGTAATGCTGGGGTCTATATTTGTATAGAGTACATTTCATTCTTAGAAATCAAAAAGGAAAAACAAATGTAGATAAAGGATTAAATTACAGAGCATTAACTTTCCCTATTAAACTGTCAGTGTTTCAAGTGAATGTATACACTGGTGTAGGCATTCATAATGCTTTCACTGCACATGCCTATGAATCATATCTCAATACAACTATTACCAAAACTAATATCAAGGATGTGATCAATAAATAATTATATATATTATGATACGTACGTGACAGTCATTTAAATATTAAAATGCCAGAATTTATATTTCATTTAAAAATGTACGCCTACATAAATAATCGTTTTAACTACAAATAAGGCTCTTTGTTTAAAACAACAAAAAGTATGTAGAGGAAATGAAGCCATACTTACTTACAGGAACCGATCATTATTTCAAATGATTGCATAAAAACTGATAAAATGTATGTTGATTACTCACGGTTCGGCTTCTATTGACTGCAAACGGGCGACATAGTTCGATGGAATGTAGCCTTCCTGCTTTGTTTTCTTGCTTCTCGCTAACCACCAGTCACCTTGAGTATCATTTAATATTTCCAAATGTTCCCCTTTTCTGAAGCTAAGGTCCTCGTCAGTTCTTGCATCGTAGTCATATAATGCAACAAATATACGGGTGGGAGGAACCTCGCTTGTATCTGGTCCTTGATTTACGGTAGTTCTAATTGGATCCGGAGGCGGAGTTGGCACTGGAGTCTGAAAGGGTCTAGGATCTTCCTCGTGAGGGTTCGCTCTTTCATTTTTGCTCTTTGAATCTTTCTCTCCAGTGCTACTAAAGCAGTTTCCCATTTTCTCTTTACAAGGTAAACTGGTATCACGAAATTATCATCAAATCACACACTTGTATGTTAACACACAATTGTATAAAGTTTGTATACCAAAAAACATTTTATCCTATCGCATTAAAGTCTTTTAATTAAAATGGAAAGAAAGTTAATTAAAGTAAACAAAGAATATAAAACCCACATAGGACATCACCGCAGACGGCCATTTTGACGCGCCATAGACAAACAAAATCAAGCCATAGCTAAAGTATTACCTGCCTATCAGAAGCTCATTTCTCTTTTTTGTCTGATTTGATAAATAAAAATTCAAATTTCAAATTAATTTTAGGCATTTTTTTTAATTTCTAAGCCTATTTCATTATAGTAGAATAGTAGAATAGAATACCTATTTCATAATAGCATGCAGATATTGAAAAATTTCTTAACAATATATATTACGGATTTGTTGCCATCTTGCGATTATTTCAGGAACTTAGTATGAAATATTATGCTCTGTCGTATTCTGTAAGTAATATGTAAGGGTAATCGTTAGATGTCGCTCCTTTGACGTAAATGGTAGGTACCAAAGATGTAGGTACCTACCTACCTAACTGTTTTTTCAAGTTCTTACTTGACATAAAAATAATAAAGTAATTAAAAACATAAATATAACTTTCTAACATAATAACTTCCTAACATAAATGATAAAGTAATTTAAAAAAATTAATAAAACCAACGGTCTTGTCTGATCTTTCAAACTTTGCATCCAATAATGCATATATTTCAAAAATACAACGTGAAAGGTATATGTTATAAAGAAAAAGCAAATACTTATAATACGGGAGGCCAATAGCCAGTGACCTAATCGATCGAACATCCATTTAGAATGCAATTTTTTAGATGTAAACTAGCTTATAGATAGGGGCAATACGTGACTGACGTCACAGATCCGGGGACAACCTTTTGTATCGACCAATAAAAAAATTTAAAAAAATCGTTATATCTAATTCTTTACAACATCCTTAAAATATATGTGGTATAACGTTCTGCATATTTAGCTGAAGCGGGCTGAGGGAGACTGACTTCACATCTTTGGGACTGTGACGAAACTGACCGAGGTCATTAGGTACTTTTTTTCATTATACCTATTTCACTGAACATCCAGCTGAAACTTTTATTACATCTTAGTATAGTATTTAAACATTCATAAAAACTGTGACTGATGTTCGGAAATCGGGGCCTTTCCCGAGACTGACGCACCTCAAGTTGAGGATGTATATTGGTTGCTCAGAGATGATTTCTTTCAAATTTTACTTGTTTTGCTTAAGTAGGTACCGCAATTATTACTTGCTAAGCTATTTTGTCTTTCACTGCAAATTCCACAAAATCTATTGCTATGTGATGACGTCAGAGGTACACTAACTTTTTGTTTGCTGCAACAAATTTCATGTTGGCTCGCACAGACCGGTATAATTTCAAAAGCAGGTATAATTTCAAAAGCAAATCTTTCTTTTACTCCAAACTCAAACCTAAAACAGACCCCAACAAATTTCATATTGGCTCAAAACTGCATTATCAAAACTTCTTGAAAAGTAAAATAGAATCAGCCCCAAAACAAGATTTCGATGTTGAAATAATTGATGGATTTCACTTCCTTTTTGCAATGTCTCATACACTTCCTCAGTCATTTGGCAAACTTGCACAACAAATTTTGGTCAAAGCTTGCAATACAAACGCAACTCATATACACATCATATTTGACAGGTACTTGCAACCCTCAATAAAAGATTTCGAAATTAAGAATCGCGACGAACATAGTACACCTTTTGAAATTAATGGTTCATTACAAATCAGACCTACTGATATAAATAAATTGTTGAAAAATATCAAATATAAGGAAGCTTTGATAAATTTTCTGAGCCATCATTGGGAATCCAATCATTTGTCACATATTATAGGTACAAAGAAAGTGTTTTTGACAGTTGGCGAAAAATGTTACAGCTTCACGTCGGGAAATGGTATCATGAAAAAGACCCTTGAACCTAATTATACGTGCTTCCACGAAGAAGCTGATACACGAATATTGTTTCATATAAATCAATATAAAAACAATGAAAAAATTTGTGTTAAAGCTTCAGACACTGACATATTAGTTCTTTTATTATATCATGTGTGGAAACTACCTCCTATCTTAGAGATGTGGTTGAGCAGTCACGTAAAAAACAATCCATAAACTGCACAGCCCTTTCTAAAATTTTAGGAAAACACTTATGCAGTGCTTTACCTGGCTTCCACAGTTTTACTGGAACTGATTACACTGCGGCTTTTTTTAGAAAGGGAAAAATTAGGCCTTACCAAATATTAGAAAAAGATGAAAATTTGCAAAAAGTGTTTTCCACATTGAGCAATCCATCAGACATATCTGACCATTATAAACTTTCAATAATCCAGAAATTTGTAAATGAACTGTACGGGATAAAACAATGTGATAACGTAAATGCAGCGAGACTTTTAATTTTTGAAAAAACCTTCCGTCCAAAATGTGATAAAGAAAATGTAATGAAGAAAATTAAAAGTTTCGACTCCGTAACTCCTTGCTTTCAAACTTTAAAACAATTTTTTTTAAGATGTATATACGTTACAGCTATGTGGCAAAACGCTACTGATGCAACATGTACAACTCTGAATCCTACAGATTTTGGCTGGTTGGAGGAAGAGGGTATGCTCAAACCTTTATGGTTCGAAGGAAACATTGCCCCTCTAACAATGGACGACATAATTCTAAATGATGATAATAATGAATCCGATGGTAGTGTTTCCTCAGAATCTGAAGAGGACTAAAAATACCGCTTCGTTTTTATATTAACCGTTCTATCCAGCTTTTCATTAAGGATGAGGGATTAGGAGTGGATAGGGAAATGGGCTCTGGCATCCCTTACCCACTCACCGAAACACAACAGCAAAAGTGCTGTTATTTCACGGTGGTCTTCTGTAAGGGGGTGGTTACTGCCGCCTTACGGGCTGCCCAAATGACTGCGAAAACGCAGTGTGCCCTGCCACTACTTTCCAAATCTCAATAGTTTTTGTTTGATAAAACGTATGTAAAACATTACGTATTTTTTGTTTGGTAATTTCTAATGAAAATTTGATTATTTTATGATACGAACCCAATACCAAACATTAAAGTGAAGTCTGATTACAATTTATACATAATTATAATAAAATCGTAAACGAGCCGTGTCTTTTATAAGATTTTTTTGTCTTTTATAAGATAATGCGGTTTTCACTGATGTATTGTAGCAAGCTTCCCATAGCATTTAGTGTTTGTTTCATTCAAATCGATTTACAAACAAAAAAGTTAGTGCGTACCGAATACCACGCGTACGAAGCTGCGGGCTCAGCTAGTTATTAATATAATTTCAAGAGTATGTTAAATTACTAGGATAAAAATTTTGTAATAAATAATTATTACAAAATTATTTTTTGTTTCATTTACCTAAGTTGATACTCGCAAAATATTCGCATTACTTTTGCGAATGCGAATATTCGTTACATCTCTAATACAAATAGTGGTAGTTTGTACGTATATAATCTACCGAGTCACCAACAACGAGTGACGAATAAAGGATAGTTGCTGAAATTAGACCAGAATTATTTTGTCCCTTTGGGCTTTCGTGTATCCCCTGTAGTTAAGTTCCTTGCTTGCCAAGGATTGAAACTCGGTTTAAGCTATGCTTATCGTGTTGACCTTAATTAAACATGGATCTAAATAAAATCGCTGCTGCCTCCAGGCACTCATTTACGGCCCTTGAGTGTAATTGAATCTAAAGCTTAGTAGTAAAAGTGAAACTACATTCTAGACTTATGTAACACTAGGTATTGCGTCTTGCAGATCTTATGTAAAACCACCCTTACAGTTAAATCCTTGCGAGTTATAGAAGCTTCAATATATACACACGATTGGGTTCGACCTGAAATCGATAGATATTTAAGATCTGAGAATGAGGACAATGGGACGAGGGATAACTAAGCGAGAACTAGGAATGCTGACATGTTGTTTATTGAACAGTTGAACTCTGCTTCATTCCTTGTAAAAAAAAGTACAGTCGACCGACTATGTTATGCTTTGTTATACTAACTAATATTATAATTTCAAAGTGAGTTTCTTTATTTGTTGCGCTTTCAAGCCTTTACTACTAAATCTATGGTGAAATTTTCCATCAATATACATTGTCAGGGACACAAAAAAGAACGTTGAACAGAAACAGTATTTTTTTGGATTTATTTTATTTATTTATAATTTTAACAATTAAAAAAAAAACTAAATATACGTTAATGTAATGATAGCACTAAAAACCACCTAGGGTTAACCTTGTGCTATCATGTTATGATTTAATTAAACTATTATTAAAATATTAAAAGATTTAATATCTAACTAAGTATATACAAAAAATTACTAAGTATTTAAAAACAATTTAAAAAATATTGCTTTAATTTAAGTTTAATATTTTTAATTGTTATACTGTTACACAGATCTCAAGGTAGGCTTTGATAAGGCGCATGACAATATAAGCGGTAGTAGAGCGGTAGTCCATCAGCCGTAAACGTATTTTGGCGCGCTGTGTACGTAACCGCTTCTTTGAAATTTCCCTAGTCTAGTACATACAGAATGTTCCATCACTCTTTAAATATTGTTCTTTCAGTAGTGAAAAAGCAAATTGAGTGTTTAATGGTAAAATGTTACGGTGTTTACAAAGATCGTTTTCATCTTTGTAACATATATTTTTTAATTTAGGGGGGACCAATATTTTTAGAATTTTTACTTGTAATTTGTAAATTTTGTTCATATAAGTTTTGTAGATGTGACCGTAACTACTAAGGCAATACTGTACATAGGCCAGTGCATAATAAAGCATAAGTGTAGGATGAAAGGTCTTTTTCTGTATCCCTGAAAATGTATGTATATGCAAAATTTCATGAAGATCGGTTGAGTAGCATTATCGCATTTATTATATCAACTAGCGGAGCCCGCAACTTCGTACGCGTGGTATGAAATAAACACTAAACACGTGGTATGAAACAAACACTAAAACGCATGGTACCGATTGGAATGAAACTGACACTAAATGTTATGAGAAGCTTGTTACAATACATCACTGAAAACCGCATTCAAATCGGTTGAGCAGTTTCTGAGATTAGCGTGCGCAAACGCACAGATAGAAAAAGATTCTAAAAACTATTTTTTGACCTCGGTAATATAAGTACAACGTGTACAAATTTTTTTTTTGAAAAATATTTATTATAAAGACACAGCTCCTTTACGATTTTATTATATGTACATTAGATTTACATATGTATAGATTAGGAGAGATCTCAGTGTATTAATGGGGTGCTATAGAATCTTTGTGTCTTGTTTATCATCCCCTTTAACGCATTTCTGGGTAAACCTTGGGCATTATAAATCAATAAAATTGATTAAATGTGTTAGGCTCCTTATATAGAAATTATATATCTACAAATCGCTATATCTACCGTCCGCATAATACATATAGCAAATCTGCTAAATGTATTATGGCTCTTATATATGTATATCTACCATCCGCGTCTGTCTGTTTCTATGCTTAACTTCTTCTAAATCACCCAACGGATTTTGATATGGTTTTCACTAATAGAAATAGTGATAAATGAGGTTTGTGTTTATAATTTGCAAAAACATTGCATCCGTGTGAATCCGGGGCGAGTCGCTTGTTACAACATAAAACTGCGTTTTTAAATCTTTTCTATGCTAGCCTTATACAGATTTGTAATTCGATATAGTGACATGACCTGGCTTCACACGGTTTAAATTAAACAACATAACGAACAAAAGGTAAGAGCCCATAAATTTGTTTGTGTGACGTCTTTAATTACGAGAAATGTTGACTTATTTCTGTAACTTACACCTTTAAAGGCGAATGCTGTATATTTAATGCGATTAAATGTAAACATTAATCAAAACCAGGCCATTATTTTTTTTTAACTTACTTTTGGAGAATTTGGAATTAAAATTATTTCTTAATTTCAGTAATTTCCTGTGAATATTTCAGATTTTGTAAATGGGGATAACATTCGAAAATTAACACATTGAGCGCGAAACACGTATTTTATACCGTTATTCGATTCAGAGCGCAGTTCAAAAACATTTTTAGGAATAATACAAACATTCTTGTTTTATAACAAAAACAATTTGTTCACGTTGTACTTATGTTACCGAGGTCAAAAATATAGTTTTTAGATTTTTTCTGTTTGTCTGTGCGTTTGAGCACGCTAATCTCAGAAACGGCTTAACCGATTTGAATGAGATTTTCACTGATATATTGTATCAAGCTTCCCTTTAGCACAGTATAATAAAGAGTACTAGCGTACAGTATGGCCACTCCCTGCCTCCCGTTGAAAGTGCCCCCACCCGCGCTCAGTTACCTCACAGTTACCGGCTGGCGCGGTGCGCAGAGCGCTTAAAATCTAAATTTTAGAGACAAGTCATTTCGCAAAAAGTTTTTTAATGTCTCTCATTTGTGATAATTTTGCGATTCAAAATTATACTATTTTGTTACACATTTTATAAATTTTGTTCGTGAATAATAAAACAATAAAATTACAAGCATGAAATTTTATATTCCTTCGACTATCCCTTTATTTAGTCTGTGGTATAAAAGGCTATTGGCAAAGATTCAGTTTTCCGTTGGATATACATAATAATACTTTCTGTTATTAAAACTGATTCATTTTTCTTTCTTTCTAGCTACTATTGTAATAAGAGAAAGTTAAAGTCAAACCACAGGTTTTTTTGGCCACTTTATTAGTCTTTTCATTTTTTAAGCAATGGGAAAATGAGAAAGCCTATAAACGAATTCGTCTTTTTCTCACAAATCCTCACGTACTCACAAACTTATAATATTAGTTATAATATTAGAAGGATAATTAGGTGAATAATGCTACTTATTAAAAATAAAATAGTTTAATTAGCACCCTTGTAATAATAAAATCTCAGAAAATAGAGTTAAAAACGTTTTTGTTTATAATTAATTACAAGCACACAAAATTAATTCGAGGCCGCTATTACAAGGTCATCTCATATTGCCGCACATAGGCAACCCTAGCATGTCTTATCTATTAGACAAGCATGGTACGCGTCCACCTACACGAGCTTAGACTGTGTGCGTAGCAACGCGTTTGTTTCATACATTTTATCGCAAGTGGCTGAGGTGTGCCTTTAGTGTTTGTTTCATTCCAATCGGTTCACAAACAAAAAACTTACGCGCTATATACGGGCTCAGCTAGTTTTATATTAAAATCCTTATTGAGATTTTAAAATATTTGAAGTCTTCTCCGGGATTAATACGCAAATGATGTAAAATGATTTAGTTAAATCGAGCAGTGCAGAATGTCAGATATAAATTACATCCGTGCGAACCCTGGGGCGGCTCACTAGTTTATAACATATTAAATATATGTATAGTAAAGTAATATATACACATATAGTATTAGTATAAGAAGCAGGTGTTCACATAATTTTTAAAATTAAATACTTAACCGGTCATTTATATGTAAATGACTTCAATAATGACTAGTTTATTTGTGCAGTCGATGTTTTAGTATAAATTTCCTTAAAGCAGAAGGCACACAAAATTCCAGTGCGTATCTTAGTAACAATAGCGTTTGCTAAAAATCACAAGCCAACTGAAGTGGCGTGTACTTTCACAAAGTGTAAAGTTCTAATGGGTGCAACAAATACAAGAAAACAACATGACACCTCATGACTAATTGATGTTACAAATCAGTTGAGTACTTTTCCTTCCTTATGATTTCGCCTACAAAAGCTCAAAATAAAAACAAACTCAATAGGTATGTAACTATTCTAACTAAAATAAAATATTAAAAAGATACGACACGACTGTAAGACTATCCATACTAACCCATACTAATATTATGAATGTGAAGGTAACTCTGTCTGTCTGTTTGTTACTTTTTCACGCTTAAACCGTTGAACCGATCATCATGAAATTTTGCAAACACGTTGTCCGGGACACAGCAAAGGACATAGGGTACCTTTCATGCAGAAAAAGTATTTTCTGTTCCCGATGGATCATCTAACATCTGGCAAAGCTATAACTTCAATAAAGATGTTAGGCCTTACATTGCTCATATATTTAGTCAGGCGTTTTTTTTTATTTTTCAAAACCGCGGGCACCAGCTAGTTCTAAATAAAAAGGCCTTTTTATCTATGCGCTTTTTAACATTTTCGATTTGGATTTGATAAATAATACACACATTTAATGAAGTCTCTATTGCTTATCCATTTAATTACCTACATGTCTTTTGCTAGAAATGCGATTGCAAATGCATTTAGTATATAAGTGGACCCATATAATACGTATTTCTGTGGTTACGGCAATATTGTAAATTCTAGGGTTGTTTTCTTCTAGCATATAGTAACAGTCACTCAATAGCATCAACAGAGGTAATGCTAGAAGGTTCCGATGCTGAGAGGATAAGGAGTATGGGACAAGACGAAGTTAGGAGAGAATTTAGGGTGGTTTTTATTTCATGTTTTTAAACGAAGTACCAACAAACTAACATCAGCAAATAAATTGCCTATTGAAGATTTTAGTGCCTTTGCAATGTTTGCCTATACACTTCGTTTATTTATTATTATTGTTTATTCATTTATCATTAATTATTTACTATTATTTGGTATCCTTCAACTTTAGTCGTTTGTCCCCTTCAAAAAAGAAAAAAAAAAGAGTGAGAGTGTTGCCCCCGAAAGATGCAATCTTTCGAAAGATGCAATGAAACCGGACCAAATTATTTTTATTTGTTGTAATTCGTTTATAATAAATATTATTCACCTTAAACAAATTAAAATAAATAGCTATAGCAAGTTTAGGATATATGCGCAGAAATTGTTATTGGTCTCCGGGAAAAAAAGTGTGGTGTCGGCTCGGTTAAGGCGACGCATTGGAAATTTTGGTGGCAGGGATTTAAATTTTTCTCAGCAATGACAAAACATATGAAAGTGGTTTTTGGTAATCTGTTTCTTCATGTTACTGACTTCATTTTGTCAGTTGGATTACACGATTGGTAAAATTTTATAACAGAGAAAAAAATTTCAAAGAAATCTCGTCTTTACAACACAGATTTACATTTTACAGTCAAACGGGACCAATTTATACCTCAAAATGTTCTATGTACATTAGTATAAACATAGACTTTAATTTTACAGTTGGATTTCTTAAAATACATTATAGTTTTTTTAATAATAATCGTTTTATCGCATACGACATTACGACATAAGCAAGCGCGCTCTCGTTTTTGTATGCAATCACAGCCGTATTAATTGTTTATCGATGCGTCGCCTTAAAAAGAGTGTGTGTGTTAGACGCCATAAAGGAGTAAATCCTTTATGGCGTCTAAAACTTTTCTCGTGTCAATAGATAAAACTTTTCTCGTGTCAATAGAGTGTGTGTGTTAGACGCCATAAAGGAGTAAATCCTTTATGGCGTCTAAAACTTTTCTCGTGTCAATAGATAAATGGATACTTAATTACTTTGTATTATTTAGTTACATTCTGCATGCTCAGATGTCTCACGTGTTCCAAGAAATTAGGTCTGCTAATGCTATGTCCTTATCATTTCTTTTTTTCCGCCAACTAATTACACAAGAAAATATGACTCTTTAGAAATGGTAATAAATGGCCCTTTTATACCACCCTGATCAGACGACTATGAAACAAATTTGAAAGATTTTTAAGATAAAAAAATTTGACATAGCCTCATTCATCTCCAAAATATTTGTGCAAAAAATTATTCGTTAGGCTCAATTTTTTCGAAGAAAACAGGGGAATACGAAACCTCGATTTAGTGAAAAATTTAGTAGGTATATTTTTTTTAATTTTTTTATATATATATATTTTTTAATTTTTTTATTATTATTTTTTTTAAATTTTTTTTTTAATTTTTTTTTTTTTTTTTAATTTACCCACACTTTGCACAGATGTATTTTTGTTTGTATAGGTTTTGTATTTGTGTAAAGTATTCACGTTTTTGTTTTATATAAATCCCACCCGTATTTTATATTATCATATTGGTTGTATGCTCGTGATGCGAACTAATGTTTACACTTAAATTTATAAGTTTCTTATTTAAGTGAATTTTATAATTCTTTTTGAGAAATAAATATGATTCTAACCATAGGTATAATCGGTCTGAGCTGCATTTGTCCCTATCGCACTCTACGGGGGAAGGCTGAAGGCGAGGGGGGTTCAGACTAATACGTATTAACAAAGGAAGTGGTATTTATCGATAACGTTATCGATACTCTAGAGTTGCCACGCACACAAACACAGACTATTCACACACACATAGAGAGCTTGCTGGTTCGGGTGCAACGCGATGGCAATAGTTTCTTGAAATACCTATTTTTCAAATTCCGCTGGACCCGCGTTCCCTCTTAATGCTTGATTAATTTTACTCCTCATAAAATTTCCATACCGGGGGCTTTATATGAAAATCGAGTAAATTTCTAAAATTAGTTTTTATTTTTTTCCCAACAAAAAACGGCTTTCTTTTGAATATTCTTTCTCATGGCATAAATAATTATTTGAATAGGTATACATCACAATTTCATCAGCAAACTAACACAAAGCAGAATATAGAATTTATTTTCTCTCGCAGTTGTGTTTGAAAATGATCCTTATGGGTTGGGTATCAGCTTACCTTAATGTATTTCCCTTCTCAAAACACTGCAACATCACAAACGGAACTTAAATCAAATCAATCTACGTTACCATGCCGTCGTCGCCCCCCACTGACAAAGGTTCAAATGGATTTAACGACACGAACTATTAACCAACCGATATTCGTGTCAGGTTTCACTATTTAAACCATTCGATTAATAATAATTAAATGTAAGACTGTAATTATTACTGACATACACTGTGTAATTCTGTCTTTTGAAATCAATCTTTTGAGAATTAGTCTCTTGAGGTTCAACGAGAAACAGCACCAAGAGAATTGTGAAATGATTATCATCATCATCTCAGCCGTAGGACGTACACTGCTGTACAAAGTCCTCCCTAATTTTCCAAAAGGACCAATCAACCTGGATCCTTATCAGGTCATCTGTTCACCTTGTGGGTGGACGTCCTACGCTGCGCTTGCCGGTCCGTGGCATCCACACGAGAACCTTCCGGTACCAGCGGCCGTCGGCTCTCCGTACTGTGAACTCTGCCCACTTCATCTTACTAATCCGCCGGATTATGTCGGTAACTAGCTGATTTGATTCGCAGTGTAATCCCGAGCATAGCCCTCTCTTAGGAGGTTCATTGTTAGAGACTGCGTTTCAGAGCCATAAGACATCACTAGTAACACACATTCGTCGAAAACTTATATTTTAAGGCACTCAGAAATTTTGGACGCGATACTGTCTCGGATGTTCCCGAACGCTGTCCATCCAGCTGGAAACTGAATTATAATAGGTATAGATACTGATCGA
This sequence comes from Bembecia ichneumoniformis, assembly GCA_910589475.2. Classification (NCBI taxonomy): domain Eukaryota; kingdom Metazoa; phylum Arthropoda; class Insecta; order Lepidoptera; family Sesiidae; genus Bembecia; species Bembecia ichneumoniformis. Next base: position 5,614,105 of record OU342538.1, on the reverse strand, counting down.
CCTATTCTGTAGACCTCTATCTTGGGAGAGTAAGTATGGCGAAGGCAGGGCAGAGTATAGTATAGCAGGCAGGCTGCTATAAAATTGGCAGTCTTTTATAGAATAGAACCGCTAAAACATAATTTTACAAGGCTATTTAGCTACGCCATGGCCATCCTGATTACGGCGACCAAGATCAATATTTTTCAATATCAATAATTTCCCAATGCCCTCTATATATTTAATCTTTTTGCTGAAATTATATCTGCATTTTTTTTTCTTTATTGCACATGGAATAGGAAACCTAATATTTACATTGTCCCATAAAACTGGAGAGCAGTATAACTATGGGAGCATATTATGAAAACTTAAGTCTATATAACCTAAATTTCAACAAACTATCTTATAGATTCGTCAGATGCTATTTTTTAATTAGAAAAAAAAAATCTGAAATATAACACGTAAAATGAAGGGTTATAATACAGAGACATGTTACGGAAATCTTATTTATTTGATTCATTTTTTAACTAATAATTAAAGAAACAAACAGTAGTTACATAAAATATATAAATGTCTTATTAAACAACCAAATGAATAATTGTTTTAATTATTTAATAGGTAAACTTTAAATAACACACCAGTGTTTTGACGAGTTGTCCGATAACGCTATGATTACAGAAGCTTTCACTGAAGCTTGTTAAGAAAAATATAGTGGTAAACTGTCATTAATCGTAGATAAAGTGGTTGGTTTGAGGTAAAATGTGTTTCGTGTTGGAAGGCTTGTAGCAACAGGCGTCAGTGTAGCCAGACACGCCGGTCGTACCGAACCGCACAGCGCTGCTCTGCGCACACTCGTCGCGTACAGAAGCGAAAAATATTCGTATACCGGAATCAACACAAAACAAATAATTTAAATAAACAGCTGCTTCGATAACAGCTGGTGTTGTGTTACCAGATTACATCTGTAAGTATTGGTGCGGCCTTTTATCTCGTAATTTAGCGTAAAGTTATCGCGTAGTGTAAACACTGGAAAAAGATTTTCCCCCCTATAATTTACGTTTTATGCTAATAGGAATATTTTCGTGTTGTAATGTTTAAACAGAATTGCACGCATTCAAAATATTTTTACTTTCAAATGTATTAATCAAGTATATTGCAGCTTCTATGTTTAGCAAAGTAGATGGTTTGAAGTTCATGTCACGATTTATCCTTGGTATATCTATCGTTGTATTAATTTGAATCGTAGGCGTATCGTAAAATAAGTATACTTTATTTCGCTATACGCTACGTGTTAATCCGACGACGCTTTGGTCTGTCTAAAGCCTAACATTTTGAATTTTAATCAAAAAATAAGTTCGTTTATTTAACTATTTTATTTGAAAGAAGATATTTATTATTTCTTAAATAAAATTTGAAGACGAGTGTCGTTCAATCTTTTTAATTCGGGCAAAAAAATAATAATCATTTGATATACGTAGTTCCTATCTATATTTTTCTATATAAAGGTCGTCAGACAGGCTGACGATCCACTTGAGGCTACCGTCACTTATAACATAAAAAAGTCATAGGTGCTGCAAGTGTGCTAAGACCATGTAATATTAAGAAGGAATCCCTTACTCGCCCACCGAAACGCAACAGTACATGCTGTTATTTCACGCTAGTCTTCTGTAGGGGGGTGGTTACTGTTGCCAGATAGACTCTACTTAGTATAGACTAAAATATGCCTAAACTTAAAATATGCCTCCGTTGATTATAACTTTCAAACTCATATAAGTGAATAGAATAACAAACAAAAAGTAGATAAATATTAATATTTAGAAATATGCAAATGCAAATAAAATAGAAATGCAAATTTTGTCCTGTAGACAGTCTATTTACAATAATAAAAATTATTGTTCAAATCCGTAATTATTGAAGAAGTTACAGACTTGTTGCAATTTTTCTATGTTCAAAGGAGGTAATTAAATTTAATTTTGTTCAATGCTAGCAACCCGACCCCGGCTTCGTACGAATGCAAATAAATTATTTCAATCTCTCTCGTTTATCGCTCTTTCCATTAGTAAAACCATATCAAAATCAATTGGGTGATGGTTTAGAAAAAACTTGCGGAGGACAGACACAGGTAGACAACGGCATTTATTTTATAAATACTATAAATGAATATATAGATAAAATAAGTATTTTTAATATGTAAGTAATTATATTTTATTATTATACGTAGATTTCTTTTAATTAAAAATTTATTAATTATAATAATAAGCAGGTAATAATCACTTCTTCAACAGAGAATGGGGCAGAATATTTTAAAAATAGTATATCTACGACTATTTGTATTATATGATATTATATAGTATTTGGATTTAATTATTATACTATTATAATAACTAAAGCGTTACTAGATGTTTTTCGCAACTTTTAATTATTTTTTTTGTGACATATTCTGCTTTCCATTTATCTTGTATCAATAGTAATTTGGTTACAAAAATTAGATAACCATAAAATATAAATAGGTACTATGTCGCAAATAACGAGATTCAAATCGAGTGTAATATGTTATTTAGGCATACAGTTGACGTCACGCACTGTCGGGAGTTTTATTAGATATGAAAATAATTTAGAATTTATTGCTATTTTTCTTTTTAGATGTATTGTTATTACGGTTCTATTACTACTAATGGTGACCGGCCATACTAATATTAAGTCACCAATCGGCCCGCTTTTTTCCATCATCAGGCGCAAACTAGTTATAACTTTAAAATGCAAAAATAAGTATTGCTTGAAATATGTCCCTGTAACAGTTAGTTCCAGTTAGTCAGTTAGTCTGATGTGGGTTCATTTTTATTGAAACTGTAGTAGTAATTCACTTGGCGTTTTAGGCATTTCTTTAGGCCCGCTGCAGTCTGAATAGGTTTTATGTAGGGGTCGATTGATTCTTTAAGCTTTCTTTCTGATGTCCAATAAAATTTTAGATTTAGGACCCATTAGCCCGGGAGAATTTAATAATTATATTAAAATCTACATTATATTATCCATTCAAAGTTTGTGGTATGTCCAGGTTTCGTTTGTTCTCATTAGTTCACAATGATCATCAGTTCCTTTGATGGTACGACACATATTATTTGTCTTTGTAGCTCCTTTATAAGACCAGTTTTTTTTTTAATTTTTTTTTTTTTTTTTGTAACTTTTGAAAATATAATTTCGTATAAACATCATACGGAATATTAACTCATGAAATTGGTCTAAGCGTCGCTCTCCCGCACTCTCAGAACCCTCAACCTAGTAGCTAAACAAATTGATATTTTGGCTTGTACTCTCGGTGAATTCACAAAAGAAATCAATTATCTACAAATTATCTACATACACAAATTATCTACATACATATTATCTAAATCTATACATATAATAAAATCGTAAACGAGCCGTGTTTGTACATTAAATATTTTTCAAAAAAAAAGAAAAGAAAAAAAAAACAATTTGTACACGTTGTATTTATGTTGCAGAGGTCGAAAATATAGTTTTTAGAATTTTTGTCTGCTTGTCTGTGCGTTTGTGCGCGCTAATCTCAGAAACAGTTTAACCGATTTGATTTCGGTTTTCACTGATGTATTGTAGCAAACCTCCCGTAACATTTAATGTCTGTTCCATTTCAATCGGTTTAAAAACAAAAAAGTTACGCGCTGTACCGAATACTACGCGTACGATGATGCAGGCTCAGCTATTTTATAAAATGTATGTTTATGAAATATCTAAATAAATTTTCAAGATTAATATGTATACTTAAACCTATGATTATGTTGTAGTTGCACAAAAAATAATAAAATATTATATTCCAGGAAAATTTAATTACAAATCAAAATTTGAGTCCCTTCGAGGCATTGCTGATATAATTGAGAAGATATAGGTAAAATATCAATAGGTGAAAGAAATTTTTGATCCACTCTGTAGAAATAAGAAAAAAAAAGTATTTGTTCCAAATTATACAAAAAAAGAAGAATTTAGTCTTACAGAAAAATGTTCATATAGTTTTTTTGGTAAAATCAAAATTAACGGAGCTAGGGAGGTAGAAGATAAGGATTGATAGGTAATATTTATAAAAATACAGTATCCACCCTTATCTACTAAATTAAAAATATTATACAAAAAAATAAAGAAGGAAAAGCTATGTTAATTATCATTTAAAAAAAAAACGAATATCGGATATAAATTTTGTTTAATTTTATTAAAAAAAAAACAGTGTAAATATATAGAATACTTGTACAGTGTTTTTTAAATAAAATATGTATAAAATTAGTAGCGCGACTTTGTCTCCGTTCCTTTTTCTCAGGCGTTAAAACATTTATTCTTATGTATAAAACACTAGCTGAACTCGGCCATGCGGGGGCGGCGGTGGTGCGGCGTGCGCATGAGGCACGCGGACACTGCATATATATAATACTATTGATCGTAGCGTGATAGCCTATAGCCTTCCTCGATAAATGGACTATTCAACACAAAAAGAATTTTTCAGTTCGAACCAGTAGTTCCTGAAATTAGCACGTACAACCAACCAAACAAACCAACAAACAAACTCTTCAGATTTATATATTGGTATAGATAGAAGTATAGATTATCTGACATATAATAAAATCGTTGTTTGTCTGTACATTTGTACACGCTAATCTCAGAAAAGGCTTGACCGATTTGAATGCGGTTTTCACTGATGCATTTTGGCAAGCTTCCGTCGGTTTACAAAAAAAAATTACGCGCTATTCCGAATACCACGCGTACGAAGTCGCGGGCACACTCAGTCTATAATAAAATTGTACTGAGAAAATAATTATATTTTTTACATTTTATGAAATTTGACTGATGACGAAGGTGGCGCCACAATTATTTAAAATATTTTTAGACTAGCGACCCACCCCGGCTTCGCCCGGGGTGCAATTTTGGTATATATATGCATTCCCCGTTTATCCGTCTTTCCATTAGTGAAAACCGAATTAAAATCGGTCTACCCGTTCACGCGTGATGCTGTGACCAAGGGAAATGGGGATTCATTTTTATATATATAGAGATAGATAGATTGTTTCTGTATCCAAAATGTGTGTGTGGAAAATATGATGAGCGGTTGAGTGGTCTATTAGTGAGATACCATTTTTATACAAATAAAACAATTAATAAACAACTACACTGTTACAAGGAAAACTTGTTATAATTATTTTTCTTATTTCTTTACTAAATTAAAAGTTTGTATTTTTGAAAATATGGTTTGTTTTGAAGATACGCCCCAGGCTTCGGATGGAGGCCATTTTTTTCTGCAAATTATATACAAAGATCTTTCTCGTTTATCCCTCTTTAATGGAAAGAATTAATTAATTCTTTAATAAATACCTTCTTTAATAAAATCCATTAGGCTTTTACTATGAAAACGTAATATTGTGTTAAAACTCAATCGATCCCAAAAATCATCGAACTAACTTCAGGGAAATTCCGTTCATACAATCTCGTTGATTAGATTTTGATTTACTCATTTATTAGAATTTGATTAAGTTGACATCGCGACTCAACCTTTCTACTCCCATAGGCTGTTGTTACATGTTCAAACTTTGTTCTAAATGATCAAAGTTTCAAGTTGTGTTCAAAGGGTTTCCCGATTCTTTCCCATAAAATAGGTACCAGAATAAGAAAAAAATCCAAAGCAGAACAAAAGAATAAGTATATTATGTAAGCGACTAATATTATGAAAGAAAAAAATTCTCAAAAACTAGATAATGTCTATTGTCTAAGTGTTAACAAATATTATAAATGCGAAAGTGAATTTCTTTGTTATGCTTTTACGCCTAAACTACTCAACTGATCATGAAAATTTGCATACATGTTGTTAGGAATACAGAAAAGGACATAGGGTACTAACAGTATTTTTATCCAGAAAAAAAAAATACAGTTCTCGAAGGATCATTTAAAAAAAAAAATTGAACGCCTGACAAAAATAAAGATTAATAAATTCTAAGAAAAAGGCGCGGCGAAGTGGCAGGCAACAGATAGTAAAATCAGAAACTTGTATCAAATGGGAACTTAGATCGTCAATATCAGCTAGGGCAAGGAGTCCAACGATTAAAGAATAAGTGTAGTGTAGAGGTGAGAGAAAGTTACCATGCCGACCGCAAGCGACTTCGTCAGCGTCTCTTTATAAAATATTACTCGCTGATAATGTAGCTTTCTATATATGAAGGAATTTTTAAAATCGGTCCAGTAGTCTTTTGGTTTATTCATTACAAACATACATTTGTATGAAGGGGATAAACGGGGGGAGATGGGGGAGGGTGAGTAGCCTATGTTACACGCTGATAATATAGCTTTTTATAGGTGAAATAATTTTTAAAATAGGTCCAGTAGTTTTAGAGTTTATTCATTACAAACATACATACATACATACATACAAATCAAATAATATTGTAAAGAACAATATTAGTAATATAGATTCAGAAGTCTTAAAAAGGAGCAAAAACTGCAGCGACCACTTCATCATCACTAGAAAATCTTCTACCTTTTAAGCCAGATTTGACCTTTGAAAATAAAAGTAACAAGGGGGGGGGGGTGTAGGTAAGGACTAACCCGACCGGCGGCGGCGTCTCCGCACGAATAAACTTACCGTGAGCCGGTATGTTTTTATTTTATATTTGTAAGTAAGCAATGCTTACTTAATGGCTTCATTTGGTGTGGTACTGTCTTATAATAACTTAATAAACTTATATACTTATAATAACCGACCGGAGCGAGGGTCATCGTCAATACTCTCTTCCTAAATGAAATTGCTTACACCAATCTTTCATGGTGGAAAATAATGAACATTAATCTCCGTACACGTTATCTAATCGTTGTTTAATATTGGTTGGGCTACCGTCCTTGTTAAAGAATTTAATCACAAACCGATATTCGAATTTAAACATGATATTGATGTTGTTTGTTCTTCAAAAGGTCGTAAAGGCTAAATTTATGACAGTTATATTTTGAGAAATAAATACGACAATTATATATATATTTATACAATACATAACTGAAAACTGCATTCAAATGGGTTAATATCTTTCTGAGATTAGCGTGCGCAAACGCACAGACAAACAGACAAATTGAAAGAAATTCTAAAACCTATTTTTTGATCTCGGTAACATAAATACAACGTGTACAAATTGTTTTTTGAAAAAAATATTTAATATTTAGACACAGCTCGTTTACGATTTATTATATGTATAGATATAAATATTTGTGATTATTTATACATATTAACCAATTATATAATTAGACAGGAGATAACTACTTTACAATTCTATTTTCTTGAATTGAACGTAAGATCTGGTTTGTATATTAGACAATTTATTTAAATTCTTGATATTCTAAATTATCTATCGCTTTTCTGAGCAATACTTTTCGTTTTCAATATACTTATTGTTTAGATTTTGCCATCTTTAATTTGTTCTAGGCTTAAAAAATATTCAAATTTTCCCCGATAGTGTTGTTGATACCATGAGTCGTTGTGTACTATATTTTTATAAAAACTTTGTTGTTTTTGTGTTAATTGTATACATTGTATAGGTAAGTTTCGATAGTTATTACAAATTTGCCCCGAACATATTTTACAACAATAATTAACCAATTTAAAAATTAAAATTAATTTAAATTTTAAACGAGAAAAATAGAATATTAGACGTAATATGAAAACGTCCCACCGCTTTTTTTTAACAAGACGTAAATCTATTCTATACGAATTTTATTAAAACGAACCTCAGAGATTTTTAATGTTTTAATTACATTTTTTTAAAATGTTCTTTAACTCTTGTATGGTGTTTAATTAATTTGTATGTACTGCAGCCTATCTCGTTCTTCGGCTTTTTTGCACCGTCCTATGTACCTTTATTCAGTGCCAAATCCTCATTACATAGTAGGTATAAATTGATGTCGCTGTCCGCGTCTATTTGTTTATATATCAGCTAAATCCTTTTAAACCACGCACGGATTTTGATGCGGTTTTTTTTTAAATTAAAGATGGATTTTCTTTTGACCAGCATCTATCCATGTAGGAAGGATGAGGCCGACGATGGAGCGAGCTCACCCAGAAGATGCCTATTCACTCGAACCTTGAAAAGATTTGGGTTGTATGAGCTCGGAAATACAGACGCCAGCAGGGAGTTCCAATCCTTAGCAGTGCGCATTATAAAAGATGTTTTAAAGCGCTTGGTCCGAATTAGAGGGATTTCGACAAGGTGAGGATGGTAACCAGCTGTACGTCTGCATGTCCAATAGAAGAAAGGGGAAGGCGGTATGATCTCATGCAGCTCTGGAGCACACTCTCCGAAGTACATCTTATATACATACAGACAGACAGGTTTTAATGGAAAGAGCATTAAACGAGGAAGGTTTTTATATATAACTTGCAGGATCAGATTTGCACGGATGTATTTTTTCTGCAAATTGAATACAAAAAATTCCTTGTTTATAGCTGTTTTCGTTATTGAAAACTGCATCAAAATTAGTTAGGTGGTTTTGAAGATGTTAGCGAAACAAAAGGTAGAGACGAACAGTGGTTTACTAACAAATTTGTAATATCTCTCTGTGTTATGCGTTCCGAGTGGCGTGTTACGCAATAAGCGTAATTTGTAAGTAACAATGGTACGCATAAAAAGCGTTATACGTTATATCCTTAACGTATAACATAATTATATTTTATTAGTCGCACATTAATGTTAATGTGATCTCCCGCCGTATACGTCCAGGGGCCGAAGGAAGGTTCGGTATGTGTGTTCATTATTATGGCGTACCCAAATTCGTAATCAATTACTCTAATAGCTGCTTGTTGTTAATTACGTTGATTCGTTTTTGGACGTATTTACCCATTAAACCACTGCTCAGACGTGTCATGGAGACAAACCATCCAAGCAAGCCCGATAGCACAACTAGTTGTGTGATCGAGTTGGTCCACGGATACTTAGCGAAAAGAATGAGCCTTAATGTATCGTAGAATGTGACCAAAGGATAGGATAGTGTTCCTTTGTATGGTGCAGACATAGGGAAATGAAACCCACATACTGGTATAACATAATTTTATCTATTATGAGTGGTTAGAGTGCTTGCCTTAACGCTCCGTTCTAGGGTTGTCGAGTTCGGTTCTCGGCGGGGTCAACTTTCGAATTGAACTTTTCAAAGTTGGCTCTGGTCTGGAACTCAAAGGTAGTGGCAGGGCACACTGCGTTTCGCAGTCATTTGAGCAGCCCGTCTGGCAGCAGTAACCACTCCCTTACAGAAGTCCACCGTGAAATAACACCACGTATGTTGTTGTGTAAGGGATGCCAGAGCCCATTTCCCTAACTCCTCCCAGTCCATTATTCTTAATCATACTGTCGTCAGCAGCGCACTTGTTGCACATGTGGCGTTGCTTGTGTTATAGGTGATGGTAGTCACCTACCATCAAATTCCTTCTGCTGATCTTAACATTAAAAAAAAATCAATAAGCAAAGTTAATTATTTTTGTAGGAGAGATGAACTTGATGCTTTCATTGTAATTTTTCAATATTTGGCATCAATTTAGTAGGTTTGGTTTAATCTGAAATTATATCGATTAGTGACGTCCTCTTTTGTTTCTTTTTTACAAGATAATATAGTAACCGCGTTGAAAGCCCTCTCCGCTAGCTATGATCATATTATAATTATCTTTATGAAGCCAGAATTTCTACAAATTTGAAGTGTAACAATTAGAACAAAGAAATAAGTGAATTTATACTTTATAACTTTTATTTTATCAAAGAAAATTTTAAGATTTTTGGAAACGCAGCCTTTGACTAGCTGAATACGACCACGCTTCGCTGCGGCGTGCGCGTGGGCCACACGGATAGTAGACACTGCTTATATCTATCTATACTTGTGTGTAAAGCTTTATTTATCCCATACATACATAATCACAATAATTACAAATGAAATAATCAAAGTTAACGTTCATTGAAATATTAGTCATACATATATTAGTCATACATAGTCAAAAAGTCAGATAGTCAAGTATAATAATGATAAAATTTATTCTTTACTATTTTGAATATTAGTGATTTTGAGTCATTTGAGTCTAACATTTAAATTTTTTTTTTCTGTATGGGCCCCTCTCGGGTAAAAGCCTCCTCCATAGAATGCCAAACACTCTCAATCCAGTCCCTGCCAGCAACTGCTTCTATTTCGTCTTGCCACCTGGAACATGGTCGACCTCTGCGTCTTTTTCCTGTGGTCCCTTCCATATTGTTAGTGCATGAGTCCATCTCTCGTCTGTGTACCTTGCCACATGGCCAGCTCATTTCCACTTCAGTCTCTGAGCGAAGGTTGTTGCATCAGTTACCTCGGTTTTATTGCGAATATCAGTAGCTTTAACTCTGTTTCTCAAAGTGATTCCTAGACAGCTTCTCTCCATTGCTCTCTGTGTGGTTTGAATTTTCGTCTTTATTTTTTTATCGAACTTATGTTACCGAGGTCAAAAAAATAGTTTTTAGAATTTTTGTCTGTTTGTGCGTTTGTGGACGCTAGTCTCAGAAATGGTTTAACCGATTTACTCGTATGTATTGTAGCAAGCATTCCGTAACATTTATTGTTTCTTTCATTCCAATCAGTTTACAAATAAAAAGTTACACGCTGTACCGAATAACACGCGTACGAAGTTGCGGGCTCAGCTAGTATATTGTAATATTATTTCTATTTTTCAAGGGAAAGTCCCGTAAAAATCGGTCCAGCCGTTTTGGAGATTAGCTGGAACAAACAGACAGAAATTTTAAAAATAGTTTTATTTTGTTATAATTATAACAAAATAAAATTATAAGTAATGTAAAATATATTACTTTGATATACATTTCGTAAAAAGCAGTTATTTTAATATTACAAACAGATATTTGAATTTTTTTGTTATTTGTATAGATAAACCGTTAATCTTATTTTTCAGAATATACAGTACAATCTTCGATTGCAAAATGTATCACAGCCAAATCACAGCGTAATGGCTGTATCTCTCTGCATTTCTTCAATACACAAGTACAAAAAAGTAAATTAACAATGTAAGAGATGTCTTAGCGTGTTTACCTTCAACTTTATAATATTCGTCTTCTTCCCTCGGGAAGGAAGCGGCATTCGCAAAGATTACATTTTGATTTCTTATGGCAGTTGACGCTTTTGTGACTGGCTCACAGATCACTTTTCATTCACTTCTAATCTTTCTATCTATGTACTAGCTATGTCTTCGCCTGCTTGAATTTAGCACCCTCATAAAAGATAAATATTTAGAAGATAACCCCTATAAAAGATAACAGTACTTTTAAAGAAGAAAATCTTATAAACTTATCCCCCTCTTTTGGGGTTCAATTTTGAAATTCTCCGAAACACTTTTATTACGTTATTTGTGTCGGAAATAATTTTGAAACTAAGTTACAACTAAATTGGATCCGAAAAACATTATTTCCCAAACAACTTTTGCCACCCCTGTTCTCCCAGGGATTGAATTTTGAAAAATTCTCAATTACTTTCTTCATTAATCGTTACCAGGGGCATTAATATCAAATTTCATGTTGATTCTTATTCAAACATTGCCATTCGATACAAAGTATGATTCGGATGTGGAATAAAAATTAAGATTAAAAAATTAATAGAGCGTATCGTCGTTGCCAAATTAAAATCTGCTATGTGCACTTTTTTGAGATTTCATAATTTTGACCTTAGTGAATAGTTCATTGCCTTAATCATCATATAAAACAACAGCTAAGTGCTTATGAGTACTATTTGTCGAATTACGACTTAATAAAATATGCTATATGAAGCAGCTAGAATTTGTTATCTACAAAATTTATCTACTATAAAAATAATAAATAAACTATTAAATTTTCATGTTTAAAAGATCAATAAGTTTACGTATAACAATCCTAAGTTTCTAATAAAATATTAATTTTTAAAATAAATCTTCATGTAATTTTTATTTCAGGAAAAAATCATTTGTATATTGATCTTTTTAGATATTGATCTCAAAAGTATACTTTTAGCACATTAGCAGATTTTGGTTTGACAACGATGGTTGATATGTTATTTAGGGCCGGGTAGCAAATTATTTTAGAATTGGTTTAATAGTTTCGGGGACTATACAAAGTTCAAATCAAAGGGGTTTGGGTAAAGTTGGCGTCGTTTTGAAGTTCGGCGGCCAGTAATGAAACTATCAAGTACAACAAGCTCGTAGTTACTACGGAGAACATGTAAAAAGAGATGGCTCATATTGTGATTGAAGTGCGCAGAGAATCCAATGTTAACAATTTTTCGGCGGAAACCTTAAATTGGATTAATCCGTGGCTTCTTAGAGGCAGGATCCAATCCCGTCACACATTTAGACGGATATATTACGTGTATATTCTCGTAGAAAGAGCTACACAAGGGCTGGATGTAATATTGGGTCATTATTGGGAAACGGGCCTTGGGCTGCTGTACGCATGTAATGTTTATTATTTGGTACATGGGATCGGACAGATATCAAAATAATCAGACTCCGCCGACACAATTCTTAGATACGATTATTCGACATGACATGGAGAACGAAATAAGCGGAGAGAATTAAAAAATGGGTTTTTACTTAACCCCGACCAAAGCCCGCCCATGGCGTTGAGCAACGTTGAGCTTTCTTACGAGGCCCGTAGTTAGAGATAACGTTTTAGCGCTACATGCCATCCTTAATTGGTTGAAAACTTTTGTTTTAAGGCATTGAGGAATTTTGGAGCAGGACATGTCTGATTCCGAGCTGGATTCCGCGAATGACCTCCTTTTTGAAGTTGGCTCTACCTAATTGCACTGTCCCTAGTCTGTCTTGGGACAGTTGGGTAATTCTTGGGCACAAAATAGACATTACACATAACTTTCATTTAATGCATACTCATCTTAAGGCCCACCCTTTGGGATACTCTGCTCCTGTGCTAGAATCGATTCATTCGATTCATGCTAGAGTCATTTTTATGTTACATTAGTTTCCGCGCAGGTTTACCTGCCACACAAAAATTTGGATTCTCATCATGTCTGTAGTCCTCTGGCTACGTTTAAGGGTTTCCATTGCTTACATTTAAGTTGGAAAATCTGACGAAATTATATAATTCTCGAAGCACGGCAGCTATAGTTTATAGTAGATTTACTATTTCATGAATCAACACCATTGAAGCATAAACTTTAGAATATCGACCTATGGCAATAATAACAGGACTAATATTTCTGATAAATTTTCAATGAATTTCGTTTTGATTTCATTTTTTTTAAATGACAATATGACCAATTAAATGATAGATAATAACGAATATAATAATTTTCACAAGACAATGGCATCGGCTCCGAAATCTATTCCAGACCGGATTATACACACTTGTGAATTACAAAACAATACTACTAATTCGACCTGTAACGTGCAGTAATATCATTAAAAGATCTGATAAATATTATCAGATCTTTTAATCTAAACATAAAATAAAATCGTAAATAAGCCGTGTTTGTACATTAAATTAAAAAAAAATTGTACACATTATACTTATTTTACCGAGGTCAAAAAAAAGCCCCTGCTGCTTGCTCATACAATATAAAAACCTGCTGGATCCAGACACATCTAAAACTTCTTACTTTAAAACTTAATTTTAAACTTTTAAGAAACTTTAAAACTTTAAACTTTTAAGAAAATTTAAAACTTAATTTTTTCACTCCACCCATACTCCATTATTATTTGGTTTAATAAAATTCTTTAAATATTTGTTATATGGATATTACATCGTCCACTAGATACTTCATGTTTCAAGTGCTATACAAACTCAATGTCTACCCCTTTTGTAACATTTCATAAAGGCAATAAAACACCTAATACGAGCTGGATTTATTGCTCGCATAAAATGTTTAGCCACTGAACTGTGTTAGCTATAAGATTAAAATAATGAATTTATTGCTGTGCGTTTATTCATAGACGTGACATTTATTGTAATAACCACGACAATTTCAACATTTTTATACATATGTTTTGAAAACGTTTACTGTTACTATTACTACTTATTTATATATTAAATTTGATATTAAATTTGTTATTATATATTAAATTTGATTATCTTTAATATTACTTATTGAAAAAAAAAGGTACTATATATAACGTCTCATGTCTAATAGATAGCCTAGATATAACGCCTTTAGATATTTAAATATAAAAAAAAAAATTCGAGTGCTTTGAAAAAGGGTTTTGTTCCGTTAGTAATAATAATGGTTTCCGTTATCTATGGATGTGTCCGTGTGTTTCACGTTTCGTGTAAGAATCACACAGCATTTCGTATATATTGAGTAACCCGCCTGGAGTAAATAAATACACTTTCCAGAGGACCACTATGGAATAATAGCCATGTTATGTTTGGTTAAGGCATAGAAGAATTCATCCCTCTTAAACACCGCAACGCATACTCCTGCTGTATTGTGTTTATGGCGAAAACATTGTAAATGACATAACATGTAAGAAGAAAGTAATAAATATCAGTGGCTCAATTAGAAGGACGGGGTTATATAGGCGAGATAACAAATCGACAAAAACAAAGTCATAGGCGGCATTGTTTACACCCATTGGTCTTCCTGATCTCATCATCTCCTATTATTCATCTCAGTGTTCTCAAAGAACAGCTTATCAGGTGGCGACAGTAACGCTGCAGAATCGTGGGATAGTCAATTCTGAATGTTACACGACCATGTTTTCCAAGTCTTCGGAGAAATCCGAAAAATTTGAAATCATTTTTCATCATGACAATGCGAGCCCTCACACACCGGATACAAAAAACCTCAATCGGAGTTGAAAAAATGCTCCGAAAATTGGTTCCAACGCAAACAAAAGTGAATCGGTTATCATGGAAAGTACTTTGAAAAACAATAAGACCAATTTCAACCATCAATATTTGTTAAAACATTAGTAAGCTATTGCTTAATTGGCAACACTCGTATAAAAGTACAAGTTGGAATATTTATTTTTCATACAAAATTGTTTCAACGGATTAAACTTGTCTATTCTTACCATCTAATTAAACGGTTACTCTATATAAATATAACAATGAAGGCTTTAGTAAACAGAAGTAATAGAAATAGGAGTAAATAGAACGCAGGATTATAACAACTACGTACAGTTGGGGTACGAAGACCTTCGTTAGTTTACAAATTAATTCCTTTATCAAGTCGTAGACTGTTAGTACCTTTTGAAACTAAAGCACTAAGCAGACAACTGACAGACGTTTGAAATGAAATTTTGGTATGACTGATAATTGTTCTGGTGCAAGCAAATGTCGACTTTCAGGTGACGAACCTTTTCTTATCCTGACTTTACATAAATAACATTGATTCTACTGAAACTCAACTATGTAGGGATATCGCGTTTTCGCTTGGCTTGGCATATTGAACTCAAATTAACTTTTGCGTATTCAACTTTTGCGCTGTATGTATCCAGCTATAATAGGTATCTCATTTTCTACTAACTCTTACAGAGAACGGAAAAGAACTAATTCTTACAGACAATTTTAGTTTGGAATTAAACTAAATTTGTTTTGAAAGTAACATACGTGGACACTAGTATGGTACTTTGAACCGAGAAAGAAATAAATTCTCAAACATTTGCAATAGAGTTTAATTAAAGTAAATTTTACTTTTTAAAGTCTTTCATAACATTGAAAATATGCTTAAATCTCCTTTTATTCTGTGTCATACAAAATCAACATAGTATAACTAATCTCATCACATAAAAGTAGTAACAGGCCAAACTGCAGTCATGAACTGGGATTTAACCTCTTACAGAAGATAATGTGAAAAAACAGCACGTGTGCTGATGTGTTTCGGTACGAAAGTACAAAAGAGCTCCATCTCCTCCCTTACCTCTGTCAGGTTCGGTAGCGCACTCCCAATGCCTAAGTTTTTAACATTATATTTCTTATAATTGAATGGACCGTTAGCCTGCCATAATGGGATGACTTTTAATAAGAAAAATCCATTACCTGAATCTTCAAATAACTTATAGAATACTTAACAGCGTGTCTTAGCATAAAACTCATTAAACTTTACTCATTTAACAGAAGTTTCTTAAAATCGTTATTTTTTTTATAAATTTCCCCATCAGCCCTGATTTCTAAGGTGGTCGGACAGGCTATCGGTAGATGGCTACCGTCGCCTATAACTCCGGAGCAATTTACCTGATTCTCAATTACTAGATTCTCAACTCATCAGATTCGCAAGTTACCAGATTTTGTACTACCGAGTAGGATGTGCTTTTCACTTTGATAAGCAATAATATTTTTTTAATGTAAAGATCGTCAGAGAGGCTGACGATTCACTTGATGGTAGGTGGCTAACCTCGCCATAAGACAAGAAACACCACAGATACTGCAAGTGTGCTGTTGCCTACAGTAGGATTAAGGATATGGGATTGGAACCTTTAGTATTAGTAGTCCGATTACTTAGTCCGATGATCTGACTGATGAGATTTTTTCATCTCAGTAGTCCTATGATATCCCGAGTGATCATCTGAAAATTAAAAAAAAAATGTGGCTACGCTGAATAAACCTAGCACCTAGACTAGCAACGTATAAAATGCAAAAAATATTTTTTCTCTGTAAAATTTTATTTTAGATAATTTTTTGATGTTTTGTAGATAAGTATTTAATGTTTTAACACCTAATAAAAAGGGACGCCAAAGAAGTCGCGAGAATAAGAGTAATTCTATATACTTATTCTATATAAAAATTATATATACATTAATTTCTGTTATTATCATACAATAATTATATATTATTTCATTTTTGCTTATGCTGCTATCCTTAAATGACAATTTTAAATGTAAAATATGTGTTTATATATTTAAAATTGTTTTAAAATATGTTTATATAAACTTGTTAAAACTTTTTGTTATAATGAATCGATTAATTAGTTAATTTTTTCCAAACACTTCGTCGTAAGTAAAAGTTTGGGGATAACAATATTTATTATTACGAAGATCTCAAAGTTTCTCAAAACTTTCTTCTCAATTTAATGGCCTTTAAATATGTATAAGCAACTGATTTGTACACGAAACGGTAAACGGGCGATTTATAATACGTATTTCAAACATTGAAATAAATAATAAACAGGAAGGGAGTATTTTTATCCTGATGAAGGTTTTATCTATTTTTCATAAGTATGCTAATACGGGACACTTTTTAGTTTCCAGTTTTGCAAAAATTGTTTACCTTCACAGACTCTTCCATAAATAAATTATTGCTTATTTTATTTTAATAAATAATAAAAAAAAGGAATTTTGGAAATTTATAATGAAATAAACAGTAAAACTTAATTTTCATTATGACCATAGAAAAAAAAAACTAATGATATGTTTGAGTATTGATCCTGCTCAGTTGGCACTTATAAAATTATATTTCTGATGAGATTTCTGATTAGCATTCGTACCTCGCGATAGACTTTCAGAGCGTTTAATATGAACTCTTGTTGAATATTGACAGGGATATTTTTAACTTTTTTGAAGCTACATTTAAATTGATCCCACAGATGTTGAATTGTATTGAGGTCAGGACTCATGTCTGGCCATATTAAAACTATAATATTGCTTTTACTAAAATTATAATTAAAATATTTAAATAATATTTATTGGTAAGTACGTTCAGTATAAAAATTCTGTAAATAGTAAGGTCCGTTATTGAAATAACAAAAATTAACTAAACCAAATGTAAGAAACAAGAAATAGTTGTCAAACTATGGAAATCTGGATTGTCTTTGACTATGCAATAGGAAAAGAGCGTAAATAAACACACCATCTATTATACTACCATAGAATTTGGGAACGCGGCTTGTACATAATAAATAATAAAATTTATTTATTTAATATTAATATGTATTAATATTAAATATTATGTATTTAATATGTATAGTTCATACAACTGAATATTACCTACATTAATTAAGTCTATACTAATATTATAAAGCTAATATTATAAGTTTGTTTGTCTTTTAACGTGCTCATCTCAGGAACTACTAGTTCAAATTGAAAAATTCTTTTTGTGTTGGATAGTCCAATTATCGAGGATGGCTATAGGCTATATAAAATCACGCTACGACCAATAGGAGAGGAGTTTCAATGAAAAAAGTTGCAAAAACGGGAAAAAATATCACTTTTGAGAGCTTCCGTGTAATTGGAATGTATTATTCCCATTCGCCACCACCATGTTCGCCACCAGTGGTAGCAAGTGTGATTAGCTTTCCCAGTCGCCACAAATGATGGCAATTGGGATTCTGCAACTTCTTACGCGCGGTATTCGTTATAGCGCGTAACTTTTTTGTTTGTAAACCGATTGGAAATGAAACAAACACTAAATGTTACGAGAAGCTTGCTATACAATACACCAGTTAAAACTGTATTCAAATCGGTTAAGCCGTTTCTGAGATTAGCGTGCACAAATACACAAACAGACAATATTTCTGAAAACATTTTTTTTTAATTGCTGTAACATAAGTTCAGACATGGTTTATATAACGCCGATAATCAAAATAATAATATGTTGCCTTGACTGTACAAAAGTGTGCATGACCTACACAGAAATGACCTAGTCTTAAAGTGGCGTAGTCAGAAAAGTGACCTACTAAGAAATTGATGTAGTTCGCCTAAATCAAAAATATTCTTTCTAAAATAACTGATATTTGATGTAATTGAAGGAACATATTATATTGTTAATATGTTTATATTAATATGTTAATATTAATATGTTAATATGTCATGTTAACTTTAAAGGTCAGTTATAAAATTAATCGAGTAACAGGAGTCGAGTGATAAGACAATAACAGTAACTACGAATCTTATGGGTACAAGCGGAATCATTATAAACTGAAGGAGATTAATAAACGTAAGGGCGCCGAGCGGTCGCACCGCAGACGGTCGTGAATGAGCGATTGTACCATCAAGATAAATCACTCTATATTTTTCATATAAAACATTGATTTACGTCGTCTGTTTTTAGAATTTTTACGAGTCTATAAAAAAGTTAAAGTGCGATTGTTTAGTAAAATAATTAATGATTTTTTTAATGTCTACGTCAGCGATGTTTTAAAATATTTTAGTGGCTTACTTACTTAAAATGTCTTACAACTAGCTTTTGCCCGCAACTTCATCCGCGTCCCCTTTTCTTAAGCGTTGAAAAATAAAAATAAAAATCAACTTCTGACAAAAATACACGAGCAATCCATATTATTATAAATGTGAAAGTAACTCTGTCTCTCTGTCTCTTACCTTTTCACGCCTAAACCGCTGAACCGATCATGATGAAATTTTGCAAACACGTCAGGAATACAGGAAAGGACATAGAATAAAAAATTTAGGCTACAACTCCAATAAATAATTTAGGCGTTACATTGCTCACATAGTTAGTTAGGCGTTATTTTTTTTATTTTTCAACGCGTGCGAGCCGCCGGCACCAGCTATATAGTAATATATAACGAAGGAATTAATTATGCGACTTCGTTAAATCAGAATAATTATGTGTTCATTATTCACACTATTTACATAAAACAAAAGTAACTTAACTTCTTTAAAAATAAAATTGTAGAGAAAATAATTATATGTTTTTACATTTTATTTATCCATTGCTAGGCAACGCATGACTGTCGACGGCGATGGCGCTGCCACAAATTTATTCTATCTTTTTCATATTTCTAGATGATCCCTCGGGAGCTGTACTCTTTTTCTAGATGTAGGGTACCCTATGTCCATTGATAATTAAGGCATTAAAGCACAACAAATAAATTTACTTTTGCATTTATAATATTAGTTAGAATGAAAATGTATGTACATGAAATTGATAAATCATATACTTCACCATCTGTCCACAAGCGCCCTCTTTAAATTGATATCTTTTAAAAATATAACTTTAAATTGTTTTTAATAAATCTTTTAAATTGAGCGCCCTCACAGTGTGTACTTCATCTTGCATATAAATCTACTGGCAACAGCTATCTTCAGATTATTGGTGAAGCAAGCAGATGGGCGTTTCGCCTAAATTGTTGATATTGTAGCCCATCTGGCGGCAGTAACCAACTTCCTCCATACTACCGTGAAATAACAGCACGTATACTGTTGTGTTTCGGTAAGTGAGAAAAGCAATAGCCCATTCTCAAACTCTTATCCTTAATCCTACTGTAGTCGGTAGCTCATTTGCAGAATCCGTAGCGTATCTTGTGTTAATAGGCAACGGCTACAATCAAGTGGACCGTCAGCCTGTCTGCGAACCTTAACATATAAAAAAAATAACACACTAAAACATATTTGAATGAAACAATTTAATATTCCCTTATTATATGTGCGTATATTCGTATATTAAACTCATTGAAATTCTTCGATATAATAAAATTTATTGTCGTGTGTTTCCATGGAAATATGCTAAATGTTAATACTCCTTTAGGGAAATATGTGTGAGATGGATAACAATAGACTTCGTCGACAACCGGAAAAGAAAATTCCTGTTTGAAATTCTATTGTATTTTTCGTAATAACATTATAATACGAGTATAACAATAGTAAGGTCTATACTGTAATGTAAATTATTTTTAATCAGTTTTGTGAAAAATATAATAATAATAATAATAATCTCGATATATTCGGAGAGACAGAGGGTTTTGTCTGTGCGATACAAGAGCAGGTGGTCAAGACGCAGAATTACCGAAAGTACATCACAAAGCATGGCACAGAGGACATATGTCGAGCCTGTCATCATCCTGGAGAGATCCTCCGCATGTCACTTCCGGTTGTTCGGCGCTTGCCAACATTGAGTTTCTGCACAGGCACAACCAAGCGGCCAGGATCTTGCATCAGGAGCTTGCTCTGATATACGGATTCCTTGATCGGAGGATGCCTTACTACCAGTACTCGTCAGAACCAGTCCTTGAGAACAACCTTGCCAAGCTCTACTGGGACAGGCCCATCAGGACGATTCTAGCGAATAGACCTGATATTGTGTTGATGGACCGGGAGCAGTCGCGGGTGTTTTTGGTGGATGTCACTATCCCGCATGACGATGGTCTCGTGAAGGCTGAAACTGAGAGGAGGAGGAAGTACCTCGACTTGGCTCATGAGATCGTCGACATGTGGGCTGTGGCCTTGGCTGACATCATCCCAGTTGTTCTGTCCGTAAATGGTTTGATCTAGGTCAGCCTCAGGGACAACCTGAGGCGGTTGGGATTCCGTGATGGTTCCCTCCCGGGTCAGATGCAGAGAGCGGTGCTGCTCTATACGGCCAGAATAGTGCGACGGTTTCTGTCCCTGTCGCCTTGAACCCCGACCGACTGTGTTTCTGTCGCAGGTTGCACCGTCTCCCCCTCATTTTGTTTTTTAGAAGGGAGACGCGTTAAAATGAATAAAATGAATAATAATAATAGCCTTTTATTAACAATCTTATACAATACATGAGTATTCGTACTACAAAATCCTATTAATTAATTATTTAACACCGCAAAGAGTTCCCGCAAACAGGTCCCCTAGAGCTTGCCATTCTTTTCTATCATAAGTCATCCTCTTCCAGGTAACACCAGCTATTTTCCAATTATTGTCCTTCCATCTAAGACGCTGTCTCCCTTTTATTCTTTTATGATTGTCTGGGACACCATTCGGTTACCTCTTTGGCCCATTTTTCTTGTTTACTCCTCGCCATATGACCTGCCCACCTCCATTTTAATTGTTTTAAACAGTTAAGTTTCGTTTTATTTTTTAAAGTTAAACTAGAATTGTTAACGAATATCATACTCAACTAATCCCACCGAGCAAAGAATCGCCGCGCCGCCCGCCTACTAGAGACGGTATGGTCAACGATTTTCATAAAAATCCAGCGTGTAAGGGGGCGTTACCGTTTATTCAATACCAGTACACGCACGGCTTCCGCATTATTTAGGTTTTGTGTTCTAAGACGATCTCGACTCGCATTTTTTAAATTAATTAATTAAATTGCATTTAATTATCCATTTGTGATATGATACACCAGAATATTATTATAGCTTATTCCAAGCTTATTCACTTGACTTGACTTTTACTTTGACACCAAATCACAGTACAATGAGGCATTTCTATAGCTTTTTTGGATAATGGCAGCCAAATGCGCCTGGAGTTGCGCTCAGCGCAATTGCGCGGCACGAATATTATTCTTTGCTCTGTGCCTAATCCAAATGCTTTATTCTATCAAGATCTGCCGCGTACTTAAAACCTCATGACGTTGCTTATGTTGACAGGCGACGAGTGTTAGTTGACCGTCAGGCTGCCTATCGACTTTTACTACCCTATGTTTTACTCGTAGTTTACGGTTTACCAAATAAAACACAGCAGTTAATACCTACTATAATTTAAATTCTATTTAAAACCGTCTGAGCCCTAAAAACATAATTGTGGTTACGAAACAGTCTATAAATATACATAACTGACATCGCTTAAATTGCTTTTATTTACGAAACGGAACGCCCAAGTTAACACCTACGAATATGAACACAATAGAACGCCTTCCCTGTTTGTTACCTTCCGATTCTTTTACCGAGTCTTTAGGAATTAAAAAAACCTTGGTGACAATAGAGAAAAATTTCATAAAAATTCTTGTTATTTTTATAAAGACATTGACGAATCGATTGGTCGTCTGTTACGGTGCTTTCCTTAGCGCTAAGTCTCAGAGGTCCCGGATACGATTCCCGGCAGGGCCATCTTTAGAAATTAACTTTTCTTTGCCTCTGATCTGGATCTGGCAGAGCACACTGCGTTCTGCAGTCATTTGGGCAACCCGTCTGGCAGCACCTGTCCTTTACAGAAGACCACTGTGAAATAACAGTTTGTGAGCTGTTGTTTTTCGGTGAATGAGTAAGGGATGTTTCCCCATCCCTTCCTAAATTAATATCTTTAGTCCTACTATAGGCGGCAGTGCACTTGCAGCAAACATAGCGTTGTTTTTTAGCCATCAAGTGGACAGTAAGCTTGTCTGACGATCTTCGCATAAAATACGATTTTTATATCACTACGTGATTAAGAGACCAATTACATAGGTTCGTGTTTTTCAAAGTGTGGGTCGCCACCCTCTGGGGGGTCACGAGAGGTCGTGAGATAGATCTATCAAAAAAATGTTAACAAAAGGATATTCTAATATGTAATCATTTGTATATTAATACAAACAAATTAACAAAAAAAATTATATGAATGACTCATCCATCTTAATGCGAAGGATGAGCTTGTTTTTCGTTTATCAATTTCTCCCACCGTGGATCCGTTTTGCAACCTTAAGAATTAAATAGTTTTCCAAATTTAAGCGATTTCTTTGCTTACTTTTTTATTTGGGCCATTGATGAAAATGTCAACTCGCATAATTACGAGGTGGCAAAGGGAATTAAACACTTCACTGCCTCAGTTGTTAATTCCGGGTATTCTGTTTTTCTTTTTAAACAAAATGTATCCAAATTGGCAGATTTGCATTCCAAGCGTAACAGCCCATCAGCGGATAATTCCAGCAGATTTTGTCTGAGCAGACTTTGGGCGTAAATTGCTAGTTATCTATTGGCGACGTATCCAATTCCGATGTAAAAAATGTTTTACGTACTTAATTATGTATTTATATTCGAATGCTCACCTAATCATGCAAACGCATAAAGATGTTGTATGGATTAATTAAATATTTGTAACATAATACCTACATGAAAAAAGCGAAGGGTCGCGGGGTCGCGAAATATTTTTTCATACTCCCCCTGAGTATGAAAAAATATTTCGCGTACTCCCCTCCCCTTTTACTCCCCTTGTTTCATACTCAGGGGGTCACGTCATGAAAAAGAATGAAAAACACTGACATAGGTGACACTGACATCACGACTCAGGATTTGTTTTAAATTATCGACTTTAATGAATTTGAAGACCTGTTGTCCAATGCAAATCATTAGTGACGCTAGTTATAGGAAACAAGTTAATAGCCAATGCTCTACAAGGTCTATACAATGGGAGCCGGAACGGACTGGTTTAGATGGGAGACGTCTAGCAGATAACACCATCAACAGAAACTGTCGTACGTGCCTACACGTGTCGTCGTTAATATTCTATGCTCTTATCGTCTTCATAGTCTATAATTTAATTTACATCAACCATCGAGGTTATAGAAATATTATTTATATTTCTACTAGTGTTCCGCCCCCGGCTTCGCCCGTGGTGCAATTTTTATCTACATAAACATCCCCCGTTTATCCCTCTTTCCATTAGTGAAAACCGAATTAAAATCGGTCTACCCGTTCACGCGTGATGCCGTGACCAAGGGAAATAGGGATTCATTTTTATATATAGAGATTAATTTTATATTATATAATTTATAAATAACTAGCGGCCCGCCCCCGGTTTTGCCCGGCGTGCAATTTTTATATACCCTAAAACATTCCCCGTTCATCCCTCTTTCCATTAGCGAAAACCGAATTAAAATATTATTTATCTTACTACTAGATCTAATTAATACTATCTTACTAGATAGATATAAAATATTATTTATCTTTATTAATAATTTCGTCAAGGGGTACGGTAGACTCGATTGAATTCTTACCTGAATAATAAAACATCAAAAAATAAAGATTTCGAGTCGACAACATATATCCGCAAAATTCGGATTGTCAAGTATTTTGTTAAATTCTAATGGTGCTGACAGACAAATCGCAGTCGCCATATTGGCCACTCTAGCAAAACGTCACTCACTGACACCTGTGAACAGACTAATACAACATCTTTGCCTGTGACCCTGTGACATCTTGAGTGGTTAATAAACGTTTCGTTTCATTCATACTAGCGCACATACGCCTCGCCACTCAATACACAAAGTGTCCATTACAATCACATTACACCCAGTCACATTACACCCGAGCGAAGCCGGGTTTTCATCTAGTATTTCTATAAATCCCTGTGGAAGCCGCATCAAAATCCATTGCGTAGTTTCAAATAAATATTTTTTGATCGCAGTTCCTTGTCACATATGATTTTACGGAGAAACCGGGCAAAACGCAATTGTGTTTATATATTCAACGGTGTACTTGATAAATGTATACATATGTGCTCTGTAGTATTTAAGAACTCTGTAGTATTCGAACGTAACTAAAATGGATCGACATATAACAGCTTGTGCGTCAATGGCGCTGCCGGATAGATAATATACGAGAGCGTGTACGCAAAGGCTTGTATATTTGGTGTGTTATGAAGCTAATAAATCACAAATTCTCTTCCTCAATCACCCAAAAACCGACGGTGATATATTTATATTATGTATCCTGTACATGTTTTCTACGAAACTGTACCTACGAGTATATAATAAAATAATAAAACAAATTGAAGTATATCCTCAATGAAAATACATAGAAGGTATACTTTGAACACTGTTTCCTATGGCCATTAATGTTATCTATATTTATAAGAACTAGAGTGAATCAAAAAGTTCTTAGAATCTGAGTAAAAAATAAAAGAAAATCGGTACAATTTTTTAAAAATTTTCAACTTGTCCTTCGATACAGTTTAGGTAAAGTTTTTTAATAAATCGATGAGCGTTTTCACGGTGGAAGAGCACACCAAACGACAATTTTTCTCGGCGTTTTTCTTTAATTGCTTGACGCACTTTTGGGATCAATTTTGGTGTAACATCCGTAATCGTTTTACCATTAGGTAAATATTTGATAAAAAGAATTCCTTCCACATTTTAAAAAACAAAGACCCATAACTTTACCGGCTGTCGGATAAACTCGAAATTTCTTTACTGGAGGTGAATATGGGTGTTTCCATGAGATACCGTGTTTTTTCGTTTCCAGATCAAAATGATAGACTCACGTTTCGTCCATTGTTACAACACGCTGATAAAATTTGGATTACGCTCAATGATTTCAAAATTCCGCTTTGAAACTACTAAACGTCGACGCTAAAGGAAGAGGACAAAATTAATTAAATTAAATAACTGTTGTATTATATTTATTTTATGTATTTTATTACGTTCGTCACTAAAATCAAATACGAGAGAAAGTCGTCGCCTTTGTTTGCGTCTGTTAATATTCGGGGTACCTACCTTGCCGACCGACAAAACGTCTGTTCAAATTGATTGCACACTGCCGAAAGAAATGCGTAGGGTAATTCTTCTATCTTATAATACCAATTTTTCTACTTTTTCCACATTTTCAACTACGATGAAGGTGCAGGAACAGTGAGGAACATCTTTGCAGGTCGATCTCTTAAATTCAATTACCCAATAAGCAACTGTGGAATCAGGTAGAGCGTCAGTCCATAAAGTCTTCTGGATGTCACAAAAAATTTCTTTAGTAGAATTTTTTTCAGGCCAAGGTCAGCCAGAGTGAGGAACATCTTTGCAGGTCGATCTCTTAAATTCAATTACCCAATAAGCAACTCTGGAATCAGGTAGAGCTTCAGTCCCTAAAGTCTTCTGGATGTCACAAAAAATTTCTTTAGTAGAATTTTTTTCAGGCCAAGGTCAGCCAGAGTGAGGAACATCTTTGCAGGTCGATCTCTTAAATTCAATTACCCAATAAGCAACTCTGGAATCAGGTAGAGCTTCAGTCCCTAAAGTCTTCTGGATGTCACAAAAAATTTCTTTAGTAGAATTTTTTTCAGGCCGAGGTATTACATCACGTATCTCATTTTTTTCCATAAAGAAACGTTTTTTTTACACAAGAATTAATAACGTCGAAACGGAGAGATCAAAATGACAGATTAAATAAATAAAAAAACTGTGACAAAAAGGTTATAGCACTTCGTAGTTCCAAAAACTTTTTCTAACCCTCGAATATAAGTTAAATGTAAAAGCAATATTTCGCAAAGATGGGATATTAAAATTTGCCACACCTAAGTCTGGCATAAAAGTTAATAACGGATCGAAAACTAAAGTTTAAATATGAAAAATTATTTTGAATTTTTTTAAAAAAATTCTCCTCAACAGTAATATTCTTTTTAGGCACCCATAGCCACCTATCATTAACTGGACTGTCAGCTTGCCTGCCTAGATGCCTAGTGTTTCTAGATTCCAAAACAGTTACCTGGTTTTTATTTTTTTCAAAACTTAAATTCTAATGTAATGTTAATACACTCTAGGTATAACATTACAGTGTTTTTATACTTATAGATAAGAATTGTAATTGGCCTCTTTATACGTATATTATAACCTTTATATAAAGTCACAAATCCTTAAGATTTTTTTGAGGAAATCAATTAATGAATCTGATTAGAGTATATGTGATTGATGATATATTAACGAAAGTATATAGAGAAGACACGCTTGTATAATGTATAGTAATTGCTTAAATTTGTATGTTAATATTTGGTAGCTACTGGGCATTGAACGAGTAGTAGTCGAAATCAGGTCATATGGAACTATACATTGGACACGGAGGGATATTCCATCGTTTGCTGACAGCACTTACATTTAGGTGGACGTATAAATAAGCACAACTAAAAATAACCGCTGTTATTCCAATATTTTTTACGGTTGTTAGGAAAGCGGTCGGTTCACTTGGTGGGATAAGGCTAACTGTCGCCTATTGATACGATCCTTTGTTAGGATAAAGGGCAAGGAGAAAGGGTAAAGATAATGGGATACGACTCTGAACGACTCTGGAATCCCTCACTCACTCACAGAAACACAACCGAACAAATAATGTAATTTAATCGTGGTCTTCTTACTGCAGCTAGATGGGCTGACCAAAAAACGAAATTGTTTTCACATAAATTCTCCTGGTTTTTAACAATTAGTATCCAAATTATTCTATGAATTAATGTGTAGATTTAATCTATTGTATAACTACATTCTGGTACAGTCTTCCAGAATAATTACTATTTACTATTGCTCATAAAACTTCTTTATTTTTAGGAATAAAAATGAGCACTTCAACGATGGAGGAACCAGTTATGAATGCGACAGTAATGTATTCCATTCCCAAAGACTGAGGAAACACTGTGAGTGTTGAACTATAAAGTGATGAACAAAAGAACAATCCGAGGCAATCACAATGCTGGCGGACGAGTCGAGTGGCTCCCGGCATAACTACGACAATCACACGAGCTACTTCCCTTCTAATGGCACTTATGACTTTTTTTTCGAGAATTCAAGGTTTATCTCTCTATTGCGTAACAATAGTAGGAGTATTGAGGACGTTTTACGAGCACTGGAATATTGGAGGACCGAACACAATATTACTGTTGAAAAAGAATGCTCTCGTTCGGAGTACTGTTCGGGGGAATTCCGGGACCTCATAATATCTTATAACAGTATTCACGGCTACATTAGTTTACTGGTGAGTTATTCTTTATTATAATTATTATTTCTATTATTGTGTCGACACATTGCTTTTTTTTAATGTATATTATAATCTTGGTAGACCAAGCGATGTAATACGTCATGGTAGACAAAAAAGGACGAAACTGCTGACTTTCTGACTTCTGATAAACTTCTGACCCAAATTTTGAAATAGGTAAAATATCTAATTAAATATTAATTATATTTTTCTGTTTCCATTTTAGAATTGAATTTATGTTCAGTAACATTTTTTGGATTTTATAAAAAATATATAAGGCTCTTTAAAAACAATAATATATAATTAAATGTTTTATTTGAATCTATTTGCGTCAGATAATTTAGCAGAGCCAAAGCGTACAAAGATGTATTTATTACAATTTGCACCTTTTCTTTACTAATGAGTTTTACAATCTAGCCCTTATGAAACAAACTCAAATTACTTGAGAGTAAGTGGCTAGGTGGATTACAAACACAAACAATTTAAAATTCGAAACAGGTGTGTTGCCGAGCAGGTATAGACCATTTTAAGTGCGATTGAGGCAGCGTGATTCTCTGTATAAATTCTTCATTGCCGATATCTTAAACACAACATTGAGGTTTAATGCTGAATTGTTAACATTTTGTTTTGCCATTAAGAGGGCACTTTCCAACTCGAACAGCTTACTTATTCCATACTACGTAATTCCATGATTATTCATTAATTATAGGTCGTAGCAATACATAAAAAAACATGACATTTCTAGGACATAATATAAAGGTTTGCATCGCAACACAAAACTGAAATTAATTTTATATCTAGTATAATTAATTTTTTAAATGTGCAGAATTTGTGACACATTCGCCGGTTGAATTCTTGTAATTACTGACTAAAATCTAAAAATGTTTTTCGATGGAAACATCCTACCTATAATGTACATTTGAAATTGGGATGTCTATAGCTAGTATCTATAAAGGTTTTTCTAAAATATTGGAATTGCTGGCATATGTTTTATTATTTTCGCGAGTTGAATAAATGGCGCGAATGTGTTGCGTCGTATTCTGCCTTCGGTTATTCGCATTATAGTAAGTTGAGACAACAAATTCTCCCAAATACCTATTTCTGAGTTCCCACGCTCGTACAACGCCACCTTAAGTTTAAGTGCCAAGAAAACTTCAAGTTCATGCATTTTTAAGAATAAATACAATTATTTGTAAATTTCCGCACTTAGATATTTATTCAAAAACACAAAAATAAAAATCGAAATCGCTTGGCAAAATCTCGATCACGGAGCATATACAAAGAGGAGATGTTGTTATTGAATTTTTCTATAGAGCGGCGCGTGACTACTGCGCGGGGCAAGGAGGAAGTTAGACCCCGCCCAATTATCTTAAATTGCCAATGAAAATTGACTGTAGTCTACAACAAACAAGCGCCGCCACACCGTGACCAGTGCCGACAGCAGACTGACCAAGACCACGCCCACAAAAAATGACGTCAGGACCTAGTTTGAAATCAGTGCACAGTTGTTTAGGCCATCTCCTCTTTGTATATGCTCCGTGATCTCGATTTTCGTTTCCTTATTTAGACATCGGTTTAAAATTCTAAATACAAAAAATTTTCCCCGTGCCTCAAATACTGAAAACAGCTTTTGTATGTACAAATTGACACGAATGCTAGTTTGTGGAGGCTACGTGTTATTTTGAAAACAGTTTCAAAACTTCAATGACAACAGACGATTTACTTGATGCTACGTTGATGGATAGGTCAGGATAGGATAATGACTTTGTAATCCTTAAGCACGCAGAAACACAACATAATTTGTTATTCCACTGTGCCCTCTGAATAGGGAAGGTTACTGTACCTACAGAGCATACCAAGTTTATAACTGTATATCGTAGTGTGTCCTGTCACTTTTAGTGTTATTGCTCATATTTCCTTTCATTTAGTTAAGAATAAAGGTTCGTTTCTCTTAACTTTTTTTTCTGTGAAAAAAAAAAAAAACATTCGTGTCCACGCAGACTAGATGGAAGATTGTTCCGAGTAGGTACTTTACGCTATTAGCTAATCCCTAAATGTTTTTTCCTAGTGGGAAAATATACCAATGCGTGTATCCTAATAGTTAGTATAGATGTTGGGACCCACTTTCCTTTATTAATACCCAATGTTTATATTCAACTACCGCTATTTAGGAAATATAATGTATTTCGTACCGGGAAATTCATTCCTTTGATTGGTTCTGATTGTCTTATTGTCTTTTGCAATGCAATGTACAGTTGGGTACAAAGCTACCTTCGTCAATTTTCAAATTCATTCCTTTATCAAGTCGTAGACTCTTAGTAACTTTTAAAACTTAAGCACTAAGACAGACATATAAAATTGCACTTACTTGATATGGTAACAAAGGTCAATATAGTATACACTTTTGACCTATAATCTACTTTCATATGAACATCCAACCTTTTTAAAGGCCTAGTCATTACGAAGTTCATATTTGATACTACGATTACGAATACATATTTGATTTTGATTCGAACTTCGTATTGCAGCAATGAAGAATCATTTCTTACCCCGAACTGTGCATTATTTGTTTTATGTCACATAACAGTTTCATTACTTTACTTTCGAAGCAACTTCTGGCCTAGTTTCTACAATATTAGCTCACATTAACTTTTAGGGTGCTCTTTATTTATTAAGGTAAACTAGCTGAGCCCGCAACTTCGTACGCTTGGTAACTTTTTTGTTTGAGAACCGATTGGAATGAAAATAACACTAAATGTTACGGCAAGCTTGCTACAATAAATCAGTGAAAACCGCATTCAAATCGGTTAAGCCGTTTCTGAGACGAACAAACGCACAGACAAACAGACAAAAATTCTAAAAACTATTTTTTTGACATTGGTAACATAAGTACAACGTGTACAAATTGATTTTTTTTTTTTGAAAAAATATTTAATGTACAGACATAGCTCGTTTACGATTTTATTATATGTAATAAATAATGCATAATAAATAATTTTTTTATTGTTAGGTTCAATGATAAAATTTTAATTATTATTTACCAACATATTGACAAAAAAATTGTCTTGATTGTTGTTGCAATACCTGGTTGTTTCTACGCAAAATTTGTAATACAGAATTTTACAATACTTGACTAATATCTCATTAAGAGGTCACAAACGAGACACACCCTATTCTATAGTATAGAATTTCTTAAAAACTCTTTTTTGGATTCGTTCGAAAGAGATGATTCGATGACGCTCACAAAATGTTAGAATTCGCAAAACTCAGGGCGCATAGTATTGTTCTCGACATAGTACTTAATGGCGCTTTTTTTACTTTATTCACTATTGTTTAGTTTGTTTTCCAACTGAATATGACCATCACCATGCTGTGATGCCACCCTGCCCGTATCATAAAACGATACCTAACATAAAAGTAAAGTATCGGAATACAAAAAAATATTACATTATTGTCAATCTCTCTGTATATTTGTTTTCGTGGGTAGAACATCAAGGGCTTCTTTCATCGAAATTGGATGTTGGGAAGATTTTCATATATTAAATAGGAATTTAAAATATGTTCTTTATAAAGAAACGATATAGATACTTTTCGCTGGGCTACATTTTATTCAAAAATTTTAAAGATTTCGCGAAGAAACTGCGTAACAAAATTAAACGCGGTCGGAAAAAGCTAGACTTATATAATGCTAGCTGGTGCCCGCGGCTTCGCCCGCGTTGAAAAATAAAAAAATAACGCCTGACTAAATATATGAGCAATGCAACGCCTAACATCTTTATTGCAATATAAGCTTTGCCAGGCGTTAGATGATCTCTCGGGAACAGTACTTTTTTTCCGGATGAAAGGTACCCTAAATCCTTTCCTGCATCCCTGATAACGTGTATGAAAAATTACATGATGATCGGTTTAGCGGTTTAGGCTTGAAAAGGTAACAGACAGACAGACAGAGTTACTTTCACATTTATATTATTAGTATGGATTTCGGAGCGACAGGTTACCGAGCGTTGCAGTAGGAAGTCATGCAGACGTTTTTGGGTGGTTGAACAAATGATATTATTACGATTCATTACGACTCATTACTGTATATATGCCTCTTATTAATATGAGGATTAATATGCCTAAAATATACTTAGATCGAAATAAAATATAGCTTACATTGCTCACAGTGTAGCAATAAAATTGGTGAAATTTTTTTCAATTGGTTCTTAATACGTTCCAGAGATAATAATATACTAAACGCAACAATTAAAGGATATAAAAAAAAGTTCCAAATTTTTAGGTGATTTTCAACAGGCTGTAACTTCGAAGAAAATGATCGTACAGAGCTCATTAAAAAAGGAAATTGTAGCTTCAAGTTTCTAGTTTTTGAATCGAAGCTTTAAATTTTTTTCTCGTTAGCGATTTATGAGTAATAGTCAGATAATCAACGATAAAAAAAAATTTTCAAAATTTTTCTCGTCTTGAAAATGGTGTAAAAGCCGTAATAATTTTTTTATTGTAATGGCACAGTAAAGATCTTTTAGAGAATTTAATTCCCTACAACTTGACCTCCTCATGAGCTCTGTACAATGATTTGTAACTGAGTTATCGTCAATCAAAGCGAAAAAGATCTTTTTGACTTGGACAATCGATTACTCGGGCAATAATGGTCGTACAGAAAATTAAAGTAGGGTTTTGTAAACTGCAAAATATTCTCTACAAGATGCTTAAATTGGATTATGATAAAAAAAAATTTACAAACCGAAAATGTTGGCCGAAGAAAAGGTAAAAAACTGTAAATTTAAGGATATTTGGATAACTTGCAATAACTTTGCAAATAATGCAGATACGAAAAATCTTTTCTATAGCTTTTCAACCTCAATGTGTCCTGAAAAAACCCTGAAAGTTTCAAGGTGCTGTGATTTATTTTTCTTAGTGTCCGGAATGTTTAAAATTATCGTTTTTGCTGAAAATCAAGATAACGGGCAATTTTTCATTTTTTTCCCTTAGTTTGAGTTTAAACGGTTTTTTTAGTAATAATCCATATTTTTTCATCAGAACTCTTTAATCAATAAAATAAAATAAAAATTGAAATTTCTTTCTCAAATTTTTTTTACACGTTAACGATGCTTGCATGCGGTTGATTGCCTAGCTAGGCCCTTTTTTTACAACCGGCATTAGCGTTACGAAAAGGGTACAACGTGGAGGTTGCACGGTAGATTTACGCTTCTTTTACTAATGGGGTTTTCATATTGTAAGATACGGTTGCCCATATCATAACGGATCCACCATTAAAAGCTGCAACCGGTCGCATAAAATTATCGCGATTTCGTTTCACACGACTACGCCACACAAGATATCGCCTGTCGTTGCCATGAAGACCAAATCGAAATTCGTCAGTGAAGAGAACGCAGTTCCACTGTCTGGGTTCATGACGATGGGCATGGGCATAGTTCAGTCAGGCCCGACGATGTCTAGCTGTAAGCATGGGCACGCGATTTGGGCGTCGTGCATGTAGTCCTTGCTCTCGAAACCGATTTCGAACCGTTGAAGCCGAAATGAGTTGTTGATGATTTAAAAATTGATGAGCAATCGTATTCGCATGAACAGTGGGTTCCCGACGAGCCTTTCGAATGATAGCTCGCTCATCGCGGGCGGTAGTGACCCGTTGTCTTCCTTGACCCGGACGTCGGTCATAAGTACGCTGATTTTCGTTAAATCGCGCATAGGCGCGACTGATAACAAACTGGCTCACTTCTATTGTGGCTGCAACTTCCACCTGACTGCGACCTTCTTGAAGAAGAGTGACGATACGAGCCACATCTGTGGCAGATAAGTGTCGCCGTGGCATGTTAAAGGATTAGTTTAAAAGAACTGTTTTTTTTTCTTTTACTCCTAATTAGGCCAATGTGAACAATTTAGACTTCAAAGAATAACAAATAACAAAAAAACGAAAAATTATGTGAAGAAAAAAAAATTTGAGAAAGAAATTTCAATTTTTTTTTTAATTTTATTGATTAAAGAGTTCTGATGAAAAAATATGGATTATTACTAAAAAAAACGTTTAAACTCAAACTAAGGGAAAAAAATGAAAAATTGCCCGTTATCTTGATTTTCAGCAAAAACGATAATTTTAAACATTCCGGACACTAAGAAAAATAAATCACAGCACCTTGAAACTTTCAGGGTTTTTTCAGAACACATTGAGGTTGAAAAGCTATAGAAAAGATTTTTCGTATCTGCATTATTTGCAAAGTTATTGCAAGTTATCCAAATATCCTTAAATTTACAGTTTTTTACCTTTTCTTCGGCCAACATTTTCGGTTTGTAAAATTTTTTTTTATCATAATCCAATTTAAGCACCTTGTAGAGAATATTTTGCAGTTTACAAAACCCTACTTTAATTTTCTGTACGACCATTATTGCCCGAGTAATCGATTGTCCAAGTCAAAAAGATCTTTTTCGCTTTGGTTGACGATAACTCAGTTACAAATTATTGTACAGAGCTCATGAGGAGGTCAAGTTGTAGGGAATTAAATTCTCTAAAAGATCTTTACTGTGCCATTACAATAAAAAAATTATTACGGCTTTTACACCATTTTCAAGACGAGAAAAATTTTGAAATTTTTTTTTATCGTTGATTATCTGACTATTACTCATAAATCGCTAACGAGAAAAAAATTTAAAGCTTGGATTCAAAAACTAGAAACTTGAAGCTACAATTTCCTTTTTTAATGAGCTCTGTACGATCATTTTCTTCGAAGTTACAGCCTGTTGAAAATCACCTAAAAATTTGGAACTTTTTTTATATCCTTTAATTGTTGCGTTTAGTGTATTAGGGGTTTAAATATGAAATGGTTGCCTCTGATCTGCAGAGGGCAGCGCGCGTTGAACCTGCCTCACCTTGTTAAGGGCTTCACTTGGGCAAATGACATTTACAATAGAACTCGCTGGCGGCGGCGGAGACAATTCAACAGGCCTAGAAATTGTGTTTTTTTTTTTTTTTTTTTTTTTTTTTTTTTGTTTTTTTTTTTTTTTTTTTTTTTATTATACTAGGGACCCGCCCCCGGCTTCGCCCGGCGTGCAATTTTATATATATGAACATTCCCCGTTTATCCCTCTTTCCATTAGTGAAAACCTAATTAAAATCGGTCTACCCGTTCACGCGTGATGCCGTGACCAAGGGAAATGGGGATTCATTTTTATATATAGAGATTTACTTAAATTAATTCGGTCTAATTTTTTGTATTTTTGGAAATCATTATAACATAAACATATTATTCTCCTTATTGTAAATTAATTTCAATACATAATCGTACTTTATGTAGGTAGTTTAGAATTTGCTAAAATTTTTAGGGGTCCCGGGTTCGATTTCCGGTTGGGTCAACTTTGGGAATGACTTTTTAAAGTTGGCTTTGGTCTGGATCTGGCATTTGGGCAACACGTCTAGTGGCAGTAACCACCCCCTTAGAGAAGACCACCGTGTGTTTCAGTGAGTGAATGAGGAATGCCAGAGCACATTTCCCTATCCCTTCCTAAACACTTATCCTTAACCTACTATAGTCGGTAGCGCACTTGAAGCACCTGTTTGCTTGGGTCATAGGCAATGGTAGGTCAAGTTGACCGTCAGCCAGTATGTCTACATTAACATAAAAAAAGAAATAAAAACTTGTTTTTTATTAATTTCATGTTATTTTGACATGGTATATTTATATAATTAATTCATACTTTTTTTTGGATATTTTATATGATTTGATTATGTGGCTCTTATAACCTTTATTACATGTATTATTTTAATAATACTTAATGCAATAGTTTCACAGATCACAGTTTCTATTGTTTTTGTTAAACAAGTTTTATTTCTTACACTTATGAATTATTTATTTTTCAGATTTGTTTATTCGGTAGTTTTGCAAACATTTTGAATGTAGCCGTGCTGACGCGACGCGATTTGGCTGCAGCTCCAATTAACCGTCTCCTCAAGTGGCTAGCCGTAGCCGATGTCTTTGTAATGATGGAATATGTACCCTTCGCCATTTACAGATATCTGGTAAGTGAAGAGTATATAACCATACTTTGGCAAATGAGATTTGCTGGGTATTTTCATGTATGTATATGCTTACAAATATGTATATTTTAATTTTATGCTTCATAAGAAAATTGCTCAACTGAATATCCCTTCACTTTTCAACATCTAAAGCATGTTATCATCTGATGAGTTATTGAGTCAATTTATTTTTATAACGTTGTGCTCAAATTACTTAATGGTACGAAATCACAACCCTTGATATATTATTTAACTTTTATATTATTCATCGTGGAAAAGAATTCCTCATTGCCTTTTCTCTAAAAATTACGACTCGCTACTGGATTAGCGGTATTAATATTTGTTTAATGGCTTGTTTCCCGAGGTTAAATTGAAAAAGAGCATAGTGAATGAATGCCTAATGAAGCAATCTCGCCTAATCAAGACGAATTCATTCCTAGGACACTGCCGTATATCTTAATCTAGGGTCGAAATCATTGAGTGAAATATCTACTCAATGGAATCACTGGTTAAAATAACATGAAGTACTAAATTGATGTAAACTTTGCAGCTTTTTCCCGATCAACACTCGCGGCCTTTCTCATGGGCAGTGTACATGTTATTCCATATGCATTTCACACAAATTCTGCACACAGCATCTATACTGCTGACTCTGTCTCTCGCTGTGTGGCGGTACATCGCTATTAGGTTTGTATTTCTTTATTTTTATATATTGTTACGACTAACCATGGAACATTCTGGAAAAATCACTCGCGCTGGTCGAAAATCTCGAAGGTTCCACACTACCGATAGTAGTCACGCCACTTCCCGGTTATGGTCAAACGAAATTGCTCCTTATGTTCACAACATAGAGTTCATATTCAACAGAAAGAGCATTCCCGAACTTTCAATTGACTTGTTTACAATCACGGAATAGAAAAACAATTCCGTGTTTACAATACTTGTTTATTTCTAGTAAATTTAAAATGGATCGAGACGTTTGGCGGGTATAAATAAGTGCGTGGCGGGCGGGAGATAAAGTTGAGTTATAACCTGCGATTCGAAAGCGAACTTCGGAGCTTTGTGAAGTTACCTGCGACAGTAAACCAGAGACTCATTAAGGGAGTCATTGACGACTTTTGGCAAGTTTAACGGTTTTATCGGACAAGTTTAGCCCTTTTGAAGTCATCTTGGTTTGTGGAAATAAATAGTTCATTTTCGCCCTTACACGGCAGTTTGACTCACCCTGCACGTAACAATATAATAAATAATAAATAATAAAGCTCTGATTTTAGTACAAGTGTAGATCATAGATCCGCAGTAGGGCAATCTTGAAATAACAGCATGTGTGTTTTTGTATTTCTGATGCGTGAGTTAAGGTGCTATTCCTTCAATTTCAATATTCCTTCCTTCAATAAATGTTCTTAAATTGTATGACATTTTATAATATGCCGCACACCGGTGTATCAGCAATTTAAGGGATATTAGAATCGATTCTTCCTTATCCCTAATTAATTATTGAACTTGGATCTCAATCAATTGTTATTAAAGTAGACAGTATTTGAAAGACAATAATAATGAAAGAAAAAACAAGAGAGGTAGAAGTAGAGTAGTAAAGGACCCAAGGCAAAAAATAAAATGCTGAATGATCGGAAAGAACTTGCTTGGAACTTCCGGCTGACGTCTGTATGTCCGAGTTCATACAACCCAAATCTTTTCAAAGTTCGAGTGAATAGGCCGATGAGGCCAAGGCCGAGCCTTGTCCTCGTCGGCCTCGTCTTCTTACGCAGCTAGATTCTGGCGAACAAATCCATCTTTAATAATAATAAAAAAAAGCACAAAGTACGACTTCTATGTTCTGCGAGTAGGTCCGCGGATTGATTCCGAGTAACCAGGGTCGAACCGAACTATGAAGTTTCCAAAACCCTCAACGGTCATGGATATTTTAGAAGACGACTGTTTCACATGAAATTGTGCTAGGAGAGTATATCTGAGTGCGGTAGCGAAGATGAGGACGTGCATCACGTTTTGTGGTCATGTCCTCTGCACGACGACAGGCGTAGCGCAGAGAGGGGCCCGTTTACTACCGGCATCTCGTTTTAGCTGCTTGTGAAATTCGCGCAGAAGGAGGAACACCCACAGGTGATAAAGGGAGAGTGAGCGAAAGCCGAAGGTCCGCGTCACTCAATCTTTGGTGTGGTCTTCTGCCCCAGAAAGGGGAGAAGGACAAAAATGACAGTGCAGTGGATGCGTGGGTCATCAGTGCACTTGCAGCACCTGTGGCGTGCTTGTGTTAATAGGAGACGGTAACCACCTACCATCAAGTGGACCGACATCAGGCAGTTTAACGACCTCTACGTACAAAAAGTTATAAAATATTATGCGATTTTTGTGAGGCATGTCATTTTTCTAATCTCTTAGTTCATTGCTGTGTGTATGGACGTTTTATTTTCGTGTGTCCGTGGGACCTCCGCATACCTAAATGAAAATCGTAGGTCCCGTAATAGAAAATGTCTCCGGAAATATATGTCTGAGATTTACCGCAAATCCCATTGTGATTACAAGGGAACGCGATGTATCTAAGAACCCTTTCTGACAAATTAAGGTTTATTTATAAGTTAAATACAGATAATAGTTTTATTTTTCTTCAAATAACTTTAAATGGTTAATTTCAGATATCCTTCACACAATGCAGTGTTATGCACAGACAGAAGGTGTTCTATCGCCATTTTAAGTAGTTTTGTGTTGCCGCTCATACTTTGCATACCCTCGTATTTTGTAAGTAACCTTTATATTTTTTAATTGCTATGTGAAATATTTTCAAGTAATTTATCAAGGGAATACCAATCGAAACCTCTACATATTTGGAATTATTATCGGACACTTTTGTGCTTACTTTAAGTGTTTCGGATTTATATAACCAATTTTCTCAGAAGTGTAATTCTAATATTTTTATTCAAAATTATATCGTATTAACATTCTCTCTCTATCTTTCCCAATGCCTCCTCAGTTCTGAAGATTAGCCATCAACTTCTTGAAACTGTCAAGAGTTTCTGTCTGTTCTCTATCAAGAACAGTCTCTACTGTGGCAATTCCAGTCCACTCCCGAATATTTCGTAACCACAATTTCCTCCTTCGACCAACGCGTCTTTTTCCTTTCACCTTACCTTATCTTACATTATATCATATTATTAACTCATTGCTCTCCTGACTTCGGGTAATCTTTTTCTGCAAATTATAGTTATATATTAAAACCGTATCAATATCTGTTGGAGAGAAGTTAGAGAACATACAGACAGACAGAGGCGGCAATCGACTTCAATTTATACTATGTAACGGTGTGTTATTTTGGTATGTCGTATATTAATTTACATAAGTTAAACAACAATAAACTAATTATCGCCAATTGCTACTTGTTTGTATCGATATATTATAATAATTTTCATTTATAAATATAATTATAACTTTACAATTTGAATTGTTGGATTAATTGGTGTTCTTACTAGTCCCCATCAGTACACTCTGCAGTGAATAAAGTAAAAATATTGAAACACAATGCAGATGTTTTTGTTAGATAACTAACACAATTTTCTGTCAGCCATTATTCAAGGTACATTTTCGGTAGCAACAACCATTGTTTATATTTAGATTCAATTTTGCTGTGTCGTCTTCTCTTATAACGTCTTATTTCCAAAGTAAACTCGATGTAAATTTAATTTATTACCGCTTAGGGCTAATCTAACCAATGTTATTTAGCAATTGACCAGGAGCGTTTGAATAATTATTGTTTGCCTTAATTGCGGAAATTAACCCTCGAAGTGATTAATGCTAAGTTCAGATGGCGTGTTAGACAATGGTTTATCGAAATTTGACCAAGGCTATCGAATCACACCCCAATAACATTGATTTTATTCTACCGTGCCACAAGCACCTTTGAATGTAGTACGTATTTAACACACTTATTGTTTGCGCCAATCGATGCGATTATTTATAAGATAATTTCGATGGAAGAATTTATACTTCCCATCATATCAATCGATCAATCAATTTATTTGTCAGTTATAAAACATACGATTAAAAAAAATAATAGTAAGGTCCCTAGCCTACTCAGCATTTTGCTGGCATAGGCCATCACTGATCCTCCGTGGGAACCCTTAGATGAACATACACACGGCCACACACCATGCATGTACTCGCAAAAAATCAAATGAATTTAAATTAATTTATTGTCAAAAAAACACAACCGCTTGCACGAATATTGAAAACATTGCTTTAAGACCAGTTTCCCTGCCGTACATAAGAAGATATAAAAATGCCCAAAAAATTAAAATAATTTTAATTAGTTTGTCTAAGTGCAAGGTGGTTGGTCTTGGAATTTATAAAAAACTACTCTCCATTCTTAAAATCTCCTCTTTTTTTCTGAATATTAATTAAATTTCTTTTAGATTTGATCTAAATCTAAACAGAGCACTGATTCTGTATTGGCGGTGGAATATTGTTCCAACATTTGGTTGCTGCATATCTGAAGCTTTATCGAAATGCGGCTGATTAGTGAACTTTCATCGTTAACTGAGCCGCACATTGGCGAGAATCACGAGACCGGCTCCCAACCCATGATAATTTATTAAAAAGATAATGTGGAACTTCAGTTTTAATAATACCAAAAAGATGCTAAATTCACCTTGCGACTGTGCTTCATTTTTAATAACACAAGCTAGTTTAGGTATGGTGTGACATGAGCTCTCAACGGTATCTCAAAGCAGTAACTTGCACATGCATTTTACACTCTCTGGATAACCTTCTGTGCTTTAACTAAAATCCACGGACCCAAAACGGTATCAACACAATTAAGATTCGATAATATCAAAGACTCTGTAAGTCGAATACGAAGTTCTTCAGAAAGGAAGAGTCTTGCTCTATACAATACTTTCAATTTATAAAAACTGTTATACACAAAGGAAAATTCAACAAGCGTTGGTATCGATCTGTTTACTTTGTTTGTGTATATTAAATTGTATTACTGGGAATAGATCCAATATTGGCATTCCTTGTTAAGGAGGTTTGGGGTATAATCCACCAGTTCACTTTTAATTGGCTGAATCACATCGTATCACAGATTTCCCTGCGATGTTTTTTACAGTTATTGTAATTGATCATAATTATTAATTTATTTTTAATGTAAAGGTCGGCAGGCAGGCTGACGGTCTACTTGATGGCAAGTGAGCTGTCGACCTTAGGATAAATTTATTTATCCTAAGGTATTTTGATGGAAAAAATTATACTTCCCATTATATCAATCAAAAAATTATTTGTAACTTATAAAACATACGATTAAAAAACACAGAGAAAAAATAACAGTAACAGCAAGAAAGAAAATACAAAAAAGTCCCTACTCAGTATTTTGTTGGCATAGGCCATCACTGATCCTCCGTAGGAACCCTTAGATTAACACACACACGGCCACACACCATGCATGTACTTGCTAAAAAATCAAATAAATATAAATTAATTTATTATCAAAAAACACAACTGCTTGCATTGCATAATTAATTGATATTATTTTTATTATTGTTAAATATTGTTAATTATTCACAATGTAAAATACATTTTAATTACCATACCCATGATCAAAGCAAATAAAGATGATGATGATTATTATTATTATTATTATTATTAAAGGATTAATTAGGAAAGGATAGGAAAATAAGCTTTGGTATCATTTACTGATCAACAGAAATATAACAGTACTCATAATTTTATTTCACGGTAGTCTTCTGTATTATTATTAATTCTTTTGTTTTTATTATTACTGCGAAATGCCTGCCACACAATTTCACACATGAAACCTAAATTGGAAGGAGAAAACTCAACCGGGATTTAGAAGTTCGTGTGCTATGGACGGCGTCCGAGCAGCTTTCATAAATATGAGAGATTGTCATATTTAGATCAAAATTAGATAGCAAAGTTAATTGTATTTCCTTTTTCAGGTATTCAAAATTCACAAAGAATTCACCTTCGACGAGGCGTCAGGCAAAGCTCCATTGAAAGTGTTTCTGGTTGATTCCGATTACGACGGCATTCTATATCAGATAAATTTCTGGGTGCACGCAGTTGTTATAAAATTGCTGCCGTGCGTTATTTTGACCGTAATCAGTGCGTGGTTGATTAGGGCTTTGTATCTGGCGAAAGGCAGGAAGAAGGCACTTAAGGGTTACAGTGCATGTCCTGCAGATACCGTTGTTAATGGCAACGGGAATATATTTACAAGGAAGCCGACGAAGCGATCGAAGGCCGAGCGGCGCGCAGACCGAACCACGAGAATGCTTGTCGCTGTCCTCTTACTGTTTCTGATAACGGAGTTTCCTCAAGGCATTCTCGGTGAGCTAACTCTAAGAGAAGCCAAATAAGAAAGCTATTGACCTAGCAGGGGTGCTCAAAAGGTGCTTTTCGAGTCGATCTCGGGAAATATTGGCCGATATCGGTTGATTTACAATTTTTTTTTTAATGATGACTTGCTCCATATTTATCTTGATGCACAGTTCTGTTAACTCAGACTAAACCCCTTATTATTTTTTTTATCGGAATAACCCCTTTTTAGCTGCGAAAGGTACCTTTACCAAAGGAACGAGCGGTATTTGTGAAAGAAGAACCGCGAAGAAGATTCTTCTGGAAATTTCTGGCAGTGACCTATAACTATGACCTCCCTACCTACCACATGATACACTTTACCCACCTACATTACTTAAGTATGTGCATCACACATACTTGCGGCATCTATCGAGTCTATCTCTTGTCGTCTAACAATTCTGAGGTCGATCGCCAGCAGTTCAAGTCTGAGCACCCCTGATCTAGAGGCATTTACTCTACTGCTATGTGAATAAGGTCACTATATTTTAAGTATTTCTATACACGAATGGATATATGTATATACCTACTCCAGCCATAAGTTCTGTTACAAATTAAAATGCATTTATTTTTTTACGAAGTAAGGTAATCTTAATAAAACTTATGTATACATATTTATTGAAGTCTCAGCAAAAAAATTAAAATTAAAAAATTATAATTAAAAATAAAATAATTAAAAATTAAAATTAAAATTAAAAAATAAACCACTCAACGAAACACGACAGAATGTATATGAAATTAAAATGTATATAAAATTACTTCAATGCGTAATTCTATATAATACCTACATCTATAGTAAGATAAGTAAAGAGGAAACAGTTCATTATCT
The DNA here is from genome assembly GCA_910589475.2 of Bembecia ichneumoniformis. Lineage (NCBI taxonomy): Eukaryota > Metazoa > Arthropoda > Insecta > Lepidoptera > Sesiidae > Bembecia > Bembecia ichneumoniformis. The sequence continues at coordinate 5,570,555 of OU342538.1, read as the reverse complement.
TGCCCTATAAAAATATACCAGTTCAGTATAAAACTCAAAACAGTTATTATCCCACCTTCGAGATGATTACGATTCTACCAGATACGACGATCCGCGCGCAGGTTTGCCGATAGACATAATGCCGACGGACGCATCGAATGGTCAGTAGGGATGATGATAAGTCCATTTACAAAAAAAAAAAAAAAAAATGACCAGACGAACGCGGGGCGCGTCCGGCGGAAGTGGGAGGGGTAGTCCTTCTGCGAATAATGCATATTAATTTATTTTCCTTCTTACGTTTCAGTAGAGAGATGGTAGAGAGTATTCATGGAGAGTAAAGAGAAGACGTTTTGTGATCAATCTTAAAATAAAAACAATTTTCAAAACCTTATATGGCTCACACTGGCTGAAACTGGACTGGCTTTATTAAAATTACCTATTTGCAAACAGTAAAAAGAGAAAATTAGGATCTACGTTGAACTGAATGTCAATCAACGAGATTGAATACCTCACTAAAATAAACAATATTCGAAAACGTATTAAACACATATTATATTAAAATATTATCAGCTAGTTTTCTTTAATTTTGTAATACCTATTATAAAATTTAATTAAAATATAAAAAAAATAAAGTGTAAAATTTAATATAGTAATACTATTTTTGTAATTTTTATATTATAAGAATATAAATTTATGTACATTATCTACTTTAATAAGTAATATAATAATATTTTTGTTGTCTTAGGCCTGCTGAGTGGAGTACTGGGTCGTTGCTTTTTCAAACGCTGCTATGACTTGTTCGGTGAGCTGATGGACGCGTTGGCGTTACTCAACGGCGCAATCAACTTCGTATTATACTGCTCCATGTCTAGACAATTCAGAACGACTTTTGGGCAACTGATTAGAAACCGCTGTGTACCGACTCCTAGAGCAAGTTCTCACACTGAGTTGCAGACTACATATGTTTAAAATAGATTTAATATTGAATAATTTAGGTGAGGGCTATCACCAAGTTATTGATGGTGCGTGACAGTGTCGGTGACGATTATGGTGATTTATTGCGTTTATTATGGTGGCAAAGCTTCATCGGTTTTTTAGAAATGTAATGAGATAAATAAACTTGAAAAAAAAAAAGTCAAATCTTAATTAAAAACATGATTTCTAAAAGAAAGTTTTTTTTTTTTTTTTTTTTCAAAATATTCTTTGTTATACTCTATATAAGTTTCTTTGCATTTTATATGAAAATTCAAGACATTTTTTTTTTTTTCAAAGTTTATTTACATTTAATTACAGTATATATTTGCCATTTTGTTCGATGACTTTTAGCCATTTTGTAGATAGTGAAATGATCCCATTGCTGTAGAAATCCCATTGCTGTAGAGACTTCTGATCAAAATATCCCTTCCAATTCCACCATACATACAGCATTACATTATTCCGAGTTAACCCGGGTTTTGGCACAGTCTTGATCGACCATTGACCACGACTTTTTTTGCACCTTGTCGTATGTGATCTACTTTTCATCACCAGTTATCAATCTCTTCAAAAACGGTTCGGTTTCATTACGTCTCAATAAAGAATCGAAAATGAGTATACGATTCATAAGTGTACCCAGCTTTTTTCAAATAGGTCAAAACATTTTTGCAGTCAATATCCAGTTCTACAGCTATGTCGTAACTACTGATATGCCGATCTTGCTCCACTTTTTCAAAAATGGCGTCCATTTTGTCCGTAACAGGGCGACCCGAGCGAGGTGCATCTTTATGACATCAAAATTCCCGGATTGAAACGCTTAAACCAACTTTGTGCTACTCTTTTTTCCTTTTTTGTAATAAAATTTTAAAATGTATCGAATTTCTTCATTTAGACAGAAAGAAAAACAGCTGGAAACGATATTTTACTAATTTCTTTCTTTTTTTAAATGTAACCTTTTTAATGTCATCAAAACCAGACAGATACAAATAGTACAACCAAAGAGATTTTGTTATAAGTTTATACATACTATATGCGAAAAGATGTTTTCCCCGACCTTTTCTATGTAGTTCTTTAAATTGAAAACCTAATTTTAACTTAGAAATATGTACAAATAGTTTAATTTCTTGTCTAATTTAATTTTTGAATTGATATTTTTGCATTTAAAATAATTATTCATTAGTAGTACTTAATGTACGAATTGAATTTAAGTGAGAAATTTATTTGAATATGAATAAAAAATATTTCCATACTGCTGAATTTATTCTAAAAGGAGAATGCACAATTTTAAATTTCTGCTCAAAACTCGCCCCCACTTTTATAACTTTGCTATTGACTGGCACGTGATTTGAATTTTAATTCATCCTATAAATCAGGGTGTTTCAAAGAGGGTTGACATGCCCGAAGTGAACAATATTGTAATTTACGTATTGTCATTTTAGAATCATTTGTTAGATAGATAAGCCTTTATTAGTATCTGTTTCAACTGACGAACACACGGACACATTATATTGTCTGATAATATTATTAATGTATATAATGTTGCAATGATAACATTAGTCTATAGTTTGTTATGATCGCTTTGTAAATATACATTCTATTTTTAGACGATAAATTAATTGATGTAAAATAGGGCGTAGATAAGATATTTGCAAAAATATATTTATTATGTGAATAAATATAGAGTTGAATGAGTACATATTTTAGCTGTATAACGATTAATAATATCCAATATTATATTATTATATTATGATATGATTTAGCTAATTCTAAATCATAATATTATATTATGATTTAGAATTAGCTAACAGGCTTTTTGATTCAAGAGCATTCCACAGGATTCTATCCGGATTGAAGGGTGAAAATTTTGTGTGCTTGTTAATCAAGCGCTTTTGTAATTTGTTAGTATGATATATTGTATTTAATACAATCAATTGTAAAATAGTAATTAAAATTACAACCCGTTTGGTTTGTAATGAGCAAAAAAGTTTCTAAATAAAGAAATCTGGGACAATACGTATGATGACTGATTTTGAAAAAGTAGTCCATGGTGTTTTTACGCATTTTTTTTACACAAAATAAATTTCATATCTAAAAAAATAGATGTTTTGAAGGAAAAATTTATGTTTTAAATAATACAGTATAAACTTTGCGCAAAAATGGCGTCTGTTGTGACTTCACGCTTTCTTAACTCAAGAACAGTTTGTCTTGTCAGTTTACAATTCGAGCGTTACGGTGATATTTATGAAAGCGCGATGTCATTCGCTCAGATCAATGTTTCAGTAAACATGGCGAATATTATTTTATTGAAAATCTTATTAATCTTAATGTTTATATTAAAACTGGGTCATTTTTTTTAGAAAATGACCCAGTTTTAACATATTTCTCTATTATCACTTAATTCTTTAATGCCATCATCATGCCTATTATAATATTACCTAGCTGTAATGTTTTAGTCATGTTAAATGCAAATTATATTTAAAAAAAATGTCTATATAATAAATAAAATTGAAGTCTCTGTTTTTAATGTAATAACTGCTTTTTAATAAATGTATATCATAATAAATACGGTACTTATAACAAAAAACAAATTTTCAAAATTTTTGTCCGTCTGTTTGTTCCGGCTAATATCTCAAACAGCTAGACCGATTTTGGAGGGACTTTCACTGACAGATAGCTGATGTTATTAGAGGTGATTTAGGTGGCTCTTATTTTAGAAAAATTAAAAAATAATCTAATATAATATTAGATCAGTGTCCAGTAACGCGCGCGCCCCACTTGCACGTTCGCAGCGAAGCGTAGCCGGGTCCAGATAGTAATAAATACAATGTTTCTATGGTAGAGATATATTTTTTATCTTTTTAAAAAGGACTTTTCGCCAAATGCAGCTAAAAGTTGATTTGTACTGGTTATACAAAAAAAATGCTGGAAACGGTAACTATCCAACAAGCCCTAAGTGTCAACTCTGGATTAACTTATAAAATATCTCTTCCCTTGGTTTATAAACAGGCTATACAAAGTTTATACAACCAACAATTTCAAGTGTAACAGAAATCTATCAACAATCCGTTTATAGAGTGTTTGATTAATGAATCATCCAAAAAAATTCCAAGATTGCTAGTCCAAGATCATCTGATCATTACATCTAATACAGAGAATATTGTGTTTGTATTAGATTGTAAAACACTTCAGAGGAGCAGTACTAAGATACGAAAATGCATCTTCCATTTCGTCATAGAGAGTTTATTCATTGGGCTGTTGGGGTATAGGTACCCCTTGGGATACATATACCCTGAGTATTTGTAAGGGTGAGAATAATAGTAGATTTTACAATAAGTGCACAAAACGAACCATTTTTATCCGAGACTTTTAGCAGCCCGAACCGAAGGCGAGGGCTGATAGTAATGTCGAGGATAAAAATGGTTTTGTGGACGAGTTATAAACTCTGCTTTTTACTTCGATTGCGAGGAAATAAAACAGTAGTATAACATAACATTTCTTTAAACGCACGAAAAAATAAGAGCTGTTTCCCGCCCCCTTTATTTTTTTTAAATCTTACGACATTGATATTGACATCTTATGACATTGGCTTGGGTTGCAGACCTATACAGCCTACTATTAAATTAATTTTGTAATAATAATTTTCTTAAATTAATTAAATAACCTACCGTACTTGAATTTAAATTTTAATATCTTTTATGTCTTAAAAAACACATAAGGCAAATAAATTTAAGTAAATATTATAAAATAACAAATTCTATCTATGAACTTCTTATTGTGTTTGGCTGTATGGCTCATTTTCTTTGCCTTAATATGAGTACATTATGAGTACATTATCATTACATTTATGAGTAGATACGCATTAGATACGTTAATGCACTTGTGCACAAAATTCGATTTTGTGCAGCCTATATCCTGCACAAATAAGCACTTTCAGAGCATGAGAAGTGAAAAAAAATATTATTCTTATTTTGAAATCGGCTTCGAATGTGGCCCAAATGGAAAATTGCAAATAATGTGCACAAAATAAAATAATATTTAATTATCTGTTCCCCGAAATTCCCCGATTCGACACAATTTCCGTACGCTCCCCAGGACAACCTGTGATTCCCCGCCATTCTGGGAAAATCCCCGTGATTGACAGCATTGTTGGTACCATCTGACGGCCAACCCTACCATCGCGCGCGCTCATAGGTCAAATCAAATAACGCGCGCTTCCCCGGCTTCCTGTTACACACTTCCGTCCCACGAAATCATTCCCACAGATTGCAGGAAAGCGAGAGGAATTCTATTTTGTTAAATATTTAAACTATTGTACTATTGTACAATGCCGACTTTCCAGTTCCAATAAAACATCGAATTTAAGTGATTATGACGTAACTATATGTCTCACATAGGCATAGGCGAACGAGTTACCTAGTAGTATAATAGTACTATGGATTTTTAAGGCCGGGAAAACTGATTAAAATTCATCCTAGGTTGAATATAAATTCAAAAGGAATTTAGTGCCGATAGGTTCCAAGCACGCTTTCAATATTAAACTCCTGGGATCCTACGATCGTTGTTAGGAGAAAGCATATATTATCCCATCTGAGATACGTTATAATGTCGTACTGACCTTGAAATATATGTTTAGCATAACTTTCTTGTAATAAATCCCATACTGTCAATGTTTAATCTGGTTTGGGTGCCACTACTCTACGAAGTTTGGCAACCATCTTAATCTTGGACGCTGCTGCACAAAAGAGGGAGCGTGTGTTCATATCATACGAGTATATCATACGCACGTAATGAGGACTTCTACAAGGATGCCTCTGCTACGTTAGTTGAAGAACACGGTATCTTTAGTCCCTCATTACGTGCGCGAAATATTGCAGCTTCAGCATTTAGCACTTCCATTCTCTTCCATTCATTCGTCGCAAAAATCCAATTACCCAATTTTATATTTTTATATGGTCTCCATCATATGTGACCTATATTACTCAGTTAGAATCTGTTCAGCGGCGCTTCACTCGGAGTCTAAATTACCGTTTGAAAAGAAAAACAGATTACGCTGATAGACTTATCTCTTTCGGTCTGCTTTCGCTGGAAGACAGGCGGCTGGTTGCAGACTTGAAGTTTCTATTCGATGTGGTTCAACTCTGCAATAGATTGCCCATATATAACCGAGCGAATAGGATTGCGCGCAAGTGTTACGTCGATGGGATCATACAAGGCGAAATGTCTTTTTGATGTTGGAAATGCGTGTAGTAACTACGCCAGGACCTCTGTTATTTGTAGAATCGTGCGAAAATACGACAATAAATTTAACGATGTCGATATTTATTTGTTGAGTCGAAGGCCGTTTATTGAGCGAGTGCTTGATAGTCTGCAGCATAATGAAAAGTAACTTTGTTTCCTCCATTGAGCGGTACCAAACACACAACACAAAACACACACACAACACACAACACACACACACATTAACATTAGTAAATCACTCACTCTCACACACATACAATCACCCATATATGTACTCGTATGTTTATATTTATATGTATGTATGTATGTCTGTACCTATATATGTTTATATATGTATATTGTACTTGTATGTATATATATATATATGTGTATGTTTGTATATATGTATATTTTTACTTTTAAATTGTAATTTGTCAGACCTATATAGTAATAGGCTTTGTAAAAATTTAATTTAGTTTAAAATGTATTTGCATTTTTTGTATGCTGTTAGGTTTGCTTTCCAATAAATAAATAAAGTATAGGTATCCAATTATAGGGATCCAAATTAGCCAACTATACAATCCTACAATAACTATACACACATTATATATACTACATAATAAATAAAAAATAGATATTACTATTTTTTTAAGCACCATTTCTAATTACATTTGAAGTGAGACAATAAAGGACAACGAGCGAAATTTCACAGACAAATGTCAACAATTAGTTTGTTTTCGTTTACATTTTAATCTGATTTAAGTACCTATTTATATCTCTTGGCTTGTATTATAAGCACAATTTTCTAATTAAAAAATTATTAGTTACATATTCTACATGTTATAAATTTGTGTAATGTATAATATAGACTATAGACATATTACATGCAAGATAATAATGTGTTTTTGTTAAAATAAATTGTTTTATTGGTAAATGTTTCTTATTATTATATTTAATAAAAAAATGATGCATGGTTTTTATTACAATTTGGAACCATCTATTTAGATTTTGCATATATTTATCTGCATTAAATTCCTAAGGTAATTAAGATTTGGTCAGAGTACGCCTGACAAATAGCGTTTTATAAAAAAAAGGAAATCCTCTAGTTCATTTTTTTTTTATGAAAGTAGTTTTTCCTCACGACTTTGTCGGCGTATCCTTATAAATTATAGACTATATCTCTATCTGATAAAAATTACATTACTGTAAGTAAGGTTTATCAAAATTTTTTGAGTAGCTTTTGTGTGAAAGTGTAACAAACATCCTTACAAACTGTCGCATTTGTATGTCTAGTCATATTCTATATTTATACATAAATCTATACTAATATTATAAAGCTGAAGAGTTTGTCTGTTTGAACGCGCTAATCTCAGGAATTACTCGTTCGAATTGAAAAATTCTGTTTGTTTTGAATAGTCCATTTATCGAGGAAGGCTATAGGCTATATAACATTACGCTACGATCAATAGTATTATATATAAGCAGTGTCCAGTACCGCGCGCCCCACGCGCACTCCACCGCCGCCGTATGGGCCGCAACGAAGCGTGACCGAGTTCAGTTAGTATAAAATAAGCTGTTTCTCCGTCAACTCCTTCTAAACCACCCAATGGATTTTAATATAGTTTTCACTAATGGATACATAGATTTTTTAATGTTAAGGTCCGCAGAAAGGCTGTCGGTCCACTTGATGGTAGATGGCTACCGTCGCCTATAACACAAGCAACGCCATAGGTGTTGCAAATGCGCTGCCGACTATAGAAGGATGAGGAAAATGGGCACTGACATCTGACATCCCTAATTTACTCACCGAAACACAACAGCACACGTGCTGTTATTTCACGGTGGTCTTGTCTAAGGAGGTGGTCAGACGTGCTGCCCAAATGACTACGAAACGCAGTGTGCCCTGCCACTACTTTCCAGATCCAGACCATAACCAACTTTGAAAAGTTCATTTCCAAAGTTGACCCTGTCTGGAATCGAACCAGAAGCATCTTGACCACTCACCCAACGAATTAATAGAAAATTAATACGAAAATTAATAGAAAATTAATTAATTATCTGAAAAGTACACAAATATGTACATTGTACATATTATAAAAAATAACATCACGTGTGCTATTGTTTCGGTGAGTGAATAAGGGATGCCAGAGCCAATTTCCCTAACCACTGCACCTACACTCGCGAAGGCGCACAATGCTTGAATTGGTTATTACATGCTTGAATTATTTGCGGGTTGTAAATCACGCATTGCAGATTTGCGCGGTGAGTCACCGATGTTATTGTAATTTTTTTATTTTTTTGATAAGTCTTTATGGTTTGGTCTATCGGGGGTTTTCGACTTGACGTCGACTCCTGGGACAGCCTGACCTTATAAAATAAAATCTATAACAATTTTTATATAGATTAAACTATTATTGCATTGTAGCTGTAGTACATATCTGTAAAATGTAGTAAAATCGTATTTCCAATTGAACCTAATTTGAATTTGGGTGCGACCTCACTTCAATAGCAACTTTGACGTGTGTACAGAAGAATGATTAATTGCGCTTCCCCCTCTGCCATAATTATCTATTTTGCATATAATTCATTCATTCACAACTTACCTACTACCATTTTTGTGACAAAGGGTAAGATTTATCCTCAGCGATAGTAATTTCACTGTATGATGATATGCGTGACAGTTCTCACTTTTTCATGTCACGCATACTGTTTTCAACTTAAAAAAAATGGCAAAAAAAACAAAGAAACAAATGTATGAAAAAAATTATCTATTCGAAAAACAACATCACTTTTATAATTATTTTATTATTATTATTATAATAGGTAAATGTAATAAAAAAAACATAATTATATTTTAAATGTGTCAAACGCGTGGAACGGAACTTGTGTCAATAGGGATTGACGCTAGGGATATTTACTTATATTCGATATATCGAAAGTACTCAAAAGTTTGCCATAGGATATTCGGGATTTAACAAATATTTTATTCTATTATTATTTATAAAAACATCGTATTTTGATAATAAAACTAAAGCAATAAATAACAATAAAACAAAAGCAAATTTTGTTGGGAGTCTGATACGAGTTGTCAAGTTTCGAGTTCTGACAGTAATGTGGGATAAATGTTTAGAGTCAAACTTGTTTTTCTTCGTTAATAATATTTTATTTTAATTTAAACCGGCACAACATAAAATCTTACGACTACTCTCGCCATCTTATCCGTCTATCTATCGCTTTCTTTCCTATCCATTCATACTTCTCACTCATTCTTACGTTCCGTTTCCCACAGTAATGAATAAATAAATTAATATTTTAAACAGACCGCATTGTAACCTATAATTTATTTAACCTATTTTTTAAGATTTAAGAATTTATTTCTAAATCTGAAAGTCTAAAACCGGTAGTTCGACTCCATTTGCTTTGCCAACTGATTCGAAATTTTCAAACAATCGATTAAATGTCGTCAGGTTGCATCACTAAAATTGTCAGTTACGAACTGTCAGTGAAAATACTATAGTAGCAACTACACAAATCCTCAAGGGTACTTTTGAATTTGTTTCAAACCGTGTATTACCTAACAGTTGCTGGAGAGCTGAGCGTTGACCACAAAAGAATTTTTCCTTAAACAAATTTGGGTCAAAATTTTTTTGAATATTTCAGTGCCAAACGAATTTACTGAAATATATCTCCTGAGTGATGTTCTCATTTGAGAGCCCATAAACATCTTGCTAAGTATCTTGCTAGTATACTAAGTGTTTTGCTACTATACTAAGTATCTTGCTACTATACTCAGTATCTTGCTTACCAATGGTGTAACATCGTGCTCGCGGCGAAAAGACATAAAGTTTCTTATCTGAACTATGCGACTTGCTTCAGCTGGACACGATGGGAAAAGACGCTGGAAAGAGAAAAGTTGAACAGAGGAAAGAAGTCGTGGGAGGAACATCAGAGAGGTTGAACCGTGGACCGGGACAGCTACTAAGTATAATAAGTGTATGTTACGGTTGAAATAAGAGTTCGTGTGTTATTGAATTTCGGTGAGTGAGTAAGGGTGCCATAATCCATATCCATATCCCTTTAAACTCGGCTGCACAATTGCAACACCTGTGGAGTTGCTTGTGTCATAGGCGACGGTACCTATCTACCGTCAATTGGATCATCAGCTTGTCTGTCGACCTTAACATAAAAAAAGGAAAGACATTTTTGTCATTTTTTATTATTTATACAAGGTTCCACAGCAAAAATTTTTCCATATGACCCGCATTATCAACTATGGTAATAAAAATAATTGCGAATTTTTTTATAGAAATTTGACTGGGTTCGATTTCTGGTCGAACCCAGAAATCAGTTTGAAAAAAGTTTGAATACAGTTTGAATCTTAATTTTAAAAAAAATCCTCTTCGATGTGGACTTGTGCATAAAGGTGATGATAACACCATTGGATTCATCAAATGGACTCTAAAACTGCTCTGGCAAAATTTAACATTAAAAAACTGACGTTAAAAACTTTATTCTTACTATATAATCACCATATCAGACACCACCACATTAACATAGTAATAAACAGAGAAAAAATTGTATATTTTCTTAGCAGTAATAATGATTTGCTAAATCATAGATTATTGATTATTATGTAACACATTTAAATATATCGGAATAATTGTATGTTCTTCCTAACATGACGTGTGGAAAATGACATGGAAAATTTCTGTACGTGGTTTTATAAAAGCCATTTTCCAGACGCAATATTTAGTACAAGTATGGAATATTTTCTTTACTAAATATTAGATGTCGAAATAAGATTGATGTATTGGAATAACTGTAGGCATCTCCGCGACATGCATGATAAATACCCTTGTGTTTGTTATTCAGAGATCGCTAGACAATGGGAACACCGCATTGTTTATTGGATAATCCATTCTTAGAAAATATTCATTCATTCAGGTCGTGAACTAATTGAATTTCATGTAGAAATAAGGTACGTTTCGAATAATTTCTTTTGAAGAAGTAAAAGCATTTCAATATTTATTTCAAATCTTTTTAATTTTAACTAAATCTACACAATTGTCCAATTCTGTCTTCTCCGTGTGTTTATTATCATCATCATCATAATCTCAGCCGCAGCAGGATGTCCACTCCTGAAGTAAGAAGCAGCCTGAATTCACCGTGATCCCGCGACCCTTATCAGGTTGTCTCTCCACCTTGTGGGTGGATGTCCTACTCTGCGCTTGCTGGGCCATAGCCTACACTCGAGAACCTTCCGGCCCCAGTAGTCGTCCTTTCTCCGTACTAACTATGTGTCCTGACCACTGCCCCTACAATTACATAATCCGCCGGGTTATTCGTTAGTCTCCAAATCTCCTCAATCCTGATTCGATCTCGCAGTGTAGCCCCGAGCATAACCCTTTCTAAAGCTCGTTGAGCGACAACGTTGAGCTTTCTTACGAGGCCCATAGTTAGAGACCACGTTTCAGCGCCATCATTACAGACAAACATTGGTCGTCGAAAACTTTTATTTTAAGACATTAAGGAATTTGGACGAGAAGATGTCTCGGAGCTTCCCTAACGCTGCTCATCTGAGCTGGATCGACGATGGACCTCCTTCTCGAAGTTAGCTCTACCTAACTGGACTGTTTGTCCAAATAGATGTACTCGTTAACAACTTCGAGAGTTGAATTTCCAAGTTACTGCGTTGGGCACAAGATTGACATTAGACATAACTTTCGTCTTGTCCATATTCATCTTAAACCTACTCGGTTGAGGCCATCGATTCACCAACTTCTCCTCAAACACATAATGTATTTTGATTCGGTTTTTACAAGTGGAAAGAGCGATACACGAGGAAGCATAAAAGCATATTTTGTCTATAAAATGTGCAAAAAAAAATTGCATCCGCTTGTATAGAATTAAAACTATTGCTCATCCCCATCCGTAAATTATGATATATACATAATTATACCACAGTCTAATCATACTTACGTCACACAGTCAGGCAACGAATGTACTTGCGCAAAGCAACGTTGGGCGAACTCGCTTCAGTTTGCATGCTCGAACATTGAGCGTTGCCCGACTGTATGACGTAAATATGGTTAGACTGTGGTTATAGTATGTTGAATTTGACTACCATTGGTCGTCCGGTCCGGGTAATTAGTATTCTATTTCAGTGGTCCCGGGTAATCTGTCTAACATTAGAAATGAACTATTCAAAGCTGGATAGTCTGGCAAATAGTGGCAGTGCACATTCCGTGAAATAACAGCATGTGTGCTGTTGTGTTTCCCAGATACTTATCATTAAACCAACTATCATCAGCAGCGCACTTGCGGTACTGTGGCGTTGCTTATGTTAGGCGTTAGGCGTCGGTAGCCTCCTATCATCAAGTGGACCATCAGTCTGTCTGACGACTTTTACATTAAAAAAAAAACTAAAAAATTAAACGTTCTTAAGCGCAATGAAAATTTAATTTTTAATTTTATTCAGAGAAATAAATAAACGTACATTTTCCATTTCCATTATTTTTATTACATAATTCATATGTGGTATTACTATCTATATATTTCAAAAAATATAGGCACATGTCTTATAATCTAACCAATCTAACCACCTATCCAAACAAGTTATTATCAGTAGCTCTCATGTTACTTCATCCCTCGTGTAGTTACATTAATTAACATACGAGTATGCCCCAATTAGCAAATCGATTATGTTGGTTCGGAAATTTTGGAGATATTTCAGCGCTATACTTAGCAGTAATAACATAATTACATTGCCTCTTCTAGCTGTAGATAGCATAGCTGTCAATTATGCAATATTTTATTTATTTATAAATAATAAAATGGCTCATACGGTGCTAATAACAAACTTCAAAAGAATCATTCTTCTTTATCTTCTTATCATTATCATTCTTAATTTAATTTTTTTTAAATAAAAAAAAAATGTGCATTTAACAGTTACAAATTGGGCGACCCATCTGGCGACAGTGACAGACAGATCTCTCTTACATAAGACCAAGTGTTTCGTGGAGTGAGTAAGGGATGCCAGAGCCCAATTCCACGTTCCTTCCTATTCCTTTCCTTGTCTTTAACCGTACTCAATTGGTAGCGCATTTGTATAGCAATTGTGGCGTTGATTGTGATAAAAGGCGACGGTCGCTACCTGCCATCAAGTGAACCATTAGCCAGTGTGACGATCTTTACAATATAAAAAATTACAAGTAGGTATACACGACAAGAGATGTTTCTCAGAAGATCGTTTCTTAGAATCTCAAACTCTGCTAGTGGCGGTATTAGTGATAGAGCAGTTATTTCAAAGTTATTCACTGAGGTACATTTTTTTAAACGTTTGTGTATCTTAAAAAATATTTAGTTAAAATAACAAATCCCTAAATCACACTACATAGTTATATAATTAAACAGTAATATTTTTGAGGAAAAACAACATGTATTTTCTTGCCCCGTAAAACAAATAAACGGGGCTATTTTTCCTGACTGTGATTTTTTTTGATCGTCAGTTTATGATTTCGGGATAAATTGTCAAAATGTGATTTTGACATAGCAGTGTAATTACTAAAATACTGCTTACACTATTACATAGTTTATTCAATCTAATTACTGTACGCCCACTCTTCGAGCTATTAATTAATTATTCACATGTATTATTATTATATCCATATCAATCTAAATTCGGAATTTGAATTTATAAATTAGTAGATAAATATTTGTAGGTATTTAATTTTAATAAGGTATCCGCAATCAGCGTCGTAACGAATGCTGAGCGGAGACCTTTTTGGTACACTTTTAGGTTTATTTTATTCATTAAATAATGTAAAAAATATTTTTCCTGTTTTATTTGAGTGCCAATTGAACAAATTTCCTTTCTTTCTTTCTTTCTCTATGGGAATTTTTTTGATACCTTGTACATTATTGTAATTTTTGTATTATTGTAAATAAATAGTCAATAAATCAGTTAAGTAGTTTTGGAGTTTATCCCTTACAAACAATAGGGGATCGGACAGTAATCAGATTAAAATCTAAAATGTACTTAGAAAGAAAATATATAATTTTTTACGATTATTTATCGAATAACAATTTAATATAATTCATTTAAATATTTTTAAATGAAGAAATAAAATTTTATTATTTACAATATTTTTAATCTATACTGAAACACCAATCACAGTGCGTGACGTCATTTGTGGGCAATCATTGTCTTATGCCAATGCAGCTGTTTTGTTATGATATGACCACAAATGACGTTACGCGCTCTCAGATGAACTATCGTGGCGTTTTGGTGGCATTTTCAAACAAACAATATTAAAACATGATTTTGAGTACCTAAAAGGCTATCTATATTAATAATTTCGTCTCGGGGTACGGTAGACTCGATTGAAACCTTACCTGAATAATAAAACATAAAAAAATAAAGATTTCGTGTCGACAACATATATCCGCAAAATTCGGATTGTCAAGTATTTTGTTCAATTCTAATGCTGCTGACAGACAAATCGCAGTCGCCATATTGGCCACTCTAGCGAAACGTCACTCACTGACACCTGTGACATCTTGAGTGGTTAATAAACGTTCCGTTTCATTCATATTAGCGCACATACGCCTTGCCACTCAATACGTCGTCGCACCATTCATTTTAAAAACAAATTATACCTACATTACAGAGAACTGTTACTCATATGACTCATATGACTACAGAAATATCTAACTACATTTTGCATATGAGTCACATTACACCCGAGCGAAGCCGGGTTTTCATCTAGTAAATAAATAAAATAGTATTTTTTATGGGAATAAATATCCATGAAGATTAATTTAAAACACTTTCTGAAAATTTGTCCGATCCTCTATTATATAAAAAAATCAACTCTTTGCTCTTTATAATATAAGAAGAGTAGATGTAGAGTAACTAGATATATTCAAATTCCACTTAAAATATAGAAAAATATTCAGAAGTGAATGACCGTCCGCCGGCCGCCAGCATCGTTTTTCGTTTGGGAAGTCATGATATGTTTTCGTGGGACTGGACAAATTATTAGTGTCAAAATTAATAATTTTTTTAAAAGATATAAAATTGAATTATTTTTATTTCAATTAACACTCTTAAAATATATTTCTTACTTCCATATATTTCTTATTTAGCGATTAGCGAATTATTCTTTTATATATTCTCTTAAGTATGAACTTTTTAAATTAGGTTTATATTACTATCGAATTTTGCAGTTCTTATCAAAGTTTACAGCCACTTGCAAAAAAAATTACATCTAAAAATAAAACTTAAACAATGAGACAAAAATATTGTTCACGACCACTGCCATTAAAACATGCATATTAAAGAATTTAAAATTACAAATTTAGATTCCAGTATGGGTTGGTTAAGCTTCAGCGGCTCGACTTCATTTCAGCCTGTCTTATATTTAATTTTTTTTAAAGTTGTTCTCTCTCAAAAGTAACAATTTTTTTGCCCCACACGTGGTTCGAACTTTTGGCAAAATCGTTTATGACCGACGGACCAACTCGCCGACCCACTAGTTGAATCGTGGGGAATTTAAATTTAAAAAAGGTACCTGAAAACCATGTCCGACGGTAGAATTGAGTAATAAATATGGAACATAGTTTAGGAAGAATAGTCATATTTTTGAAAATGAAAATATGACTATTCTTCTGCTTAGATATTAACTTGAAGAAATTATTTTATTCCAACTTGTACACATGCTCATCTAGTATTTGTCAAGATATTTTTGTTTAAATAAGGAAACATGATGTATTACTTTTGTATATTTGAATTATGTTCAATAATTTTGTCTTATTTAAATTTTTGTATGTCATTATAAAGGTAATGACTGTTCTGAAGTAATAATATATAAATCACTCACAAATATGATCTATGAAGTTAAAAACCACATTGAAACAGACTAATAGTTTTTTTACGAGAGGTGAAATCTTCAAAAGATACCTGTGAAGGGATAAACACACTTTTGACTGCTTAATTTCACACTTACTGCAATAAACCTCCTCTCGGTTTGCTTATAGCTTGTAGTTCTACGATTTTTAAAGCGTAACCGGAGCGTTTAAAAAGGCTCAAGCCCTGCAAACAAAACGATTGCGAAAATCGCGACGTAGAAAGGGAGAAGCGTTTAGTTATGGGAATGTTTACTGATGGCTGTAGGGTAAGGGGAGACCTGGAGGGGTCACGGGGGTTCACCTCTTTCTGATTTTCCGTAAGTGCCTAGGTGTCGGTTGAACCACATCATCTAGGTAGACGGATGTTATTAGCATTAAGAAGCGCTAAGGAGGCCACGGAGAGACTAATAGTCTTATTTTTACTCAAGTATGAATGCATTTCTCAACCTTGTCCTAATAATTATATTTGTTAATTCGCGAAAATTTCGGATTGCAAAAAAGTTAAAATATTTTTAAGTGCTAAACTATTTATTAACAATAAGTTAAAATTTATTTTTATCTCTGGCATTCAGTTGCCAGAAAAACACAGGGACCGTCATGACATCGATAAGTGTGTTGTTCGTCTGTGCTTCTCTTGTCTGCAAAGAGGATTCCCAAAGGGTTCAGTTTGCAGAAACTTGAAACCCTTTGAAGTAACGCAATGCGTAAGTTTAAATTGTTTCATGTTTATATTATTATCTAACTTCAGGGGCGTAGCGTCGTCGGGCAGCGGGTGGGAGCAGTTGCTCCAGGGCGCCAGGGCCGCAATTTTTTTTTTCTTAAATTTTTGTCAAAAGCCAATCGAAAATGCCCACATAATTATAAATATTCCTTATTCACTTTTTCCGAACATTTTAGTTTCGAACAGATATCTATAAATGAAACAAATAGCCGGTAATTAAATGTACTCCAGAAAAGGTAGCGGAAAACGGAACTAAAATTAATTTCAAGGCAAAAAAGCGTACTTTTAGCGCCCTGGAGCAAAATTTTTCAAACGCCTCTCTCTCATATAGGCACGTAAGGAATTATACACAAAACTCGAAATGAATCATCTCCAGGTTTGTGTATAATTTTTTTTCAGTTTTAATAAATAATGATAATGAATCTGTAATCTTTCAGCATATTTTTCTTGATAATAATAATACTTTTATTAGCTATATGCATGCAATGTTGTTCGCAAAGTTACAATGTTACAATCGTTCAAAAAATGAGAGAGGGCGCTTGAAAAATTTGAATTTTTTTTATAAATTCAACGAAGTGAGAAAAATTATTACATGTTGTCGTATTGGATAATGTTTTAAAACAAAGTCACAGATAACGATACCCGGATAAAATAATAATGAACGGATCAGAGGTACTGATTCAAATTATATCAAAAAAAATTTCTGTTGTAGTATTCCATGACTTTGAAGAGGAACGTATCTCATAAATTCATTAGTAAACTCTAACACAGAAGACAAAAACAACCGTCCTATGATAGCAAGAAAGAAAAAATGAAATAATACTTATTAATTTATTCGAAACATATACTAGATAACATACACAAATATATTTTATGTGTATACATGTCCCAGAAACCTTCTCGCGTACTAATATAGTTATATTAAAATTTTAAGCCACTAAAAGTTCTTGTTTTGCCAAGTTTTGTTGCGTCAACCACATGCGGTTAAATTTGTTATTAAATTTTGCCTACATTTTCATATTTGGTTAGTTAAGGAAAAGAGAAAGAGATTTATCTTCAAGATTTCAATTCATTTCTAAAGTTGACCCTCACTGGGAGCGCTAGAACAGAGCGTTAAAGCAAGCACTCTAACCACTCATCCAACGGGCTTCGTCAATTTCGTTCACTAATATTTGTATTGTTAGTGATACAGATTTTATCTTAGAAAAGCACTATGAATTTTATTTTTGTTTTACTCAGAAACTAATTGTAAAATTGATTTTAATGATGCCGTCATGTTGACAGGCTTTGGAAAATCTATACTAATTTATAAAGCTGAAGAGTTTGTTTGTTTGTTTGAACGCGCTAATCTCAGGAACTACTAGTTCGAATTCAAAAATTATTTTTGTATTAAATAGTCTATTTATCGAGGAAGGCTATAGACTATATAACATTACGCTACGATTAATAGTATTGGACACTGCTTATGTATAGCAGTGTCCAGTACCGCGCGTTATTTTTTTTGTTCGATGACTTATTTTGTTCCATGACTTATTGCCATCTTGTAGAAACTTTGGGGCTTATGATCAAAAAAACGCGACAAGTAGTTTTGGCAGTCCTCTCTTGATATTAACCTGAGACAGCCTAAAGAATTCTGAAGAGACTTAAACAGGTGGAAATCTGAAGGTGCAAGATCAGGGCTATATGATGGATGCATTAACACCTCCCAGCCAAACTCTCTTAATTTTTGCTGAGTGATTGATCAATTCCGGCCGCTTTCTCTCAACTTATCAGTTGTTGGCAGTAGAGATCCGAATCGATAGTTCTGCCCGGCGACAAAAGCACATAATGAACAATGCCCTTCCAATCCCACCATACACACAGCATTACCTTATTGCGAGGTAACCCGGGTTTCGGCACAGCCTATGAAGCCTGACCGACCTTTGACCACGACCTTTTTCGTACGTTCTTGTCATACGTGATCCACTTTGCATTACCAGTTGTCAATCTCTTCAAAAACGGTTCGGTTTCATTACCTCTCAATAATGAATCGCAAATGAGTACACGATTCATAAGGATTCTTTCAGTGAGCTCGTGTGGCGCCCACAATTTTTTTTGTGTACCCAGCTCCACTTTTTTCAATAATGGCGTCCATTTTATCCATAACAGGGCAGCCAGAGCGAGGTGCATTTTTGACATCAATATTCCCGCATTGAAAACGTTTAAACCAACTTTGTGCTACTCTTAGTGACACTGCATTAGATCCATAAACGTCACAATTTTTTCGCGGCTTGCTTTGCATTTTTCCTTTTTTGTAATAAAATTTTAAAATGTATGGAATTTCTTCATTAGAATTACTCATTTTGACAAAAAGAAAAACAAATGAAAAATAGTTGGAAACAACATTTAGAATAATTTGTTTCTTTCTTTGAAATGTAACCTTTTTAATATCACCAAAATTAGTTGGTGATATTAAAAAGGTTTTAGAGAAATGTTTAGAGATTATGTTTTAGAGATAAAAATAAATGTTTAACATCTAAGAAAAAGGGGCGCAGACGGAGTCACGGGCGCCAGCTACTTATTTATAACGATATGAGTTACTCGTATGTAGACAAAGGACTCAAATTAATTTTAAAATCACGAACACGTACGCCTGTGAATACTCAAGGTCCATTAAGATTTTAAAAGCTTTAATTTTTAACCAGAAATATTAAATTAATGTTAATGAGAGAGAGAGGGTTCCATCCCTCTGCATGGCCATTGTAACGCACTACATAGATTATAAATTAATTACTGACGGCCAATTTCATGTATAAACTTTTATTTAATGCTTTAATGTTGAAACTTTTGCTTGAAACTTTTAAGTGCTTGGCTCTATTATTTAATGCTCTATGTATGATTATTTTAATTTTTAGTAGGTCACTTAGTTTTTCGGTTATAGTTTTTTTTTTTTTTTTTTTTTATGTTAAGGTCGGCAGACAGACTGACGGTCCACTTGATGGTAGGTGGCTACCGTCGCCTATAACACAAGCAACGCCTAAGCTGCTGCAAGTGCGCTGCCGACTACAGTAGGATTAAGGATAAGGGATTAGGAGTGGATAGGGAAATGGGCTCTGGCATCCCTTACTCACTCACCGAAACACAACAGCACACGTGCTGTTATTTCACGGTGGTCTTCTGTAAGGGGGTGGTTACTGCCGCCAGACGGGCTGCCCAAATGACTGCGAAACGCAGTGTGCCCTGCCACTACTTTACAAATCCAAACCAGAGCCAAATTTGAAAAGTTGATTTTTCAAAGTTGACCCTGCCGGGAATCGAACCCGGGAACCCTAGAACAAAGCGTTAAGGCAAGCACCCTAACCACTCATCCATAACTAAAAGCACTGTAGCGCTGAAATAAAAATTAAGTAGTCTAATCAAAGAATCCAAACATGCAGCGCTAGATTGTTTACTGGATGTAACTACTAAAACCAAGCTTAAGGCTCGAGTCTCCTAAAAATTAGTGTTCTTGCATAATTTACAGAAAATTAAATGTTTTTTTACAGTTACTAACAAAAGAATAAATGAAATATATTTTACATTTATTGAAAGTGATGGATTTGAAATTTCAAAAACACTTTTTTAATTTTATTTTGATGCACATTTTAATAGCTCTATTGGGCGTTAAAAATGCCTCTATTTAGGTTGAACGCGTTGAAGGTCTCATTCAAGCACATGCTACGTAAAAATTATAACAAAAATACGAAATATATTCAGTTTACATTTATTCTCATATCGTTAGCAATAATCTAAACTGGTTACTTTTTTGATAAACGCTTTAGTTTTCTTATTTAAAGAGGTTTAAAAAGTTGTAGTTTCATGAATTTTACCACTGCAAATACATATATTTTTCTGTTGAAATTTTTTTTTAATGCAGTCGCTCTTAAAACCACTTAGTAATGACCTATTTTTTAATAAATTAATGAAAAAAAAAATACAAAAAATATTTTTTTATGTACTTTTTAATAATTGCAATTCATAACAAAAAAGACGCGTGAAAGTGCGCTTAGTTCTGTTTGCTAAGGTAGAGTCGCAAAGCGAGACCGGAGCCTTAAGAATTAACAGTTTTATAATTTTAATAATTACCTATTAGATAAATTCAAAATTATTACCTATTACATAACAAGGCGTGCATCTTCTCTCTTGCGCTTCCACTTACCTGGAGCGAGAGTCGTTCACAAACATCATGGCAACCTCTGTTTGCGGCCATTTTCCAACTAGCAACCATGGATTTTCGTGATTAATATAGATGAAACTTTAATTTTGTATTAAAATTAAAAAAAAAAAAAACAGATGCAGTTAATCAACAGTAATATACGTGTTCACACCTGGCAACCCTAACGTTGCGGCCGACTGAGAGCTGGCAACCATTTTTATTTCAATTCTTTACATCATTTTCTTTCAAATGACGTGAAATTGACTAAAAAAACATATAGCTGCAAATTACATTAGTGAATTAATGATATTAAAATTAATTACAGGTAATTGCGGCTAATTTTTACAAGGCAACCTATCGTTAATCCATTGCATACCTTCTCAAGATTCATTTAAAATTAATTTCATCAAAAAAACAGATACCTGCAGGATCAAGCAGCGGGATCTTGTACTATAAGAAACGGTTTTTTCTTTGATATGTCGAGAACGGATTGCCAGATTTCAATGATTTCTTTTGTTCGTCTCGGTTTCGAGAAGTTTCCTCGCGCATTGGAATCTATTTTTTTAATGTTAAGGTCGTTAGACAGGTTGACGGTCTATGATACAAGTAACTCTACAGGTGCTCCAAGTGCGCTGCCGACCATAGCATGATTAAGGATAAAGTAATTAAGAAAGGGATAGGGGGCAACGGGCTCTGACATCCCTTACTCACTCACCGAAACACAACAGTACACGTGCTCTTATTTCACGAAGGGGGTGATTACTGCCGCCAGACGGGCTGCCCAAATGACTCCGAAACGCATTGTGGCCTTTTTTACGTCGGAAAAAGACCCCCCACCGATCATCTTATGGTGATCATGATCTTATATATGATCCCATATGTAAGATTTCTAATCACTAAAAAACATCAGTGTTTCCTCGCTCCGTTTATGGGTAAGGGATCGTTGAGACATGTAACCTTAAGTCCCTGTTCCAAACGCAGTATGCCCTGCGTCACTACTTAGAGTTACTTACTCTAATCACAAAAAATCGCAACGCCATGTCTGATACATAACAAATACAAAAATAATCTTCGCTTCAATAGAGAATTACATTCATTTAATTTGATTTCAATTTGATATTTGTATACATTATTTTTGATACATTTATGGGATTTAATTCATTTTTAACTATTCATTTATTAAGGAATTTAATTTAATTCAGCTAATAAGTTAATACAACATTTATTGATTCAGAGGAGGTACGAAGTTAATAATATTAGTAGGTCCAGATGGAATAAGTTGTAAAAGTTATTGGAAAATAGTCTGTTTTTATATAAAAGTTTATTGCCTCATATAAACACAAGCAACACCAGCAAGTGCACGACTGCCGACTTGGACTTAATTAAGGATAAGTGCTGCGATAAAGAAAAAAGTATTGATTCAATCTTCCATCGTGTGAAACTTTATCGAAATCGGTCAATTAATTTAGCTTCAAAAACATAACAGATAGAAATAACTTTTATTATGTTACTAGTTCGGAATTTTCGCATTGATCAAAGCAACGTCTATCAAGGGGATTCCCATTGATTCGTATCTATTAAATTTCATCAATGTTTAAACTTGCCAATTTTGCGACTAAATTTGAGAAGGGTAACAATGTCACAAAAGTATATTCTATTGAAGGGTAACTCACGCATACATTAGATTGACAGTTATTGGTTAAATATTGTTTATAAACTTCTTAAGTCATATCACAAATTATATTGTGTGAAGAACTAGATTTACTTAGATTCTTTTATATAAAAGTCTTCTTTTTCTCTTTAAAAAAATGGCAATTCGGCTCATCTTGAAGATGGCCATTATCTGCCAATGTCAAGTGTGAAAAAAAGGCTCTTCTATTGGGCTCCGCCACGAGCTCCGTTTAACGGAGCCCGCTCGGAGCCCACGTCGTGTGGGCCTTCTTTGTCCCCAAAACCAATCCGATCGGTCGAGCAAAGGCCGGTGAGGAAAAAAGCACCGACCCCTGCAACCGCCCGGAATGCCAAGGGTAAGCCCCCCCACCACGACAAGGTCATGGCCCACCTTTATATAAAAGTCAGCAGGTAAGCTGACGGTCCACTTGATAGCTAGTTGTTCCTTGTGTCAATAGATTCAACACAATTGTCAATAAATCAATAAGTTCAAATAGTTCATTTTTTCGACGACAGATGTCGCTGCGCCGGCAGTTTATAACCCGCTATCGTTTCATTTCCTCAAAGCGGACTATACTATTCATACAAGATTTTGACGTTTGCTTATAAGTTCAGAGAAGAGAAACCTTCAGTTGTTGCTTGAAGAAAAATAAAACTTTAAAATGAAAACATAAATTGATCCTTCCTTGCTATTCGTACAGGTATCGGTACAGTAAATTAAATAGTAAATAAATCCGTTACATTAAAACACAATTTCTCGCTCCACGCGGAGCAATAAAACTTATTTTGTGTAGTGTTATGCTAGCTTCGAATGATATTGATTAATTTGACTTTTCATTTGACTCATTTATATTATGTTATTTGTTTAGTTAGGTTTATGTTAATTGTGTGTTAGTTATTATGTTAATTGTGTAGTTGCAAAACTTATTTTGCGTAGTGTTATGCTTGCTTCGAGGCCATAGATAATGTTACAAAAGAAAATTGGTGTGACTGCGTTCGACGTGCAGAAACTCTTCAGGACGACGAATTGAGAAAGTCGTATTTACCAGAGCCCCTTATCATTAATCTTAATGACTATTCAATCATTAGCAATCATTAATCAAATATTATTTATCGTTAGTTTTTATTTTTGAGTTAAATACAATAAAATATTTACCTATTTTACATATCATACGCGCGTTGTGTTTTTCACTACGCGCGCGCAATATGCTTCGATGTGCTCGTACTTGTTGTTGCCTCGCGTGCAGCGAGAAATTGTGATTAGTATGTATATACCACGGGTATATACTCGTAGGTAGCCTCCGCACAGATTTGAAAGTGACAGAGACACATTACGTAAAGCTTTTTAGTTAACATTTTTATTAAGTAATTTTAATCATCATAAAATGTCCATACCGCACCGCGGACCTTATATGAAAATCGCTTCTTAATTTCTTAAAGAGGTAAACTAAAAAAAAAGAACATTGAACTTTTGAATGGAACGTACGCTCGATTGTCTCTCCATGTCTAAACCTCTCTTATTTTTTTTCCTTTTTGTTGTTTTTTTTCCTTATTTTTCTTTTATACAGATGTAAAATCCTTAATTGGCTGTTAGATATGCTTTATTTATGTTTATTAATTGTATATTGAGAGCTGTGGATTTTAAGTGAATGTATAAATAAATAAATAAATAAATGTTACTTTAACAGAACCGTGAAGAAAAGATCTCAAGGAAACTCATCACTCTTATAAAACTAGCAGTGTTAAGTACTATACCCACATTCGACAGCCATAAATTGTAGAGATGCCATCGGGCAGCCAATCTGGCGGCTGTGACCGAGCCTTTGCAGAAGTATTGTGTGTTATGGTTCGATGAATAAATAAGGGCAATTTTCCTATACCATCCTTAACCCTTACAATTTTTACTATTCGGCAAATAAATAAGTCCCCTTCACATGAAAAAAAAAGACGCAAAGAAGAAATAAATAATATCAGAACAACACATATAGCTGTCTGACTCTATCTTCTACGTTAACCGCTAACTTGTAAACCATCCAACAGATTTTGGTATAGTTTCCACTGATGGAAAAAGCGATGAACGAGGAAGATTTATGTATATAATTTACAGAAAAAAATATAACCGTGCGAATTTCCCGTTTGATCCGTCGTCTTTGATCCGTAGTATTTTTTATTTACCATTAGACCCGTTGATAGAATAAGCAGCTAAAGGGAAAAATCAGTACATAAATGTATTTTTTATTATAAACGTCCTCTACTACGCGAATGACCTTGAGCATATGGGCTCAATAATATCAAAAAAACCTTTGTTTTTCTGAAACTATCGAATTAAATGAAAAACCGTTCGTGTCATTTATAGTGTAAATGAAACTCTATCATTTGATTATATACACATTGCATTACTTCTTGAAACAACTAAGTTGAATCGATTTTTGTAACAAAGCAATACATTAAAATTTTATTTAATTTCTTGTAAACTATAATACTTAAAACAAAAATGCCTCGTCAAAAATATAGACCAAGAAGTTATGTATCACATATATATTTTTTGTTACATTGGCTTTTTGATCGAGCTGAGTCCAAGAACAAAGCAGTGATTTTTTTTCTCGATGGCGTGGAGCCTCTTAAATCAACAAGTTAAGAAAATCAAATCAAATCACAGATCATTAATAGAGTAATTAAATATTAAATATTATATTATATTATATCTGACCTACTTAGGCTATATTTTTGTCCGCGACGTATAAAGTCGCAAAAAACTTGTTAAACATTAACTAAAATTAATAGAAATAATAATATATAAGCTAAAAGCAAAAAAAAAAATATTTCGGGTGAATCTTGGGGGCGAATGGGACCTAAATCAATTGTCTCTTCGTATTATTGGTTGTGTGTGTGTAGCTTATCAAAAAGAAAGGTTAATTATGTAAGCTATCCAATTTTATTCTTAGGCCCTACCAATTCTAGCCGACTAATCCGGAAAGATAAGAAAAAGCCTCGTACGCACGAGTAGGAACAGTAATAAATCCTAATTAAGTAACAAAACTTTTCCTCTCATAATGTTGTGAAAGAATGTTATTTTGGCTTCAAATGTTTTTTATCTTATTTTATTGGACTAAATACGTACTTAGATCATTTTTAGTTTTTAAAAATAGCGCTCTTTACTTACAAATATTCATAGTAACTTCACAACGAAAACTAATTTAAAATATTTATTTCTACAAAATTCACGAAACTTGAAAAGAAAACGAAAATATTTATTCAAAGTAAAATATGAGGCTACAAAGTTAATAAAATAAAATAATTCTAATTCTAATGTTACAAATTGGAAAATTTGGTACCTTG
Organism: Bembecia ichneumoniformis; assembly: GCA_910589475.2. NCBI lineage: Eukaryota > Metazoa > Arthropoda > Insecta > Lepidoptera > Sesiidae > Bembecia > Bembecia ichneumoniformis. The sequence goes on along the minus strand of OU342538.1, from coordinate 5,544,570 downwards.
AATGGATATTTGTCACTCTTTCACGCAAAAAGTTCAAACTTCAAGTTTGGATGAAACTTAAAAGTAATATAATTTGTACTTCAAAATAATACATAATTATATAATTTTATAAAGATACCTGGTTGAAGCCGCAGGGAAAAACAAGTAGGGCGTAAAACAAGCAAGGAGCTCGATATTTGTATTTAATTGTTTCAATATTTGTAAATTTTTGTTTTAATATATTTTTAAATTGTGAGAGTATCTTCCTTCAAAAATACCACTCTTAATAAAAAAGAACTTTTTGTTCAGCTCCAGAATGTGACCTTTTTAATCTTTTCAGTGGATTGCTGGAGAGAGGCTTTTGGGCTAGCTCATTCGGGTGCCCTATTCGGGGCTAGCTCATAGCTAGCTTTTGCAAGTTTTGGCAACTTTAGGTCTTAAAGAAAAACTAAAAATATGGGCTAAACATCTTCACGTCAGGTATTTCTAAAATCGCGTCCAGTACATAAAAGAAAGTAAGTAACACGACGTATCTGTCCGGGGCGCGAGATGAACGCTGGCAGCGGCGGCGCTCTCACACGGCGAATCTGTAGACTCTCGGCCTCCGTTGACGCAGCAAACTAATGCTCGAACGGCCACGGTTGCTCGTGGAGCCGACGTGGCTCTGGCAAGGGTACTTGCCGTACGTGGAAAACCGGATCCAAACCGAACCCAACAAAACAGAACACCCCTATTACAATCCGGGGCGTCGATTTTAAGAATTGAAAATAGATAGACTGGCGCGTGGAAAATCGAGGACTCTGAAACCCGAATAACTTGGAGTCGATCGGCTATTCAGATACCAGCGTGCGACGGCGGCTCTTGTAGAGGACAAGAGCCCCCGTCGCACGCTGGTAACTGTACGCACGCACGCTGCAGGAGAGGGCTACGCTCCCTGTCGGAAACTTGGCGTACTCATAAAATGGACGTCGGCCATCTCGAGGGGACCCCACCACGGGTGGTCTCCCCAGTATCCAAAGTTAGCCCTGTCGGGAATCGAATCCGGGACCTCTGAAACAGAGCGTTAAAGCCAGCATCTTAACCATTAGACCAAGGGGCTCGTCAAATTCCCAGAGTTTCGTTATTTCATCTACAACTTATGGATAGACCGTTTAAATGAGTCTTCGCCCGCGTGGCGTCTCGTACAGAGGCGCGGGCGTATGACGACAAAGGGGACCGAGAGAGGTGCGGGCGGCGGGTGCGCGTAGAATGATACACAAGAGGTAGATATAGCCCGCCGACCGCACCTTTCTCGGTCCCCTTTGTCGTCATACCCCCGCGCCCCTGTACCGCGCAGGCGAGGACTCATTTAAACAATCTATCTATAGTGTTAGAAATGTTAGAATTTATTACAACATTATGATAACTTTTAATTTAATAATGGAAACTGCGCCCTATATTATTTTGCATAGTTTTACGCAAGAAGTATGATTTGTAGGGTAGCAACACGGACGATTTTAAAATTGGAAAATAAGAGGTGGGTAGGTTTTTGTTACGCGAGAGGCGAACCGCACGGCAATAATTTCTTAATTCATTCCTCCGCTAGACTTCGAAGTCACCTCACGCCTTGTTGCTACCCACTCGTTTATTTTTGTATACTACTATTAGTAAAGAAAATAAATCAATATCATCGAACACGATTTGTTTTGCTTGGACCACCTGATACTTAATATCAGAAGTGGGATAAGGAATCTTCCAAAATGGGTAGCGATAACGACGAAGGATCAAATAGTCGTAAATCACGCTCACGTTATCGCAAACGACACCGACGTCATAGTACTAGCACGAGTACCGCGAGTTCCACGTCGAGTTATCGTTCAAGAACAAAACGGCGCAACGAGAATACCCGACGCCACAAACAGCGTGCAGCGAGGAAATCTTCAGGAGCAGAGCGGCGCAATGAGAGTATCCGGCGCCACAAACAGCGTGCAGCGAGGGAATCGAGATCTAGACACGTGGCGTCTAGTAACCCGTCGCCGCATCAGCACCAAGCGATGGTGCACAACACTCCACGGAACGGATCTTTGGTCATAGATCAGGCAAGTAGCTAAATATATATATATATATATGTGTGTGTGTATGTGTGTGTGTATATGTGTGTATATATATATGTGTGTGTATGTATATGTGTATATGTATATTTATGTGTGTGTGTGTATGTATGTATATACATACACATATATGTTTTTTTTTTTTTTTTTTTCTTTTTCTCCGTTTTTGTAGTGGCTATTGCAATTTTAATAATGTGCAATAGTTACGCTACAGATCAGCCAACAATATAGTCCTTAAAATTGTATTGTCGGCAGCTACTTAAAATAAAATAAAGTTAAAACTAGAAATAATTTAACCGAAAAATTCTTTGAGTAAACTATAAATTCCATGTATTTTAGTGTATCTTGCCTACTGTGAATGCTAGTTGTAAATACTCTTTCATGCTCAATAAGTGGAAATTTTTATTTGGTGTAATATTAGTACCTGTAAATTTCCCTAAAATAAAATAAATAAATAAATAAATAGCATATACAACGGTATTGTTTGAATGGAGCTGATCATTGAGTAGTAATGTACACATTTAGTGCGAAATGTGATGTGTAATGCATTACGATATACATATCGCTATCACAAATAGTGTTAATTATTGCTGCCTTATCAAAGCTTTTAGACATTTATAGGAAAACAATGATGCTGTTTCAACGATCTTTTCAGGGAATTGATGAACAAAATAATACAACTCCTCAACTGCAGTCGGTAGCGGCGCCAGTAGCGTCGCTGATGTCGACCGCATCGGTGCCCGTAGCGGATGTGACAGATCACCCAGTGTATGCCAGCGAGCTGCCGCCGGCCATGTCGACGCCGGCGCAAAGTAATATGGGATTTCACTGAAAGGCCAGATATCGTCATGGTGAAAACTAGTGACAGATTGGACATACTCAAGAGGAACCCATTTGGACATCTGTCAGACTTGCCAGCCAATTATAGTGACGATAAAGTGGTACTAAGAATTGTGTCTGATACTACCGTGGACCAACTGGATTTTGTAAATTGTGAGACAGATAAAAATATTACATGCGATCTAATTGTTGAGAATAGCATTCGCACATTACCCCATGCAGAGTATGCTGTGCTAGGTGGCGTTTACAGCTTGCGAAATGGTAACTGCGACATTGCGGTAGACAATTTGTCATGCTCATCACTTTCACTAAAGGAGGGGAAAATATTTGTGCGAGCAAAGAGAGTAATCGCATCGGATTCGGAAAGTGATTTATCTCTGACATGTAAAAAAATATCGAGTTTGTCAATTCTCTCACCTATAACTAGAAACGAAGTGACCATTAATCCAAATCTCTCAGAAGAACAAATCGAATCAGTTGTTGCACTTATTAATAAATATCGAAACTGTTTTGCCCAAAATCTCTCCGAGTTAGGATGCACTAACATTACCGAAATGAATATTGAGCTCACAGACAAAAACCCGGTAGTGCATAGACCATATCGTTTGAGTTATGCCGAAAGAGGAACAGTCAGACAAATGGTGAAGGAGTTGATGGATAACGATATTGTAGAGGAGTCTAGTTCTTCTTATGCCAGTCCTATAATACTTGTCACCAAGAAAACTGGAGGACAACGATTATGCGTAGATTTTCGAGCATTAAATCGCAAGACTATTAAGGATCATTTTCCGATGCCAAGAATTGATGACCAATTGGATATGCTTAGTGGAAATAAATACTTTTCTAGTTTAGATCTCGCGAGTGGCTATTATCAAATACCGATTAGTGCGGGCTCTAGACACTTAACTGCCTTCATTACACCTGATGGATTATATCAGTTCAAGAAAATGCCCTTCGGCCTAGCCAACTCACCTGCAGTATTTCAACGGACCATAAATAACGTGTTAGGTAATAACCGGTTTAAGTCTGCTCTCGCTTATATGGATGACATTCTTATTCCTGCAAAGGATTTTAGCGAGGAATTTGAGAGGTTAGAAGAATGTTTCAAATTATTCCAAAAAGCTGGATTAACGTTAAATTTAGCCAAATGCAATTTTTTTCAAGAAAAGCTAGAATATCTAGGTTACGAGATAAACGAGAGAGGAATTAGACCGGGGAAAGCTAAGATTTCGGCTGTTGAACAGTTTCCCATTCCATGCAACGTTCACGAAGTAAGACAATTCATTGGTTTATCGAGTTACTTTAGAAAGTTTATTAAGAATTTTGCAATTATTGCTAGGCCACTTACAGATCTAACTAAAAAGAACTATGCATGGACATGGGGAGCGGATCAAATGGCATCGTTCGAAAAACTAAAGGAAGCATTAATAGAAAGACCGCTATTAGCCATTTATAATCCTTCTAATGAGACATACCTGCACACTGATGCGAGTAAATACGGCTTGGCCGGGATACTGATGCAAAAGACAAACAATTCGGATGATATTCAACCAGTTGCATACTTTAGCAGAAAAACCACCACAGACGAACAAAATTATCATGCATATGAACTTGAAACCTTAGCTGTGATAGCTTCATTACAACGCTATCGTGTATATTTGCTTGGTGTCGAGTTCACATTAGTAACCGATTGTAGCGCTTTAAGAGCAACCTTGACTAAGAGAGATCTCATACCACGTATCGCACGTTGGTGGATTATTCTACAAGAATATAGTTTTAAAATTCAATACAGGCCCGGTTCAGCTATGACGCATGTAGATGCTCTAAGCAGAAATGCAATATCCTGTGAATCCGATGCCAATGTTGATTGGTTACCCTCTATACTAAGAATCACACAAGAAGACTGGCTTTTAAGTTTACAAATAAACGATTCAGAAATTCAACGAATAAAAAAAATTTTGGAAGACGAAGACTATTCAGATATCCATAAAAATTATACAATAAAAGACAACAAAGTATATAAAATAAAAAACGGTCAACTAAAATGGGTGGTTCCTAAAAATGCTCGGTTTCAGCTTTGTAAATTAAACCACGATGATATTGGTCATTTTAGTTTGGAAAAGACACATAATAAAATTAGTAAAGATTTTTGGTTCCCAAAAATGAAACGTTTTATAAAAAAATATGTCAATTCCTGTATAGAGTGTGCGTATAGTAAAGAACCAGGAGGTCCAAAAGAGGGACTGTTACATCCGATCCACAAGGTTAACAAACCGTTTGATACGATACATATCGATCACTTGGGGCCCTTTGTGAAGAGTGCTAAAGGTAATTCTTACCTTCTCGTGTTGGTCGACGGCTTTACGAAATTCACATTATTAAAACCATTAAGAAATTTAAAATCCGGTCCTAGTATTCGTGCACTCGAGGATATATTCACAACATTTGGATACCCAAATCGATTGATTTCCGACCGGGGGACTTCTTTCACTAGCAGTGAGTTCAAAAAGTTTTGTGATACATCAAAAATAAATCATATCTTAAACGCGGTTGCATCGCCTCGGGCCAATGGTCAGGTGGAAAGATATAATCGGACTATACTTGATGCATTAACGGCATATACAGATAAATTAGGAGAAAAATACTGGGATAAAGTGATAGGGAAGTTGCAGTGGGGACTTAATAACACCCTTAACAAAGGTATTGGTAAAGCGCCATCAGAAGCTCTGTTTGGCATTCAATTAGCAAATAAAGGAGAAAATATATTTGACAAAATATTAAATGAGACACGGCCACCTAGGGAACTAAATGAAATCAGAAGCGAAATAAGTACTCATATTGAAAAAGATCAGGAATTACAAAAGGCTAGATATGATAGAAACAAAATTAAAGCTAGGGTATATACCGAGGGAGATTTAGTAAAGATATTAAAACCGGTAGGTACCAATGACGGCAAAAGTAAAAAGCTTCTCCCGAAATATACAGGTCCCTTTAGGATATCAAAAGTACTCGATAACGATAGGTACGAAGTTTCAAGTATAGCTGGGTCCAACATTACTCAGAAACCCTATTGCAATATATGGGCTGCGGATCGTATAAAACCATGGATCTTTATGTATACTGAGGATGAAAATGATAGTAATTGTAGTAATAGTGATGGAACCTAAGTATACATACTGATCTGAAAGTAAGTTTATCAAACAGGTTATTCGTTGTCTTATGGTCGTAATAGTAACTAAATCTAATAAGGTTGATGTAAACATCGAATGATGTAAGTGTAGCAAATGAGTGTTGATAGATCCACTCAATATTATAGTACCGAGTCAATGTTGATAGATCCATTGACGGTTGGAGTGTTGATAGATCCACTCAATATAGTACCGAGTCAATGTTGATAGATCCATTGACGATTGGAGTGTTGATAGATCCACTCAATATTATAGAATCAAAAAAAAAAATGAGTGTTAAGATATCCTTTGGTAATATTATTTGGAAGTAAAATAGAATCATGTATTATCCGACAGAGACTGTTTATACATTGAAATTGTAAAATGAAGCGTAATTTTGCAAGATCCATTGTTATTACAATACTATATTATAACAGATAATTAATTACATGATCATATTAACATAAGGTATTCTACTTAAAGTTAAATTTGTTAGAACTAATTCGGATCTACTTGAAGTTTATCAATTTGATTAGTGGAACAAAATTAAGTTAATCTTATATTTCGATTATAGAATTGTATAATTTCTTTAGATTAATAAAATTAGTATAAGTATAACAGTAAAGGTCCGAGATTTTATTTGTTGTCATAATTTTTGATTTGAAGTTTGAGGACAAACTTATTGTCAGGAAGGGCCGAATGTTAGAAATGTTAGAATTTATTACAACATTATGATAACTTTTAATTTAATAATGGAAACTGCGCCCTATATTATTTTGCATAGTTTTACGCAAGAAGTATGATTTGTAGGGTAGCAACACGGACGATTTTAAAATTGGAAAATAAGAGGTGGGTAGGTTTTTGTTACGCGAGAGGCGAACCGCACGGCAATAATTTCTTAATTCATTCCTCCGCTAGACTTCGAAGTCACCTCACGCCTTGTTGCTACCCACTCGTTTATTTTTGTATACTACTATTAGTAAAGAAAATAAATCAATATCATCGAACACGATTTGTTTTGCTTGGACCACCTGATACTTAATAATAGTCTTGCAGATAGTTTGATCAATTCGATGAACCCCACTTCTTTGTTCTCAATATAACATCAAGCTAAGAATTGAAGCAGGCATTAAATACATAGTATAAAAGCAGGGCACACTGCGTTTGGCAGTCATAAATTGGACAGCCCATCTGACGGCAGTGACCACCTCCTAACAGCTAAGACCGCTGTGAAATAACAGCCAGCATATGTGCTTGAGTTTTCGGTGAGTGAGTGCTGGATGTGAGAACCCATTTCCTTGACCCCATCCTAATCCATAATTCTTTATCCTACTAAGGTGGGCATTGCTCTTGCAGCACTTTAAGCACCTGGTGTTGCTTGCGTTAATACGCTTCAGTAGCCATCATCATGTGGACAATCAGCCTGCCTGAAGACCTTTACATAAAAAAGGCAGGTAACAACTGATAGACGGTAGTGGGTGGTTACAGTCACCTAAGGTCTCAACTAATATTCAGTCGTTGCGGGATGGAAAAACCTAAGCATCAATTATAAATCTTGTTCTTATGATTTCGGAAAGGTCTTAAAGAATTTTATTGAATTTATTGCGCAGTGCCAACAGGTATATTAGTGTACTTTCCCTTGTTTCAAAATAATTATTTCATTTAGAAGTAAATTCTGTATTTTCAAGCAAAACATTTTACCAAAATCTGTTGTGATACTGACCCCTTGTTGTTTATTTTGTACAAGAGAGTGCTTTCCGGGTGTGTTTATTTTTGTTGGAAAAAAGGTTGCGTATTCAATGATGCGTTACAAAATATATGCAAGAATTGTAGCCCTTTTGTGATAAGAATTACTTAAGAAATACTTCTCTTGTTATTTCCTTTTGACACTCAAGAGAATTGAAATCAAAACGAATCCTTTATGGAAAAGAATTTCAAATGTTTGAATGATTACGTCTAGGACGATTTGTATCAAAATTATCAGTACATACCAATAAAGTAATGGAATTATTTATACACTATTTTATCTCTATCTGTACCTACATACCTACTAGCAGCGAAACCCGGCGTTTCTCGGGTTAAAATACATCACATGTTTAATGGTATAAAAATACAAATATGTAAGGATTCTTTAACGTAGATATTAGATTTCTATTTTAGATATATTGAAACTTATTCGGCCATTAAACATACGGTGTATATAGAGTATATCTTATAGAATAAACTAATTAATGAATTGAAATAATGTTAAGTTAAAATAAGAAACAGTTTAGTAAATGGAAAATTTATGTTTTATTTATATGTTATATTATATATATGTACAGATACATACTACATATTATATGTTAAGATCGGCAGACAGGCTGACGGTCCACTTGATGGTAGGTGGCTACCGTCGCCTATAACACAAGCAACGCCAAAGCTGCTGCAAGTGCGCTGCCGCCTACAGTAGGATTAAGGATAAGGGATTAGGAGGGAATAGGGAAATGGGAAAGGAATATGTAATAAATTTTCATTTTTTATTTCGTAATAAAAATTTTAAGTTGTACTGCAACGTTATTTATAACGTGTGGTGACTGTAATTTCTGGAAGAGGATTTTAATCTAACGAAAATGTAATAGAACTTTGCTCAGGATGCTCTGGGGAAATGACCCGGGTATCTTAGCGTCATGCCTATGTACGTACGTGCAATGCGTGTGAATTCATAGTCAATTTAATTACAACATTTCCTTCTGCAAATAAAATGGTTCGAATGAATTGTTTAAAACAGTTTTTGTTAGGAGAAATTGTTGTTGTTTGTTAGGGGTTAGAAATTGTTGTTGTTGAGAAATTAATTGTTTGTTAGGTGAAATTAAATATAATTAAAAGCTTGTGATTGTTGTGTCATCTTGTGACGTTGGGAATGATTATTGTGGAGTCATATTAAAAAGGTTATCTTGGCGAAGCAGACAATGTCTACTGACTGACGAGGGTTAAGATTTCAACGCAATAAAATGTTTATTTGCAAAATACATTGCGATATTGGATACCGAGTATTCATTTGGAAAGAAAAAATTGAGGGTTTTAAGATTTTAAGTTTCTAGTGGAACTAGTGTCGATTTCTGATCTATTTAGTGGCGTGAAAGTAATTGGGACAACTGGGATAAGAAAAAGACACTTCTTTATCAATCTTTAAATTTAACGCGTACATAATTATATATCCCACAGTTGGGCACAGTTTGTTGACGAATGGTCTTTTGCCTATCAGCTAGCCCATTTTAGATAAGGCCCCACAAATTGCTAGTATAGTATTAGTAGCATTTTAGATAAGAAGATTGCTAGTATTCTTTCATTCTCTTATCTTTAGATAACCTAACATAAACATGAAATCGAAGAGAGAGAGAGGTGAAAAACTCCACCTGGATTTGAACCTACGTAAAACCCCGGATTTGAACCTATTTGGAGTTCTAGGAAACCTAGTTTGGAAGTAGTATAAATAAGTGCTATAATTTTTAAGACCTTTCCGAAATCATAAGAACAAGATTTATAATTTTGATGCTATGCTTAGGTTTTTCCATCCCGCAACAACTGAATATTAGTTGAGACCTTAGGTGACTGTAACCACCCACTACCGTCTATCAGTTGTTACCTGCCTTTTTTATGTAAAGGTCTTCAGGCAGGCTGATTGTCCACATGATGATGGCTACTGAAGCGTATTAACGCAAGCAACACCAGGTGCTTAAAGTGCTGCAAGAGCAATGCCCACCTTAGTAGGATAAAGAATTATGGATTAGGATGGGGTCAAGGAAATGGGTTCTCACATCCAGCACTCACTCACCGAAAACTCAAGCACATATGCTGGCTGTTATTTCACAGCGGTCTTAGCTGTTAGGAGGTGGTCACTGCCGTCAGATGGGCTGTCCAATTTATGACTGCCAAACGCAGTGTGCCCTGCTTTTATACTATGTATTTAATGCCTGCTTCAATTCTTAGCTTGATGTTATATTGAGAACAAAGAAGTGGGGTTCATCGAATTGATCAAACTATCTGCAAGACTATAGATAGATTGTTTAAATGAGTCCTCGCCTGCGCGGTACAGGGGCGCGGGGGTATGACGACAAAGGGGACCGAGAAAGGTGCGGTCGGCGGGCTATATCTACCTCTTGTGTATCATTCTACGCGCACCCGCCGCCCGCACCTCTCTCGGTCCCCTTTGTCGTCATACGCCCGCGCCTCTGTACCACGCGGGCGAAGACTCATTTAAACGGTCTATCCATTAGTTGTAGTTGAAATAACGAAACTCTGGGAATTTGACGAGCCCCTTGGTCTAATGGTTAAGATGCTGGCTTTAACGCTCTGTTTCAGAGGTCCCGGATTCGATTCCCGACAGGGCTAACTTTGGATAGGGGAGACCACCCGTGGTGGGGTCCCCTCGAGATGGCCGACGTCCATTTTATGAGTACGCCAAGTTTCCGACAGGGAGCGTAGCCCTCTCCGCGTTGGATAACCGTTGAAGTGGCACGAATGTCGTGTCAAAGCGCGACTCCGCCCATTTACAGCCACGCTAGAAATCGTTGGGTTTGAGCCGGTAGGACTTCGGCAAAATCCTGCAGCGTCCCCTACGCTGCCGGATATCCATGAAGATTTCCCAAAGTTATAAAGAAAATGGCCAACTCTGGAAATAATAAACTATTCGTAGTTGGTTCTGGTTTGGATCTGGCAAGCAGTGGCAGGGCAGTCATTTGAGCAGCCCATCTGGCGGCAGTAATCACCCCCTTACACAAGACCACATTGAAATAATAGCATGTGTGCTATATTTGGTTGAGAGAGTAAGGGATATCAGGGCCCATTTCCCTAACCCTTCCCAATCTCTTACTTTAGTCGGCAGCGCACTTGCAGCACCTGTGGTTTTGTTTGTGTTATAGGGTATCCATTTACTATCAAGTGTCGCCAGCCTGTCTGACGACCTTAACATATTATTATTATTATCCATTTATTCATTTTAATTCTTAATTAAAATTAATTTAATATGTATCTATCAAAAAATATATATTACAAAAAACTTAAAAGTAGTTTGCCGCAGGTAGCGGGTAACCAAGCTACCGGTGTTTAGGGCTGCAGAGTGAAGAGGGGTAGAAGGTGTTACTCCCGATAGAAGCACAGTTGGTCGGGGTTCAGGATGACAAAGATAGAAACCGACGTACAATTCTGGCCGTATCGAGCAGGACTGCCATCTGCATCTGGGCCGGAAGGGAACCGCCACGGAACCCCAACCGTCTCAGGTTACTACTGAGGCTGGTTGGGATCAACCCGTTGACGGATATAACGACTGGGATGATTTCAGTGGACGCAACAGCCCATATGTCGACGATCTCGTGGGCTAAGTAGAGGTATTTCCTTTTCTTTTTTGGTTTCAGCCTTCACGAGTTAGTCATCATGCGGGATAGTTATGTTCACTAAAAACCCCCTCGACTGCTCGCGGTCCATCAACACAATATCATGTCTATTCGCTAGAATAGTCCTGTCTGTGATAATAGGCCGGTCCCAGTAGAGCTTGGCAAGGCCATCAGCATATTTCAATACATTTGCAAAATAAGGGAATCGGACGGCAGAAGGTGAAGGTAACATACAATACGTATCATTTACCCTCTCGGCACCAAAAGGGTGTAATGGACATGTAATCCCTACTCAGGAAAAAAATACTTATATATATCCATTCACCCATTGAACCCTTACACTCGTAAGGGTTGAATGTAAACAATACAAATTGCGACTCGGTTCCTGTTAAACATTATTAAAAATAATAGCCGTCCCTCGACAATCTTCAATGACAATAACACTGTTCTATTTTTAAAATTTAATTATATTTAATTATATTTTATTATAAATTCTTTCTTTTAAATTTATATTATTTTTGAATAACGAATACGAATTATATTTTATTACATATTTCATCTGATTAGAAAGTCTATGTTCGAATATAAATAATTACCGATGTTCGCTCACTGGTAGAAGTTCGAAAATGATGAAAAAATAATGTGTATTTTGTTTTTAAATATAACACTAAAGATCATACTTAAGTTTAATTAGATTTTAATTTAAAAAAGTGTGTGTTTTAGTTCCAACTTACGACTGAAGTTTACTCCTTTAAATTAAAATTTTCCTCCTGTCAATAGATAACTGGATATCTATTCACTTTATATTATTTAGTTACATTCTGCATACTCAGATGTCACGTCTTACAACAAAAGTTATGTTAGTTACGTTCTGTATACACAGATGTCACTATGTTTTATAAGTTCAAATAGTTCAAATTTTTCAAAGACAGCAGTTTATAACGCGCTATCATTTCGTTCCTCAACGCGGACTATACACTTTTCATACAAGATTTAGACGTTTGCTTTTATAAGCCCAGAGAATAGAATTGAGGAACATAAATACATGCGTCGACTGTCGTGCAAATGTCAAAGTGACAGATCACGTAACGCTTTTTAGTTATCGCTTGTATTAATTTTACTCCTAAAAGAAAATCTGTTCACAGACTTAAAAATTGAAAAAAGGTATCAGAAGTCGTTGCTTTTCTCCTACTATTATTATGGGTACCTACTATTATTCGAAATTCGAAGCTCGTATTTCGAGCAATGGGAGGATAAAAGAACCAACTTTACATTCTTCTAATGATGAAAAGGGATCCAAAGGTTTCGAATCCAAAATTAATATAATGATGATTCATTGAATTCTTAACTTACATTGCATTTTTAAAATTTAAAATAGATTATGTCATACTAGAAAACTTTAAATGATTTTCTGATAGATTTCTGGGCGATTTTTATTCTTTAGAAAAAAGCAATAAATTGCTCTATCCAACATATAACATTTTGAATTTTCAATTACATATATACACATAGAAGATAGATTTTACAGCTGAATCGAAAATTCAAAATATTGTTTAATGCCACACTGATGACCTACTTGATGATAGGAGGCTACCGTCGCCTATAAACAAGTGCGCTGATGACCTCAGCAGTATTAAGAATACTTAAAGGATTACGTAGGGACGGGTAAATGGGTTCCCTTACTCACTCAACGAAACAGAAAAGCACACATACTGTTATTTCACTCTGGTCTTCTGTAAAGGTGCGAAACACAATATGCCCTTTTTTTACGTTGGGAAATCCATCATGGATACACCCGGTAGCGAAGGGGACGCTGCTGCCGGACTCCAACCGGCTAAAACCCAATGACTTTCTAGCGCGGCCGTAGACGGTTGCGGGAATGTTGTTACACAACTTCGGCGACCCGCCACGGCTGTCCAGCGCGGGGAGGATTATGCTCCCTGTCGGAACCTCGGCGTACCCCGAAAGTGGAGGTATGCCGGCCATCTCGGGGATCTCACAACGGGCGGTAGTCTCTCCTTAGACTACCGACCAGGTCCCGGTCAAAGGGGAAGGGGCCAGCCACCTGCGCTCGAGCCCCCTCCGGCGGATCGGCTGAGAGAGGGGATCCTCATCCCGTTGCCTCTCCGCCGCAAACACAATATGGCCACTACTAAAACGTCGACTTTCTATCAAACTTGGGAATGCCGGGAATCGAATCCAGGCCTCTGAAAAGAGCGCTAAGACAAGCAACTTAACAACTCAACCAATGCCCTCGTCAATGCCTTTATTTTGAATGAAGTATGTTTCCATTTCAGATTTATTTCATTACTTGTAAATCATATCGAAGAGCACTGTCTGGTTCCCTTATAGCAAGGCAAAAACCAAAAAAATAAAAAATGCACTCAAAAATATTAGTCGTCGGCAGGTTAAGAAAAAAGTTTTCGATACGATATACCAAGCTTTTATATTTTGGCCATAAATACTTATTTATGTTCTGGATATCATAAAGACGTATCTCATCTTAGTGACGACACGACGAAATACGGTTACGACTTTGTTATATCACCTATTTCTCACGCAGACATCGCACGGCACGAAACGCGTTTTCAAATGGTATCCACAATACAGCCACAGTCCAGAAACTTCACTTAGAGCTCACACTAGTCGGATTCGGTTTTTGACATTATACGCGAGACGACTGTATACGATGGACGTCGATGAAGCTGTTGTTGTGATGTGTTATTTGCCAAGAAAAGAAAATCTTGTGTTCACCCAATCCTGACCGCAGGTTCCCACTTCTCCGGTGTCGGTCCCGATGTAAAGCTGTTCACATTTATCCGACATCGAATTTTTGTCGGCTCCGACAAGAAATGTCGGTTATTTTGTCAACCCCGGACGTCCGTAAAAAAATCGTGTCGAATCTCGCTCGCTATTTGTTATTTATTTGTCGGTTATCGGGCCCGGCAGCCCTTTCCCCGCTCCCCTTTGTTCCGCCCTTTGCTAACTGCTCTCTGCCGCAGATCGCGCACACACATCGCGGCGGCAAAAATTGGCCTCAACTTCAATCGGTCCGACTCTCGACTAGTGTGAATAGATGCGCCGACATACGACTAATATACGGATCCGACAGCTGACAAGTGGGAGCGAGCTCTTACTGGTATGTTTCTGCACGTTGTTGTGTTGTCCGTTACGAGCGTCGAGGGTCACTACCGATACAGTACAATTATACAATTATCCCTCTTGGAAAGGCGTACTTACAACATATTTAATAAGAAACAGACATATTTGGAATCCAACCTCTAAGGAATCTAACTTACTCCGCCTAGACGAGCAGTCATGTGTAATCTGGACTATAATATTATAAAGAGGCAAAGTTTATATGTTTGTTGTATGTGCAAGGTAATGTTCGAAACTTTATCCGATTTAAAAAAATCTTTCATCTACAGTTGAATAGAATTTCAATATGGACATATGTTATCCCTTAAAATGAAAAGGTTTTTTCGTGGTAATCGAACTAGCGAGGTCAGTAGACGTAAAAACGGTCGTACGAAAAACGTTTCATTCGAACGCTTTTACTTTTACCGCTTTTACCGTGAGAAATATAAGATTGATTTCTATGAAAAAGTCGTAGACCTTGATAATGCCTAGAAAAACTCGGCAACCACATAATATAACAGTACAAAATATTGTAAAATAAGAAAATAACAAGCTTAATATGTATCGTATTACTAAAAAAACATATGGAGAAATAGTCCGAATTAAAAGTTTATTATTATTATTATTATATGTCTAACTTTTATATTTAACCCACAAAAAGTCATTTTTGTATTAAAAAATAAATTAAAATAAATTAGATGATGTTTATTGGTGATATTATCAACAAAATTATGAATTCTTATCAAAATTAGCAAGTTTATCGTTATCCAAAGTATTTAATAGCTGTGCAAAGTCAAAACGAGGAAATTATGACACCGCTACCTCGAAGTCGTAATTTCCGCGTTTTGACTTTGTCGAATTTGAAAAGCTGAATCTCTAATAAATTTCACAATTTCCACAAGGCGTAGCGGCGGGTACAGATAGTAAATTAAATTCGAAAATCGAGTTGTACAGCGGATCGCCGGAAACAAAAACATCCTAAGAGGCAAATTGTCTCATATTTTGATACGTTTAGGCGAAATCAGTTTTTTATTAAAATGTCTGTTTTAGAAAAAAAAAATCAATTTCATTTCTATGTGGAGAAAAGCTTTCAATAGAAATGTTGTTATTCTAAAAAGTTAGTGTTATTTGAAAAGTGTTATTTTAGTGCACTACATTTTAGTGGCAGGATACACCGCCAGATTACAGCAGTCTGGCGGCAGTAATCATGCTTTTAGAAAAGACCAGCAGATCAATAGTAGCAAAAAATTTGCTACTATTTTGTATACTACTAAATAAACATTTTGTGGTTGTTTCAAAATCAAAGATTATTTTAGGGTGATAAATCAAAGGTCAAACAAACATTTTAGGGTGTAACAGGAGATTTAAAAAAAAAAAATTTATGGCGGGCCGAGCCGTAGGAAACTAGTAGTATTTAATTATAAATAACCTCAGTTAATCGACGTTCATCATGAATAATTAAATTGAAGTGAATCAGAACAACGAACAATATCTTCCTAATTAACGTGAATTTCTTATAAAATGTTAATTAATTTGATGTTACTTGTACATCTCTTTCGAAGTACACTTCTGGCTTCAGGCTTCGCTAAACTTGAGCTGCTTTAATAAGACTTCAGAACGACTAAACATTTATCCCTTATTACGGAATACTAAATCAGAAAAGTAAAAGTACAATATTGAATTTTCAGAGTAAAAAAGTTCGCTAACACTTTCACAATTCAAACGGTAATAACAATTTCGTTTACTTTTTCCTTTCGTTAAAAGTTATTTACGGATACCATTCGAAGAATCGAGGGGGCTTAAAAGCACTGATAAATACTTACTAAACGACTAACATAACAGTTAAACATTAATTAAAATGTGCCCCAGTACCCAATATTCCAGTGCGGGACTGAAATCTAATATATAAAATTCTCGTGTCACAATGTTTGTAACAAAACTCCTCCGAAACGGCTGGACCGATTTTTTGATATATTTTTTAATATATTTGTTAGGTATGAATAGGTCGTAAAGTATTTTTCACCCTCCTACCCCCACCCCACATTTTTTAATCGCAATTTTAGTGTTTTTGTATGAACAATATCGATATAATTTAACTGTTATTGATTGACGTGAAGTGTCGCGTCACTCTGACATAAGTATATGGTTTGAAAATAAAATTGGACCCGATAGGTGGCGCCACAATCGGGTTACAGAAATATTTTCGGGTTCGGGCAGGGTCAGCTAGTAGTAGAAAATAGGACCTATATATTGTAGGAATATATTATATTTATTTTCAGAAACGTGTTCAGAAAGCTTTTGTGATCAGAAATAACACAAGTCTTTGTCGCAAAAAAAAGAGACAATACCGGTTAATTGGAAATTTTTAATAATACTTGTAACCTTTAATTTGTAAATTCTGTAACACTTGAAAAGCTAAAGTGATGACTGTAGATAAATCTTTTATTGGATTTTTATAAAATACTTGAATATTCAGAATGAAGCGATATTGTTTCAATTTTTTTTTAATAATAAAGAAACAATGACAATTGAATGATATTTGCAGTCTGGCAAGGAACTTTTACGTTATTGTAGTGTATGCGTTTATTTACTTTCTTCCTCACGCGGGCAACACTGTCTCGTGTGCAGCGACGTTAGCGAGAGTTGACATGTGGGTAGTCCGCCCGTTGAGTGCGTGTTCAAGCCTGTGATTCATCCTACGACAAGGGGCCGCTACAGTTATCAATAACAATAAATTTATCTCTGAATCGTGTTTAACACCTTTTAGCAATATTATTGCTATTTGCCATCAACGATAACTAATTAACTCTATTCTATAAATTAGCTTCTTACTTGCTGGAATTTTTCTAGTCTTCTACATCTGTAAACGTTAGCAGTAGCAGAAGCAGCCGTTCGGTCCAATATGGGTCCAATCGATGATAGATGTCTACCCTCGTCTATAAATAATAGCAGCGCCACAGGTGTTGTAACTGCGCCGCCCACTTTAGTAGGTTTAAGGATAAAGGATTAGGAAGGGATAGGGAAATGGGCTCTGGCGTCTCATAATCACTCGCCGAAACACAACAGCACACATGATGTTATTTCAGAAGCGGGATGAGGATTTCTTTTCCCTGTCGATCCGCCAGAGGAGGATAGGACGCAGGCGGCTCGCTTATCGCAGCGGTTCTCAACCTTCCCCCTTGACCGGGACCTGGGCAGTAGTCTTAGGGGAGACTACTGCCCGCCGTGAGGTGCCTGGAGATTGCCGGCGTACCTCCACATTCGGTACGCCGAGGTTCCGACAGGGAGCGCAGTCCTTCCGCGCTACTGAGACAGCCGTGGCGGATCGCGGATGTCACTGCCGGGTATCCCATGAAGATTTCCCAATGTTAAAAAAAATGATCTTCGGTAACAGGCTGTCTAATTTATGTGTACAAAACGCAATGAGCCCTGCTACAACAAATATAATAAGATCAAACTATTTTCAACAGTTGTATAAGGCAGTTTATAAAGTATAGATTTGTACATTTTTATTGAGCAACGATAGCCTTAGTAAACGCAGAAACTGTCTACTTTTAATAGGTTTTTTTTTATGTCAAGATCTGTAGACAGGCTGACGGTCCACTTGATGGTAGGTGGTTAACGTCGCCTATAATACAAGCAACGCCACAGCTGCTGCAAGTGCGTTGCCGACTACAGTAGGATTAAGGATAAGGGATTGGGAGGGAATAGGGAAATGGGCTCTGGCATCCCTTACTCACTCACCGAAACACAACAGAACACGTGCTGTTATTTCACAGTGGTCTTTGTAAGGGGTTACTGCCGCCAGACGGGCTGCCCTAATTACTGCGAAACGCAGTGTGCCCTGCCACTACTTTACAAATCCAGACCAGAGCCAAATTTGAAGTTCATTTTTCAACGCGTTGAACTTACCGGTAATCAAACCCAGGAACCCTAGAACAGAGCGTTAAGGCAATCACCCTAACCACTCATCCAATGGGCTCGTTAAATTCTGCAAATGCCTAATTTCTGCATGACAATTTCACTTTAGTATTAAATTTCGTTTAAAAGAGATTATGTTAAATTTACTGCGGCGAAGAGAATGATACTATACGATATAATTTTTATGAAATGGAAACTTGGTTGGTAAAATTATTATCATTACAAATTACTAGTTGAAGCCCGCGAAAAATAGAAGTCATTTAAACGCCTTTTTTTTAGTATTATTAAAGGTGGCAGACAGGCTGACGGACCACTTGATGGTATGTGGCTACCGTCGCCTAAGGATACAAGCAACACCAGGGGGGGGTACATGTGCGCTGCCGACCTTGCAGGAATTTGTTTACTGCTCGCCTGAAGAAGCCCAAATTTCGCTGACGAAATTGTAAAGCAATATAACGAAATATGTAACCTCATTTGCCAGGCGTTGAATCTTCATTTTTAGATAGCTGACGCCTCCAGCTTCGCCCGCGCGGAATATATGTCCTATGTTCATTCTGAAATTCTATTTTAACTATTGGTGAAATGAGTAGTTACAAAGATTACCACCTACACACGAACAAACAAACATACAAAAACCTTAACTCTATAATATTAGTACACATTTTACGAATCAGTAATCAATAGTTATCAAATTCATATATGCTACCTCGCATTAATTTGAAATTGTGTAGAAGCCACGTCTCATATCTTAGTAGTATTATGGGTTAGTGACAATATTTGAGGGAGAATCAGCTTGTAAATAAATATTAATTCCGAATGGTTGAGGAAATATTTTGTGTGATATGTGATGAGACGTAGCGTAGCGCCAGCCAGTTGATCGCGAACTTTCGGCCGGTTCGGCGGCTGGTGTCGCTTGACGAAGCTTCAACGAACTCATTGCCAATTATTTTAACCGTTAATTAGCTCCATTCATTTGTATGATCATATAGATTAATTGTGTTGAATGAAGTTTTAAGCGCAACAATTCCTATTTTTTAACGGTTTATTAGAGCCTGTTAAGGTGAGTGAAAAACGTAAGAAACTTGAAGAAATAAAAAACATTCGGGGCATGAAAATAAAATATAGATAATAAGCAGTAAAAATTGAGTTTTCTAATTTTTTATGAATTTCTTCGAAGTTGCAATTTGTAAGTTACAATTTTGTATTTTTGTCTTGTTAAATGTATAATTTTATGTACTTTGTTATCAGTTCATAATTTTTTATTACACACATCTATATATATCTATACATAGAATAAAACCTTAAACGAGCCATGTGTGCGTTTGTGCACGCTAATCTCAGAAAAGGCTTAACCGATATTAATGCGGTTTTCACTGATGTATTGCAGCAAGCTTCCCGTAACATTCAGTGTTTGTTTCATTAAAGTTGGCTTAAAAACAAAAAAAAATATGCGCTATACCGAGTACCACGCGTAGGTACGAATTTGCGGGCTCAGCTAGTAATAAATATATCCACTTATTGTTTTTTTGCAATTTTTTTTTTTTGCAAATTACATACATAAATCTTTTCTTAGTTTATCACTTTACTCACTAGTGAAAACCGCATTAAAACCCGTAAGGTGGTTTAAAATAAGTTAGCGGAGAAACAGATAGAGGCGGACAGCGACTTTATTTTATTACTAGCTGAACTCGGCCACGTTTCGCTGCGGCCTATGCGGCGGCGGCGTGCTCATGGAGCGCGCGGTACTGGGACACTGTTTATATATAATACAATTTATCGTAGCGTGATGTTATATAGCCTATAGCCTTCCTCGATAAATGGACTATTCAAAACAAAAAGAATTTTTCAATTCGAACCAGTAGTTCCTGAGATTAGCGCGTTCAAACAAACAAACAAACTCTTCAGCTTCATAATATTAGTATAGATATAGATATAATAATATACACTAAAAAAACTAAAAATAAATAAAACTAAATCTATAAAAAGGTGCCGGACTTTTGTCCGGCAGTGAATACTAGTATCGCATGACAACGCTATCGGTGATGGTTTGGAAAAATATTTTAGCAATTATTCATATATACACTAGCTGAAGCCCGCGGCTTCGCCAGGGTTGGAAAATAAAAAAAAAATAAGGCCTGACTATATGAGCAATGCAACGCCTAACATCTTTATGGCAGTTATAGCTTTGCCAGGCGTTAGATGATCCCTCGGCAACACTTTTTTCTAAATGAAAGGTACCCTATGTCCTTTCCTGCATCCTTGATAAGGTGTATGCAAAATTTCATGATTATCGGTTCAGCGGTTTAGGCGTGAAAAGGTAACGGACAGACAGACAGACAGAGTTACTTTTACATTTATAATATTTGTATGGATCAACTTTAAAAAGTATTTACAGATCGTCAAACACAAGAAATTTAAATTAACTTTACTCTTTTTTGTATATTCTATTCGTCGATTCCATAGTTTCAACAACATCTACACTTTATAGTATACGACTTTGAACAACTCTCGTTCTGTTGTTATTTACAGAGATATCCTTTAAGGCTTGAATTGCTTGCATCACCCGCGTTATGGTCGCTGTCCTAAAAGATGGTAGCCATCAACCATCAAATAGACCTTCAATCTGTAATTAAAAATTATTAAGGAGTAGCGACCCGCCACCAGTTTCGTACAGATGCAATTTTTAGTGTACAAACCTTTCTCGTTTATCGCTTTTTCCACTAGCGAAAACCGTATCAAAACCGGTTGGATGGTTTAGAAGAAGTTAGCGGAGACATTTAATAGGTTATAATATTTATAGACTACTTATGAAGAAACCTAAAATCACGTTGGTAGATAGTACCTATACCGTTTGCTGTTATTTTAGATATTGTACAATTTAATTTTAAGTAATTCATAAATTTTTTTTATGTTAAGATCGGCAGACAGGCTGACGGTCCACTTGATGGTAGGTGGCTACCATCGCCTATAACACAAGCAACGCCAAAGCTGCTGCAAGTGCGCTGCTGTCTACAATAGGATTAAGAATAAGGGATTTGGAAGGGAAAAAGGAAATGGGCTCTGGCATCCCTTACTTCTTCTGTAAGGGTGTGGTTACTGCCGCCAGACAGGCTGCCCAAATGACTGCGAAACGCAGTGTGCCCTGCCACAACTTTCCAAATCCAGAGACAAATTTGAAAAGTTCATTTTTCAAAGTTGACCCTGCCGGGAATCGAACCTGGGATCCCTAAAACAGAGCGTTAAGGCAAGCACCCTAACCACTCATCCAATGGGCTAGTCAAAGTTTTCAAGTGTCAACTTCACAAGTCTTTAACTATTATTTCATAATATGTACAGACACATATTTATTAAAGCTTAAATAATAAATTATTTATATTTAAACTTTACTAGCATCAACGGTCGTAAAGTTGTAGGTGAAATTAAATTCACAAGTTAGTGATCAAACTAAGTTTTATTGTTTCAAACAATAGAGTCGATTTTGTTATTGTATAGTGTATAGGTAAGTCTCAATTTGTACAAAATTTAAAGCTATAGGTATCATAAATGTTGATCGTAATAGGGAATATGCGTCTAATTAAAAAAACCGTAAATTTTTTATCAACATGCTTTAGAATTATGTCTATGTAAATATTTTTTAATATTTTTTTTTCGTTACGAAAAAGTTTCGTGTAGATGTTTGTGATTTTTAATTATAACATTTGATTGTTATTGTAGACTGTGACGTCACGACAAGCGTGCCAAAAGGGCGGGTGTTTAACACTTTCGTTGCGTTAGGAGATTTATTCGATCTCTTGCAAGACTTTCGTATTGTGCGGCGACTAAAATCGTGTTTTTTCACTCTGTGCGGGATGCCCTAACATCTAAAGTTCTTTGTGTATGATTAACAAGAGTTCTTTTAAAAGAAAAATGTGTAAAAAGTCAGTTTATTATGATGAAAATGCTATGAATAAATTAGATTCAGAAATAAATAGTAAAAAATATAATGAAAAATCAAGGCCGGATTATACTGCTTCATTGACCAGTAAAATAAAAATGTTGGAAAATGTTCAAATGTGCTCCCCATTGGCTGATAGTGACTGTGATTCTAATTTTAAAATATTTGATGCGCCTAAAAAGACAAAGATGAACATCATTAAAGAAATGTTTTAATGAAAAGCACTTTTCTTAGGTTACCCACTTTTTTAATAAAACTTTTTCTATCGACAGATGAGATTTTATTTTATTCCCATCACTAATCACCACACATATTGAACTACCTTCGGTTGCGGTACGAGGTACAATCGATACCTAATTTTTTTAAATTATTTGTAGTTTATCCTTATGTCATAACTGCGTGCGAACCTATCAAAAGATAGACCAATAGCCTATCTTGAACCCACAAGAATTTCATAAATATGTCATTGGTTTTGAGGAAGATATAAATTATTTTCAAAACTATTGTTTTAGGAGACTGATCAGGTCTCATACGCACCACAGGATAGGTTAGTTTCGAGATCTTTTAGGTCTCCAACGCACCAGATGAAAGTTCTTTGAAAATGATGCCGCAGGGAACGTGAGTGCCCGTAGCTGTTAGTTGATTCTAACATTTTTTTTGTCATTAATTTCTGTTTTTTGGCGCTGAATATTTTTTTTCGGTTATATTACGATATAACCTACCGTATGAAAGTATTAAAAAAATATTTGCATATTCCCTATTGTAAACAGAAATATCTTTTGTATTTTTGAGTCGACTGATAACTTTGGTGGACAAATATATATATATTTAATACTAGCGGACCCAGCAGACTTTGTCATGCCAGAACGAAAAAAAAAAGAAATTTAACCCGATTGCAACGCTTGTTATGGTTTAATTGTGAATCATCATTTAACTCACACACATTTTTTTTATCAAAATCTTTCCAGTGACATACACAGAGAAATTTAGGCTTTTTTATTTTTTACATTTTTTTACAATCTACGACTTTTTTACAATTCCGCTTTTTTTTATTTTAGTTGAAGTCCGAGGAAGGTTCCCGGAAAATTCCCCGGAAAATTCCATCCGTGCTAAGTCGGTTCTCTAATTATATCTATAAAGGAACAAAATAATAAAGCTGAAAACTTTATTTATTTGTTTGAGTTTTAACTTTTCAACCGATCACTATGAAAATGAAAGTACGCATACACGTTTTCAGAGGTACAATAGCACCTTTTGTACAGAAAAGGTACTTTTTTTGAGAGAGATCAGAAAAATAGATGAGCAATAAGAAAGCGAAGCTAAAAGATGTTATTTGACTCCCTTGTCGCCATTAATCCAGTCAACGAGGTATAACAAATAAAAAATAAAACAGTTGATCTTACCCGATTAAGTATTTACGCAGTATTGTTAAAATAAAGTCTTTTTTTAATTAAAGATGGGTTTGCTCTTGACCAGCATCTATCCATGTAGGAAAGATGAGGCCGACGATGGAGCGAGCTCACCCGGAAGATGCCTATTCATTCGAATCTTGAAAAGATTTTGGTTGTATGAGCTCCTAAATACAGACACCGGCAGGTAGTTCCAATACTTAGCAGTGCGCTAAGGATTAGAATCTTTAGCGAATCTTTAAAAGATGTTTTAAAGCGCTCTGTCCTAATTAGAAGGATTCTGACCAGGTGAGGATGATAACCAGCCGTACGTTTGCATGTTCGATAGAAGAAAGGGGAAGGCGGTATGATCTCATGCAACTCCCGAGCACACTCTTCGAAGTACATCTTATAGAATACACACAGACAGGCAATTTTGCGTCTGTGTGCCAGGCTCTGCAGCTTAATTCTTATTAGTGTACCATCGCCAATGAGCCTCCTAGCTCTGCGATCCACCGAGGCGAGTGCGTCAAATTGGTATTTTGCTGAGCCATTCCAAAGGTGACAGCAATACTCCATGTAAGATCGGTCTTGTACAAAGAGAGGAACTGTCCAGGTGTGAAGCATCGCTTCGCCCTATTTAGGATGCTCAGCTTTTTGGCCGCTATTTGGGCTTTGGAGTCGATAGAAGTACCGAAGTTGAGATTTAAGCACAGTCTCATGCAAAGAAGCTCGAGATCATTGACCACAGGTACGAACATGGGTTGGAGCCAAGTTTAAAGGGCCCCTTTTTGCAGGGAACGCTTGCATTTTGGTGACGTTAAAACTAAGCACATTCTTGTCTCCCCATTGGGATACAATATTTAAGGTTAATTCGCTCAACCATCAGAACGAATCTCATCTCTTTTGGTTTCCTGATCCTTTCCGTCATTGATATGTACTGAAATTTTACAGTCAAATACTTTTCTTATTTTCTAGAATGTCCAAACATTAAGTTTGGTACATTGTGTCGAACATGTCAAAACATTAAGTTTCGTAGCGATAGAGTTTCCTTTGAGCACATAATATATCATTTTGTGTAGTAGATTTTCCGTAACTGTGTTCTGTGATGCACGAAGAGTGATATGTGATTTGGGTGTGACATCACATTACTCAAGTTGAGCTTAAAGTGAGGTCAGTACGTATGGAACTCATGAATACTATGAATACATAAGTAGTGTCCAATCTTTTACGTTGACACGATACGAGGAAAATCTAAGTAACAACAAAATTGAGAGAATATCGTTAAATTATGGTTTTTTTTTTTTTCATGTTTCACATAATTCCTTATTGCAGTGTTGTTAGAGACGTAAAGCGGTTTCATTAAAAAGGTTATGTGCTTTTTATTTTAGAATACCTACCCATTTTACCTGTTTTGATATATTTTTTATGTTAAGATCGGCAGACAGGCTGACGGTCCTCTTGACGGTAGGTGGCTACCGTCGCCTATAACACAAGCAACGCCAAAGCTGCTGCAAGTGCGCTGCCGACTACAGTAGGATTAAGGATGAGGGATTAGGAGTGGATAAGGAAATGGACTCTGGCATCCCTTACTCACTCACCGAAACACAACAGCACAAGTCCTGTTATTTCACGGTGGTCTTCTGTAAGGGGGTGGTTACTGTCGCCAGACGGGCTGCTCAAATGACTGCGAAAACGCAATGTGCCTTCCACTACTTCCAAATCCAGACCAGAGCCAAATTTGAAAAGTTAATTTTTCAAAGTTGACCCTGCCGGGAATCCAACCCGGGAACCCTAGAACAGAGCGTTAAAGCAAGCACCCTAACCACTTATCCAACTTTGATGTCAAAGTTTTAATGTGTTACAAAATAGTGCCCGCGATTTCGTCGGCGTTGAAAATAAAAATATATAACGCCTGACAAAATATGTAGGTAAGTAATAAAATCAATATAGCTGGTGCCCGCGGCTTACGACTGATGAAATATGTAAAGCAATATAGGTAACGAAATATGTAAGCCTCATTAATCATCTCATTTGCCAAGCGTGGAATCTTTATTTTTATATAGGCTATGTTGTCAACATGTATAAAAATTAAATTATACAAAAAATTTATTATTAACTTATATAAAAATGTTAATTTAAAATAAGTTAAAATGAACATTTGTACTAACAATTTTGTATGTCCCACGACAAATTTGTAAATCGAGCATTGTGAGCGAATTACTCGCAAACGATTCACTTCTATTTTAAATCGACCAAATGAAAATGTCATTATTTGTACCTAATGTCTTTATTCTGGACAAAGGCATCTCTTCTCGTAAGTCGTATTATAAATTCTGTGTTTGGTAAGGCGTAAGTCGTATAATAATTTCTATAATAAATCACATTTTAAGCCGTAAGGGTGGACCATAGGAGGCCATGCTCTTAGTAAGGCCGAAAGACGTAGTTATTGCCATTCGATGAAAAATTCCTTCTGCACATTCCTGCAAGTCGCTCACGCCGCTTTTTTTTAAATTATAATACGCGCTCACACCAAAACGTAAGTTTTCAACACAAACAATACTAATGTGTACAATATTTTAAGTAAGTACCTAATATATAATAAAATCCATTAGTATGATATCTAGCAACAGACACTTAGTAAATTTGTAGAAAATATTAAAGATTTTCTTTAATTTAAGAAAATCCTTAATATTTTCTTTAACTTCCTCTTATCTGTAGGTCGTCAGACAGACAGACGATCCACTTGATGGTAAGTGTTAATAGTTACCTATAACACAAGCAAAGCCACAGATGCTGCAACTGCGTTGCTGACTTCAATAGGATTACTGTTTAGTAGAACTGGATTCTAGGATTCCTTACTCAGCACTAACATCAGGACAACTTACTAACACAACTGACATATGCTATTATTTCACAGTGGTCTTCTGAAGTCTTCCGCTGGATCGTATTTTGTTTATTATTTCGAAGCTTAATATTACTTGCCGTTGAACACACAGTCTTTGTTCATATGTTTATTTGTAATTTCTTGATTTTAGTTTAAATTTTACAATTGAATTTTAAATTATACCTACTTAAAAAGGTGATTTATTTATTTATTTATTTATTTAAGTATTTATTATTATATGGCCTCCAACGAGGCAGGCATCGAACAAAAACACACAGCAAAGGACAAAAAAAGAATAACATGGCAGATGCCGCCGCAATTAAAGGAGGCACAGCCTACGCCAATAAAGAGTCAAAGTAACATCTCAGCAGTAAAATACATAGAAATATATGTCGAATTTAAATATTAAAAATAATCTGAACCACGGACGAGGATGTCTTTTAATTTTGAAAAACGCGTCGTTAAAAACGTCAACATCGTGACTCAAGGACTTGGTAACATCATCGTATTAGCCGTAGGACATCCACTGCCGGACAAAGGCCTCGCCCTTACTTTTCCAAAAGGTCCGATCAGAAGCAGCCTTGATCCACCGTCGGCCTGCGGTCCTTATCAGGTCGTCTGTCCACCTTGTGGGTGGACGTCCACGCCGCGCTTGCCGGTCCGTGGCCTCCACTCGAGAACTTCTGTCCTGCCCCCCTTCTGTTACACTGTCGGTAACTTTCGTTTGTCTACGGATCTCCTCATTTTTGATTCAATCTCGCAGTTTCACCCCCAGTATAGATCGTTGAGCAACGTTGAAGTTTCTTACGAGGCCCATAGTTAGAATTCACGTTTCAGCACCATGGTAATATACATTGGTCGAAAACTTTTGTTTTAAGACACTGAGGAATTTTGGATGAGAAGATGTCTCGGAACTTCCCAACCGCTACCCATCGAAACGCTGGTTTCGACGACTGACCTCCTCGAAGTTCTACCTAATTGGATTGTTTGACCCAAGTAGATGTACGTAAAAAGATAAATTATATTATTTATACACTTGATATTTTCACTGCTGCCTCTAGCTCAAAATTGTCTGTCTACTTGAGTTAGTACCTACACACACATAACCTACAATTAGTATTTTATTATTTTAATTACGCTTCGATATTTACAATAATGTTCTAAATATATAGAAAACTAATTTTATAAAAATTATAA
This sequence comes from Bembecia ichneumoniformis, assembly GCA_910589475.2. Lineage (NCBI taxonomy): Eukaryota > Metazoa > Arthropoda > Insecta > Lepidoptera > Sesiidae > Bembecia > Bembecia ichneumoniformis. The sequence continues at coordinate 5,516,654 of OU342538.1, read as the reverse complement.
TTAAAATAATGTTACATAAGGTACGTAAAATAAATGTTTGATTACAATGTTTATTTATTTACTAAGTTACAGCCGAGTGGACTTTACAGTTCACTCACTCGGGGACCGTTAACGCCCCAATAAATACACATACATTTTTAATATTCTTTATTGCATTGCGAAATGCTAGTGAAGATAAAATAAATATCCAGAGAATAGTTACAAGAAACCGTGGGATAGTGGTGTGCATGACACTTCGTCCTGTCCTCCGGAAACCTGAAGATAAATCAAACCTGGTCGACGGACTTTTTAAATACTCGCGATTTTGCGCCGAACCTCCAGAACAATCCTAATAGTGTCACATTACATTACGTTTCGCAGTCACAAATTGAGCAGCCTTTCTGGCAGCAATTGACAGAAGACCACAATGAAACAACAGCATGTGGACTGTCGTGTTTCAGCGAGGGAGGCCAAAGCCCATTTCCCTATACCCACCTAATTCTTGATGCTCTACTAAGGTCAGCAGCACCCTGCAGAATCTCTATGTGGTCGCTAAAGTCTATTCTTAGTCAAGTCTCGCCAAGGTCTCTGAATAATACTTAGTTTTTCTAAGTCAGTGTTACTGAGAATGTTCCGAAAGAGAATGAGATATTAAATCGGTTATAATTTTATTGTTTCCATTTATAGTTTCGTAATGTGTGTGTGTGGAGTGTTTGTCATTGTTTTTATGTGCTGATGACGGTTGTTGACGACGACACTCAAATTTAATGATTTTTAAACCATAAATTTGATAGTTATTGTTAAGTAATTTTGTTTATTCAATGTGTTTTATGTTTGTTAAGTATATTTATCATAAACCTATAGTGACGTGATTCAAAATTTCAATAGGTCTTAGAATTTTATAATGACAGGACAAACCTTTTTTAAAAAAGTACCTTGGTTTTTGTATTTTACATTAGAAATGGACATTAAATAATTTTTATACTTAAGTAAACATCATATTTCCTTAGTTTTCATCTATTTAATTAAACTTTAATTAAACATTAGATAAAAATTCGATACATTTTTAAATAAATCTTTAACAAACGGAGACTACGCGGATGTTACCTGTTTCGTATTTTATTAATTTTTATTGTATATCAAAAAATGAAAATTTAAGCCACAAAATTACGATTACTTATAAAGAAAATATAGTATAGTAGTAGTAGTAGATATAAAGATGAAGACATAGGAATTATAGGTATAAGTTTGATGTATGAAAACTTATATAATTCCTATATATAAGGAACTAATTGATGAACAGGATAAAAAATCTACTTTCATCCTGATTTTTTAATATTACCATTTAAACGATCTTATAATTATTTAATAATAATATTCGTAGGATCTTATTCCTGTAATTTGATTTCCTGTAATTTAATAATAATGAATTTTGTGTTCGAGAAAAAATTGACTAAACGCACAAAATTAAAAAAAAATATCAAAACACAATTATTATAAGAATAGCAGTTTATAAACCTTTTTAAGTCGCAGTTGCATCTTAAAATGGACGTTAATTAATTAATAGTTAATTTACTGACATTTTTATACCACAAAACTTTTCAAGTAATCGCAAAATGTCCCTGGATGCAAATGGCATGTAATTTTTTGTAAATTTACTTTTAATCTAATTTTTTTCAGCCCTATGACAACTTTTAAAAAGTTGCTTAAAGTCAGTTCAATTAGCCCAAGTGCTAATTCGGGTAATTCGTCTTGTGAACTAATGAATGAAAGTTAGGCAGGTGAGAGGGAGACCTTGTCAAATTAAGTAACGAAAATTGTCGTTCATTCAAAATCTTTTTGCAATAATATATATCAATTGAAAGGCAGTTTGGACTGTATGCGGTCTGAGTATATCCTTCAAAACTACAATCTAACACAATATTTTTTAGACATTTTTCCAAGGAGACCATTTACATCGTTAGAATTATAGTCCCATTCTATTAGGATATTTCGATTCAAGGAAAATTACTTGTATTTTCAAATATCTTAATTAATTGACTGTCCTTTGGTTTCCTAGCTATATATGTATATAATATACGTATAATGCCCGTCATAATAAAGTTGTAGTCCTTGTTTATATTAACTTCTTTTTTTTTTTGTTGAAGATGGGTTTGCTCTTGACCAGTATCTATCCATGTAGGAAGGATGAGGCCGATGATGGAGCGAGCTCACCCAGAAAATGCCAATTCACTCGAACCTTGAAAAGATTTAAGTTGTATGAGCTCGGAAATACAGACGCCGGCAGGGAGTTCCAATCCTTAGCAGTGCGCATCACAAAAGATGTTTTAAAGCGCTTGGTCCGAATTAGAGGGATTTCGACAAGGTGAGGATGGTACCATTGGTACCAGTCGTACGTCTTGCATGTCCGATAGAAGAAAGGGGAAGGCGGTATGATCTTATGCAGTTCTCGAGCACACTCTCCGAAGTACAGCTTATAGAATACACACAGACAGAACAAAGTTGCCTCATGTCTGTGTTTATAACAAACATTAACTTATTCAATCATTAACAAACATATTTAATCAACAACGATTAACTTTATTTATAACAAACATTACACGTGGAAAACACAGTTATGTGGATTCATTCATTTTTACTATTAAATTTTATTTATTACTAGCGAACCTCCCCTGGCTTCGCACGAATTTCCAATTTTTTCCAATTTCTCTTCATAAGAATCTTCCTTGGACTTCAATAAATAAATAAAAATACCCGAATTTGTCCAGCCATTTTACTCTCAGCAACACATTTAACGATTCATTTTATTTAGATTAGATTTATGTTTAACTCATTTATCATCAAATAATAAATACCATCATTCATTATTTATGATGAATGACAATTTAATGTATTTATCATTCATCGTTATAGTCCCCGTTCTCATTATAGACATTATTTTATTCAATTTAAAATATGTTATTTATTTGTCGTCTTATATACAATACCAATTTTTTAAGTTGTACTTTTTTAAGGGTAAGAAGCTTGTTATTGTTACAACTTACAAGAGTTTTCTATTTATAAAACGTTCTATTCTATTCCAGGGGTAAGTGTTAGCACTCACATTACACCGGATCGACTTAAGTTTCTATAGAAAATAGGAAGTTTCTGTTTCTTTGTATGCTAGGAAGTAAAGAGCGTAACCAAGAGTCCTTCACACAAACTAAGCTTGTCAACGTGTAGGAATTTCTAATAACAAAAACCCTTAAGAATTCCAATTCATACGAAGGGACAAAGGGGAAAATATTATCATTCTGATATTGAATATTTTATTCTCAAATAGATATAACATATTTTTATATATCTAAAGGTCATCAGAAAAGCTGACGGTCTAGCAACACTACAGGTGCAGACCTTGTAGGATTACGGATATGGGATTAGGTAGCATACATGTTGTTATATCACGGTGGTCTTCTATAAAAAGGAGGTTACTTCTGTAAGGTTGCCCAATTTACAACTTATATATCTTTATTATTATATGTATATCTTTATCTTTTGTTATTGTTTGTTTAGTCTTGGCGATTCATTTATTTATTTATCTGTTACAAAGCTCTTTCGAACCCAAATATATACTTTTATGTTAAGATAGGCTGACTATTTACTTGATGTTAGCTGGCTAACTACGCCTATAACACAAGCAACGCCACAGACGCTGCAAGTGCGCTGCAGACCATAGTAGAATTATTGATAAGTGATAAGGAAGGCATAAGGTAATGGGCTCTGGCAATCATTTACTCACTCGCCGAAGCACAAGCACATATGCTGTAATTTCATGGTGGTCTTCTGTAAGGGGTGGTTACAACCGCCAGACGGGCTACACAAATGACTGCGAAACACAGGATGCCGTGTCACTACTTTCCAAATCCAGACCAGAGCAAACTTTGAAAAGTTCCATTCCATAGATGACCCCGCCGGTAATCGAACTTGGGACCCTTGAGGAAAAGCGTAAAGACAAGCACCCTAACTACTCATCCAACAGGCTCGTCAACGTCGATGTGAATTTCCAACAAAAACACAAAACAAATGAAAACAAACAAGAAAAAATTTCCCAAAGGAAAGTCGCTACTTAGATGAATAAAGTTTTCCTTCCTTCCGCAGTTCGATTTAACTTTTGTCACTTGCTAGATTAATAGATGTCATTTTTAAAATAGAGTTCATATGATGAATATTTATTACATAATACTAAGCGTAGGAGAAATGGATAGGGTTTGCGCTAAAGGGAGAGGACCCTAACCCCCCCTTTAGCGCAACCTCCCCTCTCCTAACCACCCGTTTAGGAGATACTCCATATTTGATAGAGAACGAAGGACATAATAGTCGATATGTGAAAGCAGGTACAACGCTTTGTGTCAGTGGACTATTTGCGATGTGGACCATTATTCTCGTAAATCGTATACAGCGGTTCTGAGTTCAGTACCTAAAATATAAGACCACTACTCCATTTTTAATTACAACGCGGATTTTCCTAAAATGCCTTGTAACTATAAACATTCAATGGCTACGAAGCAGAAAGCAGAAGAACTCAATTAATAAAAAATGGATTGCCTAATATACTATGAATATAAACATTGCATAATATCATTCCGTATAATGAAGAGTAATAGAACGATTTTTTGTTGAGAGGTTGCGGTTGAACTATGTCAGTTTAGATATATGTATACATGTGATGGATACGTCAATTTTATTTTGGAGGATATATTTTTACCAGAAAACTTATGTACAACAAATGGATCGTCCGCCCCCATAAACTGTCACCGCCCGTCCCCGTGTATCAAAGACCTAAGCGCTCCTCTACAGATCCATTAGTGATGAGCGAAGTCGCTTCTTAAAACATCCCAGAGATGTAAGATCGCGTAGCGGGGGCGGAAAATTATTCCAACGTTTCGAGGCACGGTAACGAAAACAGCGTCTGAAGAAAGCGGAACGGAACCTAGGAATGGTTCCGTTCCGCACAAAGGGTGAATACATTTACAAGCTCTATAGCGAATGTTAGTCTGTTCCCAGGTAAATTTGTCAAATAGATACTTGGGCGTACCAGACTTAATCATACAAAAGTCAAACGCAAAATAATGCAGACGCATACGGGCATCCATTTTCAGAATATTAGCGTCGTCGTTAAGAAACGGCGTAACATGTGTCCTAGGTGGTATGGGAAAACAGAACGGAGCGCAAGCATTTTGAATCCTCTGAATCAAGCGCTTCGATCTCTTCAAAATACAGGGACCATAAACAGTTATACAATAATTTAATTTGGAGAGAACAAAGGTTTCACAGAGCAAAATACGTGTTTCCACAGAGATAAAAACACGCTCGAGTAACATAAGCAATGTGGCTTTCAAAATGTAGTTCACCATCCATCACTAATCCAAGATTGCGCACAGATTTTAAGATTTTTTTTACAGACTCTAAATTTCTTTTATATGTGTAGAGTAATTTTCTTTCACTAGTTGAAGTAGAATTATTCCAGATGAAGATAGAATTTTTTATAAATTATATTAAGTTCCCTAATTCATTCCGGACGAAGCCATTGCGTGTTGGTTTAGTCTATGAATATATTTATTTTTTATCAGCGAAACGGACATTGTCAGGGAGGATTGATCACGTACTGAAAGGTAAATGTTGGTACGCATTGCTTTAATAAACTCCATATCAGACAATGGTCCATTAATATCCTACAATGTCCGAGTAATATAGCAAGTCACCATTTATAATTGCTAACAATTTATTTTTATTAGGCAAAAATTAAGCCTTCATCCTTGTCTTCAAGAAAGGCGTTTTTATATTTGAATACAAAACTTTTATTGTTGTCTTTCGTTTCACGTTTTTTTTTAAATATTCATCGCATTTTTCATTAATATTTCCTTAGCCTTGAGTTTCTGACAAAGATCCCGAAATGAAAGAGGTCACTGGAGTAAAAGAGGACGGATAAACTTAACAGAATCGATACTTTAACGTAGACTCTTCAAAAGATTAATTTATAAAAGCGAAATAAAATGTGACTTCGTATCCTTTATTAAAATATATATATATATATATATATCGTAGGGCAACGTGAAATTAACAAAGTTTCTACTGAAGTTAACGCGATGCTTATATTCCACTAGCTGAACTCGGCCATGCTTCGCTGCGGCCCATACGGCGGTGCAGTGCGTGTGGGGCGCGCGGTACTGGACACTGCTTATATATATAATACTATTGATCGTAGCGTAATGTTATATAGCCTTCCTCGATAAATGGACTATTCAATACAAAAATAATTTTTCAATTCGAACCCTGGGCCCCGATTCAGTAAGCCTACGTTTTCAAAACGCGTGAATTGAATTCGATTTAAAAAAAAAAACAAGTTTTTTGTATTCAGTAACATCTGTCAATTGAAAACGCGCGTTTTAAGCGTGGTTTTTAACTGTCAAACTTTCGACATCACAAACGATACGGATTTGGCGCGTTTTCCTGTGTACCTAATAATTTAATTGGGTAAAATTTGATAGATAGGTAGGTATAGCAACATGATGATTTCTTATACCAATAAACTTTATAAACACACCTTCAATTCTAATGGTATAGAAGTATTTCTTTGCGTTGGTATAATTAATGGTTTTACTTCTTCTAATATATACCTAAACAAGTTTTTCGTCACACGATATTTCTTTAAAAACATTACGTCTGATATTTCAAAAGGGTCTGATGTGTCTCGCAAGTTGCGTTTTATCATACGTGCTCTTTTATGCTGAGCACGACGAATCAACGTCTAATATTATCCATCTGTAAACAAGAAGCAAACATTTATATTAGTTTTATACATTGTTTTTATAATAATTGTATTCGTTTTATACAAAGCTATAGAAATTGTTTATTAGTTCATGGGCAATTAATGTAATTAATCTTTTACGTACCTTTTCAAAAAGTATACAATTATACAAAAAATGTATTAGGTAATCCGTTAAACATCTACTTTAAAACAAAATAACAAAAATACAAAGAGGTTACATTATAGTTTTTCAAAAGAGTGCGTTCAAATCCAATGCTTCGCTTCTTCCTTGAAATTATTTGTTACGAAATAATATATAACATTAGTGAAATAAACCATAATAAATAAATAAACCATAAGCAAAATGATTTAATAATGTTATAAACTTTTAATAATGTAATATACGTTTAATAAATATGTACTATATTAAAATATCAAAAACCGATAAAAACATCGGTTCGCGTTATTATGCAGCTTCAGAACGTCGCTGCGAAAGTCATAACGTGCCAGAGACAATTTAACTTTTGCTTACTGAATGCTAAAGTTTTAGTAATCGAAATTAGCGCGTTACGTTTTGAGACGTTTTTAATTCACGCGTTTTGAAAACGTGCGATTACTGAATTGGGGGGCAGTAGTTGTGTATTCATATTGTGTAAAATATGAAAAAAGAAATAAAAATAGCCTATTAAAAAGTACAGAACATAAATTAATTAATAATCTTAAAAAAAATTGTAGTTGTCGCTTAAAATTTTCATTACTGTGACGAGAAAGTTTTTTTATGCGCAGTAATTTACTATTTTTTTTTTCTCAGAAAATATAATTTATCATATAAATCTGCCCGATTCAAACTTTTTTTAAATAGAAAGAAGAAGAAGAAAGAAAGGCTTTTATTCACTGCACAAAAGACACATTATATATAAGAATAGGACAGAAATTAATAAAAAACGTGTGTGTGTCCTCGCGGCAGCGAATCGGATACCCAAGTAACATTTCAGGTTTTAGAAAGGTTCAGGTTCTAGAACCTTTGTATGGAAAATCTGCTTGTAAGTTTTAATAGGCTCAGTAACGTTAAATTAACCTATTATTAACCTTCTGAATGCAAAAAGTGCCCACGTTTTAGAACATTTCTGAGAAATTATAGCAAAACCTCTAGCTCAAATCCAGAACCTATCAAACTATTTACACAGAACCCAAATATAACCTCCGCAACCTTAATTTAAGGTTAATATAACCTTGCAAGGCAGCTTTTAAAGTTCTAAAATAGGTAACTTGGACGTAACTCTATTAAAACTTAAAACCTTTTTGACCGACACAAATAAATGCCTTTCCAGGACTCTCGGGTTTTAATTTATTTCTGTCTAAGATTTTTTTTGCACGGAAACACCAATCGTTGATTTAAATACTTATCCGTCACTCAAATACTAGAAATTACACATTTCGATTTAAAAAATAAGAATGGCTAAGGACATGAGGAGATAAGGACATGTAGAGAATGAATGAATGGAATAAATCACGTAGAGAATGAATGGCCCCCTAACACAAATAAATTCATGTTTTTATACTTATCAAAGATTGCAATACAAAAGTTAGTATAGTAATTCATACAGTTTAATTATGTATCCAAGAAACTATTGAAGAGAATTTTCACCCTAACTAAAGTTAATTTATTCCGAGTATAGCAATTATGAGTACAGAGCAATTTTAACTTTAATACAACTACATTTTTCTTTGTACACCTAACTTCAACAATTAAGACCGTGACATTTCGCTCTAGTAATCGCGTTAATGGTGCCACGTAACATGTCACAAAATGTAAAGAAAAATTGTGTGGAAAGAAGCGTGTAATGAACCTAAACTTTTTGTGTTACGGTTGAAATTACACACATTTAAAATTAACCGAACAAAAGAATTAACTACATGAATTTCTGTTTGAAAAAGCTTCTATGTAGGTTATTTACAGAGTAGTAGTCTGTTTTTCATAAGGAAAATTTGTAAATACTAACGTATTTAGTTCCAAACTAACTATAGTTTCACCCTTTATCTTTATCTTGTCTTAGTGGCTATTTCTGTCTGCTAGAGTACCAGTATCACGTCGTCCATTGCTGAAATATTGTGATCGCCACGTGAACTAAAGCTCTCTACCTATACCTACCACGTTAAGGAACTGTAGTACTTTTTTGATAGAGGCATTCTTCACATCTTCACAAGCCATTGTGTGGCTTCCTAGGATGTGACTGCGCTTGTGCATCAGAGGGCCACACTCGCACAGGATATGCATTGGTGTTTCTTCTGCCTCATGGCAGAAGCGACACTTTCCCGTACTAGTGAGCCCCATTACTTTAAGGTGCCTATTGAGGCGGCAGTGCCCCGTTAGCGCCCTAGATAGCATACACAAATTGCTCCTGCTAAGCGACATAGCCTGATTTGTTGCATTTCGACTATAGGCTTTAATGAGCGCTTTGGAATGGTTCAAACCTGGCAAGTCAGTCCAGCGTTTGTAAGATTTAATAAAGCACTGGTTCCATATGGTCCAGCGAGCTAGGCTATTTGGTAGTCCGCACATAGGTTCAGGACCTATTAGCCTACCTTTTGCGCCTACACGAGCCAGTTCGTCGGCCAGTTCATTGCCTTCGATCCCCATATGGCCAGGTACCCATCTTAGGACCACTTTGTTCTTGCGCCCTAAGGTATTTAAGTAGTCTACACAGTTTCGCACCAGCTTTGAGACTGTAGAGTCTGAGTCCAGTGCCTGAAGTGCAGCCTGACTATCTGAGTGAATGTAAATTACACGGTTGACGTAGTTTCTTTGCAGGTTGATTTCCGCGCATTCTAAGATGGCGAAAACCTCTGCTTGGAAGATGCTGGCGTATTGTCCCAAGTTTACACTGGTCCTGTAGTCCTGGTCACCGCCATACACTCCACAGCCTACGTCAGGTCCTGATTTGGACCCATCAGTATACCAAGAAAGGCTACCTTCCTCCCAAGAGATCTTATTATTTGACCAGTTTTCTCTTGGTAGCTCCACAGTATAATACTTTGCTTCTATGTACAGTGGTACCATTGTATCAGTAGGCATGCCTAAGATAGGATCCCTTAGTACTGAGTCTTCTAGAGCTCTGAGTACCTTGGACAGCCAATTGTGTTTACCCCGATTCATCATTCTGTGCATGCTGGTTCTCGCCTCCTTCTCTAAAAATAGATTTAGAGGCGGTAGGCCCAGGATAGCCTCCAGAGATGCTCCGGGGGAACTCGACATGGCTCCTGTTATCATCAGACATGCCAAACGCTGTAAGCCATTAAGCTTGTCGATAGTCGTTTTCTGGTTGGCTTTTCTATACCATACTATAGAGGCGTATGCGATCATCGGCCTCACAATAGCAGTGTACAGCCAGAGGGTGAGCTTTGGACACGGGCCCCAGCTCTTCCCTACCATTCGACGACTGATAAATAAGGCTGCCTTAGCCTTATTTATCACATTTACAATGTGTGTATTCCACGTTAGTCTCTGGTCGAAAGTAACTCCCAGATATTTGACCTCTGTGGAAAATTCAACTCGTTTACCATTTACTAGAGGTGGCTTTAATTTGTCCAGTAGCCTCTTTTTGGTAAACGGTACTATAGCGGTTTTATCACCGTTGACTAACAGTTCATTTGCTGTGCACCATTCGCAAATGATGTTTAAAGCTTTCTGTAACAGGGCCGAAATTGTGCTTTGGCAGAAGCCTCTTATGATCACCACTAGGTCATCAGCATAACCTAGGGCATCGATCTTGTGTTCTGCCAGCCTGTACAGAAGCTGATCAACTGCAAGAATCCAAAGCAGTGGCGATAGAACACCGCCCTGCGGGCATCCTCTTGTAGTTAAAAAAAAAAATTAGTTTCACCCTACAAATTACTTCTATTACTTTATAAATCATTGGTGGAGCCAATCGTAAGCTATGGACTATCTAGCTACGGAAGAACTTTTAAAAGCCACTTGGACAAAATATTCTCACTTCAGTTGCGTATTCTAAAAGAAATTATTCCTAAAAACTTAAAAGAAAACTTTAAAGAAGATTATCGCAAATTATTTGTATTTTGTAAAATTTTACCCATAGAAGAAAAAACACAGTTTGTATTATTAAAGGAACTATATTTTAACGAAAATTTAAAAATTCCAAAAATAACTTACTCAACTAGATTATATGATGAATCAAAATACAATTTACCGAAATATAACAACCTTTACGGAAAAAGACGTCTGGCTTATGTCATACCGAATTTAACAAATCAACTACCTAAAACATTAAAAAGAGACATAACTCCCAAAAACATCACATTTAAGCTTAAACAATACTATTTACAATTAACTACAGATAAATAGATATAATTTTAACAACAATACAAAATAGTTATAAAAAAGTAATACTAATTATTATTGTAAGATATTTCAATTCAGAATATGACACAAAATAATATATTAAAGTCTTAAAGTATCTTAAAGTAATTGAGGAGTCTGATGTGTACGTTGGGCGTCAACTGAAGGTTTATTTAAATTTTCCGTAATCGGCACATGGTGTACGGTAAAACTCTAATGAGTTTTTGTTTACACCAATGTTAAGTCAAATGAAACACTATTGTATTAATAAATAATAAATAAAAAAAAAATTAAAAAAATATGTTATAATATGTTATATTATACTTAAAACTTATATACGAGAATTAAGAGGAACTAGGTACAACCTTAGAAGTCTTGATAATTTTTGAACGCAGAATCTTTTTATTAGTTACTAGCTGAGTCCTCAACTTCGTACACATGGCATTCGGTATAACGCGTAACTGTTTTGGTTGTAAACCGATTGGAATGAAACAAACATTAAATGTTATGGGAAGCTTGCCAATAGATCAGTGAGAATCGCATTCAAATCGGTCAACCCGTTTCTGAGATTAGCATCCACAAATGCACAGACAAACAGACAAAAATTCTAAAAACTATTCATTTATTTTTCACTTCGGTAACATAAGTACAACGTGTACAACGGGCACTACGATTTTTCTATATTATTTTAATAAAATCGTAAACGAGCCGTGTATGTACATTAAATATTTTTTCAAAAATACAATTTATACACGTTGTTACCGAAAGTAAAAAAAAAAATAGTTTTAAATTTTTGTCTGTTTGTCTGTGCGTTTGTTCGCATCTCAGAAACGTCTCATCCGATTTGAATGGTGAGCATACTGCGTTAGGCAACCGTATGCTGGATGTACTCGACTTCTCTTATATAGTACAAACTAGCTTTATTTAAAAGAAAAAACTTTAACCTCCATTCACATTGACCATTCCCTGATATACATACTCGTACATAGGCCCATATAGTTATGTCCTATGTATGAGTCACACCATATTGACTGACGTCAATGTGTGACAGCTAAAGTTATATGGCAAAATCACTTATATTAACGGTAGACTAAGGCGTGTCGTTAATACATAATTGGTTATGTATGTCTGATATGACGCAATAACTATACATCCTACATTCCCTCGTAATCTTTTGTCAATGTTGCTCTTGTAGCGATCAATATTGTTACTTCTCATATTTCTGTGTCAACAGCCGTCAACTGCTGTCGATAAGCATCGATCAAACTGAAATGTTATCCAAAAAGAACTAGGTGGATGACTTACTGTTGTCCGCGACTTCGCATGCAACAACAAAAAACTGTCATGTTGAAAAACGATGAAAGGAGACCGGATGGGATGTCCCTGGTTCCTTGGAGATTGGGTAGAGTGCTGGTGTGGGATGCTACCTGTGTAGACACACTAGCCCCTTCGCATCTCCATGGAACATCTACAAAGGCAGCAGCCGCAGCAGAGCAGCCTCGGCGCCGAATATAGTTTTGTACCATTCGGAGTCGAGACACTCGGTCCGTGGGGCCCTGCAGCAACGAGCCTTTTCAAAGATATTTCGAAGAGGCTTATTGATGCGACGGGAGACCGAAGAGCTGGCACTTTCCTCGGTCATTCAACGAGGAAATGCTGCCAGCGTACTTGGTACAATGCCGCAGGGTCCATTTTTATACTGACATAGACATAGCTATAGATATTGTTAGTTTTATGTGAATAGTTAAGTTACTTTATTTAATATATTAGAATTAGTGTTTGTTTTTATCTTGACAGTTAGATACATATCTCATGTGGAATTTATTAAATAAAGGATATGCCTGCGACTTCGTCCGCGTTTAAAAAATAAAAGATATAACGCCTGAAAAAATATGTAAAGCAATATAACGCCTGACATACATTGACGCCTGATATAGTTTTGCCAAGCGTTGAATCTTTATTTTTAGATAGCTGATGACCCAGCTGCGCCCGCCCGCTTGGATTATTGCGCCTATGTCCATCCTGAAATTCTATACTATTAATGAAAGATTTTTTTAAAACGTATGAATAGTTTCGAAGATTAACTCCTACGTGCAAACTTTACCTCTTTATAAATATTATTAGATTTTTTTTTAATTAAAGGTGGGTTTGCTCTTGGCCAGCATCTATCCGTGTAGGAAAGATGAGGCTGACGATGGAGCGAGCTCATCCAGAAGATGCCTATACACTTGAACCTTGAAAAGATTTGGGTTGTATGATCTCGGTAATACAGATGCCCGCAGGAAGTTTCAATTCTTAGCAGTGCGCATTTTAAAAGATCGAATTAGAGATGGTAACCAGGTGAGGATGGTAACTAGCCGTACGTCTGCATGTCCGACAGAAGAACAGGGAAGGCGGTATAATCTCATGCAGCGGATTCTCCGAAGTACACCTTACAGAATACACACAAAATTTTAACTCGAATTCCTGACACTGTGGCACAACTTAATCACTCGACGATTGGGGCTTTTAAAAAGCGAAGTTGCCATAGCATGTATAAAAATATTCTACATAATATCATATTTTTATATTATATAAAAATATTATATTTAATCAAATATTCTTTAACGTTCTTTTAAGCAACCATTCTTATAATATTCTAATCTCCACTGAATTTTTGGGTCATTCAAAAACAAAATCAGCAATAATAGGGTATTACACCCATTTTTAAAAAGTGTCTCAATTAGATTATGTAGTGCTAATGAACCACTAAAAAAACACCAAATTTTTATTCAATCGATAAATTTTCAAATTTCGCGCGTAATTTGACGAAAACGCTGGAAACCATTTTGCTCTGTGGTCATGACGTCAGTTGGCTGTAAACAAATGCGCCGGTAATTGACATGACACTGACTGACACTTTTTTGGTTACACAATCGTATGACGTAAACATGGCGGCTACTATTTCATTGTGTTTAAGAACAGACTAAAAATTCTGAAAACTTTGAATTTAATTTTAAAATTTATTTTGTTATTTTACGAACTAAAACTAATATTTTCCGACTGCTTTTTGCCTAAGCTATCTCAATAATATACTTTTAGATTTTTTTTCATATAGACTAAAATACCCTATTTTGAGTGTCTAAAATTTCACGTTTTAGGAGATATTTCAAATTGAATCCTTTAGACCTATAACAAGAAGTTAAGTGAAAATACGATTATTACTTACTTAATAACCGCATCCTTTCTTCCGCAGGACATAGGAACAAGATAACTACGAGAGATTCAAAATTTAAGCAACAGTAAACAGTCTGTATGGAAGTACGGTCAGCATTTGCGGCACAAAAATGTCTACAGATGAGAGCACATCATCCAACATAACAAGAACTCTGTCAAACATATTTGAAGAGATGTTAATGGCCACGGACGACGATGGCCACAACCGCAGCAATGTGTATTTGACGAATTTCTTGACGACATTGAAGGATCACTTACCCAAAAACAGCAGCAATGAGCCTTTGGACTTTGAGATGTTGATAAAACTTGTGGGGGGTTTGAGGAGTAAATTAAATCTGACCAAGACTACGGATTATACGTGCGGTTACTGTGAAGGTGGTATTCGTGACGTCATTCTGGCCTACAACGGTATTCATGGATACATTAGCCTAATTGTAAGTATTTAAGAAATAATCTCAAAACATTCTACATATATGTCGATATACTTATATATATATATATATATATAAAAAAAAAAAAAAAAAAAAAAAAAAAAAAAAAAAAAAAAAAAAACATTTATCCCATGAAAAATATAAAATGTAAAAAATGCCAAGTCTCGCAACGTAGTTCTTCCATTACAAAAAGTTGTGAGATCTCACATATTATAAATTGTTATCTAATCAGTTATCCATCAACGTTAAATTTGTAGTGACCGTGTCAACGTTAGACGTCCTTATTTATATAAAAATAATAATATAATTTAACCAGTCATCAGCAACTTGCCCTTCGATACGGTTCGAAGGGCTGAGTCTGAAGTGCTGTACTACAAGTATAGGCGGAACGGGCGTATACTACAAGTATAGGCGCACGCCTATACGCCCGTTCTCGAAAAGGTCAAGCTACACTCTACTGGGATTGCTTCATAATCACGGACAGGATTATTGTCGCCAATAAGCTTGACATCGCTGTTCCGCACGAAAACCTCCTGAAAGCCGAAAAAGAAAAACTTAGCAAGTACATTGACTTGGCTCACGAGGTGACGCTGTCGATTCGACAATTATCGTCCCGATAGTCGTTTCGGCAAATGGCGAGAACATCTCAAGAGGCTCTCGCTAGATGGCTGGATCAAGGGACAGATTCAGAAGGTTCTTCAGAAGAAGGTTCAAGGCCCGAGCTACAGCTGCAGTAAATAGCTGTAGCTCGGGTTTTGCCCCGCTACCTGCGGAGTTCTAGTTTTAGATTTTTTTTAAAATTTATTGTTTTTATAATTATATTGTAAAAAAATTAAAATTAAGAAAAATAAGTAAAATATTATAATGACTTGGCCCTCGCACGGCACCATAATTTTATTTCGAAAGTATTTTAATTAATGGAATCCGTGAGGCGCCCCCAGATATTCTAAGAAACATTTATATAATTGGTTTTTTTTTTAAATTATATGCATTTAAATCGCTTTAAACGTTTTAGATTGAACTCCGCACATTCTGGTTGTTATATAAGTAGGTATATAAGTGTTTATATAAAACTTATGTTTTTTATTTATTTTATTTTATTCAAGATAACAAAAAATTTTACAATAACAATTTAATTAAACATGTACATACTAATCAACACGTAGGAAAATTGTAGCTATTAAATGCTAACGTAGGTAATTTTTATTTATGTATACAAATAATAAAGTAGATCCCTTCACTGAATAAACCACATACACACGGCATGTAAACGAACGCACATATATGGGTATATATATGTACATAATAATAGGTTGGGGAAAAGTTTCTTCGCATTTTATATGAAAACTCAAGACTTGTTTTTTTTTTCAAAGTTTCCTTACATTTAATTACAGTATATATATGTGCCATTTTGATCGATGTCTTTTTGCCATTTTGTAGGTAGTGACATGAACCCGTTGCTGTAGAAATTTTGGGATTTTTAATCAAAAAAACGCGACAAGTAGTTTTGCTGTCCTATCTTGATTTTAACCTGACACTGCCTAAAGAATTGAGAGACTGAAACAGGGGAAACCTGAAGGTGCAAGGTCAGGGCTATATGGCGGATGCATTAACATCTCCCAGCCAAACTCTCTTAATTTTTTTTGAGTGGCTAAAGATGTGTGTGGTCTACTGTTGTCGTCATGAAAGACCACACCCTTTCTATTGATCAATTCCGGCAGCTTTCTCTCAACTTCTTGCTTTAATCTCATCAGTTGTTGGCAATAGAGATCCGAATTGATGGTTCTGCCCGGTGGTAAAAGCTCATAGTGAGCTCACCCTTCCAATCCCACCATACACACAGCATCACCTTATTGCGAGTTAACCCGGGTTTTAGCACACTCTGTGAAGCCTGACCGACCTTTGGCTACGACCTTTTTCGCACATTCTTTTCGTACGTGATCCACTTTTCAACACCAGTTATCAAAAACGGTTCGATTTCATTACGTCTCAATAAAGAATCCTTAGGTTCTTTATTCTTAATAAAGATTCATTGGCTTTCTTTCACACCCAACTATCGAACTTTTTTGTGTACCCAGTTTTTTTTAAATGGGTCAAAACTATTTTGTGGTTAATTGAGGTTCTTCAGTTGTTATCCATACTATTTAATATTTAAATGTGAAAGTAACTCTGTCTATCTGTCTTTTACCATTTCACGCTAAACCACTGAACCGATCAACATGAAATTTTGCAAACGGGTTTTCAAGGATGCAGAAAAGTACATAGGGTATCTTACATCCAGAAAAAATACTGTCCCCGAGGGATCATCTAATGCCTGGCAAAGCTATAACTGCAATAAAGATGCTAGGAGTTACATTGCTCATATATTTAGTCGGGCATCATTTTTTTTATTTTTCAACGCGGGCGAAGCCGCGGGCACCAGCTAATTAACATAATTTGTTATACAGAAACAAACAAAAATTGTTATAAGTTTGTTATAAACAGGAACTATCTCGAACCGGATTAAAAAAGGTCCATTGTTCGAAAACTACGATGCCACAGACAGACACACAGGTCAAACTGATTTTTGCGTCGGGCGTCGGGGGTTAAATTAAGCATTATACATATAATAAATTGTAAATCAGTGTTTGCTTTTCACAAAGAGTTCCCTTAAGTATTTCCTTTTAAGAGTTGTTTATTTATAAATGAACACGAACGATCAAAGATTTTCTTTGCAGTCCTTTGACGATGTTTTATTTCTATTTGTTTATACCTTTATATTTATGTGTAAATCGCAATGATATTTCTTTTTAGGAATAGAACACTGAAAGAGAAATTGTGGGCTGTGAGTAAAAATACTTACAGCTGCTGTTTTCACAGAAACTCATTGGGACAAAATGTAAAGAAATATGCGACGATTCTCACTGTTTCTTGTTGTTATATTTAAAAATTTATTTTATCGCTAAGCTCAGAAGTTATCATCTGAATCGGTTTCAAATAACTCCAAACAGTCGGATGTTGGAATTCGCGTCCTTTTTTGTTCGACTGAAAGCAGCCGCGGGACCTACCTCGCTGATACCTTGTAGAAACCCAATTCGTTGATTATGATGTTTTGGGTTCTTTCATATGAGATGCCTATAATCTCGGCTATCTCTCTAATTTTTAATCTGTGGACTCCCATAATGAAATCAAGTACCTTTGCAATATTTTCATCAGTAGTGGACATCGAAGGCCTTTCAGAGCGGGGTTCGTTTTCCACACTCTTTCTACCACGCTTAAATTCAGCTCCATTTTTTGACTGATTGTACTCCATTGTGTCCTTTAGTGATAACCTCTTCTTGTGGAGGTACTTAATGTCAGAACGCTGCTCAATTTGCTCCATTTGCGGAAATTACGTCGGATTCCTGGACAAATCTATACTTACTAATATTATAAAGCTGAAGAGTTTGTTTGTATGAACGCGCTAATCTCAGAAACTACTGGTTCGAATTGAAAAATTCTTTTTGTTTTGAATAGTCCATTTATCGAGGAAGGCTATAGGCTACATAAAATCACGTTACAATAAATAATATTATATATAAGCAGTGTCCAGTACCGCGCGCCCCGCGCGAAGCGTGGCCGAGTTCAGCTAGTAAATTTATAAAATTACAACTAATTATCGCATACGTTTTGAACTTCGTACAGTTAACTAGCCTGAACTGAACTAATAAATAATGAGGGTAGTGTTGATTTTAGGAACTGAATGGATCTGTGTCAGGCCGAGGACTTTTCTATCAACCCAGGTAAATAATAACTGACGAATATGTTAATTGTGTTTCTGAAGTGTTAAAATTAAAACAATGCATTGATCAAAAACGCATAATTTGTGCATAATTGGCAATTAATGATCATTATGATCATTTAGGGACTAGTTAGTGTTTGAGTGGTAGGTCACACTGAATTTCGCAATCGTCAATTGGGCAGGCCGTTTGGCGGCAGTAACCAACCCTTTACAAAAGTTCACCGTAAAAAACAAGCATGTGTTTCGATTTCCTTAATTATCCTTTAACCTACTGAGGTTATTCATTCATAAGCCGAAGCAAAAATAGAGAAATTAGTTTATGATTTGCCTTCAATACTATTTATGTATCCAGTGGCCGGATAAACTGTATGGATTTTCGATTAAGCAAATTCATTCAATGGCGGAATGCGTAAATATAGCTTTTTAAAAAAGTATGTCTAATTTAATTTTCTCTTAGTAAAAGATTCTGATTTCGTTGAAGCTTTTATAAAGTTCAAATAATAATTTCACGAATAAGCAACTTAAGTACTTTTAAAAATGTATGGAAATTGTATCGTCTTATATTAAATATATGTAGACTAAATTTACAGTAAAGTTCATAGGTGTCTCTTTGTGTGTAACTAAGAGCATGCGATCACATACATATAATATTAAGTTGGGGAAAAAGTTCGCATTAAGATGCATAAACTTGTAATAAAATCTCTTTGGCTGTACTATTTGTATCTGGCCGGTTTTGATGACATTAAAAGTTTCAAAAAAAGAAACAAATCAATAAAATCTTGTTTCCAGCTATTATTTATTTGGTTTTCTTTCTGTCAAAATGAGTGAATCTAATGAAGAAATTCGATACAATTTAAAATTTTATTACAAAGAAGGACAAATGTATCGCAAGCCGCAAAAAAATTTGTGAAGTTTACTGACCTAATACGGTGTCAGTAAGAGTAGCACAAAGTTGGTTTAAACGTTTTTCCGGGAATTTTGATGTCAAAGATGCACCTCGCGCTGTTCCTGGACGCTAAGGATAAAATGGACGCTATTTTTGGAAAAGTGGAGCAAGATCGGCATGTCAGTAGTTAGGTCATAGCTGAAGAACTGGGAGTTAGCAACGCCAAAACTGCTGCAAGTGCGCTGCCGACTGCAGTAGGATTAAAGATAAGGGATTAGAAGTGGATAGGGAAATGGGCTCTGGCATCCCTTACTCACTCACCGAAACACAACAGCACACGTGTTGTTATTTCACGGTGGTCTTCTGTAAGGGGGTGCCGCCGCCGTTACTGCCGCCAGACGGGCTGCCCAAATGACTGGGAAAATGCAGTGTGCCCTGCCACTACTTTCCAAATCCAGACCAGAGCCAAATTTGAAAAGTTGATTTTTCAAAGTTTGACCCTGCCGGGAATCGAACCCGGGAACCCTAGAACAGAGCGTCAAGGGCAACCATCCAACGGGCTCGTCAATATCACAAAAAAAAAATTAACTGGAAAGAAGAGTTAGCTGTTATTTCTTAAACGCATTTCAAAATGTCTTTGTAAACCGCACGATAAATATGTATATGTAGATATAAAGCTTCCCTTCTTTGTTTGAATTATTTGACATCACATGACAGCAATACATTATTGAACTCGCAGCTGTCTTAGGGGAACAAGATTGTGCTCAATTGTGACAGGCTGTCTGTCTTGAAACATCGTTTATTGTATAGACGTCCGCGAAACATTTTCTCTTCTGACAAAAAATCCCTCTTATCCACCTCTATACAAAACAGGCCATAACAATCGTATTGTTTTTCTGTACTTATATACGTATTATAAAGAGGTAAACTTTGTATGCTTTTTTTGTTATTTTTTTGTAAATAGAAGGTAATCTTCGAAACTACTTTCACCAATAGTTAGACTAGAACTTCCGGATGGACATAGGATATATATTTCAGGCGGGCACAGCTATCTAAAAATAAAGTGGCAAAAGTATATCAGGGGTCAATGTATGGGTAGCGGACGGCGCATCATGGGGAGACGCGGCGTCAAAACATGCGACCCGGGACTGGACAACACCCCTAGTAGCCTGGGGTGTTGCTGAGTGTTGGGGGGTGCACTGTATCCCCCGACATATTTCGAGGGGGTGCAATTATCGCATCCCCAGGAGGTGTCCCTCGTAATCAAGAGGGACAAAGCGGGGGCGGGACTTGGTGCGCTAATGCGATCCCAGGACCCACCCTGACCGCCGAGGAAGACCGCCGCGGGGTTTTAGTGGGTATACCTACCTCACTATGAGGAAGGGGAGTCCCACATAACCGCACCGTCTCCCCAGACGGTGTGTGTATGCGTAACGACATTTCCCCGCGTCAAAAAAAAAAAAAAAAAAAAAAAAAGGGTCAATGTATGTCAGGCGTTATATTATTTATCTTTTATTTTTCAACGCGGACTAAATCGCTGGCACCAGCTGGTTAAAGATAAAGAAGAACAGGCAAACAGACACTCCATTTAATTGTTGCTGCCGCCGTAATCGCCGGAAAATATATACATATCCTCTGTCAAATCCAATGGGATAAAGGATGGGACAAAATGAGGATATAGAAATGGGTTCCAGCTTCCAGCGCATTGAAACACAACAGCTGGCGCTGTTATTTCACGGTGGTCTTATTTGATAGAGTGGCTAATGTGTTCAGTAATAATTATGTCCTGCCACAATAATTCTTGTTCTTATCTGGAAACAAAACAGACGTATGTCGTAATTGACTCAGCCTTACAGCCTGTAGAAAATTATTCGCACATAAGTCTTGCGTCCCATTTGTCATTACTTGCGTAAAACTAATTAATGGAGCATTTTTTTTTTGTAGTTGTTCTACTTTTAATAAATTATTAAAAAAATTCTTTTTAACCAAATAATATCGGCATTGCTAGTATTAAATACTAAGCAAATGCTTGGTTTGTCTTTCTTTGAGTTTAAGACAAGGACTAACATCAGATCGAACACAATTTTTACCAAAATGAGCGCAACCTAATAACCTACGAATTAAGATGCAATATTGCATAACGAACTTTTGTAACTTTACAGATTTAAAATTGGAAGGTTTTTCTTAAATATTGTGTAAAATATGAAAAATGAAATAAATTTCGTACAGAACTTTAGTTAATTAATGAGCTTAAAAATAATGTCATTGTAGCTGAAAATTTTTAGTACTGTGAGGAGAAATCTTTTTTTTTTTTGGCAATAATTTACTTTCTTTTTTTTTTCAAAAAATATAATTTTTTGTATAAATCCGTCCAATTCAAGTTTATAATACTCTGTATTTTTATTTAAGTTTAAATTTTTCTTTAACAAGTCAAATTAGGCACCTCGCTTCGACTTCGAGTAAGCGAAATTAGTCCTCGCCTTAGCTCACTGAGCCCGCGACTTCGCCCGCGTCGTACCGATAAACTTGCTGATTTTGATAAGGATTCATAATTGTTGATATTATGGCCAAAAAACATCACCTAACGATTTTAATATTTTTTTATACAAAAAGTATTTAAATATATATAAATATTTGACATATGCTGTCGCTGACTTTTTTATAGGCATCATCAAGCTCTACTAAGAAATCAATCGCATGAACGTTTTCGTTCGACAGTTTTTTCGTCGACTTACTTTGCAAATTCGATTACCGCAAAAAAGCCTTTTCATTTTACGGGATAATACATAGCCTATGTTCATTCTGAAATTCTGTTCTAACTATTGCTGAAAGCATTTTTTTTTAAATCAGATGAGTAGTTTCGAAGATGACCCTCTACACACAAACATACAAACTTTACCTCTTTATAATATTAGTATACGTATAGATTAAATAATGGAATATCATTTTCTGATTACAGGGAAATCAGAAAATGTTTTTTTCCGGAAACTGTTTCAAATGCAAACCTTCTTTCAATACAAACCTCCTTGGTGAAAATCATTGGCTGGCTGTAAATGGTGTTTTTTTTTTAATATTTTTAAAAATTATCTGTCTTCTTTGTTTGCAACAATGGACGTCTCGCGGGAAACTTTTCGTGCTATGACTTTCTATGATTATAAACGCGAGTTAACCTTCAAGAAATCCCACGAAAATTTACAAGCTGCCTTTGGGGAGTCTGCTCCTGGGTTAGCAACAGTCACTTATTGGTTTCGTGAATTTAAACGTGGTCGAGAGAACCTAAAGGGTGACCCCCGACCCGGCCGACCAAAAACTGCAGTAACTCATGAAAAAGTCATCAGTTACTTCACTTCCAAAGTTAGTCCTGACGGCATCGAACCCGTGACCTCTGAGTCAAAGCGTTAAAAGCAAACACTTTAATCACTCGATATGTTCATGTAAATTCCGTCCGCCTTTTCGATTTAGATTTTGAATCATAACTAATAAGAGAAGTATTAAATTTTATTTCCGCCATTTGCACACACTTTACAATTAAAAACTATGCATATAAGTCCGAAATTTACGTACACAATGGGTATGTTTATAATATACATTTCACAATGAATATTCAACAGACTGTCTGTGTCGATCTGTGACGATCTTAAAGCACCTTGTGTCTGGTAGAGTTAGGCAAATTCTCAGCACGTTCGGTGTACGATATGCGAAGCGACTAAAATCCCTATTGACGCAGTGGAATTATTATCATGCGATTAAAACGAGAAATTGTTCTACTAAGCAAATAAATCAACAGAACAAAGGTAAGCCGATTACGAGTGAATTTGAGTTTCAATAATAAAGCGATTAATGGAAGACAGGCGATTGTGTATAGTATGGCGAATACGAAACGATAAGACATATTTATAAAACTAGTTGTCCTGTAATTTCGTATAAAAATACCATACAAATTTCCGAATTTTCATGTGCATCCAAATTTTTTCTTTCATACAAACTGTGTCCTGACAATTAAAAACAAACAAAAAAAGCAGCAAAATCAGTCCTACCGTCTCAGTTAGGCCGAGACTCCACCAAAGCGGAGATGTGTGCGGTGTGCTGTGTGCTGTGCGAGAAGAACTAATAGAATTGCGTTATTGATGCATCTCCTCTCCGCTCAGCTTCAGTGGAGATCGCTGTGCGGAGATGTGGAATATTTGTATGGCGCGATGGAAGCGGAGATGTGAGCGGCGTGCAGTGAGCGATGTCACCCTCGCACTCAACGCCTCGCACCCGAGCTAAAAAACATCTCTTCTCGCACAGCACACAGCACACCGCACACATCTCCGCTTTGGTGGAGTCCCGGCCTTATACATGAAAATGGATTTTATTTATATAGAAGATGGCAATTGTATAAGAAATAGGTTTATAAATAATAAAACAATTTGTACACCTTGTACTTATGTTACCGAGGTCAAAAAAATAGTTTTTATAATTTTTGTCTCTTTTTCTGTGCATTGGTGCACACTAATCTCAGAAACAGCTTAACCGATTTGAATACGGTTTTCACTTATTTATTGTAGCAAGTTTCCCATAACATTTAGTGTTTGTTCCAATCCAATCGGTTTACTAACAAAAAAGTTACGCTATACCTAATACCACACGTACCAAGTTGCGAGCTCAACTAGTAAGGACTTTTTAACTAATCGTTTAACTAATAAGCATAAAATATTGATTTGACTTCTTAAGAACCCTCGGGAAGCATTCAAACTGTCATTTTCAATTGAACAACGCATCATTCTATACTGGTTTTACATTAGTCTCACATTGGCATTAGTCGATAATGAGCGAGCACAAATATTTGACCAGACCGACCGACTGTTTATCGTCAATTAATTTTTACCAATGAGTCATTTGGAGCGTTTTGTTTACGTTATGAGTTTCAACAAACGTTTATCCGTTGTAAATTAAAAAAAAATGAAAGATGGCTGCTAATTAATTTGGGTAATATTACAAGAAGTCTATTCACAGAGAAATAGATTTTGGATTACCGCCAACAATATGTAATAAAATCTTAATTTTTACCGGCACACGAAAAGCGTAAACCGAATCTCATACGTGAACATGTATACATGTGTTTATGTTAAAACAGTCTAAAATAGAAAGCTTTTATATCACCAATAAAAAGAAACAGAATTTTCAAGACATTGTCTTGAACGCTTTTTTTTGGCAAGACAAATGGTTTGATTTAATATGGTAAAATATAGCCCTATGAAGATGTAGGTAAGTCAAGATTTCAAACAGAACAATTCGAGAACTGTTTCACAATTCTGATGGGGTTGCCTCATGTCTGAAGTTTCTCTCATTTTTATTTTATATGTTAGGGTCAACAGACGGGCTGACGGCCCACTTGATGGTAGATGGTTACCATCGCCTATAACACGACCAACGCCACAGGTGCTGCAAGTGCGCTGCCACTATTTTTGGCTTCACGATAAAGGGATTAGGAAGAGAAATGGGCTCTGGCATCACTTATTCACTCACCGAACACTTACTATTATTTCACGATGGTATTCTGTAAGTGGTACTGCCGCCAGAATGGCTGCCCAAATGAACACGAAATGCAGTGTTCCCTATGCCACTACTTTTATACCAGAAGCTACTTTGTAAAGTTAATTTCCAAAATTGGCCCTGCCGAGAAACAAACACGGGACTGCTGAGATAGAGCGTTAAGGCAACCCTAACCCCTCATCCAACGGTCTCTAATGGCTCTTTAACACTTGACAGATTGTGTGCCATTTGACAGGTGGGATGCATGTAAAAATTATTCCTTTATTTCTCTCATCAGCTCCTTGTTAGTATATACTGTTCTGTGCTCATTAGCCACGACGATTTCTCCGAATAAACTCCTGCAATTAAATTTTAAAAAGTTACATTTGTCATAGGTCTGTGAGTTTTGACTCCATTAATTTTTTCTTTCAGGTATGTTTCTTCGGTAGTCTTGCGAACGCTTTGAATGTAGCAGTGCTGACACGTCGCGATTTAGCCGCAGCTCCGATCAACCGTCTTCTCAAGTGGTTAGCCGTTGCCGATATTTTTGTGATGATGGAATATGTACCCTTCGCCATTTATAGATACTTGGTAAGTGACAAAATTAAATTAATCTCTCATCGTACCCACGCAGGTCGCAGACGGTGGAGAAAGTACATTACGTTATAAATGTAATTTCGATCTAAAAATATATATTACAAATAATATTTGTGTTCCTCTTGAAGTTACGATATAATATTTCTAAATGCTTTGTTTTGTTTGAGTAATATGACGTGTACAGACAACGTGATGAGGTATGGTGTTTAGGTGGCAAAGATTAAATAAGATTTTTTGTGTTGTATTATTTCTTTCAGGTTATTATTTACGCAAAACAAAAATTTTAGCTTAAAATTGATCAACAATTCAGTTTAAACACTTCAAACTTCATTACTGAAAAATTGGCAAATACCTTAGTTCTCTCATTATTAGAATCAATTTGATAATATCAAATTGGTAATAGCATTAGAATATTATCAATTTTTATGTATCGAGAAGTCGATATTTATTTATTTTATTTACATTTCAGATAACATGATCCATTGTTAATTATTATTTAATTTACAATGCCGAAACTTTATATGTTTCCATTTACATTTTCATAAAATGTTTAAAAATCGAAGGGTTATATCTTTCAGCAACAGTTTTTAAGATGCTGTTGGTGCTAGCTCGTGTCCTCTCTTTTCTTCCTGATAATTGCATGTTCTTGCTTTGACAAACATTTGAGAGGCAATACAAAAACGAGGCAACCCCATCAGCATCCTAAAACCGTTGTTGTATTGGATTCGCAATATGTTGATGGATTTCTTTGTGTAGTTGGTCCACAGATTACTTGTTTACAGATGTGTTTTCGTCGCAATGTTACCTTTAGTCGAGTACCTGAGGAGTTTAGTTTTAAAGTGTTTTAAAATAAAAGTGTTAATACTTATATAGTCGATTTTAATTAATAATACTTACCCGACCTTAGGTACCAACCATTGTTAAAAACATTGTATTCCTCCAACAGCCAAAAATCTAATTTAATCAGCGTTGAAATAATGGGTTCCAGAAAAATCGCAAACTACGGTCCTTCCAGTTTGCCTCTAATAACTTTTTAGATGAGTTTCATTGCGACAAATCCATTATATTTCAATATTCCTTTTTTAAATAATGGATCTATAAGCTTTCGGAGCTTTCCGAAATGTAGACTGGAATTGATAACTCGCTAAATATAACTAAAACATATTCACGTGCGTTTTTCTTTTCAAACGTTTTAAATTCAACTTTTACATTATACAAAAGCGGCTACCATATTTTTACAAATCGTCCGCAACTCAGTTACCAAGACTGCTTTTGAAGCCCCTGGTTTTGAACCACATAAACACCCCTTACAGAACACCATCGTTAAATAACAGCACGTCTGTTCTTGGATTATTGTGTGTTGCTAAGTATTAGTGATGCCCGATCCCATTCTCCTATTCACTCCTGATCCTGTATGCAACATTTTTAACGTTGCTTGTATCTACAATCAAGTAAGCCGTCAGCTTGTCAGGGGAACTTTACATTAAAAAAATACATTAAACGTATTGCCTATGATGTCGACAGGTCCCAGTTTGATTCCCGGTCATGTCATGTACCAATGGTTTTTTTTCTAAAAACTTAAGTGCATTTACTGACTGCTCTCAAACGGTAAAGGAAAACGTCGTGAGAAAAACCTGCATATGCCAAAAGAAGGCGCCTTAGAATGCGCCTTAGGCAGCGTGGTGGACCATATAGCCCATATGCCCTTGTTGAGAGGGTAGGCCTGTGTCCCTGCCATGGCCCTGTACGGGGCCCCCATCTGGGTGGACCGCCTGACCGTCCGTAACAAGTCCCTTTTGCGCGCGCCGCAGGCGGATGGCCAATATCCGCCGCCTTCCCCCTTGACCAGGACCTGGGCGGTAGTCTAAGGGGAGACTACCGCCCGTTGTGAGGTCCCCGAGATGGCCGGCGTACCTCCGCTTTCGGGTACGCCGAGGTTCCGATAGGGAGCGTAGTCCTCCCCGCGCTGAACAGCCGTGGCGGGTCGCCGAAGTTGTGCAACAACGTTCCTGCGACCCTGCCCATCTACGGCCGCGCTAGAAAGTCGTTGGGTTTTAGCCGGTAGGAGTCCGGCATAACCCGCAGCGTCCCCCTTTCGCTGCTGGGTATCCATGATGGATTTCCCAACGTAAAAAAAAAAAAAGGCCTGTGTCCCTGCAGTGTGGACATAACAGGCTGTTGTTGATTTTGTTGATAAACGTATAGTGATATTAGTATTTGTCTGTTATTTTTATATTAATTTTCCCTTAATTTCAAAAAAATATGAAAAAAGCCAAAAATATTTAAGAAAAAAATAAATTTATATTCCCTGAATCTATTTAATACAAAAAGTCTTCTCAAAATTAGTATTCTCGCTTCGGATGTTTAAGCCGGATAAACAAAATTCAATTATGTATGTTGGGTACAAAATTTAAAAAGGTTAGAACATTGTATTTACAGACATTGTAATATGCAGAGTTAAAGCCTTTATTTAGAAATCACAGACAGACATTATACTATTGTTTTTTTATGTATTGTTTTTACAGTACATTAATAAATGATTGTTTTGATATTGGATCGAACCGGAAATGTGCACGAAGAAGCCTGCGGTCCTTCGGCGAAACAGACTTAATATATTTTTGAAACTTCAGCAGAAATTCCGAACACGAACCAAAAATAATAAATCACTAAGCCCGTCATGCTAGTAACGTCGTTGTCTCCGTAGAAAAGTAATATTCATAAATAGTTGAAACAGTATTTATTTCCTTGTCAAGACTGGAAACTACTGCAATTTGCCTTTGAAATAAATAAAAGATATAAAGAGTCTTGTATTATGGGTCCCATAATACAAGACGGGGTCCCATCCCATAATATGGGATAACCTTACAACGGTCAGGGGGCGACACCCTGCACACCCAAACCAGAATAAACTTTGAAAAGTACTTCTTCTTTTTATGTTAAGGTCGGCAGACAGGCTGACGGTCCACTTGATGGTAGGTGGCTACCGTCGCCTATAACACAAACAACGCCTAAACTGCTGCAAGTGCGCTGCCGACTGCAGTAGGATTAAGGATAAGGGATTAGGAGTGGATAGGGAAATGGGCTCTGGCATCCCTTACTAACTCACCGAAACACAACAGCACACGTGCTGTTATTTCACGGTGATCTTCTGTAAAGTTTTCCAAAGTTGGCTACTTAGGCTTGTACTCTAGGCTAGTAAGCAATTTAACCACTCGACCAATGAGCTCGTCAATAGCCGTGTCCACACCAGCCGCACGACTGGTGAAGCAGCTTCGCGATTTTGAAGCGGATGGAGGGTCTCACGAGGAAAACTGAATCAGCTCGAACATTCAGAAATGAACAACCATGTAGTGTTTAAAAAAAAACAGGAACGTTTTAAAGCAAGACTAAGACTGGTGGATTAAAAAACTTTATGTGCGTCAAAATCAATACGGAAATAATTTTCCGTCGTCGGTGGCGCAGTGGGAAAGACACGGCCTATCATGTCGAAAGCTCCGAATTCGATCCCCGGTCATGCCATCTACCAATGGACTGACCGCTCTCAAACGCTGAAGGAAGACCACCAACCCGCATTGGGCCAGCTTGGTAGACCACATATAGCCCATACGCCCTTGTTGAGATAGTAGGCCTGTATCCCTGCATTGGAGACCTACAGATGGCCGTTGATGATGATGATTTTCAAACGTCAATTTGACAGCCGCAAAAACAAAAACAGCAGCGTCCACATTGCACGCACAGCGCACATCGAAGTACCTTTGAGCACGGTCCATTTACCGACAACCGAGCACGGGCCGCTCTGTTTCGAGGCTCGCTCGGCCAAGCTAATGGGTGCCTGAGGTACCCCGACGTCCTCACCAACCAAGCATTTGGCTCGCGAGGATCTGATAGGACTGGTATGGATGCGACTAATTTGATTAATGCTATTATTAATGCTTCAATTTAATAAGTTAGTATCAGTAGTCCGATTACTTAGTCCGATGATCGGACTGATGAGACTTTTGGTCCGATGACAACACATTTTCATTAAATAAATTATCTTTTGAAGAAATATCGGATTACTGAGCCTTTATACCTTTTAGTACCTTTTTGAAAGTAATGTGACTTTAACAGCGTCACATTACTTAGAATTGAACTAGAACATTAGAATGCTTGTAATACAATTCTTATAACCGCTTTTATAAGAATTGTATTACAAGCATACTACTAGGAAGTATATATTTTATATTATATTATATGAGTCCGCCGGTTGAGTAGATAAAGAGGTAACTTTTTGATTAGGATACCAGATTCAGTACCTACGAAAGTTACCTGTGGATAGAAACTTTTCAAAATTAATTAGGCCAACGTGGCTATTACGTTATATTGTCCAAATTAATGAATGAAGTAATAGGAGGTTATTCATATGAAAAGTACAGGGCCATTGTGTAATGAAAAAAGCTTTACCCATCGCTTATGGTGGCAAAGTACACTGCACTCCGGAGTCTTAGCTGATCAGCCCCTCTGGTGATGGTCAATAACGACTACCTTACATAAGACCGCCATGAAATACCGGATCATGTGGTATTGTGTTTCTATGAACGAGTAAGAGTTTCCAGAGCCATTTTCGTGTCCCTCTCTTCTCCTATTTCCTTTAACCTGTGAAGGTGGATTGCTACATACTTGCCTCACTCCTGGTATAGCATGCGGATATAAACGACATTATCCAAGTACTACAAAGTGGTCTTTCAGCCTACCTCGCATCAATTAACATGTAATATACCCTGTAAATCTTTCATCTATCATTGTAAATATTCCAAATTTTTTAAAATTAAGTTTATTAGTACCTAAGTACCAAAGATTAACTCTGTGGGAGTTACTTATAAATATTAACTCCTTTTTAATAGATTTTACAGTTGGTAAAGAAAATTAAAATGTCAAAATATAATACGAATGAAGGAAATGCTTAATTTACGATGTGTTTTCGGCATTAATCAAATTTCAGGGTTTCAGTCGACGTGATAAAATGTACTGGACTGGCTGTGACTCATGTTTGGGCATAATTATTTTCATAGAAGGGTCTGAGTTAATTTTTAATTTAATTTCAGTTTTCACTGATTATTTTTAGTGTTGTGAATTTATGTATTTTTTGTAATTTTAAAATAAATGGTTTCCAAGTTAGACAAAAATTGACCATCCCCGAAACTACTGAACCTAAAATAAAATACAGAAATTAGTTTTCTACTTATAAGATGTCCATCATATTAAAATAACATGGTAAATCACTCAATATTGTACGAATAGGTATCATCGTACGGAACCCACTTCACGCGAGTTCAACTCGCACTTGTTAAGTTTTTTATGTGTATGTTTCACAGACGCACAGAGAGTACCTTACAACAGCTGGCACAAAATACCAGAGTAATAATATCAACGGGGAATAGTTTAAATCGCTTTGGCATCATTTACTCACCAGTGTAACAACATCAATTTGATCTTCGGTAAAAGGGTTGTTACTTTTTTTTTATTTAAAATACAGAATATTTTAAATATTCTGAACTTTTTATAAAACCTACTACACTTTTTTTTTGTATAATAACTGCTAAATATTATTACTAGTGAATTACAGAACTGTTTACAATAAATATAAAACTAGAACATTCATTTCTATATTATTTATTTTATTTTTATTTATTTGTTATTTATTAATACAATATTATTTCATTTGACTTAACATTGGTGTAAACAAAAACTCGTTAGAGTTTTATCGTACACCATGTGCCGATTACAGAAAATTTAAGTAAACCTTCAGTGACGCCTACGTACACTTCAGACTCTTCAATTACTTTAAGATAATATCTTATTTTGTGTCATGTTCTGAATTGAAATATCTTACAATAATAATTGATATTACTTGTTTATAACTATTTTTGTATTGTTCTTAAAATTATATTTATCTGTAGTTACTTAATTGTAAATAGTATTGTTTTAGCTTATATGTGATGTTTTAGGACCAAAATATCAAAAATCAATACTTATTCGCTTAAAATTGCCTTATTCTTTAATAACCGCCGGTTCGAATTGCTCATTTCTTGAAGAAGAATCTGGAAATAAACACCATAGATGCTGATTTCAATTAACCAATTACTAAGTTATGCAAGCACTAAACTAAGTAATCTTCAATTAACAATCCCAAGCAGTTCTATCTACCAAAAATAATAATCATATGCCTACCTAAATTGAACAAGATTTAAATTAAGTTCAAATAATACCACATAACATGTTCTCCTGTGGGAACAATAAACAATGAATGAAATAATCTTATCCCCACACGCTTAAACTGATTTATCTCCTTAATTAGGATCCTTTTTACGCGAAGTTGAAGGTTATGTTGTGTAAGTAAAAAATGTATGTAGGGTGCTATAAATCATGTATGTTAAGTTAAAAAGTAGGTGATGTTTTTCCACCATTTAAATTCGTTTAAACGATCATTTAAACCACCATTTCGTTCATGGTATCATATCTCCGTTTAATGTTATCCTAATGTTAAGTTATATACAGAATTATAATACAGAATTACCTTTGTATGTAATAATAACATCAGTACCTAATGTTCTCTATAAAAATTGTCACAAATTTTGTCACAAGTTCCACCAGTGATAATCATAGTACATCCAGGAATGTAATCGTATACTGTATATAAAAGCATTGTAACTACATATTTTTAGCGCCAGTGATGTTTGAGTTTTAGCCTTTTTGTGAGAAAAGTAATGTTACTTCAATGAAGGTGAACTACAGGTTATTTGAAACTGCTAATTTAACTTGTGTATGTTGGTTGCTTCGTAGATATTATTTAACTAATTTACAATGTCTAACACATTTCAAAAGCTATTATAAGAACTAGTTGAGTACAAATTTGAGCATTCTCAGTGTCACATAGGTCAACGCGAATGATAAGAGAGCGTTTATTATAAGTACCTTATATATTAACTATGGAACGTTGTGGAAAAAGCGTTCGCGCCGGCCGAAAGTCTCGAACGTCCTACCCTATCGATGGTAGTCGCACTACGTCCCGATTAGTGTCAAAGGAAATTGGTCCTTATGTTTACCACATAGAGTTTACATTCAACAGAAATAGCATTCCCGAACTTTCAATGGCTTGTTTACAATTACGGAATAGAAAAAAATCCATGTTTACAATCTTGTTTATATTTCTAGTAAATTCGAAATACATTGAAGCGTTTGGCGCCAAATATAAATAAGAGAGCGGCGGACGAGATGAGTCTGTTTTGTGCGTAACAGCGATTCGAAAGCGAATCTTCGAACCTTTTGCAAAGTTGCCTGCGACGGTGAACCGGCGACTCATCAAGGGAATCATTGACGACTTTTGGCAAGTTTAACGGTTTTATCGGACAAGTTTAATGATTTTGGAAGTCAATAAATTTGTGAAAATTTGTGAAAATAAATAATTCGGTTCGCCCTTACACGGCAGTTTGATTCACTCCGCAGGTAACATTATATTCAAGTTCATCATGTCAAAAATTCACCACGATCTCAAAACAAAAGTTTTCGACTAATGGTATTCGACAAAACGATTGTTTTCAATTATGGCATATGGCCCTGAAAGGTTTCAAACTTGGGTCCACATAAGAAAGTTCCATGTCGCTCAAAGAGCTATGGGATTCCCTGCGGCATCTAATCTGCAATGCAATGGGATCCGTAGACAAACAAAATTCACCTACATAACCCAGCGGATTAGTAAGTTAAGAAAACCAAGGGCCTGTAAACGCAGCGTAGCACGCCCACCCAAAATATAGACAGAGAATTTAATAGGGGCCTCAGCTCGACGCTGGATCTAGAATGCTTCTCACCGGTCGTACTGGAAATATTGGACTGGGTAGTTGGACTCTATGTCCAACAGTAGAAATCTTACGGGATTAAATTATGATGATATTTTTTATATTAAGGTCGACAGACGGGCTGACGGTCCACTTGATGGCAGGTGGCTACCCTCGCGTAAAACAAACAACGCCACACGTGGTGCAAGTGCGTTGCCAACCATAGTGGAATTGAGGATAAGGGATTGGCTGGGATAGGGAAAAAAAGCTCTGGCATATCTTACTCACTCACCGGAATCCAACAGCACACATACTGTTATTTCGCAGTGATCTTCTGTCGAAATGTCGAAAAACAATTAGTAAGCCGAAGTACTTAAAAGCGAGCTAAATTAATACTGTTATCACATATCATTTAAGTTCTGTTTTATCTGTGCAGCTTATCTACGAGTACCTGCATGATGTACGATGGTTTCCATGTAATGAGCTCTCTCTCTTTGCTTTGTTCGGTTATTATCATATGAGTTCATATCTACATAAAGCAATTATTCTGATACAATTTTGCGTTAATGAACAAAATTCAGATTAATGATATGGGCTGTTATTTGATTGATTTTGAATAGTCTATGACTGAAATAAAGACCAATAAAACTAAGTCTGCATTTTGGTCTGTATATATTTTCACCTACCAACCATCTCCAAAACCACCAAATATGTATAAAAAAGGTCACGGCTGCTGGGCTTACCAGTTGAGCATAATATATGTTAAACTAACTCTAATCTATACTAATATATAAAGTTGAAGAGTTTGTTTGTTTGTTTGAACGCGCTAATCTCAGGAACTACTGGTTCGAATTGAAAAATTTCTTTTTGTGTTGAATAGTCCATTTATCGAGAAAGGCATATAACATATAACATACGCTATATAACATCACGCTACGATCAATAGTTTTATATATAAGCAGTGTCCAGTACCACCGCCGTATGGGCCGCAGCGAAGCGTGGCTGAATTCAGCTATGTTTGTCACTAAGTCACGCAAAAACGGCTCAACGGATTTGGATGAAATTTGGCACACAGATAGTTTATTATTACCTGGTTTAACACATAGATACTTTTTATCTTGGAAAAATGTCCTGTGGGTTTAAAAAAAATTAACCACAGTGCGTACAAAGTCCTACAGCTATCTAGTTGTTTAATAAGTAATTTGGCCGTTTTTTTATTGTTAGACATTTCGAGCAGAAATATATGTGAAAAATTTTGTGGTGTCTTAAGGGTTTTTAGTAAAAAATAAGATTAATAATAAATTGGTTGTAATGACAAGAAAATAGAAGACCCTTGTTATCTTACTATTCTTATCTTTACATAGGTATTATAAATTGAAGTAGTTCTCCGCGTCTGTCTGTTTCTCCGCTAACTTCTTCCAATCGATTTTGTTACAGTTTTCCCTAACGAACGATTAACGAGGAAGATTTGTGTATATAATTTGCCAAAACAAATTGTTGTTCTTTTCTGTAACTTGTTCTCTTCTGCTATTTTGAATTCCCTCGTTCGGCAAACCTGACCCCGCCCGTACCCTTGTCGCAAGACGAAGAGACATTTCCCCCCCAACTTTAGCCGAACTAAAGTTTTGATCGAAGTTTTGTTACTATCTACTCCTTTACATCGTTACAATATTATTGACTTCATTTTATCAGTTGGATTACACGATTGCTAAACTTTTATAACAGAGAATTTTTTAAAAAAGAAACCACCTTTTAAACATTTTACAGGCAAACGGAACCAATTTATATCTTCAATTTTTCTATCTACATTAATGTAAACATACACTTTAATTTTGCAGATGGATTTCTTAAAATTCATTACAGTTTTTTAATAAAAACCGTTTTGTCGCATACGACCTTACGACATAAGCAAGCGCGCTCTCGTTTTCGTATGCAATCACA
This sequence comes from Bembecia ichneumoniformis, assembly GCA_910589475.2. Taxonomy (NCBI): domain Eukaryota; kingdom Metazoa; phylum Arthropoda; class Insecta; order Lepidoptera; family Sesiidae; genus Bembecia; species Bembecia ichneumoniformis. The sequence goes on along the minus strand of OU342538.1, from coordinate 5,481,369 downwards.
CTGCGTTACCTTAACTGGACCAGGCGAGTTACATACAATTAATATATAGATATATTTTATAATTACAGATATTGCCGGGCCAACAAGAAATGCCGTACAGATGGGCAGCATATTTGCTATTTCATATGCATTTCGCTCAAATATTCCACACAGCCTCCATATGTCTCACAATTTCTCTTGCTGTTTGGAGATACGTCGCTATAAAGTAAGTCTTATTTAACACTAGCTGACCTAGCGAACTTGGTACCGCTTAGAATAAAATTAGAATAAAACCATTTCTAATAGTTATTCAGGGCCCACACAAATTCAACAAATCAAACATAATAAAAATCGGTCCAAGCGTTCTGGAGTTATAAATGGTTTAACACGACTTTCTTTTATATATTACAAGCCGATGTCCCCTACTTCGTTCGCATGGAATTCATCTTATTTAATATGGAGGGGGTAAACGGGGGGAGATGGGGGAGGGTGTGTAGCCTATGTTACTCGCTGATAATGTAGCTTTCTATAAGTGAAAGAATTTTTAAAAATGGTCAAGTAGTTTTTGAGTTTTTTCATTACAAACATACAAAAATACATACAGATATACAAATCTCTTATTATACATCCCTTTATAATATTATTAGTAATTAGTATAGATTATGAAAAATACACCCATATCTGATGATCATTGATTAACCGCAAACAGAGGCTATTAATACCGTGACTTTAGAACAATTGTTTCCGACCAATGTGTGTTACCAGTGATGACGCTGTAAAGTGGTCTATGGGCCTCGAAAGAAGGCTCAATTTCACTCGACGAGCTATAGAGAGGGCTATGCTCAAGGTTACACTGCGAGATAGAATCAGGAATAAGAAGATTCTTAGACGAACGAAAGTCACCGATATAACTCGGCTTTCTGACTTGCTAGATTCCTGGCTAGATCGTTTGTCTAATAGTAATTCAACTTTTTTGATATGATTCTTCTACAGATACTCAGACAGAAGTCACATACTTTGCACCGAGAGGCGTTGCAGTACAGCAATAGTGACCAGTTTCTTATTGCCACCGATTTTGTGTATACCTACGTTTATGGTGAGTTTTTATTTTAGAATTATTCCCGTTAAACTGTTAAATTCTTCACAATATTTGAATCATTCCTTAAATAAATGCCACATAGTAGCATTTATTCAATATTAATTAGCATTTATCATTAACGAGTCCTTTGGTCGAGTAGTTAAGGATATTGAAAATAGCTAAGGTGTTCTGTCTCAAGATTCGTGGGATCGATTAATTTTAAAATTATCTTATCAAAGTTCGCTCTATTCTGGGTCTGGCAAGTAATGGTAGAGCACACTGCGTTTCGCAGTTTTTCTAGCGGCAGTAACCATCCTCTTACAGAAGACTACCATGAAATGACAGCATTGTGTTTCGGTGAGTGAGTAAGGAATCCCAGAGTCTGTCCATTTTTTTGTCCCCAACCTAATCCCTTATAATCCTACTATAGTCGGCAGCGCACTTACAGCACTTGTGGCGTTGCTTGTGTTTTAGGCAACGGTAGCCACCTATTATCAAGTGGGGTAGCTATCTAAAACTAACTCTAGATCATCGAACTAGTTCGATGCTCCAAAGAACAATGGCGAAACTTTTGTTCAAAGAATTTTGAAGCATCTTTGAATGTGATCAATATTAAGAGAAATAACTAACTCTTTCAATATTTTTCAAAATTATACTAATGGTCTATCTAAGTCTGGAAATAAATATCAATTTAAAAAAAAAACACAATTGACTAACCGTCTCCTTGTGAGTAGTATATAGTGTTCTGTGTAAACAATTCGTTCTGTCATTCTGTCGACACTGACAATTCACATCTTCCTTTCAGGTACAGACTAATACAACATCTTTGTTCCTTTCCTTGAGTAAATGATAATTTAATGTGACAAACAAGGTACAAAAACTAGGAAAGTACATAATACCACAGAACACTATATATACTCGTAGCAAGGAGTTATTCGTAGTTTATTCTGAACTCAGTTTTAAGTAGTTAGTTTATTTTAATCTAAAAATTCCCCTTAATATATATTTTAATTTAAATAACAGGTGTTATTTTATATAACCTCAAAATCTTTAAACTAAAATATCTTTTATTCCAGACTTTGCTTAGTAATAAATCTAAGACCAATTAGTTCAGTAATAAAAACTCTATACTTTTACATATTTTTCATTTGTAGACGCGAAAAGTTTAAGTCAAGAAACATTTGTATGGGGGTTCGCCATTGTTCTTAAAAGTCTAAGATATGCACTAAAAGTAGCTTACTAATTTTCTGCTGGTGATTCTGATAAAATAACGATATAATTTTCTTTTATGTATGTATTTTTAAATTAGTATCTATGCAATAATTATTAGTCACAGTTTAATATGTCAAACATACAATATTTTGGGTATCGTAATTTGCATACCAATGTGGTTATTTTGTGTTTGAGTATGCAGATTGACTAACTCTATAATGTCAGCGTTCACTCTTGTGTTTACAGGTGTTCGATATACATACAGCTGTTGTTTTTGAAGAGAGCAGACCAATGATACTGTACCACGTCGACTCAGACGAGGAGGGTGAATTGTACAAAATGAACTTCTGGGTTCACGCGGTGGTCATAAAACTGCTGCCCTGCATAATATTGACGATAATCAGCTTTTGGCTGATCAATGAAGTGTACAACGCTAATCAACACCAGAAGAAGGTTCGTGTTTACACGGCGTGTCCTACAAATAATAAGATGATTAAAAGACAGTACAAAGCTGACAGGAGGACTGATAGGACTACAAAAATGTTGGTAGCGGTTCTTCTCTTGTTTCTGGTAACGGAACTTCCGCAAGGGATCCTTGGTTTACTGAGCGGATTGCTGGGACGTTGTTTCTTCAAACGCTGCTACGACTTGTTTGGCGAGCTGATGGATGCGCTGGCTTTACTCAACGGCGCGATCAATTTTGTGCTTTACTGCTCCATGTCAAGGCAATTCCGTATGACGTTCGGACAAATGATGGGTCGGGCGAATCTACATCGGTGGCCACCACCAACTGCTTCTCACTCAGATGGACAAAACACGTAAGTGTCGACTCAGTTTTGATCGCTAACTAAACACTGTTATCCATTATGTTCTCAAAGGTTCTCAGAGAAAATTATTTGACATTTCATTTGATTCAAAATTAAGGCGACGCATTGGAAATTTTGGTGGCAGGGATTTAGATTTTTCTCAGCAATGACAAAGCATATGAAAGTAATGTTTGGTAATCTCTTTGTTCATGTTACTGACTTCATTTTGTCAGTTGGATTGGATTGTTGGATTGGTAAACTTTTATAACAGAGAAAAAAAATTCAAAGAAACCTCTTTTAAAACACAGATTTACATATTACAGGCAAATGGGACTAATTTATACCTCCAAATTTTCTATGTACATTACACTTTAATTTTGCAGTTGGATTTCTTAAAATACATTATAGTTTTTTTTTAAATCCTTTTGTTGCGTCGTATGCCTTTACGACATGCCCTTACGACATAAGCAAGCGCGCTCTCGTTTTCGTATGCAATCACAGCTATATTAATTGTTTATCGCTGCGTCGCCTTAAAGCCAATTTTGATGTTCTTATCTCTATTTAGACACTTTTTTTACTTCAATATAGTCTAAGCATGTTAGCAAAGGTAAGACAAAAAAATTATTCATCAACACAAATAATTAAAGGAGAAACCCAATGCCATGTTCCTTAACTTTTACAAGATACGTCTTTTGCCAGCGACTTCCTCCGCGCCTCTTTTCCTTTTACGTTGAAACATTTATTTAATCCTTTTTGTCAGGTATTCAATTTTTATTTTTATTATTATACAATAAAATTCCTCGGAAAAAAAACATAAGTACTTATTTTTTCTGGGTGAAAGGAACCCAATGCCTTTTACCTCCGACAACGTGTAGGTGTTACGGTAGTGTTACGGTAGGTGTTAGGTGAACAATTGGAAACCAATCATAAAAATATAAATAAAATAAAAGAAATCTTTATTTGCGCGAACACATGTTTACAGGATTTTAATTTGTATACAGCAGTTACAGTACAAAGTATGTTCTACCCGCCAAGGGCATGCATTATTAATAATAACCAAGATCGAGGGTAAAAGTGATGTATTATTTACTTTTACCGGTTATTATTAATAATTACACCTTACTGGTTGTTATTAATAATTCACTACCGTCTTCGGTGAAAGTAATAAAATAAACAAGAAACGATCTTTTTTCGTTAGTATTTATTAGTAATTTTAAGATTAAAATTAAATTTGTTGGTAACTAAAAGATTATTAATGTACTAAATAAGCCGTTTATTAGAGCCCGTTGGATGAGTGGTTAGAACGCTCTGTTCTAAGGTTCCCGGCTTCGATTCCCGGTAGGGTCAACTTTGAAAATGAACATAGTGGCAGGGCATACTACGTTTGCAGTCATTTGGGCAGCCTATCTGGCGGCACCACCCCTTATAGAAGATCACCGTGAAATAACAGCATGTGTGCTTTTGTGTTTCGGTTAGTGAGTAAGGTATGCCAGAACTCATTTTTCTATCCAATTCCTATCCTTAATCCTACTATGTTCGGCAGCGCACTTGCAGCAGCTTTGGCGTTGCCTGTGTTATAGACGACGACGGTAGAATTCTGAAAAGACCGAAACGGGTGGAAATCTAAAGGTGCACGGTCAGGGCTATATGGCGGATGCATTAACACCTCCCAGCCAAACTCTCTTAATTTTTGCTGAGTGGCTAAAGATGTGTATAGTCTAGCGTTGTCGTGATGAAAGATCACATCCTTTCTATTGATAAATTCCGGCAAATTTTTCTCAACTTTTTGTTTTAATCTCATCAGTTGTTTGCGGAAAAGATCCGAATCGATGATTCTGCTTGGCCGTAAAAGCTCATAATGAACATTGCCTTTCCAATCCCACCATACACACAGCAACACCTTATTGCGAGTTAATCCGAGTTTTGGTACAGTCTGTGAAGCCTGATCGACCTTTGACCTACGTGATTCACTTTTTATCACCAGTTATCAATGTCTTCAAAAACGGTTTCATTACGGTTCATTACGTGTCAATAAAGAATCGCAAATGAGTACACATAAGGTTTCTTTCAGTGAGCTCGTGTGGCACCCAAATATCGAGCTTTTTTGTGTACCCAGCTTTTTTCAAATGGGTCAAAACTGTTTTGTGGTCAATTCCCAGTTCTTCAGCTACGTCGTAACTACTGACATGCCAATCTTGCTCCACTTTTTCAAAAATGGCGTCCATTTTATCTATAACAGTTCGACCAGAGCGAGGTGCATCTTTGACGTCAAAATTCCCGGATTGAAAACGCTTAACCATCTTTGTGTTACTTTACTTACACTGCACTAGGTCTATAAACGTCACAAATTTGCAAATTTGCGTTGCATTTTTTTTTTGTAATAATTTTTTCTTCATTACATTCACTCACTTTAACAGGAAGAAAAACAATTGGAAAAATAGCTGGAAACAACATTGTACTAATTTTTTTTTTTTTTTTTAAATGTAACCTTTTTAATTTCATCAAAAACAGGCAGATATAAATAGTACAGCCAAGGAGATTTTAATACAAGTTTATACATACTATATGCGAAAAGATTTTTTCCCCGACCTAATACGTTTTCTCTTTCAGAAATTTAAAAATGTGTAAAGCAAGCCCTAAATTGTGTCTCAGAGCTCATTATAGCCACAGTCATTTCTATAATAAGCAAACATTAACAGTACACTATACCTATTTCGTCGGTGGCACAGTGGGAAAGTCGCGGCTTATTTTGTCGAGAGGTCCGAGTTCGACCCCGCTCATGTCATGTACATATGGATCTTTTTCTAAAGACTTAACGGTGAAGGAAAATATCACGAGGAAACCTACATACGCCAAAGAAGAAATTCTAAAGCGCATGTGAAATCCACCAACCCGCACTGGGCGAACGTGGTGGACCACATCTAGCCCATACGCCCTTGTTGAGAGAGCAGGCCTGTGCTCCTGCAGTGGGGTGGGGACATATAATATATAGTTGTTAATTAATTAACAAACAGTGTAACAATCGACTGAGTATCACTCTCTATGATTTTAAGATTGTTATCAACAATTTATGAAAATATATTGTTGTTTTCAAGATAACTTCAAGATGTTTAAGTTGAATTGAAATATCTTTATAAGGATCTCAAATGTCAGAAGTCAGCTTTTCATAAGACAATGTTAATTCTAGGGCTTATGTTTGTTATTTTGATACAAAAGAGAAGGAAGTAATATTTCTGGAAGTGCTAAATTACAATATGACATAATTCTAAAGCAAAAATGTTGATAAAAAAAATTTAAGCCTTTTTTGAATTAGACGCGCTATTGCATCCGTGCAAAGCTGGATTGGGTAACTAGTCATATATATTTGTACATAATTGTATGATTAAAATGATGGCCACTGGCCACATATATCTTGAACTTGACACGTCACTCGACATGTCAGAGAATAATTTGATTTGTCATTGACCTTATATATTTCGACAATAAGCAATTACGCCATGTACGCATTGATTATATTGTATTTTATTTTTGTGTTCCAGGGCCAAAACATCGATCCCGTGAGGAAGAATTGTACAGGAGAAACACGGACATATGGTGTTACAACAATTTCTATAATGATATAAGAATGAAGTGATATTTTTATAGATTCCACCGGAATCTAGAATTATCGAACAGTTACCTAAATGATTGAGACTCGAAGCATGTTAATACGTTGTAAATAGCATTTTATAATGTAAGCAAATAATGTTACTCTGCTAAAGTTCATGTTCTCTTTGTTAGGAAGAAATTATCGAATAGGATACAAGTGCTACAAGTAGGGTTGCCAGGTGTCCGGCTTTAGCCGGACATGTTCGGCTTTTTAATGTCGTGTCCGGCCAAATATATACAAGTCCGGCCGGTCCGGCTTTTGTTAGGCTTTTGGTCAAGCCCGCAGCGGCCAAAATCACGCGGACACGCATAATTCGCGATCTTCAAATTACTTTAAGAAAACAATAAATGTGATTCATAATAAAGAGAAGAGCAAGTCTTAAAGTAATAAATATAGAAATAAAAAGAACTGTTTCTTTTAAAAACCAGTGTGTCAGGCCTTTATGGCAAAATATCCGGCTAAATATGAGTCTGTGTCCGGATTTTCGATTTTGAGGCCTGGCAACCGTAACTACCTGACCACGGATACCTTTACAGAAAGTGTTCCTGGTTCGATTACAATACTCTGACCCAGGACACTAAACGGTGGCTGTGGTCAGATTGATCTAACAAACCGATCTGACCACGGATACTGAACGGCTACAAGGATCATTCGGCACTTTGATGACATTTAAATTAGGGCGCGTGGGTGTGAAATAAGGAGTTACCAAAATACTTGTCCTTGCTTTCGAGGAATTGGCTCGCAATTCGCTCATTTAGTTGCTAGCTCAATGTAATTATATAAATAAACATCTCTTTACGCCTTACTTGGCACCAAATCTTTTCCTTTGTGAGCAAAATATATTATTATATTCGCAAATTATTATATTTTCAAATTATTATAATAGCAAAACAAGCGCAATATGCTACTTTATTTGTTGATTTTATATTTTTAGCCATAAAGTAGCAATATCTTGGGTTATACATATAATGGTATCATTTTTATACATATAATAAAATCGTAAACGAGCCGTGTCTGTACATACATTAAAGTATTTTTCAAAAAAAACAATTTTTACACCTAATACTTATGTTATCGAGGTTGAAGAATAGTTTTTAGAATTTTTCTCTGTCTGTTTGTCTGTGCGTTTGTGCACGCTAATCTCCGAAACAGCTTAACCGATTTGAATTCGGCTTCCCGTAACATTTAGTATTTGTTTAATTCTAATCGGTTTACAAACTAAAAAAGGTGCGCTCTATATCACGCGTACGAAGTTACGGGCTCAGTTAGTAATTTATATTTTTATTATATTAAAGACACCAAAATTTCAGAACTAATAGTCCAGGAAAAATGACAAATCAAAATTTAAGTCCTTAGAAGCACTTTTAATGTAAGGTTCTAGAAGAAAAATGCAATATCGATGCCAAAAAATAATATAATAGTTTTTGTTGTTTTTTCTTCCAAATTATACAAAATGGAAGATAAAGGTTAGAAGGTTAGAAGATAAGGGTTGATACTATGATTTTTTTTTTTTTTTTTTCAAAAAAGTTATATGAACATTTTTATGTAAAACCAAATTCCTCTGCAATATTTGTCTGAAACTTTTTTATTGTAACTCTTACCACTTTTCTATAATTTGGAAAATTAACACCTTTTTTTCATACTTCTATAGGGTGGAATCGAAAATTTCTTTCACCCATCGATATTTCATAACTTCTAGAAACTTATATCAAAAATGCCTTTAGTAGTTGCTAGTTTGGCAGTGGTGCTGAAAACAGAACAGTACAGAAATTGCTTATGAATATCATTGAGAAATAACATCACATGTGATATGGTTTTCTTTGCATTTTTTTAAATTAAAGATGGGTTTGCTATTGACCAGCATCTATCCATGTAGGAAGGATGAGGCCGACAAAGGAGCGAGCTCACCCAGAAGATGCCTATTCACTCGAACCTTGAAAAGCAGACCTTGGGTTGCATGAAGGGATGCCAGGCACATTCCGCTATTCCCTCGTTATCCCTTATCCTATTATGTCGCACTTGCATTCTCCTGTGTTGCTCGTGTTTATCGGCCATGGTAGCCAACTACTTACTATTTAGTGGATCATCAGCTTGCCTTACCTTTTAACTTTAACATAAAAAAGAAGTAAAAAGAGTCCCGTTTGGATGAACTTCGAATAGTATTTTTGAAAAGTTTTCTGAACAAGAAAATGCTTAAGTATTAAATGTAATTTCTCATCTGTACAGAAGAAGGCCATAGCTTGCTATTTTTTAATAAATTGTTAATTGTTATGTAATTAATTATTCCAACATTTAGAATTATAGTTAGTAAATATCCATGGTAGTAAGTACTTAATAATGAAGTTTCTAACTTGTATGCAATTATTTTGTACAAATTTTACCTATGAGTACCTGTAATTAATTATTAAAACCTTTCATAAAGCTAATTAAAGCCAACTATTTGTAGACATATAAGAGTTACATCAAATAGATATCATATTACAATAATATAAGTTTCATATTAACAATAATATAGAGTTTCGCTTTTTCGAATTATTAATAAGAAATTTTATACACATATATATATAATTCTTAAAAGTATTATATTTTTTTATAAAATAAGATGTTGATCATTTACTCATCATCATCTTAAGTTAAGTTCTTTTTAACTTAGGTTAAGTGTGCGGAGCCATCGTGGTCTCCTCCGCACATTTATTTATTTATTAGAAACTTTATGTACATTTTGGTACAAAAAGGCGTACATACATTTTAGTATATCATCGGATAAGGCGTTCCAGAGATGAATGGCCTGAAGAGTAAAAGATTTATACATAAAGTCATTATGAATCTGAGGAAAGCGAAGACGTAAAGTGCTTCTAGAACGATCAAGGCTTTGGGTTTCGGAAAGGAATTTAAATTTACTTTTTGAATACTCGAGAGCAAGTGGGTTCATAAGTATAGAAAAAAGGGTACAGAAGATTCTCTGTGTTCTGCGTTAGCGAATTGGAAGCCATTTAAGCTCAGGCCGAAAGGAAGAAATGTGATCATACTTACGAACACAGAACGAATGCAGTTGTTAATGAGGCGATCAAGCTTATTGAGAAGATCAGCATTTAAATCTGGAATCGCATTGATTCACTGCCAGCCGCTCTCTTGAGGTCATCGTGGCGTTTTGACCAGTTTCGACTGTTGTTTTCACGTCAAAATCTCAAGGCCCATACGTTGCACGACATACTTGTCCAGCCTTGTTATGTAGTAACTAACTTATTTATTCCGCCTGATATAGAACCACAATAGTTTAAATAGTGGGAGAGCATACTTCGTCATCATCTCAGCCGCAGGACATTCACTGCTGGACGAAATGCTTCCCCCTTATTTTCCAAAAGGACCGGTTAAAAGTAACCTGGATCCACCGTCAACCCGCGGCCCTTATCAGCTGGGCCTTGATTCTGGGTGATAATTATGATTTCACGGTTTTGTTTTACTTTATCAAAACACGTAATGTCTTGTCATGGCATTTATATACATATATGTAAGAGAATGACTTTTTTGCAGATATATCGTGACAATTTGAGGATATGACGTGGTTTCGGAGTAAGGAATCGCGTGGAATCGCTAAGTGGCGTTAGTGAATTAGGGCCCGGTCGTCTGTCCATTGTAGGTGGACGTCCTACGATGCGCTTGCCTGTCTTGGCCTCCATTCGAGAACCTTCCAACCCCAGCGGCCGTCGGCTCTCCGTACTATGAGTCCTGCCCACTTCAACTTACTAATCCGTCGGGTAATGTCGGTCCGTCTGTGGATTTCCTTATTCTTGATTCGATCTCGCAGTGTAGTATAGCATAGCCCTTTCCGTAGCTCGTTGAGCGACTTGAGCTCTCTTACGTGATCTGCGTTTCAGCGCCATACTATATCAACACTGGCATTTTTGTTATATACATAGAATTGTTCTATCTTTTGCGACATACGTTGTGATTTGGCTTTAGAATTCGTATACTGCAGGGTGGGGTTTAGATATTGTAATGATTACATATAATTTATTGTGATTAAATTCGCCTTAAGGAATCATATACATCTTTAATCATATTTCACTGCGCTGTGTCTTAAGAAGTAAAAATATGCAACAGTTTTATTTCTGTTATCAAGACATAATAATCTGTTGAAATGCCTACATTGTCGCACAATATAAATTTAATCAATCACATGTATTTTTAAAATAATCAAAGCCTGTCGTTGTACTTTTGAATTATTGTAGCATAAGCTAGCAGGACTTTTAAAAAAGTAATGATAAAAATTCTATACAGAAAAGAAATATTTATTCAGTTTTCGAAATCTACATGTTTCTAAAACCTCCCCTCGGTACTGATACACTTTTTCCAACGTTCCTGCCACTTGAATAAAAAGCTGAAGGGATGATTGTATTACCAATACAGTCATCCATACAGTACAGTAATACCACACAGGTATTACTGTATTACCAATCATCACGTAACATATTCCCCCAGGATCTGTATTATCATTAATTTTTAAAGAGCCCTTGAGTTTAACTTAAGAAAACGTTTCTCTTGTACACAAGAAGTTGGTAATTTATTATGACGAAAAAAATATGTAATAAACACTACCTCGTTTATTATATGTTTTTTGTATTGTATTTGTTGTAAGATATAGTATAAGATTTTCATGACATAAATTTATATGAAGAAAAGCTTTTGAAATAAATGAATTTTTAACTAATTTTCGATTATTTTGTGTGCCATGTTACTTGTTTGTTTATTTACATTTAAAAGACTATTGCGAATTGTACCAAATGATGCTGATGTTCATAATACCAAGCATGATTTCTTTTAAATAAATTTCAGAATAAAGGTGGATTTATATTATACCGGGCCGTGCCCCGTCCGTGCTTCGGCCGTGCCTCGTCCGTGCTCCGGCCGTGCCCCGGCTGTTCCCCGGGCGGGGTCCGGTCAAGATATTCATAGTATGCTTTTGCATGTGTCGGCGGCCGATCGTTTAATACGGCTGTTCGTGATGTGCCTAGGCAGATCGTTATATGTGGCGCTGTTCCATAAAGTCTACATTCAGGGTAAAAATATCAAGAATCTTGAAATACAACTATCCAAGTTATCCAAATGTATATTATTCCTATCAATGTGTTCAGCTTACGAAAAATGTAAGCGGATCGCGTTATGACCTGCAAACTCAATCAGCGAAAATCTTTGGCAGCTCTAATGGACTCAAAAAGCTTTCCTCATAGTGATAGTTTTAGCTAAAGCTATAACAATAGTATATGAGCCTGTATTTGCCCGTACAAGTTAGGTCGGCGTTTGTGCAATGGAGCAGCGCCGCCGCCGGCTAGGCTCCAGTTAGAAGAACGCGAAAAATTACTGCTGCCCGCGTAGTAGCCGCGTAATTGTGTTTATTCGCAGCAAATTTAAACTCTACTGTCTAGGCAACAACGTTCAAATTCTTCGCAACCGCACAACCGCGCTGTGTCAACGCCAACGGTTGGCGCAAACTCCCATTCAAATATTTCGATGAAACTTCTTTATAAATCAACTTTACATAGTTGCAAAATAGCTTATTTTTCCATAACAACTGATCGCCGTGTGCCGGCTGACGAAATAATTCGTGGTTTCAATGGGCCGTTCTGCCGTTCAGTGGGATGCCAAAGAGTGAGTCCAAACACTACGGTTTGTATAACATCATCTTTATTCCTCATTTTTAGGCGAGTGATGAACGAAAACAAAATAAATGGCACTGTTTTAATAAGAAGCGATGAGTGGAGAAGCGGTGACGGGCCTGAAGCCCTTTGGCGCAGTTGCTGCCGCTGTCCGCAAATAAAACAGGTCGATGGGTACCCGTTCCACGGGCTGGGTTTTTTCAGTGCTCCACTCCCGGTCAAGCGCATCCAGGTGAGACCCGCAAGCGGGAAAGCCCATGGAGCGACATGCACAAGAAGTCTTAATGAGAAACAACTGGATCACGAAGATGACGCTGGAATGAGTTGTACATAAAAACTTGCGTATATATCAATAAGAAATTGCTATTACAACTAGCGCCAATGAGTACTATTAGCCAATGAGAAACGAGGATGGCACTGCCGCCGTTATAAAAATACTAAGTTTTCTATACAATTATGTATACATATGATCAATCCAAATGGGTCAGTAAGGAAAATCTCAAACCATAAGAGATATGAAAAAGTGTTCTTGGGAACCAAGTCTCAGATTTTTGAAAAAAACAAAAACTGCATTCAAACTTGTCTTAAAATTGCATTAAAATTGCTTGTCTGCATTTTTAAGTTACGCTCATACGCGACCAGGAATCGAACCCGGTCAAATCTCTGTAAAATATCGCAATTATTTTTATTACCGTAGTTGATAGTGGGGGTCCTATGGAACCTTGTATAAATAACAAACAGAAATGTCTACAATTTAAATAATTGGCAAAAGGTTAATATCGTATCAGTTCATTATAATGAATCAATTATTTGAAAAGGTCTAAACTCGTTTCATTACCTAGATACACGTACTGCACAGTACAAGACATAATCATAATATGTACCTATGCATTTAAAGTTGAATGGACGTCCAGGTGAAAATGATCAATTTTTAAAATACAACAAATCTATTCAGCTAGTTTAGAGAAACAATAAATTTATATTCCATTTTTAAACTATGAATGAACTGGTACGCTTGTTTGAAGTCTTTTTTTTTTAAGTGAACATCGTGTGTGCTCTGTGACCGAGCAAGTGCGCTGCCGACCATAGCAGGATAAAGGATACGGGATTAGACAGGGATAAGGAAATCACATTATTCTATTATTTCACGATGGTCTTCTGTAAGGGGGTGGTTGCTGCAGTTGCTTACTTTTCCATAACAACAGCTCACAAAATATACACCCCTCCTAACCCATTGCAGATTGGCATGACTTCAGATACGAAAAAAATCAAAAGAAAACTCGATTTTTCAAATTTAGAATTCAGCGTCATCAGTAACATGATCTTCAAATGGTTCATATACAAGTCGCTGGCTAATTTGAACATTGACATCAATGTAAGTCAAACAGTTATTAAAATTAAAAAGAATTTTCCAACGTAAATGCTTCAAGTTACCTCGCAAAAAATAACTAAGTTATAAAGTTTCTCCATTGACTGCATAATGGAATTTTGCAAAGCATCTCTGGTTTCAATAAATAATTTATTCATAACGTTCACTGAAATAAAATTGTATGAACTTCTTACCGATATACCTATGTATAAGTAAGTTGCAATGGTTCGTCTGTTTAAGGAAAATCTTTTTTTCATAGAAACTTTACCTTTTTCACGCTAAACAGTTGGACTAAGTAATTCAGCGAACATATCATGAACGTGCTTGATCCTTGGATAGCCTAAGTAAGATTACAGAATATGAATCTTTATCTAAGTACTTGTTGTTGTACATTATGTTTGGAATTAAACGCTCCGAAAACATACATTATACATTATATATAATAATTAATTATATGTAATAATTAATTGTATGTCTTGAATGACTATCAACGCACACCCAAAACTACTAAGTCTAGAAAGCTGAAATTCGGAACACCGGTTTACTTTATAATGTAGTATATTTATATACATTATATATACTTTATAATGTATATAAGTATCCGCTAAAAAAGGATTTTTGAAATGATCAACTCGGTTATACATATAATAAAATCGTAATCGAGCCGTGTCTGTACATTAAAAAATTAGCCAGCCAGCCAACGTTCCCGCCGCTCTGGAGCCCCAGATTATACGGGGGGATGGCAAGCGCCCTGACGGGATGTCATTGATACCCTGGAGGATGGGCCGTGCGCTGGTTTGGGACGCGACCTGCACTGACACCCTAGCGGCTTCCTACCTGTCAGCGACCACAAAACGCGCGGGTGCAGCGGCAGATGCCCGGGAGCTCTTCAAGGTCTCTAAATACAGTTGTCTCGGCGCCCAATATCAGTTCATACCGTTTGGGGTCGAGACACTGGGGCCTTGGGGTAAGGGTGCGCTCGGGACCTATGCAAACGTCTGAGGGAGGCAACAGATGACCCTCGCGCTGGCGACTTTCTCGCGCAAAGAATTGCAATTGCAATTCAGCGCGGGAATGCTGCCTGCGTGATGGAGACCCTCCCAAGGGGCCCCCGATTAGATTTTAATTTATAGTTATTTATATTAATTATAGATTTTAATTTATAGTTATTTATATTTAGGAAAGACAGTTGTACATTAAATATTTTTACAAAAAAAAATTACACACGTTGTATTTACTCGCATGTTACATAGATCAAAAAAATAGTTTTTAGAATTTTTGTCTGTTTGTCTGTGCGTTTGTGCACGCTAATCTCAGAAATGGCTTAACCGATTTGAATGCGATTTTCACTGATATATTATAGCAAGCTTCCGGTAATATTTAGTGTATATTTCATTCCAATCTGTTTACAAACAAAAAAGTTACGTGTTATTCCGAATACCACGCGCACCGAATAGGTCTGTTTCTCCGTTAACGTCTTACAAACCACTCAACCGATTTTGGCACTGTTTTCACTGGAACGAGCGATAAACAAGGAAGGTTTGTGTATATAATTAGCAGAAACTAATTGCATTCATGCGAAGCCGGGGACGAGTCGCTAGTGTACTATGTGAACAGATTGAACAGAATAGGAATTATATGAACTGTATTTCAGATTTAAACGTGTAAAGCCCCGCATTCACCCATGAAATGCAAATACTTAAGAAACACAAAGCCTTCCATTAGCTTATGGTGAAGACTTACGATAAAGTGCTTTGAGTACCATGAATGTTGTTGCATCATGAATCGCAATGCCGTTGTTGGTAATGGGTACTTAGTCTCGTCATTAAATGGAAAGGGGCTCAATTTAATGGAAAGAAGAATATTGTATCAGTTGAAAATATACATAATATCTGAGGCAAATGATATTTACTATAGAACTCGCTGGCGGCGAATCCAATTCAACGGGCCTAGAAATGGTGTTTTTTTTGTTTTTACCATTAGAACATTACACAAAAAAAAAATTTTATTAATACAATTTTTTAATCTGATATTAACTTATTAATAGGTACAGGATTCATATGCGTGCAATAAGCCGTTTTCGAGAGAATTTTCAATAAAAGTCAAATTCTTCTTGTGTTCTAACTTTCTTTGTGGAGTTTCTATTACTTTAACGAAAATTCTAATTAATACAATTGGTTCTTCACATATTTAAGTATAATATATGTATATATTTTTCAAAGCAATTGTCTTGTCTATTTCTTGTAACATCTTCATTAAACAATGGATATTTTTAGTATTTAGCGTTTGTCGCCCCCTTAAATAATAAATGTTAAAGTACATTTAAAGGGTGTTTAATGTTTAGTATTCTTAAGTAATTAATAAAAAGTATATATCGGTATATAATGATATAATAATGATTATATAATTATATCATATAATTATGATGAAAATAATATTATAATTTACTAGTCACCCGCCTCCGGCTTCGCCCGCCGTGCAATTTTTATGTAGGTATATGAACATTCCCCGTTTATCCCTGTTTCCATTAGTGAAAACTGAATTAAAATCGGTCTACCCGTTCACGCGTGATGCCGTGACCAAGGTAAATGGGGTTCATTTTTATATATAGAAAGATGATACATAACATATACTAATATAATAAAGCTGAGGACTATTCAACCGATCACTATGAAATTTTGCATACGAGTAGAAATTTTGAATCCCTGGAGCAGAAAAGGACATAGGGTACCTTTAATCCAGAAGAAAGTACTGTCCCCGGAGAATAATCTAAAAAAAAGAATTAATGTTTCTATACGCTTTAGAAAAGGGAGCTCGGACGAAGTCACGGGTAAAAGTTTGTTTGCTTGTTTGTTATGCAACGGATCACTATGATAAAGTCTCATCGCTCATCGGACTAAGTAATCGGACTACAGATACAAGCCCTAAATTTTGCATAATGCAAGGGTACAGAAAAGGACAACGGGTACATTTAAATAAGAAAAAAGTACCTGCTGTTCTCGAGGGACGCAGATGAATAGCTAATATGATATATTCTGCAATTTCATCAACATTGGTTCAGTAGCTTAGCCATTTTCATGAGTAGTTAAGCTAGCAACAGATCAATACATGTACGTTAGCATTTATAATATTTACTTGTCTATTGTACTAATATTAGTTTACTAGAAAGCTATTCTAGAGGGATTTAATTAGGTAGAGCGAACTTCGAGGAGAACAATCGTTGAATCCAGCTCGGATGGGCAATGTTCGGGAAGCTCCGAGACACCTTCTCGTCCATAATTTCTAAGTGTTCTAAAACAAAAATTTTCCGCCAATGTGTGTTGCCAGTGATGACAATGTGAAACGTGGTCTCTATCTCTAACGATGGGCCGCTTAAGAAAGAGCTATAAAGAGGGCTATGTTTTTCTCTTTAAGTCGAATTAGGAATAAGCAGAAACGGGGTTACACTGCTAGATCGAATCAGGAATGAGCAGATCCGTAGACGAACGAAAGTTACAGACACAAGCCGACGAATCAATAAGTTGAAGTGACAGTTGACAGGATACTTAGTACGGAGATCCAACGGCCGCTCTGGGATGGATTCTCGAATGATTCTCTCGAGTTTCGAAGATTCTCGAATGGAGGCAACGGACCGGCAAGCGCAACGTAGAACGTCCACCCATGGTGGAGAGGTCACGCTGTCAAGCATGGTTGAAGCCATGCTTGATAGTGTGGAAAGCAGTTGCTTCCTTCTGCGAATCCGTAATGTCGCAGAAGGAAGAAGCAGAAAGGGAGCGAGAGGAAAAAGCCGGCCCCCGCTTCCCTCAGACGCAAGCGGTTGGGCAGGAGAAGGTGGGCATACCAAGCCCGTCTTTTAATGTCCTAGGGGACCTGCGCACATAGTTGGCTAGCTGTGTGTGCCTGCACAAGGTTACCCCCCGTCTGGGGATTGCTCCAGTGTCTCCGGGCAATCCCCCATTGGAGTTAGTCTAGCCAGCAATTGCTAGGCTGCCCTGAGGTGGATCGGAGTTGTTGCCTCGGCAGAGCCCGGTCCATCCCGCTCAAAGGGCAAGGAGACACCGGGGAGTTTTAGTGGGTATTCCCAGTGCCGCTATGGTCAGGTGCTGGGCTACCCCCACATACTCCTACCGTCTAGCCAGCGATAAGAAATCTGTAAACGGATCTGTAACTGTAACTGTAAAGGTGGACAGATAACCTAATAAGAGCCGCTGGTCGACGGTTTTGGGGAAGCCTTTGTCCAGCAGTGTTTGTCCTAGCTGAGATGATGACGATTTAATAAGAAAAGAACATCTTAATACCGTTCAATTGGAATATTTTATTGTTGCTTTCGTAATAAAATCGCAGTATGAAAAAAAAATCCCATGCAATTTCTGCTGAAATCTATCGTAGTAAACTCCAAACAAGTTTGTACTCTACGTTTCCTATAAATAGCGATTAAGCTTTTAACAACAATGTGTATGTGATATCAGTAGTAATAACTTCCTATGGAGCGAGCGGCCGCACCTCGCCCGAGCTAGGTATTCCCAATATTGTGAAATTGCCTATAAATGGAACTAAATTGCGTATTTATTCTCGAAAAGTTATGGACCATGATAAAACACTGCGAGTTTTATTACTGAATCAATAGAATGAATAAGCCAGTGTTTGGGACAGCCCACTGCGGTCGTAACTCAACATTAATTCAATTGATGGCCAACCATGCTGCCAATTTTAGCTACGCCAATGATGAATCATGTACACGGAAAATTACTATATAATTAGAATCACTTTTACAGTAGTGATTAGAAATATTTTCTAATATAATATCTAATCTCATTATGATATAAGTTATATCGTCCTATATCATACCGTAAAGGTATGATATAGGACAATTTGAAGATTAGCTATTTGAGGGGTTTGCGAAAGCTGCCTAGCAACTAGTATTTACTTAGTAGTAGTATGGCATACTTACTATGTTTTGCAGTTATAAACTGGGCTGCCTATCAGAAGGTATTAACAATACCTTGCAGAATAACACTACACCATAAAATATAATCATGTGTCGTGTTTTGATGAGTAAGGAACTGCCGGTTTCTTTGGTTTATCCCCTTCTTATTCCTTATCATTTATCCTATTAAACTCACCAGCATACTTCCGTCCCCTCTTGGTGTTGCTTATGTTTATGCCATCTGTCATCGAGTAGAACATCAGTCCCATTGATGACCTTGACACAAAATACTATAAACTCCTTACGGAAGACTAACGTAATGGATACTAAAACTTCATCATCTATCTTCACATTCTGTCTTCTCTAATCCTCCTATAAGTATTGGTGACGGTAGTCATTGCTTTCAAGTGGCACATATGCTTACACCATCATCCTTTATCATAAAAAATACTTAATTTTAGACAGACAAACCCACTTTAGAGTTGAAATTGTGTGTCAAATTTATCGACGAATTACATAAGCAATCTGCTTACTTACTGCTTATTTAAGTGGGGTTATGTCGCAAAAACACAGCATGATGCCAATGTTTTGAGTGTTCGAAAACATTCTGTTATGGCTTCAGTTCTATCCGTGCACTCGAAAGCGACCCAAAGAACACAAGAGCCAATTCATGAAACAAGTCTTGAAGGTACCGTCACCAGCAGCGAAGTCAATGTTTGGAAGACGTTTTAGCCCTGGGTTTCTGCTGATCTATATTTCTGTTTAACAGAGCTCTTGTATGAATACAATAATACACTGTTTTTGTTAGCACTAACTACGTACACTCAACCAAGCACTCACTCTATTCATTTAAATAAAAAAACATAACACATTTGAATTATTATCATAAGTACTTTGGTTCAAAATTGTTCTTTTTTTTATTATTAAAGATGGATTTGCTCTTGACCAGCATCTATCCATGTAGGAAGGATGAGGCCGACGATGGAGCGAGCTCACCCAGAAGATGCCTATTCACTCGAACCTTGAAAAGATTTGGGTTATATGAGCTCGGAAATACATACGCCGGCAGGGAGTTCCAATCCTTGGCAGTATGCATCACAAAAGATGTTTTAAAGCGCTTGGTTCCAATTAGAGGGATTTCGACATGGTGAGGATGGTAACCAGCCGTACGTCTGCATGTCCGATAGAAGAAAGGGGAAGGCAGTATGATCTCATGCAGCTCTCGAGCACACTCTCCGAAGTACATCTTACAGAATACACACAGACAGGCAACTTTGCGTCTATGTAAAGTTGTTCAAAATTGTACAGGACCGCACGATACACGCTTGCCTTGTGTGGGGACAAGGGTTTATTGACGAGATTGTAATGTGTGAATAATAACTCTGAATATTGAAGTTGCATGGGCGAAGGTCGATAAAAAGGATAATTATAACAAGAATTCATTTATTAAAAATATAAAATGATTGACTTGAAAAGTAAGACAAGCTATATTAATGAGCTTTCTAGTTCTGAAATCTCCTGTTGGACCCCGCCTACGCAAAAACCAAGTGAAGGGCATAGCATTTTTCTCTGCCAAAAGTTATTAGCTTCGTTAGCATTCACATTAATCGCTTGTCGCTGCGTTTATTCATTTTTGATAATACTATTTCTTTATTTTTGTAAATTTCTTTGCAATTGTTAAATATATATATACTATAAACTGATTTTACTTGATACTCTGATCGAACTGATCGAAGTTTATTTTACAATCTATCTGCTAGCGTCTGCATTGTATTATTTTTTTTGTTTCAATGTTATTTATTTCCATACTTACATGCTTCTTTACAGATTAATCCTAATTCGATTGAATTTAGTCCTAATATTGTCCTAATTTGTCGTGCTGAACCGTCCATTTTCTGTTTAACTAACAATAATCTACTCAGAAATTCCCTATTTTAATGGATGTTTTGTAATCTGAAGGGTTCCGTATTCCGGTTGACTTGAACAGCATAGTGGTAGGTAAAAGGAAATTTAGCATGTATCCTAACATTGTTCGGAATAAACATACATTTGTATCGCAAACAACCTCGCAATAAACATCCCTAAACAATAGTACCTCGATGTAGGTACTCGTATTATTTCATGTAGTACCTGTATTGTTGGCTTTCGATGCGTGAGTAGGGATTTCACTATTCCACTTTGTTTCTTATAATATATCATATCAGAGACAGGCTTCCACTAGTATCCTTTCGTTGGTACTTCTTGTGTTAAGCGACGGTTATCACTTACATAGGTTATTGGAGTTAGTTAAGTCGAAATAATATATTTGAACTACGTGATGACATATGGCGCTGAAACGTGGTCTCTAACTATGAGCCTCTTAAGAAATTTCAACATCGCTCAACGAGCTATGAAGAGGGTTTACACTGCGAGATCAAATCAAGAGTGAGGAGATCCGTAGACGAACGAAAGTTACCGATATACGAGGGGCACACTGAAGTTGAAGTTGATGTTGACAAAATGGCTGATTTGTACGCTTCCACAGCTGCTTCGGGGTCTTCAAACCGTTGACCGCGTAATAAATCTTTCATTCTAGGGAATGCAAAGAAATCGTTTGGGCTCAGGTCAGGACTGTACGGAGGATGGCTCATCAGCTCGACGTTTTCCTGCTTCAAAAAATCATTTGTCTTCCGAGCCGTATGGGAGCTCGCATTATCGTGATGTAAGATGATGCGACGTTTCGAGTTATTTTTTCAGAGTTCGGCTATCATATCTGGCAAACAAACCGTGATATACCACTCGGCGGTAACCGTTCTGCGTTTCTGTAAAGGAATTGTAGCAACATGCCCCTTTTTCGAGACAAACATAGCGACCATTTTCTTTGACACGCTGCGGGAGCGAACCACTTTCGTTGGCTTGACCTCGTCTTCGAAGACCCAAACTGCTGACTGATGTTTTCTTTCAGGTTCGTATGAATAATTCCATGATTCGTCACCTGAAACGATATTATAAACGGCATTTGACTTCCCTCCGTTGAAGCGTTGCAGAGTATTCCGGCACCAATCTACACGAGCCGCCTTTTGCTCTTCGGACAAATTGTGGGGAACCCAGCGGGAAACTAGCTTTCTTACACACAGCTCATTATGTAATATCGACTGAATTGCAGTCATTCCGATACTGATAACAACCCGAATCTGCTCGTATGTCACATGACGGTCATCTAATATAACAGTTCGCACAGCTGCGATGTTTTCAGGCGTGACCGCTGTTCTTGGTCGACCTGCAGAAGAAACAGTGCTGAGCGACACACGACCGCGTCGGAACTCGGCATACCAGCGATATATTGTCGTTTGACTCGGTGCTTCAACATCATAAATCGAAACAAGTTCGCTGAGACATTTATCTTGAGATAAGCCGCGACGAAAGTTGTGATAAATTATGGCACGGAAATGTTCACGCGTGAGCTCCATTTCTGTTAACGACGTGTCAACTTTAAACCAACATATAGTTTTTGTTTTTAATAAAAAAAATTAATTGTTTGAATGTCATTAAGACTCTAAGAGGCCAGTATTCAAATTCTATAAAAGGTTTTATTGTAACTCAATCCGAAATATTCTATTCCCGATCATTTCAGTGTGCCCCTTGTAACACGGTGGATTGGTAAGTTGAAGTGACAGTGGGCGGAACACATAATACGCAGAGCCCACGTCCGCTGGAGCCGGAACGATATCGAGTGAGGCCATGGACAGACAAGTGCAGAGTAGGATGTCCAATTGTCCACCCACAAGGTGGACAGACGACCTGATAAAGGCCGCTGCTTTTGACCAGTCATATAGGAAAATTGGGGAGGGGGGGAGATTATAATTTGTCCAGCAGTGGGTGTTCTACGACTGACAGTAACGTAGTATAGTTATTTGTTCAACTAGAGAGCAAAATTGTTTTTTCCGGTGAGTGCTGACTTTAAATCACGAGCGTAGCGAATGATTCTAATATAGACTGAGCGAAGTGAGTGATTTAAAGACACAAGACATAAAAAAAGCTCTCGTGTTAAATATACAACTTTTCACCTCAACAGCGAGAAAAGCTTTACTAGGTCTTTATCTTTAGATAAGAAAATCAATTTATATTTACCAAAACAGTACAAAAACACCAAGACCTAATGCTGAACTCAGTGCCGTCTTAAGTCTATTCGGCGCCGGGGTGCGGGACTCAGCCTGCGCCCTCAACCACCCGGACGTCTATGTCAAAGGGCGCAATTACTCGCCTATGACAGACGCACAGGTGCCGCGCCCCGCCTCGCGCCCATTTCAAATGAACTTACACTTTATTGACTTAGAGATCATTTTGCTTCAAGTGCGGGCGACCAGGCGGCAATGTGTCAAAGGTTATACACTATATTTGGATTAGAGATTTTGCCGCGCGCGTGTTGCATTTAATAAAATTGTTAAAGCGCCTACACATGGCCCTAAAATCGGTGGCAATGTCGGGAGAGTGGTAGTGGGGATGAAATCGGCCGCTACTCTACACACGTCCCTTCCACTAAGTGTGAAACCGACCGTGCAACAAAGCGCTCGTCTATCAAGATGCCGCCGACACTCTCAAAACATCAGAGAATAGGCATCACTCTGGCACTTTCTACAGTGCAACCAAGTCAAAGACGAAAAAGTCGCCTAAGGACACAAGCAACACCAGGGGGGGTGCATGTGCGCTGCCGACCTTGCAGGAATTAGTTTACTGCTAGTTTGAGGAAGCCCATATTGTAGCTAGATGGAAACACCTTAGAAGGGAGAGAGACATTTGGAAGCAGCTGAAAACTTTTTAAGAATGGATATAGAATGTGTTGAGGAACTCCTTGAAGAGATCATTGGCTTTCGTCCATGCTTCTCACTTCTTTTCCTTAGCCATGTCTTCCCACAGAATACAAATTAAAAACACAAAAATACGTCTTGTCGCCGCTGCCTTCGCAGACACACTGCGGTGAAATCGGCACCGATTTCGCTACACACGATGTGACAACGCTCCCTAGACGATAATCGCCCCTAAATCGTGGGTTCGACCGACCCAATTTCAGAGTTAGGAGGAAACTGATTACGATTTGCCTACACATGAGGCGATCAAGGGAGCGATCTAGGGCGCTCCCCACCACTTCCCCTATATTGCCACCAATTTTAGGGCCGTGTGTAGGCGCTTTAATAAAAGTAAAACAATGATTATTGTTGATGACTATTTTTTTTATATTTAATTTTGCGCATAAGTATTTGTCGTAACAAGCATATGAAACTATATGCAATGGCGTTAAGTTCAATGAAATATCTAAATATTCAGCGCTCGGCAGGCGCCCCCGGGCGCTCCACGCCCGGGTGCTCCCCACCCCTTGCACCCCTGGGTTAAGACGGCCCTGGCTGAACTAGTATGTTCAGCTGTGAAAATATCTTCACAGCTGGGCCAACTCTAGTTGGCTATGGCCGGCTGACTCTAGTCGGCTATGGCTGGACACACTAATCCTAATGTTATTCCGGTGAGTTAAATGGCGTGTTCGAAATTTGAATCACTTTTCCTCACGCTCGCAGCAAAAATCGATTTTCCTGCGAGTTTTTAGGCACCAAAAGCAACCTTTTCGTGCTGGAGAGGTGAAAAATTACTTACTAAGTGGGCCGACAGAAAAAGTACATTAAATTATTTGTTTTCTTTTTTCGTATTCCATGCCAAAATTTCACGATTTCTCATCTTACGATTGCCAAATACCGTTGCGCTTCCCTTGTGCCATTTTTAAGGACTTAAAGAGAAAAACAATTAAAATGTTGTTAATTAATTTGCATAACATATAATATTACAATTAAAAGCCTAAAGGTCTTTGTTAAATATTTTTGGTTAAACTAGAATATTTCGTTCAAAGAGAATGCTATTATATTTCACAATGTTGTGGTTACGGATGAATCGCTTGGCGTTACTAAAATGAAGCTAAAATGAGCAAATCTAAACAAATTGAGGCCGTTCTACTATGAATCGAGTACAGTTTGTGAATTATATATCATAAGTTGTTGGCATTGACATTATATGCTGTGAGTTTTTTTACTATATGTCCAAATATTTTTAAAATTCTATAAAAATTCTTCTTGAAACTAACTGTATTTTCTAAATATTTATAATAACATCATTTATTAGAAAATAAATGTATCCTACTATAAAATATCAAATCAATGAAAACGTATATAATCGCACATTATCGTTTCCCAGCTATCTAATTTTTCTTTATTTGAGTTGAACAGCGTTTACATATAAAAACAGTTATTACATGAACCAAGGTACTTTGCTTTATACCAAATAATTTTATGTTTTTATTAACATAAAATTTTGATTTGATTAAAAAAGATTTACAATTATTTTCATAAATCATTCAAAGTAATAAGAATATGCATCGATATAAATAACTGCCGACTTGCACGTGTATTATGCAAGGATATTTTTGTCAGCGTAAGATAAGGAGTTAGGAAGCCGAGGGCGTTTTGCTAATTAAATATCGGAGGTAGCTGTCCCGCGGTGTCACCCGCAATTGCCAAAGGTTTGCACATGTCGTCTCTTCTCGGTAATTCTCTATTATTCTCAGTAGCCTATAAATTGGGCTATCAAATGCAAAAAGAATTTTTAAAATCCCACTGACAGTTCCAGATACAAACGCATTCAACCAAACAAACTCTTTAACTTTAATATATTATAGCATAGACACGTAGGGTGATACAAAGTAACTATAATGTGATATTTCTAGACGTCACAAAAAATAGAGTAGTGAGCTTACACCCTTACTACTTACGGGTAAAAAATCATTTAAATACACCGTGGCATTGGGGAGTTTTAACAGAAATGGTTAAAAACCAAATCAGAGCCGTCATAAAATGCTTCTGCCCGAAAAGAAATTTCTAACGAAGACACACGCCAATGGTGGACACACTGGGGGACTGTGCCCTCCTTAATTTATAGTTTCATGGCGGTGCAAGAATTTTATATTTTACTTTATAGTTAAGTTCATGGTTATAGTTCACCGGAGAAAGTGTGAAAGAAGATTTCGCTTTTGGCTTTAGCTGACCGAAAAATGGGCTGAGATCACGGGGATCTGATACGGCGGGGTTCAGAGACTTACCTATAAATAAATTTAAAAGGTAATCAAAACCAAACTCGAATATTTTATTATAATTATCTCTATATATAAAAATGAATCTCCATTTCCCTTGGTCACGGCATCACGCGTGAACGGGTAGACCGATTTTAATTTGGTTTACACTAATGGAAAGAGGGATAAACGGGAAATGTTCTTAATAAGTATTGTTACCTTTTTTATCCCCCACTGATGGTGGTGGGATGGTAACAATAAAAAAATATATAAAAAAAATAACAATTAAATAAAAGAAAGATTAGTGCTATATAAATTTAATTGATTAATAAAAAAAAACAGACAGATTACACAAAATAAAATTTAAATAATAATAACTTAAGCACTAATTTAAATCTAATAAAAATTAAGTCAAATTGACACGTAATAAAAATAATAATAAAACAGGGTCTTCGTGAAGCAATCGAGTTCTACTGCCGACGAAAAGACTAATTTAGAAAAAGGGGGAAATAACCGATCGAATCCTTTCGAACCGTAATCTAAGGGTAAGCGACCTGTCCGCGTGGGGTTCGATATCGCGTCCGGTTTAAAAAAAAAATAGGATATGAACACGTATCTGTGGTGGCTCTGGTGGTAGCCAGGGAGTGTCGTCCTCTCCGACGACCACGTGGAAGCCCAGCCCGCAGACTGCAGTCGAGCCTCGACGCGACGTGAAGACGAGGGGAGCCGACTCCTCCACACTGAAAATGACGACGAGCTGATCTATCAGGACCAGACGGACAGCAGGGCAGGACCTTTGACGGGACACCCAGATCGTATCTTCACGGTCAGTCCTTTAGGACACTACCAGGTCACTCCCTCAGGATACCCTTACTGGATACTCCTCATAGACACCCCTGAAACATTTCGAAGATATGTCTCAGACGACATCCCCTACACGAAATATATGGCGGTCACCGTTGATTAATTTTGCATGAGGTACGGTAGACGGCAAGAATGCTATCACAATTTGCCGTCCGTCCACAATCCATTCGTCCGTCCACCGCCACACAGACAACCAAACAAAAAGAACGTGTAACGCCCGTTACGAGAACTAGTTAACACATATTGAAATTTGAGAAAGAATTAAAAAAAAACAAAAAAAGATTTAAACTATTTACACCTAGCGGTGCCACGAAATAATGTGACGAATTTAGAAATCTTCCTTTAAACAACAGAAAACAACTCACCGATTTTACTTCGGGGCTTCGATCGTAACAAAATTTAATGGATAATTATATCAAATTAAAATTTCACAACAGCACTTGTGCCCAATATGGCGTCGCTTGACGAGCGGATGAATATAGATCTCTTCGCCGAGCTCCTAAGACGGAAAAAAACGAAAAATGCCTCGCGAGCGTGCACTCGCCGACCTCTGCCTTGCGTCCCTCTTCACCCCCTCTCGTCCTAACGACACGCCCTTCTACCGATTGTAATGCACAAATCATTATAGTTAAACGACGAAGCGCCTGATCTAATTAAACAGCAAAGCAACGCAGAAACAATTATTGTTACTTGAAATTTTTAATGTAACAGTACCCCCCCACTCCTCAGAATTTTGCTGCTCGCGGGAAAATTCGAGCTGGTCCCCAGCTATTACTAACCCGCTCGCCACGCAAGCCTCCGGAGAAAGGACAGGCACTGCCACGACAATACTGCTACACATCTTTAGAAAACGACGATGCAACATTAGGCCGGAAATAAACGTACATAAACCTAATTGAACAAAACATATTATAAAAGGTATAATAAATACTAGGAAATATATATTATAAATTAACGGAGGTCTGGCGTCACAGTCTGCTGCTATCCGCGCAACATACTGGTATTCCAGAACCAACCGTATAAGATAGAATAAAGGTAAGAAAGATAGAAGATAAGAATACGGAAGAGAGTCGCATCGGCTTGTTTTTACAGAGTTGCATCCGCTCTGAATGGTAGTAAGTACACAGGAGTAGGCGTAAAAAATAAAATTGCACATAGGTTGTACAAAATATGCACAATAAAATAATATGCACAAAATTTGCACATAAGTAAATGAAACGCTTAACTACTCAAGTGTACTACTTGGCTTGTTGTTACGAGGTCATTACCCGCCTCGATAAGTAGGAAGAGTAGAAAGAAGAATCTGCGACGGCTTTTTTTTTTTATACGGAGTCGCGACCCGCTCCGGGCTTAGGCTTCTTTAACGAGTTCCATCCGCTCGATAGGCTATTAGGATACATAAGGATAAAATAAATATACATTCTATATTAAAGAGTATCCGTCTAATGCCGCAAGGTCTCTCTCCTCCGACGGAAGGAAAAAATTAAACTCGCTACTTCTACCCTGCTCGAATAGACAACACTATGTAAAAAAAATGTATAATAAAATAGAAACAATTTACAAAAAAAAATGATTAGGACTAGATTGTTATTATGTTTTTAAATGCTGGACATGCCAGGACCCTATCGCTTTTCCATCGGAAACTCTCTCTAACTGGTAGACTAAAGGAGAGGGTTTCCCTACCACACGACACTTTTCGTATTTGGGAGCTAGTTTCGCCATGAAGTGCTTACTGGCATCACTCAAGGGAAATGTCTTCTTCCAAACCGTATCACCTATGTGAAATTCGATGTCTCTGCGTCCCCGATTGTAATAGCGCTGACTCCGATTGTGAGCTTTTACGATGGCTTCATTTACTTTTGCGAAGACAGCGCGCAAACCCCCCAACCGGGTAGCATATTCCTCACGAGAGGCGAAGGACAAGTCCAAAGGCGTAGACGAAGAACTCTCACCATAAATAGAACCACAAGTGACTGGCTCTCTCCCATACACTAAAAAGAAGGGTGTGAACTTAGTAGTTTCGTTGACCACACTGTTTACAGCGAATTGGATCTTGGGCAGGGACACATCCCAGGTACGGTGATCATCCTGCACCAGTATAGAAATGGCCGTGACAACCGTACGGTTGTAACGCTCCACGGTGTTCGATTGCGGACAGTAACGGGGTGTCAAATGTATTTGCGGCACCCGGTACCGCTCCCACAATGCTTGCATCTCCCTACCTACGAATTGCGTGCCATTATCCGCGATAACGGTACGGGGAATTCCGTGAATAAGGAATACACCGTCCTCTAACTTTTGCGCAATGGTCTTAGCTACGGCTCGGCGGAGGGGAAATAACAAACAGTACTTTGTGAAACAACAAACCACCGTTAATAAAAACGTGTGTCCTGCTCGCGAACGTGGCAAAGGACCTACCAAATCAACACTAATTGTCTCAAAAGGACGAGAACAAACCTTGGGTTTCCCCATATGACCAGCTGGCGGAGATTGGGTATGTTTATAGGCCCTACAAACGTCGCAAGAACCTACAAACTTAATAACGTCCCGGTACATCCCTGGCCAATAGTAATTTTGCGATAAGCGCTTATAAGTTTTAAAAGTGCCAAAATGGGGGGACAATAACCCACAATGACTAGATTCTATTAATGCAGACCTACGATCGAAAGGGACCACCTCTTTCCAATTAAATTCTTCCGAAATGTGAAACTTATTTTTCGAAAATCTTAATAGTCTTCCATCCTGAATTTGATAGTTGGGACAAGAAGCGGGAGACTGTGTACATCGCTCCACGATCCGCGTGTACCAGGGATCGTTAGGAACAAGATCGATTGACGTCACTGGAACTGCTCGTGACAAGGCGTCCGGTACGACATTGTCCTTCCCCTTCCGGTGTTCAATAACGAACTCGTAGGGCGAGAGACGACAGCCCCAACGCGCCAAACGTCCTGTGGGATTGGAGAGATTAAAAAACCACTTGAGACTGGAGTGGTCGGTAATGACTCTAAACACGGGACCCCCCTCTAAGTATGCACGAAAATGTTCTACAGAGAATACCACCGCTAACGCCTCCCTTTCGGTTGCCGAGTAGTTACGCTCAGCCTTATTTAGCGACCGACTAGCGAAAGCGACGGGATGCTCTTGTCCGTCTTCTCCCATTTGCATTAAAGCTCCGGCGATGCCGTAACCAGATGCGTCACAGTGAACTGCAAAGGGTTTTTCAAAGTTGGGACAAGCCAAAATAGGCGCGGAAACTAACGCTGATTTTAAGTTAACAAAGGCCTCCTCCGCCTCTGGGCTCCAGTTAAACGGAGGGGCGTTTTTACGATTACTCGTTAAGGCGTTAAGAGGAGCGGCAATAGTGCTAAAATTTTTCACAAATCTTCGGTAATAAGAAGCCGTACCTAAAAACATCTTCACCTCCTTTCGACACGTAGGCGCGGGAAAATTTAAAATGGCCTCCACTTTAGACGGGTCCGTTCT
This sequence comes from Bembecia ichneumoniformis, assembly GCA_910589475.2. Lineage (NCBI taxonomy): Eukaryota > Metazoa > Arthropoda > Insecta > Lepidoptera > Sesiidae > Bembecia > Bembecia ichneumoniformis. The sequence goes on along the minus strand of OU342538.1, from coordinate 5,451,258 downwards.
GAGACCTCTCTCATCTACCACATAACCAAGGTACTTAAGCTCGCTACGGAAAAATTGAGATTTGGCTAAGTTAATAGTGAGATTGGCCTCAACTAGACGTTCGAAGACACGCCTTAAGAGGTCAATATGTTCCTCAAAGGTGGAACTAACTAAAATGATGTCATCTAAATAGACGAACACCCGGGAATCGAACTCTGGACCGAACAGTTTGTCCATCAGACGCTGTTGGGTGGCTGGCGCACCCGTCAAACCAAAACACATAACTTTAAAATGGAATAGACCACGACCGGGAACAGTAAAAGCAGTTTTTTCTTTGGAATTTGAGCCCTCATCGAGACATATCTGCCAAAAAGCACTTTTGAGGTCTATTGAAGAGAGAAAACTAGCATCTCGGAGGCTGTCCAGTATTCTGGAGATATAGGGAAGAGGGTATGCGTCGCGTTTACTTATACTATTCAATTTTCGGCTGTCTAAACAAAACCTTAGTTCGCCGTTGGACTTCGGAACGAACAGAATGGGATTGTTCCAAGCACTAGTGCTAGGTTCAACCACATCCTGCTCCAGCATTTCGTCCAACTGTCGGTTTAGTTCTTTTAATCTTGCCGGGGACATAGGATAATAACGTTGTTTAATAGGCGCCGCTTCACCTGTATCAATAACATGGGTGACCACATTAGTGCGACCTAATCCCTTTATCTCGGACGAGATCTCCTGGTATTTGGCCATCATAATATCTGCCAAGTGACGTTGTTCCGGCGTCAGCCTATCTAATGAATGTAAATGTTTAAATTCGGAAGCTGCGGGAACCGTAGGATAGCCTTTTAACAAGGTTACATTTTTAAAAATTTTGGGAGCTAAATTGAAAGATTTCCAAAAGTCTACACCTAAAATTAATGGCGTGGAAACTTCGGGAATAATAAAGAAATTAATTACTCGAGTCACACCGTCAAAAGTGACTGGCAACGTCAAATATCCGTTAACCTTTACAAGTGAGTCGTTTGCGGTGGAGACGTGTGTGAAGTCCTTATTAAAATGGCGCTTAACACCTAAATTTAGAAAATAATCCGCCGTAACAGAACCCAAAATAGAAACTACCGAACCTGAATCTAATAAACCATAAAAAGACCTATCTAAAATATTAACATTTAAAAACGGACGTTCATCCCCCAAATGGGTCTGACGAATCGAAGCTAATTTGCAAAAAGACAAAAAGGAATGTAGTTGCTTTAAATGCAACTGCCACTCATCAGGATTAAAGTTGGGGTGTGGCTTTAATTCAATACTTCGATTCGCGCTGACTAGTTTTTTGATGCGGTTTGTGCCGATGATTTAGGACGACAGGCAGGACAATGCTTGTACGTGACCCCCTGATGACCGCACGAAAAACAAACTACCTGCTTCGACTTACAAGTCGCCAAAGTGTGCCCGGAAATTCGGCAGCGAGCACAGAAGGATGAGCTCTCAGGTTTGACATTATGTACCGCCTCAACTCTATGCTGGTGTTTCCCCCTGTACGCTAGCTCCGGAACAAGAGTAGTTGGACCTACCCTTGGTGGCTCCTTATAAGAAGACGCGCGCGAGTGACTGTACTCCAACACCTTACACTTCGACTTCAACTCCTTAATAGACGAAATTTCGTCTAACGCTAAACCCGTTAAAAATTTGGGATGAAGATTATATCTGATTATTCTCAATTTTTCTTCCTCCGGAAGAGATACGGAAACGTTCGAAATAATTCAACATAACCGCTATAAACGTAGAACATGACTCGGCTGGACCCTGTGTCCTACTTCTAATTTCGTTTAATAACCGATTATCGTAATCGGGCGGGGAAAATTCCTCGATCAATTGTCTCTTAAGGTGATACACAAAATAAAAATGAAAAAAATGTCTCCGCCCGCCGGGGCGGAGTCCAGATCGATGCGCCCCGCTCCCCTCAACACAAGACGGCATTCTGTGTGTAAAAGTAAAACAAAGAATTCATTGAGTCGCATCGCGCTTTAATATTTATTTATTTGTAGTACTTTTTATTAGGTACAGCTAAATTTGCTACGCCTTAATAGTGTACATGTTTTGCTATTATTATACAATATGTAACTCTAATAATAATAAATAATAATCCAGTTGCCAAAACAATTAAGTGAAAAAATCTTTTTTTTTTAAATTAAGTGAAAAAAATTTGAGAATGTTTGTTTTTGAATTTTTTGACTAAAATCTTATTAATATTAATTTTAATTATTAACACTATTATTACACTTAATTATTATCAATTTTAATCACTAGCAATCTCATTCTTAGTCTGTAATTTTAACCATTTTTGTATTTCTAATCAAAATCCATTTATAAATCTGAATATATTTTGAATATAATGATTACAGTAATTTAAACAACAAATTAGAACAATATAATTGGCAGATATTAGAAATAACACACAACACAATACATTATTTTATCCAAAATATCTAAAATAGTAGGTATATAGAGTGGCTAATGTAACTTTAGAATGTTGCCCCGTCCGTGATTGAACACCAGCTTTTATTGCCAGTACTAATTATCAATCTACCCACATTTTTATTTATCACACTTCTTTGTTGGCGTTGACAATATAAGTTTGTAATGTTTACACATATATGTATTATAATTATAACATTTAATGTTTTAAATTTTCTTGTCACGCGCGTACAAGTAATTGCGCATCCGCTCGCTCCCGGCACATTCGCGCCCGCCGCCGCCGCTTTATTTTTTAGTGCAATGGAGAACACCAATGTTTTTTTTTTCAGGATATCTACAAAATAGGTGGGTCAAAATCACCAAGGTGGCAAATCACCTTCGCCAGTAAATAAATGATTAAATTCATATATTTTTTAATAAATTAATGTTTGTAAATATTTAAATGTGTTCACATTGACTATATATCACACAACATACTTCAAAAGTTAAACATATTCAAAATTATTTAAAGAAATAAGTACAAAAAGTCATTTCGAGAACGCGTCCTAAGTAACATTTCTTAGAAACAAACTCTGGGAATCAACATAAAATAAAATAAATTTAACGGTTTTCATTACTTATTGGCCCTCAATTTTATCTGATATCACGTTATGGTAAACATTAATAAAAAATAAAAAGAAATTGAAGAAAAAAAAGTCGAAATATTATGTCCGACAATGTAAGCATCATTTCAGTGAACGCAGTTTTAATCGACGAAAAAAAATATATTATTGAACGCAGCCTCTAGGTGTCTATGGCACAGTTGTAGGGGAAGATGTAAACAAAGTGGCTGTTATGAGAACTATTCGCCGATAAAATAAAAATAAGTAGTAAGTATCTTTCGATTCATTATTTACAGTGCGTACATCAATAAGTCGTCATACCGGGAATGCATTTATTACCTTGGAATATTGAAAAACACTACGTTTTATAGTGTTTAAAAGAAATTATAACCTCAAATATTTTACATTAACCAAGCCAGACATGATGTCAAAGATGGCTGCTGTAAAAATAGCCGCTTTAATTTGAAAAAGTCATTTCGGGAACGGTCATTTCGAGAACGTTACCGGACATGACGGAGCGTTATCGAAATGATGATGACGTTTCCGAAATGACTGTTTAGTTACTAAATTGCAATCTGCTATTACTATTCATTATTAAATTTAGTGTATGTTGTGTTAAATACAGTTTTTAATTAAATGTTTAATTTTTTAGCAATATGGAGTCTCAAGAAGCTGGAAAAAGAACAAAATGTCCGAAAAAGCAACTTAACAAAAATAGTTCATCCTATTTGCGCGAAAGAGAAAAAACTAATGCCAGAAAAAGAAAATATTTAGATAAGATGACAGATGAACAGAGAGGTTAAAAGGGCTAAAGATAGAGCATATTATCAGGAAAAAAGCTGAAAAGAAAGTTAAGAACATTGCTTAGAAGACCGAGAGAGAAAAGCGAAAGCAGAGAAAAAAATGGAAAGAAGCGTAAAAAAAATACACAGAAAAGAAGAAGGAATTATCAAATATAATAATAAATACACCGCCACATTCCGATGATGATATATCTGCAACACCTTCAGTGAGGAAAACAGTAGGAAGAAAAATTGTGCGGAAAGATAGAGCTAAAGCATACCGTAAAATAAAACAACAGGAAAAAACAATCGCTAAAATTAAACGTAAATATAAAACTTTAATTAAAAGACTAAAATGAAAAGAAAAAAAGTACAGGAGAAAGCTCGAATACCTATTACTCCTAACAGCAAAGTTAACGCACTGATTAAAAACATCGACGTACCTTCTGAAGTACGCAAGAATCTATTATTTAACGAAGTTCTTATAACACAATTACAAGAAAAAGCTGATAGTTTGAAAAAAAATTCCAAAGACAGGGAAGCCTTCCAAAAATGTGTTAGTGGAGAGATATAGTAAGGAGTACAAGTTGCTTTATATGACCAAAAAGTTTTTGCCAAAAGAGAGGACGACCAATACGTCGATTCTAAAGTCTGATGCTAAAGTTCGTGAGATTGTTTTAGAAGCTGGTACATCTTACAGTCAAGGCAAGGAAAACCTACATCCTAATTTAATATCCACTGGAACATTTTTATTAATTAAAGTACCTACTCAAAAGAAAAATATCAATTACAGATATTATGTTGCCATCTGTCAGACAGGTGTCGATGAAGATGATGGATAAATCCTAGTAACTTTCTTGAGTTCAGCGCGTAACAGTGCCAAAAAATTTAAGTTAGTGTCAAACTATGTATCATATATTGCATTCGAGCAAATAATTAATATCATTCCTACGCCATTACTGAAAAGAGAAAGAAATCGAGAGTATTATTACTTCGATACTGATATTGAAGTTTTCGAAAATTTTTAATGTTTATCTTTTCACATATTCTTGTGTTCTATTAATGTAATTAAGAAAACTTGTTTTTGTTTAAAATGTTACTTACAATTTTACTAGAACTATTACATGTTATTAATGGTTTCATTATCACCATCAACATAAAGTTTAATGTGATTATAAAGAATTGTACTTGGCAGGGTACATCATCAAAAGACTGTAAAGAAGTGATTTAAGCTAAGTAAAGTTACATTTATGTTTAGAATAAACCTTATGCCAAATAACTAAATAACAATAACTTGTAAACATTTGATTTTATTATAATAAACCCTAAAATGCATTCACATCCTCATTCAGGCAACACACGCATCATTTCGTGAACAACTCATCATTTCCGGGAACATCACTAAAATCACAGAAAATACATCAAATTTTTAGTATTTAAACAAACTCCATGGGAATATTTAAAAAAGAGAAACTTTTTATAACTTCAGCTAATTTATTTATATGCAGGTCTGCCATATTTTCATATTTACATAATTGAATACATAGAGATAGTTACATAGCTTCGTTTGTTGCGGTATTTTGCTTCAAAACGCTTTTATTTGCAACTTTATTAAAATGTTTTAATTTCATAATATTAACTACATAGTCCTTTATTGTAAAGTGTAAAAAAGAAATATTAAAGTTATTGTTGAATTTTATACAAACTTTACAAAAACGTTCTCGGAATGATTGTTTTCAACGAAAGCTTTCTTTAAAAATAATATTACAAGAAAAGTAATTAAATCTATGCTTGCCTAGCGTAAATATGGTATATACACAAGTTAACTGATGGTATAAGCTCATCATCAAAATAATAGCTGACAATTATATTTATCATAAAACAGTAATAAAATAACAGTTACCTGTAACTCGAGAAAAAATAATCTGTTTTTATTGTTTTCCTATCTTCAAAAATGACTGAGATATTAAACCTTAAAGAACGGCTTCCGCGGCAAAATCCGACAAGCGACCGCGCTAACGTATGACGTCACTCCCTGACTCTACATAACATACCTTCATACTTTAGCTCGTTGCGCTCGCAGTCTCGCTATAAATTTAATAAAAAAAATTTATATTGGATCACTAAAAAGGTTAAAAAATATTGTATTGTGCCTATGTGTACCAACTCCAGTGTAAAATCACCCCGAAAATTGTTTTTTTTTTATGTACCAGGCGGTAATATTCGGAAAAAGTGGTTAAAAGTTGTGAAAAGAGCAGATCCTCTTAAAGCCTCTAGTTACGTGCATTGTTATGAAGATCATTTCGACGTACATCCAAAAGTGTTTCTTTTAAGAAATAGACACCTAACCTAAAACTGTAGTTGAATGTGCAGGGTGCAGGCCAATGTCCTCGCGAGTGGCGCGCGCGCCTCGACACGCACCTAGGGTTGAGTTGGTCTTGGAGATGACTTTTTGTTTTAAAAAAGAAACTAATGTGTATATATATAATAAATTTTATAAAAAAAAATTTACATAAAAGATACACAATACTTTAAATGCTTAATACATCCTTTACATTGATCACACCCAAACTAAATAACATCACTCAGTTTATTTGCTATAAAGGATGAAATGAACTTTTTGGTTTTGTACTTAATAAAAAAGGCAATATTTAAAAATGAAATTAAGAAAATGTTTGTCCCCCTGCCATTTGACACTCGACAAAAACAAACAGTTGCCTTTTAATAAAACTTGATTGAAATACTAACATAAGTACATGAGAAGTTACACATTTACTTACTTATTCAGTTTTATTCCTCGCATTTCAGCGGCTACATAATCACCATTCTCAGACAAATATCGCGCAACCATAAAAATGTCGACTTTTGGTAGGTCCGACTGTCCTTTTACAAAACTCTCTTCCATCACTATGTTTATTTAATAACAATAATATTTAAAGTAATTGCTAACACAAACACTTAAAATAATAACTACAAACTACAACAATCAAATTTTATGAAAATAAACACTCAGCATTACTTGCAATCGGACAAGGACTGTAGGTGTATGACGTCATCGCGGTGGTGCGCCAATGAAGGCAAATTTTAAAAAGCGGTGAAATTTTACAACGCTATAACTTTGGAAATCCTGGCCCGATTTATTGATTTATTGAATTTTTATAGTAATATTTGGATGTGTTTGTGTTCTCCATTTGATATTTTTTTAATTTTTTTCTATTTCAATTTTGTAAGTTTTTAATAAATGCCATATACATAAAAATTAAAAGGACTTTTATTTATACCTCATTTATGAATTAGTAAAACATTTCATTATAATAATATAAAAAATATAGGTATATATAAAAATTCAGTGCTACTCATAATACACAAATAATATTTAACTAAAAAATAAAGTGACAAGTAATAAGTAGGCTAATAACTCGCCGACATGCCTGAGATGAACTACTATTCTGGGTGTACTATGCTATTACTTTGTAGTATTGAATTTGAGAATTCTTTGAGCAATAGACCATATAAATGTAGTTTCAACTTTCACTGCTAAATTTTAGCCGATTGTTACTGAAATGAGTTTACACAAGTGCTTACATGGAATTACTCTTATGAAAATATCTGCAGCATTTTGTAATTCTGTCAATACTTTGTCCGATTCCTGATGAATAGGTGATTCAATGGTTCGAGTACTCGAACACGGATTACTGAAAAAAAAAAAAAGTTAGCGTAAATCGATGGAAGTACAAATAAGAATTAATACATCAGAATTCGGCCCCTACTAGTCTAGAAAAATAGAACAAATGAAACCGACTTCATATACAAACTAGCTTCCGCTCGTTGCCGCGGGCTGCGCAGCCCGCGGGGGGATAGCCCTTTCGGGGGTGGGGAGGGGAAGAGGGGGGAGAGGGTGTCAATGGATTGTCCTCGTTGAGACCTTTCAAACGATACCCAACACGGGGGGTCTACTCGCAACAGTTACCGACGGTCTACCGAGTAGACCGCAAATGTCAAATTGTGATATTTGGTCTATTGCAAAAAATTCGTCTCCCGGAGACCTCTTATATGAGTACCAACACGGTGGGTCTACCTGCTACTATTTCCGAGAAAGTCCAAAAATGTGAAATTTGAAATTTCGTCGTGACCAAAAAATTCCTCTCCCCGAGACCTCTTCTTACATAAGTACCAACATGGTGGGTCTACTAAGGGTCTAATAAGTATGAAAGAATTAAAAAAAATACAAAATGTTATATATGCTTATTATATGTATATATTCTTATTCACATATTATATTTCGTATTTTTATTTAGTAGAAAAATTTGATATTAAAATTTCTATTTCATTAATTATTACAGCAAGAATAATAAACTAATACCTATGTTGTTGGAATGTTTTATTTTTAACTATAAATTGATACTTTTATTTTATGCATTTACATGATACTTACTAAAACTGTAACAAAATAATTCTTTTAAATCTAATATTCTTTAAACAGATTTAAATGATTAGAAAGTAGTGAGCATAATTTAAACATTCCAATTTCATTTTTATCTTTTACTTTACAATTTTTTATTCCTTACTAACTTCAGATTGACATTATTTTTTTATAATTCTTGATGGTATTGATCTTGATGGTAGGTAGCAATAGTTACTTTATAACACAAGTAACGAAACAAAATGCCTATGCTAAAAAAATCCGTCTCACCGCGACCTCTTAAATGAGTACCAACACGGGAGGTTGCGACGCACCGCTCCTGAGATATTTTCAAAAAAAGTTAAAAATGTAAATTTCGAAATTTCGTCTCCACTAAAAAATTCGTCTCCCCGAGACTTCTTCGACGACCCCAAACACACCCCTGATGCATTGCGCCGTTTCCGAGTTACGACCGGAGGGGTTCGAGGGGGGTTCAAAATTTTCACTTTTACTTTGTTCGGGCAGACCCCGTGCCGCCGCTCCGGACCACTCCGCGACGGATCGACCGCCGTCCCTTCGTCGGCGAAAGAATCTCTTTGATGTGTGTTTTTTGCATAGAGGAGGTCCGAAGGGGGGAGAGGGGGGAGAGCAATGGTGTCAATGGATCGTCCTCGTTGAGACCATTCAAATGATACCCAACACGGGGTGTCTGCCCGCTACGGTCACCGACGGTCTACCGAATAGACAGTGACTGTCAAATTGTGACATTTGGTCTATTGCAAAAAATCCATCTCCCCGAGACCTCTCAAATGAGCACCGACACGGGCGGTCTGCGACGCACCGCTCCAGAGATATTTACGAAAAAGTCCAAAAATGCAAATTTCGAAATTTTGTAGCGACCAAAAAGTTCGTCTCCCCGAGACGTCTCCGAAGACCCCAAACGCGACCCGGCTGCGTCGCGCCGTTTCCGAGTTACGGCAGAGGGGGTTCGAGGGGGGTGTCAAAATTTTCACTTTTCGTCGCTCCGACATACCCCTCGCCGCCGCTGCGGCGGATCGACCGCCGTCTCTTTTCTATAAAAGAACCTCTTTGAAGTTTGGTTTCGTATGGAGGGGGAGGTGGAGGGGAGGTCGAGTGAGCTAAATCCAAATCCCGTCGGAGCCATCGGAATTCATTCGCCGTGCCCATTCGAAAAAGCCCAAACACGGGATGTTTCAGTCGAACCGCCTCCGAGTCCCGATCGGGGGGGCCTGAGGGGGCGGGGGAGGATCCGGAGGGCGGGGTGACGGTAACTAATTGAAAGGCTTCGTACTTTCGCAACCCTCCGATGACCTTTGCCGCCCTCCTCCAGCGGCGAAAGATCCCTAACAGAGTGCGATTTTGTACGGAGGGGGTCCGAAGGGGAGGAGGTGGGGGGAGGGCGACAGTCCCGGAAGACGGACTTCCACGGGCGTTGGTCATCCGCCAAAGTAACCGCCGCCATAACTCTCACCGTTTCGGAGCTGCGGGGATTCGAAAATCCGGACGGTTGTATGGAGCGTAAAAAAAACGTATGGGGGGAGAGGGGGGGGGTCGCGATGTGGTCACCCCCGATGACCCTCTATGACATTCCGCAAAACCGGGTCCTTCTCGGGTTGATAGTTTCCGAGATCCCGTCGCCGACTTTTTACCAGGTCAACATCCTCAACATCTCGGATTTTCCTGGGTGGTTTTGGGGAATCCCCTCTCCGATCTGCTACAGAGGGGAATCCCCAGGTGACTCCTTCATATCAGAACAAAAATGTCAATGATAAGTAGTGGTAATTCGGTTTTATGGTATATTAATTAATTAATTAATTAATTAATACTAAAAAAGTATTAGCTGATTGATTCAATTCAAGAAGAAAAAATATTTCGAATTGTAATACAGTTTGTCTATTCCCTTGCATTATTATCACGGTTTACATGTTTGAATTCATCGTTATAAAATTCGGTTTACCTTTTATTATTTTCTAATGTTGGCGAAAAAGAATGAAGTTTCTCAGGTAATGGCGACTCTACTTGATTTTGTTCGCTTGAACCTTGCGCTCGTGGCATTGATATTACATAATAATATTTTATTTTCGCGTAGTAATCTGCAATGGGTAAAAAAATGTTACAAAAAAGAATAAATTATCATGTGTAAGCGCTTACTTATCTAAAGATAAACAAATAAAAATATATTATTGTTATAAGTATGTGCATTAAAAAAAAAGCTATTATATTGACATTACAAAGAGATAGTTAAATTTTATTTATTTGTTTATATTATATGTTGTTAGCAATTCGATTTCTAATCTCGGTGATAAAACCAATAAAAAAATCATATATAAAAATCCAAGTACTTTCATGCTGCTATCTGGTGCAAATATTGGGAAATGTGATTCTAATACATACAAAACAAAGATACAAATTTTGTTACTAAAAATCATAGAGCGTAATAAATTGTTAAAAATGAACGTTCTTACCTTTTCTTTTGTCTCAAATTACTTGTATTTTTTTTTAAACGTTTCAAATTCGACTTTCTTTTCTTATAATTTTGGAATTCTTGTTTGTTTCCCATCTTTCAATGTTTTTAGTCACTAAATTATCCCTAAGACGAATTATAAAGTTTAATAATATTATTATAAAGTTTATTCACATATATTTCAATATTTATCTTTATTATCGGGAGCAAAGAGCGCCAAGCACAGGTCCGTCGTCGGCTATGGCCACGAGCAACTGGGCGTAACACGAAGCAGTTACAAGCGCTATTGCTTCTCCACGTGCGAAAAAGAAACAGATAGAGCGCTCTTGCGTCTCGAAACAAATAACGTAAGCGCCCGTTGTTAAAATATCAATTATAAAAAAAAGTAAATCACACAAACATATTTTAGTCTAAACAAATGATAAAGAATTGTATTTACTTTGTGTTTACTAACTTTTATCAGTCTAATATGGCACTGTTTAAATACAATTTGTGATAAATTAAAATTAAAGGGGTTACTTTAGAATTTTTTTCTGTCGAGAAAATTTTAAGCTATCGTGTTTTGGCTCTAAACAAATGTTGAATTATGTAGTCAAATAACCTATATCAGAAAATTTTAATTCTGTGCTAAGCAAATCCTGAGATAATTGCAATCAAAGAAACACTTTTTTCTTACATATCCTCTTAAGATCGCCCCAGTCCGACAACGAAGACCTTACGCTACGGTGCCACGTTAAGGCGTGATCCGTAAATAATTCCGCAGCGGAACGAAACAAAGTACCCTCCGAAATATTCCTCGACTGACAAAGTTCATCAAGACGCAAGAGAAAAGAACGAACGCAACCGGTCCCGTCAAACTGAATATTAAACTTCTGAACGCCCCTATCATGATTAACTAATTCTTCACTCCTATGGGGATGAGTGGACGCCCTCGCAGAACCTAAGTCCACGGCTGGAAGTGGCTCCTCACTCACTCCGTCGTTTGTCTCATCGAACGATTTTTTAAAAGAAAAGAAAAGTTTATCTATTTTACGAAGGTACACGTTCAGATTCTCCTGTAAGGTCGAAATCCGGTCGTCATCATCCAACCTCACACGTCCTAATCGATGATACAAATGATGAGCTACGGCTTTAGCCCTTCCGAAAATTTTATAAGGCGGGGAACCGCTCAACATAAATGACAACTCCTTTAATTTGCCCTCTATTACTGCTAATTCCTCCGTAGGATCAAGAGATGTCTCTAAAATATAGTCGGCTGGTACCGCACGAGCTAACTCCCTAATCTGTACACGAAGACCTTCCACCGTACTCGCGGGCTCCGCATCCCTAACAGTTACTTCGTACACCAATTCATCCTTCCTCAATAAGTTGTAAGCTATCGGTCGTTCCATTCCGCCGTTTAAGAAAATCTCGTAATATAAAAATGTAAAAAAAATAAATAAAGAAAACGGTTTACCGGAATACCGATAAAAAAAAAATCAAATTAAAAAAAAAAAATTTCTTTAAAAGAAAAATCTATGTTTATAAAAAAGATTTATAAAAAGTTAAGTAAAATAAGAGGAAGAACAAATATAGTGCAACCCGGGCGCAGGCGCGAGAGATCAAAGTAAAGTCGTCCCAGAAAGAGAAAAAAAACAATCAGAAAAAAAAATTTACTTGAGAGGAAAAAAAAATAACCTAAGTTCGGTACGGGTCCGCAATTAAAGTTACGTTATATCAAAAGAAGAAAAAAATTAAATTCCCGACGGCTGTAGTCCCAACTGCTTCACGAATCACAAAGTTTAAAGTTTTAACTAAATTTTAAAATAAACACAGTAATTAAACAAAGCTATATAAAAAAAACATGTAAACAAAATCACACAAAAAAAATACAAGTTAAATAATCTAAAAAAAACACACAAAAGAACAAAGTACTTAAAGTTAAAAAAAAAATTATAAAAGCTACGTAATAAAAATGGTTCGCTTACCCCTTATTAAAGAAAACTATAATAAAAAATTTTGGAAACCTAATTGCTCCTGGTTCTTGTACGCGAATTAAAAACAACGCCCAAAGAAAAAGAAATAAAATCTAAATTAAAAAATACAAGTTTACCAAGTTAAAAAAAGTTATAAAAAGTAAATAAAAAAAATTGGTTCCTTTAAGAATTAAAGATAAATGTAGGTAAATAATTTAAAAAATGTTCTTAAGGAACCTTTAAAAGTACGATTAAAAAATAAGAAATAAAAAAAAAAAGGAACCACCCGAAAAATTGAGGAGGGGGGAAGGGTGGTATAAGGGTAGGGAAGGATATAAGGATAATGGATAGGATGGGAATAGGAGAAGGAACCTGGAACGTAAATCCACCGAAACGGTATAAGACCCGACCGAAACGGCTTCCCGGATTACGTGTGGCGCTTGCACCAGGACGAAAGTGTGGGAGCACTTCCTACCACTGCCTAAATGAACCAAGAGCAAAAAGGCATCCGCTTTTCGGAGGCAGAATGGCACACACAAAAAGAAATTATTAAAAAAAAATTTGGGGTAGTGAAATAATTAATAAATAAAAAAAATAATAAAAAACAAACACAAAAATTTTCCGCAAGCTAACACCTAGAACTCGATTGTTACCCAAGCAACGACTGGGTAATTCTTCACGAAACCTGTCACTGTTCGGGCGCCGAATTGTTACCTTTTTTATCCCCCACTGATGGTGGTGGGATGGTAACAATAAAAAAATATATAAAAAAAATAACAATTAAATAAAAGAAAGATTAGTGCTATATAAATTTAATTGATTAATAAAAAAAACAGACAGATTACACAAAATAAAATTTAAATAATAATAACTTAAGCACTAATTTAAATCTAATAAAAATTAAGTCAAATTGACACGTAATAAAAAAAATAATAAAACAGGGTCTTCGTGAAGCAATCGAGTTCTACTGCCGACGAAAAGACTAATTTAGAAAAAGGGGGAAATAACCGATCGAATCCTTTCGAACCGTAATCTAAGGGTAAGCGACCTGTCCGCGTGGGGTTCGATATCGCGTCCGGTTTAAAAAAAAATAGGATATGAACACGTATCTGTGGTGGCTCTGGTGGTAGCCAGGGAGTGTCGTCCTCTCCGACGACCACGTGGAAGCCCAGCCCGCAGACTGCAGTCGAGCCTCGACGCGACGTGAAGACGAGGGGAGCCGACTCCTCCACACCGAAAATGACGACGAGCTGATCTATCAGGACCAGACGGACAGCAGGGCAGGACCTTTGACGGGACACCCAGATCGTATCTTCACGGTCAGTCCTTTAGGACACTACCAGGTCACTCCCTCAGGATACCCTTACTGGATACTCCTCATAGACACCCCTGAAACATTTCGAAGATATGTCTCAGACGACATCCCCTACACGAAATATATGGCGGTCACCGTTGATTAATTTTGCATGAGGTACGGTAGACGGCAAGAATGCTATCACAATTTGCTTACTTATTCCCATCCATTCGTCCGTCCACCGCCACACAGACAACCAAACAAAAAGAACGTGTAACGCCCGTTACGAGAACTAGTTAACACATATTGAAATTTGAGAAAGAATTAAAAAAAAACAAAAAAAGATTTAAACTATTTACACCTAGCGGTGCCACGAAATAATGTGACGAATTTAGAAATCTTCCTTTAAACAACAGAAAACAACTCACCGATTTTACTTCGGGGCTTCGATCGTAACAAAATTTAATGGATAATTATATCAAATTAAAATTTCACAACAGCACTTGTGCCCAATATGGCGTCGCTTGACGAGCGGATGAATATAGATCTCTTCGCCGAGCTCCTAAGACGGAAAAAAACGAAAAATGCCTCGCGAGCGTGCACTCGCCGACCTCTGCCTTGCGTCCCTCTTCACCCCCTCTCGTCCTAACGACACGCCCTTCTACCGATTGTAATGCACAAATCATTATAGTTAAACGACGAAGCGCCTGATCTAATTAAACAGCAAAGCAACGCAGAAACAATTATTGTTACTTGAAATTTTTAATGTAACAGTATAAAAATCTAGTATATTATAAAATCACTAATTATTTAAGCCACAATAAATCCCGGATTTAATCGATTATGAGCTCATACTGTGATTTGTGTGTAATAATTATAATTGTAATGGTATAAAGAATGGTATCCTCTCAGGATCGTCATCATCTTGGATACTTTTTTTTCGAAACCCTGCTAAAATATATAATCGTATTCAGAAAACTGATGTTGTTTTGAGAATTAAATGATTTGATTTGATTTTGACGAAATGCACATGAACAACGTGTCCGCACTTTGGATACCCAGAATGTTAAACGCCGAACAAAAAAGAAACGAGTCTACATTTCAAGTTGATCTTGAAATGTAGAAATCTTGAATGTTACCAGGCTCATTCGGACAGAATTTTTACTCAATCTGTGATAACGATCGAGACGTGAATCCACCATTTTGATATTGAGACGAAACAACAATTGATTACTTGGAAACGACCGTCCTCACCGACACCGAAGGTTAATATGTGTCCGTTTTTTTTTTTTTTTTTTTTTGAGATTCCAAGGTAATAGTTACCTATCGTGGATTACCTGCAAAAGGAAGCCATTATTATAAGGCTCTTACTACGTTGACAAAATAAGAAGATTGTGGGAAGCTATCAAAGAAAAAGTTGAGGCAAACTGCGACAACGCATCGGTACACAAAGCCGAGTTGTGTTGGCTTCAAAATTACTTGAACACCTGCACTATTTTCCAGATCTATCTCCCAGAGATTTCGATCTCTTTCTCGAACTTACAAAGCAAAAAATTTAAAGACAATAGAGAGGTGATGGCCGCTGTAGAAGCATTTTGGGAGAGTCGGGATAAAGACTTTTTTTTCTTTTTAAAATGATTTTTAGGAATAAAAGATGGACCAAGCCAAGTTTATTGATTTATTAGGAGAAAACATTGAAAAATAAGTTATATTTTATTAATTATGATTTATTATCGATTATCATTACTTTTGGAGCTCTCCTCGTGTGTATATGTATAAATTGGTTGGTTGGCACAACAATAGTAAGCAAAACTTAACTTTTTAATATACATATAAACGAAATTATTGCACCCTGATCGTTTCAACAGAAAATCTCCTTAAGACGACAATCGATGAAAATTCCAAACGGTGATCAGTAAATTGAAGAAAATGCAAATCGTACCGTGACTTGAGTACGGAAGGCGTTCGTGCCGTGAATGTTATTGTCCTCGTCCAGTACACAATACAACACCTCTATTGCTTTTACTCTAACACAATGAACGACTCAATTTCACTATTCACAAATTTATTAGTTTACACAATATTTCTCACTTACATCTATAAAATTTATATAAATAAGATCGATTTTATTTACATAAATAATAGAATTTGTAGAATAAACTTTTCCTACTTAAGGGTAGATATTATACCCTCGTATTACTTGTATTTATAGGCGTCAATCGGTATCTCTACTATGAAATGAACCGTGAAATTGCCTGAAATCTTTTGACATAAAAAATAAACAAACAACAAATAGGTAGACCTAAAGGGCGTACCTATATAGATTCTTTTTATGTTAAGATTAGCAGACAGACTGACGCTGACGGTCCACTTGATGGTAGGTGGCTACCGTCGTCGCCTATAATACAAGCCACATCACAGCTGCTGCAAGTGCACTGCTGACTACAGTAGGATTAAGGATAAGCGATTGGTTAGGAAAATGGGCTCTGGCATCCCTTACTCACACACCGAAACGCATTGTTTTTATTTTACGATGGTCTTCTGTAAGAGAGTAGTTACTGCCGCCAGACGGGCCGCCCAAATGACTGCGAAACACAGTGTGCCCTGCCACTATATTCCAGATCCAGACCAGAGCCAAATTAAAAAAAAAAAATTTCAAAGTTGACCCTGTCGGGAATCGAACTCGAGAACCCTAGAACAGAATGTTAAGGCGAGTACGCTAACCACTCATCCAACGGGCTCGTCAAATATGTAAAGAAACTATGTATATTTCTTTAATTTTTAATTCTATCAGCAAAAAGTTTAAAGTATAAGTACTCCATAGAAGTATATAATAATAATGGCAGCCAACGAGTTTTGTAGAAGCAATTTATGTTGAAAAAATTTGTTTGAGAGTTGACGGAACTCATTGTTAAGAATTATTGTTAAAATGATATTTTTAATTTGACATAATTTTGGGTCTGCCAAGATTTTGCAGCGCCTCGGGTATGTTTGCCGAAGCGCATGTCGATGACTTCGCAGCTGTAATTCGTAAGCGTTGCGCTTCTGCCTTGAGACGCTTGCGCGCTACCAACAATACCATCCTGAACGTTTCCCTGATAGGTGGAACCCTGCGTTACTGGGGCGTTGGATTCGGTTGCATGCTGCTGAATGGATGCCCTGGGGTCGAGATGTCCAGAGATAATAAGGTGTCATTTTAATTTTAAATTTATTTTTATTTTTGTAAATATTTGTTTTCGTTAATAATTCTAAATTAAATTCCCCTTTTGTATATAGATTGTAAATTATCCGAAATAAATATTATTATTATATTATTTTTATTTAAATGTCGTTTTTTTGTTTTCAGGTTCAGGCTTTAAATATGTAAAATGAATTACTTTGTTTTCAAAGCAACACAATATGTCCATTTATTCACAGCTTATAATAAGTCTTATTCGGATACATTAAGTAGTGGCAGGTCACACTGCGTTTCGCAGTCATTTGGGCAGCCCGTCTGGCGGCAGTAACCACCCCTCTAAATAAGACCGCCGTGAAATAACAGCACGTGTGCTGTTGTGTTTCGGTGAGTGAGTAAGGGATGCCAGAGCCCAATTCCCTATCCCCTCCTAATCCCTTATCCTTTATCCTACTGTAGTCGACAGCGCACTTGCGGTGGCTGTGGCGTTGCTTGTGTTATAGGCGACGGTAGCCACCTACCATCAAGTGGACCGATCTACCGATCTTAACATTAAAAAAAATACTAACTCCTTCACGTCATGCACAAACAATTTAATGCTAGACCCAATATAAAATACACTACAACTCCATGAATTAGATGGGCGGCCATACGACAATCTCTCTGGTCGAAAGCCTCTATTCAACTGCCCGCCGCGAACTAGCGATACATCGATATTTTGCATCGATACACCCCAATTCGATATCTGGCTGTATCGTATCGTTTCACCGGAATATCGATACAAAAGCATACGATACAAGCAACACTCGTACCGAGTAGATTAATTATGTGACACACTAACAATAGATTTAAATTTAGAAAAGTATGTATTCTCTATTTTCAGCCAACAAAGTAGAAATAATCCTAATATTTTACTTTTATAAATTTTTGTGTGTATATCCCAAACATATTGTAAAAAAGTTTATTTGGGAGAATTTTGATAACCAACCATCCCCTATAAGTTATTACTTAAATGTAAATATGTAGCTTTTGTTTATACCTTGAAAAAGATCTTATTTACCTTATTTTGTTTACCTTTTAAGTGAGTAAGTAATTATTTAATATTCCGTTTAGTTACAATGTTGAAAATTTTTATGAAGATTACGATAAAACCGTAAATTACGTAACGGGAGACGCCTACGCTTTTTTGGTAAAAACTTTTCCCTGATCTTATAATTTATCTGGCAAAGGCCGAGAATATTAGATAAAAAAGTTAATATTTCAACTACCAACTTATGCTCAACTTGGCTAAACTAGTTACATTGTGACTATTGAGATATTGAAATTCGTTTTTGCGTAACGAATTTGCTCGTTCATTGTTGAAAGTTCCACATTTTTTCACACAAAACTATTTTGCATGAAACTTTACAGTTATGTTAGTTTGTAATACTTACCATAGTGGCTATTATTTATAAAGATACCCGAAAAATGTAATCCTACTAATATTATGAGTATACATACGAAAGTTTGAGTGGATGACTGTATGAATGGATGTTTATTACTCTTTCACGCAAAAACGGCTCAACATATTCGGATGAAATTTAGCAAACGGATAGTTCATTACCTGGGGGCCCTAGCCAAGATGCAGACGCTCCTTTGCGTATTACGAAACGAAAGAAATAAAGCCCGGTGATTGGTTGTTGTAACAGTTGTAACTTCAACAACCAATCACCGGGCTTTATTTCTTACGTTTCGTAAGTACGCAAAGGAGCGTTTGCATCTTGGCTAGGGCCCCTGGATTAATATATAGGATACTTTTTATCCTGAAAAAATGTTATGTTTCCTAGAGATCGTCCAAAAATATAAATATTTGGGTGCCACTGTCGCCGTAGCGTGCCACCGTCGTCGTAACAGCAATAGAGATGTCGGACTTTATAATGTTATATCTTTCATTTTTCAACGCAGATAAAGTTGCGGACACCAGCTATTATTACATAAAAGTTTTCGACGACGTTGCAAGAGCCTAAACAAATCTTACAGCGGTTGTGTTGGGGATGGATTTTGACAAGACCTTGGTAATGCACATTTCTTTTTAATGTAAGGTCGGCAGACAGGCTGACGATCCACTTCATGGTAGGTGGCTACTGTCAAAACACAACAAGCAACACCGAGATTTGATCGACCTTGACTGGATAGTGATAAGGAATAAGGTATGAGGAAGAATCATGTATCCCAAACTAACTCACTGAAATGCATTATCACACGGTTACCACACGGTGGTCTTCAGATAACTAATGTCAGATGGGATTGCTCAGTTTATCATTGCGGAACGCAGGTCCTAAATTACCTTATTACTTAAACTCCAACACTAAATGTATCCGTTGAAAATGTTCATATCGAAGTTACCCTCTTTGAGGTTAGTCTATGTTTCACCTTTAACCAAAACAAGTATATTCGTTTAATATTTGCAAAGTAAACCCGTCGACACCGGTGATACATCATTCAATAATAAAGTTGTAATGAACATATTTTTTACTAAAGACTCACCCGCGTTACCGGCTTCGCATTTTTTTTTCTACAAATTATTTACACAAACTTTCCTAGACTGTCTAGAACAGTTCTAGAAACAGTTAGTGATAACTGTTTCAAAATCCCTTGAGCCGTTAGAAAAAGTTAGCGGAGAAACAGGCAGAGGGGACAGCGATTTTATTTTATAATTAGCTGAGCTTGCAACTTGTATACGGTATAGCGCCTAACTTTTTTATTTGTTAACTGATTAAAATGAAACAAACACTAAATTTTATGGAAGCTTACTACAGTACATCAGTGAAAACTGCATTCAAATATGTTAAGCCGTTTCTGAGATTAGCGTGTACAAACGCACAGACAGACAAAAATTCTAAAAACTATTTTTTTACCCCTATACTGTAAACATGTGTTCGCGCAAATAAAGATTTATTTTATTTTATTTTGTTAAGTACAATACAAATTGTTTTTTTGAAAAAATATCGGCTCCTTTACGACTTTATTACATAAAGAAGATAGAAGAAAATAAAGATTTATGAATAACATTCTTCTTTTGGGATTTTGTTACTTCATAATACATATAGTGGATACTGGACCTGTCCTGGGTTAACATATGTCTTTCGCTGTATTCTAATCGTATAATCCAAAATCTAACCATAATCCACATAGCGAACCCACAGAGATTTGGGCTTCCACTTGACAGAACTGGACAGCCAGCGTTGTCTACAGTATGACACGGCAAGGCACTCCTCGGCATGCCTCGGCACGCTGTGGCATCCTACAGCACACATTTGTGTTGAACCATAAAAGTAGCAGTTTCTAATTCTGTGTGTCATACCGAAAAGATAAGTTATCTTTCAATCAACTATTCAGTTTAACAATGCGTTACTCCGAATTCGGTTATATTGTAAACCTATAATTTGTTAAAATGATTGACTGATATTTGCCGAAGCATACCGCGGCATCACATGGTATGACGCTCAACGTTACAGCCTTTTGGTTTCGAGAGAAAAGAATTTGAGTGTTAAACTCATTGAAATAATGTGAAAATAATATGTATCAATATTTGTAGATATAAACAAACCTTCAAAGCATTGTATTGTCCATATTAAACAAACATTATAATCTACTTCAGTAGATAAAGGTCCAAAGTGTCGTCAACTCTTCAACAAATAATGTATCGATCATTCAAAGTGCCTTTAGAAGTTTCCGTCGTTCTGATGGTTCTGAGGGTTAACCAACATCACCGAAGATTGATTATAATGGAGAACTATTTGTAAACACAAGGCATTGTATACTCAAAAAAAAAAGTGATTGATTTTATTAAAATTATTTGGAAGCTTGATCTCAATTTCAAATGAGATACATTCGAAGTAAAATTTCAACAATATTGAGAGACCATAACATATAATATGACACTTAGGTGAAGTCATGTAATAATAATAATAACTCAACGGCGAGTATTTGCACAGACACGACCAAGTAGCCAGGATCATTCATCAGCAACTTGCCCTTCGATACGGTCTTATGGAGTCTGAGGTGCCGTACTACAAGTACTTGCCTACGCCCGTTCTCGAAAATGGTTATGCTACGCTCTACTGGGATCGCTCCATAATCACGGATAGAACTATTGTCGCCAATAAGCCTGACATCGTGGTTATTGACCGATCCCAGCGCCGGACGATGCTTGTCGACATCGCTGTCCCGCATGACGAAAACCTCGTGAAAGCCGAAAAAGAAAAACTTACCAAGTATGTACATCGACTTGGCTCACGAGGTGACCGCCATGTGGGACGTCGATTCGACAATTATCGTCCCGATAGTCGTCTCGGCGAACGGTCTTATAGCGAAGAGCCTCAACCGACATCTCAAGAGGCTCTCACTAGATGGCTGGATCAAGGGACAGATACAGAAGGCGGTACTTCTGGACACGGCACGAATTGTCAGGAGGTTCCTCACTCTGCAGCCCTAACCACCGGTAGCTTGGGCCTTGCCCCGCTATCTGCGGAATCCTAGTTTTAAGTTTTTTATGATATATATTGTTGTTTTTTAATATTTATATTGTAAAAAATTTAAAATTAAGAAAATAAATAAATATGTGAATAATAATAATATAATAAATCATTTCTTTTCAGACAAATCAATCCATACACAGTAAATTACATGAAAATTTTAAAAATAAATTAAATTAAACTATATGCATTTTCTATTAGCTTAGTTTTTAGTTGTTCCTATACCATTCTTGTGGAATAATTGGTTCATTACGAGGGTTGCTACTTATGTATCGAGCCTACTAATAAAAAAATAAATATTGATGATTGAAAGTACTCTCCATGATGATCGATACACTTTTGCATGCCTTGGAATCAATTTTCGAAGCACTCTTTCCACTCCCATTGAAGTACCTGAAAAACGTAGTTTTTAAACATTACAACAGCTTCTTCTGCTGATGAAAATCGTTACCTATGCATTTTGTTCTTGATGTTTGGGAGCAAAAAGAAGTCATTAGGTGCCAAGTCAGGGCTGTACGGAGGATAACCCATCAATACGATGTTTTAGCCGTAAGAAATTCGTCTGTTTGAACCGATGTATGAGCACTCTCATTGTCATGATGAAGAATGATTCACCTCCGATTCGAATTTTTCGGATTTATTCAAAGACTTCTGACAAACAAATGGTAGTGTACTTTTCTGAATTACCCATCCTACGATTCTCCAAAGGCATCATGACCAGTAATTCCAAAGAAAGAAGCAATAATTTGCTACGATGTGCTTTTTCCGCGAACAACTTTGTTGGTTTTTGCGCGATTGGAAAGGCTCATACAGTCGATTGCTTTTTTGCTTATATGAGCTTGAAACAAAACATATATACATATGTATAGATCCATGATTCGTTACCTGTGTAGATGTTATACGCAGCTTTTAATGCACCACGATCCTATTTTTCAACGTTTCCTTGCACCAATCGACTCAAGCTTACTTTTGAGCGTTTGTTAAATAATGTAGAATCCAACGAGGTCAAATATTTTTTAAGGACAAATGTTCATACAATATCTTATTGATTCTAGTCACACTAATGTCCAGAGTTGGTTCGTCTGGCACAACAACTGATTTGGAGGAACACCTCAGGAACTGAGACGGAGGAAACAGGGCTTAGAATGGAGCTTTATCGCCAAAACTCGAAGTAAGTTGATCGAAGCACTCTTGTCTTGATAATCCACGTCAAAAGTCGTAAAAAATCATCGCACGAAAATTTTCACAAGATAATTCCATTTTCTCCCTGAGATTTTTTTTTCTTTGATCCCAGTAGAGCGTAGCATAACAACACAAATCGCGTTCAATTCAAACAATAAACGTTATAATTGAGATTATGTTAAAAAAGTCAAACTTT
Organism: Bembecia ichneumoniformis; assembly: GCA_910589475.2. Taxonomy (NCBI): domain Eukaryota; kingdom Metazoa; phylum Arthropoda; class Insecta; order Lepidoptera; family Sesiidae; genus Bembecia; species Bembecia ichneumoniformis. Next base: position 5,428,217 of record OU342538.1, on the reverse strand, counting down.
TCAATAGTAATTCCAGATGGCGCCTAAAGCGCTTAGTATTGCCATAAGGCTTACATAAATAGCAATCTAAGTAATTAGACTTGGCTAATTTCACCTGTCGAGCTTATCTTTCTTAAGTTCACAAACCGTGTAAATCTTTTCCCGTATGGCTATTTATTATTATTTAAGTATATTTCCGATTTGTGTTTTGGAACTAAAAGTTATATCTACGGGCGTTAATTTTCATGTTAATTTTCTTCAAGTTTACCTTTTCCTGTGTCTTGGAAATCAGAAATATCCTTTGCGACAACTTCTTTGTTTACATATGAGATGTATTATATCAGCAGCTTTAAACTCCAACTACGAATCTAAAATAGCTTTCCCCGTTTGTCGTCGTCTAATGTTATATCATTCTTATTCATAGAATCTTTTTTTTTAATTCTAGATCAAGACAAAATCTTTGTTAGCGGTATTTTTTTTAATTTAATAAATATTATTAATGTTAAAAATACCTAAGAGCTTCGATAAACATTTCTATAGCTCTCGCTGGGCGGTATTTCTTGACATGGTGCGTTTTGTAAGGAGGTTCCTCGTTCTACAACGCTAACCACCGGTAACTTGACCCATGCACTGCTACTAGAATTAATTTTCTATAATATTTATTGTTTTCTATACATAATATGAATAATTCAAATAAATAAATAATGAGACCTTAATACAAGGACATATTGAAGATGGCGTGTTATATGAAAAACCACGACACGGTCAAGCAGAAAACGCGTTTCTTACTTACTTATCTCGCTCAGTACACACCCAAATTGAGGCCTGAAAAGCCTTCATTACTTTCTGCCTACCGGCCCGATTACGAATTACGATTACAAATCCTTTGTGGTACTATATTAAAGTACTGCAGGTTTAGGTAATCCTTCGGAGCAAACTTTTTAAAAATACTTTCCTGTAGAATTGAGTTCTTATCTCACAGAATTTAAAAAAAAAGAGTTTAAAAAATATTTATTAGGGCTCGAACTTTAAACTGGTTCTGGTCTAATGCTCTGATACTTTGGGTGGCTAGTGGTCTAGGAATATTTAAAAAAATCTTAAATCACCTAATTACAGTAGGGCTACAATAAGCAATGTATCTTGTATCTTGATCTCGCACTTAAAATAATTTAGAACTTTATTCTACATTATTTTTATACAACTACTTAAGGAATTATAAAGGTACATTGTTAACAAGATAGAATTACATTATTAATTTTGTATTTATATTATACTGCTACTCATAACGCCATCTAGACAATTTCGTGCGTAAACAATATGTATTAAGGCGGGGGAAAGTCTTTTCGCATTATAGTATGTATAAACTTGTAAAAAAAACTCTTTGGCTGTACCATTTTACGACATTAAAAAGGTTACATTTCAAAAGAAGAAATAAATTAGTAAAATTTTGTTTCCAGCTACTTTTTATTTGTTTTATCGTTCTGTCAAAATGAGTGAGGGAAAAAAAGAAAAAAATGCAACGCAAGCCGCGAAAATTTTTGCGACGGTTTTTATGGTCAATAAAAGTAGCACAAAGTAGCACAAAGTTTAAGCGTTTTCAATCCTAGAATGTTGATGTCAAAGATGCACGTCGCTCTGGTCGCCCTGTTACGGATAAAATAGACGCCATTTTTGAAAAAGTGGAGCAAGCAAGCAAGTGATATGCCGATATCAGCACTTTGATTGTCTTGATTTTCATATAAAATGCGAAGGAACTTTTTCCCCGACCTATTATAACACTCTGTGACTCTCTTGACTTCACTCGTGCAACAGGTTTATTATTTAATAATAATGATGCAATTTTTTCCTGCAAATTATTTACCCTAACCTACCTCGTTGTTCGCTCTATCTATTAGTGAAGACCGTATCAAATTTCGATAAGCGATTTAGAAGAATACAGCGGAGAAACAGACGGACGTGGACATCTACATATTTTATTGCCCGATTGATAAATAAAAGTATAGCTTAGATATCTTAGATAGCCTAGATGCTATATCTATATTTCTATACTATTATTAAATAGGTAAAGTTTGTATTTTTGTTTGTTTGTATATAGGAGGTAATCTTCGAAACTACTCATACGATTTAAAAAAAACTGTCACCAATAGTTAGAATAGAACTTCAGGATTGACATAGGCTATATGTTCCACGCGGGTGAAGGCGCGCGCAACAGCTATCTAAAAATAAAAAATTAACGCCTGACAATTACATTACAGCAATAAGGCGTTATATTGTTATACTTACATATTTCGTCAGGCGATATATCTTTTATTTTAAATCGCTAGTCCTATATAAACACTGCTTAAAAAATAATAAAACTTAATAGAGAGTACGACCTAATAATTTAGATTATACAAGTACATACCTACATAGTATAGAAATGGGGTTTCTAATCGTCGATTTATATTCGATCGACGTTCCTAATACACTTTCGTGTAGATTTAGATTTAGGTGTCAGCTTAGCTCTGTACTATTTATTTGGTGGGTGTTTTTCCCTTTTAGTAAACCCGAGACTGGGTTAACATTCTGGCATGAAATCATCGTAGTTCGTGTTTTGTTATTTTTCGTTACAATACACCAAGCCATTTGCACTTTTTTTAAAACACCCAATACTGCACTGACACTGTACGTATTAGTTCTAATTCTATTCGAAAACAGTCAGCTGGAATTTACGAGGATGTCCTAAGCAATTCAGTATTCAGCAGGACGCGATCAATGCAAATCACCGTATGTGAAATGAACTCCGGTCCGACAAAAAGAAATGTCCCGTGAAACTTTCAGCTAAGTTGAGCAAATTCTTATCTCACCAATCGTACCTCGGTTCTACTCCTCAATTTTCTGACTAGACTGTTGCTTTAAATTAGTCTAACTCGTGAGCTGGAATAAGTAGGTATAAATAAATGAGACGACATATAAATTATCATAAATGAACATGGTATAAGCGAGTATAATTTATCATAATTATAATATCAATTATATGATATAATTTTAAATAACTGACAATTTATTTCATAGTGTTTATTATGATAAACTTTTGCTTGTGAAGCTTTGAAAAGCTTTTACTTACCGATGTCAATGTCTGTCTTGATTTAACAAAACGTTTGTAGCATTATCGAATGGCAGTAGGACCTATATAAACGGGCGGTCATATCCAACCAACCAACCAACGTACAGACGAGGGACTGAGACCCTACCTAGCTAGTTTTTATAATAAAAAGTGAAACCATTATATCTGTCGCGGATATATAATACAAGCATATTATGCATGATCTTGCTGATTGGTTTCCGATCATCTGGAGATCGATGTTGAGAGAGGATTGCTGCCTCCGTAATCGCCGAGGAATAAATGGCGAAGACGAAATGCATCGTCGAGTAGATACCGTCAACGTACTCCACAGTTCAAAGTACCTTTCTAGTGTAGTTCATATCTTCATTTTATTACACGTGCAGTGGACAGTTGAGGCCTCAGCACTGGTGCTATTTTTTAAACTAATTGTGTAACCATTGCCTTTTAAGCGTATTTTGCGCATTTAAATTGGGATAATGTGTGTTATAATAAAAGTGTGCGGCAAAGTTGGTGGATCATGTTGTTGAAATCTGAGTGACCTCAGAGAGATATATATCAATGGATATATTGACCCTGAGGTCAATATCGATTTCGTGCCGAGCTACTGATCTAGCCGATGGTGACGGTTAACCGTTACCACCGACTACTATTCATTGAAAATTCCACAGTGTTATTATCATTATATTGCATTATTTTTTTCTGAAAGAATCCGAAATTCTTCGAAAACCCAAGTGTGGAAAGAGCAGGGCCGAAAGTGGTAGCATTAATTTAAGAAAGTCTGCGTCTAATAGTGAATATAATGATTATTAGATAATTTATGATTATAGAGTAAACGAAGACGAAATATAAATAAAAAGTAAAACAATCCACTCGTCGGTATTTAGGAGATAATTTTCTCTTTACAATAATTGAGAGAAATTTTACCAACGAAATACATATTTCGTTGTAACTATAAATCATTTTATACCAGATAGACAAAATACAACCCTAAAGCCAAAACAAGACGGTTCATTTTTGCTTTCAGTTTCGATGCTTCATTTTCGATTTGCACCGAAAATGAAACGTCTAAATTGACGTTCATCGGAATGTGCCTTGCGATGACAGCTTCCGGCTCCCGATTGTTTTCACTAGCATCGGTCATGCATCTCTCATCATTCCTTCGCTGGTGATTTGTATACGAATCAGAATCTTTTTCTGCTAACTCGATCAATATCCACGGCAGGATTCACCAACGTCGACGCGTGCTTTGCTTTTTCTTTTCCTCTAACTCTTTTAGTAAATAGTTTACAATCGAAGAAACGCCATGGTGCACGATATTAAGTATTTATTCATTAATTTAATCACTCGACACAGTTGATGTTCTGCGAGAATTCGACAAGGAATGGAATAATAGCTTTCATCAAAAGTGATGCATCTATACAAAGAACGCAATTCACTGTTCATCATTCACAATTCATTGCAAAAATGAATCACTTTTGATGAACCGTCTAATTTCACGTGCATTAATTTGCACTAAAATTTCCTTGAATATTTCAACTTAAGACCCGTTTGACCCGAAGCATTCAAAGTAATAGAACTTTTAAAAATAAACTTCACAACAAAAGCTATCAATGCTCGATTTAGAAGCGCTTTCGAGCTAGTCGAAAAAGTTTTAATCATTGTGAAGGGATTCTGAATTTTGAGAGTCATAAAAGATATTGAGCCTGTTTCGGGGATAAAAATATTTATATCGGAACACACCTTATGTTGTAACCTTTTTGTGAACCAAATATATTTGGAGGAGTGCCATATTTTTATCAGTCTCCATCATTTTACTCGAATTACGACCCCGCCACTTGTAAAATATCAAACAATTTATCAAGTAACATAATACCAAGTATATAGACATTGTTAACAACTTAGCCGGTAACCGCAGCTGTGGTTTTTGTCACCTGTTCTAATGTAATTAAACCGGATATCAAGTTTAAAGTGAAAATCGACACACACACACACACACACACACACATTCATAGAGAGAGAGGGAGGGGGAGAGGCTCTGTCATCCCTTACCAAAACACAACAGCGCACTCGCTGTTATTTCACAATGGTATTCTGTAAATTGTAAAGGGATGGCTATTGTCGCCATCTGGCTACTACAAATCCTTCTGTTCATAGTTTTCTTTATTATATATAAAATAAGGATTATAATTTCATTCTTATATTTTTTATAATTTATATCATTATATATCATAAAACAAAGTTCCCGTCGCGGATGTCTGTCTTTATGTATGTATACTAGTCAAAACAAAATAAGGGCCACTAAAAACAATAAAATTAATAACAAAGTATCAGTAAAACAATATTCTTGCTTAGAATTAAGGCTAACAATGGCAAGTGATTGAAATTTTTTAAAAAATCCGCACTTATCATAACTTTTACTAATTGGTATGCCCTTCTCCTCTTAGCTATGCACTCCCGAAGCCTGGATTGTATGCTCTCGATCAAATAGTTCCAGCCAGTCAGCTGCTGCTAGTTGTGAATCTTTTGCTCACTCTCTCTAACCTTTCATTTCAATTGCTCTATCCACATATGCTCTATCGGATTTAAGTCCGGACTGTTCGCTGGCCAGGATAACACTTGAGTCTTCCAGTACAGACTGGGTTGGTCGAGCTGTGTCTTGCATCAGAACCATTAAAACAACCCAGAACCCACTCGCTGTGCAAATAGGATTAAATGGCATCTGATGACATCCCCGATGTAACGCTGTGCAGTTACGTTTCCTTCATTCAGAATGGCGAGCTCAGTTTTGCCATGTAAGCTAATCTCACCTCAAATCATTGAGTTGGCACCACCGGAACGATCAACTTCGTGGATACAGTCATCCGTAAATCGCTCGCTAGGAGACGATCCGTCATCGTCTCTACACCCAAATGCGCTAAGCTTGCCACTAAGTAATTTTTCACTCGTGCGTGAAGAGCACCAGGCCCTACTGGTTTATTCCCCAGTCCATATTTGACGAAAGAACCTTAACGGGAATCACCTCGTGAATCACCTTGGTCTTACAAGCGATGAAGACTGCGACGGGCCCTTCACACACGAATTCGGTTGTAGTTTCACACACTGCACTCTTCAATACGGTATTTGACTATAACGAAAATATGAAACAAATTTTTACTAAACTAACTGTAAATATTTTTTTAAATCAAATTTAACACAGTATTTTAAAATATGTGCATTTTTCATAAGAAATCATTATTAAAATAATTAAATTTTCATGTTTGACCACGTGATTAAAAACGCACGCGATTGGTGGCATATAGAGTTGCGTCATTGGCTTTGTTTACAATGGATGCTTAGTACAGTACATATATACGATTTGACAGCTAAATGTTTGTTTGCAAGCAAGTGACGTATTGATATCACGTGACCCACATGTATGGCGTCTTTGGCGATTTGGCGGTCTTATTTATCATTTAAACTTTGATTGGAATTTTCATAGAAAATAAAGCAATTCACAAAGAATGAATCAAATTGCAAGTGTATTATGGTATAATGAACAATTTGAGATATTTTCCTAAAATCTGTCAAATACCCTATTGCACACGGGGATTGGTGCGATCACTTTGATGGATTACATAAGAACATTGCTTGATCAATGCGAATGAGAAATCAAATTTCGCGTGGCGAGATCAGCGGATTAGTCTGCGCGTTGTCGGTACGACGATTATTTTCAGACTTGATTTTGCGGGTGATTAATTCAAGTCTCGCGTGGCGAGATTTGGCTGCGAGTCACACGAAGTTTCAGTACGACGATTTCTTAAGACTTGATTTGCAGGCGAATACTTCAAATCTCGCGTGGTTTCGCAGTTGAGTCGCAGGACGCCTCTGTACGACGTTTTCTTACGACTGGTTAGCCGCTGGCGTTGCGGCTATCAGCGCGGTGACAACAGATGTATAAGCAGGTATAAGGAAGGGAGTAAGATAGCACGTACCATAATAATTTGCCATTAATTATTTGATTTTAACTATCTGGCGTTACCAAAAGGTTTACTCGTTGAGCCCTGTCAATGGGATTCGAACTACTCGTCGTCTTGATCTTTGCTGATCTTCGTGTAACCGATCTCTAATCGTTTTTAGAGTTCCGTACGTCCTATAGAATCACTCGTGTGTCCGTCTGTCATAAACTATCCCCTCCCCTTATCTCCGAAACTATTGAATCTAAAATTTTGAAAAAAAAATACAGAAATTAGTTTTCTACTTATAGATTACAGGAAAACCTATAAGAAGTCCATAATATTAAAATAAACATGGTAAATCACTCAATATTTTGCGGATAGGTAACATCGTACGGAACCCTCTTCACGCAAGTTCAACTCGCACTTGTCCCGTTTTTTATATAATCGTTTTAATTTAAAATAGTTTTATTAAAAGTAATCGTTAATTTTTTTTATAGTCACTGGCATTGTTTGAGTTCAACGAGCACTAAATCGTATGTATCGGTCCTAGGAAGCAGTTGCAATCCGGAGTCCACCTCGAACCAGGTCTTCTGGCAACAGTGTCCGTCTCTTGGAAACTATTCCAAGCATTTTAGACATCTCTGCGAGAAAAAAACCCACAACCCTACAGAACGCTGCGAGTGTCCTTCTTGAATAAATGTAACGGCTCTGGTTGCAGTAATCGTGTCCAAATGCCTTCGTACTTTTAGCATTATTCACTTGAAAAGATAATTACACCAAAAAATAATACGTTTCCTTACTGAAAATCTAAGCTAAAATGATCCCGAGCTAAAACAAAAATCCATACAGAATTCAAATATACAGTTTACTGAAAATTATGGCCTCTCAAACACCGCAGGCAAAGCACATATAAGTCGTAAGTTAATTATTGGCCCCTATTTTATTTTTTACTAGCATTATCATCAACCTCACCTCAGCCGTAGGACGTCCACTGCGGGTCAAAAGTCTCCCCCCCATTTCTCCAAAAGGACCGATCAGAAGTAGCCTGGATCCATTGTCGACCCGCGGCCCTTATCAGATCGTCTGTTCACTAGCACTGTTTGACTAGTTGTTTAACTAGCACTGTATATTTTCGTGATAATCTCAAAAAGCCCGTTGGATGAGTAGTTAGGGTGCTTTCTTAACGCTCTGTTCTAGGGTTCCCGGGTTCGATTCCCGGCAGGGTCAACTTTGAAAAATTAACTTTTCAAGTTTGGCTCTGGTCTGGATCTGGAAAGTAGTGGCAGGGAATATTGCGTTTCGCAGTCATTTGGCAGCCTGTCTGGCAGCAGTAACCACCCCCTTACAGAAGACCATCGTGAAATAACAGCACGTGTGCTGTTGTGTTTCGGTGAGTGAGTAAGGGATGCCAGAGCCCATTTCCCTATTCCCTCCTAATCCCTTATCCTTAATCCTACTGTAGTCGGCAGCGCACTTGCAGCAGCTTTGGCGTTGCTTGTGTTATAGACGACGGTAGCCACCTACCATCAAGTGGACCGTTAGCCTTTTTGCCGATCTTAACATAAAAAAAAAACTACTGAACGGATTTTCATACAATTTTCACTAATGGAAAGAGCGTTAACAGAGGAAACTTTTTGTATATTATTTGCAGAAAAAAATGCCGGGGACAAATCCGAAAGTACTACTTATAAGTAATTCAAAAAGTCAGTTTGTGTATTCGTTACACTTTTACTCATTATTTATTTAACGGATAATTACGAATTTCATACATTTTCAGGGATACAAAAAAGAACATAGGGTACCTTTCATTCAGAAAGCACTGGTCCCGAGATATCATTTAAAAATATAATTATAATAATATAATAATATCATTTATTTCCAAACAATTACAATGGCCATAAGTTATCGTTGACCCCCACACTAAGCTGTGCTTGTATCGTGGGAGTCTAAATAAAAATAATAAATATATGTGCAATGAATAAATTGTTTTAACACCTAGGAAAAGGGAGCGCTGATGATGATGAAAAGACAACAGCTAATATGTATACATAGGTATATAATTTCAAATTAGCGTTTTGTATTTGAATTATATTGTAAGTACTTTCCTTTTTTCATTTAATTTTAATTTATTCAAATCCAGATTGTAATATAAGGCTTCATTAACAACTACATACATGTATTTACATGTATTTTAATTATATTTAAATTTGCTGACCCAAAATTAGGTAAATAAAAGCTACAAAAACATTAGATTGTTTTACATAAGATTTAATAAAAGTGTGACACGTCAAAATATATAAAAAATAATAACAAAATCTATTCGAAAGACGAATAGGTAGACCACAAGATATTCGAAGACGTCTACCGAATTGGTAGACGAATACTCCATTACCATTTTTATTGGGAATTTCAATATGTTCTCACGGTGCGACTTTCTCGTAAGACCACGATGTCTTACGATATAAATTCAAGTTATGAATGTCAAAGGAACTTGGATTCGATGCCCGCGAACCGTGAAATAAATTGCAATGCGTATCATGTTTTGACAGATACAGAATCTATCAGTACTAAGTGTTCTTAAAGGAGATCAATCAGTTTTCTTTGGAGATCAAGCCGTCAGTCTATTTTTATTTTCGTTCTAACGGTTGAAACTTGTATCATTAGGTAAGAAGAAATTATAGATTTTACTGGAAAAATATCTTGTAATTTGGTAATGGGGTTTCATAGACATTTAAGTTTGAAAGTATTATAGAATCTGTTTGAACTGCGCGTGCGCGAACAACGTATCGAGTAGCGTGCTTTGCGCTCAGTGTATTAATTTTCGGATGTTATCCCCATTTAGAAAATCTGAAAATTCAGAGGAAATTACTGAAATTAAGAAAGACTTTTATTACTAAATTCTTCAAAGTTTTTTTTATTAAGATGCTCTTGACCAGCATCTATCCATGTAGGAAGGATAAGGCCGACGATGGAGCGAGCTCACCCAGAAGATGCCCATTCACTCGAAGCCTGAAAATGTTCGGATCTATGAGCTCGGAAATACAGAAGCCGGCAGGTAGTTCCAATCCTTAGCAGTGCGCATTATAAAAGATATTTTAAAGCGCTTGGTCCGAATTAGAGGGATTTCGACAAGGTGAGGATAGTAACCAGCCGTACGTCTGCATGTCCGATAGAAGAAAAAAAACACAATAGCCTGGTTTTGATTGATGTCCTTTCTAATCTGGCCAGTTTCGTGTAGGTACTTGTGCTTGCAAATATACAGAGCCAGCGCAGAACAATAATTCTAGAGAATTAATGAATTAAAGAGAACACTAACCAGTATTCACTCATTGGTATCAAAACTTGTGAACCAAATTTTAATCTATATCTATTCTATATTTTTATCTATATCTATGTCAATACGTACATCAAGAGATTTTATTTGTATCAATACAAATAAAGTCGTTGTGTGCCTTTGCTATTTCTAAACTATTGCTATTCTATTTCTATGCTAATATTCTAATTCTAACTTTTTCTAAACCATGCAAAGAATTTATAAATAGTTTTCACTAATTGAAAGAGTGATAAAAGATGAAGGTTTATATATTAGGTCGGGGAAAAAGTATTTTCGCACAAAATATGTACCTATAAACTTATAAAAAAATCTCCTTGGCTGTACTATTTGTATCTGGTTGATTTTGATGACATTAAAAAGGTTACATTTAAAAAAAAAGAAACAAATTAGTAAAATGTTGTTTCCAGCTATTTTTCATTTGTTTTTCTTTCTGTCAAAACGAGAGAATCTAATGAAGAAATTCGATACATTTTAAAATTTCATTACAAAAAAGGAAAAATTGCAACGCAAGCAGCGAAAAAAATTTGTGAAGTTGGACCTAATGCAGTGTCAGTAAGAGTAGCACAAAGTTGATTTAAGCGTTTTCAATCCGGGAATTTTGATGTCAAAGATGCACCTCGCTCTGGTCGGTTACGGATAAAACGGATAAAACGGACGCCATTTTGAAAACCAACCAAATGCAAATAATACAGCCAAAGAGATTTTATTACAAGTTTATACATACTATATGGGAAAAGACTTTTGCCGCGACCTAATAAAATATGCTAAGAAAAGAAAATTATAGAACACTTTAAAAGTTAAAGAGACATTAAATTGTAGTTTAACGAAACAGTCTCAACTTGCAAATTATCAAGGAAATTAACAGGATTTTTCTCTGAAGAACAGCAATATAATAAATTTATGAATAAAAAACGTTATTATTCGTTAAGAACTTGTTGAACGAAATCCAATTAGTTAAGGAATACATACCACTGGAATAACTCAGGAATAACTTTTAACTTATTAAGACGCATCTTGTTATACTGACACAATAGTTGTCCTTTTCTTTATTCAATTATGTCTCTGAAACTCTTTGAGGGACGTAGGAAAGGACTTCTTAAGATCTTTTATTGCGTGAATAATCCTCACAGTCATGTCCTTTTATTGAAATAAGAGTTTATAATCTATTCTAAGTTAAAATTAGTAATAATAAAACTATTATTTATGTCTCAAATTTCAACAATCTAGACTTAGCAGCTTTGGCTGTGCGTTATTACTAACAAATACATAATACATTACTAATTTTACTAATTTTTCTTAAGATATATTAGAGCATTGTTAAAACATAAGGCAAGTTTAAAAACAATTCAGATATCTGACACTTTATAAGAGTGTCTTCTGTTAGATTCTCTATTTACTAATTATTTTTTACGAGTCGAGAAATATTCAAAAGATACGATGGATATGGTTCCAGTCCTTTGGACTTTGGAATCGTCACCGGTCGTTCATTAGATTCTCCGTGTGTGGAGTTACAACTAGGAGTCTAGAACTGCTTTTTGGCAGAACTTTATATGTCTGAAGAATGGTAGCCTTCTTCGAATACGAATTTTTTTTTAATATTAAGATCGGCAGACAGGCTGACGGTCCACTTGATGATAGGTGGCTACCGTCGCCTATAACACAAGCAACGCCAAAGTTGCTGCAAGTGTGCTGCCGACTATAATAGGATTAAGGATAAGGGATTGGGAAGGGATAGGGAAATGGGCTCTGGCATCCCTTACTTCTCTCACCGAAACACAACAGCACACGTGCTGTTATTTCACGGTGGTCTTCTGTAAGAGGGTGGTTACTGCCGCCAGACGGGCTGCCCAAATTCCTTTCTGCAAGTGATTATCAATAATTATTAATAATGCAAGTGATTATTACGTCTGGTTACCATCCTCACCTTTTCGAAAACCCTTTAATTCGGACCGAGCCCTTTAAAACTAATTTTATAATGCACACTGCTAAAGATTGGACCCCCTGCCTTTCCGAGCTCATACAACCCAAACCTTTTCAAAGTTCGAGTGAATAGGCATCTTCTGAGTGAGTCCGCTCTATCGTCGGCCTCACCTCACCTATGATAGATGCTGGCCAAGAGCATACCCATCTTAATTAAAAATTTAAAAGAAAAAACATTTTATTTCACAAATGAAATTAATCGAGACATATCTGTCGTATAGCATATGGGCATTGGAATAGTCTTGGAGCACAGTCTAGACAAAAAAATAAACAAACAACGTTTGTCGAACGTTGCTCTACGCAAGTACATTCGTTGCCTGACTGTGTGACGTTAGTATGGTTAGACTGTGCTTGGAGTAGGTCGCAGTTAAATCGCCCAGTTGCCTAATTATGTGATGAACGATGGATGACCTGAATGAAAAGACTTGCTGTGTATGGACAGGCCTCTGTCACTCCGTATGTGCCGTGACATAATTCCCTACCGTCGCTCACATTGAATGTGAAAGGAGTGCAACTTCTGTACGCTAGTACTATTATTTATTCTGTGGTATGGACTAGGAGAAGAAGGATCGATTATAGTTGGCCTGTTCATTTAGCAAGGCCGTCCAAGAGTGAACGCCTACTGGGTGATAATTATGACATGACATTGATAAGCTCAGTAATTCGGATCCGACGAAAGTTAGAACCTGCGTGGGCGGTGACGGCAATAATTATACTTTATCTTAATTTATATCACAAATGCGTCTTTATCTGTTTTTGGTGTTTATTTAAAGAAAAACAAAAGCTACTTTAAATTGTCGAGATAAATACGAAAGCGATATCAAAATTTACGACGATTGAAATGAAATTGGGCATATTCTTTTCGTTTTATTTACCTATAGTTAGACTGTGTTTTTTTTTTATGTTAAGATCGGCGGACAAGCTGACGGTCCACTTGATGGTAGGTAGCAATCGTCGCCTATAAAACAGGAAACGCTACAGATGCTGCAAGTGCGCTGCCGACTACAGTAGGATTAAGGGTGAGGGATTGGGAAGCGTTAGGGAAATGGGCTCTGGCATCCCTTAATCACTCATCGAAACACAAAAGCACACGTGCTGTTATATCACGGTGGTCTTCTGTAAAGTCGCGAGCACCAGCTGGTACATAATATGAATCAAGTTTTTTTTTTATGTTAAGTTCGGTAGACAGGCTGACGGTTCACTTGATGGGAGGTGGCTACCGTCGCCTATAACACGAGCAACGCCACAGCTGCCGCAAATGCGCTGCCGACTACAATAGGATTAAGGATAAGGGATTCGATATGAAAATCGGCTCTGGCATCCTTTACTCACTCACCGAAACACCGAACTTCTGAAAGGGGGTGGTAACTGCCGCCAGACGGGCCGCCCAAATGACTGCGAAACGCAGTGTGCCCTGCCACTACTAAAACTTCGGAGACTTGCTTTGATAATTAGGGAGTATTCAAAGTTTAGCGGGTAATAAACATCTCAGCTCTGAATCTCAACATCTCAGCTAAATGTCCTGCACTCTGAGTAGTGCAGGACATTTCGCAGTCATTTAAGCAGGCCTTCTTTTTGTAAACATTCTCAAATAATAGATTGGACATGTGAATGCTCAAAAATCCCATCAATGGATCTTTCAAATGGATTAAAGTGGTCATAGGGATCTGGCGGCTCTAAACACACCCTTACACAAGACCACAGTGAAACAAAAGCATGTTTGCTGTTGTATTTCGGCATCCCTTATACCAGGGCTCATTTTTCTATCCCTTCCTAACCCTATCCTTATTCCTACTATCCTACTATGCACTTGTGATATTGATTGTGTTATTTTCTATCTTTTGTCTCTAAATTATTTGCCATATTACCAACATTATTTCCAGGTAATCTACTCGTACATCACAAAAGTTTTTATCCTGAAATTCCAAAAGTGCGGGTGTTTTCATCTCGATAAACTTTATGTTAGTCCTAGAACTCGGGTCGTTCCCATCTCATACATTATAGCGGTAAGCGAACACTATATTTTAGTCACGTATATGTGTCGCTAAAGTTTACAGTGACTTTATTATTTTATCTACTATGAGCAAAGTAAACTAAATTAACTTTATTAAATGTTTTTAGTTTTATTGTAATATATCTAATTGTTTTTAATTTGTGGCGTCGATTTCTATTTTAATATTATTATCTTTATTGGATCAATATAGTTTGTTCCTGCGAATTCGTCGGCGCCAACTTTTCTTGTTAAAACATTTTGGTCACGCCAAGCAATTATTAAAGTGGACTGTATTTTTTCGCTGGTGGTACATACAATCAAAGGACGAGGAAACAAAGCAAGTCTGCCAATTACCTCCTTCCCTGGTCCTCCACCGGCGAAGACTGCAACGGGCCCGTCACGCACAGAGTCCAAAAGCTCCAGCAATTCACCACTTTAATGATTACACTCGCGGAGCGGGAAGCGTGACCAAGTAGATAGATTACAAGCACAATTGCCTGATAATGTAAGCGGATGAAATAAAAATTCGAATCTCTCGGGTCGAGATGGGCGGTGTGGCGCATGTTTGTTGCGATGTTTTTTCTAGACTAACGCGGTTTTATAAAAATGGCCGGTCGGCACGGCCTACGGTGCGGTAGGGACAGACTATATGGTGGGAGCGAGACAGCACATACCACAGCGAACTATTATTATTCAAAGTTAAATTGACAATTGGTGTCAACATATTTATTCATTCTTTATTGCTCTTATGTATTTGTCAGGAGTTGAATTTTTATTTTTTATTTTGAGTTGATACCTCGTGAATAGTATTTTTACGGGTGAAAGTTGTATGCCCTTTTCTGTATGCAAAATTCTGTAATGATGATTGATTGAGTAGTTAAGGCGTAAATGCGTTACAAATCAACTCACTTATAACATAATCTAAAATTGTACACGTTGTACTTATATTACCGAGATCAAATAAATTCTGAGATGCTAATCTCAGGAACGGCTTAATCGATCTGAATAAGGTTTTCACTGATGTATTGTAGCAAGCTTCTCGTAACATTTAGCGTTTGTTTCATTCCAATCGGTTTACAAACAAAAAAGTTACGCGCTATAGTGAACACTACGCGTACGATTTGCGACTCTATGTATAATAAACACATCAAAAAAGTCTAAGCAACACATACTATTTCAAATTATTAATCAATTATTATATCATTTCTTACCAAGTAGGTAATACCTATGTAAACTTTTTTGATCTAGAGGACATACTGGCTGGTTGTAAAAAAATTCGAGTATCATTTGTTTATTTTTTTTTTTTTTTTTTTTTTCACAAATTTAAAAGCGAATGCATTTGTCCGAATTTTGTAGCGTTTTCTTTGCTTATTAAAATTTAGTTCTGTATTAATTTTATGATTTAAACAATAATTTGAAAAAGTTTTGAACAAATTTGGATTTTGAGACATTTTTTACGTCATGGAGCGACGTCATTTGAACGCAGATGAAATGCAAAGAGCTGTAGGGATGTTTCAAGCGGGAAGAAGACAATCTCAGGTATCTCGGTATTTTGGTGTCAACAGAAGCGTTATTTGCCGTCTTCATCAGTGTTACACTAACACGGGAGATCCTGCTGAGCAGCACCCAGGTCGAGAAAGGTGTACAACCACACGGCAATATCGATACATACAACTGACTGCAAGACGCTAGCCGATGTTAACCACCCGAGAGATAGGTTTAAGGCTACAAAATTCAAGTGGTGTTGTTGTTAGCTGCCAAACTGTGCGAAATCGACTGCATGAGTATGGCCTACGAGCACGACGGCCAATTAGGTGCCCACCGATACGTCACGGGAATCGCGCTCGTCGAAATGAATGGTGTAGGGAACACATTACATGGACCCGGGAACAATGGGATAAAATTTTATTTTGCGATAAGTCTCGATTTGGGTTCAAGCCTGATACTAGAAGGGTAAGAGTGTACCGTCGTCCTGGAAATACTGAAAGACTGAGGTGCGTTCAGGAAGTGCATCCATACAACGGCTCAACAGTTATTGTATGGGCGGGTATTATGAAGAACAGACGAACTGAGCTCGTTTTTGTAAACGGTAACATGAACGCTGTAAATTACGTTGAGGATTTTCTAAGGCCTTATGTTCGTCCATTCGCACAAACGCTTGGCTCCGAATCTCCGATTTCACGTTGATGCATGACAATGCGCGTTCGCATACAGCTTTGCACACACGGGAGTACTTGGCAAGGGAAAACATCCTGGTATTGCCTTGGCCTGCACAATCGCCAGATCTCAACCCCATCGAGCATGCATGGGACATGCTCCAGAGACGTGTTTTAAAGGACTTGGATGGAGTGACAACAACCCAACAACTGATGGACTACTAAAATTTCATTGGGAACAATTGCCGCAGGACAACATTAACAGTCTCGTCGATTCTATAAATAATCGGTGCCAGCAAGTTCTCAAAACAGAGGAGGCCACGCTTTGTATTAATTTATGCAATTTTAGTTTAAGTTTAGTTGATTAGGCACCTTACTTTATACTACGTACAAGTACCTTACTTTGTACTACATACAGTACTTACTCGTAATTATTGTTAATTAAGATTATTAAAGAAAAAAAAACAATTGAGGTTTAATATCAAAAAAGCATTAAAAATTAATATAAATAAGAAAACACTAAGGATTTAATGCGAAAACACATTGTAAAATTGAAATTTGTATGTGTTGCTTAGACTTTTTTGATGTGTTTATTTATGTATGAGTTAGGATTGGATTATATTTGCATTGAAGCTAGTTTTTAGCCCATATAAACCAGTATGTCCATACAGCGATTAAGTTAAGAGAAATTAGTGAAAAATTAATCAAAAACTACAATCAAAAATCATACTCGTAATTTATTCTATGAGCTGTAACAATAGAACGGAATCATTTCACAATATAGGTATTGGTGAAAGTTTATTTTTCAAATAAACTTTAACTTCACAAATCCAGGATACTAGAAAGAAAGTTTAAATTACAAAGGAGACACTGTTGTAGCATCCTATCGTTTTCTAAGGCGCCCCCACTACGAGAGCGTAGCTGTAGATTATAACCAATTGTCGAATTTATTACCAGCATTGATTACCAAATATTCGCAAGGAGTCGCCATTGTTGGTTCCAGACACCGCATTGAAGTGACAAAGGACATGTTACCCTTTGAAGATTTTGGTAATAAAATATTATTAACATTTAATATTTAATTTGATCTGTAAATGACCAACTGACTCAACACTAGTTACAAGTTTTTAAAAAAATAACTGAGAAATCAATTTTCCGCAGTTTCAAATATAAAATAGTCATAAATTAGCTCTTGCTTCTAGCAATCGATTATTAGCTGCATTTTTCAGATAAATCATCTTCTTTCCATTAACTGTCGAAACACAATAATAATTATATAATATTATTAGAATTTACTTAACAACGGCTATAATCTATAATAAATTTGTGAAAACCCACATTTGGCTGCCATATAGTATTAATGACAAGCAGGAGACATTTTTATCATAGATTTATTTTCAGAGATTCAAGGATAGGATTAACAAAGGCAAAAGACATTAAGTCTTAGAAAAAGATTATAAATTAAAAGTCTTTCTATATTTTAGATTTTCAGCACAATTCAAACAGATTTTTTAATATTTTCAAACATAAATATCTATGAAACCCCATTACCAAATTACAAGATATTTTCCCAGTTAAATCTATAATTTCTTCTTACCTAATGGCATAAGTTTCAAGCGTTAAAATCAAATTAAAACGAAAATAAACTGAAGGCCTTGCCTCCATACAAAATTGAATGATCTCCTTTAATCAGGGCTTCTCCCCTCACTACACTAATGTTAGAAATTGTATTATAATGCACAGGTTGCTCGGATCTGAACTGTCATTACAGGCGAATAAACAAACTCATAAAAAAATCTCCTTATAATTTTAAAGAACGCAAATTTTTTCAAAAGTTTTAATTTGTTTTGTCAAGTTGAGTTTGAACTTCACAAAATAAATGAGTTTTGAACTCAACGGACAAATTTTATCTTTGCTAGATGAGTACCATTAGAATGCTATGTACAAATGTATATATATATATATATATATATATATTATATGTCACAGAAACCTCCCGTCAAACTGAAACTGAGCTTCGTACGGACGAGATTTTTTTTTTGCCAATTAAATAAGTATAGGGTATATTCCTCGATTATGACTCTTTGCATTAGAGGGAACCGTATCAAAATCCGTTGGTTGGTTTAAAAGAAATTAGAGGAGAAACAAACAGAGGCGGACAGCGATTTTATTCTATACTAACTGAGCCCTTCATACGCTTGATAACTTTTTTGTTTGTAAACCGATTGGAATGAAACAAACACTAAATGTTACGGGAAACTTGCTACAATACATCAGTGAAACCCCATTCAAATCGGTTAAGCCGTTTCAGAGATTATCGTCCACAAACATACAGACAAAGAGACAAAAATTACACGGCACATTTACGATTCTATTATATGTATAGATTTTGTATTATAGATAGATATTAAATCTTTGCTATTAATGTGCTATTAATGTGCTATTAATCTTTGCTATTAATGTGATATTAATGTGTGACGCGTTGTACAGCATACTTACCGAGCGACAATCGTTGGTCAATTAAAAAAACAAGAAACTGTATTTTACGCTCCAATTGTTTATTAATACATTTATAGTGATCTAATAGCTAACATTTATTGTTTGCGAGTTAACTAGTGCAGTAAATCATACATAAAATAGACTTTAACTTAAGTCTGGTCATAAAAGTACCCTCATTTATAAAAAATAAATAATAAAAATAAAAACAATGTCAAATAAGTGCTCCGCCTGTGCCAAGTTTACGGGTCGTGCTGGTGCTGTTGTGTGTCCCAAGTGTAGCT
Organism: Bembecia ichneumoniformis; assembly: GCA_910589475.2. Taxonomy (NCBI): domain Eukaryota; kingdom Metazoa; phylum Arthropoda; class Insecta; order Lepidoptera; family Sesiidae; genus Bembecia; species Bembecia ichneumoniformis. Next base: position 5,408,954 of record OU342538.1, on the reverse strand, counting down.
GCATCTATCACAACGCCTGCGTGGGAATCCCGCCGGGAACAACGCTCCCTCAGGACTGGAATTGTCCGACATGTAAAAGATTTAAACCACGAGACAACCAGGCAGAGACACCGGTGAAGGGATTGACTGCTACAGCTGATAACACTTCCTCTGTACAACCGGCTGCTTCCCACCATGCTACTGCGGAACACTCACCGGAGTCTACACACGGCTCAACTGCTTCCTCCGGTGGGGAGAATAATATGCAGTCGACACTTGGCAGTGAGGTGCGACTGTTCAGGGAGGAGCTCCAGGCCGTGAGACAGGAACTCCGAGAATTCCGCCAGGAGTTCCGGGACGTGAGTACACGTATGGCCGCCTTTAACGGCAGGATAGATGCTCTGGACGGACGCGTCGATGCCATCGAGAAGGCTGTCGCCGAGAGTGCCGCGTCGGTCGCCACCAAGGCTCTGGAGAGGACCATCGAGGCCCTTCAAACTCAACTGCACGAGAGGGACCAAGAGCTCCTGTCTAACGACATACAAGTCTCCAACGTACCGGAGGAGCCCGGGGAGAGCGCGATCGGCCTTGCAATGCGGATCTGCACCAAGCTGGGTGTGGAGTTGGATGCGCGCGACGTGGTGCTCGTACACAGGGCGGGGCGTACGCGCGAAGCTGGCGGCCCGCGCCCGCTCGTACTGCGTCTGGCGCGCCGCGCCATCCGCGACGACCTGATGCGGGCTGCGCGCGTACGCCGCGGCGCCACCACCGCCGACCTGGGTCTGGTCGCCGCTCCCCAAAGGTTCTACGTCAACGAACGGCTGACGAGCGTCAACCGGCAGCTGTTCCAGCGGGCCAGGGAGGCGGCGCGTGCCGCGGCGTGGCGCTTCGTGTGGACTCGAGATGGCAAGATCTTCGCCCGTCGAGCTGACGGCCTGCCGAGCCATCGAGTGCGCAGCTTATCCGATATGGATATTTTTAAGCCTGGCGAGACAGTTCACACTACGCCTTAGTTGTTTTTGTTCAATTTTTTTTGTGTTATGTTCGTTGCAAAATCCTGACAATTTATGTTGTTTTACCATTTCTCTTTTTTGTCACGTCTTATCAGGATTTACACAGAGATACTTACTGCACAGTTTTAACCATCTTGTTTATATTATTTTTATATGGGTGTGCCCTCGCGACAGTGATACGGCAAGTAAACATCTTGCTGCTTTATAATCCGTATCGTTCATACTGGAACAATAACATATTTATTATTACACGCCTATATTGTATATATTTTTATAGAATATTTATATTATTGAACATACATAGAAATTTTAATATGCATACAAACATTACTCTTTTTATTTTTACTCTTAAGATATTTTATTTAAAAAGAAACTGCACTGTGCTTACTTGCACTAAATTTCCCGATTACATTCATTATTTAAGTAATTGCTCTTCTTGCTTCTCTTTACAATGCCTCGTTTAAAAAACTTTAAAGTTGGTTTATTTAATGCTGGATCCCTCGGTACGGGACACGATGAGTTGACTGCGACTTTAACTGATAGTGACGTGGATGTCATGGGGATATGCGAGACATGGCTTAAACCAGGACAGGATGGTCGCGCTCCTAGTATAGCCGGCTATCGACTTCGTCACGTCCCGCGGCCCGCCAATGTGCGGGCGGGGCGAGGGGGCGGCGTCGGTTTCTATGTGCGCCGGGGCCTCACCGCCCGCACCCTCCCTTACCCTGCAGCTGAACTCGTAGAACAAATGTGGTTGAAAATAAATGTCAATTGTAAACATTTAATTATAGGTACCGCATATCGACCACCATGGCTTGACGTTAACGTCTTTTTTGATGCTATTACTGAATCAATTACTTCTTTCGTGAATTGTGACCGTCTGATTTTACTTGGCGATTTCAATATAAATTTTACTGACAAAACGGACACAAAGTTTAAATGCTTGACACAATTTTTGACATCAGTTAATTTGACACAACACGTAAATGAACCGACACACTTTACCGAACATAGCGAGACTACTATTGACCTATTTTGCACTGACGCTCGAGTTCTGTCTATGGACGTAAGGTACATCCCAGACCTGGGCAGACACGCCTTTATCACAGCCGAGTTGGACATTAAAAAAAGGAAACCGACACCAAGACGTATTACCTATAGACCTCTAAAAGACATAAACTTAGCTGACTTTAACAAAGACCTTGACGCCACAGATTGGGACCAAATACTTTTACTTGATGACGTGAGTGACATGGTTCGACTACTTAATGAACTTTTACTTACACTTTTTAATAAACATGCACCTGAAAGGACAACAGTGGTGAAGGAGGCACCTAAACCGTGGCTAACAAGCAATGTGAAGCTTATGATGCGCCTCAGGAACAAAGCTTATGCTAAATATAAACGTTCAAACAGTGAGATTCATAAGCAATACTACTTGGACCTGAAACGTGTTGTGATCGAGGCCATTCATAATGAAAAACGTGCCTTCTTCAAACACCACATTAATGACGTTACTGACTCGAGGGCTTTACGGAGAAACTTGAAGCGTACTATTCTCCCCGACTCACAGACACAAACTGACTTACCTACAAATTTCGATGATCCGGATTTAATAAACCACCACTTTCTTAATACACCTGGAAAATCGGACGTGACAATATCTGACCTGACGCGTTATGAATTTGACAGATACGGTGACAATAAATTTACTCTTTCACCCACGAACGTTAAGACAGTTACAAATATTATTACCTCAATTAGAACAACCGCAAAGGGTCTGGACTTGATTGATATTGACATGATAATTATGACTCTTCCGAAAATTTCTGATATATTGACGTACATAATAAACACAAGCATAGAGACTATGACGTTCCCAACTGACTGGAAAATAGCTCAAGTGATTCCGTTACCTAAAAAACCAAATCCTATAAATCTAACCGATCTTCGTCCCATTAGTATCCTTCCTTGTGCATCAAAGATATTAGAAAGGGTAGTGTGCGATCAGCTGTCGGAATACCTGGAGAAAAACGGCATCCTACCTGAAATGCAGTCGGGTTTTCGCAAAGGTCGGTCGACAGTCACTGCGTTACTAGATGTAGTCGATAACATTTTACAGGCTCGGGATGCTGGTGAGAGTACTTTACTGGTACTTTTAGACTTCTCCAGGGCTTTCGACTGCATTAGCGTGCCCTTGCTGTTATCCAAGATGTCCTATTACGGGTTTGATGTCACTGCGTTGAGGTGGTTCGACAGTTACTTGTCTGGCCGCGCGCAGATGGTTGCGTTGCGTAGAATGGATGGAGTTACTCTGCGGTCCTGCTTTCGTCCTGTGACGAGGGGGGTTCCGCAGGGTTCAATCCTGGGTCCTCTGCTGTTTATATTGTATAGCGCTGACGTTGTTAACAGTATAGAGAGCAGCGGATACCATCTGTACGCGGACGATCTGCAGCTCTACTTCTCCAGCTCGCCGTCGGACATGTCTGCTGCAGTGGACAGCATCAATGCGGACCTCGATCGTGTCTCTTCTTGGTCGGAGAGGAACTGTTTGGTTCTTAATCCGGGCAAGTCGAGATATGTGGTTTTTGGGTCTGAGCATCAAATTCGTAATAGTCTGGAAGCTCTGATCGAAAGTGATGTAGCCATCATGGGCGAACCAATAGAACGAGTGATGGAAGCAAACAATCTCGGCCTCCTCATGGATGGCAAGTTACGCTTTGAGAGTCACATTATTAAAGTTGTGAGCAACTGCTTCTATCGCCTTAAAGTTCTATATAATATACGTGATTACCTTAGTGTCGATTTGCGTGTCACGCTTTGTGAGTCGCTTATATTATCTAGATTAAATTATTGTGATGTCGTGTATGATGGCTGCATTACTGGCCGCTCTAAGAGGTTGATACAACGAGTGCAAAACGCATGCACTCGTTTTTGCTTTCACATCCCTCCTCGTTCCCATGTCACTCCGTACTTGAGCGCCGCTGGCCTGCTGAATATGTCTGCACGCCGACGCCTCCACCTCGCCACTCTGCTGTTTGGGGTGGTGCGTTATGAAACGCCGTCCTACCTATACAGGAAGCTCCAATGGCCCAAACGCGTGCGCAGAATAAGGTCCACGGCTATCGTGCCCGTTCACAGGACAGCGGCCTTCCGAGGAAGTTTCAGGTTTGCGGCGTCCAAGTGCTGGAATGATCTCCCTCCTCCTGTCCAAGGAGCGTCTAATAGGTACACCTTTAGGCGTGAGCTTAGGGGTTATTTGTTGGCGCTTCAAAATTCATAAATTCCAAAATTCCAGCATTTATCACCGCATTAATACACCAACATAATATGTATGTAAATTTTAACATTTAGCAATTACTAAATTTATTATTCATTACTGTAGAATTTCCTTTTTTTTCGCGCCTTTTCTCTCAATAGAAGCAGTGCATTATGTATAAATAAGTAATTTTATATGTATATATATATATATATATATATGTATGTGTATGTGTGTATGTATGTGTATATGTATATGTATATGTGTGTGTATATATGTATGTGTATGTATGTATGTGTGTATGTATGTATATAGTAATTTATAAAGTAAGTTTGTATGGTGTCCAATGAGTCACATACGGTGCTGGCTGAAAATCAGCGCTGTAGGTGTTTGTCAGCACCTCAGCACAATGCTGAGCCAGTATCCGTTTCGCTGCCGCGAGGACACACACACACGTTTTTTACATTATTATTATTATTTTTTTCCCTGTTTTTGTACATAATGTGTCCTTAGTGCAGTGAATAAAAGTCTTTCTTTCTTTCTTTCTTTCTTTCAAATCCTCCATAATAAGTTTATATGATCCTATGCTTTTTAAAATTAATTTAAATATACATTTTTAATTATTAAATTTAATACTTATTTCACACACGTTTCTTTTTGCGGAAAGTATATGAACTATTTGTATTATCTGTTATATATATTATAAAGCTGAAAAGTTTGTTTGTTTGTTTGAACGCACTAATCTCAGGAACTACTGGTTCGAATTGAAAAATTCTTTTTGTTTTGAATAGTCCATTTATCGAGAAAGGCTATAGGCTATCACGCTACGCTAAATAGTATTATATCTCAGCAGTGTCCAGTACCGCGCGCCCCATGCGCACGCCGGCCGCCGGGGCCGGCAGCGAAGCGTGGCCGAGTTAAGCTAGTCTGTTATATAAGTCGATATAATGATCGATACTAAGGCAGACAGCATACATGTAGTACCGATGCCGTTGTTTATGTTAATAGACGATGGTACCAACCATCAAGTAGACTAGGAGGAGATGGGGAAATGGGTTCATAGTGGTCTTCTGTAAGAGGGTTCGGCAGCAATAACCTGTTATTGCTGCCGAACGGGCTGTCCAATTTACGACTTTTAAACGTAATGTTGCCAATTAAACAGTCAGCAACATAATAAAATAATATATGCTTACATAGATTAGATAAACAAAAAGATTCTGTGATGTCATCCCATTTCATCAAATTCTTGGCCTCGGTTAATTACTTTTTCTCACTTTTTAGTTTCTAACCTCTACAAAGGTTAGAGAAGAGGTTTGGATTCATTTTTAACGACACCACTAAGCGTTAACCCTAGGGATGTTGTTAATATATCCTTTTTGTTAACGATACCATTGAGCGTAGTTAATAGCTATACAATTGATAATTAAAATGACATTAAATAAATATTTTTTTTATTTATGAAAATTGTAACATATATAAGATAATTATAAGATATATAAAAAAATAATCCTGCATATTTAATGTCAGTGCTGAATAAGACTATTACTTGTTTAACTAATTACGCAGATAAAGTTGTATTGAGTAAATAAACCAACAGAAATCGTATAAATCCATCGAAAAGACAACAAATATCCAACAAAATAATACGAGTTTAAAGCTTTTTTTGTAACGTAACAATCGCTTTATTCGCCGTTCACATCAATGAGTTAAAAATGTATTTCGCCGGACGCGGAAAACGTGCAAACTGGTCCCCAGTGACGTAATCGAGATAAATTCTGTCCGGCTTGCGAGCTATCTACACGATAACCATTCGTATTATTTAAACTTTCTTTTTCTATTTAATATTAAAGTTTGTGAGATGTATGTACGTTTATTACTCTTTCACGCAAAAACCGTTTAACTAATTTGGATGAAATTTGGGGTACCTACAGATATATATTTTTTTTAATATTAGGTCGACACAGACAGACCAACGGTCCACTTCGTGGTTGGTAAATACCGTTACTTATAAGCAACGCCGACCATGGGATTGGATAAGGCATTAGGAGGGGATAAGGAAATGGGCTCTGACATCCCTTACTCACTCACCAAAACACAACAGCACACATGCTGTTATTTCACGGTGGTTGTCTGTAAGGGCGTGGTTACTACTGCCAGACGGGTTTTTTTTTTTCCAGGAGAAATCCATTTACAAATTTCCTACCGCTGGCTAGGCGGTAGGGGTATGTGGGGGTCACCAGTGCTCCACGCTATGCTCTAGCTTTGGTCGCCGTAGTTGTGCAACAACGTTCCTGCGACCCCGCCCATCTACGGCCGCGCTAGAAAGTCGTTGGGTTTTAGCCGGTAGGAGTCCGGCATAACCCACAACGTCCCCTTTCGCTGCTGGGTATCCATGATGGATTTCCCAACGTAAAAAAAAAAAAAAAAAAAAAAAAAAGGTCATAGCGGCACTGGCACTACTGTTGTTGCATCTATGTTGCAGTCACCATTTATAAGTTACTCCAGTACAGAAAACTTGCTTGAAATAAACTGATGATAGACCTCTTGTTATCCACAAGATGATGTACTTGGTCAACAAATATATATTATAATGATTGTTAACGGCTAATGTATCTAACCTATCTAATTTTCTATCTAATATCTATATATCTATATTAGATCTATATTAGATATATCTAATATCTAATTTTAATTTGTATAATACATATAGTTTATATAATAGTTTTTTTATATGGACTTTTTTGATGTACTTTTTAATTTTAAAATTGTTTTTGTTGCATTCATGGAAAAATACATGATATAAATCTTTCATGGAAACCATTTAGTTTGTTTCATAAAGTAAGATTTCCTATTAATACTGAGGTTTAAAATTTCAAAAATTTATTTTAGTCAAGTATACAATTACTGGTTTTATTTTTTATAAAATATACACTTGTAATCCGTACCAACGTTTGGGAAGTCTGAACATGGGCTTATAAATCGTTTTATTAGTTAAACATAATGATGGTTGTCTTGTTTCCTAATATACTTAAAATACTTGACGCCCAGTTTCAGTAAAAATCACAGTTCAAGCCAACTTTTAAAGGCTAAATTTGTCGGAAATTATAAATATAAAAATCAGCCCCACATATCCACTCGTCTAAAATAAATAAACGAAAATAAAATAGCTCTTAGCAAACATTGTAACGAAGATAATCGCGTTATTACTTAAACAGCATCTACGAGAGAGAAAACGCGTTTAATCTACATTATAAAGAACACATTAACTATCTCACTAAGTACACATTGACGATGGAAGCTAAATAAAAAGTTAAGCTCAATACAGTCGCGCTTGTCACGAAGCGAGATCCTTATGCAACTAAATTAAAAACATCTTTTATTTATCCCTTATAGTTAAAAAAATAAATTAACAGAATTTACCAAAACTGAAATAATACTGGTGTAAGTATTTCGGGCACTCGTTAGGACCCTTGGTACACTTCAGAGGTGTGCATTATCCATGGTTTACCCATGAGGTGGTCTATCGATTGTTTGGAAAATGTTATGACGAGGAAGAAGTACAACCATTTTATTGTGGGCCATTTATAACGCTGTATTTGCCAGTAGTCTTCTGTGAGGGGGTGGTTACCAGTAGTATTTAATCAAAATATAGAGTTTAATTTTCTCCGCTTTCAATCCCTCAATCAAATGTCACATCGTATTCCCAAATGACACAGAAATCCTAGGATACCACTAACGTGCCCTCTATTATTGCGTGTGCCCCCTATATTAGTTAGATTGCAGAATCAAATAGTCCTATTAATCGAAAGCCATATGAACCCAGCCTTTCGGACAACGACAAGTAGGTATATATACAGTAATGAAAAGGGCACATTTAGGCCCAAATACCTGGTAGAAGTGTTTACTGTACCATTCAAAAAATCATTTAAATAATAATAAAAAACATTCATTGTTTTATTCCTATAATTCATATAAAAAAGTAAAGGGCATATATTTTGTAACCGTTCAAGGTGTGTTGTGCCTAGGGCTTCCAATCTCGGTATACCGAGATCTCGAAATACCGAGATTCCGCACGAGTTTTTACTCCCGCTTACTGCGGGATTAGACAGGCGGGATCCGCGAGATTTGCGGGATTGAAAAGTATAACGTGGACACGTTTTTTTGCGAGCGCTGTCGCTCGGACACTGACGAGACGGAGGGAAATAAAGGGGGTTAATCCAGAATTTGAAATTTAATGCGTTATCCCCCGTCGAAGCCAATGATGCTGATGCTGATATGCCTCTTTCTATTTTGGCTAAAAAAAATGTCCAATGTCAAGCTACTGATGCATCCAACACGCAAAATAACACGGCTACTCAACCTCTGACATTGCAAGAGGAACTAAAGCAGACTTTAAACTCTGTCATGACAAGTTTTTGTCCATCGCCAGCTCAAATACCTCTAATCGAAAACATCATAAAGAAAAAGATGACTCTTTTATGAATCAGGAGGCTCGATGGGTAAATATTTAACGTTAGCTCACAACGCTCTAAAGTCAATAGTGCCTTCAAGCGTAGAAGCAGAGCGAGCGTTCTCTGCGAAAACACTTCCAAAGCACAAAGTGATTGCAGTATAACTTTTAACATTTTTGTACTTGTTTAATAAATGCTGTGCTTTGTTTCACTAGGTACTTACTTACTTTTAACCTTTTTTATCAACAAACGCGGATCTCGCACCAATAAAAATACTTGGTCCAGCTGATATCGAGATCCCGCAATGGCATGCGGGATTGGAAGCCCTAGTTGTGCCCCTTGGGGGCTCCGCGAACATCTCAACCGTTACTCACCAACCGAAATTCAGCGACAGGTACTACTTAGGCGCTGTGCGATTATAATTTTAGTAATTTTTCCAAACGGGTTGATTTTTACATGTTAGAAGTTTTTAAAATATATTTTTATCAGGTTAAAAAAATAGGGTGGTATTAATGTAGTAAAGTTTCAATTTCTCTTCAGGGCATTTAAATAATACTTATAACTAAAAAAAAAACTAAATGCCTATCAATAATTAATGCAAGAGAAAATTGCGTTCAGGTCAAGTTACTCTGGATGCTACCTACATTACTTCTCTGTATTTCTATACTTAACCGGGCGAAGTGTTCATGTCCAACCCTTTTTTAACATTGAGAAATCCTCCTGGATAGCCGAAATTAGTAAGCCTGGAGAAAGAAATCGATTATCTGAAAAGAGTGAAAAGGAGCAGAAATATAGTAATTTTCGGTTTAAAGGAAGGAGAGAATTCTGCCCAGAACTCACGTTGAAGGTTAAAGAAATATTTCGAAGGGATTTACAGATATCTATCCAAGTTTATGATGTAAGTCATATCTACCGAATCGGAAAAACAATTAATAGTGGTAAACCGAGACCAATTCTTCTTTCTTTTGCTAATACTTTTAGAAGGAATGAAACAAAAAGAAATTGAAAGAAATAAATATAACTGAAGATTATCAAAAGGAAGTTTTGGAAAAGATGAAAGCCTTACAACCTAAATTGAGAGAGGAAAGAAGCAAAGGAAATCTGACATATATAAAATACGACCAACTTGTGGTTAAAGAAAATAATTCAAATAAAGATAAAAAAAGAGAATTATCTAAAATAACGTTCAACTTAGAAAGCAACAGAGTTTCAGAACAAACTAAATTTATGTCAAAAATAGAAAAAAATATCATAAAACCATAAAAGAGGACTTCATAACTGGAATTTATTCCAGTTTTTAAAACTGCCCTACCAATTTCTGTGCCATCATTGGTTGCCGGGATTTTCACCGGGCTACTTTAATCCCGAACTTTTAAGGAGTTCCCGAGAAACTACTCTAATAATACGTTATATTGAACTACAAGAACAGGTGTAAATTTGCGACGCCTGAAGGTTGTTACCTTCAGGTGTCGCAAATAATTCACACCTGTTCACAGTGCATAAACGATTTCATTATTCATGTGAGAAATTGTGTGAACAGCTTTCGAATCATGATCGCGGCTGAGGGAGTAATTACATTTGCAGTAAACAAAAGCTTTTTGCAGTGAATGCCTCTCACGTTCTGAATAACAAGGAATACTACGAAATAATCTGTCCTGTGAAATTTAATGTTACAATAGGTTTGTATTCCGGAATACTAGCCTATTGTAACATTAAATTCTAGATGAAGAATTCGAGTGCATTAGAGTATCTAATTATCAATCGTGTTTAGTAGATTATTATTATTAATTATTAAAATTATTAATTAAAAATTATTATTATTATTATTACAATATTTATTAAAATTATTAATGACTAGCGTTCCGCCCCCGGCTTCGCCCGGGATGCAATTTTTATATATAAGAACATTCCCCGTTCATCCCTCTTTCCATTAGCGAAAACCGAATTAAAATCGGTCTACCCGTTCGCGCGTGATGCCGTGACCAGGAGAAATAGGGATTCATTTTTATATATAAGAGATTATAAATACTTTCAAATTCACGTGACAGTAAACATCAATAGGATAGAGCTACGTCACGCCGTGCGAAACACCATTGTTAACGGTACAATTAACTTGATCTTTTTTTCGTTTTTAATCTTTTTTTGCCAATTTGCTGCAATTATTGTTTACTATATCTCAAAAGACGAATATAACGCGCCATGGAATCAGAAATTAGCAAAGCAGACATCAGTAATTTATCCCGAATTGAAACTGTTATGTCTGGAAGATTTCTTCACAGCAGATTCGAGTCAAAAAAATTCACAATATTAAAGCTTCGATGTAAGTAAAAACTACTCTAAAATACCTACTTAAATAATTTTATTTGTATAATTGATTTAAATAAAAAAAACCACATAACTATTCATTAGGTATCTTTAGTTTTCTATACATTTCCTACGTATATTATTAATATATTATTATATATGTATGAACTAAATTTTTTGATATACGAGTATCTTATTCAATATACATTAGTGATTACATTGTATGTTCATTCTACATTGAAATATATATTATAATGAATAGGTGCAAACATAAATTCTTCATTAGATTCACTCATTTTGACAGAAAAAAAAAACAAATGAAAAATAGCTGGAAACAAAGATAATTGTATTAGTGTATAGATGGAACAATAAAAATTGAAGATTCCTTCGATACTCGATACCCGTCTTTCTAATGGCTGCATGTCGTATGTTAAAAAGAGATAACAATAGCCGAATATGACGTCTAAAAACGCTGCGCGCCATAAAAGAGGCAACGTCATATTTGTTTATATCATGCTGGTTAACAAGCGCGTTTAGCTTTATGTCATTTAAAATACTTAAAAATCTGAAAGTATGATTTCATAAATCTGTTGCTTGCCAAGAATGGCTTGTACTGTTCCCGTTTGTCCAAGTAGAGTGGGTGTTTTGAAGGAGAATAATGGAAACATATCATTTCACCGGTAAGTCGCACAGCTCGCACTCATTAATTTTGGTGTTTTGTAAACAAATTTTTATAATTATTTACTAAAAATGAATCATTGTACATGCATACACAGCTCTAAGGTTGATTTATTTAAAAAAAAGCTGGTGTTTATAACCAAAATTTACAAAAACCAAAGTTAATCGGAATATTTGACATCTGTCTTGCTTTATAGTGCTGTAGTCTGATCTTGATAAGTTTATCGATATCGATAACTAATTTATTTTTAGTAGAGTGTTGACAATTTCTAGCATTCACTGCAGGTTGAAAGTAATTTTTATCAATTTATAACAGATTTCCCACCGACATCGATTTAAAAAAAAACGTGGACAAAAATGTAAGAAAAGCCGACGATTGGAGAGCTTTGCAATATACAAGAATATGCTCGATGAATTTTGAAGATTCGCCAAGGATATCAGCGTAAAATTCTACACTCGTATGCAGTGCCGACAATATTCCTAAAATTACCACCATCGTGTAAACCAGTAAGTAATATCTATAAGTTATAAAGAAGTTATGCTTCAATCTATGAAAATTATGAAAATCTTTTGAATCATTAATAACCTAAAACTATTTCTTTTCAGAAATTACCCAGAAAAAGAAAACTTACTAATAAATACGTGGATACCCAAGCGTCAACATTAACTGGAAGTCTTTAAATTTAAATGTTGACGAATCACAGATGAACGATATCACAGATTATCCAATCTGTGATATCTTTTCTAAAAATAAAACTTTAAGATTATCGAGTTTTTTTTCTCTCGTAATAAAAACCTACTCCCGTTCTACCCCTTAAGGATGGATTCTAAATATTTCTACCCAAAAAATAACTATTCTTTTGAAATATTTTGGTGAAATAAATGCGAGAGGTTGCATACAATCTCATACAACCGATTAGCAATGCGGCGAGTACCAGTACGCACCCACATTTTATTTATATTGAATAACAAACAATACACCGAAACGCATTTGGCCATACTTTTTATCCGTCATATATTTAAAATCTATATCAACGATATCTAGTTATCAATAAAAATGCACAGCACTATTATACGCTATAACTTTAGCTTGCATTGTATAGTCAAAATGGAGACATTCACTCAACTTCGACCCGACAGATTATATATGTATGTCTCTTTCAATCTTATGACAATTTGAAGGTGTTAGAAAGAATAAAATATTGCTGCATTTTGTGATCCATCTATAGGTACAGACTAATGCAACATCTTTGGCTGGAAACAACATTTTACTAATTTGTTTCTTTTTTTGAAATGTGACCTTTTTAATGTCATCAAAGCCAGATACAAATAGTACAGCCAAAGAGATTTTATCACAAGTTTATACATACTAAATGCGAAAAGACTTTTTCCCCCACCTAATATGTATAAACTAGCCGAGCCCGCAATTTCGTACGCGTGAATTCGGTATAGCGCGTAACTTTTTTGTTTGTAAACTGATTGGAATGAAAAAAAAAAAACTAAATGTTACGGGAAGCTTGCCACAATACATCAGTGAAAACCGCATTCAAATCGGTTAAGCCGTTTCATTAATTAGCGTGTACAAACACACAGACATACTGACAAAAATTCTATTTTTTTGACCTCGGTAACATAAGTACATCATGTACAAATTGTGTTTTTTTTTAATATTTAATAAATAGACACGGCTCGTTTACGATTTTATTATATATAGTATAGAAGAAGATATATTGTAAGTTAAATTAAGATATCAAACATATTATGTTTTAACATTAAAAACATAATGGTAACATTAAACTTATTTCGTAATAGTCCTTGTTATTCAGAACTTGAGAGACATTCACTGCAAAACGCTTTTGTTTATTGCAAATGTAATTACTCCCTCAGCCGCAATCGTGATTCGAAATCGGTTCACACTCTCTCACATGAGTAATGAAATCGTTTATCCACTGTGAACCAACTTCAGGCGTCGCAAATTTACACATGTAACATATTATTAGAGTAATTTCTCGGGAATTTTTTAAATTTTCGGGTTTAAACTGAAAATCTCACTAACTGTTCTTCCCGGCAATCCCAATAGTTTCTGAAATTAAAAAACAAATAGACGGGCAGACAAAAATGTTAAAAAATCCTTTTTTTTCTATTATTATTTTGTTACTCCTTTTTAATCGCTCAATTTCTGTTAAATATATTCACTGTAGAAACATGATTATACCTAAAAATAAAAAGTAAATGATATAGGAAGCTATACAGGTATATAAAGTAAATAAGAACCCATGAAATAATAATAATGCTGTGTGTATTCTATAAGATGTACTTCGGAGAGTGTACTCGGGAGCTACATGAGATCATACCGGCTTCCCCTTTCTTCTATCGGACATGCAGACGTACGGCTGGTTACCATCCTCACCTTGTCGAAATCCCTCTAATTCGGACTAAGCGCTTTAAAACATCTTTTATAATGCGCACTGCTAAACATTGGAACTCCCTGCTGGCCGGCGTCTGTATTTTCGAGCTCATACAACCCAAATCTTTTCAAGGTTCTAGTGAATAGGCATGTTCTGGGTGAGCTCGCTGCATCGTCGGCCTCATGGATAGATGCCGGTCAAGAGCAAACCCATCTTTAATATTTAAAAAAAAATAGATAAATGGACTGGACATGAGGCAGAAATAACATACCATGAATTAATTAATAAAATTCAGCTTAGATTATGATAAAATTAACGTCTTTAGAATATTAAATACTGAAGCATCTACGCGTAGAGCGTAGAGAGCGTAGTTCTGTAGAGCGTAGAGAGCGTATAGAGCGTATAGAGCGTATAGTATAGAGCGTAGTCGAGCTTAGAGCGCAATTAAATTTAAAGCGCATAAAACAAACGTGAGCGTTATTTCTAGAGTCTAGCTAGTCTTCTTCTAGAACCTTTTTTACTTTAATTATGCATTATATTTTATTATATAATCACTTTAAAGGATGAAATAAAATAGAAATGCTTCTTTTCTAAAAGGTATAAAAATATGTATTAAAATTTTGTTTTCCACACAAGTGTACATCGTTACTAATATTTTCTTGAAGTTTTCTACCGGGGGAGACAATGGTAGAGACAAGTAGACCATGCGCATAGAACGCACTGAATTTTAGAGCGCATATTTGTTTGTTATTGAGTTCACACGAATGACGTTCTATGAGTGCTTTACATCGTCTTTTAAATCATTCAAAAGACTAATGAGATCGGCGGACAGGCTGATACTCCACTCGATGGTCGGTGGCTAGCGTCGCTTATTAAAATAAGCAACGCCATACCTACTGCAAATGCATGCCGAAAAAATATTAGCTTTGGAAACCCTTACTCACTCACCAACACACAGCAGCACATTCCCTGATATTTTTTTTATTTTATCTTAAAGACGTTCAGCGCGAGGAAGACTGCGCTTCCTGTCCGAATCTCGGCGTACCCGAAGGTGGAGGTATATGTATACACCGGCCATCTCGGGACATCCATGCAGCTCCAACCCCATAGAACGCTGCGAATGTCCTTATTGAATCAATGTAAATGCCTTTGTACTCTTAACATTATTCACTTGAAAATATAATTATACAAAAAATATATACGATTCCTTGCTGAAAATCAATGCTAAAATGATCGAATCGCCAAAAAAAAATCAAATTTGAAGTTTTCTTAAAATTATGGCCAGCATCTGGCCTCAAACACCACAATAAAGAGTTCGTAACATTTTTCTACTTATCAATTAATTTTGTTAAGTTTTGTTTGTTTGTTAATTTTGTTAAGTTACCCCTATTTACCCCTAGTTACTACCTAGTTGCCCCTATTTAGTTTCGACTAGTATATAAATATCGTCTTACTTCTCCTATTTATAATCCTAATTTCAACGTTATTATTTATACATAAATACAAACCTTCTAAAAGAAATTATCTAAACAAATATTGAGTATGTATCATATTATTTAAGGAAATTAGCGAAGTTGAGCTTTTTTGTGAGGCCAAGTTTCAGCGCTATATGTCATCATTGGCAACACACATTAGGTATTTTAAAGAGCTGAGAGATTTTGGACAATCGAAGCTGAATTCGATCATTGATTGATCAATGAGTTTGGTAACATATGTTCTGAATGTTAATTTTCCTTTTGAAATTGAGACCAAATTACAAGACAAAATGATTGGATTAAATTTAGGGATTCATTGAAATTTATCACTCTAATATTGAAATATTTAATGGGTAATCTTGAATAACAAATTTGTATTTCGAGTATAATGTACCTTCATTCCACGACTTACAATTTCAGCAAATTCATTCGAAGTGTTTTATTACATGAATATTTACGAATCTCGTTAATGTTGGCGGATGGGTTAGGAGTAAAAATATAAAATATTGCCCAATAAAATTTACATAATATGACGCAAACACACCGTTGTACTTTTGAATTACAGCTTCTGATTATGTTTTTGTCGCAGTACCCTGAAAAAGTCGTAAAATTAACAAGTTATCAGGCGCCGCGACTCGGCATTAAAAAGTTCGTTGTATGAATAAAATAGATTAGGAGATAAGTTGTAATAAGCTTTTTCACTTCTATATTCTCGTCCCCTTCTCATATCTCTAATTATTTATTTATTCACATATCTCTAATTATTTATTGGTAAAATAATTTGTGTATGTTACTGTCTATCTCTAAATACTAACCTAAAGAACCTGCCGCTTATGATTTCTTGTAATTTTTAATTATAAACTCCCAACATTTCTCTTTATTTTTCAATGTCATTCTTTTCATGTAGTTCACAATTTCTCAAATCATTTAATTTTACGAACTCTCTTCTTCCACTTGTACTATACAATCAATCATCATGAAATTTTGCATATACGTTGTCAGGGATGCAGGTAAGGACATAGTACCTTTCATCCAGAAAAAAAGTACTGTCCCCGAAGGATCA
Organism: Bembecia ichneumoniformis; assembly: GCA_910589475.2. Taxonomy (NCBI): domain Eukaryota; kingdom Metazoa; phylum Arthropoda; class Insecta; order Lepidoptera; family Sesiidae; genus Bembecia; species Bembecia ichneumoniformis. The sequence goes on along the minus strand of OU342538.1, from coordinate 5,392,324 downwards.
TCTAATGCCTGGCAAAGCTATAAACTTACCATACGATGCAAGCAGTGATGTGGGTATGTGTATGTGGGTACGCATAGATAAAATTGGCAAAAGCAAAAATAAAATACAAAACATTATATCAAATACTTTATTTATAAAAAAGCGAACAAATATTTACATATTATATTTAATCGTTTGCATTCATTTGTTTCATTGCGATAAGTCTATTTACAAATTCTCTGTGTCTTAGAATACATTATCATAGCGCACATTTAAAAATGCGTTAAAACTTTAGGCGCCTCGTAAAAGTACAGACAGTATTACGTTAATACCCTTACCATGAGTTTTCCTTTTTCTTATTTACTACTTTTCCACACTGTTTTCAGCTCATGGTATTTTGTTAACGAATAGGAGATTTTTGGATAATTTAAGAAACGTTACAGAAACTATCTAAATGATTACTGCATACACACTCATCTATAATAATATACATATAATGAAATAGTAATCAAGCCGTGTCTGTACATTAAAGATTTTTTCAAAAAAACAATTTGTACACGTTGAACTTATGTTACCGAGGTAAAAAAAAATAGTTTTTAGAATTTTTGTCTGTTTGTCTGTTTGTTTGTGTATACTAATCTCAGAAACGGTTAATGTTCAATTCAATGTTCAAGACTTTTTGAAAAAAAAACTTTGCCTTGCTGTCCTCCAATATGCGTTTGCCCTTATTTGCCAATTCAATAAGTTTTATAGAAAAAATTACATCAAAAATAAAGCGGTGAAGTTACGTGTTACCCAATCACAAATTAATTATCATCTATGGATATGAAAATAATAATGAAGAAATTTGTTGTCAGTTATATACGTAACAGAGAAATAAAATTCGAATAACTCATAGTAGGGGATACAAGACAAAAATTACACGAGAAATCCGATTACACTTCATTACAGATGTTTGTGTTGAAAAGTATAAATATAGCCGCGTCTTCGTTAACCTTAATGTCTGTGATGGTATTATCTTACGACTTTTAATTTGAAATTCAATTTCCTTTTAATGCTAAATCTTCGTTTTAAAACACTGTATTGTTTCGAAACGAATGTTATTATTATTTAAGTAAAAGTTAAAATGTATATTCTCCATTGATTTTGTATCTACATTGTAGCTTGGATCCCTTTGGCTGCCTCACCACGTTGTTTGCAAGACTAATTAATTCGCTGATTGAGTAATAGCCACTCAGCTCCGTAATGTCGATCTAAAGTTTTGCCAAAAATTTTGAAAAACATTATCGCCTTTTTCGTTTTTTGTATCACATTAAGTCATTAAAAATAGGTACTACTAAGTGTCATCTATTATAATTATGTCAAAATCTTCCTATATGGGCATGGGCAGATATAATTCGTATGGGGCAGATAAATTGTCCCACACAATGATTTTAAAAGTAAGGATACGCCCAACGGAACATTTTACACAAACTCACTTCTTATAGACTTACAATACACTAAATATACTTACACTTACACCAAATTTCTATGAAAAAAAAAGAAAAAAAAAGAATGACGTCAATACAAGGTTACGTTTATTTTAATTCGTGTGAGGCACGTGGCCATTATGAACATTGACTTTAGAATGAAACGTGTTAAAATTAATTATTTAACATACTTTACAATATGATATTCCCTATTCCTTTTTAACCTTCGTATCATAGTTTTTGCAGCCTTTTACTACGCAACTAGACATTTTTATAACAATTTAGTGCGCGGACGAGGGACGACGACTGCCGTTAGCTGGCCCTAAACTGAGATTTTAGGGCCGGTTCCGGTCCTTACGCTAGTAATTTATACGCCAATGGTCCCACAGTTCTTCAATTACTTTCGATAACAGAACAAAAAAACAGACCAGCGCGTGATACCTCGTAGTTCGAATTTTTAACAATATTTTAAGTCAGTTAAGGCCTTTGAAATAGTGTCATAGTTTTGAAGTTCAGAATATTATGTATTACTTTGAACAGTAACAGTGGATCAGTGGTTAGGGTCAACTTTGAAAAATTTGACTCTGGCAGGCCACAGTGCGTTTCGCAGTCATTTGGGCAGCCCGTCTGGCGGCAGTAACCACCCCTTTACAGAAGACCACCGTGAAATAACAACACGTGTGCTGTTGTGTTTCGGTGAATGAGTAAGGGATTCCAGAACCCATTTCCCTATCCCCAATCCCTTATCCTTAATCCTACTGTAGTCGACAGCGCACTTGCAGCAGCTTTGGCGTTGCTTGCGTTATAGGCGACGGTAGCCACCTACCATCAAGTGGACCGTCAACGTTCTCCCGATTTTAACATAATAAAAGAAAGTTTAATAGATCTATAAATACTAGAAGTCACCCAGTAGTCGAAATTTGACCACAAATAAAAGAGTATACATGTTACATACGTAGTGTCAAACACGCGGTAGTATGAATAATGTTTATTTTAATTAATATAATGTATTTCTAAAGCATATTATATAAAAATATTAGCTTTCTCCAGTCCTTCTTCATATAAACTTTAAGTGTACCAAATTTCACACTTCTCCGTCCGAGCAATTTCCAAAGGTATCCAAATTTATCGCTTCACGTAAAATTGAAATAGAGAATGGTCTAATTGTATAGCAAAACTCAAGGCATTACTTACGAAAAAAAATGCTTAGGTACTTATATTGAACTAAACAAAATATTCTTTGGATTTTATATAACCATTTTAACACTACTTGTAAAAATTGAAGACAACCTCCAAAAAAGTTGATTAAGACTAGATTTTTTAAATACAATGGTATAAGAGGAATTATGTGTAATAATGAATCTATTCATAAAGCGTACCTACATTCATTTAAATTTACTCTAAATTGATCGGTTGAATTTATTCTAAATTAATCATTTGAACTTATTCTAAGTTTGGCGGAGACATTAGAATAGCAGCTTTGACGAGAAATATCACTGAAACACTTCACGAAACCATGAAAGAGAGATCTTGATTGTTGATGTCCTTAAAGAAACTGTTCACAGACAACGGGGGCGGTACGTTGCTGAATTCGCCCTCAAGGTACCGATGTCTTCATACTGAAACAAGACAAAGGTTGTTCAAATCAACTTCAAATTTTAGATGAAAAGTTATATTTTGTTCACAACGTTTAAACTGACTAATTTAATTAAAGTAGTTTTAATTGGGTATATTTGTTTGTTAACTGAATAAGAAAACTTAGTAGCAACTTGATATTAATCGAGTTTCAGTGGATACTTTAAAATGTATCTATTTTAAAAAAAAGCAGCGTAATAAATGCCAGGAATTTGAAAGATTAAAATATTTTATAGACTACTTTCAAGTGGTCCCAAAGTATAAGTAAATGTATGTAAACTTTTACATTTTTGGCAAAAGTTATGTAGGTTGTGGTTGAAAAATAAAATATTAAAATTCAAATTAAAAGATTTCGAAAAGTGAAAGCTGATTTGATTTATAAGCGACACCAATAAATCAATTTATTTTGGTTTAAAAAAGTGTCTTATTTATTTTTGTTATTTCATCGACATTATTTTATTTGGAAAAAACTATTCCATTTTCCTTTTATCTTGTATGCAGATTCGTATTTTTATTTTTTAATTTGCCAATATTTTTAAACAAATGTTTTATTAATTTCCATTTTAACAAAATATTATCTTTTAAACGAGATAATTTTTAAACAAAATGTATGCAACTTTATTCAGATTGGTTCTGGCAAGATCTTGCAAGGTCGAGCATTTCAAGACGACGCAGTTCTTCAAATAAATTTTAATAATTCAAATTCAGTGGCCGTTGAACCTGACTGAAGAACAACCGTATCATTTTGTTAATTTATTTTATGAAATATAAGATTCTATAAATCTCTTATAATATAAGTAAGAAATTCAAACCCTCTGCTGGTTTATTTCGAATGTAAATAAATAGTTACCTTCCCGTGTTCCTGTGTAAACTGTTATTTTTCCTCTATTGAGGTAAGTTTTTGGTTTTTATAAACTAACAAGAACGGACTAGGCTTTCTGCATCAATTTTGCGTAATCTAAATCATGCATAATTTTATTAAAATTTTCAGAAAAGCCCAAATTGAAGCTTATAAATTGTTCGCAACATTGTCATAATTAGTATTCATAATTAAATCATTCAAAAATCACAACAACATGCATTTCATCATGCAAATCACGTAAATCTGAATTAATTTCACTAGGCTACGTGCAAAGAATTCCTTTAGACTCGCAAAAAGATTTCAAAAGAGACTTTATTTAAGTTACTCACATATTCACAATTCAGTGTGGTCCGGTTGAAGTTACCTTTTAACCTTCTCTGTGCACCTGCAGGCAGGAAACCAATTTTAACGATCAAAAGCAGAGATAGAAGGCTATATGCATTCAATTAGAAGAAGTGCTTACGATACAGTTAGAGAAGAAATTGGACATGCAGCGAATTGAGGAAAATGGACATTGGAAGTTCTACTTTATTAAAAAAGCGATAACATAATATTTTGTAAAACTTAAACTGCCACATACGTGTTTTGGTTTTGCGAATCGGAATGGGAAGCCGGCGGCGGCAACCATCTCGCCAGACGCGGTTGCAACAGCATCGCTCGAAACGTTTGCCTGAACTGTCTTGACATAGAGCAGTATAGGACAAAATTGATAGCTCCGTTCACCAGGGCGAGGAAATCCATTAATTCACCGAACAGATCGTAGCATCTTTTAAAGAAACACCAGCCGAGCAGACCGCTCATCAAACCTAGTATACCTTGCGGTAGTTCCGTCACCAGAAACAATAATAGAACAGCTAATAACATTTTCGTTGTCCTGTCCGTTCGTTTATCAGCTTTATGTTGACGCTTCATCATTTTCTCGGCAGCTGGACAATCGCTATAATTTCTAAGATTCTTTTGGTGTTGATTCGCGTTGTACAAAGCTCGAATAAGCCAAACGCTGATCACTGTCAGAATAGAGCACGGCAAGAGCTTAATCAGAACTGCGTGGACCCAAAAGTTGATCTGGTAAATGAGGCCTTCATAGTCCGAATCGACGTGGTAAGCGATGTCTGGGTTTCCGAAGGCGTCGGTCACATTCTTGGTGTGAATATCAAATACCTGACCAAAAACAAACACTTAAGTTACTATTCGATGGTAATTGAAATTGTTTGGAAAATATTCAATTATGCATACATAACAATGCGTTTATGCATAATGCAATGTGCAGCAAGCATGTGAATCACTAAATAGTAGAACTGGTTATTTACATAGAATGGTATAAGTAACAAAATAAATAAAAGCACATGTGCTGTTATGTTTTGGAGCCCATTTTCTGATATTTACTTTCTCTTCAATTTTTTATGTAAAGATCGACAATAAGGATGATGTTTCATTTGATAGTAGCTGACTATTGTAGGGGAGGGTTGGATATTGGCGAGCGCCTAACGGGGACATCCTATAACTAAACTCGGGTTAGGTTAAAATGAAAACAAAATAGTATAATTAGTGAAGTATTTATTAGGCTACACATTTGGTATTGGAAAAGAATTAAAATAAAAGGCGAAATAAAAATATGAGCAAATAACCAAGAAATGGAAAAAGTGATTTTTTAATTTCGCGCTGAGTCTGATTAGGCCGCCACTATGTACAGTTTTACGAACTATGTGGCAAAATATATTATATTATTGTTGTCTATTAACTTTTCATTATTAAAGATTCCGGAACGTTTTAATTTTGCTGACACTGCCTACAGGCGCTAACGCAGTCTCTGTGTCTTGCGTGGATCACAATAATATGAAATTTTCTTTTTCAATGTAGGCTTCGCCATCTATGTTCAATGGCAGTAAAGGGCACTAACGGGGAACTGCCGCCTCAATAGGCACCTTAAAATAATGGGTCTCATTAGTACGGGAGAGTGTCGCTTCTGCCATGAGGCAGAGGAAACACCAATGCATATCCTATGCGAGTGTGGCTCTTTGATGCACAAGCCCACTCACATCTTAGGAAGCCACACAATGGCTTGTGAAGATGTGAAGAATGCCTCTATCAAAAAAGTACTATAGTTTCTTAACGTTGTAGATATAGGTAGAGAGCTTTAGTTCACAAAATTTTAGCAATGGACGAAGTGATACTGGTACTCTAGTAGACAGAAATAGCCACTAAGAAGACAATAATAATAATAACTTTTTCGTTTGTAAACCGATTGGAATGAAACAAATGCTAAATATTACGGGAAGCTTGCTACAATAAACAAGTGAAATTGTATAATTCACCAACAAATGTATAATTTGGAAAATTATAAAAGTAACGAAATCACTTCAACGGGATTCTATAAGCTATATAATAAACAAACAAAAGCTTGGATGATTAATCCTACATCAATGCCATTGTATTGTTGAATACCATAATTATCATAACGTTTGTTAAGATACTAGGGACCGGTTTGATGCTTTTGCCATCTATATATATGAAAAAAGTCATGTTATTTTCACCATTTATAATTCGAGAACGGCTGGACTGATTTTTATGTGTTAAATTTGTCTCCGTCCCGAATAATAGAATAGCAAGATTTATATTACACCGGGCCGTGCCCCGGTCAAGATATTCATAGTATGAACCAATTCATACTCCACCGGGCCGTATCCGTGCCCTGGCCGGGGCGTCGAAATGTCGGTGGGCCTCGGTAGGTATTCTTTGCCGGCTCCGGCGAGCTCCAATTGCAATATGTAACTGTTATCGTCGAGCGCTAGGAGATTAGTTGACGGCGGACTGTAGTGAGGTTTTTCTTAACAATGCAAGGCGAATAATCACTGGAACGTGTGCGCAAATACCCTGTAGTGTATGAAATGACTCACCCAAAGTATTTGGATCGTAAATACAAAACAGTATAAATGGCGAAATACGAAATAGTACAAAATAGTATAAAATGTGCAAAATATTGTACTACAGAATAGTATAATAGTACACTTGGAAATGACAAGGCACGGGCACGGCCCGGCGGCGGCGGCACGGTGATGAATGACAGATCCGGCTGGCGAACGTTGAAAAAAACACGACTCGCACACGGCTCGGTGTAATATGAATCGGCCTTAACTATTAAAACATCCGAAATATTCATGAAAAAAAAATCTCATACATTTTAGATGGAACGGGTTTAAAGCGATATTAAGTTCACCGGGTCTAGCAATATATATATAATATATATGTAATAGTCGGTTAGAAGAAAATAAATTTAAGTCAAACCAACATCAAAATCACATCATAATTAATACAGCTAAAAATTCATCTTCTTTAGATACTGATTCCAACGATAAAAATGGGTAGGTTTTTTGATTTAGATACTTATATGAAATCTAGGAAAATATTGACATATTTCAAAATCATTTGTAGCGCCTAAAATAGATAAATTGTTATGTTGGAAGTAGTATTTTCGTTACTTTTAAAATGTTACAGACTATACCGTCAGTTCGCCTGCCACTTTTTATCGTTCAAAGCCTACGTGGGATTTTTGTAGGCTTCTATTTACATATAAAGTAGCATTTGACAAGAGAACAAAAAAAAATTGAACACGGCTTACCATAAATGTCGGAGTGCACAAAATAGGGGGTATTATAAAACTGGTGAGAATAGCAATGCTACAACGTCTCTCCGTGCATAGAATGTGACTTTTGTCAGAGTACCTGTAAGAATATTATAGAATATACGACATAATACAATGCAGTATTGAAACTCCTACATTTAATCTTTCATCGTCTATTATACGTCCTTTCCGAACGCCATTAAATTTTATCAAAATCGGTTCGGTAGTTATACCACAGTCTAACCATACTTACGTCATACAGTCGGGCAACGCTCAATGTTCGAGCCTGTAAACTGAAGCGAGTTCGCCGAACGTTGTTCTACGCAAGTACATTCGTTGCCTGACTGTATGTCGTAAGTATAGTTAGACTGTGGTTATACTGTGAAAAATTAAAAATATACTAAAGTCTAATTGATTTCATATGTGGATTATATGTATCATATATTTGACGAGCCCATTGGATGGTTAGGGTCCTTAATGCTCTGTCTAAAGGATCCCAGGTTCGATTCCCGGCTAAGTCAACTTTGGAAATTAACTTTTCAAAGTTGGCTCTGATCTGGCACACTACGTTTCGCAGTAATTTGGGCAGCCCGTCTAGTGGCATTAAGGACCACCTTACATAAGACCACCGTGAAATAACAGCATGTGTGCTGTTGTGTTTCGGTGAGTGAGTAAGGGGTTCCAGAGCTGATTTTCTTATTCCTTCCTATCCCTTGTCCTTAATCCTACTATGCAGCACTTGTGGCGTTGCTTGTGTTAACAGGCGACGGTAGCCATCTACCATCAAGTTTAAGCTCAGCTTGTCACGATGCGCTATCTATTATACTTCAATAGAATTTCGTGAAGAGAAACTGCTTGGTGCATAATATGCGTATGCCCACATTTGCAAATCCTGGCAAACCTAAGAATAAAACCTTAACGAATTATACACATATAGATTCCTCAGGAGACACTCTGTTGATAGATGAAAGCCACATGAAAATCTGTTCAGTAGTTTTTGAGATTTTCGCGAAATACATAAAACGATATACTTAATATATACTTAATATGAACTTAATAAGCCACAGGGTCCATTTTTATATTATTAGTTTTAATCCATTTAGTGTTAATTTATTTTTAAATTAGGTAATTTTAGTTTTTATTTTAATTTAATATAATTATGTATATTGTATTTTTAATATAGCACTAAATATGAAGATAAAGATTTAACATATTATATAAAAACTGCCATCAATAAAAAAAACTTGAAAGTTTTATTCAATTGGAAACATTCAATTCAATGACAATGGAACTCTTAAAAAATCAATTCTTACTAAAGAGCAATTACGGACGTATAATGGAATTTAAATTTATTCAAAATACGAATTTCATTATACTCGCTCTTTCACTTGTAGCATTGTTAAATCTTTATCGATTAATGGCCCTTTTGTTGAGCCCATCAAGTACAATGTCCTTATTATTCATTAATTGGTAACTTTTATTTGTAACTTACTTGAAGAATTACTTACTTGATTGCCAAATATCTCCATATGGCTAAAGAGAGCGTTAGACATATTGATGCAGTGTGTAGTATTTGAGCGAAGTGCATATGGAACAGTAGATACATAGCCCACGAATAGGGAAAATCCAATTTCTCTGGAAGCACCTTTAAAAATATAACGAGAACACCGTTACAATGGGTTAATGAATTTTAAATGTTTCAATAGCCTTGTGTAAAAATTCCAATATTCTTTTTTAAATTGAATTCAACGTGTACTAATATTTATTCTGAAAATTTTAAAATTGAATATTTCGAACGGGTTCAATTGTATTGGGTTTTATTCAACAATTTCAAACGAAATACGGGTACCCAATTTGTAACTAATGGCCCCAAATTGTTATCTGAATATTAGAAAGCGTTATTGAAAGAGAATAGAATCATATTTATTTAGAAATTAAAGATAATTTTCAATGAACTATAATTACATAATATTGTATTTGACGGCCCATTGGATGAGTGGTTAGGGTGCTTGCCTTAACGCTCTGTTCTAGGGTTCCCGGGTTCGATTCCCGGCAGGGTCATCTTTGGAAAATGAACTTTTCAAATTTGTCTCTGGTCTGGATCTGGAAATTAGTGGCAGGGCACACTGCGTTTCGCAGTCATTTGGGCAGCCCGTCTGGCGGCAGTAACCACCCTCTTACAGAAGACCACCGTGAAATAACAGCACTTGTGCTGTTGTGTTTCGGTGAGTGAAGTAAGGGATGCCCTTATCCTTAATCCTATTATAGTCGGCAGCGCACTAGCAGCAACTTTGGTGTTGCTTGTGTTATAGGCCACGGTAGCCACCTACCCGTACTGTAATATATTGAAATACGTATATTAGCGACCCACCCCGATATATTCGGCACATTTTTTCATGTTCGTATTCGACCGAATATTCGGTTAATTTACCGATTACTTAAACACTATTATTTTACACATGCAACATATCAGACTGCTGTCTGATATTACGGATTAAGGGTAATACATGTTCCGTTATCTCGAACTAATTACGACCTTACTCAGTATACCACTGATTAGCCACTACTTACAATGACATGTTTATAGACTAGGACATTTTCCACCTGCCGAAAGCCAGAATGACACCAGCTAGACCTAGTTTTACGCGAAAACAATCGGTTTATACTAGATTTAACCAAGATTAAATGGCTACACCTAGTTCTAACCGGCTAAAACTAGGCGTAGCCGCACTTCGGGTTCTAGCCGTAACATACGAGTATACATATATGTAAATGAAGTTTACTTTGCTTGGTTTCATATTCACTTAATTTAGTTTATACTTCGACTTTTAACTTTTTATTAGGTATGTAGGTAGATGCACAACGTTGAGTTGCTACCTACATCGGGAAGAAAAGGTACGATTGAAATTTAACGAGTCGTGTGAATAAGATAATATTTTATCAATAATCGTAAAGAGTATGAAATAAGTAATTAAGATTTTGAAATGAAAAGCTTAAATGTTGTACACAAATTTGTGTACCTAATAGAAATTGTAAAATTTATTTCGTGTATATATTTTTTTAAACAATTTGAGCTATTCTTTCTTGTTTTTTTTTTTTATTAATTCATAATGCGCCACCACCGTAACCGTAAAGTTTATAAAACAATTCTTCATTAATGTAGAGTAGAGCTCCAAATAACTTTGTTTTGTTTACTTACCTACTCGCGTTCATAGCGCATTGTTTGTGAACGGACTTCTCTCGTCTCAATTCTATCGGTACGTTAGTATTTACATAATAGCTCACTGTTCTATCGTATCGTTATTACGGCCAAACCATTGATATTACGAATGTATTGATGTAATGGAGATAAATATATTTCAAAGAGAGAAAAACACTTGCAATCATATTAGTTTTTCTATTGTTTTAATTTTTTATTTATTTTTATTTAAATACTTCTTATCATTTGGGGGAATATAATTTGACTTGGGAAGAGGTCGAGTTGTCGAGTTTGTCGAGTGGGTCCAACGTTAAAAAAGGCAAAGTATTAGTATACGTATATATTACGTGCATACACTTTATATAATTTTAGACTGTAGAAATAAAAACCAAATTGCGTTGCTCTGAAAAGAGAAATATAAATCTTATTTACTTATTTCAAATTCTTTATGATTATTTATTAAAAATTATCTTATTTACACGACTCGTTAAACATTCAACCCTACGTTTTCTTCCCAATGTAGGTAACCGCTTTTAATGTTATCTATCTCTACCTACAACTACATACCTAATAAAAAGTTAAAATTTTTAAATTAAATGAAGTGAACATGAAATTAAATGAAGTGAATTTACATATTAGTATATTAGTATTTATACTAATACTTTAGCCCAGTCGAATCAAAAAAGGGACTAACATGAAAAAAATTCGAGTAGCAATTTTATTTTCCTTAGGATATCGTTGGCACTACATATGGATCCTAGGAAAAAATCGATGAGGAACAAAATTGTAGGAAATTTAATTCCAAACAACTTTGGTAATAACCATTTTTCGAGTAAAATTGAAAATAAACGAATCATTCGATAAACAAAAATTCACCCTCAAATTCAAGATGGCGGATGACACAATAGGGTGCGAGTTCCGAAAACGGAAATGTAGACTGCCAGTGACCCCCTCCAACGATTTCCGAAGGAAAATTGCTACTCGGAATTTTTCCGTGTCAAATCCTAATGCGACTGGGCTATACTCAGATCTTATTTGTATTATACTAACTGGTGCTCGCGGTTTCGTCTCCTACATACAAACAAACATACAAACTTTACCTCGTTATAATATTAGTATAATTATGTTTAAATTATTAATGTTAAATATATAATTTTCCTATCCGCTTGAAGCCTATATTGATAGCTTATTTTCAAGTTGACATGAAACCCCTTCATTAAAACTTTATTTGAATTGTTATTCGAGCTTCCGCGAATAGAGAACAAAATACTTGGGTAATAAAGTTGTTTTGAACATGAGACCCACCCTATCTCGTCCCATTTAAACTTTATTGAAAATTGTTAATTCCAAACATCAATAAAATCTTCAACGCGATGGGTAATTATAATTGCTTCTATTAATTAAGGTCTTCGGATCGCCAAAGTTGACAATTTTCCATTATGAGTGATTAAAACAATTGCCTATATAGACAATATATAGAAAGAAAGAAAGAATTTATTCCTTATACACACACATACTTGTACATCATATATATGTGTGTATATATATAAATGAGTTTCTTGAATTCATTATATTAACAATTGCTTTATATTTATGTCCAATCAAAATATGAATAATACTCGAATAATTATCCCGGACAATCCAAGGGTAATCCTGAACTAATCCATCAGAATTAACTCGCTCACCGAAATATCGTAAATTTAATAAAGGAATTGAGAATTTGATTGGAAAATCGAGGGCTTCGTAATAAAATTTTAAACATGGATTTCGTGGTTGAGTGTATACACTCGTTATATACGGAACTTACCAAATAGCGATATATAGCGAAGGGCACATACTCAAGCATGACAAATACATCGGCGACCGCCAACCATTTCAGAAGTCGGTTGATGGGTGCGGCGGCCATGTCTCTCCTAGTTAACACCGCTACGTTCATTGTGTTCGCCAATACGCCTATTATGCACACCTGTCAAATAATACGCACCAATTAACATCACAGATATGTAAGTATAAAATCTAAATCTAATATATTTTGATAGAAATAATAGTTTTGACGAGCCCGTTGGATGAGTGGTTAGGGTGCTTGCCTTACCGCTCTGTTCTAGGGTTCCCGGTTTCGATTCCCGGCAGGGTCAACTTTTAAAAATGAACTTTTCAAATTTTGGCTCTGGTCTGGTTCTGGGAAGTAGTGGTAGGGCACACTGCGTTTCGCAATAATTTAGGCAGCCCGTCTGGCGGTTGTAACCTCTTAAAGAGAACCACCGTGAAATAACAGCACGTGTTCTTTTGTGTTTCGATGAATGAGAGATAAGGGATTGGATAGGAAAATGGGCTACTGTAGTCGGCAGGGCACTTGCAGCAGCTGTGGCGTTGCTTGTGTTATAGGCGACGGTAGTCACCTACAATCAAGTGAGCCGTCAGCCTGTATGCCGATCTTAACATTAAAAAAATCAGCACTCCAGATTCTATGAATGCTCCCTAAAGAAAATTAATTATTATTAAATCAACATTCAAAAACCTTAGATACAACAAATCATCATCTCAACCTTAGGATGTCCACTGCTGGGACATAGGCATACCCAATAATTTTCCAATAGTACCGGTCATAAGCAGACTGGATCCAACGTCTAATACAATACAAATAAATAAATAGAAATACGTATAAATGATTACAAACTAATCAAGATTTTCAAAACTCTTGCTACTAGTTTTCTCGTCAGGCAGGCTGACGGTCCACTTGACCGTCGCTTCTTAACACAAGCAACACCTCCAATGCTGCAATTGCGCTGCCGACCTTGGAAGGATAAGGGATTAGGAAGAGATAGGGAAATCGGTCTGGCATCCCTTACTCACTCACCGAAACACAACGAAGTGTGACACCCAGACTTGAGTCAATTTTGAAAAGTTCATCTATACTAATACTAATAATATTATAAAGAGAAAAGATTTATATGTATGTTTATAATGAATAAACTCGAAAACTACTGGACCGATTTTAAATATTATTTCGCCTATAAAAAGCTACATTATCAGCGAGTAATAATTTCTAAAGATACGCGGACGAAGTCGCGAACAAAATCTAGTTTACAAATAATTAAACACAATATGGGCACTCTAGCTGAAACATAAGTTCCAAGGTCGGAGAGTGTTAGTGGTATTAATAAACAGGAACTAGAGAAGAACTATGGTAAATTTAGGTTTGTCTAGCTTGAACTAAAAATTGGGCGTTACCTACTTTAACGATGGACTAAATTATGGACAAAGTTTTAACTAAACAACTAATTAACTAAACAATAACAGAATATTAAAAATACAAAAAAATTAACTGTCTTTTTTGCTTTTGTTACATATTTTTCAAATATTTGTCTATAGTTTTAATATCTGATACCACTATTCACCAGATACCGTTTAGATTATACAGAGAGTATATCTAGACCTCTTTAATATCAAGAGATTTCTTTTAACGTGGACAAATCCGCGTGCATAATGTTTATTGTATATAACGAAATGTCCGTTAAATAAACTCACGATCGTGGTTATCTCATTATCTCTTCGTGTTACCATTCCAGTGAGTCATATACCTACTCTAAATAACGCTTGAATGTACTAATAAAATTAAACCTAGTCTGTCATTTATGCGCCACAGAAAAACACAACCTTGATAATTTGATGAAATAAGGTATGATAAAAAAGATGAAATAACGCTCGCCGAAATAAGGTTTTGAATAAATAAAATGTATGTACATGGTATATAATAAACTGGTAATAATCCTAATTGAAATGCGAAAGTGAGTTTGTCTGATTGTTACGCTTTCGTGTTAAGGCGACGCATTGGAAATTTTGGTGGCAGGGTTTTAGATTTTTCTCAGCAATGACAAAACATATGAAAGTGATGTTTGTTAATCTGTTTCTTCATGTTACTGACTTCATTTTGTCAGTTGGATTACACGATTGATAAACTTTTATAACAGAGAAAAAATTTTCAAAGAAACCTCTTCTAAAACACAGTTTTACATATTACAGGTAAACGGGACCAATTTATACCTCCAAATTTTCTATGTACATGAATACAATCATACACTTTAATTTTACAGTTGGATTTCCTAAATACTTTACAGTTTTTTAAATAAAAATCGTTTTATCGCATGCGACCTTACGATATAAGCAAGCGCGCTCTCTTTTTCGTATGCAATCCAGAGCCGTATTAATTGTTTATCGCTGCGTCGCCTTAAGGCCTAGCGCGCACTGCGGTGGATTTCCGTACGTTTTTATTTCGCATAATCTGTGAACAATAGATCCACATAGCAGCTAGCAAACTGCGGAAGAATAATTGTATTATTATAATTTTTTTCGTGCAAAACCGCTATTTTTATTTTTTCAATTAAATTTATTTTATGTAAACAAAATGCGGAGAAACACCGTGGAGTAGTTTTTCAAAATCAGTCATCATGCGTATTATTCATATTTATATTACTAACCTGGGCGGAGCCGCTCCCTTGGGCGGAATAGTCGTCACCTACAACAATTTAATTAGGGGATCTGACATAAATATCTTTCAGTATTCCTCCGCATGTTTTAAAAGAAGAGTTAAAAATTTCTATTATTGCGTGCTGCATAATGGTTTGTCGTTTTTTGAGTTTTTGTTTTAGTACAGGGCATTTAGACAAACGTTGATTGAAAATTTTTAAAACAAACTATAAAGCTAAGAATTAACAAATGAATACATCTTAGTATATTAAATAATTAAACCAAAATATGTAGTGTTGCGGGGGGTGCGGGGTGGGATGCATGCGGGGGACAGGGATAACCGTCGTCATTCGCTGTGCGTTCGTGGACGCGTGCAAACATTTTTATTTGCTGTGTTAGTGTGTAGTGCTTATAAATTGTGAATGTGCACAAGTAATTGGTCAAGCATCTTTGAATAAATTTATAGGTAAAACCTTTGACAAAGCAAAATATTCACGAAAATATAAAGTTAAAATCATGGCCACCATAACAAAAATTATAAAAATTGGGAACCAAGAAGTGAACATAAATTCAAAGCAACTTTTTCATAGAATAGTTTGTACTATTAAGACCGATGAAGAACTGAAATTAAGTTTAAAGTATGAGTTAGCTCCGCGACCTACATCACTTTTCGATACAATTTCATTACGAAAAGGAAGGAAGTCAACCTTAATCGATTTATTAGAAGAGTGTTGCCCTATTAATATAGAACTATCCGAGATAGAAGAGCCTTGTTTTGTCATAGATGGAGGTTACCTTCTGCATAAAGTGATTTGGCCGAAACCAGCGTCTTTTTCTCAAATTTGTGATGTCTACTTAGATTACATAAAGAGAAACTACGGAAGCAATTGTATGATTATTTTTGACGGCTACAATGACAGTGGTAGCACTAAATATGGGGAACAATTAAGAAGGTCTGGAAAAGGCAAAATGTCTGGAGATATACTGTACGTGATGTAATTTTTCCTACAGCGCCGCAGTCAGATTTTTTCAGGAATGTATCCAACAAAAAAAACTTTATTTCCTTTTTATCAGAGAAACTTGCAAGTGCAGACTATCACGTTCAAATAGCTCCTGGTGACGCTGATACTCACATAGTAAAGGCTGCCTTAAATTTATGTAATAACAGTAAAAAGGCAGTTATAGTTGGTGAAGATACTGATCTGCTAGTAATTATGGTTGCACTAGCTAATCAGGATAATGAATGTTTAATGACAATGCCGGCATCAAAAAATAAACCACAAAGAATTTTCAGCAGTCACCATGATCAAAGATCTCTGGAGGACGTTGCAAATCATATTCTCTTAGTATTTACACATTAAATACTCTTTATAAATAGTTTATAAGGTTTTTTCGTTATATTCAACGTTTTCTTTTACAATGGCGGCTATATTCAAAATGGCGGCTATATCCCCACACGCATGTGCTGCAACACTTTTGTTTCTTATTTAGTATTTAATAACGTACGTTCTCATAAATTTTCAGCTTTATATTTTGTTTTCTGACTAAAATGTCTAACTGCACTGTACTATTTATTAAGTTTGTATTATTATTCTTTCATTGGCTTGTTTTTGTTTTCGTCTTAATGCATGCCAAGTTACCCTATAAGTACATCTGCAAAGGTGACAGCAATATTCTATGCAAGATCGGACTTGTGCCTTGTACAAAGAGAGGAGCTGTCCAGGTGTGAAACATCGCTTCACCCTATTTTTAGGATGCCCAGCTTTTTGGCCGCTGTTTGGGCTGTGGACTAGATAGAAGTACCGAAGTTGAGATTTGAACACAACCTCATGATTTATTGTGAAGAAGGATTTGGTCCACTTAACCTTTTTAATTTAATTTAACCTTTTTAATCCTTTAACCTTTTTAATTTATGGCCCATTTCAGTAGTCAGTCCTGAAAAAGACACACTTTTAATTATAACACCCTTAAAGGACCACCACAATTGAAACGCTACATTAAAATATTTTAATATTTTGAAAATGAAATAGCAATCTATATTCCAAACACCAAAGATAATTGTATTAGTGTATAGATGGAACAATAAAAATTGAAGATTCCTTCGATACTCCATACCCGTCTTTCTAATGGCTGCATGTCGTATGTTAAAAAGAGATAACAATAGCCGAATATGACGTCTTAAAACGCTGCGCGCCATAAAAGAGGCAACGTCATATTTGTTTATATCATGCTGGTTAACAAGGGCGTTTAGCTTTATGTGATTTAAAATACTTAAAAATCTGAAAGTATGATTTCATAAATCTGTTGCTTGCCAAGAATGGCTTGTACTGTTCCCGTTTGTCCAAGTAGAGTGGGTGTTTTGAAGGAGAATAATGGAAACATATCATTTCACCGGTAAGTCGCACAGCTCGCACTCATTAATTTTGGTGTTTTGTAAACAAATTTTTATAATTATTTACTAAAAATGAATCATTGTACATGCATACACAGCTCTAAGGTTGATTTATTTAAAGAAAAGCTGGTGTTTATAGCTAAAATTTACAAAAACCAAAGTTAATCGGAATATTTGACATTTGTCTTGCTTTATAGTGCTGTAGTCTGATCTTGATAAGTTTATCGATATCGATAACTAATTTATTTTTAGTAGAGTGTTGACAATTTCTAGCATTCACTGCAGGTTGAAAGTAATTTTTATCAATTTATAACAGATTTCCCACCGACATCGATTTAAAAAAAAACGTGGACAAAAAATGTAAGAAAAGCCGACGATTGGAGAGCTTCGCAATATACCTACAAGAATATGCTCGATGAACTTTGAAGATTCTTGCTTTCGCCAAGGATATCAGCGTAAAATTCTACACTCGTATGCAGTGCCGACAATATTCCCAAAATTACCACCATCGTGTAAACCAGTAAGTAATATCTATAAGTTATAAAGAAGTTATGCATAAGAATTATGAAAATCTTTTGAATCATTAATAACCAAAAACTATTTCTTTTCAGAAATTACCCAGAAAAAGAAAACTTACTAATAAATACGTTGATACCCAAGCGTCAACAATAACTGCAAGTTGACGATTAAAAATTAAAAATGTTGACGAATCACAGATGAATGATATCACAGATTAAAATGAAACGATATCACAGGTTATCCAATCTGTAATATCGTTTCTAAAAATAAAACTTTAAGATTATCGAGTTTTTTTCTCTCGTAATAAAAACCTACTCCCGTTCTACCCCTTAAGGATGGATTCTAAATATTTCTACTCAAAAAATAACTATTCTTTTGAAATATTTTGGTGAAATAAATGCGAGAGGTTGCATACAATCTCATACAACCGATTAGCAATGCGGCGAGTACCAGTACGCACCCACATTTTATTTATATTGAATAACCAAACAGTACACTGAAACGCATTTAGCCATACTTTTTATCCGTCATATATTTAAAATCTATATCAACGATATCTAGTTATCAATAAAAATGCACAGCACTATTATACGCTATAACTTTAGCTTGCATTGTATAGTCAAAATGGAGACATTCACTCAACTTCGACCCGACAGATTATATATGCATGTCTCTTTCAATCTTATGACAATTTGAAGGTGTTAGAAAGAATAAAATATTGCTGCATTTTATGATCCATCTATAGGTACAGACTAATTCAACATCTTTGCCAAACACAGTACGCATCTGTCACAGCGGCGTCAACAATACCGAATTCTAACCAATAACGGATATTCCAATTCATATTTCATTCAATTGTCACTCAATATTGAAACAATTTAGGGCTAATATTTTTCGAGATTGCCAAAATTCACAAATTCAATTTTGTTCTATCTGATTTTTTTTTAAATGTAAATTCAGACAGGGTGACGGTCCACTTGCAACACCACTTTAGGTTAAGATGTTTGAAACGCTAACGTTTTCATTTATTTAGCCTGTTTCTCTTTTAGTTGTCTTTCTCACAATGACCTTACACTTTACACCATTATACTAATGGCTCTTTTTTACACCATTACACTAATGGCTCTTGTTTACACTATTATACTAATGGCTCTTGTTTACACCATTATACTAATGGCTCTTGTACACGGCGCGGGCAACATTCCCATTTTGACGCACATGCGCAAGTAATATTAAAAATCATCGACGTGAGTCCAGTGAAGTGAGCAAGATACCAGAGGACTACTCGCACAAGTTACTTGAGCAGGTTCAATGAGCAATTGGCCATTCGTCCAGTGTTGGACGAGTAGCTCCAGAGGAGATACGAGCCTCTCACGCTCCGCCTGGTGCAGGTGCTCTCGGGGCATGGCTGCTTCGGGAGTTATCTCCACCGGGTGGCTCGTACGGAGCCAGCCCCAGATTGTCACTCGTATGCGTGAGCTGAGGACAGCGCAAAGCACACTCTTGCGGAAAGCCTAGATGGTCGGCGCAGCGAACTGAGCTAGCTGCGACCATTAGATTGAGATGAACTAGTAGATGGAGACTCTACCACCTGCTTCATCCTGAGAGGCACGGCTCACTTCGGCAGTCGGGTGCGCCGTCCAAATGAACAATGTCCGGTTGCGGACCCCTGCGGTGGAGCTGCGGAAGAATGTTCGTCCGACCTCGCAACTTCACTAATAGCGGATGAGGAGGACGCCAAGAGGTTTAGTCGGTAGGTCTACCCTACTACCATCTCGGGGCAGGGGTCCGACATAACCCAGGTCTGTCCCCAGGCCGCTGGGTATCCATGATGGATTCCTCTTGTAAAAAAAAAGATCAATGAGCAATTAGCAAGTAATTCGTGCATGTAGCTCACGCGTAGCTTGCCCATGTAGACCGCACAAGCAAATTGCGTATAATAACAAATAAGTTACTTGTGCAATGTGCATGTAGATCGCGCATTACTCGCGTATGTTGTTCGTTTACTTGCTCAAGTTACTTGCATAGTGTACAAGCACGTATGTTTTCTTTCATATGAATTATAAAATACACCAGCAATCCGCCCCAACTTCGCGCGGGTAGTAGGTATATGTAGGTATATGTCTACATTTTTCTGCATCAGCTTGTTGCATCGTATATGAGGATTTAAACAGTAGGCGACAGCCGGTGGTGGAGCGCGGGCGGGGTTGGCTGCATCAAGCGAATCCCGTCTTCGAGTCGCATTCGTGCGGACCGCTTATTTAATTTATTTTCTCGCACGTAGTTTTCAATTTACGTTAACTCCTAAGATATTCATTTAAATTATACGGTGTACAGGACTATTATAATGTGTTTGAATTGCTTAAGGTCACTAACGTATTTAATTGGACAATGATAATACTATATCCGTTGAAATAGCTTTTCCAAATGCAACATTATATGTGATCATTTTTTTTAAGTTAGAATAGGTATAGTAAACTATCCTTAAAATATAGACATATCCCATCCCGCACTTTTTTGTAGACCTTTAAAAGAGAAACAATCCCGCCATACATTGTTTTGTTATATCTCAACCGGATTAGGCAGCGTTTTCGATTAAAGCTCCCAGACGGCTTGACGTCTTCAACAATCATCGTAATATTTCAACCAATTTACATAAAACCTTAACGATTGATACACTTAAAACTTCCTCAGGAATTACTCTGTTGATAGATGAAGACCGCATGAAAATCATCACTTGAGTATCATCACTTGAGATCATGGCAAACCTACAGACAGACAGACGCGGCAGGGGGACTTTGTTTTATAATATTATCTAGGTATGTGAGGATGTATATAAGCGACACCAAGTAGTACTATTAATAGTACAGTCAAGTGGTACTAGAAAAACTACGTCTATTTTTTTAAACTAAAACTACGTCACAAAGGTTTGTATGCTAGAATACAATATTTTGATTCTCTTGTGTTTTTGTGACAGAAAGTGTAAAATGTAGAACATATAATGAGCATATAAGTACTTTTGTTCACAGAATTACCCATATCAAGGTTCAAATATAAGTGATTTTAAGCTACGTGGTTTATTTCTTGAAATGTAGCTTACAGACAAATATGTATATACAATTATACATCTAACTCTAAGTATGTACAATAACGACTTTAGCTTTTTTTTAGTTTAGTAGGTACTTATAACTATTGAAAACTCAATTGATTCTATTGTGAAGATGTCGTAACCATGGATCCCCACCCACATCTTGAAAAGTCATGTCAAGTAGAATTCGTTCAAATATAAAAAGTACAATGACGACTTCTGAAGCCGTAGCAACTTGCAAACCATTATTGTAACTTTAATACCTAGTAAAAATAGAATGAAATTCGTATTTCTTTTCGTAATTTAATGCTTCACATGAATATCCATCAATATATGTATTTCATTATATCAGGGTTGACAGCGACTCCCTTATGTTTTTGTGTTTCTAGGCTACGGTGGCCATCTACCATCAATTGAACCGTCAGCCTGTCAGCAGGCCTTGATCATAAAAATATATTTTTCTAAAATATTATTAGATAGTTTCAAAATTACTCAAAGGAATGCTAAGAACTGGGTTATGTTATTTATAAGCGATATTTTGAATCCAGGTGGAAATTTACAAATATAATTATTTATACACTAGATGTGCTCGTGATTTCGCAAGACTTAAAATTTTCCAAAACTATACGTGCAACTTTTCGTGCTCGAAAATATTTATGGTGTTGGAGTTTACCGATTTAAATATGAAACTACTGTGAAAAACTATAAAAGTTAAAATATATAACAGTGGATAAAAAAAATCGAACCCAATTGTCAGATGTTATATTGTTGTAAGTAAACACTTGTATAGTAAGTCAATATAGTTTTAAGAGACCCTTAGGGGATCCTTTTGATTGTAGAACCCTTTTTCTACTGTGCGTTATTATGTCAATACTAATCAATATTGTATAAATTTCATAGTCGAAGGCACAAAGCCAAGGGGATATCCTCGATGAGATGAACAGGTCAGGTGAAGGCTGCGGTGGGCGCTCCTGTGCACGATTGTGCCCGATTAACGGCTAGCAGGCTTAGGTGGCGGGACGTAGTGCGAAGTCTGTCTGTTGTTACCCAATCTACCGGAAATTTACAATCACGACCACTCTGACAAGAGTAAGCGACCAAGAAGAAGAACAACTTCATAGCATAATATGAACAGTGTATTTGAACAACACAATAAAATTATTTATTTTAATATAATATATAGCCCTTGACGAGCCCGTTGGATGAGTGGTTAGGGTGGTTGCCTTAACGCTCTGTTCTAGGGTACCCGGGTTCGATTCCCGGCAGGGTCAATTTGAAAATAAACTTTCAAATTTGACTTTGATCTGTATTTGGAAAGTAGCCCCTCTGGCGGCAGTAACCACCCCCTTACAGAAGACCATCGTGAAATAACAACACGTGTGCTGTGTGTTTCGGTGAGTGAGTAAGGGATGCCAGAGACCATTTCCCTAACCCTTCAATAATCCCTTATCCTTAATCGTACTGTAGTTGGCAGCGCACTTGCAGCACCTGTTATAGGGGACGGTAGCCACCTACCATCAAGTGGACCGTCAGCTTTTTCATATAATTTTCCTTACCCTTAGGTTGCCTCGAAGAAATCGCTATAAAGCGATAAGGCTGCCTTTTGTGCTATTGCTTGTTGTTTCTTTCTTTTTTTATTCCTTTTTATATGTTTTATAGTACAAATTAATTGTTTGATAATAATAATAAAATATAAAATCGACTTATCTTGTTTATTTTTGAGAAATAAACGATTTGATTTAGTTAAAGCTATCATTAGATAGGTAAATACATGTTATGTAACTTTTTTAACGTATGTATATTAATAGAACATCAGACACTTTACAGTGATTGAAGGAATAAACTTGGCCGTAGAATATAAACAACTTAGTCGATTGACTGAATTATGTCTGTTGTACAACAAACCAAATCGCAATGACGTTGATCATTTAAAATTAGAAGGAATAAATAAATACAAAAAAAAGTTATTAAAAATTAGTATCTATTAAGAATTTATAAAGATACTTGTTTTTTCCTGTGACTTCATCTACGTTTCTTTATGTCTTACTAGTTTTTTCTTCTTTTGCTCTTAATTCGTTTATTCAATTTTCATTGCTCATATATTTTTGTCAAATGTTGATATTATTTTTAATTTTAGATGGTCCCTTGGGAACTGTTCCCACTCCCCTTTCGAATATCCCTGACAACATTTATGCAAAATTTCATGAAGATCGATTGAGTTATTAATGCGTGAGAGCGTAACAAAATAAACAAACTCACTTTAGCTTTTACATACCTATTAGTTAAAATAACATTTGTGTTATTCTAGTGACTAGTGTATAAACTATGTTAGTGTAAAATTCCATCACATTATGTACATTCGTCCACTGCGACAGAAACTTTCGCATTACTATTGGTATAGGTATATTTGTAGGTTAACTTTATTTGTGTAAGTAAGGAAATCCAAAACCCATTCCTCTATTCTGTCTTTGTTGCTTAAGCAAAAAAAATCTAATTTCACCCGCGTGGCCCAATTGACACGATACCAACACATTATTAGACATATTTATTTACACAATCTCCTTAAAATAATATGAAACAATTTATAAACAGTCTATACACAACAAACTTATATCAATCTACTCACAAACGAGTCTTATTAAAAAATTTACGTCTAAATATTCTTGCGCACAGAAACATAGCCTTCCCATCGCAGTGGAGCGATTGTGACTGATCATGTGAAACAATACACATTGAAGTATGCATGACATGAGACGGAAGATAGCGCATTTCGCAGTATAAAAATTTTATAAGTGCCAAAAGTATTAAATGTTAATTACTCGTAAACTACAATGTCAAATGAAAATTAATATACAAAGGCCTAAATAATCTGTGAAGTGAGATTACTGATATTTTTTTATATTTGTGATATGTCATTTTGAAAATAAAACCAAAAACGATAAAAATGAGAGGTAACTTGTTGATTTTGTTGTATCAAGAAAATTTTATACCGTTTTCTGTTCACATTTCACTTTTATTTAAAATGAATTATTCTATATTAATATTTTCTTATTCGGACTTTATATACTTAGAGACAAAGTTCAAATCTAGGATTAGCTATTTCTATTTATACGCGCTCTTTAACGTTATTTTCAGGTTAACCTTCACTTTATTAACTTCATCAATCTTATCCTATCAATCTCTTCTTGCGTTATTGGTGTTTATATCTACGCGATAGTAGCCACTTACCTTCAAGTTGACCGCAAGTCTGCCCGAAGTGTTTAACAGAAAATGACAAAAAGAGTTCGTAAAATTGAATTATTTTGAGAAATTCTGAATTACATTACTTAAACCGTTTCACAAGCTCGTAATGGAATTAGGAGTAGAATCTACTGAAAAATGTACGTTTTTTACAAGTTTTGCAATTAGTAAAAGACTCGCTAAGAAGTTACATCTTGAGATTGTCAAAAGGAAAAACACAAAGTTAATTTATTAATGTTTGAAATGAAAAAGAAATATTATTTTTTAAAACTAAAACTCATTTTAAAATATTTTGACTACTGACTAAGCAATCTTTGACTACGTTTGTACATATTCATTTTTTTTATGTTCATATTTTTTTTATATTTATTAGTAGCGGCGCATACTAACTGGGTTCGTAGTCGTAAATTGAGTAGCCTGTCTGGCGGCAGTAACCACCCTCATTACAAGAGACCACCGAAGAGTAATGCCAAGTGTGCTTGGTGGTAGTTTTGGTGAGTGAGTAAGAGATGCCAGAATCCACTTCCTTATTCTAAACCCTCCTTTAACTAAGGTCCTTTAACTAAGGCCTTATCCTTTAACTAAGGTTGGCAGCACACTTGCATCACCTATGGTATGGCTTGTGTTAATAGGCAACGGCATCCAAGTATACCGTCAGCCTGTCTGCCGACCTTTTCATTAAAAAAAATCGTAACTAATCGTCTTTATACTTTGGATAAAACCACAAAAATCAAATTTATTCTATACTAATAAATAAAATTGAATTGTCTGTTTGTAATATCGAAAAAACTGCTTTTTACTATATGTATATCAAAGTATATACGGTTTTTTTATTTTTGTCTGTGTGTCTGTTTGTTCCGGCTAATCTCCGAACCGGCTAGACCGACTTTGGGGGAACTTTCACTGGCAGATAGCTGATGTTATAAGGAAAACCCACCCTAGTGACAGTTGGTTTAACTCTCGAAGTTGTGGACGAGTATATCTACTTAGGACGAACAGTCAAATTAGGTAAAACCATCCAGTTCGGATGGGCAGCGTTCGGGAAGCTCCGAGACATCTTCTCGTCCAAAATTCCCCAGTGTCTTAAAACAAAAGTTTACGACCAATGTGTGTTGCCAGTGACGACATAAGGCGCTAAAACGTGGTCTCTAACTATGGGCCTCGTAAGAAAGCTCGTTGTCGCTCAACGAGCTATGGAGACGGCTATGCTCGGGGTTACATCGAATCAAGAATGACGAAATCAATAGACAAACGAAGTTGCCGACATAACCCGGCAGATTAGTAAGTCGAAGTGGCAGTGGGCAGGACACATAGCCAACGGCCGCTGAGGCCGGAAGGCTCTGGAGTGAAGACCACGGACCGGCAAGCGCAGCGTAAGGCGTCCACCCACAAATTGAACAGACGACCTGATAATTGCCGCGGGTCGACGGTAGATTTTGGCTGCTTCTGATCGGTCCTTTTGGAGAATTAAGGGTGAGGCCTGTGTCCAGCAGTGGATGTTCTACGGCTGAGATGATGATAATGATGATGATAAGTAGAACTCAGGCTACTTTTATTTTAGAAATAAAAAAAAGTACCTAGTAACCGCTTCAGCGTTGGTAGCAGTCTATAACCGCGCGCGCCCCAAGGGCATGCCACCGTAACGAAGCATGGCCTGGTTCAGCTAGTAGCAAATGAAACATATGTATATTTTCTAACGCTATCTTTCACCTTTAAATTCACTCCCCCTAAGCACATTTTCTGCTTGTAAATTAAATTGTAACTAACGAAATCTAATTAATGAAAGAAAGAAAGAAAGAAAGCATCTTTTATTCCTCTAATACAAACAATATATGAACAAATGATAATTACAAACACCAAATATATAAACAAGTAACAAGAGGAAAAGGAACCCTGGCTCAGTATACAGTTGTGGTGCAGACCACAACACTGATATTCTACCAGGGACCAGATATTCAAAGAAAACAAAAAAAAAACATTTACGCGGGACAATTCAGAACACGCTTATACAATCGACGCGACGGCTGAAATTATCACAATTTACTTAAAAACTACTGAAGGATTTCACCAGCTAGTTACAAGTATCTATATGGCAAATACACTTTAAATATGCAATAGCACACGAGAATGTACAAGAAATGGACCGGCCGCCCCCATAAACTGTCTCCACCCGTCCCCGTGAACAAAGATTTAAAGCCTTTCTCTGCAGATCCATAATCGCTTATACATATATCTATTTTTCGTACAATGAGCCAAGTTTGCCTTTATATAAACAAAAAAACAATTGTTACTGTGTTTTCGATATATCTGCTATTTTTCGATATATGTGGACATTACTATCTGTTATAATAATACTAAAATGTAATACTAGAATTTTTATACCAGACAAGCGAACCGCTCCCGTCGTCGTCGCACGGATGCAACTAATTTCTGCAAGTAATATACAAAAATCTTTCTCGTTGATCGCTCTTTCCATTAATGAAAACCGTATCAAATCCAACGTTTGGTTTAGATTTAGAAGGTTACTTCAATTTATAATAATTATGTAAATATAAATTTACGATTCACTTTACAAATTTTTCTTTTAAGCGTGACCTAAAAACCTTATATTGTTGTGTCAAAGTCTAATTGAAATTTTTGGCGACTTAATTAAAATTAAATTTAATTAATTTCCTCCAACGACACTTCCGTAAAGTCGAGGTAAATAAAACAGTACATTTAATTTACGCGTTGTTAAAACAATGTGTGAAAATCGTGAAAGTTTAAACCAATAATTTTTTAATTGCAAAACTTTTCTCTGCAATCTATTATATAACGCATATTATAAATATTATAAAGATCTATTAAGAAAGAAGTAAAAAGACAAACTTGGCACAAACAAAGTGGAATGTGAAAAGTTTTTTTAATATATTGTTACATTATCAGCAGGTGGAAGATACAAAGAGAGACCACATCTCTTCTCATACTAAGCACCGGAGTTCCGAAATTATATAGTTTCGATAGTGCCCTTCGAAAAAAAGGGGTGTTGTCGTGGCATCATAGCTCTCAAATGATTGGCCCGTTTTTGTGTTTTTTTTTTTAAGCAAAATATCATCAACTTATTTCCTAGTTGACGAAGGGGTCTCACTAACTTCCACGGGTTCGAATGATTTGAAATTTGGTGTACTTCGGTGGTATTTAATTTATATTTATTTATTTATTTATTTTATTTTAGGGAAATTTACAGGTTAATATTACATAGTAATAATTCTAATAGAAGCATACACCAAATAAAAAATGGTAACTTTAACCTGATGCTGCAGCACCAAGTAGTATGCGGGATACCCTTTCTTTTTAGACGGGGGAAATGAAGTTTACGCACTATCCCTTGTCGACCGGGGACAGTTGACGAGAGGGAGTGTGGGACTCGCCCGGTGAGAAGTAACCTGTCACCGAGAATACCCACTAAAATCCCCCGGTTTCCACCATCAGCGGTGATGTGCGGGTCCGAGTTCACAGCGACGCGGTACCACGCACCGCTACGTTCTCTTCGAACCCGATGGCTTCGCCTCACTTTAAATGTGACGGCCCATTGGAATGCCGTGAGCCGCCACGCGTCCTTATTGGGTGTTTCAGGGCGTCAGACACGTCCCCTTCTGATGCCCTGACGTTGTCACGCGAAGAACTCCTCAACAACTTATAGCAGATATACCGTGTTTAGAATTAATAAAAAGTCGGCGGTTATTTTATAATTTTTATTTTATATATAATTTCATATTTATTTGGCAATAATTTTAATCCTTTGACCTAAATCCATACTAATACTATAAATGTGAAAATAACTCTGTCTGTTTCCTTTTCTCGTCTTAACTACTTTTTTATGTTAAGGTCTGCAGACAGGCTGACGGTCCACTTGATGGTAGGTGGCTACCATCGCCTATAATACCTACAAGCAATGTCAAAGGTGCTGCAAGTACGCTGCCAACTACTATAGAATAAGGGATTGGTAACAGAGAAATAGGCTCTGGCATCCTTTACTCACTCACCGAAACACAACGGCACACGTGCTGTTATTTCACTGTGGTCTTCTGTAAGAGGGTGCAAACAGGCTGCCCAAATGACTACGAAATGCAGTACTTTCCAGATCCAGCATTTGACCCTGCTGGGAATCGAACCCGAGAACCCTAGAACAGAGCATTAAGGCAACCTTTGGAATCTTCCATTAAAATGTTAAGTTTAGTGACCGTTTGTCGCAATAGCTTCCGTAGTCAACTGTCTATTTGTTTGGCGACACCGCGCAGAGATGCGACGCTGTATCAAGAATGAACGACTCACGTTTTATGAATAGGTGTTAAACACAAATTAGTGTTGACAGATATTAGAAGTCACATTGTTTGCTTTAAATATAAGCAGAAGTTTTTGATGTTACACACCAAAAATATTACGCCCATCGATATTAAAAATAGAACCGCATCAACGGCACAGAGTACACAGCGTTACTCAATCATTAACAGGGAATTTCGTTTAGTATATCGCCTCTTGGAAGATCACCCTTATTTATTTTATTTTATTTTTACAGTTTTAGGAAAACTTACAGCTAATAGAATACAATGTAGTCACAGAATAGAACATCGATGGCCAATTAAAAGTTTCCACATATAGGTAGATGACATACAATATATTATGAAGTAGGTACGCCACTTGACCACGCAAATTTACCCATATTAAGTAACAATTTATTACACTTTACAAAATTTAGTCTCACAAGTAATTTTAAAGGTTGTTACAGTATTCAACTAAAAAAAAAAACTTAATCATAAAAACGCAAGCTAATTTTTTTTAAAAAAGCTGTTAGCAAGTATGTTTTTGAGCTTCCTGGGCGATGTATGGAATAGGTCAACATCAAACTGCATAGAAACAGTATTAAAACACGCACTCGCTCGCATCAGGTAGCTATTTTTCTTATAGCTAGTTTTGGCATCAGGTATGTGAAGTGCGCCCAATCGTCTACGAGAATAAGGAACACGTAAACCAATAAGTTGTAAAAGGTCAGAACAATCAATCCACCCATTAGCAATCTTAACCAAATAAACAAGATCAGCTATACGCCGTCTCTCATATAGTGGCAGAATGTGAAATTTTTGGCAACGCTTCGTATAATCTGATATGTATAGATTTGACCGAAACTGTAAATAACGTAAGAACCTTTTCTGTATGCGCTCAATGCGTGTAATATAAACATTATACGCCGGATTCCAGACTTGTGAGCAATACTCTAAGTGACTTCGAACGTAGGCACAGTATAGAATTTTGAGAATTTTGATAGATTTAAAATCCGCTGACATACGCAAGATGAATCCTAAAGTTCTAGAAGCTTTATTTACGATAGTATTTATATGTTCGTCGAATAATAATTTAGAGTCAAAAACTATTCCCAGGTCACGAATGGATTTTACCCGAGTTAAATCAGTGTTTTTTAAATTGTATGTGGCAGTGACTGGAAATGGTTTGCGAGTATATGAGCATACATAACATTTATTTACGTTTAAATCTAATTTATTAATTAAACAATAATTTTCCAGTCTAATGAGATCATCTTGTAATAGTTGGGTACACTGATAAGATTTAATAGGACATATTATTTTCATGTCGTCAGCGTAAAGCAAAATTTTGGAATTATGAAAACACAAATGAATGTCGTTAACAAAAATGTTAAATAAAAGCGGACCCAACAACGAACCCTGGGGTACGCCAGATGGTATTGGCATCGCCGATGAGGTGTATCCATTAAGCACCACAGTCTGGCATCTGTTCTCAACGTAAGATGTGAACCATCGGTACAAGTTTCCCCTTATGCCTATAGCTTGGAGTTTACGCAACAGCAAGGTATGATCTATTCTATCGAAACACTTACTATAGTCTGTGTATATGACGTCGACTTGAGAAGGCTCAGACATATGTTCTGACAAGTAGTTACAACACATAATTAGGTTTGACGTAGTAGATCTGCCTCTTATAAAACCATGCTGTTGTACTATAAAAATATGTTTTAGGCACGCATATAACTGCTTGTGAACGACCCGCTCCAATACTTTTGCAAAAAGGCAGAGTTTGGAAATGGGTCTGTAGTTTACTACTTCATCCCTTGGTCCTTTTTTGTGGATAGGAGTGATATAAGCGGATTTCCAGACAGACGGTACCTCGCCCTCTATTAAGGATCGCCTAAATATCAGAGAAAGAGGCAGAGCGAGGCTTTTAGCGCACTTGGTTATAAAGACAGCTGGTATACCGTCTGGACCGGCTGATTTGTTCAGATCTAGTGACTTTAAAAGTTTACAAATTTCTACCGGATCAACCTCGATGTCACCAATATCCGCTACTGGTAGTATGATGTCAGGTTCACTATAGGAGTTAAATGAATCGTCGAAATCAGCGGTATTTAAGAAAGTCGAGTGAAAATATTCACCGAACATGTTACAGATTTCTTCTCCACGGTTTGAAGAGCGCTGTCCGAATCGTAGTACAGCTGGAATTGCATTAGTTTGATTTCTTGATTTTATGTAGGACCAGAACGCTTTGGGATTATTGGAGATGTTCCTCTCAATATTGCTTATGTGATTAGTAAACAGGCTTGCTTCTAACAGTTTCACACGATCTCTAAGAATTATAAACGATTGAAAATCTGAACGATTATTATATAATTTATATTTTTTGTGATATTTATATTTTTCTTTAATTAATTTTACAAGAGGTTTATTGTACCAAAGTGGATACTTCTTTGATGGATATATTATTTTCGAAGAAATGTACTTATTGCGAAGTTCCTTTAATTTATCATAAAAAAAGGACAAGGCGTTTTCTAAAGTTGTACCGAATAATTCACGATGCCAATCAATTGCATCTATTTCGGACGCGATAGCGTTATAATCAGCAGTATGATATAGGTATATGGTATAGGGTAGCGGGCGCAATGTGTGTAGTTGAACAAAATCTGCTGACACATATGACAATATGTGCTTGCACACACATATGACTGTAGAAGGAGTACCAGAGCCTATTCCCCTAAGATCTGGTCCATTTTAATTTGTCCTCTCGGGATAGGCAAGCCTATTCACATTCATCCTGGTAATGCTTCTGTATATTTGCTACAGCCTTAGCCTGACTGCTATGCTTTTTCATAAAAAAGACTAAAAAAACACCAGTGAACTCATTTTCTATCTGTATCCACAAAAAAAACCACTATGCTCGATTGGTTATTCAATGTAATATAGAGTGACATAAAGCAAGACCAACGAGACAACACAAAGAATCTTAACAAACTTTGAAGAGTTGTCAAGATGGCTTCCTATACCATGAAACAGATAGCGTCGGCCGCTTCGTGTGAGGGTAAAGGACAGAGGGCCCGGTTTGTTTACATTGTGTACATTGTCTCTTTGGCTTTACTATAGTCATTTTTAAGACTAGCTCCACTGTTTACATTAGCACAGAAAGCACAGTAAAGCGCAGTAAAACCTTTTTGTTTTAGAATCAGTACATAGCGCCGCTATGACGAAGTTTCTTCGTAATATGACAAGCACAGAAATCGGAATATTCCGATTTCTGTGATGACTCTTAGTAATACATTTCAATTCAAGTAATACATTCAAATACATTTCAAATGTGCAGTAATTTTCGTCCAATATTCTTTTATAACTTCTTATAGCTTTGCCAGCCGTTGGATTTTCGTTTTTATACTAGCTGAGCCCGCAACTTCATACGTATTCGGTATAGTGCATAACTTTTTTGTTATAAATTGATTTCCTTTTTTAATTTTATTACAAATTTTGTATTCGTTATTGGTAGAGTGCTTGAAGTACTTTCCTTAAGAGCGCGTATAAATAGAAATAGCTAATACTAGATTTGAATTTTGTCTAAGTATATTAATCCGAATAAGAAAATATTTATATATAGATTAATTCATTATAAATGAAAGTGAAATATCAACAGAAAACATTATACAATGAAATTTTCTCGATAAAATAAAATCACCAAGTTACCTCTCGTTTTTATCTTTTTTTTTATCAAAAATTATCAGTAATCTCACTTCACAGATTATCTAGGCCTTTGTTTATTAATTTTTCATTTGACTTGTGGTTTACGAGTAATTTAAAACTTTTGGCACTTATAACGTTTTTATTCCGTGAAATGTACTCATGTCATACATACTTCAATGTGCATTGATCATTCACAAACGCTCCACTGAGACGGCAAAACTATGTTTCTGTGCGCAAGAATATTTAGAAGTATTGTTTTAATAAGACTTGTTTGTGAGTAGATTATTATAGGTATGTTGTGTATAAACTGTTTATAAATTGTTTCATATTATTGTAACAAGATTGTGTAAGTATATGGCTAATAAAAGGAACTCTGTTGTGTTGGTATTGTCTCCATTCAATTATGGGGCCACGCGGCTTTGTACGCCCCCTTAACACTTCGTCTCGGGTTCGATGTGATAGGGATAGCTTTGGATATAAAATTAACTCTGATCTGGATCTGATAAGTAGTGATAAACACAATGCGTTATTGCGCAGACACCTTTAGAGAAGACTACCGTGAAATGACAGCATGTGTTACGATGATTGAGTAAGTCTCCTCCCTTATACCTGATTCTACTAAAAACCGCAGCACAATTGCAGCACCTATGGCATTATCGTCTATTAGTGAATGAACCGACTATAAAAAAATTACTACTAAGATAAAACAAAAGAAACTTACCATTAAACTAACGTATCCATGAATGTTGTTATATGCATGAACGACATCACGGAAGTCACCCTCGCAGTAACCACATGTGTCCGCCTTAATAGACAAATTCAATTTGCTCTTAGCGTCTCTCATCATCTTTACTAGCACGTATTCGAAATTCTCATATCCGCCATCTTTGTGAGCTTGTTCTCTGATCATAGAGAGAATCTGCGTCTCATTGATACTGCCGCTATCAGTGGAATTACCAGATGCGGCGAGTATCTCTTGGAATATATCCAAGAGAGTTTGCGTCTTGTTTGACATGTTTATCGGTTTCTTAAACAAATTGCATCAGCTTAAGTCCCCATTTTAGATGTAACTTGAAACGATAATGGCGCAACGAACCGTCTCTCTTCCCAATCTGAAACAATAAATGGAAATAATTTCGTTTTATGAAATTTCGTACTGTTATTAAAGTCAAGTAGAAAATTTGTTATTCTTTTATGTGACAATTCTTGTATCTTTCAAATGAATCTATTTTAAAATCGATTTAAAATAAAGAGTATTGAAAAACAATTCTGACAGCAATAACCATTGTCTGACACAAGAACACCATGAAATAACAGTACATATATTGCTGTACTTCAATGTTGTACAGGAAGCATTAGCCCACTCTCTTATTTTAGTGCCTTACCATGTTGGCTTTTGGGCACCGCAATTGCGTTAGCCCTCGAATGGGCGTTGGTCCTCGAATCCTAGGCGACATCGTCGAAATCTAGAAATAATCGACTATTCAACCATAATGCAACAGGTCAGCCTGTCTACTGTTCTCCCTAGATAGTAAATTGTCCGAAATTTGTCTCCAGCCAGTCTTGGTCAGGAATCCATACCCATATCTATATCAAGGAAAGGCTTACTGTGATTAGCAATAAAAAATGTAAATAAAAGGGGTTTTTTGAACCTGTACTTAAAAAACTCTTTTTAAAAGATAAATAAAAAAGAAATGTCGAACTGTCATTTCTTTCAAGTCATTCTTGAAATGTGTAGATTTAAGCTTTTTTTTAATGTATATTATCTTTATCTGTATTACTAGCTGAGCCCGTGGCTTCGCCCGCGTGGAATTCAGATTGCTTCTCGGTATCGGGTACCTACCCCGCAGTCGTAGCGTATGCGTCTTTACCTACTTGCACTACCTCTGTGGTTTCACGGCGCGGTCGCGCTTTACATATATCGTACTAGCTGGTGCCCGCGGCTTCGCCCGCGGTGAAAAATAAAAAATAACCCCTGACTAAATATATGAGCAATGTAACGCCTAACATCTTTATTGCAGTTATGGCTTTGCCAAGCGTTTCGGGAACAGTACATATTTCTGGATGACAAGTACCCTATGGCCTTTCCTGCATATCTGACAACGTGTTTGCAAAATTTCATGATGATCGGTTCAGCATTTTAGGCGTGAAAAGGTAACAGACAGACAGAGTTACTTTCACATTTATAATATTAGTATGGATAGTGTGGATTATCTCTTTAACCATACGTCCAATTGAAGGAAACGTTTTCATTCAACCATTTTTTCATCGACTTACTTTCCAAATTTGATTACCACGAATAATCCTTTTCATTTTACGGGAATAATACATCTTATCTCCATCATGAAATTCTGTACTAACTACTGCTGAAGATTTTTTTAAAATCAGTTCAGTAATTTCGAAGATTACCTCGTATATACAAACAAACATATAAACTTTAACTCTTTGTAATATTAGTATAGATAAAATAAAGTCGCTGTTCGCTTCTGTCTGTTCTCAGACAGATGTTCGGGTTTTGTATAAATATACAGGTGACGCTGGTGCAATAGAGTTATCAGGTTCCAGCAGGACAACGACTAATGGAACCGCTAGTAACTTATAAATATTAATTAACGTACATAAAATAATTAATGAAGATATTACGTGAGTTTCATTTTTATATCACTATACTCCCCACTTTAACACACAAGCAACGCGACAGCTGCCGCAAGTGCGCTGCCGACTATAGTAGGATAAGGGATTGGATAGGAAAATGGGCTCTGATATCCCTTACTCACTCTCTGAAACATAACGGTGATCTCCTGTAAGGGGGGTGGTTACTACTGCCAGACGGGCTGCCCAAATGACTGCGAAACGCAATGTGCCCTGTCACTACTTCCCAGATCCAGAGGATGCTTTGGTGACCAGTGGCACATTCTCGATGCAAATATCTATGACTCCATAAGCACGCCCTTCTGAATAACCCTCAGCAATGTGGACAACAGTCCAATGAGGAATTTGTAACTACGTTATTAACTCGCAAGTTTTCTTTCATTAATCATACACATGAATTAATTATTCGGGAAACCACATACTGAATATTTAAAAAAAAATGCTTTTTGTTTTAGACAAAATTTGAATAACGTATAAATTACATATCTATACCGTAATATCATCGCAAAGGATAAAGCAGTTTTAGGGAAATTTTTATCGCAAGACATAAAAAAGGTGTTACTCCGTGAAAAGGCAGTGTTTTACGCGATTCCTATTTAGCACCGCTAAGAGATTTTTTTTATACGCTATTAAAATTAATAGAGACTTCCGACCTTTGCCTCTTCAATTTGTATTCATATTTACTCATGATGATTTTTCCTCCTTTTTTCACGTAACAGTCGTCAGACAGGCTGACGGTCTATTAAGGATAAATAAAGGATTAAGATGTCAGAGTCCATTTTTCTATCCCTTAAAGAGAAATGGGCTCTGACATCACTTACTCACTGACACACAACAGCACATGTGTTGTTATTTCACAGCGGTCTTCAGTAAGGGGATAGTTAATGCCACCAGACGGGCTGACCAAGTGACTGCGAAACGCAGTATAACCATCATCACTTATTAAGTCTTGTTACTATTAATTATATTATTAACATTCCTAACACAAACTTTTTAGGCTTAAAAACTAGCTACCATAAGGGTGTAGCGACCAAATTCGCAATAATTTGTTTGTTGATAATTACTAAGGCCTGGCGCTGACAGACGGTATAACACGCCAAGGTACGCCTCAGCATGCCTCTGCACGTCGTGGTATCCCACAGTAAGCAGCCGTGTTGTGCCGAAAACTGTTCAAGTTGGCATTGCGATTGCGTTACTCCGAAGTTGGTTGTGTATATGTCGGCGGCCGATCGTATAATCCGGCAGTTCGTGATGTACCTAGGCAAATTGTTATATATTGCACCGTTTCATGAAATTTCTAATTAATACCCAGCCAATTCATGAAATGGTTAATTAAAATTCAGGCAGATTGATTAACGAATGACGTTTGACGATTTAGTCGAAAAATATACTTCGAATGACCTGACTGATATTAAGCAGAAACTTCATGAAACGGCGCCAAACTGCCGGATTATACGATCGGCCGCCAACATATACATAATTTTCTTAAAATGATTGTTTGGGATTTAGTGACAATAGCATGACGCGGAACGCTACGCTCTCTTGTTGTTTTAGTTTTTTTTTTTTTTTTTATATTAAGATCGGCAGACAGACTGACGATCCATTTGATGGTAGGTGGCTACCGTCGCCTATAACACAACGCCAAAGCTGCTGCAAATGCGCTGCCGACTGCAGTAGGATTAAGGATAAGGGATTATGAGGGGAATAGAGAAATGGGCTCTGACATGGCTCGGTGAGTGAGTCACCGAAACACAACAGCACACGTGCAGTTATTTCACGGTGGTCTTCTATAAGGGGGTGGTTACTGCCTCCAGAAGGGCTGCCCAAATGACTGCGAAACACAGTGTGCCCTGCCACTACTTTCCAAATCGAGACCAGAGCCAAATTTGAAAAGTTCATTTTCCAAAGTTGACCCGGCCGGGAACTCTAGAGCGTTAAGGCAAGCACCCTAACCACTCATCCAACGTGAAATAAAGGAAACGTGAAACAACGTGAAATAAGCCGCGCCGGCCCTAATACGACATGAACGATTTAAACAAACTCATTCACTGCGAGATGATTTCTCCGTGGTTCATTTACTATAAACAGAATTATAATGTATTCACTGAAACCTAATTTTCCGTGAAAATTGAATTGTATTTTCTCCAGACATAATAAACGCCAGGCCATTTGGCAAGCCACAACAAAACGCGCCAAACATTTTATCATAAAATCTTTCAAACTATTTGTCGCAATACTAAGAAAAACCGGTTTCATATTTAAAGACACAATTTATTACGTAACTCGATATATTGCTACTTTCTAACTAAAACATTTAATAATGTTACATTAGTTTTGATAAGAAAACATTGTTGGAATGGGAGACACTTTTCTTCAAAGAAAATTCAAATTACCCCAACTAAAAATAACATGAATAACGCATTTTTATACGTAAAAGAAATTTACATTTAAAAATATGGACTTAGAGATATTAACTTCATGCATCGAAAGGAAAAGAGATAAACTAACAAATATTTGTAGTTGTCTGTAAAACATATATAACTGACAAATTTAGAAAAATGACTTTATAATGGCAGTTTTTGGTCAGTTTCTTCGTCAGACCACAAAGGCAATTCATTGTGGCCTGTGACGGCCTGTCGTTACGACGTATCACACACGGAACATATGAGTAAAGGCTGCACCTGACCTATAGTAAGGCAGTAAGTTCAAAGGGACTGAAACATGCCGTGGGCACGATTCGGTGCGTCACTGAGAGCAATACTTTCAGCAGAAATCGAGAAATATAACAATATCTGATACTTTCTCTGTGGTGTCTTCTCTGTGAAGACTGGCCCATTAGGAGATGAAACTCACAAAAAGAGTCTTGCTTTTGTGACTAAAAGAGTATTAACGATTAACGGATATAAAAATAAGTATAATATAAATAGTATAATAATAGTACCTATCCAGTGGAAGCGTTGGCCAAAAAGAGCAAATTCTAATGCGTCCCCATTACTACGGATGGTCAAAAGGAACATACAGCATAAGCTCAATCCAGTACTCCACACGGCACTAAAGTACCGTGAAATAACAGCATGTGTGTTGTTGTGTTTCGGTGAGTGAGTAAGAGATACCAGAGCCCATTCACTTAATTCCTTATCTTTAATCCTACTGTAGTCGGCAACGCTTATGCAGCACCTGTGCCTATAACACTTTAACAACACTCTTATAGGTGACGGTAGTCATCTGCCATCAAGTAGACCGTCAGGCCTGACAACGTTTACATAAAAAAATATCATATGCCAATATTTTATGGTCTCCGAGAACCCATAAAGGTGAAATTTTATTCCTCTAATGTTTTCGGAGCTTGTTATTGGATACGAATCTAATAAGACTTTCAGACTTTCTCGGCATAATTACGGTTCGATGCGGGTAGTTGAACAGAGAAACGACCCGTGTTGTCGAATAAAACTTTAATGACAAAACAAAAGTTTTACATACCACCAAAAAGCTAGCGAATCAGGTCAATGAGGAAAAGGATTTTTAATGCATTAATATTTAAAATCAATATTCCATTAAAATTCACATTAGTTTGGATGGAACTATCGAACACCAGAGGATCTCAGTAGTGACTATTAGGGTTGATTGCACAAATTAAGCGAAGAAATAGAAAAATTAGATAATTTTGCGAAAATCAATTAACCGAAAACGGTTAACCGCGTCATGTACTAAAGAACAAAACCTAACACCGAAATGTAGTAGAAAGACACACTGCGTATCGCATTTATAAATTGAGCAGCCGGTCTGGCGGCAGTATCCAACCGCTCACAGAAAAGCACCGTGAAATAACAGCACGAGTGCTGTTGCATTTCGGTGAGTGACTGTAAACCAGAGTACATTCTCCTATTCCCTCCCTTCTTATCCCTTATTCTTTATCCTATCAAAGTTGACAGTGCATTGGCTACCTCAATGGTATTGCTTTTCTTAATAGGCGACGACAGCCACTTACCATCAAATGTACTGTCAGACTATATGCTGACCGTTACTTAAAGTAACTTGTCTGGTGACAGTAACTTCCTCCTTGGTGACAGTAACATGATGTATTTAGGTGCGTAATTTAGATCAAGAGTATCTCCATATATCTATGTATCCTAGAGTCGTCTCTCCATTTGTTTCATCAGGAATAACACCAATACAATACAAGTGATATTTTTGCTAGGCGTTGCTAGCCACTAACCATTAGTTTGCTTGCCACTCAAAGCGAAAGTGAGTTTTGTTTGTATCTTGGTCATGCTTTCACGCTTTAACTACTCTAACATATCACGGATTGTATATTAATGCAATGACTAACTAATACACACAAACAATCAAACAAAAATAAACACACACACATGCACCCCACCCGAACACATTGTACCGTAGTAGTGCTTGTATTTCTATGATGATCTTCTTTTTCCCAATTCAGATAATAAGTAATTAATACGCGTGTCTTTTTCTTCTTACTGCATTTGTTATGGACGTATGGTGAAAGAGATAATACGATACATGTAAAGCGCGACCGCGCCGTGAAACCACAGAGGCAGTGCAAGTAGGTCAAGACGCGTACGCTACGACTGCGGGGTAAGCAACCGATACCGAGAAACAATCTCAATTCCACGCGAGCGAAGCCGCGGGTACGGCTAGTATTATCTAATATATAAAATTCTCGTGACACAGTGTTTGTAACAAAACTCCTTCGAAACGGCTGGACCGATCTTTATGATTTTTTTTTGTATATTTGGTAGGTATGAGAATAGGTCGTAAAGTATTTTTCACCCTCCTACCCCCACCCCCCAACTTTTAATCGCAATTTTAGTATTTTTGTATGAACAATATCCAAATAATTTAACCGTTTTATTCCCGTGAAGTGTCGCGTCACTTTAACATATGGTTTGAAAATAAAATTGGACCCAATAGGTGGCGCCACAATCGGATTACAGAATTATTTCTGGGTTCAGGGAGGAGAACGTCTGCTGGGTCAGCTAGTATATTATAAAATAAAATCTCCGTCCATCTTTAACTGTTTCTCCGCTAACTTCTAAATCCCAAAGAATTTTGATATGCTTTTCACTAATGGAAAGAGCGATAAGCGAGGAAGGTTTGTGTATATGATTTGTAAGAAAAAATTGCATTCGTGCTAAGCTGAGCGTTGGGCATACTACCCTTAAATGTAACCATGATTTTTCCTAATAGGGATGAACGTCTACTTCAATGAGTTTCTTCGGCCCCCTTCTTTGGCTCTTCAGTCGATCCACAAAATAATGAAGAAAACCTTTCACATTATAGGGAGTTATCTCAATTCAAACCTAAAAAAAGCATAAAAATGTAATCTTTCCTTGTACACGTTTTGGTATCGGCTATAAAATCGGCAGGGTTTAACAATTTTATGAGGAACTTCAACAGAATTTTATTTCTCAGTGAAGTGATATGAGTTCATGTCTTGTGTTGTGGCACTAAGAAACTTCCCTAACTCCAACAAAAGAGCAATGTACCTAGTGTATAAAAAATACTGAAAGTATAAAAAATATTTAAAAACGTTTATTTTATTTTTAGAAGTAAATAATATGAAAGTCGTGACTTCTGGAGTTTCAATTTGTTGAATCTCAAAGTTATCAAAATCCCAAGCGTTTTTTTTTTCTATAGCTGAGCCTATTTTAATCTGACTTTATTTATTAGGAAACTCTCAATTCCCAAAAGTTATTTTTAATATTACCTACGAGATTGAAAATTTATTGTTCTTTTAAATGCAACGTAATGGTATTGTAGGACCGGTTGTCCTACTTCTAACTTATTTTGTAATTCCCAAATACACACAAAAGGTCAAACACTGGTTTATTTTCTGTACACGATGATCTTAATTTTTGTCTTCTTCTCAGACTGCATGCCCGTCATCGTTTGTTGTGTTTCTTTTCTTTTCTCGTGTCAATTGATTCGTTCCATTCTATTATTCAAAACAGATTCGAATAAATTACAAGGAGTATGCATCACACCAATATGATATAGAACTTCTATAACATAAAATATGACCAAAGACGAATATGATGAAAAGCGAAATTTTCGAATGGCGTCAACCCGCCCATTTATAGATTTAGTATGTTGAATGGTATTACAAGTAGTTCTATTATTTGTCTAACGATAGAACTAATTGGATAAAAAATGCAAGTATTAACTCAAATAATTTTAACGGAGCATGTCCAGATTATTTTACTTATAAAACTCCAGCCCACGAAATGCTAGAATGTCCAAGCAAAAAAGAAGCAACAGCAAGAGACGGGTTTACTATTACATCTAAAGGTTATTCAAACCTAGAAAAGTATAAAATTAAATTTATGGTCTGAGTTGGTTTCTGAATTTTTTTTATGTTAGTTCAGCAGAAATGCTGACGGTCCATGGTAGAGGCTACCGTCGCATATAACACAAGTATCCCCAAAGCTGGTGCAAGTGCGCTGTCGACTACAGCAGGATTAAGGATAAGAGATTAGGAGAGAATAGGGAAATGGGCTCTGGCATCCCTTACTTGCTCATCGAAACTCACCAGCACGTGTGCAGTTATTTCATTTTAGTTGTCTGTAATGGGATGGTTACTGCCAGACGGGCTGCGTAAATGACTGCGAAACGCAGGGTGCCCTGCCACTACTTTTCAGATCCAGACCAGAACCAAATTTGAAAAGTTCATTACTCAAAGTTGACCCTGCTGGGAATCGAACCCGGGAACCCTAGAACGAAGCGTTAAGGCAAGCACTCTAACTCGTGAAATACCTAAAATACTGAACCAATATTATATACCACCATAAGTATAAGTGCGTAGTATTCAAATTAATAACAATAATTCATCCATATCTTATAAATGTCATAGGGAAACTTTTTCGAAATATAAACTTACTAGCTTTTGTCCCCGATCCTCGGGAACAGTACCTTGACACATACACGTTGTCAAGGTCAAAATTATTGATGATCGGTTGAATATAACTCAAAAGAATATAACTTTTTCTCATTTCCAAGTGCTGAATGAACGCTTAACAATAACATAAACATTTTATATTTAGTTTATTTCTTAATTTCATTTTATTCAATTGATATATTTATTTTACTCTCTTTGTAGCGTGAAATCCGCCGGGCAAGCAGTATTTCCTGGCTCAAGAACCTCCACGAGTGGTATGGCCAAAGTACCAGATCGCTGTTTCGAGTCGCCGCCACCTCGAAGGTTAGAGTGACCATGATGATAGCTGACCTCCGATAGGAGATGGCACTGAGAGAAGAAGAAGTAGCGTGAAAACTTATAGTTTCCATCATTGCGATAAGCAACAAATGATAACGATAATAATTTTCAAAGCTGATTAGTATAGCTTTAATATTCCCGGAAGCTAATACCAGTAGAAGCTTAAGTTCAAAGTGGTTATTGGATAGGAAAGGTCGTGATTATTAAACCGAGACTTCTGTGAATGATCTCGACCGAGAGAGAATGTGTTATATGAGTACACACACACATACTTAGCCCAGAGAGATATTTAATAATGCGATCCCATTTCAAACTGAAGACGGTAATACTACAATTTCAAGCTTTCCATTCTAGCGCTAATAACTAGATTTCAATTAAGGAACATTGTTGGAACTAGTATGAAATTCTTTTAAGTAAGTAATATCAAATTTTGTCTTTATTTTATTTCTCGTTGTCTTAAAGCATTAAAGTCGAAAGATAAAATGCTTCATTTATATATCACGAAGTTTCAGAGTTAAATTAGAAGTTCAACAATTCATAAGTAATATTTGTTTCTTCTTTGTGTGTGTAACTTTCTTATTTTCATCAGCCTTTTTTTAATTTTATTTTTTAATATTAAGATCGACAGATAGGCTGATGGTCCACTTGATGGAAGGGGACCACCGTCGCCTATAACACAAGCAACGCCACAGGTGTTGCAAGGGTCACCGTGGAGGTGCTCTCGGGGCATGGTAGCTTCGGCAGTTACCTGTAACCGGGTGGCTCGTAGGGAGCCCACGCCGAAGTGTCACTCGTGAGCGTGCAGCGAGGACAACGCGCGGCACACCCTCGCGGAGTACACTAAGTGGACGACGCAGAGAAATGAGCTTGCGCTGTCATTGGACGTGACCTCTCGCTGCCGGCCGTAGTGAAAGCTATGGTCGGTAGCCGAGATGTATGGCTCGCGGCTTGCGGTGACCTCCTCGCAGAAGGAAGCGGCGGAGATAGAGCGGTAGGACGATGTCCTGTCCCAGCCTCTCCGCCGCAAACGGATCGGACGGAGGCGGCTGGCGTATGCCCGCCACCTCCCTCCCTGACAGGACTCAGGGCGGTAAATGAAAACTCTACCGCCCGCATTACATCCTGAGAGGCACGGTGCACATTAGATGTTCGGGTGCACCGTCCCATATGTCGGATCCACGAGGATCCCCGAGGCGGAGTTTGCGGTTGAGTGCCCGACCGACCACGCAACTCTGTCATAGCGGGCGAAGAGGAACATGGAGGGGGTTTAGTGGGTACGACCGACGGGGCGACTCGTTCCGTCGGGTGAGTCCCACACACCCCCTCGACGAGGGATAGTGCGACGACGTATCATAGTGGGATTAAGGATTAGGAATATCTCTTCCTTTGGCTTTGGCATCCCTTACTCATCCAACAGCACACCGCACACATGCTATTATTTCACGGTGTTATTTTGTAAAGGGGTGGTTATTGCCTGCAGTGTTCCCTGCCACTACTTTCTAGATCAACACCAGAGCCCACTTTGAAAAGTTCATTTTCAAAGTTGACCCTGACGGAAACGAACCCGGGACCTATCCAATTGGCGTTAAGGCCTATCCAATGGGCTCGTCGCAAGCTACTTTTATGAAGTCTGTGGTACAATCAGCGAGCACCTAACCTAGGTTAGGTTAGGATACAATTTACTAATAAAAACACTCGATGATCGCTCCTCACAGACAATTTGCATAAATAATTTCTTTTTCTTAAACTCTTATTATTTTTGGCATGTTGGTGAAATCCTATTAGAGTTTTTTTTTATGTCTATTTATCTGTCAGTCCATTTGTTGAT
The DNA here is from genome assembly GCA_910589475.2 of Bembecia ichneumoniformis. NCBI lineage: Eukaryota > Metazoa > Arthropoda > Insecta > Lepidoptera > Sesiidae > Bembecia > Bembecia ichneumoniformis. The sequence goes on along the minus strand of OU342538.1, from coordinate 5,348,123 downwards.
TCATTCGACGTAATCTCCAAAACAGTTTAACCGATTTTCGCAGGAATTTTCAACAATAATTAAATATATTTACTACTAGCGGCCCGCCCCCAGCTTCGCCCGTGGTGCATTTTTTTATATATGTGAACATTCCCCGTTTATCCCTCTTTCCATTAGTCAAAACCGAATTAAAATCGGTCTACCCGTTCGAAAGTTATGGGCGTACATTCATTTCGAAAATCCATTTTTATTTATATATAGATTTCTAATACAATATATTACATTCGAATACATTGCACGAGTATATGTAAGCTTATTTTCGTCTATCATGCATTTAAAATGATAATCTGTGTACAAAATACATATGTTGCGAATGGACGCTAATCGTCTATCTGTCTGTCGGTCTGTTTCCTTTTCACGCCTAAACCGCTAAACAAATCATAAAGAAATTTTGTATCCACGTTTTCAGGGATGCAGGAAAGGACATAGGGTACCTTTCATCCAGAAAAAAGTGCTGTTCCCGAGGGGTCATCTAACGCCTGGCAAAGCTATAACTGCAATATAGACGTAAGGCAGACATCAGCGAGTATTTATATATGAATAAAAATGTATCATTTAATGTGTTGTTAAATATTCGCTGAAGTCCAAGAAAAACTCTTGAAGGGAACATTGGAAAAATTGCCCCCAAATAACGTAAAAACCCAATTTTTTCCTTTTTCCCGTCCAAATTTCCTAGCTGACAATTCAAATATTGACGGGAAAGACAACATTAAATTCACATCAACTGCACAATCGAATAGCTTTTTACAGAAGTTTAATAAAGAGCTAGTTTAAAATTATTTCAATGAACCTTTGTACAAAATATCTAAATTCATATTTTTTCCTCATTAATACTAGTAATTGACTGTACTCACCTACTATAGGTACCTATAGCCAAATGTCGAACCAAAACATTGGAGTTACTCAGTCAAGGTGTTGTATATTTCCAGCGAAATTGTTTGTTGATTCAATCGATAGCCACACAATAATCCCGCAGGTTTATTACATCTATTTTTACACCTCATTGTCATTCAGAAACTGTATTAGAATGTACATTCTCAGAAATATATTTAGTTATTTCATAGTTTATGTACAACTAAGGCCCGCCCCCGGCTTCGCAGAGATGCAATTAGATTTTATTTATGTAAACCTTCCTCGTTTAGTCTTAAGAGGAGTTAGCAGACAGACAGATGCGGACAGTTTATACATATAATAAAATCGTAAACGAGACGTGTCTGTACATTAAATATTTTTTCAAAAAACAATTTGTACACGTAGTAATTATGTTACCAAGGTTAATTAGTTTGTAGAATTTTTGTCTGTTTCTCTGTATGTTTGTGCATGCTAATCTCAGAAACGGCTTAACCGATTTGAATGCGGTTTTCCGTGTTATATTTTGGCAAGCTTCCCGTAACATTTAAGTTTTGTTCCATTCTAATCAGTTTACAAACAAAAAAGTTACGCGCTATAACGAATACCATGCGTACGAAGTTGCTGTTCAGCTAGTTTATACTCTGTAAGGAAGGATATATAATCGTTATCACCTTATTTATATCATTTTATTCAATAATTTGTCTACACTCTACATAGAGCCGCTAGACGAGTGGTAAAGGCGTTGGCTCTCTAAGTTACGGGTTCGATTGCTGGCAAGATTAATCAATTTATTTATCATTTAAAAAAACTACTTTTTCAAAGTTGACCTACAGTTACTTACAGTGCGATATGGAGACATATAATTAGTGCTATTATCACATTATATTAATTAAAGTAACATAAGTAAGATTTATTGTATAAGCTTCGCCCGCGACTTCGTACGCACTTTAGTTCATTTTTTGAAAATCCCACAGGAACCTAACATTTTTCCAGGATAAAAAGTATCCTATATGTTATTCCAGGTAGTAAAACTATATGTTTGATAAATTTCATCCAAATCTCTTCAGCTGTTTTTGCGTGATTGAGTAACATCAAAAATTAATTAATATAATTATAATTAGGATTGATTACTCGCCTAATTTCAAGTATGATTCGAAAAAAAATGTTTGAAATAATATAGATTTCTTAACACAAAAGTAGTACGAGAATAAAAGTCGACTACGAAGCAATTAGGGGAATAAAGATCATGTTAGCTAGAAATAAAATTGGAAAAATGCGTCAGTCGCTCTTACGTATTATAACATACTACACCGCGCATCGCACAAATGCTTTTTTTTTCTTCAAATTATATACAAACCTTTCTCGTTTATTGCTCTTTCCATTAGTGAAAACCGCATCAATATCCATTGATTCTGTGATTCAATCAGATTCCCATTTCTTGTTTGTAAACCGATTGGATTAAGGGATTCACTGAGGCAAATGACATTTACTATAGAACTCACTGGCGGCGGATCCAATTCAACAGGCCTAGAAATGGTGTTTTTTTGTTTTTACCATTACAACATTACACAAAAAAGATTTTTTTATTAATACAATTTTTTAATCTGATATTAACTTATTAATAGGTACAGGATTCATATGCGTGCAATAAGCCGTTTTCGAGAGAATTTTCAATAAAAGTCAAATTCTTCTTGTGTTCTAACTTTTTTTGGAGGAGTTTCTATTACTTTAACGAAAATTCTAATTAATACAATTGGTTCTTCACATGTTTAAGTATAATATATATTTTTTTCAAAGCAATTGTCTTGTCTATTTCCTGTAACATCTTCATTAAACAATGGATATTTTTTGTATTTAGCGTTTGTCTCCCCCTTAAGCTTGCTACAATACATCATCGAAATCCGCATTCAAATCGGTTAAGCTGTTTCTGAGATTGGCGTGCACAAATGCACAGACAAACAGACAAAAATTCTAAAAACTATTTTCTTTACCTAAGTAACATACATAAGTATAACTTGTACAATTATTTTTTTTAAATATTTAATGTACAGACACTGCTCGTTTACGATTTTATTATATGTATAGACAGACACAAACATAGATATAGATTATAGATAGTTGTTGAGCATCGTTTGGTAAGTTTTTGTACCTACTTTAAAAAGAGTGTTACTCATTTTATGGAGTCGTTTTAGAACGAGTTTTTCTTTATTTTTTAAGTCTTCTATTTGACTTATAATTTTCTGTTCCAATGAGATGGCCCAAAGTAGGACCGTTGCCTTTATGATAACCAGAAAGAGTTAAAAAAAGATTAAAAATTTTACAGATTGCGAACCCCATAAACAAGTAGATAGCAAAAACTACTAGTATTTTATGATGAGAACAGAATTATTCTTTTATTGATACTTTTAATGCAGTCACTGCTATTAAAGAGCGTTATATTCGGGCGTTTTAATGTTTTAATGGGGTGTATAAAGCACAGATTTGTTTAACTATTTCTTTAAAACACAATCTGTGCCAATAAGCTACTACGCAAATAAACGTATTTCTGAACGTGTATATAACATACTCTACCCATACTAATCTATTCATATATCGGTAATAAAACCCTAAACGAGCCGTGTCTGTATATTAAAGACTTTAAAAAAAAAAAAAAACAATTTGAAGTTTTTAGAATTTTTGTCTGTTTGTCTGTGCGTTTATGCACGCTAATCTCTGAAACAGCTTAACCGATTTGAATGGGGTTTTCACTGATGTATTGTAGCAAGCTTCCCGTAACATTTGGTGTTTGTTTTATTCCAATAGCTTTACAAACAAAAAAGTTACGCGCTATTCCGAATACCACGCGTACGAAGTTGCGGGCTCAACTAGTATAAAATAAAACTGAAGAGGTTTTTTTGTTTGATTGAACGTGCTGAAATCTGGAATTATCTAATAGTTTTCCTTTCATTTTACCAAGTTTGTTAGAAAGGTTGGATCCTTATGATTGACCCTATCGATTGATACAATAGCAGTATAGGGAGTTATTCTTACGGATTTTAGCCGCTTCGATTCCTGGGCCCTAATTCACTAACGCCACTTAGCGATTCCTTACTTCGAAAACCACGTCATATTAGCGATTCCTTACTTCGAAATCACGTAATATTAGCGATTCCTTACTTAGAAACCACGTCAAATCCTCAAATTGTTACGATATCTGCTAAAAAGTCATTCTCTTACATACATATATGTATATAAATGCCATGACTAGACATTACGTGTTTTGATAAGGTAAGAGACAAAAGCGTGAAATCATAATTGCCACTGTGTGTGGTAAGCGTATTTTAAAAAAACTTTAAATGCAGTTTTGCTTATTTAAAAAAATAAATGAATGTATCCTTTGAGTAAAATTTACTATCACCAGTATTTATAGTAAATTGTCTCCAGTTGCGATTATAAAAATTCCACCTGTAAGATAGTTTAAGGCAACCGCAAAACTCGTCTTGTACTGAATTGACGGGACTGCTGAAGGGGAGGCGCTACTTGCAAATTTCGGAAATATTTATTTAAAAACTAAATAAAGTATAATTCAAATTTTTCTTTTGATGAGCCTTCAGATAATGGATCTTAAAATTTATCTTCAGAATTAGCTATTTAAAATATTGATTATTAAGCAAATCGCACGGTTACAACATCGATATTAGACCACAAATTAGTAATTTTTTTATATATATAATTAAATATAATTTAAAAATAATTATGATGATCCCCTTTCATATATCCTGCAGATGATTTGAGTATTTTTTAAATTATAATTATTATGATAATTTAAAAGGAAAACGGTTACAAATAAGTGGATTTTTTTATCATTAGGGGCTGGCGTCGCCTTAAGGAAATTCCGGCGAGAAGCTCAAGGAAATACTGAAACGATATTACAGAGATATCGTCAAAACGTTAACTCTAACTATACCGGGTTTTAGGACTAAAACAATACACAAATTAATACATATCGATGGCCCCAACGAATAAACGCGCAAAAGTTCTCACACGATTTTTTTACCTTAACCTATCCTATACCCTCTTAAATATTTTTTTTATTAATTTTTCACTCAAACTACGCTTACTACAGCGGTTAATTGTTTAATTGTACGGAAATAACATATTTTTATATAGGTAATTTGCTATTATTGCATATTTTAGGGCCTCCGAGAACACAAGAAAGAACTTGTTAAAACAGATAGCCAATTCGATGATTCTATTTAGTTTTTTAAGGTTCCGTACGTCCGAATAAAAAAATGGAACCCTTATAGGATCATTCGTGTGTCCGTCTGCACGACCACCCCCCCCCCCTCCTTTTCTCCGAAACTACCGAATCTAAAATTTTGAAAAAAAATACAGAAATTAGTCTTCTACTTATAAATCTATAAAAAGTCCATGATATTAAAATAACATGGTAAATCACTCAATATTGTGCGGATAGGTAACATCGTACGGAACCCTCTTCACGCGAGTTCAACTCGCACTTGTCCCGTTTTCCGTTTTATGTCTTCTTACATGTTTATTCGTGTAAAAATAATTAATCCAGTAATTTAGTTATTATTCCATTTAGAATCAATGATGTATTACATCAATGAAAAGTTGAGAATGAGAACCAATCTTATTAACAGATAATATAAATAAAGGCATTCTATCTTTCAATTATCAAATAGCAAAATATTTTTGCACGTTGCTCTAGAAAAGTGAAGATCACTTTGTTCAGAGCATTTTTTTACACGTGCAATTTATGGGCCAGATTTATCAAAGCGCTCTCAGGGTACAATATGGTGGTGTTGGGATTACCTCGATTTTGCAGCGCATTAGGTATGTTTGCAGAGGCGCGCGTGGATTGTTTTTATGCAACAATGCGTAAAAGGTGCGGTCCCTAGTGCGTAGGGTATGGACAAGTACCAACACCATTCTAAATATGGTCGCAAGTAGGCTGAATTGTAGGCACAACATTAACTGCGGCGTCAAATACGGCGTCAAAACCAAATCCAGCGGCATCGTCAAATAATTTTTAACTTAATTTGAAATTATTATTTTATTATTTTTTATGTTAAGATTGACAGACATGCTGACGGTCCACTTGATGGTAGGTGGTTACCGTCGCCTATAACACAAGCAACGCCAAAGCTGCTGCAAGTGCGCTGCCGACTACAGTAGAATTAAGGTTAAGGGGTTAGGAGGGGATAGGGAAATGGAGTCTGGCATCCCTTACTCACTCTCCAAAACACACCAGCACACGTGCTGTTATTTCACGGTGGTCTTCTGTAAGGGGGTGGTTACTGCCCAAATGACTGCGAACCGCAATGTGCCCTGCCACTACTTTCCAGATCCAGACCAGAGCAAATTTGAAAAGTACATTTTTCAAAGTTGACCCTGCCGGGAATCGAACCCGAACACCCTAGAACAGAGCGTTAAGGCAAGCACCCTAACCACTTATCCAATTAAATTACACTTATTAATTTGATAGTTTAAAAATAATAGTGTAGTAACTTGAACTAATAAATATTATTATGTACCGTGAAAAGCAGGTAAATGGTTAGCTGACTTAAAAAGAAACTTGATTTACGTAGAATAAGAAGTTATTGGATCATGACTGTTACCTAGTCTCACGAATTTCACACGAGAAAATTTTTTAAATAGTTTTTCATGAAATTCTTGAAAGTCGGTTATAATTTTTTTTTAAAGTTAATATATACTAATCTAAAGATACTTTTTTTAACTTTGATTTCATTGTAAATTGTGTATACCTATCTACTATTATAATAAGCGTTATTGAAGTTTAAACGCTTTTATTTTTTCCTGGGAAATTGTCATTTTACTCTTGTTCGTTTATTCGATGGGGCTATCGATATTTAAACTTTTTTGTATTCTCTCCAAGCATTGTGGACGCCATAAAACACATAAGTATATTACTTTTAAAAGATTTGATTGTTTTTTTGTAATTTTTTCATTTTCGTAGCCCATACAACTTTTAATGTTTTAATAAAATATTAAAATAGTAATATTTTAAAAAAGTTACCTTAGTTTGAAGAGAATACTCGTGATTTTATTATTTGTAATAGTCACTGCACAGAAGTCCTCCTCATATTCTATTGTCGTAAATGAGCTAAATTGCTAACGGTGTGTGCTGAAGTAAGAGTTATCAAAGAAAATTTCACGGACGCTACGAGTATGCGCGATTCGCTCGGCCGCAAAAACCGTCTAGTCGGGACTGAAATCGCTAGCAGACTGGCTTCTACGGTCTACGCCTGATAACAACAGGGTACAAAAGATACCTACTGTTGATTGACATTCAGTGCTACGAATTTTAATTTAAAAAAAAAGCTTAACTCGCGACTTTTTTTGCCTCCACAATTTAAACTTAAATCTTCAACAGATCTTCTACGGCACGTATGATTTTAACCTCTCCTAGTAATACTCATTGCTGAGCGTCGTGATCTCTTTTTAAATCACCAATTAACTGATATTATAAATTAAAAAGTGAATTTCTTTGTTTGTTACGCTTTCACGCCTTAACTAATCAACCGATCATCATGAAATTTCTCATACACGTTATAAGGGATAGAAAAAAGGACATAGGATACCTTTCATCCAGAAAAACACTGTTCTCGAGGAAACATCTAAAAATGTAAAAAAACCAAGGCCTGACAGAAATGTATGAGCAATTTTTCTCATATATTTTTGTCAGGGAGCGCACTTGCAGAACCTGTGTCGTTGCTTGTGTTATAGCCTATAACTTATAGGCGATGATAGCCACCTACCAACAACCGTCAGCCTGTCTGACATATTTTACATAAAAAAATGTAATAAGATTAAAAAAGAGTTAATAAGAGTAAAGTCATCTTGGTTTGTGAAAATAAATCGTTCGTTTCGCCCTTACTCGACATTTTAACTCATCCCGCACGTAACAATATATTGATATTTGTCTTACATAAGATAGTTAGTTTATGAAATGAATCTTACATATATAAGAATGCTTAGTTTACATATATTGAGATTTTGTTTATTGTTGCGTTGCTGTGTGAACTTTTTTTGTTAGTTTCTTAATATAAATTTAATAATTTGCCTAAAACGACATCTAAAAACATGAAGAAAACGTCCTTTCATAGAGAAGGGTATTCGCTGTTGTGTATGTGTAAGGGTTGGCAGGCAGGCTGATGCACGGGCTGATGCGACGGAGCGTCGTCGAAAGTGCCAGGGGATGTATCAGTGGTAAAGAAATATTTCATTGTAAGATGAACTTTCCTCCCGTGTGGCTAGTACTATTTTTTCTCATACCTGTTGGTCTAGCATTCTAGTCTAGTCATTTCACATTGACGGTTGACAATTTTCCATTTATTTTTCGCTCGCGCTAGCGAGTGCGGACAATTTTCCCATTATAAACTCGTGCTAGATCCACAGGCCAAAAGTTCGCTAATGACAATAAGAAAACTCACAATGTGCACAGTAATGTGTGTGGTGACATATGTGTGGGTTGGGGTTCAGGGAAAAAAATTAATTAATGTGCATGTTCTCAACCAAGCAAATTATCTAGTTATAGCAAAATAGAAATTATTTGACTGCGAAAATTTCTACTTTAGTTATAAAAACATCAAAGTAGGTAACATACATATAGGAAAATTGTTATTTTATAATTCTAAAGTTTTAAATTTTCTATACCAAAATATTAATATTACCTATTACATGTTATTAAAAGAACACTTAAAAATTATCATATCACTTTAAAAAAAATTAAAATTAGTTTCAGTATGTTTTATTTATTCCATTTCATTGTAAACAAATCATTACGTACGAAGTACGGTGATCGCGTAGTTAGGTGCTGTAAACAAGGGGGTTCCCCACCATCTATTTTGAGGCGGCATGAGCACATCATGTGCCTGTTGGTACCCCTCCATGAGAGCTGAATACCAATGTACTGGCAGCGGTGCACCGCGAAGTCGAAGACGCGCGGTCGCACGGCACGATTTTGACGTCAGAGGAAGTCGTCAGGGGAGACAGGAATCTGGTTGATTTTAACGCCACCAAAACGCAGGCGTGTTTGTTCTCTGCAAAAAGGAGCCCTTTCGATTTGGCTCCAACTTTCCGAGGTGCATCCGTACCTGTGGCCAATGATCTTGAGCTTCTTGGCATGAGGTTGTGCTCAAATCTCAACTTCGGTTCTTCTATCGAGTCCAAGGCCCAAACAGCGGCCAAAAAGTTGGGCATCCTAAATAGAGTGAAGCGATGCTTTACATCTGGACAGCTCCTCTCTTTATACAAGGCACAAGTCCGATCCTGCATGGAGTATTGCTGTCACCTTTGGGATGGCTCAGCAAAATACCAACTTGCTGCACTCGACTCGGTGGATCGCAGAGCTAGGAGGCTCATTGGCGATGATACACTAATAAGAACTAAGCTGCAGAGCCTGGCACATAGACGCAAAGTTGCCTGTCTGTGTGTATTCTATAAGATGTACTTCGGAGAGTGTGCTCGAGAGCTGCATGAGATCATACCGCCTTCCCCTTTCTTCTATCGGACATGCAGACGTACGGCTGGTTACCATCCTCACCTTGTCGATATCCCTCTAATTCGGACCAAGCGCTTTAAAACATCTTTTGTGATGCGCACTGCTAAGGATTGGAACTCCCTGCCGGCGTCTGTATTTCCGAGCTCATATAACCAAAATCTTTTCAAGGTTCGAGTGAATAGGCATCTTCTGGGTGAGCTCGCTCCATCTTGTCAAGAGCAAACCCATCTATAATAAAAAAAAAAAAAAAAGTCGTCAAGTTGAAGAGACACTCCCAGACGATTCTCCTCCAATAATGAATTGACAGTTTGGCGGAGCCCAGTGCGAGCCACCCGACGATTGAGGTCTTTCGCCCCTCCCTAGAATGATGGCTGGCGAAGTGGCGCGGGGCCCTCACGTTCCGCCTCGGTGGTGCAGTTGCTTCGGGCGTTATCTTCACCGGGTGACCGTGAAAGAGCCGACCGAGGAGTGTCACCATTGTGGCTGCGCGGTTGACACTGCGCAACACACTTGGCTGACTGCCCCGTGTCGCCAGACAGGCCACTCAATCTAAGACTGCGAAGCGCAGTGTGTTCTTGTCACTTCTAATAAACACAAGTCCACATTTGTTTAGTCATTTTTATCACTCAGGATTATTTTAACTACAATATAATTCAAATACAATTAAAATGTAATTAAAAGTAAAATATACTTGAAGTATTGTTGCATTTGATGTACTTATCGCTTCAGCGGGTAATAGCTGACTGATTCGAATATTCACACTATCGGTACATGTCGTGACAAGTTCGATCTCACTCAAAGAAAAATTTCTTCGAACCCTGATCGTGATTGGACTGGGATTCGAGCGAAACTTGACTGTTACGGATAGTATGAATGCACACATATATTTTTTACTTCATAATATTTTATCAAACCGAGATTGGACCGAGAACGAACTGTGAACGGCTTTATAGTGAGGATCGAGCCAAGATCTGAGTCCGGCAATCCTCATTCCGGTCGAGGCTGGTATAATGCTTTTCTCAATAAATGTAAGGAAATAATGAAACACGCCCCCGCCTACTACGCCTGTGACAGCGGCGGGCACTTTCGTGAAGACTCGTGAAACTTCGGGTTTCATCGGGCTGAGCAGCGGCCAGGAATGAATTTTCATACAACATTCTTGGCCTAGGCCGAGAAAGAAATACATGAGCCAAGAATTACAAACTTCGTGGCTTGTTTTTAGTACAAGAATGCCTACATTTCCGAGCATGTTTGAGAAAATTATTATTATTTCTTTTCCAACATAGTCTCCGTGTAGCTCAATGCATTTCATCCAGCGTTTCTCTAGTTTTTCGATCCCTTCCATAAAATACGACTTAGGCAACCCTTCAAAATAGGCATTGGTTCGTGCATGACCTCTTCGTTGGAGCCAAATCTTTTCCCACCAAGCCATTTTTTTAAATTCGGAAACAGAAAATAGTCTATACAGAAAATAGAACAAGGGGCTAAATCTGGCGAATACGGTGGGTGAGAAAGCATCTCATAGCGCAACTCATGAAGTTTTGCCATGGCAATCACACAGGTGTGCACTCGTGCGTTATCTTGGTGGAAGAGGAGTTTCTTCTTGGCCAAATGTGGTCGTTTTTCAGGTAAAATTGTGTTAAATTGGTTCAATAAATTGACATAATATTCGCCATTCATCGTTTTACCCTTCTCTAGGTAGTCAATATGGATTCCAAAAAACTGTAGCCATCACTTTATTGGCCGATAAAACTGCTTTTGCCTTCTTCGGAGCTGGTTGCAATCCACTGTTTCGATTGTTGTTTGGTTTCTGGGGTATGGTGGTGGATCCATCTTTCGTCTACTGTTATAAAACGACGCAAAAATTCAGTTTTATCTCGTTGAAACAACGCCAAACCCGCCTCTGAAGTGGTACACGCATACGTTTTTGATCAACAGTCAGTAAACGCGGCACCCATTGAGCGGAGAGCTTCTTCATATCTAAATGTTGGTGCAAGATATTGCGCACCCTTTCGTCTGAAATGCCACAGCGAAAATCAGTAAACCATCATTTTAATCGACGGAGCAGAGCCCCCATAATATTTATCAAATTTTTTTCGTCTCCGTAATAGTTTTTTTGCGCAAAAAATAATGTTTAATCAAGACACGAAATTCACTTTTCTCCATCTTTGCAAAAATTGGTTCAATTATTTTTCTTTAATGGCTGTCACAAAAAAACTAACCAACGGTACTGGCTGAACATTTTAATTTAGTCCTTCAAAAGAGTTGTGAACAAGGAGGTTCCATGCAATTTGCAATAATTTTAATCCAAAATAGATTTTTACCAGACTTATCACTCCGACCTATTATTATAAACAAATGTATTTTTCTAGTTCATTCCGGAACGGCGGGCGTAGGCACTATTATCTAGAATTTCAGTTCAAGAAATTCCAGGTAATTGGTGTCGTTTAACTCATTTTCTAGAAAATAAGGCTCAACAACTTTAATAATGAACACGAAAATAGAAATGAGATAATTAAAACAAAAATATTGTTTCATGCCGCCTCTTCAAATATTTAACTTAGTTTCCCTCAATACGCGTAAATACACTCTAATTCATATAATATAATAATTGAAATTTGACATCTATATACGAGTAAGAACATTTCCTTTGTGCGTGGTGTGTGGAACTTCATAAGAAAGACCAATAATGTGATCTTAAAAAGTTTCAAAAGCTAACATTTTAACTAATTAGTTAAAATGTTAGCTTTTGAAACTTGAAGAATTTTTTCTAATTTTTATTTGAAGACTAATCAGAAAGTAAGTATAAATCATATAAATATGTACGATTTCGTAATGTAAAAACGTACGGTATCTTTTTTTTTTGCTTCCATCTACGCTCCTGAACATATTCATTTCTACTTATTAGCCTAATACTGAGTAACTATATAATGTTCTTGACACAATCAACACCCAGGCCCTTCTTTTCCGTTGGCCTGTCTGTGCCCAGGGCCCCACCATCGGTGTGGCCCCCTAGTAAAATTAAAGAACTTAATATTAATTTATTTAAGAAGAAAATGAAGAAACTGCTCGTCGACAAATGCTATTATAGTATAAAAGATTACATGTCTGATAGTTCATTGTAATAATTAGTAATATTAATTAGATTTATTCATTTGATGTATTTAAAATATTTGCACACCCTCGAAGGGTAGAATGTAGCGAGAAATATATATGTATTGTGAACTCATTGTACCTATATTCAGCAAATAAATTCCAAAATCAATCTCAAATTATCTTCTTTCTTTCTTTCTTTCAATTAGTAAATAAATACCTACTTTAAAATGCTTTGGATTTTACAATACTCGTTTATATTTGTCTACAACCGCCAACCCGGATTAAAACAAAGTCGGTATATTTTGCTTTTCAGTTCGTTGGCATTTACTTGACGTTTGGGCAAGTAATGTAGACAGATTTTGTGTTGCATTTACATATTGTTGGTAGGGTAAATTTATGGGATTTTAATTATAAATGCAATAAGATCGAAGTTCCAGTGAACCATGTCTAGCGAGATTAAAATTCTTATATCTTCATATAATATACTGTTTACGTCATTTATTATATTGGCCCTATAAGTCGTTTAACTGCCGCAATATTGCCTTTCATACAAAAAAAAAATTAGAAACAAAAAATTTAACTCTTTTATAAGATAGTTTTTTTAACCTCTGAACACGTTTTACGTCTGCTGAACAAATTTAGATAACCAGCCTTAGGCACCGGCAGTACAGGTCTGCCGGAGGGGGGAGGAAGAAGAAGACGCTTATCCTTAGTTAGCCTAGGGCTCAAAGAACTCTAAATCAGGCACTTCATCTTGTAAAACATCATTCAGATTATGTCATTATAGTCTAATTATAGTATTTTCATTGTATGATGATATGCGTGACAGTTCGTAACTGACAATTTTAGTGATGCAACCTAACGACATTTAATCGATTGTTGGAAAATATCGAATTAGTTGTCAAAGCAAATGGAATCGAACTACCGATTTTAGATTTTCAGATTTAGAAATAAACTTTTAAATCTTAATAAACAGGTTATGTTAAATAAATTATAGAATACAATGCAGACTGTTTAAAATATTTATTTATTTATTCATTACTGTCAGAACTCTAAACTTGACAACTCGTATCAGACTCAAAATTTACTTTTGTTTTATTGTTATTATTAGTCAGCTTTAGTTTTATTATCAAAATACGATGTTTTTAAAAATATATGGAATAGAAAAATATTATCCAATGACAAACATAGAGTACTTTCGATATATCGAATATAAGTGAATATCCCTAGTGTCAATCCCTATTTACACAAGTTCCGTTCCACGCGTTTGAACTTTTAAAATATATGTTTTTTATTACATTTACCTATTATAATAATAAATTAATAATAAAAGTGATCATTCCTTTTGTGTTTTTCGAATAGATAATTTTTTTCATACATGTGTTTGTTTAATTGTTATTTTTTTTGTGCCGGTTTTTTTTTTAGTTGAAAACAGTATGCGTGACATGAAAACGTGAGAACTCCCACGCATATCATCATACAGTGAAAATTCTATAATTACCGAATAACATCGGACGGCGGCGGCGTCAGATAATATCTTATACTGTTATTTGATTGTTTTTTTTTTCGTATATACTTAAAGCTAGAGCATTTCTTTATTCAGTGCAATACCTTTCATATTTGTAAAAAAACGTGATTTTCTATAATAGCATTAAACATTTATTCTAGCAGTGTATGTAGCCAAAGTGTTAAATTCATTCAACCTTCATACAATCTTTTAGATTTATTTATTTATTTATGTATTTACTCAAAATCTACAGCACTTAATACTCAATTTACAAGAAGAAAAAACATAAATAATAGCCGATTAAGGATTTTGCATTTTCATATTTTTGTGGTCACTCTTTTCTCCGTGAGAAAATTCACCATTGCCGCACAAACGGAATGCTTTATGGCGTTTAGAGCATACCTTACCCCTTAAAGGTGACCTTAAATCGTAATCGAACGTATTGAGATTATTGGAATGACAATCAATCTTCAGTTCTGGTGGAATGCGCCTTTCCAGCCACGAGGGGATGGTGTTTTATGACTGCACTAAGTATGGCTAAAAAATCAATCACGTTTATTGTAGAGGCTAAATAATGACTTCCCTTTATATACTTACAGCCTATAAAGTTTTTTAGCACCCTTTTCTGTTTTAAAATTATATTTCATTTTAGAAAGTATAATCAGCAAGTTCTAAACGATCATTTAAAATACGCGACATTTGTTCTGGGTCGAAAAAATTCACATTTTCTTTTTATAGCGCCATTCGATCTTACTCCTTATAAGGATAAAAAAAACTCTAGAAATCAATCAAATTTGGAGTACCGTCGAACGCTGCAACATTGCCTTCTCTATTCTACTTTGCCTAAAACCATCAAATGTGTAATAACTTGGCTAACAACGTTTTATATTCTCTATGTTTTCACCCCGGGAATTTCCAGGATGCATATGGCAACACAAATTTCAATTTATAATAAAAAAAGAAATAGTCAAATGTCAGTAGCGATTTAAAATGTGTGGAAAGCGGCTGGTTTTTTCCGTCTCGCATACAAATTTCAATTGTAAGTATTTTATGTATTATTTTCTATATGTAAAGGTTATTTTAGCAAATTTAGTATGCTCTTTTTGGTTTATCGATGCAATTTAAACTATTATTTCGCGGAAATGAGTGTAAATTAGAACAGGCAAAGTTGTAACATGTTTATTAAAAATTATTTCCAACATTGCCTGCGTATAGGGTTGTCACTTAAAACTTTTAATTAATTATGATAATCTAAATACTTTATTTATTTATTTATTTATTCTTAGGAAAATCAACAGCTGTTATAACATGGATTAGAAGTAAACTTAGGTATCAGAAAGCTAATTACAGATCCTTACATATAAAATTACGATACGACTACGACATTACGATAACTCTTCATACCTTTTTAATAACCTATGTTAGAACACGATCCGTATTAGGATATATAAAATCTATCCGTTGTCGCCACTGTAATATAATGAGTAGGTAAGTGGCGTTGCAATTTAGCAGGACAAGACTAATCGGGATCGCTAGTTAAATATATTCTATTTACTTATTTTGCAGGACAAACTATGGACTCGAATAAGAAAAGCAGGAGCAGTGCCGTCTTAAGTCTATTCGGCGCCGGGGTGCGGGGCTCAGCCTGCGCCCTCAGCCACCCGGACGTTTATGTCAAAGGGCGCAATTACTTGCCTATGACAGACGCACAGGTGCCGCGCCCCGCCTCGCGCCCATTTCAAATGAACTTACACTTTATTGACTTCATTTTGCTTCAAGTGCGGGCGACCGGGCGGCAATGTGTCAAAGGTTATACACTATCTTTGGATTAGAGATTTTGCCGCGCGCGTGTTGCATTTAATAAAATTGTTAAGGCGCCTACACAAGGCCCTAAAATCGGTGGCAATGTCGGGAGAGTGGTAGTGGGGATGAAATCGGCCGCTACTCAACACACGTCCCTGCCACTAAGTGTGAAACCGACCGTGCAACAAAGAGCTCGTCGATTAAGATGCCGCCGACACTCTCAAAACATCAGAGAATAGGCACTTTCTACAGTGCAACCAAGTCAAAGACGAAAAAGGAAGAACTGGTTGATGAAACGCCATGAACTTTTTTTTAATATTATTATTAAAGGTGGCAGACAGGCTGACGGTCCACTTGATTGTAGGTGGCTACCGTCGCCTAAGGACACAAGCAACATCAGGGGGGGTGCATGTGCGCTGCCGACCTTGCAGGAATTTGTTTACTGCTAGTTTGAAGAAGCCCATATTGTAGCTAGATGGAAACACCTTAGAAGAGAGAGAGACATTTGGAAGCAGCTGAAAACTTTTTAAGAATGGATATAGAATGTGTTGAGGAATTCCTTGAAGAGATCCTTGACTTTCGTCCAGGCTTCTCGCTTCTTTTCCTTCGCCATGTCTTCGCACTGAATACAAATTAAAAACATAAAAATACGTCTTGTCGCTGCTGCAGTCGCAGACACACTGCGGTGAAATCGGCACCGATTTCGTTATACACGATGCGACAACGCTCCCTAGACGATAATCGCCCCTAAATCGTGGGTTCGCCCGACCCGATTTCAGAGTTAGGAGGAAACTGATTACGATTTGCCTACACATGAGGCGATCAAGGGAGCGATCTAGGGCGCTCCCCACCACTTCCCCGATATTGCCACCGATTTTAGGGCAGTGTGTAGGCGTTTTTATTTGTGTAGTAATAAGAGTCATTTTAGCTTTCACATTATGAGCGATATGACAAGCACCGAAAGCGTAAAAGCGCCTACACACGGCCCTAAAATCTGTGGCATTATCAGGAGCGTGGTAGTGGGGATGAAATCGGCCGCTACTCTACACACGTCCCTTCCACTAAATGTGAAACCGACCGTGCAACAAAGCGCTCGTCTATCAAGATGCCGCCGACACTCTCAAAACATCAGAGAATAGGCATCACTCTGGCACTTTCTACAGTGCAACCAAGTCAAAGACGAAAAAGTCGCCTAAGGACACAAGCAACACCAGGGAGGGTGCATGCGCGCTGCCGACCTTGCAGGAATTTGTTTACTGCTAGTTTGAAGAAGCCCATATTGTAGCTAGATGGAAACACCTTAGAAGGGAGAGAGACATTTGGAAGCAGCTGAAAACTTTTTAAGAATGGATATAGAATGTGTTGAGGAATTCCTTGAAGAGATCCTTGACTTTCGTCCAGGCTTCTCGCTTCTTTTCCTTCGCCATGTCTTCGCACTGAATACAAATTAAAAACATAAAAATACGTCTTGTCGCTGCTGCAGTCGCAGACATACTGCGGTGAAATCGGCACCGATTTCGTTATACACGATGCGACAACGCTCCCTAGACGATAATCGCCCCTAAATCGTGGGTTCGACCGACCCGATTTCAGAGTTAGGAGGAAACTGATTACGATTTGCCTACACATGAGGCGATCAAGGGAGCGATCTAGGGCGCTCCCCACCACTTCCCCGATATTGCCACAAATTTTAAGGCCGTGTGTAGGCGCTTTAATAAAAGTAAAACAATGTTTATTATTGATGACTATTTTTTTTTATATTTAATTTTGCGCATACGTATTTGTCGTAACAAGCATATGAAACTATGCAATGGCGTTACGTTCAATAAAATATCTAAATACTCCGCGCTCGGCAGGCGCCCCCGGGCGCTCCGCGCCATGTTTCCTTCGCCATGTCTTCGCACGGAATACAAATTAAAAACACAAAAATACGTCTTGTCGCCGCTGCAGTCGCAGACACACTGCGGTGAAATCGGCACCGATTTCGTTATACACGATGCGACAACGCTCCCTAGACGATAATCGCCCCTAAATCGTGGGTTCGACCGACCCGATTTCAGAGTTAGGAGGAAACTGATTACGATTTGCCTACACATGAAGCGATCAAGGGAGCGATCTAGGGCGCTCCCCACCACTTCCCCGATATTGCCACCAATTTTAAGGCCGTGTGTAGGCGCTTTAATAAAAGTATAACAATGTTTATTATTGATGACTATTTTTTTATATTTAATTTTGCGCATACGTATTTGTCGTAACAAGCATATGAAACTATGCAATGGCGTTACGTTCAATAAAA
This sequence comes from Bembecia ichneumoniformis, assembly GCA_910589475.2. Lineage (NCBI taxonomy): Eukaryota > Metazoa > Arthropoda > Insecta > Lepidoptera > Sesiidae > Bembecia > Bembecia ichneumoniformis. The sequence continues at coordinate 5,330,003 of OU342538.1, read as the reverse complement.
TATCTAAATACTCCGCGCTCGGCAGGCGCCCCCGGGCGCCCCGCGCCCGGGTGCACCGCACCCCTTGCACCCCCGGGTAAAGACGGCCCTGCAGCAGGAGAAAATTAGGAGCAAGGCGTTACGCAGATTATTCTGGTGGCTAGCGGAATAGCGGTTGGCTATTCTTAATTTTTTTATTATTAATAAAGACAAGACTTAATAATGTAAAAAAGTAAGTAAAATTAAATAAAAATATTTAAAATATAATACATTTTTTTTGTACAACCCTAATGCTTGTATGAATAGTCTGTGGAACAAGCTACAACTTTGCCCACGACGAATTTAAAAGAAAATCTCATCTTGATGGCTATAACATAACTGTCAGGGTCAAGCGCAATATCTCAGGTGTGTGGAAAAAAAATACTGAAAACATCAACGTTATATTTTTTTAGATATCCTTCTAGGCAAAGTTGCATACTTAGCATTAACTTTGCCCACGACTTTGAGTCTCTATAATGCGGAAACTTTCATTACTTTTTAAACAATTTGGACTTAATTAGCAAGACATAATGGCTAGCTTTCATTTATATCAAATTAATTGTCAATCAAATAGATAGGTTCAGGTATACAACGAAATATCCTCAAAATCCAGGCAATGTTGCAGCGTTCTACGGTACTAGAAATGTCGCGGCTTTAGTTACCACCGTTTGGCAGCAGATACCGCACGCTTACAAAATACAACCATGTAATAACCCGTTCAACATAATGCTCTTGCGTTTCGGCACGTGACTAAGTTTAAGGGCACATTGCTTTATCCTCACCACGTCCCTCATCCCTTATCCTATCCTTAGCAAAAAGTAAAACGTCAACCTGCCTACTGAACTTTACCATCAAAATATTTTCAGATATTTAATTGATACCTACAATTAATAACAATAAACATAATATGATACGTTAAAATTATACATTGACATAAAATCCGGAATATTTCATTTATTAAGGAAGCAATTATAGCAAGTTATAAATTACAAGAATGCTGATTTATTTTGAAATTTATATGTAATCAAATAAAGTTTATAATCATTTAGCAAATTATATTTTGATTACCATCACTTATATTCAAGCAATTTCATATTTCATACTGGTTTAATTAGTTTGATTTTCCATCTAATCTAATTTCATAAACGAACAATGAGAACCCAAAAATTCCCTTTTAGAGGGTTTAGGCAATTTCCATGAAAATTTATTATTGTATTCACAAAATTTATGGCGTCACTTATCGGGTATCTATGAGTTGCATAGATAAAAAAATTCCATGTAATCGATATAATTAGAAATAATATATCATATTTAGTGTGAATAAACTTTTTCATAACCATTCAAAGGGCGTTTTTGAATAAGTTAAAAACAATTCATACTAATATGAATATATAAATGTGAAAGTAACTCTGTCTGTCTGTTACCTTTTCACGCCAACTACTCGACCGATCAACATGAAATTGGGGATAGAGGAAATATCAGGGATAGAGAAAAGGAAATAGAGTACCTTTTATCCAGAAAAAGAATTCAACGCCTGGCAAAACTAGAAAATCAAAAAGATTGAATAAATTATTTATTGCTCATGTATTCTGTCAAGTGTTATTTGTTATATTTTTCAACGCGAACAAAGTTGCGGACACTAGCTAAGCAATTTAAAATTTTGACGTTTTGAACTAGAGAATTCAAAAGATCTTCTCATTGAGAGTTCAAAATGAGGGGATGTAAACGATTTTTTCCTATTCACTTCCTTCCCTTCTCTCCTATTCTATGTGTCTTTTTATTAACCTATGTTTTTTTTATATTAAAATATTTCAATTTTATGTATTAGAAATTTGTTACAAGTACAATTTGTGTACATTATACCTTTCATGCATTATGATTTGATATATTACTTTACTTTCTGAATTAAGTAGTAGTGAGAGGAGCGTTGCTCGTATTATAGGTGACGGTAGCCATCTACCATCAAGTGGACCGTCAGCTTGTCTGCCGATTTTAATATAAAAAAATAATAATAATAAAAATATTTCATGGTCATTTTGTTTAAAATCAATATTATCTAAAAATCTTTGTTCTCTATAATTATGTGTACATACATAAAATGAATGTGACTTTGTCGGACAAAATGAATTGGATTAAATAATTAGTTGTAGATATCACTAAAATAACGATCGGACTTTTAAAATAGATTATAAATTTAATGTCTTAATATAATACAATAAATGGAAACGATGCTTTCCTTATAAGAACAGGCCCAAATCATGTTGTAATTGCCGAAATCGTGGAACGGGCGTTTAATTTTAAGTTTTTAAAATAAATTTCCTTAACATCACCTAGAGACGAGACTGATCTGTGTTTAGGAAAGGGGTCAGTAGGGAGGCATCTATCATAAGCCAATCCCACAGGAGTAGGATTACGTAAACCCTTTTCTCCACTTGCCTATGTTACAAGAGAAGGCTCTGTAGAAACAAATATAATACCAAAGTGGCCACATCAAAAGGATTTGGTAGTATAATAACCTTGTTAAATGATAATCAAAAGGAGTAGGTTTTTTTTTTAAAGAATAACCATATGTATTTACAAAGAACATGTCGTCGCCTTAGTGGCGAAGTGAGCTATTCCACACTAAATTGGTTCCACGATAAAGACAATGGAAATAAATATGCACCCACAAAAAAATGTTTTTTATTTTATCTTCTGAAGGAAAAAACAACTTCTATTTGAGCTATCTCTTAGATCTCTTCGCCACTAGAATCTCCGTTTAACGCTGAGTATGATGATGTTCATTAGTCAAAAGTGTGGGTTAGCTCTTTTCACCACTAAGGCGACGATGTGTTGTAAATATTTGCTTATATTTTTTATGGTTGTTAATTCAGCATTCAATAATTACTCATAGATTATCATAATGCCAAAATTATTATATAAGAAAGTCATATCATCATTTATAACTCGAGAAAGGCTGGACGGATTTTTGTGGTTTTTAATTTGTTGAATTCGTCGCCGCTCCGAATAGAAGAATAACTATTAAAACATCTGAAATATTCACAAAAAAATTGTGAATAAATTCTCATATTTTTTGTATGCAACGGTTTTTTGTTGATATGTCGAGAACGGATTAAAATGTACTTCATTTTGATTTTCCTATACTTACATTTATTTTGATATATTTATGGAACTTATTATTTATTATCATTTATTAAGGAATTTAATTTAATTCAGCTAATAAGTTTATACAATATTTATCGATTCTAAGGCGGTACGAAGTTCGCCGGGTTAGCTAGTAAAATTATATATTATAATAAAACTAGAGACCCGCTCCTGGCTTCGCATGGGTGATTTTTTTTCTGCAAGATATATATAAAAACCTTCCTCGTTTGACGCTCTTCCCATTAGTGAAAACGACACCAAAATCCGTTGTGTGGTTTAGGAGATAGCGGATATACAGACAGACAACGCGTGCAGTGACTTCAATTTATACTACATATTATGTAAGGAATTTATACCTATGACCTATAATGGAACAGTATTAAGGTTTTGGAATATTTAATTTTCAATATAAAAACTAAAAACTAAAAAAACATGGCCCCTATAATAGGAGCTAACTAAGCAGAACGCTGCAAGTCACGCTTGGATATATTAGCAACTATAATACGTATTGTAAAAGATTAAAGTTTGAATTTTTAACGATGGATTTGAAATAAACTTGGGAGACAGTGTAAACCGTTTTATTCAACTCTATCCCAAAATAACATGTATAACATTATTATCTGGAACTATTATTTCTGGAAACTTGGAAGATCTGTGAAGCCGCGGGCAACAAATAAATTATTCCAATTTTGAAATTGAACAATCTTTATATAAATAAAAATGAATCCCCATTTCCCTTGGTCACGGCATCACGCTTGAACGGGTAGACTGATTTTAATTCGGTTTTCACAAATAGAAAGAGGGTAAAACGGGGAATGTTCTTATATATAAAAATTGCACCACGGGCGAAGCCGGGGCGGGCCGCTAGTTTTAAATAAAACACAACATAATATTAGAATTACCTCGTGAAGTGGGTTCTTACCTGCGATAAAATAATATTAAAGAATATTTTACTATCGTGATTAAAATAAGGATAAAGCCATTCAAGAGGGAAGGGTGGCGAACATCGAAATGTCAAGTACCTATTAAACTGGTATTACGCGACTGTACACGGCAACTGAAATTAAGTTTTATTATACCTCACATAGAATTTGTTTTAGTTTGTTAATTAATACATAAATAAATATTAAATAAATTGTTAATAAATCATTAGCTTGTGGTTCATATTCCACATTACATGAATTTGTAGAAGAAGCATTATAGATTTTTTACTTGCTCTATTTAAATTACGTTGTAAGACAGACTTTGTAAGACGCTTTTTAGTACACACTAAAAAATATTATAACTATTATTTTCGTAAGGTTTTTGAAGATATTTATTGTTAGTAAGAAAAAATGGTAGTTCAACCGACTACCATTTTTTTTCGGGACTACCATTTTGGACATTTGAAAATTTTGCACGGGAAAAACATTCTTCTCAAGCAGATTACAAACCTTCACACAATTTGTGGAATTCAGGTTGCCATTAACATTAATAAAAATGTGTGTTGCCAGTGATGACACGTGGCGTTGAAACGTGGTTAGATTATAGGCTTCCTAAGAAAGCTCAACGTCGCTCAACGAGCTGTGGAGAGGGCTATGCTCGGGGTTACACTGCGAAATCGAATCACGAATGAGGAGATCCATGGACGAACGAAGGTTACAGACATAAGGCGACTAATCAGTAAGTTGAAGTGGCAGTGGACAGGACACATAGTACGGAGAGCTGGGGTCGGGAGGTACTCGAGTGGAGGCCACGGATCAGCAATTTCACGAGGTGAACAGACGATCTGACAACGTTGAATCCAGGCTGCTTCTGACCGGTCCTATTGGAAATAGGCCTTTATCCAATAGTGGACGGCTGAGATATGCTAGTACTCTTTATTATACTGTGGCTGAGATGATTTGAAAGTGTTGTATTGTATACTATTCTCGCTAAACGAATTGGAGCAAAAAATAGGAGGTATAAAAACAAAGAGAATAAATATTATATTTTTTCCTGTTTTCCCGGAAAGGTACCTAAGCCGTAATAGCTATTTCATTTTTATTAAAAAGGATTATATAATACAGAGTTAATGCAGCCGACTAAGTCACAGGCGAATAGCGATTTTACCACTGTGTCAAATTCAATATAAGTTTTACTACTGGTTAAGTAGTATTTTATCTATGGTTTTACTAAAACATTCATAAATGAATTGATACAACGTTTTCGTTTGCATAACTTAATTTTATCGTGTCTGTAGGCGTGACACCTTTCGCTGGGCGGGAGAGATTTTTTTTAGAAAAGTTGGATTTTTTTTTGTAATATAGGACTAAACTAAACTAACAAGAATCGCGGACTTCAGGATAATAATAGCATCACAATAGAGAATACACACTATATTTGTGTATTTTTTATGATAAAGAAATGGCCACCATTTGTCGACATTTAGGTAAATGGCAATCGCTACCAAGATGCATAAATAAAATCAGAGAAACGGGAGTGCTTTGCCTACCCCGATAGGATAATAAGGAATAATGGACAAAATGCTACGCTCATTGCTGAAATCGAGGCGACATTTCGTTGACTCTGCTGCGAGGAGCCGAGGACTTTCTTCAATGAATTAAGTTTAAACCTAAGGCCTTTGTCGAGATTGGGTCCGTCCATACTTGCGAAGAAATTCCATACAAAATAACGGCAAGTTGCCTTGGCGACGAGTAGGGCGCAGATCAAAAGATTTAATGACCGTGAATAGAATTCTGTTTACAGTACAGTGTTCCTTACAACTTACAATATTATGAATCCCAATGAATTGAAGTTGGAAGATTGATTGATAATAATCGCTTATGAAGAGTTACAATCAAATCTATTTTAGGTGGTACCAAGTTCACGTGCCATCTAGTGATAAATAATGGCGGTTTTAAAAGCCTCTTATATTTTTCTTAGAATCATAGCAATATCATACCAATATACCAATAATTAATTTGCGATAATTTTTTTCTTTCTTAATGATATTAAGTTATAATTATATATATTTTGATAGAAAAAAATCGCAAGACAATATGACCGCAGTCAACGTTTATTTATAGCTCTCAAGCCAATTGAGTAGTGCAAGAAAGAAAGAAAGTATATGAAACATGAAGTTTTTATTACATAGTTACATACAACACAGTAAGTTTGACCTACCACTTGATAGTAGGTTGCCACTGTCGCCTATAACACAAGGAACGCCACAGGTGCCGCAAGAGCGCTGCCTATCATAGCAGGATTCAAGATAAGGTTAGGCAAGGAAAGGGAAATGTGCTTTGGCATCCCTTACTCTTTCACCGAAACACAACAGCATACATGCTGTTATTTCACCATGATGTTCTCTGTACGGGAGTGGTTACTGCCGCCAGGTGGGCTGCTCAATCATGACTGCGAAACACAGTGTGCACTACCACTACTAAATTAATTGAGAATAGTGCCCAAAGTGGCCCAATTTGGCCTTGGACCCATAGTGATTTGTTATTTTTGGAGTTTGCTCTTTCATATCCCTCGGTTTATGAGGAGTAAAATTAATACAACTGTTAACTAAAACGCGTTACGTAATCTGTGACCTTATAAAAGCAGCCGTCAAAATCTTATATGAAAAGTGTAGTCCGAGTTGAGAAACGAAACGATAGCGCGTTATCACCTGCCGACGTAGAGACATTATCTCTCGTCAAAAAAAAATAATTATTTGAACTTATAAAACGTAGTGTGACATCTGTGTATACCGAACGTAACTAACATAACTTCGTTGGAACACGTGACATCTGAGTACGCAGAATGTAACTAAATAATATAAAGTAACTAGCTGACCCAGCAGACATTATGTCCTGCCCGAACCCGAAAAATAACACTGTAACCCGATTGTGACGCCACCTATCGGGTCCAATTTTATTTTCAAACCTTATGTCAAATTGACGCGACACTTCACGTCAATCTACGACGGTCAAATATTTGGATAATGTTGTTCATACAAATATACTAAAATTGCGATTTATTAATGGGGGGGTGGGAGTAGGAGGATGAAAAATACTTTACGACCTATTCTCATACCTACCAAATATACAAAAAAAATCATAAAAATCGGTCCAGCCGTTTTTGGACATTGTGACACGAGAATTTTATATATTAGAATTAGATATCCAATTATCTATTGACACGAGGAAAATTCTATACATTTTATTTTATACGTAAACTCCAGTCGTGCGTCGGTGCTGACTGCTGACACATATACTTTTTTTTGTACCTAACCTTCTTTTTGTGCCTAAAAGTAATACTTATAGTAATCTCAGCCCTAGTCGAAATTAACATGTTTTATAACGAAAATTACAATAATGTATGCACCTGTACCATTTCCGGTATTCTGATAATCTATCCTTTTGAGAATCTGTCCCTTTGAGGAAAAACCTTTCCTACAACCCATAATAGGAATAGGTACAGTGAGAATTAAAAAGGTTTAATATTCCTTGCCTTATAAAATATTTCTTTGGCTAAAAAAATTTGTCTTCGAATTTAGATAGTACGTAGAGAATCTAAATAAAGGAATCGATAGGCGCTACGGAAATAACAGCCGGATTATAAAGATACCCTGGGAACGTTTTACGCATGTTAATTTGTTTAACTTAAGCTATAAAGGGATATTTACATTAGTCGCCTTCGAGTCTTTCCTTTCAATTACATAATCTATTATTATACATATAAGGGAGGGCTTTAAGCAGTTCTAATCCTGCCACTTTCTAAGGATTGATCTAAAATTGTTATTGTACCATTCTATGATAAATTATCTGAACGAAGCATTGATAGCTACGTTCATTGCTTTTTGATTACGTCTAAGATTTTATACAACTTTTGGTGATATTTTTGTATTAATGCTATTAACATCAACAAAAAACTACTGAATCTACTGCACCCTTTGTCGAAGATCGCTTTTACGAAAAACATAAGTTTTCAGTATCATGCCTGCTTGGTACGTAATTCATTGCGTACGTTCGCTTGCCTACGTTTTCCTGTCATGCGTACGGTCTGCATCCACACAGGCATCGGTTGCATCCGCTAAAGCACACGCAAGATTAGAGCCCGTGCGCATCCCGTTCACTTTTGTTTCTTTGTGTCATGCAGAGTGCACGCAAGTGCACTCATATAATAATTAAAAAAAAACTCTTTATTTGTACTATAAACAAAAAATAATAATTAAAAAAAATAAACAAGTAATAGTACAAAAGGCGGCCTTATCACTTTATAGCGATTTCTTCCAGGCAACCTTAGGGTAAGGAAAATTAAATATGTGAAAATATACACAAATACAGAAAAATTGTTCATGTTGAATGTACGAATTCATATTGAATTTCAAGCTAGACCAATTTTTGGGGATAAAAATACAAAAACAGAGATTCAAGTATTGCTGCCTGGCTAGAAATTTCAAAAGAAATAATACCTACCATCTTATGATGAATTGAACGAGTAATATTAAATATATTTTATGTCTTCTATTCTGTTGTTTGTTAAGAATACATAATCATTAAATAAATGTCGTCACTGCATGGGCACAGGCCTACCCTCTCGACAAGGGCGTATGGGCTATATATGGTCCACCATGCTGGCCCAGTGCGAGTTGGTGTTAAGAATATACCATAAATATTTTTTTTCTTTCCATCGCTAACCATTTTGAACTCGATCGTACCCGCACGAAACTGAAATAATTTTCCGACCCTGACGTCATTTTAATGACGTGAGTAATGAGTTATGTACCAGATATGCATGACACTGAAAACGCTCTTACTCAATATAACATTATGGCCTATAATTTCATTTCTCCTAAAAAAGTATTGGGTGTTTGTATTAATAAACGAACCACGTACAAAAAAGGGAGACTGTACTTAATTGACCTTCATTAAATTTCAACGCACCCATTAAAATTCAATGTAAACTTCTGTCGTAGATATCAGCTTTCGAAATACAAACAAACCCTAAATGTATTCAGCACATCATATAGGTTTGAAAGTAAATATCGTCGCCTCCAGTAACGCTGGTTTTGTCTCTTTTGTCTCTGCAGGTAGGTAATCACACTGCTAATGGAGACTAGTAAGGACTGTAGGTAAGTAGTAAGGAATTTAAGTTCATCATATTGACACTTCGAACAAAACATCTTTTCCTTCTGTGAACTTGATTGAACCGAGCTCATACAACCCAAATCTTTTCAAATTTCGAGTGAATACCCAAGCAGCACGATAGGCACCTTCTGGTTGAGCTCACTCCATCGTCGGCCTTTGCTGCCAGATGCTGGCCAAGAGCAAACAAAAAAAACACCATAAAATAATTGTGCTTCGGTACGTAAGAAATGTCAGAGTTGATTCCATGTTATCGTCCTGGCATAGTTTATATTTATAGACCATAAAATTGACCTAACAACAACAGGACCGTCAGCATACCTTAGATTAAATATTAGATGGATTACGTTACGATTTACGTACGATGGACACTTCGAGCTGTTAATAAGGTGATTAAGGAATCAGATCTCCTCTTAAGCTGGAAGGTTAAGCGAGACTTGAAGCTTGGTGGAATGTTGCCATTAGTAACATAATCAAAATTTAAACTCGTAATTTTACTTCGTAACAAGCTGTATGTAAAGTTAGTCCTGTCGAATTAGGGTTTGAAAAAAATTCCGAGTGGCAATTTTCCTTCAGAAATCGTTGGGGCGGGTCACTGGCAGTCTACATTTCGGGATTCGCACCCTGTTGCGTCATCCGCCATCTTGAATTTGATATATTGTTGATATAAAAGATATATTGTTAATGTCGACGACAGGCTGACGTCCACTTGATGGTAGGTGCAAGGATAGCACCCTTACTCACTCACTGAAACACAACAGCACACGTGCTGTTATTTCACGGTGGTCTTCTGTAAGGGGTGGTTACTGCCACCAGACGGGCTGCCCAAATGACTGTGAAACGCAGTGTGCTCTGCCACTATCCAGATCCATACCAGAACCATCTTTGAAAATTTCATGGTTATCGATAAAGTTATTTCGGAGATTTGCGGTTTTTATAAATATAGAAGACTAGCGAGCCACCCCGACTTCGCAGAGACTTGAATTTTAAAATATACAAAAATCCTTTCTGAGCGTATGCTTACGGCGTAGCTTCGGCAGGGCGACACAAACGATTTTATAAGTAAATACATATATGTATGATACAATCAGGAACAAAATCCATCCACGACTTTTAGAAATTAACGCATACATACAGACAGACAGAAAAACGGAGAACTTTACTTTATACTATTTACTGATATCTACCTAGCTTTTTAGAATCACCAACTAACGAGCTTTTCTTTGTACAATGGACTTAAAGAGAGAAACTTTTAAAATTTCATTCTGCATAATTTGCATTATGTTGTATATTAAAACATTGGTTGACATGAAAATAATGAGTTTTTAAATGAAAACGTTAGCGGAGACTGTTCTTATGCAGGTTATATGGACTAAAATACCTACTGGCGACTCCAGACTTATTACCTCGGTCAGTAAATTAGCCTTACAATACCGTTGTATTGTACCTGCCTAAGGGACTCAAATTGATATTCGAATTCGAATATATGAAACTTTAAACTTTAATATATTAGCACCACCTTATCAAGATGACATACAATTTAACCAAGCAGAAAATTTGTTCTTAAGGAAATAAACGATGATCAAGGTAGCGACATACCTTTTTTTTTTTTTTTTTTTTTTGTCGAGGAGAAATCCATTTACGGATTTCCTACCGCTGGCTAGACGGTAGGGGTATGTGGGGGTCACCAGTGCGACACACTATGCTACGTCATAGCGGCACTGGTACTACCCACTAAAAACTCCCCGGTGTCTCCTTGCCCATCGGAGGGACGGACCGGGCTCTGCCGAAACAACAACTCCGATCCATCCCAGGGCAGCCTAGCCATTTTGGCTAGCTAACTCCAATGGGGGATTGCCCGGAGACACCGGGGCAATCCCCAGACGGAGGGGACCTTGTGCAGGCACACACGGCTGGCCAGCCGTGTGCGCAGGTCCCCTAGGACAGTTGAAGACGGGCTTGATATGCCCGTCTTCTTCTGCCCAGCCGCCTGCGTCTGAGGGAAGCGAGACCTGCCGCTTCCTCTCGCTCCCTCTCGGCTGCCTCCTTTTGTGACATGACATCACCGCAGAAGGAGGCAGCCGCTTTCCATTTGGTCACACTCTCAATCATGGCTCTTACCATGATTGAAAGTGTGACCTCTCCGACTCCCAGCGCCGCCCTTAATACACGGCGCTGCGACATCCAGGCCGGGCACACTTCGAGTGTGTGCTCGGCCGTGTCATCAAGGTCGCCGCAGTGATGACACTGCGGCGACTCCTCCCTTTTTATTTGGTGCAAATAATGACCGAAGCACCCGTGTCCGGTCATTATCTGCACCATATGGAAGGTGAGGCCACCTCGTCGGCGCCTCACCCATTCCTCCAAAACCGGACGAATCGCCAGGATCGTCCGGTGGCCGGCGGTAGGCTCTCGTAGTGCCTCACTCCAGTCCTGTAAGGCCCTCTCCTGCACCTCTATTCGGACCCGTCGCGCTTCCTCTGCGACGGGTCTACCTCCTTGGTCCCTGACGGTGACCCGATGCCGATGCATCTGGGCCAGAACCAGTGCATCGACATCCCACGGTAGCATGCCTGCCAGCACGCAGGCCGCCCCGTGACTGACCGTGCGGTAGGCACGCACGGCCCGGATCGCCAGAACCCTTTGAGGCCTCCGCAGGAGGGCCCGGGTGCGAGGAGTGAGGCACTCCGCCCAGACCGGGGCTCCGTATAGTGCCATCGACCTTACCACCCCGTGGTAAAGTCGACGACAAGACGAATTTGGTCCTCCCTTATTCGGGAGGAGTCGTCCGAGTGCGGCTGCGACTGTTGTGAGCCGTGGAGCGAGGAGTTTAAAATGCTCCTCGAAACTCCAACGGGGGTCCAGCGTGAGGCCGAGGTATTTAAAGTGCCTCTCCACAGAAATCTGGACCCCCTCCACTCGGACGCGGAGCCCCGGAGGGATCCTGCGGCGTGGGGGATGGAAACCCATGGCCCTAGTTTTTTCTAGGGCCACCTCCAATCCAAGCAGACGGATGCGCCGGACGACCATTGAGGTACCGACCGACGCTAGCCGTACTGCCTTATCCCACGTCTGCGCTCTTGCCGCGACCAATGTGTCGTCGGCAAAGCAGACAATCTCCATTTTGGGAAGGAGATTGCCTCGCAGGACCCAATTGTACCCCAGGTTCCATAGTAATGGGCCGAGAACGGCCCCCTGGGGCACACCTACCGCCACTGGCCGACGAATAATTCTTCCATCCGCGCCCTCGTACAGCACTACCCGTTCGGCGAGGTAGTCATTGACGAGGGCGCACAGATAGGGCGGCACCCGATGGAATCTCAGTGCCGCCCTGATACATTCGTGAGGGAGGCTGTTAAAGGCGTTGCGGATGTCGAGCGACACCGCAACAACAGCCTCCCCTCTACCGGTGGCCTCCTCAGTCCAGCGCTTGAAGAGGCCTACAGCATCCATAGTGGACCGACCGGTTCGGAAGCCGAACTGACGTTGGTGAAGGTTCGGTCCCTCTGTCTCCAGGTGCTCGACGATCCGTCGGGCCATAATCTTTTCCAAGGCTTTGCCGGAATCGTCGAGCAGGACCACCGGTCGGTACCCCGCCGGCGAGTCGGGAGGGCGTCCCGGCTTGCGGAGAAGGCAGAGCCGCCCCACCTTCCACCTCGCCGGAAATTTGCCCCGGGCGATACACGTATCAAGTACCGCCCGGAACCTCTCCTCCAGAGGCCCTAGCGCTATCGCCAGGGCCTTAGCCGGGACTCCATCTGGCCCCGGGGCCGTCCTCTTCCTTCCAGTACGCTCCCTCACCACCTCGAACTCTACGTCGGAGACGGGAGGGCCCCACAACTCGGCCTCCGGTTGTGGTTCCGAAGGCTCCATAGGAGGGGGCTCGAATCGGCCCGGGGTCGGGAATAAAGATCCCACGACCTTGTCGAGCAGCGCCGGTTCAAGGGTAGCTGTGGAGGGGGAGTTCGATGCAAATTTCCCCCTCACGGCCCTATACGGACGACCCCAGGGGTCGGCGTCCAGGAGGGCCAGGAAGCGCTCGTGGGCCTCTTCTTTGGCCTTGCGGATGCCTGTCCGCAGGGCGTTATGAGCCTCCCTGTACGCCTGGCGAAGGAGGACCTCTTCGTCAGGCGTCCTCCTGGAAGGTAGCGACATACCTAGACTAATATGTAACATGGTGGTTATTAGACACAAAGTATTCCAAAAATGTTAGATATAAATTGATATTTGCAAAACGACTGACTATTGCAATATGATATGGCTGAAACTGTAAAAGAGATCCGTCGGAGCCCAGGGCCAATCACGTGATTGTGGCGAGGTGCGTGCGCTGCCCATGCAGTCAGTCAGGCCTAGCAAGTTTATTTCGACAAGAGGTGCCGCTGATTGCAAGTATATTAAGAGACGCATATTGTTGGACACGTATCGACAGACCTTGTAGCACTCACATTTTTATTTTCTCATTCCTCTTTCTAGAGAAATACACTTGCTCTGTGTGCCCCTACTTACTTACAACACTTTAACTTAAATTAAGCAATACTTAATTTTAGTAGCAGTAGGTACTCAATTTTCATTTCGGTTGGTTTAGATACAGTTTCTTTATTAGCTCTTTATCTGAACGCGCGTTGTACAGTAACGTTTATAATGACCTGTTTTACCACAGTTATGACACACTACAAGTTCTTTAGAATCTAAGTTACGACGGTACAGACAGAACGGTTGTGACTTTCCTTAGGATAAGTGCCCAGTGTCTATTGAGTGCTACAAAAACTGGTGGGAGTAGTATTTCAATAAATCAGATACCTGGGTTACCAACTCCGACCCTGTCGGCCTCACTCCAGCTCCAATCGGCAGATCACCCCAAGCCCACTGGAAGAACAATCCACGTAAATTGCAGCGTGATCACTCGAGTACTGCACCATGTCCCGGAAGAGGTCACGAAATCTCCTCGTCGCAGCAAACTGTAGCGACATACGCTCCTTCGCTTCTTCCGTAAGATTTGGAGGCCCGCCTACGGGAACGGCCACGTAAATGCGTAGAGGGGGTTTCTTGTTTCGTAATCAGTCTGAGTTCCGTGTCCGACGATAGTTTATTTCGTGACACCACTACACTACACAATAATCGGGTTCGAAAGTAGGTATGTAGACATGACTCTGCTTCATTCTCTTAATCGACGTGTAGTATTAGCATTGCTGTCGCTAAAAGCCTTCGCCATGCTAGAAAATAATTGTTTGCAGATGACGGGATTCGTTCCCACATAACGTCGATTGATCCTCGAGGTTCGTATTTAACGTCACGTCCGTGGTAGTAGTAGTTCGGGTAAAATCCTCACAGAAAGGTGTTCCGATCCCACCACTGCTGTCAGAGATGATAACGGATTTTTAACGAAGTTGGGACCCATGATGCGCGAAGAATCAATGCACACGTCCGTGGTCGGCTGTCGAATCGCAAAAGAGCGAGAGCACGCACTATTGTACTAACTCAATGAAAGTACTTATAATCGAATGTAAGAATCAGAATGTAAGCATTTTTGCTTAAATGCAAACATTTGTTCACTAAAAGAATAATCAATAGACACAATAAATGAAAACAAAACTTACTACAATCAATTATTTATTTAAAATTTAAATGGCAAATAACATAGACGCAGTGCTATATAGTACTTACATAATTATTACAACGCAATTTAAAAAGGCACGCAAAATAACAAATTACAATTACTTGTAACAACTTTGCATACTTTAAAACAATTCGACATACTATTGGCGGTATTAGAAAATCCGCGAACTATGAAGTGAAGATCCACATCTAACTTTATAACACTGACAGTCTTGAAATTACTTATCAATATAACTAAAATTATCTATTTTAACATATAGATACAGACATCTGCGGATTGTTCAATGTAAGAACAACCCGCAAATGAATAAAATCTTATAGATAAATATTAATTTCGTTGTTTCAATTTCCATAAAAGGTTTGAGATCTTGTGCTACATGTGAAAAAATAATATAAATAAAAACGTTACAAAATTAGATAAGCGTTTTGTTTATCGGTGTTCTAATTCTAAATAGTGGCGCGTTAACGTCGTCATTTAAACCTTCATTTACATATCTCATCAATATGAGAAATTAATTCATTTAAAATGCACGTCGCCGTGCTTGAAAAAGCTGCCAAATTCTTGCGATTAAAAAAATGTGACAAGAGTAGAACATTATCATTTACTTACGATAAACCGGATCAATGACGATGATTCTATATTATTATTCAGAGATATTATTCCAGAGACAATATTATTTGCCCACTATCAAATCTGCTGTTATTTTTAAGGTTGACTTAAAGCACCCATAATGAAGAAGGGCAGAGAGGACCGTGTGTCATGACGAGCTTTGGGAGAGGCCTGTATCTGTATGTGTGGAGACACATGCTGATGATGATGAGGATGAAACTAATTATCAGAATTAGCTCAAAGGACCTTCGCTACTGATCCCCCTTGAATACTTCTTAGTCGTATACTCCTTAAATAAGCACCGTAATTACGTAAATTGAATTACTTTTTCATGCGTTTTACGGCGCCATTTCATATTCTTCTTTAAGTGCCGTATCAGGACTTCCCGATCAAAAAAAGCCTCTCTATCACGCGCCACTCGGAACAGCTCCTACACTCCTGCAAATTCAGTCCATTGACGGATTTTTCTCAGCCATGACACCTGTCTTCTGCCCACTGCTCTTCGCCCCTCAATTTTGCCCCCCAATAATGAGATAGAGCATATGGAACTTCTCACCCCTCAGGACACGACCCAGATATGCAACTTTACGAACCCTAATATTAAGATATTAGATCTTAATATGAGCCCTTCGAAGATTTTCCTTATTGGGCACCTTATCAGTCCATGAGACACGAAGCATTCTTCAGTGTAACCACATTTCAAACTCCTCCAATCGGTTCACGGTGTTTACTTTTAAAGTCCACGCTTCTGAGTCATACAAGACAGACCAAATGAGACACTTCACCATTCGCTGGCAGTTCTTGCTATCTCTATTCTGAGGTTCACTTCTACATGTGGATCGAGAGAGTCAGTAATCATAGAACCGAGGTATTTAAATTTATTCACCTTCTCAACTCTAGTACCATTTAACAAGAGAAATGAACCCGAATAATCTAGGCGACCAAGTCACATTTCTGACATTAATGCTAAGTCACAACTCTTCTCCAACCAAGCTCACATCATTTAGAAACATCTGAAGGTCACCGATACTATCAGCCAGAATAACAGTGTCGTCTGCATCAGGATGTTGTTAATTACAACTCCGTTCACCTTCACTCCTCTCAGTGTGATTAATAGTGGAGTATAGGTTAAATAATAGTGGGAACAATATGCATCCTTGTCGCATTCCATTGGGTAGCAACAGCGTCGTTATTTGAATGGCCCAATTTAATTTCTGCTGACTGATCCCAGTATAAGTTTCTTATGAACTTTAGGTCCTTGCCGTCGGTAATACACTCCCCGAGTATCTCTATGTCAGCAGGTCTCTAGCTCAGCATGTCGTACTCTGTCAAACGCCTTCTCATAATCTATGAAGTAGGCTTGTCCCTAAATTTTTGTAATTAATATTTTATATTACATTATGTAATACGAGCTGAACTCGGTCACGCTTCGCTGCGGCCCATACTGCTTATATATAATACTATTTATCGTAGCGTGATGTTATATAGCCTATAGCCTTCCTCGATAAATGGACTAAACAAAAAGAATTTTTCAATTCGAAACAATAGTTCCTGAGATTAGCGCGTTCAAACAAACAAACTCTTTAGCTTTATAATATTATAGTATATAGTATAGATAATGGATGTCCAATCATTATTAATGATTTTCTTGAACTTGTATCACTTTGATTTTCTTGAGCTTGCTCCGATCGACCGCGTAATATAAAATTCGACCAATCGACTACTGAACCGATGTAAACGCGCCACTATTTGTAAAATTCAATTTATATGAACATTTCAAGGCCACCCTTAATTCAGAAATACATACCTATTAATTGCATTACTACTTCCACCATTTTAGCACCTATTTACTTTTCCAAAATCTCAGTCTATATATAATCACAATATATAAATTTCAAATCTCGGGATATCTAAATGAAGAAACAACCATCTATCTGTTAAACACTCAATACAGATCTAACCTAGTGAGCGTTAAAATTTCGTTCAATGTTTATTTCTATATATTATGTATTTATATATAAGTTTCCGTCGCATATTTCATTCGAGTATTATTTACCAAAAAAAGTTGATTTGTGTGCAGACGGAATATCATGTGACAACGGAATTGTGTTATTAACATTCAATATTCGAATCGAAAATTTTGTAAAAAAATTGATTACATTTAAAAATGTTCTCCATAATATCATTCGTACTAAATCTAGGTTTTATAACGACAATCCCAATAAAATTCATTACAATAAAACGATTAGCAGCTAATAAAAGAAATGTGTACAATAAGTGTAAAAATTATTCGGAATTTTGGATTATCCAAATTTATCTTATCCCTTCCGAAATAGACAGGTTTACTTCCAATACATTTTTCGTGGACTGAAGAGTAGGCATAAAGCTAACAAAATTTCTAATCTCACCCGTGCGTCACGCAACTGCACGCTTCAGATCCCGTTTTTAAAGTTTTGTAATAGTTATTTTTATTGGCCATATTTTCAAATTTGTTTATTAAATTAAGATAGAACAATTAATCTAGAGTCACAAACAAGTCTTCTACGATGTTCAGCGTTCATATGTTCAGCGAACTGATTTCGAAGCTCCTTTTGGACAAAATTGGGCCCTTTCACTATCACACGCAGTTTTGGGCTTAAAAACAGGCTTAAAACATCAAATGTTATAAATTGATTTAAAATGTATGGTCAGCTCTTTTAGTCAACTCTCTAGGACCCGTGTGACGATTTTCAAGCACCGTTTATTGATTTCGTCGTCCCCTCGTATGTCCCGCACAGATCTGTGTCAGCTGAGTGAAGTTGTCCCAGGCACAGATCTGTGCTCAGACCGACTTGCTTCATATTTCACTCGATTTTAAATATTAATACTCTCTAGATAAAGTTGAAATTTGCACAACAATTTCACGGCACGTATCTGTGCAACTACGCAAATATGTCCCGGGCACAGATCTATGCCCAGACCGATTTTGCACTCGATTTTAAGCTTTAATACTCTCTGGATAAAGTTGAAATTTGTACAACAATTTATCGAACGAATTGACCGAACTGTAGAAACACTTTGTTCCTTTTTTATTTCACTCTTTTCGACGTAAAACAGCTGGGACATACGAGGGGTTTGAATACAACAACTACCATGTGTTGGCCTTCTTTAAATACGATTCACGATTCAGTCCACGAAATTTAATTTGGAACACAAAACTTAAGCAAACTCTATGCTCCACTAATTTGTTCATTATAATATTTGCAGAGAACTCAAAATGTGATTGACAAAAACCGCTCCTCTCAACAAACTACGCGACAGATTTCGTCCTAAATTCGTAGGGATACAATACAATAAAATAGTTTTAGTATCTTTAACGCGTTCTTTTTCATTGGTACATTCCGGATACTTTTTACACAGATTACTATGCGAATACATTTAAAATACTCCTTAAAATAACTTGATTACGTTTACACGCGCATAATATACATTATAGTAACATCTTTGGTATTAAAATATGCGCACTTAAAACAGTTCAAACAATTAACACTACAATATTATTTATTATATACTTTACATATAATTTTATAGCACAACAGCAAACAATTGACGACGTTTCGTTACACGCAAAGGCCGGACGTTACAACCGCACAAAAAATGACCCGCCATTCACTGACATCATACAAATTGTCCTTTATCCTTTGATATTGCCTAAACGATACTGACACCACAGGAGTTTCAAAGATTAACCCGGCGAACATTAGAATACACATATGGGGGCGTTAAAGCCGTTTGGGCAAACTACTGCAGAAAAATACAAACACTTATTTAAAATATACTCGTCTCAACACGAGATTTGCAATACAGAATTAAAAACATAGCTTTTTTTTCGAAAACCTTTCATTTTTTATTTTACGACGTCATGTGTAGACATTTCACTCAAAGGTAACCAGAAGTTGCACCAAAATTTGCTCGTTATGTTCTGACCATAGATAAAATAACATGTATATTTAAATAAAATTCCTTGATTACATCTACTTGAAAATGGCGCATTAAAAATACTTGAAAATAGAAAATCGCGCACCAATAACAATGCAACACAACGGCTATATTCTGTAGACATTTTCGTTCGTAATTTTAATTTTAGACACTATCTGTTTCAATGTCGTTTTCATTACGAAAGATTGTTATACATATATTTTAACTTTTTCTGTTACAGTACAGACTCTATTGTCTCTTCACGCAACGGTAAACCTTGGCAAATATTTCTCGCCTCATCTTCTCGAAGGCAACTCAAAGCTCAAAATTAACAATGTATTTGACTATTGTTGTTAATGAAACCAAAATTGTGAACCTTAAAATCGCTAGTGGCTCATTTAGCGTTTTTTGTCGTAACATACTCAGAAAACATATTTTTTTCCAATTGGTTAAAATCAGTTTGTTGAATGTTGAAATTTTAATATGATAAAACAAACTAGTTTTTTGAACCTGCGACTCTATATGGCATCAAGAAAAACTATCTAATATTAGCGTTAAATAGGCTCTGCTATTCCCGAATAATCTCACAGAATAATCTCATAAAAGTCACGGATTGCAGGATATGCGATAATCCTGCATTTTTCACCTTGCTGTTGACATGTTATTTTACAATAGGATTTCTTTAAACAAGTAAAAATTACGCGAAAATCGTTCATAATTTTAGTCTACAGAAGTTGAGGTGAGAAAATACCAGAAGCCTTGATCGATACAAAATCCTACTTTGCATCCAACGAATTCAGCAAGAATATACAAATTATATCACTAGTAACGACTAGTTTATAATATTTAAAAAAAACACATAAATCACCTATATGTAAAATATAAACTAAAATATATCCCTTATTTACAAGGCTTTAAGGTAAATATATTTGTTCTGCAGTTCACTAACTTATTCTAAATATTGACTCGTTTCGTCAAAAGTATACACGGCAAGTATTCTATGGACATTGAGCTCATATTAATTCTTCCTCTATACTATATACAAAAAAGCTTTATTTCAACATTATATATTATTCGCTTACAAAAATTGTATAAACGTAATGTATATGTCGCTGTAATAATGTATGTAAATATATGTATTAAAAACGATTATACCAATATATAAAAAATAAAGAAATCAATATAGTTTAAAATTCAAATAAAAGTTTTGACGACAACGATCGCTCTATTAACCGTGACGCATGCAAGGTCATTAAAAAATCGTATAAAACTTAATCGTTTACAAGATAAAATTACAACAAGTGACAACTACTGATTTCATAGTGGTCTTAATGAGTGCAATCAACTCATTAAATAATATATTTACAGAAGAAAGAAAACACTACACAACTAAATGCATCGAGGAACCACAAAATTCACAAACATTTATATCAAATACACAGCAACAAGTACAATTTGTGCTAATCAGCACTAAGAAGATCCCAATATGAATAGAAAAATTATTAAGAAAAAAAATTTATTGCAAATTGAGAATGCTCTACTAATTTTGTTCAGTAAGGCAGAAAAGATTACGGCCGAACTGCATTCGTAGTTTTGGTGCAGTTGATATAATTGCGTCGAAAATGCCAACCGATTTATGACTTGTATAATATAAATATTACACAGTTCAAATGCAATCCTTTAGCAGCCGATCTATGCAACTAGCCAGCAGTTGTTCCCACAGCGATTCAGATTTTATAAAATTGTAAAATCATACTTTACAAAATTCTCTTCAAAGGTGCCGCTAAATTACATTTATTTATAATAACAACAATTTCATTTACATCAATTTCATTTATCCCTATAATTTAACAATGCAAGTAATAACAATTGCGACAAATTTCATTATTGTGAACAAAAAATAATTAATTACACGCAAACCGACAATGGCCGACAGAGGTAATAGGTAGAGTTGCCACATTTCTCTTATTAAACCGAACCACTGAAAAAAAAGCTGTGACTCGGTATTTACAGTAGTTTACAAAAAATGAATTAAAAAGAATATATTTTAAAAAACTGACCGTCGAACAACACCCGAGAGCTTCTAAAGCTCGAAAGTACCCGAAAGTAGCAGCTTTTGAAAAACGTAAAGCTACCTTAAAAGTGTAAATGGAGTTGGTTGGCAATCTGCTATTATTTCATGTATAGAATTTTCGACATTGATCAGTTTTTTTATAATTTCCATCATTTTCAAGTTTGTGGCAACACCAATAAAAAATTTAAAAAAAAAAGAAAAAATGATCTTCAATATTTCTAAAATTGTAAAATGATAATACACAATATACATTATGATTTTATGGCAAAAAAAAATATAAAATTGATTTGAAAAAATAAAGTCATTAGTAAAAGATTTGGTAATAGATTTCATTAAAAAATATACGATTTACATATTATATAAAAAGGTTCTTATTAAAATTCGCTCCCTTTTTTTTATTACGCGATATTTTTAAGAAACGTTTTACCAAACTTTTTACATGAATTTGTAAAAATTAAATTCTTATATTACTAAATTCTTAATTTAAAATATAACAAAATCACGATCTCAATTATAAATTGCATATATATGTGATGTTTCATAAAAAAAAACAGATTATATCCGCGTGTAAAAGTTGCATCGCAGACGTATCTAACTACGGGCCTACGTTTTCTCCATGAGCATCTTGCATTTAAGAATGAGGTCAATAAACCTGGGTCTCCTGCTAGGATCCATCTCCCAGCAGTCCTTCATCAGATACCGGTACACCTCCGGCGGACAATCATCGGGCATTTCGAAACTGAAACACAATTGGTACATATGACTATTCAGAGTGGATGCATGGAACCACAATTTAAAAATACGGCTTATTGAAATTAGAGTATTAACCTGCATTTTCGGTGGACAACGGTGAGCGGGAGCGGAATAAAATACGCATCGTTTCGCCAGCTATTTTTTCATTGGAGCGACTACGGTGAGCGACGCGACGGTGAAATTTATGTCGCGACGACGCGAACCCAGCAACAAAAATATACTCGCCGCGGACGGCATTGTGTTTCGTTTTAAAAAATGTCATTTTTAGATACCAATACAATATTGACATGGGATATTATGTTTTAAATAAAATTGTGTTTTCAAAAATATTATGTTTTCTCCAAAATGGCAGTCCAATTTAAAACTTCCTCATTATTTATTTATCTAGCTAGATTAAAGATAGGTAATTAAATAAAATAAAAAAACACACTACAACAACCACTTTTCGAGCGATAAACGCAAACTCGGCGATATCTTTATCCGCTGCAAACACACCCAGCCCGCCCGCAGCGATTACCGGTTCCCACTCGAAACATTTCATAGTAAATACATAACAGAACATGAAAATGTACCCTGAAATGTCGAAAATGTGCTCTGAAAGTAAATCGTATCGGTGCGGATACTACAAAATATGGAACTAGATAAAAGTATTTCGCATAATCTTTACAGTCAATTTAATTTAATACTGCGTCAAATAGACCATTGGGCCCTATATACATATAAAGCAGGTCCTATATTTCTACATAAATAAAATTAATCGCTAAATGTGTTGCTAAGCGCAAAACTAGACGGCCAGACCAATTCGGCTAACCGTTTTTTTTATATTCTTTGAAATCCAAGTTCTTATGAACTTACGAGTTCTTATGAGTTGCATCCGTGCGAAGCCGGGGACGAGTCGCTAGTAGGATATATATATTTAACACTGATTAGGTGGCTTACCATTCGGCTCGGTGCTGCGGGCGCTCGAGATCGAATCGAGGCACGTCGACCCGAGCGCGCGTAAATATCTCCCAAACTGTGACGCCGTAGGACCATACGTCGCTCTTGGTTGAGAAGTGGAACGGCTCCACGGCCGACTCCGGCGCGTACCAGTTGAACGGCAGCAGCCGCGACGTCTTCAACCGATAAGAGCTCTCCTCCTTGGGAATGATGCGCGCCAGTCCAAAATCAGAGATTTTCACGTGGTGTCGGTTCACCACGAGAATGTTGCGCGTCGCAAGGTCCCGGTGAACAATGTTTTTCGCCGACATGTGGTCCATGCCCTGTTAAAATGTTACAGACATATTAATACAAATCAACAATACAAATCATTAATCAGAAAACAATTAGAAAAATATTAATATTTGTAGAAATAACAGGAAAATAACTGTCTTATAGGTTTTAAAAAAATTAATAGTGTGGTAACCCAAAACCCATGAGACTTTTACTAGAACTATTTTTGATATGTGATAGAGCGTGAATAGAGTTAACATCAATTTTAATTTGAGGGAATGTTTCGGGTATACACATATTTGACAAAGAAAAAACTATAAAGCTATGAAAAAAGCTCTTTATATACAACATTGTATAACGTGTCCTTATAACGTGATTGTAAATTTCAACATAATCATGTTTCCTGTTTTTTTTTTGTGTATGTTTAAGGGACCATCTGTCTTAATATTCAGCGGGTTGACGCTGGATCTGACCGATCTTATTGGAAAATTATGGTGAATGCCTATGGTATGGAGATGATGATGAAGGCAGGGGGTGGTGATAGTTTTATTTATTGTACTGACAGTGTAAAACGACAACGAAACGATAGGATTACAAACACACATAAAAAGAGTTGTAATAATATTGAACAGTAAGAAAAATGTTTTTGAAATATTTGAAATTTCACTTACATTTCTCGTCTGTCCTAACATTAATCGCTTAGGTAGATGTTGAAAAGTAAACCCGAGTAATTCACCAGTTTGGTTGGAGGGGAAGAGGTGGTTTCTTCCTTGTGTCTTAGATTATTTTGATGTGATATACATACGGTGGCTATGTCCTTCGCATACTGCAGCAGATGGCTGAGGCGCAGCTTGTCCCCGCGGAACTTGAGGTAGTAGTTCAGCGATCCCTCCTCCAAGTACTCCATCACTATGAGCACATCGGAGCTGCCGTCCCACGAGTAGCCTAGGATCTCCACGATATTCACATGTTGCAGGGACTATAATATGTACACAAGTACAACATTACATTTTAAATAAATATACAACGTAGATTGATAAAAAAAAACTAGATTACAATTCGTAAGCTTTCAAATAGGGTTAAGAGTTAGTTCAACAATTCATCATTTAAATCTCGCCCAATAAATACTTTTATTCATATTGTAGTATTTATTCTAAAATTTTGACTTTATGTTTTCTAGATCCCAGTAGCTACATAACGCCAAACGGTCATTTCACACCGAAATACGATGCGACGCGACGCAGCGAGGCGCATCATAAACCTGTGTAAATTAACGCTCGGGCTGTCTCGAGATGCCGCGAGATTGTGTACCTTTTTGTGGCCGCGTCTCGCCGCCTTTCAGAAATTGCTTGAACCCACTCTTAGAGTCAAGTGAGAACGGACAAATTTGTTTGCTAATTAGTCACGTAAAGACGACCTTCAAGACCTCGAATCTCAGCACGTTAGCAGTTACATAGTTTGGCCAAGTTTATAAGTTACTAGAGAGAGCAATTAGTATATCATATCCCTCTGAAATAATGTACCTTTCAAATCGTAAATGAATTTTTCAAATAGATGCCGAGGTTCGGAATACTCTTAAACATATAAAAACAATCACAAGACCAAGATGATTGATAATATTGTCATAGCAAATGGGATCCAGAAAAAAAATTATCTATGAATATGCGTGGTGGTGAGCCTTGAAAGAGGCCTACATCCATCAGTGGGGAGACATAGGCTGATGATGTTAAAATACATCTATGTAAATAAAAATGGAAAATTATGTAAATAAAAGTGCAAAACTCAAGAACGACTGGACCAATTCGGCTAACTTTTTTCCTTCAATATTCGTTGAAGTCTAAGGAAGATTTTCAAAGAGAGAAAAATTGGAAAAAGTATCCGGTAAATAGTATCCATGCGAAAGAAAAAATTGTACAATTTACCGAATTGCCACACGTTCTCTTTTCGTTGTACTTTATACGGGAACTGAATATTAGGCTACAATAAGATACCTTCATGATTTCAAGTTCGTTCTTGAAGTCCTCCAAGAGAGTGCCGTTCCTCTCAGAGGCATGTCGCGTGAGCTTCTTAACGGCCACCTCTTTACGTTGAGATTCCTGATTGTCTTTCTCCATCCAGCCACGGTACACGTGTCCGTAAGTTCCCTGCGCAAACATACATACTATTTCTTAGACATCTATAACTCAGAAAACCATATCATATAAGGAAAAACGTAAAAACTGCACCTAGAAACTACAATACTAAAATTAAAAAGATAAAAACTATGTATTTTCTGCAGAGACAATACCAGACACTATTAGTTCATTAAACAGACATCTTTTTATTCTGTGTAGGGGATGTGGTCAACAGAAAGCCCTCTTTGTAGGGGATGTATGACACAAGCAGCGACAGAAGGTACAGACAAAAGTACATAGTTCAATTGTGAACCTGTAAGAAACCGGTATAGTCGTGGACTTCTTCACAGAGCTGGAGTGAATGGTTTGATCCTCGTGATTAAACAATAACAAGCAAAAAGGTCGTGAGACTAATTGCTAAAATACACCCATGAAAGAAGTTGTTGGTGTTGGTTTTTTTGGGATGCTAAGGCTGACGGCTAAGGCTGTATTTGACGGCATTGCGAAAGGTGGAAGCAATAAACTCAGCGTACTATTGCACCATTTTCCGTTGTTCAAGTAAAGAAATTATCCAATGTCCAGCATTACTGAGAAAAAGTCTTTGTCCTACAACGCTTCCACATGAGTGTTCAACATATTCTATGAAGATCTGTTAGTTCATGGCTCAAATTCGTGATGGTTTCAAATTGCCGTACCACTCAAATTATTCGCCTGATTTAGCATATGTTTCTAAATCTAAACACCTCGGTAGACACCAATTTTAACGAAATAAAAACATGAAATTTATATTTTGAACATTTAAAGGAAACTTCTTAAACGTGCACAGAAGTTTTAGAAAGCGGGTGGAAGCAATGCATATAGATCTAGATGGTAATTAAGTCGAAATATTTTTATACGTATTTTATATTGTTTTATGGACTAGGCCGCATCTTTTGAATCCAGCCTCTTAACATTCGTAGAGATAAAAGATATCTTACACTGCCAATCTTTTTGGTAAGCGTGACGAGGTAGGGCATGCCCTGTGAGACGACAGACTCCATGAGCCTCGGGGCGCCAGCGTCAAGATCGTCATTGGCAGCCGACGAGCTGCCGAAACTGCGCAGGGACGCACCGCACCCGTTGGCAGCAGCGTTCTCTAGTGATCCTGAGCTGCGGTTGTCTGCGAACTGCAAAAAACCCTTTCATATCACTTCCATTATTTTTTTAATAAAATATAAGCTAAATTATAAATAAATTGACGAGCCCGTTGGATGAGTGGTTAGGGCGCTTGCCTTAACGCTGTTCTAGGGTTCCCGGGTTCGATTCACGGCAGGGTCAACTTTGAAAAATGAACTTGCAAATTTGGCTCTGGTCTGTATCTGAAAAGTAGTGGCAGGGCACACTGCGTTTCGAAGTCATTTGGGCAGCTCATCTGGGGCGGCAGTAACTGCCCCCTTACAGAAGACCACCGTGAACCAACAGCACTTGTGCTGTTGTTTCTGTGAGGAGTAAGGGATGCCAGAGCCCATTTCCCTATCCCCTCCTAATCCTTTATCCTTAATCCTACTGTAGTCGGCAGCGCACTTGCAGCAGCTTTGGCGTTGTTTGTGTTATGTGCGACGGTAGCCACCTACCATCAAGTGGACCGTCAGCCTGTCTGCCGATCTCAACATTAAAAAAAACTACTTTACGATAAACACTTACATTATTGTCATAGTGGTCCGACATGGTCCCATTCATAGATGGAAAACTGCTGTTCATAGATATAAGAGACTTGTTGCTGCCAGCGTCGCTGATCTCGCTTGGTATGAACCTGTCGCCTGCAACAAATAAACATAAATTTATATCATTACATTCATACTTCCAAAATAAATACTGGAGTACTCTGAGGTTCCGGTTCTTGAACCCGTGTACTACAACATTTCAATCTGTCAGTGTTGTAAAACGTTACTGTTACTGACAATATTATAGTCTGGCGACCACTCCAGCAAATATTTAAAAAAAATACTAAAATATATTGTTATATTGTATATTACAAATACTCACTGGAGACTGTGTCCACATTATCAGGGTCTAGGTTAATCTTTGGTTCCTCGTAATCATTTGTCGGAATATATTCTGTAAACAAAATATTTCGGTAATATTTAAAAAAATAACTTTTAAATGATCTAGTAAATTTCGTGTCAGCACAAAATATTGACATTCTTCAGCTGTCAAATGTTATGCTTGAATTGCATTGATTGAAGCACAAAAAAATTGTTTCCTAATGTGGCAATACTTTGATAACATAATAAAAAGATATCAACAGCATTTTCTAGCACAGACCTTAATCCATTCGATAACGATTTATGATCTCTATTAGGAGTTATATCATCCTCTGAACGCCATGACAGTATTAGAGTCCTTAAAACATTCCATGTGTGTAACTGCTCCAATTTTCCCATGGAGAGAGAAATAAATTAACTCTATATTTTTAAGCACACTGGTCTAATACGACATAAAAAAATGCTTTCATTGTGTGTTGTGCTGCTGTTGTGCTTCATACACAACAGCTAGTCGTAAATAAATAGAAAAAAAAACACCGACCCCTGTACAACATGTGGTTGATATCCCGCATGATCTCCTGCGGCCGTAGTGGGTCCGGCTGCCAGCACTGGCGCATTAGGGCGTACACCTCACTGGGACACGCCTTGGGGCGGTGCAAACGCTCGCCACCCTCGTAACTCTGCACAACACCGTGCAATATTAATAAACCACCTCCAAAGGCGATACACATAATATGTGCCTTTAAACCTTATCAAGTGCCCTTTTATAATGTGTGATTATTAAGCCTTGATGATTAAAGATGTGTGATCTTTGAAATCACACATCTTTGAAGCAATATTGGTAGGAATTATAGTTTTTTTTTTTAGTTTAAAAAAATATAAAAAAGAAGGCAAGTATGTACAATATGCATGACTGATTTTGAAAAATTACTCCACGGTGTTTCTACATATTCTCTTTACACAAAATAACGTACGCACGCACACGCACACGCACACGCACACACACACACTCACAGACACACACAAACACACACACACACGCACACACGCACTCACGCACAGAGAGACACACACAGTCACAGACGCACGCACAATACACAAACACACACACACACACACACACACACACACACACGTTCACGCACGCACTCCCACAATTTATTTTGAATATTGAAAATTATCTTAAAATCTCTGAAATTGAATGCAAAAATCTCAAAATAGTCAATTTTTTTAAAGCAATATGGCAATAGTTTATTGGTAATAACATGGAGGAATAAAAATTGCAAACATACCTTTGCCGTTAGAACGGGATTGGTTTCAGCGGGTGACTGTCCATATGAAAATATTTCCCATAGAGTCGTTGCGAAGGCCCAAATATCCCCTGCGACTGAACGCCGAGACATATCCATGACGTCGTAGAACTGAACCGGAATCCAGTGGACACTGAAAACGATTATTAATATCTTGTGAGAAAGAGAAGTAATTGGATGTGCACTAAGTTTCTATAGGATGTAAATAATACCAACAGCGTCATATTTCTAACCCTGTGTATGTATTACATTCTCATGGCTAACTCAGTGAAACAATTTCACTGCAGTTTAACATGAAGACAACTCGAATCCCGGTAAGTCTTTCCCCAGCCTTCACATCTTGATATCAACAAAAATGTTGATATTGTTATTTGTTCTAACTTTAATTATTAATTCTCGATTTAATTTTTTATATTTTTATTTTTAATTTATTTTAATATAACTACTGACTACGTTCAAAGGACTAAGTTGAAGCGGACACAGTGAAAGGGAACCGACTCGTGCTTAGTGTAGCGGTGCAGCGAAGGGCCGGCCAGCTTGACGACGATACGGTCCGCGGCGGTGTCGATCGCAGCCAGCAAGAGACGGTGCGCGCGAATGTTGCCGTGCACCACACCCGCCTCTGACAGGTCCCACAGCGCCCGTGCAACGCTCGCGCTCGCCTTCAGTAGTTGCAGCGGACGCACCTTCGCCCCGTGAGCTCTGAGGATTTTTTTAATGTTAAGGTTGACAGACAGGCTGACGGTCCACTTGAGGGTTGGTAGACACTGTAGCCTATAACACAAGCGACGCCACAGGTGCAAGGGCGCTGCCGACCATAGTACTAGGGTAAGGTGAAAAGTTCTCGGCCTGACAATGAAAGACTACGATTTTCAGTTAAAAAATATTTTTCCTGCCTGGGTGCACGTGACATTTGTTCGTATGACAAGTTTAAACTTGTCCTTTCAAGTAGTTAGTTGACACGATTTTTTGCAGTAGACGTCTTGCGTGTTTTTCGTTAAAATGGATAAACTTAAATATCGTGCTGTAATAAAAATTTTCGTTTTGGATGGATTAACCCCTATGGAAATTCATCTGAAGTTGACAAAAGTTTACGGAGACCCTGCTCCTTCTATGTCAACCGTTAAAAAGTGGGTAGCTGAATTTAAACGTGGTCGCATGTCCCTCGAAGGTGACCCACGTGAAGGACGGCCAAAAACCGCCACCGCGCCGGAAATTATCGAAAAAGTGCACGATATCGTGTTGGACGATAGGCGAGTGAAGGTGAGTGACATAGCTGAGGCTGTGGGGATATCGGAAGAAAGGGTGCGAAACATCTTGCACGAAGAATTAGGGATGCGAAAGCTCTGCGCATAATGTGTGCCGCATTTACTGAATTCTGATCAAAAGCAAATTCGCTAACGATATTCGCAGCAATGTTTGGACCTATTCAATAGGAATCCGACCGATTTTGTGAGGCGATTTGTCACCGTAGATGAGACATGGGTTCACCACTACACGCCAGAAACGAAACAGCAGTCAAAGCAGTGGGTAGAAGCCGGTGGTTCAGCGCCAAAGAAGGTGAAGTCGATCGCATTTGCCGGAAAGGTTATGGCCAGTATGTTTTAAGAACAGAGCATTAAGAATTCAATATATATAATAAATTGTAAGAGCAAAACGCGAGCCTAATGATCCGTTTATATCTTCATCAACGAACGTATCAGACACGTAGCGTGTTAGACAAAATAATATTATTTCATATGATATGTATGAAACTTAGTAATATCTAGTGTAACGTGACCGCTCAGACACAATCGGACATTGTCCGCGCACGGACGGCATTCGCGGCATTGTCTAATATGGCACGTTTCTGTTACGCTAGATGTACGTATAAATAAACTGTGTCTGAGGCGGTACGTGTCTGATACGTTCGTTGTCTGAAGATATAAACGGACCTTAAGGCTTGGACAAATATATATTACAAGACTGCTATACTAAGCACAAATGATTGTAAGTCATATGTCGTCACAAACAAACCATATTTTTAGTAAAAAAATCGCCATTCTTTAAATGCGAATTTTGACATCTCTCATAATTACAATGTTTTGAATGACAATAAGCAGTCGTCACTAGTATATACATCCATGCCAAAAGACACGAGCAACTCCAGGCAGGATAAGTGTGCGTTTAAGGTTAAAAGAGCTCTGATGCCCATTCTTAGTGTGGTCTACGGCCCTGTTGATGTAATGGATAGAGGGAGCAATTTAAGGAATAGGAAAAATACTACGCAAGAGGATGAAAAGCTGGAAAAAGATAAATTTAATCATCTCTATTTCTTCAACTATTTAAAATTAAGCTAAGTTAAATTAAGGTTTGATAAACAATTGATTATCAAGGTTTGATAACAATTAAGGTTGATAACAATGTTTAATTAAGGGTTGATAACAAGGTTAAAACGAGCATACTCAAAAATTAAGGTAATTTGAGCAGGTACAGTGTAAAAAAAATACTACAAATGTAAAAAGCAAACCATACCTGAGGTACTCGCTGAAAGATCCGAGAGGCAAATACTCGAGGACCATGGCCGTTGGTGAACCGAGCGTAACGCCGTAAAGACGGACTATTGAACTCGACTGTATACATGCCCACTTGCTTGCCAAATCAATAAAATCCTGTACAAATACAACAAAATATTAGAACATGGGCCCGTAGCTGATTCACGACGTAGTGTTCGGAACGGAGTCAACCAAGGAGTGGAGTTACGCACTGATATTACTCGTTGCGAACCTTGAGTTGGCACATACTACTGAATGAAATTAAACATTCAGCACCCAGGCCCAGGCCCCAGTAAAGGCCTAACATAGACCAGATAGCACGACACTCCGTAATCCCCCAAGAGTAAACCACTAAACCGGAGAATCTTCAAGAGAATTTACTGATACATTACATTATAATTCACCAGGATTCCTCACTTTGAAACTGTGTACTAGTTCGTGTGGACACAAATGAAAATATTCTTGACATTTTCCATCAGTACATTTTAATTAAATTAAAACAGCTTCTTTAAAAAAACGGTTAGTTATCCTTCCTAGGAGAAAATATGCTGAGAAAATAGCATACTCAGAATTCAAGTTTTTGTACCAATCTCACCAAAAATCATAATTGTGGTGATGTCACATTATAGACACAATTTAGTAAATTAATCTTGTAGGGAGTTATAATTAATTTTATCAATGTAATCATTGCTTCGTGCAGTGTGTGGTCACACATATTAAATTATATTTAGTTTTCTAAAGCCTTAATAAAAAAAAAACAAGTTTTTTGTTTTTCAATTATAAGTTATCTCAATAAAAATATTACCTTCAAATAATCATTTCCTCTATCCCCATGTAGTCTTTTGAATGCCACTAAAAGTTTCTTTGTCTCGTTGAGTTTCCAGAAAGCTTTGTATGTGGCTGTCAAACCTTCAGATCCAAATTTCTCAGAACCTAGAAGAACGGCAATAACATCAATAACGTTGATCGAGTGTCAGACTCTTACAAGTCAACGTTCTCGAATTCAATACTTGACAAAAAGACTAGAAAGAATAAGCTTTCAAAATTGACCTTTACCTAGTTTTATTGGGTTACTAGTAATGTACACCCAAGCTAAGGGAACCAAAAGACTGCTGTTGTGTTGTTTTCATACTTACAAATGCAGTTCATAGTTTGAGGCTAGACACTTGGCATAATAATTTCTGTACTTTAATAATATTTTTATTACAAGATTTTTTTTTAAGTATTAACTAATCTATGCCCACAACTTCGTTCACACAGGCTCATCTTAATATAATTAATTTTATAAACAAAAATAACTATTATTACAAACTAAACGAAAATGTATAGGTAATTAACAGACTAAGCGTAGCACTGTTCGATCACACCGCGGATTTTTTTTTTACCTTTAACATTTTTATACCAGTCATAAATTCTAAATGAAAGGTCCGATTCTAATAATTTAAAGAGTAATTTACATGTAAATAATCAACCTTGATTTTGAAACTTTCTATTTGGATAAATATCATGATATGAATGTCATCAAATTTCGATTCTACCCGTTTTTTGATGGACTAGTTTGAACCAAAAAAGGGTTCTCGTGTCTTGACTATAACAGTTAGACATAAACCTTTTTGTGGGTAATGATGAGTACTATAAACATGTAGTACATAATTTGAGGTATAATCAATAGGTTTCGAAGCGCACCCCTAATAATGACTTATAAACAAAATTTCGATACTTGGGTTACATTTTTGTAATTTTCGTAGGGTTCTCTATTTTTTTTGAAAATAAAATGCAGCTGATCTCATCCGACCCATTTATTACTCACTGATAATGTAGCTTTCTATAGGTGAAAGAATTTTTAAAATAATTTAAATTGTTTTTGAGTCTATCCATTAAAAACGTACAAAAAATGAAATCTTTCCTTTTTATAATATTAATGTAGATTAAAAGCAAAGAGGTAGGCAAGTTAAAAGGAGAAAAGATAACATTTAGGCTTCATCAAACGGGGCGCGTACTTAGCGCGCGTCAAGACGCCAATGCCAAAGCGCCGTAGCGTCGCGTACTTTGTGTTTGAAGGGCTTCGACGGAAATCTGAGCCTCGACAAACGTACCACAGGACAACGAACCTTGATAGAGCATTATATCCTTGTTGGGCAGACAGCGAGGGCTTTTGTTATCCTTCAGAAGCTCCTGTAATTCAGCTTGATCTATACGTACACCTTTTCTTACTTGTTCGCCACACAACAGCAACTGAGATTTGTCTGAAAATTAATGTCTCAGTGCAATCCCAGAAATGATAACAAAAATGGATCCCGTTATAACAATACAGTGTCATATATGTCATTAGGTTTTAGTGTCATATAAGTTCATTTGATCCAAGGCCCTATGCCTTGGATCAAATGAACTTTGGAAATGAACTTTTCAAACTTGGTTCCAGATCCAGATCTGAAAAGTAGTAGGGCACACTACGTTTCGCAGTCATTTAGACAGCCCGTCTGGCAGCAGTAATGATCCCCTTAAAAGGGACAACCGTAAAAGTAACAGCCCTGGGCTGTTGTGTTTTGGTGAGAAAATAAGGGTTGCCAGAGCCTCCTGTCCTATCCCTTCCTAATCCCTAATCCTTAATCCTACTATGGTAGGTGGACCTACCATTATGTGGACCGTCAGCCTGTGTGTCCACCTTAATATAAATAAAAAATATATTAAGGAGGAATCCACTCCAAAGAATTCACTGTGTAGTATACATTTGAAGCATTGAACTACCAAAGGGTTGCTTTGTTTGGCAAAGTGTTAAAAACTTATTTAAAATAGAAACCACGGGTAACGACAAATTTTAACAAATTAATAAATGGAATCGCTTACCGTATTCTGACGGCGGTATACATTCATTGAGATATATTCGACCATCGGGATTCTCGTGACACTTGACGAGTCTCTCGAGGCTGTAATATTCTTCACCATTAAATATGTACCGATCGCCTTTGAACTCTATCTTATATGTTTCAGTAGTACTGCAATAAAACAATAGGTATTAAGTGTCTGTTCGCCGTTCGTTACTTTGTACATATCACACAAGGCAATTACAAAATGTTACGAAGTCGAAGTCGCGGGCACCAGCTAATATTAGATAAAAGAGCTCACCTGCTTTTAGTACAAACGTCCAAATAATACACGTTGTAGTCATCTTGACATTCCCTCAATATATAGCAACCATGCTTTTTTCCTCTTTTCTCTTCCAATTTGCGATAGGAAAATGCACCACTGTTTTAAAAAAGAAAGCAATTAAAACACGCTTATTTTCTACATATACAATTCACTTAATTTTCAAAGTTTAGTTGTCAAGTAGTTACTTTTCGTTGGTTTCTGATTAATATAATTTCCACTACATTATAAGCATGACACATAATTTGTGTCAAATTTTTACACTTGGGATTAATGTGTAATGTTTAGAGAATATACCATTATTCATCATCAGCCTGTACCTCTCCACTGATGATGTAAGCCTCTCCCAAGGTTTGCCACCACGCAAGGTCTTCTGTCCCAAAGTTTGCCACCACGCAAGGTCATCCAGCCGCTTCACGTGAAGCTTTTCAGGTCGTCTGTTCACTTAGCCACAGGGTACCCCACACTGCGCTTACCAATTCGTGGCCTCCATTCGAAAATTCTTCTACTCCAGTGGTTATCCGCTCTGCGACATATGTGACTGCCCTATTGCTACTTCAACTTGCTAATTATCTTGGTTATGTCGACCATGTCAGCGAATTTCAGAATATCTGATCCCATCCACCCAGCCCTGGATTTGCCAATAGGCCGTATAGGCCACGGCCTATGGGCGGCAGCGGCCTAGGGGCGGCGGATTTTAGATGGTTTTCGCACGCTTTCGGAAGCCATCAAATTCTTACGCGATGATAAATGCAATAATAATAATAATTACCTAATAAAGGCCTAAGTATCTACCTAGGCCACGAAGAAGAGGCGGCACAAAGTGAAGGGGCCTATACTCAAGAAAAGTATAAATCCGGCACTGCATCCACCAAAGAAACTCTGAGCATAGTCCGCTCCATAGCTCGCTGAGCGACTTTAAACTTGTGGATCAGTCCTGCCATGAGGGGCCACATTTCGGCACCTTACGTCATCACTGGCAGGACGCACTGATTATATAACTTGGTCTTCAGACATTAAGGCAGTGGTGACGAGAACACATGATGTATATAGCTTCCCGAATGCAACCCAACATAGTTGATTCTTTATTATCCAAGTCCTACGCGCTAAGAGGCTACATTGAGGCTATACTACATACCTCTGAGTTCTTCCAGCAACTGTGCCAGAATTACTATATAGTCAGCAAAACGGAGGTGATTGAATGAGGTGATAGATTCGCCATTGAAATTAATACCATAAATGTAAATAAATGTATTATATACGTAAACATTTAATTTTGCTTATTGCATATCGTAATTTGATCAATTCAAATCAAATAGTTTATTTCTCAAGCTAGCAACCGTAAATTCATATGATGTATCACATTCCTTCAAATTCTCTTTTAATAGACTCTCATCAGCAATTGGCAATGAATTTAGTGTCCGAGTAATTAACAGGAGTATTGGAAAAAATATATATTGAACACGGAAGGCGGTGATGGCCTTAGTCATATAGTTGGTCCATAGACTACACGTGTAGTATACTAAACAAGTTAGCTCTTTTCAAACTTAATATATATTTTTTATTTATGTTAAGATCGGCAGACAGGCTGACGGCCCACTTGATAGTAGGTGGCTACCGTCGCCTATAACACAAGCAACGCCAAAGCTGCTGCAAGTGCGCTACCGACTACAGTAGGATTAAGGATAAAGGATTAGGAGAGGATAGGGAAATGGGCTCTGGCATCCCTTACTCACTCACCGAAACACAACAGCACACATGCTGTTATTTCACGGTGGTCTTCTGTAAGGGGGTGGTTACTGCCGCTAGACGGGCTCCCAAATGTCTGCGAAACGCAGTGTTCACGTTTTATTATTTTGGAAATAACGATGCTTTATGACTTAAATGCATTAATAAAAGCATTAAAATGCGTACTAACACGAGAAATCTGCTGTAAAAAGTAGCATGAATATTACATACCCCACGGGACCGTGGCATTTAGTTCTATGCAACTCCTTCAATGAAGGTGTCTCATCATCCTTTGATAGATTGAATGTCCATTTCACCATCAACCTATAACAAATAATTGTTCAGTTTATTACTATTTGTTATTACACTTATTACTATTACATAGTAATACATATTATTAATTATACGGTTTATTACTATTTACTAGCTTTTGCCTGCAACTTCGTCCGTGTCCTTAGCTCTTAGATATTAAAATATTTATTTCTCTTATATTTTTGTCAAGCGTAGAATTTTTTTTCTTATTTTTAGATAAGAATATTCTCGGGAAAGGTACCCTATGTCCTTTTCTGTATCACTGACAATGTGTACGCAAAATTTCATGGTGATCGGTTGATAAGTTAAGGCGTGAAAGCGTACTTTGGCGTGAAAGCTTCAAAGTTGTCTTTGGCTAATAAGATACTTATATATAAGTGCATAATAAAACCAACGTGGACATACGGTATACAACTCTGGGGCACCTCTGCTAACTCAAACTTGGAAATTCTACAGAGATTCCAATCGAAATTGCTTAGAATTATAGTTGACGCTCCCTGGTATATAACCCTAGTATATACAGTAAAAGATTAAATTGGTGTTAGAATACCGAAATAAAAGGATCGCATAGCCAACCACATAAATCAGCTTGCTGTGGACTTAATTGAACCGAAATTCACTTTCTCCAGGCTAAAGAGGAAAACCCCACTTGAATAATAGGGCCAACTGAGTATTTGACGTGGCCAAGCCACTGGACTTGGACCACAAGACGCTCATAATTTATTTTTACAATTATCGCTGAATGTCCTAATGTGACAGATTGCAATATGATAAAATTAAAAAAAAAAAAGAAAGCATACAAACAAACAAACCTACGTTTGCATTTATAATATTAGTTAGGATTATCAACTTACCTATAGTATAGATCACAGAGTGATATAAATGAAGAAAGCTGCTCTTCAGATTTAAATTTTAAAAATAAGGGTGTTCCCCGACGGGAGATTTCTAAAGATCTATCTCCATTCCTCGTCAGATATATCAATTCTTCAATAGTGCATGCATGAATCTCCTGTTAAAAATATAATGAAATAATAGTGTTATATCTGTCTTACAAAATATAAATTTCTACCTTACTCAAAGTAGAAGGACAGATGACTGGCTTGGCTTCCTCCTCTTAGGTAGTACTTTGTCTTTCCTCTGAGGTAAATTCGATATAAGATTTAATCAAAAACGGTTTAGTAGTTTTAGTGGTTTATCAATAAAGACATAAAACGGTGTTAATTTCGCATTTATGTGTTTAGAAAATATAAATAGATTTTAACTTGTACATTTAAGACATTTTTCTTTAATATTTAGAACTTTTTTATGAAAAAAAATTTAATATTTGGGAGTTCTGTTACATCAGATTTTCCAGTGGCAGGGCACATATTCCAATATTATAAATAAGGCAGTCAGTCTGGCCATAGTGACTTCGTCCTCACAGGACACTTGTGCTCCATCCCTTGTCCTTATTCCTTACTCTTTATCCTATATCCTCCACTGTGTTTGTAAGCAAAGTAAGCCCATCAACCACTATAAAACGTATTTCATTTGCAAAACTATTTCAACAAATTCAACATATCCGACCTTATTTGTGGCTTTCTCTACAAATGTTATTCCTGGTTGTTTTGGATCAAACGCAGCGACAACAACACGAATAGGCGTAATGTCTGTGCCGTTCTGCCAAATAACATTGTCAAACTCCTCTGATAAGTAATTTGGTGCTAGAGTGTATAACTCTTTGAGGTAACTGTTTTTTAAATGGCTGAAAGAACAAAGATAAGTGATTTCATCATGGATTGTTTTAATTATGAGACAACGTTAAATTTTTCCATAATAAATGTCTTACCTAACTACATATCCCTGTTTACAAAGTAATGGAAGCGTCATTCGTGCATGTTTTTTAGCAAAGTGCCAATGTTTACGAAGTAAAACTTTTGGAATAAAATTCTTTGTGTTCTTTTCTATATCATTTAATGTCATATTTTCTTCTGATACTGCACGTGCCCTGTAATATTAAAAGAAACTATTTAAACGTGATTTGTAAGCCTTTTAAAAGTAGTTTAAACTCCATTGCCAATGGTCAATCATGTCAACCTCAAGTAGAATTGATCAAATGAATCAATCCATTGTTTTATTATTATTTCATTTAATTTACTTTATCAATAGTAAACAAATTTAAGCAATGAAAATTTGTTGCAAATTAAGTTCTATTGCAAACTAGTTTATAGTTTACTTTTAAGTGCTTTTTATGTTTAAACAGCATGTGTGCTGTTGTGTTTCAGTAAGTGAGTAAGGGATGCCAAAGCCCATTTTCCTATCCGAACCTAAACCCTTATCCTCAATCCTACTATAGTTGACAGCACACTTCCAGCACCTGTGGCGTTGCTGTGTTATAGCCAAGGCAGCCACCTACCATCAAGTGGACTGTCAGCCTGTCTGTCGACTTTAACATTTTGGGGCTCCGAAAAAAAGCTAGCCATAAGTGACACAAGTGACATATAATCAACTAGCCAAATCAGGAGGAAGTCATGGTAGGTACTAAGTGTGAAAAAGTCGATGTAACTGCTAAGTGTATAAAAGCAAAATCTCTTGTATGTCAAATCTATGTATAAGGACACTATGAGAAAAAAATGTTCATACATGTCAGTGATTCCAAGGCCCAAAAGTTTCTCCTTGTGCACAGGATACTTGATTTCAGGAACCTTCTCATTGTTGACATCTCTTTTTGCTTGTAGATAATAATAATTATATGCATTCTCATCTAAGGACATCAATGTCTCAAGTCTGGGTACCTATTGAAAAAAAATCGTTTATTATATATTATCAATAATAATAATGAAAAATAATAATATTAATGTTGACATCTTTGTCCGGCATGACGAAAAACTTGTGAAAGCTGAAAAAGACAAGTTTAGTAAGTATTTGGCTCATCATCATCCCAATAGTCATCTCAATGAGCATTCTAATAAAGAAGAGCCTCAACCAACACCTCAACAGGCTCTCATTAGATAACTGGATAAAGTGAGAGACACTGAAGATGACATGTATTGTCAGGAGGTTCCTCACTCTGCAGCCCTAATCACTGACAGCTTTGGCCTTGTCTTGCCTGTTTTAATTTTTTTCTAATATTTACTGTTTTTCTTATATTAAATATTGTACAAAATTGAAAATTAAGATTACTAAATAAAATATGTAAGTAATAGTAATCTTTATTTGCCATGACAAGATAGCCTTAAACACTTTGCATAAAGGCTCAATACATAAAAGGCAGCAGAAATTAACCTGATACTCATTACAATTGTGGAGTGCCTCCTTACCATACTAACTGGGCATCAGGCAAGTGTGAGAATTGAGCAACATATGAGTAAGTTTACAACTCTCAATCCTAAACTAATCTGCTTTTGCAGAAGAAATATTAGCAACTGGGTTACTATCAGCTTCACAAATGTCTCTACTCAGAACTGGAAAAGCTCCGGCCTAGACACTACTAGACAGATACTAGACAATTTCCTAATTAAAATGTTACAAATTTCATGGCAGTGCTTGTTAATGCAATTCCAAAAAGTTCTATAGCTAGGTATTCTCCCAACTTCTTTGATAACTGGTGTCACCTTTATAATTAATTCACAAGAACATGTCAAAAAGCTTTTAATAGAATGTTATTTACTGTACAATATTTCCCACACATACATATTATGGGACTAGCTGTGCCTGCAACTTCATATGAATGGTATCTAGTATCTTTATCTTTATCTTGTCTTAGTGGCTATTTCTGTCTGCTAGAGTACCAATATCACGTCGTCCATTGCTGAAATATTGTGATCGCCACGTGAACTAAAGCTCTCTACCTATGATATCTAGTATAGTGCGTAACTTTTTTTTTGTAAACCAACTGGAATGAAACAAACACTAAATGTTACAGGAAGCTTGCTACAATACATCAGTGAAAACCGCATTCAAATCGGGTAAGCCTTTCTGAGATTGACATGCACAAAGGCACAAACATTCTAAACAATATTTTTTTAACCTACCTAACATAAGTGCATGTACAAATCGTTTTTTTTTTATGAAAAAAATATTTAATGTACAGACACATCACCTTTATAATTTTATTATATGTATTGATTATATTTACCAATAACACCATTCCATTGGATGATTCTAATGTTTAAATTAGTTATAAAAAAGCAATGAGATAATATAATTATTAAACAATGGACAGGTATTTTAAAAGAACAAACTGATTAAAATATGGAGTCATAACAAAGAGTTGTAATTATTATATAAGATCAACCAAATTGTTCGGGACAGCCTACAGTTCGTGTGAAAAGTGATTAGTGATTGTGCAGTGTTCATACGTACAGTGTTCGCATAGAAATGGGCCAACGTAGTGAAATGTTGGCCCATATATACGTATGAACAAACAAAGACAACAATAGAAAGTGATAGGGACAGAAAATACTGTAAATAGTGTTATTGCACAACATTTAATATTATTTCATAATATTGCACAACTTGCGCAATCGTGTCATCACCCATTTGTTATTGGCGCATTTGTCTCGGCGCAGGGCACGATTGTCGCTAGTTGGATGTAAATAATTGTATTATAAATCGACCTTTTTTCTGAATAAATTGTCTTCGCTTCACCGCATTGACCTAGGTAACTAGTACGGACTTTGTCTTGGAACCTTACAAACTCTCCCCGATCTGACCCACCGATCGGCTAGATCAGCGACGCTTCTTAACGGGAGCGTTGCCCACTAGCGCGGTACACAGCCGTACCGTAAACCAATGTACGGGAGCTTACAGGCCCGTACATTTATGGTCCTTCGAGCCGGATATAGCCGATTGTATAGCGCTGTTGGTCAGTCGAGGAGAGTGCCTTGGCAATGCCGGTGACACGTAGCACCACCGCTCGGGATGACGAGAGGCCTACAACCTCCGCGTCCACCGTTCGGGACGCCGCGAGGCCTACAACTTCCGCGTCCACCGTTCGCGACGCTGCCGCGTCAATCGTTCGCGACGCCGCGTCAACTGTTCGAGACGCCGCGTCGACACTTCGGGACGGCGAGAGGCTAACTACCTCCACGTCCACCCCCGCGGCCATGCATGCCAGTTCCACGGACACATGGTCAGCGGGGTCATCGGCCGTAACGGCAACATCAACGTCAGCATCCGCGACGTTGACTTCGGTACCGGCAGGAGAAGACGCAGGGCAGATCGGCGTGAAGCGTCACCCGTCCGGTACACACGGCACAGAGGCCGTGCATCGTTCGGACGTGCGCTCAAGCAAAAGAGGCACGTCACACTCGTCTAAAAGAAAGACGAAATTAGCGAAAGCTAAAATAGAGCTGTTAAAGCTACAGATCGAGCTTGCCGCCGCCCAGATAGAGGCAATCGAAGAATCTGACGCCGACACCATCGACGACAACACCGTCGAAGACCTCGAAATCACGAAGGAGAGGGTCGACACATGGGTCAATAGTCAAGCGCTCAGCGCGGCTGGTGCGCCACCCCCCATAGTTCGAGAAGTCTGCATAGCGCAGACTCACCAGGCGTCACCGACCACGCCGACTCCTTTCCCCGTGCAACAAATTGAAGATCGGCAAGATAACGGTAAGCCCGAAACAGATCGCATAGTGCCCGCTGTAGCGCCCGTTAGCCAAAGTATCGGGCTAACGGAATTGGCTGCAGCGATAACTTTGGCCGCCAAAACAGGCCATCAAACGGCTCCGCGCTACTTCACGGAGCTACCATCGTATAGCGGGTCGCATCAGGAATGGCTATCATTCAAAGCGGCCTACGAAGAATCGTACAAAAATCACAGTGAAAGTGAAAACATAGCTCGCTTAAGAAGAAGCCTTAAAGGAAAAGCCAAAGAGGCAGTCGAAAGCCTCCTCATATACAACGTAGAAACAAGTAAAATTCTGAAAACGTTAGAAAACCGGTTCGGCCGACCGGATTCTATCGCCATAACGGAACTGGAGCGGTTGAGGGCACTTCCGCGGCTAACAGACTCGCCGCGTGATATATGTGTGTTCGCCACTCGAGTCACCAACACCGTCGCAACATTACAAGCTTTAGAAAAATCGTACTACTTATTCAATCCGGAAATCACCAGAACAACAATAGAGAAACTCCCTTCAGGACTTCGTTACAGATGGTTCGAGTACGTAAGTAAACAACCAAAAGAGCAACCCGATTTGTTGAAACTTTCACGATTCTTCGAAATCGAGGCGGAACTCTGCAGCTCGTACGCACAGCCAGAGTTCACGCCGCCTATAGAGACGAGTTACGCACCCAGGCGAACTCAGAAGACTTATTCCGCAACGGAAAATCAACATCGAAAAGTGTCTGCCTGTCCGGTATGTGCGAATACCGGACACAAAACAGAAAAGTGTTCGAAGTTCATAGAAGCAGACACTAGGACACGTTGGAACATCGCAAAGGACAAACGATTGTGTTTCAAGTGTCTACATTACAAAAATAGAACACACAAGTGTAAAATATCGAATTGTAATGAAAACAATTGTTCGCGTTCGCACCATAGACTGCTCCACTTCGAAGAAAAGGTACGTGCTAGTGAAAAGTTCGAATTTGTCGCTTCCGCCTGGCAACCAAAGGAGACACATTCATTTCTGAAATTTGTGCCCGTTCGAGTCTCCGGTTCACAAGGAAGCGTCAACACCTACGCACTACTCGACGACGGTTCAACGGTGACCCTCATCGATAATAGTTTGGCGCAACAAATAGGCGCGAAAGGGCCCGTTGATCCGCTCCACATAGAAGCAATCGCGAATACCGAAGTGGACGCAAATCGGTCACGTCGTGTAAAAATAACGTTACACGGCGCGACAAACCACCGCACCATTCGAGCACGCACCATGAACAATCTACAGCTCTCTGCGCAAACAGTATCGGAGCGAGACCTGTCAGACTGTCCACACCTCAAATATCCACGTGTCCGACCGAAGCTTCTCATCGGTCAAGACAACTGGGACTTATTGCTCGCCACACAGACCAGGAGAGGACAGCGACATCAGCCGGTCGCGTCTCTAACCCCGCTCGGATGGGTGCTCCACGGGACACAGACACGCCTACTAGGGCGCCGTGTGGACTCTGTCAATCACCTCACCAATCGTATCGAAGACAGTATGGACCAACAGTTGAAACAGTATTTCTCTTTGGAGTCGCTGATGATCACTCCAAAGAGACCGACCAACGACATCGAAGAAAGGGCCGTCAAGACGCTTGTCGAACATACTCGACGAAATAGTGACGGACGCTACGAAACATCGTTGCTCTGGAAATCGGACGATTTTCAGATGCCCGTCAACTACGACAACGCGCTCAGACGACTCCACCATACTGAAAAGAGGATAGATAGAGATCCTAAACTTCGAGATCGCTATGAGCAGCAGATGAACGCGCTCATAGAAAAGGGATACGCTGAACGAGCGCCTCCCCATCGTACGCCGGGAAAAACGTGGTACCTGCCGCACTTTCCCGTGCTGAACCCCACCAAACCAGGAAAGGTCCGCATAGTACACGACGCAGCAGCTAAGACGATGGGACATTCGCTCAACGACTACCTGCTCACCGGACCTGACCTCATTCTGTCGTTACCCGGGGTACTCATGAGGTTACGACAACATCGAATCGCCGTGTCATCCGATATAGCCGAAATGTTCATGCAAGTGAAAGTTCGACCGCAGGATAGAGATGCGCTTCGGTACCTATGGAGAGGCAGAAAGCGAGGTAAAGATCCTCCAATAGAGTATAGGATGACCTCTCTCATATTCGGAGCGACATCGTCACCTGCAACGGCTATATACGTGAAGAACAGAAATGCCGAAAGATACAAAACAACGTATCCGGAGGCATACACGGCGATTGTTCGAAATCATTACGTTGATGATTACCTTCAGAGCTTCAAAACAGAAGAAGAAGCTATACAGACAGCCCTTCGAGTACAACAAATTAATCGGGAGGCCCACTACGAGTTACGACAGTGGACATCCAATTCGAACAAAGTACTCGAAGCGTTCAATGAAAACTCCGAACCGATCGATAAAAGGAGTATAGATCTCGACAATAGTTCAAACATAGAGCGTCTCTTGGGAGTCATATGGAGGCCTGCAACCGACGAACTTACATTTGATCTCAAC
Source organism: Bembecia ichneumoniformis (assembly GCA_910589475.2). NCBI lineage: Eukaryota > Metazoa > Arthropoda > Insecta > Lepidoptera > Sesiidae > Bembecia > Bembecia ichneumoniformis. The sequence goes on along the minus strand of OU342538.1, from coordinate 5,285,205 downwards.
ATGGCTCGACTACCCCCTGGCGCCATCTTAAACACTCAACCGACGAAGAGGGAAACTTTGAAAATTATAATGTCTCTCTTCGATCCGCTTGGACTCGCATCGCCTGTCATCACAAGAGCCAAGCAGATATTTCAGGAGTTATGGCGCAGAGGAACAGATTGGGATCAAAAAATAGATGCAGACCTCGCTAGCCAATGGACAGTATGGCTAGAACATCTGAAAAGACTCCGCGATGTCAACATACCTCGCTGTTACCCGAACTACAGTGACGCCGCCACAATCGAGTTACACGTGTTCGTGGATGCGAGCGAACCAGCATACGCCGCAGCCCTATACTGGCGCATCATCAGGCCAGACGGACAAGTGTCGTTGGCGTTCGTAACAGCGAAGGCGCGAGTCTCACCTCTCAAGCTGACGTCCATCCCGCGTCTCGAGCTGCTTGCTGCAGTAATGGGGAGCAGGATGGCAATTACAGTCATCGAAGAGCACGATAGAAGGCCAGACAAGAAGATCTTCTGGACCGATACAAAGACCGTGCTCACATGGCTGAATATAGGTGCAAAGTTCACAGCACATCGCACGTCAGCCATGAACCAATATAGTGACGTCAGTGAGAGGCGCTGGGTTCCTACAAGACCCCGCGACCCGGGACGCACACAATAGAAAAACTGGATTGACAAACATCGGTGATAGAAGTGCGCGACAGAGGGCTCAATGAGGGAGTCTTCTGGACCGATTAATAAGAAAATCCGCGTCACAAACATCGGTGATAGAAGTGCGCGACAGAGGGCTCAATAAGGGAGTCTTCTGGACCGATTAATAAGAAAGTCCGCGTCACAAACATCGGTGATAGAAGTGCGCGACAGAGGGCTCAACAAGAGAGTCTTCTGGACCGATTAATAAGAAAGTCCGCGTCACAAATATCGGTGATAGAAGTGCGCGACAGAGGGCTCAATAAGGGAGTCTTCTGGACCGATTAACAAGAAAGTCCGCGTCACAAATATCGGTGATAGAAGTGCACGACAGAAGGCTCAGCAAGAGAGTTCTGGACCGATTAATAAGAAAATCCGTGTCACACAGCTGCAACTAGGTGCAAATTGTTCGTCGCGCATCGAATTGCAGCCATAGAAAATTATAAAAGAAATCGACGAGTGGCGCTACCTAGCGACCTTAACTCGCAACAGATGGTTCAACGGGCCTAGTTCCTTATGGAAATTTATAGATGGCCACGGGAAAAGGTTGCAACCATCTCATAGACCGGCGAAGAAAAAGTACACGTGAAAAATCGAAAAATAGATCAGTGCACCCCTAATAGTTATAGTTCAAAAGGGGAAAAGTTATAGTTCGAAGCACTGCACGTATACTACACCTCGTTCGACTTCGCCGGAAGAGAGGAATTTACTTAATCTCCGAAACATTCGAAAACAGTGTTATCAAACTAATAACACCATCGACGCGCGTCCACTACATCGGCCTCAACTACTTTGAGCTACTTATAGTTACAGTGGAACGCGCAACATAGAAGGAGTACGTCGCGTTGTTCACGTGTTCACGCCGTACAATAGAAGATCGCAGCTTCGCTGAACAAGACTCGGCCGTGATGGCATTGCGACGCATAATAGCGCGTCGCAGGTGCCCTGAACATCATCGGACAACGGCACCAACCTACACGGCGCCGAACGAGAACTTCGGCAACAAACAGATCGGCTTCTTCAAGAAGAGGCAAATAAGAAGAGGATCAATTGGCGCTTCATCCCTCCCGGTGCCCCTTTCATGGGCGGGGCCTGGAAGCGCCTCGTTCGCAGCGTCAAGACATCACTCAACAACGTGCTACATGAGCGGCGCCCCACAGAAGAAGTACTCGGCACATTGATCGCCGAGGTCGAGTACACCATCAACAGCCGGCCGCTCACACACGTCTCGGTTGATCCGGACGATCCCGAGGCGCTCACGCCTAACCACTTCCTGCTGATGGGATCGGGCCGTGATCAACACCTCGGCGTCTTCAACGAGGAAGACACCATCGGGCGCACGCACTGGCGCGCCTCACAACGTCTCGCCGACTTGTTTTGGCAACGCTGGCTCAGGGAATACCTTCCTGAGCTTCAGCACCGGCGGGAGCCCCAAGGAAGAGGGCGGCAAGTCACCATCGGAGACGTTGTGCTCATCGTAGACAACACCCTTCCTCGCAACACATGGCCGCGAGGAAGGGTCATCGCGGCTTATCCTGGACCCGACGGCGCTGTGAGGACAGTCGACGTCGCTACCGCGGCAGGGACTCTTCGCCGACCGGCTAAGAAGCTGGTCATCCTGCCAACGGAGCCGGCTGCCCTCCAGCACACAGAAGATGCGTCGACCTGAGGACGGCGCATCGGCGGGAGAATGTTCGGGACAGCCTACAGTTCGTGTGAAAAGTGATTAGTGATTGTGCAGTGTTCATACGTACAGTGTTCGCATAGAAATGGGCCAACGTAGTGAAATGTTGGCCCATATATACGTATGAACAAACAAAGACAACAATAGAAAGTGATAGGGACAGAAAATACTGTAAATAGTGTTATTGCACAACATTTAATATTATTTCATAATATTGCACAACTTGCGCAATCGTGTCATCACCCATTTGTTATTGGCGCATTTGTCTCGGCGCAGGGCACGATTGTCGCTAGTTGGATGTAAATAATTGTATTATAAATCGACCTTTTTTCTGAATAAATTGTCTTCGCTTCACCGCATTGACCTAGGTAACTAGTACGGACTTTGTCTTGGAACCTTACAAACTCTCCCCGATCTGACCCACCGATCGGCTAGATCAGCGACGCTTCTTAACGGGAGCGTTGCCCACTAGCGCGGTACACAGCCGTACCGTAAACCAATGTACGGGAGCTTACAGGCCCGTACACAAATTATCAAATTATAATATTATGTAAGGTATAATATTATAAGATATAAGACAGTCACCGTTTTTAACCACCCTCTTAGAAATGACCACTGTGAAATAAACAGCATTTGTGCAGTGTTTAAGTGAGTGATAAGGGATTCCCATTTCCCTATCCCTTATTCTTAATCCTAGTATACAGCATAAAGGAGCGCAGCGGACTTGCAGTACCTGTGGTGTTGCTTGTTTTATAGGCCCTGCCAGAAGCCACCTGCCATCAAATGGACCATCAGCCTGTCTGTCTACCATAATATTAAAAAAACACTTACCTTAACTCGAATTCTTAACTCATATTCTCTTGAGCTTGATAAAACGTTACTGTTATCCTTTAGAAAATGGTCCGTATCTTTAATTCTTAACGCAAATAACGTACGCGTAAGAGGCGAGATATTACACTTCTGACATAGTAGTTTACATAAATCTTCAGCTGTAAATGGATTACTAGTACAAGATATTTTAATAGGCTTAGGTTCAGTTAATATCCATACGGAAACCGTCTCATTTAATGCCATTGTATTGAGAATATACATAAAATCTAGGGGACGCTCGTAAAAATATCCCTTTTAAAAACAATCCGAAAGATGCAAACGATTTGACAGTAAAACTAAACCATTTTAATTGAATACATTATTTTCCACTGTCATAAATAATCTTTTTGAAACTTGTTTTTATTTGATTTACATTTTTCTGAAATCAGCAACAGTAACAATGTAATAAAAATAGGTACAGTGAAGTGATAATAATAAAATGTTTATTTTTTACGACAAAAAAAATCATACAAAAAATAACACAACACAGATAAGTGATGGATGTAAATAGGAGTATAGAGCAACAAAATGACAAATCTGTCATTTTTATCAAGAATTTTGCGATGATTTTATCTAAATAATATTAGATGACAGACTAGTAATCCTATAAATAAGAGAGAGACAAAATGGTAAGTTCATAATCATTCGCATATAGATGAAAATTAGTCATTTTTAAACAATGATCAGATTTTACATAGTTTAGGTTTTGAAAAGTGAATGAATAATCAGAAATATTAACTGAATTAGTGGTAGCTGATTTCTAATAATTGACAGTATACGCCTAAACTTAATTTAAAATTTCATATAACTTTGTTAAATTTTTTTTTTTATAGAAATCAAGCTCAAAATGAAAAATTTAATCAGAACAAGCTTTAAAAAATAATCCATACATATAATAAAAATCTGTCTGTACGATGCGTGTCTGCACATTAAAGATTTTTTAAAAAAACTGAGGGCAAAAAAGTAGTTTTTAGAATTTTAGTCTGTTTATGCGTTTGTGCACCCAAATCTCAGAAACGGTTTAACCGATTTGAATGCGGTTTTCACTGATGTATTGTAACAAGCTTTCCGTAACATTTAGTGTTTGTTTCATTCCAATCGGTTTACAAACAAAAAAGTTACAAGCTATACCGAATACCAAGCGTACGAAATTGCGGGCTCAGGTAGTTCAAAATAAGGGTTTTGAATAAGGGTTTAATTTATTCATTTTTAAGGCCGTTGAAGCGTGAAGCTACCAATACACATCATAGCTGCATGAAGCGCGGAGCTTCTAATGTTATGTCACAGTCGCATTATCTCAAAGCTTATGCCAAAATGAGTTAAACGGGAAAACTTAAAAGGAAAAATAAAAAAGTGTATGTGTGTGTCAGCTCCGACGCACGACTGGAGTCTTTAATGCGATTGTCTTTGACTATGCAATAGGAAAAGAAGGTAAATTAACGCGCTATCTATTATAATACTGAAAGTATGCATGTAGGTATTCTTATTCTATGGTAAAGCGGCCACATCTATCGGATTTGGTTAGAACTGTTTGGTATACACAGATTATAACTACAAATAGTTAATTTTTCCGATGACAGATGTCGCTGCGCCGGAGATGATCACGGACACGGACTTGGATAAAGTGCGCACGTCGGCTTGTCGATTCGCTAGAGAACTAATTGCTGACTCATTGACGTATAATCAACTTTCACTCTTAGTTGTCAATATCGATCTTCTTTTCGTCTTCTTGGTCACTGCACTGTCAGAGCGGTCGTATTTATCACGTTCCGGCAGATTGGGCAACAGATCGAACTCGCCGCACCACGCCACACCTCCGCTTGCTGGCCGTTAATCAGGCACATTCGTGCACAAAAGAACCCACCGCAGCCTTCACCTGATCCGTCCATCTAATCATTGATTTCTCCCGTGCCTTGTGCCTTCGACTTTCCCTTGCACGACAAGATGTTCTATGGAGTCATTTCCACGTCAACTGACATGTCCAAAGAAAAATTTCAGAATCCGACTGCTTCAGTGTTGATATCAATGTCCACGTTGATGTTTTTATCAATGTCACTACGTCAGTGTCAATATGCTGCAGGTCAAAACTGAAAAAGTCCCCTGCGTCGTACTAAATAATTTTGAAAGGCTTTTACAAAAGTGTAAAACTTAAAAGCTTTCCAAATTTATTTTAACCTTGTTGGCAATTCAAAAATTTTGTTTAGAAATGTTTTTTCTTCAAACTTAAAATAGTGCGTTAGTTTGATTTGCGACAAGGCTCGCAAGCTACTAAACTTTTGGAGATAGTTTGCAGTGAAGTATACACAAAATATTTTATAATTTGCATAGCTATAGTTAGAATTATTCAAAAAGTATACGAGATATGCAATGCTAACACAGGTTGTCCTCCAGATAGGTCGCATTGCAAAGCAAAACATGCAATGCAATTATGCGACATAGATTGATTCGACCAAGATTAATGCGCGGAGGACTGCCGTGTAGATGGTTTTTTATCATATCCTTTATACATATTTCTCCGTTATCCGGGATCCGTTTAAATTTTCAAACAATAAATTTATGTGCACATAAACATAAATATAAAAACAAATTCACTCTATGAAAATACAATTTAGAAAAAACTACCCACCAACAATTTCTCCCATTTTCTTCACATTTATATTTCTTACCAATTTCTTGTCTACCAATGCCATTACTTGTCATTCAAATTCGGTATTTGATTTTTACCATAAACAATAAGATAACAAAATTCACCTCTTCAACAGACTGCACAGCGAGTAGTCCGTCAAAGGAATAATCAAGTAATCTTCCTTGTTGTGTGCGCGATAATTGTAAATTATCACGACAAAATGTATAACAGAAATACAAATAATGTCTTTGCCATATTGATATTGGTGGTTTTGATTAGGTATTTCTATTCACCAGGGACAACCCAAAATTTCTCGAGGACTAGGTAGGTACATTAAAGAAAACTATTGTGTATAACAGTCCGCGACACCAAAAAAGTTTCAACATGAACTAATATTGACACAACCAGAAAATCCAACTACCTCAGATCTGTTACTATACAGGGTGGTAATTTGAGATGGGTCATTAAGGGCAGCTACCTAAACCATTGTAGCTAGAACAAAACACTCTTAGGAGACTATCCATTATTTTAATAGTTACTCCCATCGGCATTCAAAGATTTTGGAAAAATGGTACAGTCAGCGAGAAAAAGGTCAATTTTCACGTTTTGTTTTTATAACGCCAATCGATTCTGTTACTTATAAGGATCAATTGACCCCATGGGACCACCTGAGGTTAGAGTACTACAAACGTCAAAAAACTCAAAAAACTACTTCCATACAGTTCTTACAGACTGAGATTGAAAACAAGTTCAAATAATGTTTTTAATTAAAAAAGGCGGCAATCACTACAATTGAAACTGGCTAGGCAATGTTTTAATTTGAATTTGGAAGGAAAACATTGTTTTAGAAACAAATGTTATTTATTATTATTATTGCATGTCAGCTAAATTGTGAAAATGGCTTCAAATTTAGATCGCATAGATTTATTAGAAGCATATTTTATTAATAATATCAGCTGCCATGGAATGGTATAAGATTAAATACCCTATACCCCATATCAAAAGTTATAAAAAATCTCCTAAATATTCTTGTAGAGTGTAGCTCCTTTAAGAAAAATCCTTACGACAACAATGTATTCTTGATAAAAAAATGGCGGTTGCAATTTTAACACTCGTAGAAGCTTTGAAGTCGCTGCCGAAGTAGGCATTTCCCATAACCAAGTTTTAAAGATATGGAAGAAGTACAAATACAAATGCTGTCGTTGTGGTCGTTGAGACCTCTTGATTTTTTTTTTGGATATCTCAAAAATGGAAATTACAAGAAAAAGTAGGTAACATTACAGTTCAAGAATTGAAAGACGCTGTCACAACAACGGTGTATGGAATTAACGCAAACAAAATATCAGCGGTTACACGCTCATTACGGAAACCGTCAAAACGGCAAACAATTAGAGCAACTACTATCGTAGATTTATTACTTACGATCTTTACTTGTTTTTAAAGATTGGCAATTGTAGTGATTGCCGCATTTTTTAATTAAAAACAATATTTGAACTTATTTTTCAATCTCATTCCGTAAGAAATGTATGAAAGTAGTTTTTTGAGATTTTTGACGTTTCTAGTACTCTAAGCTCAGGTGGTCCAGTAGGGTTAATTGATCCTTATAAGTAACAGAATCGATTGGCGCTATAAAAACAAAACGTGAAAATTGACCTTTTTCCCGCTGACTGTACCATTTTTTCAAAAGCTTTGAATGCCGATGGGAATAACTATTAAAATAATGGATAGTCTCCTAAGAGTGTTTTGTTCTAGCTACAATGGTTTAGGTAGCTGCCCTTACTGACCCATCTCAAATTACCATCCTGTATATATGATCTATGTGAACTAAATCTTTTAAAGCTGGCAACCTTGGATTTTAAACTTGCTGGTCCTTGTTGCGTGTGTGTGTGGCCTTGTGGCTACTGGCTCTTCCTATTTTTTGCTTGCTGTTTGTTTCGTCTCCCGCTCTCCCGCTCGCGACGCCATTGTCAAGATCGCTATTGCTGAATTTTCTTTGTTCATTTCTGTGAAAAGTACTACTAAAAATAAAATTTGTAAGTATTTATTTTCACACTATATCCATATACTTTTAAAAACCTGTCATTTTTTTAAGTTACTTACTGTAATATTATATTTTACTTGAACCCTCGTGTCGACCTTTTGCCGGTTGGTTTCGTACATTCAAAATGTTTTTGTTTTATCTTAAATTAGGAAAAGCTTTTTATATTTATTATTAAGCGGACTTATTGAAAGAGATTTATATAGTAATTTGTAATTGTCTTTTCACGCAGGAAATGGATGATGATTGGGATGACGATTGCGAGGCAAGTATCTATTCTACATCTCTTGTTTTCTTGGATATTCTAGTTTTTCTTGTTACATGTTATTTGTTGCATTACTAACGTTGCATTGCATATTTAACTGTGGTAGTCGCTCAAAAAGGGTCAAATAATTGACATTGCGAAAAGTCGTCTCCATTCAAATATTTAAAAGTTGACATTACAGCAGTTGCTAAAAAAGAAAATGGAAACGTTTAGTGAAATATAATGACAAAACGGTTACCTTTTCGGGGTGGATTAACCCCAAAAAGTAGAAATCTACCCATTGCCTACCTATCTTATCACTTCTCTGTCAGTCAGTACAAATTTTCAGTGTAAACTGAATTATTATTATTTTCCAGAAACTGCAACATTCCAAATGCCTTAGAGTATATGCAAGAATTGCCTCGTTAAAATTATTTTGTAATATTTAATGAGGCTTCTGTGCCTTTCCTAAAGCCCAACAGCCGTAGGACGTCCACTGCTGGACGACCTCCCTGATCCAGTTGGACTGGTCAGAAGCAGCCGAAATCAGTGTCGACTCTGCCCTTATCAGATTGTCACTCCACCTTGTGGGTGGAGGTCCTATGCTGCGTTTGCCGGTCTGGGGCCTCTACTCAAGAAACTTCCAGGCGTAGTGGCTGTTGGGTCTCCATACTATGTTTTCTACCCACTGCCATTTCGACTTACTGAATCACTTGCTATGCTTATGTCAGTAGCTTTTATTCGTCTATGGATCTCCTCATTCTTGATTCAATCTCATAAAGTAACTCCGAGCATAGTCCTCTCTTTAAATTATGAGCTTTTTAGGAGGCCCATAGTTAAAGACCATGTTTAAACTGGTAATTCACATTGGTCAAAAACTTAAGTTTTGAGGCATTGACAAATTTTCGATGAGAAGATGTCTCAGTGTCAGTGTACGTCTGTACTGTACTAAATTTATTTAGTCTATAAAAATTTTTTAAGTATTTAATTAATTGTATTTCAGGTGGCAGTGCAACAGCCTCAAGTAATAGACAGCCACATTGATGAGGGACATAGCTTGTCTATGGGAAGAGGATTTCAGTCATTTCAAGAGACTAATGGTATGGAATTTTAAGATTATTGTAGTTGAATACCATTATTTTGGGTTTTTTTAAATTCTCATCAAGCGATCGGTCTTCTAGATCTTGAGCAGATGCGCTAGTTACTTTACTAGGACTTCCGGATTTAAATGTCATAACTTATTATTTTTTTTTTTGGAAGAACACTTGAGCTTCTATGACTTGAGTCCCAAGTTATTTATGTAAAAAACATTGGTTTTCTATCTTTGGTGCCCACAAAGCATCGCGTGCAAGAAATGTGATTGCATATTAATTTAGTTAGCATACATACTTATAAAGCTGATATTTCTAAAGTTTATATTATTATTATTTTTTTACTAATGTTCAATATTTTTTTTTTTTGTTTAAATTAAGAATAACCAAGTAATAAAGTCTACCTACAGACTATACAAGAAATAAAAAAATTAAAAAAAAATTGCATATTATAAGCTCAGCTTGTACAGATCACATTTAGAGGTTATCACAGCATGCACATGCAATAATTATTTATTAATATTAAGTCCAATTACTATTAATATAGAATACAGAATAGTAACAGGCAGTGTAACACAAAAAAAAACACATTGTGGCCTGCATTTATATTTTAAATTCTAGATGGACGAATTCTAGATGCCTGTAAATTTATTTATTTTATTTATATATATAAACCACACTAGCAGCTATTGAGCTGATGCGTGTGTATCATATAGTTTGAAGATTATATTTTCATCAATTTTGTCCAGTCTGTTCTTAAAACAATTCACTGATGGCGCCATGATAACACTTTCAGGAAGTCTGTTCCAGACCATCTCCACTTTGTTAGGCAAAAAGTGCTTCCTAGGTATTTTCTTACTTGGATTTTGGCATAGTATCAGTAGCTACCTGATTATAAAACCTTGTGACCTGTTGATCGGCACAGACACACCCAAATTTGAATTGAGCCTGTTTCAGCCAAACTACAGAGATTTTTTTATGTTAAGGTCGGCAGACAGACTGACATTCCACTTGATGGCAGGTGGCTACCGCCGCCTATAACACAAGCAATGCTACAAGTGCGCTGCCGACTGCATCAATAGGATTAAGGATGAGGGATTGGGAAGGGTTAGGAAAATGGGCTCTGGAATCCCTTATTATTTATTATTATTATAACTGTTTTTTTTTTTTCTTCTTTTTATTAACCGAACCGGTTCAATGTGGCGGTCTATTTTTTCTAGCTTACCCCCGTGGCGGTTAACAAATATTTCATTGTGCAGTATGCAAGGCCATCATAACCCATAGACAATGTATCATCAGCCATGAATGCAAAATTAAATAATTTACTTAGTTTTAACCTTTCAAGAGAAAATTTTACAAAGATTCAACGAATCTAATTATGATGCATCATCTGCCATGAATCGGTTAAATCAAGGTAGCGCTTGACCACTACCTCAACTGATGTGAGGTGCAGATGCGGCCGAAAGTGGACCACGCTTATCCAGTAAGCTGTTTCAGTGTTTCCCTTACTGAAACACAACAGCATGTTGGCGTTTTTTTCTTTTCATGTTGGGCTTTTGTAAGGAGGTGGTTGCTGCTTGCCAAGTTGACTGCGAAATGTAGTGTGTCCTGGCATCACTAAAGGTGGATTTATATTACATCGGGCCATATTTTTATGCACGAGATCTTTTAAAAATGCATCGGTTGGTGCACGCATTGGCGTAATATAATTTAAACAGATGCTAAATTTCATCGCCTAGTACCATAGCCTAAAAACAACAACGCTATGCTAGTAGTAGTGTGTAAATAAAATGAAAAGGAAGAATGTTTTGTGTTGTTAATTCTTTCAATACTTATTATATATTGTGGACAATATTTGAAATGTAAGAGATAAGATAGAAGTGGTGCTAGGTGACCATTTACATGCATGCAGCACTGCATCGAAAGAAATTACCTTTGATACAGCCTAGCGTATTCCGATTTATAGTTCCTCAATCTACACAGCGAACATCAAACACGAAACACACGATTTATAAAATTTGTGCCACACACATTTGTACACTATTGTTGTTCTTCATGAAACGAAAAAGCGAAGTAATAGTAATTATGGAAAAAAAACTGGTAGGAGGATAAAAAAAGAAAAGGATAAGATAACATAAATATACTGAGCCTGCAACTTCGTACGCGTGGTAGGTATTTGGTATAGCGCGTACCTTTTTTGTTTGTAAACCGACTAGAATGATACAAACACTAAATGTTACGGGAAGCTTGCTACAATACATCAGTGAAAACCGCATTCAAATCGGTTAACCCGTTTCTGAGAGTAGCACGCACAGACGAACAACAAAAAATCTAAAAACTATTTTTTTGACCTCTGTAACATAAGTACGTGTACAGTTTTTTTTTTTAAATTGAACCTTGCCCTGACAAATTAAGAACATTATAAAAAAAAGTCAGCAAAATCGATCTTACCGTTGATTTGACAACTTGAATTTTTTTTTTATATATATATTATTTATTATTTTTAGAATATAAAAGTAACGGATTTGATGACGACCGCGGCGGTCGTGGTGGTGGCCGTGGGCGTGGCGGTCGCGGAGGCCGTGGTGGCAGGGGTGGCCGAGGTGGACGCGGTGGTAGCAGAGATTATGACCAAAATGGAGGTATGATTCAATTTTAAATATTATCTATGTTTTCCTATGCATTCTACACCAAAGAAGGTACTCTTAAACCAACATACAATATACATTATACATCATAGAAAAAAAAATTTAAATGAGCAACAGCCGCTAGGGACACGTATTTATGTATACATTAAGTTGGAAACAACCGAGAAATGTTAATTATTAATAATATAGCTATATGTACAACCCAACTACCCACGTTTTGTGACTGATTAACCTGATAAATTGTATTGGGTTTTGTGCTTCCCTTTTTTAAAATATCATTAAAAAAACTTTATTCTATTTAGTTTTCGTCTGACAGATGAGGTATGAGGTGTACATGGTCTTCTGGCATTTTTCCCATGTTACTAAGACTACAATCCAAAGTTTAATAGTACATGTACATATTAATTTAAGATTTTCTTTCTTATTTATTTAGGTAAGAAATTAAATTGAATCTGTTAGTGTTGTATATGTATCATATTTAAAGTATGAAGAATGTGACCGTGAGGGTGGGGATAGATATTACTAAAACATGAGTGGTTGCACCTTTTAAATTAGTCTTTATACGAGTCATGTCGTACATGTCATGTCATTTTTGGTGTTTATTAACCCATGTTAACCCAGAGCTTCATGAAATTCTCGATATGCCAACAGTCGAACAGGAAATTGCTTTTTATGGTGACAAATACAAAGCAAGACTGAAAAAGCACCCAAACCAACTTGCGGGGCAACTAACAATGCCAGAAACAATTCGTCAGCTTAAGAAGAGGCGAGACATCTTTGACCACAATAGTCAGCATATAGACTGACTACACAAATAAAAGGGCTGTACCCCACTGGGGGTATCTCCCGAACCGAATAGTAGCTCCATCACATCTGCTTATAGCCAAGAGGGCTGATCGCAGGATTTGGATAATATAAAAAAAAAAAAATTAACCCATGTTAATATTTGTTCGTAAGTATTGATGGTGATAAATTAAGCTTCCATTACAAAGATTTTTTTTTTATTTAGGTATTTTACTATGGCTCGGATTTTCAAATATTACCATTACAACCTTTACAGTTACTGTCAGCATGAGATTCCTCTATATGTAAAAATCTAATATTAAATTTAGTCAAAACTAAACTTCAGTTTCGAACACCAACAATGACAAATGTTAATACTAACCATATTGTATCAAGAAAAAAAAAACATTAAAATGTCCTTTTGTTTAGCCACATTACATGGTTATATTCAGGTATCACTGTCAAGAAAAAAAACAGAAAGTATTTCTTTTTTTTACATTGATAGACTTTTTACGATTATCATCAAGTTGCAACTCTGTAAGTAAGCCTTTTATTTTTTGTGAAATTCAGTTATTTACACCCTATGTTTTTGATTTAAAATATATACTTGTACTGTGGTACAGAGACATTAGTAATAGGGTATAATGTATGCATGTATAATTTTTTTCAGTCTATTGTTTACATTGTCTTAGCATGGTAAAAAATATAAGTACTTACTGTTGGAAATGTTTTCATTAAATTTAAAAGAATGTTTAAAACTGAGAATAAATTTGAGGCGTTTAAACACCGCCGTTTTCGCGCGCCTTCATTAACGTCACAAGCTATGATAGAACAATGACAGTAAACAAATTTAACCGTTTGTTTACTGTCATTGTTCTATCAAAGATACGAGTCTGATGATATGGCATCTGACGTCATATTTTGCTTCAATCAGTGTTCGTTTCGCAATTTTGAATTTCCCTCGCACAATTTGTACTTTTTATTTATAATATTGTGCACTAATAAAGGAACTGAATAAGGAAATCATAGTTTAGATATAATGTCGGTTCGAAAAAGATTCGGAAAAGAATATTTGAACGAAATTTAATCTACATGCATATTCCATATTGTTGCTCATAAATGTTAAAATCAGATGTCATTTGTTAATGTTTCATTATCAACCTTTATCTCTGGTCCACCACATGGCTCATTAGAAAGACTAAAATCTCCAGCACATTATTGTAACTTGATTTTTATTTTTTGTGTAGATAATAAAATAAAAAAGTTTAATGTTTCGACAATTTCGCTCTCGAATTTCCATAATTAAAACTTAAAACGAAATCATTTTCGTTTTTTTTTAGGTAATGACTACAGTGGCGATGACGGAGGCGGTGATAGAAATCGCGGAGAGAGGGGAAGAGGTCGTGGGAGGGGAGGGCGCGGAAGAGGAGGGGGGAGGTTTGAGGGCAGCGGCGGACGCAATGAAGACGGAGACTACAACCCGGATGCTAATGGGGAGGGTGGAGAGCCAGAAAAGAAACCCCCTATCACCTACATCCCCCCGGATCCAACCGAAAACGAGACCGAGATCTTTAACAGCGCCATTAGCAGCGGCATAAATTTTAATAAGTTTGACTGCATTGCCGTAAAGGCAAGTTCTGTTTCAATGCTAGGTTTTATCTCTGACATTGCTCGAGCCATCATTTACACTATTGTATATAAGTGCAGAAACAAGTTATATTTGGTGGCGAGCCCATTCAATGAGTGGTTAGGGTGCTTGCCTTAATGCCTTGTTCCAGGAGACCCGGGTTCGATTCCTGGAAGGGTCAACTTTGGATATGAACTTTTCAATGTTGGCTCTGGTTAGATTTGGAAAGTAGTAGTAAGGCACTACCAGCACTGAAGACCAGCATGAAATAACAGCATGTGTGTTTTCGTGAGCGAGTGTTAGGGATATCAGAGCCCATTTATCTAACCCTTCATAATCCTTTATCCTTAATTCTACTATGGTCGGCAGCGCCCTTGCGAAACCTGTGGCGTTGCTTGTGTTATAGGCGACAGTAGCCACCTACCATCAAGTGGACCATCAGCCTGTTGGTCGACCTCAACATAATAAAACTAGGGATCATAAGCAGTAGGTCCCAAGCTTAACAGTTAACAGCTTAACACTTCCATTCAGGAAGTGAATTAGAGAGCGCATTCTGTACTCATTAATTACGCAACCAGTATGACGACTGTTACACAGCTCTCTTTCAAAACACCATTATGAAATAGTAAATAGTTGTGCAGAATAACCTAACCTATTTTATATGTAAATCTTATAACCTTATACACTTTTGGTTTCTTCATAATCAACTGTTCCGTTGCGACCTTCTGGTGTTGTGCACGTCTAAAAATGATGCATGTGTGATTTGATAAGAACTGTTACTACATAATTTCATTCAATGTATATTTTCATATACTATAAGACCGCAATAATAACTATCTCCAGTTCTCAAATAACCTTTCGCCATTTAGATAGAAATTTGATATTTATTTTGAAATTGTCTCTAAATTCCACAGGTGAGCGGTGAGAACCCACCTCGATCTATAGAAAATTTTGAGAATGCACAATTGCGAAAGTTTGTTTTGGAAAACATACTGAAGTCCGGTTACAAGAAGCCCACACCTATACAAAAGCACGCTATCCCTATTATTTTAGAGGGACGCGATCTTATGGGTTGCGCCCAAACTGGCTCCGGTAAAACTGTAAGTATTTTTAAACAGATACTTGCGTTTTCCTTAACTTTAAAATTTTTTTTTTTTTTTAATTGACGCTGAGATCATTTTTAGGCTGCGTTTCTGCTGCCGTTGATTAATATGCTACTACAGGACTCTTGTGAAGCAACAAGCGGACCAAATGGATGTGCGCAACCGCAGGTATACCTAATTAGATGATATTGTTTTCATAACTTTTGTCTCATACTTAGAAGAAAAATCTCAGACTAAATAAAAGAGTCCATTTTTTTCTGGATCCTGTGTTATATTGCACAATAGACTGATACAATTTTTCAAAAAGATGCACTAATCACAGAGATAACACTCCAAATATAAACAAACTTACAAAATCGGCTCTCACCTTTATAATATTGTTATAAATCTTTTTAATATAGTGAATAGGCTGAAACTTAAATGAATTAATGAATCATATAAATAAATTTTCAATGTGAGCTTTGAGTTTTGTCAATTTTTCAGTGCCTGAGTTTGTAGAGACAAGTGTCTCAATTACTAATTAATAAATTATTAAATTAATTTAAAAATCTCTAAATATTTGTCAGGTCATAATAGTGTCACCTACACGAGAGTTGACTCTGCAAATATACCACGAAGCTCGCAAATTCGCCTACGGAAGTGTGCTGAAGATCGCCGTGGCGTACGGAGGCGTTGCCGTACGCCATCAGGGAGACAACATCGCTGTGAGTGCTATTCTTCTTTCTCTTCCGAAGGAATTCTGTGCAATCGGTCTTGTTACCTTTGTGCGTGAATTTATGGTTTCATAGTTCTTCAAAGATATCTAGTATTCTCAGACATATGGGTTTCTTCATGGTGTGTACCTTTACCGTTATGGAGTAACTACACTTATTCAGCTTCATTTGCGTTTTGCTGGACGACACTTATACATATCCGCTTCTATCAGCTGCGTACACTTTGCCTAATTATTATGGCAATAAGTATAACGAGACAAGGTGTGATAACGTCTGATTTATTTTGGATAAAATATGACTTATATACTATGATAATACGTGCTTATTACAATCTTAACTTATCGGTGAACAGTGTGCTCAATCTTCCTACGTGCAGATATGTGTAGGTATGTAGTCGCTACATATACACCCCCCTTAAAAAAAAAAATTTTTTTTTAGCCTACTTTGTGTAGCAAAAAATAATCATGTGCCCTGATATTACAATAAACATCGTAGTGACCTTAAACTTGCTGATTAAGTTATGTGTGGAATTTGCTGATGTTGTGATGACGCGTTGTCTGTGTTGATGCGTATATTTGTAATGCACGCACCATGACCTACGTTATCCATTACACTTGTGTTGGTTGTTACTTGCGAGATTCCTCATTCTCTTGTCTATTATTTTGAGTATTCCATAGAGGAGGAAAATACCCAGTGTAATGATAATTTGTCCCAATGCGATGTTCTTCGTCCACCTTAATTCTTCCAAGACTAAACTTGCGAGCTGGTCGGCTTCATTTTGGTTGAGGCAACTATCGGCGTTGTACACTATTTGGTCTTTAGAGCTTTGGTTGCCCATTGTTCTTCGAGGGCGTTAACGATAACTGATGGTGTCTACTGTGATACCGCGGCTATTTAAATCGACTAATTGCTTGCATCAGCGAATACCGAAACGTACTGTTGGCTTAACTGTCCGCCCTGACTTGGTTATGTACGTGCCTGAATCGCTGTGGCTGTACTCTGCATTTGGCACGTTTGTAGTCTTGTTGTTGATGATAAATGCTGGTTTTAATCTATCTATTGATATTACTATTTCCTTATCTTTGATCTTAATGTTATATGCCTTATCCATCCTTCTAATCACTGGGAATGGCCCTTCGTAGGGTGGTGAAAGACTTTTTTTTATTCGGTCGCATCTTACAAATACGTGTGAACATTCCTTGAGCTCGGGGTGTATGAAAACAGTTTTATGATGACTCTTGCGTTTCGATATTGATGTCATCTGAGTGATATCCTCTTGAATTTTTTTAACAAAATCCTCATACGTAGAATGCTGAAAAGATGATTCGAAAAATTCTCCTGGAAGACGTATAGGTGCGCCATATGTCATTTCTGCTGCACTATATCCCGTGTACTCGCGCAAACAACTCCGTAAACCAAGTAGTACTGAAGGAATCTCTTTCATCCAATTAGTGTTGGATTTCCTTGTCATTAGCGCCGCTTTTAATGTTCTATGAAACCTCTCTATCGTTCCATTTGATTGTGGGTGATAAGGCGTTGTTTTAATTTTGTGTATTCCTAAAAATTGAGAAAGGGATTCGAAAATTCTTGATTCAAATTGCCGACCTTGATCTGTTGTAATGCATAACGGGCATCCAAATCGTGCTAAAATCACGTCGGGGTCACCAATTTGCCTAATTATTATGGCAATAAGTATAACGAGACCAGGTGTGATAACGTCTGATTTATTTTGGATAAAATATGGCTTATATACTATGATAATACGTGCTTATTACAATCTTAACTTATCGGTGAACAGTGTGCTCAATCTTCCTACCTGCAGATATGTGTAGGTATGTAGTCGCTACATACACCATTGAACACGGCAGAACAGCGTTGTTCACTGTCGTCAATATGCGAATGACAAAACACGCTTCTCAGTTTGGCCAATTTGCGTGAAAACTGAAGGGACGCGTACGCATCTCCATACAAAACACCAGTTTTGTAATTAAAAAAACACTGACTTGTCCTGAACAATGTAGTTACATCCCTTAGAGCAAGTTGTCATTATGATCCACAAAAAAATGCAATGCAAACCCGAACAGGATTCAAATGCTTTCATTCCCAATTACTATTTTGCTCGTTCTGATTCTTAGGATGTCTATTATTTATTTATTTTCCAAATTTCCATTATTTACATAATAGTCTTTTTATGTTAAAATGATTCTCGACGTTTTCAAAAGGAACCCAAAAATGATGTGTGTGAATTTGTCGTATGTGCAGCGCGGTTGCCACATCCTGGTGGCGACGCCCGGGCGGCTGCACGACTTCGTGGATCGCTCGCGCGTCTCCTTCGAAAGCGTTCGCTGCGTGGTTCTAGACGAGGCCGACCGCATGCTCGACATGGGATTCATGCCGTCTGTCGAGAAGATGATCAATCACCCCACCATGGTGGAAAAACGTCAAACATTGATGTTTTCGGCGACCTTTCCCGAAGATATCCAACATTTGGCCGGGCGTTTCTTGAACAATTACCTATTCGTGGCGGTGGGCATTGTGGGTGGAGCGAGTTCGGACGTGGAACAGATATTCCATCAGGTTGCCAAGTACGAGAAGCAAGAGATGCTGAAAAAACTCATTAAGGAAAATGGTATGACAACCCTTATAATTGTTGTAAAAAATTGATGTGCAAAATTAATTAATTAGTGTAGGCATTATGACTGTACTTCTGAACTTTATCATGTTTTCTAATATGAAAATTTGTGGGGTATAAATGAACTGTAATGTATATTACAATTATGTGCACTGTATTTATAGGGCTGGCTGACATTTAAGGAGTGATGAAAGGAGTTGACGAATACTTACTTGTGTATCCTTCAACACAGCGATAATTTGAAATCAAGGTCTTCTTACCACTGCATATCATCATATGTACCCGACACAAACCCTTTGCCTGTTGGCGGCGCGGGCGCATATAGTGCGTGTAGGTGCGCTTTGCATCTGCACTTCCTTGTCGTTTTATTGAATGAGAGGTGATATTATATTAATAGTTTGAGGAAAAAGTTTCTTCGTTTTTTTTTTCTTTTTTTTTTTCGAAGTTAATTTACATTTAATATAATGTGTCATATATGTATGTGCCATTTTGTTTGATGACTTTTTGCCACCCTGTAGTGACAATTGCCCGTTGCTGTAGAAATTTTAGGACTTCTGATCAAAAAAACGCGACAAGTAGTTTCGGTAGTCTTCTCTTGATGTTAACTTGACACTGCCTAAAGAATTCTGAACACTGAAACAGGTGGAAATCTGAAGGTGCAAGATCAGGGCTATACGGCGGAGGCATTAACACCTCCCAGCTAAACTCTCTTAATTTTTGGTGAGTGGTCTAGCGTTGTCGTGATGAAAGACCATACCCTTTCTATTGATCAATTGCTGCCGCTTTCTCTCTACTCTTTGCTTCAATTGTTGGCAGTAGTGATCCGCATTGATGATTCTACCCAGCAGTAAAAGCTCATAATGAACAATGCCCTTCCAATCCCACCATACACACAGCATCATCTTTTTGAGAGTTAATCCGGGTTTTGGCACAGTCTGTGAAGCCTGACCAACATGTGACCACAACCTTTTTCGCACGTTATTGTCTTACGTAATCCACTTTTCATCACCAGTTATCAATAAAAACGGTTTGGTTTCATTGCGTCTCAATAAAGAATCGCAAATGAGTACATGATTTATAAGGTTTTTTTTTCAGTGAGTTCATGTGGCACCCAAATATCGAGCTTTTTGTGTACCCAGCTTTTTTCAAATGGGTCAAAACTGTTTTGTGGTCAATTCCCAGTTCTTCAACTATGTCGCAACTACTGATATGCCGATCTTGCTCCAATTTTTTAAAAATGGCGTCCACTTTATCCGTAACAGGGCGACCAGAGCGAGGTGCATATTTGACATCAAAATTCTCGGATTGACTGTTACTGCACTACATTAGGTCCATAAACTTCACAAAAAAATTTCGCAGTTTATTTTGCATTTTTCCTTTTTTGTAATAAAATTTTAAAATGTATTGAATTTCTTCATTCGGTTCACTCATTTTGAGAGAAAGAAAAACAAATGAAAATAGCTGGAATCAACAATTTACTAATTTGTTTCTTTTTTTGAAATGTAACCTTTTTAATGTCATCAAAACCAGCCAGATACAAATAGTACAGCCAAAGAGATTTTATACAAGTTTATACATACTATATGTGAAAAGATTTTCCCCTGATTATATGTAAACGAGTAAGCCCCCATTAAACAATAAATGAAAGTGGCGGAATCAGCACCCTAGAAGCTGTAACGAATTAATATTGTGTGACAATTCTCAGAGGGCAAGCGCATGGTGGTGTTTGTGGAGACGAAACGCAACACCGACTACATCGCCTCGATGCTGTCTGAGCAGAAGTGGCCTACATCGTCCATCCACGGTGATCGCTTGCAGCGCGAGCGCGAGGAAGCACTGTACAATTTCAAGAATGGCCAGCACTGTATCCTCGTGGCCACGGCCGTTGCAGCTAGGGGCCTAGGTCAGACAAACTAATATTTGTTTTTAAAAAGTAACATAAAAATTAAAAGTAAAAAAGCAATAATCTTTAAACCGGGGTTCGCTGATATGTATCAGCCGTTATATATCATTATATATATTATTTATTTATGTGGATATATGTATATCAATTGATATTTATTTTACTCTCTTCAGAACTAGAATGGATATTTTGATATCTATTATAAATAACGGATTTTTGCAAACCCTGCTTTAGACTATGGTTTCCATTCATGTCAAGAATTTCTGTATATTTGTTCTGAGGTTACCATCTAGGAGTCGAATATATAAGATTGGTTTAATTCACTTGCAAAAATGTGTTGATGCTCATGAGAAAATACTTAACAAAAAAAAGCATTGCATCCCACATTGAGGAAGTAGATACTGAGCGCTGAAAAAGGCTAACCGATAAATTATTTGTCTAATGAATGTCAAAATAATGTTGTTTTGTGTCATTTTTTTAGATATAAAAAATGTGGATTTAGTTGTCAACTATGACTTGCCGAAGAGCATCGATGAGTATGTGCACAGGATTGGTCGTACGGGCCGCGTCGGAAACAGAGGCAAGGCCATCTCGTTCTTCGAACAGCAAAAGGTACTCTGCTCAGATTTTTTCTTCCAATACAGTAAAATAATCCTGAGTAATTTTTATGGACAACTCACGCTTGACCAAAAAATTACTATGTCAAAATGTTTTCACAAAAAAAGACCTAATGGTTGCTAAGACAGTTTCCCTGTATCTTCTATGGTTTCAGATTTCGCCTTACTGACCCAGTTTAAAAAAACACACTGTATAGATGCTCTCCATAGTCACATTTGTATCAAATATTTTATAGTATAGATAGTAGTGGTAGGGCACAATGCGTGTCCGCAGTCATTTGGGCAGGCCGTCTGGTGGCAGAAGACCGCCGGCATGTGTGCTGTTGTATTTTGGTGAGTGAGTAAGGGATGCCAGAGCCCATTTCTATATCCCTTCCCAATCCCTTATCCTTACTTCTGCTATGGGTGGCAGCACACTTGAAGCACCTGTGGTGTTGCTTGTTTTATAGGCGACCGGTAGCTACCTACCATCAAGTGGACCCGTCAGCCTGTCTGTTGATCTTAACACTAAAAAAAAAACTTATAAATCGTGTATATACATTCTAAATTATTCGTCTTTCTCCCCTGTTAATACACGTCACGATATTAAAATTGAAGCCTCTTTTATTTTTAAGAATAAAGATGTAAAATGACGTGACGTTCATTTGTTGTGCCAAAATTGTTGTGCGTTCAGTACTAAGGTTACCCTTGATTGTATTGATTAATGTATAAACATAGCTTTCTAATGATGATGACTCACTGTTTTCTTAACGTCGATGGACCAGGGCCATCTATAAATGGCGCTGGTGTTGAGGTCTATGTATAAAAGGTTTTTCTTATTAAAAAATTAAAATTCTCTGTATCCTCTTAAAATAATTGGAACTTTTTTAGGATGATGCACTAGCCGCAGATTTGGCGAAAATCCTTAGACAAGCTGATCAGCCTGTTCCAGACTTTCTGGATGGCTGTGGCCCGACCACCTATACTAGCCATAACTATGGCGGTAGCGATATTCGGGTGAGTGTTTTCCTCTATGTCCGTGGTCGTCATTTTTTTTTTACGAAGGTCCAAGAGTGATCTAACATGTATATCTAATTTACCCAATTTTAAAGAAATTGGCAGATTGTTTGAAAATTATCTAAAAATTCATAAATACACATATTTAAGCATTGGAGAGATTAGGCCAGTTTCATTGTAATAAGACAAGTCGTGTAATTTTTAATTATTGAAAATAAAACCTCTTTCTAATGTCAAAACTTAACGAAATCGTGGTGCATTATCACAATAATATCCTTTTAACTATGTAACTTTAGTCAGAAAAAGTTATATTTTTTTATAAGATTTTTTATTACGGACTGTGAACTGTTCTGATAAACTACATATGTGCAATCTTTTCAGACTTATAGGCTTAATAAAACGGATTGGTAGATTGGATCGCAAGAGTCCACATCCAGTGTGAAGACAGATAAATAAATAAATAAATGTTCCGAACCATAACAGTGTTTATTAAACTTTTAGCGTTCATGATATAAATGGTTAATAACAACTAACAAATTATCAGGCAAACACTGTATCACAATTTTTTTCATACAATATGAAAAATATGAATCTCCAATTTTAATACTGTAGTTATTTTGAAATATACAGTACAATTCGATTTTGAATTAACGCAGAATATTTTCTTAGGAATAAGTTAGAAAGTAAGCCAAAACTTAAGAGACTGCCTCCGGAGACAGAACTCACTTAATGGGATCGAACATCAGTTATAGCGAACTTGATCGTATCTGTGCCATACGTCCTATTTTAAGGTGAACACGAAAGTATAAATCTCATCCATCCATATCTATTAGTGTTTTGTAACAAAATCTCTAATTCAGATTTTCTTTTTATTTGCAACTGAAGAGGGATATAGATGAGGTAAACAGTGAAATACTGTTTCTATAAATGTATGTGTACATTCTGGTCGGGGTATACTTGGAACCGTATTATTGGCTCCAAATGAGAACCACCTCCTCACAGAAGTAGACAAACAATGTGTACTATGTCATAACTGGTCTAAAAATGATATTTTTCTATAGAACGTGGGCGGTGCGAGTGCCAACGTGGCTGAAGCGGAAGAGCCAGAAGACATGTGGTAGAGTGGATTGCCACGCTTTAACATTGGTGCAAGACATGCAAGAACCCCAGTGAATGTGACTTTTGTGTTAAAATAACAATTTGAACTTAAATAGAAAGACCGCCGAGCCATTTAAGACTGTGAATTATATATAATGTCAGCTTTACCACTTGATTGAGGGCCAGCTCACACCGAGACGAGACATTTTATGCTGCGTGCACATTTTATGGTAACAATTCAATGTGGAATTTATTTACTACACTGTATACAAATTACTGTATAAAGTTGAGTGCGTACACGATGCATCTCGCGACGTCGCGCTGCGTACTCACTGAACTGAGTAAATAAATTCTATATTGTATTGTTGCCTTAAAATTAGCGCATCGGTGTAAACTGACGCTAAGTCGTGTAGGTCCATCTTCGCTAACATCGTCCCATTTATGTTGATTTTCGGTTGCGTATATACTCATTGTACCAGTGTCTAGAGTTAAGGCTGTTTTTTTTTAAGTGTTTTTTTTTCTATTACCATTACTTTATTAAGTTTTTTACCCAACTGTAAATTAAGGGTTAATAACGATAAAAAGAAAAATCTCTTTCTTAGTACGTAACGTTATAAAATATATAGGATGGATCAGAATGAAAATCTGTGATTTTTAAGGTTAAACGTTGCTCATTTATAATTTTAACATGTTGAATGTGAAAAGTTTAAATAACTTTAAAAGTTCATTCAGTATGCTTCAACTTTGTTTGATTGTATTAATAAAATTTACAAAAATGTTATCATCACAAAATGTATAAGTGGTTTGTTTTTTTTTTTTGTTTTTGTTTTGTGGTGTAGATTCGAGTAAAATCACCATTCTCTCTCATTTGACCCATTGTAAGGTAGCAATTAGCTATGTTTTATGAATATGAAAGATATGAAGACAGAAACAAGTACACTTTAGTTTTATATTTCAAACTGTGATTATTGTTATAAGAAACGAATTACACAAAATAATTGTAACTCGAAGTTCAAAAATAATGTAGCTTAGTACTCGAAGTGAGCCAGTAAACTTCATTTTGCTATTAAAGTTGATTAATAAAAATGTTTTGTTTTATTAAGCTTTTACATATATATTTTTAATTTGGTAAAGGAAGCATCATGCTAAAAGCTAAAAAGCCAGCATCATGCTTTTCGAATATAGTTCAAAAGGAACCTACAAAGAAATAGCTAAATGATATCTAGTTAAAGGCAATTTTTATAGCTTGTTAATTTTAATTGTGTATGTCGACACAAACCCCATGGATCAGTAGTACTACGTACTACTAAGAACTGGTAGTAAAGAAATGATACAATGTTATCACTAGAACTACTACAAAAAATCAAGCAATCATCCCAGGTTCCTTTAAGGTGGCGCTGTACGAGCGTGGAAACTCAGTAATAGATATTTGGGAGAATTTGTTGTCTCAACTTACTATAATGCGAATAACCGAAAACAGAATGCGACGCAACACATTCGCGCCACTTTTTCAACTTGCGAAAATAATAAAACATACGCCAGCAATTCCAATATTTTAGAAAAACCTTTATAGATGGTATTACATACCAATTTCAAATGTACATTATATGCAGCATGTTTCCATCGAAAAACATTTTTGGATTTTAGTCAGTAATTACAAGAATTCAACCCGGAAAAATGTCACAAATTCTGCACATTTTAGAAATTAATTATACTAGATATAAAATTAATTTCAATTTTTTGTTGCGATGCAAACCTTTATATTATGTCCTAGAAATGTCATGTTTTTTTATATATTGCTAAGGCCTATAATTAATGAGTAATCATGGAATTACGTAGTATGGAATAAGTAAGCTGTTCCGAGTTGGGAAGTGCCCTCTTAACTACACTACACAAGATTGATTTTTTGTATGTTTGTAAGTAATGGTCCGTGGAAATGTCAAGCAGTAAGCTTGGGTGCGGTCGACGCAAGACTAGCAGCCCTGTGCACTCTGGGCAAGTGCCTGTTATCGATGGAGCCCCCTATTTCCCGCCTAACCGCACTAATGAACTCCTTCAAATTGAAAAGAATAAAATAATTAAGAAGTACAATGCTTCAATAAAGATTGACCAGCTTGTCGCTGATCTCCGTACAATGTGATGTACTCAAAGACATCTTCGAAGAAGTGAAGTGATTGCGCTTCTTATAGCTTGAAGGCCACCTATTCAATCAACATACCTAGATATTTAAGCATATACTGAATACGTCAAATACGTATTCATTTAATGCTAATATAAAGAAATAAAAACAACGGTTGAATAAATGTAAAATTTGACTTTTATGTTCATTTTATCTATTTTAATAAAATAATCCTTTGGCATAGTTCTAAAATAGGTTAAAAACTGGTGATGTTTATGAGGCTTCAGAATGATAGATGACTCCTTTCCATTGATAATAGAAAAATGACCATGGACGAGCATTCTAGAAAAATACGTTTGAAGAGATGTCGCACTAGTTCCGCGACGAACACACTGCGGTTCCAGATAAATCCATATGCACAGCAGGTTAATTATTTACATTGCAACTATTATCATCGGATTATATCTATGGCAAGACAAGTCGTCCATTGCATTAGTTAACTGACAGTTTTTTTTTATGCAGTTTCATAAGGTATATTGCTAAATGTCAGGGCCGTGGTGATTTTATTGTACTTCATGCCTCCCACTGAAATAAGAAAACATTTCACTTTATCTTTCACTCCGTGGAGGAGTTTAAGGGTCAGTTCACACAGGAAAGCGGCGCGGCGCACACTTCCTAAGATAGCAACACATACTTATCTATGATAGCAACTTCACATTGAACTGAGCGTAGTAAATAAGTTCCTTTTAACTAAATAACTACCTTTTAGCGTAATAAATAAGTTCTAGATTCTCTATTGCTTTCTTAAAAAGTGCGCGCCGCTTTCCGGTGTGATATGACCCTTAAAAATACATAAAGTATTGTTTATTGCTATGCTAAATTCGTTTGTTTAAAAATATTAAAACTGTAGCTCTGAACGAAAATTAATTTTATGCTTTTGGTCAAGATATCGTAGGCGCATTTTTATCAATTGTAGCTTATTATGTTTTCCTGTTTACATTACTGTTAAGTTTCAACAAAAAACTGTTCAGTAGTTTTTTCGTGCAAAAGGTACAAAGCGTCCATACATCCATATCTTCGCCAATTTTCGCACTTATATTATTCCTAGCTGCGATCTAGAATTTATAACGATTTCGATCTAGAATGTACAGCCTCTGTATTATGCTCGAAAGAACAACAGACGTCCTCACAAACTTTCGCATATATAATACTAGCTGACCCAGCAGACGTTGTGTGGCGCCACCTATCGGGTCAAATTTTATTTTCAAACCATAATGTAAAAGTGACGCGTCACTTCACGTCTACGAACGACGGTTAAATTATTTGAATATTCTTCATATAAAATTACTAAAATCGTCATTAAAAAATAGGCTGTTATTTAATCGATCAGCAAAAAAAAACTAACCTAACCAATTAATGATTGATCAGCCAAGAAACCTATTTGGGCAGCAAGTACTAGGTCAGCCAAAAAAAGTTGCTGACCTAATGGATATTTTGCTGATCAAAATATTTATTCCTTAAAAAATAAGGGTGGGGACAGGAGGGCGAAAAATACTTTACGACCTATTCTCATACCTACCAAATATACAAAAAAAAATCATAAAGATCGGTCCAGTCGCTTCGGAGGAGTTTTGTTACAAACACTGTGACACGAGAATTTTATATATTAGATTAGTAGGAAATAATAAAATATACATTATTGCATATTGTCATTTTCAATATTTATTGTAACTTCTCACAATAAGTACTATAATAATTAAGGTTAAAAAAAAAATTGGCAGTTAAGGTTAAAAATTTTATTACAGTAAATTCGTACAAATATATGTATATCACAAATAACACCTATATTAACATAGAAAAACTATATTATTTGGTTATAAAGTCATGATTCACCGTGAGTTGTTGATAAACACACTTGTTGATAACATAACAATTGCTTTATCACATTTTGGTTGAAGTTTCTTATCAATATACAATTTTCATAAACAATATATGAAAGTATATTTTTAATATTAAGTAAGTATTATGGCACTTTTTAAGGTACAATAATAGAATATCGAACTCATTTGTGAACTGACTCTTAAATAACTTTTGGCTTAACTATTATACATCATACATTTTTTATGTTGCATTTAACTTCATTATCGTAAAAAAAAATCATATATAATTGACAATAGCTGTGTGATTTACGTGATTTGTTCGTTATTTTAAAAAATACATAGTTTATTGTCGGAAATATTTTCTTCTGTAATGCTATGTTTGTACATTTTCTTCTGAATGTAATGGTTGATAATTAGTATCAGTTCTTCTTGAGAGATAGATAACAGCTCTGGAAACATTTAAAAAAAATTAAACTTGATATGAACCCAACGATTTCATTTCATAGTTTATTAGGTCTTTAGGTTTGCAGTACTAAACTTAAAAAAAACTAATAACCTTTTTTAGGTTTACAGCCTCAATAAGAAAATTGTTCGCTACCATGAGGTAATGTCATATTTCATTTGTATAATTAAAGGCTTTTGACATTGGACTTTTATCTTCTAAAAGTCGTGTACTAATTAACTTTTTTAAATAAACTATATGACCATTTAAAAATTATCAACGACATACTAGCGACCTCTGAACCTTCTTCGCATTGAAAATAAGAAGTGCAATTTGCAAGAAAATATTAGGAAAGTATGTATGTTTATTTTGTATATAAAAAGTAGCGTCTTACGTTAAGATCGGCAGACAAGCTGACGATCCATTTGATGGCTACCGTCGTCTATGACACAAGCAACACCACAGGTTCGGCAAGTGCACTGCCAACTACAGCAGGATTAAGGATGAGGGATAGGGAAATGGGCTCTAGCTGTTGCTATAATTTCACGGAGGTCTTCTGTAAGGGGGTGGTTCATTTTCAAAGTTGACTCTGCCGGGAATCGAACCCGGGAACCCTAGAACAGAGCGTTAAGGCAAGCTCGCTAACCACACATTCAACGGGCTCGTCAAAAGCGGTAGCTATGTTTTTTATTTATTTATTGATATGTGCAAGGTACAAATTAAGTATATACACAAATCTTCCCCGTTTTTCGCACTTCCCATTAATGGAATTGGTGACCAGAATCGGTTGCTAGAAGTGCTTGTCAACTAGATTGACTTGAGAGCGCGAAGTCAGTACTGGTTGGATTGGAACTATTGTCTATACAAGCCCAGTAGCAAGTCAGCGCTGAACTGGGTTACTGTACTGTCATGTTACTGACCCCGTGTAAACCACGCCTAAACGGACCAACAGACAAAAGGCGCAAGGAGATTTTGTTCACTAAGTATGTATTGATATCGATTGACGTAAACGATCAAAATACGATGTACCCAATGATAAATAGAATACACGTGCAACCTCTTTGTTGTATCAATAAAATATTATTCATAGTTGCGTAATACAATTTGCATTTTTTTATATTTTATTTTGGCTCTTTTAATATTAAAACATAATTTCTTTATTTTTATTTTTTTGTAATTTAGTATAAGATTTGTTTGACCGAAATCGCTATACCACTCCTTAAGAATGCGGGTGAGGCGGGAGGATGGGAGGGTAAGAGCACGAGTTCATAGACGACGGACAGACAAAGTGGAGCGGCCCACTCACAAAGTATACTTTTGGGACGCCTCGCCGCGCATATACCTAAGGCGTAGTACCGCGCTCTTGGTCAAACTATAGGTGCATTTTTTGACGTGACAACGCCTAATAAATCGCTGAATGCCCGATGCACGATCGGAGCGAGAGCGCTGCACGAGCTGCGTTTGGCTTGCGCCGCATCTATCTCTCTTCCACTCGTCATAAAAGTATGCAATCATTTCATCAATGTATGACGTTGTCACGTTAAACTACAACCATTTTTTTCTGCAAAATACACAAACCTTCCTCGTTTATTGCTCTTTCTATTAGGGAAAACTGTATCAAAATCCGTCAGGTGGTTTAGAAAAAGTTAGCGGAGAAACAGACAGAGGCGGACAACGACTTTATGTATCAATAGATATGGCATTTGCGATAGATCAAATTTGTACTATCGCAAATAGATAGGTCATTTGCAGTGATTTTATTTTTAAATGACTTACTTAAAAAGATATCAGTAGGTATGGTCTTTTTATGTAAAATTTATGGTCAGACAGGCTGACGGTCCATTTGATAGTAGGTGGCTACCGTCGCCTATAACAAGCAACCGCCACATGTGCTCTGCAAGTGCGCTGCTCTACCTTAGTGGGATAAGGGATTAGGAAGGGACAGGGAAATGAGGAAGATTAATTTTAAGTAGGTGATGACAATGAAAAAAAAAGCTACTTACATTTGTATAAATACGACGATCACAGTGAGCGCTGCGCTAAGTGCGTAAATACTTCCAGGAAATGTGGATATAGTGAACGCGTAAAGCGCGTTGAACACTGGCGGACCTATCAGTGGGCATATTATGGCTTCCACGGCGCACATCAGGGAGAACACTTGGCCTATTTCCTCCACTGGCACGGTCTTCGACAAGAACGACCTTATAAGGGGTGTTCCTAGATTCTGAAGCATTGCAATTGATGCCCCTGAAATAGAGATGTAGGTAAATAGTTTAATTTAGTTTAGTTGAAAATTTATTATAAGCTTTATAAATGAATTTAGCATTTGATATAATTATAGACTTTGATGAGATATACTAATAGATTCATATTCACTTGCAAAATTAGGCCAAACGTATTTCGAGCGTTATGTTTCTTCAACCTACAGGTTGATATATATATACAGGTCATGTACTATATATATGTATTTTATTTTTTCAATTTATTATTAGTACAGAATGAACATCAATAAATGATTAAAAATTTATCCTTTCCTATCTGTTAAAGCTTAAATTCAGTAATAGATTCTTACTTTATAACATAAGTTCATAGAAATATCGCTCACAACGGAAATATAATAAGTAATTTTGAATAGGAAAAACAATATAAATAAATAAGCCTGTGCCCCTGCGGTGAGGACATATAATAGGCTCTTGATGAATGAAACGGGATATACTTAAAATCGCTTTACACCGATACTAATCAGTCTAAAAAATGCATATGTTTCAATTATTGCTCCAAATTTAGCCAAGTGCAAAGGCCGTTTTACTCACCTAAATACATATGCCAGGTTTTCACAGCGAAAGTTCTTATCATGAAATTGACTATACACGATAGAAACGCCATTAACGACATCAACAAATCGCTTACTCCGAACGTTTTCTGTATCAATATTAGCCCAACGAACGCTCCAAACACCGATATAGATGTACTGGAAGCGTTGAACACGGTGTAATCCTTCATGGACCAATTCAGTTTGGTCCTAGTATACAAATAATCTAGACCTATTGTACCATACAGTATAAATATGGGGATTGTATTTGCTATCGTCAGAAATAGTATCTTTGCCCGACCGTAATTAGGTCGCCTTTTGAAACAGGTATTTATCATTTCCTTCACCAAGGAGATGTCTAACAGTGTTGACAAGCCGCCCTGAAAAATAAAATACATTTAATAGATAGGTAAGCCAAGCCAGTTCGCTATTATACAGGGTTACAAGCTAACTGGACCTATTCCCGTCAAGGGCGTGTAGTTTACATCGTTTCTGACTGATTTGACTATCAGTCAGAATCCCTATCCTAAATCAACCGTTTTCGAGATATTTGAATTTGTTTTTTATAGAAATTTCCCGATTTTCAGCTAACAGCTTAAATATTTTGAAATATGTAAGTTGCCTGGAAGAAATCTTTTTTATATGTTTATAGTACAAATAGAGTTTAAAACAAAAATTAACGAGAGAAAAATAAATTTTTCGCTGTATGGTTTATTATGATTTTCGTTGCGGTCTAAATTTTATTTTATTTATTTATTTATTTTATTAGGAAGCCAACGCAGTATACAATAATCCTTATACATAAACACATTCAAAAATTAATTTACAATATCGTATACTCCACTTATAGGCTAACTTGGCATGCACTAAGACGAAAACAACAAAAAAAATTAAAATTAAAAAATAAACCAATAATAAAGGAATAAAAAAAAACAAAAACTCATAAAACAACAAACCATTATGCAGTACGTGATAAAAGAATTTTTTTAACCCTTCTTTTAAAACATGCGGAGGAATACTGAAAGATATCTACACCAGTTCCCCTAATTAAATTATTGTAGGTGACGACCATTCTGCTCAAGGGAGCGGCTCCGCCCAGATTAGTTTTGGCGATTCTAGGTCTGAACGTTAGCCTGTTCTTAATATGCGACCTAGAATTACTCTTTGGTACCGCCAATCGCACCCTGCTCAGCAGATTTGGGCAATCGATCCCTCCATCCATAATATTCTTTAAGAAAGAGAGATCAATATAGTCCCTGCGATTGGACAGTGACAATGTTTTATATAATTTTAAGAGATCAGTGTAGCTGTTAACTTTTTTTAACATTTTGTCCTTGTATGCTAAGTGTCGTAAAAATTTCTTCTGCACTCTTTCTATCCTATTCTTATGTATTTGATAATACGGATTCCATGCAACAGAACAGTATTCAAGTCTGCTTCGTATCAGTGAGTTAAACAGTGCTAGTTTGGTAGAAGACTTTTTAAATTCCTTTGTGTTCCTAATAATGAAACCCAATAATTTTAATGAATTTTTAGTTACATTATCGATATGAGGTAAAAAACTCAATTTGTTATCTATAATTAGGCCAAGATCTTTTATTTGCTCCACATTCTCTAACACATTGTTGTTAATACAATAATCGAACTTAACGTTTTTAATTTTTCTACTGAATGTGATACTATAGCATTTTAAGTGATTTAATTTTAAATTATTGTGATTACACCATACTACAAGCTTATCTAAATCGCTTTGCATATCGATTGAATCATTAATGTCATTAATCTTTTTATACATCTTAAGGTCGTCAGCATATAGTAGGAATTGACAATGTTTAAAGCAATCAGCTACATCATTAATAAATATTCCAAATAACGTGGGACCAAGATTAGAGCCTTGTGGTACTCCTGACGTCGCAACAAATGTGTGCGACTGATATCCTCCAATAACCACATTCATTTCACGATTTATTAAGTATGACTCGAACCAACTAACGAGATTTCTATAGACGCCGTATCTCCTAAGCTTCTCTAACAATATATAGTGATCAACGACATCAAATGCCTTTGCTAGATCCGTGTAAACACAATCCACTTGAGCCTTATTATCCAACGCTACCGCTAAGTCATCCACAAACAAAGCCAAATTTGACATAGTAGATCTTTTTTTAACGAATCCGTGCTGATTTTCCATCATCGCCGGTTTCATATGCCATGCCAGGACTGGACAAATCAACGATTCAAAAACTTTAGAAAACACCGATAAAATACATATTGGCCTATACTTGGATATGTCTTTTCTATCTCCACTTTTGAATACAGGGACTACCCTAGCCTTCTTCCAAATACTTGGGAATTCACCTTCACATAACGATTTGTTAAATATCAAATACAACGGTTCCGCCAGAAAAACAGCGCAATTTTTAACAAATATGGGTGGTATGTCATCCGGTCCGGGCCCCTTATTTACATCTAGCTGTTTTAATTGTTTTATAATATTGTTTTTAGATATTTTTATGCTACCTAGTTGTGAATTATCTAATGAATTTGTATTAATAGAGAGTTCCGTTTTTATTATTTTTTTCGACATTATGTACATATGTGAAAAATGATTTGCAAACTGATTGCAAATATCCGAGCCATCCGTGAATGAAGAGCCATTAAGAGTCATTAGAGCAGGATAGTCACATTTATTATTACGAATTTGTTTTAAATATGAATGGAAAAATTTCGGATTTATTTTAATATTATGTTCTACCCTTTCCAAATAGTTTTTATAATCTAAATTAATTATTATTTCACATCTGTCTCTTAGTAATTTAAATTCAATTTCATCCATAGGATTACGATATTTTTTGTACAGTTTTCTATATTTATTCTTTTCTGCTAATCTTTTAATTAAATTTTTTGAATACCAGACAGGATAAGAAGCTTTATTATTTATTTTTTTCTTTGGTATACATCTTTCAATTATTTTGCGCAGCTCTATATAAAATGTATTTGTCATATCATTAACATCTTTACTCTCACCAAATAGAGCTACCCAATTCAATCCCTCAAGATATTCATTTATACCTTCATAATCAACGTTCTCAAAGTTATATTTAGTTATTGTGCTAGGAGATAACAAAGCCTCTTTATCATCCATTTCAAAATAAATTTCAAGAGGTGGATGATATTTATCTATTGAGCAAGCAGAAAAGTTACTTTGTGCAGTCTCAACATTATTAAATGTGCAGAAAACAAGATCTAGTATTTTACCGTATGCGTTACATATGCAGTTATACTGAGACAGACCCGTTAGGGCCATAAAATCATTTATAAGAGTCACTGCAGGACCATTATTGGATGGGGTAACTTTTCTGATTTGCCCATCTTCATGTGTCCATTTTATAGATGGAACATTAAAATCTCCGATCACTATAGTTGGTAATTGCTCATTAATAATAATACGTTCCACATTTTGTGTAAAAACTTCGAGAGTACCATATTTAAGTGGTGAGGGGATATACACTGCGCATATCGAAATAATTTTTGAGTTTAGGACCACATTAACCCAGAGGTCTTCATGACTAGTTTCCCACGAATCTACCCTGTAACACTTATATTTTCTAGCAACAGCAACTAAAACCCCTCCCCCATCTAATTTGAAAGACTCACTACTCTCACGATCTCGTCGAAAAACGTTATATCTATCATCAATAAACTCATTGTTCAACACTCCGCTGTTAAGCCAGGTTTCTGTTAACACTATGACGTCAAAGTTTGAATTAAGTACTGCAAGATATATGTCACTTGTCTTTGTTCTTATTCCTCTAACATTTTGATAAAAAATTTTTAAAGACTTAACCATAAACTCCGTTACAATCTTGATACTTTACAAGATAATATCTAAATTACCACACAACAAACAAAAATACAAAAATAGCAACACTCAAAAACACAGAGACGCAAATATGAATCTATGTTAAGGTAGCTAAAAAGGCTTTTGATTTCACTAATATCACGTCACTTGATATAGTTTTCCGTAAGAAAATACTACCGTTACGTGACCAGACGAAACGATATTGTTTTTCCTTGGCAAAAATACGTGATGCGGCATATATGTCCTTAGCTGTGGAAGACATGTGCTCCGAAATATAAACCGGCTTCTTATCTCCCGATAGTCCGAGATGTGCCGTATTCAGCTTATCGTCCTTGTTAGATTTATTGAACTTTATTACACCAGCTAAAAATTTGTCTCTTAGCACGGAAGAGCTAAACTTAACAATAACGGATCTAGGCCGCGAAGAATCCTTGTTTATTTTAGCGACGCGGGTGCACTTAACTACACTCCCTTCAGATATCGGAGTGTTTATCACTCGTCCGATCTGTTCTACTGTTTTAACTAGGTTCTCGCCTCTATTCTCCGGAATACAGTGCACCTCAATATTGGAGGCTCTTGCCTCCCGATCCAATATATTTAGAGTATTCGAGTGACTATGTATAATTTCTCGAAGTTCAATATTTTCCTTCCTTAAGATCGAAATTTCCGCCTTTGTATCTTCCAACTCTTTCTTTACTGTATCAAAAAGGCCTGATAAATAGTCTATGGACGACTTTATACTCTGTAAACCAGCCAACTCCTCACGAATTTTTCTTAATTCAACACTTACAGTTTGTGAAATAATTTCCTGCACGTCTTTTTTTATAGCCAATAGGTAATCGCTACCTGAATCATACGTTATGTCCGTCGCAATTATACCTTCATGCGACGATGATGCCGATGACGGACTATTGCAAACCGGACAAGTCCACTGCCCCCGGGGCACAGGCGATTTATTCCCAGATGGCACGATACATTCAAGATGGTAAATTGCTTGACACTTTGTGCATTTTATTCTTTTCTGTGTAACCAGCACACTCAACTTGCAACTATTACATTCATTTGTCATTATGAAGAAATAAAAAACTTGAAGAAAAGATGTTGTCTCGCGGTGAGATTCGAACCAGGTCTCAAAGGTTCAAATCTAGCATTCGAGCCGCTACACCAACACACTATGCTGCGAGAATACAAATATTGCGGTCTGTATCATATGAACCACTCAACAAATTGCAAGTCGCTTCTATAAAATTTGATGTGAGGGTAGTATAATAAACTACTAACACTTCAGAACTTTGTTATCGTTTTTTTTTTTAATACTTTTACTGATTAAAAACTTCACAATTCAATCCATAAACACTACTATTGCTCACAAATATAACTGAAATGACTTATTTACATTATTTTATGTACTTTGAACTAATAAAAAAGGTTTTTGAATGCGGAGCAAAACAAAGAACGTCTTGTTTGTTTCAATCTAATAGCTAATAATACACTAATAATTTGCGCCGGAGCTAATTAAATTTGCTCCGCGCTAAAATGCGCAAATATCAACAAAGTTATGATTAGACTTCTACTAACATTAACGAAACCCCATCCCATGCCACTGTGTTTATAACTGGTTCAGTAAGTTTATACGTGGTCGTAGCAATGTCACTGATGATTTTCGTAAAGGACGTCCATCTACGCCGACAAATGAAAATAACTTGAGTGCTGTGCGGCTCATGATTGAAACAAATAAAAAAGTGACATACCAACAGATTCAGTTAAGTTTAGGCATTGACATGAGTCAAATGCATAAACTCTTACACGAACATCTAAGCGCGAGGAAGCTTTGCCCTAGATGGATACCCTGACAGAAAATAAAAAACGCCATCGCTTAAATTGGTGCCGCGAAATGATTGAAAACTATGATGGAGATGAGTCAAATGCTATCGTTGACATCGTCACAGGAGATGAAAGCTGGATGGATATATTGTTACGAACCCGAAACCAAAAGGCACTCTGCATAGTGGGCGTTTCCTTTCGAGAATTTACCAACAAAAGTGAAAAAGGAAAGGGCATTTTGCAACCATTGCGTTAGTTAGAGGATCAAAGAAGCGTTACTACAGACTGGTATAATTAGTAATTGTTTGCCAGTTGTCTTGGAAAATGTTCGACAGAAGCGCCCAAGAAGTAGGATCCTCCTTCACCACAACAATGCTCAGCCCACTCCGCCAGACGAAAAATCGTATATTTGACTATGGAATGAGCGGAATTAGTGAGTCATCCTCCTTATAGTCCCGGACTTGGCACCATGTGATTTCTATTTATTCCCAAAAATAAAAGATAAACTTAGAGGAATTCGTTTTATGAACTCTGAAGATGCAGTGAAAGCGTTCGAAAACGCCATGAAAGATAGGTACCCTTAAAGAAGAGTGGGCCCACTGCTTCAGTCAGCCAGCGGGTGTTTACAAAGGAATGGAGACTACTTCGAAAAACATTAAGAATACAAACAGCTTCCTACATTATTTAGTTTTCGATTTTCTAAAACTTTCAGTGTT
Source organism: Bembecia ichneumoniformis (assembly GCA_910589475.2). NCBI lineage: Eukaryota > Metazoa > Arthropoda > Insecta > Lepidoptera > Sesiidae > Bembecia > Bembecia ichneumoniformis. The sequence goes on along the minus strand of OU342538.1, from coordinate 5,248,185 downwards.
ATCCTCGTATACGTGGGTTGGGCCCATATATAAATATAGGTATACTAGCGACCCGCACCAGGCTTCTCACGAGTGCAATTTTTTCAGCATATTATATGTATACACAAACCTTCCTTGTTTATCTCTCTTTCCATTAGTAAAAACTGTACCAAAATCCTTTTGTTGTACACCAAGTTGGGTGGTATAGAAGTTAATAGAAGATTACCTATATAAATAGATAATAAAAAGCGCGGGCTTACTTTAAGACAGGACAATTGATAAAAAATACATAAAAACGGCTGATTCATTGAATAAAAAAGAAAGTCGACGAAGAAATACATATTATACTTACAATGATAATGGATTATTACATGAAATATTATAATGACTGTCACATTCTTATCGTTGCTATACAACATAAAGTAGTTTTAAATGATTTACTAAAAAATATGTCGGTAAATCATTCTAAATTCTACGTTATAATTAACGAAATAAAGTTTTCCTCGCCATTAGGTCCTTTGTCAATGTACCAAGGTCATCGGATGTAAAGTTTCTGTAGGTATTATAATTTTATATTATATTTTAAATTCAGGAACATTTGTGACAGTTTTGTACAATCCACAAAGAATTCGTTCGTTCGTAAATTATAATGTAGATAGACGATATTAAAGCCTTTTTCAAAGTGTAGATTATTTAGAATATTGCAATGCAATTTCTTGATTTTAAAGGAAAAATTCTGGAATATTTTTAATTTGATGCAACTCTTCATATATTTTTATTTAAGGAAAATAATTTTTTTACAAATTTCTGTCCCCTTTTAATAAAGTGTATAAATAAATATTATACAAACAAAAAATAACATAATTTATACTATTTTGAAAAAAATAAATTTGTAAGGTGTGCGAGAGTGAGTGTGCAACTGTGCAGTCTTTCCATTCCAACCAACAAAACTGACCAACTAAGCAGCTGTTCAGAAAGAAACTCGAAATTGACATATCATCAAATCAACTGGTTGATAAGATAGTTTGATACATTTGATAAAATTTTGTTCCTAACTTATAAGAGTATTTCTAATTTTGTTTTGTTTTGTTTTGAAAATTTTGTTCCTAACTTATAAAAATTATACTTAAGAGTATTTCGAAGACCTCGACACAATACAAAAGATTATATAAAAAATGCAAACATTTTTTTTATTATTAACTAGCTGAACCCGCAACTTCGTACGCGTTGTAGTCGGTGTAGCGCGTAACTTTTTTTGTTTATAAACCGATTGGAATGAAACAAACACTAATAAAATGTTACAGTTGGCCTTCACCCACCTACAGTTAGGTGGGTGAAGGCCATGCTATCCAAACGTAAAGCGAAGGTCGAACTACACGATACCTCGCTCACTGTAGCAACTACAAGAGGATGCCCGCAGGGCGGTGTTCTATCACCACTGCTTTGGACTCTTGCAGTTGATCAGCTTCTGTACAGGCTGGCGGAACACAAGATCGATGCCCTAGGTTATGCTGATGACCTAGTGGTGATCATAAGAGGTTTCTGCCAAAGCACAATTTCGGCCCTGTTACAGAAAGCTTTAAACATCATTTGCGAATGGTGCACAGCAAATGAACTGTTAGTTAACGGTGATAAAACCGCTATAGTACCGTTTACCAAAAAGAGGCTACTGGACAAATTAAAGCCACCTCTAGTAAATGGTAAACGAGTTGAATTTTCCACAGAGGTCAAATATCTGGGAGTTACTTTCGACCAGAGACTAACGTGGAATGCACACATTGGAAATGTGATAAATAAGGCTAAGGCAGCCTTATTTATCAGTCGTCGAATGGTAGGGAAGAGTTGGGGCCCGTGTCCAAAGCTCACCCTCTGACTGTACACTGCTATTGTGAGGCCGATGATCGCATACGCCTCTATAGTATGGTATAGAAAAGCCAACCAGAAAATGACCATCGACAAGCTTAATGGCGTACAGCGTTTGGCATGTCTGATGATAACAGGAGCCATGTCGAGTTCCCTCGGAGCATCTCTGGAGGCTATTCTGGGCTTACCGCCTCTAAATCTATTTTTAGAGAAGGAGGCGAGAACCAGTATGCACAGAATGATGAATCGGGGTAAACACAATTGGCTGTCCAAGGTACTCAGAGCTCTAGAAGACTCAGTACTAAGGGATCCCATCCTAGGCATGCCTACTGATACAATGGTACCACAGTACATAGAAGCAAAGTATTATACTGTGGAGCTACTCTCAAGAGAAAACTGGTCAAATAACAAGATCTCTTGGGAGGAAGGTAGCCTTTCTTGGTATACTGATGGGTACAAATCAGGACCTGACGTAGGCTGTGGAGTGTATGGCGGTGACCAGGATTACAGAACCAGTGTAAACTTGGGACAGTACGCCAGCATCTTCCAAGCAGAGGTCTTCGCCATCCTAGAATGCGCGGAAATCAACCTGCAAAGAAACTACGTCAACCGTGTAATTTACATTCATGCAGATAGTCAGGCTGCACTTCAAGCACTAGACTCAGACTCTACAGTCTCAAAGCTTGTGCGAAACTGTGTAGACTACTTAAATACCTTAGGGCGCGAGAACAACGTGGTCCTAAGATGGGTGCCTGGCCATATGGGGATCGAAGGCAATGAAATTGCCGACGAATTGGCTCGTGTAGGCGCAAAAGGTAGGCTAATAGGTCCTGAACCTATGTGCGGACTACCAAATAGCCTAGCTCGCTGGACCATATGGAACCAGTGCTTTATTAAATCTTACCAACGCTGGATTAACTTGCCAGGGTTGAACCATTCCAAAGCGCTTATTAAAGCCTATAGTCGAAACGTGACAAATCAGGCTATGTCGCTTAGTAGGAGCAATTTGTGTATGCTATCTAGAGCACTAACGGGGCACTGCCGCCTCAATAGGCACCTAAAAGTAATGGGGCTCATTAGTACGGGAGAGTGTCGCTTCTGCCATGAGGCAGAAGAAACACCAATGCATATCCTGTGCGAAAAAAGTACTACAGTTCCTTAACGTGGTAGGTATAGGTAGAGAGCTTTAGTTCACGTGGCGATCACAATATTTCAGCAATGGACGAAGTGATACTGGTACTCTAGCAGACAGAAATAGCCACTAAGATAAGATAAGATAATAAAATGTTATGGGAAGCTTGCTATATTACCTACATCAGTGAAATCAGTCGCATTCAAATGAGTTAAGCCGTTTCTGAGATTAGCGTGCACAAACGCACAAACACAAAAAATCTAAACACTATTTCTTTGACCTCGGTAACATAAGTACAAAGTGTACAAATTGTTTTTTTTTTGAAAAAATATTTAATATACAGACACGGCAGGTTTATATTTTATTTGGTAAAATATATTTATTATATGTAGGTATTTGATGTAGGTATTATTTGTTATTGTATAATATATTATTTCTTATGTAATATTCAAAGCCATGACCTAACAGTAAGATATTCATTTGAGTTTTAAGTTGTTTTGATTAACTGAATTTCTTAATTTAGTGTCTGATAAACCTCATTTAATAATTTATTTAGTTTGTGTAATTTCCTTTAAATGTCTTTATTTTTATATACTTACTCGATTTATGAGGGCATTAAGTAAATAAATTTAATAAAACTATATGGGTGACGTCATCGTCTCGAGATTAAACATTCAAAATCGGTTTTATGTAATATCTACATAAACAGAAAGGATTCGTTAAATGTTGTTGGTAAGCGCAAAAATCGAAAACGGCTGGATGAATTCAGCTATTATTATTATTATTTTTTCAAATATTCGTTGAAGTTCGAGGAAGATTCTTATGAAAAGAAAAATTTTAAAAATTGAAGATCCGTGCGAAACCAGGGGCGTTTCGCTAGTACTATTTACTTTCGGAACACCTGTTCTGTGGAGTAGACATGCCGCCGAGTACTTTTAATATCTGATACATCATAATACACGATTTCCATGGGATTTCATAACATAAAAATTTATTCTTTCATCTACCATGAAGAAAAATATTTTTTTTATAAAACTCACCTCTACAGCTCCTGTCAATGATTCAGGCAAATAAACGTTTGTGAATGCATACGCTGTTACGTATAAAGCACTTATAACGAGAAGCAAATAAACTGCCCCAATCGTTTTGAGCAAATATGAACTAGTCAGTCCTCCCACAACGCCACCTGCTGCAAATGATATCTCCAATAATGTTAGTCTGAAACCATGTTTTATGATACAAATATATGTTAAATAGTACATAACTTCGGTCATATTTACAAGATTCCAAGTGTGATTCTTTTATTTAGCCCCGATGAGGCCCCATTAGTCTATCTATGTATATTCCATTAATCCACTCAATACAATGGATTACATTCCACTTTTTATTTCATCTTATCTACACCGGGCCCTGAATCAAAGTGGAATTGTGTAGTTTATTTCACTATAATCCATACCTACATATTATTCCATTACACCAAAACTGTCACAGAAATTATCCGATAAGACTGAGATTACGAAACCAGCAGAGCGGAGCCGGGGCCAACGACAGCGATCATACAAAGGTATGAAACTTAAGCATGTGGACCACAAGCCAGGTACAAATTTTGACAGCTAAATGCTTGTGAGAGTTGTATCATGACGCCTTGTATCATGACGCCTGCGGCTCCCTTATACATAAAAAAAAAAAATTGTCATTTCCTCAAGACTGAAATATTTATCATATTATAGTTATATCTTAAAGAACGAAAAAAGTCAACTGACTATAAAGTAGTGGATTATACGACAGTTGGTCAGTTAAATGGTTTAAAGGGACTCAATGAACAATTAGAAATCTAATACATACTATAATTGGTATTTATGTAAATACACAAGTACTGACACTTTAGGCATTATCTATATAACCAGTTTTCTTCTATTTATATTTATGTCCTGAAGCCATATATAAAAAGACTGCATCTATAAATGGGTTTAATTACAGACCTGACCTGGTTTTTTTAGTAATTACAACTTATTACTTGTACTTAAAACCAATACCATAAAAAAATTTATTGACATAATGACTTATTCTCACCTAAATGACCTGCTGCCTTTGTCTGTTATGTCATTAACATAACAAAACGATCCTGTGAAGAGTGCGATGAAACCACCAAATAAAGAATGGGGTATGGCTGTTACCACATACCACCATGGTCCCAAGTGTTGCATCATTGTATACACAACTGTCACCATAGAGGACATGCACATACCTAGTAAACATTTTTTTTTAAATGTTAGAAATATAAAGATGTATATTTAATTATAAGAATATATGACCTAAGAGGGACTTAGCCTTAATTCCCTCTTAGGTGATGGCTTTCTTATGGTCAATCGGCTACCTAATAAGATATGAAATAAATTGCATCACTCTAAAACCTTGATCAAGCATTTGACGAGACCATTAGTTATGTGGTTAAGGCCTTAGTGCTCTGCCCCAAGTTCTTGGGTTTGATGGCTGGCAGAGCCAACTTTGGAAATAACTATTCAAATTTTCTCTGACCTAGGTCTGGCAAGTTAATAGCAGGGCACATTGCGTTTCTCAGTAAATTGGACTGCCTATCTGGCAGCAATAACCACCCTCTTATAGAAGACCACTGTGAATTAACAGCATGTGTGCTGTTGTGTTTCGTGACTGTCGCCCTTTTTAAGAATTCAGTAGCATACACATGTACAGATATAAATATATATATATATATATATGTATGTGTGATATAATAATATAAGAGTGATATATTAGGCAGCTTTTTTTTTTCTTTCAGAGAGTGGAGAAGGATTACTTTTTGTGTTATTGTTGTGATTAAACAAAAAGAAAAGTCATAAGTATGTTCTACATTGCACAATTCGAAAAACTATAAGAGAAGTCAACAAGGAAAAACCATTATAAAAATACAATACCAGACTCACACACCACGGAGCAATTGAAGGGATTGGTATAAATAAATATCCAATGTCCATCTGGATTATGTGTCTTTTAAATAATGAAAGAATTTTACAAATAGATGCAATAGTTCTGGAAATTGCCTACCATACATAAACAAATATATAAACTTAAAATCTCCCTTTATTATTTTAGTATAGATATTACTATGTTCAAGTCTTACCAAAAAGTGACCATACAATAAGAGGTTTTCTCCCATGAGTATCAGACCAACCACCAAGGAACAACGACATTAATGCCGGACCCAAAGACTCTACAATAAGTTTTGTTGTGGAAACATATGTTGTGTACTTTTGTACTTCTCTTTCCAGTTCAGAAGTTGAATTATGTGTTGCTGGTGATAGAAAATGCTTGCATTCATCCTCAGTGTGTCCCAAAGGGTGAACGCAAGTACGATACATTATCACATTAGTCATTACAGGACCTAGAAAAAATATATAGGTGGCAAGAATTAATGAGTAAAGAAATTTATTTGAACATTCGATTTGAATATAACTTAAATTTAATATGTACATATAGATATATCAATATAGGTACATTCTCATTACCTGAAAGGTACAATGCCATCATAGTACAAAACAATGGAAATTCCATTGTAATTCTATAGGGTTTCGCTGGTATTTCACTGATAACATTAACACCTTCATTGCGTTCGGTTAAAATATTATCTTCGTTTATCGTCATCGCAAATTCTTCATAAAATTAACACTGGCTGTGTATCAATGAAACGTGCTATCTCATTGAAGAGATTGAGTCAAATAAACATTATCATTTATTTACTCATTTACTTACATAATTATCAAGTCATAATGATAGTGATAGCGAATCGGGTGGAATCGGCTTTTTGTTTGGGTATGATGTATGTATGCTTTTTTAAATTCTTTTTTTATATGTTTATAAAGTACAAATAAAAAGTTTTATTATAATAATAATAATAATATGTATGGTTGGATATTTAAATTTGAGATTAGATTAGATAAGATACAACCATGATTGATAATTTGATAAATAAAATAAAAACCATTATACTCCGGCAGTGCTGATCTGACAGGTGTCAATTCCATACATTAATTAAACAAACATTTTCTGTATCGTTTATTCCAAAGATAATTGTTAGGTACAGACTAATACAACATCTTTGGTTTATTCGGAAATGAACTTTATGCAATGGACATAAAGAAATGTCAAAAAGGCATTCATAGAATGACCGTACTAAAGTCTGTTCATTCTTACTTGAGAGAAAAGGTAAACAAACCTTACACGATCACAAATCACATCATTACGGAAGAATCGCACAATGCAAGTTATCACAATAAACCGTAGTTATTGGTTCAAATATTAACGCATTGATTTTGTCTAAAAACCGCTTTAAATTCACTTGAAAAATACAATTATTTATCAAATATCGGAATTTCTGACTATTGACAACTTGTCAGAGAGACATTTTATGTAGGGATGGGACTAAGTGTACGAAAGAACGATTGGGAACGGTTGTGATATTCATTGTTATCTACTCTATGTTTTCGATGGATACATAAACTGTTTTGGTTTCATATGACAATACTTGACATTAATCATTGGTATTGACGCGTAATAGGGTTAGGTACGAGTGCTCACTTACGTTTTTTACGATTTGGACTGGTTTATTTATCTTATATATCTTACTATATATATCTTATACTGACGACCTATTACTCTTCTAGGACATTGATTTTGCAAAGATTGGAATTTTTTAATTTACCGATTTTTAAAAGTTACGCCTTTTTATTTATTTTCATCATTATTTTAGTACTATGTATTTAAATTAAAAAAAAAACTATGTCAATATGAACGATATATCGTATCCAGAACAAGACTAAAATTCGAAGAAAGAGCCCGCCCTTCACTGTGAGCTAACAAAAGGTACTTAATAAAAATTTGCGTGATTTTAAAATGGCTTTGTGATATATGTTAGTACAAATTAAAAAAATTACACCTTCCTCAATAGCATATAAAACACAATTAGTATGTTTTAATCAATTTTTATCATTCACAGAATGAAGTTCATTCAATGACTCCCCATCACTAAATTGTGTGGGTACGCCATATTTGTTTACCTTTTTTATCATGTAAGAATGAACAGACTTTATAGAAGAACCTCTCGCTTATGCTCTCGACTCTCGCTAGAGTATATATTATGTTCTGTGATTAGAACACTACTGTCACTGTCACTTTGCTGGATTTTGCTGTCACTAAATCGTTTCATTCTAGCCATTCTATTCTAGCCATGGAAGTAATAAGTACTATATACAACAGGAATGACCTGTTGTCGCAAAATTGAAGCCGAAAGAGAGATCAGTAACTGTACCTCTTATCCCTCTCTGGCGATGGTGAATATATTGAAATATGATTTAAGGACAATAATTATAAAAAATAATTTGTGATTTGACGTCAGCAGATCATTGCTTCAGATGGATTTTAATCGAAGATGCTAATGATAAAATTGCCCTTTGCGGTACTATACATTTCCTGTTTTTGCTTGCTTTTCACACTCGCGTCATATAGGTAGGTACTTACCTACTGGTCCTTGTGGGACACGACATGCAGCTGGACTGAGATAAAATTACGATAAGCTACCTATTGTGGTATATTTAATTAATTAGGTAAGAAAAAAACAGTTAAGTTTGTATCCGCGAAACCTCTGCGGGGCGTTAGGGCTCCGCAGGCGTTCCAACCGTTACTCACCGACTGAAACTCAGGGGTAGACACTACACGAGACCAGTGTTAACTCTCAGGGCGCCAACTACCTGGGGTGGACTTAGACAAAAGAAAGCCAAGTTCAATCACACAACACTTTACTATACCAATAAATTTACACACTATATAACAAATGAAAATTTATACATGAAAGAGAAAACAATTTAGTTTAGAAGGTTGGTCCTGATCTTCCTCGCAGAAGGCGGGGGATGCTCTTAAACACTCACTTGTAGACACAAAGCACACAGACCACGCCGAAGTGATGCCACGTGGCCTGGTGGCTCGGCGAAGGGGTACCTGTCGACACGTGGATGTCGTCGCCGTATTTATCCATATTTCCCTAACATTAGGATCTTTAGGAAATCTGAAATTGAACCCGTTATGTTAATAGAGAAAGGAATAAAAAATGCATAGGTATTTAAGTTATTTGTTCTTGAACTAGGATTGGATAGTCATGCATGGTCACCCTAATTGTTCACTAACAAATTATGTTTAAAACTATTACCTGTGAAAAGATAAACCACAATCAGGATAATACTCGCTTCCGCAAGCCTCCACGACACAAATTCTCCCCATTTTAATTAAAATTCTTCAAAAATATCACGAAATCAAAAACATTCCGCCGTTGACGTCAGAGTCGGCGATTTCATGTGGGGTTATCAGGTCAGGTGTCCGTATTTCATACAAATAAAAGAAAACCTATACGCCAATCGCAAAATTTTTGCGTTAATAAGGCTTTACACGTAGCAACAAATAATATTGCTTTAACATGTCGGTAATAAATTATTATTTATATTTATAAACATTTTAGAAGTAAATGTTTTTACTTCATTACATTACATCAATCGCATATTTTTCTACCATTTCTACCAACTTAACTCTGGCAACTCTATAGAACGGGACACAGCGTTCAGTGGTGGCCCTCTCACTCGGCTTCATTTTTATTTTGCGTGCAACAAAACTCTTACGACCTTAGCATAAGGCTTTATTTTCTTTATTTTAGCTGCAAGATGCACAGATAGAGCTTATTCCTTATATAATACTTCCATGATTCTAGCATCTAGACCGTTGGTACTTGGTAGAGAGCGTAGAGAGAATAGAGGCAAGGAGGACTAATAAGATATATGTTAGTTAATATAACGTAGTGATTATATTCTCTTTGTTAGTTAACACACCCATATATTGAGTTAACAAGTTATATTCCATATATTAAGATATATGGGTGTTAAACTGAAAAGTTATTGTACTTTATTAGTGGTTCATAAATTGGGCAGAATGGCACTTGTGTAGCATTGGTGGATTTGATGATTTAGTATTTATTGAAACCTCCGTAAATAGAAGGCTATAAGTCGCGCGGCGTTTAGTAATTTTTTGGGTTTATTTTAGTAGGGGAAGTGGAAAGAGACGAGAGGGGCTGCCGGCGCCTACAACCCTCCACCCGTATTGGCTAATCTCAGATCTGATCAATCAGTGTTGTTCCTAACGCGGCAATAGCCTTAATAACACTCTTTTCTTTCAGTGTACATTATAAGAAATATTTTTTTAAGAGGGGAGAAATCTTCAAAAGATACCCTATAAACAAAATGCGCCATGCAATGCAATTGCGAATAGGTTTATGTGGGACTTTTACTGCACTAACTAAAACACACCGCGAGATGAGTATGGTTCCAGTCCATAGCGAACCTTAGAACCATCGCCGATCGTCGGTAAGAAAGAAATGGCTAGATTGTGTAATTAACTTTGTATATAATTCCATTGGTTCATAGTTTATATGCATTTAGTAAATATGTTTAATGTTCCTTAATTGTAAAGTAAAATTTATTTCGTTCTCTTAATATTAAGTGTTGTATATCTCAAGTATCTATTATACAAGGTCGGGGGCATATATATTTCATCACAAAGTTGATACTTTTTCAAATTCATAACAAAACTGCATCCAGACCCGCCGCTAGCTGTTTGTACTCCCGCGTACATTATATACCGAAGTACACATCGGTCTTTGTAAGATAAAAGTCCCCAAAGCAGTGTTGCCAGCCGGGTCCCGTTAAAAGTTACCTGACATAAATAAAAAAGTAACCTTTTAGCGTAAAAAGTAACCTTTTATTTATTTTTTGTGAAAACGTATTAAAAGTTGATAAAATACATGTTGGTTGAATTATCTTACACAAATATGAATAATGTAGTTGTATTTTCACTTTTACGTTGCATTTTACCTACTACTTTTTCAAAATATCTGAAATTAAGAACAGAAAATCTAATTTGGAAGTGAAAAAAAAAAATATTAATTCAAATTTATCTAATCTACAAAAATGTACAGGATTCACTTACCAAAATTCTGTAAAAAATTATTATTTAGGTAGTTATGTAAACTTATGTAAACACACTAATTTGTACACTTCCAAGTTTCCAACTCTTTTTTCATACAAGACACTAACACACAAACAAAAATGACGAGATAAGAGAGTAGTAAAATCTGGAGATAACCTAGGAAGTGTATGTATATGAAACAAGTAGAGTAGGTGTTGCGCAGACTCTAATAACAACCTGTGTTTGAATCGGATTGATCGAGAGAGTAAGCAGATATGCCGTGAATAATTTGTGATTCTTTAGTATGAATGAGAAATAGTCCAAGAGCTAGTGAACCCTCCGAGTAACGGTCTTCCTGTAAGGTTAAAAATTTGTACACTTATGATTTATAGCATGCTAAGAGCCATAGTCATGACCTGGCGGGCGTCAGCCCTGCACGTCATCAGCCCCTTTATTTTTTAAATTGTAAAATAAATATAGTATAAAAACTTGTTTCTGTAAGCTTAAAAATTTAATAGGATGTAGTTTATTTATTGTAAATCTTGGAAAAAAATTGACAGGCGATTACAATGAGCAAAAGTATGTGACAGGTGAATTGAAAGGAGCACAGTTGATGAGTTAAAATAAACTTTATCCTGTATAGTTGAAATTTGGATATGTTTTTGAGTAAACGTTTTAGAATAAATATGTACAATGACAGGCGATTTTGAATAGCATAAGAGCTTGGCAGGCGAGGGGAAAGCTGCTAAGGGCGTGCGAGTAAGAGGTGTTACGTGAACGCATATAGTGCGAGTGACATGAAATAAAAATAAAAATCATAAATACAATATATTTTATTAGTTTTAATGTAGTCTACATTAGTTTTTACATTAATTTTCTTCATCATTATCTGACACTTCACTGCTACTGTTTTCATCATCATCTGACTCTTCGATAATGTTTTCCTCTTCTGAAAATAGAAAAAAAAAATATTTTAATAAATCAATAAGGTCATTAAAAGAATTGAATATCAAGCTCAATTACATAGGACTGTATATTAAATCTTATTGAATAAAATAATAGGGGATCGGACAAATTTTCAGAAAGTGTTTTAAATTAATCTTCATGGATATTTATTCCCATAAAAAATACTATTTTATTTATTTATAGCCTTTTAGGTACTCAAAATCATGTTTTAATATTGTTTGTTTGAAAATGCCGCCAAAACGCCACGATACTTCATCTGAGAGCGCGTAACGTCATTTGTGGTCATATCATAACAAAACAGCTGCATTGGCATAAGACAATGATTGCCCACAAATGACGTCACGCACTGTGATTGGTGTTTCAGTATAGGTTAAAAATATTGTAAATAATAAAATTTTATTTCTTTATTTAAAAATATTTAAATGAATTATATTAAATTATTATTCGATAAATAATCGTAAAAAATTATATATTTTCTTTCTAAGTACATTTTAGATTTTAATCTGATTACTCTCCGATCCCCTATTGTATGTTACCTGAAACGGATTCCTCAGTTTCAGTTGATTGTGCTTCGGCAGTATCAGTTGGCTCTTGTAAAAGTATATCATATATAGAAGAAGGAACCGTATTCCCCTCAAACTAATTGAAATCGTAATGACCATCAATTAAGTAAAGTAAAAAATACCTGATGATGATGCTGGTAAATTTGAAGAAGTTGATAATTCACTCGTGCGATATTTTTTCATTACGGCAAGAAAGTTTTTGTAATTTTTCACATGGTAACCAGTATTTGCGTTAATTTCCTCTGGCAAATAAATATCATTAAATTTTAAATTATTGTTTTTTCTTATTTTGAATATTGATTTGCTTTTATCAAACGTAGTCGCTGTGAATCCTACAGTTTTTTCATCAGTTTCTTCGCCACAAATCACGCAAACCACGTGTTCAGATTCCATCCTGCACACTATTTACTAAAATGTTAATATAAAGTACAACAATGCACAAAATAACTGCACAATTAATAATAATATGAAGTTTGATTTTCAAAATCCGAAATCACTCAAAATATGAAACGTAATACCTACCTAGTTCGTTGCATCTACACAAGTAAAAATCATTGGCACAAGTGACGAAATTCTTCTCTTTCTCTTTATATTGTTGATCGAGAGCAGGTATACGTCCCTTCCTATTAGATAAACGGTCTCACTCACTCGCACCATAGGCGTTCACGTAACACCTATTACTCGCACGCCCTTAGCAGCTTTCCCTTCGCCTGTCAAGGTCTTGTGCTATTAAAAACCGCCTGTCACTGTACATATTTATTCTAAAACGTTTACTCAAAAACATATCCAAATTTCAACTATACAGGAGAAAGTTTATTTTAACTCATCAACTGTGCTCCTTTCAATTCGCCTGTCACATACTTTTGCTCATTGTAATCGCCTGTCAATTTTTTTCCAAGATTTACAATAAATAAACTAAATCCTATTAAATTTTTAAGCTTACAGAAACAAGTTTTTATACTATATTTATTTTACAATTTAAAAATTAAAGGGGCTGATGACGTGCAGGGCTGACGCCTGCCAGGTCATGACTATTGCTCTTAGCATGCTATAAATCATAAGTGTACAAATTTCTAACCTTACAGGAAGACCGTTACTCGGAGGGTTCACTAGCTCTCCAGCTAAAAGACATGTTTAATTGCATTACGAATTTTTGTGTTGTTTTAATTTGCGTTCTGTTCTACATAGGTTTTTGTAAGATATTATGAATTAATTCTACAAGATCCAAAAAATCACCTATAAGTAACCTTCTGAGTAGTGTAACCTCGAAGTAACCTGAAGGAGTTAAAAATCACCAAAAAGGTTACAAAAGTAACCTTCTGGCAACGCTGCCCCAAAGTGAAAATGTACAACTATATGCAGACATCAGTGGCTCTAGCATGAGTTTACGATACTACACTCGCTAGCGAGAGCGTAAAACATTTATATGGAAAATTGATAATTTGACATTGACAGTTCACGATTTTCCATACTAAATTTTTACGTTCTCGCTAGCGAGTGTTGAATTAGTGTAGTATCGTAAACTCATACTAGAGCCTCAGAATGGGCGGATGAGCGGAACTTTGGCCAGAGCGGTCAGGAGTATTTCCGTTATGAATTACGTTGTGAATTCCGAATATATTGATAAAAACGTTTGTGACAACGTTGTTTCCAAGAAAAAATATTCGGAATTCACAAACAATTTCCGATCGATTGACTATCCGGAAGCCTATCTTAAACAAATTTTTAATATTTGTTGGCTAATCAGTATGCCTTAATTAACAATTAAATTTTTAATTAACTACGTAGTCACAAACAAAATGAAAGGCGTCACAAACGTTCACAAACGATTGACCGAAGCAAAATTTTAAAATTTGATTTTTTTTTTTAATTTTTGTTGGCTAATCCATAGGGGCTCGAAAAGCACTGGGAACCCGTCCTGTGGGTGTGGTGTTTTACTGATTGTTGTTTGAGATTTTAATGCTCTGTGGTCATGGACGTAAAAAAAAGTCGGACGGGCCTCCCGTTAAGACAAAACTGAGTCACCGTAATGGCGGCGGCTGTTTATATGTGCAACACTATTGGTTATACTGAACTTGGGATAAATTATTTTGTTCTTGTGAATGAAAATTGATTTTCATATATAAAATCGGGAAATTATTAATTTACCTATGAAAAGAGATTCCTGGATTTTTTTTCTTTCGGTCACTACGGTTTTTAAACCATTTCACCACACAAGACAAGCTGTATATTTATATTTTTTCGCCGCGTAACGTGTCGGTTGCGTTGACGTTTGCATGGCCGACTAATGTGTGAATGTGTGCGTGTCGGCCTGTATGTACAGGCGAGCTGGCCGACTCTGAGTGACACGCGTTTTGTTAGCGAGACTCTGTCCGACTTTTTTTGTACGTCCATGTCTGTGGTTTGGATGGTATATAAAGAATAATATACTACAGTAGAATCCCGATTATCCGGATCAAATAAAATCGGGGGTATTCCGTATAATCGAAATCCGGATAATCGATTTCTAAGCAAATCAAATATTATTTTAATAAATATTAATAATGTAATGAGCTTTGCAAGTGTCGTTTAGATATAATATATATAAAAACCGAGCTATAACGATAAATAATGAATTATATAATACGTATGTTGTTGAAAATTTGGAATAACTTGTTATTGATCTTTGACGTAATGAATGACATCTTTTCATTGCGGCCAATGACATTTTTCCCTTGGACATTTTAAATTTCCAACACAAAATGTAGACAAAATAAAAGACAACCTTTCAGTTAAACACTATCTAAGAAAATGAAACAATAACAAACACTATACCGCAAACAAATGAGAGCGGGAGTACACGGTCCACCGACGTAATATCCAAGTAGACGGCTAATACCTATTTATTCACAATGCAAACTTTTTTGGCAACTAACTGAGGTGCGCGGGCGCAGGGTACTGAACGCCAGTTGGTCCGATCAAGGTCACGACGAAATTCTATTGGTCGTTACTGCCCATAGTAACTTCTATTGGTCGAACATTACCCTGTACTAGAAGTCTAGTTGGATATTACGTCGATGACACGGTCGGACGCGGGAATAAACTTGTAACATGTCTCGTTGCGCCGTCAAAATTTTTAAAATTAACAATTAGAGCCTAGATGAAGGAGTCCGGATAATCAGATGTTCGGATAATCGATGTTCGGATAATCGGGATTCTACTGTACTCTCTTGGTCAGATACTCTCGCCCGTATAGATACGTTAGTATCTACTATTTAGTTTGTGGATAAGAATGCTCTCGCCAGAGCATGGACGTAATGTACGCCAGAGTATTATATATGTTCTGTGGTCAGAAACTTGGGTTTGGTAGGTAGATAGCCTGTGGTTAAATTAATAAAGAAAACGTAGGATTATAATATTATATACTCTTTGTAGGTACAGACTAATACAACATCTTTGGTTAGAAAGAATAAAATATTGCTGCATTTTGTGATCCATCTATAGGTACAGACTAATACAACATCTTTGCTCTTTGAAATAAAGTAATGTGTGTGTGATTGGCATTGCAGGAAACTAAGCATTTTATTACAAAACGTACAAGATTTTGCATTTTTTGGTGATTTACACATGTTCTATTGAATACACTAAAGTCTGACATCTTATTTCATACAGGTAAGCATTATATCTATTTCACTAATACGGAAAGGCTGCTAACGACAGTTTGATGATTCGTCCCTCTGTCAAGTCATAACCACATCCGCCGTTAAAACACAGTTTACTGTTATTTTTACAGCGTAATTATACATGTTAACTCCATATAAAATACGGTCATTACAATTTTTCCTTTAAAACTCACTAATAGTTAACGTTGAAAGATTTGTAATTCATCATAGCCATGCCACGACCTATTTATAGATCGGCTTTCTTTTTTCTCAACCGGTCTGTTTTAGGTATTTAAAGCCGGCCTCTTGATACTTTTTCAAGGGTCCCGGGTTGGACTTGAGTTTCGCATTTTAGTCATTTGGATAACCCTTCTGGCGGCAGTGACCACTTACAGAATACGGTGAAATAACAGCATATGTGATGTGTTTCAGTGATTGAGTAAGTTATGTCAAAGCCCATTTGCCTATCCCTTACTAATCCCTTATCCTACTGTGGTTAGCTACATATTTTCAGCACCTGTGGTGTTACTTGTGTTATAGGGAATAGTAACCACCTACCATCAAGTGACCATCAGCCTGTATGATTTTAATATTAACACTTTCAGGGGGTTAGACTGAACTATTTTCGAGATGGCAGTAAATGTTTATTCCACTAATGTTACATCTGAAAATTTATCCCGACACGACATGCTGGCGTGGGTGAACGATTGCCTGCATTCACAATTTGCGAAAATTGAGGAGTTGTGTACGGGCGCCGCTTATTGTCAATTCATGGACATGCTGTTTCCCGGAAGTGTACCCATGAAACGTATAAAATTCAAAACAAATCTAGAACATGAGTATATACAAAACTTCAAAATCTTACAGGCGGCCTTTAAAAAAATGAGTGTTGACAAGGTAATTTATAAGTGTTTGACTTAATTAAAGTAATCTATAAATCATGCTTATTGTTGTTTACTTTTTTAAAGAGGAAGTAGTTTTATCTCTGTCCCTTATACCCAAATGATTCAATCAGTCTTGTGTTGTCATGTCACATAATTTTTGTTATTTTGATTAGTGGGTGTAGTTTGTAGGGTGGATAGAAGACTGACAATATGAGGAATTTATTGTGGCAAAATAAAATACTACAATATTTTGGGTTTAATGTCCTCTGAAAACTAAAAAATTTCTTAGTATCTGATATGCTGGATTTTTTTTTCTATATTTATTTAGATTTTTTTCTTTACAAATTCATAGAATTAATTTGAAGAAAAATGCTTTATGAACACTACTACAAATTTAAATGCTTTATAGGTAATACCCGTGGACAAGCTGATAAAGGGGAGGTTTCAGGACAATTTTGAGTTTTTACAGTGGTTTAAAAAGTTTTTTGATGCAAATTACGAGGGTCGCGAGTATGACGCCATAGAGGCTCGTGGCGGGCTAATGATCGGGTCGGGGGCTTGCGACACAGGAGTGCCGCTTTGTGCTGGCATTGGGCCCACCATTGGCGGCGCCATCGCCCGTGTGCGACGCCCTGGGCCTCCCCATCACTCCGCCAGTATGCATCAGAACAACTCGCATGGAAACCAAACCCCTATCTGAACACCACTCTTAGAAATATCAACACTTGACTGTAATTAGATTTATAATATCAATTAAGTACAGTGGATTTTAACAGACTTTATGTAATATAATAATGAGGTCAAAATGTAAGCTGATTCATTCATAGTTTTTTTAGTAATCTAATTTTCAGCTTTTTATTTTTAACGGTTTCTTTTTTGTGCACCATACATTACCCTACATTATCATGTCATGCAGCCATCTTCGCATGGAGTTGAAATTTAAAAAAAAAATTTTAGCGGATCCTTACGTTATAAAATAAAACTATGTTCCAAATTTCAGCTATCTAGACTTAATAGTTTTGGCTGTGCATTGATAGTCAGGACAAATGTTTTTATAAGACAGATTATATCAATACACAGCTAAGTTGAAAGACATATTGAATTATGTTACATTGATTGTTTTTAATAACCAGAGTCCAGCACAGCATTTTTCTAAGTAATAATCATTTTTTACTATGAAATTATGTTACTTATAGTTGAAATTCACTGTATTTGTTAATAAATGTTTACCTTTTTTTTATCCAATTTTTTTCTAAGTGTGGTGTTTGTTCTCTTTCACGTGTAGAAATTTAGCAATCACACAGTAGAATAGTGAAACATAACATTGCATTTTATTTTTTCACTTTTTTTTTCTTTTGTAGATAGTACCCATTGACAAGCTGGTGAAGGGTCGATTCCAAGATAATTTTGAGTTTTTGCAATGGTTCAAGAAATTCTTTGATGCCAACTACGGGGGCAACGATTATGATGCTGTGGCACAAAGAGAAGGGCTCCCGATGGGGCACGGAGGGGCCGGGGCTCCTCGTTCCACTGCTAAGAAAGTGGCAGCCCCCGTCGCTAGGGTACCGGCCAGACCCCAAACCAGTACTATTTTGTTTTTCCTTACAATTAAATACATGTTATTCTATTATTTTATTTATTATCAGAACTAAAACATTTATGTTTGCCATTGTCGGAGCCATTGCACTAATGATTATTTTTATTAGTTATTTTTGTAAAAAAAAGTGTTTTTATTTAGTAAATGCTTCTGGCCAAAAGATAATATCTAGATTTACGTAATGGGTGCCTTCTTATTGTATGCGTCGTACTTAAGATCTATGTTAATTTCCATATCACTCACTTACCAACACTATCTTATGCACTATTACTCAAGAAATAAATCTGTCAACAGAATCCATACATGTTAAACTCTTCTTAAATAATTCTTAATTTTTTTTGTATCTGTAATAAATTACTTCTTTTCCTTCTTATTTATATGAGTGGCCTGCCCCCAGCTTCGCACGTATGCAATTTTTTTTCTGCTAATTATGTACACAAACCTTTCTCGTTGATCCCATTAGACTGAATCAAAATCCAATTGGTTGTTTAGGATTGAGCAGAAAACAGACAGCCACGGACAGAGACTTCGATTTACAATATGAAGTAAAAAAGTTGTCACAGTGGCAGAGTATACTATATTTTGAGTCATTAAATTAGCTGCCTGCAGCAACTACTCTCTTACAGACCTCTGAAATAACAGTATGGATGCTGTCATTTCACTGGCACCGTACTTGTAATTTTTTTTTTGTTTTGCTTATGTGCTTTTGGTAACCACATACCATCGAGTACACCATCGGCCTCCTTACCGCCCTTTTTAAATAGCACGATAATTTTGTTAAATCACATGAAATCCGATATTTTTTTATGTCTCAAACAAATGTTACATATAATTTTGATAACATATCGACGGTAATCGTAGCTGGCATCATTTTACGCAAAAAAAATCAAATTAACAAAAATTTCAAATTAATTAAATACATCGAGTTTAATTATTTTTTGTGTAATAGTGTACATAATATATATTCTCTTGTCTATTCTATGCATGTATCATTATTTTTTTTAGTTTACATTGCAAATAAATATCTCATACAGCTAATTATTTCTCATTGTATCTATTTCTAGTTTTTTTTTTAATATGCTTAATATACTTTAAACATGTAGTGTGTTTTATTTTAAGTTTGTGTAATTTTCTATTAAATTTTAACAAACATTTGTCTATTAACTTTATTTTCGAAAACATACAATTATCATAAACATGTAGAAATTCTTATTAATAATGCAGTATTTAATTAATGTTTTTTCCTTAACTGCCTTGCTGCATATTTGATAATTAGTTAATATGACCAGTTAATTGGTAAAATAATAAACTAATTGGTCTTGAATTTCGATAACACGATACCATAAATGAGCGTACATAGACAATATCAATATTTTATTTATCTGTGATTGATACAGGTTTTTTTTTCACAGTTGGCAAAGCCAATACAGCAGTGAGATCGCCGCCTGTCAATCTAGCGAGATTAGGTCAAACTGGGAAGGGTGATTCTAAAATTATTGATGAATTAAATCAACAGGTGAGCAATTACAAGTACACTTGTCACAGAACTTCATCCTATCTTAACTCTGAGGTGTTTACATCCACGAGACTAGTCTAATACTCGGACTTCCCTGCATGATTAGTTTTGAGCAGCATTTCCCAAACTTTTTCTATGGCGGATTCCTATCACAACCTAATTGTGAGTCGCAGATCTCTAAAAATGAAATAAGAATATCTGCTTTATATATATATTTACTTAATTTTATTTTACTCACATTAGTGTGAGATTAAATTGGTTTATTAAATTCGCCATGAATAATTTCCATAATTTTCCATGCTTTTTATGTTAGATTATTAGGTATAATAAAAACTGTATTACTTAACATCTGGTATGGATCTGGAGACTAGTGACTGCGTTGGGCAGTCCGTGAAATAACAAGTGTGCTGTTGTGTTTCAGTGAGTAAGCAAGGGCTGCCTGAGCCCATTTCCCTATCCCTTATACTTAAATCTACTATGGTCGCTAACGCATTTGCAGTACCTGTGGCATTGCTTGTATTTTATGGGCGACGATAGCCATCAAATGGACCGCCAGCTTGTCTGTCGACCTTAACATAGAAAAATGTAATGAGAAAAAAAAAATAGAAGCAAAACAGACATAAATAAATTTACCGTAACATAAATTGCACCTACAGAATGCGTAGGAATTTATTATAATGAAAGAAAATTGCTTATTCTACAATTCTAGAAAATTTATTCTCATTCCCCGCAATTTGGGAATTCACCATGATTGGCAGCACCTGTGTTTTGGCTAACTGAGTAAGGGATGCTCTACTACTTGTTCCTTAATATATCCGTTCTCTGAACATGATCAGTAGAACATGTATGTTAGTAAGTGTGTAGTGTTTTTACCTACCTAAAAACACTACACACTTACTAACATACATGTTCTAAGTGTAGTCATCTACCACCTGACAGCTAATAAAACTAGCTGAACTCGGCTGAACGCTTCGCTGCGGCGTCCAGTACGCGCACGGTACTGGACACTGCTTATACTCTTATATGAGACACAAATTTTTAAAATTGTTCTTTTGTTATAAGTACCTACAGCATATTTTTCTTTTATGTTAAGGTCGACAGACAGGCTGACGGTCCACTTGATGGTAGGTGGCTACCGTCGCCTATAACACAAGCAACGCCACAGCTGCTGCAAGTGTGCTGCCGAATATGCTTTGAATATCTATTAGTAAAGATTACATGTATATGTTTGCAGGTAAATGAGTTGAAAGCAACAATAGACGGACTCGAGAAGGAAAGAGACTTTTACTTTGGCAAACTCCGGGATATAGAAGTGATTTGTCAGGAAATGGAGGAACAGCAAGGTGCTCCGTTCATCCAGAAAATATTGGATATCCTATATGCAACCGAGGTATGTGAAATGAGCCTATGTTTTTTTTAATGTATTAAAATGTACGTAGAACAGATGTTATTTAGTCAAACTTAAGACCTCTTAATATTCAAATGAATGACTGCCAAGTTCTACTTACTAGTATTATAAATGTGAAAGCTTACGATGTTGTATGTATGTGTTACTCCTTCACGTAAAAACCACTAAATGGATTTGGATGAAATTTGGCACACAGATAATTTATTACACAGATAATTATACTTTTTATTCTAGGAAAATGATAGGTTCCCGGCGATTGTCTAAAAATATGAAAAATTTGACGCCACCGTCGTCACAGCGATAAACATGTGAGGCGTTATTTATGTATTATAATTTTCAACGTAGACGAAGTCAAAGGCACCAGTTAATTAAAAACAATACAAAGTGATCACTTGTTTAGAGATTCCAAATGGTTTGTTAAACTTTATTAAAAAAAATGAAGTTTTTAAACCTCAATGAAATTATTATTATTATTATTTATTTATTTATTTACACAAAAAAAAATACAATGGGTGGTACACAGTTTAGGTGTACTATAAACTCAATTAAGTTTCTAGCGTACACCTGAGTTGTCTTCAATGGCAGAAATATAAACAGCATTTTTGTTACAAACAAATACAGACAAAAGTAATAAGCAAATATTTGTAGGTAGATACAACTTTAATACACTAAAATACAACAAACCTGCTCGTCCCACTCTAACATGCAGCTAACATATAAGTGCATCCTTGTTGACAACAAGAATGCACTGCACACTTTCTACAGGTTGTTTTTAATTTTGTTAATCTTTATTTTAATAAAATAAACAATTTATAACAATGAGGTATTACATTTTTGACTTCTTAGTTTTAGTTATAATTCTTATTATTAGTTATATTCATATACAAATATACATACATATATATGTACATAATACACATATATACATACACATACATACACAACACACAAATGCATACAATGCTACTTATTAGGGATAAAATATTGTTTTAATTTATGTTTAAATTTGACTGTTAATTATATTAAGTAATAATGTTTATTCTCTACTACATACTAATACTATATGTTAATTTAGTTGAATATTTGTAACCAGCAGGAAAGTAAACTGTTCTGGAAATGTGGATAATTTCTGGAATATGACTATATGGCTAATTGTATAATAAAATCAAATTTGTGGCTGATTAATCTTGTAATATCAATACTAATATTATAAAGAGGTAAAGTTTGTATGTTTGAAATGTTCATTGAAATTTTGCATACATATTGTTAGGGGTACAGGAAATGAAGTAAGGTTCCTGACATCCAGATAAAAAGTACTATCTTATATTATCTATACTAATATTATAAAGAGATAAAGTTTGTATGTGTAATCTTCGAAACTTCTTCACCAATAGTTAGAATAGAATTTAAGGGTGTACATAGGTTAAATATTCCATGCAAGTGAAGCCGCTGACCTCAGCTGTTTGTAATTTAATAACTAAAACATTCCATTTTTTTAAATGAGAAATGGTGACAAAAAGGCTGCAACTATTTAAATATTTAATATGTTTCCTTTTTCTACACTATTTTCGTTTCACTTGTTAATCAGTGATGTAACAGACTTTTCATGATATGGGGGAGTAGGAAGGAACTTGATAAGTAAATCCTGCTTGATAGTAGGCTATGTTAGTCAACATTTCATACATATAATACTTATATGTATGAAATTGCAACGCCATCGTACGTAGGTAAAGTGATAAAACATATTGGAAAATGTGAGAATGAGTGAATTGTTTATTACTTTATGCTTAATATCATAATTTTATACTTTTTTTAACTTTATTTAATACTAGCTGAGCCCGCAACTTCGTACTTTTTTGTTTGTAAACCGATTTGAATGAAGCAAACACAAAATGTTACGGGAAGCTTGCTACATCAGTAAAAACCACATTCAAATCGGTTAACTCGTTTCTGAGATTAGCACGAACAAACGCAGAGACAAACAGGCAAAAATTCTAAAAAACTATTTTTTGACCTCTGTGACATAAATATTTTTACCGTGTACAATTTTTTAATTTTTATATATTTACACGGCTCATTTACGATTTTATTATATGTATAAATTTAAACAGTATTTGTAATTACAAATTGAAAATATGCATAATGGCATAATCCAGATGGCATTTGATATATTTTGTGTGCTTTATTTTTTCAGGATGGATTTGCCCCTCCGGAAGAAGTAGACGGTGACAATCCTCACCCACCAGAGGAGGACGAGTATTGAGACATGTATCATAATATCTCCGCGTAATCATAGTGCTCTTTGTATAAAAACTCGAAATTATAAAGCTTACAAACGTTGTCAGGATCGAGTGCTTGGTATTCCACGGCCAATGAGTCGTTATTTTGCATAGGTTTAATCGTTACAACAGTATGTACACAGTGGCCCATAACTCTTCACCGGCTGGTTGCCTACAAACCGTTTTCATTTGTTACTTAAATTTACCAGTAGTGAAATATTCTGTATGTGGCTATGTGATATCTGTGGGAGTAATTTCATTTATTCAGCTCTATTCAGCTTTTCTCCATATAAACTGAACGGAGATGCATACTCGTCCGTTCAGCTTTCAGAGACTTTCAGCTTTTGCGCTAAATAAGCGAAACTGGGAGCAAGTGTGTTTTATAATCCGCATACTAACGACAGTCAACAGCGTGTGTTCCAGCAGTCTTTTGGACAAATATTGCACGAGCTAGATTTGTTCAATGGTGCTAGAACTACTTATATATAGCTACTGTCAAGAGTACAATAATTAGCTCTGACGGATCGCCCGAAATGGGTATGATTAAATCTTGTCAGGATCAAAGTATGCTCGAATGGAGTGCTGGAACACTCCATATGAGTAAATAGCTTATTATGGTTTAGCACAGGCTAAGCCCCTGTTTAGCCGCGTGTAGCGCTGTATGCGGGACTGTTCTCAACTCCACATCTACAAGTTGCAACTAGTATCAGTCATTCAGCGCTATACGCCGCTGATAGAAGCGGAAACTGTATAAATGTAACTAAAATCGTCCAGCAAAACGCGAATGGCGCTGAAAAAGTGTAGTTACTCCCTTAGTCGATACATTCCTTTTTGGCTACCATTTTCTGACTGAATTTCTTGTTTATCCCGGTAACTTTTATTTGATTGTGCTTGGTGTGGTCTTAAATGTGTATCCTGCATTGTAATAACCAAAGTTTCCCCCAATTGATCCAATCTGTAGACAATATGACCCACTTGTACTGAATGTCGAGAAGTAATTGGTTGCCAGACAAATTTGCCCTCCGCTGTGAGCCATCAATTAAGTGGAGTGGTTTTCAATCACCATATTCGAACACAACCTTGTCTTAGTACTTGTACCTTTTTGCATATAATATATTTAAAGAAAATGCATAGGAGTCTTGTTTTTAAAATGAAAATGAAGTTTTGTACTGTAATTTTTATCTTTATCATTAAAACATTTAATCTGTCATTGGTAGAATCATCCGAGGTGAACATGAGGCCTAAAAATATTTGGAATATATATTTTTTAGGACCGAAATTAATACTTCATAAAATATGCTATCTGTGGGTCTATCATGTGTTTTTAACGAACGCACTCGCTAATGAGTCAATGTCAAATTGACAATTTTCCATATAAATCGATCATTATGAAGTGATGTTAGATCTACCGAGGTCAAAATTCGTATAATTTATTGCTAGGAGGTAATCAGCCAGCATTATTATCAGTTTTACTAACTATAGAGGATTATGCATTATTGAAAATAGTTTGGATGTCTAATATGCAATGTTTTTATTTTAATTTGAAACGAACAACTTGGGCCACTGGTGCCTGTAGAAATGTGCATTTAATAGGATGTTAACTATTGGAAGAGGTTTACTGTTACTGTTTTAATTATATGTAACTAACTATATTGTAATAAATAATTGCAGACAATTATAAGTACTTGAACTCTGAATATTTTTTTTAAAATTTGATTATTAATAGCGTTTGCTAGTTTGGAATGTAAGATCTGACTCGAAATTTTACTAACACCTTTCAGTATTTGCAAAAAAAAAATCTTATTTCAGGGTTATAAAAAAAATGACGAAGGCCTTTGTGACGTACTTAATTATATCGCAAAGGCTAAAAATTTTTGATTATGATTTACAAAATTAGTTAATACAATTATAGTTCCTTAAGAGATCGCGGGAAATTCGACTTGTTGGCGGGACGATTTTATCTGCTGGATTTAAGAAATAGATACCTACATAATTTATTTATCTAGCATACACGCCTTAAAAGCAAATATTGCCTCTTTTCAGATTGTGAATGTCTTATCTAATAAATGATTAACTTTATTGACAGTTTTATTTATTGACCTAACCGTGTTGATATTGTTATATCTAAAAACAACACTAATTCACATAAAAATTGCTATATATGTATGTATTTACATACTTAATATCGCCAAAAAGGAGAGAAGCCTAACCTTTACGTTCTTGTTTGTCAAAGAGAATGTAATCACTACGTTCTTGTTTGTGATTAAAATCATTTCAAGGTGGTATTCACTATGTACTAGAGTTGTAAGCTATTTAGCTCACCCAACCGTTTAGCGGCTAAATGATATTTAGCCGCAGCTAAATTTATCGTCAATAAAAATACGGCTAATAGCTAATTGGCTAACAACTCTGTCAGCTAACTGACAGTGTTGCCAACTGCATCGTAATTACGGTAGAAACACCGTAATCAGCCTCAATCTACCACCTACCGTAGCAAAAAACACCGTAATACCCATTGAAAGTTTTGAATGAATCTTATTTTTTAAATCTAGTAGATAATTTTGATAAGTGTATCTCAACTAAAATAATTTCGAGATATTGAATTGTTATTTTCTTTATCACTTTTGGTTATTTTGCAATTTATTTAACGGCAACACTGCCTTACGCTTCGCGCACACTTTTACTATGTTCAGGAATTCCCCCAATAGCGTGATACGTATTATGCACACAAATATGGTAGGTATGTCGATTGCATTGCTCTTTATTTGAACTTAAACCTTTTTAATTTACCTGGTTTATTAGTATCTGAATTGAAATTGTTTTAAATCATTCATAGAGCGCACGCGTAGTTTATTGTGTTGTGGTGATCGGTGATCTGAGTTTTTTTAAATATGGATAGTGATACTGATAGCGACTGCGCTTCTGAAAGAGAAGAAAGCCTAACACAAGTACCGGCTAAAAGAAAGCGTTATAAGCAAAAGTTTCGGGACGAATGGTTGCTGAATAAAGAATATTGTGACTGGCTAAGAAAAGATAACAGGGACAAAGGCAACCTGCAATGTGTGCAATGTATCTTTTACTGCCGAAATAAGTGTTATAAAACGCCACCAAAATGGGAATAAACACATCAATAATATAAAAAGATGTAGTGCCTCGACATCCAAAAAACAACAGTCTATAGTAAGTGCATTTAAATCCATGCCAACTACAGAAAAGCAATTGGTAAAGACTGCTGAAATAAAATTCCCACTAAAGATAATTATGATTGAGAAACATAATATTGATATGTACAAAAATATTGAAACAATATTATTATCTGATTCTGAATAAAAATATGAGTTTTATTTCAATTCTAATCATGAACTTAAAAATAAATGGGCAAGGTAATTCTACCGTATTTCAAATATAAATTACAACATAATTTTGGAAAATCTACCGTATTTTTCGAAGAGTTCTACCATCCGACAAATTTTAGAGTTGGCAACACTGAGCTAACAACTGTCAACTATTATCGAGAGTTGGTTATGGGTGGATAGTTAGATATTTAGCTGTCAGCTAAATTAGTTATCTATGGCTAATAGTGGATTAGATATTTACATTTTAATATGTACATACAATATGCATTTTGCTTTAACTGATAAACGATTACGTAGGACGTTTTTTGACATTATGCAAACGAAAATAAACAATTTTTTTCATAGTTTTGAATTACATAGGTACAAACATTGCATATTTTTATAAATGTTTTAAAACATATTTAAAGTAGATTTATATATTTAGAACATTTTGTTTTAGCCATTAGTACTTATGATTAATGAGTAACATGGAAATAAATAGTATCATTTTCACTGGTATTTTATTATTCTATTCTGCCGGAATTGACACGGCAAATTAGATAATTATGGAAGCAGGTTCTTTTCAAAATGCGAATGTATATTTTCTTTCACCCGGAAACGGATGTATGTGATGTTTCTATAGATATATCTATGATGCAGTATATATCATGTTAATACCTATACCTAGGCTATAGAATAGAATACTTCTATTTAGTCTATTTAAACCACAGATTTAAACCTACTCTATGTGAATAAATGAAACGTTTATGCGTCATAAACTTTTTTATATTATTGAATTTTATAATAAGTAATCAACATTAGTAGAACGTAAACAAACATTACTCCGCGCGCGTTTGACAGTATTTTATTTTGAATTCGATTTTGTATTGAATTATGTATGTACATCTTTACTTGTGACCTTTTTTTTATTAAATTCGTATTATATACTGTTATTAGACTTTTTATAACAATTTAGCTAATTTCGCTATTTAGCCGTTATTTAGCCAGCTAAATTTGACCAATTAGCTGGTTGGCTAAGTTAACAAAAAAACTGTTAGCTGACCAACCCTACTATGTACGCGCACTGTTTTTGCTCTATGCGTCTGCAAAGAGTATATAATCACTACGTGCGTCTGCGACTATTTAGTGGCCTGACGTGTTGATGTATTTGAACATAAATACTGGCAATATATATTTATATAGGTTTGAGTTTAAAATAAGAATGTTTTAAAAATATAAATTTTCAATTTTCGTAGCCATCTTTTAATCTCCTTTTCATCATATATAATTTTCAATACTTTCTTCATTTAAAAACATTTTCTCTCCATAACATTTTCTCTATAATTTTAATTTTCTTCTCTATAATTTACTTTACGCAGTGGAAGCGTGCCTGGGTCCATGACCTGTTAAAATTTTGGTTTTGTTTAAAAACTTTTGCGTGCCTACACTCTATATCTTTTTGTTGTGGGATCCAGTCTTCTTTCTTTAAATTAAACTCATTTATTTTATTATATACATGCACATATATTAATCCATTTCTTATATACCTTAAAATAAATAACACTATAAAATTCTATCCTTTACATATCGTTT
This sequence comes from Bembecia ichneumoniformis, assembly GCA_910589475.2. Lineage (NCBI taxonomy): Eukaryota > Metazoa > Arthropoda > Insecta > Lepidoptera > Sesiidae > Bembecia > Bembecia ichneumoniformis. Next base: position 5,219,410 of record OU342538.1, on the reverse strand, counting down.
CTAAACTTCAACACATTCTCTCTAATTTTTCTCACAATGACATCTTACATATATTTTTAAAACATTCTTATTTTAAACTCAAACCTATATAAATATATATTGCCAGTATTTATGTTCAAATACATCAACATCCCCTCTGAATCTTAAATACTGGCTCACTATACTACATGACGTGCCTCATAGGCAGGCGGAGTACAATGGCCCTTAGAGATAAGGTGACATTGTACAAAGTTTGCGTCAGACCGATCATGACGTACGCTAGCGTTGTCTTTGCGCACGCTGCTCCTACCCACATCGAATCCCTTCAAATCATTCAAAACCGTTTTCTGCGGAGAGCCGTGGGCGCCCCATGGTTCATCCGCAACGTCGACCTGCACCATGACCTCAACCTCCCCTCAATTGTCAAGTGCATCAAGGACTTCGCCTTGAAGTACTACGACAAACTTCCTCGTCACCCCAACCCACTAGTGGTCAGTTCCCTCATCTATACTCCCGATCCCAATAATACTCTTTCTCGTTTCAGAAGAAGACCCCGACACATCCTGTTGGACCAGGATGACCCCATCACTGCAGCAAACGCGGCGTTTACTGGTGATGACAACGACGTGCAGCTACCCCGACATCGTGAAAGAAGAGGAAGACCGCCGCGCCCCTTCTCACCTCCGAGGCGCGACCCGGCAGCGCCTGCGAGGGACCTCCCGGCCCGGGGACCACTTGTACCGGTCGCGGCTGTCGCCGTGGCCGTCGCAAGTGGCCCTCCAGAGCTAGCCGGTCCCTCATAGCTTAAGCATTAGTTAAGTTTTTATTTGTAAGGGCCGGGCGCTTCTCGCCCCCCCGACGCCCGGTGACGGTTCCAAAGTCCCTTATGGACTAGAACCACACCCATTTCGAGGTGAGTTTTAGTGCGGTAAGAGTCCCACATAACCTCTATGGGCATTTGCATTGCATGCGGCATTTGAGCATAAGGTATCTTTTGAAGATTTCTCTCCTCGGGAAAAAAAAAAAAAAGACTATTTAGTGGAAAGATAGGCGTGCCTCGACAAGAAACATGCGTGCTTTACAAATTTTTAACTGCGGCATATTCTCCGCGATTTCGCCCACCTTGGCGTCTGAAGGAATAACTATATTTATTCAACTTTTGTAGATAGAAATAAGTTCAGTTTCTTTAAGCGTACGCGTCTCAATTATAGATTTTTCTATAGACAAAAGCGAATGAATGTAGTTAGGTACTCCCTAAAGAGTTATAGCACAGGTTATAACGTGATGATGAATAGTCTATAACATCCTCAAGAATTGGGTTATCAAATAAGTTTTTTTTTTAATTAATTCCAGCTGGTAGTTCCGGAATTTCAAGCGTTCAAACAGATGAATTCTTCACCTTTATTGTATAAGATTTAATTACATCAATTTTTTACAATCAGCCCAGGTAACTGAATATTCTTATGCTTTTTGAATATTATGCTGACAGACAAAATATTATATGCATATAATCAGCTTTATTGTATATAATACGTGTTCTACTGATGTCTATTGTTCCAAAGATTCTTTCGATTTTTTTCGCATATTTTTTGGAGAATAAAACCTAAATAAATTGATCAATTCCGGAGTTTAGGTAACATTAACGTAGTTTTACTATATTATGTTTTCTCTATGTTTAACAGTTTGCATTGTAATACCTTTTGTCATATCACCTGGGGATACCATAATCCCAGCAGACACGTTATCTTTGAATAAATTTGAATTTAAACCGAACATGGGCATGGAGGTAAGGAGGACCAACTCGATACATGAGAAACTTGACAAAATGTTGGTCGGTTACATTAAATAAGAGGCGCTGTAACTGCATTGGGTATGGCTCCGTAGCACAGCTCCGTAGTAACAATTTATTTATTACGGTAACTACGCAATCTATCAATTATATCAAGCACCAATGCTACACAAACGCCATTCTGGCTAATTTGTGAACCACTATTAGGTGTAGCTTGACAGTATTTTAGTTTAAAGCTGGAACCGCACTATAGCGGCGCGACACGGCGCTGTAGAGGAGCGGCGCGGCGCTACAAATATTGTTTCTACTGATTTATACGACTGTAACCGCACTATAATGACGCGACAGCGGAACGGCGCGGCGCTGCGCGACAGAGTTGCCTTCAGAGAATATTTTGAAGCGCCGCGTCGCTGCGCGCCGCTCCGCTGCTGCTAGTGCGACATAGCAAGCGACAGCGGCGCGGCACAAGTACTCCATTCAGTTCACTTTCAACCAGCGGACGAGACCAACCTACGCATAATGGACGAAGAAAAGTTAATTTCCATCGTAAGCGGTTATCCCGAAATATATGACATGGAGCACGAAGAATATATGAACTATACCAGAATTTTTTTTTTATTTTTATTTTTACGTCTTTCCAACTTTTCCGCCTCTTCACACAATAAAGCCACCACGATAATTTCTTCGTCGTCCATAGTGTAACGTGATTACCAACCAAATGACACAAAAATGCCGCGCGCTGTCGCGCCGCTGTAAACAGTGCGTTTAGGCAATGCCGCGCCGCTCCGCTGCAGCGCCGTGTCGCGCCGCTATAGTGCGGTTCCAGCTTCACTCCCAACTCCCATATAAGTAAGTCCTCCTTACTTCCATACAGACGAACAAACTTTCGTTACAAGTATGTGAGCAAGCTATAATTAAAAATTATATAATTTCAAAAGAGTGTAGTTGTTAATGGCAATAAAATATTTGTTTATGGTAGGAATATTAGTCTATGGATAAGAAAGTGGAATTCATTGCCTATTGCCTCGTTCGTCCTATATCAACAGAAAGGACTGAGTACTGAGTAGTGAAGATCATAAATTTAGACAACTCATTGGGTCTTTATTTTATTTGATCAATAAAACAAGATTATATATTTCGTTTCATGTAGGTTATTGTAGTAGAAAATACGTGCGATATCTTATTTCAAACAAAACCATTATATTTTTAAACAAAACAAAAAAAACAAAAAATCCGCAATAACAATAGAGCACTTCTACCTAGTCAGCGGTCGGCGAATTGGCGAATGCTATATGTATTATTATACTAGCGAATGTGTACCAATGTGTAAAACTATTTTCCCTCTACGGTGTAAACACCGGCCACCCTACGCCATGATCCCTTTAAAGTGTGATGAAAACGAAAAGTATGTCACCTATCTTCTAATTCAAAATTTCACGCTTTTACCGCTGCCACAACGCTGTCGCGAAACACTAGTCCATTGATGACCATGTAAAATCCTCCTATATAAAAAGATACTCTGTGGAAAATCTTGCATACCATACACCCATCATACACCACAGTATACTCACAAGAGTACTAGCGTAGTACTAGTATATAGTTCTTATATATATATGTATAAGTATATAGTTCTTTATGTATCACAGACAATAGGGAATATGCACGCCAAAAAACAGAAATTTGGTAACAAAAAAAAAGTTAAAATTAACTAACAGCTACGGGCACTTTAAACACCCGCCCTTTTGGTGCGCTTGTCGTGACGTCAAAGTCTACAATACAATCAAATGTTATAAAATCAAATCAAATGTTTGTAAAATAAAAATCACAAACATCTACATGCTTGTTGACATTTCATAGACGTTGACGTCACATTCCATAGACTTTGACGTCACATTCGCTCTGACCGTTTCAAGTATTTTGAATTTCCCACATTTTTATGCACTTTTTAATAATTATTTTCTTAACGAAAAAGAAATAATATTAAAAAATATTTACATAGACATAATTCTAAAGCAAAAATGTTGATAAAAAAAATATTTAAGCCTTTTTTGAATTAGACGCATATTCCCTATTGAAATGAGATTTCTATTCCTAATCCCATATACAGAGGTGTGTACCAACACTTATTTGGAGAAATATTGCACGAGCTAGATTTGTTAGATGGTGCTGGAACGACCTAAATAGCTACTGTCAGAATTTGAGTTTGACAGCAGAGTGATTAGGCGGTAAAATTAATGTAACTGAAATCCTGGACAATGTTTTGGAGAGTGACGACAAAGAAGAAAAACATACGATATGCACCTCATTACCATTCTAAATGAGCCAACAACTCGCATGGAGAACTATGTTCATTTATCAATCAAAATAAATTCCAGAATTTTTTTTACAGAATAATTTTCAAAACAAAATTCCAGTTTCATTTTGATCTCCGCTCTGCATCATAAGTAATGGACATAGCAGTTTCACCATCTTTCGACTATTACACATAGGTCCCAAGCCATTAGCTTACTCTGATACTAAAATATATTAAAAGTATGATTTTTTTTTAAACTTTTTCTTGTGCGGGGGTTTGTTTTGATTTTGCCAAATTGATGGATGATAACTGCATTTTAGTTAAATTCCAAAGAAGAAAGCTGCACAGGGAGATGATACAGATAATAAATCTCCACAGGATATTATATTTGACAATTCAGTGCTTCAGCCTTAATTTTCTGTGTCTATTACTGTTATTATATTTTTATATTAATTTTTAATTATTAGGTACTATACATATTAAATTTCATAATATATTTTGTATGTACCTACATAAAATACATTACTTTATATCCTGTGAGCTGTGGCTACCTAAAGTACCTAAGAACAATAACTATATAATAAGCTATTGAGGTGGCTACGCTACCGAAGAAAATAAAATACAGTTTAATATATCTATTCCTTCTATTAATTGAAATTGTTTCACAGTAGGTATATAAAAGCTAGGACTAAGTATATAAGCAAATAAGTACATTTTGAGAACGTAAAAAATAAATGAATGGTTGAATGCTTAAAAGTTGGTGGTGTTCAACAAAGATGTTGTATTAGTCTAATACAATTATCTTTGGTGTTCAATGTGAACGAGGTTGTGTTGCCAACTTACGAGATTTTCGGCCCTATGTATGTCTACAAAGATCTACAACTCGGTCCGAAGTCTACAACGTGTCTACAACCACATAGTCTTTATAATCTGTGTCTACAACTACGAGTCGGCGTCTGGCCTGGCAACGTGTGAATCAGCGTTGCCAGAAGGTTACTTTTGTAACCTTTTTGGTGATTTTTAACTCCTTCAGGTTACTTCGAGGTTACACTACTCAGAAGGTTACTTATAGGTGATTTTTTGGATCTTGTAGAATTAATTCATAATATCTTACAAAAACCTATGTAGAACAGAACGCAAATTAAAACAACACAAAAATTCGTAATGCAATTAAACATGTCTTTCTCGTTCATACTAAAGAATCACAAATTATTCACGGCATATCTGCTTACTCTCTCGATCAATCCGATTCAAATTTCACAGGTTGTTATTAGAGTCTGCGCAACACCTACTCTACTTGTTTCATATACATACACTTCCTAGATAGACAGATTATCTCCAGATTTTACTACTCACTTATCTCGTCATTTTTGTTGTGAAGTTCTTAGTTTTGTTTGTGTGTTAGTGTCTTGTATGAAAAAAGAGTTGGAAACTTGGAAGTGTACAAATTAGTGTGTTTACATAAGTTTACATAACTACCTAAATAATAATTTTTTACAGAATTTTGGTAAGTGAATCCTGTACATTTTTGTAGATTAGATAAATTTGAATCATTATTTTTTTTTCACTTACAAATTAGATTTTCTGTTCTTAATTTCAGATATTTTGAAAAAGTAGTTGGTAAAATGCAACTTAAAAGTGAAAATACAACTACATTATTCATATTTGTGTAAGATAATTCAACCAACATGTATTTTATCAACTTTTAATACGTTTTCACAAAAAATAAATAAAAGGTTACTTTTTACGCTAAAAGGTTACTTTTTTATTTATGTCAGGTAACTTTTAACGGGACCCGGCTGGCAACACTGCGTGTGATTCATATCTCAGAATCCCAGAGTACATTATATTATATATATATATAATTCATATTTGTTTTGTTTAGGTTAGGTAGGATTTACATTTGGAAATATGTGGAATGGTTTTTAAGAAATAATTAAGTAGGAAACTTAAAGTGTAAAATGTCGCGTGTAATAAATAAAAGTGTAAAGCAATATTTGACTGTAAATAAATTTCGTTACGCTTGGTTGCCATGTAATACTTTATCCACCTGTAATGGCAATAGGTACAGCAGTACTAATACAACTCCAAATTCAATTATTGACAATTTAACCGATTGGGAGACTTTAAATAAAACGAAAAAAATTAGCAAAGCTATGAAAGCGTATTTGGAACGAGCCCAACAGCACGACGAGTTTATGAAAAAGCAGTTATTGGAATATAATATTGGAAAAAGACATCTCGCCAATATGATGGGTGAAGACCCCGAAACTTTTACGCAAAAGGATATCGACCGTGCTATCGAATATTTGTTTCCTAGTGGTATTTATGACCCCGCCGCACGACCTCTTATGAAACCTCCAGAAGAGATTTTCCCAGTTCGTAAGGCCGCAGAATTCGATGAAGCAGGTAGACCACACCATTTCTTGTTTTATACAGGGAAACCAAACTTCTTTAAAGTACTGTACGATGCTGTTGAAAACATGCAAGATTTGAACAAATTCGAAGATAAAGTTAATAAGAAACAAGCCTCTCCGAACCCTAATATATCGATTAATTTGGAGTCAAGCTTATGGATAAGTAAAGTAGAACTAGAAAAGCAACTTGTGGAAATTATTAATGATTTGGAATATGACAATTTTAAATTAGTAATGGAGAGACTGGTATCATCACCTTACTCTTATCGACATAAGGAGTTTATAGAGAGATTTAGAAAACCAATAACAGCACAAAAATTTCAATTGGAAATACCAAAACCAAGTTATGACGAGAATGGATGTGCTTATGTCACAGTTTATGAATGTTTAAGGAAAAAGTCGCGAGGGGACGTCACAATTCGCTCGCCCGGTACTGGTAAAATCACAATAAATGGAAAAGATTTGACATACTTTGAAGATGTTCAGCCAAGAGAACAAGTACTGTTCCCGCTTATCTTTACTGGAATGCAGAAAGCGGTTGATGTGGTGTGCAACATTGCTGGAGGTGGTCCATCTGGGCAGTCAGGAGCTATCAGATGGGGCATAGCTTGGGGCTTGCGTAGTTTTGTTGACAAAGAAATGCTGACAAGAATGCAAGTCGCCGGCTTACTTACAAGAGACCACAGGCGTAGAGAACGTAAGAAGCCGGGGCAGCCTGGAGCCAGGAAGAAGCCGACATGGAAGAAGAGATAGATCACTGGGCGTAAATTGTTAAATAAATTCATGAACAATTTAATAAAGTCCTATTATTTTCTCACCCATCAGGAACTTAGATGACATTTTGTCAATTAGATTGCTCATACTATAAAATTTTACTAAAGGTCAAATATCCAATCACTTATTGCGCATAATCAAGCAGCTAGGAAGAGATTATTTGTCGATTATAAATTTAGATGGAATAAATTAATTTATTAGGCCTCGTTTAAGGAGATGACAGCCAGATGGCGCGAAAAGTGGCTTATGGCTTCATGACACGTGCAAACACAAAAATATGGCAATGTACAATATTGTTTATGAAGATGCTGGGGCTGACGCGGGGCGTGAAGAATAGCAGTGCCTGCCGCTGCCGAAAATCGCCGTAGCGATGCCATCCTTGGGCTCCTGTAAAATTGCTTCTCCGTGAACACTCATACTTGAATTTAGTGTGGCCTGTACTCCTTGACTCCTCGCATTTAAATGAGGCCTTAGTGTGCCATGTTACTAACATGGTCTGGTCTGTCATGGATTTGAAATCTGATAGCACTGTAAAAACCTGTGTGCAACCATATTAATAACTCCGCTTCTCTTCCTAGAAATTTTACAATTTTTTTTTCATTTTGGTATTTCACCCAAGCTAATTTTTACTATTTTCGCCCACTTAGTCTTTTTGGCTCGACTCTTTCTTGGTGGAAATTCATGTATGCAGTACACTTATGAGTTGGAGTCTGTAATGGGTCTATTCCACTCACGATGGAAACCCCGCATAAATAAATCTATCAACATATAATACTAATAAACCTCAAGATTTTGTTTTATTAAATGTGCTAATCTGGAAATGCCAGGCAGATTTAAAAAATCGTTTTTTGCATAGTGCAATTCTTGAAGTTATTATAGTTGTTGGTGGAACATACGTGGGGCAGCTCTAACAGCCTCCTGAATAAAATAACGATGAGTGTAGACTGCAATTTAAATAAGATGTGGACACGAACCCAAGCTACACTTTCATTTTGAATATATCTTTACTAACATGGTTTTTGGACACTATATGGGCCTATGTCTCAATGTACGTTATTATTATCATCACGCTATTACCCTTAGAAGCCAAGTAAAAAGTATAGTCTGAAAGAAAGCTAAGCGCAAATGAAGTAATAGCGCGTGCGGGCCATAAGATGCAAAGAGAAACGAACATTATCTAGAAGAGCCGAAATGTGCATGCACTTGTCCATTTAAATTAAACGGTGGGTGAAACCGTGGGACAGAGCTAGTGGTTCTATAAAATTTTAGCTGTGGCTCGCAGTTTTACCCATCTTAAAATTGGACATGAAAAAGAAAACAAGGTCAAAGGTTTTAGAGTTTAACAACTTTTATATAGATTGATATATTTATGCAATCTCTTTATTAAAAAAAAAAGCCTAAGATTTTTTTTGCAAATATAGTAATGTTACTATTTAATTTTGGTGGTATAATTCATTAAAGAAAAAAATAACATTTTTAAAGTTGAACCAAGGAGACAAGATAAATAATGTAAATAAACTGACATGATGGTTTAAAAAATCCCTACAGTCGTGCCATAGATCAATACATACATAAGACAGAAAGACCTACAGTCCTAAAATAACATAAGTGCTGGTATGTTTTGGTAAACGAGTAGAGGATGCCAGAGCACAATCCTTTTACCCTTGTTTTTAACATAATATCAAGAATCACTCGTCGTTACATCTAACGTCAGTCTCCCTGACGACCTTTAAATTTTAAAAAAAATACCACAATACTTAGGATGGCACACTTATGTATATTTTACATCAGTATAATATAATATAATACATGGCATATATATTACTATTCTTAAAATTCAATTTTTTATAAAATATATATGCTGATAAAACTTTCCTTAATTACAGATCTCCAATTCACTTAATATATTTACATAATATTAATATTAAAAAATAATATAAAAAGAGTGCGTCAGCTCCGACGCACGATTGGAATTTTTTTTTAATGTTAAGATCAGCAGACAGGCTGACGGTCCATTTGATAGTAGGTGGCTACCGTCACCTATAACAAAAGCAACGCCAAAGCTGCTGCAAGTGTGCTGGCGACTACGGTAGGATTGTCACGTATTCCAACAGAAGCACAGTTTAACCATACACGTCATACAGTCAGGCAACGAATGTACTTACGTGGAGCAACGTTCAGCGAACTCGCTTCAGTTTGCAGGCTCGAACATTGAGCATTGCGTTGCCCGACTGTATGACGTAAGTATACGTTTTATAAGTTCAGATAGTTCATTTTTTCGACGACAGATGTCGCTGTGCCGGGAGGTTATAACGCGCTATCCTTTCGTTCCTCAACGCGGACTACACTTTTCATACAAGATTTCGATGTTTGCGTTTGTAAGCCCAGAGGAAACATAAATAATAACAATAAAATTAGGGAACAGTAATACATGCGTAAGCTGTCGCACAAATGTCAAAGTGACAGATAACGTAACGTTTATAGTTAACGATTGCATTAATTTTACTCATAGAATGTCCATACTGGGTGCCTTATATGAAAATCGATTCTTAAGGAGTAAACCCCAAAAAAGAATCAAGAATGCAAGAAAGTAACACTATGAAAGGAGATATATTTTTAAAAATAGCGACCAAAATGTTTTTCAAATACACATAAAATCACCATTAGCTAGCTATTTATTATTTATATTTTTTATCTCGTCTAGTATAGCCAACAGCATTACTTTATTTTAATAGAATATGTATAATATTTTATGGATTCATCTTCTTGAATTTTTATACATTTTCTTATTTCTCCCACCAATTTTCTTCTGAAACATCTGATTTTTTCTTGTTGTGTTGTACATTCTCTTTTTCATCAGTAATCTCAACTCGCGCCTCTTTTTCTCAACATCATTCTCCAAAGGTTTGTTAAAGAAAGCTAATCCTTCTGAAATCAATTAACAAAACAACTTGTTAAAACGAATAAAATTAATCCAATCATACATTAAAACTAATATATGAATGCATACCTTTGAATCTGACATCATTTTTTGTAAAGAAGAATGTCTCCTTAAAAACAGATTTAATTTCTGTATTTTCTTGTGTGGCATGTTTCACTTCAGTTTCTACTTCTTCAGTTTCAGAATCTGAAGAATCATACTTAAATGGGTTCCTTTCCCCAGGATCGAGGGGATTTTTTAATTTGGACTCTTTTTGTGTGTGTAACTGTGTATATTCAATTTCATTTTCGTGTGTGTCTAGAGAAAAATAACATTATTAGCAATTTACACATAAAATTAATTAATATTGGCAAGTGTTAACGGATGTAATTGAATCCAACACTTGCAAGCTTATTCTTTCTTTTATTTCACAGCCTTTCTCAAGATACATATTTATGAAATAAAATCTTAAAAAGAACTACAGTAATCCGAAATTTTGTCAATATAGAATAACGATGTACCTGCATCATTGTCATTTTGAACATTTTGAAATAAACTCCTTAAACTGAATGCAGTGGGCTGCGCTATAGATTCTTTCAACGTTTCGCTAACTTTATAGAACTGTTCCTTTGACACTTCAATTTTAGGCAAATCTTTTTCCGATTCCATGTTCGCCTCTTCAACGTTTTCTTCATTTTGTTTCGCTTTCTTCACTTTTTTTGGCTTTTTCTGTTGCACTTCTACTGGCGCTAGAAATTTTGCATGTTCTGGGTTTGTTGGATCAAATCTGATCATCGCCATTGTTTTTCTGTAAACAGATTAAAATGAACATCAACAATTTTCAACAGTTTGTTCAATAAAAAATATAGATTACAACTAACATATTATAAATTTTCTGTAATTACTAGATTTTAGCCTCTCTTTCGTCAGTATGGTTAGTTAAGAAGTAGCAACTATCTTTACATAGTATACTATATATATTTTTTACTTTTCGAGAATGTAAACAAACACTAGTTATTTCCATTCACTATCACACTAGATGATCAAACTTGATTTATTTCATAAAGTATTAACTTTCTTATTATCCTTAACTCCATTATATGTTATTAATATCAGCTTTAAATCCAGATTTTGAAACCTTTCAAAAAGAGTTTGGTTTAGATTGCACTTTTAAATTTTTTATATGTAAGTATTTAATTATAATTGAAATACTTACTTTTTCTTTGCACTGTCTTCATGGGGATGAGATAGACGGGGTTTGATGGTTACACCCAAGACTTCTCCCAAAATGGCAAGTTGTTTTGACTTCTCATCGGTCTCTTCATCTCCTACTTCTACCTTGTCTATGCCACTCTCTTTTTCTACACCCTCTCCCTCGGATTCTTCCTCAATAAACCTTTCATCTAATTTAAAGCGTTTATCAGATTTGTATCTGGATTGTAAATCTAAAACCTGTTAATTTATAACAATATTACCCATACTAATATTATAAACAAGTATAGTTTGTATGTAGGACGTAATCTTTGAAACTACTCATCCGATTTAAAAAAAATCACCAATAGAATAGACTTTCGGGATGGACATAGGCTAAAATTCCATGCGGGCTTCCAGCTATTTAAAAATAAAGATTCAACCCCTGGCAAATGTATATCAGTAATAAAAATGTCGGGTGCTACATCTTTTATTTCTCAAAGCAGACTAAGTCGCGGGCACCAGCTAGTAGTATATAAAATTATATTCACAACAAACATTTATAGTCTTAACATTAAAAAAACCCCTATAGGAGTTAAAAGCATTTTGCATTTTTTAAATAAACTGTGAGATCAGTCATTAGACTATAATCAAATTTGTTGAAGTGGATTTGACGTTAGGCCAGTGCCTTATTCTAAAAGAAGCTATAGCAATACATCTGCCCTTTTCAGTCTCCCAACTTTTCTAGTCTGCAATAGAACTTTGGCAAGTGGATTTGGATGGAAGCAAAGGCGATCCTTGTAACTTTTTCTATAGAGTTCTATTTCTTCTGCAATTGTTGGAATCTCAAGATATTAGTGGATCTCACAGTTCCGAGCATACCAAGGCGCCCCAGCAATCACTCTTAGTATATTATTTTGAACTTTCTGCAGGCGCTCAATATTTGACTTGCTGGCAATGGACCACATTTATACAAATAATTCCATTTTATGGAAAAAAGGTAAATTACTGCCCAAAAAAACATTTGTGTCACAGTAATAAAAATTTTCAGCAACAACTACATATTTTTTGTTACATATTTTAATTAACATAACTTCTGTACTAAAGTTCTACACTTGGCAGCTTCTCATGCCAAGATTATTTTCACTTCTACGACCATAGTATATTCACATAATATATTAGAATCCAAGATGGAACTAAGTTAGCGGTGAAGCGCTGAATGCTCCACATTATTCATACGTATTAGGCCATTGAAATTAGTATGATTTTGTGTAAAGGGCACAAAATCGCTATGTGTAGCTATAGAAATAGTTTTGAATACAACTAATTTTGGAATTATTGGATGAGCAGAATTTACTAAAATTATTCCATTTACTCAAACAGTGTGATATAATGAGACATTTATAATATCATCTCATTATATCAAATAAAAAAATAATTAGCTTGAAAACCATTGACAACGGGGCAAATAAAAGTATTTAAAATTAGTTTTTGCATGCGCCTTCGTCATTGAAAAATAAAAATCAACACTTGACAAAAATATGTGAGTAATAATTTATAGGGAAGCAATTAATTAAATAAGAATCTTTATTATTCACACTATTTATATTGGTTGTATAGAACAAAAAAATGAACTTAATAATTTTTTATATTTTTAAATGATGCCTTGGGAACAATACTTTTTCTCCAGCCGTAAGGTACCCTATGTCCTTTTCTGTATGCAAAATTTCATAATAGTCGAGTAGTTAAGGTGTGACAGCATAACAATTCCAACCTATAATAATGTTTATGGTATAAGTTCATTAATGGATTTGAGAATACCAGGACTAGAAATCACAAGAAGGCTTTCCATTTAGGGTTGCCAGGTGTCCAGCCTTGGCCGGACATGTCTGGCTTTTTACAGTCGTGTCCGGCCAAATATATACAATACCGACCCGTCTGGCTTTTGTTAGGATTTGGTCAACCCCGCAGCGGCCAGAATCACACGGACATGCAGATTCGCGGTCTTACAAATTACTTTAAGAAGACAATATGTCATACATAATAAAGAGTAGAGCAAGTCTTAAAGTAATAAATGCACAAATAAAAAGAACTATTTTTTTTAAAAACCCATGTCTCAGGCTTTTGTAGCTAAATATGAGTCTGCTTTTGTATCGAAAATCCGGACAGGATTTTCGATTTTGAGGCCTGGCAATCCTATTTCCATTATATATCATACATTGATTTTAGGGCTGTCGATTTTTTTATGAATAGCTATGATAAATAGATAACCTTTGGTGGTTAAATTGAGTGGTGCTTTTTAGTTTTTTGTAATATTTTTTTAAATTTTCAAATATGTATAGAAAATTTATATGTATGGTAACACCCGCTATAGCCTAGCGGGCTGAAAAAGTGTAAGCAAACAATGAAAAAGAAATTGAATTATTTTAATACCTTTTGCCCTTTCTTGCCTTCAAACTGTTCTTTAACTTCAAAGTTGATTTCACCATCGCTCTCATCATCATCAAAGAGAGTTTTCCCTTCTTGCGTTTTTGTTTTCTTATTTACAACTTCTTGAACTTGGGAAGATGCTTCTTCTTCATTATCAGAAAACACAATCTTCTTATTTGTTTTTGTATCCTGAAAGTTATCAATTTAAATTCAAATTCAATATCAGTTGTAGTGGTTCATAGCTGTATGTATAAAGTCACATCTGCTTAACAAAATATTGTTAGAAAACATAATATCGGGATGTGGCCTAAATGTTTTGTCGAGCAAAAACACTCAAAGGGAGTTGTGAAAAACAACCCCAGCTATCGGAGGAGGGAATCATTCATTTTATGTTAGATTTTGACGCAGGATAACGTTTCGCTCAGAACGAAAATTATTTTTTATTCTAATCTGTTTTCAATATGCAGTTCTTGATATAGGTATGTTGAAAGTACGTGGCTGCAGGTAAATTCTGACGCGAAAACTATTTAATTTTCTTCTTCGGAGAACTAAATCCACCACAGCCATGGGAAAATTTGTTAGACAATTTTGTTTAGTGAACAAGTTGCAGTGGACGGGTAATGTTAATCTAACAATGTTTTGTTAAAATTTTGGAGCAGCAGACATGGCTGAATACAAAATTTGATCAATAGAATTATACAGACATAAACAGATGACAGCAGGGTCAAACACGCTAACATTATAAACTTGTCACTTAGAGTAAAATTTTACATTTCAAATAATTAATAAGTATCCTCTTTATTATTACCAAATAAGCATGTAACACTTACTATACCAGCTAATGCGGTTTTGATAATTTTCTGTGTTTCTTTGAATTCATGTCTCCTCCTTTTCATAGCATCAACTCTTTTTTTGTCAGAATCTTGCTTCTTCTTGTCAATTTCATCCAACATCTTACTTGTCCGCCCCATTTTCTAATTCTTATAGATTAAACTGTTTTTATTATTAAACTGTTTAATGAAAAAAACACCTATACCTAGTGTATTTAACATTACTTCTTAACCTAAAAAAAGCAAAAACAGACAGCAGACTGTGACAGTATATAAAAAGATACTCTGTGGTGACAGTCTTCAAAGTCAGACTGACTGACAGCTGACAGTAGGCAATTTAATATGATGCTTCTGTGGGTGATTTAATCAAAGATGTTGTATTAGTCTGTACCTATAGATGGATCACAAAATGCAGCAATATTTTATTCTTTCTAACACCTTCATATTGCCATAAGATTGAAAGAGACATACATATATAATCTGTCGGGTCGAAGTTGAGTGAATGTCTCCATTTTGACTATACAATGCAAGCTAAAGTTATAGCGTATAATAGTGCTGTGCATTTTTATTGATAACTAGATATCGTTGATATAGATTTTAAAACTTTTTTAGCCACACTTTTTATCCATCCTTAAGGGGTAGAACGGGAGTAGGATTTTATTACGAGAGGAAAAAAAACTCGATGATCTTAAAGTTTTATTTTTAGAAACGATATCACAGATTGGATAATCTGTGATATCGTTTCATTTTAATCTGTGATATCGTTCATCTGTGATTCGTCAACATTTTAATTTAAAGACTTGCAGTTAAGGTTGACGCTTGGGTATCCATGTATTTATTAGTAAGTTTTCTTTTTCTGGGTAATTTCTGAAAAGAAATAGTTTTTGGTTATTAATGATTCAAAAGATTTTCATAATTTTCATAGATTGAAGCATAACTTCTTTATAACTTATAGATATATAACTTATTCTTTATAACTTATTCTGGCACGACGGACTTGTTGGCAAGCTTCCTTCTTACGGTATCCCCCCTGGCCTGTGTAACTGGATATCGGATTTCCTGAGGGAAAGATCAATACGAGTAATTATTGATGGATGCTCATCTGATCTTTTAGGTGTCGATGCCGGTGTCCCTCAGGGATCCGTACTCTCAGCCACTCTCTTTATACTGCATATAAATGACCTATTGGTAATGCCCGGAACATTTGGATATGCCGATGATACCACAGTGGTCGAGAGGTATATGTCCGATGCACGAGCTGGTAGCCTCGAGATCCGCTCACAGAGAGAGGGCATGGTCTGTAGATTGGACCAGACACTGAAAAATATCTCCGACTGGGGTGACGCTAATTTGGTCAGTTTCAATGAAGCGAAGACTCAAGCGTGTCTTTTTTCAGCGAAACGAAATCCAATTGACCTGAACCCGTCATTCCGAGGAGTGACTGTTCCAGTCTCGGATCATCTCCAACTCCTTGGTGTGGACCTTACAGCCGATCTGAACTTCGGTAGGCACATCGAGTCCATTGCCAAAACAGCTGCCAAAAAGCTGGGCATCCTTTCCAAGGTTAAACGGTATTTCACTGCGAGGCAGCTCCTGGACTTATACAAAGCACAGGTCCGGTCTTGCATGGAGTACTGCTGTCACCTCTGGGATGGGTCTGCCCGTTACCAACTGGCCGCACTGGACTCGATTGAAAGGCGAGCAAAGAACCTTATTGGCAACGACACCCTTGTGGATTCCCAACTTCAAAGCCTGCAGCATCGCCGTAAAGTAGCGTGCCTATCGATTTTCTATCGTCTACACTATGGAGAGTGTGCATCTATGTTGTACGATTTAATCCAACCGGAACCGTTCCACTTGCGGACCACTAGACGTGGGCAAGGGTTTCATCCCTTCGTGGTCGATGTACCTCGATCACGAACAAAGCGTTTCAGTTCCACCTTCCTTGTTCGAACTGCTAAGGAGTGGAACTCATTGCCTGCGTCTGTGTTCCCACAGAACTACAACCTCGGGGTCTTCAAAACTAGGGTAAATGGGCATTTACTAGGTAAGCGTGGTCCACCTTCGGCCACATCTGCACCTCACATCAGGTGAGATAGTGGTCAAGCGATTTCATAAAAAAAAAAAAAAAAAAAAGATATTATTACTGGTTTACACGATGGTGGTAATTTTGGGAATATTGTCGGCACTGCATACGAGTGTAAAATTTTACGCTGATATCCTTGGCGAAAGCAAGAATCTTCAAAGTTCATCGAGCATATTCTTGTATATTGCGAAGCTCTCCAATCGGCTTTTCTTACATTTTTTGTCCACTTTTTTTTTAAATCGATGTCGGTGGGAAATCTGTTATAAATTGATAAAAATTACTTTCAACCTGCAGTGAATGCTAGAAATTGTCAACACTCTACTAAAAATAAATTAGTTATCGATATCGATAAACTTATCAAGATCAGACTACAGCACTATAAAGCAAGACAAATGTCAAAAATTCCGATTAACTTTGGTTTTTGTAAATTTTAGTTATAAACACCAGCTTTTCTTTAAATAAATCAACCTTAGAGCTGTGTATGCATGTACAATAATTCATTTTTAGTAAATAATTATAAAAATTTGTTTACAAAACACCAAAATTAATGAGTGCGAGCTGTGCGACTTACCGGTGAAATGATATGTTTCCATTATTCTCCTTCAAAACACCCACTCTACTTGGACAAACGGGAACAGTACAAGCCATTCTTGGCAAGCAACAGATTTATGAAATCACATTTTCAGATTTTTAAGTATTTTAAATCACATAAAGCTAAACGCGCTTGTTAACCAGCATGATATATACAAATATGACGTTTCCTCTTTTATGGCGCGCAGCGTTTTAAGACGTCATATTCGGCTATTGTTATCTCTTTTTAACATACGACATGCAGCCATTAGAAAGACGGGTATCGAGTATCGAAGGAATCTTCAATTTTTATTGTTCCATCTATACACTAATACAATTATCTTTGGATTTAATTGTAGAATCATGGACGTATAGCTGGAAACAAAGATAATTGTATTAGTGTATAGATGGAACAATAAAAATTGAAGATTCCTTCGATACTCGATACCCGTCTTTCTAATGGCTGCATGTCGTATGTTAAAAAGAGATAACAATAGCCGAATATGACGTCTTAAAACGCTGCGCGCCATAAAAGAGGAAACGTCATATTTGTATATATCATGCTGGTTAACAAGCGCGTTTAGCTTTATGTGATTTAAAATACTTAAAAATCTGAAAATGTGATTTCATAAATCTGTTGCTTGCCAAGAATGGCTTGTACTGTTCCCGTTTGTCCAAGTAGAGTGGGTGTTTTGAAGGAGAATAATGGAAACATATCATTTCACCGGTAAGTCGCACAGCTCGCACTCATTAATTTTGGTGTTTTGTAAACAAATTTTTATAATTATTTACTAAAAATGAATTATTGTACATGCATACACAGCTCTAAGGTTGATTTATTTAAAGAAAAGCTGGTGTTTATAACTAAAATTTACAAAAACCAAAGTTAATCGGAATTTTTGACATTTGTCTTGCTTTATAGTGCTGTAGTCTGATCTTGATAAGTTTATCGATATCGATAACTAATTTATTTTTAGTAGAGTGTTGACAATTTCTAGCATTCACTGCAGGTTGAAAGTAATTTTTATCAATTTATAACAGATTTCCCACCGACATCGATTTAAAAAAAAACGTGGACAAAAAATGTAAGAAAAGCCGATTGGAGAGCTTCGCAATATACAAGAATATGCTCGATGAACTTTGAAGATTCTTGCTTTCGCCAAGGATATCAGCGTAAAATTTTACACTCGTATGCAGTGCCGACAATATTCCCAAAATTACCACCATCGTGTAAACCAGTAATAATATCTTTTTTTTTTTTTTTTTTTTTATGAAATCGCTTGACCACTATCTCACCTGATGTGAGGTGCAGATGTGGCCGAAGGTGGACCACGCTTACCTAGTAAATGCCCATTTACCCTAGTTTTGAAGACCCCGAGGTTGTAGTTCTGTGGGAACACAGACGCAGGCAATGAGTTCCACTCCTTAGCAGTTCGAACAAGGAAGGTGGAACTGAAACGCTTTGTTCGTGATCGAGGTACATCGACCACGAAGGGATGAAACCCTTGCCCACGTCTAGTGGTCCGCAAGTGGAACGGTTCCGGTTGGATTAAATCGTACAACATAGATGCACACTCTCCATAGTGTAGACGATAGAAAATCGATAGGCACGCTACTTTACGGCGATGCTGCAGGCTTTGAAGTTGGGAATCCACAAGGGTGTCGTTGCCAATAAGGTTCTTTGCTCGCCTTTCAATCGAGTCCAGTGCGGCCAGTTGGTAACGGGCAGACCCATCCCAGAGGTGACAGCAGTACTCCATGCAAGACCGGACCTGTGCTTTGTATAAGTCCAGGAGCTGCCTCGCAGTGAAATACCGTTTAACCTTGGAAAGGATGCCCAGCTTTTTGGCAGCTGTTTTGGCAATGGACTCGATGTGCCTACCGAAGTTCAGATCGGCTGTAAGGTCCACACCAAGGAGTTGGAGATGATCCGAGACTGGAACAGTCACTCCCCGGAATGACGGGTTCAGGTCAATTGGATTTCGTTTCGCTGAAAAAAGACACGCTTGAGTCTTCGCTTCATTGAAACTGACCAAATTAGCGTCACCCCAGTCGGAGATATTTTTCAGTGTCTGGTCCAATCTACAGACCATGCCCTCTCTCTGTGAGCGGATCTCGAGGCTACCAGCTCGTGCATCGGACATATACCTCTCGACCACTGTGGTATCATCGGCATATCCAAATGTTCCGGGCATTACCAATAGGTCATTTATATGCAGTATAAAGAGAGTGGCTGAGAGTACGGATCGCTGAGGGACACCGGCATCGACACCTAAAAGATCAGATGAGCATCCATCAATAATTACTCGTATTGATCTTTCCCTCAGGAAATCCGATATCCAGTTACACAGGCCAGGGGGGATACCGTAAGAAGGAAGCTTGCCAACAAGTCCGTCGTGCCAGAATAAGTTATAAAGAATAAGTTATATATCTATAAGTTATAAAGAAGTTATGCTTCAATCTATGAAAATTATGAAAATCTTTTGAATCATTAATAACCAAAAACTATTTCTTTTCAGAAATTACCCAGAAAAAGAAAACTTACTAATAAATACATGGATACCCAAGCGTCAACCTTAACTGCAAGTCTTTAAATTAAAATGTTGACGAATCACAGATGAACGATATCACAGATTAAAATGAAACGATATCACAGATTATCCAATCTGTGATATCGTTTCTAAAAATAAAACTTTAAGATCATCGAGTTTTTTTTCCTCTCGTAATAAAATCCTACTCCCGTTCTACCCCTTAAGGATGGATAAAAAGTGTGGCTAAAAAAGTTTTAAAATCTATATCAACGATATCTAGTTATCAATAAAAATGCACAGCACTATTATACGCTATAACTTTAGCTTGCATTGTATAGTCAAAATGGAGACATTCACTCAACTTCGACCCGACAGATTATATATGTATGTCTCTTTCAATCTTATGGCAATATGAAGGTGTTAGAAAGAATAAAATATTGCTGCATTTTGTGATCCATCTATAGGTACAGACTAATACAACATCTTTGGCTGGAAAGTTCACTATTGCCAATAACGCGTGCCGAAAGAGACATTCAAAACCTTCGTGTGTCCCTTTCTAAGAAGGGTGACCATGTTGAATAAAATATTGTGGATTTATTATTTTTAATGCTCTATTAAGGCACTAACAATAGTAAAATATGTATATACCGTTGATGTTATAGATAAATAATAGATGTATTGTTATCTATTAATACTCCAAATACATACATATGTGTAACAATGAAAGTATAAAATTAAATTATTACAATATTTGTATGCAATATCTGAAGACCAACTTCTATAGTCAGTGCGTCCTGCGTATGGTACTGAAACGTGACTTCTCACTGCAGCACTAAACTGGTCCACAAGTTCAAAATCGCTGAAATAGGATTAAAAATTCCGAAATTCGTTGAAGCTGTCGAGATAGTCGAGAGAATTGGCAAGCTGAAGTGGTAACGGTGAGTCCGTCACAACTGACATAGAGCGGGTAACCCATGAAGACGCACCGTGGGACGTAGGAATGGCAGGTGGACCGACGACCTGAAGGGTATTGCAGGAAACGAGTGTCTTTGGTATTTGTATTTCAATTAATTCCTAAAATTGTAATTTGTTATTGGGATTTCATATACCTGACACTGAGGTATTTCGTAGTTAGTATTTCAAATACTTATGGATTCAAAATACATTTTAACATAAATACATCTAGCGATCGTATTAATGGGTTCGGTCTGCAGAAAATAGCGCTCGATAGCTTTCATAAGCAGAAACAAGAGTGTAACAAGAGGCTGTTTGTCTGATAGTACATTTAAAAATTTATGTTCATCAGAGAAAAATCTTTTCCTGATTAATAGGCTGGGCTAGATTAGTTCTACTCCATTAACATTATATAACACTGACTGTAATTTGTATTTTAATTGAAGCGAAACATGTATTTTGCCCAGCTCTGGACGATGACGATGAATAGTCCAAATCAATAAATATGTACACTTATGCTTAACAGAGAAACTTTAAAAAATATATCAAATAATATACAAATCATGGAATTGTGGCGCACCATCAAACTGGAAAATAAAATAAAATAAAATAATTATTAAACGGTACCTGCACATAAATTGAACTTACATCTTGCTACATTTGGACCGTATGCAATGTGTTCCGTCGGAGCCACATTCCAATGTATGTACCTATTTACCTCGCCGAGGCTTCAGGCGACCGGGCGCCCGCGCCGCATTTCAGTTGAACGTAACGCGCGTATCTATCGGCTACATAAATACTCATTCAATTCGCGAGTGAATCCGAATATTTAATTAATTAAATATTAAAATTTATACTTAATAAATCTTTTGTGTCGTCCCTACTGAGGCGTTATTTAAATCAGAACACTCCAACCTAAAGAATCGTAATATTTATTTAATTATTTTTGTTCAAAAAGATTAAATGTATAGAATATATAGAGGGCATTAGGATTTTTTTCCCACAAAAATATTGATCCTGATCGCCGTAATCAGGATGGCCATAGCATAGTTAAATAGCCTTGTAAAGTTGGCGATGGATTGAGCGATTTTGTACCACGTGGTTCTAAATTACGGATTCTTTCGTCTTGCCGAATCTATACAGTTCAAAATCATAGAAAAATAACTAAAGCATAGAAACCTTACTAAAATAGCGACAAAGTTACATCAGTTCATACTGTATTCACTTATGGCAATGAAAAGGTGTTAGAAAGAGATGCATATGCAGCAGTATATTCGTAATGTAGAAGGTTGTCACTACTTTTCATAATGCTAGTGATGTAACTGTGTCGATTGATAAAAGGCTTACAACGAAGCGCGTTAATATAGAGTTTTTTTATTCTGAGATAAACTGGCGCTTAGTAGGAAGGAATATTGGGAGACGTTTCAAAATCAAATCATTTTATATGAACACACTTGGTAATTTATAAAAGGCATATTTTTTGACGTGGATACGTCTATGTTTTCGTTTTGCAGGTTATTTTGTGAACAGGAGTGTATAATACTAATAACATCAATAAATGTGTGCTCACTAAATTCGCAAATCTTTGAATAAATATAAAAAAAAATTGACTTAACCTACCACCTCAGTGTGTTATAGCTTTGACGAAAGAAAAACGTATATAAATAATCGTGTTACCCTTACCCTTGATAGTTTGAATTCAAAACGAGTACCTAGTCTTTTTTGCTGTTTACCGATATACATTCAATTCGACATATTACATCAATGTCAAAGTTCATTGTAGACATAGATATAGACCTTACTCAATGCGCGCCACCACATTCGGTGCTCTGCGTTTCATAATTCATTTTTATTTAATTGTAATTTTTGGTATGCATACATGTCTAGTCCATGTATGCATACCAATGGATTTATTTTTATGTCTTAATAAAATTATTTATACATATAATATTTATTGAAGTCTCAGCAAAAGTATAAAAAATAATTCAATTCAAAATGGCCATCCTTAGCTTTAATACAGGCCTTTAATTTGTTTGACCACGAATTTATGGATTTACGCCCTTTTCCATGGGAAGTTTAGCCACTGCCTACTCCAGAGATTTCTTATATATACATTAACTGTAATTTTTGTAAGTATTACAAAGTAATAATTACAAAAATGTTGGTAGTTTTTTTATTTTTAGTACTTGTGGCAGCCCTACCGATTGACCAATAAGCAGCGGGATGACGAATAACATACGCTAACGTGTGGCGTCAAGGCACAATTTAGATCGCGCGCGGTCGGGTTCGCCAAGTTTAGTTATTTAAAATGTCGGTTTTCTTCAAGATCCAAGGAGTGCAACTTCTGTTTATTATTTATTCTGTGCTACTACTATCTAAATGGTCTTAAAAAAGGTTATGATTGATCACTTTAAATCAAAGACTCAACTTACATTTGCAAATTAATACTACATACAAATTGGTTATTTGACATTTTTTATCGATATTTTGTGGACGAAAATATCGATATTAAGCTATCGATGTCAATATCGATTCAGATATTTCATCAATATCGCTCATCCCTACTGACGAGAGCAGTGAGACATAACAAAAAGTATCAGTCATTATAATGCGACCAAGTTATGTAGTGACGTAACGACACCAGCAACGGACCAACGACAAAATATTTAATTTGGTTGTATTAAAATACATCCAATTACATCCGTTTGACATTTGTCTAGTGACAACCTTCTACATTACGAATATACTACTGCATATGTATCTCTTTCTAACACATTTTCAATGCCATAAGTGAATACAGTATGAACTGATGTAACTTTGTCGCTATTTTAGTAGGGTTTCTATGCTTTAGTTATTTTTCTATGTTCAAAATCTTTGTTTATGTTTTTTAAACGTTACTAAATAATAATTTTGATTAGTATAAAAGTAGTCTTACGCAATTGACATTGAGATGATTTTCGCTTGTCACTACTTCTCCACACAGTGAACCTTCCTGTTATACGTAATATATAATACTTCCATATGTAGAATATAGTACACAGAACCACACAGAACACTATATACTAACAAATATAATATTCTGTGGTCACTGGTTAGATTGATTTGTACAGATTTTGACCATGGATTTTGATTATTAATATGTTCTGTTATCTGTGTATGACAGTGTATGTATCAATCAATCATCTTTGTTTTATTTATAGTACGGTCATTCTATGAATGCGTTTTTGACATTTCTTTATGTCCATTGCATAAAGTTCATTTCCGAATAAACGATACAGAAAATGTATGGAATTGACACCTGTCAGAACACTCATATTAATGGCCGGAGTATAGGTAATAACATAATAAATGCCGAATTGCCATTTTTGTAAAGAGAAGAAGAAGAACATTATAAATAATATTTATGATAAAATAATAATGTGCATTCTTGAAGTATCCACAAAATAAAACCTGAGAAACGCAAGTTACAAATAAAATCACAGCGATTTTATACGACTGCTCGAAAGAATGATCAAATGTATGAATACTCGTATTTTTCATCATAAGAGGTTAATAAATATTATTATACCGTGTAGACAAAGTAGCCTAGGATTATGGGTAAGAAAACTGTTTGTCAGGTTTCTTGTAATACTTTTTTAAACACAATATTAATCTTATAATTACTTTTAGAAAGAAGATTTAAATACTGAAATAAAATTACGAATTGAAAGACGGTGGGGACAAGATGTAAGGGAGCAGAATACTGACCTCAGTCATGAAAATAAAAAGCCTTACTATGTATTAGCTATGTTTCCGTATCCTTCTGGAAATTTGCACATGGGACATGTACGAGTTTACTCATTATCAGATACAATTGCTAGATTCCACAGACTGAACGGTGCTAAAGTTTTACATCCAATTGGTTGGGATTCCTTTGGATTACCAGCTGAAAATGCTGCAATTGAGCGCAAAATACCACCTAAACTTTGGACTGCTACAAACATAAAAGAAATGAAGAAACAACTGTTAGAATTAGGTTTAAATTTTGATTGGGATAGAGAATTTTCAACATCTGATCCAGAGTATTATAAATGGACACAATATATATTTTTAAAATTGTTTGAAAATAAATTGGCTTATCAGAAAGAGGTAAGGAACAAATGTACAAATCTTTATAGGTTTCCATTGAGTGAATTTTATAGTTGATCTTTATTAATACACTAAACTAGAAAAACCAATTAAATTTTCTAAGAGGTTTTAATCCAGTTAAATTAATAACTAACTGTTGCATGTGACTTCGTCTGCATCTCTTTATAAAATATTACTCTCTGAAAAGGTAGCTTATGTTGTCTTTTCTTCTTTTATGTTGTCTGGGACACCATTATTACCACTCTGCCCATTTTTCTTGTTTACTCTCACCATATGAGTTCTTTTACACAATACATTACATCCTTAACTTTCATAAGATGACGTAACAATTCTAGTTTAATTTTATCTTTCAACTTGACTTTAACTTGATCTCAAGTTTGTGCATATTCTGTTTCAGCTCCATATTTGACATCCATATGTCATGACGGTTAAAATGCATGAATCAAATATCTTATGATATGAGTATTTTTAACAATATCTTTCCATTCTAGCTGTAATCTGTTGTTTATTTCTTTTGTTGTAAGGTCTTTTGGAGCTATTATCTGACTTAAGTATGTATACTATTTAACATATTCCATTTTATTACCATCAATTGTTATGGTGATTTCATCAAGATTTGTCATTACTTTGATTTTTGTTGAATTCTCTGAGAGTCCAACTCTATTGCTTTCGCACAGAATCTGTTCCAGCATCTCTTGTAGGCTTCTTGAATCTTCGGAAATAAGAATTAGATTGTCTGCAAATCTTAAATGATTAAGTTACATTCCGTTTATGTTTATTTGTTTAAATTATATTAAGTAGGGTTTAATACCTATCTATTCTTCATTTGTGTGTAATCCTCAGAAACAGTCAATCAATGATATCAGGACTACAAATACTTTAAGTATACAATTTAAAATTCCAGGCTGTCGTGAATTGGGATCCTATTGACCAAACAGTTTTGGCCGATGAGCAAGTAGATGATCTTGGTTGCTCGTGGAGATCTGGTGCAAAGGTAGAAAAAAAATTACTAACACAATGGTTTTTGAAGGCCACAAAGTTTTCTCAAAAATTATATGATGGATTGGACAGCCCTTGTCTAGAAAATTGGAAAGATATAATTAAATTACAAAGGCACTGGATAGGTGAATGTAACGGGATTGATGTTAGTTTTAAGATAAAAATTGACAATATAGTCAGAACAATTGATGTTTGGTCTGCAGATCCATATAAATTTTTACATGGTCAGTTTTTAGTGATGTCCAAAGATAGTTTGGTAATAAAAGACTTCATTCAAAGTAAAAATGTCAGTATAAAAGCTACAAACCCATTAACGGGTTTAGAAATGCCCATTATTATCAGTGACAATATTTCATTCCCTGAAAGAAGAGATGTGTATATAGCTTGCCCTTCAATATGCAATGAAGATGAGAATATAGCTCTCTCCTTAAATGTGCCTATATTAGTGAAACATGAAAATATAAACATTCAAGATGAAAATGAGAGAGCAATTAGTATTGCCAGGGAAAAAAATGTTGGTGGACATTTTGTCAGTTCAAAACTTAAAGATTGGCTAATTTCCAGGCAGCGATATTGGGGCACACCTATACCAATAATTCATTGTTCCAAATGTGGGGTTGTACCTGTCCCATATGAAGATTTACCAGTAAAATTGCCAGAAAACTACGATTCCTCAGAGTCTTTGAAATCAAGTGATTGGGTTAAGTGTAAATGTCCTACATGCGAATCTGAGGCAATGAGAGAAACAGATACCATGGATACATTTGTAGACTCTTCCTGGTACTTCTATCGATTTTTAGATCCTAAAAATGATAAAATGCCATTTGACCACAACAAGCTCCATGGAAATACACCTGTTGTTGACATTTATATTGGTGGCAAAGAGCATGCTGTGCTACATTTTTACTATGCTAGGTTTATGAGTTACTTTTTACACTCAATAGGTTTGTCACCTGTTGCTGAACCATTCAAAAACCTTTTAGTTCAGGGCATGGTAATGGGAAAATCCTATAAATTGAAGTCATCGGGGAAATATATCCCTGCAGAACAAGTTCAACAAAATGGTAAAGTATATAAAGAAATCGGTTCAGGAGAACCTGTCATTATGCAATGGGAGAAAATGAGCAAATCAAAATATAACGGTGTAAATCCTGAAAAATTACTTTCAACTTACGGATGTGATACAACTCGACTTTTAATTGTTGCTGATGTTTCACCGGCTAGTAACAGACGCTGGTCTGACGAAAGTAAGTTACCTTTCTAGTATAGACTTAGATGAACGTATAGATAACTCTGGCTTCGCTCATAAATAGCACCACTAGGAAACAATAACTGGGGCTTTTAATGTAACTTTTAGAATAAATAATTTTTTTTATAAGGATAAATTATAATAACACTAGATGAAAACCCGGCTTCGCTCGGGTGTAATTTGACTCAATATGTACACATGTAGGAACAAAATGTAGGTAGATATTTCTGTAGTTATCGGTTCTCAAGGAATATTAAAGGCGAAGCGGCATAGATTTCGCTCAATGTTTGCGGCAAGCCGTTTCGTTTTACACAGTCACATGAGTCACAGGTCTTTTTAATGGACACTTTGTTTTTAAAATGAATGGTGCGACGACGTATTGGTGGCGAGGCGTATGTGCGCTAGTATGAATGAAACGGAACGTTTATTAACCACTCAAGATGTCACAGGCTCACAGGTGTCAGTGAGTGACGTTTCGCTAGAGTGGCCAATATGGCGACTGCGATTTGTCTGTCAGCACCATTAGAATTTAACAAAATACTTGACATTCCGAATTTTTCGGATATATGTTGCTGACTCGAAATCTTTATTTTTTTTATGTTTTATTATTCAGGTAAGGTTTCAATCGAGTCTACCGTACCCCTTGACGAAATTATTAATATAGATAAGTATAATTAAAAATAAGTAAATTAATGAATTTAAAATAAATTGAGTGTTATAATAATTGTTTTATATAAAGATTTTCTATAGATCAGGTAAGATGAAAGAATCTGTAATGTGACATTTAGAACCACGTGGTACAAAATCGCTCAGACCATCGCTAAATTTACAAGGCTTTTTAGCTACGCCATGGCCATCCTGATTACGGCGATCAGGATCAATATTTTTGTAGGCAAATTTTCCCAATGCCCTCTATATTGATATGATATTATCATTGCGCACGTCATAACACTGTCTCTGTGTTATAATAGTTTTTAAAATGATTTTTGTTCACTTATTAAAGTAATTGTCACTTATTCCTCAAGTAAATACCGCAAGTATAAAGTGGAACTGTTATTGGAAGAATTGCAATAAATTTACGCTAAAATAAGTGAAAATAGTGATTGGAAATTGTGCACTCATGTGTTAGAATTGTGATATTGCTTTACTATCTACCTTCTGAAAATTTTATTTGAAGGCAAAAAGTATACATTGCTTATTTATGAAACGTGTTCACTGAGACAGTTTGGTATATGTGCACGAGTACTGGGCTTGTACGAGGGTGGCGGAGGTTCGAACCCAGAATCAGATCGTGGAATTCCCTATTTATTTTTTGTTTTCAATTATTATTAATCGCGCTATTTAAAAACAACAAGAAATATGAGTTCTAAGATTAAAGACTCAGTGTGTGCTGGATGTCGTAACATTATTGCATCAAAAAATCAGGAACACCTACAATGTACCAAATGTGAACACAAATATGATCTCTTGTGCGCGAATGTGCAAAGATCACGTTACCTATTAATGTCGAATGAAAATAAATTATCTTGGATTTGCCCAGCATGCAAAACAAAAATACCTAAGACCGATAATAGTCTTACACCTATAAGAAATGATCACTTGCACGATGATCAGCAGCAATCTTCATGCAGTAATGTTACCATTCGGAAGAAAATGAAACCGATACCTGTGGTCGACTCTCCGTCCGGCGCGGAAACACGTGAGGATCGCTCGCTGTCTCCATGTGGTTCGCTCATTGATGCTAATATTCTATCTCTAATTAGACATGAGATCAAGTCATCCATTAATGAATCAATAAAAACTATAATAGAATCTACTTTCCCTAAAGAATTCGAATCGCTACGCAATGAGCTACTCATATTAAAAGACCTTAAAAATACAATGGAGTATCTGAGCGCTGACTACGACCGCATTCAAAATGAACTTAAGAACTCCAAAGAAACAATTGCGGTTCTGAAGAGTGAAAATGTCAACTTGCAGACTGCGGTTAATGACCTCTCCTCAAGACTGAACCTGCTTGAACTCCATACACGTGAAAACAACATAGAAATAAATGGTATTCCTGAGAACAAATCCGAAAAACTGCCTCTGGTTCTTAAACAACTTTGTAATGCCGTGGCGTACCCTATGGAAAATAACGAGATCATATCTAGTACGAGAGTAAGAAAAATGGATGACAAGTCCAATAAACCTAGGGCTGTCATATATAAATTGAGGTGTACAAGCGTCAGAGATGGTATTATAGCTGCGGTATCAGAATTTAACAGGAAATCATCAAATGATAGACTTAACTCTTCTCACTTGGGTTACGGAGGCAATAAAAGCCGTATTTTCGTCTCAGAACATCTGTCTCCGTACTACAAAACCCTCCACGCAAAAACGCGTGCTATGGCTAAAGACAAGGGCATTAAATACGTGTGGATAAGAAACGGTCGAATCTTGATAAGAAAAGATGATAAATCTCCGGCAATCCATATTAAAAGCTACGATTCGTTAAAAAAATATGAGTCTGTGTAGCGATGAATATCTACGGAGGCTAAACTTGACCTTAATATTAATTAGTAACATTCAACATATATTATCAAAATTTTAGAGGAATGAAGACGAAATTGCAAGATATAAAACTTAACTCTCTGCAATACAATTATGACATAATTGTTGCTACTGAGACGTGGTTAGACGAAAACATAAAGGACAGCGAGGTCTTCAGTGACGCGTACACCATCTATAGGCGCGATCGAAACTCAACTCATCTGTCGGGGAAGTCTGGTGGTGGAACACTCATCGCTGTGTCCAGGGCACTGTCATCAAGGCGTTTGGAAGGCTTTGAAAGCAAATACGAGGATCTTTGGGTGGCATTAAAAACGACTGTAAATGGTGTGGTAAAAGATATGCTACTCTGTGCATTGTATATCCCGCCACCGGTGACGTCACTTGTTTTGGACGCTGTGTTGGACAATGTAACTTCAGTCATGAACTCGCATGACACTGGAACGATTATTTTCGGTGATTTCAACCTGGGATTTATAAATTGGAGTTCCAATGGTTGCTGTTCTCAACTATCTCCTTGTAATTATAACAATACTTTGGGTTTTTCTCTGGTTGACTTCTTGTCACACAACGGTCTCAGTCAGTTTAATAACATTAGGAACTGCAACGATAGGATTTTAGATCTAGTAATAAGTAATTTGGCTGACTTAACTATAAGTGGTATTGATTGTGATGCAATAAGTAGACCGGATAAGCATCACCCTGCTTTGAAAATAAAAATACAACTTGACCCAGTTATATCTCTTAAAAGAAATTGTTATGCCAACTACAATTTTCGTAAGGCTGACTACAATCTTATAAATAAGGAACTTCTTGCGATTGACTGGAGGGGGGATCTGTCCGGGTTTTGTAATGTCAACGACATGGTTGCCGAATTTTACAAAATTATTAATAAATTAATTAAAAATTACGTGCCTTTCCACCGAAGAACTAACAATAAACGCAAGGTACCTGTCTGGTTTTCTTCAACTCTACTGAAGTTAATGTCAGAAAAGGAAAAGCTAAGAAAGAAAGTGAAACTGTATGCTAATCCTAGAGATATCTATGAATTAAAACTAGCGAAGAAACGTGTAAGTGCTCTTATAAGATCATGTCATGCAAACTACATAGCATCCGTTGAATCCGAATTGCCGAGGAATCCGCGCAAGTTCTGGTCATACATAAATCAACAGCGTAAGGACTCCACGGACTTGCCTAGTGTTATGAAATTAGACGACAAAACTGCCTCCTCTGGCGATGATATTTGCAATTTGTTTGCCGAAAGATTCTCATCTGTTTATGAAAGTGTTCCTTCTGATGGGACAATAGCTAGCGTGGATTTCTTTCCGCAGCTTTCTCTCGGCTCAATTGAAGCGGATGAAAGAATTATATACAAAATTTTGCGTTCATTAGATGCGCACAAGGGTCCTGGGCCGGATGGTATAGCACCGTATTTTGTGAAAATGACTGGTAGGTCACTTGCTTTGCCCCTATCTATCATTTTCAACAGGTCGTTGCAGTCTTCAGTTTTCCCAGACTCGTGGAAGGTCGCCAACATAATACCAATTTATAAAAAAGGTGATAAAAGCAATGTCCAAAACTACCGACCAATTACAATATTAAACGTGTTCTCAAAGGTTTTTGAGCGTGTTGTGTATCCGGTGTTTATTTCTTACTGTGGAACTTTTATTGCAACCGGGCAGCATGGTTTTTGTAATGGAAGATCCACCACGTCGAATCTTATAGGCTACACTTCTTATATAACAAAATATGTTGACCAGGGGGGTCAGGTGGACTCAATCTATACCGACTTCTCCAGCGCCTTTGATAAGGTAAATCATAATTGTCTTATTCAGAAACTTCAAAATTGCGGTGTGCACGGTAGTCTTCTGGTATGGTTCCGGTCATACCTACAAAACAGGACACAAAGGGTTACAGCGTATGGCTTTGCTTCGGAATCATATATTGCTACGTCCGGTGTGCCGCAAGGCTCCCATTTGGGCCCGGTGCTCTTTCTGGTATTTGTGAACGACCTTACAGATTGTCTGCGCCATACCCGCTGTGCATTGTTCGCTGACGACTGCAAATTTTTTAGGGCTGTAAAGACTCACGATGACTCCAAACTAATCCAAGAAGATTTGGATTCAGTTCTCCTTTGGTGTGCAAGGAATGGGATGGAACTCAATGCTGATAAATGTAGTCATATCAAGTTTACTAGAAAAATAAATAAAATTCCATCAATGTATTACATCAGTAACACTCCCCTTA
This sequence comes from Bembecia ichneumoniformis, assembly GCA_910589475.2. Lineage (NCBI taxonomy): Eukaryota > Metazoa > Arthropoda > Insecta > Lepidoptera > Sesiidae > Bembecia > Bembecia ichneumoniformis. The sequence continues at coordinate 5,187,473 of OU342538.1, read as the reverse complement.
AAGAAGTCCATACGGTGCGTGACCTAGGGGTAATTTTGGATGCCAAGCTTACATTCATCCCACATATAGACACTGTAGCTAAAAAAGCTTCACAACTATCGGGCTTCATCAAACGAAACAGCCGAGAATTTATGAACGTGAACACGGTGATATATCTATATAAAACATTGGTTAGGAGTGTTTTAGAATACGCTTCTCCAATCTGGAACCCTACGTATCGGTCACATATAGCGAGGTTGGAGCGTATTCAACGCAGTCTTACAAGGTACTTGGCTCATAGAGATAATCAATGTTCCCCATCTCTGAATTACGAATCAAGATTACTACATTTTAAACTTCAGTCCTTAGAGAAACGTCGCGAGATTGCGGATGCAGTGACCTTGCATAAAATAGCCAATGGAATTATCTCGTCTCCTGACGTCTTAGGTCTCTTATCTGTGGCTGTGCCCCGTGCTGTGCCTAGATGTCCTATCACGAAGGTATTTTCATGTGACATGGTGCGTACAAACTTGGGCAGGTTCTCCCCGGTCAACCGTATGATTTCCAATTTCCACTCTCTCCAGACTGACATGGAATTGGATATTTTTCATGACAGTTTGAATTGTTTTAAAAGGAAACTTTCAAAATTCAAAAGTATTGACTGATTGCGTTATCGATGACATTTTACTCAAGTGATGGGGGATTAAATTGCTTGACTTATATAATTTTATTATTTCACTGAATCGATTTTTGAACGAATTTTGCTTCTTATATGTATACATATGTGTTCTAAGTAGAAATAACATAACTATTATTAATTATGACATTTTTTTTTCCAAATTTTTAACAGGGACAACATGACGTAATATAGCTGTAGATACCAGTAATTGGTACACAAATGTAAACGTGTCTACATAATTTATGAAAGTGACTAGTGAGTTTTGATGTGCTGTTGGTGTCTCAATAAAATAAAATAAAATAAAATAAAATATATTATTCTATATATTTAATCTTTTTGGTTTTATAAAACACATAACGCCTAAGGTGCAATGTTCTTGCGAAGTTCTTGCGATTTTTGTTTCTTGCGAAATGTTATATAGAATTCAGAATTTATTTTGATTATTTACATTTTTTTTTCTTAAAAATTACTAAGAAACAATATTAATCAGTGTCATGTGCATCTAAAATTAGGTTTATTGTCATTCTATCTATCTAGCTTGGTTGATGCCTCTGTAACCTGGCTTGAATTTCAAATTAAAGATTTTGAATTACTCTATTTAATTACAGCGTTTCCAGGTGTTTTGAATTGGCAACATCGTTTATGGCTCACTATGAGAAAATTTTTAGAGCATAGAAATAATGACCGTCTGAAAATGTGTGATTATAACAATGAGGAGTTTAAAAAACTTGAGAAGGTCCTATGGGAGAAAAGGAATAATACTATTTCAAGAGTCACTTTCCATTTCAAATATACACAAATGCCCAGTGTTGCCATTTCAACACTACAAAGTCTGACAAACTCTTTGAGGGTAAAGAATAACATAATAATACTTAATATTATTCTTATGGCAATACCAATTTGAAAATTGTAATTTGTAATATTATTGTATTCACTTGATATTTTCACTGATTCATTTACCTTTTTTTTTTCCTTAAGGTCGAAAGACAGGTTGGTGGTCCACTTTATGGTAGATGGCTACCGTCGCTTACAACAGAAGCAATGCCACAGGTGCTGCAAGCACGCTGCCGTAGGATTAAGGATAAGGGATCAGATAGGGAAATGGGCTCTGGCACTACTTATTCACTCACTGAAATACAACAGTACACATGCTGTTATTTCACGGTAGTCTTCTGTGACGGGATGGTTGCTTCTGCCAGACGGGTTGCCTAAATGACTGCAAAATGAACTAAATGATTAAAAAGGTATAGTTTGAATATAAAAACCTTATCAATGATTTTATTCTTGGGGTATTTAGAAAATAATATTGAATATAGGTCACTGTCAGATACATAATGTACCTGAGCACGAATGTGCCCAATGATCGGCCAGCAGGCGGGACGTGGTGCGGTGGGTTCTTTCTGTCTGCTGTTCAATCTACCGGAACTTAATAACCACGACCACTCTGACAAGAGTTCAAGTGCTCAAGAAGAAGAAAATACATAATAAACTAGTGTTTGTTTTTTTATTTTATATAATAGCAGACTAAATGGTATTTAGCCATCCAACAGTCGTAACAGAGCATCAGATCAGAATAAGTTCAAAATATGAACCCTAAAACACACCAAAACCAACTTAAAAAAATAGTTTCCATAATAATTGACTTGACCGCTCAACAAATGGGTCGATGCCGAGTGAGTTTGTTTAAATGTTCAACTTTCGTTTCAATTAATTCATTTTTGTACATTCCAGAACAAACTGCCAGCTGAATTTATTCACAACAGCTGTGAGTTTGAAATAACATTGGCTTCGCTGATAATAATGCTAGCGCCTGTGGCACCGCATTTTTGTTCAGAGTTGTGGGCTGGTTTTCTTTCCGCTCCCAGAAGGGTATCTGCTGACTCGTCACTGATAGACTGGGATAAACCGGTTTTGAAACAGTCGTGGCCAAAGGTCGACGAACATTATGCATTATTCATCCTCTGCAAAGTAAGTAAATACTTTTCCTTTTAAATAAGTATAACTCATTTTAAGGCTTGGCACATAGTTCCGACGGCGTTTATGTCAAACATTTTTGCGTCCTATATGATTCACTAGACGAGACACATGTGATGCGCCCGACTCATGAACACAAGATGGCGTCGTTGTCGTTAATACATAAGCCAAGCCGCTACACGTGTACGCAATTATTGTCGAAACGCTCACTAGTCGCCGACAGCAGCGACAGACTTTTTTTTATTTATTAAAGATGCATTTGCTCTTCGCCAGCATCTGTCCGTGTAGGAAAGATGAGGCCGACGATGGAGAGAGCTTACCCAGATGCTTATTCACTCGAACCTTGAAAAGATTTGGGTTGTATGAGTTCGGAAATACGCGGACGCCGGCAGTACGCATTATAAAAGATGTTTTAAATTATAAAGAAATATAAAATGTTAAGGTATGAACCTAGCCTTGTGTTGACCTGTACTGAGGACTGAGGCGTCCAGGATTCAGCCTGTTGCAATTAGTACAAGGTATTTTTTTGACATGGACTTCAGATCGTAATAATAATTGACAAAATAATTTGAGTTAACAGTTGATTATCATCTATCAGCAACAAGTATCAAAAAAATTACGAAACTTTACTAAATAGTTAAACTGTGAAATTGAGTTTTACAAGAAATACAAAACTATATAGGTGAACTTCAAAACAAAACCTTATAAATACAAAATTTCATCCAAATCGTTAGAGCCGTTTTAAATATTATAGATATATACAAGAATTTCTCTTGTTTAAAGTTATTATTAAAATATATTGTAAAAATGTTTTAAAAATTTATTGCTACTAACAGCGAAAAATATAAATTGTTAGTTTTCAATGAATTTTATATTATTGAAACTTATGTTGAAAACAGTTTTTATATTATGATGTTAATAAAATTCTAACTCATTTCAAAGGAAACAACAACACCCACCGCTGTAGAGCGCTGTGACAAAATATATAATATAGAAGTTTCCTAGCTATTTGTGTTCTTGCTTTTTCTCTGTCTGTCTGTATATATGCGCTAATCTCGGAAAGTTATTAACGGATTTTGCTCCTGATTGTATCGATGGAAAGAGGACTTTCTGGGGATGGTTTTTGGGTATAATTCATAAATATTTTATTTATATTTACGGAGTTATCACGGTGTTTGTCAAAGAAGGCGACCTCCCCACGCGCACGTCGCATCGAAGAGTCGCCGGGTTTAGCTAGTAAATAATAATTGTATATTTTATTTACAGGTGGATGGAATAGAGAAATGTCGCCTAAGAATAAAACCAACAGACCTCGCGAACTTATCAAACGAAGACGCCATAGGAATGATGCTCAATGAAGATTCTGTTAAAAAGTCAATCAGACATGAAATACTTAAAACACAATGTGACATATATCCTGGTTGTCATGCTCTATTGCAAATAATTACGAATAGGCATAAAAAAAATGTTAAGGCTGAAAAAGTGAGCAGTTGAATCATGTGGCAGAAGTATCGAGAAAATTAAAATTGCCATCCGCATGTGTATCTCTACTGTTGGATTTAGGCCTGTCTCAAGGCTCGCCACCACACACGGCTGCACTTCGCATCCAGTTCTTCTTGTGATGCCCTTCAGATCATCTGTCCACCTGGTCGCACGAAATCCCATGCTGCATCTTAAAATATTCAAAACAATTACTTGTTCATTGTACAAATGTTTTACTAATAGAACATTATTGAAGAATAAAATTGAAATAACATGTGCACACATAGTCACATATGTGAGACATTTCAGACACAGCTTATAACATTGGCAATTCCTCTATAAGTTTACACACCAAACAATCATACCATTATAGTAGTAAATTAAGGACTCATTTTAATTTACCGCGTCTAGCGCGCGCAATATCGTCGCCACCATGCACTCACAACTTACGTTTGGCGATTGTGTCGGCGCCAACGCACTTCATTCGCGCGATCTGACCCCCCGCTATTGTTTTAGTATCCAGATACCTACCCGGCTAATTCGCACTTTGAATGGTGCCAATTAAACATTTGTTTGTTCTCGCGGAAATCATGGTTGTATTAGATTGTTTGACTTAAGTTTTCGACTTTTAGTGCCATCTAAAGAAAAGATGAGTAGTCTAACCAAACCTATAATTTGTACAATACCGGCGACGTCTATTGCCGTCAAGCGTTCTTTCTTTGCTTTAAAAAGAATGAAAATTAAACGCACCTTAGATTGTGTCAATGTTAGTACAATTGCAAAACAGTGATGATTTTCATGATCGAGTCATTGAAAATTTCTTATCCGTTTGGCGATTAGACTTTATGTATAAATAATATAGATTTTTTTTAAAATTAAAGACTTATTAATTAGTATTTCGGTTCAGCATTTTTATTGAGAAAAAATGTAACCATAGATAGCCTGGAGCCAACTCAAAACTGCACACCAAGAATCGCCACTGGCTTATAACTATTACGTTACATTTTTACACTTATTGACTAATTTCTGCCAGAAAATAAAGTCTCATTTCATGAAATATTTTATGAACTTTAGGGACAGTACATCTTTAGGGACAGTAAATTTTACACATCTGTATTTAGTATGGTAGTGTATCATGAATTTTAAATTTTGCTGTTAAGTGTCAAACTGTTTCTATTTATTGTATACCAGACGTACATCTCAACCATTCCCGATTATCTCAACCTATTTGTGTGTTCGTTGATCTTCTGCGTTTGTGTTAGAGAAAAATAAATTCTTGTTAAAATCAAATTTAAAAAAGATCTTATATTGCTAAGAATTACATTGTATCTTCCATCTTCACGTAAAAACTACTAAACGGATTTGGATGAAATTTGACATGTATTAACATTTTATCCTAGAAAAATGTTAAATTTCCGAGGGTACATCTAAAAATAAAGAAAATCTGGCGTCACTGTCGCAGGGTGGCGCCACCGTCGTCGCAGCCTTGAAGATGTCGGGTGTTATTTCATTTCTCAAGCGGGCACCAGCTAGTCATTTTTAGTATGGTTTCGGAACTTATTTTTATTGACTCTGAACTTGCTGTTGATGAATGTGTGAAGTCCAAACAAAATGATTGTTTAAACACCCACAATCAGATTTATTTAAGTGCAAATAGTAAAAATAAAATAAAACTAATGAAACATAACTTCGTTGATTTATTTAAAAAAAAATAGCTTTATATAATTATAATAAAAACTCCATACATAAAATTATCCCACAAATCTCGTGACCCAGATCATGACGAGCGTTGACGTACTCGCCAACTTTAGATAAACCCTTGCACCTTGCTTAAAAAAGCAAACATTGTTTTTTGGCAGTATATATTATTCTCTCTGCAAAATATTTACGCAGGTACCAACTTCATTATTGGCTTTATAATAGTTATTAGAGCTGCTATAGAAGAAACTGCCCCCAATACTCCCACTGAACTAGGACTTAATTTTATAAACCCAAGTGCAGACAAAGGAATGAATAAATCACACGAGTTTTTCAATGTATCCAAAAATATATCTCTGTGGAAATTTACAATGGCGTACATATACTTTATACCGACGTACATATTAAAACTGTTTATATTTGAACTAATGAGAGCTGACGGTTTCAGGAACGTAGTTTTGTTTAAATTTAGCACATGTGATATTTCATAGAGATCTCTCACTAAGTTTGCTATTATGGATAGAAGCCAAAATTTATTTGCCCTTTGGTTCCATTTGATGGAGTCTGATTTGAGAAATCCACTTTTAGTGAGCCATACAATGTGATCGGAGTACAAATACAGTGCATATGCAATTTTACTTGTTGTTAAACATGTTCTTAAGAGAGGATCTTCTATATGCATCGTGTTCAATGCCGTGTAGCATGTGTCTACGCATCTTCCTAGTCTCAGAACTGTAACAAAATAAAAACAGAAAATTATGCATCATAGAACTTAAGGGTGACATAGGCCAGCCAATTTACCCTGAGATAAATAGGGTAGGAAGTCTCAAAGTAGCAGAAACATAATGTCCGGTTACATTATGTAAACATTTTTCTATTTCTATCATAATTAAATCTATACAAAATCAGAAAAAAAATTCCTTATTACAAGGTCTTTTGACGAGCCCATTAAGATGAGTGGTTAGGCTGCTTGCCTTAATGGGGTCTCAGGTTTGATTCCTGGCAGGGCCAACTTTTCAAAGTTGGCTCTAATCTGGATAGTAGTGACAGGGAACACTGCAATTTGCAGTCATTCGAGCAGCCTGTCTGGCAGCAGTAACCACTTCCTTACAGAAGACCACCGTGAAATAACAGCATTATTTAAAACATAAGGTTGACAAATAGGCTGATGGTGTATTGATGGTAGATCAACACCGATCGCCGATAAAACAGCAAAACCATAGGTGGTGCCAACCATAGTAGGATTAATTATTATGCAGGGTGATCATATGGAATCTTATTATGATCACATTTTGTTTATATGTGATACATTATTCCAGATGGACATAAAGTATGTATATTAATCACCCAATTGCACCCGGACAAAGCCAGAACACATCAGTCTATTATTATATTAGCACAACAATCTAATATCACTTACTTTTTCTAAAAGAACTTAAAGTCCCCTCCAAACTTTTGATCCTGTCTACTGAATATTTGTCTGCATTCCTCGATTCTAATTGATGCCAAATTAAGCGACTGGTGTATTGAGCTAATCTGTAAAATAAAAAAAAACATGTTCACGATGTACAAAAATTTTAAATTTATTATCCATTAAAAACTTAACATCTAGAACCTTACCTGGCTAATTTATCTCGACCATTTGACTGATTATTAATTTGGATTACAATATCCATGGCCTATATCTTGTCTTTATAATTCTTAATTTAAATGTATTAAGTACATTGATTAAAAAAACACTTTTAAATAATTTATTTCATAGATTTATAGTGAACATTCTATTATTATAACAGTAACAAAGTGAATTATAGTGATAATTTGGATATCCAATGACGAAATAAAATATAAATCGAATTTTTACCACCCAAAGAGAAAAACAAGCAATATAGATTGTATTTCTGGCTATTTATGTTGCACTATTATCAATTGAGTATTCATGAATGTAATTTATTTTTTGATATAATTAATAATGTATTCAGTTAGAACCATGAACCTCTATTAATTATCATTTATTTATACGTCCGTGGTTAGAAGTTAGAACCGAAGAGTACCTACACAAAGTTCTATGGTTCAAGGCTTTAACTAGTAACGTAGTGATCAAGTATAGTGATTATATTCTCTTTGGTTTTAATTCAAGTTCTGTCTGTTTTTAATAAAATTGTATTGCATTGTACATAGATTTTCCATGGGTATTGTCAAAGATGTTGTATTAGTCTGTACCTGGTATTGTAGTTTGATTCAGATGTCATTGTCAAATTGACATACACACGACGTCAATATGCAGTGTTGCCAGCAGTCAAACGAGAAAAAGTCCGAAATCAAATAAAAAATTACCCGAAATTACCCGTTTTCTGTGGTAAAAAAAAAACAACGTACTACCGTTTTTTTTTTTCATGTTATAATGGTTCATTGTATTGATTATTCACCTATTTTAAATTTTCTTTAAAATTCGGGAGCTGAAAAGAAACTGAAGAGAACTGAATGAACTGAAGAGAGCTGAAACGATGTAACTATGAAAAAAAAACAATTTATCGTATACCTAACAAATAAAGTAAAAAAAAACATACCTATTAATTCATTGTTATAATGGTTTATTGTATTGATTTTCACCTATTTTAAATTTTCCTTACGATTAGGGAGCTGAAAAGAAAAAACGATGTAACCATGAAAAAAAAAAAACACTTTATCGTAACAAAAAAATGGCATAGAAATGTATCTGGAGTAAAGTTGAATTTGAAGCTTTTGAATACTGACTACTACTTTTAAGTGTGTTTTTTTTAATGAAATTATTTCCCTTTAATGATCTGTAAAATAATAACAAACAAGTAAATTAGTTATATGTTTGTCTCATATGATATTGTCTCACTAAACATTTGTTACTCAGGTAGATGGTGGGTAGATGATAGGTAAACAAAATTATGGTGTGATTACCTTGCATAGGATCCAGATGTGTAAGATCATGTTATTCTTATAATTTTGTGATTTATGATAATTAAATGCACAAAAAAGTATTATTTATGATAATATTGTAACAAATCCCCACGAATGAAGGGAGTTGAATGAATGAACAGAACGAATGACTATCTAGGGCGCCCTTGAGCATGTTCTGTTTCGCTTGCTCTTTCGAGAACTTCGTATTGGCATTTCTTTCTCAGTGATTCCTTTTTTTGTTTGTGAACTGTGAAGCCAAACTAAAAAAGCTTGGCGCGATTATCGTTTCACACAGAACCACTTTTTTCTGACGGGTGGGACGTTCTGTTAAGAAGTTTTTATTTGGCTACGATAGATTTTTGCAAAAATACCCGAAATTACCCGGCAGTCAACGTTATCCCAAAGAAGCCCGCTGAAGACGTAAATTACCCGAAATCGGGTAAAAATACCCGTACCGGCAAGCTGTCAATATGATCGGCAAAAAAATTCGAGATAGAGATAGATGGTAAAATTTGACATATATATTCTCTAGCGAGAGACCATGTCTGCTATATAGTCACATTATAGCATAAAGTAAAATTATCCTGTGACGAAAACTAATAATTGGGTAATGTTCGTAGAGGTATTAGAAGAAAGCTTTTTCATTAAACACCAACATCTAGAAATTTTTGCAGTTTTTTAAAACAATAGATTTCTGTAAAAAAAAATTTTTTTTAGTTCTTTTGAAATTTTAAAGTATGTACATCTTTATTTTATCAGCTTTCAAGGTAAGTTATAGGTATTGGCGAGACGAATCAAATGAGACATGTTGAGTTCAATTTTTACCCCATTATAACAATGTTATTACCAAAAAACCGTTAAAAATCGTCAATTTTTAAAATGATTTTAAAATATTTTTTCTCCCCAATTTTAAAATGATTTCAAAAGTAAGGTATTGTTGAACAAACAGACTCAATTTTTTGTCGCAAAATACTGATTATCGACATACGACCGAATGTTTATTATACAGGTAGTTGTTTAGAAAGGGTTAAAAAACTTTCTAGTACCGCTACGGACCTTTTTCAATTATTAGTTTTTGTTCAGAAACATGTTTACAAAATACCTAAATGTTTACTTTAATATGCCTGGACTAATATAATACTAGTATAGCATATATTAACATATAGAATATATAATAATACTAACATGAAAACAGCCAGATATTTTAAGTCCGTTCTTGGTCGCTCCAATACCTACCCAAAAGACTACTACTTTTACTAGTTATACATATATTTTTTAGAATAATTTTGACGACGTAAAAACGAATGGAATTTTATTAAATCTTTTTTGCAGAGGATAATTTTAGAAAGAAATAATTCTTTAGAGAGAAATAATATATTGACAGATACGAGAAAGTTATCTGTTGTTGATGTATTTTGAACTTGAATCCTGGCTGACTTAAAAAATTGAAATTAGAATGTTTTTTAAAAAGCTATGTCATTGTGAGAAAAAATAGTATAGAAGAAAAGAGGAACAGAAATGATGTGTTTTTATAGTTTTTATTTTATTTCATAAAATGTATTATACAGAGAAGATAATATATTGTGCACATTAATATTGAACAGTGTGTTTTTATTTAATAGAGATATCAAGATTATCAAAACGTAGTGATGGCTTAAAAAAAAACTTACAAAAACCAATAAGATCTGTCAATATATTATTTCTTTCTAAAGAAATAATGTTTCCTTATAAATACAGAAATATTATAAAATCATTATAAATAAAGAAAAATCATGTCATTGAATATAGAAATAATGTTTTATTTATTTGGAGAAGCTTGCATAGTTATCCAACAAACATACCACTACAATTTACAATAATACATTCTAATTTTATGCAGATTATGATTTATTGATAATAAATACAGATTTTTATATTTCCCTATTCAGATTTATTGATTTGGCATGTGGCCCTGGCAACACTGTCGTCGCACTTCATTCATTCATTCATTCAACCCACCCGACTCGATCAACGCCACACGTTCCGTTCTACGTCACGTCACGCACGGTTCGTTGATCGAGTCGGGTGGGTTGAATGAATGAATGAATGAAGTGCGACGACAGTGTTGCCAGGGCCACATGCCAAATCAATAAATCTGAATAGGGAAATATAAAAATCTGTATTTATTATCAATAAATCATAATCTGCATAAAATTAGAATGTATTATTGTAAATTGTAGTGGTATGTTTGTTGGATAACTATGCAAGCTTCTCCAAATAAATAAAACATTATTTCTATATTCAATGACATGATTTTTCTTTATTTATAATGATTTTATAATATTTCTGTATTTATAAGGAAACATTATTTCTTTAGAAAGAAATAATATATTGACAGATCTTATTGGTTTTTGTAAGTTTTTTTTTAAGCCATCACTACGTTTTGATAATCTTGATATCTCTATTAAATAAAAACACACTGTTCAATATTAATGTGCACAATATATTATCTTCTCTGTATAATACATTTTATGAAATAAAATAAAAACTATAAAAACACATCATTTCTGTTCCTCTTTTCTTCTATACTATTTTTTCTCACAATGACATAGCTTTTTAAAAAACATTCTAATTTCAATTTTTTAAGTCAGCCAGGATTCAAGTTCAAAATACATCAACAACAGATAACTTTCTCGTATCTGTCAATATATTATTTCTCTCTAAAGAATTATTTCTTTCTAAAATTATCCTCTGCAAAAAAGATTTAATAAAATTCCATTCGTTTTTACGTCGTCAAAATTATTCTAAAAAATATATGTATAACTAGTAAAAGTAGTAGTCTTTTGGGTAGGTATTGGAGCGACCAAGAACGGACTTAAAATATCTGGCTGTTTTCATGTTAGTATTATTATATATTCTATATGTTAATATATGCTATACTAGCAGTGCTGCCATTTTAGCTCTTTCGGCGCCAGATCTAGCGGAATTTTAGGGTAATCAACTCCCAATATTAGCAGTTGACTCCTAGCGGAAAATCTAGCGCTTTATCGAAATGATTGTTATATTATACCATACTTATCATTTATAATAATTTCAAAACGAACTTTATTTCCACTGAATGCTTTTAAACTTATTCGGGGTAATTGAAAATGTATTTATGGCACACGATACAACTTTTAAACTTATTGCGGGGTTCCCGGAGCGGTCTCGTATCGCATTAACAGGTTGAAACTTGAATACCGTCTCATATTTATAAACTATTATTAAACAATTGCTCTCATTCATTCATTGTGTATGATCGTATTCTTCTAACATGCCGGTGTTTATTTATCGTCTTTTTAAAGTTATATCAATCACATCGATGTGATTGACATCATAGACGTGCCATTAAAAAGAAAACATCTTACAAACAACACTATAAAACTGAATGGGAATGTAATCCCAACTTCCAAGTCGTGGTTAAAGAAATTTTTGTTCATAACGAAAACGATAGGTACTTGAAAAGATAAATCTATACCTACAAGCACATTTTTTTTTGTCAATCAAACAATATAGTTGTTATCTGGAACGCATCTATTTAACTCCCTAATTTAAAAAAGCATTAAGATTTAGCGCTTTTTTTAATCACGCTTGTTTAGCGGAATCTAGCGCTTTTTTTTAACTGATCTGGCGCCCAACACTCAAATGGACCTGGCAGCACTGGTGTGGTGTGATTTTGAATTATCGTATCTTGACTTGACTGAATCGAGTCCACCATTTTGTTCTCATTTTATTTTATCGTTTTATCGTAAATTTTGTCTCCAACTCCTACCTTCAACCAACACTTAATTTTTTGGACTTGTGTTTTGAAGTTCGTTGCAGTGCAGTTATTGTATGTTACTTATTACCTTATTGCTGGCATTTTACTTTTGGATTTTATCGTGCCGCGTGTGTGGACTTGGTTGCGTTAAAATAAAATTGTTATAAGTTATACGAACTCTTTCAGTGGAGGTGTATAGTGTTAAGTGGACTCTGACTTGACATTTTTTTGTGGTAAGACTTCGATACCTATGAAAGAATATCGTGCGTTTGAAGTGATTCTATATAATATCCTACTGTTGAGAACTCCGACATTTTGAAGTGACGTGTAATGTTGTGCATTTCAGATAGTTGTGCGTCGTACTAAGCTTACATGATTGGATTACCGCGTAGCGATAGAGATAGAGATCGAATAACGGTGAAAATTCGTAATATGAAGAGGAGTTCGTCGAGGGATAGTATGCCGCGATCGAAGAGAACACGTAGCAGTATAGGCAGGTATGACGATAGCTCTGACGAGCGCGTCACCCCTGAAAGGGTGCGCCGTAGAGTTCGCTCTCCAAGCCCTCGCGGTCGTTACGTGTCGCCGCATCGGGACGAGTATGTTCGTTCTAGAGAGTCCAGAGACGATTCTTCTCGTTCATACTATAAGGTACTGTGTGTTAGTGCTTTACACCCTAAAGCATCGGATGAAATTGTCAAGGATACTCTTTATAGGGAGTACAAGAAGTTTGGCGATTTCAGCATTAAAATTTCACATGAATTGGATGAGCGTGTCGCTTACGTCTGTTTTCGTAGTGCCGAAGACGCGAGAGATGCGAAACACGCTAAACCTAGAATAATTTTGTATGATAAAGTTGCTATAGTCGATCCAGTGTATGAACCGGTGAGATCAGAATATAGAAGTAGGCCAAGGAGCATTACACCGCCTGATTACGATCGCCCATATTCATATGCTTGGTCACCGGTACCCGAGAGACGAAGACCTCCACCCGACGAAAGGGGTTATGGTATCCCACCCTCTGTTCCTCCCCATCATAGAGAGTTCCGCCCTCCCATGCACGAGTATCCTATGGCTGGTCCTCACGGGCCGCCGATGCATCATAGACCTCCCATGCACCACCCTCCACATCCTCACTACATGCCGCGACCATATATGCCTCGTCTTCATCATCCACCTTTCGAGAAGATGGAAAACAAAAAAGATAAATTTCCCAATTATTTGCATCATGTCCAACCAGAAGATGACCCCTTGGCTACGAGGACTCTATTTGCTGGTAACTTGGAGATACATATATCAGATGAAGAACTTAGGCGTATCTTTGGTCGTTATGGTATTGTAGAAGATATAGACATCAAGCGTCCACCTCCAGGAACTGGTAATGCCTTTGCATTTGTCCGCTATCAAACCTTGGATATGGCTCATCGTGCCAAAGTTGAATTGTCAGGACAGTATATTGGAAAATTTCAATGTAAAATTGGCTATGGAAAAGCAACCCCAACTACTCGAGTTTGGGTCGGTGGACTCGGTCCTTGGACTTCAGTAGCCCAGTTGGAACGAGAATTTGATAGGTTTGGTGCAATAAAGAAAATTGAATATGCAAAAGGTGAAGCACATGCATACATATTATACGATTCGATTGATGCCGCTCAAGCAGCGGTTAAAGAAATGAGAGGATTTCCATTGGGCGGTCCAGATAGAAGATTGAGAATTGATTTTGCTGATACTGGTACCGGCGGGCCATTTAGGCCAAAGCCATATGCACCACCGGTGGGCGAGGATGGACGTCCTGTTGAAGGATATGAAGGTTACGAGGGTACATGGGATGAAAGCTATGGATATGGAGCACCTGGATTCAGGGGTAGGGGTAGAGGCCGCGGTCGTGGCATGTACAGGGGTGTTTATCACGGCAGTGGTGATTACCGTGATGAGGAATGGCGAAGGGCACCTCCCGATAATGATTACGAGAGTCGTGCTCGCCGTTCAGGTTCACGGGAACCGGGTGCTGACCGTTCGCGGTCTCGTTCGCCACGTCGACGTTCACCGGACACTGACTCTGATGGTTCTCCTCGCCGTAATGGAGGGATGCTCTCCTCGGCTAGAACCCTTCCGGAAGTTGTACGTAAAGCGACTACAATGTGGAACGGAGCGCTCATCCTTAAGAACTCTTTGTTCCCTACTAAGTTTCACTTGACTGATGGTGATTCAGAAATTATTGACAGTCTCATGAAAGATGAAGATGGTAAAAATCAACTGAGAATTACACAAAGGCTGCGTCTTGATCAACCGAAGCTAGATGATGTACAAAAACGTATAGCAACTTCAAGTTCCCATGCTATCTTTTTGGGAGTAGCCGGCTCGACTGCTTCCATTACAAACGAGGATGCGAGTATTCAAACTCGACCGATGAGGAATTTGGTTTCATATTTGAAACAGAAGGAGGCGGCGGGAGTCATATCACTTTTGAATAAAGAGACCGAAGCCACGGGAGTACTTTATTCGTTTCCTCCTTGTGAGTTTTCAACAGAATTATTGAAGAGGACTTGTCACAATTTGACAGAGGAAAGTTTAAAGGAAGATCACCTCGTTATAGTTGTGGTGAGAGGGGGCTCCGCGTAATGTATACTTAATACTATTGCAATTTCATTGCTTATTAAATTTAGACTTAAGTTATTTTCGTAACATTTCTCTTTTTGACTATGTTAAACTTTTGCATCACAATGTATGTAGTTAATATAACAGATTATGTGGCGGGTGGGAGTGTGTGTTCCTTTGTTGTGAGGTGTATATAGGGAAGGATTTCATAGTTTTGTGCAAGTGCATTAAAGTGTAAAGCAATTGAAATGTTTGAGAAATTAGTTTTTGCTAGATTTGGCTAAATTAAAAATATGATTTTTTCTTAGTGTATAAAATATAGTACCAGTTTTAGTGGCACATGTTATCAGTGTATTTACTATATGTGAGTAGTGTGTGTGAACTGGTAAAAATAGATGTCTTCTATCTAATGTTGTTGTTTTTTTCATCCTTGTGAGAGTGATTGAGAAATTTAAGTGAACTCGAAATTCAGTGCCTTATTGTGGAAGTATAATGTGAACCATATAATAAATTTATATTTTCATACTAAATTAATTGACCTAAGTTGTCAATTAGTTAATAATGAGTTTGGTGACAGTAGTGTTGTTCCTTTATAGAAATAAGTGAATAAGTTGTTCAGTGTTTGTGTTGTGATAAAATTAATTTAGAAACTGAACTGTTTTATCAATATTTGTGTAGTTATTGCGAATTGATCTGAACACGATCTGACTATATCTTATTCATTTATACTTTGATAGAAAGCATTCATGAAAGCAAAGGACTTCTTTAAAAATAAAAAACTGAATGAAGCATCCTTGTGAATATAATAACAAAACTTTGAAAACCCTGACATATCGAGATTTATTGAAATGAGTAAGAAGTGATAAAATGTTTTTAGTGGTAGCAAAATTTTTGGGATAATATTTTCCTTAGCATACAATACATCATCTGGAACTGAAGGAAATGTACAACAGATGTAAGTATAAGCTAGCAGTTACATGTAAGTGAATAACATTTTATATTAATTGTGGTAAATTACATATGGACGTTATTTTGTAGTGACTGAGCACACTTTGTGTCTCAGTCATAAAGTAAGTAGTTGATATTACCATCACCAGATTACAGTTTTGGTAAGTGAGTTAGAGATGCTGAGGGCTTTTCCCCCCAGTTATAATTGGTGCTAGGTTTTTTTTATGCTAGGTGATGAAAGCCTAAAGCAGAATGAAGGACATCAACCATTTTATGCAATACAAATCAGTCGCCCCTCTGTATTGCATTCATTACAAAGAAACTAATTAATTATTTAAAAAAGTACACCAATGGTAATAGATTCTAGACCAAAATTCTTTTGCATAAGTAGGTTTAACATATTTGCCAAGAAGTAACAGATCCTACGGTCAGTATAAGCAAGGAAAAATTTGGACTTTTTGGGACTTAGAAAAAAATTGTAAAGAAATTTTTTTTTTTACAATAATTTTTTTTAGCAATGGAATCTTTTAGAATGCATCAAAATAAGCAAACGAAAAAAACGTTAAATTTTTCTCTAAAACCAATAATTGCAGAGATATTGTAGTTCAATTTTTTGAACGTAAATTTTGTATGGGGCAAGACTTATGCAATTTCGATTTTTTTTGTTAGTTTTCTAATGCTCATTTAGCATTACAATCGTATAGAACGCATCAAAATAGACATAAAATGTCCGATAAACTTTTCTCTAAGATCAACTTTAACTGAGATATCGCGACTGAAACTTCAACTTTTTGAACGTAAATTTTGCATGGGTCTCGTAACACATTTTCTAATAAGTAAACTGTCTTTTTACCAACATCAGTATTTTGGCTCGATCTGCTCGCACTTAATTCCATATACATTCCAGAATCTAACCTATTTGTTTTCATCATAAATAAGTCTACATTTTGTAAACAATTGCAAAGATATTGTAGTCAATATCTTTGCAAAGTTTATTTGACATTTTATACTTATTTTAATGCGTTCTGTATGATTGTTATGCTAAAATGAATTAACATTAGGAAAAAAAAACTCATTGGATTTTTTGTGTATGAAGTCACAATGTAGGTACCTACCTACATTAGAAAAAGTTGAAGTTTGGACCACAATATCTCTTCAATTATTGGTTTTAGAGAAAAGTTTATTTGACGTTTTTTGCTTATTTTGATGCATTATTTTGATACTTAATTTGAAAGAGAATCTTTGTCCTGATTAAATTTCTGCAGTTCAGTCAGTAACATCTATTTTAAGTTTCAGTTCTGTTGATAGTAGGTTAGAGTAATATATTGTAAGGATTTCATTTGCTTATATTGGTCTTGCCTATTATCTTACTTTAAGAACTTATGTTTTAGAACATAGAGTTTATTTATGGGTCATATTTTACTGGCTTATTTCATATTATTTTAATTTAATAGGTTATGTGGTCAAGTGACAAAATATGGTTATATTTTTGCCCTCTGTTACAGTAGTACAAACAAAAAGTACTACAGGTAGTACAAATGCTACAATGTTGTATCACTAGTACTACTAGTAGTAGAAGTGACACACTTTAGAGATGGTAGTACTTCTGAATAGCAGAATAATCTCAGCAGTCTGGCCACAATGTTGTTCTGGTTCTTTTAGTGAAATATGGTTTTTGAGTAGGTACCTAGTCTTCTTTTCTAGTCAATAAATACTAACATTAACCATCCACGTGTACCCTTTTAGTATTGTAGTAGTTGTTACTTCAAATATGGAATAAAATAGTGCAGGTATAATTGAGTGCTTATGACTCGGCTGGGCTCTGCCTCCTGCCTGTTATTGGTTATACCATAACGCAAGCCTATAATGGGGCCCATACAATTGGAGTGTTTAATCTTGGTGATTTATTTATTATAATTCGTAATAAATAAATGAATGAGTAAGGAATGCCAGAGCCCATTCCCCTCCTAATTCCTTATCCTTAATCCTACTGTAGTCGGCAGGGCACTTGCAGCAGCTGTGGCGTTGCTTGTGTTATAGGCGACGGTAGCCACCTACCATCGAGTGGACCGTCAGCCTGTCTGCCGATCTTAACATTAAAAAAAATCATGTGAAATTAAAACATTTAAAGAAAGGTTCTGTCTGTGTTAAAGTGGGGGTGGCTACTCTTGACATTTAAGTCATTTGAGCCAGAGAGAATTTGTGAATTTAATGAACAATATTCTGGGAACATATTTGGTCGTACAGTATTACAAGCATCAAAAAGTTATTTATTTCAGATGCTTAATTGTGATTTTTGTACAGGTTTTTTTTATATATTTTAACAAATACTATTACTAGCTTGTATTTTTAAGTAAATTAGTTCTGTTGTTCTCCAAATATCTTTATATTGGCCATATATTTAAAAATAGTTCAAAGGACTAACTTTTTCATCTTTTACTGCATGTTTGTTTTATTTCCAGAAAATGGTTGTGTTAGTAATTTTTCCTCACATATCCTTGCAAATTTTCTCAATGTTTTGCATCACTATTACAAAAAGTGGTAATTATTTTTAATCCACAAATGAAAATTGTCCCTTGTGAAATGAGGAGTAAGCTCAACTGGATAGCGGCTACCCTTCCAACAGCTGAGCATTAATCTCACAAGGCCTTCTGGACCTCGGGCTTTACCATTACTTTTTTGGCTTAACTCTGTCGATTTATGTCCTTAAGAAAATGTCACTGATGGTGATGGTTAATTATAGTGGTTCTAAAAAGTTTTAATACATAAATCTTTATTCACAGAATTTGATGTGTGTACGTACGTTCCCTATGGACTCCAAAACTGCTCATCCGATTTTGATGAAATTTTCAGGCAATCTTCAGATTAACCCAGTGGGTGATCCTGCAAAGTTTTTGTGGGGATTGAATAAACAGAATTTTTCATTTTGTTCAATTTTGTATCATGTTTTGCCTACAAATGAATACAAAATTAGGTTTGCCTACTGATTAATACAAAATCACATTATACAAAATATGTTAAGTAAGGATATCAATGTTTAATGAATTTCAAGCTATGTTAAGTAGGTAATATGATTCAATATGTCTAAACGTGTTTTAATTACCATATATATTTTATATTAATTAAAAATGTAAAATATATGATAAACTAATTTATATAAAAAATATTGAATATTTTCTTCGAAGTTTGTACCAAATAACCACAATATAAAGCATATAAAAGAAAAAGTTAATTGACCATATATGCAGATCCCCTGAGAGTAGTATCTGGTGCAGTATGAATCATCATGAGGCCTGATTATTAAGATACCCAAAAGATATGCATTATAGAAACGGGAGTAAATTCATGAGATGGTAAGTGGTAGCAAGGATAAAAGCAAGCAAGAACTCTCATAATTAATTTGATTAATTCATCTTTTACAGGTTTTTGTGGGAGATACTTTTATGTAAACTGGCCACCATTTGAAATTTTGTTGTCAATTGCTTAATAAAATTAGTTTTATTAATAAAACATTTAATAAATAATGCCTATTGATACTTTTTATTTATTTATATCAAAAACCTTCTCGACAAGTAAAGTTCCTATACCGTGACAATAAGTTCAGGCCCCTCTTTTCTATTGGGCACTCTGGGCAAGTGCGCAAGGCCCCGGTATCGATGTGGCCCTCCTACTTCTTGCAAGATCTTCATTCGATAACCAATATTAACCATAAGTGCCGTTTTGAAAATCATAAATGGAGCAGTAATGAAGATGAAGAAAATTCATTTTGCCTTTTTTAATAAAATTATTGGAGCCCCATTCTAAAGTGTCAAGGGCCCCCAATAGGTTAAAGGCGACCCTGAGTAATAAATTCGATTAATTAGGGATTATAATTTTATTAGTCTAATCAAAATTCAAATCAATAACTGCCCATACTGGCTAGATAACTAAATAATAGTTTGGGAAAAAAGTTTCTTCGCATTTTATATGAAAATTCGGCATTTTTGTCTTTTCAGTTTACATTTAATTACAGAAATTGATCAAAAAAACGCGACAATTAGTTTTGGCAGTCCTCTTGATGTTAACACGACACTGCCTAAAGAATTCTGAAGAGACCGAAACAGGTGTAAATCTGAAGGTGCAAGATCTGGGCTATATGGCGGATGCATTAACACCTTCCAGCCAAACTCTTAATTTTTGCCGAGTGGTTAAAGATGTGTATGGTCTAGCGTTGTATTGAAAGACCACACCCTCCCTTTCTATTGATCAATTCCGGCCGCTTTCTCTCAATTTCTTCATTTAATCTTATCAGTTGTTGGCAGTAGAGTTCTGTTTCATTAGGTCTCAATAAAGAATCTCCAATGAGTACACGATTCACAAGGTTTCTTTCAGTGAGCTCGTGTGGTACCCAAATATCGAACTTTTTTGTGTGATTTTTTCAAATGAATCAAAACTGTTTTGTGGTCAATTCCCAGTTCTTCGGCTATGTCGTAACTACTGATATGCCGCTCTTGCTCCACTTTTTAAAAAATGGCGTCCATTTTATTCGTAACAGGGCGACCAGAACGAGTTGCGTCTTGGACCAATTTAAACCAACTTTGTGCTACTCTTACTGACACTGCGTTAAGGCCATAAACGTCATAATTTTTTTTTTCGTGGCTTGCGTTGCATTTTTGCCTTTTTTGCAAAAAAAAAAAAAAAATGTAGGTGTCTAATTTCTTATTAGTATACCCTTTTGACAGAAAGAAAAACAAATGAGCAATGGCTGGAAATAACATTTTATAAATTTGTTTACCTTTTTTTGAAATGTAACATATTTAATGTCTTCAAAACCAGCCAGATACAAATAGTACTGCCAAAGAGATTTTTAGTAAAGTTTATACATACTATTAAGCGAAAAGACTTTTTCCCCGAATATGTACTTAACAATAGAAGGTAAACTTGGACGAGTACACATTTCGGCTTACTACTTAGACCTATTATATCAAAGTTTTTTATCTTAAAGTCGACAGACAGTCTGATGGCCCACTTGATGGTAGTAGCTACCGTCACCTACTACATAAGCAACGCCACAGCTCACAGTACGCTGCAGATCATAACAGGATAAGGGATAGGTTAACGGGCTTTGGCATCCCTTACTCATTGCCATCAGACGGGCTGCCCAAATGAAACCCAAATGTGAAACGCACTACTATCCAGACCCAACTTTAAAAAAATGAGCCGTCACGGGACGCCTGGTAGATGTGAAACATCGAGTGAAATAAAATGATGAAAAATGAAATAAAACGTTTATTTTTATTGAATACAAAAATTTAAATATTTATTTCAAGTTCCATCAATCACCACGGAACGCGTCGCCACACCGTGCACACGTACTACGCATAGACTGTGTATGTATATACCATCGTATAACGTGGTGACGCGTCGCCACGCTATCAATCATTTTAACCCGCGCCTATAGATGTTTCACAATAAAAGCTTATTTCCAAAGTTGACCCCACAGGGAATCGAACCCGTGATCCTTGAGACAGAGCCTTAAGGCAAGCACCTTAACCACTCGTCCATCGAGCTCGTCAAAGTATATAGGGTATACTTAAAAAAAACAGTTCTTAAAATTTTTGTGTGTTCGTTCCGGCTAATCTCCGAAGTCTGGACCGATTTTGACGGGACTATCACTGGCAGATAGCTGATGTTATATGAAGTATGTAAATTAAGTTACCTTTATTAGAAAAATAAAAAAAATATATAGGTAAAGAGGAAAGATTTGATTTTATATTATGAAGGGAAGGTTTGTACCTACGTTTGTTTGTAATGGATAAACTCAAAAGCTACTTAACCGATTTTAAAAATTCTTTCACCAATATTATGTAGGTAGGTACTGGTAAGTATATTATAAAGAATGTCCGATAATTATTGGATACCCTCGGAATCCAATTCATAGGTCTCGTCGACCTATCTACAGATTTTAGCTTTAGTAAAAGTTGCATAGTTTTCGAGATTTTTGCACCTTCAAGTTTTTTTGGAAAATCGACACCCTCTATTACTTATTTATATGCTATTTCTACAAAAGAAGGAAATCCACTCCAAAAATTTCCAAACTGCTTTCTGTGTTAAATGTTTTCAAAGAGTGGTGCTTTTGAAAGATATTAAGTATTTTTCAATAACTTTTATAAGTTTCTCAAAAATTAAAAAATGTGAGGTATGCTCCAAATTTTTTTATCTTCTGACTTTGAAGTTCAGTCACGTAAAAAATATACCAAGCCTAAAATAGCTCAATATCTTAAAAAACTTTCCTATTTATCTAATAGAGAATTCAGAATGGTATAATACATCCCATATTTATCTTTGAAAATCAAAATATTTATATTTCCTCGTCGAGGAGCTTAAGTCGGTGCACTACATTTTTTGTTTTATTTTAAAGAATCCATTGCAACTAAATTTATTATTAACTAGCTGGTGCCCGCGTTGGAAAACAACGCCTAACTTAATATTAGCAATATAACGCCTAACATCTTTATTGCAGTTATAGCTTTGCCAGGCGTTAGTATGATCCCTCGGGAACAGTACTTTTTTTGGATAAAAGGTAAACTATGTACTTTCCTGCATCCCTGGCAACGTAAGTATATGCAAACTTTCATGATATCGGCTCCGCAGTTTAGGCCTGAAAAGGTAACTGACAGATACACAGAGTTATTTTTACATTTTATAATACGTATTACTACGGATTTTCTTGCTCTTCTGTAAGCAAATAAAACTAAAATAACACCGAAAACATTTTGTTAAAATGAAATCTATGACGAGAGACGTATATTTAAATTTGCACAACCTGCATAGTTCGCAAATGGAAAATTGTCCCTTAATGCACAAAAAACTTCGACATTAGGTATTTCTCTGTTAATCTACAGGTAACTAATCCAAAGAGGTGAAGTTTGTATGTAGGAGGTAATCTTCGAAACTACACTTCCGATTTAAAAAAAAAAGAAAAAATCACCAATAAAACTGAATTTCTGGATGCACATAGACTAAATATTCCACGCGGGCATCAGAAACTCGTTCAAATTGAAAAAATAAAATCAAAAAACCAGTAATTGTCAAAATAATTGTATTTTTTTACATACTTACATAATTTAACATTTACCTATTCGTAATAACAATGTCTAAAATAGAGACTCATTTTCATTGGTTGGTTTAGAACAATGAACGGGGTTTTTAGAAACTCATATCCTTACCGTTATGCTTTACATCGACCAATGCAAATGAATTTATTTATCAATTTCATTTCATATAACATTAAATGAAGCTTTTAGAGATTCTTTAAATTGCATTATTACAATGAAGGTACAAAAATGTGTATATGACCTATTTACAATTTATATGACGTATATATTAGGTATGTACCATAATACTAAAGTAACATATAGAGATATCATATACAAAATGAAATCACATTGTTCTAAACAACACCACATAATACTGGGTAGGCGCCCTGTATAGGGGAGCGGCGGCTGATTCCGTACAGCGGATGATACCGTATACCGTATTTGACGGAGAGTCTCCGACATAAAGGTATTCTCACATCATTCGGTCTCCGTCGGAGACCGAATGATGTGAGAATACATCTATGCTTGTCTGTCTGCCGCAACACACTACCAAAACGTCTTCCCCCCCGCAGCCCGTGGCAGTTTCTTGTTAGAGTTCGTGAATAGACTATGTGTCACGTTTTTGCGCTCATTTTTATAAGAATTTTCGTGAAGATTTTACACTGTAAGTACTATATTTTATCTTGGATAGTATTATTTATATAACACCGTTGAACGATATTGATTTTGAGTTCGATTAATGGCAATTTTTTATTGAAATCTCGGACTGTTTTCCGTTGGTGAAACATTTCTTACAAAATGGCAGCTTCGGGTCGGTTCGTACATTTTTGTACGATATCACCCGCAAGAACGGTATCACCCGCAGGTTTTGATTTTAATAAGTTTTTTATTGTTTTATTTTACCTTCAGATGTCGAGAGGAAAGAAACTTACCTGGTCTCCTCGCAAAATGAGACTCGCAATAGAAGAAGTAAAAGCCGGCTTCAAATTGCGTAAAACTGCTGAAAAATTTGGAGTACCAGTAATGACTCTCCACGACCATGTAAAAAAGGGCTCGGAATATAAACCCAGATTGGGGGGAAAGCCTGTATTTACTTTTGAGCAAGAGGCAGAAATCCGTAATGAACTGATGAAGCTATCTAAAATGTTTTACGGGCTAACACCGCAAGCATTAAGAAGAGGCGTCTATCAGTATGCTGAGAGAAATAAAATTAAGCACCCATTTAACAGAGAAAAGGAACAAGCCGGAAAGGACTGGTTTTATGGTTTTCTAAAACGCAACCCCGAAATCAGTGTTCGTGTACCTGAAGCTACCAGCCTTAGCAGGATCACTGCTTTCAACCAGATTGAAATGGAATTGTTTTTCAAAAACTTGATTCTCTTACTTGACAGACATGACATACCTCCTAATAGAATTTTTAATGTAGACGAATCCGGTGTTACAACTGTTCATAAGCCAGGCAAAATACTTGCTCCCAAGGGTCAAAAACAAGTGGGTGCTGCTACAAGTTGGGAAAGGGGTAAGAACATTACAGTTTGCTGTTGCATGAGTGCCACAGGCCAATTCATTCCACCGTTATTCATTTTCCCGCGCATTCGAATGACACCAGCATTAGAAAGAGGCGGACCTCCAGGTTCAATTTATAGATGCTCAAAATCGGGATGGATGATTGAGGAGCTATTCTTAGATTGGCTGAAACATTTTGTTGTACACACCAAGCCAACTACGGAAGACGTCGTGCTATTAATTCTTGACAACCATGTAAGCCATATATCTTTAGACATTTATGAATTTTGTCGCCAAAATGGCGTGCTGATGCTTTCACTGCCACCCCATACATCTCACCGTACTCAGCCACTTGACCTGACATTTTTCGGACCGTTAAAGCTGCAATACCATAAAGAATGTGATCTTCACATGAAAATAAATAACTATGAAAAACTGACACCCTATGACATTGCGCCTCTTTTCAATAAGGCATATTTAAAGACTGCCACGCCGGAGAAAGCAGTAAACGGATTTGCAGCAGCTGGGATTTGGCCTGTTAATCCTGACAAATTCGCCGATCAATACGCTGCACCTATAGATATCCTCTGCACTAATCAGTGCGAATCAGAAATAATAGAGCCAGTTGCTTCAACAAGTGCAATCTCAGAGCAAGCATTGGAGAAACAAATAGAAACAGATGCTTCCGAAAAAGATGAAGAGGATGCCCATATTTCTTTTAGGGAGTGTACGATGGCTTTGCCGCAGAAAAATGTGCCAGAAGCAGATAAAAAGAGCAAAGGAAAAGGCAGAGGTAAAGGAAGAAAGCAGCATTCTGAAATTCTTACTTCAACTCCTATTAAAGTAGCCTTAGAAATTAAAAAGGCACAAAAAGAAATAAAAACGATAAAAACAAAAGATAAACAGAACATAAATAAAATAGAAAACAAAAGTGTAAGAGAAGAAAACAAGAAAGCAAAAGGAAAGCCGTCACATAAACGAAAAATAATTCTTTCGAGTTCGAGTTCTGATAACGAGTGTCTGATGCTAGAAGGAAGCGATGATGATGACAATAATGTGTTTTATACAGAAGTGGAAACGCGTGTGACCAACGAACATTGTCTGATTTGTGGGGAATTTGGAAAAGATGAGGAACTCTGGTATCGCTGCATAATGTGTGGACAATGGGTTCATGCATTGTGTAGTGATAAAGATGTACCGGATGGTTATATTTGCGGATTTTGTGACAGTAAATAAGTGAAATATATTACCAAGAAGTTGTACGTAATCACCCGAAGGTGTCGGATGATATCGTACTTTTGTAGATTTAAAAAACTGAATAAATGTAATATTTGTATTAATGTGTTTTATTTCTTGTTCGAGGTTTTAGTAGTTTAATACTTCTTCTTGAGATAACGCTTAGGGTTAGTCGGATAACGCTTTTATTTATTGTATAATAAGACTTTTGCCTTAAATGTACGGTAACCCCCGCCGCTCCCCTACTGGGTAGGCGTGTGTAACTCTTTACTAAAACGACTCAGTGAGTCATTTCTTCAAAGTGATTCACTGATTCGAATCCATAACACCGCTTTAAATGAATCATTAGCACAATTGCATCTATCTCGATTATTATCAATCGGCACGCGGCGCTTGCTGACACGAGACTTTACGAGAGTGTTTTGTTTGTGCAAGCGAAATGATCGGGTTGTTCAGCCCAAATTGAAGTGTTTTTTGTGTATTGTATACTGCGATTTTAATATTACAAAAATAAATAAACATAGACTCTTATAGACATTTTAATGAGTAGACTGTTACTAAATGAAAATACCTAGTGAGTGAGTGAACTGAGTTGAACTGTAAATATTCTAAAAGGTTCTTTTGTTAAAAAGTGTTGCAGGGTTTTTGTAAATAAGTTAATGGGATTGTAAATAACTAGTCTTTAATCAAACAATAATTATGGCACCAATTAAGAAGAGAAGTGCAATATGGAACCAGTTTAGCGAAACTGACAATAATAAAGGCTAAAGCTAAATATGTTTATTGTGCACAAATAATGGCAATTCCAAATAAATCAGTAGGAAACTTAAATCGTCATAATAATATGCGATTAAAACACCCAACAATTAAAATACAAATGGAACGATTGTACTTCGTCCGCTATCGGTGACGTCGCAACCGCCGTTTACGGCGGCCAGCGCCCGCGCCGTTATCGTCAGCAGCAATACCGGCACAGCCGTCGTCGCCAGGAGCAACACCAGTGCAACCGACTGCACCGAGGGTACCGCCACTCCATGGTTCGTCCATAGAGTGGTCTAAGCAGTACACAATGACCGAATTCACTTATAAACCCGTTTCATTAAAAAAAACGCCGAGGTTGATAAACAAATCCTGAAACTGATAGTAAAAAATTATCATCCATCCTCACTTGTAGAGCAAAGAGATGAAAGATTTACTTAATATGATTATTCGTGGAAAACTTTCGACCCGAAAAACTTTATCAGAGTATTTTTTCAAAATCTTACCAAGAATGCCTAGAAAAAGTACGAATAGACATCGAATCCGCATATGCCGTTTGTATAACAACGGACTCTTGGACATTAGTTAACAATATAAGTTTTATTTCAATAACAGCTCACTTGAAGTCTTACCTTCTCGACTGTTTTCCTTTTTCGGAACGACACGGCTATTAATATAACCGAATCTCTTAAGGCAAAATTTCAAGAATGGAAAATAGAGCAAAACATTATTACAATAATTATCATTGATAACGCCGCAAATATCGTTGCTGCTATCAGGGATGGAGGTTGGAGACACATTGGCTGTCTATTAATTTGTGTGTCCAAGCTTGTCTTGAAGAACTGGAAACTACATTATCAAAAGTGAAACAGATTGTATTTTAAAAGGAGTTCCTCAGCCGTAGCTAAACTTAAGGACATTGAAAAACAAATGGGTCTACCTGAATTAAAGCTTAAACAAGATGGAACTCGACATTTGATATGTTACAGAGATTTTATAAATTGAAAGAAGCGATCATATCGACTTTGGCGATCTTGGAAAATCAACATGAAACATTATCATCTCATGATTGGATAATTGTAGAGAAATCAATTGCCATTTTAGAGATTTTCTATAATATAACAAATGAAATAAGCTCAGAAAAGCACGTTACGTTATCAAAAGTGAAAGTTGTGTAAAATAAATTATTAGAAATGTAAATAAACAATTAAATGAGGAAGGAACATTTGGCCCATTTCAAATTCGTTTAATGCTTAACACATTAATAATGCCGAAACCTGGACAAACATTGAAAAGTGAAACCCATGAGCTAATCATCAAGCTTCAAGATTACTTTGAGCGTGAAAGGCAAAATTGTGGACCTTTGATACCTGTCGAACGGGTACAAGATCGCGTTTCTCAAGCGCTTGGAGTTAGTAAACGTACAATAACAAATATTAATAACGAAAAGTTCGGCACAACTGATATGGAAGAAAATCTTTTACACCGAAGAAGAAACGCAGAACTAAAACTGTGACAGATATTGATACCTTTGACGCCGATGCAATAAGGAATCATATATATGGTTATTATTCGAGGAATGAATACATCAACAGGACCAATCTTTTGGCATCTTTGAAAGCAGCTGATTTGTTTAAGGGAAGTAAAACCAGTTTATCCATATTTTTAAAAGATATTGGTTTTCAATATAAAAAAACAGACAAAAGAAAAGTTCTTTTAGAACGTTATGATATAATTTTAAAACGAATAACTTTTTTGAGGGAAGCGAAAAAAAACGATAACTGGGATAACGTCGTATTCATTGACGAGAGATGGTTAAACGCCAATCACACGCTTTCCCGTTCTTGGACAGATAATACACAAGCGTCTAAGTCGAAAGTACCAATAGGTAAAGGGTCCCGGCTTATAATATGCCACGCCGGTTCTGCAACATACGGTTTCGTAGAGAACGGCTTACTGTCATTTGAATTAAAAACTACTAATGACTATCACGAAGAAATGAATGCCGCTACATTTAAAGAGTGGTTCCAGAATGTGCTATTTCCCGGCCTGCCAGACCCTTCTGTAATATTTATGGATGATGCCCCTTATCATTCGGTGCAAGTACGAAAGCACCTACACAAGCCAATAGAAAAGAATTGGTGGCTTGGCTACAAACAAACGGCATTGATGCAAATATGCAATTGCTAAAAGCAGAATTAAGCAAATTAGTTAAAGACAACAAGCCGGCAAAAACGCGTTATGAAATAGATGAGTTGGCTCTGGAATATGGTCATCGCGTTCTCAGAATCCCTCCCTATCATTGCCAGTATAATGCGATTGAGCTAATCTGGGCTCAAATAAGATTACGCAGCCCGCCACAACACTTCTGCGCCATTCGGTACAAAAAGATGATGAGCTTATTAAAAGAAGCCTGCAAGAAAGACACAAAAGATGACTGGGCGAAGGTCGTTGAAAAAACGAAAAATGTTATTTTCGAAGACTTTGATCGAGATATCAGAATCGATAATATAATTAATAAAGATATAATTATACATGTAGGCGAAGATGATGACGAAGACAGCACTTCCTTAAACGAATCGGAATCGAATTAAATTTGTTTGTTTGCCAGTCGCAACTCTTTATCAAGATATTGATATTTTTTAGTAAATATTTCTGAATATTATTATCGCATTTTTATTTTCTTTATTACTTTAGTTACATTTAGAATTAGAATGCAGATCAACAAGTAGGTAATGAAACTTTTTTATTTAGTTTTTTTATCAGTGTTATAACAGTGATAATTATTTCCCATCGCTAGTTATGACCAACTGAGAGACGTCAGGATCGCATTCTTACAGCGGCAGCACTATAGCCTACATACGAGCTCAGCGTGCAGAATTGGCCATTAGCGGTTTTCGTGCAACAGAGATATATCCCGTTAATAGACACGTCTTTGAAGATCATGACTTTATTGACGAAGACCTTCCAGCAGTAGAGGGGCCTTCTAATGACCCAGCGCGCGATATAACGACACCAGTTGATAAAATTCCCGATAACCCGATACCTGAGCAAAGGGCTGTTGTACCTGAACCCGATAACTGCTTACCTGAGACAAGGGCTGTTGCAACTCCGGAACCTCAATCTATAAATGAACCATTACCCCAGAGCGTTGATGGACATCATGAAGCAAACGCACAACCAGGAGTGTAAACACCGACTATAAATGATTCAATAGTTAGTCCCTCTTCATCATCTAGATCATATTTTTCGCCAAAAGTGTTGCAGCCTATACCGCGTTTAAGGAAAACTGTCAGCAACAGAGGAAGAAAAACCACCAAGCCTACAATTTTGACATCTTCTCCTTATAAACAAGATTTAGAAACGTCGATACAGAGGAACATAAAAAAGAATATGCCAAAGAAACCGACAAAGAAGACGCAATAGAAAATGCCAAAAAAAAACAGCCCAAAAGAAAAGAAAGATCACAACAGAAAGAAAATCATCGTCTGAAAGTTCTGATAAAAGTGATTATTCAGTCAATGATAGTACCGATGAAAGTCCTCATCGTTCCCAAAATCAAAATGGTAATTGTTTGTATTGTAATGGGCTTTTTTCTGAAGACGTTCATGGAGAGAAATGGATCCAATGTGCATCATGTAGGGAGTGGGCTCATGAAGAATGTGCTGGCATAGAAGATATGGTTGATTTTTTTGTATGTGAATTGTGTACCAGCAATTAGTTTAATCTTAATAATTGACTGATTTAATTTTAGGCAACACGTCCTTTTTTCTCAATAATTTTGAACCAAATTGACTATGGTCCATATTTAAAACCATGTGGTCCATATTTTGTATACTTTTTGCTAATGCACAATTATGACATATTTTAGAAAATGTTGATTATTTCTAAGATGTTCATGTTCCTTAAGAATTCTAACAATCGTTTTTGATACCAAATAATTATCGAACCGTTCAAATCATCTGATATCTTTAAAATGTATTGCTTGTAACTTAAACAAATTGCAGGTGACCAAATACTTTGAGCGGTAGTATACATTATTATTTTACGTACCTACAATAAATATACTTATAAATAATAAGTTATTATAAGACAGTACCATACCAAACGAAGCCATTTAAGTAAGTATTACTTACCTGCTAATGTAAAATAAAAACATACAGGCTCACGTAAAACTATTAAGTTTATTCGTGCGGAGACGCCGGCCGTGACAGCCCGACTGAGTATCCCGTTTAACGTGTAGGCTAATATCGTGACCTTGAGCACGTCCGGAGAAAAGATAAGATGCTTTATGGACTTACGACGATTCAATCAAGAAAGCTAGCATATGAGTATGCCAAATCGTTGAGTTTGAAATATCCAGCAAAGTGGGAAGAAAATAAGATGGCTAGGAAAGAATGGATGTATGGTTTTCGCAGAAGAAACCTGGAACTCAGTTTATGCAAACCCGAAAACACAAACGTTGCCAGATCATTTGCGTTTAACAAAAACTTCGGCTACCAAATTTTATACCAACTTGAAGACAGTGTTGGAGCGACATCCATTAACTGCTGACAGAATCTTGAATTTCGACGAATTCAACTCCCAAAGTCTTGGCTCCAAGATGTCAAAAACAAGTCGGATAAATTGTATCACCTGAAAGAGGCGAGCTCGTTACTTTTGGTGGTATGATATCTGCCAGTGGAAATACCATTCCTCCTCTTTTCGTGTTTCCACGCGTTCATTATAAAGATCATTTTCTCGAAGGAGCACCCGAAGGAAGTCTCGGCGCTGCAAATAAAAGTGGCTGGATAAATAGCGATCTATTCGTCTGTCTTAAAACATATTCAGAAGCACACAAAAGATAACCGCACGGACACGGACAAATTTAGTCCGGTGAATATTAAAGGCAAGGTTGTACGAAGAGCATAAGCATTGCTCCTGAATACAGCTGTGGTAAATGCTCTGATATTGTATAAAGAAACCACAAAGAAAAATATTTCTATAGTAGATTATAGAAAACTACTCGATGGGTATCTGACTAATTCAAGGAGTCTAGAACCAGAAAGTGTCTTGAGTGAATACGTCCAAAACGACGTAAACATGAACTGATCAAACAGAAGGGACCTGTTTAAAAAACGAGACGGTTCTGTATTGCCTGTTACAAGAAAAATGTAGAGACGATGTCGAGGAAAGATGCAAAAAATAACACACGCAAAGTGCCTATTATTGTTCAACCTCATTACTGTCTTCCGTATTTTAATAGGGAGCATTGACTGTAAACAACGGGAATAAAAGTTTATGTTGAAATGTTACTCTTGTGATGATTGTTTGTGATTTTTGATTTTGTATCACTGATTTTTGAGCCTTCGTAGGAGTTCGAGAACATCTCTTTATGTCAAATCTTGTCAACAAAAGAATTCTACAAGATTTGATGGATTCAAAGAAGAAAAAGAAAATTTCCTGAAGAGGCATTTCTTGAGAGGAATTAAGGTTTCCGTAACAGAAGAAACGCAGTCAATACCCAAAGGCGCATCAACGTCCATTTACAATTCAACGCCAATACCGTCTCTCGTTCCTGTACACGAAGACCCATGTGGAAATGAATTCTGTGCCATATACGTATGTCATTAGATCCGATGAAGTCTATCTAAATCTTCCAACACTTTCAACTATAACAGGCACTTCCTCTAACGTAACACCGAGTACACAAGGAGGTTCCAGGAAGAAATCTTACAAAAAGTATCGAATAAGCCACATCAACGAGGGCTGATCGTGAGCGGTACAACGCGGCAGTTAAAATAATTTAATTTTTTTGGGTTCAATCGGTAGTTAAATATAGAATTAAACCATCGTATTCATTTCGAGAGTAAGAATACAAGTCGTAAGTAGTTTTTTTACAAATTATAATCTAATATATTCCAAACACTGCTCGAACCACGCGGCGCTTACCGTATGGGGGCGCGAACAATCGACCGGTCGCCAAAAATTAAGTAAATACAAACACAAATGGTCTCCATGGTTATTTTATTTTATTTCCCCTCATGACCCAAAAAATTAAGGAAAAATGGATTAAAGGGACACATCTCGAACGGAGGGAGCATGAATGGTTATCGAACCGACGTTGATTAATTTTCTGTACGTACTAATTTGTACGATTTAAATTATAATAAACTATTGTAAAATGTTTAAGTGTATTTATTTCTCATATGCAATTATTTCAAACATATTATAATAAACTCGTATGTATTCCTCACAAGATCAAAACTTGGTGTTTTAAGATCAGAAAAAGAATGGCAAAGGCCATATATGATTAGTAAGTATTCCATGACGGACGATGACGATGAGCAAGCATAACAATTCCACGAGACGTTCGGGCAAATCTAACGATCTAGATCTATTGGCTATAAGTGTACTGAAAACTACGATCTAAAGCAAAGAGAGAGGCTATCTTTTCAAAGTTTTGGAGACTAGGAATTGGTTGTACACAAAAAAGATTGACAAAGGGCGTACAAAGTGGCGCTGGCCAATGATAAGACTTACAATTTGTATAGTTGGGATAGAGTTGTATGTCAAACAACTGTTCCTAAGTTTGCCAAAAAAGGCTGTTTTGTTATTCCAGAAATGGACAACTTATAAATAAGTATTAATGTACAGAGTGTGATGGTCTAATTTGTTAAAATTAAAGCTTGTAGTACTTTTGTAAAAAACTTTGCTTTATTACTTGCATTTAAAATACTTTGCATATTATTTACTGATTTATAGATTATCGGCTAATTATAAAGGAAGAGAAGTATTAGAAAGGATAAAAGTGAACCATTAAGTTCTGACTTAATAGTCAGAAGATCTATCTTAACTATAGATCTTCTGACTATTGAGGTCCATAGTTCTGACCCTTAAGGTCCCGCTTAAGGGAACCAACTACGTCGGCATCGAATACCGACGCATTGACGTCGTCGCCACTACAACACTTAAGCAGCCACCCCAACAAGTTAAGCAGACCATTTCATTGACTCAATGTCGATGAAGACGTGACCAGGAGGACCGTTCGACTTTCAGTAGCGCACGACCCTGACCACTTAAATAACTGACCTATTATCGTTATAATTTGTATAGCATTTAGTATAGTTACTGATGTATTAAAATCTAATATATAAAATTCTCGTGTCACAGTGTTTGTAACAAAACTCCTCCGAAACGGCTTGATCGGTTCTTATTAAATTTTGTGTGTATATTCAGTAGGTCTGAGAATAGGACGTAAACTATTTTTCACCCCCCTAACCCCACCCCCATTTATTAGTCCGGATTTTAGTATTTTTGTATGAACAATATTCAAATAATTTAATTGACGTTAAAAATTAAATTTTATTAAAAATAAAATTGGACCCGATAGGTGGCACCACAATCGGGTTACAGAATTATTTTCGAGTTATGGCAGGATAACGTCTGCTGGGTCAGCTAGTAGGTTTATAAAATAAATATTATTTGCAGCTATCGAGCAGTTCCTCACTTTTTATTGCGACCCCGCGACACGTAGGTATTACAGGTTTACAAAATATTGTTATGACTCACCATGGAACGTTCTAGAAAAGCGTTGCAATCTGCTAAAAGTTCCCGAAAGTTCCACTCTAGAATAGAAGTCGCCCCACTCTACGGTTATTGTCAAGGGAAATTGGTCCTTATGCACACAACATAGAGTTCACATTCAACAGTGATGGCGTTCCCGAACCTTCAATGACCTTGTTTACAATACGTGTTACTTGTTTACTAACTCGTTTACCTACTTGTATTTGTTTGTTTGTACTAAATTCGAGAAAGATCTAGACGATTGGCAGCGGATATAAATGGGCGAAGCGGCGAGCTAGCGGGACAGTTCGATTCTGCGATTCGAAAGCGAAACTTCGGAACAGTAAACCAGCGACTCATAAGGGAATCATTGACGACTCTTGGCAGGTTTAACGGTTGTATCGGACTTTTCGTTTAGCCCTATTGGAAGTCATCTTAGTTGATTTTCGCCCTTACACGGCAGATTGACTCACCCCACACGTAACAATATTTATCGACGAAGATGGAAATAAAATAGAGTGGTCGTACCTAGAAAACTGAACTTACTTCAAGAAAAAGAAAAAATTCATTTGGCAAATAAGTTTTTTATTTTATTTTTTATAAAAGATGGGTTTACTCTTGACCAGCATCTATCCATGTAGGAAGGATGAGGCCGACTAGAGATTGCAATCCGGATTCTTCGAAATTCGAAAATAAACGAAAAATCCGGATTTTCTGGAGATTTTTGAATCCGGTTTTAAAACATTCAAATTCGGTTTTTGGAACTTAGCCGAAATTGAGTTTAGTGAGTAATATTTTACATTTATCCGCAAAGTTTCATTCTAAGTAATGAGTAGAACAGATACAGCTGTTAACTTTTTGGTAAAATCACTAAACAGCCAAGACTCGATGTCTGCCAAGCAACTGGCAATTTCATTGAAACGGAAAATTAAAGAGAGGCGGCTCTATAATGTTGTTGGTGCCTTACAATACTTAAACAATCCTAATCAATTTTTAAATGAGACTGAGGAAGATGAAGATACATTTAAAAAACCTACGTATGAAGAAATTAAAAATGTGTTATATCAAGCTGCATCCTCGAATGTTGGCGATTGCACGACCACATCGACTAATACGAACTCTATTTCAGAAACTCTGTGCGATAGTTCTGATGTATCGCCCGCCGCTAAGTTTTAAAGAAAAGCTCAATCGTCAACTTTCTCTTGCAAGTGTGGATTGTGATCATCAACACCAATCAACGAGTATGATCAACGCAACTGATTTGCCTTCAATGATTCACGTTGAAATGACTTTATTTGAAAACGGTGGAGGTCGTGGAGAAATCCTAAAAAAAGCTATGAACAGGTTGCTTTCCATACCGCCGGCCAGTGTTGAGTCTGAAAGAGCTTTCACCACAGCTGGCATGTTCTGTAATAAAATAAGATCACGTCTACACGATGAGACACTTGACGCTTTCATGTTTTTAAGATCTCCTTTTCTAAAAAAGGACTGATTAATATAATACCTGATTAATATTTACCTAAAAAATATAATATATTATGATTAATATAATATCTAAAAAAGACTAATTAATGTACCTAATTAATGTCATAAAAATATAATTTATTAATAATTTCTTCTCTCATTTGTAACTGAGTTATCTTAATTAAACATAAGTTTTTTGAGACTGCAGTTTTATAAAAAAAAGGTGGATACATAAATTGACTTACGTTTTGTTGCATTTGATTTTATGTTATGACTGTTAAAAAAGATAACTAATTTATCTATATAATGGAAAAATGACTGATGCCCAAAGTTTGAATAAATGTAGATTTTAAATGATTTATGCTGTTTTATTTCAGTTTTTTTATCAAAGTGCTGCGCTTACAAAGCAGGTAATATATCAGATGCGCAGTATAACAAACATATTGAACTAAAAGACTGAAAAAAGTCAGAACTTTTTTTCAGCCAGAGCTGAAAAAAGTTCTGACAAAGAAGCAGCACAGAAAGGAACTATACATGTAATAACTGCAGATCTTCAGGTTGTAAAACTGTGTCCTTGCCTCAATGCCAGTGCCTTATATTTTAAAACAAAGCTAGCGGTGCATAACTTAACAGTCTACAATCTGGGAAATAATAGAGTCACGTGTTACTGGTTCGACGAAACGTATGCGACTTAAAATCGACTACCTATGCAACATTATTTGTGGACTATTTGACAAAATTACTGAACGATGATCCCAAGGATGTCGTAATCTTTACAGATGGATGTACGGCTCAGAATAGAAACAATATTGTATCAAATGCATTGTTGCGTTTAGCTATGGCCAAAAACATAGTGATAATTCAGAAATACTTGGAGAAGGGTCTCACACAGATGGAAGTGGACTCAGTTCACTCTATTACAAAAGAGGCAAGAACAGTACCAAGTCCTTATGAAGATATTAGGCCGAATTTTACTTTTTTTAAAGACTTCGGTCTTAAAAATTACCTGATTTATGAATCAATCAGACCTGGTCGTGGGGCGGGTGATCGCTGTGTCGTTGACATTAGAGCACTGAGGTATAATCCAAGTTGTACAATAGACTATAAGCTTCACTTCAAAGATGACTTTACGCCTTTGCCTAGAAGACCAAAGAAAATACTTTCAATTGAAAGTGTGCCTTTACTTTATCAATCTCGACAACCGATATCCACAACTAAGTATCATCATCTACAGGAGCTCAAGAGTGTTATACCAAGAGACTGCCATAATTTTTATGATGATTGCCTTTTAAATAATGTTTCTATTGTAACAATATCTTAAATGTTGTGATAGATTATTGTTTTAATTTGACTTTCAGATTATTTTTGTTAAAGTTTATTTTTGTTACAGTACCTATAATATTTAGTTACCCTTGATAAGTATAATAAGTGCAATGGCAAAAAAGTGATGTTGAATAATATTAAGTAGATCTCAAAAAACAAGTATTAACTTAATAAGCTATAATTTTAAGTGAGCCTACAAGACTGGTAATTAATTAATTTCTAATTACAAGATCTATAATTTTTTTATGTCAAGTACCCAGTAAACCAGCAGGCTGTTACATTTAATACCATAATTATTTTATTTAGTTTAATACCATGACACTGATTTAACATTCCAAAGATGCAAGTTATCAGTAAGACGTTGATTTCTAAAGATTGTAAAATATTGTATTTTCATGAGAAGTGACCAATCTCACCTCTCCAACATAATAATTTCTTTGTAATTTGATTTAGAATTAAGAATAAGTTGTTCTTTTGTCGTAATAAATTCATTCTTTCAATAAAATGTTTTATTTCATTTCCGCGTATTTCATTCGTCGCTGCGATATGCCGTTACAACATTTTATTTTGGATTCGGTAGCCACAGAACATGTGGTAAGGGACGATTTAGAACCGTACGTGTCACATGTTGAAACTTTAGAAAAAGCTGTAAACATTGTGGTGGCAAATAATGATATAATGACAGCATATAAGAAAGGAAAAGTGAATGCAAACACATAAGGCAAAAATTTAAATTTTGAAGCATTAATAGTTAAAAACTTGATACATAGGTGAGTTGATTCATACCGATATAACAGGACCAGTGAACCCTCCGACCAAAGAAGGTTTTAAATATTATCAGACAAACACTGATGACTTCTCACATTTTGTAAAAGTGCACAGGCTGAAAAAAAAATGAAGCAGCAGAAAACTTAAAGAACTACATAAGAGAAA
The DNA here is from genome assembly GCA_910589475.2 of Bembecia ichneumoniformis. NCBI lineage: Eukaryota > Metazoa > Arthropoda > Insecta > Lepidoptera > Sesiidae > Bembecia > Bembecia ichneumoniformis. Next base: position 5,149,564 of record OU342538.1, on the reverse strand, counting down.
TAAATACTCAAAAAGGGATTAAAGTAAAAAGAATTAGATGTGATAATGGAGGTGAATTCTCATCTACAGATTTAACAATGTTTTGTCGTTATAAGGGGATTAAAATAGAATATACAATGCCCTACACACCGCAAGCAAATGGAGTTGCAGAAAGATTAAACCGAACACTATATGATAAGACACGCACTATGCTATCAGAAACTGAACTGCCTAAATATTTGTGGTCAGAAGCAATTTTGTGTGCGGCTTATCAATTAAATAGATGCCCTTCGTCAGCGATATTTGGAAAGATACCAGCAAAATTATTCAAAGAGAAATTCAAATTACAAATCCTGAAAGTATTTGGTTGCAAAGCTTGGGCTGTCACATTATCTAGAATGTCAAAATTAGATGATCGTGCAAGAGAGACAAGAATGGCTATGGTATAACAGGATATCGTTTGTGGGATCCTAAAACAGATGAAATAATTGTCTCAAGGGATATGAGGTTCGATGAATCACAAATTAAATATACTCCAGAACAAGACACAACACTAGCAATATATGGAGAGACTAGTCCAGACTTGTCCTTTTTACGCCCTAACGTCAGTACTGCAGATGAACTTGAGTCCAATGTATCTCCAATACCTTCGACTTTTTTGAAGAAGATATTTTGATGAGACCACCTCGACAAAACCAAGTTCCTACCAAAAGAAAGAAACAAAAGGAAAACCCAAATTCCTCAAATAACAAAAATTTTGAACGAAAGTTTACAATTACAAAAGTTAAATAATGATAGTGACGCAAAAGGAAATCGAGCATTTCTTATGTCCTTTATACCTATTATGGATTCTATGACTCCAGATTTTGCTATGGAAACCAGACATGAAATTACGAATTTATTCAGAAATATATAAAGAATCGAAAGAAACCGCAGAATTCCTAGCAACTTGTCTGAATTTCTTTACCAGAGGAACTAGGATTCATTTGGAAGCTCTGGCTCTAGAGCATATCACGACACATCTCCAATGAAGTGTCGCATCGCCACAAAACGATACTGCTTCGGACACATCAACGAAAAATGATGATTATTTTAATGTTCTGCAATACTTACCCCTAATAAAAAAGATTACATTATAAAATAATGTTATTTTATTTACCTGAGAGTTAAGCCAAAAATTCTGCAGGTATGATAGATCTTCGCATATTTGTATCCTGTTTTTTATACGTTCTCTTATAATGATAGAAGTTCATCAAATGAGTTCACAGACATTCTGTAGTAAGAGAAGAACTAATGAGGGTTATCGCGGTGTGCAGTAAACATTGAATGAAATATTCCCGAAGTTAAACGATTACTTAACACTGGTTCCACCCAAACATTGCGGTTTGCTTTATTTTTTAATAATTCTATTAATATAAGAGCTGCAAGGCAGTTATCGTTGGTGGATCCATGTTGAAATGAACAAAAGACCGCGATAAACCATGTTCCGTGTAGTTTGATAGTCTGCGGTAGCTTTGTCGAGCGGATCCTCGCGGGCGGGAAAACCGCCCGTGTAGTAGGCCCACAGATAACGCGTTGGTTTACGAAGAAGATTGTCGCGGTTTTGACTGTGCGTTTTGTTTTTTATAAGTACTGGCTTCGCTTAATGGTAATTCACCTCTCGTACCGTCTAAATAGATGCGTTGGTTTACGAAGTGAATTTACGCGGTTTTGTTATGCGCTTTGATACTTGATAAACGAGTAGCCGCTTGCCGTCGTACGATAAAGATGTCTTAAATAAATACGCACGGCGTCTCTCGTAACGTCTATAGATGGATGCGTTAGCTTATGAGTAGCTACCAGCCGTCGTACGATACACTAGTCATCTTATCATCTTAATATATACGCACACACATCACCGCTCGTATCGAAGCGTTGGTTTACGAAGATATTCGCGGTTTTGATTCTTGATAAATAAATAGCTGAAAAACGTCGATTAAATACAGTCACTTCTACTCGATGTCTCTTATATTTAAAATTACGCACACCCACACTTCCTAATCGTTATATGGGCAACGAATTGATATATGAAGTTCAATGTGGCGGTGTCTTATTGTGCGTTATGAATATTATTTGGATTGAATAGTTTTGTAGTATTTGACGGCCATTGAATTATAGACGTTTCTACTCGACCTCAGCACTATAATTTAAAAAAGTCGCCCATTGTTTGAGAATACGTTTCTATTTGGCGTCGGTATTACATTTGGAATTCGCACTCGCTTTCATTCATATCGTTTATGGGGACGAATTGGTATACGATATTAATGGTGGCGGTCTGGTAGTGTGCTTTGGTTATTAATTGATAATATTTTGAGTATTATTTTCGGTATTATACCTACGAACTGCGCCCCGCGCCCGCAAACATTCTATCGGGATAAGCGGACTTGATTGCGAGTAATGACAACCGCACTGGCTCTGACAGTAGGTGTTGGTAATGGCCGCGGTGTTCCACGAGCGCATTGTTGTCTAATAATATATTCACGAAGATCTTGTAATCTACAGTATTTTAGATCTTGTAATCTACAGTGTAAATTGGAAACACATAAATATAATTTCTGATGATACTTCACATTATTTTAATTATAAAGGAAACATTAGGTCAAGAACGACGAAAAGATGAAGATAGGCTATAATCCACGGAATCCTACCGCCAATCTTCACAAATTGCTTGTTTCTAGGATCAGGTTATCTTACGATGTCTTCCTTCAAGCAAACAATGAGACCTAAACTAAACACCCAAAGCCCAACCGACATTTGAACCTGCATCTGCCTTATTCACAGCCAAATACGTATATGCGACCCACTTTTCTAATCCAAAACAAGGTACCAACAAATTATTGTGATGTTTAAAACAACAATTCAAGTATATAATCTCATTTATGAGGTTAATTTGAAATTTCACATGGTGAGCGACATTTGATGCTTATTACATAATTGTGATATCATTTTTTAGTAGGTATGTTAAATCATATATTTAATACTCCTATATTGCTAGTAGGGGTCTTGAAAAAGAGGACGACGAACGGTGCAGACATATATATGTCTGTCTCCCTCATGAAGACTTCCAACGTTGGGCGCATGTCCGAGAACTACCTTATAAAGCATCTTATAAGATGCGAGAGATGAGGGCTTCTCTCACGCATGTGCATAACACGTCAAGTATCAACGAGTAGAGAAAATATGTAGTTGCCGTCTCTCTTGCTCGGCAACGCTGCCACTTACGGAGACTAGCAATATAGGAGTATTAAATATATGTGTTAAATATACATATTTATTTGGCAATAGTCTAAGGATTACCTTTGTTAAATATCTCAAATTTTATATCCTCAAATATAAAAACAAATTATAAAATAAACAAAAATAATGAATGGGAATATTAACACAACCCAAATATATACTTCTCTTGACACACTTGGAATGTAAATGCATATTAACATAAAATAAATTAAGAAAAAAAAATCACTATAGTTTGACCACGCCTTGGGTATGTGCGCGCGGGGCGGGGGTGCAAAGCAGGCCGTTCGGCTCTCTGTCTGTCGTCTATGTCAAATGCACGAGACGAGAGATAAATCCAGAAATGGGTCGTGCGATATCTAGTGATATCAAAACTGTGATTTTTAAAGTGGCCGAATATTAAAAAAAAAAGAAAGAAAGGAAGCTATGAATATATCCGTGTACATCGCCAAAATCGCAACGTTTTAAAACAATCGTTATCGTAAGATTTGTCCGAAAATAGCCATTATTTGAACTCATGCTCTTTCCTCCCTTGCACCCGCCACACGCCGCATTCCTAAGGAGTGACACAGCAGTTTCGGCCAAACTATATGAAGTATATTCATAAACTTTCGTGATTACTGTAAGCTTATATCGGTACATAACAAAATTTTGCTTTACCTATCGATTCTGAAATCCATTTGGACTTGCGGGCTACAGTTGTGGGGTGTAGATAGTAACCTACTTTGCCTCCGACGTGCTTAAAACTGCATCCTGCAAACTATCATCACAGTCTAACCATACTTACGTCATACAGTCAGGCAACGAATGTATTTGCGTAGAGCAACGGTCGGCGAACTCGCTTCAGTTTGCAGGCTCGAACATTGAGCGTTGCCCGACTGTATAACGTACGTATCATATAACTTTTCATGGTTTTCAAGGAATGACGAAATCCACGAATATTTCAAAATCCCCATCGTCACCAATGAAATCGAGAGGTACAGGAAAACGCATGCTGCTCGTCTTTCACGACACCCAATTAGTTTCGACACAATACTCAATTGCTTAATGTTGAAATAAGAGCTGAGAGGCTGAAAAGTAAGCAAGTTCTGTGATGGAGAAGATTGGGCGCTAACCTGCCTCTCGGAAAGACACGAAATCACTTAACGAATCTGCTTATTTTCCAGGAGAGTGATTTCAGATTTAGTGAAAATTATTATTCTTAACAGTTTTTTATACTTTTATATGTTCTTGCCCTTACATTTTTATTTCGTTACTAGCTGTGCAAGCGACTTCGTACGCATGGTATTCGGAATAAAGAGTAGCTTTTTCGTTTGTAAATATATTGGAATGAAATATACACTAAATCTTACCGATTTTGCTACAATAAATTAGTGGAAAACACATAAAAATCGGTTAAGCCATTTCTGAGATTAGCGTGCACAAAAGCATAATAGGCAAACAACGTTTGTATTATAGACAAGAGTCGCAGCGCAGCCGGTTTGCTGTAGCAGAATTCTTTTTCTAGGCATTTTATTAATGTAAGTATTATTATACGATGAGATATAGCAAAAAAAATAATTAAAAAAGCAGTTCGCTGAACACGAGAACGCGTCTGAGCCGCACGGCAAGCAGGAGCCCCCCTCACGACCGCCCGCCTTGCACGTTATATGCACGCGTGGTACTTGATCATTATTTTGTTGTGGAGTTATTTTAAAACTATGATATCACCTCAGATTAGTAAAATAGACAGATTGACCGCTCCGGTAATATGCGCTGCGGCCATCAAAGCAAATATAGATTCGAAAGCAAATACAAACTGACTTCAGTGAGAAGCAAGAGTTCGCTGTGAGTGTTAGTTTCGTGCGTTGTATTTTTTTTTTATTCAAAATGCCTTCATGTATTATCAAACAATGCAAAAACCGTTCTCAGAAACAGAAAAAAAACAGATGGAGTATCGTTTCATAGGTAAATATAGGTTTTTGTATTTGACGGCGCTTCGTTATTTTAGTTATAATATAAATTCGTAAATTTAATTTTAATTGTATGTCAGCGCCATCTAGAGTATAATCTGATTTAATTAACTGTTCTAAACGGATAAGAGTGAGTGGCGCCATCTCTTAGCGTAACGCAGATCACGGTGTTCCTAACATAAGTGTGTGTCGTGATTGGTTAGGGTGCCGGTCAACCAGTGGCCTCGTCCAATGAGCGTGCACTTTGAGAGTGACGTCATTGGTGGCAGGGGCAATGGTTTGTTCAGAAGAAAATGAGAATAAGGTTGGACAGTCTTCCAGTGAATTCGGTTGCATCAACACGTGGTCTGCGGAACGCTCTGTCCGATATCTTCTTTGTCTTGTAATATTGCGCAATAGTACAAACTTAAAAGTGATTATACGGAATATTATTTGAAACTCCTCGCCCGCTAACCCACGCATTACAACACTGATATGACTGATCAAGGCTCTCAAGTGCCGTTATATTAATTAAGTGCTTATTTTATCATAAATATTGGTGTATTGGTTTGGAACACAAAACCACAACAAGATTCAGTTAGTGTTACCAGATAACATAAAAATATTTTACCCTAAATTTGAGGAGAAATTGGGAGAAAAGTTCTTAGGTGTAATTTTATTTATTTTTTCTGTTCACAAATACACAAAAATATTTATTATCACTATATATAACTTATGTATTACTAATTTTTTTTATTTTGGTTATATATATTTTTGTATTATTGGAAATAATATTTTTTAGAAATAGAATTAATTAGTGTTTAAAAGAAAGCATGAAGAAGTCATAAATAAAAATCCCAACAAGTAATTTATTAAACATTTTACTTTAATTATAAGGCGTCGAGTAGGTACATAACATTTTTTCAATTTTTTTTCCAAATAATAACACTTGGGTGATTATTTCAGATTTCCCACAGATCATAGTTTACACAGAAAAGATGAAAATTGGATTCCATCAAAATTTTGCGTTATCTGCTCTTTACATTTTAAAGAAGAAGTAGTTTATTTTACCGCAAAAGGTCGCTGTTTAATTTTAAAAAATTTTTTTGCAAATTCATCGACTAACTAGTTGAAAGAAAGTCTTCGGAAATTGAAGTTGCTACCTCAGATTCTATTAATATAGTACCTGAGACAACCACTGATGAGAATCCCGTGGAACCCGAGATAAGAGATTCTGACTTAGAATCTATATTTGATACTCCTCGGAAACATCGCTTAAGAAAAGAGTTAAGGGAACATCAAGCATTAAGAGCTGTTGCAAAGCGGAAGATAAAAACATTGCAAGGGAAAGTTCAGCGTTTAAAACAAAGAAATCTTACATTAAAGAGCATATTAAGAGAGTTAAAAGAAAAAAAATTATTAATAGTGATACTCATAACTTGTTATTTGAAAACATAGTAGCCATACAAAATTTAGGTAAAAAGAAATTGAAATATTCACCCGCTATAAGAAAGTTTTCTTTAACTCTTAATTTTTATTCTCCAAAGGCGTACAAGTATGTTAGGAAGTCTTTCAATACATGTTTGCCTCACCCCAAAACATTTGCCAAATGGTACAGTCATGTAAAAAGTGAACCTGAACTTAAAAGAAAGGTAGAACATTTTCCAAATAAACTGATTTGTGCCCTTATGTTTGACGAAATGGCCTTACGCCAACAGAAACTGTGGGATGGGAAAAAATACATTGACATCGTAGACATGGGTCATGAAGTGACGGAGTCTACTGCTTTGGCGTCTCAAGCTTTTGTTTTTGTGTTAGTTGGAATTAATCAGCATTTTAAAATTCCTTTAGGGTAATTTCTTACTAATAATTTGACTGGGGAACAAAAATCAAACTTAGTGAAATTATGTTTAATTAATTGTTATGAAGCCGGAGTAAACGTTGTATCGTTAACCTTTGATGGCCAACAATTTATAAATAAAGATGGTCAAACTATAGATTGGGAATATTTCGTTAAGCTCAATAAATTACAAGAAGACGAAGGACTACATTTGGCAAATAAACTTTCTAAAAGACGCATTATGTTTCGTAATCAAATTATGAAAGTGAAACTTACAACGCAAACGCTTAGTAGAAGTGTAGCGAAGGCTATGTGTTTTTGCAGAGAAGACTTAAAACTTCCACAATTTAAGCACTCACGAGCAACGGAAGAATTTGTGCAAATGTTGAACGACATGTTCGATATTTTTAATTCTAGATCCATGACCCATTTTGATTTCAAGAAACCTTTATATAGAGGAAACAAATCTGAAATAAATAGACTTCTAGAAAGTCTTCGTGTATGTATTGACAATTTACTAATAAAAAACGTAACAAAACGTAAAGTCATACGTAATGGTAAACCAACTTATGTTATCTTACGATTTAACAAAAAAAGCAATAGAATCGAAATGCAAATCTGGTTTTCTTGGAACTTTAATAAATATAGAAAGTTTAAAGTTCATTTATAAAAGTTTAGTGGAAACAGAGAAAAGTTTAGTTTATTTGCCAACTTACAAATTGAGTCAAGATCACTTGGAAATATTTTTTGGCTGTATTAGAATATACGGAGGTCATAATGATAACTCAAATGTAAAACAGTTTAAAGGCATATACCGTAAATTACAATATTAACGTGTTCATAAGCAGTGAAAATAATTAATGCAACTACTTCATCACATAGACACGAAGAAATCGATGAATCACCAAGTTCATTGAAGTTTTTAAATTTAACAGATGATGCTCACGAATTGGCGTGGCATCTAGATACGTCTGATTTCACCGATTTGCGACGAGTAATCATTGGGTATATTGCTGGCAGTGTAGTTCACTACATTTCAAAGGTCATCAAATGTCAATTCTGTTTGGCATATTTAGTAACCACCAATGATGAATATTTCCATAAACTAATTAACTTAAGAAATAAAGGTGGGTTTATGTTCCCTTCGCACGGAACTTATGAAATTTGTGCAACTTCGGAAAACGTTATTAGGAGAATTTTAAAAGAAAAGGTTACTATTAAATCAGAAAGAGACTATAAATACGTCACTTCTCAAATATTAAAAGGGTATGTGGGGAATCAAAACGTATACAAAGGTTTAGAGGATGAACATTTAAGTTACGGAGTTGAACACAAACTGAATTTGTTGAAAATTGTAATACAAAAATACCTAAACATTAGATTATATTATGTATAAAAATTAGAAATAAATTTAGAATATATAAATGCTAAAAGGCAATATTTTAAAAAGTTAGTACACCATAAAGGTTGTTAATAAGTAGGTATATTTCATAATTTATAAATACATTTAGTAATAAGACATTTAATATAATTTTGTGCATAAGGTTTTTTTGTATTCAAAATGAAAATTTGTGTTTTGTATAGAGTTGTAAAGTAAAAGTATTGTATATATGTAATTCAGTCAAAAAGTTAGCACAAAGGTTTTTAATAAGAGTATTTAATAACTTGTACATTTAATAACATAAGTCTTGTAGTGACAAAAATATTCCAGTATTTATCATAACCTTCTTTTTGCTCTTTTTTGTTTATATATTTAACAAATTGTTAGAATTTAAATTTAAACTTTTAAAACAAATGTTTAGATTTTTTTTATTGGTTTTTAAGTATTATCTGCTACAACTCCTATAAATCAACACATTATTATACCACAATTGTATTATTTAACTGGTTAAATGTTATATTAATAGACAAAAAAAAAATTATTTAATTATCGGTGGGAATTTTTTGTTACCCTGGCAACATTTTACACAGAGAGACCCCATTTTTTTGCACAGCAATAAGAACACGTGTGGACATTTTGACCGCAGTGCCTTGTTCCGGTGCGCTCCATCTGTCTATTTTACTAATCTGAGGGATATCACTAAGATGTTCATTCAAATCAAATGATGTCAAGGGCAATATTTTTCAAAATTAAATACTTGTGATGAATAACTTATTTAATTAGATAAGGGTTAATATCAAGTTTATAAAAACACCTTCGCAAATAATGCATTATTTTAGAACAAATTTGATTACCATAAAAAAAAGGTCAACCTTAAAAGATAGACATATTATGCTGTCGCGGACTTTTTTTAGAAATTTTAAAGGGGAACAATTCCGTCATACATGATTTTTGCGTAACTTTAACCATTTACGCAACGCACAATTTTTTTTAAACAATATTTTGCGAAATATGACCTTGCAATTTTTTTGCAGATGTGGGTTCGTGCGGACTTATAAATGTCTATTCTGACCGGACTATTATTTATATTGTAGAATAGTTGCTGCAATCGATTTTTTAAAATTCCGCCAGTTTTCGTAAATATTTGTGAGAAAAACCAGTGGACTGTTATGTTTGAGCTCTTACTACGTTATTATTTCAATTTATTTTTTATAAAATATTTCTCCTCAAATGGACCCATTTTTTCTTTTTACACAATAAAAATTTTGATTTGCACATCTTTTTTAATATTTTTGTTGTTTGACAACACATTGTCAGAAGACCATATATTCATAGGTTGTATAACGGTTAAATATGTTAATAATAAAGATTCTAAGCTGGACAAACAGAGTGATGATGTTAATTAGGACTACTAATGTACTTTGACAGTATATGAGCAAGACCTACGTCAAGAAGTGGACATCTACTCCTTCTTAATGTTGATAAAAAATATTACACTTTTTCAATAAGTAGCAGTTATGTGTTACCAATGTACAGAAAATATTACGAGAATCCAGTAATCGCAAAAGTTTATGACATAAAAAATAAAAATATCTTCTAAATGCATTTTTCATACACAAAGCATGCAAATATGTATTTGCAAAGAATTTTATTCTTTAAATTTGATTTGATTTAATATAGTAAAGCATTTGAGGTAGGTTGCAAATGACCATTTTATTCACCTATCTCAAATGTCTTTTTTTATTAATTGAAAATTCATCACCTTAATTTTCCACCTTTGGGGAACATGAGACAGATCTTAATTGAAATCAACAGAAGCCAATCTGCATGTAGTAATGTAATATGTACAAAGATATTAACAGCCTTATTGTCTTCCGGAGGTAAGCTTCTTCTAACATCTTCCAGTGCAGTGTCTACGAGAGTAAAAAGTCCTTCAAGCATTTTGGCAACGGTAACGCTTTCACACAACCATTCTTGACATGTTGCAGTATTGCATCGCGACATACATTCTGTAATGATTTAACTGGAAAGAAAATATTATTTATTAGTACAAGTTCAAATTATCTTTAAAATTGATACAAGTTAGTAAGCTGAGAATTTTCAGAACTTGAACTATACTTTATTGATCAGAGGTTCTTTTGGTGGAGTTGGTCGGGAATTGGCTAATCATAGTCATAATTCTTTAGTATTTTTTTATATATTTTTAAAGTCAATTAGATGTCATTTTAGTAATTAGCAATACCAACAATTATTTCTCACTAGCTGAGCCCTCAACTTCGTATGTGTGGTATATGGTAAAATGCCTAACATATTTGTTTTTTAACTGATTGAAATGAAACAAACTCTAAATGTTACGGAAAGCTTGCTACAATACATCAGTGAAAACCCCATTCAAATCAGTCAAACAGACAAAAATTCTAAAAACTATTTTTTTGACCTCGATAATATAATGCGGGCTACACACATTCAGTTTTAACATCCCTAGTATCTACACACGTTCAGTTTTATCAGTTGTGATCTCTTTTCGTATGAAGTATGACGCTGTGGCATTATTGGATTATTGCGCCTTTTGAAAAAAAGACAAAGATCGAAAAAAAATTGGTATAACAATAAACACATAATAATTTACTGGCAGAACTTAGAATTACTCCAAAAGACTATAATAACTATTTAAGAATGGATGAAAGAACTTACTTACATCTGCTCGATTTAGTTACGCCTAAAATAATGAAACAAGATACAATTATGAGAAGTGCTATATCACCATATGAAAGATTAACAGCAACACTTCGATTTTTAGCAACAGGGAGAGCGTTGTTGAGCCATGGTCAAGGAGAAAGCACGAAAAAATATGCCTTTACGTCATGCTCGCTGTGAGAAAACTGACTAAACTGTGCAGCTTTCGATACACACTCTCAGGTTTAGCTGTGCAGTTTTATCTGTACAGATTTATCTATTGAAATTTTGATTAGATCTCAGTTAAACTGTACAGTTCAACTGTTTGTTCTACACACCAAACGATTTATCTGCACAGTTTGACTGTACAGTTAAATCGCACAGTTAAAACTGAATGTGTGTAGCCCACTTAAGTAAACCATTTACAAATTGTTTTTTTCAAACAATTATATGTATAGATTAATGCATCGAGAAAACATGCAAAAAAGTAAACAAAAAAAAAGAAAAGAAAGAGAAAAACAAATGAATAAACCAATTAACAAATAACATATAGCATACAAAATAAACAAATAAACTGGCCATTACAAAAAGAAAACTACACAACTATATTTTTGAGGGCCAGTTTAAGGCCTCGTTTATAAACTCCTATAGGAGAAAATTTCCCATAAGGGAATAGAACCCATGGAAAGATTAGATGGGTGGTTGTATACAATAAATGAGAAGTATTCACCTCCATAAAGTTGAACAATTTTAACTTGTTTTGTAGTTCCATAAACATCAACAACTGCATGCAGTGGTCCTCTCGTATAAGGTATACTCTTAGTACATGGTCCCTGATCCTCCCCATTTATAATGAAATGCATTTCCGCTAGATCTGTATCATTCTTGTTTGTCTTAGGACAGGGAACAAACATAACACCAATGCGACTACCTGCATCCATTGGTAATATTCCCTGTGGAGTGCCATTTTGTGACAAAGTTTGTGGTTTAAGAACTATTTTAGAGATGTAACCCCTTGGTGTTCTCACACTATGTCCATCTCCGAGCACCGACACCCGAGGTTCGCTCTGTCTACGTCCACTTGTACCTTGATTGAGTAATTCCACCAGCACGTTATTTTGAGATTTAGAAATGGGAAATATCCACGACATGCCCGTGTTCGCTAGGTCTGGAAGAGCATATTGTGGTAGACCTTTATCGCCCAAAGCTGCCGTCTGAGGATCTAGCAGTGTTAGTCCCAATCGCATGTGTCCGCTCCAACCGCGTTCAGTTTTCTCGATTTCCACTAAAAATATTTCTCCCGGTAATAAAGGCTTTTCACTGAAAGTTAAGCCATGAGCGAAACTCGTTTTTCTAAACGCAACAGTATTGTCCTCGAATAAAATTATATTGGAACCGTGATAGTGATGGAATCTCGACAACATATTTAATGTCATAATAAATTCACTTTCACATTAATAAAATTGCATTGATACCGAAGAAACATTACTGAGTTAATTATTGTTCTTGTTAATTATTCATTCGCAAATAAACAACTTATATTTTCAAAAGAAAAGAGTTACAACAATATATTTATTTACTCAACACTTCATCAACAGATTAAAAACTCAACAAACAAATAGATATATAATTAACAAATAGGTACGTAATTAGAATGAAATGAATGCAAAACGCAAATACCAAGCAAATACAATACAAAATGGATTTGACATTTACCTACCACAGACTATTAATATTATATGATTGTCTTGTCATACTTTAGTTTTTTGGTTTCTGCTCACAGATCGTAAATAATTATTCAATTGCAAAATTTCACAAACTTAAGCACAAGTTTAGTTGTATTGTAATTGAATAATATTCGTATATACAAGTTAATACAGTACATGACAGTTTCAGTCTACACTGTCTACAACACAATCTATCTAGCGCAAAACAACAAACTACAATAAAAAAATTACGAAACAAACACAAACTGACTGAACTGACTGACACAGACACTCGTCGCCCGCTCGCCTGAGTATACTATGGGATGGAAGATGGAATACATACACCATTGCCTACTATTACAATAGTGGTAGATAAGTAACAATAGTGGTAAGTAGGGTAAAAATACAAGCGAGAGATGCGATGCATCGATATTACAGTTTTTGGGGTGGTCGTCACAACGCGAACAAAACGAACGAAAACTTTCTTGGGTGCATTCCGTTTTAAATTTTTTTTTTTTTTTTGCTAGAAAATATGTATAAGTCATACAAGTAATGTGAAAGTAACATTTCAAGTCGTGTAACATGGAGGTAACACGAGAGGGTCAAAAGTAACGTAAATGTTACAAAAGTAACATTCTGGCAACGCTGATCTCAGTATACATACATATTAATTAGGTATACTGAGGTATACCATGAGACCATGGGTTGGGTAGACGCATTGACTGAGGTAGACCACACTAGAATCACGATCAATCACATTTTCTCAAATAAAATACAGAGTAGTCCTCCTTACCTCTACTCTTCATTATGTTATCTTCATTACTCTGCGGCGGCATGCACATAGATAAATATGTGTATATTAGGCATGCAGTAATCTGAGGGAGCGAGGGAGAGATATGAATGTATCTATTTTAGTTATTTTTCTAAGGTAGGTATCTATTATACTATATGAATCAAAGATGTTGTATTAGTCTGTACTTGGTCTGTACCTAATGAATTATGAACTATGAATTATTATTTATTATCAATTTCAATTCGACCAATTCGAATCCGGTTTGATTGTTTTCATTCTTTTCGAATATTGATAAGATTCATATATGAATTGTAAGTTTTAGAAATGAAGAAAGTTGTTTTGTTTAGAAGTGCTTCTGAAGATTACGAGAAAATATTTAATGAATGTAATTATGAAGTAATGTTTATAGAACCACTGCAATTTGAATTTAAGAATACGAGTGATTTAAGTGAAAAGCTTGAAAGCCAAGATTATGATGGTCTGATATTGACAAGTCCACGAGCTATTGAAGCAGTATCTAAATGTTGGGATCCCTCAAAATTTGTTAAGTGGAATTCCAGACGGAACTATACAATAGGCGAAGCGAGTAGAAAGAGAACGAATCTGTTACTAGGACTAGATCCACTCGGTGCTACATCCGGCTCTGCCGATAATTTGGCAAAAATTATTATGGCCGAAAACGCGGCAAATTCAAAGTTTCTGTTTCCATGTGGCAATTTAGCGTCGGAGACATTACCTAATATGTTGAAGTCTAAAAATATTACAGTAGACTCGGTGACTGTATATGAAACAAAAGAAAATGAAAATTTACGCGATCAATTGATGGAACTTAACAATTGTGAAATAGATCTGTGTTGCGTTGTATTCTTCAGTCCATCAGGATGTGAATATGTCCATCGCCAACTACAAACATTTAATAACAGAATATCAAGTTTACCCTACTTTGCTATAGGTAATTCGACTGCACATAAAATAGAAAATTTAGGTCATGAAATTGCAGGAGTAGCTTCTACACCAAATGCTGAATGTCTTCTTGAAGCTATATTAGAGTATTTTCAAAATAAGTAACTATTTGTATATATAATTTTTATAGTTTTGTCATGTATTTTATGTCCAAATTTATTTTATTCAATTATTTTAAATAAAAGCATGTAAAATAATTAAATTATTTATTAATTTAAGAATTAATCTACTTACCTACTTAATTTATGATTCAAAAATTTTACCTTACACATAAAGTTTACCCTGACACATAAAGTAGCATGGCAAGAAATACATTAAAACACTTTACACTTTTATTACAATCTATTCTTTTAATTAGTAAAATTGTCATTTTTTTCACTGTAAATTTGATAATTGTTATTATCAAACCGCCTTTAAGCACAAAACTGTTTGAAAAACACATGAATTTTCAAAACAGTCCTGCTCATTGACTGCCCTACTTATTCATAACTCAATTTACAAATAAGGGATTGTATAAGTAGACAGCGTGCCTGTCTAATATCTTCTACTTAATTGCTTTTAGACCTCATACTTCTTGTTCTGTTGGTTGAGGTCTAACTGGCTCCTGTGCGGGGCCTCTTGTAGCATCTAATTTCCGCATTACTGATATGTAAGTGATTATCGCACTCGCTGTTACCAAACCGGCGTTTATCGCAGCAAATGGCTGTAAAATGACAAAATAATATATTCACAGTGCATGTTTCACAAAAAGGCTTGCAAAACCTCCCATGAAATAACAGCCAGAGCCCAAATGGGCTAATCCCTTTCCCTATCCCTTCCTAATCCTTCTATGGTTGCCAACGTACTTGCAGCACTTGCGCTGCTTGTGTTATTGGCGATTGTAGTCACCTACCGTCAATTTTCCCAATTTTATTTTAGGTACCTATTTCATAATTACAGTCTAAATAATAATAATGTGTAATAAAGAATGCTATTTGTTGTTAATTTGTTGGTGTTGAGGTTAACATAAAAAATAATCTGTGTGTAATTGCAAAGCTTACTGCATTTCCCAGTTATAATCTAGGCAGCAAGTCTGGCTGCAATGCAAGCTCATGTACCCTGTGAATTGGTTTCAAGGTGGTCAGATGAGCATCATTAAAAAAAAGCATAATATGTCTTATTGGATACTTGTGTATAAGTTTTTTTTTAATGTTAAGGTTGGCAGACAGGCTGACGGTCCACTTGGTGATAGGTGGCTACCGTCGCTTATAACACAAGCAACGCCAAAGGCCAAAGCTGCTACAAGTGCGCTGCCGACTGCAGTAGGATTAAGGATAAGGGATTAGGAGTGGATAGGGAAATGGGCTCTGGCATCCCTTTACTCACTCACTGAAACACAACTGCACGCATGCTATTATTTCACGGTGGTCTTCTATAAGGGGGTGGTTACTGCCGCCAAACGGGCTGCCCAAATGACTGTGTAATGCAGTGTGCCCTGCCACTACTTTCCAAATCCGGACCAGAGCCAAATTTGAAAAGTTGATTTTTCAAAGTTGACCTTGCCGGGAACGGGAATCGAACCCGGGAACCCTAGACCTAGAACAGAGCGTTAAGGCAAGCACCCTAACCACTCATCCAAGGCATAAGTTTAAAGACAGTTGTACCTCATCCTTTATTTATTCTGTCAGGGTCGGTAGCGAATTTGCTTTTCGTCCAGCCCTTTCACCTAGGTAAAATAAGTCCGCTGCCTCGGACGATCAGCTTGTCTACCGAATTTTATAATAAAAACAAATTAAATGGGTAATTAGCTATTCATACTGCATGCAAGTAATCGATGACACTATCCATCACGCAGATGGTCAAACTCAAGACCGCTGTGACGAGAAGTAGGATGCCCATGACTGTAGAGAGTATTATGTCCTGAAAGAGTAATATTAAATGATTATGTTACAATAATGCTAGGATTAAACAAATGGGGCTTGGGTATGTTCAGGTGAAAGCACAGACCTGCTTATATAAGTGCATTAAATCAAATAATTAGCTATCTATCTAATTAATAAATATTTTTTAATAATTATAAAGAAATAAATTTTAAGTAGAATTGACTAAGATTGTTTTCTTTTTTTTATATTAAGTTCGACAGACAGGTTGACTGCCCACTTGATGGTAGGTGACTACCGTCGACTATAACACAAGTAACGCTTATGCAAGGGCGCCGCCAACCATTGTAGGATAGGGATAGGGAAATGGGCTTTGGCATCAATAACTCATGCACCGAAACAGCACACACACTGTTATTTCACGCTGGTCTTCTGAAAGTAGGGCGGTTACTGCCGTCAGACGGGCTGCCCAAATTACTGCGACACGCAGTGTGCCCTACCACTACTTTCTAGATCCAGACCGAAGCCAACTTTGAAAAATTCAATTGACCCTGCTACGGAGAATATAAAAAGAGGAGATGGCCTAAACAACTGTGCACTGATTTCAAAGTAGGTCCTGACGTCATTTTTTATGGGCGTGGTCTTGGTCAGTCGGCACGGGGTGGGGGCGCTCTTTTGTTGTAGACTACAGTCAAATTTCAGTTGCAATTTAAGTATAATTGGGCGGGGTCTAACTTCCTCCTTGCCCCGCGCAGTAGTCACGCACCGCTCTATAGTACGTCTAGTACTAGTATATATTCTGTGTCTATAGGAAAATCCAATAACAACATCTCTTCTTTGTATATGCTCCTGGAACCTGGAACCCATGAGAGAGAGGCACAAGAAACTAAAGAAAAATGTAGGGAAAGAACACATTAGGTTCCATAGTTATAAACTGAATAGACCGTCTGTGCCGTCTGGCAGCAGTTATTACCACAATCTTAATGAACGCGACTGTAAAATTAAAGTACAAAATGCTATAGCTATTGTATTTTCGTGCGTGAGTACCTATAATTTTACAGTGAGGAGATCCGGTGCAGAGCCCATTCACTTGTCTTATTCTTTACCGTAATATCATTCAACCCCTAGTCAATGACATAGCTTCTATCAAATTTTGTCGAGGGGCCCTACTAACACATAAAGGAAACAAAAAAAAAACGGGACAAGTGCGAGTTGAATTAGCGTGAAGAGGATTCCGTACGATATTACCTATCCGCACAATATTGAGTGATTTACCATGTTATTTTAATATCATAGACTTCTTATAGGTTTTCCTATAATCTATAAGTAGAAAATTTATTTCTGTATTTTTTTTCAAAATTTTAGGTTCAGTAGTTTCGGAGATAAGGGGGGGGGGGAGGGGATGGTCGCACAGACGGACACTCGAGTGATCGTATAAGGGTTCCGTTTTTTTATTCGGACGTACGGAACCCTAACAAGCATGTTTTTAGACGCAATGCATTTAGATTCTGAACTCTTAAATGTTAAACTCGTAGGCCGTTTAAGTGAGATTGTGGATAACATTTTGTGACAAATGTCGCGACCCCTGTAGCCCATGGGCCACATATAATTGTTACCGCGATAATTACGTCCCTGCACCTAGTACTAAGTGCTAATGCTGAGTTAACGGCACTTGTACCCTGCCTTGGCGTCGTTTAAGTAGTTATACAAAAGACCAAGATTAAGTGCCACCGACCAAGAACATCAAAGAAAAATAAGAAAAGAGAAGACAGAATTATGAATTTTTAGTTATCAAATAATTCCCCGATTTAATATGATAATGAAAGCCCTTTGAATACTAACTGTAAATAACCAGATTTGTGGAGCATACAGTGGTAGTCCAAGTGTCGCTCCCACATACAACAAAGCCATAATGACCCCGCAAGCCAGCGCTACGGTAGCAGCACTGGCCACAAGCCCCGATGGAACACTGCTACAGGAACCACCAGTCAGGAATAATATCGCCGATACAATACACACTATCTGTAACGAAATATGAGAGAATATAAGAATGGCACGTACACTTTGTTTTGCAGTCATACGTCGGCACCTCGTTTGTCGGTACTACCCACCCACTTACAGAAGACCACTGTGAAATAATAGTAGGTACCTATGTTTCGGTCAGTGAGTAGGTGCGACAACCCGTTTTATCCTAATGAGATCGGCACCTTACCCATAGCACCTATTGGTGTTGATTGTTTTTTTTTTTACCGAAATAAATATGTAATATTACTTAAATTTACAGTCATTCAAAGAAATATAATAATAAAAAACATGCTCATACAGTGTACCTACGCGTATCTGAAGTAAATCTTCTATGGCGATCAACCTAAGTTTCTATGTATAGGATTTTATAACAAAACAAATTTCCTAATTAGAGACCTACTAATCAGGAATACATATTTATTTATAAAAAATTAAATAATGTTATGTTAGCAATATATTAATTAATTACTAATTAATATAAATATAAATAACAATTTCATTCCTATTATAAATTAAAATCTAATCGGGGGCCCCTTGGGAGGGTCTCCATCACGAAGGCAGCATTCCCGCGCTGAATTGCAATTGCAATTCTTTGCGCGAGAAAGCCGCCAGCGCGAGGGTCACCTGTTGCCTCCCTCAGACGTTTGCATAGGTCCCTGTGGAGCCCGAGCGCACCCTTACCCCAAGGCCCCAGTGTCTCGACCCCAAACGGTATGAACTGATATTGGGCGCCGAGACAACTGTATTTAGAGACCTTGAGGAGCTCCCGGGCATCTGCCGCTGCACCCGCGCGTTTTGTGGTCGCTGGCAGGTAGGAAGCCGCTAGGGTGTCAGTGCAGGTCGCGTCCCAAACCAGCGCACGGCCCACCCTCCAGGGTATCAATGACATCCAGGGTATTAATTACTTAATATGTTGTTAGCAATATATTAATTAATTAATTAATCAATATGTTTTAGGCACTAAAAATGTTTTAATATTCTTCAACTTACAACTGATAAAACTTTGAGTGTTCCTTCCACGGATAAAAATATATCATTTTCTTCATAATATTCACGCAACGAATCATTTGTAGTAGTAGGACCCATATTTAATGCCCTTGCAAGGGCCACAAAATTTAATATAAAACATTTAGGTGTATTAACACCGTTAGTGAATTAATTCAATTAAAAAAACATAAATGTCAGAGCAAAATCTTTACGTAGATAAAAATAATTATCTGATAAGTGTATTTAGATAACTTGTATTTGTTAGTCAATAAAAATTACTGTTATCCTTAGAAGCAGTGATTTCGATAAATAATTGATATTTTTTTGTAAATAGATTAAAAGCTACGTTTTGTTATCATTAGTAAAATTGACGATAATGCACCGAGCACCAGTCATAAAAGCCATTGGTGATATAGGCACATACAGGTCTACAAAACGGATTTATACCTGGATATACAATTCTATATATGGGTACACGTTTCGGAATTGAATTGAAGTGAACTGACTGTAGCGCATCTGTGCGGAGAAAGATGCTCGTTCTATTGGTAGGATATCAAATCAATATATATAAAAATGAACCCCCATTTCCCTTGGTCACGGCATCACTCGTGAAAGGGTAGACCGATTTTAATTCGGTTTTCATTAATAGATGTTAGGAATGTTTATATATATTTAAAAAAAATTACACCCCGGGTGAAGCCGGGGGCGGGTCGCTAGTATCTGATAAAAACATTCTTCCTTCTAGGTTCTCTGATAAACTGGTGACAAGTCCGAACGGGAATTCGATGTTGTCGACTTCCCTTTAGACTTGATACATCTACGGCAAACGCTTAAATAGTGGACAGATTATATATATATAATTGAGTCCCTCTGAGTCCCTCAGATGCCCTCAGGGACATTTTTTATATAAGGTAACGTAGTGTTATTCGTTATTGTTTCTGTAAATATATACTTTTTGTTATGTTAAGTTACTCTTTTTTATTATAACTTAATACCTTCTTTGGTAGAGATTGTAATTCTTAATTTTTTAAATTAAATTGGAATGTGTTCCCTTCTTACATTGACTTCTCCAATTACCGACCAGGCCTCATGGGATTCACAAGTTAGTAGGTAGGTACTTATTTTTAATATCTTTCCCCTTAATTTTGGGTATGTATTCATATTTATTACCATAATTTCCACGATTTAAATATATCATCTTGTTTAGTATATTAGTATTTCAATGATAATTTGTGTTCAGCAATTATTTTATAAGAGGACATGCAATGTTCTCGCCATTTTTTTACTGTTATACCTAAATTCTATGCTAGTAGAATTTATTATTTTGTTTAATCGATAATTCATTTTAATATAGGTACTAAGAATTTCTTGATTTATTTTTCTAATATTTTTTATCTATTAATTGTTTCAAGGATAATCTTTGCCTGACCGACTTATTGAATGATATTGCAGCAAGCTTCTCGTAACATTTACTTAGTGTTTATTTCATTCCATTCGGTTTACAAACAAAAAAGTTACGCGCTATATCGAATACTACGGGTAGAAAGTTGCGGGCTCAGCTAGTTTGAAATAAAACTTTAATTATTATCAATTATTATCAATTCAATTATCTAATAATAATTGAAAGGCTTGGATCAACTTCAATCAGTCACCTCACCTACTTTTACTTCGGCAGATGTAGGTAATCTTGAAGGAAGACTAATGATGAAGATGACAAATTTTAAGCAAGACCAGAGGGTTTTTCTAGTCTTATAAAAACAAACGTCGAAATCTTGTATGGAAGGTGTAGTCCGCGTTGAGGATCGAAACGATAGCGCCTTATAACTTTCCGGCGGGCGCAGCGACATCTGTCGTCGAAAAAAATGAACTATCTGAACTTAAAAAACGTAGTGACATCTTGTATATCGAATATAACTAATATAAATTTTGCTGAAGCACGTGACATCTGAGTATGCATGTAATGTAACAAATATTATAAAGTATATATAGTACCCGGCAAACTTCTTGGTCATCGCGTGAGGTGGTGGGGGAAAGTTTGCGCATGGTACCCTGAAGTTGTTTCATTGAAAAACGCTATTTTTTTATTACTGGATTTTTATTGATTGAGCTAATAACGTTTTAGTTGGTGGTATAGAGAGAAAAGAGATCACGAGAGACAAAGAGACCTATTTTTCGTTTCTGCGCATTCAAGGTCGTTTATCCAAGAAGTTTGCCGGCTACTATAATTAGGTATAATAATTACCTATCTATTGTCACGAGGAAAATTTTATACGTTTAAAGGAGTAAACTCCTGTCGTGCATGGGATATTTAATCATGTAACTATATAAACGTTTTTAAGTACGTAGGTACTAGAGCGCCCAGCAGTGTTCGAAATTCGTCCATAAACAAAAGTATTTTTTTAAATGAAAGCGTTTGTAGCTACCGTACCAAGAGTGTGGAAATAAATATTTAAATAAACCATTAACGGATGTAGTGGAATAGCTCTGAAAAGAGCTGTTTATCCGTGTGGTTTTCTACATTTATTTAATTACTGGATTCACGACGGAGGATGAATGGCAGCCAGCAGCAGCCAGCGACAGCCGTCACAGCCAACGCTTCCGAAGTCCGACGCTATTGTTTTCTAAGACGAGATGTTGTCTCCACGGCGTCGGCACGGCGGTGTAAATGGGTTGCATTGCATACTTACGCGGCCCGTATTTATATTATCGTGCTGCTTCAGAATGTGTGCGCGCGAATACAATACGCATAGGCATGCGCCAATCACAATTAATTTCGCGCAACAGGCTTCCGTCGCATTCGTAAGCACCTATCGGTATGCCACTGTAAATATAGTATATAAGTAGTGTAATTTTAATACTAAATACATTCCTATTCCTGTAAGATTCCTGTACATAGCACCTACGGAGTATCATTTTACCTTTCGTTTACGTTTCGTTACATTTACATTTTATTTTATTATCATTTTACATTTACGTTTGGCGAGACGTTATTAACAATTGAAAATTTTTGACGGAAACTTAATAAAGTTCATTATGTCTCGCGTTTTCGAACATTTGTTTTTGTTTTTAAGTGTTAAGCAAAATGAACATGGTAGGTATACCTATATTGCACTGAGAACTTAACTAGATTTTTGTGAGTAGAAAAGGTGTTTATTGAGCAGGCCTATGTCTAGCAGTGGACGTCCTACGGCTGAATCGACGATCATGATGCAGAAACAAGATGTAGATACGGAAATTTATACAGATGTAGGTAGGTATTTGTAAAATAATTTGCTTAAATTCACCTCTCACACAATAATGCCATAACATCATGCGTATCTTCCAGTGTTGATACAAGAACCGAGTAAATGACAATGAACGGATATGCTGTCGGAGTACTTACCTATTAACGAGTACCAAGCGAGTACTTATTAGAATCGTTTCAATATTTTCAGGAATGAACGTCCACATGAAACAAAGTCCACCTTTTTATAATATTTCTAACAAAGTCAGCTGTCATAAAATTATATTTTCTTATTTTCTTTTAAATATTGTATTTAAAAGCTTTGCTATTTAATTTGTTATATACTTAAAAATTGTTGTGTATTCCTCATTCCTCAAGAGCTCTCGCTAAATAGTGAGTCAATTGAGAGTGTATATATATATATATATATATATATATATATATATATATATATATATATATATATATATATATATATAAATATATCTTTGGGCACTTTGTGGCTCAGACGTGCCGTATAGGTAGTTATTCTTTGATCCATTTTCACTTTTTGATCCGGGCGCCTTTTCTTGATCCAGTGCCAGCTGACCATAAATATGTAGCTCCGTTCGGAGCCACAAGTGTCACGATGAGCAATAATAATAATTAAGGGTTTTTTATACAAATCTACCTTTTTGGCGTATAAACAGTTGTAGATCCAATTCAAATGGGCCAATCAGGGCGCAGCATTTGCCATTGGGCTTCCTCATTGGCACGTTTGGGACTACTCGAATGTTCTTGCGTGCTATTGTGCTTTTAAATTGATTTGTTTGTTTTTGGGTATTTCGACATATTTTATATGTTGTGTTTATGAAATACAAATGCAAGTTACAAAAATTAAATAGATAGGTATACAATTCACTTTCGATATAGATGCTTATTGCTTGGAAAAAAATTGTAATTTGACTAGATGTTACCTATAATAATAATAATTATTGTAATATTTATTTGTTCCGGCAAATTACAGGGAGTAAATATTAAGTCTAAGATCTTAAATTTTAAATCTTGTTATTTCAAAATCTATCTATCCTTACATATAAACTAGGCTGAGCCTGTAAATGTAAGCCACATCCGATGACATAATATTTTAATATTTGGATATTATGCTTGCTTTAACATGATTACACCTTAACAACGTAAATAAAAAATAGGTAATTTAAAATTTAAAAGTGTTCGTAGTTTTAGCTCCACCCCAACGTTACAGTTTTTTATCTTCAGTTGTTCATTTCATTTGAACTTAAGATTAGTTTTTTTTTTTAAATTTTCTTGTAATTTTTCATTTACATTTTTGATAGTTAGAATAATTTCGAAATAAAAGACTAAATGTAATCATTAGTAATTATATTATTAAAAAATATGTCAAGTTGTAGTCTTATAGATGGTAGGTGTAAGCAACTGCGGACATGTACATAAAACATCTGATTAAATCTTATTATTATTGTCGTCATTAGGTTTACGATTTCTTCATTTGCTTTATTTTTCAGCCACGCAACAATTATTTTTTTAACATCGGGTTTGTTACATGGGTATAATCCTAGAATTTTATTTAGTTTGTTATAAAGCATAAGGGGCATGTATAACGTTGGAATTTATTAATAGAATAAACACAGTAACTGGACAGACCCTATCTTTACACCTCTTTAATGTTAGGTTATTGTCATAGGGAAGTTTTATATGTTGAGGCAATATGGTATCTTTATTGAAAAGTTGTCTAACAGTTAAAACGTCATACTCAGAATATAGTTTAAGGATTTTATTACTTTTATAAAAGGAGGTCACTTCTACAGATCCCTTTACAGAAAAGAAACCGTTACGTCCGTTACTATGAAAAGCGCGGGACACTGAAGGACGAGACTTAGATAATAGTCCAACGTATTTTCGCATTGGCGACGCGGAGACGACTGAAATGCGCGCGGCGATAGGCGCGCGGGGAAATCCGTTACTTTCCAATGCCATATATCAACGTATATCCGCGTGATCGGTTAGTTTTGCCGCGCGTCGTTTCGGAGCCCTGGGGCGCGCGTGTCGCAGTATGACCAAGACCGGCGCGTTACACTTTGGATTTTTGAATGTATGGACAATTGAAATTGGAAGTTGTTTGGACATCTAACTTGACAAGTGTGTATTTGGATTTTCAATGCCAGTTCACTATGCAGTGAACGTTCAGTATTTGCAAATTGCATACATTTGGTTTTATACCTACTTTAAAATTATGCAACATTGTCGATAATTTTTCATTTTTATAAAGGGCACCTTATATGGTGTACCTACAGTGAACCGTATATTTGTTTGTTTTTTACTATTTACGTAGGTTTGTAAATAAAGAAAAATGTCCAAATTAATAAAATATTTGAAAATACTTATTTCACGTTTTATTTTTTCTAAGAATATATTTAATTATAATATGTATCACAGCATTTTAACCTGCGAAATTACTTGCTTAAGTCGATTGTTACTATATTATATTTACCTACTGATAAATAAATATTTTGAAAAATGAGTGTTTACAAAAAGAAACACAAACATACTTTTGCTAGCATTTTTTTTGTTTTTGTTTTACTTAGTGTTAGGTCTGAATTCCTCAGGGTGGTTGTTGTTGTTGCAACTTTTCTCTTGGATTGCTTCGGTGTCTATGGGGGAAAGTTGCGTCTCGCCGAGACCTACATTTTGATAGGTCGAACAGTATGGTTTTCACCATCAGTTTGGGAGTTGTAGATTTTAATGTGTTTTTTGGAATTTTTGGATTGGAGTTTTTCGTTTGGTTTTTCGTTGTGGATTTGCTTCCAGTTTGAAAGGGCCCTTCTCAGGGCCACTGCGGAGCACTCCTTACTGCTGCCTCTTGTTGTTTCCTTTGTTAAACTGTCGTTATTAATTGTTATTGTTGTTGATTGTTTTCTTTGTTATTTATTATTGTTGTAACCCAACCAGAGCTGGATTCTCCGACTGACTCAGTGGTCGGCAGGGCTGTCTACTGGTCAATGTCTGAGGAATCAGGGGCTGGCGAGACCCGTCCATCGGGGAGGGGGGGGGCGTAAGCTCTCTTACTCCTCGGCTGTGACGAGGCCAGTACCGCGGAGGCTAGGTGAGGCGAGTGGATCAAGCGACAAGGGCACTGTGGAGCCCAAAATGGGCGCGGAAGCGGTCCGGTAAAATGGGCGCGGAAGCGGCGAATATAGTCGAGGAGCCGGTCCCTCTGAAGGTGACAAAAGCCAAGACCGGCTGTGGTAAACCGTTCAGTCATGATGTTGGCCTTTCGCGTGCTAAACGCGAACTAAGGGAGTACGACAAGTACGAGTCCGACTCGAACCTGTCGGACATGGGAGCCCTCTCGGACGATTCTCAATCGTACAAGGGACTCACCGATAGAATCCTGTCCAAGTTTGATTTTGACGGAGAATCGGAGTCAAGCCAGAAGGACCGGTCCGAAGGCTATAAACGGCTGCGGGAGGAAAATGGGCGCCTCCGCGGTCAGATAGAAAAGCTTGAAGCAGAAATATCGTCACTCAAACGAGCACTTATTGAAAAGCCCAGCCCAGTTGTGTAATCGGGAGAGCCACCATCGACCATGGCCGCTACCCAGATGTTAACCAGGGCGGAGTTCCTGGAGACATTTGGGTCCTTGCAGGAAGAGCTGGTCTCTCACATAGACAGCATCCTGATCTCCCGCTCCGCGAATCAGGAGTCTGAAGTGAGACCCCTTCCGGAGCGACGGCCATCAAATGAGATGACGACGCACAGCGGCACTACCATGGAGAAGGCACAAACCTCCCAAAATACGACACTCGCTCCGCCGGCTAACTTGCCCAAGGCGGTGAGAGCGGCCAAAGTGGCCAGGAAGACCGAGCCCAGAGCAACGAACCCTGCTAGGGAGACTGAGGATGGCCCCTCCGGCACTACTGAAATGTGGTCGGAGGTGGTGCGGGGCAGAAAGAAGCGGCCCATCACTGTAGCGGCGCCAAATACCAAGAAAACCAAGCTCCCTAAAGAGCCAAAGTCACTTGCGGTGGTGGTGTCCTTAAAACCTGAGGCGGTTGCCAAGGGCGCCACCTACGGGGAGGCGATCACTAGGGCTAAAGCCTTGGTATCCCTGGACGCCCTTGGCATAGGGCCACCCAGATTCCGCGTGGGCATCACGGGAGCCCGTATAATGGAGTTGCCAAAGGACACCACTGCCGCGCAAGCAGACAGTTTAGCGGCAGGAATTGGTACCGTCCTAGGTGATACCGCAAAGGTCACCCGACCTGCAAAATCAGCCGACATCCGAGTCAACGGGCTCTATGACAGGGTGTCGGCTGAGGAGCTCAGAGCCAAGTTGGCATCAAGTTCGGGCTGCACTCCCGAACAAATCAAGGTTAGTGCCGTCCAAGTGAGTCCCAACAAACCAAACTCGGCGTTTACGTCCTGTCCGGTGGAGGCGGCTAGGAAGCTGGCGAGCGCTGGTCGGATAGCAGTAGGATGGAGCCTTGCCTCCATCCAGATAATGGAACAGCGCCCCATGCGCTGCTTCAAGTGTATGGGGCTCGGGCATCCAGCGGTCCGATGTCCGTCCACCAAGGACCGCAGTGGATTGTGCCACCGCTGCGGAATGGACGGGCATAAAGCCAGCAGATGTGAGGCTACTTTTAAGTGTGCCATCTGTAGTGACGCAGTCCTTCCAGCAACCCACAGAATGGGGGGGTTAAGCTGCAAACCCCCATCGGTAAGAGGTCGGCTCATCGCGGCCGCACCAGCCGAATGCATACGGGCTCCACCGGCAGCAAGGGAGGAGCCCATGGACTTGGCCCAGGGCCAATAATCTCAGATTGGAGGAAGCTCCAGCCGCTCCTAACGCAGATGAGTGGGCAGGCGAAGACGGGCGTGTGACGCCCTCCTTCAAATGCCCAGGACCTGCGCGCATGGCCTGGCCGCTGTGCGCGCGTCCAAAGGTCCTCTCGTCTGGGGATTGTCTCGGTGCCCCGGGCAATCTCCCCCTTGGCGTCAGCTTGGCTAACAGGCTGAGCTGTCCGGAGTTGGATCGGAGTAGTTGGTTCGCCAGAGCCCGGTCCAACTCACACAAGGGCTTCAAGGGGTCACCGGGGAGTTTTAGTGGGTAGGACCAGTCCCTTTAGGACTGGGTGAGTCCTACATACCCCTATCGCCTAGCCAGCGGTAGGGCATCCGTAAATGGATTTCTCCTCGACAAAAAAAAAAAAAAAAAGGTCTGAATTCCTCAACCATTAATATTCAAATTAAACTTAAATACGTACGATGTTTCTGCTATCGCTATTAAAATATATACGCGGGTGAGTGGGACCTATTAATTCGGGTGAGTCGGGAAAATTAGTCATCAATTTAATTTTCGGGTGAATGGGACATACTTTTCCGGGACAGTTGGGAAAAATAATAATTCGGGTGAATCTTGCGGGCGAATGGGACCTAAACCCTACCTGCTACGGTTACCCACGGTCTACTGAGTACTGAAAAATTTTGATATTTGGTCTATTGCAAAAAATTCGTCTCCCCGAGACCCCTTAAATGAGTTCCGACACGGGGGTATGCGACGCACCGCTTCCGAGATATTTTCAAAAATGTCAATTTTCAAATTTTGTCGTAACAGAAAAATTGGTCTCCCCGAGACCTCTTAAATGAGTACCAACACGGGGGGTCTGCGACGCGCCGTTGTTGAGATATTACCGATAAAAAATTGGCGCCGCGTCATTGCCGAGTAACGACTGAGGTGGTTCGAGGGGGGGTGGCAAAATTTTCGCTTTTCATCGCTCCGGCAGACCCCGTGCCGTAACCCGGCTTGCGAAGCCGGGGTTGCGAATTCCTCTCTTGGGTGGGAGGAGGGAGACGGTACCGGACGACGGATCTCGGTGGGCGATGGTTATCCGACAAAGTGACCGCAGCGATAGCTGTCACCGTTGAGGAGCTACGAGCTTTCAAAGATCCTGGACGGTTGTATGGGAGTGTAAAAAACATGTATGTGGGGAGGGGCGCGATTTGGTAACCCCCGATGGTCCTCTAACCCCTCTGCCACACTATGCTCCTCGCGCTGCTCATCGCTCTGCTCCTCGCGCTGCCGCGATGTTGCCCTTCTGTCCACACGCTTCTCTACTCGCGCGATTAATCGCGACGCGCCGCACTAGGTCATTTGCTTTTGCAACAGAATGGACGTGGAAATTGAGAGAGCGTGCGCGCTATGCATTTTTAGCTAATTTTATAAATGTTATAGAAATATACGTCGTCGTCGTCGTCCTCGACAAATTATTACATTTTATTATCAACAAAATTATGAATCCTTATCAAAATCAGCAAGTTTATCGTCATAAGTATTTATACGTGTGATTTTTACTGCATTTGTTTTGCATTTATCGTTAAAGATATTACGATATAATTGTAAAGCACGACTGCGCCGGGTACCACAGATGCAGTGCAACATCAAGACACGCTACGCTACGCTTTTATTGTTAACTAGCTGTGCCCGCGGCTACGCCTGCGTGGAATCCAGATTGTTTCTCGGTGGTAGCGTATGTGTCTTGATCTTGCACTGCCTCTGTAGTTACACGGCGCGGTCAATATATCAATATTGGCGAAAGATTTTTTAAATCGGATATAGTTTCGAAGATTACCTCATACATACAAACTTTACTTATTTATAATATTAGAATTTTATATATTAGTGCTTGCCTTAACGCTCTGTTCTACGGTTCCCGGGTTCGATTCTCGGCAGGGTCAACTTTGAAAAATGAACTTTTCAAATTTAGCTCTTGTCTGGATTTGGAAAGTAGTGGCAGGGCACACTGCGTTTTTCGCAGTCATTTGGGCAACCCGTCTGGCGGCAGTAACCACCCCCTTACAGAAGACCACCGTGAAACAACAGCACGTGTGCTGTTGTGTTTCGGTGAGTGAGTAAGGGATCCCAGAGCCCATTTCTCTATCTCCTTGGCACATTATTTGTTAAAGTAGGTTGATTACTGACATACTACTTCACTTTCAATAGACAATATAATATATAAAATAAAAAAGGAAAAAATAAGTGTCAGTTGCTATGGTGTTTTTAGAGAGTGAAAAATAAAAAAATATAAAAAAGTATTAGTGTTGTGTAAATAAATAAATAATACGTGTTAACCAAATAAATTATAACTAACTATTTAGACTTCTTCTAATATTTATAATTATTAATAAATAACAATTATAAACGAACAATTCAATAACTACCTATAGCCGAAACTTTCACTGACTTTGGTGAGTGCACAAACATTTATTCTTCCACTGTGAAATAGTTTCAAGAATATTGGCGTTGCTTGTGTTATAGGCGACGGTAGCCACCTACCATCAAGTGGACCGTCGGCCTGTGTGCCGATCTTTACATAAAAAAAAAAAGATAATTTCTTTTTATTTTAGAATTCGCGTCGCACGACAAAACTTTTTTTTTGCAATAAACATTTATATAATTAGTTAATACTAATTATATAGTTAGTTGTTTTATACTTTTATTTATTCATTCGTTACAGAAGCAGTATGAACAATTTTACTACAATTTAAAAAAGCCGTCGGCGCGGCGGCCGGCGGCATGATTAAGCGTATGCGTGAAGTGTTTCCATAGCGACCGCTCGATTCGGAGTGCGTCTGCCCGCGATTATGTGGCCGGTGACTCGCGTTCATATTGCCGCTCTTTGAATCGCGCTTAAAAACCGACAAAGCATGGATCGGTGGGCAAGACGAGGAGCATGACGTGCGGCATGACGAGTAACGTTGCCACACTACGTCTCTGCCTCCTTTCCTCGCTACATCCCATGCCACTCGACGAGTGTGTGGCAGTGGCAGGGGCATAAGACATTCCGCAAACCCCCCTGTCCTAGCTCTCAGCACGTCAGATTAATTAAACTCTCTTGCAACTCTTTTCTTTATCATGAAAAACGGTCTATGTATGCGACTTCACCGCTCGTGCAAAGTAGTAAGCAATAGGTGGCTTGATAAACTTCATAGGCATCGTGGTACAATCATTAGTATATTAGTAAGAAAGAAAGAAAACTAAGTAGGAAAGAAAGAAAAATAACCAAATTTCACCTATTATGATAATTTCTATATGTAATTAAATTATATTCATTAGGTAATTTAATTAGTCTAAGCACAAATTGTCTTTAGTGCTCGGTGTCTTTTAAGTTTGCATGACGTTTTTTGCTATGTCTATATTTCTTTGTTCACAACCTCAGATAACTTTCTTAGAATTTAGGCACATAATATTAATTAAACTCTCAACTTGTCTGTAACTCTTTATCATAAAAAATGGCCGATGTATACGACCTCGCCTCTCATGCAATAGGAGTAGTAAGTAATAGCACAGTCTAACCTAACCATACTTACGTAGGTATTTTAAGAAAACCACGATTCTTTATAATAAGTATATTATAAGCAACGACACGACAAAACGTAAGTGTTGTAATCCGGTCGTGAAGCGCACGCGTTTTTCTAAAAGCGTAGTTGGAATTCACTGAGGCCCGCCGAGGTGCCCGCTGACATCATCGCTGCGCGAGCGACGGCGACGCATGCGGCAGGGGCGAGGAAACACGGCACGTGTAAGTGGATGCCTACAGCTTACAGTATTTAATGTAAAAAATGTAATAAAAAAATGTTAAGGCTCAATTAATTTGTTTTCTACTGTTTACCATAAATAATTCCAATTTGTTTTACTTATATGTGGATCTCTTAATTAAACGGTCAACTTGTTTTGTACCTACCACTTGTAACTCTTCTTTATCATAAAAATGGACGTAGGTATAATAACGTGGCCATACAATACCTACCATAAATAGTAAGTATATTTAATTTGATAAATCTATTTTTTTAAAAATTGATCCGGCGAAATTATTTGTTTTTAAAGATCGTAGGTATTTTAAATAGCTATAGCGAGGTTTTGTGATTTTGTACTAAATAAAATGTCAACTTGTCTGTCAACGTTTATCATAAAAAATTATTTGTTCGAGTCACAATGATGCTCGGTTCGAAGTGTGTATACCCACCTGTGTCAATACTCCACAACTAATTAAGTACTAATTAGCAATCATTCAAACCTGTTCAAATGATTTCAAACGATTAACATGATTTTGTAAAAATATACCTACATGCGTTCAATCAACATTGATATTGTTTAATGTTATAAATACTTATTATACCTATTACATTTTATAAAAGTACCGACTTATTTTAATCCCTTGTATCTATTTTATCAACTACAATATTTTTTTAAAGTATTATTTTGATGTATTTTGAATAGACTCGAAAATATTTTTTTCGTAATTTTGAGAATTTTTTAAAATTAAACAAAAAAAGATCAAGTTTTTAGCTTAAAAATTGAAAAAGATGTATGTTTTGTAAAAAAAAATGTGTGGTAGGGGGTGAAGGTTAGTAAAGTTGTGGAGACCACCAGAGACCCTCTATAAAACGCTGAAAACCCGACTCTGCTAGCTGTAATAGTTTTCGAGATCCTCTCACCATTTTTTTACCAGATCAAAAAGACCAAGTCTTCGGAAACTCCTGGAACTGCACATCTAATGGACTCTTCTCTTTCTATGAGAAAAGTTTCTTTGAAGAAAAAAGAAAAAAAATATATGGGAGGGGTGTCAACCGAGAGGAATATCCCCCATTCGAGTAGACCATCAAAAGCAACCCCGAAAATGATGACAACCCACCCTAATGACCGTCGCCGTAGCTCGTACCGTCTGGCCGCTGGCCTACTTTAAAAATTATAGCTTCTCGCGCCGGGACTTCAGATAGAAAAAATCGTTTAACTAGGTACTAAATGTAAAACACATACCTTGACCTTCACTTTTGTCTTCATTCAAAAACAAATTCAAATGACGACTTTAAAATAATGTCGATGTGCGCACAGTTCAACTAGCGCATTCAAACAACCGAGGCGGATCTACAATGTATGGAGCATTGCGAATATACAATATCTAGATTAGGTATAATAAATTCATAATTGATCGACCGTTACAGTATCGGTACCTATTCGGATCAAAACAAGTATTACTGGAAGTACGAGTATATAAAGTGATCAACATAAGTAATTGATTTTTGAAATATATACGGAGCCAAAAAGTCTTCGTGCATTTAGAAAATTTAGCCTTGACGGATCCCACCGTTGCATGAAATCGTTGAAAAAATATTTATCGAATAATAGGTACTATCGACGAATATATTTGGCAACATCGCATAATAGAATGCTAGGATGCCGTATTACCTATTCGGATCAAAACAAGTATTACTGGAAGTACGAGTATATAAAGTGATCAACACAAGTAATTGATTTTTGAAATATAATCGGAGCCTAAAAGTCTTCGTGCATATAAAAAAATTTAGCCGTTACGGATCCACTGTTGCATGGAATCGTTGTAAAAATATTTGTCGAATATATCGACTATGGACGAATATGTTTGGCAACATCGCATAATAGAATGCTACGACGCCATCTCGCCCGAGAAATACGCAACTAGATTAAAGTTATTCGGGTCAAAAGGTGGAGTCAACAATGTACGGGCTCGTGGCATGATCAACAAAGTGCCCAAAGATATGTTTATATATATATATATATATATATATATATATATATATATATATATATATATATATATATATATATATATATATATATATTCTGTTCTGTGCAGTCTGTGCTCAAGAGTACTTTCAGTATTCCATGAGTATTCTATTCCGGGTTATTATGGTGTTATTTGAAACGGATGACAAGTAAGAGTGACATTGCTATATAATGACAAACACACACAGCTGACAAAAACGGAAAATGGGTGTCATCGGCAAAATTCTGTCAGGATTTTTTTGCCAACGCATTTCTTTATTTTCTATAACAAGATATAACAAAAGAAATTATTCGGTCCTTTATGCCATATCTTTGTCTCACATTCGATTTAATAAATATATATCACCGAGCCGTTACTTCTCTAAGTATAAATATAGTGTTTCATCAGGAAAGAGGTAATAAATTTGATAAGAAATTTTAATTTATTTAGTCCTGAATAGATTAAAGTAGGAACTATTGCTCTAGTAAATAAGAGAAGTGCCAAATATCTCTGTAATTCCTATTTTACGGTGTAGTTTGTAGTGACTTTATGTTCAGACCAGTTCAGATGGATATGTGATATAAATAACATAAACTGCCGCCATAAATTAACGAATGAAAACAAATAAATGTTTGTCATAAAAATAAAAATTAAACCGCCGTAAATGTCATAATACATACTACTGAGAATTATTATATATATACTAGCGGCCCGCCCCCGGCTTCGCCCGGCGTGCAATTTTTATATACCCTAAAACATTCCCC
This sequence comes from Bembecia ichneumoniformis, assembly GCA_910589475.2. Taxonomy (NCBI): domain Eukaryota; kingdom Metazoa; phylum Arthropoda; class Insecta; order Lepidoptera; family Sesiidae; genus Bembecia; species Bembecia ichneumoniformis. Next base: position 5,115,560 of record OU342538.1, on the reverse strand, counting down.
GTTTATCCCTCTTTCCATTAGCGAAAACCGAATTAAAATCGGTCTACCCGTTCACGCGTGATGCTGTGACCAGGAGAAATAGGGATTCATTTTTATATATAAGATATATATATATCCTTCATGGGGAGTCACAGTGCATAATCTTCGTTTTTTATTATTATTATTATGTACTATTTCAAATGTTTTCCTTCTAGCCAAATCACAACAATGGCAGGTTTAAGTCCTCTCGATCCATCTTCTTACTCAAGACCTGGTAATTTTATTTTTTATTTTTTGGAGAAATAATGGATTACTACTTTCTGATTAAATATGACGCATATATATGTCAAATTTACTATATTTAAAGTTAATATTAATCGTAAATAAAGTATCTCAAATTAATTATATTTTTATATTTTAGTGCATTTTGTTGCTATAATAATATCACAACATTAGTTAGTTCAAAGGTACAAACTAAAGTTCTCTTTTACCCTTAACACATTTAATAAGATTGTGTTTATTCCAGAAATTGCCATAATAAAGCACATATCGCTCAACCTAAACGTTGCATTTGAAAACAAAACTTTAAATGGCTCTGCTGTTTTGGAAATTGATGTTTTGGAAGATTGCAATGAGTTGGTAAGATTTTTATCCACAAACTGCACGGCTTTTCCAGTACCGCTATTGATCGCCAGCTGCCGTCATGTGAGCGTGTGTCGCTTGACATGTTAGTCGGCCGGATGGATTCGTACTTTCTTTTTTGTGCGAATGAAGATTCACGACGCACCTTATCAAGTGTGTACTACTGTACCATCATTGACTAACAAATTTCAAAACTGACAAGTCTGGAGAAATAATATCTATACTACATATAATATAAAAGAAATTCGTGTTAGTTACACCATTTATAACTTGAGAACAACTGGACCGATTTTTATGATCTTTGACTTGTTGAATTTGTCTCCGCCTTGAATAGTAGAATAACTATTAAAATATCTGAAATATTCACGAAAAAAAATATATTGTGAATAAAATTAATTTTCTTATACATTTTTTATGGAACGGATTTTTATTTGGAGCCCATCTGGCGGCAGTAACCACCCCTTTACAGAAGACCACCATGAAATAACAGTACCTATGTGTGCCATTGTGTTTCAGTGAGTGATTAAGGGATGCCAGAGCCCATTGTCCTATTCCTTTCTCATCCCTTATCCTTAATCCTAATATGGTTGGCAGCACACTTGCTGCACATATGGTTTGCTTGTTTCATAGACAATGGTAGCCACCTACCATCAAGCGGACTGTCAGCCTGTCTGTCAACCTTAATATAAGAAAAATATTGAGTAAATAAAATTGTAGATCCATCTATAAATATTATAGTACTTTTCTGCTTGATGTCTTTTACTTGCAACTCCATCATGCTTGACAAGTATCACAAAATTATTTTCAGATATTGGATAGTAATCAGTTATGTATAGAATCAGTTCAATCCGAAGATGGTTTGGAATTGGAATATATAGAAGATCACTTAACACCTAAGCTGTATGGTACCAAGTTGACAATAAAACTACCAAAGCAGCAAACAAATGGAGATAAGTAAGTTATGATTGCCCTTAAATATCATTATCATATAATATAATATATTTAATATAATTTAAATAAATAAATAAATCATCACAGCCGTAGACATCCACTGCTCGACAAACGCGTCCCGCCTAATTTTCCAAAAGGTCTGGTCAAAAGCAGCCTGGACCATTGTCGACCCACAGCCTTTATCAGGTCGTCTGTCTACTTTATGGGTAGACGTCCTACTCTGGGCTTGCTGGTCAATAGCCTCCACTCGAGAATTTTCCAGCCCCAGAGCCATCAGCTCTCCATACTATGTATCCGCCCCTTGCCATTAACTTCCTAATTCCCCAGGTTATGTTGGTAACCTTCGTTTGTCTACAAATCCCCTTATTCATGATTCAATCTCGCAGTGCAACCCCGAAGGTAGCCCTTTCCGTAGCTCGCTAAGTGACGCTGAGCTTTCTTACGAAGCCCATAGTTAGAGACCGCGTTTCTGCGCCATATGACAATATTCTTATGTCATATGTTTTTCCTTAATTATGTATACTTAGTCAGTGGGGGGCATAGATATTCTTTTGGCGAATATATTTTTGCTAATAGGAATATTGAAAAAAATGTTTAACAATAATTAACATCAGCAACGATACAAAAGCCATCGCCATCACGCAACAGATGGCGCTGTAAAAAGCAAAACTTTAAAATCTAAATACAAAATTACATCCAAATCATTAGAGCCGTTTCTGAGATACGCGAAATTTATTCATAAAATAATATTTATATGCTTTATATTTTTAGACTATCCTACGGGTACCTAACATTTTTTTTCCAGGATAAAAAGTATCCAATATGTTAATCCAGGTAATAAACTATCTGTGTGTCAAATTTCATCCAAACCCGTTTAGTAATTTTTACGTGAATGAGTAACAAACATCCATTCATCCTCACACACTTTCACATTTATAATAGTAGGATATAAAAGAATCGCTTGTTTAAAGTTATTAGATTAGATAATGCGTATTATTTTATTGTATCACAAACTTAGCTTAGCTTAGATAACAATACACATAAGTCATTTTTATTGTTACAAGAAAAGATGTACAAACTAACTTCAGTCAAGAATGTTGCGAAGAAACTGAAATAATTCCCACTAAACGTACTCAATCAACGCAAGTACCGGGAAAGATTTCCCTTACTTTCACTGGATTCATGTATGAGATTGTCGAGGATGGTTTAGATGCTGATTATCAAGTGACGAAAGTGGTAAAACTGTGTACAAGTCCAACAAAGTCGTCCCAGATCTGTTCATGTAAAAAATGTACAAAGTAAGGTCCCTATTGCTTCTGGTTAATTATTTAAAGAAAGTATTTAAATTAAGCATAGATTTGGCTCGAATAAATATACATTAGTTTTTCTATATGAAGGTATTTCTAGCTGATCCAGTTCTTAAATTATAATTATTTATCAATTATAATTTAAGAACTGTAATAATACATGAAATCAATTCATGTATTATTATTTTTACTTTCTGGTTTGTTCTATATTCTGAGGCCTTATCCAATTCTATTATTTTAGTGTTTTTGTATTGTATTATTGTGTTCCACCAGCACCATTTATCATGTCAAGAATTTCATATTTTAATATTAATTGCAGGCTGAAAATTAAAATCATTTATAAGACATCTCCCAATGCGACCGCTTTACAATGGTTGGAACCCAGTCAGACATCAGGGAAGAAATTCCCTTATCTATTCAGTCAGTGCCAGGTGATTATATGCAATTTTACATTGAATTAAGAAAATCATTCAGCCCCATGGAAGCTAATAGGCATCTGACATCTATATACATACAACTGCGTATAACTGCCTATACACCTATACATGCCCAGAATGCCCATCTTATACTTTTCTTCATTCCAAATGTTATTGAAAAATGCCAATTAATATTCAGTCTAATTGTTCCTTTTACTACTACAAATGTTTGACGAGCCCGTTGGATGAGCGGTTGGAGTGCTTGCCTTAATGCACTGTCCTGGATTCCATTTCCTGTGGGGTCAACTGTGGAAATGAATTTTTCAAAGTTGGCTCTGGTCTGGATTTGGAAAGTAGTGGCAGGGCACGCTGTGTTTCGCACTCATTTGGGCAGTCAATAACCACCCCCTTCTGTAACCACCGTGAAATAACAGCATATGTGTTGTTGTATTTCGGTGAGTGAGTAAGGGACGCCAGAGCCCATTACCCTATTTCCTTCCTTATCGCTTATCCTTAATCCTACTATGGTCTGCAACACACTCGCAGCACCCGTGGCGTTACTTGTGTTATAGGCGACAGTAGCCACTAACCATCAAGTGGACCATCGGCCTGTCTGTCGACCTTAACCTGTCTGCCATTTATTATTGAAATGGCTCATGGATATTTTACAAACAATTAAAAAGGCCTAATCATTTGTCTCTGAATTACTAATTGCTCACAAAACTTTTGTACCTAAAACATACTATTCACATTTGTTGATGTACAACAAAATAAATTATCACATATTTACCTAAACCAGAGGTCTCCAGTGGTTAATATTCGATTATAAATAAAAGAGTATACATATTACATTACATATGTAGTTTAATTTATTTCTAATGCATATTATATGAAAATATTAGCTCTCTCCAGTCGTTCTCCATATAACCTTTGAGGGTATCAATTTTCACACTCCTCCGTCTGTGCAATTTTCTTAAAAAGAGATCTTAAGTTTTCGTTTCATGTTAAGATTTAGATAAATATTTAGATGCTGAGATATATGTATGGCAACATCACGTATTGGACTTACTCCTATGTATAATTGTGGCAACAATTGGGTTGAGCTAATGAAAATTAACAGAGTTATTGTTTTTGAATGCAATTTGTTTTTGTTTAATTTTTTAGTTTAGTTACATATCGTCTAAAAAGAGTTAATTATAAAGTTAAATTCATAATATAATATTATTTTGGCAAGCATTAAACGAAAATGTCCCCATTTTTGTATGATTTACAGCCTATACACGCAAGGTCCATTGTGCCTTGTCAAGACACACCGGCCGTAAAGTTTACATACGACGCGGAGGTCACAGCCCCCAAAGAGTTCACGGTACTAATGAGCGCTCTCCGTGGTCAAAGCGCAGGAGTCAAGACCGCCTTCACACAACCGATTCCGATACCTTCATACCTGTTGGCCTTAGCTGTGGGCGTGCTAGAGTATAGGAGATTAGGGCCTCGGTGAGTGGACCTTATGTTCTATGGAATAAAGTTGCATGTCACTTGCGTTTCTCAGATCATTTTCATTATTATTATTCATTTGATCAATGTTTATTTATTTACGTTTTTAATTACTAAACAGTTATAAATTAAAATATTATAAATTAAAACAAGTTTCTTGAGAATAATATCATCAATTATTTTTTGTGAACATTTTATTTTACTAACGTACTACAACGTCGGTAGCACAGTGGGAAAGATGCAGCTTATAATGTCGAGAGGTCCGAGTTCGTTCCCCGGTAATGCCATGTACCAATGATTTTTTTTTCTAAAAATTTAAGTGTATTTACTGATTGCTCTCAAACTGTGAAGGAAAACATCGTGAGGAAGCCTGCATACGCCAAAGAAGAAATTCTTGGTGAAGTCCACCAACCCGCACTGTGCCAACGCGGTGACCCATATAGCATACGTCCTTCTTGATACCCTATTCTGTGCCCTTACAGTGGCGACATAATATGTTATATATGGCGACAGTGGCCCCTACGTAGTACAAGTACGTGTATGTATGTTTTAAATAAATTGGTTCATTTTTTCACAAACATGAAACAAATATATGTATGGTTAGATAGCTGTTTATTTATTAGTAATACCTAATCATATTGTGTAGATTAAAAGTTTTATATTATTATTATATTATTTAGATAATATTAGGTTAGATATTATTTAGACTACCTTTAGTTATATCAAAAGGTGAGATAGTGTAAAGATTTTACACAATTTTAGAGCAACTATGATATATTTTTATTAGTTTTATTTATTTATTTCTTGTTATAATAATATGGTTAATTATTGTGGCAGGTCCTTAGTGTGGGCTGAGAAGGAAGAAATTGAACGTAGTGCATGGGAGTTTGCAGACACTGAGAGATACCTTCAAGCTGCTGAGAAACTTTGTGGTCAGTACCAGTGGAGTCAATATGACCTTCTGGTGTTACCACCTTCCTTCCCTTATGGTGGAATGGAGAACCCATGCCTCACCTTTGTCACACCCACATTGTTGGTAAGTGTTTTTCCTAACAACGTCCTTTAGTATCTCACCACTGACCAGCCTTAACTGATTAAAAATTATTCCGCTTAATAAATATGATAGTTTAAGATACAGTTACAGTAAGAATTTTAAAAAGATTGTGCCAAAATATTTTGGCAATATCGGGTGTTCATTTTGGGCACACAAAATAAATTAATCTGTACTAATATTATAGAGAGGTTAAGTTTGTATGTTTGTGTGTAGGAGGCAATCTTCGAAACGACTCATCCGATTTAAAAAATATCTTTCACCAATGATTAGAATATAATTCTGGCTGGATATAGGCTAAGTATTCCATGCGGGCGAATATGCAGGCACCAGCTATCTGAAAATAAAGGTCCAACGCTTGGCAAAAGTATAATATCAGACGTTATATTATCTTTTATTTTTAAGTGCGGATGAAATTGCGGGCTTCAGTTACTATTTATTTAATGAAATCAGTTTAAGAAAATTTTGCTTACATTTTATGTTTTACAAAAGGTAGCTCAACTATGATTATTGTTTCGACACAATGTCAGAGTGTGCTCTGTCTGCCATTTGCCAATTGCCAGCTTCTGTTTGTGTTCATCTGAATAACCAACAACCTATTATGTTAGAATCTACTAATTTTTCAAATGGAGATTTAGGAGGTGTCGAAATTACACTACTTACAATTTTGAATAGCATTGATAAATGTACAGTGTGGTATAATAATTATCCTACGATTTTGTTTCCCACATAGACCTCTGTCCATGTAATGGACGAATCTAAAAAGAATGCACAATTTGTTAAAATATGGATTTGTTATTTTAAACATGCTGTGCATATGCGGTATGCACTCTGTATGTACTGTAACGACTTGTGAAACTGCTGACTTATTGCTGCTTGTTATCCTTTGTTTGACAAATTCGATTATTCTGCCCCTGCACATGAAACATTCTCAATTTGATATATTTCAGGCTGGGGATAGAAGTCAAGCGGACGTGATTGTTCACGAGATAATGCACAGCTGGACTGGAAATCTGGTCACAAACAAGAACTTTGAACATTTCTGGCTGAATGAGGGTTTCACGGTGTTTTTAGAGAGAAAAGTTGCCTCCTCTCTTATCGCCGATTCAACTGAGGCAAAGAAAAGTAGAGACTTCCACAGTTTGTTGGGATTGCAGGAGCTTAGTGAAACGGTGAGTTTTTAATGTTTAATTTACTTTGATTATTGTTACTGTATAGCATCTTTAATATACAAGTTACTCCTTAAGAATCGATTTTTCATATAAGGCCCCCCTGGTAAGGAAATTTTATGAGTAAAATTAAGACAAGCGTTAACTAAAAAGCGTTATGTTCTTCTAAGCAGTTCTACCCAAATCCGATAGATGCCGCCTTTAGATACTATAGAATTCACCTAATTCTATAGTAGTATAATAGATGGCGCGTTTATTTACTCTTTTTTTCTATTGCATAGTCAAAGACAATCGTACTTAAGGAGGAAACTCCAGTCGACGCACGCAGTTGAGCTGATACACACACTTTTTTTAGTTTTTCATTCACATTTTCTTGGAACTAATTAAGTAATAATATTGTTACAAATGGTACTCTGAAAGGCACATTGACACCTGAAAAGAACAACATTATATGAGATACAATGACCTTTTTTTTTAAAAAAAAAAATTTTTTTTGCGTGAAATAAACATCCATACATTATCATGTATGATAATTAAAAGTCTTGATAAATTTGTTTTCAATAGAAATGTCAATAAAAGTATATTTTTCAATTTTTACTTAGCAATTATCAAATTCTTCAGGACAGGATGTTGTCTACAGGAGTTTTTAAAGTCTAACTTTAAATTACGGTCCAAACTTTGCGTGTATATCGTGTATATGCAATATTGTATTGGTGATTTGCATCGATTGCAGGTGAACGATCACCTTGGCGTCAATAGTCCTCTAACAAATCTGGTGCCCAGTTTGAAGGGCATCCATCCGGACGATGCATTCTCTCGCGTGCCCTACGAAAAGGGATCTCTTTTCCTCAGATATTTGGAAGACTCTGTTGGGGGCCCCGGTAAGAATGTGTGCACTTTGTTTTTAGGTAAACATTGAATTGGGCGAAGCCAATCCGCTGACAAAGCTCGTGGTAGATCTGAGAGGAATGCACCCTGATGATGCGTTTTCAACTGTCCCGTACGAGAAGGGCTCATTGTTTCTGAGATACCTTGAGAACGTGGTCAGTGGTCCGGGTAAGATTAACGTCTTTGAAACCTCTAAATAGTATGTTTTTAGATGAATCAGTTGTTTACTCACCATAAATTTACTCATTATTTTATGTCGAAGTTAAAGTTCATATCATTTAAGATATTTTAATATTGTTCATATTCTATATTCGCAAAAAAAGAACAAATGAGCTCTATGGCATTTTCAAGAAGGAAATTAAATTAATTATACAGTCGATTATATTAAATACCTGAGAATAGTGGAGCCCTATCGTTGCCCCGCTTGCAATTAGTTGGATCGCCAACCTGTTCTGCCTGACGCACAGTCAAAACTACTAAGTCTTTAAAACTGAAATTTGGAATATAGCTTTATTTTATAACGTAGGCATTCACTTAGAAAGGATTTTTAAAAATTTCAAATCCGTGTGAAGATGGGAGCAATTCGCTAGTTTAGTTTGTTAAACAATTCAAACAAGGTCGGCAGTGCACTTGAATCTTCATAGTGTTGCTTCTTGTATTTATAGGGGACTGCATATATCAGGTGCACCGTCAGCCTGACTGCAGACTATAATGATTAATAATAATCGCTACCATTTTACCTCATAATGGACGCAATAATTACTTGTAATAGCGAAATAAGTCCCAAAATAACTTGCCAAAGTAATTTACTGCAAAGACTAAAATATAGACTAGAACTGTATAACAGAAATGTTTATCTAATGGCAATTAAAGCATACAATAAAATACCCAATAATTAAGGGAATTGTCCTATCCTATATTTACAAGATGTTTAACAGATTGGTTATAACACTGTTGCTATTGTGGACTTTAAAGAATTTTGTAGTAAAACATATTCATAGATAGACTATTAAATTTGAATAGCTGAACCCGGTCACGCTTCCCTGCGGCGTGTGGGGAGCGCACGGTACTGGACACTGCTTATATATATTATAATATTTTTAATTTTTTTTTAATAAATTTAGTCGAAGTTACTCCTTATAACATCGGCTATCTGTTATCAGCCCGTGAAAGTCTCCTCAAAATCGATCCAGCCGCTTCGGAGATCAGCCGGAACAAACAGATAGACAAGACAAAAATTATAAAAACAGTTTTTTCTTGTTATAAGTACCATATGTACTTTGGTATACATTTAGAAAAAGGCACTTATTATAACATTATAAACAGACACTTTTATTATTGTAACACATTACAACAGACTATTTTATTTGTATGTATGGATTACAATATATTGATAGATTAACTAACTGCAAATATTTGCATGTCTTTATCAGATAGAACATTCTTTGTATTGCAACTGCTGTATATGAATTGATAATCTGTAGACGTGACTGTGTTTTGTGCAAATAAAGATTTGTTTATTTATTTAAAAAATTGTATCACATTTGCGGTAACAGGTCATCTTGAAGCTTACTCATAGCAATATCACAGTCTAACTATACTTACGTCATAAAGTCGGGCAACTCTCAATGTTCGAGCCTGCAAACTGAAGCGAGTTCGCCGAACGTTGCTCTACGCAAGTACATTCGTTGCCTGACTAAGTATGGTTAGACTGTGGCAATATGTTATTTAAAGGTATTAAAACTTCTTAAAAAGTTACACTGAGTTGCAATTGCTATTGTTTCAAATCTGCGACATACCCACCCATACTAATAATATAAACGTGAGAGTAACTATATGCGTGTCTGTCTGTCTGTTATCTTTTCACGCCTTAACTACTCAACCGATCATCGTGAAATTTTTCATAGGCAATTGGGATCAGAAAAGAGCATGCCTTTCATCCAGAAAAAAATGGGGTGCGACAAAGTCGCGGGCAGTTCTAAATACTCTGTTTGCCTTTTAAATTGCAGTGGTGTTTGACGGTTTCCTACGATCCTACTTGAACAAGTTTCAGAAGAAATCTTTGGACACGAACGAGTTTAAGGAGACGCTTTTCGAATATTTCAAGAATGATAAGGAGAACAGCGACAAGTTGAAAGCAATTGATTGGGACTCGTGGTTGTACACGAGTGGAATGCCTCCAATAATTCCGAAGTAAGTAATTTCAATTAGATCCACTGATTATTTTACGGAATATTCAACGCCGTTTTAATTCAGCACAATATTTAAGTAAAATATTTTCATTTTCTGTATTTTAGTATTTAAGTACACATTAAAAAATCTCTTGAGATTATTTTTAAATAAGATAACAAAGAATTTATTCATTGGTAAAGCGTAATAAATGATGTAAATAAGTTGTAAAATATTGTTCATATTGGAAACATCTTGATATTTTATGTGTATGAAAATTGGTATTTTCTGATCCATGCATGGTTACTTGAAAGGGTCCTCCAGTTCACAAGGGTACGTCAATATACTTTATTTCTAATGTGACGTAATCACGCGTAATCCAATTGTCGGCAATCACAATTAATCTAACCGTAATTCCATCGTGATATTGGCAAGTATCACAAATGCTTGCAAAAAAAAAAAAAAAATAGCAGTGGCGAAGCACACTGAAAGGGAATGTTGACCACCTGGCAGCAGTAACCATCCCTTACAGAAGGCACTATACAGCGTCTTTATTTTTTTAACTTTTGTCAAAATATCAACTACACTCGACGGCCCGTTGGATGAGTGGCAAGAATGCTTGCCTAACGTCTCAGGGGCCTCGGGTTCGATTCCCGGTGGGGTCAAGTTTGGAAATTTTAATGTAATTTTCAAAATTGACTCTGGTCTGGATTTGAAAAGTAGTGGTAGAGCACACTGCGTTTCGCAGTCATTTGGGCAGCCCGCCTGGCGGCAGTGACCACCCCCTTACAGAAGACCACCGTGAAATAACAGCATATACGTGCTGTTGTGTTTCGGTGAGTGAGTAAGGGATGCCAGAGCCCATTTCCTTATCCCCTTCTAATCCCTTATCCTAAATCCTACTGTAGTCGGCAGCGCACTTGCAGCACCTATAGCGTTGCTTGTGTTATAGGCGACGGTAGCCACCTACCATCAAGTGGACCGTCAGCCTGTCTGTCGACATAACATAAAAAAAAAAAAAAAAAAAACACTCGACGTCAAAAAAAAAATCGCACCTTTTGAAAAATCTACTTCAAACAATTTTAAACGTTATTTGGAATCAATGATGAGGGTAATGTTGGGTATCATTTGAAAGGTAATGAAAGGGAGTTCACAAAAACAATTCAATTAATTTTTTTGTTCATTGCAACAGGACCAAAAACAAATGAAAGTTTATAAAACAATAAAAACACTTAATTGAAAATAGATTAATTACTTACACAAAAAAAAGAACAAAAACAATGTTTAAAACTATAACCTTAAATCTAATGTTACTTGCCATGGTGACGGCTTCCACACGTTCCCTCATGGATCTAACTAATTATAGGAGCCCTTCTTGAAGTATACTGTCCCATTCCTCAATAACGCCATCAAGTTTCTTGGGAGCGGGATCACGAGACCGAACATTACGTTTCAAATGCTCCCAGAGGTGCTCTATCGGATTCAGGTCTGGACTTCTCACTGGCCACTTACAGAAATCCCAACCTCTTGAAGGTAGACGCTTACAATCACTGCAGTGTGAGCGCGAACGTTATCGTGCATTAATGTGAACCAGGTTTGTTGCGAATATCAGTATCAGCATCAGCATCCGTGGATAATCAGCATTGTTTTTAATATAAGTATATTTTGTTAACATTATTAAGCATAAATTATGTTTTATTCAAAATAATATATCACATACGCTAATAATTTAATAGTAGTGTAGAAGCGGTATAGTACTTCTAACTTCTACTTCCTCTATAGTAGGATATTTTTTAAAGTAATTTATTAATATCGGCATCAGCATCCGCTAATATTGATTTGAAAAAATCAGCATCAGCGTCAGCATCCGCTGATATAGTAAAAACCTGAATCAGCAACAACCCTATGTGACCATATTCTCTTCCTGGATCTCTGTGACATACCGGTGAGCAGTCAGCGACCCTTGCCCACGAGCACCTCGAGTCATGGAGATGCAAACATGGTCGGTTTTACCGTTCGCCGACATGCCGCCCGAAACAAGAAGAACAAACAAGAACAAGAACCGAATTCTACCGTCTCCTGGATGCAGGCTTGGGCATATCTTTCACCCTAACTTCTGTACACTCTTTCATCTATCGTTGCAGAAAAGGCACATTCTTGTTTCGTCTGAGAAGAAAACGGCTCTCCATTGATCAAGGGTCCAATTGAAATAGTCACGAGCGAATTGCAAGCAGGCTCGTCGATGCTCTGCGATCAATTTTGGACTCCTCTTTTCTTCTCCCACAGTCTTCGTCTAACCATAGACACACTCACGCACGGTTCTTCTGCGGGCTCTCTGCAGCTGCTGTGGCAACTCAACAGCATTTGAGAACCGATTTCTCGGCCTCTTCAACCTTTGGATAGCGAATGAACCCTATTGAACAGCTGTATTAACCCTTTTAAACCCACAAAAGCGACCCTCTTGAGGAGCAGAATTGCCATTTTTTTGTTTGTTTATGGTATGAAGATTTTTTTAATGAAATGATTTTTTTTACTTAAGTTTATTTATTGGGCTTTCAAATGACACTATATTGGTGGGGGTACATGCGTGCATTAAAGGTTAATAACGCTTGAAAGTTATTTTCGCGGAGAAGCGTTTTTTTTTTTGTGGGGAGTTTTTATATATATTATCGTAAAACTTGGTTCATGATTCTTAGATTAATCTAATTTCCTCCTACATATCTATTCTTTATTTTTATTTAAATTAAATACTTTTTATTTGTATTTTTATGGCAACACAGTGCCCTCAACCTTCCTTCTTTGTTTGAATGGTCGCGATATAATAGAAACTGAACCTTAAAAAGGAGAGACTGAAAATTTTACTTAAGAAAAACAGATCTTAAAAAAGAGCAGACGGCCAGGTTATCCTCTACTACTAAGTCACCAGGTTGCACCCGAGGCGTGTCGATCTGGTTTTTTTAATGTATAAAGCGCAGTATTATTTTAAACGTTTATGTAACATTTTTTTTAAATTTCAGCTATGATACATCAATGACGAAGGCTATTTCCTCTCTAGTAGCCAAAATATCCAACGACACTCCAGTTTCGCATGACGACGTGAAGGCGTTCACACCGCATCAAATCATTAATCTTCTCCAAGAGCTCATAGACAGGCAGCCATTGTCACTGGAGAAAGTGCGTGAATTAGGAAAAGCGTACAAAGTAGACGATAGTAAGAACTCAGAGATTCAGTATAGATGGATACGGTTGTGTATCAGAAGCAGAGATTTTGACAAATTGGACGATGCCTTCACGTTCGTGAACAATGTGGGTAGAATGAAGTACGTGCGCCCAATTTACAGAGACCTCTACGCATGGGAGGAGGTGCGACAGCAGGCCATAGACAATTTCCTCAAACACGAACAGTGTATGATGCACGTGACGGCGTACACGCTTAGAAAAGATTTACACCTTAATGCGTAACACAAATGTGTTTTTATGGTTTATTTTTCTAAGAACTTTGTACAATAATATCTAATAGTGTGAATAAAATTATTCATTTCCAGTATTTTTTGCTTTTTTATTTTTTCTTATTATGTACTCATTAATTAAGTATAGTATTTCACATTAGATAATAGTTTTTTTATATATTTTTTGTTATTTAATAAACGTTAAACCAAATATTCAATTGTTTTAATCTGAAGTATATATGAGAATAAGGCAACGTTTAAACCATGGAGAATTGAAGTAAGGAGGACTGACTTATATGGGTGTTAAGCTGTCAAGCTGCAACCATTAAAATAATTTTAATGGTTGATCGGGCATGTTCCAGCACTCCTTCACTTTGCTAATTTGCTAATTTGCTCTACAAGATTTGATCATACCTGTTCGGGGTTATGAGGTCTTGGATAAAATCATGCTCAAATGGAGTACTGGAACGGCGCGACGTGTATCCGAGCTTAGAGCAAAATTAGCCTTGGAGTAATAGTGTTCTGTGCCTTGGACGAAGGAATGCTGGAACACAGTCCAGAATGCCAATTGCCGCTTGGTTTTGCTGGTGTTCGTTGGTTGCGTAGTTCACGAAACTACCATAAATATGCTACTACAGCGCCATACCCCAATACTACTACAGCGTCTCCTATCTAATGTTTATAGAGTTGGTACTCGGTACCATTATTCTCCGTGTTTTGAATTTTCTCATTTTTTGGAGATAAGCGTTGATATAAATATATCAACGCTTATCTCCAAATCCTACAAATCCCTATTATTATATTGTCCTTCAATATGACGTTACAATCGTAAAAAGATTACTGGGAAATGGCGGCACTACCACAGACGTATAATATAGAAGCAGACCCAACATTAAATCGTAGCTATAGTTATACTTCTAACTGTGACTCGCTGTCTCTTTCCCACCCATCACGTCGTAATATGCGCCATCCTGTTTTTTCCTGTATAACAACACTAACGCAAACATAAACAAATGACGACGTGACGCCGGATTACAGTCGGCCGCCATATTGATGAGTGACGCTGTCGATGTAAACTGACGAACAGGGCCGAACTCAGCCGAACATTTATTTATATTATTATGCATTATTCAGCAGTCGATATTCAGACAGCTCGGTATTACACCGCTCTGAATAACGCGCGCTTACTAATTCGCATGCAGGACATAAAGGTTGGTCAATAAAATTTATTACGTCCTAGTTCGGCCCCGTCCGAGTGACATTTGTGTATGTGGTAAATCAGCTTCACTAGATATCCGTTATATTGGGTCTGCTTCTATATTATACGTCTGTGGGCAATACAGGGTATTGTTTGGATGTTACGCTATTGTAGGCATTAAGGTATTCATCCATACAAAATACCATCGCGTACAAAAGTTTTTAATTGCGAATAGTTTTACATAGAAAAGTGAGAAAAATGATTTATGACGGATATTGTTTTATGAAGAGAGAAGCTGATAATAATGCAGTTAATAATTTAAAACAACGCATAAAACGGACCGCCGAGGCAACAATATGTTCCAAGTCTACAGTGAGACAAATTGTAAAGGGTTCAAAAGATGAATTTCTTACTGTCTTTCAAACTCCCGGCAAAAATAAAAGAATCAAACAAAAACCAATAACAGACATTGACAGCTTTGACCAGGGTGTTATAAAAAGAATCATTCATAATTTCCATGTCACCGAAAAAGAATTGCCTACCATAGGCAAGTTTCGTGCACGAGTGTACCGATGCGCAATCACACCCTCCACTTTCTTCCAGCTTGCTTTTTGCGTGACAATAGCTCTTTTTAGCTCTATTTTTGAGATACACCGGCTAACAAAGAGTGTAATAATATTTAAGGAACCTTATATCTAAAGAACAGGAAAGAAACCACAGAACACTGTATACTCAGGAGGAGAAAGAATATTTTGTTATAATCTCCTTGTGCTTGATATTATATCATATTATTTTCGGCTTATTTTTCTTGATGATTTCATTTCTTCCGATTACTTCATTTTCTTAAATTTTATTGGATGTAATTAAAATTACTTATTTGGATGGTGCACATCTTATTTATTTCTCAATAGGGAATATGCGTCTAATTCAAAAAAGGCTTAAATATATTTTTTTATCAACATTTTTGCTTTAGAATTATGTCTATGTTTACTTTTTAATATTATTTCTTTTTCGTTAAGAAAATAATTATTAAAAAGTGTATAAAAATGTGGGAAATTCAAAATACTTGAAACGGTCAGATCGAATGTAACGTCAACGTCTATGAAATGTCAACAAGCGTGTAGATGTTTGTGATTTTTAACATTAATTTGATTGTATTGTAGACTTTGACGTCACGACAAGCGCGCCAAAAGGGCGGGTGTTTAAAGTGCCCGTAGCTGTTAGTTAATTTTAACTTTTTTTTTTTTGTTACCAAATTTCTGTTTTTTGGCGCTGAATATTTTTTTACGGTTATATAACGATATAACCTATCGTATGAAAATATAAAAAAAAGTATGCATATTCACTATTACCTACTTTAAAACATCTAAAATAACTTATATATAAAATATTCCACAACCATCTATTCAGATGTATAAAAACACACTCTTATTTTTCTTTACGTCAAAACATAAAATTATATTTTTTCTTTTTCCCTTTTTGAATATCAAACCTTTTTAAGTCAGCCAGTATTTAAGTTCAAAATTCATTAACAATTTTAAATACGTATAAAATATATGCAAAATTACCCAATCAGCCATCAATCAGCGGTCGGCCAACCTAAGATGTTTATAAAGTTATAGATACGTGGTACACGCTCTAGAATGGCAATACGAAACTCACTGCCCGACTCGCATTCAGTTGGGCACAGTCTCGCGCCGCGGTTACACATTGCTACAAACTGACTACAAAAGACAAAAAATGAATAAGTTAAGTTTATTTGAGGGAATATAATATATATCTGATTATTATTTTTTCAATAAATGGTTATTATTTTATACTCAGCCACAGGTGTATGTAGATGTTTGTTAATAATTGGTTTTATTATTTTAAAAACTATGTCAAATTCCGAGTTCACCTTTATCATTTGCCTCCATAAGTCCACATGCTCGCGCCAATGAGCGCTCTAAAGAAATCCATACGTAACTAATGATGTATATTCATCTCTTTCTAACGACAGGTATGCCGTATCATTTGTCTATTTGTAAGAGCAAAATATCATAATAAATAACCATACGTAGATATAGTACTACTTGCGCCACTTTAAAATACAGTAATGTTTGTGTATAACGTGTCTTTATTTGATACGTCACTGCGGCCAACCCTTTAATTTATCATTTCTAAATATATTATTTTACTCTATATGGAGAAATGAGCGAACGTGTACCACAGAACACTATTATTCCTAGCGGAGGGTGTAACCATCGCCTAAGCCTTCTGCTCTGTGGTTATTTCCCTGTGGTTCTGATAATTCTTTTTCTTTTCTAATAAAAAAAACATAACCTAAATTAATAATTGTTTGTTTTTGTTATTACGTTTTCATTAAATAATAAATTTATATTTTATATTAGTAACATTTTGAAATGTCTGCGATAAATAGGGTGCAGGTATATATTTGTATTTTCATTGATTTTAGCTTAAGACAAAAGTTACATTACCTACAAATAAATGAACTTTTTCAGCAATGGGCAACTTTTGCAAGAACTTGGCATATATTCGATTGTAAATGGCAAGATCCTTACCAATCGGCTGAGGTCATCTCTAAATACTTAAAGGGACGACATAAACCAATTTATCATCCAATGAATGATTGTGGAGATGTTGTAGTGTGTATAAATAGTCGTGAAATTGCCCTTCGCGGCAATGACTGGAGGATGAGGGCTTACTTCCACCATACTGGGTACCCTGGTGGTGCATCTTGGACTTTAGCTTGGGAATTGCATAACAAGGATCCAACAATGGTAAATATATTCATTATAATTAAAGAATCCAAAAAATCAAAAGGGCAGGCAATAATCGTAAACCTAATATCTAGGCTCTGACATTCACTCGCTTTGCCTTTTTTTTTTTTCATAAAAGATGGGTTTGCTTTTGGCCAGCATCTAGCTGTGTAGGAAAGACGACGATGGAACGAACTCACCCAGAAAGTGCCTATTCACTCGAACTTTGAAAAGATTTTGGGTTGTATGAATTCGGAAATACAGATGCTAGCAGCAAGTTCCAATCCTTAGCCGTGAGCATTATAAAAGGTGAGGTGAGGATGGCATTTCGACAAGGCGAGGATGGCAACCAGCCATATGTCTGAATGTCTGATAGAAGAAAGAGAAAGGCGGTATGATATAAATTGTCCTCATGCAGCTCCCGAGTACACTCTCCGATGTACATCTTATAGAATACACACAGACAGGCGATTTTACATCTATGTGCCAAGCTTTGCAGCTTAGTTCTTATTAACGTCCTGCTGCCATTGAGCCAAGTTGGTATTTTGCTGAGACATTCCAAAGGTTCTAGCAATGCTCTGTGCAAGATCGGAGTTGCACCTTGTAGAGAGAGGAGCTGTCCAGGTGTGAAGCATCGATTCACCTTATTTAGGATGCCCAGTTTTTGGGGAAACGAGAAACCAACCAGATTCTTGTCTCCTCAACAAGATTTAAGTTTGAAACTGACATATGTGCTATTATTTCATGTTGATTTTTTCCATAAAGGGAACTGGAAGATAACAGTTACAGATGGGCTGACCAGTTTATAATTTTGTGGAAAGTCCTATTAAGGTTGGCACACACTTGCAGCACCTGTGGCGTTGCTTGTGTTATAGGCGAAGGTAGCCACTTACCATCAAGTGGGCCGTCAGCTTGTCTGTCAACCTTAACATATTAAAAAGCAGTTTACCCTGTTACTACTCATTAAAGAACTGTAGCAATTTTGAAAAATTATAAAACTGAAGGCCCACAATCAAATTCTCATAATCTTGACTCAAGATTTGTTTGGAGATACTCCCAGAGATAAAACTTCAACTTCCCAGACTTAAAAAGGTCCAAAGGCCAATCAAGATTTTTTCTTAACAATATTACTAGTAGGTGAATCAAATATAAAGGAAACTTGGCCCTAAGCGCGTAATATTAAAGAGTGATGTTTTTTGCTTCATGAGGTATCAGGCAGGGATCTCAGGAGTGTGAGGTATCAAAAAAGTTAGTGATCTATTAAGTTGCCCGGACATAGGAACTATGTCTGAGTAGTTTCTTGCCACTGCAGAAATTGACTGCACAGATCAAGAATGAGACTTTCACAAGCTAGAGTGTTTGCATGGCATAAACAATTCACCGCTTTGATCCTCTCAAGGAAGTCAGAGGCTGGAGACAAGACCAACTTTTTATATATATTATAAATATGTCGCATATCTTGAGCGGATTGTGGGCCATGATCATAAATTGTAAGGATTGGGCGTACACATTTTTAAGTAAAGATAATGAAACGTTAAATAAAAATTTATAACAGACACACAAAATAAGCGAACAATT
Organism: Bembecia ichneumoniformis; assembly: GCA_910589475.2. Classification (NCBI taxonomy): domain Eukaryota; kingdom Metazoa; phylum Arthropoda; class Insecta; order Lepidoptera; family Sesiidae; genus Bembecia; species Bembecia ichneumoniformis. The sequence goes on along the minus strand of OU342538.1, from coordinate 5,096,510 downwards.
AGGAATACAAATTCAAAAGACACTCAACACTCAAAGACACTCAACTGCCTTAAGGGCAGAAACCGTCATGGGTCTATCAGCCAATTAAGGTAGTAAGTAAATCGACTGGTGTGTCGGGAGCTAGTACTCACTGAGTCAAAGCCGAAACTAGATACTGAGACAACGCTCCGATTTATATACCGTCTAAGTTCTACACTAGCGCCAACAACCCAATCCGTTGGCGCCCAACGTGTTGACAACCAAAAGTGGGTAGTTTGAATTTGCGTCTTACCCAGTAGATAATATTTAGTACACTTAAACAACATAGTTTAATACTAGTAGTCATAGCCTTCAATTAAACAAAAGAAGGCTCTTAAGAAAGTAAATTATTACAGTTGGTGATAAAATAATTCAACATGAATTAAGAATTAATTACTAGTTAATAACTAGGTCACTTAAACAACTTATCCGATGATGTTTTGAATTTAACAAAGGAATATGCAAATCGAACTTTGGTCAAACATTAAATTGTAGTAAAAATAAGGAATCAATGTTGGTATATGGCGCTTTCTGCATCAGCAGACTTCGACAAATATATATACAAGAATTGCTTGTTCAAAGTTATTAGATATTCAGAGCAAGACAGCGAATATGAAAAATAAAACTGGGAGAACATTTTAAGAGCTCTGCAGCGAGATCTACTTTTTTAATATCTTAAACTGGTTGAATGCATACACATTTATTAGATTTAGATTTTTCTGCCGTGAAACACATTGTTTATGTTTATTATTTTCAGATTATAAGGAAAGCAGTATATAGGGCGATGAAAGGCAACCTTTCCAGGCGTCACACTATGGAGAGGTTATTTATATATCCAGGAGAACAGGTTCCCGCGGATATTATGCAGAATGTAACTAATCAAATTAGACAATTGCGTCTTGTACCAACTAGACTTGATCACATTCCAGAGGAACTGGTCAAATCTTATCCAAAAGTAATGGAATATCCAGATGATTATGTTCTTAAATAATTATATATAATGTGTGTAGTTGTAACTAGTGTTAGATTAATAATTAATAAAATAATATTGTTCAGCAATATTGTTTGATTAAATCCTAAAAGAATAAACTGTTACTGTAAAGTAACATTAGATAAATGTATGAATAATAGATTGACGAGCCCGTTGGATGAGTGGTTAGGGAGCTTGCCTTATGTTCTAGGGTTCCCGGGTTCGATTCACGGCAGGGTTAATTCGGAAAAATGAACTTTTCAAATTTGACTAGTCTGGAAGTAAAGTAAAAAGTAGTGGCAAGGCACACTGCTTTTCGCAGTCATTTGGGCAGCGCCTCTAGCGGTAGTAACCACGACCGGTAGTTACAGAAGACCACCGTGAAATAACAGTATGTGTGCTGTTGTGTTTCGGTGAGTGAGTAAAAGATACCAGAGCCCATTTTCCTATCCAATCCCTTAATCCTACTGTAGTCAGCAGCGGCACTTACAGCAGCTGTGGCGTTGCTTGTGTTATAACCGACGGTAGCCATCTACCATCAAGTGGACAGTGAGCCTGTCTGCCGATCTTAACAAAAAAAAAAAATTAAAATAATTTTAGATTTTGAATTGAGTAAAGAATGATTTATATTACACCGGGCCGTGTTTTTTCTCAACATGCGCCGGCCGTGCCAGTTATACTATTTTGTACTTATTATCCAAATACTTTGGGTAAGTGTTGTCATAAACTACAGGGTAATTGGGCACACATTCAAGTAATTTTTTGTCTTGCATTTTTAATAAAAACCTCACTACCTACATACAGTCCTTCGTCAACTAGTCTTGGAGGGCTCGGTGAAAACAACACGACATGTCGCAATTGGAGCGCGGCGAAGCCGGGAAAGAATACTCATCGATATTTCGACGCCAGCTCCGGTGGAGTATGAATTGGTTCATCCATAAGCATAGGTACTATAAATATCCTGACCGGGCCTCGTCCCGTCCGTGATGGCATCGCCCCGTGTAATAAGAATCATCCCTTAACCACCTGCAGTAGCAGGACATGTCGTATTTTGCAGTCATTTGGGCGCCTGTCTCGTGGCAGTAACCACCCCCTTACAGACAGAGGCGACTCTAGCTCGTGTAGCGCCCGTTTGCAATCAATAACCTGGCGCCCTCACCATCAGTATGTTGAAACTCATTTAATATGTCTTATTTTTGGTTTTAAATGGTTTAAGATGTTGGCCGCTCGTGGCGCGCCTTGCTTTGCTACCACGCCCGGCGTTGGTCATAACATGGGGACAGAGTCTTTGAGAGCGTCGTTACCGCGAGCGATGCAAGCTCTTTGGAGGTGTTGCGAGCGGGAGCGGCGGCGCTTGCTCGGCGCCCCCTAAGATCCTGCACCGTGTGCACGGCACACCCTGCACTATTAATTAGGTAAAGCCGACCCTGCTTACAGAAGATCACCGTGATACTGCTGTTCGGTGAGTTTCGTAGTACTCGGTTTCGCTGAGAAAGTAAGGTGAGAAAGAGAGTCTGGCATTCGCTGAGAATGCCAGACTCTCTTTCCTTAATCCTACTTGCAGTACTTGTAGCGTTGCTTGTGTTATAGGCGCCGGTAGCCACCTATACCATCAAGTAAACCGTGGCCTGTCTGTCGAGTTTAACATAAAAAAAATCTTAAAGAAATTAATAATTTGCTTTACTGTATTTTCATATAGCTAGAGTACAGGGGTACTGTATTATTAATAATGTGTACGAAATAAATCTATATGCTTAGATTTATTTAGTACACATACGCGTGAACGGGTAGACCAATTTTAATTCGGTTTTCACTAATGGAAAGAAGGATAAACGGGAAATGTTCATATATAAAAAAATTGCACCCCGGGCGAAGCCGGGGGCAGGTCGCTAGTTAGTTATAAAAAAAAGAAACAACACGAATTTAAACGTTTAATATTGTCCAAATAATAACAATTATAATGATTACATACCTACACAACACTGAAAAATTATACTTATTTTTGGGTGATTTTATTTAACGCAAATTACTGATCCACGTTCATCACCAGATCACGAGCGAAATTATGAATATTATCTGGAAGTAAAATTCTGATGCTCTCCAATTCAGATGGAGCTAATTTGATCGTTCCCAAAGGGGTCTCAACAATTTTAACTTTATCAATAGAGTCTTCTACTGCGACGTCAATGACTCTTACAGTTTCTGGGTTGACTTCTGGCCTACTCTTTACAGCTTCTTCGGGGATACCTTCGAAAGCATTGACCACATTTACAGCCTCAACTGGCGCATCAGAAATCTCGGAGGCGTCAACTACTTTTACTGCTTCCTTCACGGGCAAAATATCTTCCATTTGTGGTACACTTCGCAAATATGGTTTATTGTATTTAATTTGAAGTAAATCTCGCATGTTTTCTGCAAACACAACCCTGAGGCTTTCTAACTCAGATGGAGCTATTTTGGCATTATCAATAGAGCCTTCGTCAGCTACGTCAACGACTCTTACAGCTTCTGGGTTGACTTCTGGCCTACTATTTACAGCTTCTTCGGGGATACCTTCGAAAGCATTGACCACATTTACAGCTTCAACTGGCGCATCAGAAATCTCGGAGGCGTCAAATACTTTTACTGCTTCCTTCACGGGCAAAATATCTTCCATTTGTGGTACACTTCGCAAATATGGTTTAGTGTATTTAACTTGATGAAGGAAATTTCGCATGTTTTCTGCAATCGCAACCCTGAGGCTTTCTAACTCAGATGGATCTATTTTGGCATTATCAATATAGCCTTCGTCAGCTACGTCGACAACATTTACAACTTGTGGAATGCTCTTATCGGCTTCTTCTTGGATACCTTCGAAAGTATTGACTACTTTCACTGTTTCAAACGAAACACCAGCATTCTCGGGAACGTCAACTACTCTTACGGCTTCCTTCACTGGTAAGCTCGTTTCGAATTGTGGTAAAGCAGGTTCTGGTAATCTAACAGCCTCTGGTATACCATTAGCTGGCATACCGTTAGCAACGGCCAGGAACGCAATCGCGATAAGCAGTTTCATGTTTCTAGAAAAGTAAAAATTTTAATAATTTAGACGAGCCTATTCGATGAGTGGTTAGGGTGCTTGTTTTAACGCTCTGTTTAGGTTCGGTTCCCGGCAGGGCCAACTTTGGAAAAGAACTTTTGAAAGTTAAAGTCATTTGGGCAGCCCGTCTGGCGGCAGTACCACCCTCGTACAGAAGACCAGCGCGAAACAACAGCATTGTGTAGGCACTGTTGTGTTTCCGTAAGGGATGCCAGAGCTCATTGCCCTATCCTTTATCCTTTTATGGTCGGCAGCGCACTTGCAGCACCTGTGGCGTTGCGTTTTAGGTGTCAGCCTGTTTGTCAACCTTAAGGCGACACCAGCCCCTAATGATAAAAAAAATCCACTTATTTGTAACCGTTTTCCTTTTAAATTATCATAATAATTATAATTTAAAAAATACCTACTCAAATCATCTGCAAGATATATGAAAAGGGGATCATCATAATTAAGTATTTTTTAAATTATATTTAATTATATATATATATAAAAAAATATTACTAATTTGCTATCTAATATCGATGTTGTAACCGTGCGATTTGCTTAATAATCAATATTTTAAATAGCTAATTCTTAAGACAAATTTAAAGATCCACTATCTGAAGGCTCATTAGAAGAAAATTTTTAATTATACTTTATTTAATTTTTAAATAGATATTTTCGAGATTTTCAAGTAGCGACTCCCCCTCAGCAGGCGGCTGGAGTCGCCTTAACATATAAAAAAATAATTAAGCCTATCGCCTGTATGTAAAAGTTTAAAATAATTTAAGTTTAATATAATTTAGTTAATTTATACGAATTTCTCAAGCGACTCCCCCTCAGCAGGCGGCTGGAATCGCCTTAATATAAAAAAAAATAATTAAACCTATCGCTTGTATGTAAAAGTTTAAAATAATATAATTTAGTTAATTTATACGAATTTCTGAAGGATCTTCAATTTATCTGAACTTTTATATAAGTACATGAAAATAAATTTCAAAATGACTTATATGAATTATACTCTTTCCATATAACATGTAAAAAAACAGCCGAGCACTTATGACTTCCTTTCACAAGAAATTTCAATAAAATTAGAAACACAATTTGTCATTCATTGATACATTGTACTGCAATCTTTTTAAGATTTTATCCACCATACAAATGATTCGTCTGTTTATTTTCAACACTTCATTTGTATCAATAATAAATAAACCTTTATTGAATTTATAAAATAAATAAAATTGTCACTCACCCGATTACTTATATTACTGCAATAAAATTATATCTGATAAGAATAGTTTTCCCTTATATACTTAGGAAGACTATAATCGACTGTTGATATGATAAACATATTAATGCGATTATCGTATCAAGCCGATTTGTCCACGTAAGTTGTAGGTATTTTGATTTAAAACATTATTCGCGAAACGTTTTTTTGTATGTAACCAACATGAACTAGGTATGTGTTCAGTTGCCTTCTCGTTACATTAGACTTCGAATTATCTGCCATTAAATAATGTAAAAAATATCTGCTAAGGACGAAGCTGGGTAATAAATTCAGCGCCATCATCTTCTACCGTGGAATGTGACTTTTAATTAATGGCAACTTTCAACCATTTGTAAGGGATGGCAAAACCACATTCCCTTTATTCTGGCGCACTTGCAATCTATATAGAAAAAAAAAGAAATAAGTAAAATTAAAGATAACGAATCTCAACCAATACCTCTATGGTTTTTTTTTATTAAATCGAGGTAATGCTTGACCACTATCTCATCTGATGTGAGGTGTAGATGCGGCCGAAGGTGGACCACGTTTATCTAGTAAATAGTACTAGTACTTAGTAATTTTCCCATTCAAATTCTGGATTTGAAGACCCCGAGGTTTTAGTCTTGTGGGAACACAGTGATGATCGATGACTTATGTTCGATTGAAATCACAAAATCACCCATTATAATATCTTACTGATTTTATGGTCAAAATTATAATATCTTACTGATTTTATGGTTATCTCTGGGGTCCCGAGTTGGATTCATGGCAGTGGCAACTTTGGAAATGATTTTTTTTAAAGTTGGCTCTTGTCTATATCAGCAACTAGCAACTAGTGGCAGGGCACATAGCGTTTCGCATTCGTTTGGGGACAGTAAAAACCCCCTTGCAGAAGATCACCGTCAAATAACAGCATGTGTGCTGCTGTGTTTCGCTGAGTTACTAAGGGATGCCAGAACCCATTTCCATATCCCTTATCCTATTATTGGAGTGCACTTACACCACCTGAGGCTCCAATAAATTACAAATATACATTTTGAGTTTTCTAATTTAAAAATTGATAATTTTTTTGCTGGATTTATTAGTCAGGTTAAAACTGACATAACTGAGATTAAAACTTAAACACAACAATTAGGTATAGTTAAAAATAAAGAACAATAAATAGAATAAGAAATCAACATCACTTTATTCAATAATTATTCATCTTTTCCAATACATTGAATTACCGCTAAATATATTTGGCAATATAAAAAATAAGGGGATACATAACTACCTAATAACATTAACTAACATAATATTTTATATACATTTTTTTTGGAATATATATATCTTTTTATTATTTACCTAATATACTCTTAATGATAAAACGAATGACTATAAAAATAAACAAAATCGTAACACCTTAACCCTTAAAAGATAGTGAAATAAATGGAAAAGTGTCAAACAATAATTGCAGTCAAAGCGTATATTTTGAAGTAAAATCAATAGGCATGATGACGGTATTAAAGAATGAAAAAAAAAAATGGTTTTGGATAAAAATATATGTTAAAAAGGAGTCTAAAAATTACTCATTTTTTGTTTTAAAATTGAGATTAATAAGATTTTCAATAAAATAGAAGTATAAATAACTGCAATCCGCCATGTTAACTGAAACACCAATCAGAGCGAATGGCGTCACGCCCAGGTAAGTGCCATCGTGTTGCTTGACTTTGCTTTGACAGAATGAAAAATCTGATGAGATGTCGGTGACGTCACGGTTCATCAGATGCGACGCCATGACACCTAAGAGCGTTTTCGCGCGTAATTCAAATTAGATTTAAAAACATTCAATAATTCGCGTTGAAATTTAGTTTTTTGCCGAAATATTGTTTTTTTTTTCGGATACGGTAGACGTGTATCTACATTATGGAAGGGAATTTCAAAATCTGTCATCATGCCTATTCACAAGAACTATTGATACTTTTATAATAATTCGGAACAATTAGAGATATTATTTTCAAGTAATCACATTTATGAATGTTACGGTGCGATAATAGAACAGCCTCAATTTTTATGCCACCAGAAAAAAAGCTGGTTTACTAGGAGAATAAACATAAATTTCTATGGGACAATATCACATACACACATAATAAAAATATATAATTACTTGGCCACAAGATCATCACGTTGTGAAATCCTTAGGTTTTCGGTCGAATAAGCTATACTGTAAAAAATCATTTAGTAATATTACAGAGCTAAGAATCGCCGCGACGCCCCTTGCTAGAGACGGTGTGGTCAACGCTTTTCATACAAATCCAGCGTGTTAGGGAGCGTTATCGTTTATTCAATACTAGTCCAGGCACTCTTTAGGTTTTGTGTTCCATGACAATCTCGACTCGCATTTTTTAATGCTAAATATTGAATTTAATTACCCACTTGTGATATGATACATCAGATTTTGCTTATTCACGTTTTTACTTTGATTATTACACCAAATCAGAGCACAATGAATCATATCTACGCTATTTTGGATAATGTTTACTCCACAACGTGCAAATAGAAACTGACGACCAAATGCGCTCTGAGTTGCGCTCAACGCAATTGCGCGGCTCGAATATTATTATTACTACCGTCTCTAGTAGAGGACGGCGTGGCGATTCTTTGCTCTGTGAGTAATACAGAACGACGTAGGAGTGTATAGCTACAAAACCTCCATTCCTATAAATAATTTTGATACCCTACATTTCGCGCATTTCTTTTTTGTAAATGTATATAATATATAGTAACAACCAAGACGAAACATCCAAAGCGTTAAAAATGGTTCATATAAAACATTTAATCTCCAAAAATACTTTAAGATCACCATGCAACTTAGCACTTTTTCTGGACCTTTCATCCAGCAAAAAGTACTATTACCGAAGGGCCATCTTAAAATTAAATATTCAACGCATGACAAAAATAGGTACTTATTAAGTATATATGAGCAATGAAGATTGAACCAATGTTTCAACGCCCAAGAAAAGGGGGCTCAGACTAGACGCTGAACAGAAAACTAGTTCAAGAAAAAAAGTCTTAACGATCTCAATAAATTTTAACGTTTTAACACTTCGTCGAAACAGCCATGTGCACAAATAACTACAAATAAGAGAAAAATAGCAATGTTTATGTTGTGCATAGCGTTAAATATTCCAAGGCCTAAAAATTTAAACTAGTGTTTCGACACAAGTATGTGTTTAGTGGAAACGGAGTAATCCTGATTAAATGTCTACCAAATTTAATGCTTGGACATGCCGATTGACACACGCTAAACCCATTCATTAACTTAAGTTGTAAAAAGTTTGAGAGACGAGAACTAAGTTTAAGAGTTATCCTTGATTGTTTTTATTGCAATAGATAATTATCATGGAAAGAAAATGTAGCCAGCAGTAATCACGAAGACTTTAGTTCCACATATTACATTACGATAGATACAAGGACAAAAATTTCAAGATTCAACATAAAGATTTTTTCAAAGACTGTCGCGTCATTAGTACGCAACGCTTATAATATAAAATATATACATATAAACGATTACAGTATGCGCAGTTATTATCACTTTTACTCTATAAAACATTACCTTATAACTCATTACTTTTATATGAAACTCACAACTTAACTAACACGGATACAATTTACGCAACCGAATCAGAAACATCTCAATCAAAGCACGATTTGCCACTATCATTGCAAAAACAAAGTGTGTAGGCTACCTATACAAGGCGAAGGGCGAAAAAATGGTTCCTGGGTACCATTTTATGTGTGTGATCTTTTAATCATACCGTAATTCCAGTTACCCACTTACCAGCAGAAGCTGAAAAGCCTGATACCTAATATATTTATGAAAGTATCATTTAAGATTACAAAATTGTTGACTTCAGGTACTTGCATCGATATGAAGAAAGTGAAGCTTGGCTTCATGGCTGCGATAGCCATTACAATGCAACCAACTCCACAGCCTGGCTGCTTAGCCAAGCTGCCTAGTGCGCGGAGGACGCAGACGACTTAAACTTTTAAACATATTACAGAAAAACCGGTAATTTCAGTGGGTATGGAGAGACTATTATGGTAAAAACCATAACAGGATTAAGGATAAGGGATTGGATAGGAAAATTGGTATTTAATTAAGTATGATTTTTAATGTTATTTATAATGCACGCAATAAACGTAGACGTTCTGAATCAGTCACGTATCAATTCAAAACAAACCTTATCGTCTATTTCACTGAAATGATAAAATAATGTATAACATACGCGTTTCACTGTCATACAATAAAATACAGACTTAAAATGGTCTTGTGTTCGTGGCGAAGACGCACTTGTGAAAATTCACTAAGTAATTTTTTTTTAAATTTAACTTAGCGTGGGTATCATTAACTTAGCGTGGCATATATATATAAAAAAATAATACTCGAATTAAACATAAAATATCGTATACGAGTATATATCTCTAGGTTTTTTAGTTGGTCTGCATTTAGTCCGCAAGATTTTGCAGCTAAATTGCAGTTTGGATGTGGTTTTGAGGCTATTAGCATAACTTAATCGAAACTGCCGACCGACTATAACGATTGCACGCAACTATAGGACTGTTCCTGAAATAACGCGAAGACCCTAAAAATCTATATCTTAAAATGTCACTGGTGCTAAGTAATGTCCAAACTGTCAATAGAAAATATAACAAGTAAGTACTTCGGTTTAAAATCAGATTTCAATTTTACATCGTATCTTTAAGGAGTTGTTTTAAAACAATTTTTACATATTTGTTTACATTACAACTCCGGATACCGAAAAACCCTCACAGCTCGTCATGTGATTTCCAACATTACAAACTCAGTCTTTATCTAATCTGGACCTGATTAATGTTAATTAATCATTGAACAGCAATTTAAAAATGCGTCTTTCCAATAACTTTATTAGTCATTAAAAACAAAAAACTCAATCACGATAATACCTCAACACACAATATGTGCTAAATTTAAAGAACCGTCACTAAATCAGAGAATTTAATGATCATAACATACGGTTGATCAATACAAATGGGTCAGTGAGGACAAATCCGAAACTATATAAACTTGTTTTTAGGGATTAAGATCTCTAGTTTAAAAAAACTGTAATTATTTTTATTATCGTAGTTGATAATGTGGGACATAATCATAAATTTTGCTATAGAATAACAAACAGAAATACATATCTACAATTTAAATTGGCAAAATGTTAATATCATATCATTCATTATAATAAATCAATTATTTGAAAAAGTTAGATTTAAGTAGTTTCAGTTTCCCTTCACTGCACTGACCAACTTGGACTGATCAGCCTGGATATATGATTAAAATTCTCATCTATAAACTTTAGAATTTAGAAAATATCTCCACCGACAGTTTGTCGTCACTTCATTATCATAGTAGCGATTGTCGCAAGTGCGTCTCAGCTTTAAACCTATATTATACATAATTATATATTATATGAACATTTCTTTAACTAATTTATTGTTCTCTTCTCCACTTATGAACATCGAGAGATCTTTTATGAATCTATATTTTTTTTAAATGGTACATTTGTTTTCTCTTAAGAGACGCTAGCGTGTTTTTGATCTAAGCATAACAATAAAACAGGAATCGGATTAATAAAAATAAAAAAGGTGCCCTAAAACAAATACATCGAACTATTGATTGCAACTTGTTTGATTGATAGTAAATTTTATACTTAATTGAAATGTTAAAGTTAAGGGAGTAACTAAATTTATTCAGCTCCATTCGCGTTTCCTTTGACAATACAATTCATTTTCTATCAGACGCGTACAGCCGCATGCGAATGATGAAACACACTCTTCCACAGTTTCGCCTGTTAAGATCGGCAGACAGGCTGACAGTCTACTCGATGGTAGGTGGCTACCGTCGCCTATAATACAAGCAACGCCAAAGCTGCTGCAAGTGCGCTGCGACTATAGTAGGATTAAGGATAAGGGATTAGGAGGGAACAGGGAAATGGGCCCAGGCATCCCTTACACACTCACCGAAACGCAACAGCACACGTGCTGTTATTTCACGGTGGTCTTCTGTAAGGGGGTGGTTACTGCCGCCAGACGGGCTGCCTAAATAACTGCGAAACGCATTGTGCTCTGTCACTACTTTCCAGATCCAGATCAGAGCCAAATTTGAAAAGTTCATTTTTTTGAAAGTTGACCCTGCCGGGAATCGAACCTGAGAATCCTAGAACAGAGCGTTAAGGCAAGCACCCTAACCACTCATCCAACGTTGGCGCGAAAGCTGAATAGACTTCGCGCCTTCATACAAAACGGCTCTTTCTATATTCAAAAGCTGAATGGAGCTAAAAGAGTATAGTTACTTCCTAATTCGTCAGAGTTGCTCGCTATGATTTAAAAGATAATAATAATAATAATAATAAAAATATTCCTAATTAATGAGACAATGATAATAGAAATATATTTTTTTCAATTCTCTCTGATCTATTTCATTCTTTTATAGCAACTTAACAGACAAGAGATTTCTATAAACGAATTTGTTTTCTTTGTTTGAATACTGTGAGATAAATGCATCTATTGATTGTATTTTATAATAAAATAAAACTACATCGAATCTATCTAGAGAAATAAGCGTTATTGTACATTATCCTTTATTTGAAAACGTCAGCTATAAAAATAACTGACACACGTAAACAGATGGCGCTGAATTGGAAAGAAAATGGATATACCTAAAAAGTAGCAGTAATTAGGAATTCAATATAACGTATAACTTGAAGATTTATTACGAAAATAGACGGATTTTATGACATTAGGTGATTTAAAAAAAAAAAAATCTTGCATAAAAAAAAAACAATAGGTGATCTGAAAAAATCCGTTACACTGGACCTAAATGTGACTTTATGTTTTAAGCAATAAAACAGAAGTGCTTATTTGACTAAAAAATTATATCAGACAATACTTCGGCATTACTTGATGTGCATCACTACCACTTCGACACAGTTTATAGAGGGTGTTATGTATCTATTTAAATTATAATCATGTTACGGTAAAGTATTTAAATTTCAATATTTCGCCGTACCGTCCTTCAATTTGCGCCGGCCCTAAGACATTTTAAATTTTGCTCTTTTCAAAAAGCAATAAAGTTTAAAAAAAAACAAATTCGTTTATACAATGTACACATTAAAGAAAATTGCTCCCCCGTCTCCATCGCCCCCCGACTCATTTAATAGCACGCGCCTCAGGAAGGAACGCGTCCCAGTAGCGGATAGCCTGAACAAACAGATTAGCCATATTACTAATAAATATAATACAAACTAGTTGTACCGGACATGGACACTGCTTATATACATTATAATATTATTATTAATTTCTAAAATAAAAGTAACTCATAACATGATGAAAGCTCGTCAACATCGATTCAGCCGTTTACGGAGCTGAAACTTTGCTGGATATAGGCAGACAAAATATTTTAAAAATTGTTTTTTTTTTATGAATACTATATTATATACTTTGATATATACATTTAGAAAAAAAAAACAGCTACTTTGACATTACAAACATACACTTCAATTTTATATATTAGTAAGTATATATGAATAAGATTGATGTTATCTTAGTCCATTGTGTAATTCAGCCAATGAATTGGCTCCCCAATTAATGAACGGCAATCAGTTTTCAAATCTTAAAGCATTTGAGGATGTAAAAAATGCACACCATACTCGCTATTTTAGCTATCTTATCCCATCCCACTTCTAGACTAGCTTATAGACTAGACTTAAAAACCTCTATACTCAGCAAAACAGAAGCAAATTAGAACTACAAATTAAATAAATACGTGACATGAATAAAATTAAATATTTTTACAATTTTAATAATCAGGAGAAACTACATTTCATAATAAGTGAGTAAATTTATTTGAAAAATACTTAATAACGATAGCTCGAATGGTTTTAAATTACGGGTTTGAGTTAAAGAACATGATTGTGTTGATGAATGTGTTTGTGTTATTGAGTGTTTAAGTGACTAGGAACTTGTGTTAACGGACGTGGAACTTGTGCGGACGTGATAACTGCGACGAGTGTGATCACGCTAATATGTAGTTTGGCAAGTTAAATTAAGTTTTGGGTTTTTTTTTATAGATATTTTCAAAATTAAACGTTTTACTACAAACAATGTTTTTACTTAATTAAATATTAATTTAACATTTATATTTAAAAACGCTTTTCAAATCATTCTGCTAATCGTTTTATACGTGCAATGTGTGAGTCAACCATATGAAGAAGACTTCTTGCGAATGCAATACAATAATAAATTTATGGTGCTATTGGGGCTACAGCGGTATTGCAGTGCCTCTAGCATGTTAACGGACGCACATGTGCGTGTGGGTCCCAACAGCGTTCTGAGCATTATTGCTGATAGTCATGATAAATCTATCACTTCGTCCACCGAAGCTTTCATTCAACGTCAACTCCTTATATATACCAGTCCACACCTTAACGCATTTCGTTTTTTTCAGTTTACATTAAGCACAGCACAGACGTCGCTACGATATAGATTACTATGTCAAAATATAAATATACAGGATGGTAATTTGAGACGGGTCAGTAAGGGCAGCTACCTAAACTATTGTAGCTAGAACAAAACACCTTTAGGAGACTATTCATAATTTTATAACATTTGTTTCTAAAACAACGTTTTCCTTCCAAATTCAAACTAATTTAAAATAAATATTGCCTAGCCAGTTTCCATTGTTGTAATTGCCACCTTTTTTAATTAAAAAAAAAATTTGAACTTATTTTTCAATCTCATTCTGTAAGAAATGTATGGAGTTAGTTTTTTTTTTGAGATTTTTGACGTTTCTAGTACTCTCACCTCAGGTGGTCCCATAGGGTCAATTGATCCTTATGAGTAACAGAATCGATTGGCACAAAAAAACAAAATAAAACAACAATGTGAAAATTGACCTCTTTCCCGCTGACTGTACCATTTTTTCAAAATCTTTGAATGCTGATTGGAATAACTTTTAAAATTATGGATAATATCCTAAGAGTATTTTGTTCTAGCTACAATGATTTAGGTAGCTGCCCTTACTGACCTGTCCCAAATTACCACCCTGTATATTATAGCAATGTACTCAGTATTCCAGTATAGACCGCGACGTAGTAAAAATATAAATTTATAGCTGCGTGTGTCGCCTTATATATTATAGCTATATCTCTGCTGGGCTTTAAGGACTTGCAATCGTTTATGTTGATGAGCCTATTGTTGTTACCTGCGCCTGGTGGTTCATGTGGTCGTGGAGGTAGCGCAGGAAGGCGGCTCGCAACTCGCTAAGTCGCACCTCCTCCCATCGCTCCACCTCCTTCTTGATCACGCGCGAGATCGTGTCGAACTCCTGCTGACCGCGTTCCACCTTCGCCTCCCACTGCGCACAAATTAACTGAGCTACCGAATAGTTTATACAGTTTACCTAACAGACTTGTTTCAAAATATATTTGACACTTAAAACATTATTTATAACTAGCTGAGCCCGCGACTTCGTACACGTGGTTTTCGGTATAACACGTAACTTTTTTGTTTGTAAACCGACTGGAATGAAACGAACACTAAATGTTACGGGAAGCTTGCTACAATACACCAGTGAAAACGGCATTCAAATCGGTTAAGCCGTTTCTGAGATTAGCGTGTACAAACGCACAGACAGACAAAAATTATAAAAAATATTTTTTTGACCTCGGTTACATAAGTAAAACATGTACAAATTGTTTTTTTAAAAAATATTTAATGTACAGACAGGGCTCGTTTTATTATATGTATAGATTTAAAAAAAAAATATAATTTAAAAGAAACACAAAAGATGACTATATTCAAACCGATTCACAGTATTACAATTACACAGAGAGGTCTGAAACGACCAGAGATTGAGCTCTTTTTTTAAACTTTTTGACCCTAATAATGGTCGTTCATCACTTCAATAAATAATAGCATACCTCGATGATTTCGTTGGACGCCTGACCGATCTTATCAAATCTATTTGCTAGTTCAGCCTTTGCTTTGTTCTCCCTTCGCTTTGTCAGTTGCATTTGAGCGTGTTGCCAGTTTTGGAATACCTGGAAATATCACAATTGAAAAAAAAAAAAAAAAAAAAAAAGAAAGTTCAGTTAAGCACTCCATGTTCATTTAAGCAATCTATGGAAAAAATTGCTTTGTTTACCTTTACTCTTTCATGGAAAACATCCTTGATAGCGCCAATAAGTCCTAAATAATCCTTAAAGTGTTCAGTCAGTACATAGAAATCTGTATTTGATTGTTCAATTCTTAGGTGCTCAATCTGTAAAAGATATAAAAATGATAAATTTAATGTCCATTTTTATATTTGAAAATTAATATAAATTTAATGGGGCATTTTTTTAAAATGTTAATCAAACAATTCTTAGGTGCTCAATCTGTAAAAGATATAAAAATGATAAATTTAATGTCCATTTTTATATTTGAAAATTAATATAAATTTAATGGGGCATTTTTTTAAAATGTTAATCAAACAATCACAGAGATATTAATGTTATGGACAGACAGTGCAAAACTCTGAAGAAGAATTCCATTCATTCGTTTCCATTCCATTCATTCGTTCGTAAGACTAAGCTAGGTATCGATTTACTGTGACATGAAAGGTTTTTTGGGCAGTAATTTATAATTATTTTTGAGAAAATAGAATTTTTTGTATAAATCTGCCAGACTATAACTTTTTCAAATATAGACTATTATGCGCTGTACTTTTATCTAAATTAATAAGTTAAAAAACAAACGTAGTTTTCCCTGAAAATATTTATTACTGTGACACGAAGGGTTTTTTGGGCAGTAATTTATAATTATTTTTCAAAAAATAGAATTTTTTGTAGAAATCTGCTAGGCTATAACTTTTTCAAATATAGTCTATTATGCGCTGTACTTTTATCTAAATTAATAAGTTAAAAAACAAATGTAGTTTTCTCTGAAAATTTTTATTACTGTGACACGAAAGGTTTTTTGGGCAGTAATTTATATTTTTTTTCAGAAAATAGAATTTTTTGTATAAATCTGCCAGACTATAACTTTTTCAAATATAGTCTATTATGCGCTGTACTTTTATCTAAATTAATAAGTTAAAAAACAAATGTAGTTTTCCCTGAAAATATTTATTACTGTGACACGAAGGGTTTTTTGGGCAGTAATTTATAATTATTTTTCAAAAAATAGAATTTTTTGTAGAAATCTGCTAGGCTATAACTTTTTCAAATATAGTCTATTATGCGCTGTACTTTTATCTAAATTAATAAGTTAAAAAACAAATGTAGTTTTCTCTGAAAATTTTTATTACTGTGACACGAAAGGTTTTTTGGGCAGTAATTTATATTTTTTTTCAGAAAATAGAATTTTTTGTATAAATCTGCCAGACTATAACTTTTTCAAATATAGTCTATTATGCGCTGTACTTTTATCTAAATTAATAAGTTAAAAAACAAATGTAGTTTTCCCTGAAAATTTTTATTACTGTGACAAGAAAGGTTTTTTGGGCAGTAATTTATATTTTTTTTTCAGAAAATAGAACTTTTGTATAAATCTGCCAGACTATAACTTTTTCAAATATAGTCTATTATGCGCTGTACTTTTATCTAAATTAATAAGTTAAAAAACAAATGTAGTTTTCCCTGAAAATTTTAATTACTGTGACACGAAGGGTTTTTTGGGCAGTAATTTATAATTATTTTTCAGAAAATAGAATTTTTTGTAGAAATCTGCCAGGCTATAACTTTTTCAAATATAGTCTATTATGCGCTGTACTTTTATCTAAATTAATAAGTTAAAAAACAAATGTAGTTTTCCCTGAAAATTTTTATTACTGTGACACGAAAGGTTTTTTGGGCAGTAATTTATATTTTTTTTCAGAAAATAGAATTTTTTGTATAAATCTGCCAGACTATAACTTTTCAAATATAGTCTATTATGCGCTGTACTTTTATCTAAATTAATAAGTTAAAAAACAAATGTAGTTTTCCTGAAAATTTTTATTACTGTGACAAGAAAGGTTTTTTGGGCAGTAATTTATAAATTTTTTTCAGAAAATAGAACTTTTGTATAAATCTGCCAGACTATAACTTTTTCCAAATATAGTCTATTATGCGCTGTACTTTTATCTAAATTAATAAGTTAAAAAAATGTAGTTTTCCCTGAAAATTTTTATTACTGTGACACGAAGGGTTTTTTGGGCAGTAATTTATAATTATTTTTCAGAAAATAGAATTTTTTGTAGAAATCTGCCAGGCTATAACTTTTTCAAATATAGTCTATTATGCGCTGTACTTTTATCCAAATTAATAAGTTAAAAAACAAATGTAGTTTTCCCTGAAAATTTTTATTACGGTGACAAGAAAGGTTTTTTGGGCAGTAATTTATAATTTTTTCAGAAAATAGAATTTTTTGTACAAATCTGCCAGGCTATAACTTTTTCAAATATAGTCTATTATGCGCTGTACTTTTATCTAAGTTATAAAATACGCTTTTCTGCTAAGTCCTCGCCTTAATTATTAGAACTAATATTAATACTAAAAATATAATACATAGTAATGAATGACTAGCATGTAAACCTTCCTTTACAAAAACGGTCCGTTTGTCCCTTAAGTTTTGCCGCGCGCATAGACCATGGAGCTGCGATGACGATGTTCGATTTGTGGAATGGACTATATATTTTCAATATTTTTTTAATGGGGTAAAAAACTGACTTTTGCTCACTTCAGATGGCAGCACTGTTGGGTGTTCCTTAAATCTGACAAGAAGCTGTCATTTTCCATAGTAATTTTGTAAACAAACAAAAAGAACTGAATTTATTTAATTAACATAAGGCTTATTTTCAGCTTTGTATTGCAAAAGGAAGAGAATCCATATATTCCCTACAGATTTCAAAAGAAGAAAACAATGGATAAAAGCTTTACGACGAAAAAATTGGGAGCAGACTAAATATTCGAGATTACGTGCAGTAGATGCTTTTCTTTTCCTCAACTGTTTTTTTAACTGCTTAACACTCTATGTCGAATACATTTTTGTAGAAATAAAGGCAAATTCGCTGATAAATACAGGGAAACAAGAACGCAATTTGGCGGCGATTAGGATCACTCAACAGTGGCGCCACCTACGATTAGCTTTCAGTTTTTAACCCCATTGTCGCATAATTAGCTCCAGAATTATTAATTTGTTTCCATTCCATTCATTCGTTCGTAAGACTAAGCTAGGTATCGGTTTAATTCATTTTGCCTTTCTCGTTGTGACAACGAATAAATAAATCTGTAGTATGTACCAACTTAAACGATTTTATAAGATCATAAAGATCCATGTGAGTGGCTAATAGTTATGGCCTAAATTGCTTTTGCCTCTCCTTCGAGAAGAATAATCCTGTCTTGTTTGCGTATACGCACTTTTCAGTGTTCTGGTTTGAATTATAATTCGCATAAAAAGTAAAAACACCATATGTATAAAAGAAGTTTAAAGTTTAAAATATTTAACTTCTTTGTTGGATGAATGAAAACAAAAGAATCCTTTTGATGCATTGCTTACGCATCTTTTTCGCTTCTAACTAGTTTACTACTGCCAAGTTTCCGGTTTTCCAAAGCACTCCACAAAATGCCTACCTAGTTTTTTTATAGAATTTTGAAGAAACCTACATGCCAGTTATTAAGGAAGGTAAGAGTGACGGATTTAGATAAAACAGCATTCTTTAAGCATTTCAGAGTATAAGTTAATACTGAAGTTAGTTGTTATGATCTAAACTACTTGGTTATGTCTGTGCAAATATTCTTTTTACCGATATGTGAACGTTTGGGAATAATATACCTAATTTTGATTTCCAGAAACAGGTCCCTGAAATGTATCCAGGTTACACAAAGGTGCAAGTTCAGGGTCTAGTTGAATCAACCGAAAAGCCCTTTGCCTTCTCCTTTTCGCCCTTAGAGACGAATTTGAATTCGGAATTGTTGATCTTTTGAAGCGGATTTGGTGATCCTTCGAGCCTGATATGTTAAATATATATCAAGCTCGAAGGAGCCCAAAATACTAGAGTTTTGAGTGAATGCATGCTGTACCTTTTCATGTAGGTCGGCAGCGTGAGAGAGAGCGCGCGAGAGCGGCGCGTGGGGGTCAGCGCCCGAAAGAGCGGCTGCGGCGCGAGCGGTGTCGTGAGTGCGAGCGGCTAGCTCCCGCCGCTCACCCGCTAGCGCCTCGCAAGCACCCACCAGTCGTCGCAGGCACGCCTCTAGGGCCTCCATTCGGCTTACCCGCTCCTCGAACCACTACATAATACACATCACAATGCAGTAAGTAGTAAACAGTAAAAGATCGGGTCCAACATTTTTTCGATAAAAATAAAATAAAATGATTCTTCGGTTGAATTGGCTAAAATTTAGTTAACTATAATTTATCATCTGTAAAACGATGACGATTGAAAGTTTATATATAAAGTTAAAAATGGACAGTTTAGGTGTTTGTGAGGGATCCAATGTAAGTTGACCTCAGATCTATATGACCAATTATATTAAGTAGGGTTCAGTTTAGGCTGTTGAATTTTAATCTATAATAAAATCGTTGGCATAGGCAAGCCTTTGTTGAAGCTAATCTAAGAAACGGCTTAATCTATTTTCATGTGGTTTCCACTGATGTATTGTAGCAAGCTTAGTAATATTTAAGTAATATTTAGTGTATATTTCGATTTCATTCCAATCTGTTTACAAACAAATTCCGTTACTCCGAATACCACGCGTACGAAGTTGCAGGCACAGCTAGTTATAAATAAAATTCATTCTTGTATAGTCGATTTGTAGCTATAGTCAGAAAATAGATTTAATAATGCATCAAAAGAATGCATGGCTATGGCATTGTGGTAGTCACTGAAAGTTTAGGTACAGTAGTTTTATTGTTGGTATTGTTAGTCAATGAATGAAACAACAAAGAATCGTTACCGGGTCGGACTCGTCCATCCTGTATGTGATTTTGTTGACTGTCTCCCCGACCTTATTGAAGAGCCGCAACATTCCAGCGCCGCTGAGCGCAGATGTACTCGTCGCTTTTGGTAGCTCAGTATCTACGAAAACAAACATATAGCTTTAAATATATTTCGCGTATCTCGGAAACAGCTCTAACGATTTGGATGAAATTTTGTACCTATTTAGATAAGATTATCCTTTTTAAGCTTACTGATGATAGTAACAACTGTTACAATGCAATTATTGTGTTAGCCGACGTCGGTTGCAATGCAATTATTGTGATGATCTTAAGTCCACCGAGTGCAACTTGGTTTGTCTAGGTACTCTTTCTTAATTGAATTATTTTGGAAAATAGAAACACCTTTTTATAATGTCATCACAACTTAACACTTAAGGCTTCTTTCTTTTTTATTAATTTTATCATAGGATCCTAACGAAAAACTGTATCATACACTTTTGGGTGGCACATGACTTAGACTGGTTCAAGAGGTTCAATATGTTTTATATCATCTTAATTTCAGCCGTAGGAATGTCCACTGCTGACCAAAGGCCTTCCCCTAATTCTCCAAAAGTACCAATCAGATGCAGCCTGGATCCACCGTCGTTGCATGTTCTATATAGATTTCAATAGTACACAGCCAATCAATATTATTGCTTACTTTTTGCTGTGAGTGAGTATCTGTCTATGTTTATGTCTAAAATAAAATAATCCCAAGATAACGTCATAAGTACGTGTTACAAACTTTGTTAAGTAGACAAACAGTTACGTTTCAAAGGCGCAAGAAAAGTATAATCTTATAATCCTAGCTAAATGTTGTATAAACTGTTGTCACGTGTACTTAATTTAACAGATATGTCCTTTTACACGACTATATAAATTTGAAAACAATTTAGAGTTTAGTATACAAAAAAATTACATTGAATCAATGAAAGACCTATTTAGTTTAGCATAAAGGTGTATTCGTATTCACTACTAAAGGGGCAGTTAGAATAGAACTAACACTAAATCACAAAGCAAATTTATGAAACGAAGAGCTATTGTATTAAACTTAATGTTTAATGTGTGAAGGAGAAAGACTCAATTTACTTGTTAAAGTGAGACAGATTTATTTTATACATAAAATTTGCTTAAATAAATCCTACTAATATTATAAATGCGAAAGTTTGCGAGGATGGATGCATAGATGCTTGTTACTCTTTCAGTTAAAAACTACTGAACCAATTTTAATAAAACTTTACATTATTATAGTTATAAAAGTTATACATAAGCTATTATACAAAGAGACACGGAAGAAGTTGCGTGCAAAAGCACAACTTAGAAACTTTTTCCAAATTTAGAAAAAAAAAACTAATGTCACAATAACTTGTCTTGCCTACTGAGTATTTTTTTGATACTGATTGTAAACATACCTGATTCTAGAAATTCTCTAAAGTCTGGATCTATGGAAAGCACTGGATGCTGTCCGACTCTGTTGAGGAATCTTTCGAGAGCAGCTCTCCTTCTCTCCACAAACTGCGATTGAACACTTGTTGAAGAACTCGTACCGTTCGCGCTCTCAGTGGATGGCGTAGACGTCATCTTTAGTTTTGTTGTGCCTATGAATATAAGTGGAATTTTTTTATTTGGTGTGTGTTTCTATTCGAATTGTTACTATGTAATATTAGTGCCTGTAAATTTCCCTAAAATAAAAAATTAAAAAAAAAATGGATTACTTAGGGAAAAAATCTCTTGAATACAGGTGGGGTTTATTTATGGAAATCAAACAGTAGGTGTAGCCACGGGTATACCAGAAATATGTGGCCATTTTTCTTTTGAACGTCAAACTGTGAATTTAAGAAACAATGGATTTTGTCTGCCTGAATGGCAAAACAAAACATATACAAAAGTTACAATTAAATTTATTTTATTACATTAGAAAAGTCTCAAATCACAACATCTGAAAATCTGAATATAATTTGCTAAGAAATGCTTCCAAATGCTCACAGAAAAATCTAAATAAAATTAATTACATCTCAATTAAAACATCTCTATACAGAAGAGAATTAATCCAACATTATTTATGTTAAAATGTCAGGCTGTAAGTATAGAAACTATAAGGCTCTGGGAACTGTTGTTTTGCAATGTTTATAGACTTTTTTTATGTTAAGATCGGCAGACAGGCTGACGGTCCACTTGATGATAAGTCACCACCGTCGCCTATAACACAAACAACGCCAAAGCTGCTGCAAGTGCGCTGCCGACTACAATAGGATTAAGGATAAGGGATTAGGAGGGGATAGGGAAATGGGCTCTGACATCCCTTACTAAAAATAATAATGATTTATTTGCTGAATATAGGTAATTACAATGGTTTTACAACGAATAAGGCTCGCTACATTCTACTCTTTGGGGTGTGCAAATATTTTAAGAATATTATAATCTACCAATACTAAATTAATGACTAGACACTAAGTTATCAGACATATAATCTTTCATATTGTAGTAACATTTATCAATCAGCAATTGTTTTATTTTCTTCTTAAATATATTCATATTAAGCTCCTTAATGTTGTCCGGAATCTTGTTATATATCACCCAGGGGTTAATTGGCTACTAAGCAAACTAGGCATGTGATATGTAACTTTATGTATTGTAATTCAAGCTTAAAATATTTTTACAACTAAGTCATAGTTAAAACATTTTATAAAAATGTAGAAAAAGCAAATGTAGAAAAAAAACAACACATTGAACAATTAGAATTATAAACCTAATTAGCAAGGTCAGTGGATAATCGCCTTAAAATTATAAACATGGTCCTACAAATCTAATTATAACTAAATACACACGTATTTCTATGAATTCGTTTTTTTTTTAAAAGTCAAACACACCAATTTTGTATGGCCCCCAAAGTAAGCAACTAATAGGCTTGTGTTACAGGATAACAATACACCGGATAGGGGGCGAAACCCTGCATGCACATCCTGCCTAGAGCCAACTTTAAAAAGTTCATTTGCAAAGTTGACCCAGATGGAAATTAAACCACCTTAACCACTCGGCCAATGGGCTCATCAAGTACTTTGAAGTTAGTATTTGAATTTGAACATTTAATCACTGCTTTTCTCAGAGTGAAAAACTTTCTAAAGCCTACGTTTCATAATAATATTGGTACAATAAATCTTTTAAAATATTGTTATTTTATTTATCTTTTAAAATCTTCTCAAGAAAGGTCTCTTGAGACTAATTTTAAGTTTGTTCTTAGAAATTTCAGAAATTCAGAATTAAATCATAGATCAAGAGTTTAAACACTAACTTGTAGGATTTTTTGTTTAGACAGTGGCCTCAGAGAAAATGATAGCAATTGAATACAAAAGTTAGTAATTCTCTTACCTACTATACTTTTCTCTGGTGCCGGCGGTATTATCCTTCCAGATCGGAGATATTTCTCAGTCAACTTTTCATGTAAACCAAGAAAATCACTGAAGCGTCTGAGCACAGCAAACTCATGCTTGCTGAATATGGGCATATTGGTCTTTGTGAGCACACGGTACGCCACATACGAGCTCATGCCTTCTCCGATTTTTTGTGGTTCTGTGATTGTGATTATAATATTGTTTGCACGCTCTGTCGCTATCTGCAATAATAATTGGGCAATTCACTGAAATAAAACTTGTTCAGTGTGATTATTGTTCAATCATACATTGCATGTTCAATAGAGTTTCCAATTTTATATAATTCATTTGTATAACAACAATATTATTTTACTTATATTTTTAACAAAATACAATAATCCTACTAATATTATAAATGCGAAAGTTTGAATGTTGTTACTCAATCACGCCAAAATGGCTGAAAGGATTTTGATGAAATTTGGGACACAGATAGTTTATTACCAGGATTAACATATAGGATACTTTTATCGTGGAAAAATAGGTTCCCGAGGAATTGTCTAAGAATATAAAAAAATCGGCGCCATCGTCTTCACAGCAATAGATATGTCAGGCGTTATATTACTCATAATTATGTTTTCTCAGGTGTCACGCGTTCATTTTTCAACGAAGATGAAGTATTGGGCACCAGCTAGTGTTATATGTTTAATATACAAATTTTCGATTTAAAAAAATTACAAAATAGTCAAATTGTGTTCAATAGTCCATTACAAATAATTAATTTAATACATTTAAAACTACAATATTATTTTACTTATATTGTTGAAAAAATACTATGTTATTTTTATAATATACAATATTTGGATTTTAAAAATTAAAAAAAAAAAATTACCAAATTTAATTAATTGCAAATTGTCAATCATTATTGTGTGATGTATTTCTCTTTAACAGAGTAGTTATGTCACGAAAAAAGCTGCCAAGAGACATGATTTCAGTGAATAATTTGAACCAGTTCAAAAACAATTTAGATAGATAAAATTAGATCAAATTAAGATGTAAAACGCATCAGTGTAAGCTGCTACTCTATCTAAGCAACAAATAAGAATTAATCACCATTTATAAAAAGTAGAAAATGTTATTTTTTCAAAATATTTTTTGTAATTGTGTTACAGTTGTGAATTTAAAAGTAATTCTCAAAGATCAGTTTCCATTTAAGGAAAAAACTGCATATTCTAATGAACAAATACTGACCTCTTCCATTATAGGACTGCTGACAGTTGCAGCCGGTGTTGGTGCATTATTATCAATGGATATATTTTTCAGTCCTTCACTAGCTCCATTTATTTCGGGATCCAAATTGACTTCCTAAATAAGAAAATTAAATTCAAATACAGCATAAGGTTTTATGGAGAGGAATTTCTGACGTTTATAATACTACCGTAATAACTGCTTCCTTAATTTCACAGTTAAATTAAAACCATTATACTCTCTCATTATTTTTATATTGAGATCATCAGACAGGCTGATTATAAATAGATATAAGTATAGTAATTTTGTTATAATAAAAATATATACTAAAGTATACAAGTTTTGTGTAAAAACAACTTCATCAAGAGTTAAGAGAAATCTATTTAAAAATTCTTAAAGTTTTATAAAGGATCCTTATTGCAGAATTCGCATTTTGTAACAAGCATTTTGCTACTATGTTATACTGCTAATAAAGCTGGATGAGCTACTTATAAGCTGTTTTTTATAAATGACTTTTAAGTTGCTCTTAGAATGTTCTGCACATAAGATGTGTTGTACTAAAATGAACTTTGAATATGAACGTCTTCATATTTAGATAAATATTACATCCTATTGGTGGGCATGGCCTCTCCTTTGTATGAGACAATTGGGGCTATGGTCCATTATTGTGGGTTAGCCACTTTACATTCCAATGTCTTTACAGATTCTTGTTACACACATTATACCAGTGAGGTATGTTAGTGGACTGTCAGCTTGTCTGTCGACCTTAACATAAAATAAATGTTTTCCTTAAGTTAAGACAATTTTCTTTTTCTTATTTTATCCACAATCAATCTAAACTATAATCTCATTTTTTGTTTATGTTCTTAGATAAAGATCACAGTTAAAGTAGTGATCATATCAAAAATAAAAATCACAGTTAGGCAGTAACCATTAATTTTTATTATGAAAGACTTAGAGGTGTAGATCATATAAAGTATCTAATAACTGCTAATAAAAATTTAATTGAAGTTTTTTTCACCTTGAAATATATGACTACAGAATTAGGTAGTGATTGCAAGTAATTATACACTAAAGGCATTGTATTTATCAATCTTTATTACAAAGAACAGATGGAATTTGTTATCATTTGTGAGTTGTGAGTCATTTAGTGTCATTTAGTGTACAAATACATACATATAATATATTACAAGAATATGGTGGTGCGACATGAAAATATTTAAATAAACATTTACCGTGCAATGCATTTAATTAAATTATCGGAGCGTCATTATAATTTTAAATATCATTTTAGAGTAGCTTAAGTATTTGCAACAGAAAGGGGCGTAAACTATGGTGCCGGCATTTCTCTGGGGGCGTAAGCGGTTAATATATTCGTAACAAATTAATGAAATGGGTTTCCAATAAGATACCTACTTGGACCGCAGATGCGAATAGATCTTCTTCATCCCGGCTGCCATTGTTAATATCTACGGTACTAAATGGCGGGGAATCGGGTGCCTCAGACATTATTGGATTTTTGAAAGTAGTTTCCGTGAGCAATTAAAATTCGTTAAAACACAAGCTAGAATTAATGAACGCTATAAAAACATTCACTCGACCACAATATCGACATTCGTGCAACTTCAACAATTTGACATTACCGGTGTGACGTCCTCAAATTAAGCTAAGCAATAATTTGTTTTGTTCTGTGGTTTGAGGTGATTTTTCAATGGATTGATGGCATAGACCAACGCGGTCGTCACGTGACAAGGACGGGAGTAGGCACATGTAACCCCGAAGAGATTATTAAATATATAGAGAGGGCATTGGGAATTTTTTCCAATAAAAATATTGATCCTGATCACCCTTCAGGATGGCCATGGCGTAGCTGAATAGCCTTGTCTAAATGTCCATTATGGATTCCTTCGTCTTGCCGATCTATACAGTTGAAAATCTTTGCGTAACTCTCTCGAAAAGTCGAAGCCTTAATGGTTATGCATGCATTATGAAACTAGTTGAGGTACAATTTCAGAATAAACCAAATCTAGATAAATACATACAGCGACAGCCGTGCCATAAAAATGCCGAACTGTTCAGTTTTATGCTGTAAAAGCGATTTGAATCATCAAGTTTACAAAATGATGGCGTTATTTTCCATAAGTTGGTAAATATAAATACATTGTAATTGTATTAACCCCTTTTTCACCTAATAATTAAATTAATTAGGTACTATCATATTTTACACATAACAAATTTTCGGTCATTCCCATACAATGTTAGGATTGATAGAGTGGTAGATCCAATCCACTTGTCTTATTTAAATTTCATCTAGCAACATTAGGGTTGTATTACGAGCGAAATTGAATTAAAAAAATATAGATATACATTATAGTCAAAATTATACTTTAGAATTAATTTTGTAACTCGTATAAATTATATGTTTTATTCACTTAATATCAGACTAGAATAAGATTAGGATCAGGCATGGGTCATGTTGTGACGTTTTTACTAAGTTAAAAATGTTTGACAAGAAAGCAATTTGGTCACTTTGATTTAATAAATCTGACAATTTACAACCAACTTAAAGAAAACTTAAAAAACCGGTTAAAGTTTTTAAGTGTAATCCCACATTTCTTTTTTAGTAAATATTTAGTAGTAATATTTTACCTACTATTAGTAAAAAGAAACATTTTATATTTTAAGTACCTACTTACATATTCCTTTGGTATGAGGAGAAATTAAAAAAATCTACTTTCTTTCAAATAAGCTCAAATATTCTCTAAAAATAAGCTCAATTATTCATTTTATATGATTTGTCTGCCTTTAAACCAAAAGTGATGTCGGAACTTGCGGAACTTGCGGAAGCAGAAGTCTTAATGTTTTAAATTTATTAATACATTTTATAAAAAAATCTGTAACCTTATAACATTTATACATTTATAACATTTATATATACCTTCTCACAGAAAATGAATTTTAAAATACCAACGACTAATTGAAATCGCCGTAAGAACGCAATTAAGTCATGGATGAGCCCGGGTCTTATCAGATGCTCCGTCTATCAGTCACAGAGACTGGCGATATATGCAAGCCCGAAAGTTTTCAAATAATGACACTTTGACCCTTAGTTACAGATGATATATGAACTTCTATACGTCCTTGTTCAGAAACCTAAAACTGAATGTAAGAAACTCCTTATAAACAAACATAAGAACAACCCTAAAAAGCTCTGGAATGCTATCCGTGACATTTGCAGCCTCTACGACGGTTTCCATCCTGCAACTGAAACCAGATAGTGCTTCTAGCATTGACGGTTCACAATAAAACAAATCAGAGTTTCCCTATTATAACCCTTCACTTACATATGCAGCCTTTCAATGAGTAAACGTAAATTTCTTGACCTCTGGAAGGTCTCTGTTGTGACACCAATTTATAAAAGCGGTGACAGGGGAAACCGGGCTTATCGAAAGCCCCCGTCCAATAATCACCGGTGCCGTCTTTTTCGATATGGCGAAAGCCTTCGACAAAGTGTGGCATGCCGGGTTGATATACAAGCTATATCAACTCGGTCTGCCGGAGGGCCTCGTACTTATAGTACGGGACTTTCTAGCCGATCGAAGCTTTCGCTACAGAGTTGAAGGCACTCTCTCCTCCCCCCGCCCCTTACGGGCAGGCGTTCCTCAGGGTTCAGTTCTCTCACCAACCCTCTACTCCCTATACACCAATGACATACCACGCACGGAGGGGGTCGAGTTGTCTCTTTTCGCAGACGACAAAGCCCTCTACTTCTCCACCCGACACCGAGGCTTCTTAACTCGCATGCTTCAAACCGCCGTGACCGCTCTCGGCGATTGGTTTCAGAAATGGAGAATTGAGGTGAATCCCGAGAAAAGCGCAGCAATGTTACCCTATATAAAATAAACGTTTAGTTAGTTGAGGTTAATTCACATTGACTTGTTTTGTTAATAGCCATCTAAGAGTTATTTAATAGCAATATATCAATAAAAAAATTAAAATAAATTAACTTACTGTTAAATGATCCCACCAAGAAAGCGTCACGTCTCACACCACGGGAACAAAACAAAACAGACGTCTGATAAACTAACAAAAGCGAGAGAGTGACTCGCCGCTCAACTTTTTATAACAGGATTAGTAGTACAAATTAGTAACGTCATTCGATTATGAAAATATATTAGTTACTAATTTCATAATCGATTATCAACATTAGTATTACAAAGTAATTCGATTATACCAATCATTCATAATCGCCCACCGCAAGTTGGCACACGGGGCCATAAAACGTTGGAGCAACATTGCCAATATCGCATGCTCTCTCGCACTTACTGGCCTTATGGCGAGGACTAGTGAGGCGCCGTGTTACTATCGATTATGTAAATAAAACTTTTGTTTTATTATGAATAAATAAAATCGTCGTAAGATACGGAAATGCATACCATCTTTCAGGAATGTTGAATAATTTACTTAATGATTATATATCGTCTATTTAATATTATATACCATTTATGTATTTTAAATTGTGTCTGACTGCAGATTCCGTTGTCTACTTTGAGTCTGTAACTATTTTAATTATAACTTTAGATATTAGTATAAGTACTCTTATATTTTATTCTATAAGCCTTAAGGGTCGATAATAAATTTGTAAATGCTGTGTATACCTATAATTGGAACTCACATCAGACTATAACCAAATGTGAAGTTTATTATTATATGATTTATAATAGGTGTACCTATTATAAATAAATAAATAAATAAATAAAATCTTATTTATTCTATTTATTTATTTTTTAAACAAAATCCACAGCCCTAAAATTATACACAATTCAAAATATGAAACATCATGTTTACAATATTTTCAATCGCTATATACTAAGAACGAAGAAATATCAACATCCTTACAGTCGATTCCAGCTGCAACAAATTTCATTTGCAACATTTCCAATTATTCTAGCAACTGATTGTAGATTAAATTGAAAAAAATATCTCTCTTAGCAATACTCAATGAGTAGGTACTCAAAGCATCGACAATGCGTGCAGAACATGCACAACCCTAGAGTTTGAATGATTTATAGCCCCGTGTGCCAATAGCCTTGGCGCATACAATAGTTATTATTCCATGGTAGAGGTGCGCGAAATGTGTCTTTAGAAAGAAAAGATAGGTTTAACTCTTTTCCGTCTGCGGATATGTATCACTCTTTCAACTCTTCAAATCCTTTAACTCCCAAGTTCCCTTCTCACACAATTGCCTCAGTAAAAGTGTATCATTCAGGAGCGGAACTGAATTAACGAGTTGAGAAGAGCTTTCAATATGCGAGAGATACGACAATTTTGGTTTTATTTGGTATTAAGTAGATAAAAAGTGAAACATTGTAACTAAAATTATGAAAATGAAAATAGTTTTTGTTTGAATTGTTGGAAATCAACGAGGTCAACGATTTTCCTTCATACTTGACAGGCTTAGGACTGTCAACCTAATTTTTTAAATATATCTAAAAAATATATTTATACAGTCAAAATTTGTTATATAACGACAGCGAAGGGACTGCTCATATTTGGTCGTAAAGCACACGTTACGCAACGCAAACTTTTTGAACTGAGTACTTTTCCATTGTTTACGTTACTCCTAATTTCAACAAACAATAAACAAATAAAATTTTACTAAAGTTAACCGTATTAATTTGAATGAAGCGCTCTTTTTGCATAAATAATATTAGAACCCGCAACGGGAATGGCGAATAGCGATTTTGGTTTCCAATGCATGCTGAATACCATAATATTTTATCAATTCCTGTACGCAGCAAGCATTGGAATCAAAAGAAGGCTAGCTTGTAGAAGAGAAATATTGTCATAAATATCTATCTCTGTCTTTCACGTAATTTATCGTATACCTTACTGAGCAGCACGCTCTCGCTTACTCCCGCTCACCTATCAGTCAGTATCTGAGAAATAAATGAAATAAACCCTAACTCTCGGAAGTTAAAGACACGTTTGAAGTGTAGAGAGTTGTCAGTCAGTTCAATAGGCCATAAAATATTACATCAGTTAATGCAAAATCGATCCTAAGCGCAGACAACAGTGTATATAATATGAGTAAGCTTCTAGGGAGTTGCAGAGTTGAAGATATGTTTGAAAATGAAGTGAGTTGAAAGATAGGATTGTTAGTAGTACGGAATTGTATCTTTTTTTTGTATCCATTCTGAGTTACCCAAGTCTATTCCATGGTGGCTGGAATCATCACATTTCGCTAGAGAGTATATTTATGTTCTGTGATCATCACATCACATCATCACAAACACACATCAGACATCAATCAAACACATCGCAAATGACTGAAAGAAATGACACAAATACAATTTGTTTGGTTGGATTATTTGTGTTCAAGTTCAACCATAAATCTTGTTTTATTTAATTTTTAATTTTACAGTGTGTAAAAGTATTTAGTAGTAAGTATATTGAAGCTGTAATTATAAAGGTTTAATTATTTTCACTTGTTGAGAAAGTTTTGAACAAAACAACGCAACTTTATTTACAATTTCTAATTTCCTTTTTGATTTTCAGTAATTGTCAATATTTTAATATTTAAATGTAAAATTCTAAAAACAATTTACATTACACAACGAAATACTAACTTTTACAAATTACAGTGAAGAAATTCAATAAATTTATAATTTGATTCCGTCCACAGAATTTACACGATTTCTTTATGGTGTAACAATGAATAAAAACGAAAAGAAAAGCAAGATACCAGAGGCGCCGGTTTTGCCAGGATCTTCTGGTAATCTACTTTCAAGTGTAGCCCCTCCATCACTGTTGCCTAACTTCGTTACTGCCAGCATTCCAGCCACAACTTTGGTAAATGTATTTCCTTCATTCATTTAGGCTGAAAGGCTACACTACAAAGAGCTTCGCTTAGTGCTAAAAGCCCAGCTACTTGCTCAGGGACTGATCCTATTGAACAGATGTAATACTATCACATTGGCTACGCATGCCAGGTAGGTTCTAGGTACCTGGCAGGTAGGTTGCAAGTAACATGCAAGTACTAGTTAGTCACCAAGCGGGTCGCGTAGCAAATAAACGTGTTTGTAGTAGCCTAGTGACTACCATTTACAATGGAAGAAGTTCTAATTGCTGCTGTTTTTGAAAAGGGTACCACTACAGAACCCATTAAAAAAACACTATAAATCTATTTTGAGTGGTCTTAAATTTTAGCATTGAGTTTTTAATCAATAGTTATATCTTAGAAAGGGACATATTTGATCTATTGTATGTCACCAAGCTAAGCATCTTGAATGTGACCATTTGTATCTTGACGTGTAAAGTGTGGCTTTAGCCTTAAAGATTAAGCTTTGTATTTATATATTGTCAGTAATAAATATTAATTATCTATGGCTTGTCATTAATTTGTTTACTTAGCACTATTTAGTGGCAAAATAATGCTATTTTAACAAATTTATAGGGTGATCTCTGCAGGAAAGGGGTGATCTCTGCCAATCACCCCTTTCCGGCGTTGCATTGATGAATAAAATATTTGGGTATTACTACAGCCAGTTACACAACTTCAAGAAATATAATGACATGGATAGATTTTTTCATACAGAATATAGAACAGAGGTGTTATGGCACCCAAATTAATAAAAGCAGTTTAATAAGTATTATTGCATGAATGTAGCCTTTTTATTACCTTTTGTTTGAATAATCTTTTTTCTTTGTGATGTTGATGATGAAAATGATTAAACATTTTAATATTTATGTATGTTACAATGTGAACTATGAAATTGATGAACACTATGAATAAATATTTTGAATAATGTTTAAACTTTCAGGTACCACAAGCACAAAATGATTCCGTTCCAACCCAACAATTAACACCGGAGTCAGTTCAGACAGAACAACCTGCACAATCTATCCAGAACCCAGAACCACAATCAACAGAGAAGTTTAGGTAATGTTTGAAAATATTTTTTCCTTTCAAATCTTCTTTTCTGAATTAATGGAAATTATAATGTCGAATTAATGGAAATTATAAAGTATAAGGTGGAAATACGATTTATTATTTTAAAGAATTATTATCATCATCATCTCAGCCGTAGGACGTCAACTTCTGAATAAAAGCCTCCCCCTAATTTGCAGTCAGAAACAGCTTGGATCCACTGTGACCTGTGGTCCTTATTAGGTTGTCTGTGCTGTGCTTGCCAGTCCGTGGCCTCCACTCAAGAACCTTCCGGCTCCAGTGGCTGTCGGCTCTCCATTAAATTTGGTTTAATTTTAATTATCAAACAAAGCCATCCCCACTTTTGCAAATACCCACTTTTTTTTCTAACTTTCTAAATCAGTATTGACAGTACAAGCTGCCTGTTATTCTTGTGTTCATAAACAAACTACTATTATGTGGATCCTCGCCCTTTCTGCCATTTCATCCTAAAAGAATTTTAAAAAAAGTATTATTTGATGATAAAATGTATTTATTGTTTGATTTACAGCCCAGCAATTCCACTGAGTAAAGGGGAACCGTTAATATGTATCAGATCACCAGATGACTCACAAGCGACTCAATCACCAGAATCTCTACCCGAATCAACACCGGAATTGGATAAATTAGGTATGATGCATAGTTGAGTCAAATAATTAGAAAAAAGGGTATTATCTCTTGCAACTCTTCCATTTCTCTGACAATTGGACTATTGCAAATTGTAAAAAAAAATATGTTGTCTAAGGTTGACTTTCTTTAATAAATTGTTTTTTTTTTTATTTTATAAAATTTTGTAATTTTTAGAATTGCACAGTTATTTTTACTTAGAAGCTTTAATTATAAATGAAAAAATAAAGAAAATTATGACAGGAAGTTTTCCCCAACCTATTAGCTTGAATTTCCATTCAAGCTAATAGGTTGGGGAAAAACTTTCTTCGCATTTTAATTTTATTCAAGTATTTATTTAATTTAGAGTTTTAATTTGCTTCGGTTTTGCTGAGTATAGAGGTTTTTAAGCCTAGTCTAGATAGAAGCTACGGTACTAGGAGTATGGTGTGCATTTTTTACAACCACAAGTGCTTTAAGATTTGAAAAGCAATTGCCATTCATTAATTGGGGAGCCAATTAATTGGCTGAATTACACACTGGGATACGATAACCCAGATTTTATTAATAGGTTGGGGAAAATGTTTCTTCGCATTTTATATGAAAATTCAAGACATTTTTTTAAAGTTTATTTACATTTAATTACGTTTTGTTTGATGACCATTTGCCATCTTGTAGGTAGTGACATGATCCTGTTGCTGTAGAAATTTTGGGGACTTCTGATAAAAAACGCGAAAGACACTGCCTAAAGAACTCTGAAGAGACCGAAACAGGTGGAAATCTGAAAGTGCAAAGTCAGGGCTATATTGCGGATATACATTAACACCTCCCAGCCAAACTCTCTTAATTTTTGCTGAGTGGCTAAAGATGTATGTGGTCTAGCGTTGTCATTATGAAAACCTTCACCCTTTCTATTGATCAATTCCGGCCGCTTTCTCTTAACTTCTTGCTTTAATCTCATCAGTTGTTGGCAGTAGAGATCCGAATCGATGGTTCTGCCCGGCGGTAAAAGCTCATAATGAACAATGACCTTCCAATACCACCATACACACAGCATTATTACCTTATTGCGAGTTAACCCGGGTTTTGGCACAGTCTGTGAAGGCTGACTGACCTTTGACTACGACCTGTTTCGCACGTTCTTGTCGTATGTGATCCATTTTTCCAGACCAGTTATCAATCTCTTTAAAAATGGTTCGGTTCTGACTGACCTTTGACTACGACCTGTTTCGCACGTTCTTGTCCTATGTGATCCATTTTTCATGACCAGTTATCAATCTCTTTAAAAACGGTTCGGTTTCATTACGTCTCAATTTTCTTTCAGTGAACTCGTGTGACATCATCGAAATATAATATAACGTTCTAGCATGGAAGCAAGTTTCAATATGGCGCAACGAAAACTGTACTGGGGCGGGCGGGGCTTATAAACTGTACTGGCACATTCATTTGGGAGCTACGACTCCACAGACTAGACACCCTGTTTTTGTATCGGACGTCGGGGTTTAAAAAGACATTGGCAGAAGTGATTTTTATTTCATTAGCGTCAGCTGACACCGAGACGCGACGCTTGTTTTAAGGTAGCAATACAGTATGGAACGTCGCTCTGTGTATCGCAAAACTGAAGCCACTTTCACGTACCACTGTATTGTGTACCTTTTTGTGTTGTAAATAAGCTACTATATTGTACTACTACTACTTTAAAACGAAGCCGCGTCGCCTTTCAGTGTGAACTGACGCAGTGATTATATCTTGTAGGAGACCATATAAAAATAAATAAAAATAAATTTTAAATGAATTATTTAAAAAAAATACACAATTTCTGGACATATTTTGATCAACCAGTACACAGTATTCCAATTAATTTAAAAAGTTAGACAATCGCGTTGAAAGAAAGTTTGCTTCGACAGCTCACAAAGTCAGTACGCAAGTCTGTGGCGTGTGGTAATGGGATATATTAAAGGTAATGATAATAAATAAATAAATAATGTTTATTTGTACTACCGAGAAGATATGTATTTGTATAATCTAGGATTATGTTTATATTTGCAATGAAATATACCAGTATCAAATTTCTATTTGTTATTTTAGATTTTTATGATTTTTAGATTTATTTTAGAATTAGAGAGAATTTTAGAGTTATTTTAGAAGCTTGTCATTTAAAAAATCATCCAGAGCATAATAAGACTATCCTACCAAAAATTCCTCAACTTTCTTCTTCATTAAATTTATATTTCTTGTTCTTAATTTATTTGTTTCTGTTTATTTTTCAGGTGATATAATGCCCGGAGGCGGCATTTTCACTTGGGTCAAAGGAGCCGTATCCACTGGGGGCATTTTGCACAGAGTCGCCGAGAAGGCTAAAAGTTCAGTCGACTCGATGATTACAACTCTAGACCCACAGATGAAAGAATATCTAAGTATGTAATTTTTTTAATAACATTTTCAAAATTAGCCTAAAAAGAAAAGCATCAGTAATTCAAAAATGGCCCTGTTACCGAATACGAATAAATGAAATTGAGCTTTATTTGTGTAAGAAACTGCATATTTATTGTGCAGAATTTTGCTTAACTTGTATTTGTGATTGCAAAGAATTAGTCCGTTATATGATCGCCAATAATACAAGCAACGCCACGGGTGTTGCAAGTGTACTGACGAGCATAGTAGAATTAAGGATAAAAAGTTAGGAAGCGATAGGGCCAATGGCATCCCTTGCTCAAGCACCGAAACACAACAGCACGCATGCTGTTATTTCACGGTGGTCCATTTTTAAAGGGACGGGTAGACGGCCGCTAGACGGGTTCTCCAAATGACTGCAAAACGTAGTGTGCCCTGCCACTACTTTCCAGATTCAGATCGGAGCCAACATTAAAAAGTTAATTTCCCAAATTGTCCCCGCGGGGAATCGAACCTCTGAGATAGAGCGAGCACCCTAACAATGGGCTCGTCAAATTAGGAATATAAATATGATAGAAATAAAATGAGGTTATTTTAGACTTTAATTTTTTATGAATGAGGTAGAAATTGTATTTATTTGTAGCCAAAACATTATTTCATAACATTCATTTTTGTTAGTCACAATAGAATAATAATTTTTGTTCTGAATTACAGATAGCGGTGGTGATATCTATTTGG
This sequence comes from Bembecia ichneumoniformis, assembly GCA_910589475.2. NCBI lineage: Eukaryota > Metazoa > Arthropoda > Insecta > Lepidoptera > Sesiidae > Bembecia > Bembecia ichneumoniformis. Next base: position 5,059,868 of record OU342538.1, on the reverse strand, counting down.
TAGTAGCATCAGACAAAGAAACCAAAATATCACCAATAAGAGAAGCATTCCAGGCAGTGTTCGGAAAGGCAACTGTTATGTAAGAAACTATATTTTTAATTTTTTAGCCATCATCGTAAAAGGAATATTAAAAGTTTTCGTCAAAATGAAATTTTTAATAAAGACACATATTTTAGATAATAATAATTCGTTAATTGTTGTTATTTTTTAACATTTAATACAAATAGTAGTGTTCAAATAAGCATAACAGTAAAGATTAGGTAAAAGTTTTTTTTATTACAATAAGCCTGGTGTCCGCGACGTCGTCCGCGGACCTTAAAATATAACGCCTGTCAAAATATTGAACAAAAAAATTGTTTAGTCTTTTTGCTGTTATAGTTTTGCCGGACGTTAGATTTTCTGTATTCCTGACAATGTGTGTGCCAAATTTCATGAAAATCGGTTGTGTAAATAAGGCGTGAAAAGGTAACAGACGTGACAGATTACTTTCACACTTAATTTGTTAATATAGGCTACCTGAGCCCGCAACTTCGTACGCGTAGTATTCGGTATAGCGCGTAACTTTTTTGTTTGTAAACCAATTGGAATGAAACAATCACTAAATGTTATGGGAACCTTGCTACAATACTTTGGCGTTGGCGCTGCGGACATAAATACTATTTTCATTTTACAAAAAAGGGCCATTAGAGCCATCTATCAACTAGATCCGCAGTCTTCCCTCAGAGAAAAGTTCAAAGAAATTAAGATTTTAACTGTTACATGTCAGTATTTTTATAAAAATTTAATTTACGCGCATAAAAATATTAGTCAATTTAATAAAAAATGTGATGTATACAATATAGGTTTAAAAAGAATTTAGATTTACATAAGACGCGACTCTACAAAATAAGTAATTCTTTTATGGGTCAGTGTATACGGTTTTATAATAAACTGCCTGAGATGATCAGAACCTTATCTATAAATAAATTTAAAGTTGTCATTAAAACCAAACTCCTCTCGAAAGGCTATTATAAGGTTACTGATTATTTAAGTGACAATGAAGCCTGGAATTAAAGCCTGGATTCGGAGCTCATACTATGCTTAGTATTGTAGTGCTTAGTATTTACTTTAGGTATTAAGTGTATGATTATAATTATTGTAATTTTTTTATATTGTAAAGATGACAAAAGGAATAGTATCCTGAGTTTCTTTCGGGGTTTCTTCTCAGGATCGTCATCTTGACTTTTTTCCGAAACCCTGGTAAATTTAAATTTAACTGGTAATTCCAAATGACGATCATAAGAGTTTCTTGGAGAAACCTAATTGATAAATAAATATTTTGATTTTGATTTTGATTTTAATTTTTGATTTGATTTTGAATACACCAGTGAAAACCGCATTCAAATCGGTTAAACCGTTTCTGAGATTAGTATGCACAAACACACAGACAATCAGACAGCAATTCTAAAAAAAACTTTTTTAGCCTCGGAAATATAAGTACTTACAACGTATTGATGTTTTTTTTTGTTTTTTTTGAGAAATTGTTTAATGTACAGACACGGCTTGTTTACAATTTTATTCGTGTGTAAAAAAAGATACAATCTCTTATTACAAATGACAACTAGCAGCTCAATCGAAATAAACATCTCATCTGGTTTATTATAAAAAGTCATATATTTTATTTAATCGCATAGTGGGTATCCGGCACAGAGTGATGTGACGGCAGTCCAGCCGGTGGGCTGTGCGGCCGCTTACGCCGCGGCCAAGCAGAGGATCGCAGAGTTGCGCTCGCTCCGAGCCGACATTCACAATAACGTGCCCGTCATCGCCGTCGAGGGGTTCCTGTGCGAGTCCATTGCTGACAGGTATTAGCTAATTGAATCAATCGTTTCTTAGAAAAATCTAAGTTGGACCGCCTACTGAGGGTATAATTAGTTTGTGCCAAATACATGGCATGCATACAAACATGCATACAAACATTTGTATACATGCATAGAAACATTTTAACTTTATCACTTTATGCAAATTGTTTGCGAAGACTCGCTCCTCGTACATGTTGTTATTAACTACACGCGCGTGTGCGTTTCATAGGGGGGCCTTAGGCTCAACTTTATTCCGTATCACTAATAAGAGTGTCAAATGTGAATGAATTTTTGTTGAATGAATGCACCTCTATTTATATTAGCACAGACTATAGTTTGACCAGAATCTTGGACATTTGGACGTTGCCGGCGTGCGAATAGAAAATCGATTGGTGTATTCTTTTTTAAAATAATGAAGCCATTTCCGAGCAAGTCAATGTTCTTTTATATAATGTTTTGTTGTTTGCAAGATTTTGAGGTCATATTATCAATGCAGATGGTGCGAGTTATCGCTGTTGGTACTGTCGCAGCCGTCATTGGGCATCGAGCTGCAAGTGCAGACGCAGAGCACGCCCGTTGCGTCCGCGGCCGTGGCCACTGCCCAAAGTGCCACGCCCCATGACTACCCTCACAGTGAGACCGGCTACAGTGTCACCATCGGGTCCATCATGGCGGCCAGTCTACAGGTTATTTAAGCTATGCAACTTTTTGGGGGCCTAAAAATAGATATTATCTAATAAAGAAAAGAAAAAATATACTGAGCTCAACAAATGAGTGATATTTTAAGTGTGCTTCCTGAGTATGAATTGGTTCATACAAAAACATACTATAGACCGGTCTCCGTCTGTCTTCCTGACGGCCCGGTGGTAGCAAGGTGTAATACGAATTATCCTTAATGGGTGGGACCATGTGCGCGATCGCTCGCTTGTATATTATTATACAAGTGCACGCGCCTACCTGCGTCGCATTTGGCTGTATTGCTGTATACAAATGGTAATGCTTTGAACCTGTGTTGCCTGCTTTGCGTAAGTGTTGCCTGCGCGGCCTGAGCTTCCGTATACCTTAGTCTAAGAGTGTTGGCTTTAACCATGTACGAACTTACTAGAAGTGTCTGCCATGTTACGACGTCGAACTATTAGTGATAATATAAATCAATACTGGATGTACTAAAAATACTAAGGTTCTCAAAACAGGATACTGTCATTGAAAATTAGGTGTAAATAGAATTACATTGAGATGAACTACAGCAACCCAAAACATGTGCACACAGCGTGTCCAAATGTAAATGTGTTGTTTTCAGTTAGAAGAGAGACGTTCAGTTACAAGTTACAAGTTCAGTTACAAGTTTAGCTGTATTTTATAAAAAGTTACTTTAAGATAAAAGCACGTCTCTACAAAGCTACAATAAAAATAGACATTGCAATATACACAAGTACAATGACTTGTTACCTTTAGGTGCCAAAATATGCATAAAAACAAATTTACCATTATAACAATAAAATCTGAAACTTTTTAACTCATTGGTCAATTAATAACAGAAACTCATGGAATGTAATAGTTCACGTTTTATAAATTTAGAAATAAGCCAAAGGGTCACTTAACTCTACTATTAATGCTTTCTGAAATAATCTTACTTAACGCCATTAATGATTAATAAAAAATTTCCTCATCCATTGTGACTACGGTGTTCACTATTTTAGTTACTTTTTTGACTTCAGTTCCCAAAATTAGGATTAAACCTAAGCACCGTTCAGGTTTAAGAATTAAAAAAGAAAATTTAAGGACTTGTAAATTTTAAAAACACTTAAGTTGTTCCCGAAAGGAAAATATTCAATACAAATTGATGATGATTCAGGTGCCTCACACGCAATGGCAAGAGGAAGTGACAGGTGTATCGCGCAGAGAACTGTTACTGTTGGCGGCTCGCTCCATTGCCGGCTCATACAAGAAGCTGCTCGCTGTTTCCGCGGCACAAGTCTGATGAGAAGTCTGAAACAATCATAATAATGTGAGTATTGTAATGGGAGTCAAGTCAGTCAAAATCAAGTTCAACGGTGTTCCCAAGGTTTAGGGACAATGTGAGGATATTAGAATGTTTTCGGTCGTCCCTAAAGTACAAGAGCACACATGGTGTTATTGAAAGTTGGTCTTCTTCTGCTGCCATAGGAACTGTTCTGCTTATGAATGCAGAATGTTTTGCGTCACTACACAGATTAATGTATATGTCGCAGTCATCTGGTTGAATCTGCTATTTGATTGAATGACTAGCGCGTTCATTGAATGACGACATTTAATTGAATGACTAAAGGACAACTCGTCAAGTCGTTGAATGTAACGTTTAACGTCTTGACTGAACGTCATTTAGCGGAGTCGTTGAATGGGATATAGCCGACTTTGTAATGTTTGGTTAAGGTGCCCATGAGTTCGTAACTAACCTTACTTTAAATAAAAATAAATGAATTATAAAATGTTTCGTTAAATCAAATTGTAATATTTGATTAGGGTGAATTTTGGGACAATTAAAAAATTACTGATTTATAAACTGCTGAGTTTAAAATAATAAAAGATTGTAGCATGATTTCCAAAGCTTTACTTAATCTCATATTTTTGCTTAGTATAAAAAAGTAAAAAACCTAGAAAAAATTATCATATTATTTCAAAAGTAATTTATTAAAATATGCGCTATCATCACAGTGCTATCTGTGCGAGCTGTTTGATGCCATATTTGTTTTGGTGACTACTAGCGCCGCAGTGGGAAAAAAATGAACTAAATTTGAATTACCTGACTGATTTCATGTCCGCTATGTTCAAAGGGCTATGTTACAATCCGCTAACTAGTTGGACGTTTAGTGACGCTTGTTCAATCAACGTTCGGCCTAGTCATTCAATTAAATGTCGTCATTCAATGAACGCGCTAGTCATTCAATCAAATAGCAGATTTAACCAGATGACTGCGACATATATAAAAATCGCGTGTCACGATGTTTGCTACTTAAAAACTCCAAAACTACTTAAACGATCTTTTTTTTTCACACTGAGTGTGTTTTGGTCCAACATGACGGATAGGATAGTTTTATCTCGATCTCGATGACCTCAATTTTTCCCTTGGCTTATTCATAAATTTTCTTTATAAACTTTGTAAAGCTTTAATTTGTGCAGTCTGTCTCTTGCAGTCTGATGTATCATTTTTGTAGGATGTTCGATATTGTGTATTTTTTTTTACAAGAATCCCTCCAGCAATAGCTGAAGCCTATTTCTCCTGTTCTCTTCCATGCCAGTTCTCGCTTTTGTGCCTCTCGTACTTTCAGTCCTCACACTATATCTTTCTTGCATCCATCCTCATCATTCCTTATGGATGGGATTCCCGTCTATTGCTATTCTTTCTTATAATCATTGTATTTCTTATATTTAGTTGCTCGGATGATATTGTGCATTGCGGAGCCATATATTAGAGTGTGATGTAGCATCTTTTGTAGGAAAACAAATGTCTTATAAAATCTTTTGTAGAAATTGTAGGAGATTTGATCCAATGTGGCTTTTTTATGGGAAAGGTTTATTATGAAATTATCATTTTTTTTTCTTTCAGAGATTACTGCCTTCTACGTCTACACAGTCGGCCCTATCTTAATCTAAGTGTAATATAATAATTATAGTGTAATTTTATCAAAGATAAGAGATATATAATATGTAATAAATTATATGGTATTATTAAAAATGTGGACGAAACCCAGTTACGTTGAATACAATAAAAAAGTTTATGAACGATTATTGCAGTTTCTTTTTTAATTAACGGTTACTAAGATATTGATAAGGACAGATATTCGAATTATTCTATTCCGATGTTTGATAGGACAAATATGAATTTAAATTCTTCAATGTTCTATTTTTATTTACCTTAATTTGGCACTCTTGCCTCCATTCCCTTGGATTCACAGGAGATTTCCTCCACCCCTGGATTTCCAGAACAGAATTTAGACCTGTAGTAATGTGGGCAGCTCAACTGGGAGTGGCCTCTTAGCAGCGCACAGAAAATCAACATGATTAGCACATGTGTTGTTGTGTTTTGGTGCCGCCAAGCCCATTTCGTCCCCTTACTTTGTCCCTCCCAAGATCGATAGCGCATTTGCATATACTTCGATATTACTTGTGTGTTTAGGCGACGGTAGCCACTTACCACCAAATATTGTATCTTTTAAGTATTTAGATATTTAATGATAGAACATTAGTGAATTTAAATTTGTTCTATCAACCCATCAATTAGAACTTCGTAAAAAACATCCCATGGAACATTTTGTAAGAAAAATAAAGAGGTTCCCTGTTTAATAAAATCGTAAACAAGCTGTCTCTGTATAAATTGTTTTTTCAAAAAAGAAAAAACAATTTATACACATTTTACTTATGTTACTGTCTGTGCGTTTGTTCGCGCTAATCTCAGTAACGGCTCAACCGATTTGAATGCGGTTTTCACTGATGTACATATTTATATTATAGCAAGCCTCCCGTAACATTTAGTTTTTATTTTATTCCAATCTGTTTACAAACAAAAAAATTATGTAAATTTAAATAAATTTTTAGATCGATAAAAATGCAAAAAATAACTCTTCGGTTGAATTGGTTGAAACTAGTTAACTATATATTATAATCTGTAAAAACGATAACGATTGAAAGTTTATATGTATAGGTCAAAAAAATAGTTTTTAGAATTTTTGTCTATTTGTGCACGCTAATCTCAAAAACGGCTTAGCCGATTTGAATGCGGTTTTCACTGATGTATTGTACTAAGCTTCTAGTAACATTTAGTGTTTGTTTCATTCCAATCGGTTAACAAACAAAAAAGTTACCCGTTATACCGAATACCACGCTTACGAAGTTGCGGCGGCCTCAACTAGTGGTAATAAATTTCTTTAGTTAGACGAATTTAGCTTCTGGATACTATACACGAAGTACAATATTAAAGTAGATGGATGTGTAGTAAAAACGGCTCTGTTAAAACAATGTCTTTATTAATTTTATTTGAATCTGCAACTTTCATTGTTGTGAAGCTATCTAAAGAATAACTTATTTTAAGAATAATTCATCATCTTTATCAACAGCCTATTATATGTCTCCACTACAGGGGCACAGACCTACCCTTTCAACTTGTATACGCCTTAGAATTTTCATGGTTTGAGAGCAGTCAGTAAAGCCTGAGTTTTTAGAAAAAAACCCATTGATATATATGGCATTAGCGGGAATCGAACTGGGGATGGGCATGATAGGCCGCGTCTTTCCCAATTCCCTATTCCTTCCTAATCCCTTATCTATCCTATTAAGGTCGACAGCTCACTTGAAGCAATTGTGGCGTTGCTTATGTTATAGGCGACGGTAGCCACCTACCATCTAGTGTACCTACCGTCAGCTCGCCTGCCGACATTTGCATAAAATAAATGTTCTTGTATATTTATATATAAAACTTGTATACGCCTTAGAATTTTCATGGTTTGAGAGCAGTCAGTAAAGTCTGAGTTTTTAGAAAAAAAACCATTGATATATATGGCATAAGCGGGAATCGAACTGGGGATGGGCATGATAAGCTGCGTCTTCCCCAATTCCCTTTTCCTTCCTAATCCCTTATCATTTATCCTATTAAGGTCGACAGCTCACTTGAAGCAATTGTGGCGTTGCTTATGTTATAGGCGACGGTAGCCACCTACCATCTAGTGTACCTACCGTCATCTCGCCTGCCGACGTTTGCATAAAATAAATGTTCATTGATTTTATATTTTTGTGACGTGTAAACACACTTTTGTCTGTGAACACTTCCGTTGCTTATTAATTATTGTGAGTAATTCACGTTAACCTTCTTACGCAGCTGATTTGCGATATTTATGAATGGCAATAAAACGCGTTTAAGCCACAAAGTTAATCCGAATGCAATAAAAGTTATTGATAAATTATCTCATTATCTTGAGAATACGCTAATATAAATAATCGAATTTCATATGAGTGTGTCAAATTGTTCGAGGTTAGGTGAGTTAAAACATCGTCGTTATATTTTAAGCTGAGGAGTTGTAGAATTATTTATTTTGTCTTATTGTGACTTCATTTATAGATCTAAAATGATTTATTTTGATTAATAGTTATTAGGTAATAGAAAATAAATAGATAGTTTTTTTTACTTTCAACTTATTTGGGTAAACTTAACTTCACGAGTTCATTTAGTTCCTCGTTTCTCCGATAGGGGCGCTTCATCGAATTTAATACCTATATGTCTTCGCCTTATCCAGGATACAATATTTAAACTTTTGATACCCAATCCTGGAAGTTCCATCCAGGAAGGGTTTATCCGAATTATTAGTATTATAATACGGTCATTTTATGAATGCGTGTTTGACATTTCTTTAAGTCCATGGCATAAAATTCATTTTCGATTAAACGTTATAGGAAATGTATAGAGATTGAAATCTGTCGAAACGGTAATCATATATAATGGCCGGAGTATAACATTAGGAATTTGTGTGCTATATAATTCTTGTGCATTAAGATTAAATACCTATATGAAATATTGTAATGTAATAAAAAAAAAATTAATAAATGAAATATATATATTTTAATGTGAAGGTTGTCTGACATGCTGACGGTCCACTTGATGGTAGGTGGCTACCGTTGTCGCCTATAATACAAGCAACGCCACAGGTGCTACAATTACGCTATCGATAATTAAAGATAAGGGATTAGATATAAAGGGTTAGGGAAATGGGCTCTGGTTACTCGTTCACCGAATCGCAACAGCATTCGTGCTGTTATTTCACGGTGGTCTTCTGTCAAGGTGTGATACCTACTGCCGCCAGACGGGTTGCCTAAGTGACTGCGAAACGCAGTGTGCCCTGCCACTATTTGCGAGATCCATACCAGAGTTAACTTTGAAAAGTTCATTTTCGAAGTAGGCCCTGCCAGGAATTGAATCCGGGACATAGCCCTGAGGCATAACGCTAAGGCAAGCACCTTAACCACTCGGTCACTGGGCGCGTAACTAATAATAATGTCTTTCCAGTAACCACAGACAGTCAAGATGAAATCCTTCGCCATTTTCTTCGCCGCCTTAGTCGCGGTGTGCAGCGGCGCCTCAGTTCAAACGACATGGACCCTCCAAGAGCTGTCTGAGGCTTTCACTAACCCTAACACCGAACCTGGTCTCTTGCCTTACTTAGAATACGCTCTTAACCAACTGATGGCATCTATCTACGCTGGACAGGAGGGTGTAAGTTTTCTGCAAGACTTTATCTCTAAAATATTATGTTGAATTACTTACTTTTTTTTTGTCTGGTTATTATTATTATTATCTTCTTAGTGGCTATTTCTGTCTACTAGAGTACCAGTATCACTTCGTCCATTGCTGAAATTTTGTGATCGCCACGTGAACTAAAGCTCTCTACCTCTACCTACTACGTTAAGAAACTGTAGTACTTTTTTGATAGAGGCATTCTTTACATCTTCACAAGCCATTGTGTGGCTTCCTAAGATGTGACTGCGCTTGTGCATCAAGGGGCCACACTCGCAAAGAATATGCATTGGTGTTTCCTCTGCCTCATGGCAGAAGCGACACTCTCCCGTACTAGTGAGACCCATTATTTTAAGGTGTCAAAGATGTCTGGTTGTACCAAACTTGTTAAATTCATCGAATTAATATTTACTTCTTGAAAATATTTATAAAAAAGTGTGTGTGTCAGCTCCGACGCGCGACTGGACTAACTCTTTTAAAAGTATAAAATTTTCATCGTGTCAATAGATAACTGGATACCTAATTACTTTCTATTATTTAGTCACATTCTGCATACTTAGATGTCACGTTTTCCAACGATAGTTATGTTAGTTACGTTCGGTATACAAAGATATCACTACGTTTTACATGCTCAAATAGTTCATTTTTTCGACGACAGATGTCGCTGCGCCGGCAGGTTATAACGCGCTATCGTTTCGTTCCTCAACGCGGACCATACTTTCCATACAAGATTTCGACGTTTGCTTTTATAAGCCCAGATAACAGAATTAGAGAATATAAAATAGATGTGTCAGCTGTCGCACAAATTTAATTTACATTTTAATTAACACTTATATTAATTTTACTCCTCATAAAATTATCATGTGATGAAAATCGATTCTTAAGGGAGTAAACTCCAAAAATTATTTAAAGTGAATTTTGTTAATGAATACGTAGAATTTCTTTTTTTGAATTGTAATAAGAAAAATAAAAATCATAAATTACAATTGGAATATTAAAAACAAAACTTACGAACATTTACCCGCTTTGTGAGTGGACAGGTGATCCGATAAGAGCCATGGGTCGACGGCGAATCCATGTTCTGACCGGTCCTATTGGAAAATTAGGGGAGGCCTACGTCCAGCAATATTGCAATACTTGTACTTTACTATACAAAATCGACTGATACTTTGAGAAAATAATTTGCTTTTGCAGGGCACCGTGATAGCCTTTTTTATAAAACTATAACATAAATGTACTTGTATCTTTATATATTATATATATTGCAACCCATTGCTGGGCACAGATATATACGGATTGGTTGACACAATACTCAGAAGAACGATAATCTTCCAGCACCTTAACGGTTAGAGCAAGCAATTAAAGTTCCAGCACACATAAAAAGAAAAAAAAAACTTTCAGGTTCGAAGTTACGTATGCCTGTCATGCCAAGCGTTCAATCACTAGATTTTTATTGCTTTTAGAATTAAATTAATGAATAAACGTGAGATTAACACATAAAATCGTATGTCTCTAAAAATCCTTAGCTTGTATTACCTACAAGTACATGTTCATGGCATACAACCTATAGCAACTTTGAAAGCTTGTTTCCATAGTTCATCTGACCAGGAAAGCTTTAGTAACTAAAGTCCATATCTGCTCCATATAGCAAAGAAGATATGGAGTGACACAGTACCGCATGCACTCAGCTGCCCTTAAAAGTGAATAGTAAATAAAAACCATAGGTGTAAAGAAACACACAGGTCCATACCTCGGGACATGCCCACATATTAAACAATACTTAATTTCCAGCTTTTGGCGGAATCAGTGTTAAAGTATCTATATCTGTAGGTATATTATAACGTAATATATTATCAAATATATGTATAATTAATTGCTTATTAATTGCTTACAGGACACCATTACCATTGGTATCCCCGCCAGTCTCCTGCCAGCTAACCCCATTGATGCTATTGCTATTAGTCCTGTTGTACCCGTTCAGCCAGTTCCTGTTCTCCCAACCCCGGTCGCCCCAGTCCCGGTTCACCCAACCCCGGTTGCTCCAGTCCCGGTTCACCCAACCCCTGTCGCACCAGTCCCGGTTCTCCCAACCCCAGTCGCCCCAGAGCTCCCAGTTTCCCCTGAAGCTGCAGTCTCTGCTCCTGCCTCCGCTGAATCCAGCCCACTCGTTCAGATCATCATCAACATCAACCAAGAAGAGCAGCAGGTATGTATACTAAATGGATTCTATGTAAATATTTAATTACTTATCAAAATAAATGGAAAAAAGTTAAAAGAAAAAGCATAGCTTTTAAAAAAAATGAACATCCAATTAGTAGGTATTGATACGTGATAAATAAATAATTGTATCTGTCTGTATTTACACACTATGTATAGTATTGGCTACATATAGTTTATTTATGTGAGATGGGCACAGACAGTTCCTATTTGTGAGGAGATAATAATATGGTGTTAAAAGTTCATCATGCTGTTCACTATGGATTAGCAAGACTATACAAGTCTACGAATTCCTAGTATTCTTCCATTTGAAACACTAAGTAAAATGTAGGCCCTACTGGAGCTCGTACTTCCATCTGTCATTTTGACAATCAAGTGACTCTATTTATTAAAATATTTAATATCAATTTCAGGTCGCCGATGTAGTTGCTCCAGCCCCAGTGCCGGCGCCAGCTGTTATCCCAGAAGCAGTCAGCGTAGTCGACCAAGCCCCTGAAGTTGTATCTGTTGTCGACCAAGCCCCAGAAGTCATATCGGTTGTACCCGCTCCCGTTAACCCCATCGACATCATCGCCATAGGTGCTCCAGAAGTGAACCCCATTGACTTGCTCCTCCCTATCCCCTCTGTAGTTCAGCCAGTTGGCGCTGGTGCCGCTGAAGTTATCGGCCCCATCGTCTAAATTCTAACACCCAAAGAAATTGTAATTATTTTTATGTAAAAATTAAAAGAGTTGCAAGTATATTGTTGCATGTTTTATCTTCCCTTAGACATTTTAGATTTTATTGTTAATCTCGCGCATAAACAATAAACGGCCAAGCTAACAGGTACCTATCTACTCGTTCATATAATCTAATCAGCATGAAAAGACTGAGAAATGGCTAAATATGATAAAGATTAGATAAGAATGTTCTATTTTGTATTGTTAATAACAAACATCAACACGGGGCACAATATCAAATTATTCAGATATTCCAGATGACAATATATGATATATTTAAAAAATCAAAGCAATAATTTTATGTGATTTAAATTGAAGAAATAATTGAATTATGTGAGGGATTCAAATCTCATTTCGTTTTTAACCAAAAAGATTAAATATATAGAATTTATAGAGGCCATTGTGAAATTTTTTTTAGAAAAATATTGATCCTGATCGCCGTAATCAGGATGGCCATGGCGTAGCTAAATAGCCTTTTAAAGTTTGTGATGGACTGAGGGATTTTGTACCGCGTGGTTCTAAATGTCACATTACGGTTTCTTTCGTCTAGCCCGATCTTATACAGTTGAAAATCATTGTTTTTAACAAATGGAAATAGAGAAAACACTCATGAGTAAAAGATTTTTGATTCCTTTAATAAAATATAAATATTATTTATTATTAATAATAAAACCTTAAATAAATAAAAATAATCATAATGTTCATAAGTCAAAATCAATGTTTTAAAACCAAGGAATTATTATAGGGTGGTAGGTACTTATTTTTTTATTTTATATTTATTTAAATCTAAAATGAATGCAAATTATTGCTCCCCTTTTATTTGACATTTATAAATATTTTACGATATTTTAAAATCAAATTTTTGAACAACCAGTGGCGATAAACATAAATAAATACGTCATTGAAATCTATATGCAAACTACAATATGGGCAGACACAAATTGGTGTACACTATATTTACATGAAAGTAATTAATAGTAAAAACTTTTACTAATTATTCTTATAGTTATTTTATTTTATTTATTGAAATATATGGCGAGTTATTTTGTCAAGTATGTATAAATTCTTCGATATGTTTCAAATTTTGCTGTCTATAGTTGGTATGTAAGACAACATTAAAGGCAACACGTCAGACATTAAAATACTATTGTTTTTATGAAACAATTGTTTAAAGAAAAATAACTCACGAGAAAGATTACTATTGGTCAAGAGTTACTGTTATGCATATATGATGCAATTATGCCGTTTGATATTTTGTGAAATGTTTATCGAGTATTTTTTGTTGTGGTGACATTATCAGTATCATATCACGAGCCATATATATATTTAAAATATATATACAAGCCATCTTTTTTATATAAAACGCGAACGATATACTACAGTATTCGACTGAAGTTTGTCGTGACTTTGATTAAGTTTGAAATATTTCACTACTTTGTAAGTATAGATTATATTAATTCGCTTTTAATATAGTTAAAATTTCATTGTATTATACTAGGACAGAATGCCGCGGTGAGCGGTTGCCATAGAATACAATAAAATTTGAATTATATTAAAAGCACTTAAGGTAGAAAAATAATTTCTATAGTTTTCTTAATGTTATCTTCTATATCTTCTTTTATATAAAAATGAATCCCTATTTCCCTTGGTCACGGCATCACGCGTGAACGGGTAGACCGATTTTAATTCGGTTTTCACTAATGGAAAGAGGGATAAACGGGGAATGTTTTAGTATATAAAAATTGCACCACGGGCGAAGCCTGGCGCGGGCCGCTAGTCTTAAATAAAAAAACGTTTTGTCAGAATTTAAAGAACACATAGATCATGGGGATGATATTCATTGACAAATAAGAAAACATGACCCGTTTTTTATATGTTGACCACCACTAAGCAGACCGTTTGATGACCATAAAAAATAAAATTGGGAAAAATTTAATAGGTATATTTTTAATCGTGACTACCGTCTTCTGTTGATACAATCAACACCATATAAGTAACACCATATAACAATCATATAAGTAACGGTTGAAAAATTTCTGCTCTTGATCCAATAAAGAGATAAGAACGCTCATTACTAGAACATATTTACTTCGCTTTCGTCCGCAGTTTACAATATAAATGTAACGCTCTATTTCACTCTCACCCAATATTAAAATTCATTAATGGATTCTAGGGAAACAATGACACGTGAATTAATAGTGCGGCAATTTTTCTTATCTTTGTTTAGAGGCTTTTCCCTAAAGGACATGTCGCCTCATTGGGCAAGGTCATACATACATATCGCTAACTTATAACTAATAATTAAGTTTTGTATAGTAAATATTATACAAGCTCCCTGGTATCATCGGATAATGGGAACGACAGGGCCCGTTGGGATTCGCCGGGTCAGTCTTGGGACTTTACAGTACTTCTAATTGATTAATTGCTGACTAGGTTTAGGCTTAAGCTTAGGCGAAATAGACACTTAAAGAAAAAATTCAAAAAAATCCATTACTGCTAAACTGACGTATAACCTAAACTAGATTTGTATTATAGAAACCACTTAATCAACTGGGGTTGAATTTTAGTATGCATAAACCAAAGTGAACAGTGTAAAGGTATTTTTCATAGTTGGCCTTAACAGAAATTGAACATCGTTTCTATCGACAGACGGCTAACTTTTAAACACTCAACAAATGGATTAGCCGTAAGAATAAACTTTGGTGATAAAGTATGTCATTCCATTTTCTTATCATATTGATTGTAAATTTAATCTCAAAATTAATCTCACATTATCTTTAAGGGCTTAAGTTCATCGTTTTCAGCAGGTTCATTGTGACTTTTCTTGCGGATTTTCTTTGTAGATCTTCGTGACGTTTTATAAATAGATAAAATATGTACTTATAATTGATTGTATAATATAATACATATATTTCATATAACATTACATTTAATAAGGTCGACATGGCAAATAATGCTTCAATTATTTTACTTAAAATCAGTTAAAATAAACACGACTTCTATATTATCTAAATTCATGGCCTTTGTTTAAAGGATTTCAATGCCTAAAAATTAACCAAGAATATATTATAATATCTCTCATTACTTTCAGTGGGGTCTAATTTCTTCAGTGGCTTTCAAAAAACTTTCAGTGGCGATCCCAATTTCTTCCTTTTAAATGCTTTATAGGCCTCAAACTTAATTTTATTTTTAACTATAATATCGCAAATTATATTTAAACCAAAAAAATGAACCTTCTTTTTCCGTAAGCTTATTTATTTAATTGAATTTTAAACAGTAACTTAAAAACGCAAAAATCCTATTATTACAAATGCGAAAGTTTGTATGTATCTGTATGATGAGTTTGTATGGAAGTTTGTAAGGATGTATGGATGTTTGTTGCTATTTCACGTAAAAACTAGTAAACGGATTTTGATAAAATTTGAGATACAGATATTTTATTACCTCGACAAACATATAGGTTACTTTATATGTTGAAAAAATGTTAGGTTCCTGAAATATAAAAAATTGGGCGCCAATGTCGTCGCAACGATAAAGATGCCAGGCATTATATTACTGTGCTATAGTTTTTCAACGCGGACGAAGCTATGAATTACAGGTTTTCAAGTGTCCTGCCGACTTCGATACTTAAATGTTTAATTTTTTTTCAGCAAATATTCAAAATGGCTACGCTTCCTACTGTTACGATTAATGAATTATCAGAAGGCATTCAAGACCCAACGACTAACGCTGCTGCACGGAAAGTCCTAGAAGGCATTCTGAATGACTACATGGATCTACAGTATGGGAAAGAAACACCATATACAACTGGTATACAAGTCATTCCATCGGGCGCCACTGAAGACGACGTCAGTAAGGCCATAGAGGATGATACAACAGAGAAAATATTTAAAGAAATGTTCACTGTTATTTCCGAAACACACAAGAGTGGTAGTTTGAGTGTGCAGTCGGAAAATGATGGTAGTTGGGATCCCAAGTTAAAACCCGTCTTGGTCTTGGTAACGCCTAACAGGCATTGATATTTTTTTAATAATAACTACCGTAAAAATACCACCTATATTCCTCAGAATTGATAGTATTGTAACAAATAAACACATAAAGTAGGAATTTAGAAGACATAATATACAGGCGTATCCAGAGGAGTCGTCCTGCCCGATTAAAAAAAAAACTAACCCGCTTGCAGCGCCATCTATCGGGTCCAATTGTAAGTATAAACCATCAAGGGACATACACAAAAATTTCACTAAAGTCGGTAATGGTTTGAGAGCTCAGTGATGTACACCCGTACAGAAGAATTATATATACTATGGTTTCCCCGTTTAATATTTATAATATAAAAATAATGCAAAAAATATTACAATAGGGATTATGCATATTTTTTTAATATATTCATACAATAGGTTTTATCTTTATATAACCGTAAAAAATATTCAGGAGCAAAAAACAGAAATTTAGTAATTAAAAAAATATGTTAAGATTAATTAACAGCTTCGGGCATTTTAAACACCCGCCCTTTTGGCGCGCTTGTCGTGACGTCCACAGTCCACAGTACCAATCAAATGTTAAAAATCACAAACATCTACACGCTTGTTGACATTTGACGTCATAGACTTTGACGTCACATTCGAACTGACCGTTTCAAGTATTTTTTGAATTACCCGCAATTTTTTGCACTTTTTAATAATTATTTTCCTGACGAAAAAGAAATTGTATTATTAAAAAATATTTACATAGACATAATTCTAAAGTAAAAATGTTGATAAAAAAAATTATTTAAGCCTTTTTTGAATTAGACGCATATTCCCTATTATGTTTGAAACTGAAACCGAAACTTAAATAACAAAAAAATGTTGAAAGTGTTCTGTCAATAAACTAACGTACAACGCTATCTGTTAGAAACCTAAGGAACTTATAATAACCATTTTTCCTATGTATTTATCGCTTACACTAAATCTCGGCATCTGCTTTCTTTAGGCGGAATATATTTAATTACAGTTCATCATGTCTTGGATTTATTAAGGAATGTCGAAGTAAACAAAAATTAATATCATAATATTTACTTTATCTTGTATTCGTTACTATTTGGTCTTGTTATTGCTAATTTTTACTGACGTTCTGACGTCAAACAGCTGCCTTATTATATAACTGCATACTATACATAATATCTATATAATGCGAGTATTGATCTCGAAATTGTAATTGAATTGTTGAATTTCTTTATTTGATTATTTCTTTATTTATATTAAATGAAAAATGGATTATTTAATTGGGAATATTCATACTGACACATAAACATGGACATTTTAACATTTTGCGAGGACGTTACTCAATGGGTATAATGACGTCATTGAATGTACATTTTTAAAGAACAATTTTTAATTTAAAAATTACCTCATAAATCCATCGCCATAATATTTTCCCTTAATCATTTTCATTCAATTTTCGAAAACAAAAATTACGAAATATGCATTTTCTATTTCTCTAGTTTATTTTATAAAGAATGTACAATGTAGGTAGGTTATCAAAAAGTAAAATTATTATATAATTTATTATCGTTTTTTTTATATTCTTTGCTGTTTGCTTTTTATTAAAGTTCAATTAATCAATTCATGTTTAATCAAACTAAAATTTTGATTTATCTAAAAATATTTATTTATTTAATTTTGATAGTTTTTTTAAAAGTTATAATATATTATTATTAGATTTATAAATAAATTATTTTAATCGAAGAATTCATTGCAGTTTTAATTTCAACTTTAATAAAAGTTTAAAATAAACTCATTTCTGTCATATTTATATATTCCTAATTTGAAGAGCCCATTGGATGAGTGGTTAGGGTGCTTGCCTTAATGCTCTATCTCATGGGCCAAAGGTTCGATTCCTGGAGGGTCAACTTTGGAAATGAACTTTTCAAATTTGGCTCTGGTCTGGATTTGGAAGTAGTGGCAGGGCACACTGCGTTTCGCAGTCATTTGGGCAGGTAGTCTGTAGGGGATGCCGGAGCCCATTTCCCTAACCCTCCCCAATCCCTTAATTCTACTGTAGTCGGCAGCGTACTTGCAGCACTTATGACGTTGCTTGTGTTATAGGCGACAGTAGCCGCCTACCATCATGTGGACCGTCAGCCTGTCTGCCGACATTAACATAAAAAGAATAGAGGGCCTAGTTCAAATGATTGGTGAAATTAGTTTCATAGTTATAAACTTCATATTGTTCAGATGCTGTTGTAATATTTATGAATTATATTTATTACTAGCTGAGCCCGCAACTTCGTACGCGTGGTATTCGGTATAGCGTGTAACTTTTTTGTTTGTAAACAAACAGTTAATATTAGGGGAAGCTTGCTACTATACATTAGTGAAAACTGCATTCAAATCGGTAGAGCTGTTTCTGAGATTAGCGTGCATAAACGCACGGACGAACTGACAACCAAAAATTCTAAAAACTATTTACCAAAAAACAACGTGTACAAATGCTTTTTTGAAAAAATATTTAATGTACAGACACGGCTCGCTTACGATTTTATTATAACTTATGTATAGATTTGATTAGTTTTCCCTTTGTTTTCGTCTGAAATGAAAGGTCATCTAATTAGAAGCGACCAATAAAATTTCTATCGCCAATATTTTTATTACCCAATAATAATTTATGTTTTCGATCGTAAAAATGCAAACAAAGTTCTAAACGCGTCGGTTCAAATTAAAGTGATAGATAAATAAGGAAGTTTTTACGATTATTATCGCGCTATTAAAGGTAATAAATTACGACAAATATATTTATTGGGGTTTTAAGCGAAATTTTTACAGACATTAACTTCTTATCGGATTATTGTCGCGATCTTACTAAATTTCTTGGTAGCGTCGCATACAGCGAGGATACTTCCATCGTCGTGCAGGTAAGAGGGTCAATTTTTTATTCAAAATAATATTATACTCTTAATTAAAAAATTTTTTTTTAACACTTGTGAATAAAATAAAGTGAATGATAAGATTTAAATTTATATATTTTTTATACTATTTACATATACGTAAATGTACTAGAGAAATGGGATTTTATTCAATTTAATGATGTTAATTTGTACTCGTACATGTTACCGAGGTCAAAAATAGTTTTTAGAATTTTTGTCTGTTTGTCTGTGTGTTTGTGGACGCTAATGTTGGAAACGGCTTCACCGACTTGAATGCGGTTTTCACTGATGTATTGGTGAAACACATGAGCACACACGCTGTTATTTAACAGTGGTTTTCTGTAAGGGTGTGGTTATTGACGAAAGATGGGCTGCCCAAATGATTTAGAACCGCGAAAACTTAGACTTGCCAAATTCCAGATGAAAAACGATATTGTGATGGAAATTTATTTCATCAGCATTATTTTATTCAGGCACCATTAAAAATGCTGAAATGTTTGAAGGTATTGTTTGAATAAATAATATTTACTTTTTAAAAATAATATTACTAACATTCAGCTTCGCATATTTATAGCTCCCATAATGTTTTCTATAGAATTAATGTCAGATCAGTCTCGAAAGGGTTAAAAAATATATTTTTTCCAGTTCAAAATGTTATTTATATTTTAAATAACAATTTACAGAAATAAACTGTGTAACATTTGGCCACCCAGGAATTATAAATAACACTTCGATATGAGTGTATGTCCCACAAGTTTTCATTATATTAAACAAAATTTTAGATTAATTGTGTAAAATTACCTCAATTCAACTGAAGAGGTATATAATCTCAGTAAAAATAGTAAAAATATTAAAATCTTACCAAAAATTGACATGTGAAGTCCCAAATGATTTGTTATTTTTTTATAGAATAATATGGTATATAGTAAAAATGAAATTTGCTACTCGTTCAAACTGACTACATATTTTAAAATACTTAACACTCTAATTTAATCTTATGTGTAACAGAAATCATGAAAATCCTTCTTTTGGGATTCCTATTGGCATTCGCTGCGGGTACTCCAATTCCCGAAGAAGATGGCGGCGGACCTGTCGAAGTTATCGTGAACGGCCTTCCCGAAGGAGAACCTTTAGAAATTCAAGATATAGTCGATATTACGCTTAACCAACATAAAGATGGTGAACTGGCATGGTATTATAACCTACTACATCCATTCACTGCTTTAGGGTTAGCGGAAGCCGCTGCAGCTGCAGAAGCAGCTGAACCTGTTAATCCAGAATCACCGCCGGTACCCGAACCTGCACTACCCGAAGGTAATCCAGAAATACCAGATTCTGTTGTATTACCCGAGCCCGCTCTTCCCGAAGTTGCCCCAGAAATACCAGACTCTATTATTTTACCCGAATCTGCTGTCCCGGAAGTTGTTCCAGAAATACCCGACTCTGTTGTATTGCCCGAACCCGCTCTCCCTGAAGTCGTACTACCGGAACCTTCCCTACCCGAAGTTGTGATGCCTGAAGTTCCTGTTCCTGAAGAAACTCTTCCCGCACCAGCACCTCAATTCCCCAACGGTGAAATCTATAATGATGGATTAGTGCAAGTTCAGGTCAATGCTCCTGAAGATCCCGGAGTACTTGCCACACTTCAGTCTTGGTTGAGCATGGCGTTGAATTATATCCAGAACGGTGTGCAAGCTACACACCAAATAATTTAATTATGCCAACAATCTTCAACCTCTGTAATCGTCAAACAAGATTAACATTTTTTTTATTTTGCAACATGTCCAAATTTCTCGTATTCAATTAAATATGTACAGAAAACAGAATTGGTTTTTATGAACAATATTTTAAGAAATGTAGACAGAAGGTTTCTTGGTGGTAGGTAGCTAACATCGCTGATAAATACGAGGAACATCCTTGATAAATAGAAGGATGTGAGTACACTGCAAATACAGCATGAAAGGCAAAAGACAAGGTGAGATAATCGAATAATGTCCTCTGGCGACACATTCAGTCAGACATCAAATCTTAAACCTCCGTTCTCAGTTTACCCCTTAAATTTCATTCTGTCAAGATCAACAGAGTATTTCCATTCCTGGATGACGAAAGATCGAATGGAAATAACAGAACAATGGTAGAATAACCTTTACTTTAGGTCACTTTAAAGAATGCCAAAAACTATGTAGAACATATTTGTCAGCTCTTTATAATGTTGAAAGCATCACGTTATTGCCAGTGGGGCGATAAAGAAGAATTTCTGATTGATCCACCAGAGTTTCAAAACTATAACAATTACTTACAATACTATTTACAAACTATTTACAATTAACTACAGATAAATATAATTTTAACAACAATACAAAAATATTATTATTATTGTAAGAGATTTCAATTCAGAATATGACAAAAAATAAGATATTATCTTAAAGTAATTTAAGAGTCTGAAGTGTACGTGGGCGTTAACTGAAGGTTTATTTAAATTTTCTGTAATCGGCACATGGTGTAAAACTCTGATGAGTTTTTGTTTACACCAATTTTAAGTCAAATGAAACATTATTGTAAATATTAATAAATAATAAAAAGTAAAAAAAATAAAATATAGTAGATATAGATTCAGAAAATGAAGATTTACGATGATCTGAAAAATATGATTGAAAACAAGGACTTTTTAAAAAGGGCCAACAGAGTTTTCGTTAAATAACAGCGGACGCCTTGTCATTGCGGCGGCGCGCGGCGTAGAGAGGTGGTATAAGTATGCGTATGGCCAGGCCTCTGTCGCTCCGTGTGTGCCGTTATATAATTGCCTACCGTCGCTCACATTGAATGTGCAAGGAGTGTAACTTCTGTACGCTAGTACTATTGTTTATTCTGTGGGCGCAGAGGAGTGACATTGGTATTATTTACCTCATACACATATACAATACACAAATGCACATACACATATCAAACCATTTCATCATCACCATCACCATCTCAGCCGTAGGACGTCCATTGCTGGACAAAGGCCTCCCTTCTAATTAAAAAAAACCGATCAGAAGCTGCCTGCATCCACCGTCGACCCGCAGCTTTTTTCAGGTCGTCTGTCCACCTTGTGGCTAAACTTCCTACGCTGCGCTTGACGGTCTGTGGCTTTCACTCGAAAACTTTCCGGCCCCAGCGGCAGTCAGCCTTCTGATCTATGTGTCCTGCCCACTGTCATTCAACTTACTAACCGCCGGGTTATGTCGGTAACTTTTGTTCGCCTACGACTCTCCTCATTCCTAATTCGATCTCGCAGTGTAACACCGAGCATAGCCCTCTCCATAGCTCATTGAGCGACGTTGGCCTTTCTTACGAGGCCCATAGTTAGAAACCACGTTTCAGCGCCATACATATGTTATCACTGGCAACACACATTGGATGAAAAATTTGTTTTATGACACTGAAGAATTTTGGACAAGAAGATGTCTCGGAACTTTCCGAACGCTGCCCATCCGAGCTGGATTCGACGATTGACCTCTTTCTCGAAGTTGGCTCTACCTAATTATTTATTTATTAATTATTAATAATCAAACCCTTTATTTTATTTATTTTATGTTAGATTTATATTTTAGATACTGATAATGCATCTGAAATCTATGTATACATATATACAACATAGACATTGTAGAGCGGGCTTTCCTGACACAGGACATAAAAGAAACCTTTAGCCACTCATTTAATGTAAGTTTTGATAGAAAGGTTGAATTTTTACATTATATGGACAGATAACTTATCCGTCAAAAGAGGTGCTCTAAGTTTAGGAGTAATTAATAAGTAAAAGTAAAAAAAACCATTGATGCATTTTAGCATATTTTCAAATAAATTTCCATAACTTAACTTCACTTACTTAGATCGTTAGAAATTGACTTCTCAGAGAAAAATATTCTGGAAACATTGAGCTGTTGGGTGCTGATCAGGGGAATAAAACTTTAGTCATTTCAGAAGAACTATTAAAAACTACTCTCTCGAGAACAATTTTATGTTGGAAAAACATGTTACATCGGATGAACAAATAACTTGAACTCCTGTCGAATATTAAATTGCCTTAATAAAGATACTTTTCAGGACCCAATAAATGAATAAGAAAAAGAAACAAGTAAAATCACTTTTGTATCCAAGTCTAAAAAAAATTGTAGAAGTACCTTTACTGCCTTGAGCAAGTAGTATGAGAGACTACTTGTGATTTTACTTGTACTCGTGGTTTAGGTATTAGTGGCAGATTTTGTGTAAGATTTAATTTCGGAAGTGATTCATTGTTGATCTGTTTTTCTTTTAAGATGTTAACGAAATATTCAGTTATCTACAATGAACGGTACAGGATGGGACATTAATCGCCGCCGATTTATCGCCAAACCGATTTTTTTTATCATATGCAGTATTGTAGAAAGATTTAGGTACTATCAGATGTTTTTCTTCAGAAAAGTTCCACATTTAATGTGTTTTTAAGCTATCGAAACAATACATTTAAGAAACGGAACATTCAAATATATTTGGTTTAAGTTAACTAAGGACCTTTTTTTATTTTTACAACCACTACCTGACTGTCGGTTGTTAAATATGAAAAATTGGACGCGACAAAAATTTATAAGCGGCCTACCTGATTTATAGGAGACTACAGCCTAAATGACTGAATCTACTTTAATGACTTTTTTTAAGAAAGACTTTTTGATAGTAATTCTTCTAGAATGATATAAATAAAAAAATTACAATTAAAAATAATAAAATTTGTCAAATTTATTATTATTTATAATGATATAAATAATAATAAATTTGACAACTGAAGCAAAGAATATACTACTCTCTAGCGAGAGGAGAATCTTAAGCCTCTAACTTACTAGTGACCTGCCTCTGACTTCGCACTTTTTTACACAAGAAAAAATGCATCCTTCTACTGAACTAACTGCTAGCTGTTGAACTAGCTGACCCGGCGAAATTCGTACCACCTCAAACTCCTTCCAATTTACAAAATGTATGAGAATTTTTTTCGTAAATATTTCAGATGTTTTAACAGTTATTCGGGGCGGAGACAAATTGAACGAATCAAAGATCACATTATTCTTGAGTTATAAATGGTGTAACTAACACGACTTTAGATGTATGCATATAGATAAATAAAATGAATGTTTGCATGTTTGTCCTCTATGGGTTTCTGTACCACTAATCAGAATGTGATGAAATGTCAGTGATTTGTTTTGCGTAATTCCGGGAAGGTTCCTGAAATAAAAATCCTTTTTTTTTAAGCTAGCCAGTGACTTCTCAAACCACGACTATGCCTACGAAACAATAGGCGATAAAAGTTCAAAGATCAATAGTTTTATGAAGTTGAAATTGTATAGACAGTATATAACAAGGCAGTGGTCTGTTAGTCGGGTGTGTATTAGCGGTTTTGTGGTAGTTTTAATACGTTTTTTAAGGATCCCAAACAAAGTAGTGGTGGTCACGCACAGGTAACACGCGAGTGGTGACACGCCACTGGTGGTCGATTAGACCGCAGTGCCGCTCCGCACTCCTAACACTATGCAACTTTCACAGAAATTCCTTAGTGAAGTCTCAACACCAAATCATATAAACAAAACCTATGACTTGGCGACGGAAGTCACCTACCACCAAGTAGACCGTCAGCCTGCCTGCCGAAATTTACATGCAAAAGATGGTAAAAGATTTTTTCTCTCTTTTTCTATTCAAACTGTTTGAAAGTTTAAGTATTGTAAGAACACATAATAATGTTGATTATTTTAAGTGATATCTATTGATCTCAGTAAATGGCCTAGGACTATGTACTCTGATTCAAGTGGATTAGTGAGCAAGTATTAACAATCCAATTGAATAGCTTATAATATCCATTGTTCAATATAATAGCTTATCAATATCGATGCATATTATAAAATAAAGCTGCTCTCTGCCTGTATGTATCTTTCTCCGCTAACTTCTTCTAAACCACCCAACAGCTTTTCGTAGAAAAGAACGCAACCGTGTGAAGCCGGGGCCGGGTTGCTTGTAATAGTTAAATTGTTTTTTTTTTTCTAAATGGTGTTAATAATGAGAAAATTATATTATTTTAATTTCTATGTATAAACGTTGACGATATTAAATAGTTATCGATCTAATCAATTATAAACTAAAGCTAACTTTAGCTGAATGTGTTTTTATATCCTAATAAAGTTATAAATACGAAAGTTCGTATGTTTGTTATTTAATTACGCAAAAACGGCTGAACGGATTTAGATAAAATTTAACATAGAGATAGTTTATTATCTGGATTAGTGTATAGGATACTTTTTATCCTGGAACAATGTTAGGTTCCTGTGGAACTTTCAAAAAACGAATTATAGTGCGTACGAAGTCGCGGACATAGCTAGTATAAAATAAGATTCACTTACTGACTGATTAGTTTCAAAAACTCAAAAGAATGACGTTTCAATGAAAACTGCAATTTCTTAACATTTTGTTTAATTTATGATTTCAATGGAACATTAGCTTCTTTGACTAATAAACCACTGTGTTTTTTTGTCAAAATTCGAATCAATAAATTAACGAAAAAGCGCAATAACTTATCATTAAATAAACATTTAAATGTGTTCAGTTTAGGACGACATGCAAATGCATTTACGATGACGTATTTCCATTTTTAAATAAGAAAGATTTAATAAAATGGAATCCTTCTTTATTAAAATGAAAATTAAATTAAAGAAAGATTAAAATTAAAACGAACAGTACAGGAATAACGTAGAATGTCCTTAGTTCCTTACAATTCTTGTATGGACGGTGCGTGTCGTAGCACGTAGCACAGCAATCGCGTAGACTTGCGTAGCTCGGCGTAGGTGAGATTTATTATTAAACTTAGTATTGATTGTTATGTAAATGTTTTATTTCAAAGACTGTTTATTCTCTAATAGTATAAAATTAAGTCATTTTCTTTACAATTGTCTGTTTTTGGCTTGTTCATCGTCGTCATCTACATCTACATCAGCCTGTCATTTGTTGGATATATAGGTCCTCATCCAGTGGCCTCCTGCGATGCCTATTTATAGTTCTTATCCACCTGGTAATAGAGCGTGTTATGTAGGTTATAAATAAACTTAAATATCAATAGAGCACCTTTTTGTTCCCTAAAGAATTTCTTCCTTAAAGTTTATTTATAAATACATTGTAATGTATTCTAATTAGACAAACTTTGGGATAACTACAGAAACTATAGAAGTGAGTTTTAATGCCTTTTTAATCAAGTTTTCGAAAAAAAAAACTATTTTTACCTATTTAAAAAATATTAAAATTAAAACTTAAATATTTATGATTATTAGTTATAAGTTTTAATAACTTATCAAAATTAAAATTTTAATATAAAATTTGATTGTACATTTAAAAAACTATTATAAAGCAAATATACTATTAAATCTCTATATATATAAAAATGAATCCTTATTTCCCTTGGTCACGGCATCACGCGTGAACGGGTAGACCGATTTTAATTCGGTTTTCACTAATAGAAAAAGGGATAAACGGGGAATGTTCATATATATAAAAATTGCACGCCGTGCGAAGCCGGGGGCGAGTCGCTAGTATAATATATAATTAAAAGAAAGTCATGCATACATGTTAAATGTGTGTGAGTTTCTATATTGTTTTGCTCAGTAGAGTATTAATTTTTTGGTCGTTTAATTGTAAACTGTACTGGCTCCAGTTCGTCATTAAACTTATCTTTGAAAGTTAAAAACTTGTAGAAGGCAATGAATATATAGCTTGTCTTCGCTAGTAATCAAGTGTGTTAAAATATCTCTTTTTTTCATAGAATTTGAAGTTATGCATACATTGATGTTGTAAATGTATGTATATTTATACATCTTATAAAATAAAGTCCGTTCCTTCGCTAATTGCTTTTAAACCAACCACGGATTTAAAACGTTTATTCACTAATAGAAAGAAAAACAGGTAGGTTTGTGTATATAATTTGCCGAAAAAATTGCATCCGTGCGAAGCTGGAGACGTGTCCCTAGTACATATTATAATGCCGCTGTCCGATTCTGTTTATTTCTCAGCTAACTTTTTTACAGTTTTCACAATAAGTACGAGCGATAAAAGATAAAGGTTTTTTTGTATGTAATTTTCAATGCAAAAAATTGCATACGTTCGAAGACGGTAAACATTTAAATATAATATATAGGAGTTATTAGCAAGCATTGACCTAGAAAATGGCGTTGCGTTTCAGGTTTGACCGCATTGTATTCGATCGTGTAAACTTTTTACTTTCACGAAACGCACACGTTACGGAGCGAATCGATAGGCTGTGTGGCCGCCGCGGCTGCAGCGTTACGACAATTATTGTGCCTCGTCTGTGAACGCGAATTTAGGGCAGAGAAACGCGGCGGCGCGGGCGGGGTTGCCGGTGCCCGCCCGCCCGGGCCAGTCCGCCTCGCGCCCCACGCCGGTCGCTCGTATCAGTCCGACCGCTAAGCTGTGCTCTTACTGTTCTGTGCTGTGTCGTGCTGTGTTATGATGCGCGCGTCGCGCTCCCCAATCCACCGAGCAGGCGGTGTCGCGTGCTACCCCACGCCCGCTTAACCGGCGACCGGCCTAATCTCACGGACTTATGTGACGCGATCTTAGGTGAGCCACTAAATTTTCACATTAAACTTTTCCATGTTTAAATTTGAAATCGATGTCCCTACGTCACAAGATCGATAAGCTACATTGTCAGTTATTGAGCAGTTAAAATGTTGATTCATTATTTATAACCGGTATTTGGACATTGAAAGTTTAATAGTTGTTTCGGGTTAGTTGTTGCTATGTTTCTACGAAGGTTAAAATCTTTCATAATTAAGTAGCGGCCGGGAATTATGGGTTGTGTCTACAAATCTGTTTTCTATAGTTGACGAGTTGTCCTGACCTACTTCAATTACTATGATAGTGAATCGATTTACTAACTATGCCAACCGCCTTTCAACCGGTGTGCATATTTATTAGGAGGGAAATTGATCTAATTCAAGCCTTAATACTGAACTTGATATAGCTTTTAATAATTAGACGTTAAAGGTCAAATTTCAATAAAAATATTTCAAGTTAAATATGTGTTAAAATTTTAATTTAGATCATGGGACAGTGCACACTGCGTTTCGCAGTCATGAATTGGGCAGCCCCTTGCAGAAATTCGCGGTGAAATAACAGCATGTGTGCTGTTGAGTTTTAGTGAGTGGGTAAGGGATGCTCTTAATCCCTTATTCTTTATTCTACTAAGGTCGGCAGCACACTTGAGGCACCTATGGTTTTGCTTGAGTTACCTGCCATTAACTGGACCAGGCAACCTGTCGAAATTTACATTAAAATACATTAAAATATACTTTGTGACACAAAAATATTTCCTTTATAAATTTTGTAAAATATAATTTGTTAATTCTAATTTATATATAATATAATAATTATATCCCCTTATTAACGGCGGAACATGTGAATTATTAGCTTACATTTTACGAAAAAATATATATTTCTTTCTTTCTTCTAGTGTGAAAAAATGGAATTAAATTAACTAATTTAATTAAATTTAAATGAAATTAATAAACATTAAATTAATAACAAAAATAAAAAAATAATAGAATCTGTGGTCAAGTAAAAGTACGAGTGTTGTTTAGAATTACATAGGCATTAGATCTTAAGTGATTTCTAAATTATATTTGCTCACTCGGCACACGTCCATGGCTACCAGGTTTTTCATATGGTCTTTGTCAAAGTTTTCCTGAAAGAAATTTACATTATACGTATTTTATTAGTAACTTAGGATTGTTATATGTAAACTTATTGGTCTTTTAAACATGAAAGTTTAATAGTTTATTTATTATTTTGAAAATAGAGAAAATTTTGTATACAACAAATTCTAGCTGCTTCCCATAGCATATTTTATTAAGAGGTCGTAATTCGACAAATAGTACTCATAAGCACTTGGCAGTTGTTTTATACCATAGATAAGCCATTGAACTATTCACTGAGGTGAAAATTTCGATATCTCAAAAAAGTGCACATAGCAGATTTTAAATTGATGACGACGATATGTAACAGACTTTAACTATAATGTGTTACTGCTGGGCTCAGAATTATCGTCCTAGTTTAACTGTCCTTGTTTCCAGAACTATTGGCTATGACTCTAAGCTCGGATTGGAGAATTTCACAAGACTTCAAAGATTACTAGTTAGTCCTTTCGTACAAGCATTATTCATGATTTTTTTCCTTTACCATTCATCAGTTATTGACATAAAATATGGATGATTTATACACTTACTCGTACTAGATGTCAAGTTTTTTTTTAAATTAACAACAATGAAAAACCTTCAATTAAATGGATACCATTTATGTACTTAAAACAGAACTGATTTTCTTAATTCTATTCTTAAATACGCCATAAAATTCTTCTAATACGCCATAAATTGAAGAATGCCGCATGTAGGTAATAAAATTATAAATATTTGTGGTACCCATCGACGGTGGTACCTATAAGTTACAATAAATTAGTACACTAATTTACTCGTATAGTGGTTAAGACATGGTATGCAGATGTACCAACATGAAAACATACATTTTTTTTTTACTTCAGACATTTCAAGTCCATAGTTAATAACAACAACAAGATACAAATAACAAATATAAACTCATAAAAATGACATGCTAGGATAATAATAAAATTTAGAAAATTTTAAATTATATATGATCTATACAAGATTACAAATGATATTATCTACATACTTATATGATATTAAAATAGCGTAATATTAAAATAGGGTATTTATAATTATAAGGCTATGTCAAGAACGTTATGAAAGGTTCATAAGTTAGTAATCAGATATTCAAAAGAAAAAAAAACTTAAATTAAGCATTAATTATTTTTGTATTTATAAAGAAATATGTAATTTATACATATTATAAAATAAAGTCGCTATACGCCTCTGTTTATTTTCCGCTAACTTCTTCTAAATTATAATACGGATTTTGATACGGTTTACACTAATGCAAAAAGCGATAAACAGGAAAGGTTTGGGTATATAATTTGCAAGAAAAATGGCTTCAATGCGAAGCCGAGGGCGGGATATTAATAATGAAGACATTTTTACTTATAAAGAAAAATAATTTAAAGTGAGGATTTAAGTCAAAATTCATGATCAAATCGCGAAACTTATTGACATAAGAATATGAACATGTTCATCATTTTTAAATCGAAATGTACGGAAAGCACTCATTTCCTTTGGGTAAAACCGGCGTTCGCATTAAAAAAGTAAGGACAGCAAGAGGGATAACAAGAGATTTTCACAATTTACGTGATAGCAATTCTAAACATGATGCCGTGTAATGAAGTTAGCTAACTTCCTTGTCTCGTGGGTCGTATCAATTACTTTGTGAAGGTCTTTTCGATGATGGTATTTATTACAAAGCCCATTTTGCGATCATGCGTGGGAGACAGGCAGGTATTGTATTTATTTATTTAATTTCAAACGAAATTGGGTCCTATCAGAGTCGGCAGTGTTCGTGCATATGTATATGTGTATGTATATGTATATGTATATGTATATGTATATGTATATGTATATGTATATGTATATGTATATGTATATGTATATGTATATGTATATGTATATGTATATGTATATGTATATGTATATGTATATGTATATGTATATGTATATGTATATGTATATGTATATGTATATGTATATGTATATGTATATGTATATGTATATGTATATGTATATGTATATGTATATGTATATGTATATGTACATGTACATGTATATGTACATTATATAATCGCTGTCATTGTCATTGTGTGTCAGTATCATATAATTATTTATTGTATTTCTTGCGATAAATATTAAGTAATTAAAATGCCGAGGAATTTACGTCTCCATGAAAGAGCTCCAATTATTGCAGATCATGAAGCTGGCTATAATACGTATATTAGCGAAATATATGCAAACATAATATATTAGTTGACTTGTCAGTCAACCTATTGCAAGCGTCAATTCGATATTTTGTTTTGTTTTGATAATTGCCCTTGTGCAAGCAAATGTCGGCTTTAAGGTGACGAAGCTATTATTACCGTGATTTTTTCTAACATCTCCCTCATATTTTCCGTTTCACGCTCAGTCTGTAAACGGAATTTGCAATATAAATTTCAATAATGCATAATTCCTGCTTCCCAGTTTCCAGTTTCCAATGCGAGTTGTAATCTCGTACTAGTTTCTTGTTCACTAACTGTAGGAAACAATATTGTGAATTATAATGCGCTTGTTCGCACCGTTGAAACGGTGGACATCGCGTGTGCATTAGATAATATTAGAAAATACTTTCATGCTTTACTTTTTTTATGGGTATTGTCAGGGATCACTATGTTATCTAAGTAGATAACATAGGACCAAGGACATAGACCAAGGAGTTCGTCTTCCAAAAAATATATAATTATCTATACATTTAATAAAATCCTAAACGAGTCCAAAACTGGCGGTTATCGCCAGAGCCCAAGAAGATTTGCGCCGATTATACCTCCATTGCTGGGGAGGGGGGATCGCGAGTCGAGTAGAGATTCGTATAGACAAGTTCCACCGAAGTATTGGCCAAGGTTTGGCCAAATGTTCGCGTCGCCACGCCAAGATATTTCGCCGCAAAAGATATTTCACATCAAAAATAAGATCAAGAAGCAGATAAGTTATGAGGACTTAAAGTACCATAAAATAACCACTACAATCTCACTATCGGTTACAAGTCGTGATAATTTAATTCACAACCCAACGTAAACGATAAACAATCTTTTTAAAAATACTAAATACGAAAGAATCAGCATCTTTATAATCAAAGAAAAAAAAGGAAAAAAGAGCGTCCATTTCAAGAGATATTGTATTAAAATAAAGAAAAAAAATTGGTCTTTACGTTGTTTTACTTTCTTCTCTAGGATTTTAATATAAAGTATAAAAATAATTGTTTATATTTTACTTACACCTAAACGACCCCAACGATTAAAAATTATATACAAAAACATCTCTCGTTTATTGCTCTTCCTATTAGTAAAAACCGCAACAGAATGCGTTGGGTGGTGTAGTAGAAGTTAGCGAGATATTATGTATGTTGAAGGGGAGTAAGAGAAAAGTCGAGGCATTAAGTCGACTCCGACGGAAGGATGGTCGCCAACCAGGCGGCCCTTTGCGACTGCGACGAGCCTACCGCACTGCTTTAAAGGATCTTCAGCCGCCGCCACCAATTTGAAGTAGCGATTTTGCCCGAGGTAGACCACTAGGAGGTAGATCCCTAACCACCTTAAATTAAATAAAGTAAATAAACCTTAAATAAACCTTAAGTAAACCTTAAATAAAGTAGCGGTAGGGCCCACAGCGTTTCGCAGTCATTTGGGCAGCCCGCCTGGCGGCAGTAACCACCGTGAAATGACAGCATAACGTGCTGTTGTGTTTCGGTGAGTGAGTAAGGGAAGCCAGAGCCCATTTCCTTATCCCCTTCTAATCCATTGTCCTTAATCCTACTGTAGTCGGCAGCGTACTTGCAGCCGCTTCGGCGTTGCTTGTGTTATAGGCGACGGTAGCCACCTACCATCAAGTGGACCGTCAGCCTGTCTGTCGACCAAAAAAATAGGTTAGATAATATTAAAGACAGTTTCCCTAATCAACTTTTTTATAAGTGGTATGAATTTTTAAATGTAAGGTGAAAATCTCAAGGTGTTCCAGGTATACCTACTTAATTAAATATACCAATTGCTCTGATAATTATACTTGAACAATGGCGTCTCGCCTGAGTCTGATTGCGTTTTAACTATTATCGCCAGACTCGAGCGGTTCTCCCGGCGATTCTGAATTCACGGCTTTGGTAATGACAGCGATTAATTCGACCCTCTTTAAACTTGTTTGTTTTTCTGCCGAACGCCCCTTTAAACTTTAAGCTTCAACTTCAACACAGCCGAGATGTAGGTCCGCTTGTTAAAGTTTGCGCGTGACTTTGGACTTTAAATTAATTACAGCTAGATTTCAAAGTCCAAACTAAAGATAAAGAAGAATCTGTTGAGGTGGGTGAGAGGACCACATTTAAACACAGCAACAATACCTTGACACTTACATCGCAACATATGTGTAGTTTTTAGGGTTCCGTACGTCCGAATAAAAAAACGGAACCCTTATAGGATCACTCGTGTGTACGTCTGTCCGTCGTTCACAGTCAATTATCTCGGAATCTACTAGACCGATTAAGTTGAAATTTGGTACACATATCAATTTCTGTGACCCGAACGCAGAGGTGTGCAATGGAAACTGCATCGTGTGACATATCAAATGGAAGGTCTTGTTGTGAAGATCTTAAATGTATTTTTTTGTAATTTTAAAATATATAGTTTCTAGTCATTCAAGAAAATAGACGAAAATTGACCATCCCCCCCTTAACTCCGAAACTACTGAACCTAAAATTTTGAAAAAAATACAGAAATTAGTTTTCTACTTATAGATTATAGGAAAACCTATAAGAAGTCCATGATATTAAAATGACATGGTAAATCACTCAACATCGTACGGAACCCTCTTCACGCGAGTTCAACTCGCACTTGTCCCGTTTTTATTAATAATCTCGCTGACCCGGCAATCGTTGCTCATATAAAGTCGCATATAAAAATACCATCTAAATATTTAACACCGAAAGCTGTGTTGGATGAAGTTCACGCCACATCTGCTTCTGTGTTTTCAACTGTTTCCAATTGGGTAGATAAATGAGTTTTAACATGGCCGTACATCCGCAAAAGATCATTGTCGTTAGGAAGGTCTAGTGGTTGTGACTACTCCCGAAATGATTGAGAAAATCCACGATATGGCCTAGAGTGATCGACGAACCAAGGCCACAGCCATATGACAAGGTACAGTGTTTTCAATATTACACGAAAAATTGAGTGAGAAATAAATCTCGGTAGTATGGATGCTCAATGGAGAATAAACGCAATCGTATGGTCGAGTCTGAGGCTATTTTGGCTATTTATCGATTTTGTCATTTCCCTGATAGTCTTTTATCCCACTAAACTCGGCAGAACACTTGCAGCACCATGCCGATTAATAGGCGACGGTAGCCACTTATCATTAAGTAGACCGTCAGCCTGCCTGCCTTAAAAAATAACTTCTAGTTCTTTAAACATTAATGAAATAATGAAATATTTGCACATGGTAAGCAATAGTTACACTCTTGTTAGTTTACAGTACACAAGGATAAATTTTATTGTTTAATTACAAACATTGGTTTGCGCAACGCCCACGAAGCTGTTTCGCGTACTCTGCAGTGTATATACACTTCGACGCAGAATTTATTATTTACAGACCAAATCTCTTGTTGATTTCTCGCGTAAGCCATTCGTTCCCGTGAACATGTTTTTCAAGGTGTTTAAATATGCAAAAATGGCCCAATTTCTCCAGAGGTCAGCCGGCTCCGTTTTATATTGAATCTTGTCTATCGAGGCTTCAATTCCAATGTGATGTGACGGTGTTATTAATAATTATTAATACTCAAATGAAAATATTAGGTTGGGGAAAAAGTCTTTTCGCATTTAGTATGTATAAACTTGTAATAAAATACAACTTGTACTATTTGTATCTGACTGGTCAAAGTTTCCTAGTTGATAAAAGGATTTCACTAACTTCCACAGGTTCGATTGATGTGAATTTTGGTATACTGTTACTCCGGTGGTATTTCCATGATATCGTAACCTTAATTTGATGATGCAGCATCAAGTAGTCTGCGAGACACTCAACTCCTCAGCGACGCAGATATAGCGTGTTTGGGCTCAATAGAAATTCGGGTGTTAGTTTATAATTTTAATTATTAGGTCGAGGAAAAGGTCTTTTCACATATAGTATGTATAAACTTGTAACAACATTTCTTTGGCTGTACTGTTTGTATCTGTCTGGTTTCGATGACATTAAGAAGGTTACATTTCAAAAAAAGAAACAAATTAGTAAAATGTTGTCTCCAGCTATTTTTCATTTGTTTTCCTTTCTGTCAAAATGAGTGAGTCTGAAGAAGAAATTCAATACATTTTAAAATTTTATTACAAAAAAGGAAAAAATGTAACGCAAGCCGCGAAAATATTTTGTGACGTTTATGGACCTAATGCAGTGTCAGTAAGAGTAGCACAAAGTTGGTTTAAGCGTTTCCAATCCCGGAATTTTGATGTCAAAGATGCATCTCGCTCTGGTTGCCCTATTACGGATAAAATGGATATGTATATGTGTATATGTAAAAGTGGAGTAAGATCGGCATATTAGTAGTTAGGACATAGTTGAAGAACTGGAAATTAAACTCAAAATACTGACTCATTTGAAAAAAGGGTACACAAAAAGCTCAATATTTGAGTGCCATGCGAGCTAACTGAAAGAAACTTTATGAATCGTGTATTCAAATACGATTCTTTATTGACACGTAATGAAACCGAACCGTTTTTGAAGAGATTGATAACTGGAGTTTCATCCCCAGTTATCAATCTGTTCAAAAACTGTTGTCGTACGTGGATCACGTACGACAAGAACGTGAGAAAAAGGTCGTTGTCAAAGGTCGGTTAGGCTTCACAGACTGTGCCAAAACCCGGGTTAACTCGCAATAAGGTAATGCTGTGTCTATAGTGGGATTGGAAGGGCACTGTTCATTATGAGCTTTTACCGCTGGGCAGAACTATCGATTCGGATCCT
The DNA here is from genome assembly GCA_910589475.2 of Bembecia ichneumoniformis. Taxonomy (NCBI): domain Eukaryota; kingdom Metazoa; phylum Arthropoda; class Insecta; order Lepidoptera; family Sesiidae; genus Bembecia; species Bembecia ichneumoniformis. The sequence goes on along the minus strand of OU342538.1, from coordinate 5,024,208 downwards.
ACTGCCAATAACTGATGAGATTAAAGTAAGAAGTTGAGAGAAAGCGGCGAAATTGATCAATAGAAAGGGTGTGGTCTTTCATCATGACAACGCTAGACCACACACATAAAGCCACTCAGCAAAAATTAAAAGAGTTCGGCTGGGAGCTGTTAATGCATCCGCTATATAGCCCTGACCTGACCTTCAGATTTCCATCAGTTTCGGTTTCTTCAGAATTCTTTAGGCAGTGTCAGGTTAACATCAAGAGAGGACTGCCAAAACTACTTGTGTTTTTTGATCAGAAGTCCCAAAATTTCAACAGCAATGGGATCATTTCACTGCCTACAACATGGCAAGAAGTCATCGAAGAAAATGACACGTAAATACTGTAATTAACTTTAAAAAAAAAGTTTTGAATTTTCATATCAAATGCGAAGAAATTTTTTCCCCAATCTGTTATTATTTTATTTGAAAGAATTACAGTGATCAATAAATAATTCACATGTTTTCCTAGATAAAAAACATTTTGAAGCCAATAAAAGACGACAAGGTAATATTTTTATAAAATTAACTAGCGACCCGCCCCCGGCTTCACCCGGGGTGCAATTTTTATATATACGAACATTCTCCGTTTATCCCTCTTTCCATTAGTGAAAACCGAATTAAAATCGGTCTACCCGATCACGCGTGATGCGGTGACGAAGGGAAATGGGATTCATTTTTATATATAGAGAAGAAAAAAGATTTTCAGCAGTCACAATAGGGTATTACACCCATTTTTAAAAAGTGTCTCAATTAGATTCTATAGTGCTAATGAACCACTAAAAAAAACACCAAATTTTTATTCAATCGATAAGTTTAATAAAAATGCATTTAAAATTTACATTTTCAAATTTCGCGCGTAATTTGACGAAAACGCTGGAAACCATTTTGCTCTGTGGTCATGACGTCAGTTGGCTGTGTAAATAAATGCGCCGGTAATTGACATGACACTGACTGACACTTTTTTGTTTACACAACCGTATGACGTAAACATGGCGGCTACTATTTCATTGTGTTTAAGAACAGACTAAAAATTCTGAAAACTTTGAATTTAATTTTAAAATTTATTTTGTAATTTTACGAACTAAAACTAACATTTTCCGACTGCTTTTTGCCTAAGCTATCTCAATAATATACTTTTAGTTTTTTTTCATATAGACTAAAATACCCTATTTTGGTAGTAGGTACTATTATTATATTAATAAAATCACTGTCCAGCTCTGTCTGTTTCTCCGCTAACTTCTTTTAAACCGCTCAACAGTTTTTGATACGATTACCACATTAGTTACACATTTCATTAGGAAAGAGCGATTGTGTATTTACTATTTAAAACTGGTCGTAAAGCCAGCTTTATTGACAATCATAGAAAAGGAAACAGTATGGGAACTGTCGTGAATTTTCGTGGAATTTCCTGGACACAATATTATACAAATTACTGCAAATAAATTATTAATTAAGGTTATAAATAGTGGCAGGGCACACTGCGTTTCGTAGTCATTTAGGCAGCCCGTCTGGCGGCAGTAACAACCCCCTTACAGAATATCACCGTGACATAATAGCACGTGTGCTGTTGTGTTTCGGTGATTGAGTAAGGGATGTTAGAGCCCGTTTCCCTATCCCCTCGTAATCCCTTATCCTTAATCCTACTGTAGCCGGCAACGCACTTACAGCAGCTTTGGAGTTGCTTGTGTCATAGGCGACGGTAGCCACCTACCATCAAGTGGACCATTAGCCTGTCTGCCGATCTTAACATAAAAAATTATAATAATATGAATTTAATTTTAATTTGAAATGACCTGAATAAACAGAATTCTAATGCAGCTTTTATATTAATGGATGTTTTGTGAGAAGAACAGATAAGAAATGTCGTTCAGAAAAAATTGTCGTAAACAATACTTTATCTACGGTTCGCCCCCTTTTCGTCGCGTTGCCGTAAACAGCAGTTAAGGTCAGAGGTCGACTGTGACGTATTGTTTTATAAATGGACCGCCAATAGCAAGAGATATTTTTTTTATATAAATTACTCTTTTTAAATATAAGAATATGCGATATTGCAACTCTAAGGAGCGATTTGATTCTTTTTATGCTCGTATTTAGGCTTTGTCGATATTAAGCTTACTAGCGGTCCGTCCCGGCTTCGCACGAGTGAACATTTATTTTTTAAACATTTTTGAGTTTCCTCGTGGAAATCGGTTCATGACTCATGATAAATTTATATAAAAATTTTTCAAAGTTCATATTAAATAGGATAACAAAGAGTCTCGATGAAAATCAACCGCGTGAACGAACGGGTTTCCGCAAAAGTTACTCGACTATAGATCACATACAAGTTATAACACAACTAATCGAAAAAGCAAAGGAATATGGAACGACGTTATATATGTGTTTTATAGATTACACAAAAGCATTCGATTCTTTGCACTTCCAAGCTATATGGGCATCACTAACACAACAAGGTGTCAACCAGAAAAAAGGGAGACGAAGTAAAAGGTGGAGAGACATTTTCAACCAGAGATGTGGACCCTTATGGATGCGAGAGGCGCGAGAAAGAAATGTATGGAAAGGTTTAGGAGAGGCCTACGCCGCAGAGGCGACTACTACCAATATAAATTAACTTATATACAGCATACATATAATATAATCATACATGTCATAAAATATTAAACTATTATAATCTACACTATTTCATGTCAAGTTTTAACTGTTGTAGAAAATAAAGGCTATTTTTATTTTATTTATTTATTTATTTTATTATTTAGGCTTTGTCGATATTAAGCTCACTAGCGGCCCGTCCCGGCTTCGCACGAGTAAACATTTATTTTTTAAACATTTTTGGGTTTCCTCGTGGAAAACGGCAATTTTATATAGGAGTATTGTATATTTTGTATATATGGGACTAGCCTATGTTACTCCTTGATATGTGGGTTTCTATAGGTGAAAGAATTTTTAAAATCGGTAGAGTAGTTTTTGAGTTTATTCATTACAAACATACATTTGTATGGAGGAGAGTGAAGGAGGGAGATGAGGGAGGGCGAGTAGCTTATGTTACTCGCTGATAATTTTCTACAGGTGAAGAAGTTTTAAAATCGATATAGTCTTTCTCTTTATAATATTAAATATAAAGTATAGATTAGTATAGATTTAGGCTTTGTCAAAATTAATGTTAAGTTCACTAGCGACCCGCTTCCGGTTTATAACACAAACTACCTCGTGCGGTATCAAAATTCGTTGGGTGATTGAAGTAATTAGGGTAAAACATAAGTAATAATAATAATAAGTAATAATTAATAATAAGTAGTAACGGAGAGAGACTTCAATTTAGGATAGATGTACAAGATATAGATAAAACGAGCACCCCTCTATTATTACAATGATGGATTATAATCACAATCAAATACACACACAATTCTGGTTGAAGAAAAGAAATTGTGCATACCTATTTAAAAAGACATTTCTTTATTCATAAATATTTTTATTGTCCCTTTCAAAGTAATCAGCGTTGAATAAAAACACTTTGCCACCTTCGTTTTGGAATGGACTTCAATTCATTTAGTGATTCGCGCTTTTATATCGTGTATTCTGTCGAAACATTTCTATTCATATGTGGGGTCAGGAAAAAGTGTCATGGAGCCAAGTCAGGCGAATAATTGGTTGAGGCATCAGTATCGTCTGTTAAATTATCGCCAAGAAGTTTGGTAGAAGGTTGTTGAAAATCACAGGTCACAGGTAAAGGATGTTATTACTCATAATAATTTAAATCATCAAAATAATAACTCATTATAAATATCTGAACATTGAGATATTAATTACTTATTAAAATGTGTACCAACATAGGAAAAAACTCTTACCGTTATATTATTAAATTCGAAATTCAAATATCCGGCTATATCATGTATTGCGGTCACGCCAACTGTATTTTTCGTTGGTGGTACATGTAATTATAGGACGAGGAAATGAAGGAAAATCTGTCACCTACCTCGTGAATCACCAAGTCCTTGGTTCTCCGGCGGTGAAGACTGCAACGGGCCCGTCACACACAGAGTCCAGAAGCTCCAGCACTTCACCATTTCAATGATTACACTCGCGGAGCGGGAAGCGTGACCAAATGGATAAACTACGAGCACATTGCCTGATAACATTAGCGGATGAAATAAATTCAAATCTCGCGGGTCGGGATCCGCGGGGCGAGTCTACGCGTGTTATTGTTGCTATGACCAATTTTGAAATAAGAGAATACATGTTGTCTGTGCATTAGTAAGCGATGTGAAATCTGATTGTCTTCTTATTCTTCATCATGACATGGCTAGCAACGTACTTTCATGCACCCTTGGGTATATTAATCTATTTTATATCATCAAAATTACCATCGGCCTACTTGCCATGTTCTATGTCAAGAAAAGCTTAAAGCTTAAAAATGGCTTAATGATGTAATCTCTCTAAAAAGTTAAAGCGTTACCACCCTCTTACAGAATACCACCGTGAAATAACAGCAAGTGTGCTGTTGTGTTTCGGTGAGTGACTAAGGGATGCCAGAGCCCATTTTCCTATCCAGTTTCTTATCGGCAGCGCACTTTTGATATTGTTTGTCTTATAGGCAACGGTAGCCACCTACCATCAAGTGGACCGTCAGCCTGTCTGCCGATCTGATTATAAAAAAGATAAGATTAAGAACTTTAACAGTGAAAACGTAACAGACTGACAGAGGTACTTTCACATTTATTATTTTAAAATGTTGCGTAGAGTTAATAAAAATCTTATGTCTAATAGTGCTTCACTTACCAGTACTAGTACAGATGATAGAATAGTAGCTTACATTTAGTAAGTTTTGCAGAAAATTCCTTTTTATTGCTCAGTATAAGTGATTTAAGCGGGGCACAGCAATAAATAACTTTCAATAGTGAAGTACTTTTATGCGAGTTGGTCTCTTGTGACCAACTTCACGTTTTACGTTCTGTAAACTTTAAGATTAGATTATAAAATGTGTCAGTATTGTTGTAAGTTGCTTACCTGTTGAAGTGTAATTATCGTTAAACAGCACAACAGTTTTTTAGACAAATTAAAATTACAACTTTTGACGAGCATATAAATATATACGTAAGTACATATTTGCCGACAGGGGTAAATTTATAAATTGTTGCAAAGTTGTCTATTTTTGATAAATGAGATTTGATAATGAAAGAACGGAATACACAGGTTACTGTCACTAATTGATGACAATTGACAGACTGCCAAAATTCTTTTGTATTTAAAATTCTTTTTCTTGTTTCATAATAAATGTTTAGTTAAAACACAGTCGTTTTTAGGGTTCCGTATGTCCGAATAAAAAAACGGAACCCTTATATCCGAATTCCCCCCCCCCTCCTTATATCCGAAACTATTTAACCTAAAATTTTGAATACAGTATAAAAAAATACAGAAATTACTTTTCTACGTATAGATTATAGGAACACCTATAAGAGTCCATCACATTAAAATAATATGGTAAATCACTCAATATTGTGCGGATAGGTAACATCGTACGGAACCCTCTTCACGCGAGTTCAACTCGCACTTGTCCCGTTTTTATCGTTGTAACTGCTGGAGCACCAATAAAACTTCATTTAAATGAACTTTTCAAAGTTGGCTCTGGACTGGTTCTGGAAAATAGTGGCAGGGCACACTGAGTTTTGCAGTTATTTGTGCAACTGGCAGCAGTAGTCACCCCATTACAGAAGGGCAACCCGTCTGAGGGCAGTAACTAACCCTTTACAGAAGACCACCTTGAAATAACATCGTGTGTGCTTTCGGTGAGTGATTAAGGGGTGCCAGAACCATTTTACCTATTCCTTCTTTATCGTTTAACCTTAATCCTACTATGGTTATAGGCCACGATAATCAAGTGGATCGGCAGCGCGTCGTGCGGCCGCGCCGCTGCGCACATAATTCAACACGAAGAGTTTCTAACAATTTCAACTTTTTGTATAATTTTTGTAAAATTTGGATAAACATTTGTATATATTTTTTTCATACTTTTACAGGGTGGAATCGAAAATTTCTTTCACCCAACGTTATTTTAAATCTTCCAGAAACTTATATCAAAAATGCCCCCGAGGGACTCAAATTTGACCTGGACTAACATGAAGAAATAAAATTTTCTTTTTATATTATGTACCTAGGATGGGCTGCGTGGGTGGCCGAAAGGTCCAAACCAATAGTAATTGTAATGGCGATTGTGATTTGTTTTTCAATATTAAATCACAGATAATAATCAAAGGGATTTTAGTAAATCTATCCTCTAAGACGTGAGAAAAGAAATGATTCACAATTTGACTAATGTTAATGATAACTTGTAAATTTGACTTATAATTTACCTACAGATTGTCCCTTAGAACACGAATGAAATCCACAAGCAGCTACACTTTATTCAAAAGTTTTTAAACCGAAGAGGTACTCGAGTCACTTCAGACGTTGCCGAATTGTTTCCAGCCAGTTTCTTTTACTCTGATTTAACACAATTTTGCAGGGAATCACAGAAAATATTTAATTATACAAGACTTCATTAAAATATTCTTTAATTTAAAAGCAGTCAAGTATATTTGCCCTAGCAAGCTGTAAATTAAAGGAAAATATTCAAAATATCAACTCGTACGTATAACTTTAACTTAACTTACTTAAACTTAACTTATTAAATTTAATACATATTCATTTATAATTTATCCTAATGATTTTGTACTGTGAAGTTCTAGTTTTTAATATTCAGTGCTTTTCACGCCATTAATTGGTTTTAGTAGAAGTTGAAACTTATGTAAAATAAGAAAAAAAAATATTGGACCCGTCTCGAAGCCCTGAAATCGATGTAACTTCATTTGAAGGGCTGTTTTAAAGGGCTTTGATTTACTTAATATAAGTAAACAAAAAGCTTTACACTGCGTCGCAATTATATGGGACAGGGCATGCTGCGTTCCGCAGTCACTTTTTGTACAGTCAAAAAATATTTATTTAACAGAAAATCAAGTTTTATAGCTATGAAAAACGCACATTAGGCATGCAAGCCTGAATCGTGTGCTTTACAATTTTCTTGATATTTAATGTAAGGTTAAATGTAAGCCCGCTGACAAGTTCGTCAGAAAGAAAAAAGTTCGCATAAGAAAAAGGACTAAATTATAAGCACTTAAATGGGGACATTTGAAACGATGGCTTAGAATTAAAATAAAATAATGAAACATTTGAATAGTGCCGTGAAAAGGCGGCCTGTTATAGCGTCGCGTAACAACCTACCTGTAGTAATATTTATCTGCCGGTTAACGGCTGAATACCTGAATACGGTGAGAACCGGAAATGACAACAGCCACAGCGCCACCTACATCCGGTAGCGGGGAACTGAGCCGTTTCCATTTGTAATTAAGTTTTGTTTTACCGAAAACGCGATGGTTTTAAATGTGATTTTGTTTAGAGAGTCTTCGGCACTTCTTTGTTCAGATATAATATAAAATAGTGTTCGTCAGAATCCTTCCGGTTTTCTACTCGTAAAAAAATAACTGATAAATAAAATAGAGGCGTCCGTTGGTAATGTTAATTATAACAGATTTTTACTAAATGTGTATGAAAGTAATAAAAAAACATTTTTAAAACTGTTATCTGTTGTCTGTTTGTAATCTTCAAAACGGCTAGACCGATTTTGACGGGACTTTAATTGGCAGATAGCTGAAGTTATAAAGAGTAATAAGGCTGTTTTTATTTTGAAAAAAAAAAAAAAAAAAATTACTATTGTGTATAAGCAGTGTCACGCGCACGCCTCAGCGAAGCGAGGCCGGGTTGAGCTAGCCCCGCGCTGAACAGCCGTGGCGGGTCGCCGAAGTTGTGCAACAACGTTCCTGCGACCCCGCCCATCTACGGCCGCGCTAGAAAGTCGTTGGGTTTTAGCCGGTAGAAGTCCGGCATAACCCACAGCGTCCCCCTTTCGTTGCTGGGTATCCATGATGGATTTCCCAACGTAAAAAAAAAAAAAGGTAGCAGCTAGGGGCTGTAGAAATTAGATGTATGTTGCCTTCGGCAGTTTATAAATACATAGACGGAGTGACCGATTTCGGGACAAAATTATGTATTTAAAGGCTAAATTAAAAATATACTGGCTAATCTATGCATATCTGCTCTAAATATGTAATAAAATCGTAAACGAGCCGTGTCTGTACATTAATGTGGAGACAAACGCTAAATACTAAAAATATCCATTGTTTAATGAAGATGTTACAATATGAATGAAGGCTTTGAAAGGCTTTGAAAAATATATATATTATACATAAACATGTGAAGAACCAATTGTATTAATTAGAATTTTCGTTAAAGTAATAGAAACTCCACAAAAAAAGTTAGAACACAAGAAGAATTTGACTTTTATTTAAAACTCTCTCGAAAACGGCTTATTGCGCGCATATGAATCCTGTACCTATTAATAAGTTAATGTCAGTTTAAAAAAATGTATATTTTTTTTGTGTATTGTTCTAATGGTAAAAACAAAAAAACACAATTTCTAAGGCTGTTGAATTGTCTTTGCCGCCAGCGAGTTCTAATGTAAATGTCATTTGCCCAAGTGAAGCCCTTAAATATTGTTTCAAAAAACAATTTGTATACGATGTTGACGAGCTCGTTGGATGAGTGGTTAGGGTGCTTGCCTTAACGCTCTGTTCAAGGGTTACCGGGTTCAATTCCCGGCTGGGTCAAATTTGAGAAATGAACTTTTCAAATTTGGCTCTGGTCTGGTTCTGGAAAGTAGTAGCAGAGCACACTACGTTTCGCAGTCATTCGGGTGTCTGGCGGCAGTAATCACCCCCTTACAGAAGACCAACGTGAAATAACAGCACGTGTGCTGTTGTGTTTCGGTGAGTGAGTAAGAGATGCCAGAGCCCATTTCCCTATCCCCTCCTAATCTCTTATCCTTAATCCTACTGTAGTCGGCAGCGCATTTGCAGCAGCTTTGACGTTGCTTGTGTTATGGGCGACAGTAGCCACCTATCATCAAGTGAACCGTCAGCCTGTCTGACAACTATTTTTTTCCATATATTTTTTTAACATAAATTAAAAAAAAGACTATATTTTTCGTCTTGTTTTAAAATCACGATAATCACGAGCCAGCCATAGTAAATAAATAACTTTTTTTGGTACAGTAAAAAAATATTGCCATAGTAAAACAATGCAAATTTCTCTTCATTAGCTCTATTGAACTTAAAGCTGTGTTCGTAATAAGTTGCGTGAGTAAGTAGATAGGTAATATTAGCATCTCTACGCATCGTAGCTGATGAGTAGATCGTCGCTTATCCACCGGTTTACTTCGGCTTAAGCGTGCGGGTACCCGGAAAATTGGCTGCCACGCGCTCCCATAAAGGTAAACTGTACTATTAATGGAGCTACTATTATGGTGTTAATACTTATATTTATATATTAAACATAATTGTGTCAAAAAACTTTGGAGTGCTGGTTAAAGTGACTCCAGCCGAATAACTCGTTCTGTCTTAAATTGACGGGACTGCTGAGCCCCCTCAGCTGCTCGCAAATTTTTTTTTGATGAGCCCTCAGATAGTGGATCTTAAATTTTATCTTAAGAATTAGCTCTTTAAAATATTGATTACTAGATGAAAACCCGGCTTCGCTCGGGTGTAATGTGACTCATAACACATGTAGGTACAAAATGTAGGTAGATATTTCTGTAGTTATCGGTTCTCAAGGAATATTAAAGGCAAAGCGGCATAGATTTCGCTCAATGCGTCAATGTTTGCAGCAAGACGTTTCGTTTTACACAGTCACATGAGTCACAGTTCTTTGTGATGTTTAAAATGAATGGTGCGACGACGTATTGAGTGGCGAGGCGTATGTGCGCTAGTATGAATGAAACGGAACGTTTATTAACCAAGATGTCACAGGTGTCAGTGAGTGACGTTTCGCTAGAGTGGCCAATATGGCCACTGCGATTTGTCTGTCAGCACCATTAGAATTTAACAAAATATCCGACAATCCGAATTCTTCTTTGCTTGGTTTTTAAAATAAGGTATGGTCCTTTAGACCTAATTGTAGATTATATACCTATGTAGCTTAGACATTAAAATATATTGGCTGCATGGAACCTAATTAAATAATTAAACTGATAAATTTTGTAACACTTTTTTCTATGCGTAACATCTTTTTAAATTCGCTTTAAGGCGATTACCTGATTAGTTGAAATTGTAAAATAACGATAAAATTTAATTATTAGGTGTAAATATAACAAAAATATTAAAATGAAACCTTTTGATAAACTGTACTATGTAAATATATCTTTTTCCATACAGAAAGTTTCAACAAACTCGTTTCAAAGCGATTAGCTAATTAGTTAATATTATAAAAAAAAAAAACGGCTACTAAGCTATGATTGCTTCGCTTATTATCTACACGCCTTTTATTTATTTTGCATGAAGGGATCATTTAAGACTCTCTTCATATAATTTAATTCAAAGAGCGAAGGAAATAGGTGAAGTGATTAATAAGCCTTTCACCCAGAGCAGGGTCAGAGGCTTCAGGCCTCCTAGTAATTTGCTTAATGGTAGTCATCTTCGCTCGTTTCGTGCTCTTTGTTTGTCATACATACACTAGTATGTACGGGATATAGCCACGTATAACTCATAGTGAGAAATCGCTGTCTTTTATGCGTAGCCTTAGGACGCATTTATTTATTTATTCATACATGAAGAATGTCGTTGAAGATTAATTGTAAAAAGAATTATTCATTGAAATGTATTGTATGTATTGAAAAGACAAAGATTGTATTCTCTTCCTGAATAAGACACTATCATTTGTACAGCATACATATGTTTCTAAACATACGATATGCTTTTACTGATATTTTCGACTTCCAAATTATTTTCCATTTTTAAATGTACAGGCAATTTAGTAAGGCAGGGCACACTGTGTCTCGCTATCATCAATTGGAGCGTCAGCTTGTCTGAAGAACTTTACATAAAAATATTTCAATTTATTTTATTTCCTTAAGGGGGCGTACAGAGCAAAAAAAAATCTAATTTCACCCGCGTGGCTCCATAATTGAATGGACACGATACCAACACAACAGAGTTCCTTTTATTAGCCATATATTTACACAATCGTAGCGGTTAATACGTTATTTTAAGAAGGCTGCATTACAAATTTTTGGCCATTGCATATGAGAATGCGTATAAAATAGACCGGCCGCCCCCATAAACCGTCATCATTCGTCACAGTGGATCAAAACCTATATGCTCTTTTGCAGATTCAGCACTGAAGTGTGTAGTATAATAGTTCTGAAGAACAGCAGGGATGAATACATATTATTTTGAAACATTTAGAACAGTTAAATTTTTTGTACCAAGTTATAATTAAACTGGTGAACTGCATTGCTAGCTTTGTCTTTGTCTTTGAATTGATAGAATAAGTCAAAACTACAATGGTAACGAGTTACACGAAACAACTTTCTTGGAATTTAAAAAAAAAAAGGCACGCGGTATTTTCACTTTCCTAATTTGTAAAGTAGATTTTGGTCAGAAGTCTTGCAGATATTGAAATGAAATTTGTGTGACGTATTAACAGAATATTAAAGAAGTTTTTAAGATAGTTTTTAAATTTTTTTTCAGTAATTTTTTTTAGTTATAACCTTAGAAAGTTAAGTTGTTATACTCGCTTTTAGAAAATTTTTGAGAACAATATTTTTTTATTCAGTGTAGTTCAATAGCATCAATTAAATTATGCTTTCGTGTGATAGCTATAGTATCAGGCTATAAAAATAAAAATAAATTAAAGCTTTATTAATAATGGATTACTCACAATGAAAGAAATTGTTTACGAATTCGGAGTTACATAAAAGCAGCACAAAAAGCTGAATAACTCGAAATCTAATAATAATCGCTGAACATACATGGGGGTCCATTGGATAGGTATTGGGCCCCCCTACAACCACACCCCATTTGATCCATCGATGCTGGGTCACCCTGTATATATTTCCTCCCGTTTATTTCCCGAGGTAACTCTGGAGGGTCGAATGTGGTCTAAAAGGCGAGGGTCGTTTGTGGACTAAGAGGCGTCTCAACGAATTGTAGATGATAGCGGAATGGATTCTTCTCACTCCCCTTAGTGACAGGAGCACCGGAAAATACTGCGTGAAAGCAGATCTCGACAGACTCAATAAAAATATCAGCTGGATTCGTTTCAGCACAATCTGGTTGTCGTAGTGGTAATTATCACCAGCATAGTCGACTTCCTTTTTCTTTGTCCAAATCTCTCTTTAGAATTTCCTCTCTAGAATTCTCTCTCTCGTATTCTTTCTTTTGAAGGCTCGCTCTAGAATCCCCGCTCTAGAATGCTGTCTTTTGAATGTCCTTTTTCTTATTGCCCTCGTTCGAATATCTTGTTTTTTTTTCTTTTAAAATCCCGCCCGTCCGTGTTTATGTAATACAGATTAAAAATAAGTCACATTATATAAAAGAAACAAAAAGGTTTATAATGAATGAGAAAAGCGAATGATGATGAACCCTACAAGTGCGGAAATGTTTTTTGAAACATACCAAAGATCGTGCAGCAATTCCTAAATTATCATTGATCAATGCCAGAGCTCGCTGTACAGGGCATTGTTAATATGTGTTAAACTGCGATACGGAACGATTACACTTCAGGCCACAAATGATGCTGAATTGAATATCAAAAAAGCGTCTTTACGGCGAACTTTAAGTATTATACGACATCATGCCAAGTAGGAATGGGCATTCCACTCACTCAATCACTGAAGCAGAAGTGCTGTTTATCTATTAAGTAAATGTATTATGTACTAGCTGAGCCCGCAACTTCGTATGCGTGGTATTCGATATAGGACGTAACTTTTTTGTTTGTAAACCTATTGGAATGAAAAACACTAAATTTTACGGGAAGCTTGCTGCAATACATCAGTGAAACCCGCGTTCAAATCGGTTAAGCCGTTCAGAGATTAGCATGCACAAGCGCACAAACAGACAAAAATTCTAAAAACTTTTTGTTTGACCTCACTATCAGTAACATAAGTAAGATGTGTTCTATTTTGTTTTTGAAAAAATCTTTAATGTACAGGCACGGCTCGTTTATGATTTTAATATGTGTATAGATATAGAAGATATAGACTAGCTGAGGTCAGTCCCGCTGTACTGAACACGGCTTACTTATATTTTTTCCTAAAATAAAAGTAGTCTAAGTTACTCCTTATAATGTCAGCTATTTCCAGTGAAAGTCCCGTCAAAATCGGTCCAGCCATTTCGAAGATCCGGAACAAACAAATGAAAATTAAAAAAATTGATTTTTATTATAAGTAACGTATATATTGTTTTGACAATAAAAACAGACACTTTAATTATATTTATTAGTATCTACATAAAAGAAGATATTAAAAAGAAAATTGGCAATAGAATTCACATAAGTATACTTATGTGTAATAGTTGTGTAAATATTAGCTAAATATTTTATGCTGAGTGACTTTGTTTAAATAAAAATAAATAAATAACAGACCGTCCCACAGAAAAACATTTTTTTTTCATAAATTGCCTTAAACGCGGTAATAAAACACATTCCAGTAAACCCCCAGTAAGTCATGATTACAAATTAAATGGATTTGTATGTAATCTTCCAGGCTTGTGGTACAAGTTGGAAAAATTGTTGGTTTATCTGGGATTTTATGTGTATTTTATACCTACTTTACTGGCGACCCGCTCCCGTCTTCGTACTGGTGAAATTTTTTTCTGAAAATTATATATAAAAATTTTCCTCGTTTAACGCTCTTTTCATAAGTAAAAACCGTATCAAAATCAGATGCGTGGTTTAGGTGTGAAGTTAGAGAACATACAGACAGTAGTGATAGGGCACACTGCATTTTGCAGTAATTTGGGCAGCCCGTCTGGCGGCAGTAACCACCCCCTTACAGAAGACTACCGTGAAATAACAGCACGTGTGCTGTTGTGTTTCGGTGAGTGAGTAAGGGATGTCAGAGCCCATTTCCCTATCCCCTCCTAATCCCTTGTCCTTAATCCTACTATGGTCGGCAGCGCACTTGCAGCAGCTTTGGCGTTGCTTGTGTTATAGTCGACGGTAGCCACCTACCATCAAGTGGACCGTCAGCCTGTCTGCCGATCTTAATATATAGAAAAAAAAAACAAACAGAAAGATGCGAGCAGCGAGTCTCCAGCAATTATTCCATTTTTTCTCTTCATAAGAACCATCTTTGGAAGTAGCCGTTCTCGAGTTTTGCGCCTAGCAATACTTTTAGCGATTCATTTTTTTTAATTATATAAGTTAAAAATTACCTTTCTGTTCCCTTGCAAGCGAAAATCAGTGAAGCCTGCTGAAAATGTATGTCTATTTATAACTGCCACAGTGTACTATAGCACAGTGTACTATAAAAATTAAGTCAACACAAAATGAAAACCTTTCAAAATTCATCTTTCATTTGAACATCTGTTTTTACCAATTTTCCGAACACACTTAAAAATATGTTAATAAAAATGTAGAAAAAAAAATGTTCCGAACAGTTCGGAACATATTTTTATTCTACGATTAAACAAAGTATGCTTTTTAAAAAGCTAAAAGCAATAGTTACCGCGCATTTGTATGTACTTATGAAGCAGTTCGTTCTCACAGAGCGTGGTCAATGTGCCGTCGTCGGTCTAATTTTTTCCACATGAGTTGACCGAGCCGCTCGATCGATATTTTCACGGTCCACTACTCGACATTTATTAATATATATTTAAAACTATTTAAAACTCCGGACACGTAACATTCCTTTTTAAAGCCCGACGCCCGACGCAAAATCGTGACGTGTGTGTTCTGTCCTTGTCTCTGTCTGTCTATGGCATCGTAGCTCCCAAACTGTATGTCTGTAGTGGCAGGGCACAGTGCGTTCAGTCATTTGGGCAGCTTGTCTGGCGGCAGTAACCAACCACCCCTTACAGAAGACCACCGTGAAATAAGAGCACGTGTGCTGTTGTGTTTCGGTGAGTGAGTAAATGATGTCAGAGCCTTTCTAATCCCCTATCCTTAATCCTACTGTAGTCGGCAACGCACTTACAGCAGCTTTGGAGTTGCTTGTGTCATATACCATCAAGTGAACCGTCAGCCTGTCTGCCGATCTTAACATAAAAAAAAGGAAAGGAAACAGATGGACCGATTGTGATCCGATTTTTTTGTTTGTTTGAAAGCTGACGTGACGTTATGGATGGTTATCAAAATGTGCATACAAATTTAGCTAACACATTTCTCCGAAACGTTCCGCTTCTTTGTGGATTATCGTTTCTGGACGTGCCAATTGTTGCAGTTTAGCTTTATTATTTTACCTTGTTAGCTAGCTGACAAAGAAGTTGTCTAAATGTTTCAACATTTATTCGATCCGCGGCGAACTTCGTACCGTCTCAGAATCAATAAATGTTGTATTAACTTATTATTTGAATTAAATTAAATTCCTTAATAAATGAATAATAAAAATGAATTAAGTTCCATAAATGAATCAAAAGGAATTTATACAAAAATCAAAATGAAATTTCATTTAAATGAAACAATTCTCTATTGAAGCGAATCAGAATAATTCGTGTATCATTATTTTTGTATCTGTTATGTATCAGACATGGCGTTGTATGCATTTTTTTTAATGATTTACTTACTCTAAGTATTGACAGGGCATACTGCGTTTGGCAGGGATTTAAGGTTGCGTGTCTCAACGATCTCTGACCCATATACGGCGCCAGGAAACATTGTTAATTACAGAGATTCTTACCAATTTTTCCCTTATAAACAGGTAAAACAGTAGTCATTTCCTGTTACCTTTCTATATTTGATATATGATGATAAATGTAGCTCTGTTTTTTATTATATAACCTCGACATTATAATAATTTGTACTTACATATTAAACATGAAACCAGTTTATTGTATTTATTGGTTTGGAAGCCATATGTAAATTGGCTTCCAAACCAATCTGTGTCTATTAAATTAAATGTAATCAAATTATTAAATTTTGTTATGTTTAGTTGTTGGTGTGTTATAACTAAATAAATAAATAAATGAACGAATAAATAAATAAATAAACAAACGAAAAAAATAACTTTATTAACTTTGTTCAAGTTAATAAAATAATAAGGCCGTATGGTTTGACAATTGGCTTTTAAAATTGACAATGTGCCAGTATTTTAATTGGTCCCCTGGGCTGTGTTCCAGCACTCCTTCGGCCAAGACTAATTTTGCTATATCGCGGATACACGCCGTTCAAGCACTCCGTTCGAGCATAATTTGACCTGGACAAGATTCATCATACAAGTTCCGGGCGACCTGTCAGAGCTAATTATGCTCTGTCCGCCGGAACGGGTATGATCTTATACGGTCTTAGATTCTTATATGGTGTTCTTAAAGTATAACACTTCTTAAAGTAAATTCTTATAGAACACGTAATAATATGAATGCAGTATTTTTGTTTTCTATTATTATACAGGTTGAACCGATTTTCTATTATTAAAGAATGAAACCGCAAAATGATTTGGTACTCAGGCCAATCTATCCACTTTGTTTAAGCTGCAAGTGTCCGACATTTGGTCTGGCAGCCTCCCAAAGCTTTTGCATATTGAAACCAAAAAAGTTTGTTCAACGGAAAGCTCTTAGGGGCGTTGAAGGTATTGTAGTAACGAGTGGTTGCACATACACACATACAGTGGAACATTTGCATACTGTAGCATTGAGCAGCCGCTTTGTGTATCATTTGTGAATAGTACTATTTAGGTTCCTAACTGTGTATTTTATAATTTTGCATATTTTCTGCTATGTAATATTTTCCTGCAAAATTCTGTGAAGACGATTCATTAGTATTGTTATGCTCTACATTAAAAAAAAAACAAGTATTTCATTTTCTAGTACGAGTGTTTAATAAATGAAAATAATATACCTCTGTTTATGATTTGTATAACTAGCCATAAATACTGTTACATAAAAACTTTTTCTTTTTTCAACTCTTAATCGCTTATGTCAAAAATTTCTTTTGATTTCGCGCCATTCACATATTTTTTTCGTGTTTCTTATCAAAATGGAATGGAGTGATAAAGAAAATAGAATTGCAGTGACTGCCTTACACAGAGTGGGTATGGAGCCGTCGGTCATATTCAAGATTCAAAAGCTTGGTATCAGCCGTATGTTCGCATATCGTACTATGGACAGATACCAAGACTTCTGTCGATGACCATAAAAGATCGGGGCGGCCGCGTGCTGCTAGAACTACAAAGGCTGTTAATGCTATTAAAGCTAGAATTATGCCTTATGCCGAAACCCCATAAGGAAACAAAAAATCTTATGGCGAGAAATGAAGATTCCTGCTAGGACTTTGTCGCGTATAGGTATTAAAACGAGACCTGAAGCTCGGTGCCTATCGTCGATATACAGGTCTTCCTTGAATTTAGAATTCCTGTGTTATTTTAAATTTTATACAATTATTTAACTTTTAATATGAAATATGTAAGTAATTGCGATAGCTGACTTTAAGGCCATTTTATATAAATTACTTTTCACTCGGACAAAATTTTTCTCGCATTCATAATTTATGAACTTTCATTTTCTTTTTTAAATTGTTTTCTTTAGTATTATTTTATTATTTAAAATTTTATTTTTTATAGTGTAATAAATTAAGAGCTCATAGTTATTTACAATTATTAATATATAAAATGGTGTCTCTGTTTGTGTGTTTTCATGTGTGAGTTCATGTTCATTACCTTTATATTCATTAAAATGAGTTATCCATTAGAATAATTATTAAAACAACAAAACAATAAAAAGAAAATTAAAACAAATTAATCTCTAACAATAAAATAAATATATAATTTTTATAACTTATATATATCCTTACATAGTATAAATTGAAGTTGCTGCCCGCGTCTGTCTGTCTGTCTCTATCTTGTCGAATTCCTCCTACACCATGCAACGGATTTTAATGATATAATTCTTATAGGAATTTTATCATCAATTCCTGTTAGTAGAGTTCAAATTCGCCATTAACGTCTACCTGATATGAGCGTCACATAACTGCATCCCAACAATAGGATCAAAATTTTTGTCCAATTTTTACTCTACATAACCTGTAGTCATATAACCTGTAATCAATTAAAATAAATGTAATGATTACCATTGTGACTGATAAATGAATGAAATACTTTTTTATATATTTATTATTATTAGCGGCGCTACGCTAATAAGAACTAAGCTGCAAAGCCATAGACGCAAAATCGCCTTTCTGTGTGTATAAAATGTACTTCTTAGAGTGTGCTTGGGAGCTGCATGAGATCATACCACCTTCCTTTTTCTTCTATCGGACATGCAGACGTACGGCTGGTTACCATCATGTCGAAATCCCTCTAATTCGGACTAAGTGATTTAAAACATCTTTCATAATGCGAACTGCTAAGGATTGGAGCTCCCTGCAATTCCGTATTTCCGAGCTCATTTAACCCGAATCTTTTCAAGGTTCGAGTGAATAGGTATCTTCTGGGTGAGTTCGCTCCATCGTCGGCCTCATCTTCCCTATAAGTCTAGATGCTAGTCAAGAGCAAACGCACATTTAATAACAATAAAAAAATATTACTAAATAAAAAAATAAACACTTTTCCTCAAAATGAATTAAGTTTAAGTCTTCGAGCGTCATTTTATTTCATCCTGTAAAATTGTTCTCCAGACTCACCTCACGTGTGGTTATTCGGCTAAGAACTTTGTTTATTTTAATAAACAAAAGGCTATTTTTGAGTTAGGCTAGTATGTCGTACAATACACGCGAACATGTCTGAAGCGTAGTTTGCCTCCTGACCTCAATGAGTGAGATCACTTCAGAGTTGGTTTTGTAGTTTTGGCGACACGTTTTCATGAATATTCGCATTGTTTGCTTGATACTAGGGAGAGGTTTTTGAACTCCATTTTTTCGGTACAGACATTTAATATAGTACTGTATATTATATTACATTTCATATAGTACTGTAAATAATAAGATTTGGTTTTTGTTCATGAGAAATTAGCGACTCGTCCTCGACTTCGCAAGGATGCATTTTTTTTTACAAAATTTGTGTTAGTGTGTTACTCTTTCATGCAAAAATGGCTCAATGGATTTGAATGAAAATTGGCATACAGATAATTTATACTTTTTAATCTGAAAAAAATATTAGGTTCCCGAGGGATCGTCTAAAAATATAAGAAATTGGGCGCCACCGTAGGTAGTCACAGGGATAAAGATATATTTTCTCATGTGTTATATTTTTCTCGTTTATCGCCCATTCCATTAGTGAAAACTGGATCAAAATCCGTTGGGTGCTTTAGAAGAGGTAAGGGGGAGAAACAGCACAGGCGAACGGTTTTATAATATACTAGCGACCCGTGGTGCTTCGCCCGTGGTGCAATTTTTGTATATATGAACATTCCCCGATTATCCCTCTTTCCATTAGTGAAAACCGAATTAAAATCGGTCTACCCGTTCACGCGTGGCGCCGTGACCAAGGAAAATGGGGATTTATTTTTATCTGTGACAGGTATGGCTACTACTATCACCAGTAACGCTATGGATCGCAATTTGTTACTGGTCTTAATTGGATTACGAATAAGGGATAAGGATGAAATAAAGGATGAAGAATTTGGAAATGTGTAATATATATATATATATATCAGCCGTAGGACGTCCACTTTTGGACACAGGCCCATGATTTTCCAATAGGACCGGTCAGAGCAGTCTACTTGCTTCCAGCCCTTACTAAGTTGTCACACAATCTTGTGGATGGACTTCGTACGCTGCTCGTGTCGGTCCATGGTCTCCACTCAAGATCATAGATCTTTTAGTTTATTTATCCTCTGGATTATGCTTGTGATTTTCGTTTGTATACGGACCTTACATTCCTGATTCATCAGACAATTTTCGGGATTTTGGCAGTCATCTTGGTTTGTGAAAATAAATTGTTCCTTTTGCCCTTGCACGGAATTTTAAATCACTTCGCACGTAACAATATACAACAAGGAATATCATTTGAACACATAATTGACGACTAGTTTTTATTCCGATGTATATTTGTTTTACAAAGCAATACTTCATTGTTATCATCGAAGAGCAAAGTAAAAAGTTTAAGTCTTCGAGCGTCAGTTTAATTTACTTTATGATCTGTAATTCAAGCCGGGCCTCGAGAGCAAATCGAAGGCCATTTGTCTCAACTACGAGAACTTTGAGTGTAATTACCATCAATCATTTCATTAACTATGACGCCATTTGAACGTCTACATACATTAGAGGTTTTAAGGTTGAAACTTAAACCGTTCGTATATTTATACAATAGGTATATTCAGTTGGTCACAAAATTATAAATGTTAAAGATATTCGAATGTGATTTTGGGTAATGAAAAATTGGAGCCCTTAAAATCGACAGTGTTTTTAAGTATTACTGTAGATTCTAAATTATAATGTAAACTTCCTCGTATTGAGAAACTAAGTAAAAGGCTTAGCTCTGCGGCTTATGCCGTTAAGCAGATTAGAAGCCTAACAGATATCGATACAGCTAGAATTGTCTATTTCAGTTAGGTACCTACTTTCACAGATAGTATTTATGTATGCAGCGTATTGTAACGCAGCAGACATAAATAACTCATTGAGCCATCTACCAACTAGGTCCACAGTCTTCCTTCCGAGAAAAAAAATCAAGGAAATAAAGATTTTAACTGTTACTTGTCAGTATATTTATGAAAATTTAATTTACACGCATTTTAGTCACAATGCCAATACTAGATTTAAAAATGATACTGATAAACATAAAAAGCGACTCCACAAGATAAACAATGTAACGGTAAACGGTTTTATAATAAACTTCCTGAGATGATCAGAGCCTTACCTATATGTATACATAAATTTAAAAGTGTAATCAAAACCAAACTCTGTTAATAAAATCGTTGATTTTAAGCGATAATGAAGCCTCTATTTAAACGTTTCTGAGCTCATACTATGTTGTTGTATATACTGTGGTTTGTGTATAATAATTGTATATATATGTCCATATAATCTATATTAATAATTTCGTCAAGGGGTACGGTAGACTCGATTGAAACCTTACCTGAATAATAAAACATAAAAAAATAAAGATTTCGAGTCGACAACATATATCCGAAAAATTCGGATTGTCAAGTATTTTGTTAAATTCTAATGGTGCTGACAGACAAATCGCAGTCGCCATATTGGCCACTCTAGCGAAACGTCACTCACTGACACCTGTGACCCTGTGACATCTTGAGTGGTTAATAAACGTTTCGTTTCATTCATACTAACGCACATACGCCTCGCCACCAATACGTCGTCGCACCATTCATTTTAAAAACAAAGTGTCCATTACAAAGAACTGTGACTCATGTGTAAAACGAAACGTCTTGCCGCAAACATTGAGCGAAATCTATGCCGCTTTGCCTTTAATATTCCTTGAGAACCGATAACTACAGAAATATCTACCTACATGTGTACATTACATATTATGAGTTACAGTCACATTACACCCGAGCGAAGCCGGGTTTTCATCTAGTATATAATATTTCAACGATGACAAAATAATTGTATCCTGAATTTTTTTGGAGTTTCTTATTAGGATCGTCATAATCTTGGCTATTTTTTGCTCCAAAACTCTGGTAAAATAAAATAAATAATGGCCATTAAAAGAGTTTCTTGGAAACCTATTTGATGAATAAATAACTTTTTCAGGGTTTCATGAATTGTAATAGCCCCTGACGAGTGGTCTGGCTGTTTACAGAAGGTATTAAGAAAGGATCCTTGAGCATCAAATAAAAAATAAGACTGGGACTGTACATAATTTTTTTTTGGCGCCTTAAAGCGTCTGGTACAAGTTATCGCCGACGGGAAGTGTCTGTTAATATGGATTATTAATTTTAAGAATAGTCTTCTTAGCCTACATAAAAATCAGCACTGAGACTGTAGAAAAGTGTGTAACTAAGCACTTTTCTTACGTACCTGGTACCTGCAAATTAGCCGTCGGCCAAAGCTATAGCAGTTATGCATACATTCAAAGCACATACTAAAACTAATACTTGCCTTATAATATTTCTACGTATATGTATTTAATTTAATATAGTAAATTATAATTCTTGCCAAGAGAAAAAAAAACTGTATTACCTATCTCTAAAGGACAAAATTTACTTCTTTTCTTTACATCTTAATATATCTAGATTTATGGAAAGTTTTGTTTCTGTATGTAATGTATAGTGGGACTTTCTACATATTATACTTATATAAACTTATATTGTTATCTGTTTTTGTATCTCTTAACACAATAACGTACCTATAATTCAATTTGTAACGAAAATAATAATTGTGTCGTTTCAAATAATCGCAATCCGTGGAAAAGTCTGTTCGTCTAAATGTGCAAGAGTACATCGTAAAGTCACAAAGTACATTATTACAAGGCTTATGAAGCAAGCTGTATCGTTTTTCCCTTACAAAGGCTCAGACTAATTATGAAGTTTGAGAGAGAAGTGCCCCGTCAAGGTCTATTTGCTGGCTGAGTCGAAACAAAGCCGGCATTACGGTTACAAAGCTCATTCGCAATACAGATAACAAGCGGTTGAGTAACTTTGTACAAAAGTATGCAATACACGAAGTCATTGCTCATTTAACTTTTGTCGAAAACCTTTGATATTTTTTTCACTTGCGGTTTGTCTGTGAAAGCAGAGATACCTGTGGGACCTACTGTTATATTCTGCATAAGCCTTGATTAATTAATTTGTCAATGGTGCTGTTGTGTTTCGGTGAGTGAGTAAGGGATGCCAGAGCCCATTTCCCTATCCACTCCTAATCCCTTATCCTACTGCAGTCGGCAGCGCACTTGCAGGAGCTTAGGCGTTGTTTGTGTCACCTACTGCTTAGGCGTTGTTGATGGTAGTCACCTACCATCAAGTGGACAGTGGACCGTCAGCTTGAATGCCGACCTTAATGTAAAAAAAAATTAAAAAAAACTTTTTATCTTCGAAATAATCGATAGCTTCGATTAAATAATGGCAGGACACACTGCGTTCCCTCACGTTCCGCCTGGTGCAGGTGCTCTCAGGGTATGGTTGCTTCGGGTGTCATCTACAATGGGTGGCCGTGAGAGAGCTAAACGAGGAGCACACTCTGGTTGACCCTCTGTCTCGTCATGGGTCCTGATCTGTCGCTGCTGGCAGTTGTGAAAGCAATGGTCTGCAGTGAACTTGCGTGGTAGGCAATACTCACGTTTTGTGAAAACGTTACGTGACGTAAGGAAGCGGCGGACAGGCAGCGGGAAGAGGATCCCCGCTCCTGGCCTATCCGCCGAAAGAAACTAAGGCGCAAGCGGCTGGCCTATGTCCGCCACCTTTCCTCTTGATCGAGATCTCGGCGGTTGTCTTAGGGGACACTACTGTCCGCCGTAAGGTCTCCGAGATGGGTAGCGTATCTTCACTTTCGGGCACGCCGAGGTTCCGACAGGGAGCGCAGCCTTCCACGCGCTGGACAGCCGTGGCGGGTTGGAGATGTAGTGTCACAAAGTTCCTAGCTCACAGCGACCCTGCTCACCTATGGCCGCGCTAGTCCAGTATGTCCAGAAGAGTGGCCGGCTGCAGAGAGTTATAAATAAAATAATAATAATAATAATAATAATAAATAAATATGCCCCCAAAGTATGCACTAATAGACTAGTATTATGGGATAACGGTACAACGGACAGGGGGCGAAAACTTCGAAAGGGGCGTAATTTTAATAAAACCACCAATATTAAACTTCAGTAATGAGTCTAAACTGTTTAAATTTGTAACCCATAAATTCTCACTATTTGGCGGTAATATCAAACGGAATCACAGTCTCCATAAATGCGACGCTCTAAGCAGTACCCACCAGTTCTCTAGAAACATGTCCAATAGGAGCAATTTAAATCAGCCCCTTCAAAAATTAACACAACACACTTTTTACTAGCAATTAACGTTACCAAATCTCAAAATGGCCAGTCATGACGACCTTGCGCCGAAAAACATTATTTAAAGGCCTTCCAATCTTTTTTGTTTAGCTTTCGCGGGGAGCAAAATGGGCTTTTTGTTACAAATAAACACGACTTCATAAATGGTGCTGCTGTTTCGTATAACGAATAGACAAAAGAACAAACGAATGCGAAAAACTATTTTTACAGAGTGTTAATTTTGAAAATAGAATGGGAGCGGTTCCTTTGATGTTTAATTGTAATTTGGGTATATTAAAATAGTGCAGCAACGTAATAAAGTAACGATTGATTGTCACTAGCCCTTTGGCTGAATGGTCAAGGTGTAAGCTCTCTGACCCAAGGTATTACGGTTCGATTCATAACTATGTCAAGAGAGCTCACGAAGTTTAACCCGGGCAATCCGTTGAGAGATTTCTCATATTAAGAATCTAAGGATTCAAATTAATTCGGGGTCATACGACTGATAAATTTTGTCTGGTAATTAATACTATACTGAGTACTAGATTAGTTAAAAATAGATAATTTAATTTCTTCAGGGTTTCCCAGACCTGATCCTCATTCCAACCTTTGTCGGAACACGTGACATCTGAGTATGCAGAATGTAACTAAATAATATAAAATAAAAAATATAAAGTAATTAGGTATCCAGTTATTTATTGACACGTGGAAAATTTTATACATTTAATCTTATACTTTTAAAGGAGTATATTATACGTTTAAGCGTCGGAGCTGATACACACTTTTTTATATATATTTTGCAGAAAAAATTGCACCCGTGCGAAGCCGGGAGCGGATTGCCAGTATAAAATAAGGATTGCCAGAAGAAAAAAGTCGCTGGCCGCTTCTGTCTATTTCTCCGCTCATTTCTTCAAAATCTTCTAACTAATTTTGATACGGTTTTTCCTAATTGAAAAAGCGATAAACGTGGAAGGTTTTTGTATAGCATTAAAAAAATGTAGCTAGTAGGTTATAAATTATATTAATGCCTTTAAGATTAGCAAGATTATATTAAACCTACTTGTGTTGTCGATTGTTAGCTTTAATTAATTATCGACAAGTATATTGAACTCTGACCCACGGTCAACTCGTCCGAGCAACAGTCGCGAGGCAAAAATGCGCAAGACAATTAAATATTTCATTAAGTATTGCAGATACCATACTTAGTATATATTGTTTAAAATGAACATAATGAACTGAACATAAGCTGAAACCTGAAACATATACGTTGCAGACTAGAATAGAATAAAAGTCTTCCGAATAACCGAGGAAGAGAGACCGGCCCACACAAAGGTACGTGGAAAAATAGAAATAACGTCCAAAGGCTTCGATATACAGCCTATTTTAGTTGAGCGTTGAGCCTTGGTAAAGATAATTGAATATATACCATACTCGTGCAATAAAATCGTAATCGAGCCGTGTCTGTACATTAAAATATTAAAAAAAAAATTGCACACGTTGTACTTATGTTACCGAGGTAAAAAAAAAAACTAGATTTTAAAATTTTTGTCTGTTTATCGGTTTGTCTGTGCATTTGGGCACGCTAATCTCTGAAACGGCTTAACCGATTTGAATGCCGTTTTCACTCATATATTGTAGCTAGCTTCCTGTAACATTTACTGTTTATTTCATTCCAATTGGTTTACAAACAAAAAAGTTATGTGCTATACCGAATACCACGCATGCGCGTATAATAAAATAATTTTAATAAACGAAATTTTCTACTCTGTGGGAATTTTTATCTTTCATGAACAAAAGTCCCTCGTCCCTATTTCAAGAGTTTTTTTTTTCATATTAGCTTGAGAGCTGGTTAAAATAATGTCTTTTGATACATTACGAGTATGGTGCATTTAAAAATTTCATTTTAGTTTTCCCAGAACATTTAACATCCACTTTCAACCACAAGGCATTGTTTATGATAATAGGCGACGGCAGTCACCTGCTTACAAGTGGACCATTAAACTGACTGCCAATCATTACATAAAAATAATACTAAAATTTTATTCTTTCTTCACAACTGCACAATAACAGAAAGAATAAAAAACACAATAAAAAGATCAAAAAACAAGAATACATAAGATTTTTGAGGTAGATATAGGTATAAGAAATACCTAAATTACAAATCACCATAGCTCGTGTGTTTCGAAGATACTAATCAGGGATTTACTAACATAAATTAAGTGAGTAACTAAGAGAAGAACGTGCATATGTGTATAGAGAGAGTAAGAGAGATATTTTATGATAGAGCCAATGACACGGTGCACAATTAAGAATTAAATTATATTAAAATACAACCTAAAATTAAGTTAATAATTAGGGTTGGGTTAGCATATAATATTATATTTTAGTTAAGAGTGTATTAAATTTGCTGGTCAGTGGCTTTATAGTCGAGAATTTGCATATATATTTTTGAATAGTGTAAATTAACTCTAATTTGTTTATTTAATTTTATTGGTATTGGCGTGGATAAAAGTAAAGCCTTTTTATGTTAAGATCGGCAGACAGGCTGACGGTCCACTTGATGGTTGGTGGCTACCGGCGCCTATAACCCAAGCAACGCCACAGCTGCTGCAAGTGCGCTGTCGACTACAGTAGGATTAAGGTTAGGGGGTCGGATAGCAGAATGCACTCTGGTATCCCTTCCTCACTCAGCGAAAGACAACAGCACACGTACTGTTATTTCACGGTGGTCGTATGTAAGGAGGTGGTTACTGCCGCCAGACGCAGTCGCGCCAAATGACTGCGAAACGCAATTTGCCCTGCCACTACTTTCCAGATTCAGACCACAGCCAAATTCGAAAAGTTCATTTTTCAAAGTTGACCCTGCCGGGAATCGAACTAGGGAACCCTAGAAGAGAGCTTTAAGGAAAGCACGCTAACCACTCATCTGACGGATCTTATGTGACATTTGTATTTGGAAGATACCTCATTTAACATTCAAGGTATTTAAGAGTGCGTATAAATAGAAATAGCTAATCCTAGATTTGAATTTAATCTAAATCCAAATAAGAAAATATTTATATATAGATTAGTACATTATAAATAAAAGTGAAATGTCGACAGAAAACATTATATACTACTCAAAACAAAATAAGGGCCACTAGTTTATTTACATTTAAGTGCACTTTAGTAAACTGAAAGTAACTGATAAGTAGCATTATATTGATATTACGAACTCTTTGGTGTTTGATGTCTTTTATGCTTCCTAATTTGAAAAACATTGGCCATCGTTTTAAGAAAAAAAATAATTGGAAATTATTCTTATGTTTTTCTTCGATTGTCTTCTTACTTGTTTCGGTTATTTTAGGAAAAAAGGTTTACTTTTTCAATTTTAATTGATTCATTTCTCATCTCGCGTTAATCATGCCACCAGTACGAAGGCACATGGATACAATTAAAGCAACCAGAGCCATAACTATGATTCAAGAAGAACGTTCTCAGCGTTACGTGGGTTTGCAGTTGGGTTTTTCTCGAAGAGCTGTCCAAAATGTATGGAATCGCTTCCAAGAGACCGGCAGTGTTGCCAGGAGACCCGGTTCAGGTAGAGTTCGTGTAACAACGGCGCACGAGGATCGGTACGTCCAACTAAGTGCTCGTCGTGATCGTACAGTAACGGCCCGTAAGTTACAACACCACCTACGGCTGACAACGGGTACCCGTGTCAGTAATCAAACTATACCTAATCGATTGCACGAAGACCAGCAAATGTCAAGAAGTCGAGTTGTTCGAATTCCTCTGACTAGGGTTCAACGTGCAAACCGTTTAAGATTCTGCCGTCAGTATTTGAACTGGGGGATTAATCAGTGGGGCAAGGTGCTTTTTACAGACGAGTGCAAAGTAGAATTTTTTAATGATGATCGGCGTGTTAGGGTGTGGAGACGACGCGGCGAGCGTTTTTCGGAGTCCTGCATCCACGGAGTTGACCGTTTCGGTGGTCCCAACGTAATGGTTTGGGGTGGGATTAGTTTACACGGTAAAACCGAGCTCACCATTTTAAATGCGGATACCGTAACTGCAGAACGTTACATCGAAGACGTCATCAGGCCTCAAGTGATCGCATTTGCACAGCGAGTGGGGCCTGGATTCATCCTGATGCAAGACAATGCCCGTGCACACACAGCTCGATCGACCCAAACTGTCCTAGAAGGGTCTCATATTGAGGTATTACCGTGGCCAGCTAACAGTCCGGATTTAAATCCAATCGAGCAATTGTGGGACCAATTGAAACGAAGGGTTAGAGAGGATGAGCAAGGGGTCTACAACCAACAGCAGCTGATTGACGCTTTAAAACGTGTCTGGGAGGAGATTCCAGATGAAAACGTGAGGAATTTGATCCAGAGTATGCATACTAGGCTTCAGGAGTGTATTGTTAAGAGAGGAGGACATACTCGTTACTAAAAATAAGAAACAAAAGTGACAAGAACAGTATTTTGTCTTTTTCCGGTGATTTCTTTTGTTCATGTTTTTCATTCAAAATGGCCAATTTCATTATGAACTTTAAAAAAACAGTTCATGATCATTATTTTAAACAATTGTTAGCCTATATTATAACCAATAACATTATTTTGTAGTTACATAAGTTAAACAATTTAATGTCTTTATTTTTTTCATGGTACAGCAAAAAATCTTAGTGGCCCTTATTTTGTTTTGAGTAGTATACAATGAAATTTTCTCGATAGAACAAAATTACCAAGTTACCTCTCATTTCTATCGATTTTTGTTTTATTTTCAAAATGACACATATTACAAACCTAAAAAATTATCAGTAATCTCACTTGACCGATTACCTAGGCCTTTGTGAATTCATTTTTCATATGATATTATAGTTTACGAATAATTAATATTTAATACTTTTGGCACTTATAACATTTTTATTCCACGAAATGCGCTATCTTCCGTCTCATGTGCATTGTTGTTTCACATGATCAGTCACAATCGTTCCACTGAGACAGGAAGACTATGTTTATTTAAAATCCTTTAGGTACTTTAGATGAAGTAGACGGCGTAACAGACAGAGGCGGACAACGACTTTATCTCTGTTTTATCTTATAATATGTTTTTTTTGAGCTTAGTTACTAAGATAACTAAGAACTGGTAACTAAAACTAACTATTAGAGTTAAGAGATGAATTTTTTAGTTTTTTAGTTTTTAGCATAAAACAGACTCTCATGAAATTTTCAGTGTGCGAAGTGCGAGTTTGCCTCGATCAAACGCATCGAACGCGTAAACGTGACTTTGTATGGGATTGAAGCAGCGCCATCTAGTTGGCCACTACATAACACTGCTTCATTCCATACAAATCCACGTTTACGCGTTCGATGCGTTTGATCGAGGCAAACTCGCACTTCATACTCAGAACTCAGAGAACACAGGAAATCAAAGATTTAGCAAATCTTTTGATTTCCTGTGTTCAGGAAGCAAAGAAGAAAGCGCTAGTCAGCTCTTATGAACAAGTGTATTCTGGCAACGAATAAATTCTTCAACGGTTTAACATGAACGACAACTAAGATTAGGCTTCTACGATTCCTAGTTTTTTAATGATGCTTGTACTGTTGAGCTTAGTTAACAAAGTGTCATTTTTTCACATTACAATACCAATAGATTAAACATGAATTAAGGTCTTTTGTTCTAATTAATTTACAAGTTAAAGTATAAAATACACAACCCAGCAAGCACGGCCAGCTTAAATGTAAGGTGGGCGTTCGCCCACACATATCGATCCCAGGCACGACCTTGGGCGACTATGAATGGTGCTGTTTACCACCAAACTGTCGCATTCAAGACGACCACGGCTTGTCGCTACTCATATAAAAAATTTATTAAAAAGGTTATAACCAGTTTGGAAAATTAATAAAAATAAAAATAACTGAGATGCAATTTTAGTTTTAAGGATTTTAGTGTTAGTACAGCACATCTAGTAGCAATATCAGCTCCCTTACAGAAGGGAATCCTACCATAAAATAAGAGTACGAGTGTTCACCCCTTATCCGGATAGCCTACACTTTCATCCCTCTGATGATGGTTTTTTATTTATAGGCAACAGTATCCACCAACAAGTAAAGTACAATATGAACACGCTGGTCTTCTGCTGCCAGTCGGGCTGGTAACCTTGCTCAAAACTCACGTAGAAAAATAAGCTCTATGTGGAAGGAAAGCTGAAGCACTAGTTGATTTAGATTTTTTTTAAGTTAAGATCGGCAGACAGGCTGACGGTCCACTTGATGGTAGGTGGCTACCGTCGCCTATAACACAAGCAACGCAACAGCTGCTGCAAGTGCGATGCCTACTGTTATTTCATGGTGATCTTCTGTAAGAGGGTGGTTTCTGCCGCCAGTCTGGCTGCCCAAATGACTGCGAAACGTAATGTGCCCTGCCACTATTTTCCAGATCCAAGCCAGAGCCAAATATGAAAAGTTAATTTTTCAAAGTTGACCCTGCCGGGAATCGAATAAATACATATGTATATGTATAGCTATGGATAACATATAGAGGAATTCTGAAAAAAAAAAGTTTGATATTTTCTTTTTATATCTGAAACGTGGACTACGTTTACTTGTATAATTATAAATATTATTACAATTATTGCTAATAATGTACTGATTCTTAATTATGAAGCATCTCATTTGCGTCATAATGATTAATTAACTGGTTTTAATTAACAAAAAGTGTAATTTATTAAAATTGCAATTATGAGATGACAGCGACGGACCTGTGAGCTGGTGTCGAGCCTACGGGCGAGTTTTATCTCCTAATCTTTAATCAATGTCGCTCGACCTCCCTAACAGTTCATTTTAACAATAAATTTCAGTAACAAACGCTTTTCGGCAAAATACATTTGTTTGAACAACACTCAGTTGAGATTAGCGGTGTTTTAACTTCTAACTTGCGGGTTTGCGTTACGTTCTGGTTTTAGTTTGAACGCGGTTACAACAGCGTTACGGATTATTTTGATGTTTCGCGAATACCGTACGAAGGGATTTGCGAAATAATTATGTACTGCCACGAGTACAAATATGTTTGTACATTTGATAAATTAATTATTTAGAAATTTTCGTGTGGCAGTTCCAACATGTTCGAAATTAGAAAAATAATTGTGAATATACAATAATTAAAGTCGGTGTAGAAAAACTTTCGTCAGTTTTTAAATTCATTCCTTTATCAAGTCGTAGACACTTAGTACCTTTTGAAACTAAAGCACTATGCAGACAACTGACATACTTTGAAATGAAATTTTGACGTGACTGATAATTGCCTTGATGCAAGCAAATGACGACTTTAAGGTGACGAACCTTTTCTTGCCCTGACTGTACTTACCTACATAGAAGAAGAAAAGAAGGGCAAATTGAGCAAACTACCTGTACTTTAGTTTCTAAGTAAACCTAACGGATTGTAGGTTTAGATTTGACGACATTAACAGATTTTTTTCATAAATTTATATATGTACGTCATAATTTGATCGCGTAAATCGACTTTTCATAAAAATATTCAAAAATTGCGTTTATCTAAGCATAAAAAGGCAGTTGCTTGACGCAATTTGACTTATTCTTGTTTAATTAATGTGACCATTAAGTGACTCCTAGTGTGTTTTTGTAAGGATAAACTCGGTGGACGTCATATGACCGACTTTTCGGCGACAAATCTAATCTTTTTTTCATGTTAAGATCGGCAGACAGGCTGACGGTCCAGTAGATGGTAAGATGCTACCGTCGCCTATAACACAAGCAACACCAAAGCTGCTGTAAGTGCGTTGCCGATTACAGTAGGATTAAGGATAAGGGATTAGGAGGGGATAGGGAAACGGGCTCTGACATCCCTTACTCACTCACCAAAACACAACAGCACACGTGCAGTTATTTCACGGTGGTCTTCTGTAAGGGGGTGGTTACTGCCGCCAGACCGGCTCGGCTGCCCAAATTACTGTGAAACTCACTGTGGCCTACCATTACTTTCCAAATCCAGACCCGAGTCAAATTTGAAAAGTTCAATTGCCAAAGTTGACCCTGCCGGGAATTGAACCCGGGAACCCTAGAACAAGAGCGTTAAGGCAAACACCCTAACCACTCATCCAACGGGCTCGTCGTATTTAAAATTTTAAATCTAACTTATTTAAAATAAAGTCGTCGTCTAAACCACCCTACGGATTTTTTTATAGTTTTCTATAATGGAAAAAACGATAAACAAGGAAAATTTGTGTATATATTTTGCAGAAAAAATTACATCCGTGCGAAGCCGGGGGCGGTTTGCTAGTAAATATCTATACTAATATATAAAGCTGAAGAGTTTGTTTGTTTGTTTGTTTGAACGCGCTAATATCAGGAACTGCTGGTTCGAATTGAAAAATTCTTTTTGTATTGAATAGTCCATTTATCGAGGAAGGTTATAGGCTATATAACATTACGCTACGATCAATAGCATATGTAAGCAGTGTCCAGTACCGCGCGCCCCACGCGTACTACACCACCGTATAGACCGCAGCGAAGCGTGGCCGAGTTCAGCTAGTTATAAAATAAAGTCGCTGTCCGCCTCTGTAAGAAAAATGCAAAATAAAACTGCCGAAGCTGATGGCTTAATAAAAAAATCGTAAAACTGTATAATAATGTGCCCAATTTTTAAAATTCATAACCATTTTTATCGCCTTTTATTTATAGGTCAGCAGGTAGATTGACGGACCACTGGATGGTAGATGGCTACCATTGCCTATTAACGCAAGAAACACAAGTGCTGAAAGCACGCTTATGAGTTACTAGGATAAAGGATCCCCTACATACTCACCGAAAACTTGTTATTTTACGGCAAATTAGATACTGTCATTACTGTCGCTGACCAATTTATGACTGCGAAACGCAGTGTTTCCTGATATTACAAGGTACTAAGTTTCTAAATCCAATTGATAATGGACGTCACGAGACGACATCGTCACGAGACAACTAGACAGAAAACCAGAAAACATGCCAATTTTATGAACAGCTTTAACGAGCCCCTTGGTGATTGCTTTAACGCTCTGATTCAGGGTCGGTTCCTACGTACGGCCTACGCCCGTACGTCTACGTCCCGCATACCTACGTACGGCCGCGCTACAAAGTCGTTGGGTTTTAGCCGATAACAAAAAGGGGTACCGGGTTCGATTGTCGGTACAGCCAACTTTGTAAAAGAAGAACTTTTCATAGATACCTCTGGTCTGGATCTTACAAGTAGTTGCACTGCGTGTCGCACTCATTTGGGCAGTCCGTCTGGCGGCAATAACCACCCCCTTACAGAAGACCACCGTGAAATAATACTATGTGTGAATTTATGTTTCGCTGATTGAGTAAGAGATCCCATTCCCGATCCCTTCCTAATCTCTTATCTTATGGTCGGCATTGCATATGCATGGCACAGGCACAGGCACTGCACATACATGGCATGGCACAGGTGTGCCATTGTTTATGTTACAAGCAACGGTA
Organism: Bembecia ichneumoniformis; assembly: GCA_910589475.2. NCBI lineage: Eukaryota > Metazoa > Arthropoda > Insecta > Lepidoptera > Sesiidae > Bembecia > Bembecia ichneumoniformis. The sequence continues at coordinate 4,990,755 of OU342538.1, read as the reverse complement.
GTCGCCTACCTTCAAGTAGACCGTCAGCCTGTTTGATAACTTTAACATAAAAAAAATGTTTAATCATCTTTACAAGAAATGGTTTCTTTCATATTAAAATTTTCATCTACAAAACACATGAATGTATTTACCGACAACCGCCAACCACAATCAATATTCGACATGGAGTGGATAACTGGATCGATCTTCTCGATATACACCGCACATTCCAATGGCCGACTAATCATTATTCTCACCTATATCGATATGTAGTTCAAGAAACACTAGACGGTGTACCTTATCGCTATAATTATAAGACTCAAAATCGAATAGTCGCAAAGTCGAATATGCTGTCAGTTGAACTTATCTGATTAACGACTATGCGTGACTCTATCCATTCTCCGATCCTGTAAACCGATTTTATTGCCATTCAATTTGTAGGAAAGTCAATTCTATATACACAGACATTAAGTTTAAATTAATTTTAAATTTCAGTTAAAATAGTGTCATGTTTTCACCGCATAAACTAGAAATTAGGAATGGTCAAACTAATCAAAAGAACATTATTAATTCGTCAGGAAAATTGCTTCTCTTTCCGATTTTTATAATTAAGTAACGTTTATTTTGAGGTATTTTTTTTTGTAAATTATATGCTACCTTAGCTTCACTCGCGTGGATTCCGGAAAATGTATACTGTTGAAATTTTAACAATTTGAGCGGTCTCCCACGCCTCGTAAATTCTTTTCGCAAACTGGGCGCAAAAGATTTTCCACTTTTTCTAATGAATAATATGTGTCGTATGTTGTAATTTCGTATATTAAGGATAAGGGATGTAATAAAAAAATAACACAATAAATATACCTCCCAATTAAAAGAAACTTAAATTATTATTAAAATTCTAATTATGTCAGGGGCACTGCTAGCAATGAAGAACACTTGAACTGTTAAGGTCTTTTATTTACACCACCCGGCTAGAAGTAGATAACATATTTATTTATTTATTTATTTATTTATTCGGAGAATTAACAGACACAAGTTTATGTTATAGTTACATGCGTAAAATCTAATACATAAGTACAAAAAAAAACTTATATCCTCCAACATTCTCACTGAGACATATTAAATTGCAACAGGAAGCTACAAAAGTAAGAGTACAAACTAAGTGCAAGATGATAAGTTACAATACATATAAACAGTCCAATCGAAAAATTAGCATATGGCTTTACAATCCCTTACAAGGGAGGATAACATATGTTAGGCCGAAAACTGACAGCATTAGCGTGGCCCTATACATAGAATGGATTCAGCGGACAAACAGAACTTGAAACGGAAAGTTCGCGAGAGTGTAAACTCGAGCGGAGATCAGTAGCTTCGCGGTGAAGCCCAAACAAGTAAAACGAAAGATCGCGGCTCCCGCGGCGCGTGCGCAGATGCGAGCTGTGAGGCGCGCGCATCCACCTTGGGTGATTGAATCCAACTGAATGTACAAAATGGCGGCTGGTATTGCGTATTGCACAACCGGCATTGCAGGTACGCCACTCTTGGGCGGGCCATTAGCTAACAAGCGAGGAAACTGAGGTCCGAGCGAAGAGGCCGATTGCCGTGTTACAAACACTAATAAATGAAATATTTATTATGTCAAAATCATCATCATCATCATCAACAGCCTATTATATGTCCTCACTGTAGGGGCACATGCCTACTCTCTTGACAAGGGCGTATAGGCTATATGGTCCACCACGCTGGCCCAGCGTGGGTTGGTATTGCACATAAATCTAAAAATTGCACCCATGCGAAACCGGGAACAGGTCGCTAGTTCGAAGTAAAGACGATTTAAACGTCAAAAATGGTTTCATCTAAATCTGAACAGACATTCAGTTTCGTTTCATTTTTACGACATGCTTCTAGAAGGGAACGTTGTCGAGATCTTCCTTTGTAGCGATATTGAAAAACGATTTTCCACATCTTCTAAAGTCGAAACTAATCCGGTGGCGCGAGAAGCAATCATTTCGAAGTGCACGTCAAATATTGCACTGAGAACACTTAACCAACTCAAGGTGTAACGATGCCACTGTTCTGATATGTGTTTTTAAAATGATACCTATACATTTACATGTTTGTGAGAAGCTCCATTTAAATGCCCTTTCAAATTTAAATAAAAATAAATATTAAAACAAAAATTGACATTCGGGTTCGGTTCCCGGCAGGGTCATCTTTGAAAAATGAACTTTTCAAATTTGACTCTGGTCTGGATCTGAAAGTAATGGCAGGGCATACTGCGTTTCGCAGTCATTTGGGCAGCCCGTCTGGCGGCAGTAACCACCGCCTTGAAAGACCACCGTGAAATGACAGCACATATGCTGCTGTTTGACAGTCGGTGAGTGGGTAAGGATGCCAGAGCTCATTTCCCTATCCCCTCTTAATGTATATATATATATATCCCTATCCCCTATACAAACTTTTAGCATTTATAATATTATAAAGAATTAAGGATTACAATATGGAGTCAAAATGAAATCGTTGGTAACGTAGTAGGTATATTATTTTATCGTAATTTGTTAGAAAACTATAATATTTAAATACGAAAGTGAGTTTGTTATAACGCACAATGAAGGTAACCCATAAACGATACAACCGTTTCGTTCATAGGTCTGCCTTCAACTAGTAGTCATTCATTGTGAACTTGACTTTCAAATTTTTGGGCGATCTGATTGGTTAGGGGGCGTGGCAAGGCTGATGGACAACAGCTGATGACTCACTGCATTCTTAACGCGAATTAACTATAATCAGTTTTTTTGATACGCTTTGACGCCTTAAGTAGTCAACCGAAATTTTACATACACTTTGTCAGTGATACAGACAAGGACATAGGGTACCCTATCATCCAGAAAAAAAGTACTGTTCCCTAGGGATCATAAAAAAATAAAATAAAAAACAATTAATGTCTGATAAAAATATATTATGAGTAAAAATAGATGAAATACATGTCTTAAGACCTAAGAAAAACGGGCGCAGACGAGGTCGCGATTAAAAGCTACTATAATACGTATATAAATAGTATACGTTTAGAACAAATGAAGATTAGTCTTCTAGAGGATAAGGATATACTCTTGTCTCGTAAAAAGTTTTATTCGAGTGCTCGTGATGGAAATATCAAGCGGACCGGCATCACATAAGTCAAGAACCCGTCAAGTGGCAAGGGTCATGACATGACACATATTTGCAAGGAGCGGGCCTCTACGTCACCTCTTGACATCCCTCATACTTCAACCCTCTTCCTGACGGCTCTCCTTGTCAACCACTACACGGATGCAACTTGAATTTTTTTTATTTCTTTTTTTTAAAAATTGGTTCAGATTAAAAAAAGGAACAACTCCACAATTCAGATAAACGTGCAACTTTTGTAGTAAGATATAATTTTACTGGACTGATTTTAAAAATTCCTTCACCTATAGAAAACTACATTATCAGCGAGTAATAATTTCTAAAGATTCGCGGACGCAGTCGCGAGCAAAAGCTAGTTGTTTATAAAGGGAATTACTAATGACAGTAGTACTCTGAAACCATTTTTAAAAAATTGCGAAAATCTTCCGGTTCTAAATAAAACATTATATTCACATATAACAATAACCATTTTTTCACTCAATATGTTTTTTCTGTATTTTTTTTGTATTATTGATGGACGAAATAAAGCAATTCACTCTTTTTGGTATTTTGAAAGAACCATAGTGCTCTCAACGCGTACTTGCACTGCTGTCAAAATGAAATTGTGACCAGTGGCTCTAGCATGAGTTTACGATACTACACTTGCTAGCGAGAGCGTAAAACATTTATATGGAAAATTGATAATTTGACATTGACAGTTCACGATTTACATACAAAAGTTTTACGTTCTCACTAGCGAGTGTAGAATTGGTGTAGTATCGTAAACTCATACTAGAGCCTCAGGGATTGAAACGTGAGTAGAGTTTACGGTCCATTTCGACTCCAACAAATTTAATTGATAAATTGGACATGAAATTGTATTGTGAGTAGGCCCTTTAAGGCCACACCACATTGTCAATATCAAAGTCAAATGACAACTGTCAAAAGCTCCGAGTATGTACTTGCCTCATTGTTCAAATTTTGTTATCTGTATGTTATGTTGGTTATTACAATTGCGAGACTATGTATTGTTAGAGATCATTGGTTCGTAATTTCTTCTTTTAGGAGATGGTAACAGCTAAAATGATCCATTATTAAGTATGCTTTAGTAATAAAGCGATATAAAACTCTAATTAGTGAAGAACATTGCCCAAATTCGATAGAAATCTTTTTGGGTAATTTTTTACGTCTAAATATTATACATTTAAATATATAAGTTGAATTTTGTTTTGTACTGCTGCTAAATGTCTGCAAGTATTGGTAGAATCAAATATAATATTTGATACCTGCTATATATCTACCTTATCTATACTTACTAATATTATAAAGCTGAAGAGTTTGTTTGTTTGTTTGAACGCGCTAATCTCAGGAACTACTGGTTCGAATTGAAAAATTCTTTTTGTTTTGAATAGTCCATTTATCGAGGAAGGCTACAGGCTATATAACATAACGATACGATAAATAGTATTATATATAAGCAGTGTCCATTACCGCGCGCCCCATGCGCACGCCGCCGCCGTATTGGCGGCAGCGAAGCGTGGCCGAGTTCAGCTAGTTTGTCATAAAAAAAAAACGCAGATTAAACAATTAAAGGCTCACATAGAAATTCAACTCACATAAAAATTCAAATTCAAATAAAATAAGGTGGCCAAAATTAAACATGTAATGTAGTTATTAAAAGATATTTACTCATTAAAAAAAACGAATTTGAATATTACAATTAATTTTAACATCCACTTAGAAAATAGCCTAACAATTTAGTCTTAAGACTAATGAAGATGTCGCCAAAAACGTCACATATATAAAAGAAATTAATTTATATTGTTACGTGTGGGGTGAGTCAAATTGCCGTGTAAGGGCGAAAATTAACTATTTATTTCCACAAACCAAGATGACTTCCAAAAGGGCTAAACGAAAGGTCCGATACAACCGTTAAACTTGCCAAGAGTCGTCAATGATTCCCTTATGAGTCGCTGGTTTACTGTCGCAGGTAAGTTCCGAAGTTTCGCTTTCGAATCGCAGAATCGAACTGTGTCGCTAGCTCGCCGCTTCACTTATTTATATCCGCTGCCAATCGTCTAGATCTTTCTCGAATTTAGTACAAACAAACAACAAACAAATACAAGTAAACAACTTTTGTAAACACGTATTGTAAACAAGGTCGTTGAAAGTTCGGGAACGCTATTTCTGTTGAATGTGAGCTCTATGTTGTGTGCATAAGGACCAATTTCCCTTGACAATAACCGGACTTCTATTCTCGGGTGGAACTTTCCAGATTTGTTGTCAGGCGAGAACGCTTTTCTAGAAAGTTCCATGGTGAGTCATAACAATATCAATTTATGCTGACGATGACACTTGAAGATGCAATATGATTAAACTCTTTCAACAACTATTCTTTTTTTTAAATTAAAGATGGGTTTGCTTTTGACCAGCATCTATCCATGTAGGAAGGATGAGGTCGACAATGGAGCGAGCTTACCCAGAAGATGCCTATTCACTCGAACCTTGAAAAGATTTGGGCTAAATGAGCTCGGAAATACAGACACCGGCAGGGAGTTCCAATTCTTAGCAGTGCTTCTTAGCACAAAATATGTTTTAAAGCGCTTGGTCCGAATTAGAGGGATTTCGACAAGGTAACCAGCCGTACGTCTGCATGTCCGATAGAAAAAAGGGGAAGACGGTATGATCTCATGCAGCTCTCGAGCACACTCTCCGAAGTACATCTTATAGAATACATACAGAAATTCAACGACACTGTCCTTTAAAACAGTTAGTATTTATTTTATTTGTAAACTAACATGAATAATTCAAATGTGGAATTCATCTGTGTAACCGACTCTCACTTAAATAATGTGTTAACAGTCTCATGCACAACCGAGTTGAATACGTTGGCAGATTGCCAAACTTCTCAGCTGTATTTGGTGTACGTGTCTTCAGGAATACGATAAATAAAACGATAAATATGTATTCTACAGTCAAAACATTTATTGGTAAAAAGTACTTTCAACCGCAAACAAGAGTTAAGCACCTTTGACTAAGGATCATCAGTTATAAGCAGTCGTGTAGCTTGTCCTTGATTGGCAAGTATTCTATTCAATAGAGAGGCCTTTCTATTTCTACCTGATTCTGACGAAGCCCAAGTGGAGGGTTAGATTTTTTACAAAAAAAAAAAACTTCAAGTGCTAGTTGAATTCGCGTGAAGAGGGTTCCGTACGATGTTACCTATCCGCACAATATTAAGTGATTTACCATGATATTTCAATATCATGGACTTCTTATAGGTTTTCCTATAATCTATAAGTAGAAAACTAATTTCTGTATTTTTTCAAAATTTTAGGTTCAGTAGTTTCGGAGATAAGGGGGAGGGGGAATGGTCAAATTTCGTCTATTTTCTTGAATAACTTGGAAACTATTTATATTAAAATTACAAAAAAATATATTTAAGATCTTCACAACAAGACCTTCCATTTGATATGTACACGATGCAGTTTTCAAATTTTTTATTTTTTATTTTCCACCTTCACCTCAAAATGACCTTCCATATACAGATTTCATCTATTCACGTCACACTGCGTTTGGGTCACAGAAATTGATATGTGTACCAAATTTCAACTTAATCGGTCAAGTAGATTCCGAGATAATTGACTGTGAGCGACGGACAGACGGACACACGAGTGATCCTATAAGGTTCCCTTTTTTTATTCGGACGTACGGAACCCTAAAAAGTACTTTTGTATAAAAATACGCAATACTCTAAACTCTTAGGTCGTACCCTTCATCACAACACCGGGCAACCAGGGAGACGTGCTATATGTTTCCGGCACGCCTCTCCACGGATCGGGGATCAAACTCCGCGCCTATTCGAGGTGATAGTCTCTGGGTCTCGTCAGACTGGGGACGGGTTGCGTGTCTCAACGATCCCTGAGCCCCAGCCCATAGACGGCGCGAGGAAACAACGTGGGTTTTTAGTGTGTAGAAATCACATATACCACACCGATCTTCCATGGTTTGTGGGATCTGGTTCGCAGATTTTCCTCCGGTAAAAAGGCCGAACCCTTCAATTTACTTAGCCGAAACTCTAAACTAGTTTAGCAAACGCATATGTATAGCAAAGCAAATGTATAGATTGGCATAAAATATACTCTTATATTGAAGAATTTGAGAGAGTGGTTTGATTTAAGCACTCGCTACCTCTTTCGTGTAGCAGCTTCCAAGGTGAAGATAGTCATGTTGTTCGCCAATCTTCGTAGAGAAGCGGCACGTTAAATAGAAATAGCTAATACTAGATATGAATTTTATCTAAGTATATAAAGTCCAAATAAGAAAATATTTACATATAGGTTAATACATTATAAATAAAAGTGAAATGTAGACAGAAAACATTATATAATGAAATATTCTCGATAGAAAAAAATTACCAATTTAATCGTTTTTTGTTTTATTTTCAAAAATTGTTTCACATGATCAGATCAGTCACAATCGCTCCACTGAGACGGGAAGACTATGTTTCAGTGCGTAAGAATATTTAGACGTAAAATTTTTAATAAGACTTATTTGTGAGTAGATTATTATAAGTGTGTTGTGTATAGATTGTTTCACATTATTTTAACAAGATTGTGTAAATATATGGCTAATAAAAGAAACTCTGTTGCGTTGGTATCGTGTCCATTCAATTAAGGGGCCACGCGGGTGAAATTAGATTTTTTTTGCTTTGTACGCCCCCTCAAGAAGAAGAAAAATTGTAAAGAAATGAATTAAAACACTTTACAGTTAAAAATCATTCTAGCAAAGTTCCTGTAAATAAGTGTATAATTTGATTTAAATTTATTAATATTTGTGTTGGATATGAACAGTGTGAGCCTCATATTCGCCGCTTAAGTGGCAAATGCAATTAACCACGCAATTATTGGAATCGCTTTGGCGCTGGGCCAGACCGCTATAATGCTTGGCTTCACCGATATTATACTTTATTATATTATATTTACTTTTTATCTATACGATATGGCTAATTTATGTGAACGACTGATTTATATCATTTACAATTAATTGTATAAATTGATTATACAATTGTATAATTGATTTATACATCGTATAAATTATAAAATACAGTCGCTATCCGCTTCTGTCCGTTTCTCCGCTAAGTTCTTTTAAACCACCCAACGAATTTTGATACGGTTTTCACTAAAAAAAAGAGCGATAAATTAGGAAGATTTGTGTATTTTTTTAAAGAAACAAAAATTTTTTATGATAAATAATCTGTATCTAAAGAAATTAGATACCTTTGGATTCTTTTTAAGAAAATTGCTCCGACGGAAGAGTGTGAAATTTAATACACTAAAAGTTTATATACAGAAAGACTAGAGAAAGTTAATATTTTTATAAAATATGCATTAGAAATACATTAAATTAATTAACGCAGGGCACACTGCGTTTCGGAGTCATTTGGGCAGCCCGTCTGGCGGCAGTAACCACCCCCTTACAGAAGACCACCGTGAAATAACAGCACATGTGCTGTTGTGTTTCGGTGAGTGAATAAGGGATGTCAGAGCCCATTTCCTTATCCTCTCCTAATCCCTTATCCTTAATCCTACTGTAGTCGGCAGCGCACTTGTAGCAGCGTTGGCGTTGCTTGTGTTATAGGCGACGGTAGCCACCTACCATCAAGTGGACCGTCAGCCTGTCTGCCGATCTTAACATTAAAAAAAAATATTATACACACTACCGCATGTTTGACACGCGCGCACCTGTTTGACACTACGTAGGTATATAATTTTTAAACTCTTATGTTTATGGTCGACAATTTCGACAACTGGCGACCTGTTGTAAATAATAAATCGCCAAGACTGAACACACCAATTGTATGGTCACAATGTAAGGTCTTATCGGTTTGCGTTATGGAATAACTATACACCCAGCCCAGAGTCAAATTCGAAAAGGTTAATTTCCAAAGTTGGTCCTGCCGCAATTCATCTTGTCGACAGCCTAAAGCTTGTCAATTAATAATGTTCTAAATCAGAGGTTCCCAATCTTTTTTTTCTCATAGACCACTTTCAAAATTTAGCTGGTTCCGGTGGACCCCCTGCATGTCTAACATATTTCCAAAACTCGACAAAAAATGTGAAGTTTAGATCTAACTATGGAAATTTGCGTTGCGGCTGAGTTCCAACCACGAATGGGGAGTTTTTTAAAATATGAAATAAATGTGAATTGATTAGTTTTTTTTTGTCACCCCCATTTTTTGTCATGCCAACGTAGACCCCCGTCGAGTCTCCCGTGTACCTCTTGGGGTCCACCTGCACTACTTTGGGAACTAAGGCTCTAAATAATTAATATCATAAATAGTCTGGCATAAGGTCTATTTTAAGCCTCTTTTCTTTCCTCGTAAACCTCGTTACCTACTCCATAGTTTATACTGAATCAATGCCTTTTTTCTTATTAATGTACAGGGATGCTTACACAGTAACTAATAAAAACTGTGCGCAGGGCCCCCTTACAGAAGATCACCGTGAAATAACGGCATGTATGCTGTTGTAATTTGGTAAGTCAGTAGGTAATGGATGCCAAAGCCCACTTCCCTATCCCTTCCTAAATCTTTATCCTTAATTCTACTAAGGTCGGCAGTTGACTTGCGACACTTATTGAGTTCTTTGTAATAATAGGTGACGGTAGCCACATATAAACAAGTGGATTGTACACTTGCCTGGCGATCTTATAAAAATAAAAAAAATGTCATAAATACATAAATCAAACTCAAACAAAAGATTCAGCTTCACAGGCGTCGTTTATTGTGATAAAATTCTGTAACTATTTTCCTCCCTGCCAAGACTACGAGGCAATAACTTTAACAGAGCTGTCATTAATCAAAATCTCAGCGTTATTATGAGCTAAATGGACCCACAATAAATACGAATCACTTGTGTGTACGCAACTTTATTCGGAGAACGGTTAGCTGTTTTTGAATTAGGTCTATCGATATTACTGCTGCTTGATTATTTTTATCTTATATTAATTAACTGGCGTTTGCTTACAACTACGTTCGGGTGTAATTTTAAATTATATTGTGTTATTTTGAAGTTTGAGCTACATTATTGTAAAGTTTCATCCAAATCCGTTCAGTAGTTTTTGAGTGAAGGAGTAACAAAGATCCAACATCCACCTTCAAAAACTTTTACATCTAGGAATGGATTCTTATTTTTCTGTAAGTAGATCACAATATGACGGCACAAGTAATTTTATTTCTGTAACGTGGTGTTCAAAAAGCAGTAACTGCCACAATTCTTGAACGTCAATTTTATAGGCACAACTATTGATTGATTGATAGGCGCAATTATTATTGACTACTAGCGGTCCGCCCCCGGCATCGCCCGTGGCGCAATTTTAATATATATAAACATTCCCAGTTTATCCCTCTTTCCATTTGTCAAAACCGAATTAGAATCGGTCTACCCGTTCGAAAGTTATGGGCGTACATACATTTCGAAGATCCATTTTTATTTATAGAGATTGATGACGGTCACCTATAGAATATAAATAAATAACGAACAAACTTATTACCTGTTGTTAGGATTTATGTATATATATGTTTACCTCCTTATTTCCGCTGCGAAGGATAATTGATATATTTTTTAAATATAACAAAAGAGAGAGTGTATCGAGATTGCGAGCGACCATCGATTAACTTTTTTAAGGTAGTCACTGATATGATCCCGTGCAAGGCACGTGCTGTGTCCTAGACCGAGCCGCTCGGCTCGCACACTCGAAACATCGACTAACCAAAGTATATTTTTTCTTTCTTTCGCGACCAGCGGCTACGTTCGCGTCACCAACAAGGACTGTTTAGGAATAACTTGGGAAATAAATATTTAGATCTGTTTTGTTCACCAACCTCTTATACCATCTTTGTTCAAAACACAAGTCCTTTTTGATAGACAGCCACAAAAAAAACTTATTTTTTAAAAATGTATAAGAGTTTGGCGACAGTAACCGCCTTTACAGACGACAACCGTGAAATAATAGATGTGTGCTGGTTTGGTGAGAGAGTAAGGGATGCCATAGATCATTTTCATATCCCTTCCTAATTAGGATTTCCTTATTATTTCTCCTACTAAGGTCAGCAGCGGTAGCCAAAGTAGATAATCGTAGGTTTTTGGTTTTTTACATACTTTCTTTTTATTTAAAAAAGAAAGATTAAGCCAAAAGAACAGAAAATGAATTCCAATATAAAACTACTGCTTAGCTGTAGATATTTCAAAGTGCTATTTACTTATATAGCCTCTGTCTGTCTCCGCATACAAGAATAGATCCCTTAAATCTTTTTGTTAGACAGTTCGCGCCGAGTTTTTCGACATTGACACGGCGAAGTAGTTTACACACAGCTAAAAGTGTCTCAACTCTCTAGGGTTGAGCTTGAAACGAGGCACGTTTCTGTGCTATATGGGTGATCAATTCAGATGATTATGTAGTTACGTTCTTTTTCGATTTAAATTTATATTGTCTACTTGCTTTTGCCGGCGACTTCGTCTGTGCTACATTTTCTAAGACGTTGAAACATTAATTAAATTTTCCTCCTCGGGAACAGTAATTTTTTTTCGATACGACCAGGATCGTGCGTCGGTTTCTGTCTTTGTCTTTATCCGACTAACTATGCTTCTGTCCCCCGACAGAAGCATAGTTAGTCGGGGTTCAACTAACTATGCTTCTGTCGGGGGTAAAACCGTCACCCCCTCGTTTAGGCTTTTGGAGGGGGAGACGAATTAAACTGAATAATAATAATCGTTAAATTCAGATATTAAAATCCATATTAGCAGCTATAAAAAATTACAATATATACAACTAAATTTAACTAAACTAAACTAAAATTTAAGTAGGTACATATATATTTTAATAAATATTTTTTTTAAATTATATTGTTATTTATCAGTTTCATTATTTTGCCGTATTCAGCCCCATCCAAAATATTTGTATTGGACAATCGACCTTATAAGACAAGTAAAAGATCACAGTAAAAAACCAGCAGTATCACTTTTGACATTATTTAATTGCTCCTTTTATTTTTAACAGATCCTATTTTTGTTTTTTAAGATATCTTAAGCTTCGTTCGATATTTTGAATGTGTTTCTATATGGTCAAAAAGGTTTTATAATTACCTATTTAGAACACCAACCTTACTGGCCATTGAATTTTTGGGCATTCTCCTTTTTCTTTACTACTAGCGACCCGTTCCCGGCTTCGCACGGCGTGCAATTTTTATATTTATGAACATTTCCCGTTTATCCCTCTTTCCATTAGTGAAAACCGAATTAAAATCGGTCTACCCGTTCACGCGTGATGCCGTGACCAAGGGAAATGGAGATTTATTTTTATATATAGAGATTTTATTATTTACATTTTATTTTTTTATTTTACTAGCTTCTCGGATTTCGATTTGTACAGATGCAATTTGCCGGGATTTTTTTAAAATTTCTCTCTTCATGAGAACCTTTTTCGGACTTCAATGAATATTTAAAGAAAAGTTAGCCGAATTGATCCAGCCGTTCTCGAGTTTTGCGCTTAGCAACACATTTAGAGTTTCATTTTTTATTGTATAAAGTGTGAGATTGTAAGTTGAAAATTACTTTGAGAATATTTTTGGTGACTCATTTAAAGATTTCAAGAGTAAATTGCTGAAACTCACTTGTCAGTCGACTACTAAAAAAATTATAATTACTTTCTGTAATTATATTGTTAAGTGTGGGGTGAGTCAAATTGCCGTGTAAGGGCGAAAATCAACTATTTATTGCCACAAACCAAGATGACTTCCAATAGGGCTAAACTTCTTCTTTAAATCCGTAAAACTTGCCAAAAGTCGTCCGTAATTCCGTAATGAGTCGCAGGTATAGTTCCGTAGTATCGCTTTCGAATCGCAGAATCGAACTGTCCCGCTAGCTCGCCACTTCGCCTATTTATACCCGCTGCCAATCGTCTAGATTTCTCGAATTTAGTACAAACAAACAACAAACAATTAGAAGTAAACAACTTTTGTAAACACGTATTGTAAACAGGTCATTGAAAATTCGGGAACGCTATTTCTGTTGAACGTGAACTCTATGTTGTGTGCATAAGGATCAATTTCCCTTGACAATAATGTTTCCAGAAATTGTAGACAGGCGAAGTCGCTTTTCTAGAACGTTCCATAGTGAGTCATAACTAGAACGTTCCCTGGTGAGTCATAACAATATGTAAATTGTGTATGTAACTTTAAACGTGGTTTCTGCTCAAGAGTAAATATTGTGTTACTTTTATTTGTTTTGTAATTAAATAATTGAATTTAATATAAACTATGAATATTGATGTCTATTTTGAACTCGATTTTTTAATCTATATTTTCTCTACTGTAAATGCTGTTCACTCCTTTAATTGGCTTACATTATAAACCTAATACTACTTTATAGTTAATTATGAAATTATAGGTATGTTAAGCTGTTGGTGTGTAAATAAATAAAATAAATAAATAAATAAATAACCTTTCTTTTCGCTTGCAAGCGAAAATCAGCGAAGTCTGATGAAAATTTTTGTCTGTTTATAACTGCCCCAGGGTATCCTTTTTTTTTTTTTTTTTTTTTTGCGAGGAGAAATCCATTTACGGATTCCCTACCGCTGGCTAGACGGTAGGGATATGAGGGACTCACCCAGTCAATGGACTGGTCCTACCCACTAAAACTCCCCGGTGTCTCCTTGCCCTTTGAGCGGGGTGGACCGGGTTCTGCCGAGGCAACAACTCCGATCCACCCCAGGGCAGCCTAGTCATTGCTGACTAGGCTTACTCCAATGGGGGATTGCCCGGAGACACCCAGGCAATCCCCAGACGGGGGGGACCTTGTGCAGGCACACATAGCTCGCCACCCATGTGTGCAGGTCCCCTAGGGCATTTGAAAACGAGCTTGGTATGCCCGCCTTCTCCTGCCCAGCCGCCTGCGTCTGAGGGAGGCCAGACCGGCCTCTTCCTCTCGCTCCCTCTCAGCTGCCTCCTTCTGCAACATTACGTGTTCACAGAAGGAAGCAGCTGCTTTCCAGTTTGTCACACTATCAAGCATGGCTTCGACCATGCTTGACAGTGTGATCCGTCCACAACCAAGCGCCGCCCTCAGCTCCTGGCGCTGGGATCTCCAGGCCGAGCACACCTGAAGTGTATGCTCGGCCGTATCATCAGGATCGCCGCAGTGATGGCACTGCGGCGACTCCTCCCTTTTTATATGGTGCAGATAATGACCGAAGCACCCGTGTCCGGTCATAATCTGCACCATACGGTAGGTAAGGCCGCCTTGTTGGCGCCTCACCCACTCCTCCAATACCGGACGGATCGCCGAGATCGTCCGATGGCCAGCGGTAGGGTTGAGGAGTGCCTCTCCCCAGTCGTGCATGGCCTTCTCTTGCGCCTCTGCACGGACCCGTCGCACATCCTCGGCGACGGGTCTTTCTCCTTGGGCCCTTGCGGCGACCCGATGCCGATGCACCTGGGACAGAACCAGGGCATCGACATCCCACGGTAGGACGCCCGCTAGCACGCAGGCGGCCCCGTGGCTGACAGTGCGATAGGCCCGCACTGCCCGGATCGCCATGACCCTTTGCGGCCTCCGCAAAAGGGCCCGGGTGCTAGGAGTGAGGCACTCCGCCCACACCGGGGCTCCATATAGTGCCATCGACCTTACCACCCCGTGGTAAAGTCGACGACACGCCGAATTCGGTCCTCCCAAGTTTGGGAGGAGTCGTCCGAGTGCGGCTGCGGCTTTCGTCAGCCGTGGAGCCAGGAGCTTGAAATGCTCCTCGAAACTCCAGCGGGGGTCCAGTGTTAGGCCGAGATACTTGATGTGCATCCCGACCGTGATCCAGACCCCCACCACTCGGACTCGGAGCCCCGGAGGGATCCTGCGGCGTGGGGGATGGAAACCCATGGCCCTAGTTTTGTCTAGGGCCACCTCCAATCCTAGCAGGTGGATGCGCCGGACCACCAAGGAGGTGCCTACCGACGCTAACCGCTCTGCGTCCTCCCACGTCTGTGCTCTTGCCGCGACCAAGGTGTCGTCGGCAAAGCAGACAACCTCCATCTTTGGAAGTAGGTTGCCTCGCAGGACCCAGTTGTACCCCAGGTTCCACAATAATGGACCTAAAACAGCCCCCTGGGGTACACCTACCGCCACTGGCCGGCGATGGACCTGTCCGTCCGCGCCCTCATATAGCACTACCCGCCCACCAAGGTAGTCGCTGACAAGGGCGCGGAGGTAGGGCGGCACCCTGTGGAATTCTAGTGCCGCCCTTATGCACTCATGAGGGAGGCTGTTGAACGCGTTGCGAATGTCGAGTGACACCGCAACAACAGCCTCCCCTCTTCCGGTGGCCCCCTCGGTCCATCTTTTGAGGAGGCCCACCGCGTCCATCGTGGACCGACCGGCTCGGAAGCCGAACTGGCGATCATCCAGATTCGGCCCCGTTGTCTCTAGATGCTCGACTATCCGGCGTGCTATGATCCTTTCCATAGCCTTGCCGGAATCGTCGAGCAGGACCACCGGTCGGTACCCCGCCGGCGAGTCGGCAGGGCGACCCTCTTTGCGCAGGAGGCAGAGACGCCCCACCTTCCACCTCGCCGGGAACTTACCCCGAGCGATACAGGCATCCATTATCGCCCGGAACCTCTCCTCCATAGGCCCTAGCGCTATGGCTAGGGCCTTCGCCGGAACTCCATCCGGTCCTGGAGCCGTCCTCTTTCCCCGGATCCGCTCCCTTACCGCCACAAACTCTAGGTCGGAGACGGGAGGGCCCACCATTTCGAGCTCCGGAAGTGGTTCCGGAGCCACCATTGGAGGGGGCTCGAATTGGCCAGGGGTCGGGAAGAGCGACCCCATGACCTTTTCCAGCAGCTCCGGGTCAAGGTTGGCCGTAGAGGAGGAGTTGGACGAGAATTTCCCCCTCACAGCCCTATACGGACGACCCCAGGGGTCGGCGTCCAGGAGGGCCAGGAAGCGCTCGTGGGCCTCTTCTTTGGCCCTGCAGATGCCTTCCTGCAGGGCGTTGTGAGCCTTCCTGTACGCCTGACGAAGGAGGACCTCTTCGTCAGGCGTCCTCCTGGAGGGTCTTCTCCGGCAACGGAGGAGGGCGCGCCTGGCCGCCAGGCAGGCTGAGCGCAGGGAGGCGATCTCCTGCGCCCACCAGTACACCCTCCTCCACTTCGGGGGAGGGCGCCACAGCGGCATGGAGGCATTGCAGACGACCCTCAGGTCTTCAGCAAAGTGCTCTGCCATGCCGTCAGGATCCCCCGCGAGGTGAGGGGGGAGAGACGACCAGTCCCTCACCATCGCTGCCTCCTCCGCCACATCCGGGCGGAGCTTGGCAAGTGCCCACCTGGGAAAGGCGACACTTGCCGTGGAATCCCGACGCTGTGGCGCCCTATGGGCCAGCGAGGAGACCTCGTATCGGACATAGAGGTGGTCCGATAGGGTCTCCACCTCTTCCTCCACCCGCCAGCCCCGGATTTGGGCAGCAAGGGCGGCGGTGGCAAAGGATACGTCAACTATGGACGTGCCTTGCCACCGTACGCACGTGGGAGAGGTACCGCAGTTGAGTACCTGGAGCCCCAGGCCCAAAGCCCAAGACTCCAGAATACCCCCCCTCACATCCGTATTAGGGGACCCCCACGCTTTGGATTTAGCGTTTAGGTCCCCCGCCACCAAAACTGGGAGTGGGGCCGCGCGCCTCACCACACCCTCCACCGCGGCCAGAAAGGTCTCAAAGTCCGCCCGACCGCGGTTAGGGGAGAAGTAGGTCGACACGACCACCATTCTCCCCCAGTTTGCTGCCACAAATCCCCGACCTCTCTCCCTTAGGGAGAGGGGAGGAGCTACACCGCCAGGCCTCGTCGCAATCGCAGCGGAGTCGTCCAGCGCCCCTAACCAATGGGGGTTTTGGGGAACATAATACGGCTCCGCCACCACCGCCAGTTGGATCTCCCACTCCGCCATGGACTGACACAGCAGGTCCTGTGCCCCGGCAGAGTGGTTGATGTTCGCCTGGAGGATTTTAGCGATGGGCCTACCGGGCATTGGCGGTGTCCATCGGCTCCTCCCTGGTTACAGTGGTGACCCCTTTTTCACCCGGTCGGGCCGTTGGAATTCGGCCCCTAGCAGCTGGGGGGGAGCATTTCATACCCCCCATGCGATGATTGGCCGGGAGACCAGCGTCGGCGCATACGGCGCATTTAAAAGCCGCCTCGCAAGCGTTGGCGGAGTGTCCATCCTGACCGCAGCGGCCCCAGGGTATCCTAAAAGTACAAACAAAAATTAAGTCAGCACAATATAAAAACCTTTCAAAATTGTTCCTTCACTTAAACATCTGTTTTTAACAATTTTCCGAACAGACTTACAAAGGTATGAGCACGAAATAACTCTGAAAAGTTGCTCAATGGCGGAGAGATTCCATCGAGTGTCTGCCTAATGTATTGGAAAATTATTCAAAGGGAACCAACAACACAGAGTGGCATTATATATTCAAAATTGATTTTTGTACTAGGTAATTGAATAGATATTATTTATTTTTACTTTTTGTTTTTGCTCAGATTTTATTTTTGCTCTTGAATTTATGGTATGATTTGAAACTTATGGTATTAATATGATCACACATTTTTCTGAATGATAAGTTAATATAAGCGCGTGGTTGAGTTCTCACTATTAAATTCAATAAAACATAAATCAAATTTAAATTAAAACATTTTACCATAAAAATTAAATACTAATTTTCTTCTAATTAATGGAATTAATGCCACTTTCTGTCACCTTCCCTTTAAAGCATTTAGACCGCTGAAAAAAAATATCTTTCTTAGAGTCAAACTATGCGTCTACTGCTGCTTTGATCTCGTCGTTTGTCAAAAACTTCTGACCCCCCAAGTGCTTTTTTAGGTTAGGGAACAGAAAGAAGTCGGATGGTGCTAAGTCAGGTGAATAAGGCGGATTCTGCAAGAGTTCAAAGCCACAGTTGTGAATTTCAATCATTGACTGCACAGATGTTGAACATGGGCATTATCTTGATGAAACAGGAGTTTTCTTCTTAGCATTCTTGTACGTTTTTAGGCTTCCGTATGTCCGAATAAAAAAAAGGAACCCTTATAGGATCACTCGTGTGTCCGTCTGTCCGTCGCTCACAGTCAATTATCTCGGAATCTACTAGACCGATTAAGTTGAAATTTAGTACACATATCAATTTCTGTGACCCAAACGCAGAGGTGTGACGTGAATAGATGAAATCTGTATATGGGAGGTCATTTTTGGGGGGAAGGTGGAATTTTTTTTTTGAAAACTGCATCGTGTGATATATCAAATGGAAGGTCTTGTTATGAAAATCTTAAATGTATTTTTTTATAATTTTAAAATAGTTTCCAAGTTATTCAAGAAAATTGACCGAAACTACTCAACCTAAAATTTTGAAAAAAATACAGAAATTAGTTTTCTACTTATAGATTATAGGAAAACCTATAAGAAGTCCATGATATTAAAATAACATCGTAAGTCACTCAATATTGTGCGGGTAGGTAACATCGTTCTGCTCCCACTTGTTCAGTTTTTCTTTTATTTGCTCACATAATCGACATAGTAAGGTGCAGTAGTAATCAGATTTTATGGTCTGACCTTTTTCAAGATAATCAACCATAATCACACCCTTCGAGTCCCAGAATACTGAAGCCATCAAAATTGTCAAAACCTTATTTGTCAACAAAATTGACATAGCCTTTTTAGGGGGGTATGAACCCATTCTTTATTTAGTAACAAAGCTATTCAAATAATCATCGGATCGGCTTCAAATAACTCTTATCAGTCGCGTGAAATAGTCAATCGCGTCCTTTTTTGTTCGACTGAAAGCAGTGGCGCGATCCATCTCGCTGTTGATTATGATGTTTTGGAATCTTTCGTATGAGATTCTCTTTAATTTTTAATTAGCGGTTTCCCAGAGCGAGGTTCGTCTTCCACACTCTCACTACCACGCTTAAATTCTGCTATCCATTTTTTGAAGCATGAATATGACAAAGCGGTTTCCCCTAATGTACTGACCATATCATTAATGTTCTTTGGTGATAAGCTCTTCTTGAGGTGATTACCTCCATTTGCAGAAATTACGTCGGATTGCTTGACAAATAATTTTATAAAGTCACAACTAATTATTACATACGTTTCGAACTTCGCACAGTTAACTAGCCTGAACTGAACAAAACAATGTGGGTAGTTTTGATTTTAAGAATTGAATGGATCTGTGTCAGACCGAGTACTTTTCAATCCACCCAGGCAGTTTAAACAATTCTCAAGAACCGTCCCAGCAGATTTCAATAAAATTTTGTGAATATGTATGCTTGGTTTCAGTTTGAAAGCCAGCATATAAAATCATATTAAGTAAAACTTAATTTTTCTAATAGTTTTGTTTTTTAGTTTTCAATTAAGTTAAAGAAATCTTAGTCATTAAACCAATATAAACTTTGTTTAAGGACAGACTCTTTCAGCAAACACCAATTACTCAAGAATTTTGTTAAAAAAATATTACCATTTAAAAATTCAGTAATTACAAAATTACAGTTTTTTACCTTTACAGTTTATGTATTTTATCTACTAATAAATTAAAACACTATATTATTATAACTGACCTTTGCGTCTTCGGCGAGCGAGTATTAGTGATCTGATCTTTATTATCTCACACAAGAAGCATCAGATCCCAACTATTCCAGTTCATCCTTTTCGAAATAACCTTGGGGTCAGGCCGACCCTTCGCAAACAAGGTCTGCGAATCCCACGATACATTAGATTCGGAATTGATTACATTCAGAGATCAGATAAGACTTTGGTATATGTGATCTAAATAATTGCCTTCGCTACTGCGTATCGATATTTGGTGCTGAACAACTTTGCCGCATGGGGGCGTTAGAGTGATTTTCTGCAATAAGTTTACTTTTTTATTGCGTAGTTAGTAGATTTTCACTTGGGCGTAACTCCTGCCGATTTGTCAGGCTTTGAAAAATAAATCTTTATTGATGCTATATTTGTCAGGCGTTAAGTCGTTATTTTTAGATACCTGGAGCCCGCGGCTTCGCTCGTGCGGAATATGTAGCCTATGTCCACCCAGAAATTTTATTGATAAAGATTTTTTTTAAATCGGATGAGTCGTTTCGAATTTTCCTCTTACAGACAAACAAACATACAAACTGTACTTCTTTATAATATCCGCATAGACTAGCTGTGCCCCACGGTTTTACGAGCCGTTTAATTTAAAAGAAATAGAATTTTCTCTTTCTCTTCTCTCTCTCTCTCTCGAAATGTAATAAAAAACCAACTAACGAAAACCGAGCTATTATTTCGTTATCGTTTAACGTCTTATTAGATTTTCTTCTTTTTGCTTAGCTCCAAGGTCTGTAGCGTTATGTTTAATAGCCTATTACTTTCCTTAAAAATTTGTTTATAAAAGCAAAAAGAGTTATAAAAAAAATTCAACTTCGTTATATTATGGAGAAATATTTTTGGAGAGGTAGCAAAGTAACGGAGCTTTCCAATAATACATTTGAATATCAATATTTTTACACAATAACTATTAAATAATAAATAAATTATTTATACAGTTTTAGCGTTTTTGTATATTAAGTATTCGAAAAATAGCTAAAAAAAAGCGGTGATAATATTCCAACCGGGCCTGCACCTCTGAGTATTATAGGATTTCATATAAAAATAAAAAAAATTGGTTTATTGATGATGGAAGACACTGTGATGAACGTGTTTTTCCAGAAAGACTATTAAGTAAAGTCTTGTCAAATCACAGTGGACTGGAGTAATGATTTTAAAGCCCACATTTTCACATTGCGGACAGGTCTGTCTTCACTAGAGGGACATAAGATATTTGTAAAAATGATATATTATGCCGACGATTATGATAAAAAATAGCTTTTTTTATAACACTATAAGTTAAATTACACTCAGGCGACATTTCAATTTGCAAGATTCAATGCGAACTTTTATTAATGTAACAGCCGATGGTACAAATACAATTAGTCTCTAGAGCTGATACTTAATATCGTCGTAGCGTTGGCGGATAAAAAATAATTTAGCCCTGTTATATGTAAATTGCAACGTGTTGCAATCATGCAGTGGAGATTATAGTGAGATCCTACTGATATAAATGCGGATACACACACACACACACACACACACACACACACACACACACACATATATATATATATATATATATATATATAGTCATGACAGCCTAGATTATTGTCATTATCTGTTTTATGGACTTAAATTTTTTTTAAATGTCATTTTTTTATGTTAAGGTCGGCAGACAGGAAATGGGCTCTGGCATCCCTTACCACTCACCGAAACACAACAGCACACGTGCTGTTATTTCACGGTGGTCTTCTGTAAGGGGGTGATTACTGCCGCCAGACGGGCTGTCCAAATGACTGCGAAACGCAGTCAAAACGTTATTTTTTTCAAAATAACGTTAATTTATTAATTGAAACAGTGGTAACTTATATAACTTACCTTACTTTTGTAAGGTTATAAAATTATCATTGTATACAAATGTATATTACCTACTATCTATATATTAAAATAAAACAATTGTCACATCTATGACGGAGTAACACTTGAGAAAGGCATGACCGATTTTGCTGATTTTTTTTCTACTGTGTTCGTAATTGACAGGGCGAGGACTGTCGGATAACTTGTAAATTATCCCAGTAAAGTAAATTTGGGTATTTCAAGATGTACCAAATAAGGCGAATTCTAGAAAAGTTTTAGTCGCAGTTTGTATTAAGAGACGGGACGTCGGAAGATCAGGAAATTCAATTTCCCCGGAAAAGATGTAAAAAGAACTAAATTAAATTCACAGCCTCAGAAATTATTTTATTTATTGCATATAAGTTTAATTCCAATCTTCCACAGTGAACCTTCATATTTGAATTATTGCAATCAGAAGTGGAGGCTTTAAAGGATTAAAGATGAAGTTTCCGTTTTGGGTTAAGTCAAACATATTGCTTTATAAGTTTCCGCACTTCCAAAGGAAAAAAAAAAGGCAGATTAGGTTAGATATAGAAGTTGCTAAAGGATATTCAGCCGACAATTATTATGTAAGTAGTTAGTCCATATGATAAGTGCTGTCAAGACATATTAATATGTTACTATTAGTAGAATAACACAAAAGTGGCGTTGGATAGGACATCTAGCGAGATACACGGAAAGAACCAATGGGCAAAAGAAGACGCCGTCCAAGGAACAGGTGGATCGATGACAAGCAAAGCAAAGAATAGGGAAACATGGAGTAAGCTGGAGGAGGCCTACACCCAGAGTGGGGTTTCAATAACAGAATGAAATTTATATACCTAATTGTAAGAAAAACATGTTTTGTAAGGTTGTTAATAATAAAAAAGGCTTATTATTATTAATAATAAAAATATTAATGGAATACTTTAAAATAGTGTAACGATTTGAAAATATATTTTCAAATAGATCCGTCAACATATATTATAAACATACATACAAAATTCGCTCTCTCTTTTTGTTATATTAGTATACTAGCTGCTGCCTGCGGCTTCACCCGCGTAGAAAAATAAAAAACTAACGCCTGACTAAATATATGTGCAATGTAATGCCTAACATCTTTATTGCAGTTATCTTTATTGCACTTTGCCAGGCGTTAGATGATCCGTCTGGAACAGTAACCTTTTTCTGGATAAAAGGTATCCTAAGTCCTTTCCTGCTTCCCTGACAATGTGTATGCAAAATTTCATGATTATCGGTTGAGCGGTTTAGGCGTGAAAATGTAACAGACAGACAAACACAGTTACTTTTACATTTATAACTAGCTGAACTCGGCCCAGCGCGCGACGTCCAGCGCGCATGGGGCGCGCGGTACTGGACACTGCTTATATATACATATATATATTACTATTTATCGTAGCGTGATGTTATATAGCTTACTGCCTTCCTCGATAAATGGACTATTCAAAACAAAAAGAATTTTTCAATTCGAACCAGTAGTTCCTGAGATTAGCGCGTTCAAACAAACAAACTCTTCAGCTTTATATTAGTAAAAGTATGGATATGGATACCTACTCGTATGTATGAGATACAACAACTTGTTCTTTTTTAAATACATGTTTTCCAGGTTATTTCAAACGATAATTGTAAAAATTTTACGATTAATTTACTCAATTTTATTATGGTTTGGGAAGTAGGGAAGAAGCTGCGGAGTATCTAAACCTTCTAAAAGGAAACAGTTTTTTTACTGTTTTTAATAAATTTCACTGTTCATTTAAGAAATATGTTTAAAAATAATCGTTTGTCTCCTGAAAACACCATTCGATTTATTGAAAACATGCATTGAAAATCGTAATACTGGACATTCTCCAAATTCTCGATTCCCGGCGTAAATTGACTGACTTTTTAAAAATTTGCTTTTGACATTTTTTGCATATTTATAGTCCATGAAAGTGTTATCAACGAAATATAAATGATAAATTGCTTTAGGAAATTGAAAAACGTACGAAATATAGACAGTTTTCAAGTTATCTACGTAAACAAACGTATTTTACGTGAAAATCCTATAGATTCGATTCCTCGATGCGAAATATCAGACGGCTTTTTCTTTATCAGCAACAACTTGTATGATAGTAAATCTCTACTGACAATAGGTTTACGATCTCGTTCATGGCTTCGTGTACCCGACCTTTGTAAATACTGGGGGCTTCTATATCAAAATCGTTTTTAGTGTGTGTACGTTATACGTTCGGGCCGCTCGTATTGCTGCTTAGCTTTTTGTTTGCGAAATATTTAGGCTAGGGAATATCATAAAATGAAATCAGGCTCTAAAATTTTATTACGTATATTAAAAAAAAACATGTGCAGGGTACGCGTGTTGGAAGTGAAACTTCTTTGGCGATCAAATATATAGTAAACGGTAGATGTCACAGAGAGATAGATAAAACTTACAAGAATCGCTACAAGAAGCCTCACATAATCGTTACATAACATTTTCGACGAGCCCGTTGGATGAATAGTTAGGTAGGGTGCTTGCCTTAACGCTCCGTTCTGGGGTTCTCCCGGGTTCGATTCCCGGCAGGATAAATTTTGAAAATGAACTTTTCAAAGTTGGCTTTGGTCTGGACCTGGAAAGTAGTGCCAGGGCACACTACGTTTCACAGTCATTTGAGCAGCCCGTCTGGCGGCAGTAACCACCCCCTTACAGACCACTGTGAAATAACAGCACGTGTGTTGTTGTGTTTCTACTTTAGCCGGCAGTGCACTTGCAGCACCTGTGGGGTTGCTTGTGTTATAGGCGGTACCCACTTACCATCAAGTGGACCGTCGGCCTGTCTGCCGATCTTAACAAAAAAAACACAAAATTCGACCCTGAAATTTTATTCAACGCGCAAAATAAGTTTTCATTCAAAACTCGATTCCTTGTTGCAGGTGGCAGTAATAGTATGAAAATGACGTCATCGGTGCGTAAATAGTGTTCGGGTGTGGGGGGCGATGGGCTCGCGCGCGTAGCCCCCGCCGCCGTTGGCATGGAGGAGGACGAAAGACGGTTGTCGTTCCCGCCGCCAGCGCCGCTAAACTCGCCCGGCGAAGAGATCGATGGGTCGCGTTTGCTCGGCGAGATTGTACGTACGCTGGAGGCTACCAACCCGGAGGCCGCCGGGCCGCTGGTCGCCTCGCAGTCCAAGGATGGTTTGGACGTGGAGTGCGATCGGCCGCGACGCGACGACCTTAGAATCCAGCTGGAGGGCGTTACGTTCTCTCGCGAGACGACGGGCGGCGGGCGCGGTGGCAGCGGCGGGAGGGGTGACGAGCCTCGGGCCGCAGTCACACCGTTCACTCGCGAGTCAGCCAAGCGCGCTGGCTCGCGTGGTGCGCAACTCGTACGCGAGTTTGGATTTATGCCGCGACGCCGTCTCAGTGTGGAAGACGGTGCCCGGCTGCCGAGGAAGTACGAGCCGTTCCCGCCCAAGCTCTACGGACGTCCGTTGGAAGAGATCGACAACTTCATTTACGATGAGGTTTGTGGACTTTTTTATAAAATCTCAAATACTGAGGGTGTTTCATGAGCTCTCAAAACAGTTACAAATAGAAGTAAAATTCAAGAAAAATACAAAGATGTAAATGTATAATTACATTATTGAATAAGTAGCATTTAGAAATAAATAATTACATTGTTTGGAATCAGAACTACGATCGAGGATAAATCTTTTAGTTTTGGGTGGCGTGTCACGAGCAAGGGTCGACATCGTGTCTCAGAGATTTTGCATGACTTATAAGGCGATTCAAAGGCAATAAACAGGCCGAGTTAGTTTGTGCAAAGTAAATGAAACTACAGGCGTAACATTTTTACCTGGATGGAGTAACGTTGGGTTAGGAGAACGTAATGCACCCTCAGTCTCTGATTCTTCGAGGCAAATATTCACATCACTTCTAGGTTCTATCTCTTGCGAGAAGCTTCTTATTACAGAGACTTCAAGCTAAAAGCTTAAAGCTAAGCAGCCTTAAGCTACTTTGAGTCGTCAGGTTTCTTACGCTGCAGTTAGACGGACGCGAAAAATTTCCTGCGTAATAGCCGCGTACTTGTGTGCATTCCAAGCAAATTTAAATCACCTAACCGTCGCGCGGTGTCAACGCGATCAGTCGAAGTGCTCTCTCCCGTTCAAATATTCCGATGAAGATTCTTTATAAATAGATTTTTGTTAAAACAAAGCTTATTTTTCCAAAACAACCTATCGCCCCGTGGTGACCGCGCGGCTGGCTGACCATTTAATATTCGTGTCTATTCATATAACAGAGCCCTTACTCGACCGTGTAAAGGTGTTAATGCAAATCAAAATAACTTTGAAATTTATTTTGGTATTTTGGTTTTGGTACTCTTTGATAGACATGCTTAGAAAGGAACTAAAACTTTACTATATTTGTTACTTACTGTCGCTTTTATGTAACAAGTTGTGCTTGCATCTAGATAGGCACAAACATCACGTAGATTATTTATAGTTACTTAATATTATAATATAATTAAGCGATCCGCTCCCTGCTTCGCACGGGTGCAATATTTTCTCTGTAAATCTATATTAGATACAATAAAATCGTAAACGAGCCGTGTCTGTACATTAAATATTTATACAAAAAAAAAAAACAATTTGTACACGTTGTACTCACATATACTACCGAGGTCAAAAAATAGGTTTTAGAATTTTTGTCTGTTTGTTTGTATGTTTGTTTGTTTGTGCGTTTTTGCACGCTAATCTCAGAAACGGCTTGACCCAGTTAAAAGTTTTATTATATTTCGATGGCTTAACTTAACCATTTTGAATGTGGTTTTCACTGGATGTACTGTAGCAAGCTTCCCGTAACATGTTGTGTTTGTTTCATTCCAATCGGTTTACAAACAAGAAAGTTACACGCTATACCAAATACATAATTATTAATTTGCAAACCACTCATGATTGTTTAGTTATAGGTAAGTTATAGTTTAGTTATAGGTACACTTCGAGTTATTTTATGTTAGAAAAATCAGAAAACATAATGTAAGTATTTTAACATTATGTTTGGAATTGGAAAGTATTCTCTACAGCTTATTATATTATGTAGTACAAATTTAAAAAAAAATTTCCAGTTAAAGTTTGCCAATTGTAATAACAAAGAGGTTTGTATAAGTAAGGCTTCTACATTTGCAACGAACCATTTCCCCGTTTAAAATGTAGCAACAAGTAACCGTTTATCAGATAAGCCGATTCTTCGCTCGCTTTAACGATAAAGTCCGCGCGGACCGTCCGCGTCCGTCCGATCACCTGTTACGTCTTCACACATAATAGGATTACAATCATATTTACAATAATATATGGGATATAAAAGTGATGAAACTTTTAAGGGAAATTCAAAAATAAATAAAAAGAGCTTAGCATAGTTCTAAAGCTCAAAAATATTTTTAGGCTGTATTATATTCGTACAGGCATAAACATGAACACACCCGATATCATGTTTAGGTGTACACATTTTTTTTAATGTTAAGGTCGGCAGACAGGCTGACGGTCCACTTGATGGTAAGTGGCTAACGTCGCCTATGACACAAGCAACGCCAAAACTGCTGCAAGTACGCTGCCGACTAAAGTAGGATTAAGATAAGTGATTACGAGGGTATAGGGAAATGGGCTCTGGCATCCCTTACTCACTCACCAAAACACAACAGCACACGTACTATTATTTCACGGTGGTCTTCTGTAAGGGGGTGGTTACTGCCGCCAGACGGGCCGCCCAAATGACTGCGTAACGCAGTGTGCCCTGCCACTACTTTCCAGATGCAGACCAAAGCCAAATTTGAAAAGTTCATTTTCAAAGTTGACCCTGCCGGGAATCGAACCCGGGAATTTACTGTCCCGTATTCCGGCGTCTAAATGTCAGATTTAATAACATAATATAAAAAATTCAGCCCAGCCACATAATGCCTTCTAATTGTTGTAACAGAAATTTATTGAAATGGGAAACAAAAAAAGAAGAAATTTAGTAGTTATAATAATTTTAATGTACTTCAATCTACAAAGGTGACGGGTATAAACTAAATTTAATACAAAAGATTAGATACAAAGCTAATTTGATTTATGGATAAAGATAAAGTTATAAAAGGTTGTTTTGTAAAGCAGCTCGCTCAAAGGTTTTCTATGTATTAAACAGAAATAAAAGAATGAAAAGGACACAAGGTTCACCCTATTTGTAATAATAATAATTTTTGTGGTCTGCACCACAACTGTGTATACTGAACTAAAGTTACTTTTCTCATGTTATTTGTTTATTTTTGTTGGAATTACAGTTTATTTGTTTTTGTAGTGTTTGTATTTGGCTGATATCTCCATTTGAGAAATAAAAGTTGCGTAAAATACGAAGTACGTGGAAATAAATCATACATGAGTTTATTCTTATAAGAGTTGGTTCTAGGTAAATAATGCTTTCGAAAATGTGGAACATACCGACGAAGGAAAAGTTTTAAAAATGAAACAGTACCAGTGTTTCTGTGGTGGCTGTAAAATTTTACGATCTCATTGTGACGTTTATATATTTCCTGTTCGTTAATGGAAAATCGCTATATTGTGGTGCAGACCTGTAATATATGTTACGGGTATATTATGTGCCCCATATCTCTGTGAGTTACAATTTAATTTCAAAGAACGACAAGACCCGAAGAAGCGTGGTCGCATTGAAGGGTAGTTGCTTAAATATATAAATAATTGCTCTGGTAGCAGTATCCGATGAGGGACGCTAACTCGGTTGCTGTAAAGCCAAACAAAAATTCGAAACCCAGTCGGGCCTCTCAGAGGATTACCTGGATTAACATATGGGATATTTTTATCCTGGGAAAATGTTAGGTTTACGAGGGATCGCCTAAAAGGGGATCGTATATAAAATTGAATGCAACTGTCGCCGTGGTGGCGCGACTATCGTTCTAGTGATAAAGATATCCCATATTTTCTGAGGTATTATATTTTTAATTTTTCAATGAGGACGAAGTCGCCGTTACCAGCCAGTAACTTTATAAATTGATATGAATAAATTGGTAAGAACAAAACTTTTTTTTTAAATATGAGTTATGGAAAATTTCTGTTCAATAAATAAACTATATTTGATTTTTTAAAAATTTTATATTAGCACAAAGTAAAAAAAAGGTATTTTCGAACAAAAAAATAAATACAAAGAATATCCATAATGTACCACATTTGTTGCAATATTCCATCATAGCCGGTCATATAGGGATTGGCTCGGTGAGCACCAGCTAAAGTGCCAAACCTTAAAGATTGTAACCTGGTAAAAAGTGGGTGAGGGGATCTCGGAAACTATGAGGGCCAGGAGAGAGAGGTTTGCAGCGAGTCATAGAGTGTCATCGCGAGTTACCACACCGTGACCTAAGAAAAACGGACGCGTACGAAGTGTCAGGCAAAAAGCCAGGTTTTTTTTCAGTCGCGTCATGAACCTCGACATTCTAAAACACTGATATTTTACTGAGTATTTAATTAATATTCCAAAACTTTTTACAAAAAATGTTTACAAACAAAATAAAATATCTAGTTTCGGACTTTTTAGTGGGGTTTCAAGAATGCTGGCTGCATTTTCTCATTGTATATGCATGCAAGGTTAATTTGCTGTCCGTGGTTTTCGACCAATATTAAATGTAGTTAATATATGACATAACTTCTCGTACAGGAAACGAGAACATAACGTGTAAAAGTGCAAATAGGACATCTATTTTTACGATTTCCAGCCAGTCATTAATTTGCACTGGTTACAAGTAAACAAAGGCTATATAAAACAGCCGTGATGAGAAACAGTTGAACGATGGAATCGGTTACGAACACTTTTTGTAATTTATCTCTTCGGTTTAAGTAATATTTCTTTTCGATTTAGTTTATGTTTCTTTTTATGTTCGTTTAGATTACGACGACGGAACGTAAGACCAATGAAATCGCGGTAATTACGCACACAAAATCAAAGCAATCTTGCATATTACGCGAGGGATAACTGGATGCCATTCAAATAAATGGCTTTAAATAAATTTAAGTGGCTATAGATAGCCATAAGAGCAGGATAAAAATAACAGAATAATTAATTTAACAATATTAAAATAATTATTAATTTAATATTAAAATTAATTTATCTGTTAACAGTAAGCTTTCTTTCTTTTTTTCCTAAATCGCCAAAATTAAGCACTTGGTCCTGTCTCTCGGGAATCGAACCCGGAATCATTAAGTCGGAGCGCCAAGGCTTATCTTATCTTAGCCACATTTATTCAATATATCTTTATCTTAGCCAATCGATGAATGGGCTTGTCAAAGCTGCTGAAATTATGCTGATTAAAGCAATCCTTCTTTTTGTTTATTTATTTATGAGGTACACAAAACAAGAAGATTAATTGGAAAAAGAATTATTCATTGAGATATACCAGACAGCAACCCAAAACATGTGCACACAGCAAGTTTGAATTAAATTTAAACTGTTTTTACTTATTTAACTGTTACAGTTAAAATAACAGATGAGAGACGCGCTTTCATCCAAAGACAAGCTTAACTGTATTTTATAAAAAGGCTACAATAAAAATAGGCATTGCAATATACATAAATACAATGAAATATTATGTATTGAGATTATTGTAATATTGACAATGTTGATGACCACAATCTTATTTTCCTAATGACACTCTGTTGTGGTGCATGTCACGCGCAGTTTGGCCATGATGTTCTTTTTGAATTTACTTAAGCTATTTACGAAAATATCCACCTTACTGCTGTGCTTAGGGAGGAGATCGTTGTACTGTCGACACATCCTGACGAGGGGTTTATAAAATGAGGTATTATTAACGTGTATATATATATATTTTAAATACTCTTATAATATGAGAGCATGAGTTTATGCAGTAAGCCTTGCCAACTGCTAAATCGCCTGGAAATTATGTTTTTCCATGGAATAACATTTATTCCACCCAAATACCTATCGGATGGCACTAAAAGCGGACAGGGTACTTTTATTGCTTTTAAAATGTTCATTGTAGTTTGGCCACTGTCCAACTTGACCATGACCAACCATTTCTACAGGTTTATAGGGGTAAATAAGAAAAAAAACTGAGTTAATTTTGAATTCGCAATTAGTAAGCGCAAATGTCCATGACGCTTAGCGGTTCTTTTATTGAAATAAAGCAAGAACGAAATCACAAGTACTTTGAGTCTTTGTATTGTACAAGTAGTTTATTTCTTCAACTTAGTTATATGTATAACTTAGTTATAACTTATAATGTCACACATTGTAATGTGGCTTTCGACCGTGACTTTGTCCGCGTCCCGCGAGAGTATTATAGTGATATCCTTTTCTGTACATCTGACAACGTGTATGCAAAATTTTATGATTACCGATTTCGTAACAAACAAATAAATTCACTGTCGTATTTATGATATTTATTAAGATACATAATTATAATGCCAATCTAATAAATTTAATATAATTAAGAAAGTTATAAGAAAAATATATATTTTTTATAATTTATTTGGTATCCTGGATGTGGATATTTCGAGCAAGGTCGAATTCAGGTGTCATTTGCACTTGCAGCGCCTTGCAGCGTCGAATTGTTGACGATCCAATGCTCATACTTGGAAAATGTACAATTTCGAAAAAAAAAGAACACTTATTTTTATTTTTTCTACCCCTTCTACAAGGTGGAATCAAAAAAATTTTTCACCCGTCGATATTACTTATATATCTATTATCTTCTAGAAGCCCCCGAGATACTCAAATTTTGATTTGTTTTTAAATATATTTTTTGTCTATCTAATTTTGGCCTTAGTGTTATTCTCACGCAAATAAACCATGTTATTGTAAAGTTTTACCAAAATCCGCTTAGTAGTCTAGACGCTTAGTTTTACTTTTTTTTGTGACAAAGTAAAAAAAAACATCAACACGATTTTTTGCATTTACATATAAGAAGATAAATAAGTATATATAGAAGAACAAACACAGTAGTCGAGAAACTTGTTTACAATCTTTCATAGTGTGAAATGTTTGAAGCCACTTTCAATTTAATATGTAAGGTCTGCTTATCGCCGACTTCACAATTTACAGTTTGCTCCAGCGGGAGCGTGAATAGTCAGAACTAATATTATTTATTTTGCCTAGAACGTTCACGTTTTCAGTTAGAATTTTTAAATTTTGTTTCTATTGTTTCTTTATGTGTGGATTTGTCACGGTATATAAAAATTGTAGACCTAGAAAATGGAAAATTCTATAAACTAATTATAATAAAATAGTGTAAATTTCAAAGATATGCCGCTCGCCATGGGGAGGAACGCTTAATTATTTACTAGATGAAAACCCGGCTTCGCTCGGGTGTAATATGACTCATAATATGTACACATGTAGGTACAAAATGTAGGTAGATATTTCTGTAGTTATCGGGATTCTGTAGTCTCAAGGAATATTAAAGCAAAGCGGCATAGATTTCGCTCAATGTTTGCGGCAAGACCTTTCGTTTTACACAGTCACATGAGTCACAGTTCTTTGTAATGGACACTTTGTTTTTAAGATGAATGGTGCGACGACGTATTGAGTGGCGAGGCGTATGTGCGCTAGTATGAATGAAACGGAACGTTTATTAACCACTCAAGATGTCACAGGTGTCAGTGACGTTTAGCTAGAGTGGCTAATATGGCGACTGTGATTTGTCTGTCAGCACTATTACAATTTAACAAAATACTCCACAAACCGAATTTTGCGGATATATGTGGTCGACTCGAAATCTTTATTTTTATGTTTTATTATTCAGGTAAGGTTTCAATCGAGTCTACCGTACCCCTTGACGAAATTATTAATATAGATATAACCTGATCTGTTGATTATTGGCTTAAATAATATTTGCGAGCCCATTGGTCAAGCTTTTAAGGAGCTTCCCTTAATGCTTTGGCTCAGGGTTCTATTCCGAGCAGGGTCAACTTTGATAACAAACTTTTAAAAGTTGGCTCTGGTTTGGATCTGTAAAGTAGTGGCAAGACATATTACGTTCCTCAGTCACTTTAGCAGCCCGTCTGGCAGCAGTAACCAACCGTGAAATAATAACAGCATGTGTGCTGTTGTGTACGTTGAATGAGTAAGAGATGCCAGAGCCCATTTCCTTATCTCTCCTAATCCTTATCCTTAATCTTATTATCTGCGGCAGCGCACTTGAGGCACCTGTGGCGTCAAGTGTTATAGGCGACGGTTGCCACCTACCATCAAATGAACCGTCAGCCTGTACATATTAATAATTATAAAAAAAAACAACAACCATTAACAACAACAACATGATCCCTTCATTTAACATATTAAAATAAATTAATGATTTAAATAAACAAAAAAAGATTTCAATGAAAACATAGTAATAATTTCAATTATTAAATTCCACTGCTGAGCACAATGTAAACATCTATCTGCCTTATTGAAATAGAGATTTATTTGATTAGATATAAACTATAGTTATCTACTTTAGTGGCTTCGGATTGACAGGATAGCCCGTCTGCTGGCAATTGCCTTCGCCTCATAGAAGACCACCATGATATAACAGCATGTGTTTTGATATAACAGCTTTTGTATTTAGTGAATAAGGGTACCCAGATCCCTTAATACTTTTTTACCCCTCAATTTACGTAAAAATCAGTGTAATATTGCTTCCTACCTCATGCCAATGTAATTTTGTGCACGACTGTACCTACATATTTTATCGGTAACGAGAGCTCTGAATTGAATTAGTTTCGACTAACAATTATTGTCTAGCGATATATCTACCTCTTGTAAAAGGAGATCCATCAGTTTTGTATGGAGATCGGGCCATCAGTGTATGGTAAAGAGAAATTATAAATTTTACTGAGAAAATATTTCGTAATTTGGTAATGGGGTTTCATAGATATTTAAGTTTGAAAGTATTAAAAATCCAACTGTTCCAATAAAGTAATATTTTTTTTAATTTTCGAATGTTGTCCCCATTTATAAAATCTGAAATATTCATAGAAAATTATTAGAAAAACCTTTATTACCAAAATCTCCAAAGGTAAATTAAAAAACATGGCTGGTTTTGAACGATGTCCTTTATTGACAGGACTACTTTAGTTCTATGATAAAATTACAGTTATAGCCCGTCTGGTGACCGTCACAAGACCACCAATATAATAACATGTGTGCTGTTGTATTTTGGTGAGTGAGTAAGGGTACCAAGAGTCCATAATTTTTATTATTGAGATCGGCCTGATAAAATTTACACGAAAATCAATGTAGCTTTGCCTCCTACGTCATGTCAATGTAATTTTGTGCGCGGCTCTGTACCTATATATTTTATCAGTAACGAGAGCTCTGAATTGAATTAGTTTCGACTAACAATTGGGTAGCGATCTATCTTGTGAAATTTACAGTCATCAAGAGAATTCACGTTTGGAATACCTGTAATAGCCATTTTCATCAATTTTCACTGTTACAATTTGAAATCGGCGATGACAAAACAAAATAAACTATGCGTCAATGTTTATTGAGTTTAACTTTTTATTTTTTATTTAAATCGCCAGATAGTGTACTCTTTTGAATAAAAAGGAGAAACCCCGTTTTCCATACAAGCCTGGACTATACAGGACTGGAAATTGGCCTGTAATTAGGACAATGAAAAAGATTGCATGAGCCCAATCTTCACAATTATCAGCAATGGCCAAGTTGGTAAATAAATTGTACAATATGCACATTTGAGGTTATAAGTATCATGGATGCGTGTTACGTTTTCTGAAACGATGGAAATCATAATTGCCATATGTCATAAATGTAATGTTGTGACATTTCATGTCACATTATGTGTCACTTATTATGCAAAAGTAGTCGTAGTCGTAGCCATGTCGTAGCCATGGAAGCAAAGATAATTGTATTAGTGTATAGATGGAACAATAAAAATTGAAGATTCCTTCGATACTCGATACCCGTCTTTCTAATGGCTGCATGTCGTATGTTAAAAAGAGATAACAATAGCCGAATATGACGTCTAAAAACGCTGCGCGCCATAAAAGAGGCAACGTCATATTTGTTTATATCATGCTGGTTAACAAGTGCGTTTAGCTTTATGTGATTTAACTAGTAGGTTGCTCGATGCTGCGGGCTGCAAGCAGCCCGCAGAGGGTTTTCGCAACCAGGGTAGGTTGCTCGATGCCGCGGGCTGCAAGCAGCCCGCGGAAGTTGTAGGTTGCTCGATGCTGCGGGCTGCAAGCAGCCCGCAGAGGGTTTTCGCAACCAGGGTTAGGTTGCTCGATGCCGCGGGCTGCAAGCAGCCCGCGGAAGTTGTAGGTTGC
This sequence comes from Bembecia ichneumoniformis, assembly GCA_910589475.2. Taxonomy (NCBI): domain Eukaryota; kingdom Metazoa; phylum Arthropoda; class Insecta; order Lepidoptera; family Sesiidae; genus Bembecia; species Bembecia ichneumoniformis. Next base: position 4,955,762 of record OU342538.1, on the reverse strand, counting down.
TCGATGCTGCGGGCTGCAAGCAGCCCGCAGAGGGTTTTCGCAACCAGGGTTAGGTTGCTCGATGCCGCGGGCTGCAAGCAGCCCGCGGAGGGTTATCGCAACTTAGTCGAGGGTGTGTGACGTGGTAGGTTGCTCGATGCCGAGGCCTGCAAGCAGCCCGCGGAGAGTTATCGCAACTAAGTCGAGGGTGTGTGAAGTGGTAGGTTGCTCGATGCCGAGGGCTACAAGCCGGGGTGACGGGTTAAAATTCAAGGGACGCACTTCTGCGGCGCTTCGGGGGTCATTTTTGGTCTGTGTACCTTGGAAATCTTCAGTAGGCATTTCGACAATATTTTCGTCAGTTAATAAGTCTTTCGTCTTATTACGCCGAGTCTTGAGCATTATTAGTCTTTAGTCTTGATTATAAGTCGTAAACAATAGTCTTAATAAATTTTCATAAAATTCTTACAAGTATTATATTATTACGAGTGTGCTCAATTCCCTTCTTACTCCTTGTCTTTCATACTAAGTGTTCTAAGTCTTATCCATTGTATTCTCTATGTCGTTTCGCGTTCAGTGTCCACAGCTGATGATGCAATAAAATAAAATAAATGTAATAATTTGACAATTTAAAAATTCCTCACAATTTATTTTATTCACTACAATAATAACTAAATAAACAGAAATAAATTAACATCATCATTGTGTGGCAGTAATAATCCTCCTCATATCTAAACTTTTAATTAGTTCATCATTACAATTTATATCTACATTAATTTCTTCATTGGATAAGTACCACTAAGTACCTACTTAATGATATTTGTGCCTATTTTTATTAACTTTTGTACAATGTTAAGTGAGAATGGGTAACTGGATATGGTTATTTATGATAATACTTAATACCTATATTGTTCAGAGACACCGATGTTAAAACTCAAGTTTTCTGTTTCTGAGCTACAACTATGTAGGTATTACTTTGATCATTGGAAAGATTGTCTGTAATGCGTATATCTTACATTGTCCAAAAGTATGAGATTTTATAGTTAAAGGAAACAAAGATTGTAGGTACTCTGGAGCTTTGATTCAATTTCAAATATTGTTTCATTGAAATTACATAGGACTGAGATCCAGCCATACTTCTATATTTCCCAAAGCAGTCTTCTTAACTATTAGTGTGAATTTAACCAGGCAATTAAAATTTAATTCATTAATACACTACCTACCTAATTTGTTAATTGTATTAGGGTACATGTAGCATGAGTATAATAGTAGTAAGTATTTTCCAATGATCGAAGCATGACATTTATTTTAATAGTTATAATTCTTCTGGTTAGGTGAGAGAGGCGATATGTAATTATCCCTTAGTCACTTATCTTTATTCTTAACTGTATTCCACTACTTTAAAATGGTTTCCATAAAAAACAGTGTTAAAATTTATTCTGTGAATTAACAGAAAGTATGGCATTTTGTATAGCTAGGTATAGATAGGCTGAAGTTGGCCAATATTCTAATAAATTCAGATAAGACAATTATTTCCAATGCATTTCAGTACCTATATGAACTGTACCAAAAACAAAAATTTATGGTTTATATTGATCTGCAGGATATTTATATACTATATTAAATTTAGGCAGTGAATTGAAATATGGCATAATATCATACACATCACAATATTAAAGCCAATTAAATGTAATAAACCAATTATAACAGTATTCCTATTACAACAACATAATAATATAATGTTTTTGTATGGGGCGAGTATCGTAATGCACATTTTGTAATAAGTATACAGTCTTTTTGCCAACATCAGCATTCTGGCTCGCTCCACTCACACTTATTTCATATACATTCCAGAACCTAACCCTTTTCTTTTCATCAAAAATAAGTCTTCTAAAAACACATTTTGTAAATGAATACAATATCTTTGCAATTGTTGCTCATTCCATTGGCAAAAAAAAATTATTGTAAAAAAAAAGTGCCGCCCTTTACTATACCCCAACCTCAAATTCGATTGAAAATGCAAATAACTATGTCTGATATTATTTATCTTTTTGGATAAGTTTCCTTATGGATCCTTTTCAATTCATTGTGGTTTTTAAACAATTTGAACCCCAAATTATGATGAAAAGTTACAGAGACTGATATTTCAGAATACTTGACATTGCTATGACTACATTACCTTTCTTTACAGTTATTTATATTCCACAGTACGTTAGTACATAATAGCTCACTGATTCCACATACCTTATGATTAAATAAACAAATAAAAAATCACTATAGTCACTGAACATGTATTTTTTTAAATATCCACTTGCCTCCTTATTATAAGTTCACAACTACTTTCTTGCAATATTTCTCTTCATACTTCTCAGCTGGAAAATGTACTTTTCTGTAAAATGATGTTCGCAAACCTGCAATAATTGATAACAAACAGAGATGTTATACGATAAAAAGAGGTTATGTTATTTTAAAAGTTAATAAAAAATATATCTTACGTTCGCATTAGTGCTTCTTTGGTTGAAAGTTGTCCATTTAATTAATGGCGCGTTTCATTGTTTTTTTTTAAATACATACTTAGTTATAGTTTAAAATACACGATTTTAAACTGTGACAGCATTTTTTCTAACTTTTGTTTGACAAAGAATGACGCAATGACGCTTCATTCAAATCCAAATAGTATTTAATGTACCGCGGCCAAACTGTGGCGCTAGCGTCTATGCGAATGTTCGGTTCGGTCGGCCTCATGTTGATGACGTAACCCCTTGTGTGACCTAGAGAGCTCTCTTTTTAGTAGTATGAGTAGGTGTTGGTTGGACATTCACGGAGCAAGGATGATCGTCCCTGTCAATATGGACTTCGAGAAGAAATGGTTATCCGCCAAAGACACGATATCACTATGGTTTCAAAAAAGTTGTATGGAGTGTAAAAAAAATGTATGGGCGGGACGGGGATGGGTCGCGATTTGGTAACCCCCGATGACCCTCTATGACATTCCGCAAACGCTGTCCCTCGGCGACTCATCGTTTCCGAGTACCTCCCGTCAACTTTTTACCAGGTAGTCATATCGGAGCTTCGAGAAACTTCTGATCCGCGTGACTTCACCGTCTATCCGATCGGGTGCGAACGAGCGTCGCAAGTCGACCCCTTCTCGGTGAAAAATTGGCCGTTCCAGAAAACGAAAAATTTGTATGGAGGGGTGCAGAAGGGGGGGAGAAATCGAAAATCTGGTTGACCCCCAGGAAGCGGCTCGCGGTGAGATGGAAACCCGCCGTAGTGACCGTCGGGATATCTCGCACCGTTTAGCGGACAGTGCCATCCCTTTCGTCAAAAGGGGAAATTTTGTATGGAGGGGGGGTGAATGGGGGGAGATGGGGCAAGAATAGTGGTCCCCTCCGATGGACCTCGGGGAGAAACGGTTATCCGCCAAAGACACGATATCACTATTCCCTATGGTTTTGGAGCTACGGGGATTGGAAATTTCAAAAAAGTTGTATGGAGTGTAAAAAAAATGTATGGGCGGGACGGGAATGGGTCGCGATTTGGTAACCCCCGATGACCCTCTATGACATTCCGTAAACGCTACCCCTCGGCGACTCATCGTTCCCGAGTACCTCCCGTCAACTTTTTACCAGGTCGTCGTATCGGGGCTTCGAGAAACTTCTGATCCCCGCGACTTCACCGTCTATCCGATCGGGTGCGAACGAGCGTCGCGAGTCGACCCCTTCTCGGTGAAAAATTGGCCGTTCCAGAAAACGAAAAATTAACGCTGTTATTATGTTATTAACGCAAAAATTTTGCGATTGGCGTATAGGTTTTCTTTTATTTGTATGAAATACGGACACCTGACCTGACAACCCCACATGAAATCGCCGACTCTGACGTCAATGGCGGAAATTTTTGATTTCGTGATATTTTTGAAGAATTTTAATTAAAATGGGGAGAATTTGTGTCGTGGAGGCTTGCGGAAGCGAGTATTATCCTGATTGTGGTTTATCTTTTTACAGGTAATAGTTTTAAACATAATTTGTTAGTGAACAATTAGGGTGACCATGCATTACTATCCAATCCTAGTTCAAGAACAAATAACTATATGACGCGAGTGTGAAAAGCAAGCAAAAACAGGAAATGTATAGTACCGCAAAGGGCAAGTTTGTCATTAGCATCTTCGATTAAAATCCATCTGAAGCAATGATCTGCTGACGTCAAATCACACATCATTTTTTATAATTATTGTCCTTAAATCATATTTCAATATATTCACCATCGCCAGAGAGGGATAAGAGGTACAGTTACTGATCTCTCTTTCGGTTTCAATTTTGCGACAACAGGTCATTCCTGTTGTATATAGGTACTTATTACTTCCATGGTCGTAGCTTAGCACATACATAGAATACAAATCCTAGGACCAAAACTCAAAGCAGGCACAGAATATAAAAAATACTTTTAGCTAACACAAATACAAGTTGGTAAATATCTTCATAACTATTATGATTATTACATTTTATTTACGTTCCGCTTATCAATGTATCGTTATGCCAAATGACAAGTATTTGTTATAGAAACAACATTAAGTAAATTATTTTGAATCCCTATGTTCAAACACACTAAAGAGTATAGAATACACCAAAACACAGAGTAGTAGCAAGTTGCGTTTATGGAAAAACAAATTCACTTACTTTTTACATTTGGCCTTTGTTAATGAGGCTAAGGTTTAGCTGGCCTAATATATAAAAAAAGATTTTTTTTGTATATATATTTGGCTTGCATTTATAGCCCAAAACGGGGGTTTTGCTTTGCTAGCTATTTAAATAGTCGAAAAGTTGAATGGTGAAAATGTGCCGAGAGGAAACTACGAAATAACTCTCGTAAAGCGTGAAATTTATAGCACATAGCTTAATACGGTCGGGTGACGTCACGGTTAAGTTATTGTACAACTTTTCAACTAGTGCATTCAACACCAACTTGCTTGTGGTACTTCATGTATATAACATATAATATTTAAGACACTTATATGACTTACAATTTTTTACAGAATAATTGATGTTAATGTTAACCTTTTACAGCTTTTTCATATCTGTTTTTTTTCTGTTTCTATGTCCGTATGTTCATTACTTGAGAACCACTTCTTCCACGCCTGGGACCGGTCTTTTTTTTTGCATGGGAAAATCTGCGAACCAGATCCCACCGACAATGGGGATATCGGTGGGGTATGTGGGACTTCTACCCACTAAAAACCCACGGTGTTTCCTCGCGCCGTCCATGACGGGGATTAGGGGATCGAAGAACCATGCGTCTGCTTTCCCCCGCCAGACGCGGAGTTTGACCTCCGCGCCGTGGAGAGACGTGCCGGAAACAGACAGCATGTCTTCCCTCGTTGCCCGTGTTGTATGGACGGCGGAGGGCCCGATGTCCACGGCCCCCGAGCGAAGCGGCACAAGGCGCCCATATTCACCTGTTGCATAGAATCAATGCGTGACGTAATGACAAACCTTTTCTGTATGCGCTCTATGTGATTCCTGTACGTAACATACTGTGGGTTCCAAATCGGACTACCAAATTCCAGGACACTGTGCACATAAGCGTTGTATAGCAGCTTTAAGCAGGACAAGTCAGTAAGATCTTTACTAACCCGAAACACAAAAACCAAATTCTTAAAAGTAATTATCAAAATCAAATTAAAACTACTATAAAAATCGAATCACTGAAATTTAATTAACTAACTCTTTTTCATTTCAATCTAACGTGAAAAACTCAACGAAAAAAATGAAACATACACCCGAAGTACCATGATTTTAAATAAGTAATTGACCATAAAAAATAATCAATTTAATCAAGTAGAAATATCTCAATGATTAAAGGGCGACTTTAATTTTAATTTATCGAACTATTGTATTGACTGCATGAAAACTATATTTAATTCTATCAGAATTTAGGCAATAGAAATGTGGTATATCTCTATTCATTGTTTACTCCATAGTTATGATACTTACTCTATGCTTATATTCTCTATGCTATATTCTGATGCCATTCTGTACATATGTAAGTCTAGTAAAATATCGATATAAATAAACCTATTTAAAATCACTGTTATTATTATATATTCCGACTACCTACGAATATCAACAGAAAAAACGCAACATATGCTTTAAAGGACCATCAAAAATTATTAACCTATTAATACTTTAATTATAAAAGGTCCACTTTAATCAACTATTTATCAAACTATTAGCTGCAAGAAAACTACATCTAATTCAATCGGAATTTAGGCAATAGAAAACAAAAAACCTATGCTAATAAGAAGAAATAAGAAATAAGAAGAAAAAGACTTACCAATATGGGGAAATCGATGCTATAATTTTAGCAAGAGCATTTATTTCCAAATTTACTCGCTCCTTCACTCTTAATTTAGAAGAAAGGCTGTCGATTCGTCGGATTGATGGAGATCCAATTTATCACTCCATTTTGGGAGACGAGCTTAAAATCTAACCTTCTACTCGAAAATCAAAAATCCAAAGATATTGTATTAGTCTGTACCTACAAAAATCCAAAAGAATGTGACATCTCACAATCAATTCGTTTTCCGTCTTCCATCATAGCACATCGGTTCATCGCATTTGTGTACCAAGGATACTTCAACTCAAACCAGAACGAATCAACTATATCTTTTTCTATTAAGTGAGAGTGTTTCTATAAGATATGAATAAAATAATCTAATTTGTGTATAAAATTTGCTATTTCAAATAAAAGAAGACAGTTAAAATTGGGACAAAACAATAAATTTGTAGCCCATGCAACGTCAATATGAAGTGTTTCGTGCAGCCAGGAATAAAATTAAGTTTTTTTTAAATGTCAAGATCGGCAGACAGGCTGACGGTCCACTTGATGGTAGGTGGCTACCGTCGCCTATAACACAAGCAACGCCAAAGCTGCTGCAACTGCACTGCCGACTACAATAGGATTAAGGATAAGGGATTAAGACCCCTCCTAATCCTTTATCCAGTAATGGATGCCAGAGCCCATTTCTCTATCCGGGGGGATAGGGAAATGGGTTCTGGCATCCATTACTCACTCACCGAAACACGACAGCACACGTGCTGTTATTTTACGGGTGTCTTCTGTAAAGGGCTGGTTACTGCTGCCAGACGGCTGCCCAAATGACTACGAAACGTAGTGTGCCCTAGCACTACTTTCCAGATCCAGACTATAGCCAAATTTGAAAAGTTCATTTTTCTGTTGATCCTACCCGAAATCGAACCCGGAAACCCTAGGCAAGCACCTTAACCACGCATCCAACTAATGAAAGTATGATACTATTCTACCGCAAGTATGTCATATAACATATCGAAAAATAAAAGGGAAATTGTAAAGCCAGGCTGATTGTTCACTTGATGGTAGGCGGCTACCATCGCCTATTAACCCAAGAAATGCTGCAGAGGTACTGCAAGTGGGCTACCTAATTTTGTATGAAGAAGGAGTCTCTGGCATCCCTTATTAACTCACCGAAACACATATTCTGCACTGTACATTTTACAAGGGGCTGGTTACTGCTGCCAGACAGGTTACCCGAATCTGCTATTTCCAGAATCTGCCTTTTCCAGAATCTGCCATTTAGCGAATAATCGCAATTTATGACTGCTAAACACATTACGTCTTGCTACTGCTACGGTTTCTGGCAATGTCGGTGTAAGAATTCCTGTACGTTTATAATAAAAATTTAAAAACACGGAAAACAAATCGGAAACAAATGGAATATTTCATCTCGCTGCATTTGTATATACATTTTAGTTCACTTTCCTTGGAGGGTATCTCTTTGTGAAAGTATATTCAGTGCAACATTACCGCGTAAGTGCTGTGTTGCTCGAATGCAAATAGCTTACCACTTTTATCTGACGTGCAAAGAATGGGTCGTCAGATATTAAACGACCTCTTTCTTGTAAACACTAACTCTTTTATCCGATGGGAATATAAAGTTTGTCGTCAATGTTAAATAAATATTATTCTAAATACAAGAAAATTAGGGTACATACATATGTATCTTCATAAAAAATAAATAAAAAGTCCAGTGTCTAAGATATGTAATAGCAAAGATAATAGGTACAGACTAATACAACATCTTTGTGTAATAGATCTTCATTCCACAATATATACTTATAATAGACAAACTGACTATTTTTTTGACTGAGGAATACTACGTTTTTTTTATTTATTTAGTAGTTAGGTGTCAATTTAACCAAGCAGCGCGGTGGTCTATAACAAAGCCTCACGGGAAAAAGTAGCAAAGAATACAATAATAGTACAAGTGCTTTAGCTTCAAAAATATCTGTCCTTGATTTGTTTTATTTAATCTATCTAAACAATATCCTTACATACTTCTCCTTGACCACGCAACGACCTTTGATGCGGTTTTCACTTATGGAGAGAGCGTAAAACGAGAAAGGTTTTTATATATAATTTGCAGAAAAAAATGCACCCATGCAAAACCGGGAGCGGGGCTAGCGGGACAGATTTAATTTATAATATATGTATAAAGAAGTGTCACCTCTTTTCCTATAGTCATAGTGTAAGGACATGTCACATGTGATGTTTTGTGGACAGCTGCTATTAAATATTGATTTTTATTTAAGAAGATAGTTGGAATTTATTTATCACAATTTATCGGAATATAATTTACAAATATGAGATAGAGGCATTAAATGTTGTTTCTTTCGTTTATCACAGAAACACAATTTGTTCTTTATTTCATCACTAAGTAATGCACATTATTATATATAAATTATACTATTATATATATATATTTATATATATATATATAATATATATAATATATATATATAATATATAATATATATATATATATATATATATATATATATATATATATATATATATATATATATATATATATATATATATATATTATAATATAAACTAAATCTGTTGATACGGAGATTTTGATACAAGTTTTCACAAACGGCCTGCCTTCGACTTCGCATACATGCATTTTTTTATATAAATTGAATACACAAACCTTCCTCGTTTATCGCTATTTCTATTAGTGAAAACCGTATGAAAATCGATTGGGTGTTTTAGAATCCGAAGACAGATGCGGACAGCGACTTTATTTTATAACTAGCTGAGTCCGCAACTTCGTACGCGTGGTATTCGGTATAGCGCGTAACTTTTTTTGTTTTTGAACCGATTGGAATTAAACAAACACTAATTGTTACGGGAAGCTCGCTAAAATACATAATTTAAAACCGCATTTAAATCGGTTAAGTCGTTTCTGAGATTAGCTGCACAAACGCACAAACAGAAAAAAATTCTAAACGCTATTTCTTTGACCTCGGTAACATAAGTGAAACGAGTTTTTTTTTAAAATATTTTATGTACAGACACAGCTCGTATAAAATATTAAATATAAAAGATATAGATGTAAAAACCTCTTAAATATAAGCACATAAAGGAACAAAGAGTTTTATTTATTTATTAAACTAGCGACCCGCCCCCGGCTTCGCCCGGCGTGCGATTTTTATATACCCTAAAACATTCCCCGTTTATCCCTCTTTCCATTAGCGAAAACCGAATTAAAATCGGTCTACCCGTTCACGCGTGATGCCGTGACCATCCTTTGCTCCGTGCGAGAACAATTTTATTCTATCTTCATGTGATTTGTTAGAAACGTACCGTCTTTGTGCAGTGAAAGGTTTCCGCAAAATTTGTTTAGCCTCAGATTTATTCTGTTCGCATTTGCACGACCTCCCAGACAGCTGAGCTGCATAACAGAATTCTTATTGCTACCTTAAAATTCTAAACCTCTGACGAGTCGCGTCACTTGTGAAACGTCGTTTTATAAAAAAAGTAAATAATATTAAGATAAACTGCTCCTCAGTTGCGAACCTTGTCAGCAAGTTTCTTCATTTATTTCCCATAACGGTGTGATCTAGGTCTGTGGGTGTGATGAGTTGATGGTACTAAAGAAGTGCTTCAAATAGAATAGGCATGGTGACGGTATTAAAGAATTAAAAAATAAACGATATCAAAGAAACACATGAAAATTTTCTAAAAAAATAACCCAGTTTTTAAATAAACATTAGCATTAATAAAAATTTTCAATAAAATAAGAGTATAAAATACTGCAATCCGCCACGTTAACTGAAATACCGATCAGAGCGAATGACATCACGCTTTCGTAAATATCGCCATGTCAAACTGTTCCTAAGTTAAGAAAGCATAACATCACAACAGACGCCATTGATATGCTAGATGCGTCAAAACATTGATGTTTTGACGCAAAGTTTAAATTGTATTATTTAAAACATCAATTTTTCCTATAAAATCCTCGATTTTTTTAAAAAATTAAATTTATTGTGTAAAGAAAATGCGAAGAAATCCCGTGGAGTAGATTTTCAAAATCAGTCATCATGCGTATTATAATATAGCTTCAAGAAACTATTTAAATAGATAACTAAGAAACTTCTTTTATTTATTGACAATTTGTTGAACAATATATTTTAAATTGAAGGAATTTAAAGGAATATATTTTTAAATTGTATTTGAATATATCAACAAAGTAATTAATTGTATATAGTTAGACGTTAAATCTTTTAATATTTTAATAATATTTAAAGCATAACATGATAGCACAAGGTTAAACCTAGGTGGTTTTAGTGCTGTCATTACATTAATGTATATTTAGTTTTCTTTTTAAATTGTTAAAATTATTAATAAATAAATAAATAAAATAAATAAATAGATGATATAAAATATTAGAATAAACACACATACGTATGCAGTTTACAAGCCAATTATAGGGTTGCTAACGAGCATATGTGCGCCGGCCCTTAAAACGTTAAGGGCCGGCGCACATATGGCGAAGCGCAGCGCAGAGTAATCTTCACTGTCTAAATTATTATGGACTAGCCCGCGACTACGTATGCCTAGAAAAATGAATATAACATATGAATTATACAACCTGAAAACTTTATCGCTGTGTTTACGACAGTGGCACCGATTTTTTTTAAAAATATTTTAGACAATCCCTCGGGAACCTAACATTCATACAGAATAAAAAGTATCCTATATATTAAACCCAGATAATAAGCTATCTGTTTGTCAAACTTTACCCAAATCCGTTCAGCCCTTTTTGCGTTATTGAGGAACAAACATCCAAACATACTTACATTTATAATATTTATTGTTAGGATATTGCTCGCGTTGAAATAAAATCGAATATCAGTCGTATTCGCGCTTAAGTGCGCTATCTTGTTTGTCCCTGTTGTCGATTCGATGATCTATTCTAGGACAACGTTTGTTGTGTTAATTGATTTTTTTAACTACTTCTTAGTTAATATTTCATTTTAACGCAAGCATTATCAGTAAAAGTTTAACAGTGAAATATGCTCTGCGCTGCGTTTTGCCATATGTGTACCGACCCTTAAACTACAAGACATAAACATAACTGTTTTAAACTTTAAACAACGTTAATATTTATTTGATTGATTATATTTATATAAAAATTGGCAGGCAGTGATGGTTGGGTCTAACGTCGCGTACTGACATAAGCAAAGCCATAAGTGCTGCAAGTTTGCTGCCAATTTTAGTAGGATTAGGGTTAATGAATTAAAAAGTATAGGGCGTATTGATGACATTTGCATAAAAAGATGCAACCACAGGTGTGGCAAGTGTGTTACCGTCAGGAAGTTCAACAGGATTTTTTTGTCCGTAGGAATTATTGTAAAGAACGGCAAGAACTGCAATTATTCTCACTGACAATGTTTCCACCATTTAGCCGGAAACTTATAGATAAAAAAAACTAGAGAAAAAACACGAACCTTTAGTATGAAGTATACGGAAATGAGAAATTTTTCAACTTCTAATTCTTTAAATAATTATTACTTTCAATGAAAATTCTTATTAGACAAACATGAAAACTAAAACAATCTAACGGCTGACTATTTGATGTTATTTGGCCGGTATCGCCTGAAACGAGTCTGAAACAGATTCAGTCAATGACGGGTTTTGGTGTATGCGAGGCTCTCTAAACTTTGGCAATATCAATTAGATAGTCTCACTCCTATTCGGCTTACACTAGTTACTTGCTAAGATTAATTTGGGGTATGAAATCGAGCCTTAGGTCCCATGTGGGTTGCGTATTTTGGCACTTCCTTTTTTATTTCCAATTTCGTTTGCCATAGGAATTTTAAAATCGACTCGGGTCGGGGTGTCCGGAATTAGATTTTTTCTACACGCTAAACTCAATGAGCTCTCTCAAAGTTAAACCAATATCGATACCTATTCGCTGATATTAAAAATTTGTTATGATTTTATCAAATGAAACAATATATTGTTTTAAATTAAAATAAATGAGTCTTAAATTATAATAATGTACACTAGAAGTTAGCAGAAGTGGAACAAGAATAATAAAAAAAAAATATTTAAATATTGTGTAGTGATCGATTTCTTATTCAGCATCCGAAAATTTCTTATTGAGTTTTTCCTCTTCAAAATAGCATTTTTTTGTCAGATAACATTATCCAATGTTAGTTATTATTAAGTCGAGGAAAAAGTCTTTTCGCATTTACTATCTATAAATCCGACTGGTTTTGATGACATTAAATATAGATTTTACATTTCAAAGACAGAAACAAATTAGTAAAATGTTGTTTCCAGCTATTTTTCATTTGTTTTTCCTTCTGTCAAAGTGAGTGAATCCAATGAAGAAATTCGATACATTTTAAAATTTTGTTACAAAAAAAGAAAAAAAGGAAATGCAAGCAAAATACAACGAAAAAAATTGTGACGTTTACGGACCTAACGCAGTGTCAGCAAGAGTAGCACAAAGTTGGTTTAAGCGTTTTCAATCCGGGAATTTTGATGTCAAAAATGTACCTCGCTCTAGTCGCTCTGTTACGGATATAAGTGGAGCAAGATGGGCATATTAGTAGTTACGACATGGCTGAAGAACGGGAATTAACCACAAAACAGTTTTGATCCATTTGAAAAATCTGGGTACACAAAAAAGCTCGATATTTGGGTGCCATACGAGCTCACTGAAAGAAACCTAATGAATCGTGTACTCATTTACGATTCCTTATTGACACGTAATGAAACCGAACCGTTTTCGAAGAGATTGATAACTGGCGATGAAAAATGGATCACGTACGACAAGAAAGTGCCAAAAAAGCGGCCGGAATTGATCAATAGAAAGGGTATGATCTTTCATCACGACAACGCTAGACCACACACATCTTTAGCCACTCAGAGAAAATTAAGAGTTTGGCTGGGAAGTGTTAATGCATCCCTGACCTTGCACCTTCAGATTTCCAACTGCTTTGGTCTCTTCAGAATTCTTTAGACAGTGTCAGGTTAACGTCAAGAAAGGACTGCTAAAACTACTTGTCGCGTTTTTTTAATCAGAAGTCCCAAAATTTTTACAGCAACTGGATCATGTCACTACGAACAAGATGGCAAAATGTCATCGATATATATATATATATACTGTAATTAAATGTAAATAAACTTTGAAAAGAAAAAAAAGCCTTGAGTTTTCAAATAAAATTCTAAGAAACTTTTTCCCCAACCTATTAAAGTATTGCAACTAAACTACACGGGGTATACACAAAGCACTGATAATATCATTGCGTCCACAACACAGTTAATTCTATCTACATCCATTTAATTCACTTTGGCTTGTATACACTTGCAAGGAAATGTTAGTCTAACTAAAGACTAAACGCGTTATCAGTGATCTACATGTTAACTACGAAGCACGAAGGCAAATTAAATGCAATCTAAATTTCAGTTTTGAACTAGTATGTTTCACAGATATTTTTAAGCTAGGCGACTTCATTCGCATGGACTTTATCTTAAGATATGAATATATTATAACTAGTCTACCCATAAATACCTACAAAAAAACTTATTCTTTTTTCAACTCTTTGTACATTATGAATTTGGAAGCGCTTATTATGTCAAAAACTTCTGTCATTACTCAACATTTTACATATTATTTTCGTGTTTATTATCAAATTAAAATATGGAATGGGATGTTAAAGAAAAAAAAGGACGTGGGACTTTCGGTAATATTCAAGGCACTTCAAAAGCTTGGTATCAGCCGTATTTCGTACTATCGATAGATATACCCGAAGCTGCCCTAGTAGGAAAGGTACAACGTTATGGTTTGGGGAGTCACAAAGCTTCATTTTTGTGAAAAATGTGTGAAGACTTCAGCCAAATCAAGGGACCGTCTTGGATCGTGTGTGAAACCTTTTAAGAAATATACACTTCAATAAATATGTATATTTAAGTTTAATTAAGATTACCTTACTTAAATGCATTTTCATTTGTAACAGAACTTATGGCTGGAATATGTATATATATTTTTACCAACAAAAACTAATATTATAAACTGAACAAAAAATAAAATGTAACTAACTATAGATTATTAGGTAACTAATAGACTAAGCGTAGAGCTGTTGGCTTACACAGCGGCATTTTTTTTTACGGTAGGTACTTTTAGCATTTTTATACCTTTCGTATAACTTCTGAACGAAAAGTCCGATTCGAATAATTTAATTGAAAGGATCCGTCCTCATGTAATCTGCATTTCAAACAGATGGTAACAGAAAAAAAAATCGATATTTTTGTTTCACTGAATTTGGTTCTGTGCAATAAAGGTATATTATTATTATTTGTGATGAATAAATGTTTTAACTGATCAAGTATTAAATGATTAAATACTAGCTAACATTGTCGATCGACTCTTTTAGAATGAACAACTGCAATACAACGACCCAGTTTATTGTAGGCATATAGTTGCTAGGCCTTACCCACTGCATTGTACCGAGGCAGGAGGCATTTCAGACCACTACACTTTCTCGCTTTAACCTATTGTGTGCGCGGGCGTGTTTTTTTCTTGTTTTTATTTTCCTTATAACCAGTTTTGTTGATTTTTATTAGTAGCAACAGACGGTATTAAAACAGGGAACTAGCTTTTGTCAGCGACTACGTCCGCGCTGGCAAAATGTATATGTAGGCATGTATTTACATTATACCTGGTGACGCCAATTGTCAATTTAAATAGTTACCTGTTGTATGTGCTGTCTCACTCCTACCAAGTACCTATTCATATGTCTGTCACTACCGCAAGCCGTGCGACCGACCATCTTTTGAAATCGCGTCAGTCTAAGAAAAACATCACAACAATAACACGCATAGACTCATCCGCCGATCTCGTCCCGCGATATTTGAATTTATTTCATCCGCTAATGTTATCAGGCAATCTTGTTTGTAGTTTATCTATTTAGTCATGCTTTCCGCTCCGTGAGTGTAATCATTGATGTTGTGAAGTGTTGGAACTTCTGGACTCTGTGTGCGACGGGCCCGTTGCAGTCTTCGCCGCTGGAGGACCAAGGACTTGGTTACTAGAGGTAAGTGACAGACTTCCTTCGTATCCTCGTGACTAATAGCTATTAAGGTTATTTGGACGTTGCTAGAACAATGTTGAAGAGTTGAGGTTGCATGGTGTTTTTCTTTATAAATCTAATCCACCTAAAATTCAAAACGTCTTATTTAAGTAAGTAATGAATAAGGTACATCAGAGAGTGAATTCGAACAAATATAATCTGGGCCAAGATCGGAGCACAAATGTTTTACCTGAGAGTTACGATGTTCCTCGTTATTGGATGTTCTCGAAAGCCGACACGATTCCGCTCGGAACCGAGTAATCCCAGATTGTGCCGTCGACTTATTTCTCACTTCTTCAAAAGAATAAAATCTTAAAGCAAGATTTATCGTAAACAATGAATTAAAGTAGACTAAAGAAATTTAATTGGTTATTTGACCCAATCGCTGTTGAATATCTCAGGTGTGTTTTAAGTGCTTTTTAACAAGCATTTTATTCCCTTTTTTAAGTATAAATTAAAAAATTAGCCCACCCACTTATATATTAAAAAATGTAATTAAATTTAAACTCTGCTAGAAAAGCATAATTAAACTTATATACTATAATATAATTTAAATACTATAATTTAAATAGAACTTGTCCTATAATAGCGATAAGTATTTATTTTAGGAAAATTGTCCTAAAATAAATACTATTTATTAGCATATTTATTTAGATATTGATTTAAACATCGATGAATTCAAAATGCTTAAAATATTTAAACCTCCATATGATAGAAACTTTCCCTCTTTCTTCTTTTTTTTTAAAATTATTATTAGAAAAGTTTTAGAGGACCATTTATATTCGCATAGCTCTTCTCTTATACCTCTATAGGAGCTATCCTAAGTACAAGTTTTGCTCCATTTTGATAATAGCTATAACCAAATCCGCTACAGCGCTAAAACAAAAATAATGAGTCTAATCGAACGATACAACGTGCTACGCCAGATAGCTGCCAGTTGTAAGCACCGTGTTTTATGCAGCGCTTACGGGTTTTTTCAAAGCCGTACTAAATGCGTATAGAGTACCAGTACAGTCTTTAGAACATAGTGAGTGATCAGAGCGTGAAATTTAGTACGTAGTAGACATGTGCGCCGATGGTCATTTGACCGGGGCGGCGGCGGCGTCTGGCGTCTAAATTGTCGGCGGCGGCGGCGTTATCGGCGTAATCGGCGTGGATGGTCATAATAAGTAGAAGACGTCTCAATCCATTAAACTTTTTATTTATTTATTAAAATCAACATTATATGGCACGCTTATTAGAGATCAAATAAATCATATTTTAACTTACAAGAAGAAATTTTTAAATTACAACAAGAATTATTTGTCTATACTACGTAGTACAATATATCGTTGATTAGGTACGATTAAATGAACATAGCCTGGGTTTCTAGAATTGTTTATCTTCTTTAATTTGAAAAGAATGATATCCTGATATTTTTTTTCAGGATTTCTTCTCGGGATCGTCTTTACCTTTTTTTATGAAAAACATTTTAAAGTGTTTTCTTGTAAAATTTACAACACCGTTTCACTCTTCCTCTGTTTGTGCCAAAATATTAGTGGTTTTTTGTTATAGTAAAATTAAACATTTAAATGGGAGAATTGCTTGTAGAAAAAAAAATGGCACCATATGGCGTGAGGTTGGATGTTTAACTAGTACATAAATTGGTTTTTTGATTAAATGTCATTTGAATCTATTCAACTATCCTAATCTACGTATACATATGTATAATAAAATCGTAAACGAGATGTGACTGTACATTGAATGTTTAAAAAAAAAAAACAATTTGTACACGTTGTGTTTATGTGAGCGAGGTAAAAAAAAAAATGTTTTTAGATATTTTGTCTGTATGTACGTTTGTGCACACTAATCTCAGAAAAGGCTTAATAAATTTGAATGCGATTTTCACTGATGTATTGCAGCAAACTTCCTGTAACATTTAGTGTTTGTTTTATTGCAATCGGTTTACAAACAAAAAAGTTACGCGCTATACCGAATACCACGAGTACGAAGTTGCAGGCTCAGCTAGTAATGTTAAAAACTAGCTTTGTCCGCATCCATCCATCAATCAAACTTGGCAGCGTGATTAAAACTCTCTTGGTAAAGCGTTTTTTTTTTCTAGACGTATTTAATAACATGCCCTCAACACACGGTAATTGTACATTACTTTTTCTAAACCACCTAACGCATTTTGATTGGGTTTTCATTAGTGAAAAGTGCGATAAACAAGAAAGATTTTATTTCTTTATTTACTTATTTAAGATACATACATGTTGCACATTCTCTATACAATGAGTCACAGCGCATCTCGGCAGACACGCATGCCAATTACAGGCGTACACAACATTAACCACATGAACGGTAACAAAATATTACACGATCAACTTAAATATGTAGTTCAGAGTATTAGGTCCAGTTATAAGAATTGGATGACAGAACATTGTCAACGATGCTCATAGCTTTCTGTTTACTTAAATGATTTGTTTATTTTATTTGTGAATGATCTAACGGAAGACATCGAGGTCCCCCACGCGGATGTTAAAAGTCATTGTACGTGCGACACATTCCCACTGTAGGTGCGCTTAAGGTGGAGACAAACGCAAAATACTAAAAATATCCATTGTTTAATTAAGATGTTACAAGAAATAGACCAGACAATTGCTTTGAAAAAAATATATATGTGAAGAACCAATTTAGAAAATTTAGAATTCTCGTTAAAGTAATAGAAACTCCACAAAAACAGTTAGAACACAAGAAGAATTTGACTTTTATTTAAAATTCTCTCGAAAACGGCTTATTGCGCGCATATGAATCCTGTACCGATTAATAAGTTAATGTCAGTTAAAAAAAATTGTATTAATACAACTTTTTTTTTGTGAATTGTTCTTATGGTTCTAGGCCTGAGGCTCTAGTATGAGTTTACGATACTACACCAATACTACACTCGCTAGCGAGAACGTAAAACTTTTGTATGGAAAATCGTGAACTGTCAATATCAAATTATCAATTTTCCATATAAATGTTTTACGCTCTCGCTAGCGAGTGTAGTATCGTAAACTCATGCTAGAGCCACTGTTGATTTGTCTCTGCCGCCAGCGAGTTCTAATGTAAATGTCATTTGCCCAAGTGAAGCCCTTATTAAGCCGACATTCGCGGACAGCCGGAAGGGAATATATAAATTGCAGATTGCAGATATTTATATAAATTGGAGAAATAAATTGCATTTGTGCGAAATAGTAGTTAATATTTCAATGGCCGTAGAAAAAATATATCGTTTAGAGTCCATCTTTGTGAAAGCATAATAAATTCACTCGCTTCTCGTTCGTATTAATGTTGACGTCATTGCTGCAGAGAATAATCTGACTAAAGCTATTGCATCGCGTGACAACTGCACATAAGCTGGACACAACACGTGACGTCACTGTTATAAATATCCCCCGAAAGCCTTCGAATTCAATGATTAATGCTCAGCACTTTGCGATACATACACGAACTCTTGTTGAAACTTTGTTCGGTGAAGGTAAGCTTAGTATCTATAGTCAAATCAGGTATCTATAGTGAAGGTATCTATAGTCAAATCGGTTATAACGAATATTTTCAATGCACTGCAACGATTCGCGACATCCATGCACGTTACAACCCTTTTTTAACAACGAAAGTTATTTTTTTATGTTAAGTTCATTAGACAAGCTTATATGGTCCATTTGATGGTAGGTGGCTACCATTACCTATAACTCAAGCAATGCTGCAAATGCACTGCCGAAGTGCTGACCATATTCCTTAATATGGTCAGCAAGGGATAGTCGTTTCTATGTGGCTTACCCACTGCCGCTTCCAATTCTATAAGAGAAGATAGAAGCCTTCTCTCTTCTCTTATAGAATTCTTTCTGACAGAGAAATCTCCAAGATAGTTTTTTCTCACAGAGAAATTGAAACAAGATGTGTTCTCATCTTCGATTATTCCAATCAGGGGCCTTAGTCAAAGTAACATAACGATAACGAAGTTCGCAAGAATAAAATGTATGGGATGTATCACGTGATTTAGCGACGGCTTATGTCAATCCCATACATTTTATTGCTTTCGAACTTCGTTATCGTTATCGTTATGTTACTTTGACTAAGGCCCCAGGCCTACAGATAGACGGAAGTATACACTGATAACGCAATATATAATACTTTAAATTTTAGGGCCAATTTTTGACAAACTCCTGATTTGTCCAAAAATAGTAAAATTTACTTTAAATAGATCAATGTAACTCAATGAAGATTTAAAAGAACAATTACCTATTCATACTTTTTAATGTTTTCCTAGTTTCACAGATCTAAATCAAAAACCTTATTCACTTCTTATTCCTATTACAATTTTATCATTGCAATCACTACCTATCTAAAGAAGATTAAATTTTTGCTGTATTTATTACGATGTGATTTTCATTTCGTATTAATTTAAATTAATTTACTCCTAAGTAACTAAACCAAATATTCCGTTATAAATGGTGAGAAGTCTCAAAATCGTACATACTCGTAGAATCTCCTAAAACGTTTTGATAACTGTGGTTGAAATTATACAATTGTATTCAGATAGGGAATCACCCAACCTTTTGTTTGTTTATAGCACTTTCATATTGTCACAAACTATATACTGGCCTAGGTATACATATTTGTAAACTAGCTGAGTCCGCACTTCGTACGTGTGGTTTTCGGTATAGCGCGTAACTTTCTTGTTTGTAAATCGATTGGAATAAAACAAACACTAAATATTACGGGAAGCTTATTGCTATAATACACCAGTGAAAATTCATATTGGTTAAACCGTTTATGAGATTAGCGCAAACAAACGCACAGACAAATCTTTTAAAAACTACTTTTTTGACTTCAGTGACATAAGTACAACGTGTACAGACACGGCTCGTTTAAGATTTTATTATATGTATAGATAACGTTGAAAATAACTTTGCAAATATGTACATTAAAAAAATACACAAAAAATAATATGACCAATTCGCCATGAGAGCCAAGTGGTCGGAGACAGTGTATGTAATACATATATCAGTTACTAGCGACCTGCCCCCGGCTTCGCCCGGCGTGCAATTGTTATATAAATATACTAGCTGTCCCAGCAGACGTTGTCCTGCCCGAACCAGAATATAATTCTCTAACACTATTGTGGCATGTGAGACATTGCATTTTACCATGTCTCACATATGCTAGTCAAACATGGAAGTTTAATAATAAGACCAAAAACAAACTCGCCATATGTCAACGGGGAATAGAGCGCAGTATGCTTAACATAAAAAAACTACAGAAGATACGACACACTAAAATAAGAAAAATTACTAAAGCAACAGATTTTGTAGTACACGCTCTAGCATTAAAATGGAAGTGGGCTGGACATGTTGCGCGCCTCCAAGATCAGAGATGGACCAAAAGGGTTACAATTTGGAAAGGCCCACAAGGCAATAGAAAAAGAGGAAGACCATACACTAGATGGGAAGATGAAATAAGAAATACAGCAGGCACCAACTGGATTCATAAAGCCCAATCGAGAGAAGACTGGCAAACTTTGGAGGAGGCCTTCACCTGTAGAGGGGTTCTTGCAGAAACTTAACTAACACTTTTAAATATTCAAATCTTTGGGAATTTTTGTAATTTCAACTTCTTTTTTCAATACTGCATAGAAATAAAGGCTTTTTTATTTTATTTTATTATTGTGGCGCCACCTATCGGGTCTAATTTTATTTTCAAACCATGTGTCAAAATGACTCGACACTTCACGTCAATGAATGACGGTAATTTTTTTTAGATATTTTTCATACAAAAAAATACTAAAATCGCGATTAAAAAATGGGGGGTGGGTATAAAAGGGTGAAAAATACTTTACAACCTATTCTCATAACTACTAAATATACACAAAAAATTTCATAAGAATCGATCAAGCCATTTCGGAAGAGTTTTGTTACAAACACTGTGACACGAGAATTTTATATGTTAGATGAACATTCCCCGTTTATCCTTCTTTCCATTAGTGAAAACCGAATTAAAATCGGTCACCCGTTCACGCGTGATGCCGTGACCAAGGGAAATGTTCATTTTTATTATATAGAGATAAGGAAGTAACAACTGTCTAACTGTTAAACAACCATGATTTACTAATTGGGCACTCGTTAGGGTGTCGCTAGGCGACACCAATGTAGCTCCAATCAATTAGGGTAGGTACACTGTGTTCCAGTTTCCGATAAACGAAGTTTCACCCCACAAACGACCTTTTAAATCTTTATATCACCATGCAAATATACATAAATAAATTTTTACAACGGGTCCCACACTAGGCTATGCATTTATAGCGACGCCTCTCTTTATCTCACAATTCATTTATTTGTAATTAACTAATAAAATAATGGATAAAATTTAATAGTTATAAATTTAAATTCAAATTCAAATTGATAAATGGACAATCTTCTCTTGGAGGAATTCAGATATAGGAAGTTGTTAATAAAGAAGAATTCAGATATGGACTCTGGTATAACTTCACCACTTGTGTAAAAACCTTTACACACTGCCGCCGGATAAATGAAACAATAAATAAGAAAAAATAATTTTCAAAAAGTGTGTGTGTGTGGGATTTAATTTGGATTTCAAAATTACGAAGCAGAGTAAATCGATCTGAAGATCTGTTTAATCTGACTAAAGTCGAGGATTACCAACCATACAGATAAACTTCTTCTTAAACTCTCAAAGAGTATTATACTATATTTAGCAATCTTTGACAACGTGACATTATAGATAGACCTTGGTATGGACATAAGCAGCAAAACGTTGAGCAAATGATTTTTTATCTATTGTTAGGGGTACGTAAGAAAGGTGTCTTTCCAATAAAATTATTCTAATTGTTTTCCAGTCAGTAAGGCTCTGAGTAACTTCATAACATCAACTCAACATTATATTTCGTCCTGAAACAGCCTGTATGTGACAACCGAAATTCAATTTCTCGTCCAAAACTATGATTAATTTATTTTATATAATTTTGTTAAAACGAGATATAACACTAGCAATGTTCAAAGAACAATCGTCTCGAGTCCAATGAATCTTCTCTTGGAGGAATTCAGATATAGGAAGTTGTTAATAAGAATAGGAGAATGGACTCTGGTATAATTTCACCACTTGTGTAAACACCTTTACACACTGCCGCCGGATAAGCTTTATGACTGTGGAACACAGTGTATAATAAAGCTTAGTTTTTTTTTGTTTGAACATGCTAATCTCTGGAAGGGTTGAAAAATTGTTTTTAAATTTGATGGCATACATTTTGAGCGGGGGTCGCTACGACCTTTAAAAGTCAAGCAATAAAACAAAAATACAGAAAGAACGTTAAGCGAATACTAAGTAACGGCGCGGGTGAAGGTTGCTGATAGCTCAACCTCCTTGCACTGCCTCTGTGGCTTCACGGCGTGGTAGCGCTTTACATATCTCTTTAATCATATGTCCAAAAAATATGCAGTAAAAATCCCGCATATTAATTACTTGTGACGATAAACTTTATGATTTTAATAAGGATTCATAATTGTTGATAATAAAAGGCCACTAAACACCTAACTTTTATATTTATTTTTTTAATACAAAAAGTGGCTTAAATATAAAAGTTAGTAATACACTGTCGCGGACTTTTTTGTAAGCATCATCAAGCTCACATAAAAAAAGTTATAACTTTTTTATAGAAATCAATCATATATCTCTCACCATTAAAGCAGCGTTCGAAAGAAATGTTTTCGTTCGACACTTTTTTCGTCGACTTAATTCGCAAATTCGATTACCACGAAAAAGCCTTTTCATTTTACGGGATAATATATAGTCTATTTCTATCCTGAAATTCTATTCTAACTATTGCTGAAAGATTTTTTTAAATCGGTTTGGTAGTTTTGAAGATTCCTCTCTACAAACAAACAACAAACTTTATCTCTTTTTTTTTTTTTTTTTTTTTTTTTTTTTTTTTTTTATGTTAAGGTCGACAGACAGGCTGACGGTCCACTTGATGGTAGGTGGCTACCGTCGCCTATAACACAAACAACGCCTAAAGCTGCTGCAAGTGCGCTGCCGACTACAATAGGATTGGATAAGGGATTAGGAGGGGGATAAGGAAATGGGCTCTGGCATCCCTTACTCACTCACCGAAACACAACAGCACGTATATGCTGTTATTTCACGGCGGTATTCTGTAAGGAGGTGGTTACTGCCGCCAGGCGGGCTGCCCAAATGACTGCGAAACGCAGTGTGCCCTACCACTACTTTTCAAATCCAGACCAGAGTCAATTTTGAAAATTACATTAAAATTTCCAAAGTTGACCCCGCCAGGAATCGAACCCGGAGCCCCTGAGACGTTAGGCAAGCACTCTTGCCACTCATCCAACGGGCCGTCAATATTACTATTGACTATATACTATACTTATAATATTACTATTGTTTTATAATATTACTAGCGGCCCGCCCCCGGCTTCGCCCGGCGTGCAATTTTTATATACCCTAAAACATTCCCCGCTTATCCCTCTTTCCATTAGCGAAAACCGAATTAAAATCGGTCTACCCGTTCACGCGTGATGCCGTGACCAGGGGAAATAGGGATTCATTTTTATATATAAGACTAGCGGCCCGCCCCCGGCTTCGCCCGGCGTGCAATTTTTAAATACCCTAAAACATTCCCCGTTTATCCTTCTTACCATTAGCGAAAACCGAATTAAAATCGGTCTACCCGTTCACACGTTATGCCGTGACCAGGAGAAATAGGGATTCATTTTTATATATAAGATGTGGTATAGAACTATCCCTGCCGGCGTCTGTATTTCCGAGCTCATATAACCCCAATCTTTTCAAGGTTCGAGTGAATAGGCGTCTTCTGGGTGAGCTCGCTCCATCGTCGGCCTCAAGCTTCCTACATGGATAGATGCTGGTCAAGAGCAAACCCATCTTTAAAAAAATAGATATAGGAAAGTCATATTAGTTACACCATTTATAAATCAGATGGCCTGGACTGATTTTTATGATGTTAGATTTGTGGAATTTGTTTCCACCTCGAATAGCAGAATAACTAAAAAAATGTGAATAAAATTCATTTTCTCATACTGAGTACGAAGTTCGCCGGTCAGCTTGTTAAAACAGCGAGGCTCAGTGTCTTATTGAAAATTCATTTATCTAGACCCCAGCTTACTTATATACGGGTAACTCATTTTGCCTTTGCTAATGATAATTTTTAAAAGGTCATGTCTTATTTGAACATGATGTCTCCTCTGTAAAGTCTCGTATTGGTAGTCGGCCTTTGTATCGATCTTAAAACCGTGTGTTGATTACAGTTTCTGTTTGAGGAAAAACGCAATAGCCGTTGAATGGAACATTGCTGCATTATGTAAAATTAGGTAGGTACATGGAACAGAAACTGTGATTCAGGTCAACTATTGTTTGTCTCTTCATTGTAATACAGAAGCCACTCTGTGTTTATTTCTTTCAAGCTACCACACACTTAATATTTTGTTCAATAAATTCATGTTTAGTTTAATAAAACATTGTCAGACAATAGGCTAGTTTCCACTAAAAATAAATCGGATGGCTTAGAGTTTCTAATGATTAACCATGATAATTAGTAAACAAAAAAACAACTTTTCTATTAAAATAATAAAATATTAATAATATTGTTGGAAAATAAAATCGACAAAATGAGGCGTTTAATCACGTGACATTAAACACCAATCAGAGAAGCGCATGGAAACGTGACGTCACGCCTTGCAAAACGACATCATTTTCGTATAAAGTGAACAGGTTATTTCGAGTTTTCAGCAATTATTGTTAAATTAATACAGTTCGTTTTTAGTTTAATCTTGAAAGACAGGTATAATTTGCCATGGAATCAGGATTTAATAAGCACAGCAGTAATTTGCCCAAAATTGACGCCCTTATGCTTCGCAAATTTTTTGCAATGAACATCGGAATTCCGCAATGTTAAAACTTCTATGTAAGTATTATTTGAAGAACAAACAAAGTCTTATTTAATTAGCAGTTACCAGTCAGAGAGTCGCATTTACCTACTGTGGAATCATAAAACCCCATTCAAGTCATAACATTTTATAGGTTATGTGGTATTATGGTAGATTTTGCAAAATTCATTTCTTTTACTATACATTTATAAATAGATACATCAAGTTGTGTTTAATACTTACATCAAAATGATCTTCACAGAATTTTTTTATAATGTTAAGGTCGACAGACAGGCTGACGGTCCACTTGATGGTAGGTGGCTACCGTCACCTATAACACAAGCAACGCCAAAGCTGATGCAAGTGCGCTGCCGACTGCAGTAGGATTAAGGATAAGGGATTAGGAGGGGGATAGGAAAATGGGCGCTGGCATCCCTTACTCACTCACCGAAACGCGTGCTGTTATTTCAAGGTGGTCTTCTGTAAGTGGGTGGTTACTGCCTCCAGACGGGCTGCCCAAATGACTGCGAAAACGCAGTGTGCCCTGCCACTACTTTCCAAATCCAGACCAGAGCCAAATTAGAAAAGTTGATTTTTCAAAGTTGACCCTGCCGGGTATCGAACCCGGGAACCCTAGAACAGAGCGTTAAGGCAAGCACCCTAACCACTTATCCAACGGGCTCGTTGATAAAGTAAGAGCATCTTGCCTCCTAACCATTTTTAACCACTTTCTTCATATTTGTTTATTGTTTGGAACGTATATGAATAATTTGTTTGGCGTTTTTATCGTTGTACTTTCACATTGGAGCACTACACAGTATTTATAATACGAGGAATTTATTATTTATTAAAAAACACAATTGACTGTCATAAAGAAACACGGCTGTTTTGCGAGGTGTCACGTCATTCAAGACGCCATGACAGTCTTGGCCTTTTTCGCGGTCAATTTCAAATTCATTTCTAAAAACTCAAAATACTAATGTAAAAGACCTATTTTTCTTAAAATAATATATTTTTGGGGTGAAATAGATGCTAAGCTATAGTTTTAAACTAATTTCCAAATTTCGTCAACTAGCCTATTGTACAAATAGAAATTTTAAGAATACTAATATAAAAGCAAAAAAAAACCTCACAGTAAATAGGCGTTAAAAATATAAAAAAATATACGAAATAAAATAAGGGAAAAATTAATACTAGTTTTAAATATGATATTGATTAAATACATAAAACACGACTCCACCGATAAGCAATTCCTTCATATTTTTTGATACCTACGCTTTTATAAAAAACTGCCTGAGATAATCAGAGCCTTACCTATAAATAAATTTAAAAGTGTAATGAAAACCAAACTCTGTTCGAAAGGTTATTATAATAAAATCGCTGATTATTTAAGCGATAATGAAGCCTGGATTTAAACGATTCTGAGCTCATACTATGTTTAGTATTTTATATACTGTGATTTGTGTATATTAATTGTAATAATTGTAATTGTTAACACATTACTTTAAAGATGACAAAAAGAATGGTATCCTGAGTTTTTTTTTCGGGATGCCTTCTCAGGATCGTCACCTTCTTGGCTTTTTTTTCAGAAATTCTGGTAAAATATATATAATCCACTTCAAAAAAACTGATCTTGTTATTATTATTTTTTTATGTTAAGATCGACAGACGGGCTGACGGCCCACTTGATGATAGGTGGCTAGCGTCGCCTATAACACAAGCAATAACAAAGCTGCTGCAAGTGCGCTGCCGACTACAGTAGTAGGATTAACGATAAGGGACTTGGAGTGGATAACGAAATGGGCTCTGGCATCCCTTACTCACTCACCGAAGCACAACAGCACACTTGCTGTTATTTCACGGTGGTCTTCTGTAAGGGGGTGGTTACTGCCGCCAGACGGTCTGCCCAAATGACTGCGAAATGCAGTGTGCCCTGTCATTTGTTGTCCATTGCTGGTTCAGGAGCTGCATGAGATCATACCGCCTTCACCTTTCTTCTATCGGTCATTCAGGCGTACGGTTGGTTACCATCCTCACCTTGTCGAAATCCCTCCAAATCAGTAGTGCCACTACTTTCCAGATCCGGACCACTCATCCCATTTTTGAGAAATAAATGATTTGGTTTGATATGATGATAAAAATGAAATAGTTTAGTTTAGTAGGAAATAAACCAAAGTGAACATAAATTAAAAAGGAAATTCAAAATTGTATATCGTGGCTCTGGACTGTGAAGTTTATTTACTCTGTTAAGCAATATTACTGTAGCATAAAGGTTGTGTATACTGTGCTGGGAAGCTCCGGCATGAGAGGCGTGACGCTCACCCGTTATGCATGTTTCATGTGCTGCAGTTGAATACGGAAGGTGTTGGCGAGCGGTAACATGGAATTAAAGCAACTAAATGCGATATCGACCTCTTCGCTTCAACGCGAACGTAAACGTAGGGGCAGGGCACACTGCGTTTTCGCAGTCATTTGGGCAGCCCGTCTGGCGGCAGTAACCACCCCCTTACAGAAGACCACCGTGAAATAACAGCACGTGTGCTGTTGTGCTTCGGTGAGTGAGTAAGGGATGCCAGAGCCCATTTCGCTATCCACTCCAAGTCCCTTATCGTTAATCCTACTGCAGTCGGCAGCGCACTTGCAGCAGCTTTGGCGTTGCTTGTGTTATAGGCGACGGTAGTCACCTACCATCAAGTGGACCGTCAGCCTGTCTGCCGACCTTAACATAAAAAAAAGTTTTGAAAGTTTTGAAAGATCGATTTAGTGTTGTCCGAATAATTCATGGCCTCGTACGAGTTATGGAGAGAGCTACGCTCTGGGTTACACTGCAAGATTAAACCAGGAATGAGGAGATTCGTAGACGAAAGAAACATAACCCGGAGAATTAGTAAGTTGAAGTTACAGTTAGCAGGACACAATACGGAGAGCCGACGACCACTGGGGCTGGAAGGTTCTCGAGTGGAGGCCACGGACCGGCAAGCGCAGCGTAGGACGTCCATCCACAAGGTGGACAGACGACCCTGATAAGGGCCACGGGTCGTAGGTGGATCCAGGTTGCTTCTGATCGGTCCAGAATTACGGGGGAGACCTTTGTCCAGCGGTGGACTTCCTGATGATGATGTATCATTTCAATATAATTACGGATGTACTGTCAAGAATTTATAGTTCAATGTTTGATTATTATAAAACAACTGGGCTTTATTTTTTTATACACGCACAGTACTTATCGCATAATAATGACAATTCAGATATTAATTGTTTTAAATATTTAACCTATTTTTTGCATTAGTTATAAATATTACGCACAAATACGAGCAGTTTTACGCATTACACTTACTTGCACTATGTTGCATATAGCCGCCTTATGGTGGCATAATAATATGCAATCGGCAGAGGAAGAAAAGAAAATATAATAAAATAAAGATGGGCGCCAGCTAATTACCTAATAAATAAAATGCGGTAATTAAGCAATTTGAAAATATATATTAACATAAAAAAAATTAAATTAAATCAGGGAGTGAGTTCTATAATTGCCCTGTGCGTGAAATTAAATTTATATATGCACAACCCACATTTCAAATCACAATTTTCACTTTATACATCTAATGTAAGTAACTTAACTGAAACGGGAAAATTTGGACAAGCTCGCCAATAAAGTTAAAATCCTCTGGACTGGCTCGGCTTGTCTTCATCCGGTGTCGTAGGAAAAATCCAATCTCAAGAAAAAAAAACTGGTAGCGTCTACGTCTCCCAGAAGCTGAATATTATTATTCCAGGTTTGAATAATTAACAGTTACGGAGAATCCATATTACTCCAGAACTTGTTATTCCCGGACTTGATATTCCCGGGCTTATCCCCAAGAATTAAATGGGAATTTTTTTAAATATATTTATCCCTTATAATAAATATATATTATATTGAAAATACAAAAAAATATATACTAGAAACGAAAACCAAAACGGTCAAAAGCAGAAAGGCTTGTCCGCGACGGAAACAAAATTTTGTGACAACGAAAATTTTGAATTGATTATCGAACCAAGGTTTGTCAAAATTAAAAAAAAAAATTGATTAAAAATAAATAACATGAAGGAGTAATTAAAAATGAGGTGAAATATGTATTTAATATATTTATTTATAATAAATAATAAAAAAACAGTACCACTACGGTAAATATCCGGTAAAAGCGGTAAAAATATAAACTAATAAATTATATGTTTATTTCCAATCATAAAAAATAACATTAAGTTAAATTAAAACATCAACGCTATCTATGGACACTGGTGTGTCTTATACTTGCGGCCACTTTTGCGTACAATTTTAAAGAAAGCCCATTTAGGAGATTAAACAGTCTATATACTCAATAGTTTATACCTATCAAACGAATGGACCGACGACGAGAGCCAAAAAAATTTAAACTATATTTTTTGTACTCATAAATAATATTAAAAATATTTAAGCCAAACGGCTTAAATAAATTACTCTACATAACAAAAAAAAAATTTATTATTAACCTTTTCAGACATACTTATCAGACATAGGTTTAACATACTACGCTCCATTTTGCGTTGACGTGTTGAAAGTTTTTGTTCACGAAAATAAGGCTTTTTTAATAATAATAGATAATAAAACTCTTTATTTCGACCATATCTGATCATTTGTTAGTAACACTCACTCAACTCATGTTAGTACAAATTTTTATGTTGACTTACTGCTGTCCTCATTAGTCAGGAGCTGAACCATACAACAACGGTTCAGGTACCGAATTAATGTTAATAAATAAATTATTTTGTTTTATTTTTCATTTTGCATCATCTGTCAAATGATTTTCGCTTGAAGCGATCGTGGAACAAGAAAAAATATTTGTTATATTATTAAAAAGTATTCTACTATATTTATTAGTAGTATTTTGGTCTTGTAATGGTTTCTCACACACAATGTTCATAATTAAATATTAAAGTAAGGCGAATGATTCCTCGTGAATTAATAAACATTTTTAAGTGTTTCCAGTCATTCTAACTTTGGTGTTGAAATCCAGCAATGGCTCACAGGAGGGCGGCCCAATTCGTCTCTTGAATCACCCACCCATTCACTTTTGAATGTAACGTTTACTTGAATAGTTTTTAATCCCAGTTCAAGAAGGTCCCGCTTTGACTCTCTTTGAATTTTTAAACATATTCATGAATTTTAAATTGAGCCGTTGCTTCCAAATGTTAGTTAATATCACACGAATGAAGAATGTTGTCGTAGTTTTGGGCTCTGCGCGTTAGATTTCATCAACGCCTCTGCGCGTGAAATTTTAATTAGTGTCGGTCAAGATGCTTTTAAGTTATTCATATTTTTTTAACATATATTCAATGATGAAATAATACTTTAGAAAAAAAAATTAATGACATATCAGCTTTTATTTATGTATTATTTTTCTATGTAAGGCTGGCTGACAAGCCACTT
The DNA here is from genome assembly GCA_910589475.2 of Bembecia ichneumoniformis. NCBI lineage: Eukaryota > Metazoa > Arthropoda > Insecta > Lepidoptera > Sesiidae > Bembecia > Bembecia ichneumoniformis. Next base: position 4,924,932 of record OU342538.1, on the reverse strand, counting down.
GATGGTAAGTAGCTACCGTCGCTTATTTCCCACTTTCCCATTTTATAATATTTGTTGGGATAACTAAATTACTAAGTCCCCCAGTTGATTCAATATACTTTCTATAAGTGATTTTTTAATTGTAGACGCTATCATCATAAGGCAAAAATGAAACAACAGAATAAAGCACAATTTATGTACAGAAAAACAGTAGCTATCTCCTTTTAATTCAGCAATCTTTCCAACGAATCGTCGCCAGATAAAGGAATGTTTCCCGACTCCGCATCCCCCCGCGTCTCGCACCCCGACCCTCCCCTTATTGTAGGAAAGAATAAGATAAATAATAGAAACGCTGTGAACGTTTCGATTTATATTTCTTATTCGGTGCGTTGTCTTGTGTACTCTGACATCTAGTGTCGTTAGCGTCGTAGTGATTTTTATTACACGCTTGAGGCTTTTGAAACAATGCTCGATTTAAGAACTCCTACTTATTTTCTCTTGAATTAAATAATATTGTTCAAAGAACAAGTAGTATAGCACTGTAACGAGAGCTTGGGGAATTGTTGTTTAAAATATGTGTAAATCGTAAATGTTTAGAATGTTGGTTGTTTGTTTATTATTTAAAACAAATTGTAAAATCTTTGTTTTTATAAATTATTATGCATTATGCATAATAATACAAATAATTATGCATATTAATGAACACTGAAGATTAAGGAATATACTAAGACAAAACACTGCTTATATTTAAATTATTACTTAATTCGCTTTTGCATATTATGATTATGATGATTTTCAATATGGACTCGTGGAATGAAACAAGTTATACTTAATACCTCTAAATACACGATGAGCGCCACCGAGACCAATAATAATGAAATTAGTTTTTTAAATAGACGTAATCCGCCATGGACTGATTTTTATCTTTGCTTTGTCTATACAGAGCGGTTTACCGAAGATTGCCTCAAATTTCCATGCATTTTTACGAACTTTCGCATGTATTACATAAATAATAAATAATTTATTGTACACAAAAAACGATAGTAACAAATCATATAACTATAACAATCTGCGTAGAATTGTGTAAATTTATTTTACAGGGATAAATTTAAATCAGGTAGCTACTGTCTCTACAAGAACAGAAATGAAAGATACCATTCATCCAGAAAAAAAGTACTGTTCCCGAGAAATAATTTAAAAACAAAAATAAAAAAATTCTACTCCTCACAAAAATATTTAACAATAAATATTTTAACAGACATGACAAGGAGGCGCGGACGAAGTCACAGGCAAAACTAATATAACTTTGTTTTAGGTTTTTATAACTAATTTTTTTACAGGTTAAGGTTTTCAAGCAAAGGTGTTTAATCACACACCTTGTAATATCTTCCTTTTTGGCATTTATTTACGGTTTACCTATTTTTACCCAACCAATACCATTGGTAGGCATTTGTTCAAAGTATATATATAAGTATTTTATGAATATTTGTTACGAACATCGCATGACTGTATACATTAAGTGAATATTCAGGGACGAATTTAAATTGTCATATGTATCCACTATGGAGACAGACATTCACCTGGTGGAAATGTCATGTTACATTTGAATCTTGAATCTACATCATAAAAGCGTTACTTGTTCAAAGTACAGTTTTCTCCTTTAACGTGAAGGTCTGTATGTTTTTTAAAATTTAAAATAGTTTTTTTTTTTAATAATTTAAGTATCAGGCAGCGCACACTGCGTTTTGAAATCATTTGGACAGCCCGACTGGCTGTAGTAACCCCCTTACTCAAGACTATCGTAAAATAACATGTATGCTGTTGGGTTTCGGTGAGTGAGAAAGGGATGCCAGAGCCATTTCTGTATCCCTTCTTAATTCCTTATCCCATTATGGTCGCCGGCGCACTTGCAGAACATATGACGTTGCTTTTGTTAATTGAGTCGACAGTATTAATTGAGTCATACTTGGTTCATTGATGAGTTTAATGAATCAATATTATTGAGTTAATTGACTCATGATCCACCTACCATCAAGTGGACCGTCAGCCTGTCTGTCAACATTTACGTAAAAAATTCAAGAAAAACATTAGCCATTTTTCATGGCGAGAAAACGAAGGCTCTCAAATATATATTTTTGTAAATAAATGCCTTTAAAAACCCAAGTAAATAACAATGTATACATCTTCAAGCGTACTTTTAATCCTGATAGGACGAATATTAAAGAAATAGGAGTTAAAATAGGGACGAAAGTTTTCCAACATAGGAATATTAGATATTGCAGCTTGACATAGGCCTCTACCTATTTGCTTTGCACGTAGGGATAGAGGAAAAGCAAAGAACACAAATAAAAACCTAAATTTCCATTTTCTTTGAAAATTATAGAAATGATCGTTAAATTATTTAATAGAAAGTAGTATAGAAAACACATCATAATACAAATAGCAGGAGTTTTTCATTCCCCGGAGGTGCTTGAGATAAAATAATTTCCATTTCATGACTTCGCATAAAAAGTAGACAGGCATTTTGTTATTTTTTTCCCTTATGAACCGCCCGTTCTTCTTAAGCGTAAAAAATATTTTTATTGATTCAGCGATATTTTTACATATTTGGAATTAAATAAATCATTTACTCTTTTTATATGAAAGAGTGCAGCTTTTTGATCTATGAGTCCCATAGAAATTGGCTTGCTTTAAGGCGTGGTGCTGATTGTATTCAATGAACATGGTTAGACATGGTTAAGACATCATAATGTCAATTAATTCAGGATGGGTTTAGTGAGATTATTTCTCTCGTTACATCGAATTTTGAAGATGCGGGTCTATTGTGAACTTTCTTTCTTAGTGGATCCTTCGACCAGATCCATGGCGGTTATTTTTTTCTCCTTAGATCTAGTTTTAAAGGCGTTGAAAACTTTCTATGAAAGTGTTACGTGCGAGGTGAGTAAAAGCGCCGTGTAAGGGCGACAGGAGTCGATTTAATACTGCGGACCAATATTTATTCCAAACAAGCTGAGCCCCCAACTTTGTACGCGTGGCATTCGGTACAGCACGTAACTTTTTTTGTTTGTAAATCGATTGGAATGAAACAAACACTAAATATTACGGGAAGCTTGCTACAATACATCAGTGAAAACTGCATTCAAATCGGTTAAGCCGTTTCAGAGATTTGCGTGCACAAACGCACAGACAAACCGACAAACAAACAAAAATTCTAAAAACTATTTTGTTGACCTTGGTAACATAACTGAAACGTGTACAAATTGTTTTATTGAAAAAAAAAAAATATCTTTCATGTACAGGTAAACGGCTGTTTAAGATTTTATTTTATGTATTTTATGTCACAAGGCATCTCGATTAAACCTTTAAACTCGGCAATGTTGCGCTAATTCGTTCAATGTGTTGCTAACTCACTATCGCAGATGTCTTCGCAATAAACTCGCACTTGTCGCTTCCGTATGACGTAAGTGCCGTAGCACACTGCCCCGCGAGCGCCCATGTCTGTTTTTATATTCGCGCAGGCAGTCTGGATAGTCGCAGAAAGTACTCAAACTTTTAAACAAGTAAACATCAAGCGTCGTTTATTCTATCGTTTCTAGAATGGTTGTTCGGTTCCTGGAATATGCCGTAGCTATAAAGACCAATTTCCTTATGCACTTTTTTAAGGGGCGTGGTCAATATGTATTCGTAAACATTATCTATTTTTCCTGAATCTATGCTACCAACACCAGGCCCCTGTCACTCCGTGTGTGCTGTGATATAATTGCCTACATTGAATGTGAAAACTCAGTATGGCCACAGTATATGTCGCGCTGCTTGCGTGACTGTGTGAACTGACTGATTTATTGATTATTATTGACTAAGTGAAAATGACAAGCTGAGTAAACTGTTGCGTGTAAGGATGTTTAAATACATTTAGAAAATGTAAATTGTCTTTTTTAATTATTATTTTTTATGTTTAGATCGGCAGATAGGCTGACGGTCCACTTGATGGTAGGTGGCTACCGTCGCCTATAACACAAGCAACGCCAAAGCTGCTGCATGCGCTGCCGACTATAATAGGATGAAGGATAAGGGATTGGAAAGGGATAGGCAAATGGGCTCTGGCATCACTTACTTCACTCACCGAAACACAACAGCACACGTGCTGTTATTTCACGGTGGTAATCTGTAAGGGCGTGGTTACAGCCGCCAGACGGGCTGTCCAAATAACTGCGAAATAAAGTGTGCCCTGCCACTACTCCAGGTCCAGACCAGAGCCAAATTTGAAATGTTCCTTTTTTTACTACGTGCCAGGAATCGAACCCGGGAACTCAGAACAGAGCGTTAAAACAAGCACCCTAACTACTCATCCAACGGGCTTAAGTCTCTATTCTTATTCTCTAAAGAAGAAGTCTCGTGCCAGAATTGTACGCATCTGATCTTACAAATACCGAACGTAACAAAAATCTTGTAATGAAGTATTTGTGTAAAATATATGTCCGTTTGTAAATTGTTTACTTCACAAAAATATTTCTTAAATTATATTTCAGCAGTGTACGAGTTAAAATTTAACTTAAAATTTATTTAACTTGAAATAAACTTAAAATTAATATTATATAATATAAAGACTTAAAAAACTAACCCAATAAAAAAGATCTTAATAAAAATATAATAAAATGAAGCTGTTAACGAAATTTTTTCTAAACGAGTATTGTAATTCGTAATAAAAAAAGTTCTCACACATATTGTATGAAAACAGATTTGATTTTAAAAATATGGAAGGAAATTCTAACATGAAAACAGAGATGCGGATAAAATAGTGATGTAAGTAAATTATTCGAGATTTCGCCTTTCATATACAATACTTCTGAAACACGCTCGCAAAATATTTATACGTTTATTTAAAATGTTTCTCGTTTTTTATAGCGTATTTCATTTTGTGTTTATGATTTGTGTTACATTTAATTTATTTTTTGTACTATATGTGCAACTGTATCACCGTTTCTACATCCAAAAATAGAGTAAAAGAATAGGGACTATTTTAATTATTTAATTACAATAAACAATGTTTAAACTAATGATTTAATATGGACGATATTAATGAAAATTGCAATGGTACCGATTCATCTGAACTACTATCAAGATTATACCAAAACTAGCGATTCACCCCCGGCTTCACACGCATGCAAATGTACATCTGTATCATGCATATCTGCATAGCAATCATTTGGGCAATCCGTCTGGCGGCAGTTACCACCCCCTTACAGAAGACCACCGTGAAATAACAGCACGTGTGCTGTTATGTTTCGGTGAGTGAGTAAGGGATGCCAGAGCCCATTTTCCTATCCAATCCCTTATCCTTAATCCTACTGTAGTCGGCAGCACACTTGCAGCAGCTGGTGGCGTTGCTTGTGTTATAGGCGACGGAAGTCACCTACCATCAAGTGGACCGTCAGCCTGTCTGCTGATCTTAACATAAAAGGAAAGGTTTATTAATACTCCTAAAAAATGTCGCTATAACTTTCGTTGGGCTTATCCGCGCAATTCATATAATCGTAAGAAAATATATAAATTTTTTTTATTTAAAATTATTTTTACGAAATATTTTGATCAGCGCCATCTGTTGCTAGTTTCAATTTTTTGGCCTGTAAGAATATATTTTCGTTAAATTGTAAAGCAATAAATGGTTGATTTGTGTGGGTAACTTTTTAATTAACAAACGGTGTAAATCAAATGAACAAAGTTCGTAAGGGAACAGCCACAGGCGCCAGCAATCGTACTCAAAGAAGAAACTAAGTTTAACTGAACTTTTGTACTATACTAGGCGTGCCCCGTGGTTTCGCTAGCATTCAAATTTAACATAAAAATTTCTACATGATAAAACATAATTATAATATGTTGTTGATCGATAAAAAGACTCTTACGACATATAAAGGCGATTACTTATCTCAAGAGCAGTATAAAAAAAGATTTTCTTAAGACAGCCAAGACGACGAATCGATCATCGCGGGCGGATGTGTACTTTATTCTGTCACTTCCTGATCGCCGTGTATACAGACCAGCCTCTCGCTAACTCTTGTTTTCTGGTACATTGAGAATTACCACACCTCATGTTGAGTTCTTCCTTGTTCGGTTAACAACACTTCTTGAGCAACCTGAGCAGATGTGATTGGTATTTTTTTTTATTATTTCTGGAATCGAAATGAACAACAAATCAATAACAAAAAATAATTCCACAATGTAAATTTTAAAAAGGAAATGTCTACCTTCCTAGTGTAAATTCAACACTTACACGTAACAAAAGTTAAAAATAACGCAAGTTAATCTCAACTTACTCACTTAAATAAACAAAACAATCTACTTGACACCTACGCCTATTAAAGAGTCTTAAAAAAAATAAAAAGAGACTATATTATGCAGTTGCTCACAAATTTTATTTTTACATTTTGACAATCAATGAGCAAGAATTGAGTCTGTGGCCAGGACGGCTGATTTTCACATACAATAATATTTAACCTCCGACAAGTTATATTTCAAATATAAAGTTAAACAAATAAACCCTTTATATGTTTTTAAAATTTTTTTTTTGCAGGTGTTTTAATTTTTCCCAAAAGTCAGTGGGCAAGACGACAGTCCATTTGATGGAAGATGGCTATCGTCATCTATACAAGTAACACTATAAATCTATATCTATACTAATATTATAAAGCTGAAGAGTTTGTTTGTTTGTTTGAACTCAGGAACTACTGGTTTTGAATAGTCTTTTTGTTTTGAATAGTCCATTTATCGAGGAAGGCTATAGGCTATGATAAATAGTATTATGTACGCATACGCACGCGGCCGCCGCCGCGCCGCCGCCGTATTGGCTGCAGCGAAGCGTGGCCGAGTTCGGCTAGTAAGCCATAAGCGTGTGTAGCTGTGCCTGAGTCACAACCCTATATATATGTAAACAATTAGCGAAGAGAAAATAAGAATAATTAAACTAGTGTTGATTTGCCGCTCCAAAGCAAAGACGTTTTATTTGAAATATTCTGATTAATTCAATTTATATAACCTCTTCTGTTACGTGCATTTTTGAAATGCATTTTTTTCAAAGAGTAGATTGATTAGATCGAAGGGACCGAACTAGTGGGATAAATGATAAGCATAACTAGTTGATAAGTATTTCAGGCTATTACACGGTATTGCACGGCCTACTTTCGCCAGGCTGGCTGCTCAATTTATGACTGCGGAACGCCGTGTGCCTCGAAGCTACTATTTTATGTAGAAATAAGAAAAACAATAAGAACAAATACTGTATGCGACGGACGGCTGGAAATATAATACATGTCAGTCTCTCCTACTTGCATAACGTTTTCAATCGTTAAATCTGGGAAAATTCTTACTTAATTCTACTTTCAGAACTTTTTTCGTAAAAGGTTTCTTTGGTACAACAAACGAATACAGTTCTTGTTTTCCATTTCAACAAGTTCGCAATTTCTGCGTTCATAATAATCTAAATGAAGTTATTTTGAAACAGATTTTGTCTATAAAAAAAACACGTCGTCGGTGGAATTAAAATATAAAATTTTGAAAATAGTCGCATTTTGAGATTTTGGAAGTTAAATTTAGTATTTTTTAAAACGAATTTCATTTGAAAATTAGAATCTATTAAAAAGATTGATCGCAAAATACCCTTTAACAAATAGTTTCTTGTGAAAATATTTATAGAAAATGACATAATTTTACTAATGCTTTATATTAATTCACTAGCGACTCGCCCCCCAGCTTCACACGGATGCAATTTTTTTCTGCAAATTGTATACGAAAACCTTCCTCGTTTATCTCTCTTTCCATTAGTGAAAACCGTATCAAAATTGGTTTAAAAGATGTAAGCGGAAAAACATGCAAAAGTGAACAGTAACGTTTCATAATATATTTAAAGATATAGAATATAAGTTATGGTCATATTATCTATATATAGAATATATAGATAATGCACTGATGACCACAAAAAATTGCATTAAAGTAGCATATTTAAGTTGCTTATAATATAAGTAGTGACCGATAAGAAAATTGCTCTATAATACTGGAAATAACTTTGTAGAGTTCTCTACAAAGTTCAAGTAGCTTCTTATAGTAAGCTAAATTTTGTTATCAGCGAGTACCTAACTGTATTTTATTATCAAAAAATTAGAGATCTTTACCGAAATTACAACAAAGTATTAAAAATTTGCATATAAAAGTCTTTATTTGGCGTAGGATACGAAAACCAAAGGTTAGCCATTAGGATACGAACTCAGGCGCTGCTAGCAGGTCGCTAGTATAAGTTATAGACTTGTCAAACTTTTGATCGGGCTAAATACACTGGTTGGTCAAGCAAGACATATAAAATTTGCGTAAATTATGGATATTGAGCCATATAAATAAAAATAATTAATAGTTTCCATACAATTTGCTCCAATTTTTAATTGTATAATGCTAAAAGTAAAAAAATAATAATGCTGCAGTGTAAGCGAATAACCCTACGCTTAGTATTAGACTATTAGTTACCTACACAATTTTTGTTTGTATTTTTTTTATAAAATTATATATTTATATTTTATATTTAATAAAGATACGCGGACGAACTCCTGGACGAAAGTTAATGAAGCAATCTTTCATTGACAAACAGAACATTTTGCAATGGAAATAGAAAATGAGAATTCATTTTGTTTACTGTTTCAAAACACCGCCGCAACTACTTAGACGACGGTCGACACAGAGTACGTGCTTCTCGACACCTTGAGAAATTGTTCCCATTTATTCATGGTTACACTCGGACAAATCAGGGACCGGGAGTCAAGCGGGCGCCATTCTCTTCACCAGGAAATTACAGCGAAATAAATTATACCATCTTGTCGAGTTCAATGTTCTCGGGAAACATGGGCCAATTTACATCACCCAACGACAGCTTTCATGGACCATAAAAACACTCAAATATAATTCCGTGGCTGCTAAAGTTCTTCTTTTGAATACTTGCCTGCCAGTGATAAATTGTTGGTGTTTTAAAATTAGTGAAGCTAGGATTTGGACAGTACGAAATTGGGACATTGGGATTAGCAATTAATAGAATAAAAAAATATTAGAATTACTACAATAGAATAGATTTTTTTATGTTAAGATCGGCAGACAGGCAGACCATCCACTTGATGATAGGCGGCTTCCGTCGCCTATAACATAAGCAACGCTACAGGTGCTGCAAGTACGCTAAGGATAAGGGACTAGCTGACCCAGCAGACGTTGTTTTGCCCGAACCAGAAAATAATTCTAACCCGACTGTGGCGCCACCTTATCGGGTCCAATTCTATTTTCAAACCATGTGTCAAAATGACGCGGCCCTTCATGTCAATGAATGACGGTAATTTTTTTTGGATATTGTTCATACAAAAATACTAAAATCGCCATTAAAAAATGGGAGGTGGGGGGTAGGAGGGTGAATCGACAGACAGGCTGACGGTCCACTTGATGGTAGGTGGCTACCGTCGCCCATAACACAAGCAACGCCACAGCTGTTGCGAGTGCGCTGCCGACTACAATAGGATTAAGGATAAGGGATTAGGAGGGAACAGGGAAATAGGCTCTGGCATCCCTTACTCACTCACCGAAACACATCAGCACGTATATGCTGTTATTTCACGGTGGTATTCTGTAAGGTGGTGGTTACTGCCGCCACGGGGGCTGCCCAAATGACTGCGAAACGCAGTGTGCCCTACCACTACTTTTCAAATCCAGACCAGAGTCAATTTTGAACATTATATTAAAATTTCCATAGTTGACTTCGCCCAGAATCTTAATCCTACTAAATATACACACAAAATTTCATAAGAATCGATCAAGCAGACTCGGAGTAGTTTTGTTACAAACATTCTGACACGAGAATTTTATATATTAGATTTATATTATATTAAATAGAGAGTTCATTGTTTTATGCACTTTTGGAATGTATGTATGAGGTTTGTAATAAAATTTATAACGCTCATAAATTTAGCTTGAACACGACGGGAGCTAGCTTACGCTGTATATACAGTGTGTTCGAAGCCGTAAACCTATCTCTATCCGTTCGATGACCATATATTATGGTTATATCGTTACATAAAAAACCGGTCACGTATGCACTGGATACACGATTGGCTGCGGTCAGTAAGAAAGGTAGATAATGTTAGCGATTTATTATTCGTTATTGATATTTTATACAATATATGTCTATTGCTGGCTATTTTTTTAAAGAATACTAGCGACGATGTAGATTTACGAATAAAAATGAAAGTCGCAAGAATATTGCGAAGAAAGCCCTCGCAAAGAAAAAGGAAGCTATTTGCTTTTAGTGAGACATTGCTTCTGAGAACACATTCTCCGGCTGTATAAAGGACTTGCTCAATCTCATGACTTCTTCGGGTAATAGTCGCCCATATTGACGAATACGCGGGGCGCACTAAAAGTTTCCGGAATGAATAAGAAAAAATTACTATGAATTGTCAAAAATGAATTCATTTTGCAAATGCAAAATTGGTTTATTCGTATAAAAAACGAGCCCGTTGGATGAGTGGTTAGGGTGCTTGCCTTAACGCTTTGTTTTAGGGTTTCCGGGTTCGATTCCCGGCAGGGTCAACTTTGAAAAATCAACTTTTCAAATTTGGCTCTGGTCTGGATTTTTGAAAATAGTGTTAGGGCACACTGCGTTTTCGCAGTCATTTGGGCTGCCCGTCTGGCGGCAGTAACCACCCCCTTACAGAGGACCACCGTGAAATAACAGCACGTGCGCTGTTGTGTTTCGGTGAGTTAGTAAGGGATGCCAGAGCCCATTTTCCTATCCAATCCTTTATTCCTTAATCCTACTGTAGTCGGCAGCGCACTTGAAGCGCCTGTGTCATAGGCGACGGTAGCCTGCTACCATTGGTCGCTACATATCCACGCCTCGATTTCGCTATTACAAAGAATGTGCATGGTAGTGAAGTTTGTCTGCGTTTATTTGTACAGGCGGCAATGAAAGATATTTAAGATAAATTGATTTTTGTCTTTGTTGAGAACAAGAGGTGTCTTTGTCGAAGGATTCTGTCGTGTCAAATATATTGTCTAGTTCGGGCCTTGTTCCGTCAAGGCATTTAAATCAAATTAAATAGATCAGAATACGTTTTATGGTAATATCATTTGCCTATAACAGTATCACCTTAAATTAACAGAGACCAATACATTATATTATAAAATTAATTATATTATAAACTAAATCCTATATGTTAATCCAGGTAGATTCATATATAGGATACTTTTTCATCGTGGAAAAATATTCTGTTCCTGTGGGAACAAATTATAACTACAGCGCGTACGAAGTCAAATCTTTAAAATGCTTTCGTTAATTTATTCCCATAAATTAAAACAATCTTTGACACAGCATATTCGTATATTTTGTTACTTCATAACGACAACTCCCGTTTTCTTAATTCTAAAAAGTATGTATTATAAAAAGTATTTACTCTTCAGCGGGCACAGCTAGTATAAATAAATAAAATAAGATGTACGCTGATCGACATCACGCAGCTGTCATTGAAAATGTTGAAAAATAGAACCTGTCAGATTGAGTGATAAATTATATTATAAAATTAAGTGTTGAATGAAAAAAGTCTCACTCACACGCTTGACGCATTACGAACACTTTGTACGATCGCGTATCATGACATGGCAAATAAATATTAATGTAGTTATAAAAAATATCTACAATAACTATAGAAATAAGTAGCTGTATACTTTAAAAGATATAGCAATATCAGTCTAATAGAATTTTATATTAGGAGCAAAAGGACAGACTTTCTCATTTTCATAATATAAATCTTATAAATATTGGTGTTAAAGTTCAAATTGCTTTACAACATAAAATCTTTTAGGTAATTATTAAGAAATATATTTATATATTCTTACTAGATTTTTTGTTCGCAACTTCGTTTCAGAATAACACGTAGGCCACGTGTTATTCTGAAATGTAAACCGATCTCTTGTACGCGACTTCGAACGCGACGCGAAATAATATAAAAAAAAAATGAAATGTCGTTTTCTATACCAATTTATATATTCAAAAGGTGTTCAAAAGGTTCAAAAAGCCAAATTTCATGACGTTCAGTTTTTTTTTTTTTTTTTTTTTTTTTTATGAAATCGAGGTAGCGCTTGACCACTATCTCACCTGATGTGAGGTGCAGATGTGGCCGAAGGTGGACCACGCTTACCTAGTAAATGCCCATTTACCCTAGTTTTGAAGACCCCGAGGTTGTAGTTCTGTGGGAACACAGACGCAGGCAATGAGTTCCCTCCTTAGCAGTTCGGACAAGGAAGGTGGAACTGAAACGCTTTGTTCGTGATCGAGGTACATCGACCACGAAGGGATGAAACCCCTGCCCACGTCTAGTGGTCCGCAAGTGGAACGGTTCAGTGGAGTAGTTATGGCATTTAATCGTAACAAACAAATAAACAAACTCAAATTCGCATTTATAATGTTATTATGTTGCTGGTGCTCGCGACTTAAATAAAATATTAAAGAATAAAAGATACCTAGTGCTACGTTATTGTAATTTTTGTGGGAATTTCTGCTTTTTTTGAAAATACAGCCCATGTTACTCGTTGATAATGTAGACTATTGGTGAAATAATTTTTAAAATATGTTTATCCGTTATCCATCACAAAGAAAAATACCAAAAAATTAAAAAAAAAAAACTGTATTAAATACAGATATCCGGAGTGAGTAACATAATAAATATTTTACTTCACCTGTATTCGTATATTATATACATATATTCACCTGACAAATATTCAAATAAACTACGGATAATGTCATTAAAGCTGGAAAAAAAATTCAAGACCATTTTTTTCAAAGTGAATTAGTCTTTATTCATTACCAGTAACTACGCGTTAACTAGACTGTTTACAAGAGCGAACATAAATTACGTGACCTATTTGCTCTTATTTTTACCTCACTCTTTAAAGCGTTTCCGTAAATTTTTCGTTTTTAAATCATACGGCGGCCGAGAAGCCGACAGCTCATTGGATTCATTGTTAATTTATAGAGATTGTGAGATCAGTGCAATTTAGAGAACTTTTATGACTCTTCTTGTAAGTGGTTACATAACTTGTAACGATCATTATAAGTTTTACAATTACGTATCATACAAGGGTTTCGTTTTAGAAAAGCCTCCTGTGCTATTATTGAAGTAGCAATGTTATGACTTTCATAAAACATAGTTCAGGTTATATAGTGACATAATGTTGTATAATATTGTAATTACTCTTTGTATAATCTTTCATGCTACAAGTGGAAATTTTTTATTTGGAGTGTGTTTCTATTCGAATTTTTACTATGTAATATTAGTGCCTGTAAATTTCCCTAAAATAAAATAAATTAATAATATTTCTAATTCGCTATCCTCCCCTCGAACCAATCATTAGGTCTATACCATGATGATATGATAAGCGACAAGGTTAAAATAGAAGAAAGTTTGTTGCGACCCTGTATTCACATCAGCACCTTCCTTGACGAACATGTCTTGATATCGATTCCTCTTAGAATATTTATCTGATAAAATATAATACCGTTAATTGTATGTTGCAAAAAATAATTTATGTTTGAAAGAAAATTTGATATTGTTTGCATTTTCACATTTATTATTAAAGATTTCATTGTTTTCCGAAAGTTGATGAGGATTTCTGCATCGAGTCATGCTGAATGAATGCTGAACCTTTGAAATTTAGTACAAGAATATATATACTCTCTTATACTCTCTTCAAATTCAAATTAAAATTATTTATTTTCAAATAACATGGGCCAATGTGAACCAGTTCTTATTAGTTTGAGTATGTGTCATTATTAACTGCCAGGTCGGGCGAGCAAAATCAAAACTTAAAAATACTTAATTTAATATAAAAAAAATAAAGAAAAAAAAATATTAAAATTAAATGTCAAATATCATTACATATCAAAGTATTCCCTAATATTATAGAAACATTGGTCTAATAGCCATAAGGTTGACTTCCTTTTAAATATATTTCATGGTAATTCCTTGAGTGTACCGAGTAACAGTATATCTAATATACTGTTTAGGCATTATTATCTATTGCAGTTAAACATAGAGTAAAACATATAAAAGAATCATCTGGTTATAATAATAAAAATAGTGTCTCCGATTTAGTGGTAGATATAATATCACGTAGACCATGATACCATGGAACTATTTTGTCAAGCAGACACTGTTCTCCCCTTATAGCTAAACGAGTTGTAACTAAACGGCGCCACAACGATCATAGTTCGCAGGACTTCTGCTCTGATCCTTTAAAGCTAGATACCAAATTTGTGACCATTTATAAATAAGTAATTAATTTATAATAATTTATAAATTTATGACATAGCGAATATAAATACGTACAATTAATAAATAAGTCAATAAAAAACAATTTCCAAACTAATGATGACTAAAGGAACGATGCGTGTCAGACAATGCGAGGTGCGACGGCAATGCGACACGGCCGCGTGACGTCACCGGAGCCCTACAATGTGGGGGGGGGGGGGGGGGGTTTGCGTTCGTGCTAACCACCTGCACAGGAGCGATATAACGAGCGGATGTGGTGACGTGCGACGTGCGAGCGGTAAGCGTGCGGCCGTGCGCTTCTTTGACCGAAGACCACAGGGCTGTCACATACAATTTTTCTCGTTTGAATGCACACCACTACTCTCTGTGTACGTGGAAAACGCGAACACTTCAAAGTGAAACGAACTATTTATGGACTATATGTCTAATGTAAACTTAAGATGTTGAATGGAATTGAATAAGTGATTTAAAAGCAAGTTTAAATTTTAACGATGAATAACAATCGATCCTTTGAGTTTTGTAATAGAAAAATTATAATAAAATAGTTTATAATAAAATTAAATTAAAAATTGAATAATGGACTTATTAACCGAATTAATTGAAAATATTAAAATGAAATTGAAATAGATTACATTTAATGTAGAACCTTACAATCATACTTATCATACTTCTAATTATTTTGATATTTGGATCATTTCTGATAGTTTTTTCGAAAAAATCGTTAAGGAGCTTTAAAAGTTCAAAAAAACTAGCTAAAATCCCGGCTCACAATAAAACATTTTTAACTATTTTTTTATCATTTAAAAATCTCATTACTCTTTCATTGAAAAAATTAGAAGCATATATACGTATACAACATTTGGAAACATAAAGAATTCACCAGCTATTAATAAAATAAATGTCATTAATTAACTCATGAACAACGTTAAAACTTCAATGTCAAGTTGCATAATTCTTGCTGAACAATTCAATCGTTAAAGTAAAGAATAATTTTAATATTTAAAAAGCAGTCATATTGTGTGCGAATTGCTTGAAGCGTTTACTTTCAATACAATTTAAAAAAATATTAAAATTAATATTTCTTTTACTTGTCATAAAATATCAACAAATTCTAACTAAGGCACTAAACAGCTAATTGACACGTGATATGATTAGAATGACTGAGGCGCCATATATTGGATTATTGGAAGCGGTGCGAAAATATATTATTGGATGATCCTAAAGCCAGTAAAATTTCTGTAAACTAAACTACCTTCTGGAATCACAATTTGATTGTTATCCTTCACAAAAGGTAGCGAGCATAATGAAATGAGCGATGACACCCTTTACGCACTCATCGAAACACAGTAGCACACGTGCTGTAAATATTTCATAAGTGCTGCTGCTACTATTTTATTCATATTGCATTTATTCACGTGGTTATTGTACTCTTAGCCGACTGTAGCTATACCTATCAAGGGACTATCTCACAAAAAAAGTAAAATATATTTTGACATGTCTGACTAAGAATCACATTGGAATTAATTCTATATAAATCAGTCCCTGGACATGATAAAGACTTCATAAAATAATATAAGAAGTGGGTAAACTAAGCCAATTAATTGAGGATTTACAGTTACTCATGAAGTATTCTCAAAAAGGCGAGCACACAAATTCAGTATGAGAGGCTTATTGAATTAAGGTTCATTTTCCTCTGACATCAATTCATGGCCTCTATCGGCGTCGTCACTTCAAGCTAAATTTTATTTGAATATTTGAATGTAATGCTGATAATTACTTCAGGTTTTACATAAATGATAAACTGCAACTAAACGCGTGAAGGCGTAATTTCAATATCTATCGTAATAAAATTTCAAAAGTAGTAATTTTAGAAGAAACTTGAATCAAATTCTTATTTAGTCCCTTGGTAACAGAATTCATACATGCCTTGTAGGTAAATAAATATTACGGAACTTTTAACTTATATTTCCTAAAAATATTGTTTGTGTAATTGATTATTTTCTGGAGATTATTTATTAGGTATTTAAAAATGTTTAATGACCAATTGGATTTAATTGGTTATTTTGAATTACTTTTTCCGTGACACCCATTGGATGAGTGTTAGGGTTCTTGCCTTAACGCTCTGTTCTAGGGGTCCCGGGTTCGATTCCGGGCAGGGTCAACTTTGTAAAATTGACGTTTCTGTCTCTGATCTGGATCTGGAAAGTAGTGGCAGGGCACACTGCGTTTCGTAGTCATTTGGGCAGCCCGTCTGGCGGCAGTAACCACCCCCTTACAGAAGACCACCGTGAAATAACAGCACGTGTGCTGTTGTGTTTCGGTGAGTGAAATAAGGGATGCCAGAGCCCATTTCCCTATCTCTTCCCAAACCCTTATCCTTACTCCTATTGTAGTCGGCAGCGCACTTGCAGCAGCTTTGGCGTTGCTTGTGTTATAGGCGACGGTAGCCATCTACCATCAAATGGACCGCCAGCCTGTCTGCCGATCTTAACATAAAAAAAAATGTTCTGAAAACATAAAAACAAAATAAGATCATTCTATGAATGCGTTTTCGACATTTTTTTATGCCCATTGCATAAAATTCATTTTCGATTAAACGATATAGAAAATGTATGAAGATTTGACATTTTTCGGAACGGCCGGAGTACAGTCAGTTTAAAGGATGATTTATATTACACCGGGCCGTGCCCCGTCCGTGCCCCGGCCGGGGCCCGGTGAAGATATTGTTAGTATGCTTTTGTATGGATCAATTCATATTACACCGGGCCGTGTTCGTGCCCCGGCCGGAGCGCTCCAATCTCGAAATTTCATAAAATGTTTGTTTTCACAGTGCGCTCGGAGACAGCTTCGCGAGGCCCGCTCGGGGTATAGTACCTATTAGTTTTTTTAGTGGTATCATTTAATGTATATTTAGTTTCTTTTTTAAATTTTTAAAATTATAAATAAATAAATTAATTAATTAACCCGAGGCTGACTGCCTCGAAGTATAATATTTTTTTAAATAATATATGTTAATATATTTCTGGTAGGTATAATATATTTCTGCTTAAATATTTAAAAAAAAAATTTCAAAAAAATATCCCGGGAGCGGTGCGTCGTAGACCCTCCGTGTGGTACTCATTTAAGAGGTCTCGGGGAGAGGAATTTTTCGGTGAAGACGAAATTTCGAAATTCGCATTTTTGGACTTTTTCAAAATTATCTCGGGAGCGGTGCGTCGCAGACCCCCCGTGTTGGTACTCATTTAAGAGGTCTCAGGGAGACGAATTTTTCGTTCACGACGAAATTTCGAAATTCACATTTTCGTTGAAAAACAAAAAAAATCTGTTTAAAAACAAAAAAGTTACACGTTTTTCCGAATACCACGCATACGAAGTCGCGGGCATAGCTAGTATAGTAATATTAATACAAAATAGTATAATAGTACTTGGAAATGACAAGGCACGGGCAACGCCCGGTGGCGGCCCGTCGGCGGCACGGTGACAAATAGCAAACCCGGCCGGGGCACGTTGAGAAAAATCCGGTGAGCGCCCGGCCCGGTGTAATATAAATCATCCTTAAAACTCCCACAATACACTCCTATGGGGGGACAAAGTTGCTGATGCTACGCGACAGCTACGTAGGCCTATTATAGAGAGCGTAAGTTCTACGTCGTAGCACAAATTGAATGGAACATTATCAACGCTACGTAGCGAGCGCGTACCGCCTCTACGCATACAAAAACTACGAGGCGTATTTATACGAAGTCTCTACGCTGTTAGGTGAAAGGATTTTATGATTTTACTCAGTTCATACACACCGTCCACAAAGGTTACCCTCAACGAAATAAGGAAAAAACATTTTTACCGCAAACAATAAGTCCCCCTCATGTTTAGAGCGATTGTTCAAGCTGTCACCTCTCATAACAAAAATACACCTCTTTTGGTCCCTTTTCTTTCATTATTATTTTCGCTACAGTTGACTCAGATTTGTGACAAGCGGGTTCAATTCGAATCTAATAACGACGTAAACGTACAAAAGAAAAAACCTGCCATTATTTTATTTAAGAATTTCAATTTTTTTCAATTAAAGGAAACATTGTTTGTTTGTATTATTAGAACATAATAATAAATACCTCTTAAGTTGCTTGATTTATCTAAAGTTCGCCAGACAGGCTGACGCCGCTAAGTTTACCGTCGCCTATTAAGACAAACAACGCCATAGATGCAGGAAGTCTGCTACCGACTTTAATATCTATACTAATATTATAAAACTGAAGAGTTTGTTTGTTTGTTTGAACGCGCTAATCTCAGGAACTACTGGTTCGTATTGAAAAATTCTTTTTGTTTTGAATAGTCCATTTATCGAGGAACGCTATAGGCTATATAACATCACGCTATTATAAATAGTATTATATATAAGCAGTGTCCAGTACCGCGCGCCCTTTTATTATTTTTAATCTTTTGATTACATGGAAGACAGGCTGTAACCGGTACATTGGAGCAGAGCCCCAATGTTCATAAATTAGCTTTAAGAAGAAATTTCAAATATCTCTTTATAGACTGTAGTTATAGTTACGCAATAATATATATTATTTCTCAAGTAAGTAATTCATATAACCTAATTCCAATGACCACAACATATTTTAGCCCAACCAAGATTCTACCAAGATTTGACGAGCCCGTTGGATGAGTGGTTGGGGTGCTTGCCTTAACGCTCTGCTCTAGGGTTCCCGGGTTCGATTCCCGGCAGGGTCAAATTTGAAAAAAAAAAATGAACTTTTCAAATTTGGCGTTGGTCTAGATCTGGAAAGTAGTGGCAGGGCACACTGCGTTTCGCAGTCATTTGGGCAGCCCGTCTGGCGGCAGTAACCACCATCTTACAAAAGATCACCACGAATTAAATGTACGTGTGCTGTTGTATTTCCGTGAGTGAGTAAGGAATGCCAGAGCCCATTCTCCTATCCAATCCCCTATCCTTAATCCTACTGTAGTCGGCAGCGCACTTGCAGAAGCTGTAGCGTTGCCTGTGTTATAGGCGACGATAGCCACCTACCATCAAGTGAAACGTCAGCCTGTCTGCCGATCTTAACATTAAAAAAAATTCTAACTGATCACCTTTAGACTTCATGAAATGGATGCTGGCAACTAAGGACTATAAAACCTAACGTGCTTTTAGCAAACAGAATACATATGCATAAATTAATTAAAATTACCTTTATAAATAAACGAAACATTCGTAATTACCATATGAATTATGAGCGATCAAAGAGCGGTACGTAAATAATTATTTAACATGGCTCTCTTTAACCGCGCAACGTAAGCGGCAAAAACACTTAGGCCGAGTGAAAATATATTCAAATTAGTCGCTTTTGTGAAAACAAAATTATGAACACATTCAATCAGTGCAAAGGAACACTCAACTGTTAATCTGTGTCGAGTAATTAGCATAAATATACACGTGTGTTTCATATCGTGTATCTTGTACAATATATACACACATATAATACTCTAATAATACAGAATACAGCGTGTTTGCTATAGTTTGACGATTGGTAGTGTTTAAGGTGCTTGCCTTAGTGCTCGGAATTAGGGGCCCGGGTTTGATTCCCGAGAGGGCCAACTTTAAAAATAAACTTCAAATCTGACTCCGATTAGTTATGGCAAGTTCAAGTACGTATTTTTATAAAAACTTAATTTTTCCATGACTTCTTCAGCGTTGCTCATAAAAAGTACTTTCTTTCTAGATGAAAGGGGTACCTTTTCTGTGCTCTGATCAAGTGTATGCAACATTTCATGGTGAGTTAAGGCGTGAAAGCGTTTGTTACGCGTTGTTGTTAACTCATCACAACTCATCATTTTGACGAGTCCGTTGGATGAGTGGTTAGGGTGCTTGCCTTAACGCTCTGTTCTAGGGTTCTCGGGTTCGATTCCCGGCAGGGTCAACTTTGAAAAATCAACTTTTCAAATTTGGCTCTGGTCTGGATCTGGAAAGTAGCGACAGGGCACACTGCGTTCCGTCTGGCGCACCACCCCCTTACAGAAGACCACAATGAAATAACAGCACGTATCCTACTGTAGTCGGCAGCGCAGTTGCAGCAGCTTTGGAGTTGCTTGTGTTATAGGCGACGGTAGCCACCTACCATTAAGTGGACCGTCTTAAAATATAAAAAAAAAACAAACAAACAAACAAACAATGAACTTACTTTCGCATTTATAATATTATATAGTTATGATTAGGACGTATAAATAGTAATAATAACCTTTAGTACTGTAACAATTTAAATATAGGGTTATTTGTAACTCTCATTCTATGTAAGGATCGAAGGGTGTTACCAAATTACATGGATCGATAAGCAGCCAGATAAATTTGCCGCTGACCGTACCCTCCCGGTCAGCGGGAGTATAATGGTAACATAAGCTCATTGACATCGGAAAGTGTTCGCTTTGATATTTATTGAAACCAATTGTATGAATAATACGCTTTATCGACGAATTTGTGCGCCTATTATCTGGAGGCGTTGTAATGGGAAATTTGTAAAGGTGAAATTGTAAACATTATAAACATTATTCTTTAGCTAAATCTTTATAAATATACTCTTTGACTAGATTATGCCCGCGACTTTGTTAAGATGAATTTATATGACACCGGGCCGTGCCCCGGCCAAGCCCGGCCGGGGCCCGGTCAAAATATTTTTAGTATGCTTTTGTATGAACCAATTCATACTTTACAGAACCATGTCCGTGTAGGGGTTTTAGTATTATCCCGATGAGTCTGCCTCAGGATATTAAAATTAACCCGAGGCTACCCCGCGAGCCATGGGCTTGCAAGCTAAAACCTAGAGGCTGCCTCGCGAGGCCCGCCTCAGGGTATTAGGATTTACCCGAGGCTGCCGCGCGAACCATGGGTTCGCGAGCCAAAACCGCGAGGCTGCCTCACGGTATAATATTAATATAAATACTATAACACGGCACTCGGCCTCACTACACGGACCTCAGTTCCCCCTCCCCCCCGCTTATAAGCCAGACCGGTCATATACACAAGCAGCCATTTTGCATGCGGCATTTGAGCATAAGGTATCTTTTGAAGATTTCTCTCCTCGGGAAAAAAAAAAAAAAAATGAAGTCAGTCGGATTAAATCACGCAAGGCGGATGTACACGCCGCGCGGCCCGCATCTGCGCGGGAGCCTCGAACTTTTGTTTTACTCGTTTGGGCTTCACTGCTAAGCAACCGATCTCCGCTCGAGCTTACACTCTTCTCGACTTTCCGTTTCACGTTCAGAAAGTGTTTGTCCGCGGAATCCCGAAAACTGACGGCTCTGCTAATATCCGTCAGTTTTCGGGCCTATCATATGTTATCCTCCCTTGTAAGGATTTTCTTAGCCATATGTTATTCACTTCTAGCCGGGTTCTAAATAAAAGACATTAACAGTTCAAGTGTACTTCATTGCTAACCGCATCCCCTTACAATAAGTATATATATGGTAATAGTAATACAAATTAGTATAACAGTACTTGGAAATGACAAGGCATGGGTATGGCCCGGCGGCGCAGCGGCGCGGCGCGGTGACGAATGACAGAGCCGGCCGGAGCACGTTGAGAAAAACACGGCTCGCGCACGGCCCGGTGGCGGCGGCACACTGTAATATGAATCATCTTTTATTCAATCTTTTTTGCTAACTAGCTGAGCCCACAACTTCGTACGCGTGATATTCGGTAATAGCGCGTAACTTTTTTGTTTGTAAACCGATTGGAATGAACAAAGGTATGGGAAGCTTGCTGTAATACTTGAGTGAAAACCGCATTCAAATCAGTTAAGCCGTTTCAGAGATTAGCGTGCACAAACGCACAGACAAACAGACAAAAATTCTAAAAACTATTTTTTGACCTCTGTAAGATAAGTAGGTAGGCAACGTGTACAAATTGTTATTTCTTTTTTTTTTAAATCATTAATGTAGGTACAGATACGGCTCCTTTACGATTTTATTTTATTATATGTACAGATAATATTTGTCAGGCGTTATTTTATTTTCATTTTAGATGATCCCTCGGGAGCTGTACTTTTTTCTGGAAGAAAGGTACTCTCTAGGTACTTTTCTGTATCGCTTACAACATGTAGGAAAATTATCATGGTGAATTCTGTTTTATTTCCATTTTGTAAAAAATATTGCTTTTATATCTCTTTCTGCGAATTTGTGAGAATCAATAAAAAAAAGAAAAATTGAAGAAAAATTCAATGGAATTTTGTGGAAAATTTTAGAGGACAAATATGCAAACATATCTATCTATATTAATCATTTCGTCAAGGGGTACGGAAGACTCGATTGAAACCTTACCTGAATAATAAAACATAAAAAAATAAAGATTTCGAGTCGACAACATAAATCCGCAAAATTCGGATTGTCAAGTATTTTGTTAAATTCTAATGGTGCTGACAGACAAATCGCAGTCGCCATATTGGCCACTCTAGCGAAACGTCACTCACTGACACCTGTGACCCTGTGACATCTTGAGTGGTTAATAAACGTTCCGTTTCATTCATACTAGCGCACAGCCTCGCCACTCAATACGTCGTCGCACCGTTCATTTTAAAAACAAAGTATCCATTACAAAGAGCTGGGACTCATGTGACTGTGTAAAACGAAACGTCTTGCCGCAAACATTGAGCGAAATCTATGCCGCTTTGCCTTTAATATTCTTTGAGAACCGATAACTACAGAAATTCTACCTACATTTTGTACCTACATGTGTACATATTATGAGTCACATTACACCCGAGCGAAGCCGGGTTTTCATCTAGTATTCTAATAATATTGAAAACTAGCTGACATGACAAACGTATTGTAAGCTAGGAACTATGGACGATAGAAAGAAATATAGGGTTTCTATTTTTTTCAGACTTTTTCCAGTTTTTCTCTTCATGAAAACCTTCCTCGAAATTCAACGAATATTTGAAAAAAATAGCCTAATTGGTCCAACCGTTCTCGAGTATTGCGCCTAGCAACACAAGTAGTGATTCATTTTTATTTATATAGAGATATATGTATGTAGATGATAAAGTTTGATAGAATGAATGTATGGCTGTTTGTTACACTTTACGCAAACATAGATTTTGATGAAGCTTATCAGTAATATTCATTATAGATATATGTGACGACATGGAATAAGTCTGATCGGCCGGAAATGTAAAACAGAGTTTCCCAGTTTAAATGCAAAATAAACGCCAATAAAGTTAACATCTTTTTGTGAGATAATTAAATAGATATTGTTACATTTTACTACATCACTCGGCTTACCTATTCTTCCGTTTCGCTTTGTGTTAGCTGTGAAATATGATTGTCGTGGAATTACCTTTGGATTGTGTCGGAAATTGGAAGTTCATGCGAAACACGCGAACGAACGAGTGACGTGTCTACCAATGCAGGTATCGTTGTGGTCTGGACGATCTTATTATTAATTTATTTTAAAGAACTTTCAGATACATTAAAAATATAGTAATTCTTAACATGAAGTTAAAAACTAAATATATATATTAAATGAAGTCGGTTTTACTTTCAATAAGTTATGTAGGTAATTCGGAATATTAAAAGTGATTCGTACCTACAACGTGAATAAAAACGTACAAGTAAATGTTATACGAGCCTAGTCGTTGAAATAAAGTTAAATTTAATAAACAATTATAAAGTATAGTATTAAATATTTGGAAAGTTGAGGAATAATAGTTTAAATGTTGTTTCTCTTTTCAGGTAAGATTTTTATTTAATCTAGGTGAAGATTTGTATAAGTAGTAGAACTACTTATGCAAATCTTCAGGTGATTCACTTTCAGCTGGACCGTTAGCTTGCCTGCCGACTATTACATAAGTTAAAACTAAGCGTATGAATATCTAAAAAAATAATGTATTGATGACAATCACGGTACAGCAAAACCTCAAACCTATGTATATGCGGGGTCATCACGCATATTACACGATCCGGGTTATGTCGCGCCCCGGGACTTTTCAATAAAAGAAAATCCCACAAACCCTCACAAATAAGTAGTAAATGAAATCAGTAGGAGAACTTCTGTTCAGAAGAAATTCAGATATACAATACCACTACAATATATTTACAATAATCGGACCAGTTTATCTTTGTAAAGGACATTACCAAGTATGTTGTTTTAATTTATTATAACCTCTCTTATTTTTCTAATTATTAACATGTTTTAATGTAAGAAATAAATAAATTTTTGTTTTATTATTAAAAAAAATCTTTAAAAATTTTGTAAAAATTGTTGTAACTGTAGCATCCGGCAATATACTGTGGTTTTTCTATAGTGTGGTTACAACTTATATTGAATAAAAAAGTCGCTCCAATAGACACAACAGAAGGAGATATCAATAGTAATTGCCTAAACCACTTGACATGACCCTTTTTAGCTATAGCATTGTGAATTATTTTTTATCTTCATACAATGACACCATCATGTGGCTCCTATATGTATTCTACTAGACTTGGTGACCGGAACAAAATACGGTAAAAGTTAACGCTAAATTTCGCGACTAAAAGGTCGAAAGCGCATGGAATAAACGGCGCTTACGCGTTATTCTCTTCCTTCCTTCGATAGTTAAGCTGAATTACCCGTAACTATGCGCAATTTCTGCATTCATTGGGTGGCCCCAAATTAATTGAAGGTACTTGTAATATGGAAATCATGTGATATCAAAACATCTTACATTAAAATGGATTGGACCCATTGAGAGAATGGAAGCCAAGTGAGAATTAAAAGGTGTTGATTGTGTCATTGCGTTAAGCGACGGTAATCACTTACCATATAAAGTCGACCGGACGGTCGACCTGCCTACTACATATTATAGTACAAAAAATATTTTCTGTTTATAGTATAGTAACGCACATTGCTGTCATAAATCTTCTAATAATAGAAATTAGAAAACTCAATATTCTGTAGCTAATTCTGTCAAATGATTTAATGTCATGTCAATGTCATTTTTGTCAGATATATTTCCGTGCTATAAAATTCAAATTAATTATTTATATTTGACTTAACTTTTTTGGATTTGATTGACCTGTTCTTGAAAAATTTAAAGAAAAATGTTGACTTAACAGTTTTGGACTTGACTGACCAGTTTTTTTTTTAAAGAATTTTTATACTGCTATTTTGACAACTGACACTGCAGAATCATCGGAGAAGATCAGATGGAGCCATAACATTGAAATTGCAATTTGATTCATATTTTATAGTGAAAAGTTTATAATTAAAAAATTGGTAATTTTATGTTGCCATCATAATCAATTTAATCTTTAGGTTCAATTTATTACAATTTAATCTTTAGGTTCAATTTATTAATTGGAATTGACGCAATTAATTGCATTTCGATGCCCTATATGGGTGAGCGTTGTGAAACACATTCCTAACTGCTGGTATTTGCGGTTGCATAGTTTAAATGAACGATTAACCGATGGTCATTACTCGATAATATCTCTCTGGCTGGAGATGTGTACACAGTTGAATTAGACATTTATTTAACTATTTCTAGACATTTTTAAAGCAATTGTTAGTCCAACTGCTTTAATTGGATCATAATTGAATCAGTATATTTAACAGATTACTTGATATATTTTTATCGAAAATAAGATGTAAGTTTTAGCATTAAAACTAATAAAATAAAACCTTAATGTGCAATATAAATTGAAAACACATATACAGACCTTTCAATATGTTTAGTTGGTCTTTTAAATCCCAACACCCAACACAAAAGAGGGTGTTATAAATTTGATCCGAGTCTCTCTGTGTCTGTGTATCTCTGTATGTCTGTGTACCTGACTGTGGCATCATAGCTCCTAAACGGATGGACCAATTTGATCCAGTTTTTTTGTTTGTTTGAAGGCTGATGTGATTTTTAGCTATAATTTATCAAGATTTGTTCAGACATTTAATTTAAATTTTAATATTTTATTTAAATAACACCACGATATATTAAGTTAGTGTTTGTGTACTGATGGTGAGGATTTCAGAAGATTTTAATTGAAAATAAGTCCAATAATTAGAAATCACGTTTCAGCCACATAAGACATCACTGGGATGAATATTTCAATATTTTCAGATCAAATATCTTCAAGAGACCAATGCTGGCTGGTGTGAAGTGATCATTCACTCAGAGCATAGATAAAAGGATCTATTTTTAAAGCTTATTCCTTTGACCGCTTGTAACTGCTCCTCGTACTGGTCATTGCTGCGCCACACTACTGTGAGCAATTTTTAAATATTGTGGGTAGTTTTTATTTATTTATCTACCTACGTGTGTTCTAAATGTTAACATCGGTCGATTTTTGTCTGGGTCGACGGAGCGGAACGAAGAAAAAGATATAAATAAGCTGGCTCGTTGGCGATTTCGGCAGTGTTAACTAAATCCTCGTCGAGTAGAGTCGCTAATGAAATACGGTGTGCATTGTGATAAAAGTACAAAATCAGTGTTAATTGGGAGTCAATATAATAGCGTGAGTATTTATAATTTTATAATGATAACGTGTGTAACCTAGTATACAAGTGAACTATAATATAAATGAAGTTAATTAAATCTAATATCTAATATTGAGTTTTATTCAAAGCGGCTACGCTTCTGAACTCTTTTACTACGTACCTACTCGCGTTGATTTTCATCGCGGCATCGTTTGACTTATACTTCTTTTTCTTCTCCCAGTGCCTCTTCAGTCCTGAAGGTTGACTGTCAGTTCTTTGAACTTGTCTCTGTGAAGAGCCAACTAAAACAGTTGCTCGAATGAGGTAATTCCAGTCTACTTCCGGAAGTTCTATATGAAGTCGCTGTCTGCGTCTGTTTGTGTATAACGCAACGAATTTAGATGAGATTTTCACTATCTATAAATATAAAAGGTATATATAAATAATAAACCTGTAGCTACGTACCAAGAGAAGGTGTGGAAATAAATATATAAACAACCCATTAACGGATGAATAGGAATAGCTCTGAAAAGAGCTGTTTATCAGTGTGGTTTTCTATATTTATTTAACCACTATTGCTGAATTCACGACGGAGGATGAATGGGAGCCAGCAGCAGCCGTCACAGCCAACACTTCCGAATTCCAACGTTGTTGATTTTTTTCTTCGAGGAGATGTTGTCTCCACGGCGTTGACGGTGCAAAACGCCAAGATACCTACGCGACCCATATTTATATTGTCGCTTTGCTTCGGAGTGCCATTGTAAATATTGTATATAAGTAGGGTAATTTTCCTGTACATAGAACCTACAGATCATCATTTCACCTTTGATAATCGCCAAAAACCTAATGAAATTTTTATGTAAGTAGAAAAAAAAAAACCAATATTTTGCAACCAAGTCGCCGAAAAATAAATTTACATGGCTTACTTAGACTAAACTTTAAGATATACATAAAAATGATGTACTAGATAACAAGATACCCTACGCGACCCATATTTATATTGTCGCTTTGCTTCGGAGTGCCATTGTAAATATACAGTAGGGTAATTTTAGAATAAAAACATTCCTGTACATAGAACCTACGGATCATCATTTCACCTTTGATAATCGCCAAAAACCTAATGAAATTTTTATGTAAGTAGAAAAAAAAAACAATATTTTGCAACTAAGTCGCCGAAAACTTACTTAGACTAAACTTTAAGATATACATAAAAATGATGTACTAGATAACAAGATACCCTACGCGACCCATATTTATATTGTCGCTTTGCTTCGGAGTGCCATTGTAAATATACAGTAGGGGGTAATTTTAGAATAAAAACATTCCTGTACATAGAACCTACGGATCATCATTTCACCTTTGATAATCGCCAAAAACCTAATGAAATTTTTATGTAAGTAGAAAAAAAAAAACAATATTTTGCAACCAAGTCGCCGAAAAATAAATTTACATGGCTTACTTAGACTAAACTTTAAGATATACATAAAAATGATGTACTAGATAACAAGATACCCTACGCGACCCATATTTATATTGTCGCTTTGCTTCGGAGTGCCATTGTAAATATACAGTAGGGTAATTTTAGAATGAAAACATTCCTGTACATAGAACCTACGGATCATCATTTCACCTTTGATAATCGCCAAAAACCTAATGAAATTTTTATGTAAGTAGAAAAAAAAAACAATATTTTGCAACCAAGTCGCCGAAAAATAAATTTACATGGCTTACTTAGACTAAACTTTAAGATATACATAAAAATGATGTACTAGATAACAAGATACCCTACGCGACCCATATTTATATTGTCGCTTTGCTTCGGAGTGCCATTGTAAATATACAGTAGGGTAATTTTAGAATAAAAACATTCCTGTACATAGAACCTACGGATCATCATTTCACCTTTGATAATCGCCAAAAACCTAATGAAATTTTTATGTAAGTAGAAAAAAAAAACAATATTTTGCAACCAAGTCGCCGAAAACTTATTTAGACTAAACTTTAAGATATACATAAAAATGATGTACTAGATATTGTTCCTCTAAAATCCTAAAGAAAACTCTGAAATATCTCTGTCTGTTACGGTTGACTCACACTAATCATTTCTTTCATTAAAATCTCTACATGTCGCTGTCTACGTCGTCGGTCTGTTTCTCCGCCCTACGGATATGGTACGGTTTTCAATCATGGAAAAAGCGATCACTAAGAAAGTCGGATGCAGGCCGCTTGTAACTACAACACCGATCATCTTAAAATTTTGCATACACGTTGCCCATGATATAGAAAAGCACAATAATCCAGACAAAAGTACTGATTCCCGAGGGGTAAACTAAAAATAAAAATTTCAACTCCTGACAAAAATATGTGAAAACACTCGGGCGAAATTTATAAATTAATTTTAAAATTAATTAATTAGCGCAAGAATTATTCGGTAAGTTATAACAAAAACTTCAAAAACTTGAAGGTTGCTTTACAATTTTTTCGTCGACCTATTTCTTTACTTACTTGTACTACGGCATCATAACTTTAACAAATTTACAAAGGCTATATCAAAATAACTTTGTCCGCTACCGTCGGCGTTGCTTGTTTATAACTTAACGTATACTGTAATGCTACACCTGCGTCCGAGAAACAACTACACACGTCCAAACTTTGCGGTAATATCCAAAACTTAAGTCAAACTTAAGGATGATTTATATTACACCGGGCCGGGCGCTCACCGGGTTTTTCTCAACGTGCCCCGGCCGGGTTTGCTATTTGTCACCGTGCCGCCGACGGGCCGCCACCGGGCGTTGCCCGTGCCTTGTCATTTCCAAGTACTATTATACTATTTTGTATTCTAATACGAACAATCACTTTAATTATCCTCCTTGCGGTGTTAAATAATTAACGAAACATCCTTTGTAACCGAAAACGGGATTCGGGGACACTATTTGCTTAAATTAGGGACTCAGAATGGGCTAATTTGTTTGCTAAATAAAATTTCAGGCGCAACCTCAAAGTTTCATTTAGATGAGAGACAGTTTCTAATCTCGATGCTGCCTGATTACATTTAAGTACATTTACCTTCGTCTTTCCAGTTAATAGAATTATACTAACTACATAACCTTGGAAGATTATGTAACAAGACTGCATAGATAGCAAATAATGCTAGAAACGCATGAGTTAATCTACACAGAGTATATATAAACGTATGTACTTGTACATACTGCAAGCAGTAGACCCAATTATACACATCTAGAAACTGAAAACTGTATGTTTCTTACAGCTTTCATGATATGGCGCCATAAATTCAAAATCATTTTCCTTTTTTTTTGTATTTCATCTATTACAAACATCACAATAAAACACAACATAACACAACTTGCATAGGCTTAAAACCTAACAATCACAATCTCGACATAACCACATGTTTTACACAGACGCACACACTCATATGCACACAAACGCGCACAAACATGTGCCGGGGTTTGGGGGTAATTGAGTGTAAGCAAAATGTGGACAATAAAGAATTATTATTATTATTTTTTACGTTAAGTTCATTAGATAGATTCATTAGATCATAGCTGACGGTCCACTTGATGGTAGGTGGCTACCGTCGCCTATAACGCAAGCAAACGCCACAGGTACTCCAAGTGTGCCCTGCCACTACTTGCCAGAGGCAGACTTCAGTCAACTATGAAAAGATCATTTTCAAAGTTTTTCTTAGCGGGAATCGAACCCGGGACCTGTGAGACAGAGCGTTAAAGCAAGTACCTTAACCATAGGGCTCATCAAATAACTATTTAACGCAGACGACTCAGGTGGTCAATTTTATGTCAAATTAAATACGTTACAATGTTTGGCTATAGCCAAGCATACCTATAGCCAAGGTCTTTGGAAAAGACTGATTGTGATCCGAAAATTGACAACAAATTTTATTTTTCTATATTGAGATTTATTAATAGATTTCTAAACAGTGTGAGCAAATTTTAATCTATCGTTCAATAAAGCGTTTAGCGTTTATTTCCGAACTTTGTGTCATAAGAGATTATCGACATTGTTAACGTGTCCGATTAAAACGGGCAGTCGGTCGACAATATATTTACATAATGATTTTTTGGTATTTAATAGCGTTGATATTTTAATTTTTTCATGATAAAGAGACGCAGGAATGCGAAAGTGATTTATGGTAGGTGACCATCATCCTATGAACACGAGCGACATCAGGAGTAACGCTCTCAAGTTATCTATACTTCTTCTATATATAAAAAATTGAATTCCTATTTCCCTTGGTCACGGCATCACGCGTGAACGGGTAGACCGATTTTAATTCGGTTTTCACTAATGGAAAGAGGGATAAACGGGGAATGTTTTAGGGTATATAAAAATTGCACGCCGGGCGAAGCCGGGGGCGGGTCGCTAATATATTATAAATGTGAAAGTCACTCTGTATGTCTATCTGTTACCTTTGAACCGCTAAACCAATCATCATGAAATTTTGCATACACGTTGTCAGGGATGCCGAAAAGGACATAGGGTACCTTTCATCCAGTAAAAAAGTACTGTTTCCGAGGGATCATCTAACGCCTGGCAAAGCTATAATTGCAATAAAGACGTTAAATGTTACATTGCTCATATATTTGTCGGCGTTATTTTTTATTAATGGATCTGCAGAGAAACGCTTAGGTCTTTGATTCACGGGGACGAGTGGTGACAGTTTATGAGGGCGGCCGGTCAATTTATTGTAAATTCTCTTGTGCTATTGCATATTTACGATGAATTTGCCATTTAGATAACTAGCTGGTGAAATCCTGCAGTAGTTTTTAAGAAAATTGCGATATGTAGCCATTGATTGTATAATCGCGTTCTGAATTGTCCCGCGAATTTTTTTTTTTCTTTAAATATCTGGTCCCTGGCAGAATATCAGTTTTGTGGTCTGCACCAACACTGTATACTGAGCCAGGTTACTTTTCCTCTTTTTACTTGTTTGTATATTTGTTTGTTTGTTTTGTTTGTAATTATTATTATTTGTTCATATATTGTTTGCATTAGAGGAATAAAAGTTGCTTTCTTTCTTTCTTTATTTTCGCAAATCCGCGGGCACCAGCTAGGAAATAAGGTAAAGTTAAGTTAATGGTCTGTAAGCGCCCATATTTGTTTAATTTATGTATGGGTTTAGACAGTTTTTAAATTAAATAAGCTATCAGAGTACCTACTGACAAATAGTCAAAAAAACATAATGAAATTTATTTTCCCTTGATTCGGGAAGCTGATTCTGCGAGAAAATAAGTAGCGAGAAACTTCTTTAGTTTTATTGTAGCAAGCTTCCGTAACATTTAATGTTTGTTTCACTCCAATCGGTATACAAGCAAAAAAGTTACGCGCTATACCGTATACCAGCTAGTCTTAAATAAAAACTCACAAAACACCAGTTAAAATCGGTGTATTGGGGTGTTAGGTAGTATTCCCAACATATGCGTTCCGTTGTGTCCATAGGGACGGCATGTGTACGCTGGTACTCTCATTCATTACTGCATCCCCCTGGATTTCACGTGGAATTGCTAATTAATTTTAATTGTTTAGCGGACAAATTGCGGTTTGCACGTGTCGCTAACGAAATTAACGGTGCAGTGTTATTTAAAGATTAATTTGGGTTTATGTTTTCGTGGATACCTACTTATCTACGTTAAGTATAAGGTAACTATGTAAGCATAATTGTACTTACAAGTATATATCCATAATTATAATACTTAACTAGCATAAGGCACTTAACTTATGCTTACACTGCACCGTATTAGGGAGGGTTTTGAGATGAATTTTAATTTTTGTGAGAGAGACAATCAATTTTAAACTTTAAGGCATTAGAGCGTAAGAAATCATTTAAATCTACCCGAAATATAAAAAGAACTGACTTAAAAATTAAAATAGTGTTTTTTGGAAAAGATCGAATAGTATATTCACTTGTAATCGTCATAAATATTTATAATGTGTATTAATTTTGTGATTATGTGACGAGCCCGTTAGATGAGTGGTTAGGGTGCTTGCCTTAACGCTCTGTTCTAGTGGTTCCTGGGTTCGATTCCCGGCAGGGTCAACTTTGAAAAATGAACTTTCAAATTTGGCTCCGGTCTGAATCGGGAAAGTAGCGGCAGGGCACACTGCATTTCGCAGTCATTTGGGCAGCCCGTCTGGTGACAGTAACCATCACCTCCTTACAGAAAACCACCGTGAAATAACAGCAAGTGTGCTGTTGTTTTTCGGTGAGTGAGTGAGGGATACCAGGGCCCATTTTCCTATCCAATCCCTTAATCCTACTGTAGTCAGCAGCGCACTTACAGCAGCTGTGGCGTTGCTTGTATTATAGGTGATTTTCAATTAAATCACCTATTTTCAAATGAACCCTCAGCCTGTGTGCCGATCTTAATATAAAAAAATAAAATAAAAAATACATTAATAATGTCCTAAGCACTCATTAACTTTTACAAACATTTTTAAGTGTGTTATTTTAATGTTGAAATAAAATTGACACAAAGTAAATAATCACAAAATTGAACACTATAAAAATCTAATAAAAATCTTGATATCTGTGACAGAGGGGATATGTTTCCATTTGCCACCACCATGTTCGTCACCAGTGGTGGCAAATGGGATTATTTTTCCCAGTAACCACCAGTGGTGATAAGTGGGATGTATTATACCCATTCGCCACCACCGTGTTCGCCACCAGTGGTGGCACTTGGGATTTCTTCTCCCAGTTGTCACGATAACGATTGATCACTGAAATAATGAGAGAAAAATTGTATTCGTACAAAAAATTTTACACCACTTTTAAATTTGTGTAATGAAAGCTCCATAGTTTCATTTTTAATATATATTTTTTTTAATGTTATGTCGACAGACATGCTGACGGACCACTTGATGGTAGGTGGCTACCGTCGCCTATAACACAAGCAACGCTACAGGTACTGCATAGTGCGCTACCGACTACAGTAGGATTAAGGATAAGGGATTAGGAGGGGATAAGGAGATGGGCTCTGGCATCCCTTACTCACTCACCGAAACACAACAGCACGTATATGCTGTTATTTCACGGTGGTCTTCTGTAAGGGGGTGGTCACTGCCGCCAGGCGGGCTGCCCAAATGACTGCGAAACGCAGTGTGCCCTACCACTACTTTTCAAATCCAGACCAGAGTCAATTTTGAAAATTACATTAAAATTTCCAAACTTGACCCCGCCGGGAATCGAACCCGGGGCCCCTGAGACGTTAGGCAAGCATCCTTGCCACTCATCCAACGGGCCGTCAATTCTAATAATTCTAATTTAATAATAATTAATTAATTTAATTATAATTCTAATTTTCTGTCTATATCGCGCCTTATTCAACTTAGCCTTCCTTTTAATAAGTCTTAATTACTAAAAAAAAAGATTAAGCGGTTGAAAATTGTATTTCAAAATGTAAGCAGTTGAAAAGTCTTTAGAATACGACTACACAAAGAGAATGGAGAGATGAAAGGCGTATAATACCTTTTCAGTTTTGCTTATAGCCGTGTAATGTAGTGTGTAGGGGTCGGCAAGTGGGCAGATGCCTCCGCACTCCGCACTGCGTCACATTTACCTACCTCATCTCGTACCTCTAAATAAAGAAGGGCCCATGTCTAAAAGAAGACATCGCATATAGTCTATTTAGAGCATGAAACACAACTTAATGATTTCTATTACTATTAATGATGAGTAGTGTTTTTGGAATTTTGAGCAATAGTTAGTGCAGTTTTAAGTTGAATATCTATTTTATTTTTTTCATTTATCTTCTATACTAAGTTCGTTTGTCTAGACTTAACTGACGATCAACGCACCAAAACCAGGCTCTCTCAAACTTATGTACCCATCTTAGACTTACTAGAAAACGGAAACAAATGCGCACTGGTACAGACTGATACAATCTATACATGTATAATAAAATCATATGATATGATTTTATATATGATTTTATTACACATAATTATAATAAAATCGATATATATTATATGTTATAAATCATATATTTATATATGATTTATTACACATATAATAAAATCGTAAACGAGTCGTGTCTGTACATTAAAGATTTTTAAAAAAAAAAACAATTTGTACACGTTGTACTTAGATATGTTATCGAGGCCAAAATATAGTTTTTAGAATTGTTATATGTGCTTTTATGCACGCAAATCTCAGAAACGGCTTAACCGATTTGAATGTACTGAGGTATTGAAGCAAGCTTCCCATAACATTAGCGTTTGTTTCATTCCAATCGGTTTACAAAAAAAAAGTTACGCACTATACCGAAAACTAAAGCGTTCGAAGTTGCGGGCTCAGCTAGTGAGGCATATAGTTAAAAAAGAAGTTCAAAAGAGCAATAGATAAATGTTATTTATATTATGCATTTAGTCACTAAATTTTAGTGTGAAGGGTGAGCTTGTTTTAAGCGAGAATGGTATCGATTCTCGGAGATTCGACTGAACATTGAATTGATACGTTTACGTATCAATTAAGCTGCAGTCACATAAATTATATAGATTTTGTCGCCTAACCCCTACAATTTACTGGTGTACTCCAAGCGGTACGCGTTGCCTGGCCAAAGCTAATAATCTAGAAAGCTAAAATTTGCAACATTTTTGAAAATTTCAACTCCGTGCGAAGGCTAGTTCGTTAGACTTCCGTCTCGTTAGGGAGACGATTCGTTAGTTATTTATAAAATCCAAAATGTCTTTAGACTTCCCGACTTTTGCCGGCAGACTTTTTATAAATAATTTATATACTATATCCGTCCGGAATAGCTGTTAAGTAGTGAAAGATTTTTTCAAATAAGTGCAGTAGTTTTGAAGAGATCTCTCCACAAATAAACAAAGATATAAAATTCGTCTGTATTTGTAATACCTATTAGTATGTTTATAACAGTGAACTGAAGGTTATATTATTTCGATGGTATTGAACTGTTTGCGGTGTGGCAAAATTTACATTAACTGAAATATAATTCTTTATTAATTATTTAAAAGACAATGACTACACGACTAGCTTTTGCCTGCGTCACATTTGATTCAAAAGTTTTAACTTATGAAAATCAGCAAACCTACACGTTGTTAGGGTTATAGAAAATGACAAAGGGTACCTGCATTTTATTCAGAAAAATTACTATTCCCAAAGGACCATTTAAAAAAATTAAGAATTTACAAAAAAAAATTAAAAAATTGAATTTAATAAATATTATGAATTATATTCATATATTATGAATAATATTTTTATATACTATATAATATAATATACACACACATATATATATATACACATCTTACTTAAAATATGCCTGGTCCACTTAAAATATTAAATAGTCCTTTGATAATATTAAATTCTTAAAGGACTAGAAAAACTTGGACAAAAAACAATAATATAATCTGTATTAAACACTTATTAAGTAGGGTAGAATTTAAATAATTAGCCTGTTTAACTTGAATGGGTTTGTTTTCCGACCATCTAAGTGCCAACACCACTGAAAGCATTACAAACTCGTTAAAGCGACAATAAAATGCATTCAATTGCATTTAATTTTACGATATACTTCGCGGAGAAACTATTAGGTATAGGATGTTGTCGAAACTTAATAGCAGTAGTTAAAATTTCATAATGGTTTACAAAGTTTCAAAGCTAATATTGGTAGCTTTTGTCAATAGTATGCATAGTCAAAACATGCAATAGTCAAAACACATGGACGTCGCAACAAAACTCTGAAGTCCTCATAATATGTCGTGTTGCGAAGGTCATCCGCATTACTTGGATAAAGTGCCGCTTCGCACAGTTCGGATGAGTATAAACTTTATTTATCCCACGGACGCGCGAACTTTGGAACAGTGTCCCTTCTAAGGTATTTCCATCTAGCTACAATATGGGCTTGTTCAAGCGAGCATTAAACAAATTCTTGCAAGGTCGGCAGCGCACTTGTACCCCCCTGGTGTTGCTTGTGTGCTTAGACGACGGTAACCACTTACCATCAAGTGGACCGTCAGCCTGTCTGTCACCTTTAATAATATAAAAAAAAAGTCGGGAGACATTTTGCAAGGATAAAATTTTGCTTATATAAATCAATTAAATTGATTAAATATCCTATTCCGATCAGAGACAACACAGTTCGATAAAACAAAAATATAAATGAAATCCAGTAAAGATTTAAAAATAGCTTAATTGATTTGTGCTTAACAAAAAAAAACCTTTTTTTTGTATATGAAAGATCACAACACATGTTATTTTACAATAAAAGTTTTATGAATACATTATATCCTATTTTACGGTATTATGCTAGATTAATATAATTTTAATTGATTTTACGTTATTGAACATAATATATTTCTTGTGTTTTAACAGTCATAGACGCCTTTATTAAGCAGATATGATATAGAGATCAAATTGAGTTGGAAGGATACTTTTCTACTGATCTTATCTACCCAGCCTCTTTTTTCGCCTGTTACTTCGATGCTCGGTTCAAGTTCATCATCATCGTCTCATCTGTAGGACGTTCAATGCTGGACGTAGGCTTCCGCCATAATTTTCCAATAGGACCGGTCAGAAGCAGCTTGAATCTACCGTTGTATTATATTGGGTATAATAATTTTTTTATCGTGAAACTAACTCAGTTTATTATCTTTCTACGCATTAACTACTCAACCGATCATCATGAAATCTATATTTCATTCAGAATATTTTCAAAAAGTATTGTTCTCCAGGGATTTTCTGTAAATAAAAAACCAACGCCTGGCAAAACTATAACAGCAATAAAAAAACTAATTAAATTGCTCATATATTTTGGCAGGCCCTTTTAAAAGGGGCGCGGATGAAAACGCTGACACCAGCCAGCTAACATTAGCTTAAACTTTGTTTCAGACGTTCTGCGTGGTGTCGAAAAGGTTTCGAAAGAACTACATTCATCGGTTTACGGCGACTCGCTCGCTGTTCTGGTGGTCGCCTTGGTCGCCGGTGCGTCGAGCGTGCGTCTACTTATCCACCAATCAGTACTTTGATTACTTCGTCATGGCCACCATCCTTTTCAACTGTGTCTTCCTCGCCATGTCGGAGACTATCGAGGAGGCTGAGTGAGTAAACATTTCTTTTTAAAAGTAAAATTCTTTCTCTTTATAGTTGAATTCAGAAGTCATAAACATGTTTAATTACCAATGACCCACCCCAGTAACAATTAGGTAGAGTGAACTTCGAGAAGGAGGTCTATCTTCGAATACAGCTCGGATGGGCAGCGTTCGGGAAGCTCCGAGACATCTTCTCGTCCAAAATTCAATTCATAAGACAAAAGTTTCCGACCTATGTGTGTTACCAGTGACGATATGGTGCGCTGAAATGTGGTCTCTAACTGTGGGCTTCGTCAGAAAGCTTAACGTGGTTCAAGACACGGAGAGATTTGAGATCAGCGAAAGTTACCGACATAACTCGGCGGATAAGTAAGATGAAGTGGTAGTGAGCGGGACACATACTCGTAGTACAGAGAGCCGGCAGCCGCTGGTGCCGGAAGGTTCTCAAGTGGAGGCCACGCACCGGCAAGCGCAGCGTATCGCAGCGATGTAAGGGCCGCGGGTCGACGGTGAATCCAGGCTCCTTCTGATCGGTTCTTTTAGAAAATTATGCGAGAGAACTATGTCTAACAATGGACGTCCTGCGGCTGAAATGATGAAAAATGTATTAAGTGCTAATATTTATTATAAATAGGCAAATTTAAATAATTAATATTAATTATTATAATAACGCTAATTTTGACATTTAGAACTGATATGTAATTTTAATAATGTACGCCCAGTGACCGAATTTGACATGAATGAGGAAAAAAGCGTTATATATTTTATATTTTTTTAAAATAAAAAATATATAACGCTAAAGCTAATATAAATAAATTACTCATAAATTCTACATTCAAATGTAGCAAATTATTTTATGTATCATCAATAATTTTCGCAGATAACGCCAAATAAGGTTTTCTAGGCAAATTTATGATACCTTGGGTTACATTGCTATAATTTTCGTAGAGATCTCAATTTTTTTTAAAGATAAAATACAGCCCATGCTATTCGCTTATAACGTATCTTTCTATAGGTGAAAGAATTTTGAAAATCGACTAAGGGTTTTATGAGTTTAGCCATTACAGACAAACATACAAAAAATCAAATTCCCTTTATAATATTAGATAGTGTAGATAAATCGAACCTTGTGTGTCTTTCTTTGTCTTTTTCTCCACTAACTACTTCTAATTTCCCTTATCCCCTCCCAATCTCTTATCCTTAATCCTATTGTAGTCGGTAGCGCACTTGCAGCAGCTTTGGCGTTGCTTGTGTTATAGGCGACGGTAGCCACGTACCATCAAGTGGACCGTCAGCCTGTCTGCTGATCTTAACATAAAAAAACCATCTAACGGATTTTGATACAGTTTTTACTATTGCAAAATGAAGATTTTCATATATAATTTGCAGAAACAAATGCATCTTATAAATATTATTAGTGTGGATCTCTTCGCTTTAAGACGAACCGAATATATTGGCAAGTTTCAGGTCGACGGTAGGTGTTAAGCTACATAATAATCCTCTTAGCAGTCCTCACGTGCTGTTACTTGACTCTCCAGTCACGGCGCTTCGGAGATCGGGGTCGTGACATCATTGCACTTTGAATACATTAACAGTTTCGTTAATACCAAAGATCAAATTAAATGGAAATTTTCAATATTATATTGCTAGTATTTTTAAAAATGCTGTAGGAAGTTTTGAATAGAATTTACGAAGCTGTAAAGGAGATCGATCAATTTTGTATGGAGATCGGGCCATCAGTCAATCAGTTTTGTATGGTATTTTCGTTTTAACGGTTGAAACTTGTATCATTTGGTATAAAGAAATTATAGATTTTACTGGGAAAATATCGTGTAATTTGTTAATCTTAGATAAATGATTGGTCTCGCTACGCAGCGAGAACAATCAACAGCAAGTTGTTTGACTTTTAATGCTTTAAAAGTCAAACAAATATACTTAAACAAATTACACGAACAGTTCTTACAAAGTCAAACAAGGTTTATTTTGTGAGCAACCGCGTTTAAAATTCATAGAGCCACCGATTCGTTTACTGAAAACTCGATTGATTTCCGAGGGATTTAAATCTGAAATAAAACAAATTTCTATTTTTTTTT
The DNA here is from genome assembly GCA_910589475.2 of Bembecia ichneumoniformis. NCBI lineage: Eukaryota > Metazoa > Arthropoda > Insecta > Lepidoptera > Sesiidae > Bembecia > Bembecia ichneumoniformis. The sequence continues at coordinate 4,884,985 of OU342538.1, read as the reverse complement.
AATATATAAATAGGTAATACAGACAAGAACCTGCCTCCATTTCAGGCAGTACCTAGACATGTTATTACTTAATAGGATTTGTAAATCTGGATAAGGAAACTATCTCTGTCACCACCTGATGGCCAATCAAAAGACCACAGAAGCCGTTAAGCGTTAATGCATGACCTTTAACCTGCAAACCTTATTGTTATAGATTTCACTAATTAAAAGACCTTAACGACTTAATAAAAAAAATTTGCTAAAAAACCTGACAACAAGTTAAAACCTTTTTTTTTTTTTTGCGAGGAGACCTCCATTTACGGATTCCCTACCGCTGGCTAGACGGTAGGGATATGAGGGACTCACCCAGTCAATGGACTGGTCCTACCCACTAAAACTCCCCGGTGTCTCCTTGCCCTTTGAGCGGGGTGGACCGGGTTCTGCCGAGGCAACAACTCCGATCCACCCCAGGGCAGCCTAGTCATTGCTGACTAGGCTTACTCCAATGGGGGATTGCCCGGAGACACCCAGGCAATCCCCAGACGGGGGGGACCTTGTGCAGGCACACATAGCTCGCCACCCATGTGTGCAGGTCCCCTAGGGCATTTGAAAACGAGCTTGGTATGCCCGCCTTCTCCTGCCCAGCCGCCTGCGTCTGAGGGAGGCGAGGCCTGCGTCTGAGGGAGGCGAGACCGGCCTCTTCCTCTCGCTCCCTCTCAGCTGCCTCCTTCTGCAACATTACGTGTTCACAGAAGGAAGCAGCTGCTTTCCAGTTTGTCACACTATCAAGCATGGCTTCGACCATGCTTGACAGTGTGATCCGTCCACAACCAAGCGCCGCCCTCAGCTCCTGGCGCTGGGATCTCCAGGCCGAGCACACCTGAAGTGTATGCTCGGCCGTATCATCAGGCTCGCCGCAGTGATGGCACTGCGGCGACTCCTCCCTTTTTATATGGTGCAGATAATGACCGAAGCACCCGTGTCCGGTCATAATCTGCACCATACGGTAGGTAAGGCCACCTTGTTGGCGCCTCACTCACTCCTCCAATACCGGACGGATCGCCGAGATCGTCCGATGGCCGGCGGTAGGGTTGAGGAGTGCCTCTCCCCAGTCGTGCATGGCCTTCTCTTGCGCCTCTGCACGGACCCGTCGCACATCCTCGGCGACGGGTCTTTCTCCTTGGGCCCTTGCGGCGACCCGATGCCGATGCACCTGGGACAGAACCAGGGCATCGACATCCCACGGTAGGACGCCCGCTAGCACGCAGGCGGCCCCGTGGCTGACAGTGCGATAGGCCCGCACTGCCCGGATCGCCATTACCCTTTGCGGCCTCCGCAAAAGGGCCCGGGTGCTAGGAGTGAGGCACTCCGCCCACACCGGGGCTCCATATAGTGCCATCGACCTTACCACCCCGTGGTAAAGTCGACGACACGCCGAATTCGGTCCTCCCAAGTTTGGGAGGAGTCGTCCGAGTGCGGCTGCGGCTTTCGTCAGCCGTGGAGCCAGGAGCTTGAAATGCTCCTCGAAACTCCAGCGGGGGTCCAGTGTTAGGCCGAGATACTTGATGTGCATCCCGACCGTGATCCAGACCCCCTCCACTCGGACTCGGAGCGTGGGGGATGGAAACCCATGGCCCTAGTTTTGTCTAGGGCCACCTCCAATCCTAGCAGGTGGATGCGCCGGACCACCAAGAAGGTGCCTACCGACGCTAACCGCTCTGCGTCCTCCCACGTCTGTGCTCTTGCCGCGACCAAGGTGTCGTCGGCAAAGCAGACAACCTCCATCTTTGGAAGTAGGTTGCCTCGCAGGACCCAGTTTTACCCCAGGTTCCACAATAATAGGCCTAAAACAGCCCCCTGGGGTACACCTACCGCCACTGGCCGGCGATGGACCTGTCCGTCCGCGCCCTCATATAGCACTACCCGCCCACCAAGGTAGTCACTGACAAGGGCGCGGAGGTAGGGCGGCACCCTGTGGAATTCTAGTGCCGCCCTTATGCACTCATGAGGGAGGCTGTTGAACGCGTTGCGAATGTCGAGTGACACCGCAACAACAGCCTCCCCTCTTCCGGTGCCCCCCTCGGTCCATCTTTTGAGGAGGCCCACCGCGTCCATCGTGGACCGACCGGCTCGGAAGCCGAACTGACGATCATCCAGATTCGGCCCCGGACAACAAGTTAAAACCTGACAACAGTAATAAAAAGTGACTTGGTTCCGACTTTTCGAGGTGCATCCGTAAACGTTTTTCAGGTTGTGCTCAAATCTCAACTTCGGTACTTCTATCGAGTCCAAAGCCCAAAAACCGGCTAAAAAGCCGGGCATCGTAAATAGGGTGAAGCGATGCTTCACACCTGGACAGCTCCTCTCTTTTTACAAGGCACAAGTTCGATCTTGCATGGAGTATTGCTGTCATCTTTGGGATGGCTCAGCAAAATACCAACTTGCCGTACTCGACTCGGTGGATCGCAGAGCTGGGAAGCTCATTGGCGACGGTACACTAATAAGAATTAAGCTGCAGAGCCTTTTTTTTTTTTTTTACGTTGGGAAATCCATCATGGATACCCAGCAGCGAAAGGGGACGCTGTGGGTTATGCCGGACTCCTACCGGCTAAAACCCAACGACTTTCTAGCGCGGCCGTAGATGGGCGGGGTCGCAGGAACGTTGTTGCACAACTACGGCGACCCGCCACGGCTGTTCAGCGCGAGGAGGACTACGCTCCCTGTCGGAACCTCGGCGTACCCGAAGGCGGAGGTACGCCGGCCATCTCGGAGACCTCACAACGGGCGGTAGTCTCCCCTTAGACTACCGCCCAGGTCCTGGAAGCTGCAGAGCCTGGCACGTAGACGCACGTAAATTGCCTGTCTGTGTGTATTCTATAAGATGTACTTCGGAGAGTGTGCTCGGAAGCTGCATGAGATCATACCACCTTTCCCTTTCTTCTATCGGACATGCAGACGTACGGCTGTTTACCATCCTCACCTTGTCGAAATCTTTCTAATTCGGACCAAGCGCTTTAAAACATCTTTTATAATGCGCACTGCTAAGGATTGGAACTCCTTGCCGGCATCTGTATTTCCGAGCTCATACAACCCAAGTCTTTTCAAAGTTCGAGTAAAAAGGCATCTTCTGGGTGAGCTCGCTCCATTATCGGCCTCATCTTTCCTACATGGATAGATGCTGGCCAAGAGCAAACCCATCTATCTTCTATATATAAAAATGAAGCCCCATTTCCCTTGGTCACGGCATCACGCGTGAACGGGTAGACCGATTTGAATTCGGTTTTTACTAATGGAAAGAGGGATAAACGGGGAATGTTCATATATACAAAAATTGCACCCCGGGCGAAGCCGGGGGGGGGGTCTCTAGTATTTTATAAAAAAATCTCATTATACTAACTGCGACGTAGTCTGGTATTTTAAATTGACTTGGGATCCAATGAAAAAAACGACTGCGGTAGTATATCAATCATAGGAGAGCAACGATATTCATAATCGACACATCAATCATCTCGGAAGAGTTAGTTGGGTGTACGACAGCTACCTCGCTAACAAACATTTATCTTTGATGGTAGAACGCGTGCGAACACTTCTCTTTAGTAGTGTTAAGCGCTTAGTCATTTATTACTTTCTTACATACAGGTAAAATTGCAAAGATATTTTCTATATCAACTAGCTATCAACTGACTTTCATTAAAATGAAGTCACCTAGCCTTATGCAACTTTTAGAAATATATATTTCTATATATTTCTATATAGAATATATATGCCTTAAGAAATATATATTTTTTTATTAATTTCTTTATTTAGCCAATGCAGCATGGCAGCATACAACCATCCTTAATAAGTAAACACATTTAAAAATTCATAAAATAAAAGCCCGTTTATTTATCAACTAACTTTTGTCGGCGACTTCGTTCGCACCTCTTTTTCTTTAATATTTATTGCTCATATTATTATAATTTTTTCATATTATTATATATTTTTCTAAATTTAGGTACCTTTTGTCATTTACTTTGTCCCTGACAACACAACGTGTATGCAAAATTTCATAATGATCGGTAGAGTATTTAAGCCGTGAAAACATTTTTTAATTTTTTTTTAATGTTAAGATCGGCAGGTTGGTGGCTATCGTTGCCTATAACACAAGCAACGCCAAAGCGCTTGCAAGTGCGCTGCCGACTACCAGTAGGATTAAGGGAAAGGAGATAGGGAAATGGGCTATGGCATCCCTTACTCACTCACCGAAACACAACTGCACACGTGCTGTTATTTCACGGTGGTCTTCTGTAAGGGGGTGGTTACTGCCGCCAGTCGGGCTGCCCAAATGACTGCGAAAACGCAGTGTGCCCTGCCACTACTTTCCAAATCCAGACCAGAGCCAAATTTGAAAGTTCATTTTTCAAAGTTGACCCTGCCGGGAATCGAACCCCGGGACCCCTAGAACAGAGCGTTAAGGCAAGCAGGCACCACTCATCCAACAGGCTCGTCATACATGTCCAACATGTCCAGCAATGGACGTCCTACGTCTGTAATCATAATAGCGAAATCTTCTATATCTATCTCTATATATAAAAATGAATCCCTATTTCCCTTGGTCACGGCATCACGCGTGAACGGGTAGACCGATTTTAATTCGGTTTTCACTAATGGAAAGAGGGATAAACGGGGAATGCTTTAGTATATAAAAATTACACCACGGGCGAAGCCGGGAGCGGGCCGCTAGTACCTATATAAAAATGAATCCCTATTTCCCTTGGTCACGGCATTACGCGTGAACGGGTAAACCGATTTTAATTCGGTTTTCACTAATGGAAAGAGGGATAAACGGGGAATGTTCATATATATAAAAATTGCACCCCGGGCGAGGCCGGGGGCGGGTCGCTAGTAATAAATATTATTCTGAATCGGATTACAGCCATTTTAATGAATAAAAACCCAACTCATTCCACTACGCCAGACTTTCAGAGCAATGAAAACGTTATGAATTGAACAGAATAAAAGCAAAAATAATTATCAAGTTGTCTCGTGAAAACTGAATTTTATTTTATGAGTACCGTTGAAAAACCTTTTTTAAATAGTCAACGCATTAATAATTTTCTGTATTTATACCAGTTTAATTAGTTGAAGAACCGTGTTTTCTATTTTTATGGAATAGTGAGAAGTGAACACATTTTTTTTAAAAAAGGTTCGCTGTCTTATATCAGAACATATGAGACAGATTACTTTATTTATGGGTTTTTAATGTGTGATCATAAAACATATTAGTTTTATGATCACACACGTAAAACATTTGTAAAGTCTTAAGTTTAAAGATAAATATAAGTTTATTTTTGTGAATATGTGTACAGTTGATGTTACAGAAATCACCTTCTAAACGTCTAGCCTGGTCAGACTTAGCACATTAGAGGAGGGCACGGCAAGCGTTTTTTTTAATAGAATTTTGAACCTTAATATTGTTACGACTAACTATGAAACGTTGTGGATAAAGCGTTCGCGCCGGCCGAAAGTCTCGAACGTCCCAGCCTATCGATGGTAGCCACGCCTCTTCCTGACTAGTGTCAAAGGAAATTGGTCCTTATGTTTACAAAATAGAGTTTACATTTCAACAGAAATAGCATTCTGGAACTTTTAATGGCTTGTTTACCATCTTGTTTACATTTTCTGGAAAATACGAAATACATGGAGGCATTTGGCGCCAAGTATAAATGGGAGTGCGGGCGGGCGAGTGAGTTAGTTGTGCGATAACAAGCGAATCGAAAGCGACTCTTCGGAGCTTTTGCGAAATTATCTGCGACAGTGAACCGGCGACACATTAAGGGAATCATTGACGACTTTTGGCATGTTTAATCGGACAAGTTTAATGATTTTGGAAGTCATCATGGTTTGTGAAAATAAATCGTTCGTTTCGTCCTTGGACGGCATTTTAACTCACCCCGCACTTAACAATATAATTCTTTCATTGTGTAAACTTTATTGCGGAATACCGCAGCACGCCGATGTTGCCCTAGCACAATACAATGAAATTTGAATTATATTAAAAGCATTTAAGGTATAAAATTCTATGAAAAAATTGAAATACTTACTTGTCGTGCCGTCCTCCAATTTGCGCCGGCGCATACTGATATTGTTCGGCGTCTATTTTTATCAATTGATATTATTAGTTATTATTATTAGTTTGTTAGAGAGCCCATTGGTAGATTGATTATGGCGTCTGCAACGCTCTGTCTCAGGAATCCCAGGTTAAAGTAGGCTTTGGTCTAGTACTGGCAGGGCGGGGTATACTGCGTTTTGTAGTCGTTTGCACTGCCTTACAGAATATCACATTGTTAAAGCACAGTGCTGTTGTATTTCCCTGTCCCTTTTAAAATCCTTTAACCTATTAAAGTTGGCAGCGTCCTTTAACATTACTATAAATAATGGTAATGTATAGATAAACACACTAATATAAAATTAGTTCATACATCCATATCGAAGACGCCTGTGCCAAGCATTGGTACTGAATGTTTGTATTTTCGACCGAAATAGACGTTTACACTGCAAATATGGACCTATGGCTAAATATGAACAAGCAAGCTGTGGCGGGACGCGGCCTAGATTCACTTCCGTTAGAGTTAATCAATAAACAACCTGTTGATGTAATTCGATGAGATAGTTTTGCTACAATTGACTTACAATAAACGCGTAACACTTAACTTGGACCTTTACCGGACTAAGAGAATTTGTTCTCACACAAAAGGTGGAACACGTCATAGTTAAAACTTATACGATTTTCTTTAAAATATAACCACATATTAACTAGCAATAAAAAAAAAACACATAAAAATAAGAACATCAAATACATGTTTTTCATTTAGCCTGGGGAAAAATTTAAAATCCCGTTTTTTAATTTATTTATTTATTTTATTTTATTTTATTTTATCAGGGAAAACAAACAATTACACCATGTATATTAGATTAGAAAAAAAAGAAGTAAAACATATATAAACTTAAATAATAGTGCAATGAACAACATTTTCCACAAAGTGAATTTTTATCACCTTGACAATAATTTCGTCAAGGGGTACGGTAGACTCGATTGAAACCTTACCTGAATAATAAAACATAAAAAAATAAAGATTTCGAGTCGACGACATATATCCGCAAAATTCGGATTGTCAAGTATTTTGTTAAATTCTAATGGTGCTGACAGACAAATCGCAGTCGCCATATTGGCCACTCTAGCGAAACGTCACTCACTGACACTTGTGACATCTTGAGTGGTTAACAAACGTTTCGTTTCATTCATACTAACGCACATACGCCTCGCCACTCAATACGTCGTCGCACCATTCATTTTAAAAACAAAGTGTCCATTACAAAGAACTGTGACTCATGTGACTGTGTAAAACGAAACGTCTTGCCGCAAACATTGAGCGAAATCTATGCCGCTTTGCCTTTAATATTCCTTGAGAACCGATAACTACAGAAATATCTACCTACATTTTGTACCTACATGTGTACATGCGTTCGTGAACACTCGTGAAACTTCGGGTTTCATCGGGCTGAGCAGCGGCCAGGAAATGCATGAGCCAAGAATTACACACTTCGTGGCTTGTTTTTAGTACAAGAATGCCTTCATTTCCGAGCATGTTTGAGAAAAATTAATTTCCTTGCTGCTTTAATTGAATTGTGTATTGGAATTTTATTAAATGTAAACTATTCTTGGAAGCCGTCCCAACTTCTATTATTTTGTATTTGTTTTTCTTTGTTTTCTTATCTTGTATTTGTGTGTGTGTGTGTTTTTGAATTGTTCTTAAATATGTATAAAATGATTAATTGACTTAAGAGGATACTGCACAAAATTCTGGAAATTTACTCATTTTTAAGTGACTAGTACTATGCGCTGAATTAGTTAAATACATTAAAGTAACTTTTGTAGGTTAGCCTGATCCTTGCACAAGGTCACCGCCTTGTTGAAATTTGAAACAAATACATTTAAAATTAATAAAAAATACTTAAACGGAACGACTTCTAAAAATTTATTTCTTCGAATACTTCTTAAATTTTACGCATGAAGCACTAATTCTCACATGAAAATGTTTGTATTGATATTCCGCAGATCCCCCCCTTCTTAATATTCATTATAAAATTATAAATATGAAAATATTAAGACTTTTCAATATTTAACCCAAACGCCTGATAGTTTTCCAAACAAAAAACATTGCTCTAATAAAATCACTAGGCGCACTTATTTGTCGTATGACATGACGTCATGAGGTCAATGTCAAGTCAGCTGTGTTATAAATTTTGTATTTACATTTTACACATGTTTAAGTGTTTTTTGGAAGTGAAGGATGGGTAAACAGAAAAATAATCATTATCTAAGTGACTAAATAAAAAATTTATCCTAAGAATGCTGCTATAATGTGGTAAGTAGACTTCTATTTGGAAGTATTTTTATCGGAGAACGCAATTGTCTGTTTTTTTTTCTAATTTGCATACTTAAATATCGCTAAATTAATCATGTCATTGGTTTCACTTTCAGGCAAATAAGAAAATCTGGACATGCAAAATAAAATATTGCAGTTGAGTCGAATTCCGTACAGAGTAGTGCGAACGCAGAACATGCAAATGCATATAGGTAAATACAGGCTTGTTTCCACTGAGAATAAATCGGATGGCTTAGAATTTCTAATGATTAACCATGATAATTAGTAAACAAAAAACAACTTTTCTATTAAAATAATAAAAGATTAATAATATTTTTGGAAAATAAAATCGACAAAATGAGGCGTTTAATTATGTGACATTAAACACCAATCAGAGAAGCGCATGGAAGCGTGACGTCACACCTCGCGAAACGTTGTGGCTGTCATTTTCGTATAAAGTGAACAGGTTATTTCGAGTTTTCAGCAATTATTGTTAAATTAATACAGTTCATTTTTAGTTTAATCTTGAAAGACAGGTATAATTCGCCATGGAATCAGGATTTAACAAAACAAACAGCAGTATATTGCCCAAAATTGACGCCGTTATGCTTGGACAATTTTTTGCAGTGAACACCGACTATTGTTCATCGGAATTCCGAAATGGTAAAACTTCTATCTAAGTATTATGTGAAGAACAAACAAAGTCTTACTTAATTAGCAGTTACCAGTCAGAGAGTGGCATTTACCTACTGTGGAATCGGCCGTCTCAAGATCGCCGGTTTTTCTTGCCCTTGACCAAAACTGGACAGAATTTTCATTTAACCATATACTAGGTACAACTGATATGAACTGAGCCAAACCCTCATTGATGAGCGCCATGGAAAATGGTATTTTATATAAAAAATTGAGAACCGGTGGAAACAAAAAATGTGTTCCACCATGTTGTTAAATACACGTCGACACTTGTCGACACAATCTTATAACTTTTGTGACTAGAATGCTTTTACAACCTAAAATTTTTAAAACATTTAAAGATTTACTTTTTGAAAGTATTCTTACTTTAAAGTTTGTTCTAAATAAAAAAAAGTATTTTCAATATAAAATATGTTGTAATATTGAGCTGAGAAGCCAAGAAAATGTAAAAAAATTGTTTGTTTATATCTGTATATATTCAACTTCACCTGTTAAATTACAATTAAATGGTGGCGCGTTGGTAAATTTCAAGCTATTTTACCAAATCACACGATGAATTTCTTTTGCCACTGATATCAGGACAATAAATATATAAAAATACAATTAATACGATAGTAAAAACTTAACTTGACAATATTAATAAATGATGATTACGTTTATTTTCTAATTTGACATTGACTCAAAACCGCTGACTTTGAGGTAAGCGAATACAAAGTTTTATTTATTTTTATTTTTTTATTAAAGATGAGTTTGCTCTTGACCAGCATCTATCCATGTAGGAAGGATGAGGCCGACGATGGAGCGAGCTCACCCAGAAGATGCCCATTCACTCGAACCTTGAAAAGATTTGGGTTATATGAGCTCGGAAATACAGACGCCGGCAGGGAGTTCCAATCCTTAGCAGTGCGCATCACAAAAGATGTTTTAAAGCGCTTGGTCCGAATTAGAGGGATTTCGACAAGGTGAGGATGGTAACCAGCCGTACGTCTGTATGTCCGATAGAAGAAAGGGGAAGGCAGTATGATCTCATGCAGCTCTCGAGCACACTCTTCGAAGTACATCTTATAGAATACACAGGCAACTTTGCGTCTATGTGCTAGGCTCTGCAGCTTAGTTCTTATTAGTGTATCATCGCCAATGGGCCTCCTAGCTCTGCGATCCACCGAGTCGAGTGCGGCAAGTTGGTATTTTGATGGGCCATCCCAAAGGTGACAGCAATACTCCATGCAAGATCGGACTTGTGCCTTGTATAAAGAGAGGAGCTGTCCAAGTGTGAAGCATCGCTTCACTTTATTTGGGATGCCCAACTTTTTGGCCGCTGTTTGGGCTTTGGACTCGATAGAATTACCGAAGTTGAGATTTGAGCAGAACTTCATACCAAGAAGCTCAAGATCATTGGCCACAGGTACGGATGCACATCGGAAAGTTGGAGCCAAGTCGAAAGGGCTCCTTTTTGCAGAGACCAAATACGCTTGGGTTTTGGTGGCGTTAAAATCAGTCAGATTCTTGTCACCCCATTGGCATACAAGATTTAAGGTTCAGTTAATTCGCTCAACCATTGCCCCCCAACGAATCCTGGACAAATATTGACCGTATTGTCATCTGCGTATACAACTACTCCTGGAAGAAGTAAGTCATTAATATGAAGCAGGAAAAGAGTTGCAGAGAGAACAGATCCCTGAGGAATACCGGCATCAATTGCCATGAGGTCCTAGGAGCAGCCATCAATGACTACTCGAATTGACCGTTCATTTAGGAAATCAGAAATCCAGCTACAAAGAGACCGGAGGGGATGCCGTATGTAGGAAGCTTGCCAAGTAAACGTGCATGCCAAACCCTCTCAAAGACCTTCGATATGTCGAGTGACACAGCGAGAGCCTCGCCATGTTTCTCGATGGCTTCACTGCAGTATTGCGTGACATATACAAGAAGACCTCCGGTTGAACGTCCCTGGCGAAATCCATATTGGCGATCACTGAGCAGGTCGTTAACTTCAAGACATGTCAGCAGTTTACTATTCAGTACTCTCTCCATAACCTTATAGAGTACAGAAGTGATGGCGATTGGTCGATAATTACAGGGGTTGGCACGGTTACCCTTTTTAGGCACTGGTTGAACATTGGCAAGCTTCCAAAATGCCGGCACGGTATTCGTCCTGAGAGAGAGAGATGGTACAAGCGTGTAAGTACAGGAGACAATTCAGGACCACATTCCTTCAGGACCCTTGCAGGTATGCCATCAGGTCCACTAGCTTTGTTCACGTCAAGACTCCGTAGTGCTCTTCGAATCTCTTTGTTGTGAATCTAGATCTCTGGCATTGAAGATTCACAACGAGGTATTGATAGTGGCTGTTGAGAGCTGTAATAACCTTAACTTCATCAATTTGTTATTGTTTATTGTTTGGAACGTATATGAATAATTTGTTTGGCGTTTTTATCGTTGAACTTTTATTTTGGGCCACTATACAGTATTTATAATACGAGGAATTCATTATTTATTAAAAAACACAATTGACTGTCATAAACAAACACGGCTGTTTCGCGAGGTGTGACGTCATTCAAGACGCCATGACAGTCTTGGCCTTTTTCGCGGTCAATTTCAAGTTCATTTCTAAAAACTCAAAATACTAATGTAAAAGACCTATTTTTTTTTAAATAATATATTTTTGGGGTGAAATAGATGCTAAGCCATAGTTTTAAACTAATTTCCAAATTTTGTCAATTAGGCTATTATCCGGTAACATTGCATATGTTAGTTTGAATTAGGAATATATATTTTTTCAGCAAAATATTTATTTGGTCAGCAACTTTTTTTGGTTGACCTAGTCTAGTACTTGGTCACCAAATAGGTTTCATAGCTAATCAAACATTTATTGGTTAGGTTAGATTAGGTTTTTTGCTTTTGATAACAGCCGTTTATAACGAAACTGTAAACTGAAACCGCGCAGTAAATTTGTAAAACTGTTCATTGATAGGCCCAAGTACTGAACAGTGCATGTTCGTAGACAATTTCGGAACGGAGAGGTTATAAACTATCAACTTTTAAGCGTTTTATTTTAAATTCAATGTTCCTTTCATAATATTCGTCAGTTATGTTTATTATAAACTAACGGTGTTTACAATTTGCTCTCTGTCGTTTTTAGTGTTTAATTTTATTTCAGGCTACCAATAGCAGAAATTCAAACATCCTCGGATAATCAAGACAGTGGAAAAATTTAATACGTAAATATTTCATACGAAAAAAGACTGGATAGAAAAATGGCAATTAAGGAGCCTGATTATATATTGAAAGCACTCGAAAGATAAGGTCAAAAATAAACGACAATTAACAAATAACGATAATACCACGACAACCAAACATCACAAATTTAATAATAAAAACTTTTTATTATTTTTTGCAGTTTTTCATTTCTTCTTTCATACTTTATTTATTCTTTTCCAGACATGCAGGTAAGTATACATAGGTAAAATTATTTATAAGAAATGAACAAAACACAATGATCAGCTGAATATTACGTTATATTATAATAATAACTAATTATTATTTACATATATTACATTCTATTATCATTTATTACATTAATTTTTCCTAAAGAAAAATTAGTAAAAATATGTTTTACTCTGTGTTGAGCCTAATCTGTAAAGTTATTTTTGTGTGCGTTCCGTCACCGCTACTCCAATTCGAAGATTTTCGATCGCGCTGCACGCTCTTAAATATGTACCTAAGTATTAATGAATAATATGTATGTTGTGGTAGCCTGTAAATGCGATTTGTACAAGCTGAACTATGTTATGCATTTTGTTTTGAGCTTTACATGTACACTATTACGTTGGCTATCCATAATAATAATTAAAAAAAAAAGAAAAAAAAATATGGTTATTTATAAAGGTTCCTTAAAAGACAAAATATATAATAGTTGTTAACTTATGTCCATAGTTTGAATGGACGCCTGGCACAGAGTGAGGTCATCTTAACTTTAAATGAATTAAATTGTATTACTTATTCAAGTTAGTTTCATTAGTTTCACTCCGGCTGCACTTAGTCGGCACAGTGAGGAATAATGTGATTTCATGCTCCAATTTATTCGTATAAGTTGATATTCTATATATATACATATAATATAATATAATTTAATAACAATATAATAAATAATCGTAAACGAGCCGTCTGTACATTAAATATTTTTTCAAAAAAATTCTTTGTACGGATTGTACATAATATGTATGTCAAAAAAATAGTTTATAGAATTTTTACCTGTTTGTCTTTGCGTATATGCACGTTAATCTCTGAAAAAGCTTAACCGATTTGAATGCACTGAGATATTGTAGCAAGCTTCCCGTAGCATTTAGTGTTTCTTTCATTCCAATGGTTTTACAAACAGAAAAGTTGCGGGCTCAGCTAGTTATATTTATATATAAAGGAATATTGATAACATATTCAAGTAAAATCATGCAACACATCTCTAAAGAACTATAAGAGGGATTTATACTTTTAAAAAAAAATGTATGTATGTACTTCAAAATCAAAAATCAATCTAAAGATTGGGACACAGCAGCACACGTGCTGTTATTTGCTATAAACAAGCTCTAGTTTAAAGAACTAAATGTCAACAAAATTAAACAAATAAAAATTGCTTTATATTAATTAATTTTCAAAATTCAAATCGTCCGAACCAAGTACTTTTTTAATTGTCGACCATTGCGTACCCCCTATATGGGGACTTTATTTATGCAAGTCGTTACAATTTTTTAAATTATTTTAATTCAAAATAATTCAACATTATTTGATAGAAAACATTTTTCCCCCACACTGTTAGTGAAGTTGGTAGAATGCCGGAAAGAAAATAAAAGCAATTTTAGCATCATCCATTTTTTATTAGATTCTCTACCAGAAGAAAGGATATTTCTTAATGGTATCTCTCGCTCCAAGTAATCGGGTTCACTAGAACTACTTTCGGCTTTCAATAGATGTATAGTGTTAATATAATACAATTAAGAAGTTAATAGCGTTAGTGCCAGCGCACATCAAAGTATTTAAATTTTTTCGTAGTATTTTATACTTTACTTCCTTTTAATGAAATTAAATTTTATACAACTGCCTTATCCTGAAGTACACCGATTAATGACGTAGCATAATACAATGAAATTTGAATTTTGTTAAAAGCAATTAAGGTACAAAATACCATGATAAAAAATTAAATACTTTACCGTGCCGTCCTCCAATGTGCGCCGGCCCTTAAGAATGATTCATATTACACCGTGCCGTCACCGGGCCGTGCCCGTGCCTTGTCATTTCCAAGTACTATTATACTAATTTGTATTACTATTACTATATATACTTATATAGTATTTTATTACTATTGTATCTCGCGAGGCAGACTCGCGGTTTTGGCTCATGAGCCATAGCTCCCGCGACAGCCTCGGGTAAATACTAACACCCCGAGGAAGGCTTCGCGATTCTGTCTCCGAGCGCATGGTGAAAATAAACATGTTACGATGCTTACAGATGCTCAAAAGTTGACTTAGCTTAAAAATTAATACTGTTACGACTAACTATGGAACGTTCTGGAAAAAGCGTTCGTGTCGGCCGAAAGTCTCGAACGATGGTTCGAGTGATCGAACCCCTATCGATGGTAGCCACGCCCCTTGCCGACTAGTGTCAAAGGAAATTGGTCCTTATGTTTACAACATACAGTTTACATTTCAACAGAAATAGTATTCCCGAATTTCAATGGCTTATTCACGATCTTGTTTAGATTTTCTGGTAAACTCGAAATACATCGAGACGTTTGATGCCAAGTATAAATAAGAGAACAGGCGGGCGAGATGGGTGAGTTGTGCGATAACAAGCTGTTCGAAAGCGACTCTTCGGAACTTTTGCGAAGTTACTTGCGACAGTGAACCGGCGACACATTAAGGGAATCATTGACGACTTTTAGCGAGTTTAACGGTTTCATCGGACAAGTCTAGTGATTTTGGAAGTCATCTTTTGGCTCACTCCGCCCGTAACAATATATTCGTGGTAAATTAGTTTTTTGCTGCGACTTCGTCCGAGCCCCTCTTTCTCAGGTGTTATCACATTTAATCTTAAACATCTTTATTGCTCTCAAACTTTTGTGTGACGTTGAATTTTGTATTTTTATTTTTAGTCGTTCCCTCGGGAGCAGTAATTTTTTCTGGATGAAAATGTCTTTTTCTGTATCTCTAACAATGTGTACACAAAATATATTCATTTGGAATACTGTCGTTATAGGAAAATAACATACAATTGCATCTTACTAATTATCGTAATATAGTAAGTATTAAAACTTTTTTGTCAAAAATAATAATTATCCACAATAAATGATAACATTATCAATGTAAAAAATGTATGATGAATTTAGTATTATTGCTAGAACGTTATATTATATTTCGATGAGTATTATACAGAAAAATATGATTAATCGAAAAATGTTGTTGACGTATTCGCCTGTCACGAAACATTGATGAGGTACGGGCACTTGAAGAAAACTATCTGTTGAAGTATATCGTAAGTAACTTAAGAGATTGATGAGAAGTTATCTAACATTGACGGCTTTAACAAATCTCCTGTGTACACCCTTTTGCTATCTGTGTTTATACAAAAAAATTTATAAAATAATAGCATTTTTTTTTATTATATACACAAACCTTCCTCACTTATCGATCTTTGCATTGATGAAAACCCTACAAAAACCCGTTGGGTGCTTTAGAAGGAGTTAGCTTTGAAATAGACAGAATAAAGCAGATATCCACTTTATTTTATTAAACTTATGTGTATCATAAGTATTTTGGATTTGGTATTGGTATTTGGTATTTTTCTTGCCGAGTTCTTCCCCCTAGAAGCAGCATTCCGAACCGGTGGTAGTTTATAATTATATAAAATGAGCAATATTTGACGATGATAAATGTTTTGTGAAAAACTTACTTTGAAATTCCTCGCAGACTGACTGTTTCACAATCGTCTCCCTCATACCCGAAGACCCGACATACCTAGATATCGATAGGTATCAGTCTCAGAGAGCGACCTCATCTGCCCAGGGTCAAATTCGACATCAGTCGAACGAGCAACCCATCCCCTCTCCACATGAAGGACCTCACATTTGTCTAGCCCGAAACTGGTAATGAACCGGCTAAAATTTTCAGTTAATCTCAACAGCTCCTCCAGACGATGAGCGTTGATTTGAACTTGTTTCATTCACTTCAGAAATCTAGAAATAATGTCATCTAAAGAGATTTACCAAAAACTACTTGTTACACAAATATTTTTACAAAATTTTCTTCAACATTCCAAATTTTTTTACAGCAACGCAATCATGGCTCTACCAATAAAATGACAAGTTTCCTAACAAAACGACATGTATCCCAATATTTTGAATGCGAAAGCGAATTTTGTTTGTATATTTGTTTGTTACGCTTTCAAGCCTCAACTACTCAACCGATCATTATGAAATTTTGCATACACGTTGTCTGGGATACAGAAAGGGCAATGGGATAACTTTCATCCAGAAAAAAGTACTGTTCTCGTAGGATCACGTAAAAATAAAATGTTTTATTCAAACTCTTGACAAAAATGTAGAAGCAATAATGATTGAATAATGTTTTAACCCCTAAGAAAAAGTGGCGCCGACGGAGTCGTGCACATAAGCTAGTATATTATAGCTATATAATTAAACTTTCAAAGAAAAAGTATGAAATTTTATATTAAACTAGATGAAAACCCGGCTTCGCTCGGGTGTAATGTGACTCATAACACATGTAGGTACAAAATGTAGGTAGATATTTCTGTAGTTATCGGTTCTCAAGGAATATTAAAGCAAAGCGGCATAGTTTTCGCTCAATGTTTGCGGCAAGACGTTTCGTTTTACACAGTCACATGAGTCACAGTCACAGTTCTTTGTAATGAACACTTTGTTTTTAAAATGAATGGTGCGACGACGTATTGAGTGGCGAGGTGTATGTGCGCTAGTATGAATGAAACGGAACGTTTATTAACCACTCAAGATGTCACAGGTGTCAGTGAGTGACGTTTAGCTAGAGTGGCTAATATGGCGACTGCGATTTGTCTGTCAGCACCATTAGAATTTAACAAAATACTTGACAATCCGAATTTTGCGGATATATGTTGTCGACACGAAATCTTTATTTCTTTATGTTTTAAAGGTTTCAATCGAGTCTACCGTACCCCTTGATAAAATTATTAATATAGATATGAAGGAGCATTTTTCGATCTAAAATTATTAGATTAAAAATAAGCTTAAAGCTCACAAATTACCGAAAGAACAGTATGATAAAAGTATTGAAAAAAAGCGATTTAACGATCGAATTGTAAATTGTCTCTTCCCACGCTAACATTGTATCAATCAAGAAATGTCTTTTCTGAAATTCTGTTTGATCAGTTACTAAAATCAAGACGGCTTATATTTACTTAAATTTAATCACTTGTTTATCGAGGATGGCTGTGATAGCCGAGCGAAACGAAGGATCGGCTGCCGCTGGTTCAAATCCCGGAATTACCTCTGGGTAATAAAATATTATTTTCTTTTGTGTGTGTAATGTGTGTGTCTCAAGTGAATTGAAATGTATGCATATCCAGTTAGATCACCTAGCTTCGAAGGTAATAAAATGCCACTAATCCGCTTTGGATTTGAATAGCAAACTGTAACCCATATCTTCACCTTCTTATACAGAGAATTGCATGAGCAGTAGGTACCCAGTAGCATGATTAGCTGGCCGCGGCTTTTGCCCACATTTTCGTACACGTCCTTCGGGAACAATACTTTTTTCCGGATGAAAGGTACCCTATGTCCTTTTGTGTATTCCTGATAAGTTGGATGCAAATTTTCAAGATGTTATGGCGTAAAAGCGTAACAAACAAACTCACTTTCGCATTTATTTATGATATTAGTTAGGATTGCTTCTGCCCTCGACTTAGCGCTTTATAAATTACAGCCTATTTTTATGTAAAGAATAGGGCATGACGACGGTATTAAACAATCAAAGAATAAACGGTTTTGGAGAAAAATATATTATGTTGAAAGGAATCTAGAAAATTACTCATTTTTTGTATTAAAATTGAGATTAATAAGATTTTCAATAAAATAGAAGTATACCAGTCAGAGCGAATGTCGTCACGCCCAGGTAAGTGCCATCGTGTTGTTTGACTTTGCTTTGACAGAATGAAAAATCTGATGAGACGTCGGCTTGTGACGTCACGTCTCATCAGACGCGACGCCATGACACCTAAGAGCGTTTTCGCGCGTAATTCAAAATAGAGTTAAAAAGAATTCAATAATTCGCGTTGAAATTTAGTTTTTTGCTGAAATATTGTTTTTTTTTTTCGGATATGGTAGACGTGTATCTACATTATGGAAGGGAATTTCAAAATCTGTCATCATGCCTATTAGTGTATGAAAAACCGCTTAGAGTTTTTGCGTAAAAGGGTCACAAACATCCACACTAAAACGCATTTATGAGGAGAATTAGCTATCTAGGTCATAATTGCAGTTAGTACAATGTTACTTTCCAAAATAGAAGAAAATTTATTTTATTAAGTGTATGTTATATGTTACATTTTTAATTCTCTCTCACCTAAGGTTCGGGGTGTGTTCTAGGGTTCTAGGATATTTATCTGCTAAGATTTAATCACTATTATATTACATATTCTCTTTGTGAGCGTGCCCTACACCGGGGTGTGTTGTGCGTAGTGTAATATCTAAATACACCAATTGTACAGTGAACAAAAAAATGTAAATTTAATCTCTATTCCCACATTGGGTAGACATAAATCAAAATGAACGTATTTGTAGGCTTATCCGTCAAAGTCTTGCAACTAAATCCTGCTTGACAAAACGTTTGCCGCTTTACATGTCACGTCAATCGCATCACAAAAACGCGAGTACCTTTAACACGTGCGAAAATGAACCTTAACACCTCGCAATAGATATCGTTGCTCCAGCATAGCTATTGCAGACGAAACTGTCGTCGACCTATGTGGCAATTAATTATTTTGGAAAACATCGTGCTTGAAACGGCATTGGTACGCCACCTACTACTGACAGTTGTGAAAATAATAAACGGCAATCTGCTTATTTTATGTGTAAAAATTTCTGAATTTGGTTCACAGACATACCATAGCCCTTTATTTACAGACACTTTTTAGCCTTATCGAGTTTCTGGTCCAGGGATCGGCAAGTAATTTTAAGTGAGGTCTGGATATCGAGGTCCAGAAAAAAAAGCTGATAATGATTACTTAAATGCTATGTTTTATTTTGCTTTCAAATTGAGTTATTATTAAAACAAAATACGTGAAATTAATGCAAGATATTTTAACGACGGTCTTGAGACAGTTTTTTTATAGTTTAGTTCTCGAAGGGAAGAGCGAATGCGAAGTTGGTCTTTAAGGCAGCAAATGCTTCAGTTAGTAGTGGCAGAGGACACTGCGTTTCGCAGTCATTTGGGCAGCCCGTCTGGCGGCAGTAACCACCCCCTTACAAAAGACCACCGTGAAATAACAGCACGTGTTTTTTTTTTATTTTTATTTTTTTTATGTTAAGGTAGACAGACAGACTGACGGTCCACTTGATGGTAGGTGGCTACCGTCGCCTATAACACAAACAACGCCTAAAGCTGCTGCAAGTGCGCTGCCGACTACAGTAGGATTGGATAAGGGATTAGGAGAGGGATAAGGAAATGGGCTCTGGCATCCCTTACTCACTCACCGAAACACAACAGCACGTATATGCTGTTATTTCACGGTGGTCTTCTGTAAGGGGGTGGTCACTGCCGCCAGGCGGGCTGCCCAAATGACTGCGAAACGCAGTGTGCCCTGCCACTACTTTTCAAATCCAGACCAGAGTCAATTTTGAAAATTACATTAAAATTTCCAAAGTTGACCCCCCCCAGGAATTGAACCCGGAGCCCCTGAGACGTTTGGCAAGCACTATTGCCACTCATCCAACGGGCCGTCCGACGTGTGCCTACTTTCGGTGAGTGAGTACCTACTAGAGCCCATTTCCCTATCTCCTTTCCCTTAATCCTACTGTAGTCGGCAGATTTGCAGCAGCTTTGGCGTTGCTTGTGTTATAGGCGACCATTAAGTGGATCGCCAGGTTGTGTGCCGATCATAACATAAAAAAGGTGGGCGTCAGTAAATCTCGAACGATATTTGTTCTTCAAACAATTCATTTTCAAGAAAGAAAATTCACATACATGTATGTCGAACCAAACATAGTGATCAGATTGTTAGCTAGTTGCTTGAAATTGTCATACTTTTCTGAAATATGTTTACCCCAAAGTTCTTCAGTGGATGCTGATTTATGAAGGCTGCATTAGTAAGTATAGACTAATGCAGCCTATACTTACTAATATAGTTACAATAATTCGGAAGAATTTGTTTTGTATTAGTTAAAAAATTTCTTCTTGGATTTGATAGCTCAATTGTTGAGAAAAGTTTTTTTCCTGGATTTTGATTGCACTTTTAAATTTTTGGAGTTTACACCTCAAAAATATATTTTCATTTGTGACCTGTATGGAAATTTCATGAGGAGTAAAATTAATGCAAGCGTTAACTAAAAAGCGTTACGTTATCTGTCACTTTGACAACTGTGCGACAGCTGAAGCATGTATTTACGTTCCCTGAATCTATTGTAGCATAAAAAGTAACACCAGAAAATTTTATACATTTAATTTTATAAGTTTAAAGGAGTAAACTCCATTCGTGAGTTGGAACTAAAACACACACTTTTTTTAATTTTTAGTTAGGTGTCTAATTATGTCGGGAAGTTTACTATTATACATTGACCCACAAAATAATTACACACTTACCTCAGGGGGACCGTTTGTATAGATTATACTATTATACAGTTATATCAATCTTAATCTTGAATCTTCTACAACGGATACTATACACTTAATAAAATTCGTAACCTCATAGATTTTTAAAAGACAATTAATTGTTACGTTTTCATTAGAAGAATATTAAAACATCATAAAAGAAATACATGGAATATTCTTGTTTTAAATTGTTCCATTAGTAGTACAAACAATTGTCTAAGATCACATCTCGCCTTTGACCTTCCCTAAAATCTATATTCAAAATTTACAACCCAAAACTTGGCATGTCTCGGCGACAAAAGCCTAAGCTAATTAATACAGAGCAGCTTTTAATAAATAAAGTGATTTTGTGGTGATAATAAAGGCAGTGTCGACGACATCCTGATTAATGGTTACCCGGAACACTTTGAGCGTTAAACGCTTAGCAAATATTCAAATCGGGGTACATTAATTACTAACAATACTCATTGGAAAAATTGGCATCTCCAATTTTTCCATTGGGTATTAATAATTATTTTTTTAATGTTGAATTCAAATTCGAAAAGGAAAAGACGTAAATGAAAAAAAAAGATTAAATGTTTTCAGTTCGAGAAATATTTATGATTTTTTAATTATTAAATCTATACACAAAATAAACCAGATATTACAACAAACTGTAATTTAATTGTATGACCATCCGATGCATGCGAATTCGGCAGAGAAATCTGTCTCATCAGCACGTGCGAACCGGTATCCAAGTTTACCTCATAACGCACTCGGATATAGATCACAGTGCGAGCAAAACCGGCAACAAACTGTGGCTTATAACGCACTTGAAGAAATGAACACATAGTTCGAGAAAACCCGGTGACAAAGTATGTCTTATAACCTGTCGTTAAGGTCGACAGACAGGCTAATGGTCTACTTGGTTTTAGGTAGCTACCGTCGTTTATAACACAAGCAATACCACAGGTGCTGAAAGTACGGTGCGGACCAGAGTAGGATTAAGGATAAGGGATAGGGTAATGGGCTCTGGCATCCCTTACTCACTCAAACGAAACACAACAGCACATATGCTGTTATTTCTCGGTAGACTTCTGTAAGGGGTTGATTACTGCCGCCAGACGATCTGATCTAATGACTGCGAAACGTCACTACTTCCAAATCCAGACCACAGCCAAGTTTGAAAAATACATTTCCATAGTGGACCCCAGGAATCGAACCCGGGAGCCCTGAGACAGAGCGTTAAGGCAAGCATCCTAACCAGAGAGAGTTTTTTTTCTAGTAAATCTTTCTACTACTTATAGGATTTGGTGTATGTGTATGGATTGAACAAACCTTCTTGGGCAAATGACATTTACATTAGAACTTCCTGGCGGCGGAGACAATTCAACAGGCCTAGAAATTGTGTTTTTTTGTTTTTACCATTAGAACAATACACAAAAAAATACAATTTTTTAAACTGACATTAACTTATTAATAGGTACAGGATTCATATGCGCGCAATAAGCCGTTTTCGAGAGAATTTTCAATAAAAGTCAAATTCTCCTTGTATTCTAACTTTTGTGGAGTTTCTATTACTTTAACGAAATTTCTAATTAATGCAATTGGTTCTTCACATGTTTAAGTATAATATATATTTTTTTCAAAGCAATTGTCTTGTCTATTTCTTACAACATCTTCATTAAACAATGGATATTTTTAGTATTTAGCATTTGCCTCCACCTTAATAAACTTAGCTTTATCTTTAGGTCTGTTATTTATAAAAAGTGTGTTTTGATACTTTCAAAAGTTCACGTAGTAAGTTCTCATTGGGAAATAAAAACTTACTAGATCCATCATGCATCTGATGAATGCATTTTATAGTGTTATGAACGCCTATTCTTAACGATCATATTCTTTGTTCTAGCGTGTTGTGAACGCCTTACTGAAACATCATTTTGCAAATTGACATGCAATGGTGCTATTAGTGTGAGAGACGTTGAGGCTGAGTTTAATGCAAGATAAAATGGAACGAGCTAAGCGTACTAAACTCAACCAACATTATAAAGAACGTTAACTGTATAATATGCTCACGTCTGTGAATTTAAATTATTACGTTAGATATTATAAAATCAAATATATACACTAAAATATGCTGTGGTGTTTTCAATGCAACTTTCGCATACACACTTCTTAACTAAACTTCTTAACTAAAAGGAAATTTCAGTAAGAGTGAGTGATAATCAATCATAATTATCTTCTCAAAGTACGTAATGGAGTACCGCAAGGTTAGTATTTGGGCCTATTCTATTTACTGTTTTTCTAACAGATACTAGGCGAGGTACTAAGTATTCCCTCGTACGATCCAAATATGGTGCATATTTAAGTAATTGCCATTAAACATTTAGGTAGTATATGAATAACCTTAGTTAGAGCTTTTTGAGTAGTGATCTAAAATGGGAAAATTATACCTCAATTTTAAAGAGATCGCATTCAATTATATATCTCTTAAGAAAAGATTTTTTTATTATGAAAATTACATCGTTTGGAAACCTGTATAAGTATTTATGAAAGCAGTGCTTGAATGTGCATATCAGATATGCAATCTTCTAGAAAACGTTCAAAAACAGAGCAGAAGACAGGCTAAAATTCCTAATACTCCTGCATTTCAATAGAAACAATTACACGGTGACCTAATTGTAACATTAAAAATCTTAAAACATTAATTACTGTAACTTACCTGAATGGAATTCTGTATTCCAGCTGATTAATAGGAACTAAGAATCGTGGACATGCCTTAGCTCTTGAGAAAAAAAAAGTAGTATTCAAAGACATGCTACCACTTTTTCTTTAACAAAGTGGTTCATTATGTTATGAAACAATTACCAAGACATGTGATTTCAGCGGACAAATTAAATCAGTTCAAAACTCTTGGGAGTTCAAATGCAGACATAAGCGCACAAGCGCATGTTACTAGTCTTATCTAATAAATAAATAAATATGAATGTCCGGTATCTTAGAGTGAAATAATATGGATTAATAAAAAAATACTTTTGATATCAGACGGTCGGTTTTAAATTCAATAAAACAACTAAATTAAATAAAATAAATTTAACTTAACTAATGAAAGTGTATATGCCAATCTAGCCTTAATTGATTTACGCATAAAGATTATATTGCTAAGGCGTCGATATCAATTGTTTTCAAAGTGACATCACATAGAGTACATACGAGAGCTATTGTAACATAGAAATAGCGCATTGCCGTTATTTAATTATATATATTTGTATATTATTGATAAACGATAAAATGGCAAATGAAAGCCAGTCGCAGTGAACCAAATAAATAATAAAAGAAGCAATATCAGAGTGTTTGCTCCAATTAAAAGCAAGCCGGATCAACTCGTATAATACTCGTAATTGTGACAACAGCGGTCGTGGCGCATCATTGCTTAAGGTAATAACCATTAATAAGTTAGTCTTAAATCTATATCCATACATATAATAAAATCGTAAACCAGCCTTGTCTATATATTTTTTCAAAGAAACAATTTGCACACGTTGTACTTATGTTACCGAGGTCAAAAAAATATTTTTTAGAATTTTTGTCAGCTTATCTGTGCGTTTGTGAACGCTATTCTCTGAAACGGTTTAACCAATTTTAATGCGGTTTTCACTGATGTATTGTAGCAATCTTTCCGTAATATTTACTTAGC
The DNA here is from genome assembly GCA_910589475.2 of Bembecia ichneumoniformis. Taxonomy (NCBI): domain Eukaryota; kingdom Metazoa; phylum Arthropoda; class Insecta; order Lepidoptera; family Sesiidae; genus Bembecia; species Bembecia ichneumoniformis. Next base: position 4,860,377 of record OU342538.1, on the reverse strand, counting down.
GCACGATAAATACATATACACTAAATATGAAGTTGCGTGCTCAGCTAGTTAATACAAAAAAATATGAAGAGTTTGTTTCTTTGTTTATTTGGACGTGCTGCACTCGGGGACGAACAGTCATATTTAAAAAATCTTATTGCATTTAATAGCCTATTTCTTGAGGAAATTAAAAGCTATTTATCATCACACTAATGATACTTAGAAGCCTAGTTATTTTCATTTCCTTGTAAACATTGTAAAACTTGAAGCTATGTTAGTACAAATATTTTAAGTTGACTTACAGCTGTCCTCGTCGTAGCCAAGCAATGGCTCAAACCTTTCAGCAAATGCGTTGAGGATGCACGCCATTTGCTCATACCTGCCTAAAAGCAGTCTACCTGGATTCAGCAAATATTCAGAACTAGTAGTTAGCTCTGCTAGTTTTGTTCTACCGTAGAACTAAATGGAAATCAGTTCTACGTGGTTATATTTATTGAACAAAACGTTGAAAATTCCACATAGTTCTGTCCCACTACAGAACCGTGGCAGATATTTGTCATCATAGACAATGCCTGAGCCTGAGCCTGCATCTTCTCTCAGATTAGAGGTTGCCAGATCACCAAGACATTTAAACTATGTTTAAAAATATATTTAAACCAAGATTAGTTTAGATATCGTAGATATTTAAACGGAAAAACTTTCTAAAGTGGCTAAAGTCCTCTGAGATTTGTTTTCTAGTGAAAATTGGGCTTAGGTTTATTGCGTTCGTGATAAATGAAGAATTACGAGCGAGGCGACGACATCTTTAGACCCTTTTTTACTGCGTGACGTCCTTAGTAAATTTGTGTCTGAAACTTAAGAAATACTGCGCTTTAATTCACTCTTCGAAATTCGTTTAAATGTTTAAACATTAATATCCAAATAAAAAAAATATTTATCTCTAGTGACAGCTTTCTGAATTGTAAACTTTTAAAAGTTTATGAACATACAACTTTTTGGCGCTTATATCTATGCTTTAGGAGCTTGACTGTAGTGAAACCTTAACAATAACAACTTTTACCACCGCACTGCGCGCCATGGATGCGAAGTTCATCCGCATTGCATAGAAATGCCACTGCGCACAGTTCGGATGAGTAGAAACTTTATCCCACTGACGCGCGAACTTTCAAACAATCTCCCTTCAGGTTTCTCCATCAAGTTACAAAATGGGCTCCTTCAACAAATTCCAATGTAGGCAGCGTACATGTACCACCCACCCCCCCCTTTTTTTTACGTTGGGAAATCCATCACGGATACCCGGCAGCGAAGGGGACGCTGCGGGTTATGCTGGATTCCTACCGGTTAAAACATAACGACTTTCTAGCGCGGCCGTAGATAGGCCGGCTATCCAGCGCGGGGAGGACTACGCTCCCTGCCGAAACCTCGGCGTACCCGAAAGTAGAGGTACGCCGGCACATGTACCCATCTTGGTGTTGTTTGTGTCCTTAGGCGACGGTAGCCACCGACGGTTATTTGATATATATAAAATACTAGCAACCCGCCCCCGGCTTCGCCCGGTGCAATTGTTATATATAAGAACATTCTCCGTTTATCCCCCTTTCCATCAGTGAAAACCGAATTAAAATCGGTCTACCCGTTCACGCGTGATGCCGTGACCAAGGGAAATGGGGATTCATTTTTATATTATAGAAGATATAGATATATAAAATGTCGCTATCCACCTCTGTCTATTTCTCCGCTAACTTCTTCTAAACCACTCAGCGGATTTTGATACGGTTTTTATTTATGGAAAGAAGCAGGCACGTATCCAGACTTTTGGTTCGGGGGGGGGGGGGACAAACATTGAAACACCCATGTGAACTGTGTATAAATCGCTGTAATCGCTGTACAATAATTTTTAATATAAGTATTTTATGTAAGTATTATATGTATAATTATTTTTCTGTTTCCGCTGGCAGACATTACGTCTAGTACCATATCAGGATCTGGCGCCAAAGCGGAATGAATAGAAAATAAAGCGAAACCAGTAAGCCTCTCGGCCGCCATTCTATTCCTTAGGAAGGATTTTATTCTCTTTAGGCATGAAAATGACCGCTCCACAGAAGGGTGGCCAGAATATGTATTAGCCTGTTAATGGTAGGAAAGAAAATTTTGTCACACGTGTCTAAAATTTCCATAATTTCAACTGGTTTCTTATCTGTGTTTTTCCACTTGGCACACCACATACTATGTACTCTGCTTTTATTAGTGATTCTCCAACACTTTCTTCCCAATAAATTTTCATGAAAGAACACGCAAGCGAATAAACAGACGGCTAAAAACGTTTTTTTTTTCAATCAGATTTCGGGGGGGGGATAAATCCCAACTATCCCCCCCTCTGTATACGTGCTTGGAAAGAAGGATAAACGAGGAAAGTTTCTATATATTATTAGCAGAAAAAAATGACATCAGCGCGAAGCCATGAGCGGGTCGCTAGTTTAAAATGAAACAACTACATATTTAACTTCTAACAATAAATTTTTATTTAACCTTTTGTCAAATATTGTAAACATCAAATGTCGTATCTTATCACAAAACATATAAGCAGTCAAGTTAAATTTCAATGTTGCAACTATTTCGAATTTAACAGCACAGTGGCTTTAACAAGACGGGGCGTGTAAAGGAAACCGCAGAGCCTTAGAATCTCAGCGGTGGTTTTGGCCCGAATTAGTTCCGGTCAAGACAAGGCTGAATACTAAAATACCTTTCGTATTATCAATATTATCATAGACATATAAATCTGTGAATTTCGATTGTAATTGCTATAAAAAATAAATATAAAAAATCAATATTATTAATAATGAATTAAGTCACTCCATGTAGCTACTAGGGCTGGACCATGGTATAATAATATTAATTCACCAGGTATGGCACTCCGAAAAACAGCCCAACACAAGCTTGCGTCATCGCTGCTGTGTTGCCAGTTTATGTGCTTTCAATCTACCCGAGTCCCATTTATTACATGTATATTTAAGATAAAGCTGTAAGTGTTTTATTATGTGATTTCTTTAATTAATTTTACCAGGGTTTCGAAAAAAATAGCCAAGATGATGACGATTCTGAGAAAAAAAACCGAAAGAAACTCGGGATTCTTTTTGTCATGTTCAAAATAAAATACTTAACAATATGATCAAATAGTTTTATCTTTTTTTTTTAGCTTTTCTATTGTGGAAATAAACAAACGCTTACAACTAAGAATTATAACTAAGGATGCGATTACAGATAGATTTAATTGTAAAAACACAAAAATAATAAAGTTTTTGCAGAACGTATTTATCATAAAGCTCTCAAAGCTTTCCTTTTGTATTTTAAATTCCGCCTGTTAATACTTAGCGTTTATGTAAGGCGCTATTTTTTCTTTACAAACTTCTAAAGGTTTTATTAAGCCTTTATTTACTGTTTTACTATTCAAATTTTGACTTATTCCTACCCGCTCCCAAATCTATTGTTCTCCAAAACTAAAAATTTCATACATTGATTCCCAAGAACTCCGCGAAATAGAAATGATAAATATTAATTAAGCCATACCTACCGATTTCGTTCCCAAGTGCTCCAAAACATTTATTATTAATATAAAATTTTGTTCCCACCGGCTTGTAAGTGCATTAGTAGCAGATAAGCTTTTGGAGCCCGTGAGAACTGTTTTACTATTGGAGCTGCTGGGAACGAAATCGTGGAGCGAGTGGGAACAAGCCAAAATTTTAATTTGATTCGTTTTCTTACCTCCTAATGTCGAACAAAAATAGAAATTCAGCATAAATTAAATAGAAAATTATACAATAAATTAAAAGTTAGTTTCAGTTGTTTTATAATACATGTTTACTTCATAACATAACTTCGGCTTTCGGCTAATTCAATTTTGGTGTGCGTGTGTGTATGTGTGTGTTCACAAGCACACATATTACATGATTAAATGCAATAAAGGGTTTTACAACGCTTGTACGATATCTACCAACTTAAAATATTACGTTTACCTGCGTATGCACGCAATACGACGTACGAAATTCATTTTTCCAGCACAACTCGCGACCCAGATTATCCCTGTTCAAAAACCAGCTGTAATTTCAGATATGAAAAATTATTCTCGCGTAGCTTTAAGTTAAGGCTTCGTCACATATCCGGCTGAGCGGGTAGTTATAATGATCGAACTGTGTTTTATCTCTAACCTACAACTACACTTCGGAGCATCGCCGTCCCAGCATTCCGGATATGTGTCGAAGTCTTAATACTCCCTGATATTTTAATACTCGTTAGCGTGCAACAACATTTGCATAAATATTATACGACATTTTTAATTTCAACCATGTTTATATTTTAAATTATGCAACGGAAGTACTTTTATGAACTATGCAAAACTGTTATTTTTCACATTTTTTTCTTCAGTAGTTCTGTCACTGCTGTCAGTGTGGCACTGTGACCTTGTACCTAGTTGGGCTATGTTTTATTGCCGTTTGGCATCTTTAGCGATCAGTTACACTACATGTATTGTTACGACTAACTATGAAACGTTCTGGAGTCTCGAACGTCCCACCCTATCGACGGGAAGGGGCGTAGCTTCCCGTCTAGTGTCAAAGGAAATTGGTCCTTACGTTTACAATATAAAGTTTACATTTCAACAGAAATAGCATTCCCGAACTTTCGACGGTTTGTTTAGATTTTCTGGAAAATTCGAAATACATCGAGGCATTTGGCGCCAAGTATAAATAAGAGAGAAGACGGACGAGATGTGGAGTGGTGTAGAAACCAGCGATACGAAAGCGATTCTTTAGAATTTTTGTCTGTTTGCCTGTGCGTATACACGCTAATCTCAAAAACGGCTTAACCGATTTGAATGCGGTTTTCACTGATATATTGTAGTAAGCTTCCCGTAACATTTAATAATTCCAATCGGTTTACAAACAAAATAGTTACGCCCTATACCGCATACCACGCGTACGAAGTTGCGGGCTCAGCTAGTATGGAACATATCTTCTAACCGACTTTTGTCATTCGTGCCGCCATCTCAGCCGTAGGACGTCCAATGCTGGACTTAGACTTCCTCGTAATTTTAAAGTAAGACCGGTTAGATGCAGCCTACGTCAACCCACATATCGGCAATAATGGTCGTCAGTTAACTTAATAACATAATTAAAGTGTTTAAAAATAATATATATAAGTTTTCCATTTCGATATAAAAGCTTTTTCTTGAGATCATTGACGCATACTAACATGAGGTTTTTTAAATGTTAGTCTATACTTATCTCTGATGCCTTTTAGATAGAATGCCTCAATATACCCGTAATAACTTTTCTTATTGTTCTTACTCTGAGTAAAACAGCGGGGCATAGCTTTTTTTAATACATAAATATTTGTATATTTTATGTCGTACCCCTACGTCTAAAACCTATGCTCCGCTTTTAGTGTAACCACATCGACCAAGAACCTAAGACATCTTGTAAATGTCTGTTATAATATTATAAATGTGAAAGTAACTCTGTCTGTCTGTCTGTTACCTTTTCACGCTTAAACCGCTGAACAGATCATCATGAAATTTTACAAACATGTTGTCAAGGATGCAGGAAAGGACATCCACCTTTCATCCAGAAAAAAAGTGCTGTTCCCGAGGGATCAAAACGCCTGGCAAAGCTATAACTGCAATAAATATGTTAGGCGTTACATTGCTCATATATTTAGTCAGGCGTTATTTTTACTTTTTCCAAAAGCGGGCAAAGCCACGAGCACTTGCTAGTATTCCATAAATTTTGCCAGGGACGTATCTATTCTATAAATTTCATAGTAAATTAGAAAAATATATTAAATGATAGCCAACTTAATTGATTCCAAATTGTGTAATCTTATTTGCGTTACACTTTAAAATAATATGTGCGTTGATTTAATGCTTAGGTTTCAATAGTTAATCAATTTTATTAATTCATTTGTTTCAGGTATATATTTCTCGCGATCTACACAGCCGAGATGATAATTAAGTGCATAGCGAAAGGTTTTATATTGAATAAGTATACGTACCTTCGAAACCCTTGGAACTGGCTGGACTTCGTTGTCATCACCTCGGGGTACGCTACGATCGGCATGGAGGTTGGGAATTTGGCTGGATTGAGGACATTTAGGGTGTTGAGAGCTTTGAAAACCGTTTCCATTATGCCTGGTGAGTTTCTTAATTCATGTCAGCTTTTTAAAATTTCAAATTGTCAAAGTTTGGTATTGTGTTCTGTGACCACACATTCATTTATTGAAACGTGTTTCCTATATTTTTAATGTAAATCTGGTTACTTCGAGATTGCTATTGTTATATCTAGTTTATCATCTCCTATGCTAAAAAAATGATATGAAATAGCGAGTCAATGGCACAATACTGTATTTAGAGTGACAGACATGGAGAGAGCTGACTATAAAGTAAAACATGGTGATAACATTGTTTTAAGGTACGAAAATAGACAGTCACTATCAATCGCCCGAATTTTATATAAAATATTCATCTGTAGTCATATATTACAGCTATTGAAGAAAAAACAAATTTTAAAACAAATTTTTTAAGAATGAAACAAATGTACCCCGATATTTCCGTTTGGCGTCGTTTAGTATGCCAAGAAAAATTATTGTCATCCCTATCAATATTATAAATGAAAGAGCAACTCTGTCTGTCTGTCTGCATGGGCCTTAACTAAGTATTTCAAATACAAAAAAGGACATAGTACTGTTTCCGAGGGATCATAACACCTGGCAAAACTATAACAGCATTTAAGATTACTGATATATTTTGTCAAGCGTTATATTTTCGGGCACCAGTAGGGTTGTCAACTATACTGTTTTAAACAGTATTATACTGTTTTTCACTAAATTATAGTTTTTACTGTTGAACAAAAATAAAGTATACAAAATACTGTTTTCAGCATCAAAATGCAAACACATTATTATGTGTTATACTTAGACGCTCACACAAATTTGTTTTTATTTAGTCAGGAGGGCGCTCACTGCTCAGTGAAGCGCAGCCACAAACAAATCACACTGAGTTCCTGAACGAATCTGTCAATGTCAAAATATTCAAGACTATCACTCATAACCTCTCAGAGCTCCTCATTTATTTAAATTTCAGTAATAATTGTGATGAGGCGTATGAAGTTTTTAAAAAAGATTGTAAATTAGTAAGTTGTGCGAGAAGCTCTAAAAAATATGTATTTAAAACAATAAATAAATAAAATACTGTTCATTTTCCTAAAATACTGTTTAATATTCTTCATAGACCTGAATATACTTTATTTCTTGTAAAAAAAGTTGGCAACCCTAGGCACCAGGTAACCAAATGCCTTCTGTATTATTATTATTTTTAATAAAAATCAGCAGGTAGACTGACAGTCCATTTTATGGTAAGTGGCTACCATCACCTATAACAGAAGCGACGCTACCAGTGCTGCAAGTGCGCTGCCGACCATAGTAAGATTAAGGATAAGGGATAGGGATATGGGCTCTACAAAGAATTTAAGTTAAAAAAGTATGAAGTAGTCGTGGCGAAGAATATAAGTAAGCTACTTTTCAACTCATTGCACGGACATAGCAGAAGGCAAAAATTGTATTTAAATAATATTGAAAAAAAATCTAGCAAGCCTCATTATTACATTGTCAATTTCTTTAGTAAGTCCTCAAGGTCGAAGTAAGTGCCTACCATATTCACGGTCGTTAGAATCAGTGCTGGCCATTATCTCAATCTGATATCGCTCGAACGCCGCGGCCGCCTCATAAAAATATCGTATCGCATCGTTAAGGCACCTCCCGGTTTCACGCGAACGTTCAGAATTTCCGAAACACATCTGTTTGTGACGTCTCATTATTCAAATGCGAACTTTACGCCGATGGAATTAGAATGTCATTTTGTAAATTACCGGGTGCCTTTATTACAACCCTCCATTCAAGAGTAGATGTGATTAAATATAAATGAAGCAAAAATTCTTATTTGGATTCAAATATTGCCTTAAATTAATTTGTTCTGTTCATTTATTTCATATACTTCATGGCTTTTAAAACTATTTCTATGGATGTGTAAACATACTAGTTTAAAGAAACCATTTAAACGAGATAAAATCATACAATTAATTTTCTGTATCTCTACATACCTATACATATAATAAAATCGCAAACGAGCCGTGTCTGTACTTATGTTACCGAGGTAAAAAAAATTTGTCTGTCTGTCTGTGCGTTTGTGCACGCTAATCTCAGAAAAGGCTTAACCGATTTGAATACGGTTTTCACTCATGTATTGTAGCAAGCTTTCCGTAACATTTAGTGTTTGTTTCATTCCAATCGGATAAAATTTAACACACAAATAGTTTATTACATGAATTAACATATATAGGATACTTTTTATGCTGGAAAACTAGTGTTATATTTATTTAAACATCAATAAAAGCTCTCTCCTTTTCATAAATGGCAATGCAAAATTGCGATAGAAAATACCTATACAACTCATATTAAAATGTAGCATTCCCCTATACTTTCGAATCAAAGCGCCATTCCAAATCTATAATAATTTCAGTTTTTTCAATCAAAATATGATAGTCCTAGCTAGACAAACTGTTATAGATAATCAAATATCCTACGAAAAAAAATACGTATATCATTGGAGAATTTTGAAAGCAATCAAACATTTTCATAGCACCCTTAAAAGTTTCGCAGTAATGAAAGAGAAATCTAGATAACTACTCGTATGTTCAAATTGGTGCAGACTCATAGCAATAAGAGGCGACGGGAGATCCCTCGTTAGAGATATTATCGTTACCTCTCTCACATTTGCTGATTCACTAATGTCACTTTGGTCCTCAACATTTCAGAGATGTGTTCTCAAAGTTTTCCAGTTCTGTCATAAAGTAATAAGTCACGATGATATTTCATTACATATTGAAAAGCTACTTTGTAAGGGCGATATGATTTTTTTTTTCATTGCAAATAAGAGTACCTAATTATTAGAATGTTTAGAATTTCAAAGTCGCTTTTGGAGTCATCGCTACGACTGTGGCTAAAAAGTGAGTTGCACGCTGTTCCTCAGTCTTCAATATTAAATTAATTAATTGATTTCTTGACTTTAATTAATTAATTGATTCAATTAATTGACTTGATGTTAAAGTTGCCCAATTTTCAAATAAAAATATTTAGAAGTTTAAAATCAAACTTATTGTTTCCATAACGCACAAATAACTTAACTAAGATTATGTCTTTTTAACTATAAAATAAGCTAAGAATATTAAAACTGGACAATTTAAAATTATAATTAAATTAATTTCTTTTTATGTTAAGGTCGGCAGACAGGCTGACGATCCATTTTATGGTAGGTGGCTACCGTCGCCTATAACACAAGCAACGCCAAAGCTGCTGCAAGTGCGCTGCCGACTGCAGTAGGATTAAGGTTTAGGAGTGGATGGGGAAATTATTATTATTCAATATTAATTCATTTCCATAAGGATTATATTAAATGCTTTTTATCGAACGATAGACCAAGAAACAACTGCGTACTGATTAAGGTAAAATTTGGAAACATTTTCAGACCCTTTTCAAAATTAAATGGTATTTACGATTTTATTTGGCAAGAACATATTTCGTGGGTCCGTGAGAAATGCTTAAAGGAAATCGGATCTATCCAACTCACTGAGTTTTTCCGGTTCCAGCGGTTTTCCGGGAATAGAATACCTGAGATAAATGTTAACTCCGCGTCACTTGGGAGATTATGATTTTTGTTTGAAACAGAATTTCCTTTTGATTACTATATCTTGACGCCTCAATTGATGGTAGGTGGTTACTGTCGCCCGTAGACACAAGCAACACCAGTGGTAGATTTAAGTGCTCTGTCGTTTTTGACAGTATGAAGGAAAAGAAACAAGATAAGGCTCTGGAATCCCTTACTTATGTGCCGCACAAGATTTATTGTAAAGGTTGTCTTTTTTTCTGTATGGGAGGGTGAAAAATACTCTTTGCATTGCAAAAGACTACAATGACATAATAATTCTACTTATTCTCTATTTTCGTCTATTCCTGTAACCTATTTCCGAATTTCTATTATCCAAACTAACACCTAATAGGTTCGTATTTTGTCCTCAGGTTTAAAGACCATCATCAACGCTTTGCTGCATTCGTTCAAACAATTGGCCGAAGTAATGACTCTGACCATCTTCTGTTTAATGGTGTTTGCTCTTTTCGCGCTTCAAGTATACATGGGGGAACTAAGGAACAAATGTGTGAAGAATTTCGTTTTACCACCTGGCGAGAACTTCACGGATGAAATTTGGTTGCAGTAAGTAATACAATACAATACCACACTCTAACCAACCATACAGGCCTGCAACGCTCAATGTTCGAGCATGCAAACTGAAGTTCGCCGAACGTTGCTCTACGCAAGTACATTCGTTGCCTGACTGTATGACGTAAGTATGTTTAGACTGTGACAATACGTAATATATTAAATTCAGTAATTCATGACGAGCATTATAAATTTTCAAATAAAAAAAAATGTTCCTTTATCTTTTATCAACATGTTTTTTTTAAATTATATGTAATATTTTGGCAACTACTACACGACCTTGGATCAGGAAATGGAATCAATGTAAACCCAGATAGCCACCTGGGATGATTCCGTAGCACGGTGCATACTACCCCCTCTTATTGACTTTTCAATATTTCTAAATGCAATTCTAACATTTTGAAACCACTATACATTTGATCGCACCATGGTGGTCGTCTAGACAAAGGAATTTGATTATTTCGTTTTTACAGTAATCAGTATTCAGATTGTCCTAAATAGATATCCAATCATAGTCTGCATGTATATACGTATGTATTGATTATATACACGTACAAGCTCTGGTTTCTGCAATCTAACCACTTATTATGGATTAAATCAAACAGGACTTAGATTAATAGTAACAAACTGCATTAAAGAACATAACGTATACATAAAAATAAATAAAAAAAGGAATCAGTTAAACACGAACAACCTTGCCTATGCAAGAGGTAAAACGTACAAATCCCCCAAAAATTCTTTGAATGTATATTAGTAGAAACAATAAGTGTTAAGAGTAGAAATTTTAAGTGTAAAAAACCACTTATTATGAATGAAAAACTATACTCACTTTAATTTTTTTTAATGTAAAGGTCATCAGACATGTTGTCAGTTCACTTGATGATAGGTGGCTACCGTCGCCAAATAACACAAGCTATGCCAGATATCCCACAGATGTGCTACCGACCTTAATAAGATTATTATTATTATTATTTAATAAAACTCTTTATTTGTACAATTAACATAAAAAAGAATAAAAAGAGTAAGGGATTAGGAAATGATAGGGCAATGGGCTATTGTATCCCTAATTCACTCATGTTATTACAACGAAACACAACAGCAAACATGCTATTATTTCACGGTATAGGTACTTCTGCAAGGTTACTGCCTCCAGACAAGCTGCCCAAATGACTGCGAAACGCAGTGTGCCCTGCCACTATTGTCTAGAGTCTAGACAACTCTATCAAGGGTTTAAGATATTACCCATTATCTTATTATAATGTAACCGTATGAACAAATAAATAAATAGAATAGAAATAACAAATAAATAAATAGAAATAAACAAATAAATACTAGCAAAACCAAGACCAGAGCCATAGCTGTGGCTTTCATTTCCAAAGTTGACCCTGCCAAGAATCGAAACAAGGAAGGAGGGCGCTAAGGCATACTCGTCTTTAAGGTACTGACATGTTAGTATTGAAATTAAGTGGTCTGCTTTAACTTACATAGGTGGATCAGAGATACGACCAACTGGATCGTAGACGAAGAAGAAACACCAATCATTTGTGGCAATTTAACTGGGGCCCGACACTGCCCATCAACGCACACCTGCTTGTGCGTGGGGCCCAACCCTAACCACGGATACACGAACTTCGACAACTTCCTCTGGTCCATGCTCACCACATTTCAACTGATCACGCTTGACTACTGGGAGAACGTGTATAATATGGTGAGTTTATGATATATATGTATGTATATATAAAACACGTATGCCATGCCACGACTAGTAAAAATGTAGACGTTAAAATATGAACCGATTTTGATTCGGTTTTCACTAACGGAAAGAGCGCTAAACGAGGAAGGTTTGCGTATATAAAATTCAGCCATGCGAAGCCGGAGCGGGTTGCTAGTAATTTATAATCAGTAATATTTGTTCGCCGTATAATTTCTACAAATTGAATGTTACTTTACATTATGTATACTATAATCAAAGATATAAAAGATCTTGCAAGACGAAAGAATCCGTAATATGACATTTAGAACCACGTGGTACAAAATCGCTCAATGCATCGCCAGCTTTACAAGACTATTTAACTACGCCATATTCATCCTGATTACGGCGATCAAGATCAGGATCAATATCAGAAGAAAATTCCCAATGCCCTCTCTATATATTCTATATATTTAATCTTTTTGATTGTAATATATTTGTAACATTAAAATTTGTAATCTTAAAAGAAAATCTTAACTCAAATCATTTCTCTTATTGCCTCTCAGAGAAAAGCTCAATGAAACGAAGAGCTTACAGTAAAATCCTTGATAACTGAAACAATTATCCCAGCGGGAGTCTCAACGACTTCAAGCTAACCCTGCTTCGTGTTTGTCATATACCTACTTATTTTATCTTGATTATTTCTGTCACAATCCCACTCAAATAAATTGAAATGATAACTGGTGAAATCTATTATTATATTCAGTAAAATTAAATAATTTCCATTAGGAATTTTAAAAAATAGAAGTATGGAGTCATTTTCTATTAATTGTGTTTCTGTCTTGACAATGATGTTTAAAATAACATACGTTAAAGTTTTACATTGATAAGATATTTGGTTTGCTTACAACCTTAAGGCAAATAATCATAATTTGCAGCCTGGCCTGGCCTAGTCTGGCCTTAAAGTGTCTAAAAATATATAAATTAATAATTAAAGTCGCACACTCTTGTCAGAGTAGTCGTGGTTGTGCGGATCATGTACATGGAGGATGGTTGTGTTCGCCTTCCCTGTCTTGTCGCAGGTTTGTCGCTGGTGGTGTCACGAGCACACTGTACCACTGTAGATCGAGTCGTGGATTTTATTAGGTCTCAGCGGGTAGCCGATCACAAGCCGTTCCATCGAATTTTCCTTGCTAGAGATGTGGCCAAAGAACTTTAGTATTCGCAATAGCTCAACCTAAGAAAACCTGTCCTTAACTTTAAACTCCTTTAAAATTGATTTATTGGTGCGAAACGCTGTTCATGAGATATTTAAGAGGTGTCTCCAGCACCACATCTCCAGTGCGTCAATCTTGCTGTCTCGAGGACCAGGTTTCAGCTCCATAAAGAAAAATGGGAAAGACAAGGGATCTCATAAGTCAGACTTTAGTCATTTTTGTGATTCTCCTACTTCTCCAAACCCTTCCCAGCCTCTCGACCGCAGATCTAGTGATCGCACATCGTCTTCTTATTTCGAACTCACAGCCTCCCGTGTTTGAAATCGCAAAGCCCAGATAAATGTAACTCTGCACTACTTCACAGTTTGCGATTCTCTAAATATTCACTCCGCCATTTCCAGCCCGATCTACGGTCATCATCTTTGTTTTGTTCCTTTTTATAACAAGTCCAAAGTCAAGTTGGTTTCTTCCAAACGTGTCAAGAGATTCTCTATATCTTCCCTATTTGTAGTAGTAGAAGTGGCAGGGGCACACTGCGTTTCGCAGTCATTTGGGCAGCCGTCTGGCGGCAGTAACCACCCCCTTACAGAAGACCACCGTGAAATAACAGCACGTGTGCTGTTGTGTTTCGGTGAGTGAGTAAGGTATGCCAGAGCCCATTTCCCTTTCCCCTCCTAATCCCTTATCCTTAATCCTACTGTAGTCGGCAGCGCACTTGCAGCAGATTTGGCGTTGCTTGTGTTATAGGCGGCGGTAGCCACCTACCATAGAGTGGACCGTCAGCCTGTCTGCCGATCTTAAAAGTTTGGGCGAGAAGCGCGGTATCTTCATCGTATCTCAAGATATACTAACACCTACAGATATACTAAATTTATATGGCATGAATAGAAATATTGACAGGTCAGGTATGTTATATATGAGTAAAGAATAGGTATAATTTTAAAATTATTTCTTTTGATTTATTTTATTAATATTAATTTTATTACTAGGTTGCTTAAATTTAATTACTCAAATGGCTTATAAACTGTGTGATAAGATATCAGGGAGGTGGTTATGTGAATCTTTAAAAAATGTATAAATTAAATATTTCAATTTACAGTGAAAATGTTCTTTGTTAAACTAATAAATGTTAGTTTTAATGAAATTGTTCCTTTTTAGGTCAATTTTATTCCTTTTCTTGCTGACAGAAGCCTTCTGACTGATGAAGGACCTAAATTGTCCAGCGAGAATCTGACAATATATTCGAATGCATTTTAGAACAGCGACTAAAGACATGGGACTGGGACATTTTAATAGATGATGTAGCCCTACTTGTTCCGTCTCAAATTAAAACCTGTATACATTTTATATATATAAAATTAAAATGGATATTTTTATAGGCGAATATTTTTCTGAGACAAATGGAGTGTGTTATTAAAAGCAAAAATGGTTTTATATTTCGAAATATTATATTACAAGCTCGGCTCTTCCTTTTAAGAGTCAAGATGGGAGGCGGTAGTAAAACGGGTTTTACCTCAAACCTTTACATTATGAATGAGGCTGCGCTGAAAGTTCATTTCGAGGGTTGACGTGGCCGACCGACCCTTCGCGAACAAAATGTACCAAACCGTAAAATCATTAAGCCCATTTCAAAATATTTCTCTTATTATCACACTCACTTTAACATAATAAAGGGTTGTATTGGGTCTTTTTATAACCATTATTTGAAATAACCGAGTATGTATAATATCCTTTATGTATAAATACTAGCCGATGTCTGCGACTTCTTTCGCATGAACTTCATCTTAAGATATGAAATCTTAAGATTAATGTTAGTTATTTATAATATTAGTTATTGTTTTTATAATATATAAACAATCACTAATATTACAAACTAAACAAAAAATAAAATGTGTAGATAACTAATAGACCGTCGCATATCAACAAACAAAGCCATAGATGCTGCAAGTTTTTGATAAGATAAAGGATATTGTGTTTGAAGGGTCTACGGAAATAGGGTTGGCATACTCTTATCGAAACATAACAGCACACTTGCTTTTATTCCACGGTGGTCTACTGTAAGGGGGTAGTTGCTATGGTATTTTGTATGTGCAAAACGCAGTGTGTTCTACTACAATAACACATTAAAAAACCACGGTGTTTGCGCCGTCTATGAGTCAGAGATCGTTGAGACTCGCAACCTCAAATCCCTGCCAAACGCACTATCCCCTGTCACTACTTAGAGTAAGTAAATCCCAAAAAAAATCCTATACAACGCCATGTGTATAACAGATACAAAAATAATGATACACGAATTATTTCGATTCGCTTCAATAGAGTTACAATGATTTAAATGTAAATAAAATATATTTATTTTTGACTTTTGTATACATTCCTTTTGATACATTTATGGAACTTAATTCATTTTGACTATTCATTTAATTTAATTCAGCTAATAAGTTAATAAAACATTTATTGATTCCGAGGCGGTACGAAGTTCGCCGGGTCAGCCATTTAATTCAAGTAATAAGGTAATTATTACATTTATTGATTCTGAGTTCGCCGTTCGCCGGTCAGCTAGTAATAAATAAAAAGTGCTTTAATAGATCTCATTTTAAATTTAAATAAGGTATAATTTTAAATCAAGGTTCGAGTGAATAGGCTGAGCTCGCTCCATCGTCGGCCTCATCCTTCCTACATGGATAGATACTGGTCAAGAGCAAACCCATCTTTAATTAAAAAGAAGTAAATATAATATCATTATAAAGGACATCTTCAAAATCAGGCAATTTTAATTTTTAACTTACATTTTGGAGATTTTGGTAATAAGTCTTTCTTAATATCAGTAATATCCTGTGAATATTTCGATTTTGTAAATGGGGATAACATTCGAAAATTTAAAAACGTTAATACTTTTTAATACTTTCAAACTCAAATATCTATGAAACCCCATTACCAAATTACAAGATATTTTCCCAGTTAAATCTATAATTTCATCTTACCTAATCGTACAAGTTTCAACCGTTACAACTCCATACAAAACTGATTGATCTCCTTTGACTACACAAGTTATATATACGTCAATCACTGTATACGTTTGCTCATTGCCTAGACAACACTATAAAGTCTTTTCATTACCCGCCATTTTATTGTAATGCGACTGTTTCTTTATAAATAATTAAAAATTAAAATTAAATATGCCTCCCTCGCCCTCTCGTCACCAAAAATTTTTTACTGCAACGCTATTAGATAGATAGATAGATAGAACATTTATTTGCACAAACATGACACACATACAAAGAGAAAGAAAAAATTACAATACAACTGTTTAACAAAACAAAAAAAAGAATTAAAAACTAATTTAAAATTAATACTATTTCCCAGATATTTTAATCCCATTGCGTGTGCGCCATGACAGCAAAAAGGTATCTGGCTCAGCATAAGCTGAGGCAAAGCACAGCGCTGATATTATGCCAGTCCTAGTGTACAAATTCACGTCGTACAAACAACCCAACAGATATTGATACGATTTTTACTAATGGATAGAGCAATCAACGACGGAGGTTTGTGTTTACAATTTGCAGAAAAAAATTGCAGCCGGGTGCAATTCAGTAGTTATCAGTAAGCTCAAACAGAATTTTTAAAAGGTTATGTAATAATTTGAATTGAATTAATAGCGAACAGAATGTAAAATTAATGACTAGAGTTAAGCAAAGGTATTGAAACCGGTCGTTTTGTTTAACAGCGGTTTGCATGAAGCTAATGTTGGGGTTCGGCGTAACATTAATTCTCCCGAAGTATGTATTTAGCGTATACATTTTGTATTCGTGTTACAATTGAACGTTTTGCGTTTCATTGTGCGTTTAGATGGCGAAACGCTTCAATTGTTTATAGAGTAACAGCCCAAATACAGTTGTTGCATAGGATTTATACGTCAACTGTGTATTGGGGATACATATTACATAATACTAGCTGACCGCTGCTGGCGAAACTCGTACCGCCTCGGAATAAAAATCCGTTCCATAACAAAATTTATGATTTTTTTTCATCAGTGTAGGTGTTTGCGATAAATAGCGTTGTCCATAATGTTTCCCTAATTTTATCAGGTGCTGTCGTCATGCGGGCCGATGTCCGTTTCGTTCTTCACTGTGGTGGTGTTCTTTGGTTCGTTTTACCTCATAAACCTGATGCTGGCTGTTGTAGCTCTTAGCTATGAGGAGGAGTCGCAGATTACGCAAGAGGTAAACAAAATTTTACCACAATTTCATCAGTTTTATACAATAGAAACATATATTAAATAGAGAAGATAGGACATATAAAATGAGACTGTTTCTTTCTTTTCTAATATGTCTTGTCATTTATTTTCTTTTTTTTTATTGTTTTTATTTTTTTGCTATTTTTAAATGATTTTTATTACTTAAAAGGTTTACATTTATGTTAACACAAAATATAAGAAGTAATTAATCTATTATTGACTAGGTTTTATATTACATTTAAATATTCATTATTTTTAAAAACCTATTTATTCCATAAAGAAAAGCAAGACATGCATAAGTAGACCAAAAAATATAATGGCTATATTTTACTTTTTAGTTTAGTTTACAGCCTAAACTTGAAGTGCCGAATAGGGAATATGCACAATTTTTTTTATATTTTCATACGATAGGTTATATCGTTATATAACCGTAAAAAAATATTCAGCGCCAAAAAACAGAAATTTGGTAACAAAAAAAAAGTTAAAATTAACTAACAGCTACGGGCACTTTAAACACCCGCCCTTTTGGCGCGCTTGTCGTGACGTCAGTCTACAATACAATCAAATGTTAAAAATCACAAACATCTACACGCTTGTTGACATTTCATAGACGTTGACGTCACATTCCATAGACTTTGACGTCACATTCGATCTGACCGTTTCAAGTATTTTGAATTTCCCACATTTTTATGCACTTTTTAATAATTATTTTCTTAACGAAAAAGAAATAATATTAAAAAATATTTACATAGACATAATCCTAAAGCAAAAATTTTGATAAAAAAATATATTTAAGTCTTCATCCAAATAACTTTTTTAATTATGATAGTCGATAAGATTTTTATAAAACAAGTTTTTTATTACGATATATGACTACTTATACATTATTTTAAATATAATCATTATATTCTTTAAGTTTTTGCAGAGGAACAAAATGTTAGCTTTTAACGCAATATTTTCTTAACAGGAAAGAAAGAAAGATTTGAATGAGCATCGCGACGACTCTACATTTAGTTTCGATCCAACGTCGTTGGCAGTGCGGACTTTGGCCAAGGATTCGAAGAAGCGTATCGACGCTCGCAAAGGGCTACTACTGGCCAGTTACTCAAGAAAAAGAACTAGAAGACGTAAAAGAGGCAAGAGCGCCATTCATCACGCTGCCGCGGTCGCGGCTGTTGCTGAAAGGTATGTTCTAATGTCATTAATCATATTATGACATGATGAAAGTCTTCAACGGGATAGAGGCGCATACAAGTGCACTTAGACCAAAAGCAACATATAAAGCTCATTTCAGACATTAATAATTAAATAAATAATAAAACACCAACACTAAATTATATGGTTAAAATCATTATTATAAGAATGTGTTATGAATATAACAGATTGGGGATAAAACACTGCACATCCAGACCAAACTGAATTTTAAAAACGGGACAAGTGCGAACTGAACTCACGTGAAGAGGGTTCCGTATGACGTTACTATCCGCACAATATTAAGTGATTTACCATGTTATTTTAATATCATGGACTTCTTGTAGTTTTTCCTTTAATCTATAAGTAGAAAACTAAAATTTTAGGTTCAGTAGTTTCGGAGATAGCGGGTAGGGGGGGGGATGGTCAATTTTCGTCTATTTTCTTGAATAACTTAGAAACTATTTATTTTAAAATTACAAAAAATACATTTAAGATCTTCACAACAAGACCTTCCATTTGATATGTCACACGATGCAGTTTTCAAATATTTTTTTTAATTTTCCATCTTCCCCCCAAAAATGGGAAGTCATAAGTATACAGATTTCATCTATTCACGTCACACCTCTGCGTTTGGGTCACAGAAATTGATATGTGTACCAAATTTCAGCTTAATCGGTCTAGTAGATTCCGAGATAATTGACTGTGACCGACGGACAGATGGACACACGAGTGATATTCTATAAGGGTTCCGTTTTTTGTTTGGACGTACGGAACCCTAAAAAGTATGAAACACAACAGAAAAATGCTTATTTCAAATAGTCTTCTGTAAGAGAGTGGTTACTACCGCTACATGGTTGCTCAAACGACTTCGAAACCCAGTATGACAAGACCCAGACCAGAGCCAACTATGGAGTTCATCTCCAAGATTGGCCTTCCCAGTAATAATCGTAACCGCGGGACCTCTGAGTCGATCAACTTTCTTGTTGTAACTTTCTTTCCTGCTCTTACTGTTATATTTTTCTCTGTGTTTATTAATTTATTTGTAACTTAGTTTTATAAGTTACAAATAAATTGATTGAATGAATGATTGATCAATGAGCACCTTGACCACTCGACATTGATCGAGTATTGTATCAGAAGTGTTGGAAACTGATAATTCTTTCCCCAGTGACTTGTGGATTAGTGTATGTGATCCTGTAATTATTTTAAGTAATTTTTTAAAGGTTTGACGATCAAATAAAGTCTTTACAACAGATAAGAAAGAAATGTTTCCTTATCTAAATTTGTATTAGTAGGTACATTATTATTTATTCTCTTAACTGATTGGAAACCCGTGATAGTAAGTAGTGCGATTAGCAAAAACCTTTGGATACTATTGTATTCTATTTTGGAAAGTTGCTGACACGAACAAAACCTATAGTTGTTTACCAAAGTATATCTACTTTTAGTTACTAACTTGTAACAAATGTAAATGCATTCATGACCGCTGCACAGAAATATTGCTGAACAGATGATGCCAATATGATGTGCCTTTCACAGACAAGACTTCGAAATGTAGTACAAACACCAGCTGCCTTTAAATAAAATTAAATATTATTAAAGACTAGCTGAGCCCGCAAGAAACTGCGTGTAGCTTTCTTGTTTGTAAACCGATTGGAATGAAACAAACACTAAATGTTACGGGAAGCTGTTTCTAAGATTAGCGTGCACAAACGCACAGACAAACAAACAAAAATTCTAAAAACTAATTTTTTGACCTCGGTGGCATAAGTACAAGGTGTACAAATTGTTTTTTTGAAAAATTCTTTTCGCATATATATATAGTATGTATAAACTTGTAATAAAATCTCTTTGACTGTATTATTTGTATCTGGCTGGTTTTGATGACATTAAAAAGGTTACATTTCAAAAAAGAAACAAATTAGTAAAATTTTGTTTTCAGCTATTTTTCATTTGATTTTCTTTCTGTTGAGTGAATCTAATGAATAAATTCGATACATTTTAAAATTTTATTACAAAAAAGGAAAAATGCAACGCATGCCGAGAAAGAAAATTGTGACGTTTTTGGACCTAATGCAGTGTCAGTAAGAGTAGCACAAAGTTGGTTTAAGCATTTTCAATCCGGGAATTTTGATGTCAAAGATGCACTTCGCTCTGGTCGCCCTGTTACGGATAAAATGGACACTATTTTTGAAAAAGTGGAACAAGATCGGCATATCAGTAGTTGCGACATTGCTGAAGAACTGGGAATTTACCACAAAATAGTTTGAAAAAGCTGGGTACACAAAAAAGCTCGATATTTGGGTGCCATACGAGCTCACTGAAAGAAACCTTATGAATCGTGTACTCATTTGCGATTCTCTATTGAGACGTAATGAAACCGAACAGTTTTTGAAGAGATTGATAACTGGTGATGAAAAGTAGATCATGTACGACAAGAACGTGCGAGAATGGTCGTGGTCAAAGGTCGGTCAGGCTTCACAGACTGTGCCAAAGCCTGTGTTAACTCGCAATAAGGTGATGCTGTGTGTATGGTGGGATTGGAAGAGCATTGTTCATTATGAGCTTTTACCGGCGAGCAGAACCATCGATTCGGATCTCTACTGTCAATAATTGATGAGATTAAAGCAAGAAGTTGAGAGAAAGCGGCCGGAATTGATCAATAGAAAAAGTGTGGACTTTCATCACGACAACGCTAAACCACACACATCTTTAGCCACTCAGCAAGAATTAAGAAAATTTGGCTGGGAGGTGTTAATACATCCGCCATAATGCCCTGACCTTGCACCTTCGGATTTCCACCTGTTTCAGTCTCTTCAGAATTCTTTAGGCACTGTCAGGTTTACATCAAGAGAGGACTGCCAAAACAACTTATCCCGTTTTTTTGATCCCAAAATTTCTACAGCAACGGGAACATGTCACTACCGACAAGATGGCAAAAAGTCATTGAACGAAATGGCATATGTACTGTAATTACTGTAATTAATTTAACTTTGAAAAAAAAAATTTCTTGAGTTTTCATATAAATGCCAAGAAACTTTTTCCCCAACCTATTATTTAATGTACAGACACGGCTCATTTACGATTTTATTATATGCATAGATTATAATGAAAATATATTTATTACTCTAAAATCTTGTAAGAAAATTCAACGTTGTTTGCTGTGCTCGTTCTGTGGGATCGAATCAGATATAAGGAGATCCATAAACAAACAAAAGTTGTCTACATGACCCGGCAGATTAGTAAGGTGAAGAGGCTATGGCCGACGGGATGGATAGAAAACCCAATAAGAGCCATGGGTCGACGCTCCAGGCTGCTTTCGATCGGTTTTATTGAATTATTGTCCTAATTCCATCAGTAAACGTTTTTCGAATGAAATGATGCTGGATGATGAATGGTTGTTATTATAGACCTTCTCTCTGGTTTATATCTTTTAATCGTTTGGTCTGTGTCTTGGTTTAACGTATCTATACTATAATTACCTACAATTAATTAATTAATTACATTTGTTGTAATATATATAAAACAATTGTATGTATATATACAATAATGATATGAGTGCTATTTTTTTCATACTAATGCAAAATAACACAATAAAATCCTATTAATAAACACATATAAACTATAAGTGTATTATGTGTTTGAAATGTTTAAAATCTATCATAATCGTAAAGACAGGGCGGATTTTGTAACTTTGTATACTTCCGGCTACTTCCGACCTATACTAATCTAAAATAATTGCTAGATGATGATAGGGTAACGATGAAAATTTTAGCTAGAAATTTGAATAAAAGGAACACAGATAAACCTTATCTAATAGTGTTTACATTTGCACAAAGTAAAAAAAAGTTGTATACCATAGTTTGATCGGTTTCATTCAGCGTGTATTAAATCGATGCAAAAGGGATCGGTGTACAGTAATAAAACTGGTGTTTTCGTGACATATTTCAATATGTACTCAATTGAATTTGTACACAAGGGACCACCTTCTATAAAGCGTATTACAAATAAAATTTGTGTTGCTGTGTTGACAACTTTGGAAAAAAAATGTTACAAGTCGGCAATCAATCAATACTGAAGGTCGGCTATCAAATTTTCAAATTTCTCGAAATAATTTCTCCACGATTTTAGTACCGATCCACTCTCTAATGTTACGCAGCCAAGACAACGTCCTTTTTCCAATCTCATGCTTTTCTTTTGCCTTCCCTGTCACTATTGTATGGAGTAGACCGGTATCTGTCATGTTAGGTACAATACATGACCCAAGTACGCGACTATTTTCTTTAGAGTTTTAAGAAATTTGAATTTACATCGTTTATTCTTATGAATCGTATTTCTTACTCGTACTCTTATTACTCGTATTACTCGTATTTCTTTATGAAAAACTTTCTCTCATTTTAACTTTTATTATGATTTTAACCAAACAATTATAAAATTAGCCAAATACATAAATATTTTGAGAAATTGGTATAACTTTCATTGTGACCTTGCATAATGTGATATTTATATATGATTAGCTGTGCCCGTGACTTCGTACGCGTTGTAATTCATTTTTTGAAAATCCCACAGAAACACAGGAATCTAATTTCGTCAAAAATTCTACACAGAGAGTGATTTAAAATCAAGTCCATTCTGTTTGTTAGACAAACTTCGACAAAAGTTATGCAAAGAGTAGTGATATGCTCGCCGAGTAATATCGCGGACAATGGTTCGGGAAAACGTCAGCTGTGAGCTGAAGGAAATTATTGTGGAACCGCCGTCGTTTTGCTGGTATGCAATATCACTCCAGCAAAATGAGGTTTCA
The DNA here is from genome assembly GCA_910589475.2 of Bembecia ichneumoniformis. Lineage (NCBI taxonomy): Eukaryota > Metazoa > Arthropoda > Insecta > Lepidoptera > Sesiidae > Bembecia > Bembecia ichneumoniformis. The sequence goes on along the minus strand of OU342538.1, from coordinate 4,836,938 downwards.
GTATTGTAAATTAAAGTTTAGAAACTAGAAAGAGATTAGTACTGAAGCGACGACGGAGTGCTCGGATGACGTTTTGATATTTTACACGGAACAAATATAATCCAACTTGTTATTTGTATGTACATGCGGTATGCGTTTCGTAGTCATTTTGGCAGCCCGTCTGGCGGCACTTTACAAAATACCATAATGAAATAACAGCACATATGTGTTCATGTGAGCGAATAAGGGATGCCAGAGTCCATTTCCCTAATCCCTTACCTATATTCCTACTACGGTCAGCAGCTGTGGCGTTGCTAGTGTTATAGGCGATGGTGACCACTTACCGTCCTTATACATGTTACATAGTACATATATACCTACCGACAGATGAAATGACAAGTGTACTGTCCTTAACCTTAAACCCTCCGGTATTCCTTGACGCCATCTCTGACGCTTAGGTTCTGAGGAGACTGCACGTAGCCACTAAGTAGATCGTCAGCCTGCTTACCGCCATTAAAAAAAACACTGCCTCAGCGCCAACACACTTGGCATTGGCATTGCGTCTTTACCGCCATTGCTATAAGTAAGTGGCATATTTCTTTAGATTAAGCTACGCCTTGTGTTACTGTGTGCTATAATTGCACGATTAGTATTGTTATTTAGTAATAAAATATAACATTCATAACGAGAAAAACTATTATTAGAATAGGAATATTGGGGAAGTGTTAGAGACCAATAAGAAAAGAGCAGCCATCTCCCTGGTAAGATGGAGTGATGCTTGTAGTTGGATCTGCACTATTGATTTAAATAAATCGATATAAACTGTAATTTCACAGTATATTTACAAATTTAAGAAAAACACCCGCGTGGGCCCGAGTACGGATCCTCAGCCCAACGAGCGGTGAATGGCGAAGCCCCAATGCCTAGTTGGAGCCTCCAAACTAATGCTCCGCCACAAGGTCGGAGCACTCACGGGTGTGCCTTCTTTGTTCCCCAACGACAATCCGATCAGTCAAGCGAAAGGCCGGTGACCCCACCGGCCCCTGCAACCGCCCTGATTGCCGAGGGTTAGGCCCCCATTACGACAAGGTCCTGGCACACCTAGAGGCGGAGCATGAACTCTCCTTAAACAAGCTAGATTTGATAAAAAAAAATTGTCAGAAAATAAATTTGATTTGTTTGTATCATATATTTAATTCATTGTATCGTATTTTATTTCCTCATACAATGTAATATTTTAATAACGCGAATATTTCACTAAAAATTTAAGTAAAATAATGGATATTAAAGTAAGACGAATCCTTATGCTTTTAACTGCAAAATAAGAGCGTCTTCGGTTGCTTAATAAAGCAATAAGATTTCAGGGAAGAGGATTATCATTAAAAGAAAGTCGAGAACATGCTGTAATGAAATCACACGGGACTGGGCGAATTAAATTTTATGCTCTGATTTAAAGAATCGTGTATTTCTTTGTGTACGTATTTTGACAAAAGAGATGATATGATTAGATTAGTGGAATCTTCTTTTTTTTGTTTGCAAAAATTTTTAGTTGTTCTCAATTGGAGAATTTAATAATGATATTTAATTTATTAAATACTAGCGACCCGCCCCCGGCTTCGCCCGGCGTGCAATTTTTATATATAAGAACATTCCCCGTTTATCCCTCTTTCCATTAGTGAAAACCGAATTAAAATCGGTCTACCCGTTCACGATTGATGCCGTGACCAAGGGAAATGGGGATTCATTTTTATATATAGAGATGTTGGCGCCAGGGATGGTTGAGCGACACCATTGCCAAGGTCAGTGTTTTCTCGCAAGGGGTTCATGGCGTAGGTCTCAGGCGAATCAAACTCAAAGGTTGTGAAGTAAACAAGTGTATTCTACATTTTACATTTTACGTGTATTTTACATTATTGATAAATTTCAGAGCCCTCTATTTCAGAACCGAGCAAACCAACGGTCTCGTGTTGGACGTCCGAGCCCGCGCAACCGTTCCGAAAGGACTGCCCCTTGCTCGACCGACACGATTCCGTTCATGATCAGTCACTCGTTCGTGACGTCACGGCGTCCACTCGTTTCCGTAACAAAAATCAATTGAACAACTAATTATCATAAAATTATCGAAATCGACAACATATAGATTATTGTATTTTATGCAGGTAAGCTGACGATTCAATTGTTGGTAGGTGGCTACAATCGCCCATTAACACAAGCGACGCCATAGGTACTGCAAGTACAGTGTCTACTTTAGTAGGATAAGGGATCAGGAGCGGATAGGAAGAAGTGCTTTGGCATCTCTTAAGACGCGTTTATATCACACGAATTATTTCAATGCCAGCGCGCGGCGTCGCGGTGGCTTTGTCACCACGAGATGATCTATTGTTATGGAAAAATAAACTTTGTTGCTACTATGTTTTTAATGTTATGGTCGACGGATAGGCTGATGGTCCACTTCATGGTAGGTGGATATCGTCGTCTATATCACAAGCAACGCCACAGCTGCTGCAAGTGCGCTGTCGACTACAGTAGGATTAAGGATATAGGATTGGAAAGGGTTAGGGAAATGGGCATCCTTTACACACTCAACAGCACATATGCTGTTATTTCACGGTGGTCTTCTGTAAGGGGGTAGTTATTGCTGCCAGACAGGCTGCCCATGACTGCGAAAAGCCGTGTACCGTGCCACTACTAAAGTTATTTGTATAGTTGATTTATAAAGAATCTTTATCGAAATATTTGAACGGGAGGCGCACAAACCGATTACGTTGACACCATCAACCCATCACCGTGGGAGAATGCGAAGAATTTGAGACAGTAGAGTTTAAATTTGCTGCTAATGAACACAAGTACGCGGCTACTCCATGGGCGCCTCACGGCGGCACTCTTTCACTGAAACACAAGAGCACCAGGGGCGTAGCGTCGGAGAGCGGGTGGGAGCAGTTGCTCAAGGGCGGCGGGGCTGGGGGTGCAAATTTTTTTTTTCTTAATTTTTTTTCAATAGCCAATCGAAAATTATAAATATTAATAATTCACTTTTTCGGAACATTTTAGTTTCGAACAGATATCTATAAATGAAACAAATAGCCGGTAATTACATGTAAAGGAACTAAAATCAATTTCAAAGCAAAGAAGCGTATTATGAGCTTTACTTTTAGCGCCCTAGAGCAAAAATGTTCAAACGCCTCTCTCTCATATGGGCACGTGAGAAATTATACACAAACCTCGAAATGAATCATCTGGAGGTTTATATACCTATGTTTTTTTTTAAGTTTTAATAAATAATGATAATGAATCTGTAATCTTTCGGCATATTTTTCTTCATAATATACTTTTATTAGCTATATGCATGCAAGTTTAGTTACAAGTTCGCAAAATTAGAATGTTACAATCGATCGTTCAAAAAATGAGAGAGGGAGCTTGAAAAATTTTGCTCCAAGGCGCTGAAAGTGTAGCTACGCCTCTGTACAGCACACATGCTGTTATTACACGGTGGTCTTCTGTAAGGGGTGGTTACTATAAGTGTGCCCTGCCTCTAATATAGTTTTACTACGATTTAAAATGCGGAATAATTAATGATTCTTCCACGCAATATACAATAGTACCTGTGTACTTCTGTGACCTAATTTTGAGCAAACGCCCGACACTTTCGAATTTGCATGATAATAGTGTTTGAACGGGAGGAACACTTTCAAGTTAAGTGGTTGAGTTTAGGCTGGTCTAGGCAACGCTGTTTTACCAACAGAATCGCAAAATTATATAATAAAAAAATATTAGGTATATGCATATTACAAAAGTGAAAATTTGTGTTGAAGAGCCTATTGGTCGAACGGTTAAGGTGTTTGCCTTAGCATTCTGACTTAGGGTTCCCAGATACAATTCCCGGAACTTTGCAAGTGAACTTTTCAAAGTTGGCTCGGGTCTAGATGTACAGGAATTCACCCCCTGTCCGTATTCATAATATCCCTAATATGGGATATCCATAATATCTCTGTCTGTATCCTGTTACAAGCCTACTAATGCGTACTTTGGGGGTCAAACTATCTTGGCGATTTATTTATTTATAAATCAGTATAATAACGCCTTCAGGATGCTGATGGCATTCATGGCCGTCCTGCAAAGTCCACAATCCGTCGTTTAAATGAACAAATTTGAGACAACCGGGTCGTTGATGGATGAAGCAGTGCCTTTACGTGAAAGAAACGCAAGATCGTTGGGGAATTTTGGTGCCGTTCGGGACAGTGTGCGAGAAAACCTCAGACAGTCCATTCAGCGTAGTGCGCAAGAACTGGGCCTTTCTGCGACAACAACTTGGCGGATTTCGTGTCGAGACTACAATACAAGTACTTGCGTTTTCATGCATACAAAGTTCAAAAGAGCTAAAACCCAACGACAATAGACCGCGCCGTGTATTCGCTGATTAGGCTTTAGAGCATTTGGGGGCTGACCCTGATTTCGGAAAAAAAATCTTCAGTGATGAGGCTTATTTCTGGTTGAGTGGCTTTTTTAACAAACAAAATTGCCGGATTTGGAACGACGAAAACCCACGGGAGATTCATCAGGTGCCTCTAAACTCTAAAAAAGTCACTATTTGATGTGGATTTTGGTACGGCGGTATCATCGTCCCTTATTTCTTCGAAGATGTGCAAGGAGCCGTGCTTACCGTCAATGGCGAACGATATCGCACATAACATAACAGCACATGTGCTGTTGTGTTTCGGTGAGTGAATAAGGGATGAATTAAATGTAACGGGAAGCAAAACCGCATTCAAATCGGTTAAGCCGTTTCTGAGATTAGCGTGCACAAACGCACAGACAAACAGACAAAAATTGTAAAAACTATTTTTTTGACCTCGGTCACAGAATAAATAACAGTACTAGCGTATGTACCTCGGTGACATAAGTACGACGCGTAGTAATTGTTTTTTTTTAATATTTAATGTACAGACACGGCTCGTTTACGATTTTATTATATAACTAACTGGTGGCCGCGACTTCATCCGCATTGAAAAATGAAAAAGAAATGTGTAACATAACGCTTGCGTCTGCATCAAATGAGTCCAGAGGCTCTAGTATGAGTTTACGATACTACACCAATACTACACTCGCTAGCGAGAACGTAAAACTTTTGTATGGAAAATCGTGAACTGTCAATGTCAAATTATCAATTTTCCATATAAATGTTTTACGCTCTCGCTAGCGAGTGTAGTATCGTAAACTCATGCTAGAGCCACAGTCGTTGGTGCGAGACCGCTTGAATTTATTTTCTCCCGCGTACTTTTTAATTTAAGATATCTCCTAAGATATGTCAAGGGCAATATTGGTCAAAATTAAATACTTTTAATGAATGACGTGTTTATTTGGATAAGGATTAATATCATGTTTATAAAAACACCTTCGCTAATAATGCATTATTTTCGAACAAATTTGAGTACCATAAAAAAGGTTATAGTGAGTCAACCTTAAAAAAGATAGACATAATGTGCTGTCGCCGACATTTTTTAGAACTTTTAAAGGGGAAAAAATCCGTAATACATCATTTTTACGTAACTTTAACCGTTTACGCAGCGCACCCAACGGAAGGTCTCAAAAGGGATCAATTTTCCCGATTCTGCAACATTTTTCATTGAAGCTCCGCTCCTATTGGTCGTAGCGTAATGTTATATAGCCTATAGTCATCCTCGATAAATGGGCTATCCAACACAAAAAGAATTTTTCTATTCGAACCAGTAGTTCTGAGATTAGCGTGTTCAACCAAACAAACAAACAAACTCTTCAGCATTATAATATTAGTATAGAATGTATAGATTATTATTGCTCATATATTTTTCTCAGCTGTAGAATTTTTTGTTTTTATTGCTAGATGATTCCTCAATAACACTACTTTTCTGAGTGAAATTATGTCCTTTTCTGTATCCCTGAGAATGCGTATACAAAATTTCATGATGATCGGTTGAGTAGTTAAGGCGTGAAAGCGTGACAAACAAACAAAATCACTTTCGCATTTATAATATTAATTAGCGACCCGCCCCCGGCTTCGCCCGGCATGCAATTTTTATATATATGAACATTCCCCGTTTATCCCTCTTTCCATTAGTGAAAACCGAATTAAAATCGGTCTACCCGTTCACGCGTGATGCCGTGACCAAGGGAAATGGGGATTCATTTTTATATATAGAGAAGATTAAATATGTAATCAAATAAAATTTTTATAAATCGCTCGGTTATCCGATTGCCTGTTCGCTAAAGACACTGCTGAGTGTGGTATATAAGACTAAATTAACGTATGTTACTGTTGGGCTTTTAGGCATATAACGTTTCTATACATATTTTGAAAAAAGGAAAAGAAAATGCAAACACATTTTTAGGTCTAATGGATGGTACATCCATTAACAGCTGCAAAATTGTTCTCTTTCACATTGCCTCCAAGTGGTAGATAGTTGTCTATTGTTTCAAACTCCTAATGTAAAATGATACACCTAAACTCTACGCAAAATCTGAACGCAAAATTCTTAAATTTTAAATTTCTTGTATAATCATAAGATTATATCATAAATGATAAAATATTTTGAGTTAAGTAAGTTAGTTATATTTAAAGAGTATTTCTGGATTTTTAAGTAAGATTTTAAAAAGTTAAAAGAATTATTTTTTCGAATTATATGCAACTACATTATATAGTCTGTACTTACATAAAAGCGAAATAAGAATGTGGTCTAGTGTTCGGCGGAATAGGGAATATGCACATTTTTTTTAAATATTTTTATACGATAAGTTATATAACCGTAAAAAAATTCAAGGCTGAAAAACAAAAAAATTAGTAACAAAAAAGAATTAAATTTAACTGACAGCTACGGGCACTTTAAACACCCGCCCTTTTGGTGCGCTTGTCGTGACGTCACAGTCCACAATAACAATCAAAATCACAAATAAAACATCTCCGTGCTTGTTGACACTGTCATTATGACTTTGACGTCACATTCGATTTGACCGTTTCAAGTATTTTGAATTTCCCAAAAATTTTTTGCACTTTTTAATAATTATTTTCTCAGTGAAAAAGAAATAATATTAAAAAATATTTAAATAGACATACTTCTAAAGCAGTAATGATCATAAAAAATTATTTAAACCTTTTTTTGATTTATTCCCTATTTTGCTTCGCCATTAGTTAAGTATGAAATAATTTCAAAAACCGACAGTTATGCAGGTCTGCATTACTAAGGTAGATGGAACTAAAAATAAAAATAATAGCTAAAAATGAAATCCTGTATACGACTTCAAAATTTTTTTAAGAAGAGCATTACAACAGTATACATTACAGTATAAGAGAAAAAGTTGTAACTTTTTCTCTTATCATAATTCTACAATTATTTATTTAGACACTTACTCTGAATTAAATTATTATTATTTCAATTAAAATAAAAAACTGTACCAAACCTGAATTACTTTTATATTTCCCACCACTTAGAACATTGCCAACATGTCATTAGACTACTGGTATCTATTCTAACAACATTTATTATGAAATCCATACGATGTTTTCAATCTCGAAAGGCATTGTTTCTAAACTGTAACAGTTTCGATATGATGTTAGGACTAAATATAGTAAAGCATTATTAATTGCAGAACGTCGAGATCCCGGTCGCGGTCGGTGACGCCAAGTGCGTCTTCTCCGCCGCCTCCGGAACCACCACCACCCCCCTTGCCACCTGCACACACATTGCATCCCGATAATGCCTTAGGTAAGATAATGCCTTAACTAAATAAAAAAATAAAAAGAAAAGAAAGCAAATCATATCCAACAAGCAACAGTGAAAGAGTGCTGGGCCCATAACCGGAAGGATTGTAGTCAAAAAAAGAAGATAACGACTTATATTTTGATTACAACTGGCCAGTATTATTCTTAAATACCAAAATTTTGGTAACAGTATGTGTGCTGTTGTATTTCGGTGAGTGTGTAATGTGTATGAGTAGGGATGCCAGAGCCTATTTCGCTATCCCCTCCTAATATTTTATTCTTACTAAGGTCGGCAGCGCACTTGTAGCACCTATAGCGGCAGTAGCAGCTACCGTCAAGTGGACCACAGTCTGCCTGCCAACTTTTTCATAAATAATAATAATAATACACTTCATTTTATTTTTTTCTCAAGACATTTTCAAGATGCTGTCCAAAATGTCCGCAATCTCCTTCTATCACAGCAAGATATCCTAGATTTTCGCTAATGAATACTAACTCGAGTTTTTTTTAATGTTTTTATGGTACTTAATATGTTATACTTTTGGGGGTTACAGTTAAATCAGGTGAAAAGGTTCATTCTCAGAAACCATGTGCATATTCTGAAATATACTCGTATGTGCATGTAAAGTGTTTGGTCATAATACATGTCATCTCTCTCCGGGCGATCTCTCATTACTAAGAACTCTCTCATTACAATTCTTACATACAATCGAGGCATTTGTACTACACAAAATGCCTCGAAGTGTATCAGAAGAGAGGACTTCCTTTACTTGGTCCATCTTGTTCGTGATAGGTGAAAAAAAGGAGAGATAGAAAAGAGAGTAAGGTCTATTCTGCGTTTAAGCTCGTCTCTTACAGGTATAAAAAGTGGGTGGTCAATACTCTGTAGCGTTGTATTTCTATGCAATGGTAGTACCAAAGTACCATTGGTAGTACCTAAGTACTACCATTATACAATGGTAGTAGGTACTACAATAATTGTATAAGTACCTAAGTAAAAGTACCCAAATTATAGGAGCTTGGTCTGTTAGTCTACTCGCTATACAAGATCTCTGGTCGATGTAAGAGGAACTCTAGCTTAATGAAACATTAAACTCCGCCGGCTTCACGAAAGTACATGTTTTCTTTTTTTTTTCTAGGTCGAGGTGCGCTAGGCGCTGCTGGTCGACAGCTAAGTGATCATAGCAACAATAGGGAGTCATCTCTAGATGATTCAGGAGTGGTCGACGACCATGACGACGGAGAGCACACGTCAGACGATCAAGCACCTCACCCTCATTTAAGGCGTCATCTGTTGGCACCGCCCCCACATCCACAGCCCATGCCTATGCCGATGCCGATGCCGATGTCAATGCCTATACCCATGCCCATGCCCATGCAAATTCCACAACAACCGATAACTATCTCGATGCCGCAGCCGCAGCCTATCACTATGCCAATGCCCATGCCCATGCCTCAAATACAGCAAGTAAGTTCTCAAAATCATAAATCCATAAATCAGTTGTCACAAAAAACTCCAAAAAGATCAAGTTGTATAATAAAACAATAAATAAATATAACAAATTAAAAATATTGTATGAAAATATAGGTACTACTACTGGAAAAAATTAAGGGTTCAAAAGAATTCCTAAAGTTAGTGATTTTCGAAATGCTTTTCTTTTCAGAAAGAAAAAAGCAAATTAAATCTAAATAAACAAGCTATTCAGTACTTGCATTGGTTTAACCGGGAAAATTTAATTCAAGCTTATGGACCCAACAAAAGTAATGAAAAAAAATTGCAAGTTTTTCTTTGTGCTATTTCTTAGGTTTGCCTGATAAAAAAATTTAACCAAAAGTTATGAAAACTAGAATCTTAAAACTCGATAAGACCATTTTTCACTGAGATACAGCAAAATTACTTTTTTTATCCCTTATTTTTTACAGTAGTATATGAAGGTAAAACTTTTAATTATAGTTTTGTTACAAATATTTGTCCATTTCGGTGATATAGAAACGTTAAGAAATATATCTGTATTAGTGTGATAACAAATGCCGATTGTTACAGGAAAGCCAAATTCAAGAGTTGAAAGAAAAAAATGGATCCAAAACACAGAAGAAGAAGACTGAGAAATCAAAAGAGAGCGAGAGATGTAGTATCCAAGAGAAGTATCCGCTCAACCCTGATTACCTCAATCAGATTGTGGTGCTAGGTAAGACAAAACTTTGACTTTCAAGCACCGCTTTTACGAATGTGTGATGCCATCAAATTTTTAAACTTATTTAAGTCAATCGATTGGGCGACCGTTTAACTTTGAACTTTGGTAGCATTACGCAAATTATGTAATTGGCACGGCTTGTAACACAAAAAGCACAGAAAGAAAACACCAAAGGCTGTCATCACTACAAGAATGAAGGCTTGTCAACACGAGATCTATAATGAAACAATAAAAAAAAATCACAACATGCATACTGTAAAGATACAACGAATAGGTAGTGCGAGACCAATTTAACATATGTTCTAAATTTAGTAGTTTAGACTTGGACACTGAACGAAATATGGCTAAACATTCTATGCATGGTATCTATCACATTTTCTTATTCGAATGAGTAAAAACAGGCTATTTACAAACCTTCAACGCTTTAACTTCTTGGCAAATACTCTTTACAAGAATTTTATTCTTTTCAAATTATCGAAACTGCTATTTTCTTATTGTAAATTCTTTTTTCTTCTAAAACTCTAACTATTCACTTTGTTTCAACTCGCGTCTGCAAACAGATGATATTTTTAATTATGTAAGATTTATCTTCAATTTTCAAATAATATAAAGCTATTGAATTTGGAACTGGGCCGTTTGAATTTGGAAGTGAAAAGTGTTGAAAAACTTCAATACTATCATTCCACAATCAAACGACCCCATAATCCTGTGGTGGCTTTGCAAGAATTGTATGTAAAATTAAAATAATTCACAGGCTAACATTATTGCCGAAAGCTACCTGGATTGTAGAAACTGCAATTTCATTCTGCAATTAAATAAACATGCTAATATTAGTTACTTGAAAACATTTATTTATATCTGGATTTCATTAAATTTTGAATTTCATTTTTGGTTTTAAATTCTAGTACAGAAGAGGTTTCTCCCATAAATCTCTTTTTAGTGTTCAGACATAAATAAATGTTTTGGTACGAACAAACGATCACCATTAGAATCACTTCTCGATGGGACAATTCATCGAACATTTCGATACACGGTTGCAATTTCGCTTCTACCCTCATTAATATCGTCAGGGGCGGACTGGCCATACAAGCGAGCGCCCGACCTCCCGCAAGCGGAGACGACGAAAATTAATGAGCTCAGTTTATTGGCAGCCACGCACAAAACTCATATGGGCAATTACGAGCAAAATTGCACTTACTTCACAGGTTAGTAATCAGAGGTCATCGCTTCTGCCCCCCAGTCCACCCCTGTTTCCCACAGGAAGACTGCAGGGTCACATTGCGATTGGTCTATTCAGTCTCGCGTTAGAATCGCATTCAAATACAAACATTCCCATATTTAAACACATTTTTCAACAATCAATATTTCTATGCGAATCTACCGTAAACATCAAATTGAAACAATTGACTGTCAACTTCACTTGCAATATGCACCGATTAGACACTGATACCGAAATTATACGCATTGAATTCAACTCGAGTATATAGTACCGTGCATCTATCCTAGTCTGAATATATATTTGCTTCTAATTGCATGAACGGATCAGATAAAATATTTAAAAATTTAACTATTTCAAGCGAAAGCTATGCATTGGAAATTGATTTTATACGCTTTCCTGAGCTTCTGCTATCCTACTTCTTCGTTTTCATCAATGTTTGTATGTATATGTATATACTCTGAACTTACACCTGCAGATTATCTACAATAACCTTGTAACTTTGATCGCAGACGAACTCGTGGATAGAAATTGTGACTGCTGCGTTACATGTTGCATAGACTACGAAGGGTGGCTCCAATTCCAGAACTGCTTGTATGGGATTGTAAAAGATCCTCTGTTCGAGTTGTTCATAACGACTTGCATTATTCTGAATACGCTATTTCTCGCGTTGGAGCATCATGGCATGAGTGAAAATGTTCGACAGGCATTAGATATAGGAAATAAGGTAGGTAAAGATACTCCAATGACTCTTACCTTGAATCTTACTACTTTCATTTATAAGATCTTCTCCCCTAACGACACCATCTTAAACATGAAATAACTCTAGATGAATTACTGTAACACTTTAAGTTAAGTGCCTTGCTTTGCATTGAAAGTCTTTAAACCAAAACTCATGATTGAATAGATTTTTAACAACCAATAACAAACCAATAGAAGATTTTTTTAAGTGGTTGATAATTAAGGACACCTCTGGACTCGAATAATACTTTCACATGATATCCTACGAGAATTTTGGAGAGCATTTTTTAACAAAAACTGATGATTGAAAAAAAATCTGATATCCAATAATGAACTAAGTAATCCAGAAGAGGACTTTTAAATGTCCATATGGATGATGAGAAAATTTAAAAATGATCGAAATTTAATTTGAATTAAACAAAACGAAATTAGTATTAGGTCAAGTTTAAGGTGTCTCATAGAAATTTCATAAATCGAATCTGAAGAAATAATCCATTTATTATTTAAACACTACTATCGACTCACCCCAGACTTCACACGGATACAATTTTATTACACTAATTGAATGAGCGATAAACGAGAAAGGTTTGTGTGAGTATACAAATTGCAGAAAATTGCAGAAAAAAATCGCAAAATCGCGAAGCTGGGTTCGGGTCGCCGGTTCTCTTATTTATATTTGGCGGCAAACGCCTCGACGCATTTCGAATTCATTAGAAATATAAATAAGATTGTAAACACGGATTTTTTTTCTATTCTGTGATTGTAAACAAGCCATTGAAAGTTCGGGAATGCTATTTCTGTTCCTTATACAACTCTATGTTGTAAACATAAGGAACAATTTCCTTTGACACTAACCTGGAAGTGGCGTGACTACTATCGATAGGGTGGGACGTTCGAGACTTTCGGCGGACGCTTACGCTTTTCCAGAACGTTCCATACATAGTGGTAAAAATAATATTAATTTTCCATCTACCATTTCATTTACCATAAGATTAGATAATAATTTAAAATAATGGATACCATGTTTAATATGAAAATAAACAAAACGAAGACAATAATTTCTTTGCTTAAAAGTAAACAGCTCTCACGATATAACACCAAACTTCACGATAGTTTAATTTGGATTAACAGGAACTTTATGAAATGGGTCAAACAGAAATCCTGCATTGGGTCGGTCTCAATAGACTCTCCTAGCATTTGGGTTGGATTTAATGAACTAACACTAAACTGGTATGTTTCAGGTGTTCACGTCAATATTTACGTTAGAATGTATAATGAAAGTGATGGCAATGAGTAAAGATTTTTTCGCGTGTGGTTGGAATATATTTGATTTGATCATCGTTTCTGCCAGCCTTCTGGATCTTATATTTGAGCTTGTTGATGGATTGTCCGTACTTCGAGGTCTTCGTTTGGTGAGTTTCAAGCGATTAGCTATTGAGCAAACAATACCGCAAGCATTCATTTCTATCCTAATTTCGTAGCTTTTGAAAGAAAGACATTCAAGTTTGGCCATTGATGTCTTCATAATTATTTTAATTGTTAACTAAACTAAATAATATGTAATGAAGTAAATACTTCTTGTCTAAATATTGAAGTTCTAATAAAATTTCTGTCAACTTTTTACGCAATTTTCAAAATTACTTTCAAATCCTATAATAACTTAAAAAAGTATACTTTGTGAATTAAAATATATTTCTCCGCATTGAAAAGAACCCATGGCTACATTGTATTATTATAATGTTCAAGTTCAGAATATGTAGGTACGACCAATTCTTTTCCAAATTACCGTAATAAATTAAGTAATTTAAACAAAATCAATTTTACCGCCTTACTTAATTAATTGACGAGCCTGTTGGTTGAGTGGTTATTAGGGTGAATGCCTTATCGCTCTGTTCTTGGGTTCCCGGGTACGATTCGCGGCAGGATCAAAGTTGAAAATGAACTGGGAAGCAATGGCAGGGCATACCGCGTTTTGCAATCATTTGGATAGTCCGTTTGGCAGCAGTAACCACCCTCTTACAGCAGACCACCGTGAAATAACAGCACGTATGCTCTTGTGTTTCGGTGAGTGAGTAAGAGATGCCAGAGCCCATTTCCCTAACCCTTTCCAATCCCTTATCCTTAATCCTACTGTAATCGGCAGCGCACTTGTAGAACCTGAGGCATTTCTTGTGTTGTAGGCGAAAAGTACCTGCTACGCGCAATTGACATAAAATGTTTTCCTGAAATTCCTGGCAATTGTTTTATACGATAGATAAGGTCAAAATGTTGGAATCTCAAAAAAGTGCACATAGCAGATTATTGTTTGACAACGACGATATATATGCATATCGTTCGTTCCATTTTTCCTTCACAAACTGTCTAATTTTATATATGTTTTTTCAGTTACGAGTGTTAAAGTTAGCTCAGTCGTGGACTACAATGAAAGTGTTGTTGAGTATAATAATATCGACGATCGGTGCTCTCGGTAATTTGACGTTCGTATTAGTGATAGTAATATACATATTCGCTGTTATCGGTATGCAGTTGTTCTCGAAATCATACACGCCGGACAAGTTCTACCCGGACCCTGTGCCCAGGTAGGTAACTCCTTACATTTTTTTTAATATTCTAACATTACATCAAAGGTTTAGTCAACGACCAACTCACGAGTGAGTGTTTATGCTTCCTCTTCCTAATAGGTCTCTCTTGACGGCGGGCGTGCTCATTAACATTCTTGACATGTAACTCTACAATTCTTCTCCACTAGTCCCTATTCTTGGCATTTTTGGAGCAATCTATGATATCACAATTTCTGTGAGAGTGAATGAACATTAGGAAGCCTGTATCTCAGAGATCCAAACCCCTAACTTCATTGTTTTAATATGTTAATCAATTCACTAACTTCAATTCTGATAATTATATGGTCCATCTATACATCTGGATAATCTGGATCTCTAATAAGACCCAAATACTTATCAGATAAAGCGAACTCGTTGTATCGCATGACCATCCATTTTTAGAGTTCCGTACGTCCGAATAAAAAACGGAACCCTTATAGGTTCACTCGTGTGTCCGTCTGTCCGACCCCCTCTTATCTCCGAAACTACTGAACATAAAATTTTTAAAAAAATACAGAAATTAGTTTTCTACTTATAGATAATAGGAAAACCTATAAGAAGTCCATGATAGTAAAATGTGGTAAATCGCTCAATATTGTGCGGATAGGTAACATCGTACGGAACCCTCTTCAAGCGAGTTCAACTCGCACTTGTCCCGTTTTTCACGTGCCCTTAGTTCACTAGACGTTTACAAATTTTTTGAAAATAATATTTAACTTTTCATTTACATTGAACCAACAATATGCTAGTAGTTGCTGGCTGGGCGTCATTGACGCTGATCACCTCGCTACCTAATTGAACGAAACAGCGCATCGGTCTCGATTTCAAAGCACTATGCTGTAATGAAATACAGTAACTCAGCAAGCGCATATAGTATAAACATAAACAAACCCACAGTCCTTTGTTCACACCTGAGGCGTATTGTACACTCCAGAGTATTATCAGCTTAGTGTCAAGGAAAAGCCCTACTGTCATGCCTCTCGTTCATACTGGAATTCATAATGACTTATAATAACTCACTGGTTTTGTATTCATCCAGTGAGAATGTACGCCTAAAATTTTTAGAGAAACGTTCGTAGAAATCATTTTAGCCAGCAACTCAACAATTAAGATCATAGTGATTAGACATCTCTATATACTCGTGGTAGAAAACAATGTCGCTATATTTTATCTGTAACCCCATTTTTTATATGTTGATATCAGAGCTGTTGCGGATATGGAGTTTTTTTTTTTTTTTTTTTTTTTTTTTTTCCTAAATCTGGCAGATTTCCCTAGGATGAATTATGAAATTTATAAGAAATTATTACAAATTTATCAATTAGTTTGGATTTAAATTTATTTAAATGAATTATTAATTAATTTTAATAAATTAAAATGGATTTATTTAGTTCTAGAGGGTTCGTTGCGTTCGATTCGATTGCAATTCAAAAAATTTTCTTTGGAGCTTCCTGAACATTTTAGGTCAAATATAATAGTTTAAAGTCGTTCAAAAGTTTTAAGTTGTTTCAATTTTCTTCTAAAAGCTTCATTACTTAAAATTAAAATTATCTATTTCAATGATTTATTTTCTGCATTAAAAATTAAATCTATTAAAAAAATTTGAAATCCGCGTCCGTGGATGTTAAAAATTCTGCTCCCGCAACAACCTTGGTTGATATAAAAAAATTGTGAAAATCAAAGTTGTTATTAGTTATTATCGAGGATGATGTACATACTTTATTTTTAAATAATTAATTTGATTTACAAAAAAGACATTTACTAATGTCTTATTTAAGCGAGTATTAAAAAACAGACTTGTCTGTTTGTCACGTTGTCTTTCGTTGAAGATACATAGTAAAGACAGGTCATTGTTTAAAAATTAAACAATTAACGATTTTCCTTCTCGCATATGACTAATACTGAATCTTACCAAAGTTATCTTACGTTTAGCTAAATTAATTAAAATTACTCTTTAGTCTCTTGCACCTGTAGAATGCTGAAGATATATCATAATATACATATATCAGATCATAATACTATACTCCTCACCTACACGCTTTATACACATTTGCATATTCAATTAAACTTCACGCATTCATTCAAAAACGCGCATATTATAGTATTTTCACTGTATGATGATATGCGTGACAGTTCTCACTTTTTCATGTCACGCATACTGTTTTCAACTAAAAAAAAACGGCACAAAAAAAAATAACAATTAAACAAACACATGTATGAAAAAAATATATCTATTCGAAAAACACAAAAGGAATTATCACTTTTATTATTAATTTATTATTACAATAGGTAAATGTAATAAAAAACATATATTTTAAAAGTGTCAAACGCGTGGAACGGAACTTGTGTCAATAGGGATTGACACTAGGGATATTCACTTATATTCGATATATCGAAAGTACTCTATGTTTGTCATTGGATATTCGGAGATTTAACAAATATTTTTCTATTCCATATATTTTTTAAAACATCGTATTTTGATAATAAAACTAAAGCTGACTAATAATAACAATAAAACAAAAGTAAATTTTGTTCTGAGTCTGATACGAGTTGACAAGTTTCGAGTTCTGACAGTAATGAATATATAAATTAACATTTTAAACAGAATGCATTGTATTCTATAATTTATTTAACGTAACCTTTATTCCTAATTACTAGAATTTATTTTTAAATCTGAAAATCTAAAATCGGTAGTTCGATTCCATTTGCTTTGACAACTGATTCGATATTTTCAAACAATCGATTAAATGTCGTTAGGTTGCATCACTAAAATTGTCAGTTACGAACTGTCACGCATATCATCATACAATGAAAATACTATAATATATGGTACACATAATTATGTATAAACTACACTCATGCCTCTTCTTGTATACTTGATTTAATAATGATAATTTCTACTCTTACTATACTACTTCAAATTCATATTAATTTTTAATATAAGAAAGGAGTCCGTTATTGGTAGTAGGATTCATAGTATTTTAATTAAAATTTAAAATGAAATTAATAAATTAACGACAATTTTAAGTAAAGCAATCAATAATAGTGAAATTAATTAAGTAATTACTGGAGGGTTCGTTCCGTTCGGTTCGGTAGCAATTCCGAAAATTTTGTTTTGGAAATTTAGGTCAAAAACATACATATAAGTTTAAAGTCTGAGCACTAACTCATGTTTGCATTATAAATTTATCAATTAGTTTCTTTTAAATTCTGATGTTAACATACAAATCTGTCCAAGGTGGAACTTCAACGACTTTTTCCATTCGTTTATGATGATATTCCGGATCCTGTGTGGTGAATGGATTGAGCCCTTGTGGGACTGTATGCGCGCTGAGAAGGCGAGCGGCGCTGAGAGTTGCTTCTTTATATTCCTGCCCGCGCTAGTTATGGGTAATTTTATGGTGCTCAACCTCTTCCTTGCTTTGCTGCTCAACAGTTTTAATAGTGAAGAACTTAAGAACAGAAAAGAGGTTCGTATAAAATGTTTCAATTCGTTTCCTTACAACTTTAATGACAATTTATTAGCCACCCGATGAAATACAAAATTCAATTTTGTGACATGTTTTTAGGAAGTTGGAGAGGATTCCAAATTAGCGAAAAGTTTCGATAGAATACGTTCCATAGTGAGAAAAAAAGGTTTTCTAGTATCTAGAAGCAAAGAGACTGAGAAAAAATCTAAATTAGAAGAACTAGTTAACGAATTTATGACTCAACATCGCGCTATAAAAGAGCAAAAGACTTCTATACCGAGCGAGCAAAGATATTCAGCGTCTATACAAGAAACCGTTCTGTTCCCGCATGACAATATTTACAGCCATAGTTATCAAGAAGCATTGAACAGGTAAATTTAACCGCTAACCTGTCGACAACGAATCGACGCTAACATTTAAATTAACTTCGAAACAATTTTCAGGCCAATATCAGTTGGTTCCGACTTTGGGTATCCGCATCTTTACCAAGCCGGAAACAACTTCAACCATGGCAGTCAGGAAACTTTGAAAGACGTGCGTGACTTGGCGATCGAACACAAAATTACTAGTATAAGGGAAGATTCTAAGGAGAATTTAGATGACACATCGCCGTCCGAACAGGTTGCAGTACAAAAATTGTTAAACCAAATGTCTTCGGGATATCACACGCAACCTTCGGATTCAAGAGGTATATGTGTAAATGAAATGGAATGACTATTGACTCTGTTTCTTAAAGCTATTTTTAATTATTATTTTTTATTCTACATTTACAAAATGAGTACATCTCTTACTCATAAATTTGCTTTAGCTACTATAATTGTTTTAATTTGATGTATTATCATTATCACCGCTATTTAATGGCATTTTTTAAAATATTTTACCTAACGTACAATACAAATCAAATATTATTTTTTTTAATCTTAGATGAGAATGAACATTATGAGATGGCACAGATTTCAAGCAAAACAACGCCAGAGAAGACTAAACAACTTTTGAAGGAACCGCCAAATATTTTATGTAAGGAATCAGTGAAAAGACCTGGTGAAGAAGATATGAAGCATCCGTGGCAAACTTTAGTTTCATATGTGGATGAATTAACCGTAGGTGGAAGAAAGAATTCTAAGGGCCAATATAGTGATGCGATGGGGAAATTTCCGGGATTTGGGAAAAGCAAGGAGCCAAAAGTTCCATATGACTGTCTCCCTCGGCAATGTTACGATGCGTACGTCAATTTCATCCCCTCGACACTTCAACTCACACCTGACACCTTTGTATTTATTGCTTTGATATTTTTGAAACTTTCAGATGTTCTTGTTGGGACGCATGCATTCAAACAAGACTTGGCCGACGTTGGATGGTAGTTCGCACTTTCATTCTTCGATATGTTGACACGCCCGCTTTCGAGTGGTTCGTCTTAGTGCTTATATTTGCCTCTAGCATCACCCTATGCTTTGAAGACATCCATCTTGATAAGAATAAACCATTGAAAAAAATCCTTTACTGGACCAACCTTGGGTTCTGCATGATCTTCATAATTGAAATGTTCCTAAAATGGATAGCTCTGGGACTGTTCCGATATTTTACGAGCTTTTGGACGCTGCTAGACTTCACTATAGTTTTTGTAAGTATTTACCCTTTGCCGCCTCTGTTAATGAATTCCATGTCTTGTACTTTACAATTTCCATTTCTTACCCCTTTTCTTGTGTTATATCTGCTTTCAGGTTTCAATTTTTAGCTTATTAATAGAAGAGAACGAGAATTTAAAAGTGTTAAGATCTCTTAGAACTTTACGTGCTCTGAGGCCTCTCCGTGCGATTTCGCGGTGGCAAGGCATGCGCATAGTAGTTAACGCTCTCATGTACGCAATACCTAGTATCTTCAACGTGTTATTAGTTTGTTTAGTGTTTTGGTTGATATTCTCAATCATGGGTGTACAATTTTTCGGAGGAAAATTCTTCAAATGTGTCGACGAAGTTGGAGAACTTTTACCGGTAGAGGTAAGTTAATTCAATGAAAACAATACATAAATTAACATATTCTTGTATAGTATTGTCTATAGTATATATTCATACATTTTTCAGATGGTAAACGATAAGTGGGAATGTTATTATAACAATTACTCGTGGATAAATTCGAAAATTTCATTTGACCACGTGGGTATTGCGTATTTAGCCTTATTTCAAGTAGCGACGTTCGAGGGTTGGATGGAAGTGATGGCGGATGCAGTGGACGCGAGAGGAGTAGATCTGCAGCCGACGAGAGAAGCAAATCTATACGCTTACATTTATTTCGTTATATTCATTGTTTGCGGCTCCTTCTTCACACTCAACCTATTTATAGGAGTAATTATAGATAATTTTAATATGCTCAAAAAGAAGGTACGTACAAAAATATATTCCAATTATTTTTTAAAGCATAAACGCAGCGTTTAAGCCACTAATTAAAACATGTAGGTCGTAAATTACACGCTACAGCATTATTAGGTCGACCGAGAAACCGGCATTAGAGTACCTACTGAACTTTTATATTCCCCGCTTGGGCTTTGGTTTACTATTATTATGCTTTCAGTATGAAGGTGGAGTGTTGGAAATGTTTCTCACGGAAAGTCAAAAGCATTATTATACTGCTATGAAAAAACTTGGAAGAAAAAAACCGCAAAAGGTGATCAAGAGACCGAGAAATCAGTTTCTCGCTATGTTTTATGATCTATCCAATTCGCGACGTTTTGAAATAGCAATATTCGTACTTATATTCTTAAATATGCTTACGATGGGTATAGAACATTACGATCAGCCGCATTCCGTTTTCTTTATTTTGGAAGTGAGCAACGCATTTTTCACAACAGTGTTCGGTTTGGGTGAGTTTAAGATTAGAGCTGAAAATATTGTACGTGTTAACAACCCCGTGATTTATTAAACAATGTCGCTTTTTATTACGGAATTTCAGAAGCAATAGTTAAAATTGTCGGTCTCCGGTATCATTATTTTACGGTGCCGTGGAATGTGTTCGATTTTCTGCTCGTGTTGGCATCGATTCTGGGCATTGTAATGGAGGATATCATGATCGATCTGCCAATCTCGCCTACACTGTTGCGAGTCGTACGTGTCTTCCGAATCGGCAGAATTTTAAGACTGATTAAGGTGATGTGTATATAAATTTTATACGACTTTACTCCTATGGAATAAAATTATTTATAAATAATTCAAGGATTAATCGTGAGGGAATATGGAAGAATTTCTGTAAAGATTTAGTACTAACATATATTTAATTAATACATTAGGGAACTTTTTTATTACTAACTAGCTGAACTCGGCCACGCTTCACTGCGACCCATACGGCGGCAGCGTATGCATGGGGCGCGCGGTGCTGGACACTGTATATATAATATAATACTATTTATCGTAACGTGATGTTATATAGCCTTCCCCGATAAATGGACTATTGAAAACAAAAATAATTTTTCAGTTCCTGAGATTTGCGCGTTCAAACAAACAAACGAACTCTTCAGCTTTATAACATTAGTATAGATTACAAATTACAAATAAAAATAGTTCATTCTATTATTATGTCATACTAAAATTTGTTCTTTCGTCATTTTCAGGCTGCAAAAGGAATTAGGAAACTACTATTCGCCTTAGTAGTCTCTTTGCCCGCTCTGTTCAATATTGGCGCTTTACTGGCTCTGATTACTTTTATCTACGCAATAATTGGAATGTCTGTCTTCGGTCATGTCAAAGAACAGGGTGCTTTGGATGACATTGTGAACTTTCAGACTTTTGGAAGGAGTATGCAGTTGCTTTTTCGGTAAGCATTACACGAGTTAAGAGTTGAATAATTAATAACTGGAATTCTGGAACTAAAAATATACACTCTCCTATGTTGTCATACCAGTCTTTCGGAACTGGGTTGACCTACCTTCTTATTATTTCCCACTAAGGCATTAAATATTGCAAATATTTTATTTGTCCTATCGGCAGCGTACTTTAAAACTCTTTTGGAATTACTTGTGTCCATAGGCGACGGTAGCCACCTATGACAACTGTCCACCAAACTTTACACAAAAAAATATATTATAAGGTTTTTATTATTATTTATAATAGAAATACTCCCAATAAAACATATATTTTGTGTGAGTACTGAGTTATTCACATATATTCACTATCTAACAAAAACTATAAACATAAGTATGCGTACAAACTAAACAGAAAATGGTTTCCCAAAATCATTTAAAAATCTAGTCTAGGTAATGTTTTTAAATATATTTGAAAATTTACCCTTTTTTTCTTCGATCTTATGCAAGGAAGGTAGGTAGCTGCTAAATGGGTAGGGTATACCTACATATTTATTTTTTTCAAAGATCTAACTAAATATTTAAGTTGCTAAACATTGTAATCATTATTTTGTGTATGGCTGACTTTAACCATGTTCTGTTTTCAGTCTCATGACTTCAGCCGGTTGGAATGACGTTCTAGAATCGCTGATGATTCAACCGCCAGATTGCGAGCTCGGTGATGCCCCAGCCCACAACGGAAACTGCGGAAGTCCTTTACTAGCCATCACTTACTTCACTTCCTTCATCATTATTAGCTATATGATAGTAATCAACATGTATATAGCCATTATACTTGAAAACTTCAATCAAGCACACCAAGAAGAAGAGATTGGTATTGTGGAAGACGATTTAGAAATGTTCTACATAAGATGGTCAAAGTATGTCTATGTCAAATCTATATTTATGTTCTTTAAGATTCTCCTAAATTTATTTTGTTCAGTTATATAGGTCGGAGGCTACTATAGCCTAATAAACACAAGCAACGCCATAGGATTCAAAATGCGCCGCCGACCTTGGTAGTATAGGTAAAGAATGATTAATGAGCAGAGGTATAGAGGAATGACAATATTGATGTTTCTATGTAAACCTAAATATCAGTTGTAGACTACGTTTGCTTGGTTATGTCTTACTTACGGATATTAAGCAAGTTGTGGGCCGTATGTAGATAATAAGTAAAAATAATTAATCGTTGATTTGCAATTATTTAAAAATTTTAATTGTCTCGGATGTTGTCCATACGAAGATACTATATGTATATGTACTAATTAACATATATTACATCTCACTGCCGGACACGATCTTCTTCGTGAAGGTCTATAGTATAGTCCACAATGCTAGCATACTATGTATAACAACAGGACATATTTTCGATGATTTTTTTTAGTCTTCTCGCATAAGCAAGTGTCCTAACGATGTTTTCCCTCACATAAATTAATGTAATGATATTGAAAAGACTCAGAGCCGGTTGGCCTGAGTCGATATTTTTTCATGACGTAGGTTCTTCAGACATTTCAGACTAAAAAAGGAGTCATTAATTATGAGAAAATTACAAACAAATTAACCTAAATTTTCAAATAAATATATTTAAATGTGTAACTGGTTCCATTTTCGTTTTCAGATATGATCCACATGCAACGCAGTTCATAAGTTTCGCTCAACTCTCCGATTTCATAGCATCTCTTGATCTTCCATTAGGAATTTCTAAACCAAATACGGTTGCATTAGTCAGCTTTAATCTTCCCATAGCGAGAGGAAATAAAATACATTGTTTAGACATCCTACACGCTTTAGTAAAACATGTGCTAGGTCACGTTGAGGAAACTGATACCTTTAGGCAACTACAGGAGCAGATGGACATTAAATTTAAGAAACAGTTTCCGACGAGGAAGGAGTTAGAGATAGTTTCGTCTACTAGAATATGGAAGAGGGAAGATAAGGCAGCTCGAACTATACAACGTTCTTGGAGGGATTATATCAAGTAAGTTTCATCGTATATCCTGATCGTCCCTTAGGAGGTAACCACTGTTCTAAACCTATAGACTCCACTATAGACTGCGGTACTTGTACTATTGTTGTATTCTGTGACTACGGTAACAATTATACCTTTTTTTAACTTTGGGAAATCCTCATGAATACCAGTCAGCGTGGAGATTGCTTACCGATTATGTCGGATTCCTACCGTCAAACCCAACGACTTTCTAACGCGACCGTACGTAGGACAAGTCACGGGAACGGTCACGACGTTGTCCGCGACCAATGCTTTTATCTTGTCACTAGCTGAACTCGGCCACGCTTCGCTGCGGCCCATACGGCGGGCGGCGGCGTGCGCATGGGGCGCATGATACTGGACAATGCTTATATATAATACTATTTATAATAGCGTGATGTTATATAGCCTATAGCCTTCCTCGATAAATGGACTATTCAAAACAAAAAGAAGTTTTCAATTCGAACCAGTATTTCCTGAGATTAGCGCGTTCAACCAAACAAACAAACAAACTCTTCAGCTTTATAATATTAGTATAGATTACTAAAACTGCAAAACTTATTCGATGTGCTATAGGTACGTGTTTAGGATCATTTGTAAAATAGATAGGAGAGAACGACGGATAAGAAGGTGCTTACTGCCGTCGCAATATAAGAACGTAACCTATTCCAATCCAGGGCTGGATACTGGAGGCCCTACTGGATTGAAAGCGTTTACACTGGATTTCTTTACTGGGTCATTGTAAAACAGCCATCATCCTTAACAATACTAAGGTCGACAGCGCACTTGCAGCACCTATGGTGTTGCTTGTGTCAATTGGCGATGGTGACCACCTACCATGAAATAACCGCCAGTCTGTCGACAACCTGTACCTTAAAAAATATGTTACCACCTTAGCACACTTTCTGTTGTATATTTGCCTACCCTCAACATATATTATATTGGTATTTTATTATATTATTGGTATTGTTGGACTATCGGTAGCTTTTATTTTTCATATACACTCTTCAGTTGTTGTATCGCGGCAGTTGACTGAATTTCCAATGTTATTCTCAACTAAGATTTAAATAATTGCAATTACCTCATTTTTAATTGTGTCTATTCCAGGAGAAAAAATCGTAGTCCTTCTGTTGAAGAGGAGAGCACAAAGTGGTCTCCAGGCGGTGGATGGGGCGGCAGACTGAGTGCGTTACTCCACGTCAGACGTGGCTCGCACGCATCTAGTCGGAAGTCGTCGCGGGCGTCTGATGCGTCGGACTTTAGCGAGCTGGGAGGAGCCTGGCTTAATTTACCTCTGCTCCTGTTGCCGGGAGCAACGCCTGGAGATCAGGTGAGCAGTTAAAAAAATATATTTCAGTGGATACACAAGCAACTGTCGAGTAGTACTCTATGTTGAAAAGTCCTAATTTGTGCAATTACCTGCAGCGATTTGTATTTTCTCAAAGAGAAAGCTATCATGTTGGATGTTAATAATAGTGTAGTGCTTTTACAATGCTGTTATAGTCACACTTATAACACCATCTTATTTATTCTACAAATAGCTGTGCCCGCGATTTCTTACGGTAACTTTTTTGTTTTTAAACAGATTGGAATGAAATATACCTACACTAAATATTAACGGAAGCTTGCTACTACATCAGTGAAAACCACATGAAAATCCTTTGAGCCGTTTCTGAGATTAGCATGCACAAAGGCATAATAGTAAACAACGATTTTATTAGATTAAAAGTCACCAGCGTAAGCTGAACCCTACTTAATATGATTGGTCATATAGATCTGAAGTCAACTTACATTGGAACATTAAAATAACCTAAACTGTCCATTTCAATCATCATCGTTTCACAGATGATAATATATAGTTAACTAAAGTTTCAAACAATTCAACCGAAGAGTTAGCGTGCACAAACGCACAGACAAACAGACAAAAATTCTAAAAACATTTTTTTTACCTCGGTTACATAAGCACAACGTGTATATATATATATATTTATTTATTTATTTATTTATTTATTTATTTATTTATTTAATGTGCAGACACGGCTCGTTTACGAGTTTATTAGTATTAGGGTTCCGTACGTCCGAATAAAAAAACGTGTGTCCGTCTATCCGACCATTCCCCCCTCCTTATCTCCGAAACTACTCAACCTAAAATTTTGAAAAAAAAAAATACAGAAATTAGTTTTCTACTTAAAGATTATAGAAAAACCTATAAGAAGTCCATGATATTAAAATAACATGGTAAATCACTCAATATTGTGCGGATAGGTAACATCGTACGGAACCCTCTTCACGCGAGTTCAACTCGCACTTGTCCCATTTTCTAGATATAGATAGATTGGCCTCTCGTAATATTAATACTCTATATATGTGGAGAGTAAACCCAACGGATTTTTTATGGTTAACTTTCATTAATTTTCAGGTGGCAAGCGGTTCGGAATCGGCGCCCCCTCGAAGGCGTTCAGCTTATGGACTGCCATTGTTCTTGCGACATCAGGACGCCGTCGACGAAGACGGTGGGCCCAAACGAGCAGGTTCATATGTAATGTTTTGCTTTCCGTGTCTCTTTCTTATTAGATAGCTACCTTCTAGTTGACTTCCTGCATTACTGTGTTGCGTCACAGTTAAGTTATCGAGACAAAGTGAGTGTGAAGCGAATCAAAGAAGTCTGCACGCAAACTCTTTGTCTCGATAGTTTGACTGCATTTAAGTGTAAGAAAAGTTAATGTTAAATTTAAATAGTGAAATGATAACATTTTAAAGATAATCGAAAATTCTAATTTGGTGTTAAAAGATCTATCTTCACTGTTGCTATATTAAATTTCATTTACACTGTTTTTCCCCAAATTGTTTTTATTTTTTTACAAAACCAACACAAATATTAATTACGTTTAAAATAATTAAGTTTTAGTTTTGTTCGTACATTTTTGCAGCTGACCATAAATAATGTGAAATAATTAACATGCAAAACAGGTATAACACATTTAATTTTTTTATTGAACGTAAAGTCAAATATGCTCTGATGATAAGGAAGTAGTCATAACTAGTTAGTGCTTGGCCTCAGCCGATTCGTTGCGCCATAAATTTTCAAATACTTCATAGGTGGGTATAAGCCGGGCCAATAAAGAAACGAATCGAAAATGGCGTCTATGTATGTACCTGCACTGACAGATAGTAGGGTCAACAAATAAAAAGAAATATAGAAATAAAAAGTTGTTTATTGTAAACAAATATAAAAAAAACAAATGAGAATGTTAATTTCATATAACGGTATTGTATGGTATTATCAGTAATAACACAATAATCGAGATTTACAGCATCAAGATGTCAAGATTTGCACACCGAATATCGGTTGGTCATGAAGGAACAAGAAAACTAAATGTCATCTCTGGTATCAGTTACCCATATGGTCATCGCAAATAAATTCTTATTATTATTATTATTATTAACACCTTATTTTAAAACTGTGACAACTATTCTGTACAGGGTGAAATTGAAATCATGGACAATTTTTTAGGGACGATAATTGTCAAGAGATGACGAAATATGTGGTATGATATTTTTTTTGCATGCAGTACGCGCCGTGTGCGACTAAAGACAGCAATAGTTTAGAGTGAGAGCGCATGATCGCCGCCGCCATTTTAGATTCGTTTCTTTATTGGCGCGGATTCGTTTCTTTAATATTCTTTATTAATATTAAATTGATAAAAAAATGTTATTTTTTATAATTTAATAGTTACCCGTCTCCGGCTACGCAAAAATGCATTTTTTTTTTTTCTGAAAATTGTATACATAAAACTTCCTCTTTTATCTCTCTTTCCATAAGTAAAAACCGTATCAAAATCAGTTGGGTGGTTATGAGTTAGCGGAGTTATTATAGCGACTTTATTTTAGACTAGCTGAGTCAGCAACTTCGTACGTGTTGCATTTGGTATAGCGCGTAAATTTTTGTTTGTAAATCGATTTGAATGAAACAAACACTAAATATAACGGGAAGCTTGGGAAATCGCAATCAAATCGGTTAAGCCGTTTCTGAGATTAGCGTGCACAAAAGCACTGACATACATACAAACAAACGGACATACAGACAAACAGACAAAAAATTTAAAAACGATGTTTTTGATCTGGGTTACATACAACGTATAACTGTTTTTTTGTTTTTTACGATTTTATTATAATATGTGTAGAAGAATAGATTTTTAAATATTTCTAAATATAAGTATGTATTTAAATTTAAACGAAAATAATATGACATTTTTGAAAATTCAATTTATAAATTTTGTTAAATATAATTTTAATCCTATTATAAAAGACTGTTTAAAAAAATTCTTTATAATCAAATTAAATTGCCCAAACTTAAAGATAAGCTTAAGTTTTTTCAATTCGTATACTGCAATATTACGTATACACATTACGAAATTACCTGGGGCCAATTGTTCTTTATCTAGCTCATGTTACATAGTATAAATGGAAGACGCTTCTCTGTCGAGGTATATATCCGCTAACTCCTCCTAAGTCATGCAACGGATTTTTATACGGTTTTCACTATCATTTGGATTTTTTTCACGGGTCGCTAGTAAATTAATAAAAATAAACTTTTTAGACAATTTTCCAAAAAAAGTTTCCTTTGTATGTATCTTAACGCTTTGCATGTGTGCTTGTTATTATTTTGGTGACGTTATTTTGTAAATTCTGCCTTTATTTCTAGAACAATTAAAAAATTTCTGATAATGAAGCTTATTTTTTCATGAGTCCGTCGGCCACCATTAAATAGGTTTTATTTACAGTGTAGTAGGGTTTAATTTACGGTGATTTCATGATCTACGCAACCAGTCATATCAAACACAATGATTGACAAGCACTATTCTGCCCAATTTATGAACCACTGTTTATTTTTTACAGCGTTACAGTTTTTCAATTTAACAAATAAAAATAAAATTTCAATATAAAACACTCCTCCTTGCGCATGGAGTGTCTTAATTGGTGCAATCTGTGGCCACATTTAAACCAAAATGGCGTTTAAAATAACCATGCCAGATGGCAATAACTACATTTTTCGAATAATCTCATAAATATGCAGTGTTTATATTTGTTAAATTATATCGGAAACATACTCCATATTATATACTAAACGCAACAATTAAAGGATATAAAAAAAGTTCCAAATTTTTAGGTGATTTTCAACAGGCTGTAACTTCGAAGAAAATGATCGTACAGAGCTCATTAAAAAAGGAAATTGTAGCTTCAAGTTTCTAGTTTTTGAATCCAAGCTTTAAATTTTTTTCTCGTTAACGATTTATGAGTAATAGTCAGATAATCAACGATAAAAAAAAATTCAAAATTTTTCTCGCCTTGAATATGGTGTAAAAGCCGTAATAATTTTTTTATTGTAATGGCACAATAAAGATGATGAAAAAAATATGGATTATTGCTAAAAAAACGTTTAAACTCAAACTAAGGGAAAAAAATGAAAAATTGCCCGTTATCTTGATTTTCAGCAAAAACGATAATTTTAAACATTCCGGACACTAAGAAAAATAAATCACAGCACCTTGAAACTTTCAGGGTTTTTTCAGGACACATTGAGGTTGAAAAGCTATAGAAAAGATTTTTCGTATCTGCATTATTTGCAAAGTTATTGCAAGTTATCAAAATATCCTTAAATTTATAGTTTTTTACCTTTTCTTCGGCCAACATTTTCGGTTTGTAAAAATTTTTTTTGTCATAATCCAATTTAAGCACCTTATAGAGAATATTTTGCAGTTTACAAAACCCTACTTTAATTTTCTGTACGACCATTATTGCCCGAGTAATCGATTGTCCAAGTCAAAAAGATCTTTTTCGCTTTGATTGACGATAACTCAGTTACAAATCATTGTACAGAGCTCATGAGGAGGTCAAGTTGTAGGGAATTAAATTCTCTAAAAGATCTTTACTGTTCCATTACAATAAAAAAATTATTACGGATTTTACACAATTTTCAAGACGAGAAAAATTTTGAATTTTTTTTTTATCGTTGATTATCTGACTATTACTCATAAATCGCTAACGAGAAAAAATTTAAAGCTTGGATTCGAAAACTAAAAACTTGAAGCTACAATTTTCTTTTTTAATGAGCTCTGTACGATCATTTTCTTCGAAGTTACAGCCTGTTGAAAATCACCTAAAAATTTGGAACTTTTTTTATATCCTTTAATTGTTGCGTTTAGTGTAGTGCTTACAGTTGTTGAACACTTTCTTCATAGAATCAAAATTCATAAATCAAGCGTTATAATTTGTTCTGTGGCTCAACGCAATCTGTTGTATGTAAGCGAAACTGTTACTGTTTTTAGCATCATAATAACAGTAGGTAATAATTAGCACCATATTACTGATTAATGGTAAATATTAATTTGTTGCATTACCAAATATCAAATTACAATAAACATAATGTAAGTATTAACATAGATAAAATACTACTTAACCAGTATAGATGGTCAACTTCCATATAACGATCTGAAGCCAATTTCATATTGGGATTTCCACTCCCTAGATGTCACTAAGAGTCTCGAATTTAACATTAATGTGTATTTTGTTAAAAATTATAACCAACAAATTCAATCACGCAGTTATAGTTCCTTATTATCGTGGTAATAACTAGAGGGCGACGTTGCTGAGAGGTACTTTTATCATTAATCTGTGACTTTTATGTATGATATTATTGCCCTATTTTTTAGAACAGAACCTATACCGTTCATACGGCCCTTTTATCGTTGTTCGTGCCCACTTTTTTTATATTTTAAATAAATTTTAGTAGTGCCATCTCTTGTACATGAGAATTGACTGAATGGTCGACTGCAGCGACTCTAGCGGATTTTTAATGACAACAAATAAGCGACAAACTACACAGGCGGCATCTAGATATAAGCGAAATTTGATAGGGTACGGATTCAATGTACGTGAGTGTAGTATTTTATCTATGTTGGTATTAATAAATGATTAACTGCTCGGAATACTGACTGAGGAAGAACCGGAGAAAGACTCCATGAGTTCTAATGCAAGGAAAACACCGAGTAATAATTTGTTCTAAGCTGACGGTTCGTTTGATAACAGCTGGGCTATTAACACCATTAACGTCAGCGGCATTACAATGAGTTGCCGAGTTTGATAGGACAAAGATCAATGAGGAGATAGGGGAATGGGCTATGACACCGCTTACTGACGCGTCAAAACATTGCAATATGATATATTAATCTTAGTGATATATGCACGTTTATATACTATTATACAATTATATAAGTGTTTAGACAAGACTCTAAACACGACTCGTGTCTATGGGAAAATTTCTTTTAATTTTGGACACACTTTTGTACAAACAAACCTACCAAATAAAAGGATTGCGTACCCGATAACTTTCGCCATGCATTGACACATAGCGTTGGGCCAAATTAAATAAAATATAAAGCGTTTATGAATTAAATAGAACAATAGTTAGACATAGATTGAATGTGTTTTTAATGTGAGTCGCTTTTTACAACATTTCCTCTATTTCTCTGGGAGTTATTGCCCTTATTCTAAGAGGATGAAATTCTAAGAGAGGTCCGGCATGAGCAAAATCATCCATTAATCGTAGATTAATCTGAGCTACGTCACTGAATAACCGTTACTAAAAAAAACATGCATATGTACAGATTAGATACTCATGTCAGAAGTGAAACTTCTTTGACCATCAAATATAGTAAGCGGAGAAAGGACTAAAATGAAATAAATATTTTAAATGATTTATAGTATTTAATATCATCGCACGCAAGGAAGTTTCACTTCAAAACTGAGCGAAATAAAGTCACGAAACTGTCACTCAATACAAACGTTTCAAACTTCAGGTTCTCTTCGCGTGACGTCGCGACGGAACTCAGCGCGGCGAGCGACGAGCCCCGCTCGCGCGCATACCCCCTCCCCGCACGCGACAAGCGAAGTGAGCATTCTCGTGACAGAAGCGTCACCGGATGCTGCCCCTCCTCCCGCCGCTCCCCCCACCGTAGTGAGAGTTCTTGTTCATCGTGAGAGCGACGAACAACCCAGCTGATCCACAACCACAGAGCCCGTTGAGGCTCACATACCCAGCGGTGATAGTGTACAATAGGCGTGTCAAATCGAACATTGTGTTCATTCACACTAAGTGTAAACGAGGTTGTTCACTGTAATTTGCAGCACGAATCTTGCAGATTAATATTTTTAAAATCGTGAGATTAATTTTTATTCTATTATATGAGCGAAATAAGTTAACAACTGCTAACTGAGCGTCTGTGTTAATAAGTACCTATTTAATTATTTTTAAGACATTAGTGCATTAAGGAAGGAAATACGTAATAAAAAACATATAATAAAATAAGACTTTGGTAATATTTCAAAAATTCAAATAACATCAAGAGGCTTTGCGAAATTTTATAAGAAACTCTCACTCAATACAAAATTTAAGCATGAAACTATTACTCAACACAAAATTTAAGGATGAATCTATCAAACATTAACGTCAAAGTTTAAATGGACTTATTTACAATTTTAATCGTAATACAAAAATAATGCAAGTTTATATAAAAACCGAGTTACGGAGTTTTACCTTATTCATTTAGGTGCATTGCCAATAACTGAGAGACGATGCACAGTGAACGACTATTTTGGTACACCTATCATTACACGGTTCCATATTTAAAATACTTACCTAAGCTAGATGATTGTAATATTCGTGAATTCTTAATAATAATCTTAATAAATAGCTCATTTTAAAATAATATCTAAATAAAACACCTGGGCTGTTAACTATCTTGTCAAATAACTATATAAGGCCGAAAACATTAATTGTTCCTGTTACCAAACAAAAAACCAACCTGCCTACTTGACTATATAGTCCGTTTTTTTTTTTTTTGTAGAGAACAGTCTATCTCATGGTTCTCTATGGTTAGGTAAATATTAAGTAATTTGTAAAGGCAGTTAATGACCCAGCATGTTTAAAAACTCTTTTAAATAGAAAAATAGGCTATGAAGTATCCAGAGACTTCCAAATTGCAATAAAAACATTTCGTGTTCCATCGAAAGTTTAAATGTGAGCTCATAAAGTTCGTTTATTTATTCATTTATTTTTTTAAATCATTAGTGGATTTAGTAGACACACACTTCGCTTTTGAAAGGAAGTAAGGTAGGATTAAATGTTTTAATGTAAGTATTTGAAAAGAGAATATTTTTTTGCATAATAATAATTAACAATATTTTATGGTCTGTCGATTAAATGTGTTTACATGACATTTTAAAGAAATGCCGTTAGTTAATTTTTTAAGAAAGTTTAATTAAGGTGGCGCTGTACGACCGTGGGAACTCGGTAATAGGTATTTGAGAGAATTAGTTGTCTCGACTTACTATAATAGAATAACCGAAGACAGAATGCGACGCAACGTCTCGCAACACATTCGCGCCACTCGCGAAAATAATAACCGCCAGTAAGTAATTCCAATATTTTAGAAAAACCTTTACAGATGGTAGCTATTGACATTCCAATTTCAAATGTACATTATAGGTAGGATGTTTCCATGGAAAAACATTTTTGGATTTTAGTCTGTAGTTACAAGAATTCAACCCGCGTAAATGTCACAAATTCTGCACATTTTAGAAATTAATTATACTAGATATAAAATTAATTTCAGTTTTTGTTGCCATGCAACCCTTAATATTATGTCCGAGAAATGTCATTTTTTATGTATTGCTACGACCTATAATTAATGAGTAATCATGGAATTCCGTAGTATGTAATAAGAAAACTGTTCTAGTTGGAAAATGCCCTCTTAACTTCTCGTCTGTTTGAGGTCAAAAAGAGTGAAATAAAAAAGGAACAAAGTGTTTCTACAGTTCGGTCAATTTGTTCGATAAATTGTTGTACAAATTTCAACTTTATCTATACTAGAGATTATTAATATTTAAAATCGAGTGAATTCGGGTAGTGTACAGACATGTGCCGTGAAATTGTTGTACAAATTTCAACTTTATCCAGAGAGTATTAATATTTAAAATCGAGTGAAATATGAAGCAAGTCGGTCTGAGCACAGATCTGTGCCTGGGACACATTCACGTAGTTGCACAGATCTGTGCTCGGGACATACTAGAGGTTGAGACCCTACTACAAATTTTCCATTTTAACGATGTTGCCAATTAGGATTTTTTAAATTCTTTATTATTTACCAATGTAAACGCATATAATCCACAGACTACATAGTTAAGCTTCCATCAAATATACTGGTAGATGTACATTCCTATATAAAATCAAACCCAAGTATCATCTACAAAGACTTTTCCTCCTTTACCTCTTCAGTTACTTAAAAAAACTAGTAAAATTGTAAATTCATACATCTTAATAAATCTATGAAAATTCAAGTATCGAGGCTGAAGGCTTTTATTATATCAAGGCCAGACGAATTAAAGCAAAATAAGTCTTATTGCTGACTAGTCGCGTTTAAAGATAAAAATATATAACGCCTGACAATAATTTATTCAATCTTTCTTTTTCTTTCTTCTTCTTTTTCTTAAGTTCTTAATCTTTCTTTTAGTTTTATGATCCCTCGGGAACACTGTACTTCTTTTCTGGGGGAATGGTACCCTATTTCTTTTTCTGTATCCCTGACAATGTGTATGCATATTTGGCCTTTACTTATGGGCGAAAACAAGGCTTACTTTGAAAGTACCTCTTTTTAGAGAGCAGTACACCTACCAGTCAGTATATTTGATGAAATTAAATAAACATGCCCCAGATATTCATGGCTGAGTCGCCTTTTAGTTGTGAATTTTATAATTTTTTTCGTGGAATTAATAACGGTTGGACTGACCGATGCTCAACCCAGTAATAAAATGAATAAAATTTTATTGTATTCATATGTTTCGAATATTGAATGGCATCGTATGAATCATACTTAAAAACTTTATTATTTTATTGTAGGTAATAAGTATTTAAGTAATGTCACCATTGACTCAACCTGCAAAACACAGGTTTGCAAATCAGTACGGGTAATAAATAGGTATTGGTAAAAAATAGGTAAGGGTAAAACATTTTAGCTGTCACAATTGAAATGAGTCATTAATGGTTAGTAAATTAAAATACAAAATAAATATTAATTATTTCAAATTATAATTATGAGAACGGTCTCAGTTATACAAAATTTTGTATTAAATTTGTTGATCTGATTGACATGAGCTGTGTCCCGCGGTTTCGCCTGCCCTTTAATTTACCCGTGACCTATATCGTAATTTTTAATAAAAAAAAAATTGAGGACATATTTCACTCTAAACGTACCTAGAATTAAAGTTTTTTTCAAATTAAATGAAAAAATACATATAAAATATATAATAAACTGTTCATACATTATGATAAATTCATTGTATAGTTCACTAAAATGCGACTCATGTTTTTTGGAAAATCTATTATCCGGCGACTTAAAAAGAGTGTTATTTACCGTATGTACGTAAACATTTTAAATGCTTGAAAATATGAGAGAAACCTTAAGCCTTTAAGACGCTTACAATTATTCGCCGATACTATAACCACTTGTTTTATTGCTCAAAGATGCTTGTAGTCTATTATTTTTTCTTATAGGCCATAAATCATATGGTCTTTGGGAGGCATAAAGGTAATATTGTCCCGCTTGCGCGGACATGCGACTGTTGTTGCTGTGACATTTTGTCACTTAGTGAAGATATTATGTAAGATACATGTCGTATGTAACTTGCACACACTTCTTTATATTGAAGGAGATCACAAAGAGTGCCAGAATTCACAGTGACAAATCACCAATGCGTACAGAGCGGTCCCATCAAAAGTCCCATCCTATAGATAAATTGAACAAGTCAATTTGGGTAGTAGGGAAATTAGATAGATATTTTGACTTCTTTTATACCTACAACGGTTAGACGAAACGCATGTAGATTTTAAGTATTGTTTTAGTTCTATAGTGCCTCTCGCTATATTGTGCTGTGAAATTAATTTTTAATATAATATCACGAATTGCAAAAGAAAGGTCCCTTGTGCCTGAAAAATTATGGTAATCTTATTTGTATCTAAATTATTGTCTAAAATTGTTTTTACATGTTAAAAACTCGGGAACTCCCCGAATACGATAGTTTAAAGTGTGTTGAAACTTAACTACAATAGGGTTGTCACTCGGTGTCACATTAAAAGAATTTAAAAAAAAAAACACATACTACCTAACTACATCTTAATTATTTCAACTTCTTTAAGACTAATTTATGTGACGATCACAACCCTATGTTAACAAAATAATAATAATAATTCAAATAAGAAAATATTCAAAGTTTAATTTATGATAATTTAGTAGGCATAGATGTTACCTTATAAACGTTTTGAATCATTATCAAATAATTAAAATAGCATAAAATTAAACAATGTTATACTCAATAGTCAAACTAATAGCAATATAAAAAGTATTTTAAATATATGTATAGTATTACTCTGTATTATTTGTAGGGAAAGTTCCAAGAATCTTTTAAAAATGTCAAATTAAATCGCACAAATATGTACATTATATTCAATAGTCAAAAATAGCTATTCATTGCCAGGTTACATTATATTGTAAAAGACAATATTCAAATTTAAGCTGTTGTAGATTTAATAGAGTTTATTCTAATGGCTTTTTGGCCCCGTAGCTTGACTTGACACGCTTCAATACCTTTGCCGTTTTCGCTTTATTCACTGAAGTATGTAGGTTCTCTTTGCTAGCGATAAACTGGTTAGCAAGCGAGTGAAACAAGCATTAAGATTAAATATATGTTACAACAAATTTACTGGAACTAATCTCATAAATTATGCTCGTTTCTTTTGCTACTTTTCAAATAGAAAATTCATTTAATTTGTCGAAGATAAAGGTATATAAATTTTCTTCATATATTCTTAAGTTGCTCAGTACCTATGTTAAGAGTAATCGAAGATGATAAGATTAACAGTGTGCTGCAACACATTCGTGAGTTTTGATTCAATGAAGTTTGTATGAGCAGGCAGTTGAATAAGCTTATACGTGGTTGTAATAGACTTGGCCATGTCTAAAATGACGGTTTAACTACAAAAGGAAACAAATTAATAACAAAAGTCTCGCCCGCACCAGTGACATTTATTACCTTGTTAATGTTGTCGTGCTTGCACCTTAAGAATAAATAATAACAAGTAGAACGGAATCTTCTTTGACCGAGTCCAAAACGCACCCATATATATAACTACTTCCCCCTTCACATCATTACGCCCTCCCCTCTGTCGTAACGACGTGAACGTTAAATATTGCTTACGAATAAAGATAATATCGCTAAAATATAAGTTTTTCTTTACTTTAAAACCATTATTTTATTCTAGTTTTATAAAATATGAGATTTATAAATACTTACCTACATTATTATGTTACGTACCTACATTAAATATACTTATAAATAATAAGTTATTATAAGACAGTACCATACCAAACGAAGTCATTTAAATAAGTATACTTACCTACAAATATAAGATAAAAACATACAAGATCACGTAAAACTATTAGGTAAGTTTATTCGTGCGAAGACGCCGGTCGTGACAGCCCGACTGAGTATCCCGTTTAACGTGTAAGCTAATATCGTGACCTTAAGCGTGTCCGGAGCGGGAGCGAGAGCGGGAGTTCTACGTGTTCTTATTTATTCTTATACTTGCACAATTTGCACATTCATATCTAAGAAGTGACAAAAAAAAACACGGTCACGAATCAATACCAGTGCACCACGCAAATATCGTGCACGCGACTCTATATGTTGCATGGAGTGATAAGTTTCTGTAACAAGTCATAGTGCGTTAGTATAATAGTTCTATTAAGTCACGATAAAGACGTCATTTTAACCGCACATAGGAAAAGTGAAGGAGTTGATTGAATACGATAAAATTTAAAGGTTATAAAAATATAAAACAACTGTTAACTTGTTTATCGCTAACAATGGAGGCACGCCATGATTTGTTGCTTAGTGATTAATATTATGTATGACATACTAAATTATTCCTAAGCTTATAATAGTAAATTTAAGGTATTCTCAAAACAGTTATAACCATTGCTTTGCAATTAAGCAAATGGGCAAATTAGCGACATCTATGTAATGCAAGCATCATTAACTATTATAAGTTTATGATTTTATTAGCAGGTTTGGGCCCGTCCACATTATTGGAAGTATACGTAGATCATTTTAGAAGCTTCCTGTAGCCTTGAAACTCCTAACACGGCTAAGATGGTAAAATACTTCATTTTACTAGGCTAGCCTAACAATAGCTATGTGGCGCAATTATTACTTATTTAAAAGTTTTTTTTATACCCATAAATATGAAAATAAACATACTGAAATGAACGAAATATAATTCTCTTTATTATAGTTTTGTCTAGGGTAAAATATTTTTCTCACGGTTACAAGTTAGACGTTACCACTGTACGCATACAAATTTTTAATAAATCATGATAAATAAACTATAGCTATAAATGTCAACTCGACAATCTAGCAATCGCTAAACATTAAAAAATATTATATCCATCAATAAAAGTAGGACTCAGAAGAAGTTTTTTGCTTTACGGTCCGGGAAAATTTATTAACAAATAAAAATTTTGAGTCCCTCAGGAGCATTTTTGATATATGTAATTTACTCGTAAAATAACGATGAGTGAAAGAAATTATTGATTCCACCAAGGATTTTTTTTTAATTATACAAAAATTAGTAAGAGTATGAAAAAGTTTCAGACAAATATTGTAGAGAATAATTAATGAGTAATCATGGAATTACGTCGTATGGAATAAGTAAGCTGTTCGAGTTAGAAAGTGTATAAAGAAAATTTGTGGATATACGAGTAAAATTATTTGTGGATTGTGGATAACAGTAGGCACGTACAAAAGGCAAAGTTGATGTCATTGAAGAACATTCATCAGTACTTTTACATAATATATATTTAACACTAGCTGAGCCCGCAGCTACTGTGGAAGCTTACTACAACACATCAGTGAAAACCGCATTCAAATCGGTTAAACCGTTTCTGAGAATAGCATGCACAAACGCACAGACAAACAGACAAAAAATTCTAAAAACTATTTTTTTTTTGACCTCGAAAACACAAGTACAACGTGTACAAATCTTTTTTTTTTAACATTTAGTGTACACACGGCTCGCTTACGATTTTATTATATGTATAAAAGTGACCATTCACGTTTAATTAATTCTTATAAAAATAACATAAAACAGTGGTACCTTCTAGCTTTAACTCATCACCGAAATATTTTCTCTTCAAATAGGTATAAAGGTGGTTAGAAATATAAACATATTATTATCATAAATATTTTTTTAATTTCTATCCAATTTAAAATTATTGCATAATTAACTACCTATTATATTAAAAACAGATTATAACCCCGAATGCTTTTAAGTATGGACCAAAAATTGTCGATTATTTTACAATTTTCTGAACGCAATTGACCAAACTCTACGTAATCTTTTTGTAAAGTAGTGTTTTTCGAGGCCTGTTTCTAATTAGTACTTTAGATCTTGACACCTTTATTACTACATATTTTGTATCACCTTGCTTTACTGTACTACGAACTTTTACACTAATTGCTTTTGAATCTTTTAACATTTTAACAATAACGCTATTGAAAAAAAAAACAATATGTTGGGATACAACTAATAAGGAATGTGTGCACTTTTTCCGCAAAATGTCCATTAAAAATAGGGAATATGTACATTTTTTTTAATATTTTTATATAATAGGTTATATCGTTATGTAACCGTAAAAAAATATCAAACGCCGAAAAATTTAAATTTAGTAACAAAAAAAATATATTAAAATTAACTAATGGGCACTTTAAACACCCGCCCTTTTGACGCGCTTGTCGTGATGTCACAGTCTACAATAAAAATCAAATAAAAAACACAAATCAAACAACTACGCACTTGTTGACACTGTCATTATAGACTTTGACGTCACATTGGATCTGACCGTTTCAAGTACATAATTTGAATTTCCCACTATTTTTTTGCAGTTTTTAATAATTATTTTCTTAACGAAAAAGAAATAAAATTAAAGAATATTTATATAGATATTATTCTAAAGCAATAATGTTCTTTAAAAAAAATTATCCCTTTTTTGAATTAGACGCATATTCCCTATTACGACTACAATGTGATTTCTATATTCTATCTATATATCTAATTGAAAATTAGGTACTAGAAATAAAAATCGTTTCACATAATTTCACAAAAAGATAATTAATTATTTATACTATAACAATTGATTTATAAAGAGCATGGTGATGTGAATGCCACATTTTCATTAAAATAATTTGATAAGTATCCAAAATTGATTTAATAAGCTAAGCTAAAAAAATCTGATCTCAAATCTGATTTTTTTTAGCTCTCATATATGTTACCCATTATTCTAGTTAAGAAAAACCATTAGAAAAGGTAGTTGATTAATTGCGGAAGTGCAAAGACCTTCGATATTAGTTTTATTGTGACATTTCGTAAAAAAATAATTTAAGAAGACGTCACAAAGCTGGTCTTTTAGGGTAACCGTGTTTAAAATTGTTCATTATTACGTGTATAGATAGAACGAGGTTGCAATAATTTTTAATAATTTTATGTACCTAGTTATATTTTTAAAAGGTTGTTAGAGATTAATCCAAATATGTACAATGTACATGTAAAATTATTGTAGTTAGCTAAATTACAATACCGAAACGTGTGTTGGGCTTGGTTCATAACGGTTCCGTGTATAAATATATTTAATTCAAATTGTATGATATGTAAATAAAAATTTCAAAGTGAGACCTACGAAATATGATTTTCTCCCGAGATACAAAATATAAATTAACCATGTTGAATTATGATTAAATGAAAATATAGACCATTTTACACTTTCATTTCTAACCTGCTTTTCTACGACCATAAAGGCGGGAAGCCTTTAGACGGGACATGTGCTAAAGGTAGGAGCATACTACCGCAACGTCGAAGCGCATCGAAGCGTCATATTCTTCATAATATAGCGAAATTGTACGAATGCGCGCGTATTCACGCGGATTCGCACGTATGCGCGCACTCAACACTACTACGCTAGTCAAGGCCCGACTGAAGGTTTAATTCGTGCTGATGCGTTTTGTTTTACGTGAATACGCTTTTTTTTCATGATAATGAAAAACATTAAACGTGTGCATTAAATTGTAAAGATAGGGATTAACATGCCATGAAATTTTTTAGATTGACGCTCCGTGCATTCGACTCTGCGCTAATATGCTCCGACCTTTAAATGTGTTTCGAAAGATCCTCTATCCACTAAATTTTTTGAATTATTAGCGGAGCATAGCAAGCACTGCTTAGCTCGCATTTCGCACATCTTAACTTTTACATTATACAACTATTCAAAGTTAAGTAAACGGCAAGTTGAATAAATTATTGCACTTTTCAAAGTTCTGGATTTGGAAAGTAGTGGCAGGACTCGCTGCATTTTATAGTTATTTGGGCAGCCTTCTGGCGGCATTAACAGGAGACCACCGTGCATGTGGGATGTGTGCAGTTGTGTTTTGGCGAGTTAGTAAGGGAAGCCAGAGCCCAAGAGCCCATTTCCTAATCCCTATCCTTAATCCTACTATGGTTGGCAGCGCCTTGGCAGCACCTGTGGCGTTGCTTGTATTATAGGCGACGATAACCACCTACCATCAAGTGAACCTGGGTGTCGAGCTTAACATAAAAAAAAGCGTAAGCTTATTACTGAAATGACTGAATATAGGTAGATTGGCAAGTAACCTAACGTGAACATACCAAGAGATTCTGTCAAGTTTAGCATTGGCATGAGTCAAGTGCATAAACTCTTACAGGAACATCTAGGCGTGAGGAAGCTTTGCTCTAGATGAATACCCTATAATTTGACAGACAATAAAAAACGCCATTGCTTAGACTAGTGCCGCGAAATGACTAAAAAATGTGACAGAAGTGAGTCAAATCTGTATTTGACATCGTCACAGAAGATGAAACCTAGAAATATTGTTACGAACCTGAAACAAAAGGCAATCTTC
The DNA here is from genome assembly GCA_910589475.2 of Bembecia ichneumoniformis. Classification (NCBI taxonomy): domain Eukaryota; kingdom Metazoa; phylum Arthropoda; class Insecta; order Lepidoptera; family Sesiidae; genus Bembecia; species Bembecia ichneumoniformis. The sequence continues at coordinate 4,795,105 of OU342538.1, read as the reverse complement.
ACAATGGGTGATCCTTTCGAGGATTTACCAACAGAAGTGAAGAAGGGAAGAAGTGAAGAGAAAAAAATGATTGCCTCATTCTTTGGAGGGATGGGACATTTTGTAACCATTGCGATAGAGGATCAAAGGACTACTGACTGCACTGTAGACTGGTATATTAAGAATTGTTTACCAGTTGTCTTGAAAAATGTTCTACAGAAGCGCCCAAGAAGTAGGATCCTCCTTCACCAGACGAACAATTGAATATTTGACCATGGAAGATGTGGAATTAGTGAGTCATCCTCCTTATAGTCCTGACTTGGCACCATGTGATTTCTATTTATTCCCAAAAGTAAAAGATAAACTTAGAGGAATTCACTTTATAAGCCCTGACGATGCAGTAAAAGCGTTCGAAAATGACGTGAAAGAGAAAGAAGAGTGGGTCCACTGCTTCAGTCAGTGGTTCCATTGCATGCGACTTCAAATAACAATAAGAATACGAACAGCTTCCTACATTACTTTGTACCTACATACATGTTACCCTCGTATTGTTACCAGTATTATCCTAGAAACTTAATGCAATCATAAAATACATTAAGTCTTTGGTAAGTGAATAAGAAAAGTCACAAGTTAATTGCTTGAGAATTTGTATTGCATGAACCTAATGCCACAAACTATATATTAAAACATTTAAATTAAATAACAATATCTTAGTAACATTTATTTGGTAGATACCCTAGTGCGACGATTCCAAGAAAAGTTGACACCATAGTTTTTTGGCTTAAATTCTTTCTCAAGTTTCGGTGTGTCTATATACCAAATCCAACCATTTTTCTCGCAGTGATCTATGGCTTCTTGGGGTGACTTGAATTCTATTTTCAAATTGGAAAGTGGATCGCCAGTTGAGGTCCAGCCCATCAATGGGTTCTCCCAGCGCTGACGGGTATCAAATTCCATTTCCCAATGATGGAGGTTGTTGGTACCACTTTGCATTGCATTTTTGGCTGGTTGATAGATTCTAACGCGACGGGTCCTTATATGTTCTTCTGGCACTCCTGAAATTGGAGTCAGGTCAACCTGAAATTTTAAGTTAATAGTATAATTACTTTCAATAGACAACTTGAATCTCCATTGAGTCTGCTTGTTTTCCAATTTACATGAAAATCGAACAACAATCAACTGTTCTAAAAGTGAAGATCTGTACTAATATCATAATAGAGAGGGCGGATTTTGTATGTTTGTATCTAAGGAACCGCACCTGCACCTATTTGAAAAATTCTATCACTATTTGAAAGGTAAATTATTAGTCAGTTTAGTCTATTAAAGTCATAGTCTGTGTCCGAGGATGTCTAGCTTCAAGACACCAGGCAAAGCAAAGGACTAAAGACTAATTATTGGAAATGAATTACTAATTTTATAAAATTAGTAATTCATTCCACTATATATCTATGAAGCTACATACATCACACGGGACTTTAGTTCACTTATACAAATCCATAGGCTCCAATAATCAATTAGGGTCAATAGCAGCAGTTTACAGTGGCCGAGTGTACCTAGCTATGCAACCAGCTCTCTGATAGCTTGGTTTAAGAGAAGTCACACCTGCCTGTTGTTTACTGGGTTTGTTTGTATTGTCTTAAGCCATTCAATACTACTAAACTGTTCATAATCATACCATTCATAATCACTATCTCTGCCGTAAGATGTCTACTACTGGACATAGGCTTCCCCCATAAATTTTCAAGTGGCTGGTAATCAGAAGCAGTCTGGATCCAATGTTGACATGTCCATTTTGTGAGTGGACATCCTGTGCACTGTGTTTGTCGGTCCGTAACCTCGACACGAGAAACCTCCCAACACCAGCAGCCAACGGCTCTCCGTACTATGAATACTGCCACTACAACTTACTTATCCGCCGGCTTACGACGGTAACTTTTGTTCGTCTATGGATGTCCCAATTCAAAATAACCGACTAATCTATCTTTTTTTTGTAGTAATTAAGAAGGGTAATATAAATTTACATTAGTTTTGTAAATAAACCACGACATATCTTACGTTTGATACACATTATATTGGAAATTAATCTTTAACATAAACATACCTTGGTTGGAACACAAATTGTAGATTCCAAAGCATTTCTTTCCTTTATTTCCTCAGGTAAGGCAATCACGGTATCATTTTCTTTAATAGGTGCCTCTTTAACAGTAGTAGGGTCGCCAGTTTTTAAGAATGAACTGCTGGTAGAAAATGAAGGGAGCGATCTAGAAAAAAAGGAAAAATTATTTATAAAAACGATAGTTTAGACACAAATTATGTTAAAACACCAAGCACAGCCTATACCATTACGGACAAACCGGTTGACTGTACCAAATGGGATACGAAATAAGCAAAATGGATGGAAATTGAAATTGCTAAATTTTTTTTTTTAGTGATGGAAGTATGTATAAATTATTTCTATTAAAAAATATAACTTAATTGTAACACATATACCTAGACAAATGAGTTCTGGATAATGTCACAGTTCGATTTATAAGATTTAGCATCTTAAATTATGTATTTTGTATTTTTACGTAATAATCACTCTGTCAAAATATAAAATATTTTTGCTTTGATTGTGATCTTTTCACTCGTTTTTCACTATATATGTAGTTAGTAACTGTCACAGAACAATGAAAATTATCGAGACTGTAGAGCAAGTAACATAATATAATATACTCTCTAACGAGCTGTAGAGACATTATATAGGCTAGGTATCCGTCAAACGTGTTTGTGGATATATGTATGTAGATTGTAGTAGTCAAACATGATTTGAGTTTCATTGAGAACGTGTTGAGAACTTACTTTCGAGTTAGCAACATAACAGTCAAACTGCACTAAGTGTGCACGTAGCATTGCAACGCGGATCCTTGCTTTGTAACAGCGGAGCTGCGCATAATACTAGTAGTTTTATTCCTATTTGGAAGTCTGTGGGAAATAAACTAGTCTAACCTTGTGAGTTTATAGTGTTCTGTGAGCCTAAATTTTATTTATCAAATATCAATCATAGATAAGTATGTGATATCAATTTTGTTTGCTGAAAAGTACCAAAAAAGTACGGACTTGTTATGTCAATCAGTATAGTATTTATTTAATTTAAATATTATATTTCATTTGCAAAAACGTATAAGTTTGATGTGATAATAATTAATATTGCCCTTTAATTTACGAACTGTTTGTGTATTGTGTAAGATTATTTCAAAAAATTTACTAACAAATTATGATTGTAAGTATTGCATCTAACAAAATCTGGATTTACACAGCTGTTCACATGTAAAGGTAATTTTATATTTAAATATTAATATTAGATACACTTTTTAAATTTCTTTTTGTTTCTATAATAAACATTTTATTATTTCTTTAGGTTTATTGCGTAAATTATACCAGTTTTTTAATCGTCCTTGAAAGTTTTTTAACTCTTAGATTTCAAATAGTAGTTCTATAGTAGCTAGTTTTTACAAAGGGTTGGGCTTTGAATTAGGAAACAGGTTTTGAATTATTTGAATTTTTATTTTCTATAAAACCCATATTTATAGAAAATAACATCCACCCCTACATAATCTCACGCTCAATTACCCCAAAAGCCTGCTCCCGAATTCAAAACATTCCTGTAAAATAAAAGTTATATCCCCTTCACAATTAAAATTCACAATTTAAAATATTGGGAAATATTTTGTGCAATTATATTAAATAACATATCGACATAATACATAACATATGGACATATTATCCAAATACCTTTTGTATAGTTAAAACATCATTCATTACTAACCAATTTGTTTGATAATATTTCATTAAGGTTATCTAGAAATATATGAAGCCTTGTTATTAGGGAATATTTGATATACTTATAAAATCTACAATAGTAGTCCAAAAATGGTTAGGTCTGTAAACTTTGTAAAATATAGAGTTATTCTAAAGACACAAAAATGCAAGAAAGAATAAAATCTAGAAAATTTGCGATTTAAATTATAGATGTATCCCTGGCTTAATGCTTGCTAATAGCATTAAAATATCTTTACTTTTTAAAATATAGTTACTGAAGAAAATCTTTAACTCTAGATTTTAAAAAAAATCATTAAGAATCTATTCTCTATATTAATAATGTTTAAACTTAAATTTTGTTATGCAACCTGAATACTTAATGGAATAAAGTGATTTGATTCTAAATTTTGATTACAAGAGTTCAAAATTCCTTCACTCAATAAAGGCATGTAAATAAATAGTTTTAACTACTGTCTAATTAAGCTGGAATTATGAAAGAAATTTATGTTTCTAAATGAAAAACTACTATCTATGATCTAGATTCTAGAATATAACCATCCTACCTTGAGTAGCAAATAATAGAAAAATCTAACATTACTTTTTTTATATAAAAGTCAACCAACAGGTTGACGATCCACTTGATGATAGTCAGCTACCGTCGCCTAAAACACAAGCAATATCCATAGGTGCATTTGCTATATGGGAGTGGTTTATACCACTAGAAGGGCTACCAAAATGACAGCATTGTGTAGTGTGCCCTGCCACTAATTGCCAGATGTGACCAGAGCCAACTTTGAAAAGTTCATTTTCAGCATACTTGGAAATCGAACTAAAGACCCCTGTGCGAAAGTGCTATGGCAAGCACTTTAAGCACTCAACTAAGGGGCACTTCATTATTTATCACTATTGATATTTGTTTGTTTGCACATTTGTGATTAGACCTTATTTCAACAAAAACAATAAAATAATCACCTATACTTATAAAATCATTTGTCCTGACTGCCTATAAAAACACATCCATAACCACCAAGTCTCAAAAGCTGAAATTTGGAACATGACTTTCTTTTGTAAGATAAACATCTGCTAAGAAAAGATTTTTAAAAATTCAACTCCATACGAAGCCAGAGGAGGGTCACTAGTAATGTATATAATGTGACGAAACAATATATCATTTTATTAATAATAATATTTATTTTTTTCAGATTGTTTCTCCTCACATTATGTCCTGTTAAATCACACCTGTAGCCCCTCACAAGGGGGCTAGCAGAGGGCTTAGCTCTACTCAGTACCTGTATATAATTCATTTTCAATTGCCATTTTATACATATCAAACTATTCATACAATTAAAAAGTATAAAAAAATTAACTACTATAATATTTTGTACTAAGATTTAAATATGAGTAAAAGTAGCATGGATTTGGAGTGCAATCGGCGTTGCAAGTCCAGAAGTCATGGCCAAATTTTGACTAGTGCTATTACAAAGAGAGCAGTAAGTGACAAAGCATTAGGAAGCTTCCTTAAATCAACATGTGCTAATTTCACCCAAGCTTTAGACTTTGAGGTAAGATGTTTCGTTTTTAAATTATATTATTTGGAACTTATTGGTGTAAAATCAGCGCAAAGCTTCTTGGTCTCTGGTGATATCACGTGTCAAATAGCAAAGTAACGGATTTGGGGTTTTTTTTTGTGAGGTATTGCAACGCAGGGGGAAGAGCCACGAAATGAGCGAGACTCGACTGGACTTGTATAGTATACATGCACAAACGAAAAACACCTGCTCAAGGTCAGAGCCCAAGAAGATTCGCGAATATTGTACATACTCTAATCACTTTTCATGTAAACTGATAATTATGTGTGCTACAAAATATCGATTTTTATTCATTACTAGCGTTTCGCCCCCGGCTTCGCCCGGGATGCAATTTTTATATATAAGAACATTCTCCGTTTATCTCTCTTTCCATTAGTGAAAACCGAATTAAAATCGGTCTACCCGTTCACGCGTGATGCCGTGACTAAGGGAAATAGGGATTCATTTTTATATATAGAGATATGAGATACATGACATGACTAAATTAATTTGGCTTATCATCTTATCAAGCGCTCTAGCTAAGAACTAAAAAATATTTTTTATGACTGTGTTATAATAATTTATGTTTTCTAAGCTAATTATGTATTTAATAAGAATGTTAGTATTCATATAAAATTTTCAAAAGAACTTCTCTAAATAACACTACCTATCAATATAGAATATTGATAAAATTGAATAATTGTTTGCTCAAAAACACATACAATTTCCATACAATACTAGTAATTTATAATTATAGATATCTCAATACAATATTATATATTATATTATACTATCAAATCAATTTAATATCAAAGTTTGTTGCAAAATTTTGAAGAACTGAGCACACAAACAAACATGCTTATTGGTTGGTTCATGTTATACTTTAAATTGCAAATTGAACTCCTCTTTTGATGATATACAAAAGAGATGGTTGATATATAAAATGTTAGCCTGAAATCAATTATTATCAGGGTCTTTTTACAGCTCTTACTTTAAGAATTTTTATTACGCCACTCTGAAAGAATTCCCCTGGAGTTCTTTAGGGTAAATGTTGGTTATTGGTTAGTTGGACTTCACGTTAATTCAACATTGGTAGTCTTTTATTTTTATTTATTTATTTATTTATTTCTCTCATACACGTAATTATTCTCACAATGTTCACCTTTACTGTTAGAACAAGAGATACCTACTTAATTATATCTAATCCACACAGAAAAATGGCACAGAATTGCAACATCTGACCTTTTTTTATGTCAATGACGGCAAGCAGGCTGCCTGCCAACTTGATGGTAGATGGCCATTGTCGCCTATAAACACAAGACATTCCATGGGGCTTATAAGTGTGCAACCACCATTGATAATATTTAGAATGGGCTCTGACATCATGCACACATTCCATTATTTTAAGTTGATCCTTTTTTTAACCCCCAATTCTGGTGTTTTTGGGGATGAACCAAAAGCCCTTTAAACCTGAATCAGACCTCACTTTAAATAAATTTTAATGTTCTCGAAAATATTTACAGGGGCGTACAGCCTTGCACATGGCTGCGTCACGAGGGAGGACTAGTTTGATGGAATGGCTTGTGAAACATTCAAGCGATGATTTTGTAAACGCACAGGATCAGGAGTCCGGTTACACCCCACTTCATAGGAGTATTTTTTATGGACAAATACAAGCTGCTGTATCACTTATAAAAATGGGTAAGTTTTTTTTTACATACATGTAGCTTTACATACATGTAGCTTTACATACATGTACATACATGTTTTTTTTTTACTTACACCCAAGCACAGAATAGCTGAAGCACAATTTACGGTGTACTTGACGTCCTTGGGAACTCAATTCATTGCCAGTGGAGACTGGAATTCTAAACATGTGCAATGAGGATCAAGACTGAATACAACTAGAGGCAGAGAGCTCTTATGAGCTCTCTTAGCTTAGGCAGAGAGTATCTTATGAAACTAGTATCTATTTCAGGTGTAAACACTGACATATTGGACAAGGATGATTATAAGGCCCTTGAGCTCGCAATGCTGGATCGTGAACATATGTATCGATACTTAGGTTACCATCCAAGTGACGTGTACGTTTGGGGCACCAATAGTAATTACACGCTCGGCACCGGCACGCAACAACAAAGGAATCTGCCAGAAATGTTGACTTTTTTTAATCGGAGCAACGTCGCCGTAAAACAGGTAATTATAGACAACACTCCCACTAGTTTTAGTTACATTGCAAATATCATAGTTTTAAGTAACTACTTACATAAAATATAAAAAAGATATATCTGAAATTATATTTCAGATATAAGTTTTTTTTTTATGTTAAGGTCGGCAGACAGGCTGACGGTCCACTTGATGGTAGGTGTCTGCCGTCGCCTATAACACAAGGAACGCCTAAACTGCTGCAAGTAGGATGCCGACTGCAGTAGGATTAAGGATAAGGGATTAGGAGTGGATAGGGAAATGGGTTCTGGCATCCCTTACTCACTCACTGAAACACAACAGCACACGTGCTGTTATTTCACGGTGGTCTTCTGTAAGGGGGTGGTTACTGCCGCCAGACGGGCTGCCCAAATGACTGCGAAATGCAGTGTGCCCTGTCATTTGTTGTCCATTGCTAGTTCAGGAGCTGCATGAGATCATACCGCCTTCACCTTTCTTCTATCGGTCATTCAGGCGTACGGTTGGTTACCATCCTCACCTTGTCGAAATCCCTCCAATTCGGACCAAGCGATTTAAAATATCTTTTTTAATGCGCACTGCTTAGGATTGGAACTCCCTGTCGGCATCTTTATTTCCGAGCTAATATAAACCAAATCTCTTCAAAGTTCGAGTGAATGGGCACCTTCTGAATGAACTCGCTCCATCGTCGTTCCTACATGGCTAAATGCTGGCCAAGAGCAAACCCATCTTTAATAAATAAATAAAAATATAAAAAAATTGGCCTCTCCTTAATATTCCAAAAGGACCAGCCGAAGCAGCCTTATCAGATTGTCTGTCCACCTTATCAGATCGTGTAGGTGCACGTTCTACGCTGCCCTTGTCAGTCTGGAGCCTCCACTTGAATACCAGCTGGCTCCAGCGGCCGTCGACTCTTCTTATTATCTATACCAATATTATAAAGACAAAAGATTTGTATGTATGTATGTATGTAAACTCAAAAACTACTGAACCGATTTTAAAAATTCTTTCACCTATAGAAAGGTACATTATCAGCCAGTAATATTTTATAAAGAGACGCGGATGAAGTCGCGTGCAACAGCTAACTACTCTAACTAGTAATATAATATACATATTCTTATTTATAATAAGTGTTGCAATTTCTCAAATGATCGTAAATAAAGCACGATTGCAAATTAGCTTTTTATATTTCGTTATTTGATTGATATCCAAACTCAGTTTCAATGGAATGTAATTTCAAATGGCTGTCATTTGTGACATGTAAATAAAGACGTTGTCAAATTACGATCAAAAATTTAACCCTGAATTTTTTTTAACTCGAATTAGTAAAATATTGATTTTGTTCATATATTTAATTAAAATGCATACTATTGGTTTGCCGCGTACATGCCTCGGTTTTACGAATTTGTCATTCTTTATCGTCGGTTTGTTGAGTTGCGGCGCTTGTGTTTGGTGCGCGATAAATACGGATTTTTTCAAAGACGTCAACTATACCGTCACCAAGAGTTCAGTGGTTGGAAACATAGCGACATTCGTTAACCTGAAACTGTGGTATATACCTATGACCTCAGTACTTATACCGCTCGCAGTAATCACAATGATGACGTCGTGTTGCGGCATTTTAGGCGCCGGTTGCAAGACGAAGTGCGCTATAAAGTCTTACATATTTCTCGTTTCCATTCTCACCTGTGTATCGCTGTGGATATTTTTCATCACCGGTGTCTATAACTTGTACACGTCGAACGAGAAAACTCGTCGATACATGCAATCGACTATAAGCAACTATTACGGTGATAAAGAGGACATATTTACGAATTTATGGGATTACGTAATGGTTAACTACGAATGCTGCGGCGCCGTGAGTTACAGAGATTTTGCAAATTCGAATTGGAAGAAAGGAAATGCAGATGAATTGTTTCCGGTGCAGTGTTGTGTTTTGGCAAACAAATCCACCGTAATACCTGTGTTCGCGAATTGTACTAAAACAGTTGATAATCTGGTTCAATCGAACAGAGAATATGGATGTTTCTATGCTCTGAGAAAGTCTATAATAAACAATAAAGGAAAGCTTATATTTTATTTCATACTCATTGCGTTGTTCTATTCTTTATTAATATTGTTCGCTTATTGCATAATAAGAGACGAACCACTACTTGTAGCAATGGGTTTCAATCCTACTCTGCTGGAAAGACCTCAAGAACAAGTAAACAAACCTGTAGCTTCAAGCTCTTCGCTGGAAAATATGCTATATGTTGACGAGCCGCCGAAGAAAATTGTTAGAGTCGTCTCAACAACCAATCCATTCCAGACATATAAATTTACACCAAACAGTCACAATGAAAGAGGCGCGCCGTACTTGCATAGCTTTTCACATTATAAGTAATATTTAAATTGAAGGTGTAAAATAAAAAAAATTATATATACTTTGTTATATTTTCATGAATTTTAATTATAATTAAATATACATACCAATATGTTACTATGTGCTTCTACTGATTTAATACGGAACCCTGCCTCATGCGAACATTGAATCAAGTCTCAAGAAATGTCATAATATCTTTGCTTATGTTTTTAATAATTTAATTAAATCTAAATCAACATTTTTAAGGGATTTTTTTCACTTCCCACCTTAACGACCCTAATGGTTGGCCTTTTAACTCGAAAGATTCCTCAAGTCCTCAATCACAACATGAGAAAAGCACATAATGTATAATTTCAATCTGTAGTTACCATAAATCTTAGCCATCAAAGTAGACCACCAGGAGACTATTATTTTTTGTCCAAAAAACAGTGACTTTCAGCGGGAATATTAAAATAGATTTACTTTTTTTAATTTTTTCCAAATGTTCCAAATGCCATTTATTTGGGTGTATTACAACTATTTCCATTATGTGACCATTTGTCCCACTATTTCCATTTTGTATTTCCGTGAAAATAGTGGAATGCACCCATTTAATCTTGAACACAAATATTTGCAATACACATAAATCTTAACACATATATTTCTTTTGTCATTATTTACAACCGACAGAGGTTCACATCTAAACATAATTCTGCCAGATAGACCTCTTAAACTCACTATTATTGGCGGTTTTTGTTGTGTCTTTACTATGTTGTCGAAGTCTGTTATTTTGTGGTTACCACTCGAAGACTTTTCCTCCCCATATGCTGCCGGTTCTACAAAACTAACTGACTTGCTCACCGCCACTTCAACTGACTAAAATGAGCTATAGCAGTGACTTTAGTTCTACAGATTAAGAACTCTTATCTCAAAGCTAATTGTAGTCTTTCATTAAATTGAGATTTAAAAGAACTCAGATATGAATGAAGATTCTTCGTAATTTTCGGAAGGATGAACTTCCGAGTTGAAATTATCATTTGAATGAAGTGATAAAACTTTCTGAGGCGGATATAGATGATAAACTCTTGTAACGCCCGCTATTCATCTTGAAAGTCGGACCCTCAGTGTAGTTTATTTTTGAATATGAAGTTGAAGAATGAAAAGATAAAGAAGTACATTTAAAGGGCAATAAATTTTCAGGTGTGCCTCGGCAAATTCCACAGCGTGTGGGTGTGCGAGGGGGAAGGTTCACACAACACAGTGTGGTGTTGCGGTCAACTGGCCAGATCCGGTGGCCCACACACCACACAACTTAGACCGGTGCTTTTGAAACTACCCGAACCCTGCTCGCAAGCTGCGCTCACACTCGATTCTACCGTATTCTTGTTGCAAAATGGAACAGTAAGTATTTTTCTTTATTTTGAGTTGCACGCTTAAAATGTCTACCAGTTTTTGACGTAGAATTTTTTGGAAAAAAACTCAAGGCCTGTATTATACTTTCCAATCAGTTGCTCGAAAATTGTCAGTTGCAAAGACAGTAATCATTACTTAAAATTGTGGATTAGACATTCATATAATTTTTAATTCTTTTGAAAAGTTTATACTAGCCAGGTGTTATACGCTAAAAAGTGTTCAGATATAAAGATTAGAAAGTTCACACTATTCCATTGACAAAGAACAAACGAGATATAAATCGGTTTGTCCTATAATTTTTATAGCCTTTTAATTATTTTTTTATTGCAAAATTTTTTATTTTCTGACTTGGTCAGAAAATTTCGCTCTAGCTCTTGGATTATTTCTTCAATTTAGGTCCAATTAAAAGCTTCTTAAAAAAAACAGCTATCTAAAAAAAGTCAAATTAAAAGCTTGTTATTATTTTTAACTAAATATGAACAAACAAATGAAAAAGAATCGATGTTCATCTCTTTACAATTTTTGTAAAATAAGAATGAGTCAGTTGAGAACATAATTTTAATTGTATTTTGCAGGTGATCCAATACACCCACAACTCTGACAGCATCGGTCAATCTACTCACCCTAATAAAACGTCTACAATCAAATTGCCATCGGTAAAGCCGATATTGAAATTGTCGGAACCTTACGGACTGTTTTCGGGACGCTCGCACGTTCTAGTGTATAATGCACACGCTGTTTACACGTGGGGACATAATGTGGGACAGTTGGGACACAACAATGAAGAAAAGTTTATTAAGTGCCCTCGACGGGTAAGAAAGACATCATGACTTAAATCTAAACGCTAGTTCCGCACTAATAATCTTTGTTAGATCCAAGTTAATTATATATTGTTTCGATTAAGTTCCAAGTTAATTATTAACACGATAAAAAACTATATATTTTCAGGCTATTGCCAATTGAGCAATAAATCACGCCTATTTCTGAAATAAGCCCAAAAAGCAGTGCTAACATACACCTTTAAGACCCATTTCGCTCGCTGTTTAATTTTTTTTAAAACAGATCTCTCTTCAATTTCGGTCCCAACCTACCGCATCGCAATGTTCGTCTGCACTATTACAGTAATTTGGCTTTTGGTGCAAAAAATTTTTTAAATGCAACTTTTTTCCAGAGACTAGCACATTAAAACCAATAAGAGAAACTAACATTCAACTTTATTTTTTTTAAGGTCGACTGGAAAGGCTGACAGTCCACTTGATGGTAGATGGCTACCGTCGCCTATAACACAAGCAACGCCATAGGTGCTACGAATGCACTACAGACCATAGTAGCATTAAGGATAAGGTATCCCTTATCAGGATAAGGTAATGGACTCTGGCATTCCTTACTCACTCTACGAAATACGACAGCACATAATATGCTGTTATTTCAAGGTGGTCTTCTGTAAAAGGAAGAGGGTGATTACTGCCGCCAGACGGGCTGCCCAAATGACTGCGAGACGCAGTTTAAAATATGAAACATCATGTTTACAATATTTACAATACGACAGAGAGCAGCTAGCGACGGACGGAACAAGGCGGAGCGGAGAAAGACTGCCGGGCCGAGCGGAGCGAGCGAGTTTTGACACGATTTTTTTACGAATGGGCGGTTCTGGCAAAACACCTAACATTTCTTGTTGGATAAATGTGAACAGCTTCATATAAAATGTTCAGCCACCCGCTATTTTATCGCATCCGACATCCGACAAGTGGGAACCAGCTGTAAGGGAGGCAATACTTTTCCGCCGTAATGGCATGAAAACCATCAGTGCGATCCTCCAGGAACGTGTCTGAAGTACTGCAATGCCCGGACAAATCCAATTGCGCCCTAAATATATTGTTGTACTGCACTCGTAAATAAAATTTGTTTTTGTTAGGTAAAGATGTCACCAAATAAGGATACAATTTTTCATCTAGCGGCTTGCGGGGACGCAGCGTCCGTAGTAACGACACTGCGCGGTGACGTCTATCTTCTACACAAATACATATGCAAGAAGATCGCTATAAAGTTAGTAAATAGATGATTCGTTAGTAAAAGAATTCTTAAATTTAGTCAAATATTTATCTAATCAGAGGACCATAAAATATTTTACATTTCAGACAACTAAATCTTTATCAAGTGTGCGTTGAGGCCAAAGTGAGTGAGCAGGGCTGCCTTTCACGAGTGACAGTTTTAATGCTCACCAACGTTAGACAATTGCTCATCTGGCAGGATACCACCAACACACTGACCAGGTATGGTTCTTGAATATCGGATGGATAATATCAATCATAAAGGAGTATGATCCTTTCGATTGTTATTTTGGTGCAGTGGTGTCATTATCATGGTTGCTAACTGGTGCTAACAATATATCAGGAGCTCGGTATCAGCACAGAATACAAATTAATAATAGTACAAGTAGTAATCAATTACTACTTGTATCTTGCAGTCGTAGCGTGTCATGACTATACTGCCTCTGTGGTTTCACGGCGCGGTCGCGCTTTACATATATTTATGGTTAACTCATTAACCATATTCCCAAAACATATGCAGTAATTTAAAAACGATAAATTTGACGATTTCGATAAGAATTTATAATTTTGTTGATAATACTCTTAGGACCAATGAACATCACCTAAAGATTAAATTTTTTTTATATATGCAAAAAGTAATTTTGTGGTTTAAAAGACAAATGCTGTTGTCTTTTAAACCACCGGATTAGCTTCAGCCGGATCCTTCAGCTTACTAGAAAGAAAAAAAAATCAGGCATCTATCACAATAATTCATGTCACTATAATTAAAAACCTCGGGTTAGGCGTTAGGTCAAAAATAAAAAATAAAAAAATAACTGAAAATACGAAAATAGCAGAACATACATACATGGTGGTGTTTCGGATACCCTTCGAGGTCCTCTACCTCCTAGCTTTATTATATCACTACTTCTTGGGACACGCTGTATACATAATATATAGCCTATGTCCATCCTGAAATTCTATTCCAATTGGTCAAAGATTACCTTCTACATACAAACATACAATCTTACCTCTTTATATTATTGGTATTGATAACTAACTATAAGGAAAAACAAAAAATAAATGAACATTTTAAAACTATTAAATATGTCTGTAAAATATCTCTCCAAACTTTAATTAATGATCACTGAAAAAAAGATAAAATTGCCTCCATTTTAAAAATTGTCATAACACATGATAACTATGATAATCAAGTATATTTGTAATGAAATGAAAAACTGGCATTTCATTGTCATGCAACTTTACAGGTGCGTTTTTGGTCTCTCCCATCAAACGTTCATAATGAACGCGGCACTCACTCACGACGCACTCTATTTCACTACTAAATACGGCGAGGCGTTCGTCGGTACGATTTCGCGCAAAGCCTCGCAGTCAACCAAAAAGGAGTTGGAAAGAGACGGCAACAGAGCCCCGCAGCAAATCAGAAAACAGTCGGAGAGAGACAGCAATAAGACGGCTTTCGTTAAGTTTCTTGAGAAGGACGATTGCACGTCAGTGAGATTAACAAGGATACCGAACATACACAGGGCGGTGTCTATCACTGTGGACAGCGAGGGTCTGAACTTCGCGTGCCTACAGGTACATATTTTATACAATTTGTAAATTTTCAATTGCACCTCCGTCATTCTTTCTGATCTACCCAATGGTTGACTGGTAGATAATGCCTTAAGGCATTAAGTTCGCCTTTTGTACGATTGTGCAATAAAGTTTAAATAAATAAATAAATAAAATATTTTCTGATGTTATTTTATATTCAAATGATTTCGTCTTAAATGATCCCATGAAGCGTGGCCGGGTTCAGCTAGTACAAAATAAATCTGCGTCTGCTTAGGCAAAGCCGTGTTGCGGCGTGACATCACTGCCGGAGCTTTCACCCTCTAGTCGCGGCAAACACTTGGACTCATTGCTGCAAACAGCCTTCGAAGATGACCTGCTTCACGATGTGGTGTTCAAGGTCAGTGTCGACTACCTATTGTGTAATCTCTATCGAGAAATACCATTAGAGATCAATATCAAATGGAAGAAGTCTAAGACTTCAAAAAAAAATTAAGAAGTTTTTTTCTAAGGAGTTACGATAAACAGTTTTTATTTTTTTACTAGTAAGGTTTTGCTTAACGACGTGTTACAAATAGTTTATTTCAAAACAAACACTAAACATTCGACTCAAATCTCTATATATAAAAATGAATCCCCATTTCCCCTGGTCACGGCATCACGCGTGAACGGGTAGACCGATTTTAATTCGGTTTTCACTAATGGAAAGAGGGATAAACGGGGAATGTTCATATATATAAAAATTGTGCGCCGGGCGAAGCCGGGGGCGGGTCGCTAGTTAAACATAAACATTAGACTAACATAATTTATAAAACATTGTATGAGTGCACTGGGTATGAGTGTACATTCTTAAATTTGTTTTCTCTTACTTTCTTTGTTGACTAATGATTATGATAATTGACATTTTTATGCATTTTACGTTTTCCCTTCAAGGTTGGCATGAGGGTGTATCCTGCACATATGTTTATAATAGCATCGAGCAGTGAATATCTATACAAACTGTACAAGGAGAAGCTGCAACAAAATGACGGAGAAATACCAGAAATTGTTCTTGAAAATGTTCATCCAGAGGTGTTTGATAGGATATTAAGGTATGACATTATTAATTCATATATTATTATTATTATTATTAAACTCTTTATTTGCACTATAAAGATATAAAAAAGAATAAAAAAAAACAACAAGCAATAGTATTTACAAAAGGCGGCCTTATCGCTTTATAGCAATTTCTTCCAAGCAACCTTAAGGTAAGGAAAATTATATGAAAAATAAAACAATGTGGGTGGTAAAAGTGGTCATCATAAACTTACATTCTAATAAATAATTATTATATTTATAAGAATGTAAGTTGTATGATGTGATACACAAATATTAATAAGATAGATTAATAAATATAATATATTAGAGATAAACCTACATATAAAAATTAAACAAATAAAGTCGTCTTCAATTTGACAGAAAATGTGTCTTCAGTGCTTTTTTGAATATTTCCAGTGAATTAGATTGTCTAATGTTGAAAGGCAAATTATAAATTCATTAAAATATTCACATTTCATGTAATATAGAAACTATGTAAAAATCACTGGGCATGACACATATTACAGAGAGCCGACAGCCGTTGAGACCGAAAGGTTTTCGAGTGAAGGCCACGGACCGGTAAGCGCAACGTAAGGGGGACAGACGACCTGATTAAGGCCGCGGGTCGACGGTGATCGATCTGTTTGAACAATTAGGGAGGAAGGCCTTTGTCCAGCAGTGGACGTTCTACGGCTGAGATGATGATGAAGATAGAAACTATGATCTATGATCTATTGGTGAACAAAATCTCTGCATGTAATAGTGACATGCAGACTCTTTTTATAGCATTACTTGTGGTTTTATGCGTTGATACCATCAACTAGATTGTTAGCCTGCCTGTGGACCTTCACATAAGCGAGAACTTTTCAAACACATAATGTAGTGCCTGCTTGCATGTAAATAAGAATATAATAAGTAAATAATTTATAAGAGTAATGAGTAAATGTAATAACCCAGAAATTCGACTTTAGTAACTCGGGACACTGTGTGACTCCATTACTGACCTCTTAGCATATTGAGTAAAGGATAACTTCATCAAATATTTCTTTAACTATCCTTTATTAGTCTGTGACTTCACGGGTACCTATATATACTGACTCGTGATAATGCCTAAAAACTTTGTCTGAATGTTTTGGAAATTTTTACACAGTGGTTGTGTAAAAAATATTGTTACAGTTACATTCAGTTTAGTAATTTCTGTTACATTTTAGTTTAGTCAGGTCATTATTGTTATAGTTACATGTACACTGGAACATGCGATGTTGCGGAGTTAGGTCCTTGCAACCTAAAGATAAGGAAGGAAGATCTGATCGCAGCCAACAAGAAAGAGAAAGAAAGTGAAGGCACGGAAATGGATCTGATTGGTGAGTTTTTCAATTTGGGCTCTTATCAATGACGTCTTTTTTCAATTCTAATATATATAAATATACGCTGTATTACCAAAGTTCGAAAGTGTGAGCTGTGACGTGACAACAGATTAGCAAGATTAGTCCGCAATTAAATATGCATGTGCGTTTCTGTGAAGTCGACTATGTGCATTTTATATTACAAAATCTAAATAATAGGTTGGGGAAAAAAATTCTTCGCATTTTATATGAAAACTCAAAACTTTTTTTTTTTCAAAGTTTAAGTTTGTAGTTATAAGCAATTAAGTTGGTAACGCTGATTATATTTACAAACAGATACCTTCCTTTATTGCTGTTAATTTAATAAGAAATCATCGTTTTTGTTTGTCCATTTTCAGTGTATCTATTCTTATTACACATGATAAAATCGTAGACGAGCCGTGTCTGTGACATTAAAGATTTTTCAAAAAAGCAATTTGTTCATGTTACCGAAGTCAAAAAATCGTTTTTAGAATGTGTCTGTGCGTTTGTGCACGCTAATCTCTGAAACAGCTTAACCGATTTGAATGCGATTTTCACTGATGTATTGTAGCAAACTTCCCGTAACATTTAGTGTTTGTTTCTTTCCAATCGGTTTACAAGCAAAAATAGTTACGCGCTATTTCGAATACCGCGCGTACGAAGTTGCGGGCTCATCTAGTTCATAATATTTCTGTAAGAAATTTTCTAAAATATCGTATACGTAAATGTTTTGCCGTGATAGATCAAATTGCTTTAATCAAACTGCATACCGTAAGCGACAGATTGTATGTCTAATGATAGACTTCGCATAGAACTTGTAACACCTGCTAGAGGTTACTGGGTTTAAATTTTATGCACATCTATTTGGAACAGTATGCGAGAATATGAAAATGACATTTGAATTGGGGATGCCTTACTTGGCTAACATTTTACTCGTCTGACCATACTCATATAGTTCCTTTTTATTTATGCTTTAATTTATGTAAACTAAAATCACAGAGAACACATCAGAAAAGTCAGCATTCGAAGTGTATAAGAACCACAACAAACGAGATCGAAACAAGCGCCACAGCCCTGATTCGGTCCCATCTCGTCCCGCGTACTGCGAGCCAGTCAAGCTGGTGCAGGCGGCGGCCAAGAGGCTTCAAGTGCTCGCGCTACACAAACTACTCGACAAATTCTAGTGAGTGGACCATACAGACTTCATAATTAATGGCAGACTATGGATTAGCTGGACACACATTCTCACCGAAGACCACTTTTAAATAAGCAAGGCATCTTTGAGCCCTGTCATTAAACATACTCGTATTTAAACATGGGTTTAACAAAAAAAAACTTTAAAAAGTGTATGTGTCAGCTCCGACGCACGACTAGAGTAATAATTTCCTCGTGTCAATAGATAACTGGATACCTAATACTCTATTTAGTTACATTCTGCATACTCAGATGTCACGTGTTCCAGTTATGTTATGTTAGTTACGTTCGATGTACACCCGGTGTCGCTACGTTTTATAAGTTCAAATAGTTAATTTTTTCGACTACAGATGTCGCAGCGCCGGCAAGTTATAACACGCTATCGCTTCTTTCCTCAACGCGGATTACACTTTTCATTCAAGATTTCGACGTTTGTTTTTATTAGCCCAAAGAACATAAATAGGGAACATAAATACAGGCGTCAGCTGTTGCACAAATGTCAAAGTGACAGATAACGTAAAGATCTTTAGTTAACGCTTGTATTGATTTTACTCCTCACCTCATAAAATTTCCATACCGAGGGCCTTATACGAAAATCGTTTCTTAAGGTGTAAATTCAAAAAAGACTATTTCACGTGTAATTAATTGATAATTTAAAAAATGAAAAGGAGTTTTCGTATCTATAAAGCTTCTTGCTTGATTCTGAACTACTGATAGTTGTAAAATACAAGTATGTGTTATGAGGATTTCAAGTGACCAAAATTTGGTCCGCATGACCCAAATTGAGATCGCACAAACCGGCACGTAAATTCTAGTGTCGCTTGTGTATCTAAGCGACAGTAGCCAGATAAGATCTGATATATATGCCCCTTTTCCACCTTGTATTTATGGATGCATTGCATTTGTTCTTTATGTCAAATACAAAACTTGATACCAATAACGAAAATGTTGTTCAACAGTTACAAAGATGGAATGATACACCTAAAAGACAACGCTACATACAGTAAGAATGTTCCGCCGGTGTTTTCCCGAGAATCGCTCCCAGAGTTAGTGGACACAAATGTATGTTCGAAGGATGGCCAAGTGGTGCCTGCACACAAATGCATACTAGCTGCGAGATTGGAATATTTTCAGGGAATGTTCATGCATTCCTGGTCCGAGGTAATTTATTATCATTTATTACTGGTTGTGTATGTGTAATTTTCTCAAATATCCATTTAACCACTAAATAGCTAATTGTTACCCTTAATGAGCCCATTGGATGAGTGGTTGGGGTGCTTGCCTTAACGCTCTGTTCTAGGGTTCCCGGGTTCGATTCCCGGCTGGGTCAACTTTGAGAAAAGAACTTTTCAAATTTGCCTCTGGTCTGGATCTGGAAAGTAGTGGCAGGGCATACTGCGTTTCGCAGTCATCTGGGAAGCCCGTCTGGCGGCAGTAACCACCCCCTTATAGAAGACCACCGTGAAATAACAGCACATATGCTGTTGTGTTTTGGTGAGCGAAGTAAGGAATGCCAGAGCCCATTTCCTTATCCCTTCCCAATCCCTTATCCTTAATCTTATTGTAGTCGGCAGCGCACTTGCAACAACTTTGGCGTTGCTTGTGTTATAGGCGACGGTAGCCACCTACCATCAAATGGACCGTCAGCCTGCCGATCTTAACATTAAAAAAAATATTATGTTTATTTATTAATTTCAATGATTTAAGTACTTGATTAATGGTCGCCAATGAAAAAGAGTTATATTAAGGAAAAGGTAATCCGAAGCAAAGATGCCAATATTTGTAACTGCGAAAAAATATTTGTTTACTGTGATACTCATTTTTTATGTTAAAGTCAACAGACAGGCTAACGGTCCACTTAATAGTAGGTTACTACTGTCGCCTGTAACACAAGCAACTTATCCACTTATACGTGCTTGTGTTATAGGATAAGTGCTAATATGGGTTTTGTTATTGATTTGCAGAAATTAAAATTACTCATCCGTTTCAAAAACATTAACTTTTGTTTTCAGAGCAAAAAATTATCAACAGTTACCTTGCCAATAAGTCACAGTATACTTCTGCCCTTAATCAATTTCCTCTACACTGATTCGTGTCCAGAAGTGAAAAATTCGGAAAGTAGTGACTTCATATGCAGCATGTTAATAGTCGCAGATCAATTATTCGTCACGAGACTTAGAGAAATGTGTGAAGTTGCTTTGGCGAACCTCATAACTCTGAGGAATTGTGCTGAATTGTGTCAATTGGCTCATACCTACAACGCTACCCAACTGAAACAATTTTGCCTAGAGTACATCAGTCTTAACCTGGCTGCTCTTTTGGAGGCTAGATCCTTAGATTCGCTGGAGGCTAATCTCCTCGAAGATATTTCAAATTATTACTGCAGATTCAATCCCATAATGTCCTCTAGGGTCATCACTCCTTTTTACAACGCACCTAGCGATGAAATCATCAATGAAGCTGATAAAAATTTCCCAATAGATCTCCAAATGGTTGATGACGAATACAAAAACACAAGTATTGTTGAAGTCAAAAAAAGAAACAAAGCTAAAAAAAATGAGTACACGAGGAGTGAAAAGGAAAGAATGAGATATGAATCTGTGAGCTCTTTGGATCTGTCTAACGATACTTCCGGTGATATAACACTGTCGCTAAGTGAATTGACAAAGTCACCAGAAAACAATCAAGAGAAGTGGATCAAGGTGCCGTCGACGCAACAGAAGCAACAGAAAGTAATTCAGGCCAGACTAAAAGCCATTACCACAGCCAAAGATATATCAAATGAAACTCAAACAGAGTCGTATACGAGACTTACTAAGGCAACCTCACCAAGTCGAAACTCACAGACCAATCCGGTTTCAACCACATCTAGGTTGTCTGCATCGCCGAAGGAGCATTCTTTTCCAGAACTGATGATGAGTTCTGGAAACCTGGTGATTAATCATATCGGTCCGAAACTATCTCAAAAGCAAAGGAAAAAATTGGCTTCCCAAGGAAACGAGCCTTCGTCACTCCAAAACTTGAACGATTATATGGATAAACTCTCGTTAGACACAACGGTAACTAAACCAAGGAATCCTTGGAAAATAATAGAACCGCCGGTGGCCAGCAGCAGCCCTAATACAGCAAAGGCTATGGAGTTTAATCAGATTTTAGCTGATCAGAAGAAAGTAAAAGATGATTCGTCGAGGATTATGTTCAAGCCGCTCGCTTTGACACAGGTATTCAAATGTGTTTGCAAATTTCAAACATATTCTTAATTTTATCCATACCAATTTAAATAGCGACTATACAAGCACTGATAAAACACGTTACGTATTTTTTGTTTCATTTGTTGAATTAAATCATAATTATCAAATAAATGCGAAAGTTTGTATTTTTGGATATTTGTTCCTCAATAACGCAAAAACAGCTGAACGGTTTTGGATGAAATTTGGCACACACATAGTTATTACCTGCATAGACATATAGGATACTTTTATCCTAGAAAAATGATAGTTTCCCGAGGGATCATCTAATCTAAAAAATTCGACTGTCAACAGTGGCGGCGCGGCGCCACCGTCGTCGCAGCGATAAAGATGTCAGGGGTTATATTTTTCATCATGGACAAAGTCTCGGGCACGGCTAGTATTTAAACAAAAGTTGTATGGAAAGAGAAATTAGCTTTCTTAATTTTTTTTTCACATGTACAAAACTACTTTGTTGGACTGAAATAAAAAAATCTTTTATAAAAAAAGAAAAAAAAACTAAAGCTAAGCAGACATATAAACGCGGATAATGTTTATTAAACACACTAATAAATATTCATATTTGCTCATTAGGAATAAATAAAACCCTCGAACCATTTGGTTATACTATCACTATCGATCGAACCTCAACTACACTGAAATTTCTGTATTTAATATATAGTAATTGACAAGGGTGTATATAAAATTATTGTTTTTCAGCTTGAAGATAAAGCCATAGAAGAACTGGAAAGGTTTTACAATATTCATGAAATTGATGACGAACATATAATAGTCCGTCGGATTGAATTGCAATTAGTGTCTTCTCCCCAGTGGGTACATACTGGCTCAAAGTGATATGTATTTATTTATATTTTTAACATATTGACAAGAATTTTAATAAATAATTATAATGATGTGTTTTGTTTTATTTTGGTGTGCACCACTAAATTAGAATTATTATTTCCAATTACCCATGCCATTGCATTATCCAGTAACAGTAACCAGATACAGTCGGGGTATGAAAACCTTCGTCAGTTTTCAAATTAATTCCTTTATCAAGTCGTAGACTCTCATTACCTTTGGAAACTAAAGCACTAAGCAGACAACTAACATATTTTCTTACCTAAAAATGGTTCCGTGCATCCGACCATTCCCCCCTTATCTCTGAAACTACTGAACCTAAAATTTTGAAAAAATACAGAAATTAGTTTTCTGCTTATAGATTATAGGAAAACCTATAAGAAGTCCATGATATTAAAATAACATGGTAAATCACTTAATATTGTGCGGATAGGTAACATAGCGAGTTCAACTCACACTTGTCCCGTTTTTTATTATTATTTCATAGGAGCACTTAGCTATAATGCCATTGGAACATAAACAAGCTGTCCTATAAGAAAGTGTTGTTTTCTTTGTGTGTCCAATAGGTAGACATATTTTTTTAAAATGTCACTAAAATGTTCTGAATGAAAAAAAAAATCATTGGGACATAATATTTTTTAGTTTGTTTCCAGTGTTAGTATTAAGGGTATTGAGATTATTATTATTATCGAGGGTATTTAATGGTTATTTTACATATAAACATTAAATGGGCTCTAATTTCCCTGAGCCTATGAGAGTGAACGACTTTTTTGGGATTTGAACTCAAATTGTCTGCTAGGTACCCAAATAAACAAGGTTGGTCAAGTGTTTAATTGAAATAAAACTCTATTATTTTTTCTTAGTATGCTGCTATTTCCTTACTCTTTGTACAGCTATTTATATTGGCTGATACACTAATTTACCCACACTTGCAAATTTGGTTGTCACTAGATGTGACCATTTTGCACCCCTAAAAGAAATTTACAACACAGATTAAAAAATAAAAGGTTTATGAGAATTAAAGTTCAAAATATTTGTATAACGTTTTATTTTTACAATCTAATTATATGTATACATAGGTACTATTAATAAACTAAATATTATTTTGTTGGGGGAAAGGCTCTTAGTAGTTGATTCATCTGTCTATGTGTCATTTTCTTCTCTCCAGGAACAAGGGTACCTTTTTTTCCCATTTCTCTCGCAATAGCGGCTTTTTCACTATAATTTTTATAACAACCTTGAAATTCCGCCACCTCCTTCAAGCATTCTTGCTGGTTAAACTCGTGCTTTTTAAAGCACGCAAACATAACAGCTAACTCCTGCATACATGCTACTTCCTTCTGTTTGTCACTTTTACCAGAAACAGTTTTTTTCAACGTCAAAGGCAACAGCATCTGAAACGGGACAGGCTCCCGCTGCGGTCTTCTCGCACTTTTACTTGACAACGCCAATAATGTATTATTTATTCTCATTGCTGCTGATTTCTAGATAAGTAAATCACAATAACGAAATTTTATAAATTATATGTTCCTAACTAATTTCAAATGCAAACTTCTCATAATATGTATGTAATTCCGTAAACAGAATATGAATAAAATATTTTTAGATAGTAGATACGAATACGAATAGAACGTTCTTTCATAATTAATTTTGACAATCACATGAATGAAAAATGATTAACTTTGACAGTGACACTTTACATAGAGCAAATATCTCCTATTTGTATCGTCTATTGAATGAAAGAATGATGAAAGACATTGAGGTATAATCTACAGAATAATTAATTTCAAAATTAAGGAAATAAAGTTGTTTCTATTTTAGAAATAATATTTTGGTATTAAGACTTAGACAGTTATAATTTTGTAGGCCATTTATAATTTTAAGTAAATAAGTTGTGATATAGAATGTATAAAAGTAAAGCCGGCCATTCATGGCAGTCCGCCGCTTTGTGCATGTTGTAAATGTTGTCGCAGCCTGCACGGCATCTTGCAACACGGATGGGTCAGTCGAAGCGTGCAAGTACCACCCACTGTTTGCAATCCGCTGTTCAGAAATGTCAATGACATTGACATTGCATCCTGCGTAGCGATTCCCGTATTACAAGTATAGATAGAATTTGATTCTATCTATATAGTCTTCTTCTTCTTATTTTGGTTATGGCTCCATCAGATATTCTCCGATGATTGTGCCAGTGTCACTTGTAAAAATAGCAATATAAAAAACTCCAAATTCAAATTATAAACAAAACTAGGAGATCCCGAAACTAGTCAGTTAAGTCAAGAACAAATTTTTTCTTTAAATTTTGCAGAACAGGTCCGTCAAATTATAGTCATTCTTATTATTATTTTGGTTATGACTCCTCTAATGATTTTGCCAGTTGCACTTGTAAAAATAGCAATATAAAATACTCTAAATTCAAATTAAAATCAAAAGTAGCAAATCCCGAAACTAGTCAGTCAAGTCTAGTGCAAATTTTCTGTTTAAATTTTCCAAAACAGGTCCGTCAAGTCCCCTCTATATAGTCATTATAGTCATTCTTCTTATTATTATTATTTTGGTTATGGCTCCTCTGATGATTTTGCCAGTGTCACTTGTAAAAATAGCACTATAAAAAACTCAAAATTCAAATTAAAATCAAAAGTAGCAGATCCCGAAACTAATCAGTCAAGTTAAGTACAATGTACAAGTACGGACCGAAACAGGTCCGTCAAGTCCCCTCTATATAGTCATTATAGTCATTCTTCTTATTATTATTATTTTGGTTACGGCTCCTTCAATGATTTTGCCAGTGTCACTTGTAAAATAGCAATATAAAAAACTGAAAATTCAAACTAAAATCAAAAGTAGCAGTTTCCGAAACTAGTCAGTCAAGTGAAGTACAATTTTTTTCCTTTAAATTTTACAAAACAGGTCCGTCAAGTGATTATAGTCATTATAGAATCGTGAATTGTGACGCATGACTGCAGTTCACAGAACACTACATACACACGTAATGCTACAATCCGCCATTTTGATTTATGTACAATGTACAATACGGCTTATCTTATCTAAAATATTGTGTAATAATATTAACGCATACAAATTATTTTTATTTAATAAACAAAAATAATACTGATGATGGATTCTACTATGCAGAATAGTGAATGGGCGGCTTTACGAATTATTGTCCTTTTGTAACTATAGCGCCATCTGAATTGTCAAGGGATAATTTAGGGATATAAGTCGGGAGCATGGAAGTATTATACTTATTACTTCCATGGTCGGGAGTATAAGGAGGATGTTTAACTAATTCCACACCTTCCATTGTCAAATATTCGAATGTTCTTTTGGTTGAGTGGACTGGGCCATTGTCGTGGTGAAGGAGGATCCTATTTCTTGAGCGCTTCTGTCGAACGTTTTCCAAGACAACTAGCAAACAATTACTAATATACCAATATCCAGTTACGGTCCTTTGATCCTCTAACGCAATGGTGGCAAAATGTCCCGTCCGTCCAAAGAATGAGGCAATCATCTTTTTCCTTCACTTCTTCCCTTCTTCACTTCTGTTGGTAAATCCTCGAAAGGATCATCCATTGTGCAGATTGCCTTTTGGTTTCGGGGTCGTAACAATATTTCCAGGTTTCATCTCCTGTGATTATGTCAAATACAGCATTTGACTCACCTCCGTTATATTTTTCAGTCATTTCGCGGCACTTCTGTCAAATTATAGGGTATATTCGTCTAGCGCAAAGCTTTCTCACGCCTAGATGTTCCTGTAAGAGTTTACGCACTTGACTCATGCTGCCTAAACTTCGTCAGCACGAAATACCAATCGAAGTCTATCATAAGTTTGTTGTTAATTAAGACCGCAACGAACGTCATAATAAATTATGGAGCGAAAATTTTCTCTCGTCAAAGCGTCAATTTGAGCGAAAATCGTCAAATTCATATTTTCGCACGATACACACTTTTTAAATGAACAAAAATTTGTGAAAATAATAGTCAATAGGATGAGTGGTTAGGGTGCTTGCTTTAACGCTCTGTTCTAGGGTTCCCGGGTTCGATTCCCGTCTGGGTCAACTTTGAAAAATGAATTTTTGAAATTTGTCTCTGGTCTAGATCTGACTGCGATTCGCAGTCATTTGGGCAGCCCGTATCTGGCGGCAGTAACCACCCCTTCAGAAGACCACCGTGAAATAACGGCACGTATGTGCTGTTGTGTTTCGGTGAGTGAAGTAAGGGATGCCAGAGCCCATTTCCCTATCCCTTCCCAATCCCTTATACTTAATCCTATTGTAGTCGGTAGCGCACTTGCAGCAGCTTTGGCGTTGCTTGTGTTATAGGCGACGCGAGCCACCTACCATCAAGTGGACCGTCATCCTGTCTGTTGATCTTAACATAAAAAAATATATGACATGGACACTTTCCTAAAGAGTTTTTAATTCTAAATTTATATTTATTTTTCATTTGTGTCTTTACTTTCTGACCAGTTCTAAAAACCTCAAAGTTTGAAGTTCTTAAAACTTTCAAACTTACATAATTAACTTATTAATTATGTTCAGGGAGAAAAATATAAGCGTTTATCTCATTCTTCA
Source organism: Bembecia ichneumoniformis (assembly GCA_910589475.2). Taxonomy (NCBI): domain Eukaryota; kingdom Metazoa; phylum Arthropoda; class Insecta; order Lepidoptera; family Sesiidae; genus Bembecia; species Bembecia ichneumoniformis. The sequence goes on along the minus strand of OU342538.1, from coordinate 4,767,914 downwards.
AATGACCCAGCTTGAGAATTCAACCTAGCTTGAGAAGAGGATGTCGCCCAAATATTGATTCATTCATTTTGACTTCTCCGTAAGAGATAATGAGGGATCTATCTACGCCTCATGTCTCTGACGTTATCCTTGACAGTTGGAGTTCAGAGTGACTGGGATAGACTGGCCGTATCAAACGTGTAATAAGTATGTATAATTACGAATTACGTAGAAATAAGAAAATTATTTCAAAATATTACACAAAAGATTTTTTAATGCGGTTACCGTTAAACAATTATCTTTTCATTCACAGACATTTTTATTATATCATTATCAATAAAGTTATAAAACCAGCGGTTTAGGATAAATTACAACCGATAAAACAATAAAATTTATTTTTTTATCAAAATACTTAGTAGTAAATAGGTACTAATACGCTTCCTTCTTAATTAGGTATGTAAGGGTAACTTTATAAAATAACTTATATAATGGAAAATAAGATCAATAATCAAACAGCTGATATCATCTATAAGCAAAGAAGTGATCTCTCTATATATCACGCAACTTTATAATTTTTTATATTAAATTAGCTAACCCAGCAAACGTTGTCCTGCCAGCCTGCCAGAACCCGAAAATAATTCCGTAACCCTATTGTGGCGCCACCTATCGGGTCCAATTTTATTTTCAAACCATATGCTGAAGTGACGCGATACTTCACGTCAATCAGCGACGGTTAAATTGTTTGGATATTATTCATACAAAAACACTAAAAATGCGATTAAATATGATATTCTCATACCATACCAAATATACAAAAAAAAATCATAAAAATCGGTCCAGCCGTTTTGGAAGTTAAGATATGGAAGTAGAAATACGTTTTACATGCTGAAGAAACCTGAACTTTTTTGTACTGTCAGTGGACAATGAGTTCTGTCATCATAAACTGAACAAACATAACTGACAGCTGCAGTAACTATGGCAGTAACCAGCATCTTCTTACATAACATCACGATTTGTGGTTGTATTTCTAAGAGATACCAGACCTCATTCCGCTATACCTTGACCCATGTCTTTTTAGGGTCAACAGGGCAATTGCAAGTTCTTTGGTGTCGCTCGTAAGAGATGGTATAACACCTACTCACAAGAGAACGGTTGCACTGTCTGACGACTATATGTTTTTTATATTTAATGTCTGTACATTTTTCTCATAAAAACGATTTGTACACGTTGTAGTTATCTTATCGAGATGAAAAAATAGTTTTTAGAATTTTTGTCTGTCTGTGCGTTTGTGCACGCTAATCTCAGAAACGGCTTATCCGATTTCAATTCACTGATGTATTTTAGCAAGCTTCCCGTAACATTTAGTGTTTGTTTCATTCCAATCGGTTTACAAACAAAAAAGTTACGCGCTATACCGAATATCGCGCGTACGAAGTTGCGGGCTCAGCTAGTTTTTACTATAAATGTTGATATAGTAAAATACATAGAACACACTGCCACGACAATGCCAGTTCTCACACGGCCAGACAGACAAACGAATTTTTGAAGATGATAAATGTATATGAGCCATCCTGCATACAGTGTCGACCTTGACACCTTGCGTCTTTTTCATCATCAGAAGAGGCTGTGGAAGCGTATGGAAGACATGTTTCCGAGGTCAAACAATTTTCTTAATCATTCCGGAAACTTTTAGTGCGCCCCACGTATGTATTGTACATAAGTAAGTATTAGATGGTATTAGTTTAGTTTTGAATTATAAAATTTATAGACATTATTCTTTAAAAGGCCCGTTCATATAGACGTGTGTACGGACTGCTTCAATCCACTGTTGGGAAGTCCTATTACGTCAGGAGGTCCTATTGTCGACTTTGTTGATAAAACAAGAAATAGCTGAATAGATTTGAAGGAGCAATTAACTGTAATTTTAACTTTGACCAGTCTAGTGTTCGAGTGGTTAAGCGTTCTGTCTCAGCACTTCCGGGTTCGGTTCCGGGCAGGGCCAACTTTGGAAATTAACATTTCAAAGTTGTTTCTGGTCTGGATCTGGCGAATAGTGGCAGGATAAATTTGGACCGCTCTTCTGGCGGCAGTACCACTCACTTACTGAAGACCACCGTGAAATAACAGCATAAGTGCTGTTGTTTTTCGATTTATGAGTAAGGGATGCTAGAGCCCATTTTCCCCTATCCCTTTTTAACCCCTTTTCTTTAATCCTACTATGGTCGGCAGCGAACTCGCAGCATCTGCGGCATTGCTAATTATTAAGAGGTGCCACACCTGCCACCACTTGATGGTAGACGACGGTAGCCACCTAGCTGCCATCAAGTGGACCGTCAGCCTGCTGATGACATTTACAATTTAAAAAAGATTTCATTACAAGTTCATACATACTATATGCGAAAAGATTTTTTTCCCCGACCTAATAAATTCGCTGTCCGCCTCTGTGTTTTCCGCTAACTTTTAAATGACCCAGCGAGGTATGTTTGTGTACATAATTTGCAGAAAAACATTGCATCCGGATCGCTAGTATTTTACAAGAATAAGGAATACAAAATAACTCCCTACTCACGCATTTTTACATTTAATTGTGGTATAAAACCTTGTTTTTTTTTCTCTCTAAATTACATATACGGGACAACGAGTAATAGTGGCTTCAGTTCAAAACAAAAATAATCACGATCGTGTGTGCATCAGTCTCAAACTATTTTTTTATGTTAAGGTTGACAGACGATCCACTTGATTGTGCTGCAAGTGCGCTGCCGACTATAGTATAGGATTAAGGATAAGGGATTGGAAAGGGATAGAGAAACAGGTTTTGACATCCCTCACTCACTCATTGAAACACAGCACACATGCATTTATTTCACGGTGGTGTTCTGTGAAGGAGTTGTTACTGTCGGCAGACGGGCTACCCAAAAGACTGCGAAACGCAGTATGCCCTGCCATTACTTTCCAGATCCAGACCAGAGCCAACTTTGAAAAGATCATTTCCAAAGTTGACCCTACCGGAAATCAAACCCGGTTAACTTGGAGCAGAGCGTTAAGACAAATACCCTCTACATGTTTGATGAAATTCTTTTTTAATTTTTAATCCATAGGCTTTATAAATAATAACTAATCATCAGCCCGTGTTTCTTCACTGCTGGATGTAGACGCGAGAGAGCCCAAGGCTCGCCACCACAAACGGTCCTCTGCGCTTAAGAATGACGTTTATTTTTATAAAATGGCTTCCACACGACACAATTTCATCGCCAATTTGACTAGATTGACAGTCAAATCAGTTCGTGTGGATTGAAAGCGACGAAATTGGAGGGCCGGGACCGCGCGATTTTTATTGTGACCGAGCATTCATGTAAATTGACAGCATTCAATTTACATAGAAGAAAAGGAAGGACAACTCCAAATCTCAAGCAATAAACATAAATAAAATCAAAATCATAATGAAACCTATTGTGGGTACTGAAACAGCAGAAAAGGTTACAACCTAACTGTAAACGATGTCGTAGCAATATTGTTACATTATTGATATCATCAAAGTGAGTCTACTTTCGACATCTAACTCGTTTCGGACATAAAAACTATCATCGCAAATAAACTGTAATAACCTTTAGATCTTGTTATATTATGAAAACATTTTTATAGGTACAGTATATAAATATGAAATTTATATACTGTATATAATTGTATTACTATTATAATTATAATTATATATTACTATTATAATAAAAAATATATATTACTATTATAATAAAAAAATGTACACAACTATGTAAAAATGTACAATGAAATGGTTGATGTGTATTCCCTAAATGTGTTCGATATTTTTTTTTAAATAAGAACTGAAAAGTGTACGCAAAGGTCCTCAATGTTGTTCAAACAGTAGGAAGAGTTATAACTAAAATTAGTATGTCATGAAGTGGAATAATATATTGAAGGCTGTGATACAAATGAAAACATACAAATGGTGTGGTTTTATTGCGTATCTCAAGTATTGCGATCTCAAGTCTTGATAATGTCAAGGACTGGTGTAGAAGAGTTTGAATAATCATCGATTTCAAGAATATTCAAGCTATTGTTAAAAAATTATGAATGTTTTTTTTTACAATTTGAATTATTACGATATTATAATTTAAAATTAGTGCAAACTTTATATACGGAGACGATAACCACTGAGCTAAAATAAAACTGTTAGAAACCTATCTAGTATATAGATTTATTGAGATGGATTAACCAAGATAAGTACTTAATCGATAAAATTATAGTATAAAAGGTAGCCAAAAATTATTATCGACATAGTCAACACAGGCAACAAAGTAAGTTACACATTTTTTTTAATTTCTTTTGTACATATAATTTAAATATCTATGATAGAAATTCGAATTGTAATTTGTAATTCGAATATATTCATGATAGAAAGCATTGTTGATTTTTAGGACTATAATTGAAGTTGATGTTCTACTTGTGTGGTGAAATTAGTAAGACCATTGATCAAATACCAAAATTATGTCGTCATTTAATTGGAAGTCCAAATTATCATTGTCTCAAAAATGAAGGTACCAAGTAAAGAAGACAAAATAAATTTTGATATTTTTGGGTTGAAAATTATGTACAGCAGGGTGTTATTGTGAATATGTGAAGTGTATTTAAGTATCGAGGCCAATGTTTACGGCTGCGCCTTGCAATACACACAGAGTTGTTCACGGTTTTATTCGTTCATTTTCAGAAACATCAAGATGAAATACTTCATTGCCATCGCTTTGATCGCGTCGGTCGCTTCAGCGACGTTCTTGAAACCTACCGCCATGACCGACGAGATGGCTCAGATCGCCGAAATCGTCGCCGCCATCCAGAGCCCCAGCACCGACCCCGCCACAGCAGTCGCTCTCGAACAGATGCTGTATGAAGCTCTCGGCATCTCAAACCCCGGCATCGAACAGCCCGTCGTCGGACCCGCCATCGTTGACCTCGCTCCCGTCGAAGAGACTCCCGTTGCTCCCGTCGATGCTGCTCCAGCCGTCATCGCTCCCGAGACTCCCTCATCGAGCAATCCTCTCGTGCAGATCATCCTAAACATCAACCAGGCCGCCCCCGCTGACGTAGCCAGTGTCGCTCCAGTCGACGCCGCTCCAGTCCTGATCAACCCAGCCGTGCCCGAAGCCGTCTCCGTAGTAGATACCGCTCCTGAGGTTGTCTCCGTAGTAGATGCCGCTCCTGAGGTTGTCTCCGTAGTAGATACCGCTCCCGAAGCCGTCTCCGTAGTAGACCTAGCTCCTGAGGTCATCTCCGTAATGCCAGCTTTGCCTGTGATTCCTGGACCAGCCGTTATCCTCCCCGAGGAACTTAACTAAATTTTCAAATACTGTATCTATAAAATGTATGTAAACATGAGATGCAATATAGAATTTTCTTAAGATTATGTATCGCTATTATTTTCCAATAGATCAATTAGACAAGATAACTTATAATTTTTATTGCTAGCAATTTTATCAATAGCAACATAACCTAATATTTAAAGCAAGTCGAAGTACATATAAATGGATTTACTACTAACCATTCTAAACACAATTTGAATGTTAAATGTTAAATAATTTATTAGTTGAAGTTTTTATAAAACACATATGATACTGTGATAGCTGCTTAAACGATATTTATTTATTTATTTATTTATTTATTTAGATACACCAACAGCATACATGTTGCACATTCTCTATATAATGAGTCACAGAGCATCTCGGCAGACACGCATGCCAATTACAGGCGTACACAACATTAACCACAAACAAGAACGGTAACAAAATAATACACCATCAACTTAAATAGTTCACAGTATTAAGCACAGATATAAGAATTGGATGACAGAACATTGTCAACGATGCCAATAGCATTGATTTCTGTTTACTTATATGATTTATTTATTTTATTTTTAAATGATCTAACGGTGTCCGAGAAGACATCGAGGTCCCCCACGCGGCTATTAAAGTCGTTGTACGTACGACACATTCTCACTGTAGGTGCGCTTAAGCCAACATTGGTTTTGCACAATTGAACGTTGAAGATACTGGCTATGCACAGTCGCGAACAGCGGGAAGGGAATTTTAAAGAAATATTTTCGGTGATCGAGGGACAGTCAATTGAGCCGCGCATGATCTCATAAAGAAACAGCAAGTCTCGAGTGCTTCTCCTTTCTTTTAAGGTAGGTATCATAAAGAACTCCAAACGATCCCTGTATGAGCATCGATGCGATATTCCTGTCGAAGAGAATGCCAATGATTTTGTAAAAGAACGTTGAATATTTTCCACACGCTGAGAGTGCCGATGTTACAGAACAGCCTGCGAGACTAAAAAAAATATAAAATAAAAGACTGGGAAAAGAAAAGAACAAATTTATTAAAAAAAAGGGAAGAGTGGAGTTGGTGAACGGGGTGTAGGTGTAGGTGGTGTGGAGAGTTAGGGACTACAGTGGATGAAATAAGTAAATTAAGCTATGCTACCCCAAGAAGGTCTCCTGCTGGATGCTCTATTCCGTAGCGGCCCCGTAGGATAGCAGCCGGAACGGAGGTAGACCGGCAGGAACAACAGCCAGGAACGGTGGTAGGCCGGCAGGAACAGCAGCCTGGAACGGTGGTAGGCCGGCAGCGGCCCGGTAGGAACAGTAGCCGAAGAGGAAGTAGGCCGGCAGCGGCCCAGAAGCGGTAGCCGGAGCGGTGATAGGCCGGCAGCGGCCCTGAAGGAACAGTGACTGCAGCTGTGGTAGGCCGGCAGCGGCCCTGGAGGAACAGTGACTGCAGCTGTGGTAGGCCGGCAGCGGCCCTGGAGGAACTGCAGCCGGAACGGTGGTAGGCCGGCAGCGGTCCTAGTAGGGACAGCAGCCGGTACGGTGGTCGGCCGGCAGCAGCCCAGAAGCAACAGCAGCACCCGATGAATGAGAGTACAGAGGTACTCGAGGTCAGACACCGTAGGAGAGGAGCAGACACCGTAATAAATAAATATATGCTTTCAGCTTAGAGGCTGATTCTCCAATGACCTACTCATCGCCGATATCTATTAAGTAACCTCTGTAGAACGAATCCGTTCTTTTAAAATAAAATTTGGAATTTTGAATTTTTATATTCAAGCGGCCAGGTATTAAACCTCTTCTAAGGAGTTTATACCCGAAAATCTGACGTCATGGTCTGAAAACGGGTGCAAAGTTACTACGGCAACGATGTAAATAAACATAAAAGAAATGTCACAAAAATACATTTTTGTGAATATTTAACAATGTGTTTGGAAATATAACTAAATGTAATTAGTAATTTATAGAAAATGAAAAAGGGCATGTACTCACGTGGTACCCCTATGTCTAATACGTATATTTACAATAGAAAATGTAATTGAAGGTGAGCCATACAAACGAAAAACTCAAAGAAAGACCAGAAAATAATAAGTACTAATCCTGTAACTAATACAATAACTTCTTATAGGAATAAGCTTTCCTACGAAAGCATAGAAGGGTCAATTTTCAAAGAATTATGACATAATGAAGGTCAGAGAAAATGTTAATGAAAAACTCAAAGATCAATAACAACGGAAAGAGAAGAAGAAGGTGGATTATCAACCTATTATACTGTTAGTACCAATATTATAAGTGAACACAAAGTAGATATATAAATATTGATACGAATATTATAGTTAATATACATATTCCACTACTGATAGAAATATTAATACTACATTTTTCCCCACGTTCCAAAGAAAAAAAAAATGAAGAATATTACTAATAAGATTTAATTTTTTTTTTTTTTTTCTCAATAGGTCCGTAAAGACTCAACCTAGCCTATCATTCATCACTAACACTTCTCACATACTTCAAATTCATGCTAATCTCATATGCATACTACTTTCATACTATAAGGGTGGAGTTCACATTCAATGACTGCCACTCTATAGGTTGGACTTAAAAATGATTATAGGGCTTATTTATAAAGAGTTATCATCCGCTCTTATATGGAAAAATTAATCTATAAAAGCATTATATCTATATATATGTATATTAGAATTGATAGTATGGCTTTTTTTTGAGGAGTTATCAACCGCTCCTATTAGATTAAGAGATAATATACATATATATAAATAGTAAGTAAAGTCCCTAGTCACGAGACTGAAGCGATCTTGTAGAGATCAAAGTAAGCTTAGTGCTGCAGAGCACAAGACTAAAGAACACTGATCTTGTAGAGATCAAAGTAAGCTTAGTGCGGTAGAGCACAAGGCTAAAGAACACTGAACTTGTAGTGTTCAGAAGTCTAAAAATTCTAAAAAAATATTTTTCATTTCAGGTATGAAAAATGTAGTAAATATTACTATTAAGACTAAGAAAGAGAGTAACAATTGAAATTACGAACTAAGTAAGAAATAGATACGACATATGAAGACAAGATAATAAAATAAAGTACTAGCTACAATATGTTTAAACAAAATATGCTAAATAATATATTTAAGATAACTTATAATACATTAATATTTTATACTTTAAAGTCTTTAATATGCCATTTGCCTCTCGAACCATTAGGATCCTCAAGAATATAGACCAAAGGTGACAGTTTTTCAACAATTTTACATTTTATATATTTATAAGTCAACTTGGCACTATAATAGTTGCCTGCGTTGCTTAACGCATAGTTTTTTCGCCAGATAGTATCCCCAACATTGAATTCCTTTAAGTTTCTACGAAGGTTATAACGTGAACTATTCTTAACATGAGCTAGGTATAATTTTTGTTGAACTTTATCAAAAATTGAAGATAGGAATCCGATATTCTTAGCATAAATGTCTCGTGGTAAAAATACAAATTCATCGATATTCTGTGTAGGTGTATATATCGATCCACAAGGTATAGTTTCCCTTCCAAAAACTAAGAATGATGGAGAATAACCCGTTACTATATGGACTGAACTATTCATTGCTAATTGTATTTTCGGAAGATAAATATCCCAAGATCTGTGATCTTCGCCAACTAATGAAGCTAATGCCGTAATTATCGTTCTGTTAAACCGTTCAGTAGGATTCACATGAGGACTATAATAAGCTGTATGGAAAATAAATGGAATTTTATATTTATTTAAAAAGTTTAAATATTCTCGAGATTGGAATTGTGGACCGTTATCCATAATGATAGATTGTGGAACGCCATAGACTAGAAATACTGAATTTTCTAGTATATTAATTATATTCGATGAAGTAGCACGTTTTAATGGAAAGATTAATGTGTATTTAGAAAAATTACAATTTATTACCAATATGTATTGATTGCGTCTCCTAGTCAAAGGAAGTGGACCCATTAAGTCCAAAGAAATAGATTGGAATGGTCTCGAGCATATTTTAGGTTTACCCATGAGACCATATGGAGAATGATTGGAATGTTTATAAGATAAACAGTTTTCACATTTGGAAATAAAGCACGCAACATCTTTGAACATGCCAGGCCAATAATATCTCAAAGATAGTTTTTTAAAAGTTTTAAAAATCCCTAAATGTGGTTCTTCAGTGGAACCATGGTAGGATTCAATGAGAGCGCTTCTGATTGAAGGTAAAGGAACCTTTTTCCAACTAAAATCATTATTTAGATCTTGAGACGAGTGAATACACCGATAGAGTTCATTATCCTTAATAGTAAAATTAGGATAAGCATCTGGATTGTCTCTGCAATCTGAAAACATTTTATTATATTTTTCTAAATTGTTATCAACTAAATGATTATTAATTGTTATAGGGTTAACACCCTGAAGAAGATATTCTTCTGGTTTAGATCTTGATAACAAATCTGGAACCACATTGTCTTTGCCTCTCTTATGTTTCAAATTAAAGTTAAAGCAGGATAGACGTAGTGTCCACCGGGCTAGTCTGCCCGAAGGATTCGACAGGTTAAGGAACCACTTTAATGCAGCATGATCCGTATATATAGTAAATTCCTTCCCGTTATCTAAGTAGCAACGCCAATGTTCTAAAGCAGTTATTACAGCCAGGGTTTCTCTTTCCGTTGTAGAATAGTTAGATTGGTTACTACTCAAGGCTTTGCTCATATAAGCAATTACCACTTCACGGTCATTCTGACACTGCGTGAGCATAGCACCTATACCATAATTAGAAGCATCACAGTGTACTGAAAAAGGAAGACTGAAGTCAGGACACGCTAGAACAGGGGCTGTCACTAATGCTTCTTTTAATTTTTTGAAAGCAGATTCAGCTTCTTGATTCCAACAGAACTTTGGAGCATTCTTCCCAGAACAAGTGAGTCTATTCAGTGGAGTAGCAATAGTGCTAAAGTTTGGAATAAATCTACGGAACCAACTACAGGTACCGATGAATCTCCTCACTTCTTTTCTACAAGTAGGTGGTGGAAATTCTAAAATAGCTTTAATTTTCTCTGGATCTGCTCGTAAACCATATTCGTCTACAACAAAACCCAGATATTTTAGTTCTTTCCTGAAGAATTTACTCTTTTCAAAATTTATCGTAAGTTTTGCAAGTGCCAACTTCTCGTAAACTTTCAACAGTAATGCAATATGTTCTTCATATGTGTCACTAATGACAATAATATCATCTAAATAACAGAAGACCTTGTTGTCAAAGTCAGGATTAAATAACATATCCATCAATCTTTGTTGGGTGGCAGGAGAATTGGTTAGTCCGAAGGGCATGACCTTAAATCTGTACATTCCCCGACCAGGTACATAAAAAGCTGTTTTGTCCTTATCACCTGGATTGAGAGGTATCTCCCAGAAGGCTTTAGCAATGTCAATACTTGACAGATATTTTGCATTCTTAAGATTGTCCAGAATTTCGTTAATAAGAGGAAGGTTGTAAGCATCTTTTTTAGTCACAGCATTAAGTTTTCTGCTATCTACACAGAAACGCCATTCTCCGTTCTTTTTAGGTGTAATTAGTACTGGTGATAACCAAGGACCTTCACTTTTTTCAATGATATCCCATTCTAACATCTTATCAACCTCGTTAATAAGTGCTTTTGACTTTTCAGGAGACAATCTATAGCATCTTTGTCTGATCGGGAGGGAGTCACCCGTATCGATCTTATGAGTGATGAGATGGGTACGGCCAAGCACACCTCTTTCCTCAAACGAAATTTCTTTGAAACGTTTTATTAGATCATCAGCAATATCCTTCTGAGTCAAAGTTAGATGATCATAAGATAACACCTTACTACCTTCCGTAACAGTGTTTAGACACTCACAGTTTAAAGGAGATAGTACTTTCGGTAAAAGATTAAATATTTTCCAAAAGTCAATACCTAAGATTAAAGGAAGTGAAATTTCAGGAAAGACAAAACTTTTAATTAGATGAGTTTCATTATTGAAACCCATAGGTAACATAAAATAACCAATAGATTTAATCTGTTGATTATTGGCTGTAGAGATTGTTACTAAATCTGACTTAAAAAGTGTGAAACCTAATTTACTGATTTTTAAATGCGAATTATTTCCGAGAATAGTCAATGAACTTCCCGAATCTAGAAGACCTCCCATAATTAAATTATTAATTTTAACCTTAATGAAAGGGCGGTCTGAAATTTTTTCACATGAATAATCAGTTGAAGAAATTTTATAAGAATTAAAATAATTTTTTAAAGTTTGTAACCAATTATTCCAATCACTTATTTCAAATTTTGAACTACTTTTTAAGTCATTATTCAGTTTTTTGAGCTTTTATCAACCTTAATATTAGTACAATTAGGGCAATTATTACTTTTAAAGTCTTTTAAACCACACTTAAAGCATATATCAAAGTGTGGTTGAGTGCAAGTATTAAGGCTATGTCCATGTTTACGACAACGGACACAAAAGACATTCCTCTGAGTTATACTATAAACTTTAGGAATAGCCTTGAAGTGGTTAAATTTATTACTTGTACTCGATGATGGAATAGATGAAGGAAGATCTGGTTTCTTGAATATAGAAGCTTGAGGATTCCCGAAAGAAGTGGAGTAATTTTTATTTGTTCCTGTATTATTTTTGTACATAAATTCCGCATTAATATCGTTTTGTTGAAGATTCGGTTCTTTAAATTGTTTATCTCTGTTCAAAAATTTTTCATATTTCTGACAAGTATCAATAAGAGTATCAATTGAGTCAATTTCTTTCACTGCCACAAATACTGAGTAGCATGGTCTAATGTTCCTTAAAATTATTTCCAATTTCTCTGCTTCATCCAATTTTTTTGTAAGTCGAGAGAACATGCCATGCATAATAGATATATATACAATTATTGTTTCATCTCTACCTTGAGTACGATTTCTAATAGATTCCAAAAGTTTGTAATCATAATCGAACACTGAAAAGTCTTTGATAAGAAGAATAGATAACTCATCCCAAGTTATGTTAGGCTTCCGACTTAGTTGTAATCGAAACCAGTGCAATGCATTATCACTAAAAATCTCAAAACCTTGTGAAATTAGCATATCTTTTTCTATGCCTCTTGTTATTCGAAGTTCTTCCAGTCTCTGAAGGAAAGACCTTGGGCAAGATTTTCCATTAAAATTAACTTTCTTTAATTCCTTATAAATATTTGGATTTAAAGCAACTGGATTTATTTGTGTCACATTTGTAGAATGATTTCGCACTTCTTGATTTTCCTTTTCAGCATGTAGAGAGTTTACCTCTAAAGGTTCTGAAATGGCATCAGTGAAAGGCATCGATGAGATAGTATTAGCTTCTGTATTAAATAACTCTGATTTGTTTTGAAGCTTATAGAATTCTTCCTTTAGTTTTTCGTAGTCCACAGCTAATTCTGGATTAAGATCAAGGTCAATTCTCTCTAATCGAAAGTATAAATGATTCAAATAAGTTTGAATCAGTCTTAGATATTTATTTAGTCCATCTAAAAAATTTTTAATTTTTAGATCTAAATATTTTAAGGTAACCTCAATCTGACGTAGATCTTCTTCAATAGGTATTGGAGAAGTTATAATATTCTCTGAAGGAATTGCCTCAGCAAGTCGAATGACTTGAGCTCTTAAAGAAATAACTGTAGTAGCAGGTTCTACAAGTCTGATCTTCGCTTCATACTCAAGTTCAACTTTATTGAGCAACTCAAATTTAATAATTCTAGCCATATTTAAAGTTTCAAAATTATCAATCAAATAAGATCAAGAGAGCAAATCGCAATTAAATTTCAAGAAATAAGTTCAAGTTTAAAATTAAAACAATAAATCAATATTTATTATTAAAGTAATGACGACTAGCTAAGTATATTCAAATTATCTATTAGATAATTAAACTAAGACTACGTTTAATAAAATTAATATATTTAGTTTTAAAAGAGAAAAATAATATTCAACTATTCTATAACTAATGAATAAAAGAAATTATTTATAATGAAGTGTAATAATAAGTCAAAAGGGAATAATGTCACAAAAGTTGAAAAATTATAAAGATAAACCCATAGGCTTGAACACAATGAGAAATATCACTACCAAATGTTCATGAGTTAACACTACTAGAAGTGTCTTAATAGAATATCGCAGAGTTAGTCACTACAAGAAGTGACTTAATAGAATTTCGAATAGTTAGTCACTACAAGCAGTGTCTTAATAGAATTTAGAAAAATTAACAAAAAATATTTGTACCATTTGGTACTTAAATACCAGAGGACATATCACAGGCTATCAGATAAACTATTAGAGAACGGAATTAAACACTAGAAGAAGTGTAGTTTTAGAATTTAGAGGGTTATGTATACCAATAGTACATTGGTGTGAAAAATAAACAAGAAGCTCCCCTGAGAATCGACTCCCTTGACTCCCTAGTCAAGGGAGTCGATTCTATAGTTGGGCGCCAATTTGTTACAGAACAGCCTGCGAGACTAAAAAAAATATAAAATAAAAGACTGGGAAAAGAAAAGAACAAATTTATTAAAAAAAAGGGAAGAGTGGAGTTGGTGAACGGGGTGTAGGTGTAGGTGGTGTGGAGAGTTAGGGACTACAGTGGATGAAATAAGTAAATTAAGCTATGCTACCCCAAGAAGGTCTCCTGCTGGATGCTCTATTCCGTAGCGGCCCCGTAGGATAGCAGCCGGAACGGAGGTAGACCGGCAGGAACAACAGCCAGGAACGGTGGTAGGCCGGCAGGAACAGCAGCCTGGAACGGTGGTAGGCCGGCAGCGGCCCGGTAGGAACAGTAGCCGAAGAGGAAGTAGGCCGGCAGCGGCCCAGAAGCGGTAGCCGGAGCGGTGATAGGCCGGCAGCGGCCCTGAAGGAACAGTGACTGCAGCTGTGGTAGGCCGGCAGCGGCCCTGGAGGAACAGTGACTGCAGCTGTGGTAGGCCGGCAGCGGCCCTGGAGGAACTGCAGCCGGAACGGTGGTAGGCCGGCAGCGGTCCTAGTAGGGACAGCAGCCGGTACGGTGGTCGGCCGGCAGCAGCCCAGAAGCAACAGCAGCACCCGATGAATGAGAGTACAGAGGTACTCGAGGTCAGACACCGTAGGAGAGGAGCAGACACCGTAATAAATAAATATATGCTTTCAGCTTAGAGGCTGATTCTCCAATGACCTACTCATCGCCGATATCTATTAAGTAACCTCTGTAGAACGAATCCGTTCTTTTAAAATAAAATTTGGAATTTTGAATTTTTATATTCAAGCGGCCAGGTATTAAACCTCTTCTAAGGAGTTTATACCTGAAAATCTGACGTCATGGTCTGAAAACGGGTGCAAAGTTACTACGGCAACGATGTAAATAAACATAAAAGAAATGTCACAAAAATACATTTTTGTGAATATTTAACAATGTGTTTGGAAATATAACTAAATGTAATTAGTAATTTATAGAAAATGAAAAAGGGCATGTACTCACGTGGTACCCCTATGTCTAATACGTATATTTACAATAGAAAATGTAATTGAAGGTGAGCCATACAAACGAAAAACTCAAAGAAAAACCAGAAAATAATAAGTACTAATCCTGTAACTAATACAATAACTTCTTATAGGAATAAGCTTTCCTACGAAAGCATAGAAGGGTCAATTTTCAAAGAATTATGACATAATGAAGGTCAGAGAAAATGTTAATGAAAAACTCAAAGATCAATAACAACGGAAAGAGAAGAAGAAGGTGGATTATCAACCTATTATACTGTTAGTACCAATATTATAAGTGAACACAAAGTAGATATATAAATATTGATACGAATATTATAGTTAATATACATATTCCACTACTGATAGAAATATTAATACTACACCGAGTATAAAACGGATTCCACGATACACTGGCGTATTCTAAATGGCTTCGTAATGTTTTGTTCGACCCGCTATGTCATTAATGAATATGGAAAAGAGCACAGGTCCTAAATGGGATCCTTGCGGAACACCAGACTCCGCGTAATATACTCCCGACTCGTAACCATCTATCGACACGACTTGAGGCCGTTTATCAAGATAAGAATAAAACCATTGCAAAAATGGTCCATGAACACCGATAGCTTCCAGCTTCTTCAGCACGACAAGGTGGTTAACTTTGTCGAATGCGCTGCTGAAGTCCGTATATATGGCATCAACCTGACTTCCTTTATCAATTTGATGAGACAGTTCTGACACGAGTGAGACGAGGTTTGTTTCCGCAGAACGACCCTTTTTGAAGCCATGCTGATGCTCAGAGATAATGTGATCTGTGTAGCGGGTTACAATGGGACAAATGAGAGATTCAAAAAGTTTAGAAAAAGATGAAAGGATAGAAATTGGTCTGAAATTCTTAACATCCGTTATGTCGCCTTTTTTCAGCACGGGTACATTTTTGCTTTTTTGATATAACAGTACATATAATATACGTATACAATATAAAAAAAAAAAATCTACTCGAATGCTACTACTGGTGGTGAAGACAACAAAATAAATTTTAAAAAGCAGTGAAGAGTAGTGGAGAGTACAAAAATAAGTTTAAAAAAAGCGGTGGCCAACAGTTCTTATTTGGATTCTTTGTCCACATTAATTTAAAAAATAGCTGTTAAAAACAAATAGGTATTACACTAAGAAATTGCTGTTATGAAGTACTGGCCATTTCAAATAAAAATTATTTTTGTTTGGCTATGAATTCTAATTTCAAGTTAATTTTATTTTAAAAACATGAAATTCTTTTTTCAAAATCAGTCTTTTGTTTATTGATTAGCATTTTTTTTCATCACATTTGAATCTTTATGTCATTATGGATACGTTAAAAATTCGAGCAATTATGTAATGTTGAGTACCGTGGTGGCAACAACGCGGCACAAGCGGCACGCAACATCACCCAACACAAACCGTTATTGGTTTGAATGGTTCCGTTCTGGAAATTTCGACCTGAAAAATGAACCCTGTGGTCGTCTGAACACTTTGTTCGATATTGATGAATTGAAGGTGATACTCAATCTGCGGATGAATCAGCAACAACTTTCGACATTAGCATCAAAACAATATTGCTCCATTTGCGTCAAATTGACGAGGTAAAAAAGTCTTCCCAAATGGGTGCCCCACGAACTTAACAATCGCCAGCGCGACGTACACGTCGAGTCGAGGCCTGCCTCGTGCTGTTCAACAGGTACGGAATCGAAGGAATTTTGAACCGCATTATCACTTGCGACGAAAAATTTATTCTGTTTGACAATCGCAAGCGTTCAGCAATTTGGTTAGATCCTGATTCAGCACCTAACCAATGTACTAAACGTAAAATGACCCCAGAAAACAGAACAGAACGTAACAGAAAAGTGTTGGTCAATGTTTGGTGGTCTGAACACAATGATGGAGAAGTTCGCACATCTGCAACCAGCTTTGGTTATTCGCTCGTCCCCGCTGCTCCTGAACGACAACGCGAGACCCCATACTGCACAACAGACGGTCTCCAAGCCACAAGAGTTGGGGTTGGAAACGCTCAGTCATCCGTGGTACTCGCCAGACTTTGCGCAGACTTCTACTTTTTCCAAAATTTTTGCATCTTTTTGGCGGGAAATTTTATTCAATTCGATTCAATTCTTTCCTATTCGATTCAATTCGATTCTTAGAACATTGTAAAATATAATCATTTAAAACAGATTCTTCATCAATGGAAAATACCTGGTGTGAGTCAGTTGTATATTTGGAAGTCATTCTCCTCTCAGAACGACCGCTACCGTCATTATTTTTATGTTCAAAAGTCGGGAGTGCTATGTTGATTTTGTATAATTCTGCTGATTTTCGGATGGAAAGTCTTTTTTCCATGACATCTTTAAGCAGCAGTCATTACGGCGGGTAGAACATACTTTGTACTGTAACTGCTGTATACAAATTAAAATCCTGTAAACATGTGTTAGCGCAAATAAAGATTTATTTTATTTATTTATTTATTTCATTTTATTTACCTCCTCATTTACTGACCCACTTCCAGTTCCTTTTTTCTTATAATTCCGCACCATTTTCTAAAACAAAGTAACGCTACATTAGTAGATAGTCTTAGTAGTGAATTATGTAAACTAGTAAGTAGTTAATTATGATACTACTTATAAATTATGTTAACACACAACCAAAGTAATAACCGATAATGAATGAATGTAATAATCATGTTTTCTGTTATTCAAGCGGTGAACGAATCAGCCCCCACTGCCCCTAAATATGTAGGTACTTACAAAGTAAGTATAAAGCCTACTTGCGTCCGTATAAAGCCGGGGGCGGACCGCTAGTATATAAAGATATAAAAATAAATTATGTAAATTAAAAATTAGTTAATTTGAAAATATTAAAATGGAATATGTGTGTTTTTTATTGTTTATTTTTGAAATTTGTGAGAAAGTTCTGAACTAATAGATGTTGCAAAGACGTACATGTTTAGCTTTGCGATTATATTATAAAACAGGTGAAAATAGACAAATACCATCTCGGTTACTATTAAATATAATGGTAAACAATTTTGATTTTTTTTTTTAATAATTTTATGTCTATTTTAGGCATATCCGAAATTTTCGGTGTGGGAGGATAAAGTTAACTGGTTTATAAAAACATGGATTAATCTGAATGAGAATTTATTGAATGCTGTTATGATGAAGGACGATTACTTTTAAAAAATATCCAGGAGATTGTGACGCTTCTTACAAATGAATTGGAAGTACAATAGTTCAAAACATGAATTTCTAATTTTCTGGGTTATGTTATTTGGTCAGAGAGTAGAAACTGCTTATTTATTAGGTTATCTGTTATTATTTATCTGTCTGTCATTTGGTAATAAACTTAAATTTAAATATGTTTCGAATTCAAGCTGCGCCTATATAAAACAATGAATAAATATCATCATTGCCATCAGCCCCCAAGCATGCACTGTTATTCATGGGCTTTTTTAATATAACGTCTCCACGCTCAAAGCTCCATCCTCCGGATCCATCCACTGCCAGCCGTTATCTTGAACAGCTAATAGTCGGCCAACGAGATGTTTTGTCCGTTGTCTCTAATACCCATCCGCTGCACGACCATTTTGGTTCTTCTGGGGTAGAGGTCTTGCTGTATCAAATCGCAAAGAGACCTCTGCCCCCTCGAACTAGCGTTACAAATACAACTCTGCGATAAACTTAAGGAAAATTATGTGTTTTAACTGACAATATACTCCCCGCGGAGGCGGTGTAACCCCCGCGGGAAATCATAAAAAAAAAAAATTTGGTTCTTCGAAAAATCGATCACAATCATAACTCGCTATGTGATTTCCAATAGCAATATGGCAACATCAACACCACATATCAAAACTGGATGGAAAACTTTAATTTGTTTAATTCATAAAACTATTACGTAAAACTCTCTTCACTATAGCTTGTATAAAACTACTTTTTATTAAGTATTGTTAACAAAACTCAAACAATTACTTAGTTTTTACGTTTTAAATAATTAAAAATCATTGCATGTTTATTTTGAAGCATGTTTATTTGAGAAACACTTAACTAATGAAAACAAAAAAAATCTCAAAACATTAGAAGTATTTTTATTTGAATTAATATCTTCAGCGCTCATGAACAGTTCAAGATCTGTCTCAAGAGAAGGAGGGCAAGTTGCTCAGCAGGTTCTGCAGAGGCTTGGGCAAGTTGAGAGGCATGGAGCCAGCGCTGACCGAGGTACTGCCATCAGCGCCTAATATGAAGTTCATAATAACATTGATAAGGAAGTTGTTGACAACTGAACCGTCTGCTTCAGCTTCTTCGGTAGGGGTGAGTCCAGCTTCGGGTATTACAGGTAATGCAGGGACAATTGGACTCGGGTTCACGGGGAAGACGGGAGGATTGATAATGGGATTCTCTGGCTCGGGTAGGGCAGGTGAGGGGTCAACGGGAGAGGGAGGATTAGGCGTGGGAAGAACAGGAGTGGGCACAACAATAGGCGACGGTGAAGGATTAGGTGTGGGAAGAACAGGGGTAGGCACAACAATAGGCGACGGTGAAGGATTAGGTGTGGGAAGAACAGGGGTAGGCACAACAATAGGCGACGGTGAAGGAACAGGCTGAACTGGCGTTGGAAGCACTGGTGTTGGAAGTACAGGTGTTGGAAGCACTGGAACAGGAATAACGGGTTGAACTGGCGCAGGGTTGCTGATATCAGGTAGGTCAATCGAGACCAGATTAGATAATGAATCTCTGAGGTTAATTATTATGGAGACCAGTGGAGAGATGATGGAACTGCCCACAGTTCCATCAGAGCCAACTTCGATTGAGTGAGTCACCGGCCCAGCGTGGCCAGCGGTCACCAGGAGAGCAGCGATCAACAGAAACTTCATGGTTAGCCTCTGAAATATATAATATTTTTTTAATGTTTCCTCCTGTTTACTTAATAATTTTAAAAAATACCATTCAACAACTTTTAGCTATATATTAATTGGATGGATTATTTCAATAAAGGGAATTATTTATTTATTAATTTCCAAACATGAAACTAAAAAAATTGGTGATGTGACGTCATACCTACCTACGATCTCTCGGTACGAAATATCCAAAAGGACTTTGCTAGTTCCGCTCGATTTTAGTTTTATATAAATTATTTTATTATCTATCGTAAATGTCGCCGCTATCTAAGATATTAATTGTCTAATTTATATAATCCCAGTCTAAGCTGTAAAAGTATCAAACTAATCCATTTGTTGAAATGACGTCACAAAGCAAACGATGCGCCAAATAATCGGTAGTAATGAATGTGTCATATAAATTTCAATTATTATTTTTTTTTGATAAAATTTATGAGCATAAATTGCCTACTTGTTACCTTATAAATCTATAAAAAATATTTTGCAGAGTGTTATCTTACTTAATTATTGATGGATCCTTATCATTTATCTTTACTTTAATAAGGTAGTAAATATGATTAATTACTTATATTAATTGAAGAGTAAATGTTAATAAAGCACCATGTAAAACATGTGTAACAATAATTAACAACTGTATAATAATTAAAGATTTTTCGTGCGAGTAAGGTCAAAAATTCGCCTCTCTTTGACCACTCGAAAGAGTAATACGGTTCTTCTACTTTGGAGGCGCAGAGAAAACCCTGAAGGGTTAAACGTAATCTAAATTTTGTTGCGGTAGGATTACGACAGTTCACGCCATGAATCCCTATAGCGAATTAGTGGACTGTATATGTGGTTGCGGCTGTAAGCGAACAGTTAACTGTCTGATGGTCAGGATAGGCAGTAGAAGGAAATGCACGTACCTTATAACCGATTTCCTGCAGGATTTTCAAGAACGTCCAACTGGCAGACACTGTTCACTTGTATTAATGTTTATTAAGCGTTAAGGCGTATCACTGAAGGAAAAGGGGCAAAATTGTTTTGCTACATCATATGTTTTAGTTACGGACTATGAAATAATAATCTTACAAAAAATATGCTACAAACCTAAGGATTTTGTCTAAAGAATGTGCTAATTTGGAACACGATAGGATTAACTTTATAAAATCCCAAAAAGCGACTTCAATACAAGTGTAAAACTAATTATTTATCAATAAAATGTCTAACACTTCCTTGTTCGGACTGCTAAGGAGTGGAACTCATTGCCTGCGTCTGTGTTCCCACAGAACTACAACCTCGGGGTCTTCAAAACCAGGGTATATGGGCATTTACTGGGTAAGCGTGGTCCACCTTCGGCCGCATCTGCAACTCACATCAGGTGAGTCAGTGGTCAAGCGCTACCTTGATTTAATAAAAAATAAAAAAAAACTTTCGTGTTCAGTTTTACTTCTTCTTTACTTCGAGCGAATCACACTTCAAGCGTACGCGTGATCTCCTTCCTCGTTCACGGCGGTTACATTTTATTTGGATGCGTGGGCAAAGAGGTAAAACTGAGGGCCATATTTTAATGAATAGACGGGTAATAGGTAAAAAGGAAAATGGACTTAACAGCCAACCCATTCGATCACGGCGGATACTTCATAGACAATATGAATATGACAATTTGACGGTCAAATTTCAAAATTCGACTCCGGCAACATAATTATATAATTAAATTAAATTTAAATTATTTAAATTGAACTAAAGTATAACCTTAAATAGTTCAATTCAAACAAGTATACACTACACTAAGTATACACTTTTGAGAAGCCCGTTGGATGAGTGGTTAGGGTGTCTGCCTTAACGCTCTGTTCTAGGGTTCCCGGGTTCGATTCGTGGCAGCGTCAACTTTGAAAATAAACTTTTCAAATTTGGGTCTGGTTTGGAAATGGAAAGTAGTGGCAAGGCACACTGCGTTTCGCAGTCATGGGCAACCCGTCTGGCGGCAGTAACTACCCTCTTACAAAATACCACCGTGAAATAACAGCACGTGTGCTGTTGTGTTTCGGTGAGCGAGTGAGGGATACCAGAGCCCATTTTCCTATCCAATCTCTTATTAATAACCCTACTGTAGTCGACAGCGCACTTGCAGCAGCTGTGCGCTGTCTACCATCAAGTGGACGGTTAGCCTGTCTGCCGATCTTAACATTAAAAAAAATGACCATAACATTGATATCACTGTATATGGCAGTCACTCTTTCTTACAAGTTGTAGACTTAGAGTTGTAACTTGTAAACTTACAACTATTAATTTATAATTTTTGTCGGTTTTGCATCCTATAAACTCGTTACGACTTCACCATGCTAATTCTGCAGATTTCTTTCATCACGACAACGCTAGACCATACACATTCCACCATAACCACTCAGCAAAAATTAAGAGAGTTTGGCAGGGAGGTGTTAATGCATCCGCCATATAGCTCTGACCTTGCACCTTCAGATTTCCGCCTGTCGGTCTCTTCAGAATTCTTTAGGCAGTGTCGGGTTAATCAAGAGAGGACTGCCCAAATTACTTGTCGCGTTTTTTTAATCAGAAGTCCCAAAATTTCTACAGCAACGGGATTATGTCTCTATCTACAAAATGTCAAAAAGTCACCGAACAAAATGGCACATTATACTGTAATTATATATAAATAAACTTTAAAAAAAATTGTCTAGAGTTTTCATATAAAATGCGAAGAGACTTTTTCCCCAACCTATTAGTACATAATATGTATTTGTTCATACAAATTTACCTAATAAAAGATTCAAAACTACATTTATCAGTAAACTGTTTGATATATACATAACATATATGATGATTATGGTGATGATTATTATTATAGATTTTAAGATTAGTTACTTATCATGGTCACACAGAAAAACTTCAAGCATACGAGTAAAGTAAGCTAATGTATGCTTGGAGTTTAACTTAGTGTTCCCATGGCCCATAAGTTACTTTAATTATAAACCATTAGCCGCTATCTTTGCACAGTTACAATTTGTTTCTGCAACTTATAAAATATACACAAACCTTCCTCGTTTATCGCCCTCTCCATTAATGAAAACCGTATCTAAATCGGTTGAGTAGTTTAGAAGAAGTTAGTGGAAAAACAGACTGAGTCGGACACCGCCTTTATTTTATAACATGAATTAACATGATTTTAGATCTGCTGCGGGCTTATTTGACACGAATTTTGTCATTTAGATATATCTCCGCAATACTTTGCAAAAGTATAATCGCCTTCCTCCTTATTTTGATAAAACTTTTATCACAACTTATTCTAAATAGTATACCTACCTGTTTTATTACTCCTCGATGTTTTCAAAGTTATTCATTCAAGTTTTCAAAATTGAACCTGGTATTGTTTGTTGAATATCGCCAACATTTCATTGTGATGTTTCTATAACTACTATACACAAGCCGTTCTTTTGATTTAGCGAATATTAATTCATTTATTCAGTACCCAGCGACCCGCCCTCGTCTTCGCACGAATGCAATTCTCAGTTATCGTTCTTTCCATTAATAAAAACCATATCGAAATCGGTTTAGAAGAAGTTAGCGGAGCGGAGAAATTAACAGAGACGGACAGCTACTTTATTTTATAATAAAATAGCGTTCCGCCCCCGGCTTCGCCCGGGATGCAATTTTTATATATAAGAACATTCCCCGTTTATCCCTCTTTCCATTGGCGAAAACCGAATCAAAATCGGTCAACCCGTTCACGCGTGATGCCGTGACCAAGGGAAATAGGGATTCATTTTTATATATAAGAAGATATATGACATGTATAATATTCAAATAATAATATAATATGTTTTATTTTATAGAAACATTTAAAAAATGATATTATTTTAAACTGCCTATTTCCGTAATAACAAGCCATACTAATTACAACCAGAATACTTCTAAAAAGACTTCTGGAAGTAAAAGTTGAGAAAGAAAATAGATACAAAACAAATTGAACGCAAATCGGCCACGTTTTGATATTTAATTGCATATTGTAAATTATATTTAATTATCTTTAGATAGATAGGCAGGAACGCTTAAATTTATTAAGGACTAGTGTTAATGTATTTTAATCTAGTTTATGACATAAAAATGAACTATTCATCGTAAAAATAAGACATCAATAAATATTCATAAATAATTTATGATAATGTTAGATATTGAGTGTAGGTAAGCTTGATTACAAGAATGTCTAGCTTACAGACAATAGTTCTTCTAGTTCTATAATAACGTGACCTACGTCACAAATCTTGTAACCACTTTGCAGTATCTGTTCCACTTTAAGGATCTATATCTACTAATATTATAAAGTTTTAGTTATATCTACTAATATTAACTCGAAAATTTATTAAAAAAAAAAAAAAAAAAAACTATGATGAGGACTGTGGATCACAAATAATTTTGTTCTTATCTATACATATGATAAAACCGTAAACGACTCGTGTCTGTACATTAAAGATTTTTTTCAAAAAAACAATTTGTACACTAATGACACCGAGGTCAAAAAATAGTTTTTAGAATTCTTGTCTGTTTGTCTGTGCATTTGTGCACGCTAATCTCTGAAATGACTTAACGTCATTGATGTATTGTAGCAAGCTTCCCGTAACATTTAGTGTTTGTTTCATTCCAATCGGTTTACAAAGAAACAAGTTATACGCTGTACCGAATACCACGCGTACGAAGTTCCGGGCTGAGTTAGTATTATAATAGGTAATATATTATTATAGGGCTGGTCGTTGTCAAAATCATATGAAAATACCATCCAAATTTCAGATTTATCCCTTGGATTTTCTTTCGTAGGTGCTTATCCTTGTCTTGACAATTAGGAACACATAAAAAAAATCAGTAAAATCGGTCGTACCGATTTATCGGTATACGCAGTTGATTTTGGTACGCAGCTGCCGTCACCTATTAGCACAAGAAACATCAAGCGGGATGCGGTTGCGCTGCCGACCCTAACAGGATAAAGAGTATTAGTAAGTATCAATGAGGACAGCAAATGGGCTGTAATATTTTTTAAGATCGTCAGACAGGCTGACGGTCCTCTTGGTGGTAGGTGCAACGCCATAAGTGCTGCAAGTGAGCTACGGGCTACAGTAGGATCATAATCCCTTATCATTAGATAAGGGATAGGGAAATGGGCTCTGATATCACCGAAACACAACAGCACGTGTGGTCTTCTACAAGGGGGTGGTTACTACCGCCAGACAGGCTACTGAAATGACTGCGAAACGCAAGGACAAGGGATTGGAAAGAGATAGGGAAGTGGGTTTTGGCATCCCTCACTCACTCATTGAAACACAATAGCACACATGCATTTATTTCACGGTGGTCTTTTGTAAAGGGGTGATTAATGCCGGCAGACGGGCTGCCTAAATGACTGCGAAACGCAGTATGCCCTGCCATTACTTTCCAGGTCCAGACCAGAACCAACTATGAAAAGTTCTTTTCTAAAGTTGACCCTACCGGAAATCGAACCCTAGAATAGAGCGTTAAGGTAAGCACCCTAACCACTCATCCAACGGGCTCGTCAAAATTATTTACGTGTGGAAACACGATAGCAAAAATGCTTTTATTTCATGGTGGTCTTCTGTAAGGAAGTGCCTCTTATATTGTAACCATGGTTGAAAATTATTTAATCTTGTACTAACACTAGAAGCCGCTAAACGCAGGTTTGAATCCCAGTCGAGCTCGATGTTCTCTTCTGAGTTTCACAATCTTCGAAAAGATTTTAAGTACAATTCCAATTTCAATGTTTTGACTCCATCAGGTCTTCGCTGATGATTTTGTCAGTGTCAGTATAAGAACTCGGAAATAGCAATATAAGAAACGCAAAATTCAAATCAAGTCAATAAAGGCCAAAACAATTAAATTCACTTTTTTTTTAATTTTTCACAAAACAAGTCTAATTTTTAATGCCTGTTAAACAAAGTACAATCAAAGTCACCACGTAAAGATGACGTGTTGCTGGAGTGTCATGGGGACATTACATCTGCTAAAGTTCATCTAAAGTTTACAGTAGGTACAGATAGTTTAATTTATTTAAAGATGAAACAATCCTTTATTCATTTACATTTACCGTATATTACCTGCAATCAGGGGTCAAAGGCAAAACTGAAATTTTATCAAATTATCCCTCTCCCTCATCACTGAAATGTTAACCTATCTAAACTGATTGATCATTAGAAATAGCTAAGTAATGTTCGTTAAAAGATACACAAATATAGAAATAAATATACATTTATATAATTGATCACAATAAAATACCTAATATTATTGGATTAACATAGAAGTCGGGACAAATAACGTTCCTTAACTAGATAAAATCAGCGCAGTGCTAAGTCGTTTACTTTTATTTACTTATCATCATAGGACATATAGAACATAGGTCTCCCCTATTAATTTTCGATAGGACTGATCAGAAACAGCCTGGATCCAGCGACGATCCACGTCTCCAGGATCACCATTGGCCATTGTGGGTGGACGTCCTACGCTGCGCTTGCTAGTCCATTGTCTCCATTTGAGAACCTTCCGGCCTTAGTAACCGTCGGATCTCCGTTTTATATGTCCTGCCCATTGCCATTTTAACTTACTAACCTAACTCATGTTTGTCTCATCGAATCCTCATTCTTGATTTGTAAGCTTTAGCATAACTCTCTCCATAGCCCATTGAGCGACGTTGAGCTTATTACGAGGCTCATAGAGACCACGTTTATGTGCCATATGTCATCACTTCCAACATTTTTCAAAAACCTTTATTTTAAGGCACTGGGGACCTTTGAACAAGAAGATGGCTCTGAGCTTCCTTCTCGATTTTCCATCTACCTAATGGGACTGTTTGTCTCAAGTAAACGTAGTCGTCAACAAACTTCGAGAGTTGAGTTTCAAACTGTTACTCTGGGTACAACATGGACATTTGACGTAACTTTTGTCTTACCAACTAGGTTGAGACCATCGTTCATCGTGATGAGATAATTTTTAATTATAGCTTATGTATTGTTCTTTCTAACAGGAGTTTGCTAATGCATAAACTATTGTAAACAACAAAATAATAATAATAAGGTCATAAATACTAATTCAGCCAGTACGTACTTCCTGGGTATCACTTTCGATTTTAATCAGATTTAAATAATTTATTGCACTAATATAATATCTGATAATCATTTCTTGTTTTATTGCTACGTGATAATAATTTAGTATAAAAGTTGCTTATTTCAAACTTAAGTCATAGTTTGTTTGTACAACTAGACTAACAGGTATGTGTTACTTACTTAGTCCTATTGTAAACTTTCACCATGGGAACAAATTAAATATCATTCTTTCAAGAGTTTTAAGGAACTTCCCTTATGACTTAATAATATTCCCTTCTAACTTGTAACAAAATTACTGTATTGCGAATTACTGCACCACATTGTATATGCAAGATGTTTATTTTTTGACGTTCCAACGCTCAGTGTATAAGAAAGTTTATCAAATTTGTTAAAAATTTCATTATATTAACATTTTATTCTTTTTGTTTCGTAGACAAGATGAAATTCCTGTTGATCGTCGCCGCCGTAGCATCCGTGGCTGTTGCCATCCCCACCAGGGCTCTTGTTCAACCTGGTATCACTGGACCCGCCATCATCTTGCCAGAAGTTGAAGCCGGCCCAGTTATTGTAGGACCTGAAGTCATTACTCCAATCGAACCTATCGCTGTTGGACCCGCTGTCGTTGATTCTTTCGAACCTGTCGCTGTTGGACCCGCCGTTATCGACTCTTTTGAGCCAATCGCTGTTGGACCCGCCATTATCGACTCTTTTGAGCCAATCGCTGTTGGACCCGCCGTTATCGACTCTTTTGAGCCAATCGCCGTTGGACCCGCTATTGTAGATTTGGCACCCGTTGAAGCTTCACCGTCTCCAGCTGTAATCGCCCCTGTTGCATCCGAGAGCAGTCCCCTTGTACAAATCGTCGTTAACATCAATGCCGCTGCCTCTGCCGCTGATTCCGTTGCTGTAGCTCCCGTCGATGCTTCCCCCGCCATTGAGAGCCCCGTTGTGCCTGAAGCTGTCTCCGTTGTAGACACCGCACCTGAGGCCGTGCACGTAGTGGACTTGCCCGCTCTTCCTGTCATCGCCGGACCCGCCATTGTTGTTCCAGAGAGCGTCAGCGTTGTCAACCCCGAACCCGTGTCTGTAGTAGATCTCCCAGCACCCGCACCCGTCGTCCTTCTCCCCGACACCCTTAACTAAATTATGTCCAATATATTTGTGCAATAACTAAACGGGATTCGAACATCTTGACATGTTGTATGTTAGAAATATGTAAATAAAATCATATTGCCACAAAAATGTCTTTAATTTAAATAACATAAGATTTCTTAAACAACCGGGTGTATTTTTAATTTTTGAAATATTCAGGTGTGCTTTTTAGAATAATTTTATTTCATGAAAGAATGTAATAGCCAAATAAATTTACCTTAACTAACGAAGTAGTTCTAACTTAATTTTAAATATTTTAATACTATCTTACGAGCGTCGCTTAAAATTATAGATATTTAAAAATAAAAATGTGGGCAACTCGAATGTGGCAAACGAGATGCGATATTTTAATTTTAAAAATATTATTTACCATGAAAAACTTGATATGGTAAACTGGTAAGCACTTTTCAATAAAATAGTGTAGCTTATTTATTAGGAAATTAAAAGATCTATGAACTCGCGACTATACGAACCCATCAACCCAAACAAATATTTTGTTACTTTTAATCTATACATACATATACATAAATATTATAAAATTAAGTCGATATCCGCCTCTGTTTGTTTCTTCTTCTAAACCACTCGACGGATTGGGGGGGTTGTGACGGACTAATAAAATGAGGGAAGGTTTGTGTATAAAAATGGCATTCGTGGCAAGTCAATTATGAAGGTGTAGCTTTAACATATCAAATAGGTATTTAATATATCAAATTGGCCTATTTGTATCGTAACGTTATTGTAATATTTATTCGTTGTGATGATTGTAATGCCATTTTGACAGTTGCGTTTTACGTTAATTATTTAACTCATTAATAGAGCGTTATTTTTAATATATATACATTAACTTTCTTGGAGATTTTCATATAAGGCCCCCGATATGGGAACTTTATGAGGAGTAAAATTAATACAAGCTTTAACTAAAAAGCGTTATATTCTTATTGCAGTTCTACCCAAATACGCCGCCGCTTCACCTAATCCTATTGTAGTACAATAGATGGGGCCATCAATAGTGTTATATTTTTGAAGTTCACCAAGCAGTTCTACTCAAATCCGATAGATGTCGCCTCTTCACTTAATCCTATTGTATAATAGATGGCGTGTTTATTTACCCTCTTTTCCTATTGCGGAGTAAACTCCAGTCGTGCATCAGAGCTGACACACACATTTATTTTTACTTAGTAAAAAAGAGGTTTTAATCGTAATTTGAACATGTTACTGGCCGGTTACTAACGTGCTGATGTCGATTTTTAAAGACAACAAATTTTTACGGGTAGACTCGCCGTCACACCATTCTGTCAAACCAGTGAGGAACAGAAGGATTTTTTTCCTCATAGTTACACCAAGAAAATTGGAACCCAATTAAATTTTATGCCGATTTTGAATGTACTGTAACAAATTCCATAAAAGAAATAATTCCAAATGTAATTATAAAAAAATGTTATGCATATTATTGTAAAGCGTTATGGAAAAAGTGCAAGAAACCTAAAATTAACCAAAAAAAATTTACTTCTATTGTTGGTTTATGCTCAGTTCTGCCACTCAAGTCAGAGTATTTGATTCGCAACGGATGGAATATTATATCGAATTAACCCTGATAAGACATAGATCAAATGAAGGAAGAACAAATATAATTAAGCGCGTTTCATATATAATGAAATCACAATTAAATTTTTTACAATTTATATTAAAACTTAACCACTGTTACTCTGGAGCTAACTTAAATAATTTTCCTGTTTCAGTTGCTTAACAAATAAAATTATTTTTATTTACAGTTATTTGTTTAAAACATTACTGTGTTTCACCTTATTTTATGATTGTTTATGTTCTCTGCTATCTAGTGTAATGGTTAACCTAACGAGATTATTAGTTATTAACAGTCACACCAGACAGTGTGACACGAAGGGGACACAAATAAAAAAGTTATTGCTAACATAACTTATCACTTTCAAAAGAGCCGAACTGTACTTACATTTTAAAAACTAAGAGCTATATATACTTCTCAAATACTCAACCGTGACACACGGCGAGGTCTACAAAAATATGGAACATTGTAAAGCGACTCTCTGCACTCAGGTTTTCGGTAATCGATATATCTACATACAAAGCCAATTTGTAGATATAGTCGATCTTCTATCTCGCATGGGCATCTCGGCAATAGATTGAAGAGAAAATTCATTCCTCTTCGCACATTTGCAATTTTTCGCACATGAAATGCCGCTGCCACACACTCGTCGAGTAGCATGAGAAGTAGCGAAGAAAGGAGGCGGAGATGTAGTGTGGCAACATTACTCGTCATGCTGCAGGTCATGCTCCTCATCATGCCCACCGCTCCACACACTGCTCTACTCGCGCAATTAGTCCCGACACACCGCACTAGGTTGTTTGCCTTTGCAACACAATGGATGTTGAAATTGTAGCAGCGTGCGCGCTATGGCATTTTTATTATAAAAATATAATAAAAAAATTATATGACAAAGAATATCATTTTCATTATATCACAAAGAATATCATTTTCATTATATCACAAAGAAATACTCATAAAATTTGCAGGAATCTCAGAAAGAGTTTGCATATTGGAAATAGAATTTGAAAAGAAACCCTTAGGTGCCCTTAGCTATTCTCCAATGCAAGCATATTCTCAAACGGAGTACACTACGCAGGAGGAATTAGACCACCAAATGATTTCTACCAAATATGTAATCTCAACGCTCAACGCTCAGATTGGAATACCAAAGTCCTATGAAAGCAAAGTTGCTGGAAGATATGGCTATGGGGCAAGAAGTAAACAAGGAGAGAGATTGAACTTGCGTACGTAACTTGAATAACTTGAAAATTTTAAATACCAAATTTTAAATAAAAAAGAAAAATAGATGGACTTAGATCTCTCCAGATAAGAACACGAGAAACGAATAACATACATTATAACCTACATTATAATTAACATAATTATAATATAAATATAACAATTTTTTGCCGGTCATTTTGCCGGTCCTTTGACTTGCGCCTAAAAAAACGACAAAACAATGAGCGGTGGGCACATGTCGAGGAGCATGACGTGCGCGTTGCCACACTACGTCTCTGCCTCCTTTCCTCGCTACTTCATATGCTACTCGGCGAGTGTATGGCAGCGGCAATATAAATAATAAAAAATAAATATAGATAAAAATATAGTTTATTCAAAGGTACTCATTATAAATATACTGGGAAGATGTGTTTAGGAAATTTTTAGGATATTATGTTTGGTGATCAATTATGAGAGTTTAGTTAAGTTGTTCAGGGAGGACGACGGCTGGGCTGGCTGGCTGAGTGATTATTATAGGGCTAATTGAGATAGGAGCATCCACTACGGATATAACCTCAGGAGCTAGGTCTACTACGGAGATGGCTTCGGGAACGGTATCTACTACGGAGACAACCTCAGGAGCGGCATCCACTACGGAGACAACCTCAGGAGCGGCATCCACTACGGAGACGGCTTCGGGCACGGCTGGATTGATCAGGACTGGAGCGGCGTCGACTGGAGCAACACTGGCTACGTCAGCGGGGGCGGCCTGGTTGATGTTCAGAATGATCTGCACGAGAGGATTGCTCGAGGAGGGGGTCTCGGGAGCGATGACGGCTGGAGCAGCATCGACGGGAGCAACGGGAGTTTCTTCGACGGGAGCGAGGTCAACGATGGCGGGTCCGACGACGGGCTGTTCGATTCCGGGGTGCGGGACGCCGAGAGCTTCATACAGCATCTGTTCGAGAGCGACTGCGGTGGCGGGGTCGGTGCTGGGGCTCTGGATGGCGGCGACGATCTCGGCGATCTGAGCCATCTCTTCGGTCACGGCGGTGGGCTTCAGGTACGCCGCCGAAGCGACCGATGCGATCAATGCGATGGCAATGAAATATTTCATCTTGATGTCTGAAGGTGAATAAAACAAAAATATGTAAGAACATTCCTATAAGATGTAGGTAAGAAGAATTTAACGTAAATCTCTGTCAAAGTCAAAGCAAACTTTTGTAAAAAGTGCCTGCAATATTGTAAAATGAAATCTAAATTAAATTTTTTTCTGATTTTTTTTAATTAAGAGAAGTCTTGGCAATAAGTAACGATCATTTAGTAATAAACATATTCATGAAATAATAATATGTAATTTAATATAAAAGAAATGCTTTAACACTCACTTGACTCGTTGGACCTACTAGATCAAACTGATGATTTATTTAACAAAAAAAAT
Organism: Bembecia ichneumoniformis; assembly: GCA_910589475.2. NCBI lineage: Eukaryota > Metazoa > Arthropoda > Insecta > Lepidoptera > Sesiidae > Bembecia > Bembecia ichneumoniformis. The sequence goes on along the minus strand of OU342538.1, from coordinate 4,735,694 downwards.
CTTTTATATACTTACACAAAGTTTCATTATCTTTCTCTAACAGTGTTTCTGTAAGTAATCTGATAGTAAACATAAATATTTCTGATAATATTTATAATAGCAATTAAATAATTTATTTAAGCCGGTTATTTATTTGAGAAGATTATTGAGATTATCGGTGAACGTGTTTATCAAAATATTTATTTCTTCTGAAGTTCGTCAACATAGCAACACCTATTGCAAATTTTGTCTAAAAAGTATTATTAAATAAATAATAAAATTAAATCTTTATTAAAATCATTTCACCAAGCTAGAAACTAGAATTTTTAAAGGACTAGGGCTAATAGTTTTTCTTTTAGTGTTAAGGCCGACTGTCAGGCTGACGGTCTACTTGATGGCTAGGTGGCTACTATAGCCTATTACACAAGCAACGCCACAGATGCTGCAAGTCGCTGCCGACTATAGTAGGATTAAGATAAGGAATTGGGAAGGCATATTAAACGGGCTCTGGCATAAGTTAAGACAAGGACTAACATTAAACCGAACACATTTTTTACCAAAATAAGCGCAACCTTAATAACCTATGAATGAAGGTGCAATATTGCTCAACAAATTTTTGTAGCTTTTCGGGAGATTTAAAATTGAATGGTTTTTCTTAAATATTGTGTAAAATATGAAAAAAGAAATAAAAGTAGCCGATTAAAACTTTAGTATATAACTTAAATTAATTAATTAATAAGCTTAAAAAATAATAAAGTTGTCGCTGAAAATTTTTATTACTGTGACGAGAAAGTTTTTTATGGGCAGTAATTTACTTTTTTTTTTTCAGAAAATATAATTTATTGTATAAATCTGCCCGATTCAAACTTTTTTAAATATAGTCTATTATGCTCTGTATTTTTATCTAAGTTTTTATTTTACTATTTTTATCTTCGCCTTAATCACCTACCGAAACACAACAGCACACATGCTGTTATTTCAGGGTGGTCTTCTGGTAAGGGTTTGGTTACTGCCGCCAGAGGGCTGTCCAAATGACTGCGAAACGCAGTGTGCTCTGCCACTAAATAACATAGGTTATTAAGGTCGACAGTTGTGATTCAAAGAATTTCTCCTCGAAGCGAATAGAATTTAATCATCGGGGTGCGATGACTTATTCTTGGCGTCTGGTTTGGTCTCTTTGGAGACTTAATCAGTGTGTAGGGACGGTTTTTTTTTTTCAGAGATGTGTGCGAATGGTTGCAAAATATATTGAGTGTCTATTTAGCCAAGGCGGTATCAGTTTTAGGTTGAGTAAATTGGGTAGTATGATAGTATTTTGCTGAAATCACTCCCAAAACTCATAACAAATGATTATTTCACTATGCGCCTTGAATAAAATGATAATTTCTTTTATTAAAGAAAATGTGACAATTTGAAAAAGATACCACAATTTTCTATTTTCTCATATATTTCAACAAAAAACTATCATACTAACTACTCAACTTACCCAAACAGGTGATTTTTAGCAGATACCGCCTGGGCTAATTGAAAAATCATGAATTTGAAAAATGAAAATGTAAGACGGTTTCAAAAGAAAATCTCGATTGTTTTTAGGGTTGCGTACTTCTGAATAAAAAAACGGAACCCTTATAGGATCACTTGTGTGTCCGTCTGTCCGACCATTCCCTCCCCCTTATCTCCGAAACTACTGAACGTAAAATTTTGAAAAAAAAAATACAGAAATAAGTTTTCTATTTATAGATTATAGGAAAACCTATAAGAAGTCCATGATATTAAAATAACATGGTAAATCACTCATTATTGTGCATATAGGTAACATCGTACGGAACCCTCTTCACGCGAGTTCAACTCGCACTTGTCCCGTTTTTTTTTTGTGTGCTTCCATCCTAAAGCATAAAAATAAAGTTAACCCTATTAACATTATCTACTTATAAGATATTATAAGGTGAGTAAAAGTGCTTACGAAGGGAGAAGACTCCTGAAATCGCCCCCAAAATAAATTTAGATGAAATATTTATTTCTCTCAATGCAATTAAGTATAAGTCATGCAATTCCTCATATGTCTGGAGGTTATCTGAGCGTTCTATTAATTAGCAAATAGAACTTATATCAGAATTGGTCAAAGATCAGTTTGACGGTGAACCTTGATTGATACAAGTAGCTATGCCTATCTACGTTTGAGTATAATATATCGATTATATATTACGGAGAGGAGAACACAAATTTATTTGTTATTGTGATAGCAGTTACTAAAAAAAAATCGAGTGAGTCGTTAATACGTTTGGCAGGGCAAATGTCGGTGACTTTAGGCGAAAGTAGCTGCAGATTAGTATACCATTCGATTTCTTTTTATGATTGGACTAGCTGGTGCCTGTAAGCTGTAAGGCCTTTAATATTTATTGCACTTGTAGCTTTGCCAAGCGTTAGATGATCCCTCGGGAACACTACTTTTTTCTGGATGAAAGGTACCCTATGTCCTTTGCTGCATCCCTGAAAACGTGTATGCAAAATTTCATGATGATCAGTTCAGCAGTTTAGGCTTGAAAAGGTAACAGACAGAGTTATTATGACACAGTTATGGATGACATGAAAAACTTCTTTCAATCCTTTTGATGATAAGGAACGCAGACTTTTACATAGGTATCAGATGAATTTTTAAATAAAATAATATAATAGGTTATTTAAAACGAGTAAAAAAAATAAAGACCCTATTCATTTCATAACTATTTTAATACGAGTACCTTAATTAGGTACTTGTATTAAAATTTGTAATAATATATTGTATTAATATTTGAATTACAAATATTAATTAATATTTAAAAATATTAAAAAATTACAAATTATGTACAAATATTTAAAAAAATTAAGTACAAACTCAAAATCACGGTGTCATAAAATTACAAATTCCAAAAAAATACATTACAATACACTGTACACAATAACTTATAATTTTATTAGTATTTAAAATTATTGCGCACGCATCGCTACATGTGTACGTCCTTAGTAGGATTAAGAAGGGATAAAAAAAATCTCACTTACTCACCAAAACACAACAACACCATTATTGTTATTCCACGTTGGTCTTCTGTAAGGGAGCGGTTACAACCAGGCTGACGGTCCACTTGATGGTAGGTGGCTATCGTCACATATAACACAAGCAACGCCACAGGTGCTGCAAATGCGCTGTCGAGCATAAGGGATTTGGAAGGGTTAGAGAAATGGGCTCTGGCATCCCTACTAACTCACCGAAACACAACAGCACACATGCTGTTATTTCACGTTGGTCTTCTGTAAGGAGGCTGCCCAAAATGTTTGCGAAACGCAGTGTGCCCTCTGCCACTATTTAAATAAAACTTTAATAAAATTACTTAAATACTTTTAATAAGTATTAACTTTAAATTACAGTCTCAACTCAAGCGACTACTCAATGCATATCTTATTATAAAAATGACAAAAGCCTTAAATGATCTTTATTTAAAGGACATGTCGCCTCATTGGGCAACGTCATAGGCATACATTTCTCTAAATTATAACTAATCATTAAATATTTTATAGTAAATCTTGTACAGCTCCCTGGCATCATCGGATAACGGAAATTACAGGGCGCTGTTCAAGTTATCTACTTGCAACATAAATTGGAGATAAATGAACTTAGATCCATGTAAAAGTGTTTATGACGCCATTGAAAACTTAGGTAGGTAGGCGTTTTGTTTTTAGTTAAGGTAGGTTCTAGTTTTTGACTCCAAAAGCATATGTACCTACCTATCTTCGATCTGTATACCCTGAACAACGACAATACAGAGACACGTTGTTGAGATATAATCTTATTTTTAAAATAACTATTCAACAATAGAAGAACGCACGCACATCGAGAAGCGACACAATTTTTCTATTTATAATATATCATTGAATGTCGGAAAATAGTTGTTGAACAAAACGTTAAAATATAATAATGGCTTTTAATCTGTACAGGTCATCGGGCACAGACGCATAAAGCAAAGTACATATATAATGACGTCAAAAAAATAAAACTCCATTGGCAACATTATTTTACTTACCTAATAATATATTGTTGTACAGTTGTACATATAACTTACCAGCTGTACAATATAACTACCAGGGTCATAGCGTGATGAGAACCTTCCTCAAGAATTGGGTATTCGAATGCAAAAATAATTCTTATAAGACTGATAGTTCCAGAGTTCAACGCTTCCAACCAAACAAACAAACAACAAACTTCAGATTTATTATATTAGTTTAGATAAAAGTTTCCTACGAACCACTGGTAGTCCTAGAGGCTTTTTACTTTACGGATTGTAAAGTAAAAAGCCAAATGAAGCACTATGTTGCAATGTGGCTTCGTGACAAATGTTCATTGCTGGCGAATTTAATCTGAATATAATAAACATAGTATTCTAATTAGAGTAGACCAGACCTAGGTAAATATATTCTTCTTTTTGTGCGTCTCCAATACTGAAGGTCGGCAGACAATTTCTTAAATCTCTCCTTGTCTTCGCCAATCGAAACAATTGTTTCACGGTTTTAATACCGGTACACTCTCTGATGTTATGCAGCCACGACAACTTTCTTCTTCCAATCTTATATGCTTATGATTTTCCTTCTGCCTTCTCCATCGTTATTGTATATAGCAGCCGATATCTTTGATGTCGCAATACATGACCCAAATACGCGACTTTTCTCGATTAATGGTACGAACCAATTCTGTCCGTTTGGCCATTTGTTTTAAAATAACCTAATTCGAGACCTTAACTGTCCATTAAATCCGGAGCATGCGGCGATATGCCACTTTTCGATGGTAAGAAGTTAAAATAGCATGTAAAAATAGTAAATTTAAATTGTTAAACCAGTTTTCCTATGCAGTTCCTTCCTAAAAGGGTTGTCAATTGCAGTACACTCCTGGATGTTTATAAGCGATTGGAATTGGAACTACTAACCTTCAAGAGTCTCAACCTGTCAATTAAACTATAAATATAAAAAAAAACTTTTCAGTTCTTTTTCTCTTACTCGTAACAGGCAGCCAGAGTTATATACGTACTTACTCATTTATAATATTAGTATGGACTAATTTATATATATGTAGTTACAATTTTTCAAATGTCTAATTTAGACGAAGTGTATATAGGTAGCCGTAGGACTTCAACTGCTGATATAGTTCTCCCCGTAATTTTCTAATAGGACGGTCGGAAGCAGCCTGGGTCCGAAGAACACCCGCGGCCCTTGTCATCTCTTCTGTCCACTTTGTGGGTGGACGTCCTACGCTGCACTTGCCGGTCCGTGGCCTCCACCCAAAAACCTTCCGGCCCCAGCTGCCGTCGGCTCTCCGTAGTATATGCCTTACTCACTGCCACTTCAACTTATTGATCTCGCAGTTTAACCCCTAGGATAGCCCTCTCCATAGCTCGTTGAGCGACGTGGAGCTTTTTTACGAGGCCCATAGTTAGAGACTACATTTCAGCGCTATATGTCGTTGGGAACACACATTGATTGAAAACTTTTGTTTTAAGACACTGAGGAGTTTTGAACGAGAAGATGTCTCGGAACTTCCCGAAGGTTGCTCATCTGAGCTAGATTCGTCGATTAACCTCCTTCTCGAAGTTAGCTCTACCTAATTGGACTATTTGGCTATTGGTTCATTAGCTAATTGACTCTACCTAAGACTATAATGCTATTATCTAATACTAGAAATAATTTTTATATACAATTACGTAAAACTGACAACCAAAGCCAATTTTATGAGCTAAGTGATAAGATAAAAAATAAAAACAGTCTTAATCGCAGCCAGCAGCTAACCCGATCCACACACCGGTGGTATATATAATTAATTCCCGCAGTTGAATAGATTTTGATACGGTTTTCATTAATGGAAAGAGCGATAATCGACGAAGGTTTGTGATATTTAATAAAATTTAAAAAATGCCTTTAAAGTAGCATAAGTTGATAAATATGGTTTAATCTGTGAAATGTTGTTACTTACCACATTATTACGCTAAAAGTGTAGAAGCCTTGTAATAAGTGGGTAAGTAAATTTAGAAAAAAATATGCAGCCACGTCTCTGTCCAACAAAGCCTCCCACCAGTATTCAATTAGCCATTTTTTTTATCTCTCTAGAGAGAATTTAAATCATTTATGTGCGTCCTGACATTGAGTCTTTGCAAACTTCTTCGAGTTAAAACCTAGCAAATATGCCAAATCAAATCTCCTAAAATCTCTCTGCCAGTAATTCGGGCATGCGATCATTCAGGTCAAACACTAATCTATATACATCTTCCTCTTAAAGTGTCGCTTCTCTACGAGGTGGCGACCATCTAGCTATCCTAATCTTGGAAGCTGTTGCACGAAGGAGGGAGTGAGTGCTCATACAAAACCATATTTGTCTTAAATTCTTCAACCAGAATGTATTTCTAATGGCTCTGCCACGTTTAACCTTTATATTTTTCTTTACATTACTACTTGAAAAATACGGTAACATTCAACCCTTATTACGTCCCCGAAATATTGCAGCTTCCTCATAGATTAGTGTATCTATTACAAATAAGAGGTGATGCTGAGAAAAAATATTCTCAGCCTCCCCACTGGTGAAGACTTTAAAGAAGATGAAACATTGAGAAAAATACTCAGCGTCCCACTGTGGAGGACGTAGGGAGTAAACCAATAAAATTGTATCTATGCAAATTCTATCGAAAAATTCTTCTATTGTCTTAATTACTCCTTTTTATATCTCTATATATAAAAATGAATCCCCATTTCCCTTGGTCACGGCATCACGCGTAAATGGGTAGACCGATTTTAATTTGGTTTTCACTAATGGAAAACCAAATAAAAATTGAAATCGGATCCGCCCCCCGGGGCGGGTCGCTAGTTTAATCATAAAAACAAACAGTGACTTACATTGTTTCGTTATATTACTGCAAAGACGCGATAGGAAAAAAGTCTGATTAACGATAAACCTTTGAACTGTCGACATTTGACTATCGGAATCCCAAATCCCAAAAAAATACATGTAACGTTGTAACACGACGGAATTATAAAAATTGAACATAAAATATATTTTATGTTCCATTTCACGTACTATACTAGTATCATTTACCATTTTATGCTTTCCTTTTGTTCCTCAATGTTTTGTTGAAGTTGTAATATTAAATAATAATATTCAGAAATGTTATATGATGAATGTCAAGTCCTTACCGTTCGGCAGATTTTTGTTTACCAAACCGTATTAAAAAAACATAGTAAACTATTCTATAAGCCAGATGATCTAATTCTCCAAACCAGACGAAATTATAAGTACAGTTTGTCAAGTTGACTATTTTTTAACTTCATTTTCACATAGGTTCTTCTGCTTCCTAGGAGACTATCTGTATAATAAAATCAACGAAATTCTAAATATTTACCCGTTAATTAAACGTGAAATAAAAACTAAATTACTTAATTGGCTTCTTACACTATCTTATCAGGACACAGAAATTTTTTTGTTGTACCTATGTGCTTAATACTCAACCTTTCATAAATTTAATGAATTTAAAAACGAAATTTTTCCAAGTCCCTAGTTTAAGTATTTGAACTTATTTACTTTACCCATTCTTTTATGTTGCGGTGCAGTCAACTATGTATAGTTTTTAGCTACCCACATAGGAAGAAAAACTAGTGTCTAAAATACAGGCCTTGCTTAGTTTAGACACTATATCGGCTTAATGCTATATTTATGTTAATTTATGCAACATCTTTCCAGTGTTTTATATAATTTTGATAACGTTGTATGTATAAAGTGTTTTACATTACTTATGTAGGTAATTAGAACATATCTTATGGATTTATAGTTAATTCTTAAGCTGAGTTTGTTATACTTGTTTGGTTAAATAAATTATTATTATTATTCTTATTCTTGTAACTTCACTAAGGTGATCAAAGGTCATTGTTTGTAACAGGTGGTCTACCTTTGTTCATCTCGACATAGATATTTCTTTTCTTGATGGTGGATGACACGGTCGTCTATGGACGCCTATTAACGAAAAAGCAACGCTACAAGTAAGGATTAAAGATAAAGCACTCACCATAACATAACAGCACACATGCTGTTATTTCACAGTGGTCTTCTGTAAGGGGTTGACGCTTAATGCTAAGACGAACTGCCCAATTAATGACTGTGAAACGCAGTGCGCCCTCCTAACTAGCAGCTAAAACACCCAGACCAGAGCCAAATTGGAAAAGTTCATTTCCAAAGTTGGCCCATTCAGGAATCGAACCAGGACCCCTGAGTTAGAGCGTTAAAGCAAGCAACTTAACCACTTGACCAATAGGTTTATCAATATACAATAAAATAACTCGTATTAGAGAGGCCTTTTCGTGACGCAAGAAGGATTGGTATTCTTTTGTACTAAATATTTACCGTAAGTAAATATGTATTTAACAACCATTTTTAGTTATTTAAATACCTATTTGCAATTATCCGGTTTATAGATGAGAATAAACCTACCATCAAGAGAACTGTCAGTCTGACGATTTTTACGTAAAAAAAATAAGTCAATATAATTAATTATATTCATAAATTTTCTCTGTAAGCTAAAAAGTGAAATTATATGTGTTTACGCCAATTATCACAAAAACAGTAATAGCGTCTTAGTTAAAGGATATTTGTAGTCTCACTGCCTAGACTAGACCCATCAACATATGACTTTTAGACCTTAAACAAATTTTTTATAACTAGAAATTAAATATTTATTTTTAAATTAAAAATAATATTAAGGTGTTTTATATCGTGTAACATTATGTCTTATATGTCTTACTTATGTCATATGTTTATGATAATCCAAGTATTGAACTTATATGTTTATCAAATCCTTTAAGAGACTTCTCTACATATTGTAAATTGAAGTAAGCTGTCGCGTCTATCTGTTCTTCGCTAACTTTTTCTAAACCACCCAACCGATTTTGATACGGTTTTCACTAATGGAAAGAAAGTTTAACGAGGTATGTATAGTATGTAGAAATTCTTTCTTTTGCGAGGTCGAAACAGTGACACGCGAATATCAATTGTATAGCGGAACGCTTCAATCAAAATTTATACATGCAAAATAAATTGCACTATAGCACAACAAATTTTTAAAATTTGAAGGTTTTTCTTAAATATTGTATGAAATATGAAAAAAGTAGCAAACAAAAACTTTCCTACAAAACTTAATTAATGTGCTTATAAAATGATGTATCTAGTTGTCACTGAAAATTTTTATTATTGACAAGAAAAGTTTTTTTTAGAGAGTAACTTACTACTTAATTTATTTATTTTTTCAGAAAATATTTTTTCTTTTTTTAATGTAGTCTATTATTCTCTCTATTTTGATTTAAGTTTTAATTTTACTCTAACAAGTCAAATTAGGCAACAAAAATAACGCTTTTTTCGCTATTTACGTTATCCGAGCGGTCACAAGCTAACTGTTGCGGGTTATACCTGGGTACAATAAGCAAACAATAAAAACACAATTCGTTTTAACATACATACATTTAAATAAACAACATACACCTCATATTTTACAACAAAAAAAACTCATGATGAGCACCATGTGAAATTTACATAAGGATTCATTTATTAATCTAATTATTCAAGCACAGCTTTTAAAAGCTTACAATGTTTTTATTAAATGTAATATGATGGTGAAGATCTCAACCAACAAGGATATAAGGAATAAAATCGTTATTTTTTTATATTATTATTAAAAATTCAATACTTACTATCTAAATATTTTGTCAACCCTTTTGTAAAATTAAATTTTTACTTTTAAAATAAATATTGAAATAAAAAGCGAAAAGAAAAATTAATTTTAAACTAACTTGAAAAAATAAATAGGAATGCTTAGTATCTTTTAAAGTGTTAAAAAAAATTAATTATTATTTATAATTATATTATTTTAAAAGTAGAAATTCGAAGAACTGTTTGAGGATAAACGTTGAGTTAAAAGTGTCATTTAATGTCATTTAAAAATATCAATATAAACTGACTTAAATATCTGAATATTGGGAAAAAATCAGTGAATGTTAAAAGAAGTGGGAACTAAAGTCTCAATTATTAATTACTATTGTGCATTAAAATTGGTCAAAAATGTGCTAATTTCAAAATTTATGCATTTGACATAGGTACATAGATACAGGTATGCAAGCAGGTCATCTTGTTTATTTTTACATTACTTTTGTGTTTAAGTATACTTACTTTAACACTTTATGACTGTTTTATTATGTCGTTTACTTACACATTTATTTGTTAACTATGAAAACATTGCACACAAACACAGCAGTATAACAGAAAAAAACAACACAATAAACTTTAAAAATTAGCTACCAACACAAACGAGAATAAAGATTACCTTGCCATGAATTCACACATATTATAAAAAATGTCCTACAAACAAAATAAAAGATTATTTAAATAAAGCAAACAATCAATTTAGTATTAGAACATTATTAACATTTATACACATAACATAAAAAAAATATCAAGAGCCATATATAATATTGTGGCAGCTCTATTGCTAAATTAAATCAGATATTTCAAAATTGAAATTTTAAAAGGTTATATTCAAATTAATGTAATGAAGTTTTAACATTACATATATTTATTTTAGTATGATTCTATTATTTTTTATTGCATTAGGTATTTTGAAATAAAGGAACAACATTAGTAGGTACCGTTTTCAAACTGATTCCACTGAATTTAAAATTGCTATCACTAACAAACATACAATGTAATCACTGTATTCTATATCAGCCTTATATTTGAAAAGTAATTTCCGAGAAATATTCTTACTCCCTGAGTTGCACCTTGCACCCAGACAGTCACAACATTTCGCTAATTTTCAGTGGAGTCATATATCTAACTCACTTTATGAACAATGTTTATAAATAAATACCTACACTTAGAAACAGTATGAACAGAATTTGTTTGTTGATGTATGATTGTATTATTATATAAGTATTATTGTATATTACTCATGTTATTTGAAATTTTAAATGTTATGTTTAAATTGTATATTATTTTAGATACAAGGTTACAAATATTGATTATAAATTTTTAATCTACCTATGTTAAAAAAACATAGGTAGTTTTTAGTAATAAATTTGTAGAATTTTAGAGTATAGCTATATAGCCCCCATACCTTCTCACACATCATATCCTCACTATAATTCTCACTATGCTACCACTGCATATACTATCATTTTACTGATGCTCAACAAAAACTTGTGGTACAAACCACCAAGATTTGTATACTGTACAAGTAATTACAATATTGTAATAATAATTTAATTTTCATAAACTTGTATATTGTATAATTCTAGACAAATTATCTTTAATAAGGTGTTATAGATGTTACTGGATATAACATCTATAACATCTATGTTATAGATGATACTGATTGAGCAATTTAAATTACCAAAGTCAATAGTGGTCCACCTAAGACTAGTAAATTTACTAGTCTTTGACGGTCCACTTGATGGTAGGTGGTTAACATAACCTTTGCCTAAACATAAGCAATGAAACAACGCTGCAAGCTGCAAATGCGCTGCAGACACTGTTTTTGAGCTGTTTGTTTGAAAACAGTATATTATGCTCTCACACAATGGAGGAATATTGAAATTTCAAACACATAGGATCACACCATAACTTATTATGTTAAGGTAATAAAGAAGCATTTAAACACTTGACAGTAACTTTAGTGTAATCAGATTAAAAATATAATATTGGAAAATAAATAAACATACAAACATTGACCAATACAAAATATGTTAGTTAATGAAATTGTGATGCATATTCAATATTGCATATGACTTGCATATTATGGCCCATTGACATAAAAGCAACAACCAATAGAGTTTGAGTATGCTTATAACAAAGACATGTCATTAACATATAACAATTAATTAAAATATAAAATTGTCTATAATTTCTCACCTTTTCTATCTCTCAATATATCTTTTTATATTTTAGTGCTTCAAAATCTAAACAAAATATGTATTGCCGACAAGAGCTTACAAAGAAAGCCAACGATAATTTGATGAGACAGTTCTAAGAAAGATTTCTTGTCTTTCTTTAAAAACAAAAATTGCAATTGCAATAGAAACAGTTTCCTAAACCAAACACCTGTATACCAGTCTGTGTATTGCATTTAATATACAATTAAACTAAATGTTTATATTAGAGTTTTAATCTTTCCTATCATATGTGCGTCGTCTTTGATCATCAATTTCTTTGAGGTAATATGTGCCTGGAAACAGGACTTCTATTGATCCCGAAGGTTCATATGGAGCTGTGTGATAATTCTTTGTTCTGACTTCCATAATTTCAGAAAATTCTTTTGGTTCTACACACACTCTTTTTTCTAACAAAGACAGAGAACTATGAAGTGAATTGATTAGCCGTTCCAATTTTGAACCGGCACTCATATCATTGCAAATATTTATAGAATACATTGTAGAAGCGAGACCAGAACCATAAGAAAATAATCCAAACTTCTTGCCCACTAACTGGTCAGCCGATTTACTGACCAAGTATGAAGCTAGGCCACCATACAAAGATGCTGTATACATGTTACCAGTATTTGATGATATATGAAGAGATGGCTTCGTTTTCTCTTCAAATAAAGGTTGGCTGTAAGTCATAAATGCTTTCTCAACATCACGGTCAAAATACGTGTCTTCCAACTTTTTATCATTGAAAGAGCTCAGTCCTGGAAACTGTTTTTCACGTTCTTCTGGCGTTGCATTTAAAAAATCATTAAAACTTAATCTCGCTAAGGATTTTTGTACAAGTTTACAATAGGGAGAATGAAACAACATCCCATCTAAACTCATAAGGCCTTTAAAACTGGGATCAATTCTTCTCATTTTCTTACAGAACAAATTGTAGCAATTATCCAAAGCACTCAAATAGCATTGAATCGATAGTTTTCCATCAACAAAGGGAAATTCAGATGCTAAGTCTGGTTTATAAAAATCATAAGCATGGGTCATATAAGAAGCGCGTACACCACGGTCGAAGACAAGTGGAGCATCAGGGCCAATGAGCATAGCGACGGCACCTGCCCCACCTGTTGGCCTCGCTGGACCTTTTCCATATACTGCTATATCACCTGCTACAACTATTGCCTTCCTTCCATCCCAGGAAGAAGACTCTACCCAGTTGATTGCGTTTAGGAGAGCTGCAGTGCCCCCATAGCAAGCATTAGTGGTATCTATACCTTCAATATCAGTTGCACCTTCCTTAGCAAATAAAGTCATCAAAAAACTCTTAACGCTTTTGCTTTTATCAATAATAGTCTCTGTACCAACCTCCAAACGTCCAATATTGTGTAGATTTATGTCATGTTTCTCAATGAGCTTACTCAAAGCAGTCATGCATAATGAATTAATGTCCTCCCTGTCAGAGCAAAAACTCATTCTCTTCTGTCCGAGTCCAATCGTGTATTTGCCTGCTGAAACACTATCGTATTTCTCCAACTGCACTTGATCTACGTACTGAGAGGGCACGTAAATTTCCATTGCCAATATACCAACATTTTCCACTTTACCACCCATGGTCGCTTTTAGATATGTGTTGTAGAATTAGGTAACTTTCTCGTCCGAATAAGTTAAAACCGGTTAATATGAGGAGAGTTCTATTCGCGATGTTGTGCCGGCACAGACTGAACTGGACTGAACTAGGAAGCGGCTTGCTTGCTTGACTCAACTGGTTGATTCTACGTCATCAAGATTCACACGCACTACCGGCGAGTATATATCATTGACCTACTGTCATCATAACCAGCTTTCTTTAACTAGTTAGTTTAGTACTGGTCAGTCGGTATAGTGGTTACTTTAGCCAGATAACAGTATTTACGTGGTATCTACGTTACGGCGTTACAATTAAATCACACGACGCTGCAAGTGATTTAAACACCGATTCGCTGCGTTTTTTTTTATCTTACAGCAATTGATAAACTGTCTGTTGCGTGTTACATACAAATAAATTTAATCGTTGATAAATAAATACCGAAAATTTGAATTGGTTTATTCATTCATACATATCACATGTTATGTTATGTTACCAAATGAACTTTTGTTTGACATATTTCATGTCAGACAGACAGATGACAGACAGCAGGCAGGCACAACTGTCAGACCCGTGATTGACAGTACACATCGTACTGTACTGGACGGGAATACATACTATTGTCACCTATTGTATTACTTCCCGTTTCCTTCCTGTGATTATAAAGATTATAAAATCTTCTTTTTTATATAAAGATTATAAAGGCAAATAGATGTAAGGATGCCTTATATGGATGTTAAACTGAAAAACTCTCAAGCTACAACCATTAAATAGAAAGAACGAAAGAAACCATCTTTTTTTTTATTCCTCTAATACAATAATATGTGAACAATACAAACAATACCTATATGTACAACAATACAACAAACAACAAAATAATAATTACAAACAAACTAGTATATAAACAAGTAACGAGAGGAAAAGGAACCCTGGCTAAGTATACAGTTGTGGTGTAGACCACAACACTGATATTCTGCAAGGAACCAGATATTCAAAAAGAAAAAAAAAACATTTAAACTTTTACGCGGGACAATTCAGAACACGATTGTACAATCAATGGCTGAAATTATCGCAATTTTCTTAAAAACTACTGAAGGATTTCACCAGCTAGTTATCTATATGGCAAATTCACTGTAAATATGCAATAGCACACGAAAATGTACAAGAAATGGATCGGTCGCCCCATAACCTGTCTCCACCCGTCCCCGTGAATCAAAGATCTGCGTTTCTCTGTAGATCCATTAGTGATGAGCAAAGTCGTGTTCATAATTGGCGTTTGTTTTATATGATTGGTTGCGTAGATCATAAAATCACCGTAAATAAAACGCTACTACAGAACCACACCCAATGGTACTACAATACCTCCTATTTAATAGTAGCCGACCGACACTTTCTAATGTATAGAGTTGGTCCTCCTTACCTCTATTGTAAACTGTAACGGTACATATTGGATTTAACATGAAAATTAATGTACAGTTCTACAAGTTCCAATGAGTGGTTCCAATAGTTTGACAAATTGTTCTAATTTCAAACATTCCACCAAATTCCGCAACTTTCACTTAATGGCGGTCACGGTCACGCGAAGGCGATCTACCAACTCTGCCCCACTTTTAAATATAGATTCCCCCGATAAACGAAGTACCTAATATTAAACAGCATAAAAATAAGACAGATACTTACAATTATGTCCTTTTTTTTCTTTATTATATTACAATTTTATAGTGATCTACACCTACTTCATCACGTATGAGACTACGAATATAGACAATATCTATGCCTTACCACGAGATTTGATTTAGAGTTATACCGTATACCTTAGGTATATAGGTAGGCGTGAAGTTCGTTAGGTGTAATCTATACTTTAAAATCGTTTGTCCTGACTTACTATCAACCCACAGGTAAAGCTACTGTGTCTAGAAATCTAGAAAGAAATTTGGCACATAGGTTTAATTATTTTATAATGTAAGCATCCGCCAATATTTTTTGAAAATTTGAACTCCGTATGTGAAGCCGGGGACTGGTTGCTAGTTAATTATAGAAAACGTGGAGCTTCCAAAGAAAGTCTCGGTCTGGTAAATTTAAATGACGATCAAAAGAGTTTCTTGGAGAAACCTAATTGATAAATAAATATTTTGATTTGATTTGATTTTGATTAACTTTAATCACTGTGACTACGAAGACAAGTCTATGTTGTGGTTATCCGCAGTAGGACTAAACTGGACCGACACGGTGATCGTGTTACCATCATCATTATGGACACGATATTAAAATAACATGAGTGACTACTTATTTGAAGAGCCCGTTGGATGAGTGGTTAGGGTGCTTGCATTGACGCTCTGTTCTAGGGTTCCCGGGTTCGATTTCCGGCAGGGTCAACTTCAAAAAAATCAAAAAATGAACTTTTCAAATTTGGCTCTGGTCTGGATCTGGAAATTAATGGCAGGGCACACTGCGTTTCATAGTCATTTGGGCAGCCCGTCTGGCGGCAGTAACCTTCCCCTTACAGAAAACCCCCGTGAAATAACAGCACTGGTGCTTCGGTGTTTCGGTGAGTGTTGATGTGGTTAATGGTTAATGATATGGTTTGGATACCATACTATTAGAAGATTAAATAGATAGAGTCGTCTTTTCACCGTTGAAGGTCGTGCCCGCTCTGAAATGCCTTGGTGTCAGCGACCATCAGCTGTTTCCACTACAAATGAAACAAAATATATAATAATAATATTAAACCAATAAAAATTACGTTGATTACAATTAAAGTCCATTAGAAATTACCAATTAATTTGTTTCTAAGTATTTGTTTCTTGTAAGAGTGAAACTCGTTTTGTACAAATAATGCCATATTCACAGCTAGTCTGTCATTTTTATTATCAGTCCCCATCATTCATCAGTCATGTCACAAGATCTGACATCATCACTATTTTAATCATCGCAATTGTAATGGGTATTGTGTAATAATAAAATATTAACATTAAAATACAAACGGGAGTGAAGTAGTATTTAAAGAAGTAATATGTTAGTGTCAAAAATATTAACATTTCTCATATCTAAACTTTTCTTGAATTTTCCTATATAACACATAACATGCGTAAAGGCTGATTTTCATTGATCCAGTAGAGATCCAGCGTCACTGGATCCCAGCGCTGGATTACCACTGGATTAGTGTAAACATATTTCAATCCAGTATAGCGTCTAGTATCCAGCACTGGATCGGAATAGAAAACGTTCCTATTTTTCAATCCAGTGTCCGCCCCCCGCACGCCGCGCACCCCGTGCCAGCGGCACTGGATCGGTGTAAACCCGCTGGCACCAGTCGCCGCCGTGTAATCGTATAGTGACCACTCGTGTTTGGTAATGTCTACTGGATTAAATTTAAACGGCGCGATCCAGTGCCAGTGGCAATCCAACGCTGGAACCCAGTGACGCTGGATCCAGCTACTGGATCAATGAAAATCAGCCTTTATATTTGTTTTAGGGCTGCTATTGAAAATGTTGGTAAACTGTCTTTGCGTCCAGCTGGTCGAGAATCCATATTGGATGTTAGAAATGCAACATTACCGGAAGAGAGACCATCTAATTCTGATTACGATCCAACGCAACACCGCGAGCCTACCCAAACTATCAAGTACTGAATATTTGAATTTGTAATTTTATCATTGTATGTTTTTCTCTTAGTCCAGGAAAAAAATTTCCATTTGATATTACATATCTTCTAGAAGCTTATATCATTTACACCTAGATATATTTAACAAAGCAAACTGGTAGACTAAAATTATAATTAAAAAAATTATAGTTATGTCTTGTATGTAGATATTACATCAAATTTAAATATGAGTCAGTATGTATATACTAGCTGTTGCACGCAACTTCTTCAGAGTCTCTTTATAAAATATTACTGGCTGATAATTTAGCTTTCTATAGGCGAAAGAATTTTTAAAATCGGTCCAGTAGTTTTTGAGTTTATTCATTACAAACATACAAAAATACATACATACAAATAATTTCTCTTTATAATATTAGTATATATTATATAATAAAGGCGCTGTGCGCCTCTGGATTTTTATTTGATACGGTTCTCACTAATGAAAACCGCGACACACGAGGAAGGTTTGTGTACATAATTTGCAGAAAAAAAATTTGCATCAGTGCGAAGCCGAAGGTAATAGTTAATAATGGGTAGCAAACTGAGGCCGGTGGGATTACGTGGCGGTTCCCTTTTGGCCCACATACAGACAGCCAGAAATTATCTTTGTCCACCTGAACCCTGACTGACTGTGCATCTGTCGTCTCCGTCTCATTTTGGTTTTTGGAAGGGGAAACGAGTAAAGTGAATGTATAGATAATAATACGTAATATCTATGGTTTCAATAGAAAACTTACGGAGACATAGTTAAGTTCATGAAATTTTGACAATGTATACCTACTGTAGTAAATTATAACACAAAGTAGTGGATTCTCCAGGAGATAGAGTGGAGTGTTCCTCTTTGTAAGTATTACTCACGATAACCGTTTACATCTCATTAAAAACTCTAAAGTAATTCTGCTTAAGTCACCTAAAAGCAGGTAAGTAACTTGCCTATTTCATTGAGATGTTAAATCTTCATCGTGCATTTAGCTTAGCTTTCTAGATTACGTATTAAGCTGCCAAAAGCGACAATGAATCTTTAATAAAAGAATTCTTCTTCTATATCTTATTCTTCTTCTCTATCTTTATCTATATCTATATCTATAAGTTGCCATCCGTTTCTGTTTCTCTGCCACCTTCTTTTAAACCTCCCAACCGATTTTGATACGGTCTTCACTATTGGAAAGAGCGTTAAACGAGGAAGGTTTATGTAGGTATATGATTTGCTGAAAGAAAGTGCACCAGTGAGAAACCGTAGTCGCAAGTCACAAGTCGCATTCATAAGTCGATATAATTTTAAGTTATGTTTTTGGGGAATTTATTTATGTTCATATGTCATAACTGTTTCCATGTTATGTGTTTTAAGGTGGAAACAAACGCTAAATACTAAAAATATCCATTGTTTAATGAAGATCTTACAAGAAATAGACAAGACAATTGCTTTGAAAAAAAAAATTATATTTAAACATGTGAAGAACCAATTGTATTAATTAGAATTTTCGTTAAAGTAATAGAAACTCCACAAAAAAGTTATATATGTAGAACACAAGAAGAAGTTGACTTTTATTGAAAATTCTCTCGAAAACTGCTTATTGCGCGCCTATGAATTCTGTACCTATTAATAAGTTAATGTCAGTTTAAAAAATTGTATAAATATATTTTTTTTGTGTATTGTTCTAATGGTAAAAACAAAAAAACACAATTTCTAGGCCTGTTGAATTGGCTCCGCCGCCAGCGAGTTCTAATGTAAATGTCATTTGCCCAAGTGAAGCCCTTAATTACTATAAATGACAATATTGTCCTGTTTTTTTTAATATTTTCAATATCAAACTGTTTTAGAGTGTCGATGGCGTATTTTAATATATTGCGAACATTATTCGGCGCTGGCATTCTGGCGCTTCCATTAGCCGTGGGGCAGGTTGGTTTAGTGATGGGTCCAATAATGGCGGTTGCAACCGGATGTCTCATTCTGCACTCTCAATTTACTTTGGTATGTCTGCACACTTATCGTCAAACTACAACTGTAGCACCGAAAATAAGTTAAATAGCTATCAGTAAGTTCACGTGACCAATGACCACTCCTGCACACTTACACGCATTATTACGACACCTGTTGGAGAGCTTTGACCTTTAGTAAAGCTTTGGTAGTGACAGAGCACACTGCTTTCTCCCTTTACAAAAGATCACCGTGAAATACAGCATGGATGCGTTGTGTTTCGGTGAATAGTTAGGGATGCCTCAGTCCATTCCCCTATAATCTCCTTTCCATTATCTTTAAACTTATCAAGGTCCTAATTGCAAATGTTAATAGGTGACGATAGTCAGTGAACCATCAGCCTGCCTGTCCACCTTTACATAGAGAAATTCAAGCCTCCTTATTTTAACATTATTCCATTAAGTTGTTAATGTTTAAAGAGATGTGAGTAAATAAAAGACAAAAATTTCTTACAAGTTCACCAAAAGTTACATGTGCTACCAAAAGCTTCTTCAATTAAAGCACCAATTCAATATCTCAGTGTTGCCAATGTCAATTGTAAAATTTTCCAGTAATCATTATCTTATATACCTATTTATTATTGTAAGCTACGTCATCTGTTCTTATCACCACTGCAATGGCTGAAGACCAAGGTCTGTATTCTATGGGTCGTGCCAGTAATGATGTACATATAGTGCCGAAACGTGGCCTCTCACAGCAGGACAGATCCACAAGTTGAAAGTCGCTCAGCGAGCTATATGGAGCGGGCTATGCTCGGAGTTTCTTTGGTGAAATTCGCCAAAGAACCAAAATTGTCGACGTAGACGAGAAAATTAGTAGCAATATGCTGGACACATCTCTCGCAAAGCGGATAACCGATGGGACAAACGAGCTCTCTAATGGAGGTCACCAATTTGAATTCGCGCGAAGTCGCAGGAAGCGGCTGGATCCAAGCGCAGAAGACCTGGTGTGGTGGCGAGCTTTGAGAGAGGCCTATATCCAACAGTAGAGAGACACTGATTAATGATGATGATATGTAATTTCTAATATAATATATTCTATACACATATTATAAAGTTGCGTCTGTCTGTCTCTCCCCTAACTTCTTTTAATCCACCCAACGGATTTTGATACGGTTTTCACTAGATAAAGGAAAGAACGATACACGAGGAAAGCGCGATACATATCTAGTAAAATAAATTTTATATTTTTCTATTAGAAGTAACCTTTTTCGTCTGTCTGCCATCTATATCAACGTCGTGTCGACTTTCAGTTGTGGTGCCTTAACGAAATTAGTCGTCAGTTGAAAATCCCATACATATCTTACAGCTACGGGTTTCGAATCGCTCTACTCCATGGACCGAGGTTTTGCCAAATCATTGGCCATCGTGGACCGTACGTAAGAAATACATTTTTTAGTAATTTATTTGCCGGTACGGGCCTCCTTCCGGTCCCAGCGACCGGTAAGCGCGCAGCATACGACGTCAAAATAGGGGCTGATCTGATGAGGGCCGCGGGTCGACGGTAGCTCCGGGCTACTTCTAAGGAGACCTTTGTCTAGCAGTGGACGTCCTTTTTTTTTTTTTTTTTTACGTTGGGAAATCCATCATGGATACCCAGCAGCGAAAGGGGGACGCTGCGGGTTATGCCGGACTCCTACCGGCTAAAACCCAACGACTTTCTAGCGCGGCCGTAGATGGGCGGGGTCGCAGGAACGTTGTCGCACAACTTCGGCGACCCGCCACGGCTGTTCAGCGCGGGGAGGACTACGCTCCCTATCGGAACCTCGGCGTACCCGAAAGCGGAGGTACGCCGGCCATCTCGGGGACCTCACAACGGGCGGTAGTCTCCCCTTAGACTACCGCCCAGGTCCTGGCAGTGGACGTCCTATGGCAGAGATGACAATGATGAGAATTTTAATTTACTTTTTATTTATTTCCACATTAGTTACATTCATCATCATCGTCATCTCAGCCGTAGAACGTCCACTGCTGTACAAAGGTCTCCCCGCTAATTTTCCAAATGGATCGATCAGAAGCACCGTAGATCCACCGTCGACCCGCGGCCCATATCAGGTCGTCTTACACCCCCTTACAGAAGTTACCGTGAAATAACAGCACGTGTTCGGTGAGTGAGTAAGGGATGCCAGTAAGGCCCATTTCCCTATCCCCTCCTAATCCCTTATCCTTAATCCTACTGTAGTCGGTAGCGTACTTGCAGCAGCTATGGCGTTGCTTGTGTTATGGGCGACGGTAGCCACCTAACATCAAGTGGGCCGTCAGCCTGTCTGCCGATCTTAACATTTAAAAAAACTTAGGTGGAAGTCCTACACTGCGCTTGCCGGTCCGTGGCCTCCATTCGAGAACCTTCCAGCCCCACCGGCCGTCGACTCTCCGTACTATGTGTTCTGCCAACTTTCTGACACTTCATCTTACTAATCCGCCGGGTTACATTATGACACATATTAGTTACATTGTAAATATATTAAATATAACTTATATTAGGATGCAGTGAAGTTCACATGTTAAAAAAAAAAACAGTATACGTATAACGCAATGAATATTTCTTTGAGATTTTGTACAATGCAGGCTTTTTATAGTAGGTAAATATTCGTAAAAATATTTACCTACAATGTTTAGCTCAAACGCCAATTCGTCAACTTGTCTGATAGAGGACTCCGCTCTTCTATTGTCGGGGAGTTTCCATCAGCCAACGCAACTAAAGTTCTGCTCTTTCAAGCATACCATCATTTTGTTGCACCCGCTTAACGTTTTCATTATTAGACAATAGCTAAAAAAAAATACATTTTTTCAGCATAATTATAGCCGTTTTTATGATACTAAGTCAGATTGGAATCTGCACGGTATTCGTTATATTTACGTCGGACAGTCTGAGGGATGTAAGTATTTATACCTAATCGACCCACAAGTAAGCTATTGAATTTTCGATTCCGCCCTGTAGAATTATGAACAAAGGAGATGTTTTTCCCAAATTATATTAAACTAGTAAGAGTTAGAAAAAAGTTTCAGACATAATATATTGTAGAGAATAATAATAATAATAATGAATTAAATGTAACAATAAATAATATATTTAAGCAAAGCTTTAAATATATTATTTGCGGCCTTAAAACGAAGTCACATTATTTTCAGGTGATGGATTGGTCGTCTTCCAGACTGGCCCAATTAATGTTGTTTTTTCCATATTTGTTCTTGGAGTACTTCATGAAATCATTGAAACAAGTCAGCTACGTATCAATGGCAGGTATCTTAACGAATCATTTCAGAAATATATATTATATTAATATTAATAGTACCGACGATGCTGTTATGTCTTAGTAATTATTAATATTTAAAAAAATCAATGTACTTAAGTTTAGTTGGTGAATTTTTAACAGGGCATCTGAAAACAAAGCCCATGGATGTTTTTTTTTATGTAGAGGTCGTCAGATAGGGTGACGGTCCACTTGATGGTAGATGGCTACCGTCGCCTATAACACGAGCAACGCCACATGATCTGCAAGTACGCAATGACAAAATGTGGCAATTCAAGTAGTGTCCTTATATCTTTTGAACGTATACGTATCGCTAAGTTAGGTAGACGGCCAATTCAGAGCTATCAGGCGAGAAAGGTAAGTAAAAATAAGACTAACTTCACTTATTTTCCAAAGGCTTATTTTTATATGTTTTGTTGAATATTATTACAAAATAATATTCAGCACTGCCAGACACTTCCCGTGGGCCATAACTTCTGCCAGACACTTAATAGACCCCCTTCATTCTGCAGTGTGTCGCCGGGCGCACGACTGGGAGCACGAAGTACAAAGAAAGCCGTCTGTGGTTTCATACAAATGGTCCACGTACCTACTACCGGTCGCGTGCGCACACGCCCGGGACATGATGCAGAAAGAAAAGCGTCTTGCAGAAGCGATTCCCCACGTTATATCATTTAGAAATTAAGTTAATACCTGGGATCTTGGGCCTCTATTTGGGTCTTCCTGTCGACCCAACTAGCTAGACGCTTATGTTGGGTTAGCTTACTCACGATTCAAAGTTTACACAACACACACAACGATACTTTTAGAATTTTTTCTCATAAACTATAGAACATAAGAAACCAAAAAAATTACCATTTTTAACTTTATCTACTGGCAAAAACTCAAACAACATTAAAATTTATATATTAAGTAAGTTTTACGCCTTATTTACATTTTAATAGGTGGTATTGCCTCCTCAGGCTCTGATTACAGATTCGAGCCGGTTTGGCATACTGCAGGTGAGGTTTCGGAGGCGATGTTAGGGAGTATTCTTCCATCAGAGCCCTGAGGGTGGTAGGAGGTGGACTGCGGCTTCTGACCAGCCTCCCGAGCATCCTAGACGTAATCGATAGGGTTTAAATCAGGACTTCTTGATGGCGAAACCATCAAGCTAATACAACCTCCGGGCGTTAATCCTGCATCAGCATCGATCTATCACACATATTTACTCTCTTGAGCATATCTTTCCCCAGTCAGAGTGCCATTTTCTATGGCCACTAGCTCTGTGCGATCTTCTGAGAAGATGCCAGCCCAAACGTTTACAGAGCCTCCGATCATATAGGATTCTTTCTGCGAAGCAGGCTTGAATTTAAAGCTCATCAAGTCACCTGTAGACTCTTCACTAGTGTGGTCTCTTCGGGTCTGAAGAAGCTGTTGCTGGACTACAACTGCATTGAGGTGACGATGTCTCAACACAGTAGAAACAATATAGCGGTCTTCTAGTGCACCTGCGTCTGCCATTACAAATTCTTCCAGTTTCTTCGTACCTTTGTTTCACCTGCCGGACCGTTTCTAATATTACACCCACCATTCTTGCAGTACCTACGACGCATACTGATACCTAGATCCAGAAAATCCATGATTCTTTCACATTCTTCTGGTGAAAAGTTTACGTGCTTTAGTAACTTGGCTTTTGTGTGTTAAAATTCACCGATCAAAAATTAAATTAGCAGAAACAAAACAATCAAAAATGAGACAACAATTTAAAAAGGAGTGTTTTGTTTATAAAGTTTTTTTTTTCAAAAAATTCCTTAAAAGAAGGTTATCGACTATGAAATATTTATATGAAAAAAAAAATTCTTTTTCGAACCCTTTTTATTTCAAAACTCTAACTTCTATAGTTTAGGACACGTCAGAGGCCTACGGTCCACTTGATAGTAGGTGGCTACCGTCGCCTATTAACACAAGCAACGACACAGGTGCCACAAGTGCACTACCGACTACCAGGGGCGGCCCTAGCTAAATTTTTAGGTGGTGCGAGATATCAAGATGGCGCCCCTCCCGTCCCCTAACAAAAAAAACAGCCAAGTGCGAGTCGATAGTCGGGCAATGTGTGTTCTCTACTATCTAACAGAATGCAGAACTGATAAATTTCCTTTAATCTACCTTTGTGTCATACTTTTGGAGATAAAGGTTAAAGGTGGGGACAGCAGTTTTTAAGCGCTTTTTTAAAAAAGAAGAATAAGCACTGTAAGTTTACCTGGTAATACAATTGAGAAATAATAACAAAAATCAATGTGTTTAACTACATTTATTTAATTAAAATTGCGAATTTAATAAAAAAAAATACTCGAACGCCTCTTTTCGTGCTTTTGCGCTGGCAATTTTTTTTATTAAATCTGAATAAGTTAATCCTTGAGCAATATCATTTTCAATGGATAAAATTGCAAGATCTGATAGTCTTTCTTGACACATAGTCGAACGTAAGTAAGTTTTAATGAGTTTTAATTTACTAAAGCTTCGTTCTCCTTTGGCGACAGTTGGTCAGCAAAATCCGAAGCGCTGTCCACACATTCGGGAAAATATCTTGCCAATCATTTTTTTTAATAAGTTGAAGAACTTTTAGTGGCTCTGCTGATTCAAAGTTCTTTAATAATGGGTTCAGGCTTAAAAGTTTTTCAACCAATTCGCGGCTAGAAACGTCACATTTTTCCCCATCGGTTAAAATAATTTGCAAATCTGCACAGGCTTTTTCCAATAATGACTTATCAGGAATTATTCTGATGTTATACAAAAAAGACCATGTATCATTGAATTTGGATAATTGTCCAAACCGAGTGACCAATGCATTTTGAATTGTATCAAAATTCGCCTCTACCTGCGTTGTCGTCGCCACACGATTCACGCACACGATCGATAGTTGATCGGTGGTGGTCGGGCGTTTTCGGCGCCCTCCCCCATGACGGCGCCCGGTGCTGTCGCACCGCTCGCACCGCCCTAGGGCCGCCGCTGCCGACTATAGTAAGTTTAAGGATAAGGGATTATCCTTAATCCCATCAGGGGTACGAAAAATGTCATAGGGTAGACTTCATCCAGAGAAAAAGTTCTATTCCCTAGGGACACCGTAAAGCTAGTTAATTACAATTAGTGTAAAGTTTACTGTACCTACATTACTTTCTATTCTTCAGGTAATTTTATGAACTTAATCGGCCTGATTTTGGTGACATACAACATGGTGCAGGATCATATAGATGAACATATATTCTACACTACTAACCCGTTATCTGTGTTTTTTGCTTTCGGTTTGTTTCTTTTCAACATGAGCTCAGTTGCAGTTGTAAGTTTTCCAAAGTCATTAATATTTAGATAGAATAGAATGACGACGAGACGAGACGCGACGAGACGAGACGCGACGAGACGAGACGCGACGAGACGAGACGCGACAAGACGAGACGAGACGAGACGGGACGAGACGAGACGCGACGAGACGCGACGAGACGAGACGAGACGAGACGAGACGAGATGCGACGAGATGCGACGAGACGCGACAAGATGTGACGAGACGCGACGCGACAAGATGCGACGAGACGAGACGAGACGAGACGAGACGAGACGAGTTGGATGTGTTTCAGTTGTTCTAATTCAATTATGTTTTAAATAATTGTTATGGGGTTCTTTAAAAGCGATGCTAATGTACATTTGAGCATGCAACAAACACCATGGGATGCAAATGTGTTGTCGACCGCAATAAGGGATGATATACGACCCGTACAAGTCCTGCACGCGTCATCTTTCTAATACTTCAGTTGAAGTTAGAGTTAAAATAAGTCTCAAAAAACTAATAGACGAGTCCCGATGAAACACGCCCACTATTTAATTATTCGTTTCATCATAGATCCTGTCCATAGATAAAGCGTTAAAAGATCCGAAATTGCTAACGAAGAGATGTGGTATTATGCAGAGGTGTTGGTTGATAGCAATTGTGTTAGGAACAGTCTTTGGTCTATTGGGAAGTTTGAGTTATGGAACTATCGAGGAGAATGTATTGAGGTCGTTACCTTTGGATGACAAGTAAGTGTTTTATACTCATATATAGCGATCCGCCCTCGGATCGGATACAATACACGTTGTATAAAGAAAATTACATAGGGTGCATTGCATCCAGATAAAAGTACTGTTCCCAAAATTTCATCTAAAAATGCAAATAAAAAGAGTGTGTGTATCAGCTCCGATGCAAGACTGGAGTTTATTCCTTTAAACGTATAAAATTTTCCTCGTGTCTGTCAATAGATAGGTATCTAATTATATTATTTAGTTACATTCTGCATACTCAAATGTCATGTGTTCCAACAAAAGTTATGTTCGTTTCGTTCGGTGTACACAGATGTCACTACTTTTTATAAATGTAGTGACCACTAGGTAGTGGTCGCGTGTAGTAGCCGCCACTGGTGACCCAGTGGGTTGCTTAAGGATTTTGCTTTTTTTATGTTATGATCGGCAGACAGGCTGACGGTCCACTTGATGGTAGGTGGCTACCGTCGCCTATAACACAAGCAACGCCAAAGCTGCTGCAAGTGCGCTGCCGACTACACTAGGATTAAGGATAAGGGATTGGGAGGGGATAGGGAAATGGGCTCTGGCATCTCTTACTCACCGAAACACAACAGCACACGTGCTGTTATTTCACGGTGGTCTTCTGTAAGGGGGTGGTTACTGCCGCCAGACGGGCTGCCCAAAGATTGCGAAACGCAGTGTGCCCTGCCACTACAAATATACAAATTGCTGCAACTCTTACGACCATAATTCCACTTTTTTGTAGGCACACCAACCCAATGACACCACCCAGTTTGAGTGCTAATTAATCTCTTCTAATATTTTCGTTTAGCGTTACTTTGACAGCCATAAGCTTATACCTGATTGCAATTATTTTTGCATATCCAATACAATGCTACCCAGCAATACAAATGATGATGGATGTTTTAAGAAATTACAATTTCAAAACTCCCATTACGGAAGCAGCGCTAGAGTCTATTGAAAGATTTTCAAGACCGTTATTTGTTTTGTTGACATGTAAGTACATTGCGTTATAGGTTTATAAATTCATTTCATCACCATCGCCATCAGCTTGTCATCAGTTATAGGTGTCTCTCCACTGCTCGACGTAGGGCTTTCCCAAGATTCGCCATCACGCAGCCACGCAGGGTCCTCTGCCCTTCGCATACAGCCGCCCTTCGCATATAGTTGTGCTCTGTGGTCAAATTATACACAAAAATGTTACAGCACCCTTCGTGTCCAATTCAACAACGCGTTTAGGGCGATGTTAGGGCTACCCCGCTTCTGTAGTGCTTCGGGCATGTTTGCAGCGATGAGCACTGATTGTTTCTATACTAACATACGTAAAAAATGTGCATCACTCGTTAGACGGGTGCGGGACAGCTCTAACAAAGTTATAGCAATGATCGCCGATAGGTTAGATTGTTTATATATCCAACATTGTTGTAATAGACATATTGGTGGTAGTTTTTAGGCATTTACGTATTATCATTTTTCTTTTCTTTCATCTTGTATTATATCTTATTACTGTTAGGATACAATAGATATATGTAAAAATTTGCTTTTATTTAATTTAATTAGGTACTGTTTAGATATAATATATTAATAACTAATGTGTAGAAATGTAAAATATGGGTCTAGTTACCTGAAAATAAATGAATTTGAATTTGAATTTGAATTATTATTAACTGATAATATTCTTTAAATGATCATGAAGCCCGAATTTCGAGAACAGACATATTCATGCATACAAACGTTTATCTGGAGCGGGGAACCTGCGGTCTCTGACACGCAATTGTACCTACCTAATTGTATTTTATTTTGAAATATAACAGAAAGTATTATAGGTAATCCAAATTTCCAGTTTTGATTTCTAGTTAATTTATCACCTTAGCTAGTTTTAAACTTTAAAGAATAAAACTTTAGGTTATTGTATTAAAAATTTGAAAAAAGCATATCTAAATGAGTACGGTTGGCTAAATTAGGAACTATAAGAAATAGCGAAAAATACTCATGGATCATTGGATTTCTTTAAAATAATTTTCACAAACTATGGTCCCGAAATGTGCTTAAAGAGTGTGTGTATCAGCTCCGATGCAAGACTGGAGTTTATTCCTTTAAACGTATAAAATTTTCCTCGTGTCTGTCAATAGATAGGTATCTAATTATATTATTTAGTTACATTCTGCATACTCAAATGTCATGTGTTCCAACAAAAGTTATGTTCGTTTCGTTCGGTGTACACAGATGTCACTACATTTTATAAATGTAGCGACCACTAGGTAGTGGTCGCGTGTAGTAGCCGCCACTGGTGACCCAGTGGGTTGCTTAAGGATTTTGCTTTTTTCTATGTTAAGGTCGGCAGACAGGCTAACGGTTCACTTGATGATAGGTGGCTACCGTCGCCAATAACACAAGCAACGCCTACGCTGCTGCAAGTGTCACTACGTTTTATAAGTTCAAATAATTAATTTTTTCGACGACAGATGTCGCTGCGCCGCCCGCCGGCAGGTTATAATTCGCTATTTCGACGTTTACTTTTATAAACCCAAAGAATAGAATTAGAGAAAATAAATAGATGCGTCAACTGTCGCACAGATGCCAAAGTAACAGACAGACATAATGTAACGCTCTCTATTTTTGGATCGATTTTCATATAAGGTCCCCAGTTATATGAAAATCGATCCAAAAATAGAGAGTACATAAAGGTGTTAATAATTTTTTATACTTTATTTTCTTTTACAGTCTTAATCGGCTACATCGTACCCTTTCAAGGGCCATTTGTGGCGTTCGTTGCGAATTTATGCACAACATTGCTAGTTCTAGTGTTCCCTTCAATGATGGAATTATGCCTTCTGTACCCTAAGGATTATGGAAAATACAATTTTTACTTATTGAAAAATTTATTTATTATCGTCCTCGGACTCTCCACCTTCGTGTTCGGCGTTGGCTACTGCGGATACTTAATATACATTAGAATACTCGCCTTTAATTCACCACACGACGACATTGGGTTCTTTCGTTAATTATAAGTTCTATGTGAATTGAAATATTAAATTAAAAATATATACATAAGAAAACTTAATTGTGTTTTTCAATGCACATGGTTCAAAAGCAAACAAGCAAATTTTCTCGAGTGGGACGTGTTAGGTACGTATCAGTTCCAACTTTTTTTTAAATGTTAAGATCGGCAGACAGCCTGACGGTCTACTTGATGGAAGGTGGCTACCGTCGCCTATACCTATAACACAACCAACACCACAGGTGCTGCAAGTACGCTGCCGACTACGTAGGATTAAGGATAAGGTATTGGGAAGGGTTAGACAAATTTGCTCTCGCATCCCTTACTCACTGACCGAAACACAACAGCACACGTGCTGTTATTTCACGGTGGTCTTCCGAAGAGGGTGGTTACTGCCGCCAGACGGGCTGCACAAATGACTGCAAAACGCAGTGTGCCCTGCCACTACTTTCCAGATCCAGACCAGACCCAAATTTGAAAAGTTCAGTTTTCAAAGTTGACCCTGTTAAAATTTTTGGTTTGTTTAAACACTTTTGCGTGCCTACACTCTATTTCTTTTTGTTGTGGGATCCAGTCTTCTTTCTTTAAATTAAACTCATTTATTTTATTATATACATGCACATATATTAATCCATTTCTTATATACCTTAAAATAAATAACACTATAAAATTCTATCCTTTACATATCGTTTCTAAACTTCAACACATTCTATCTAATTTTTCTCACAATGACATCTTACATATATTTTTAAAACATTCTTATTTTAAACTCAAACCTATATAAATATATATTGCCAGTATTTATGTTCAAATACATCAACATCCCCTCTGAATCTTAAATACTGGCTCACTATACTACACCAACTTTAAATATTAAATCTAAGTCTATTTAATAACTCATGACACTTCATTATAAGACAACATCTTCATTAAAATAAAATACTTATCTAACATCCCCTCTGAATTTGACTATATTAAACTTTTCTAAAAAAAAAAACCCCAACTGACTGTACTACACCAAAATAATCTGACTGACTGTACTATCTATTCACCTATAATATCTATCCATCACATACATTACTCAATACCTATCTTCAAATACATTAACACAAACACAACACTAATTCCTACAACAAACTAACCCCCTAAATATAAAAACATCACCTTCAAATATAAAACACTAACTCATCATATAAAACACTTATATTCTCTTTGAACTTCATCTTCATCTTATACGAAGATCATCATCAACAACATCTCCACCTTCAATTACTTCTCTATATAAAACTCCTCTATCTTTAAACTTCAAACCATCTCTTATTTCAACATTTCACCCCACAAATCTATAATCCGTTCTATATTTCTTTCTTGTCACCAACTCTCGATATTGCTTTCTATTAGTCTCCTTCAATACAGCCATCAGTCATCAAACTAAATTTCCTAAATCCTTTCGTAAATAATTTTTATCTCCATAAAATCTTTCAAAATATATATTCCCTTTTCCTTTATATTAAAATTTCTACTTAATCATTTTATTCTTTTCAAAATCAATTTTGTAAAATTTTTCACTGAAATGTCATCAATTGTCAAATCAATAAAATTTTTCAATTTTCGTAGCCATCTTTAATCTTCCTTTCTTGATATATAATTTTCAATACTTTCTTCATTAAAACATTTTCTCTCCATAACATTTTCATCTATAATTCTTCTCTATAATTTACGCAGTGGAAGCGTTCCTGGGTCCATGACCTGTTAAAATTTTTGGTTTGTTTAAACACTTTTGCGTGCCTACACTCTATTTCTTTTTGTTGTGGGATCCAGTCTTCTTTCTTTAAATTAAACTCATTTATTTTATTATATACATGCACATATATTAATCCATTTCTTATATACCTTAAAATAAATAACACTATAAAATTCTATCCTTTACATATCGTTTCTAAACTTCAACACATTCTATCTAATTTTTCTCACAATGACATCTTACATATATTTTTAAAACATTCTTATTTTAAACTCAAACCTATATAAATATATATTGCCAGTATTTATGTTCAAATACATCAACAGACCCTGTCGGGAATCGAATGCGGGAACCCTAGAACAGAGCGTTAATGCAATCACCCTAACCACTCATCCCACGGGCTAAACAGAAATCAGTTCCACATAGTTCTATTAATTGAACAAAATGGAATAAAAATTCCACACAGTCTACTTGTCTCTACAATAAAACTGTCTCGCCGGAAGAGACATGTCCACTTTTTAGTACACTTGTCTTGTCCCTACCGGTTGGTTGCAATAAGGAAAATATTATTTTCAGTTACACTTTTCGCCATTATTAAAAATATAATGTTCCTTAGTATTGACAACAATGAGTTTACACTTAGATAACCAACCTTTTGAACAGGATGGAAAAAATCCGCATAAAGGTTGAATGCCATTTTAAAAGTCGGGATAAAATAATTAAATAGGTAATCTGTCAATGAGGAGTTGCCTATGTGCAGCAGTGAGCGTCTAATGGCTGTTAGTGCTGACGAGTGATGATCATGTTGGTTGTAATCACACGTAACCCCACGAGTTCAACGAGAACGCATTGTAAGAAAATATGCGTTTTCAGACATTCTTAATTCACTTTACTGCATACACTTTTAAACCGATAAATGTATTCTTAAAAAACTTATCTTTACAAAGGCGATTTTTTTTAAAAGTTGTTGTAAAATCAAATAATTATTTCACTAATAACTCATCAAAATTAATTTAGCTGACATCGTAATACAACCCCAGTAAAATAACATATATACTCGCAAGGAGACTCCAGTCATTGGAATTTGTACTTAATCCTAATATTATACGTTACATTTTATCCAAGTTGTTCTTAAGATATCTAACAAAATTTTGAAGTAAGAGTCGATTATGATCCATCGGCAACAATACAAGAACCACAAGCGGGATGGCCCTTTAATAAATAGTTATAACAAACTTTTTTTGTCTAAAACCTATATAAATACAAATATATAGGTAGACTTAAAAGAAAAACCTTATCTTCATATGAAATTTCATCCAAATCGTTAGAGGCGTTACCGAGATACGCGAAATTTATAAATTTACTATCGTCCCGCCCCCGGCTTCGCACGGGATGCAATTTTTATATAAAAGAACATTCCTCGTTTATCCCTCTTTCCATTAGCGAAAACCGAATTAAAATCGGTCAACCCGTTCACGCGTGATGCCGTGACCAAGGGAAATAGGGATTCATTTTTATATATATAGATATGCATAAATTGATTGTTAAGATGTGTGATTGATTGCTATATCATCAACACCACAGATCAAAACATAAATATTATATGAAAGTATATTGACGTCCACATGACGTCTATAGTATATATACCTATTTTATTTTGATCATAAATTATTAATTTTCTATTTGAATCGCAATAAATAAATCCAGCCTATCCGCCAGGAAATGTTTTTCCAAAATCATTATTTAAGTGAATATGAGTCTAAAAATGTATTGTGGTAGTATTTCCTACACATTTTTATTTTTTCTATTTGAGGAATACTGTATGTCGACAGCCACATATCAAACTAATCAGTAAGTTTTGTAGATCGAGTACAAATTTTTACAATGTGACGTTTGTGTCAGTTAAAAAATTTAATTCGGTTTGCAGAAAACCTCTTCCTTTATGGACTTGGGAATGCTTGAATGAAAGGTGTGTGCCTTCTAGAGCGACTCGAACATCCAAACTGCAATCGATAGTTAGTTGTAATATGTTATGTGGATCACTACAACTCTGGCCTCAACCAACCGGAGATGTGATTTTGGCGTCTTCAGCTGTGCCTACGCGGGTGGATTTAATGCAGTTGCGTATTAAATTGACCACTTCAAAAGCAATACACGAATACTTAAGAGATGCATACGATCTCATGCGGGACGATTTACGCAAAATGGAAAGGTTAGCAAATGGTTTCGCAGAATGGCGCAGTTTGATTATACGTGTTATCGTAAACGGTTCTGAAGATCCGCGTCTAAGACTTAATACCGATGAGAGTTACAAGTTAGTTCTTCGCCATAATAATAAGAGTAGGAATTCTTTAGTAGCAAATATATATGGTCGGACATTTTGCGGAGTAAGACATGCTTTTGAAACGCTCACACAATTAATATGGCTTGACGCTTACACAGGATCCCTGATGATTCTCGAAGAAGCGAATGTAGAAGATAAACCCCGTTTTCGATATCGTGGACTAATGCTGGATACAGCTACAAACTATTTTCCTGTATCTGACATATTGCGTACAATTGACGCAATGGCAGCAAGTAAATTGAATACCTTCCATTGGCACGCATGTGATTCTCAGTCGTTCTCCTTAAATCTATCGAGTGTACCTGAACTCTCCGAACACGGCGTCTACAGTCCAGGTATTGTGTATACGCCTGAAGACATACAAACTGTTGTAGACCGTGCATCTTTGCGAGGTATACGTGTCATTATTGAAATAGATGTGCCTGCATTTGAAAATGTGTCGCATTGTCTCGACGCTACTGAAACAGTTTTATCACCTTACGGACAACTTAACCCGCGCAGTCCTGATGTATTTAAATTACTTGAACGAATTTATGCCGAAATTATTCAGTTAACCAGTGTCAATGATGTGTTTCACCTTGGAGGGAACGACATATCTAAAACCTGCTGGACAGATGGTGTTAATAGTAGTTTTGCCAGCGAATTATCACTACTTTATACAAAATCGGTTTTAGAACATTTGGAGTCCGTAAATGGGAAGTTACCGAATTTAACTTTGTTTTGGCTATCGGAAATAAGCGATAGATTGAAAACTGATTTGAAAAACTATGTGCCGAATATAGGGTTACAAACACGGTGTTCCAGTTGGGCGCTAAGTCTTGTGAGTGGTATGCGAACGGTGGCTTCTTATGAAGATGCTTGGGATTTGAATAGTGGTTTCGGAACTTGGTATGCCAAAGGTGATGGGGCACCGTATAATTCATGGCAGCGGGTGTATGATCATCGACCGTGGTTACGGGAAACACAAATCACAGAAGGCGGTGAAGCGACAGTATGGTCATCGACTTTAAGCCCGGGTGGGTTGGACGCTCGTATATGGCCCAGGGCTGCCGCATTGGCTGAACGACTTTGGTCTGATCGTGCAGAAGGTGCAACCATGTCCGTGCAAGCGCGTCTTGACATGCATCGGTCGCGTTTAGTTTCACGTGGTGTGCAGGCGGCACCCCTGTTTTCTATGTGGTGCTCCCACAACCCTTTTACTTGCGTCTAACCGCATAGTTAACTTTAAATCGCATAGAAGTTGCAGATTTCCCTACTAGTCCCCTGTCTCCTCTATTTGACCTTCTTTCTTACAAATCTCCAAAAAATTGTGGATTTTTTCGAAAGATTTTTTTCCTCTGCTGTATTTCTTATCCAAAACAAGCTTTAATTATGTATTTCTTTAGAACATTTTTTTTCAGTAGGTAGATTATAAGTTGCCTTATCCATTAAATTGCCATAGGTACCATTTTTTTTTAATGAAATTTAGCTGTGTTTTTTTTTTATGAATAAGAGCATGTGTGCTGTTGTGTGCCAGTGTCAATTACCCTATCCATTCCTAATCCCTTATCCTTAATCCTACTATGCTCAGCAGCTCACCTGCAGCACCTGCGGCGTTGATTCCGTTATAGGTGACGGTGACCTGCCATCAAGCGATATTGATAATGGACCTCGTTCATGCTGCTATAGACGACTGGCCGCGCAGGTTGAAAAATCGCGGGGATCATTCTGAATAAGCTTAGTTAGCATAGGAATCTATGTTTTAGTAAATTCCTTTTGGTACATAAATGGTTACTTTAAAAAAAACATGTCTCAATTATTTTACAATAACCATGGGACAGACCTTAGGACCCGAGTAACTAGCTTCGCATTTATGCATTTTATACAGATACTTACACACACAAATTTTATTCATTTAACGGTGAAAATCTTTAGTGAAAATCGTATCAAAATTAGTTGTATGATTTAGAACAACCAGATAGAGGCAGAAAGGCAGACAATATCGTCGTTCTTCTATTTTATGTCGATGAAAGTCGTGGAACCCACCATTCCAGTGCAAGGTACATAAACACCCCCCCTAGTATACTTAAGAGTATTTTAATAGACTTTAAAAGATTTTTCAAATAAGTACCTATTAAATTTAAGTAATAAAATTATTTATATTAGTATCAGAACTGCTTTTATACTGAATTCCTCATTAGGTAACACAATATTCAGTGCTGGATATTGCCCTCTCCTAATGAAAACCATAATACCCCTGTAATGGTAGGCTCTCAAAATCAAGTTGTCCCAAGAGGATTCGAACCTGCGTATATCATTATAGGCAGCTGGCCATTCAACGAACACTGCACAGACTAAGTCAAAAACTCACATTATGTTCTGTGGCACACGTATACACTACATCGGAAAAGAACAATATTCGACAATGCGTACTTTTTATTTAAATAATAGTTAATGGTTATGTCATTAATTAATGTCGAAATAATTAATGTTGTCATTAATTATTTCGACTTGAAATACCTATAAGTTTTAAAAATTAATTCATAATGGGCCAAAATAAAACAATTTAAATATTATAGGAACATCACTAGTGTATGTGTACAACGTCGAAGGATAGGAAAAGGAAGTGACCATTGTTTATGGTTACAAATGCTACGGATTTTAGAAAATTTGGTTGTGTGGAAATACTTTTAGAAATCCGTTTTAAGCATAATTACTTAAACTGAAATAGTTTTATTAAGTAAAAATGATTCAAAAATCGTTAATGAATATTGTTTTTTATTCCATGTAAATGGTTTCAAATTTTTTAAGGTTTTCTTATGGATTATTAGAGCATTACCATACAAAAGAAATAGGGGATAGAGTAGAGCTTTTAGTCTATGTCCAACGTGGCGGCTGCTGAATTATTACTGATTGCTGCAGCATTGTAAAAGATAATAAGCGTCAAGTTGTTTTGTAAAACATTCGCATTTCGTTATCCCTGTAACTTTAGTATTAGTATTAATTTTATAACAACAAATTAACATGAGTAGGTATTATGATTACGGTAACGCGATTTCATGGTAAGTTTTGTATTCGTTATTTATTACTTGTTTAAGTATTTTTTAAATATTAAATAAGAATTATGTATTACATGATAATCCTGTAGTGTAATACAGTTTAAAAAAGATTTATTTAATTGAAAACATTTTGAAAACGAACACGGAGTCGGATGTAACGTATTTTTTGCCTTATGTATTTACTAGATCTTATTCCTAAAGACATGCATTATTGGTTATTGCAAGTTGCATTGCAACCATGTTTTTTTTTTTTGCAAGCATGCAGAATTTCGCCCTATGGTTTGAAAATATTATACATTACAAAATTTTGTCTTAATTTTTTAATGAAAATTATTTTTTATTGTAAAATGTCTGCAATTTTTTTTGTTTAATTTTTTAAGTAAATTAAGTAGGTAGATAGGTATAACACTTTGATTTGAAGAGCCTTGAATTTTTACCCCTCTCCACACTTTGTATTGAATTGATTTTAAATAATACAATGTAAAAATTCAGTTACTCACGGGGAGCAATGGTTAGGTCTTAGTACTGATATTTTAAAGTCTAGTAAACACACAGTCTTTTGTTTTTACAATGAATATTCGATATTGTCAATTGTCAATCTCTCAACATGTGTTTTTTAAATTTTTGTGTGTTTCTTAAAAAAATTGTGAGACATTGTTATGGAGCTTTCATCGTTATAAGTAAAAAAGTGCTCTTTTTTTATAATTTTTGGGAAGTTGTTTTAACTATTTATTCTCGTGTTTGTTAATTGTCTTAAAAGTTATTAAGGAGGTCCTGTTCCTGTAACATTTTACTGCTTTGTACAACTGTTTTATGTAATGTTCTGGAAAATTTCTTTGGTAGAACAGGTTCCTATTCTCTTACTACAAGCTCCTCTTCATATCTAATATTTTATATTAATTTTATTTTAAATATATAAAAGTGTTAATGTACTTTCTCTCCTAGACACACTTCACAGCTGCAGTGGAATAATTTGTTAAATTATTTGGGACTGCCATCGTTATTTCAATTTTCCAATATATATATACTAAGGTTATCCGGTTTGTTTAGCTATAAAAAAAGCTGTAAGACTTGTTTTAACCATTGATGACTAAATTAGTATTAATTATTCAATTGCAGATGTTTTTCGTGGCCCCTTTCCCTTCCGGTTGACGGTAGAAGAGAAATAGGTTGTCTATTTTGTGCTGTCAGAGAAATTTTCCAGTTAAAACCGTCTATTGCGTTTAGTTTATTTATGATAGTTGTTTCCGTCCATTTTGTGGACTCCTGGATTTCAGTTGACATGAGATGATCGCTTGTCAACAATGGTTAAAACAAGGTCTTCGGCCAGGGCCGCCCCGACTGCGCCTACCGAAAACGGAAGCGCATCGGAAAATAGGGTGCGACACAAGCCCAATGAAAATGGACACCGCCACAAACCATACCCTACTAGGCAAGTGTCTTACGCTTTGATGATGTATTGTTTAGGTGTTTGTGTTATAGAAGCCGTGTTCTATTTTGAACAGGTTTTGGCTTCTGGTGTTGGGTCCCATTTTAACAAAGCTATCTCTGGATATAAAATCAGTTAGCAGTATCCACAGATATCAAAATGTTATGTATCATATGCATCAGATATTTACATTAGATTGGAAATACAAATGTATTGGAGAAGAGATATAGTAACTGTCAAATTCTGTTCATGCAAAGTAAACAAAATGTTCTTCAACTTGATTACTATTTTGTATAATAAATTATACAACAATATCTATTATTATACAACTTAAAATAACAGAAAAATAACAGATAAATTATTTCTATATAATTGTATTTTTTGGGACTAGTATGTAATTTGTTTTTCTACATTTAGGAGATTAATATATTCTGCATTAACATTGATTTTTCAGTCTTCTATTGTGCCTGTGT
The DNA here is from genome assembly GCA_910589475.2 of Bembecia ichneumoniformis. Lineage (NCBI taxonomy): Eukaryota > Metazoa > Arthropoda > Insecta > Lepidoptera > Sesiidae > Bembecia > Bembecia ichneumoniformis. Next base: position 4,697,162 of record OU342538.1, on the reverse strand, counting down.
TTAGGTTCCCTACATAGCTTTGTCACCATATCTATGAATTAGGCATTTCTATGGGATGAATAGTTTGACACTGATAACCAGAATTCACTATTCATGTTCTATTCAGATTTAACTGAAATTCAGTTTGCCATACCATATGGCAATGTTAACCAACTACCATCAAGTGGAACGTCAGCCTGTCTGCCGATCTTAATAAAGAAAAAAAATTCATTTCACCTATAGTTAAATAATTGCCTTAAAGCCATCTATAAAAAAAACCACTTAATGAAGAATATGTCTAGTGTTTTAAATTTAGCATCTTTTCACAGGAACAACCAATCAATGCCATCAGGCACTGTGGGTCCAGGTGGATCGCAGGGCAAAGATCCTTTGGCACCGGCTCTGCCTAATCCGCGCGCAATGTACCAACACCCTGCTGTCACTGGATACAACCCACAGGACTCTAGAGCACAGCAAATGCCTGTTACGGTAAATTTACATGTTTCCTTCATGAGTTCTTATAAAGAAGATTATCAGCATGTAATGGAGTCATAATTTTGCCAATAAGTTGAGTTAAGAAAGGTGCGCCAAGTGCCACTACTTAATTAGAGTTTCTAACTATATTATAACTAAACACATCAAAGAAGTCTAAGCAACACATACTATTTCAAATTATTAATCAATTATTATATCATTCTTACCAAGTAGGTAATACCTATGTATACTTTTTTGATCTAGAGGACATACTGGCTGCTTGTAAAAAAAAATCGAGTATCATTTTTTTTTTTCACAAATTCAAATGCATTTGTCCGAATTTTATAGCGTTTTCTTTGCTTATTAAAATTTAGTATTCTGTATCAATTTTATGATTTAAATAATAATTTGAAAAAAGTTTTGAACAAATTTGGATTTTGAGACATTTTTACGTCATGGAGCGACGTCATTTGAACGCAGATGAAATGCAAAGAGATGTAGGGATGTTGCAAGCGGGAAGAAGTCAATCTCAGGTATCTCGGTATTTTGGTGTCAACAGAAGCGTTATTTGCCGTCTTCATCAGCGTTACACTAACACGGGAGATCCTGCTGAGCAGCACCCAGGTCGAGAAAGGTATACAACCACACGCCAAGATCGATACATACAACTGACTGCAAGACGCCAGCCGATGTTAACCGCCCGAGAGATAGGTTTAAGGCTACAAAATTCAAGTGGTGTTGTTGTTAGCTGCCAAACTGTGCGAAATCGACTGCATGAGTATGGCCTACGATCACGACGGCCAATTAGGTGCCCACCGATACGTCACGAGAATCGCGCTCGTCGAAATGAATGGTGTAGGTAACACATTACATGGACCCGGGAACAATGGGATAAAATTTTATTTTGCGATGAGTCTCGATTTTGGTTCAAGCCTGATACTAGAAGGGTAAGAGTGTACCGTCGTCCTGGAAATACTGAAAGACTGAGGTGCGTTCGGGACTCGGGAAGTGCATCCATACAACGGCTCAACAGTTATGGTATGGGCGGGTATTATGAAGAACAGACGAACTGAGCTCGTTTTTGTAAATGGTAACATGAGCGCTGTAAATATCGTTGAGGATGTTCGTCCATTCGCACAAACGCTTGGCTCCAATTTCACGTTGATGCATGACAATGCGCGTTCGCATACAGCTTTGCACACACGGGAATACTTGAAAAGGGAAAACATCCTGGCATTGCCTTGGCTTGCACAATCGCCAGACCTCAACCCCAACGAGCATGCATGGGACATACTCCAGAGACGTGTTTTAAAGGACTTGGATAGAGTGACAACAACCCAACAACTGATGGACTTATTAAAATTTCATTGGGAGCAATTGCCGCAGGATAACATTAATAGTCTCATCAATTCTATGAATAATCGGTGCCAGCAAGTTCTCAATAACAGAGGACACACTTTGTATTAAGTTATGCAATATTAGTTTAAGTTTAGTTGATTAGGCACCTTACTTTGTACTACGTACATACAGTACTTACTCGTAATTATTGTTAATTAAGATTATTAACAAAAAAATTAAAAAAAAAACAATTGAGGCTTAATATCAAAAAAGCATTAAAAATTAATATAAATAAGAAAACACTAAGGATTTAATGCGAAAACACATTGTAAAATTTAAATTTGTATGTGTTGCTTAGACTTTTTTGATGTGTTTATTAACTAGAGTTTCGCATCCCTGCTTTGTCTGTAAGCAATTGGGGGAGTTAGTATACATAATATATTAACCTAGACACATTTGGTATCTACGTACATAAGCATAATATAGCTTTAGTGAAAGAACTTTTATAATAAGTGTTTTAGTTCTAGAGATTAGTCTCCACATGTAAACGAACTTAAAATCCTCTCTCTTTTACTTTATATTAAAATAAAGAGAACTTAAATCAAGGAAAACTTTTCAAGAAACTTCATCAGAACAAGAGGCAAAGTAAACTTACATCCATATCTTTATCAAAAGAATAATGACAAGGCTTTCTAACACTTTAATAAATTGAATAGAACTCACTTGAAAAGTGAAATGTACACAAATACACAAATAGATTAAACAAGTTCTTAAATAGATGGGGGGGGGGGGGGGGGGAATTTTACACCCAAAATCTCCCAATCTACTCTTGAAAGTACACTGATTGAAACTGGGTGAAATTTTACTCCACAATCTGTTAAAGATATGCACAATCTTTGATATATTGATGTGAATAATTTAGGCATTATCTTCAAGCTCAAGGAAAAGGAGAACCCTGTTTTTGGGCCATGGCTGTAAAAGCCAAATGTATATATACCTACCAAATAAAAATTTTTTTTCCACCCGACTAAAAAGTGGCCTCATTATCAATGGCCAAAAAATACATTAATTTCTTTTTTCAATACTTCATTTCCTTACATGTAAACTGTGTTCATAAACACATTTTGCTATAGTATTTGTCTTGGAATATGATATAATCCAAGGATTATATCATACTCCAAGGCAAAGACTATATGTCTTGGAGTATGATATATACTTTTTTGTGTGTTTGAATCCACTGAACACTATATTATATTCTCTTACATAAATCGATTAACGGCATATAATGTATGTATATAATTATAATAGAGGTTTAAATATGAAATCGTCGATTTACCGCATTGGTCACTTTGAATTAAAATTAAACCGCTTGGTGTCAGATTTCAAAATTCTTTGAAGTTTCTTTTTTCAAACAAAAACTACAAAATTTTAAATTGAAAGAAAAACATGACATTTGATGGTTCAACTTATTTTTTTTTAATATTCAGCTTTTAACGTGAAACAAAAAATGTCATAATTTGTCACATTCATATATCATTACAGTTACGATTAACATCAAAGATTCAAATCAATTACCCCCAGACCAACAAAAACAAAAAACCAACAAAAACAGAGCCCTTACGAACAAAAACGTTTTAAAAAATGAAGCCGATTCGCTGAAGGTGTGTGCGTAACACTATTTGTCGTATAATAGCCATCTTAGCCATCATTGCCCACTATTAATTTATAATACTTATTAAACAAAAAATATAGTTAGAATTATCAATTACTCGCGTCATACTGTCGAGCGGTCGTCATCCTATTGCAGCATCGTCTTCCTATTACTTGCCTCACTTAAATACCTAGATAATTTAGGTATTTATTACCAAATATCTATCCACTAATATCCATTGTAAGCGGTTAAGTAAGATCTATAAGAAATTTAATTAAGCTAAAAGTATTTTATATTTTAATATGTTTTTTTTTTAAATCAGGCTCGTCAAAATCCCATGTACGCCAATAGTATGTACCATGGATACGGCGGTCCGGGAGGTGGAGTTACAATCGCCCCCATGCCTTCTCCCTCGCCCACAGCGCCTTTGACATCATTTCCAGTGCATCCTGATGTTAAATTCAAAAAGTAAGTCAATATATCTAAATTTATTAATAATGGGTTGGGGAAAAAGTTTCTTTGCATTTTATATGAAAACTCAGACATTTTTTTTAAAGTTTATATACATATCTGATCGTTTTTTGATCTTCTGATCAAAAAAACGCAACAAGTAGTTTTGGCAGTCCTCTCTTGATATTAAGCTGACATTGCCTAAATAATTCTAAAGAGACCAAAACAGATGGAAATTTGAAGGTGCAAGGTCAGGGCTATATGGCGGATGCATTAACACCTCCCATCTGTGTGATAAGAGTAACCTTAAATGTTTATTTTACATATTAAACGCTCATAAAATTGGTAATCAATAGGTAGGTTTATTAACCAGTTAGAACATTGAAAACCTTTTTAGGCACAATAATTTTGGAGAGAAGAAATTTTGTTACACACTACTAAATAATTAACTGAGTGGTTAAGGTGCTTGCTTTACCACTCTGTGTCAGGGAACCTGGGTTCGATTTCCTGCAGGGCCAACTTTGGAAATGAACTATTAATTTTCATTTTGATACTAGGGCCTTTATCTCCCTAATATCCTATCCTTAATCTTACAACGGTTCAGCATTCAGCACTTCAGCATTTGTGGCATTGCTTTTATTGTAGGCGACGGTAGCCACCTACCATCAAGTGAACCGTCAGCCTCTCTGATGACGTTTAAATAAATTTTAAAAAAGTTGCGTTGCATACTCCCAGAATTTGCAGGCATTAACCCAGTTCATATATGGTTTTTGCTTGCAATGTAATAAAATGGAGTTCTACCTTTTGACACTGCTAGACTGCCGTTCTATGACGTGATGGCTGAACTGATGAAGCCGTCTACAATGATGCCAATGCAAGCCGGTCGTATGCAAGAAGGCACCTTTATATTCCACTTGACACCACAACAGGCCACAGAGATCTCCTGCGGAAGAGACTTAGTCGGGACTACTAACAAATTGGACTATGTCATTCAGGTATGTAACTATATTTATGGCTAGATTGAGTATCTCACTGTTTGGATACAGAGCTCTGAGAAGGTCTATGCTACTGAGGAGGTATGGGTTGTCTGTTGACCACGTTAGTCTATTTAGATTTTCTCATGAAATTCACGCAGGAATCTAAATGCTGTCCTGAAACTATGGATTCAAAGTTATCTGCTTAATTGGCAGACAAACATTCAGTGTACAGCTTCAGAATTGTCAACATACAAATTTACCGTTATCGCTATAGAAAACATTTATGTATTCTCCCTATCCCTTACTATCACATGAATGATATTTTCTTAAGTAAATATTTTTTACAGGCGCAGCTGAGGTTTTGTCTATTGGAAACATCTTGCGAACAGGAGGATCATTTCCCGCCAAGTGTTAATGTTAAAGTTAATAACAAAATGTGTCCACTACCAGTAAGTACATTTTGAACTTTTTGGTTTTTCGTTTTATATGACAGGCGTATATTAATTTGAAACTAAGCTGAGCCCGCAACTTCGTACGCATGGTATTCGGTATAGCGCATGACTTTTTTGTTTGTAAACCTATTGAAAAGAATATATGACGAACTCAAGTCCACCAGGCGTAGCTCGGTAGCCCATGTACTCTTTATTTTAGTTATACTTGGAAAAACATAAAAATTACAAATTACTACTAAACTTAACTGAATAGAAATGTTTTGCCCATAACAGAACCCGATCCCGACGAACAAGCCAACGCCGGAGCCGAAACGGCCGCCGCGGCCGGTGAACATCTCGTCGCTGGTGAAGCTATCGCCCACTGTGGCCAACACGATTCACGTGACGTGGGCGGCGGACTACGCGCGCAACTACGTGCTCTCCGTGTTTATGGTGCGCAAGCTGACCTCCGCCGAGCTGCTGCAGCGGCTTAAGAACAAGGGCACCAAGAACGTCGACTACACCAGATCTCTCAGTGAGTCATCAGCACACAAACTCACACTTCAATATGTTTAACTACCTCTCTTCGACTTATACCAATAACTAGCTGGTGGCCGCGACTTCGCCCACGCCCCATTTAAAAAATATTACTCGTCATAAAATATATGAGCAATAATTTATTGAATCTTTGTTACTGTTAGGTATAACAGACGTTGGATTTTTATTTTTTCCTTGGGAACAGAACCTTTTTTATCTGTATGATCTGTATCCCTGATAATCTGTATACATGACGATCAGTGGAGCAGTTAGGCGGACAGACAGAGTTACTTTCATATATTATATAATATTAATATGGATATAAAAAAATTCGATGTACATACATACAGAAATGTAGCGTCTATGATTAAATTTCAATAATTGGGAAACAAAAATATAAAAAAAAATCATTTAAATATAAATTATAATTAGAAATTAAAATTATCTAAGTCTCAGTATTTGTATAATTTTAATTCGGTTTAAAGTAGTTACAACTGTCAATAACTGCAGGTCCCGGCAGCTTTAAAAGTATCTCCAATCCATCATTGTACTAGCTAGATTATGACACAAATATTGCACATTTAGAATGATTGGCAATATTTTTTATTAGATCAGGGTAGCGCTTGACCACTATCTCACCTGATGTGAGGTGTAGATGTGGCCGAAGGTAGACCACGCTTACCCAGTAAATACCCATTTACCCTGGTTTTGAAGACCCCGAGGTTGTAGTTCTGTGGGAACACAGACGCAGGCAATGAGTTCCACTCCTTAGCAGTCCGAACAAGGAAGGTGGAACTGAAACGCTTCGTGCGTGATCGAGGTACATCGACCACGAAGGGATGAAGCCCCCGCCCACGCCTAGTGTTCCGCAAGTGGAACGAATATATATATATAGTATTATTTGAAGTTATTTCACAGTTTTTATTGCTGTGTGCCAAACTGCACGCCTAAATATTCAGTATTTGCTTTGCTTTACAACTTTTTCCAAAGTACCTTAAATAACATTGCGTCACGCCCGGAAATTCCTGGGAATCAATACCATCGCCATAGCAATTAAACGTACTAATCCCTGAAGATTATCAATTTATGCAGACACGACATATTAACTGGTCGACAAGCACGCATGGTAGTTCTAAAACTATCATCATCTCAGCCGTAGGATGGACAAACTCCCCCAGACCGATCACAAGCAGCTTGGATCCACCGTCGACCCGCGGCCCTTATCAGGTCGTCAGTTCACCTTGCGGGTGGATGTCCTACGCCGCGCTTGCCGGTCCGTGGCCTCTACTCGAGAACTTTCCGGCCCCAGCCGCCGTCGGCTCTCCGTTCTATGTATATGTGTCCTGCCCACTGCTACTTTAACTTAGTAATCTTCTGGGTTAGGTTATCTCCTCATTCCTGATTCGATCTTGCAATGTAATGTAACCCCGAGCATAGCCCTCTCCATAGCTCGTTGAGTAACATTGAGCTTTCTTACGGAGTCCATAGTTAGGGACCAACGTTTTGAGGCCATATGTCATCACTGGCAACACACATTAGTCGGAAACTTTTGTTTTAAGATACTTAGGAATTTTGGATGAGAAGATGTCTAACGATTTACCTCCTTGAAGTTGTCTCTACCTAATTGGACTGTTTGTCCCAAATAGATGTACTCATCAACAACTTTAAGGTTGAATTTCCAACTTTGGGGTGGGCACAGACGTAACTTTCGTCTTGGCCATATTCATCTTAAGGCTCACCCTTTGGGAATGCTCGATGGCCTATCATCAGTACAAAATGACATATATCCACAGGCCAGGACTGCTTGTCGACTACTGTTGTCATTGAGACGTCGTTCGCTGCGGCGTTATTAATTGACCGCTGATGCTGCGCCTGGCGTTCAAACGTCGAGCGAAACATTTACGCTGAAATCACCTCATATAGGATTAATAGGAGGCCGTAGAATATTTGGAATCAATTTTGTAGAATCTATGTTGTACAGATTCTAGCTGTCAGGCAACTTTTTGTACTGCGTTCCATGTTACGTAAACAACCGACTGTTTTACCTATAATTGTACCAGACAAAGCAATCTGCACTAAGGTGGCCTGTAAGACCTTCTTTGCCTCTCGGCATCACAAAGCCCTCAGCTCCAAACTTTACATTTGCATTGATAAACTGTTAAACATTAATGAACTAAACAAATTTGAATTAAAGGTTAAGATTACTAATTGGTTGCTAACCCTAAATTATGATGATACAGAGAAATTGATAAATGACAAATGTATGTATTAAATAAAATCAAATTAACGCAAATTGCATTTATGTATTTATTTATATTTATGTATTTATTTATATATATTATTTATATATACTACATACTTATATACATTACATATTTATATATTTATTTATTTCATAGAAGTAGTTTTTGTAATTATTATACTTTGATATAGTTGTGATTGTAAACACTAAGCACCACGGTTGTATGCACTTTCTCCCGAGATACAGGTGCCCAACTTAGTTCGAGAGTTAGAGAACTATTATTCCTTGTAAAAATTTGCATCCACTAAGAGAATTTGTAATTAAGCTTGTAATTAATTGTAAAATTATACTGAAATAATTAAATTATTATTATTATTATTATTATTCAACTTAACTGGTCTCGTCTCCCCCTCCAAAAGCCAAAATGAGGGGGAGACGGTGTTACCCCCGACAGAAGCACAGTCAGTCGGGGTTCAGAGCGACAAAGACAGAAACCGACGCACGATCCTGGCCGTATCGAGCAGCACCGCCTTCTGCATTTGGGCCGGGAGGGAACCGCCACGGAACCCCAACCGCTTCAGGTTATTATTGAGGCTGGTTGGGATCAAACCGTTGACGGATATAACGACTGGGATGATTTCAGTGGACGCAACAGCCCACATGTCAACAATCTCGTGAGCCAAGTCGAGGTATTTCCTCTTCTTTTCGGTTTCAGCTTTCACGAGACCGTCATCATGCGGGATAGTTACGTCCACTAAAAACACCCTCGACTGCTCCCGGTCCATCAACACAATTCGCTAGAATAGTCCTGTCTGTGATGATAGGCCGGTCCCAGTAGAGCTTGGCACGGCTGTTCTCAAAAACTGGTTCCGGCGAGTACCTGTAATAAGGCATCCTCTCCTCAATGAAGCCGTATTTCAGAGCGAGCTCCTGGTGCAGGATCTTGGCTGCTTGGTTGTGCCTGTGCAGATACTCAGTGTTGGCAAGCGCGGAACAACCAGAAGTAATATGCCGGAGTGTCTCTCCAGGATGGCGACAGGCTCGACATATGTCCTCTGTGCCATCCTTTATGATATACCTCTGGTAATTCCGCGTCTTGACAACCCCATCTTGTATCGCACAGACAAAACCCTCGGTTTCTCCGAAGAGATCACCGAAGCGCAGCCAGTGCACGGAGGCTTTACGGTCGATATGAGGCTCGTGAAGAGCCTTGTAAAACCGTCCGTGCAGCTCTTTCTCTTTCCATACGGCCTCCCTGACAGAGGTGCTTGGTATCACCGGATCACGCCATTGCTGATCGGCTAAGAATAATGGGGTGAGTCCGTTATCACATTCTACAACCGCCCTACGCAATACGCCACCCGAATCAGCCAAGAAGAAATTTCTAAGGTTGCATATCTCGCGGTTGTGCATGGTCTTGGCGCATAATAAGCCTCGACCACCACACTTCCGCGAGACATACATCCTTTCGACCGATGATTTCGGGTGGCGCATTCTGTGGGAGATCATAGTTGTGCGGACCCTTCTATCCAGGGCGTCCAGTTCTGTCTGAGACCATCTGAGCACGCCGAAAGTATAAAGAAGAGTAGGCATGACCCAGCCGTTATTATTATTATTATTATTATTATTATTGCTCCACCTTACTTTGACAAATGTTGTGATTGAATTGTGCAGTAAAAGAGAAGCTGTCGGAGGACTACGATAGCGAGATCGCCACTACGTCGCTACGCGTTTCGCTGATGTGCCCCTTGGGCAAGATGCGCATGCTGTGCCCCTGCCGCCCCGCGCACTGCCCGCACCTGCAATGCTTCGACGCGTCGCTCTTCCTGCAGATGAACGAGCGCAAGCCCACCTGGCTGTGCCCCGTGTGCGACCGGCCCGCCTCGTACGACACGCTTGTCGTGGACGGGTACTTCCTGGAGGTTTTGACCTCGTCGCGGCTGCCGAGCGACTGCAACGAGGTGCAGCTGCTCGCCGATGGCAGCTGGTCGCCGAACATCCCCGCTGCTCGGCCGCAACCAGCCGCCGCTCCCGCCCCAGAACCGGTCACTCTCATCTCGGATGATCTAGGTATATTTTCACATCACTAGAGGTCGTCCAATGGCGAAATTAGACCGTAATTCATTTAATTTTGAAGTACTATATTAATCTCTTAACTTGATCATAAATAAATGAGTCTAACATAAATATTACATAATGTAGTGTCAAACGTGTGTGTGTGTGTGTGTGTGTCAAACACGCAGTAGTGTGTGTAATGTTTAGTTTAATTCATTTAATGTATGTCTAATGCATATCATCCATATACATATATAAAAATGAATCCCTATTTTCCTTGGTCACGGCATCACGCGTGAACGGGTTGACCGATTTTAATTCGGTTTTTGCCAATGGAAAGGGGGGTAAACGGGGAATGTTCTTATATATAAAAATTTCACGCCGTGCGAAGCCGGGGGCGGGTCGCTAGTCATATATAAATATTAGCTTTCGCCATCCTTTCTTCATATAAACTTTTGTTATAGGCGACGGTAGCCAGCCACTTACCATAAAGTGGACCGTCACCCTGTCTGTTGCCCTTAACATAAAAAAAACTGAAAACTATAATGAAGAAAATAAAGAAATTTTGTTCTGCAGAAGTGATTCCGCTGGATGGCGGCAGCGCGAAACGCGCAGCGGTCGGCGAGGGTCGCACGGCGAAGCCGGCCGAGGTGATGGTCGACCTGACGTCCGACTCGGATGACGACGTGCCGCTCAAGCGTAAGGTGCCGGCGCCCAAGGTGTCACCCCCGCAGGACGCCAAGCACTCGTCCGAAGACAACTACTCGTCTTCGAACGGCGTGGAGGCGGTGTCGTCGAGCGGGTACCGGTCGCCGGTGGCGGAGGGCGTGGGCGGCGGTGGGGGCGCCGCGGTCATCTCGCTCGACAGCCCTTCGCCCCCCGCGCCCGCCTCACCCGCCGACTCCAACCATCTCACAATCACCCCAGTCGAACAGTGTGGGTATTCTCACTCTCTCTCCCATTTGCATACTATTCCTATCTATACGTCTGTACTATAATTTGACCAAAACCGCTGTACCGCTGTAAAAAAAAAATTATTGATTGATAAGTGATAAGTAAAATTTACATATTTACTAATAAATATAGAGAAAACTCTGTCCGACAATATCACTCTCATGTGAACTCGTGCTCTTTCCCTTCCTTCCTCCCGCCTCACCCCGCATTCCTAATCTCGGCCAAACTATTGTGGTCGAAATTCGACCATATACAAAAGAGTATTTATACATATGTTTTACTTACCTAGTGCCAAACGTTATGTGCGTTTGTCAAACACGCGGTAGTGTGTATAATATTTATTTCTTAAAAAGGGATCCGAAGTTTTCATTTCACATTTTAATATATAGATTATTAAACCAAATCGAAATCATAGTGCATTATTATTTCTATTATTTTATCTCTACAATCTATATTTATAAAATGATTTGTGACCTGACCATCAACGCACAACGAAAACTACTAAAATTTGTAACATAAAATTATGTTTAAAAGAAAGGATTTTTGAAAATTTCAACAATGTACAGTACTAACCCAAGGACGGGTCGCTAGTCTATACTAATATTATAAAGAGAAAAGATTTCTATGTATGTATGTATGTTTGTAATGAATAAACTCAAAAACTACTGGACCGATTATAAAAATTCTTTCACCTATGGAAAACTACATTATCAGTGAGTAATATTTTATAAAGAGACGCGGACGAAGTCGCGTGCAACAGCTGGTTTTCTATATAAATAAAAGTCGATCTATGTATGTTCCCTGTGGATTCAAGTTTCAGGCGATCTTCAGATTAGCCCAGCTGGTGATCGTGTCAAGTTTAGTAGCGATAGGATAAACGGATTTTTTTATTTTTTATTAAAATACCCAAGAAAAAAGAGCGCCTGTGAACTGGCGGGCAAAAGTTAGCATATGAAACATATTATTTAAAGTAAAAGATGTTTACTTGCTGACAAATTAAGAGCCCAAAATATATTCCAATACAAATTCCAGTGTTTTACTACATAATAACAATTAATGTTCTTTTTATCAGGCACAAGCAACAGTCAGGAACGTGAGGACTTGGAAACTGTCTCTGGCCACTGGGCCCCATACGCCGACTCTGAGCGAGATGACAATTATAGAAGGTAATTAGTAACTCTATTATAATAGTTCAAGTAGAACACTGCGTTTCAACATATGTATGTGATATTGTGTTTCAGTGAGTGAATAAGTGATGCCAGAGCTCATTTCCTTATCTCTTCCCAATCCCTTATCCTTAATCCTACTATGGTCGCAGTGCACTTGCAGCACCGTTGTAACGTTGCTTGCGTTATAGGCGACGGTAGCCATCTACCATCAAGTTGACTGTCAACCTTTCTGTCAATCTTCAAATAAAAATAAAAACATTTAAAATCTTAAAACATTCATCCCTGTAACTGGATTCTGTATTCCAGCTGACAAATAGGAACATGACTCATGACATTATTAGCTCTTGAGAGGAGAAGAGCGAATTCAAATCTATACTACCACTTTCAAATCTATTCAGCTGCCAAGAGATGTGATTACAGGGACAATAATTTGAATCAGTTCAAAAACAAGTTGGATACTTACGAGCTCTAATGCACCAGTCCAAGCCTCTAGTCTATCCAAGAAATAAACATGTCTTGCTGTTCTATTTAAACTTATTGTGTAAACGTCTTAATGATTTGTAATTTTGTTCACAGCCCTACGTAATCGAAAACACTGGTTTGTATGGTGAATAAGGAGTGAGTGGTCAAAGTGATTCTTCCAATGAAGATAAATATGTAAACTCTATTGGATGCCACCATTGGCATTCCGGACAATCTTAACAAATAAGTGTCAGTGTTTATTGAACAGTGCATTTGGATAGATTAATGTGACTTTTTTATGTAGCTAGTTTTGCCAGACGTTCCGGACCTTGTCACTCGTAGCGGTTAGAAGAGCCGTCTAGATAAAATAGATTGACAAAAACGTCCTCAATATTGTACCAAAGTTTCTCATTTCTTTACATTGAACGTCTGACAATACTCAATGTAGGTTTAATAAAATAGCAGTATTTTTCGAGCATTGCTGTTATGAATATGTGAAAAGATTATTGTTTAATGATGGAAAAAAAAACTATCGTAAGCGAAGAGTGTATTGAAAGGCGCCACGCATGATAAGTCAAATTATGCTGCAAATAATGTCTATTTCGTGAATATTATTTGGATTCATAACAGTGACAGAAATTATGTAGTTTTTTAGCAATGTGCTTTAAAAAGAGGATTTTTCATTCAATATCGTTTTGTACTATGGCTTCGTCAAACAGAAAGCATACTTAGCGTGCGTAGAGGTACAGCGCATACAAGTTCTACTGCGCGAACGCGCTAGCAGTACGCAACACTTTGACGCGACGACGACAGAACGCCACGTTGTATTATTTTTTTACAAAATTTTCTTTGACGCTGGGCGTTATTGCTTGACATGGATGCATCATCCAACTAGACGGCTAATGCCTATTTATTCACAATGCAAACTGTTCTGGCAACTAATTGAGGTGCGCCGGCGCGGGGTACTGAACGCCAATTGGTCCGATCAAGTTCACGACGAAATTCTACACAAAACATAGGGATGGGGTATTTAGTTTCTATAAAAATAACGATCGATACTTACAGTATATCTAGGTTTTACTAAACAAAGTGTTAGTTTTTGAGATTGTTCAATATCATTAAAAACATTCGAACCACAATAAAATTGCAACATTAGTAGTTAATTTAGCATAATTACATGAAATATACTATAAAAATAAATACTCTTAACGCGTTCAGCTTACAACATAATTACATAGTTTAAAACCTTGAAAAACCGAGATCCACTACATAAAGTAGAAATATTTTCTTGAAATATATGGAGCCATTCCGTTCAACGTACCCTATATGAACCAAAAAGAATTTTGAAAATCGGTTTACAATTGGCGAAGATATCACGTAACACACATACAAAAAAAAAACATCCAAATTGAAAACCTCCTTGTTTGTGGAAATTGGTTGAAAAAGCCATATATTTTCTGCCTATTTCGTTCCATACTAGGAATTGATTTAAATGCAATTACGAAACTGATATATCGATGTTCGACCACTAACTGGTACCCGGTACTGTACATCACTAGTTACACGTGCCGTATCAAGGAAGAAAGGAAATATAATCATATATTTCGTTATGAAAAAAAGGGATGCACTGTCAGTGACGTGGATCGAACCACCAGTTTGAGGTGAACTGCGCTTACACTAAAATTAATTTATCTTATTAATTATAATTAAAGAAGCCAGCTTACCTGCGAAATGTTATACCATCGGTTTTAAAATTTGAGCTATTGCTGTCCTTGCCACACCATTTTATGCTACAAGGAGCCATTGCAACCAGTAATAGATAATTTTAGTAAGCGAGCGCAGAGATGCGCACAGATCTGGTCGTTACTGCTCGAAAATTACCGGGCGTGGAATTATATAATATCTATTTCGCTAATGTGTTGTCTGAATGCGTTCGCCCTGTACTAGCAGTCTCGTTGGATGATACGTCCATGTTGCTTCACTGTGGTAAAAATGTGAGTACTAAAAAGTTATTTTGGGTTATTTTTTTGAATTTTGAGAAGAAGAAAATGCAATTCTTCGAAGCACTGTCGTATCATGCGAAAGTATTGAAAAAGCAATCTTCATGTGATCAAAGCCCCAATAAACTATGAAATGATGTATTTAATCAATCCACAGTATGCACCATTGCTACCTATGCACTTTCGCCATCTCATTGGTAGAATTGATTCCTTTCCTGAATAAATTGTGGGAGCGAAAATCAATAAAATCATTGAAGGCGGGTTGGACTGCCTCTTTTTTTTACGAGACGAGAAATCTTCAAAAGATACCCTTTAAACAAATCCGCATACATTTCTACTTGATAAAAAAAAACTCTTGGGGATGGGCGTGGTTCTAATCCTGAGTGAACTGTGGAACCGTCACTGGGTGTCTATTTTCTCCTTGCAAGAAGTTGTCCAAATTCCAGAAAAAGTGGTAATTTGTTCGGAGAAAGGTCTGTAGGTGACCGAAGTCGGAAGACGCTGGCGTAAGAGTATCTGCATAACGAACAGTGTCCGTTTGTTCAATGAAAGCAGGCTTGACCCCGTCGACGCTAACTGCAACTTACGGCGTGCCTTCAATTATGATTGAAGGCACGCTGAAGCGAGAGATCCACTCTCTAACTAAAGTTTCAGACACCTCCTCAGCCGTAATTGTATGCTTGGGCCAAACTGCTGGCCATCTGGAAAGTGGAAACCCTGTCTATTGCAGTCATACAATAACGGTAGCCTTTGCAATAGGGGCAGAGAGCCAATGATGTCAATATGGATGTGCATAAAACGCCCTAGGTTCATTTGCACTATTGACCCGCACCACGACCTGAGGGAGTGCTGAAACTACCTAGGGGAGCGGTGTTGTGTCTCGTAACCTTGGAGCGCGTCACAAGTACGAGCCCACTCTTTGCAGTGTTTGTTTATAGACGGCCACACATAGCGGTCGGTAGAAGATTGAATGACCGTGTTAGCTTGTTGAAAACAACGTGTCGCAAATCCTGCTGAACATAGGGTCGAGGCTTGCCAGTAGAAATATTACAGTATAGTGAGATGCTAGTACTAGGGACCCTGAATTTGCATAACTTGAGGCTGGAATTTTCCAACAATAACGTGGTTACCTAAAACTGAGGTTATTTTATTAATACTTTGTACACTGATGATGTTAGACGTTTAATAGATAGCTAATATTAGTATAATATCTTCTGTATATACATAATGTTCAACACAAGATCGACGAATAATAACAATTGTTATTGTTATTGATAAGTTAATAGGCATTTAAGTTGTGATAGTACACCCCGCACAAAACCGTACACCACTGCTATGCCTTGTTAGTGCGTAGAATATTGAATACCTTGTTTGTGCGTAGTTCCAAGAAACTATTACCTCGGTTAGTGAAACTTCATGTAAATGCAAACGCACGATGCACAAAATATGTTCAAACTCATAAAAAAAACTTCATGCAGCACAAGAATGGATGTTCAAGAAATGGATGCGGTTTACTTGTACAGCATTATCAACGTGTCGTATTTATTGTGACAACAAACGGGATTTTGACGGCTTCGCGACTTCCAGGAAGTATCGCCGTAGTCCTTAACAGGAGGTTGCGTGTTCAATCACGTCGGCAGTCATCAATGTAGGTGACCGAAGTCGGACGTCTACTGGTGACGAGGAATGGAGTGATATCGTTGTATCCTGTTCAACATCTCGAATACAGCAGCCAGGTGGATGTGACTATAGTTACTGAAATAAAATACTGATCCTGTCGAAACGGTTTCACTTCTCCAAAACCTCTCTGTCTTACATGGTCTTTACTGGTAGTTCTTTTTTGTTTTAAACTAAACTGTGTCACATGAAAATGACATTCGGTGCGAGTCAATCACCACATGTCTGGGGATTGGAGACATTTCAATCGCAGCTCCTTTAATTTAGCAACCGTTTGTCGTATAGTGTGGTCTAGCAGCAGTGGGCTTGAGCAATTGACCAGCCTCGGTTGTTTAGCGGCTAGCTTCTCCATCATGGTTGGCATTTGTTGACTAGCCAGATCTTAGGAAACTGTAGTGGATGACACCAGCATTGATCCACCAAACACTCTCCGATGCTTTTTTCTGAGTTAAGACTTAGTTCTAATTGAAACTAAAGAGGTAAACACAATATCTGGGGGGTAAGCTTTATGGAAACGTGCATTTGAATATTGTGGAGTCTCTGTTACGCAAGTACAATTCCATGGAATTCCAGTCTATGTGATTTTAAAAAATCACATAGACTGAATTGTGGTGGTTTTTAATGGAAGATATTTTTCATTGTGGCCACAATGCTGCTAATGTCGCTGTCGACTTATCCCAATCCAAATATTGAGCAACTAGTAAATGAAAATAAACAGGTTTTTTTTTAATAAATTTCCTACTGCTATATCGGAAGCCCCGTTTACGATAGTTTTTTTAATCTTAAAGGTGGTTTTTTCTAATGGCAATCTGTGTTGCTACACTGTACTTGAATATAGGTTAGGCATGTGTTTTTATGCTGAAATTCATATTTTTATTGTGGCCTAAAGCCATAAATTTATTATAATTACTCTATTACATTTACTTTTATTTGGCAACCTATGATTGAAAAATTATTATAATATTTTTTTTTTCATTAATTATCGCATGTATAAGTTATCTGTATTAACTAATATACGTATATTTTACACATGCACTTGGGAGCAAATAAATCTAGAACCGCTTCTACATATATTTATACTCTGTGTGAATCATTGAAATTTGTAAACTCCCTTTACATTTTTTTTTTTTAATTGAAACTGCAGATGGTCAATGATGTAGTCGTTTTAAGTTTATCGACACGTTATGTAGTTTCTCGTGCTCTACCGGTTCCAGTTCTTTAAAAAATCCAGGACCGGTGAAAAAGCTAGATGCTTTTACCTCGCCCGCTGTACATTTGAACGGCTCAAGTCTGTGAGCCAAATTATTAAGCCAGGCAAATACGAGTAGTTGCTCAAATATCTAAAAATAAAATACAATTGTTATTATTTGGCTTTATTGTTAAGGTGAAAACGAAAAATCAATAAGATAGTTTTAATTAAATGTCAAACTAATTCTTTTATACTTTCACGCCTTAAGGACTCAAACGATCCTCATGAAATTTTGCATACACATTTTCAGGGAAACAGAAAAAGATATAGGGTACTTTTCATCCAGAAAAAAAGTGTGTGTCAGCTCCGACGTACGACAAGGAGTTTACTCCTTTAAACGTATAAAATTTTCCTCGTGTCAATAAATAACTGGATACCTAATACTGTGCTAATAATACTTTATTTAGTTACATTCTGCGTACTCAGATGTCACCATATTTTATAAATTCAAATTGCATTATCTTGCAGTTAAACATAATACAGTATTCGTGCAATAGTAATGAATAAACGATATTTGACAACTTTTATCTATTATGTGAATATAACTGATATCTTTATTATCTTGCAGTTAAACATAATACGGTATTCGTGCAATAGTTTCATGAATAAGCGATATTTGACAACTTTTAACTATTACGTGAACATGACTGATATCAAATAAGTATTTTGCGGTTAAACTATTCGTGCAAAAACGTAATGAAAAAGAAAACTGCTTTAATTCTTGTAGAGTAACTTTTATTTATTATTGGTGTTTAGGAACATCAGCTTTTTTACTTTGTTTGACGAAAGACGGGTAGGTAGGTACACGTCGATCGGAAATTAATGCCCTAGATTTTGAGAAAACCTTTTCACAAGGCACGGAAGTGGCCAGTACGCAGCAGTTTCGTGTAAAAACTTTACTGAAGTTGGGGTAAAGATTAAAAAAGATAAGTAAAAAATATCATGACAATAAAACGAACATTTATTTATTATTTAAAACTCAATAAATTTATTTCAATAAAGAAAATGTAAATATGAGTTTTATTAGGTATGATAAGCCTGTTTGCCGATCTTAACATTTAAAAAAAACTTATGTAATGTAAAAAAATATGTAGAATCGAGAGAAGAATCCAAAGAACAATATCTAATGTTGTTCTGAGCTAGAATTTAAACAAATATGAAGCACAGATTATTACGTAGTATGAGCGTAGTAAATACACAAATATCAACGATCTAAATATGTTCTGTGACCAAGTTAAATGATATTTTCTCTCTAATATATTAATCGACCGACGATAAAAGCCAGTGAAGTGGATAAAGTGAATATGAAATATTAGGATATCTGAATTCGACGGATTAACTGATACATGAATACATGTAATATTACGAATATCTTAACGAATACTAATATATCGGCTTCACCTCTACATACAAATTTCGGGGGGGGGGGGGGGGGGGGGGGTTTTGCTCCACTGTTTGACGTTGTACATCAAAAGCTGATATCGTTTTGTCTCATTATTACTTTTGTCTGTACTGAAACAGAATAGTAAAATAAAAAGCCATTAAAAAGTTATGAGCCAACAAAGGTAAATTTTTCTTGCTAATTTTAACGTAACTTTGGGCGTAAATAAGTAATAAAAGAAGTGTAAAATCTCCAAAACAAAATCGGCACCGACAAAGCTCAATTATCGACGATTTCAATAAACTTTAATTATAATTGATTTAAGCAGAAGTTTTTTCATGAAACTCCATTTTTCAAAGGACTTTTTGTTTATTTTTACGCTGTCGGTTTACTTTGAATTATCGTGCATTTCACTCAAAAATCTCTGTCGGACACGATGCTAGGTGAGACAGCGTGCTATTTGGCCGCGCCCACGCGTGACTTCGAGCCCGCTGCTAGTTCATCCTTAAGGAGTAAACTCCAAAAGCTCTGTTCGCGAGGGTTATATAAAAATAAAAATCGAAGGTCTGGCAAAACTGTAACAGCAATAAAGGTTGAATAAATGATTGGTCATATTATGTCAGGCGTTATATTTTTTATTTTTTGACGCGGTTGAAGTCCCGGGCGAAAGCTAGTTTGTCAATAAACCTACCTACCGTTTTAAACGTAAATGATACATTTCAGATAATAAATGCTTCTAATTTCCAATAATTATACATATATCATTGAGTGTGTTATTTAACTTTGTTTATTTGCTCCCATGTCCTAATGCTGAGCATAGACATAGATCTGTCGTGAGCATGTACAGGTTTTAAGGTATATATTTATTTCACTTTATACTTTATAAATACTTCTCTGATATAATCTTGAACTGTTTTTGCTCTATTCTCTTTCGATTCCGAGTGTAATTGGTATAAATCGATATTTAATTTTCTCACATTGTTAAATTTGAATTTAAGTGGAACATTGATTTAAATCTATTGTGAATGCTGATTTTGATATAGACACTGTAAAAAAAGGTAATTTAGAATTTATAGGTTAAATATAGATTTGTATTAATTTAATTAAAGATTTGGATAGTTTGTTTAAAATATACAGAGTAGATGTATGCGCAAATCGAATTATAGGAAATCGATAAGGCTATTAACATCGTAGCTAAGAGAGGCCACGGGCCAGTAGATGTTTAGTTGGAATTCAAATTTGTAGTAATTTACTCTATATATTTAACTCTAAGCTAACCAGTGATTTTCACATCTATAAATGGAACCACCGAGATTGGTACCCACGCGATGTGTTATGAAACCACCTTAACTTTGTCTTCATAAACAATAAGTTGTTATACTCTTTGTATTCCAAAAACAGTATAATAAATTATTTGAATGACATTTGCTAATTTAATTTTTCAATTTACCCTCAACCTGAAAAATGGAATAAAAATAACAGCAATTGGGTTCGTGTGTAAAAGTTTTTTTGATGGTATTGGTAATTGTTTTTAAAATACAACAATGTGTTGTTTTTTATATCGAACTTAAATCACAAAGAAACTACGTAATTAAAGAATCTGTTTACTTCTGTGAAACTTACTTGACTTTCAATTAAAAATAGTGGGAATTTTAAAAATCTGTTTATCTAAATTACTTGAAATACTTGGCTGTTATTTTATCTATCACCCAAAAAACTAACCTAACCAATAAATGATTGGTCAGCTAAAAAGCTGTTTGGTCAGCTGAGATATTTTGCTGATCAAAATATTTAATGTTAAGCTAATCTTAATTAATCTTTAATCAGTTTTGTTAATCTTTAATGTTAAATGATATCATGAGATAAAAAAGACTGTTAATTTATCTACATAGTACAGTCAGCATCAGATATATCGGATCTGTCCAGGTACTCAAATAATAGTACACACTTCGAAAATCAAATATATGTGCACTGCAAAGTAATCCAATTAATGTGAACATTCAACGCGTCAAAAATATCTAAACAGTCAAATGTCATTATTTTCTGTACAAGCATATTTTCATAATTAATTGTACAACTAAGTTGCCAAATGTATCTAAGCATTTAAATATAATTGACAATATTATATGTATATAGATATTATATTATATTTTAAGCGAAAGATTATTTCGCTATTCGAATGACCCTCGTCTTTATATTAGGACGTGTATAGGTTTTATATAGGGTTTTATATACGTCTTTATATAGGTGAAAGGTACTTGCTATATAATAAATTAAGAAACTAGGTTAATGAAAACTGGTTTATTATTTTAAACCTAACTAAAATTGTCATTTCTTCACTTAATAGAAAAATACGTCCACAATATAGAAAATATAGAAAAGTCCATTATAGACCATTCGATACGAAAATGTTTATATGTATATTTTTTTTAAATTAGGTATGCATCTACAATAACAAAAGAATAGAAGGACGAATACCTAATGTATATTAAAGGTGTCAATGACCTATTAATAAAACTTAAATTAGAAATTTAAAAAAAACCCCGATACAAAACCTCTAAGGAGTAAAAAAATAATATGCATTGAGATTTGGCCCTTTACGTTGTTCAATATACTTGTAGGTGATAGTTTGAACCAAGCGTAGTCGTCGCGCCGATAACAGCAGCTATATATTTTTCATTATTGCTGGGTATATGCCTCGTCTGTTTTTAGATGTACTTTATTATATTATCTATCTACAATCGGTACTCTGATAATCGGTTCTACTAATTTTGTCAACTGTAGGGCACATAGTTTTATTGATTGAACTAACGCTTTAACTATATTCCATATAGTTGTTCTTCTAATGGTTTTATTCATTGTAATGTATCAAAATGTCGTGTATTTAACCATCGTCACGTGAACGGTATGAGCTCACGTAAAAATTGAAATAAAAATTATATAGACTATGTTTGTGCACTCGCAATATTGGGTAGTTTTTTATACACATTTTTTATTCACATCAAAAATAAAATCGAAACACCTCTGAAGTTTATTTTTGTATGAGTTTTATGCATTTTATTACATTAAACAAAAAAATGCCAGTTGATTGTTGATATTATAAGGTATCGTTTACCGAATATTAATGTTTCAAATTAAAATTAAATTTATTTAGATATCGTGTTTTGTTCAACAGGTATGTTTTTACCCTTTAAGAAGAATTTGTAAAAGTTAGGAACAAAGACGTTAAACAAAAAAAAAAAAAAGAGACAAGTGCGAGTTGAACTCGCGTGGAGAGGGTTCCGTACGATTTTACTTATCACATGGAGTTGAAAAATATGTTCTCCCACACATTCCACCTGCAAATGTAAGTTGGTATGCACAATATTGAGTGATTTACCATGTTATTTTAATATCATGGACTTCTTATAGGTTTTCCTATAATCTATAAGTAGAAAACTAATTTCGTTATTTTTTTTTTCAAAACTTAATTAATTTAATAAAATTTAAAACCTGTATAAAAAGCTTATCTTTCTATGAAATATATGAAACCGATGATCCAAATGTTGCATACGGTATTTTTAATGAAAATTCCAGTGTTTTCTACTACCTACTTATGTTTCCCTTGGAAAAATATGTTTATGGGTCAACAGTAATAAAATAAATAAAATAAGCCTTTATTACTGTTAGTGTTTCATTACATATACACTCATAGTTCCTACCAATCATTACATGTTTTATTGTATGTGAGTACATACAAATAACATTTGCATTTGTTTACAAATCGGCAATCTGTCTGTTAACTGTAACAGCTTGTCCTACGACAAAGGCCTTCTCTAAAGATTTCCACGTTGCTCGATCTTTGGCCAATCGGGTCCATGCAGGACCTGCTACTTGCCTTATTTCATCTTCCCAACGTTTAAATTGTCTCCCTTTACTTCTCTTTTCACCCCTAGGGTACCATTCTGTTATTATTCTGGTCCACTTTTCTTTTGTTTCCCGCAACATATGTCCCGTCCATCGCCATTTTATCTTTTTGCAAACACTGTAAGCGTTAGATAGCAATTTTACCCTGTCTATTCTTCTCACACCAACCACATTTCGTTCTATGCTGTTCAACAGTAAACGTATTCAAATATGTAGCAAAAAAAAACGAAAATTATTGTGGAATAATTATTATAATCTATATTAAAATCTACGAAAATCAGCAAACTAAAATTTCTTAATTATTCAAAGCGATTATAAAAAATAATACATTTGACAAAATATGCACAAAATAATTTCAATATTTAAAACATCAAGTAATAAATCTAAAATTACATGACACATCATTAACAAGTCTAGACTGAATGTTCGAAGAGAACCTATATCATTAATTAAAAGGGATAATGTTTATATATATAATCCTACAGACATAACTAATTCATTCAATAATTATTTTATTGATAAAATCGAACCAATCAAAGGTGTGGGTGAAAAAGCTAAAGTGTGCCTTGATCATAAACTCAATCTATGTTCATGGCACCAAGCCTTCCCCAACATAATAAAAAATCTGAAAAATACTAACAGTGTTGGATTTGACGGTTTTTCTACTAAAATTATTAAAACTGTTAATAGAGATATATGTCATCACATCACCTAGGTCATATTATCAATCTTTGCATACAGGCGGGTGTCTTTCCTAAAGATCTTAAGAAAACTATTGTTAAACCTTTATTCAAAAAAGATAATAGAAAACTAATGGAGTGCTACAGACCTATTGCATTGATATCAATATTCTCAAAATTTTTGAAGACTACTTTTATAATGAAATTAATGCTTATTTAGAGAAAAACGAAATATTTTGTTGTGAGCAAAAAGGATTCCGTCAGAAGAAAACAATAATTATATGGCTGTGCGTGATTTTTTAGTAAATGTTGATAATATCAATTTGATAAATCATCACTCGTTTGTGCTATTTATTGTAATATGTCACAAGCGTTTGATTATGTAAGTCACGATATCTTAATAAAAAAGTTAGAAGCCTACTGTATAATAGGCTATGTATTGAATTTGATACAGTCATATTTAACAGACCGCCGTCAAATCACAGAAATTAAAACAATAAATTACAAAACTAAAAGTGAAAATACATACATATCAGAGGAACGTAATAATATTTATGGTGTCCCGCAAGGCAGTGTCCTCGGTCCTCTTCTTTTTATTATTTACATAAATGATTTGCCAAATGCCATTAATCATCCTATGACACTGTTTGCTGATGACTGTACAGTAACTTTGACTTGTGATGATAAAAATTCTTATCAGTCCGACATAAATAATACATTATCATTAATAATCAAATGGCTTGAAAATAATAATTTAAAAATTAATCTAAATAAAACTTATGTTATGCATTTTTGTCAAAGATCTCGAAATCATGACAGCATTATTAATGATGTTGATACTGTCAGATTTCTTGGCTTATCAATAGACAAAAAATTAAACTGGAAATGCCACATAAATGAACTTAGTAAAAAGATCAGCAGTTCCTCCTATGCTCTTTATAAACTGGCTCCAATAGTAAATGCAGATGCTATAATAACTGCTTATTATGGTATGGTAGAATCTGTTCTTAGGTTTGGTGTTATATTTTGGGGTAATTCTACAGATAATTATATAATATTTAAGATTCAAAAGCGGTGTATACATGCTATGTTTAAATTAAGTACTATGGATAGCTGTAAATTTAGCTGTAATATTTAAGCCACTATTTATCAAACAAAAAAATTTGACTCTCCCTTTTCTTTACATATTGAAAATAGCTTTATTTGTTAAAAATAATATGCATTTATTTTCGACCTTAAACCAAAAAGTATCTCGAAATCGGCGAAACGGGGATAGACTTTGTTTACACCCTTCCAAAACAAAAACTATTTTCTACCTATACATTTATTCAGAACTAAACTTAAAAAAATTCTACTAGACAAATATTACTATAAAATTTCCTCGAGGGTAGATTGCTAATATAAATAAATAACTTATAAATGAATAAAATAAAAGTGTTCATACATAGATAAAAGAAAGTAGCTATTTCCCTCGAAAATAAAATAATATAATACATTTGCAAAGTTTAATTTTTAGATATTATTATTTGTGTGTAGATAGCTAATAGTGGGTTTGAATAGTTTGAAGTTATTGGTAATTTTTACACCGAATGATTGTCGGTTAGTTCATGTAGGAGCGGAATAATAAAAATATTATCTCAGGTACAATACCCATGATCGAAAATAAATATTATTATTATTATGTTGAAAAAAATTCCACTTAGTTCTACGGCAAAACAAAATTAGTTAAACTATGTTGAATAGACCTGAAAATCCCCCAGAAATAGATTATTATTCCAATCTATCGCATTTTAACAATAATTAATCAGGTGACTATAAATGTAGCTATTAAAACCTGAGAAAAGAAACAAGTAAAAAGTAACTCAGTATTGCGTATACCCTCCTGCAGCATTGAGCACGTCCTGTAGACGCTTCCGCATAGAGGTCACTAAATTCTCGCAAATTTGTCGACCTCTAAAAGATTCCCATACATCATTAACTTGTCTGTCCAAGTTTTGTCGCGTTCTTGGTTGGGTGTTGTCCCATTCTTGAACCATTTTCCCCACAAATTTTCAATTGGGTTGAGATCCGGGCTTTTTGGAGGTAGTTTTATTAAAGTTATTTCGCGGTTATTCTCAACGATCCAGTTTTGTACTATTCGGGAATTATGTATAGAACTGCCATCTTGAATAAACTGAATGTTTTGGTTTGGATATACAATTTGAGCGGTTAGCAAAAAAGAATGTTCAAGAATTTCTCTATAATCAGTTGCATTCATTCGTCCTGAAATGGGTACTAATTCTCCTGGACCGTTCTTTGACATCCAACCCCAATATGCATTGCTTATTCGGCCACTACGACGATCGGGAACAATATTCCTTTCGTCATATCTTGTGTTATTAATTCTCCATAAACTGACCCGGCCGTTGTCAGAAGAACAAAAAACTTTTTCGTCCATAAAAATGACGTTGCTAAAATCAAAGTTCAGGTATCTGGCTGCAAATTGCAAACGGAGCATTTTGTGCCTATCATTTAAAACTGGTTTCCTAGCCGGAACTCTGAAATTAATGCCACGTTTTTTGAGACGCCTTCTTACAGTGCTGGAAGATATTTGAAACTCGGTAGCCACTTGAGTCGTATTGATGAATCTTTCATCTAGTGCCCTTTGAACAATTCTGTTGTCTTGATTGTGACTTGTGCTTCGAGGTCGGCCAGTTGTAACATGGCAATTTAAATTGCCAGCGTGTCGCCACCTATCCAGCCAAAGATAGACTGTAATCCTCTGGAAAATTTTAACAATATTAGCCGCAGGGTACTAAGTAAATAATGGAACTTGAACAGTGACGGCGCCGTTATGACTACTTACAGTTATTCCTAGTTCATCAGAAATATCAGTCACTGATAAACCTGTATTTCTCATTTCTATAATTTTCTCTTTGGTACGGTTGTCAATTCGATACATATTTGCGCGACGTTATTGAATAATGTAATTAGTTAATTTTTTCAATCGAATATATTGCTTCAATTAAAAAGGCAATTCAAAAAATAAAATATTCTTCAAGTTTCACATTGCTTATTGACAGATTTCAAAATTAAAAGCAAATTACTGTTATACTAAGGAGGTTGTATAAATGCATCATAATAGGTGGATTAAATACTCTTTTTGCATATTTCAATTAAAATACATACATAGGACAACAGGCACATAGACGTATACTAAACTTATCTCTTTTCAAGAGTTTTCATTTTGTGCCGGACAATGTCTTTGTGACTTAGACATACGAAACTCTGTCTACTTATTATTCTCACGATTTAACATGATATTACTTGAAACATAATTTTACAGGATAGGATTGAATATTTTAATAATAATATGCATATGAATACCAGAGCCCGGGATCAAACTCTGGCCTCAACATTATACTAATAATACTTATCTGTCGCCTCAGTAAGCCAGTACATACATTTATAGCTATATACTTAAAAGTCTTCCCCCTAGAAGCAGCATTTGTGGAAGTTTATAATTACCTATATAAAATGTGAAAGATAAAATAAAAAATATAAAAAATAAAATTCGAGGAAGATAAATGTTTTGTAAAAAACTTACATCGAATATCGAATAAATAAAGATTCTAAAACTGAAACCTGAAAAAATGATTTATTATTATTTATTACAAGCTTTTGCCCACGACTTCGTCCGCATTTCTTTATAAATTGTAGCCTATGTGTTATTCTGATGTATAAGCTATATTATTGTAAAGTTTCATTAAAATCCATTCAGTAGTTTTTACGTGAAAGAGTAACAAACATCCATCCATCCATCCATACTTACAAACTTTCGCGTTTATAATATTAGTAGGATTATGATTCCTCACTGATGTCATTCAAGCGTAATATGAAAGATAATGTAAGTAGGAGATTATTGCCACCAGTTAAATATGAACCTTAATACAAAGAGGTGAAAGTTTATTCCTAATAATTGTTGAGATCTAATTGAAGATTTCCGTGCTTAGATACCTTTGGCAATCGTATTGTATACATAAAAAAGACTTTCGGTTTGTAAAGAAATATATGACATATGAGTGTTTAGATCTATTTGAATTCAAAGAAGCTCATATCAATTTGAAACTGTTGTTGTGTAGATGTTACTGAAAAATTAAATGCCAACAATTATTTGCCTACT
Organism: Bembecia ichneumoniformis; assembly: GCA_910589475.2. NCBI lineage: Eukaryota > Metazoa > Arthropoda > Insecta > Lepidoptera > Sesiidae > Bembecia > Bembecia ichneumoniformis. Next base: position 4,669,388 of record OU342538.1, on the reverse strand, counting down.
TCAGATGCTCATCTACTTCTGACGCTGACTGTACACAGACAGAGTTTAATTTGTCTCACTAATACAAAGGACTTAATAGTGTATTTTATTTCTATTCCTTGAAAAGGCCATTGCCAAGTGTTTGTGAGAAATATTTCAACTGTAAACGAATGAGTCCACGAGTGATTTTTGAACACAGTAAACTACCTATATTACTGTAAAGTTTAATCAAAATCGGTTTAGTAGATTTTACAAACATCCTAACAAGGGAGAAACGTTGACAGCTATGTGATGGTTTTTACCATAGCATGATTTTTGTGACACTTTCGGCCTTTTCCTGAACGAAAACTGAACAAAATAAATTTGCAAATTAAGAATTGTGTTATTTTTCTTTTTGTTACATATGAAATAAAATAATATTTCAATCAAACAAGTAAAGCTATAAGGGATAAGGCCCAAAAATGATTTGTTTGTGTATTTATTTTTTGTGAGAAGGTAGTTTTTTACAAAGAAAATAAATAATTTAATATTTGTAGAGATCTCATTGAAGAAGGATAAAAGCGGATTTCTGTAAAAATGCTGGAAAGTAAGTATCTATCATTACATAGTATAAATAGAGTATACCTACTTATAATTGCTTAATAAAATATTCAGGACTCGTTTTATATGAATTGAAATTAAGAAAAATAAATCAAAAATATTGAGTTCATTTTTTAGTAAAAAAATCATGGAATCCAGATTTTTTTTTCGGATTTTTTGTAAAATTTTTAGCTACTACAATAAATTTTACAACTAATTAGAGTAATTTTATACTACAATTAAATAGGAATATTTTATATTGAACTTAATTGTCGGTTATTAGAATAAGTTGAACCTAAAAAATAGAAGTTCGTACACACTTCATTTTCCAAACATTAAACCCATCTAGACACAATGTACTTCCTTATCGAACATAATTACTTTGAGTTGGACAATTATTGCATAACCGTTCGCCTCACGAGACTATAGACGTAGCGGAACAATGCTACACTTTTGTAAAGGAACTTACGGATATTTTTGTCTTTAACAAAATGGTGGTGTCGATATTAATAAGACTTGCCTAGACATGGACTTCGGTTTTTTTTTTTTATAAAAAGCGTTTATAGAATTTTTTGAGGATGAAGTATAATTACATGTAACTAGTTGGTATTTTCTAAAAATTACCTTTAACCCCTGGCTTAATTACTAACGACTCGTCCCTGGCTTTGCACGGAGTTGAAATTTTGAAAAACAAATATTCTTTACATCTATGCGTATATAAATTCCTAAACGAGCCGCGTGTCTGTACCTACATAAATATTACGCGTTGTACTTAAATGTTATCGAGGTCAAAAAAAGTTTTTAGAATTTTTGTCTGCGTTTTTGCACGCTAATCTCTGAAATGGCTTATGTATTACACATAAAAGCATATACATGCTGTTACTTCGAGGTGGTCTTTAATGGATCCCAGTTTATAACTGATAAAGTATTTTTAATTGTATCTATATATTCTATTCTATATAATTATATAATAAAATCGTAAACGATTCTGTAATCGTTTCTGTACTTAGAAGATTTTTTCAAAAAAAAAATTGTACACGTACTTATGTTACCGAGATAAAAAAATATTTTTAGATTTTTTTCTGGTTTAGTAGTCATCTCGCCCATACTGTTTGCCTGTGCGTTTGTGCGCGCTAATCTCTGAAACGACTTAACCCATTTGAATTCTATTTCCACTGATGTATTGTAGCAATTTTCCCGTAGTATTTAGTGTTTCTTTCATTCCAATCGGTGTACAAACAAAAAAACGTACGAAGTTGCGGTATCTGCTAGTCACTGATATCACAGTTTAACTGGTTTAACCATACTTAGTCATATTAAACTGTGCTAATATCATCGATAAAATATTACTTAAAAAGAGAGGCAAGTTTTAGATAAATATAAACTGCGATAAATTCGCGCTGACTGTAATTATGTGTAGGATCAAGAGTTGCTATTTATTTGAATGACTTCGCAGAGTGAAGTTTTCTGTGCGAATGTCAATACACGGATTAAAATACCCATAATTTATGAATTGTTATGGCCACCATGTACTTACTCGTCAAGTGAACTCTACACCTCGTTGGAATGTGAATCTTTGTTCACCTCTCCGTGCTCGTCCTGCAGACTGTGATTGGAGCTCGTCGTTATGACGACATATACTCCAGGAACCGACCCAATAATTAATTTATATTATATGTGTTACGGTAAGTGTAATTAGTGTGGTTAGTATTAATAATAACCGGTCACTATTAATAGTTACCTCATGATTTGGTAAATTTGATGAAAACTGTGAAATTTATCACTTTTACTGGTTGTTGTTATTAAATTCACTACTGTCTTCGGCAAAAGTAAGTAAATAAACAAGAAACGATCTTTTTTTTCGTCAGTTATACCGAAGAAAAAAAATAAAATTATACCACAGTATTTATTGGTAGCTAAAAGTAATGTGCTAAATAATTATTAGAGCCCGTTGGGTGAGTAGTTAGAATGCTTACCTTAACGCTCTGTTTTAGGGTACCCGGGTTCGATTCCCGGCAGGGTCAACTTTGAAAATGAACTTTTCACATTTGGCTCTGGTCTAGATTTGGAAAGTAGTGGCAGGGCACACTGCGTTTCGCAGTCATTTAGGCGGCCCATCTGGCAGCAGTAAGCACTCTCTTACAGAAGACCACCGTGAAATAACAGTACTTGTACTGTTGTGTTTAGGTGGGTGAGTAATGGATGCCAGAGCTCATTTTTCTATCCAATACCTTATCCTTAATCCTACTGTAGTCACCAGCGCACTAGCAGAAGCTGTGGCGTTGCTTGCGTTATTAGGCGACTGTAGCCACCTACCGTCAAATCGATCGTCAGTCTGTGTGCCTATCTTAACATAAAAAATACATATTACTAAAATCAAATAGAAACGATTATATTGCTCGAAACAGACGGTTAGCGTACGTTATATTTGAAAATTTATTACTTTTAATAAAAGTAAGGTGTAATTATTAATAATTTTCGATTATTCACACACGTAACATTGTAAAATAGTGTTATTCGTTACTGCTTCTACAAATATAATATTTTGTTGTTAAGTCACTTTTTTTGTTATACTTAATATTCATAATTAACATTAAGCTCCGTTTGGATATTCAACCTAACCTTCTTTCGTAAAGACGTTATTATTTTTTAAATTTTGATTAGTTTTTTTTTAATTTAATTAGAAAATGTCACTTGTTCGCTTCTTACCTACATTGACTTCTTCACCAATTGCTGACCAGTCCTCACAAGATAGTACTTATTTTTAAATTGTTCCCCATATCTGCTAACTTTTGGTATGTATTCATACTTATTACCATAATTTCCACTATTTAAATATATCATATTGTTTAGTACATAAGTATTTTAATGTTAATTTGTGTTCAGCAATTATTTTATAAGAGGACATGCTAGGTTCTTGTCATATTTTAACTGTTATAAATTCTATGCTAGTAAAATTTATTACTTTGTTTAATCGATGATTCATTTTAATATACTAAGAATTCCTTAATTTATTTTCCTAATATTTTTTATCTATTAATTGTTTCAAGGATAGTCTTTTGTTTAGCTTTGCCTGGCCGATTTATTGAATAATTTAATATAAGTTAGGACCCTTGTAACTTGATATTAGAAATACCATGGTTAGGTGTCGTACCGCCTTACATGTTTTCTTAGACATACCTAAATGTGTTTTTCAAGGAGCTTTGTTAAGTCTGATTTTTTGACTATGACTCGGACTATTTTTATGAACACAATTTGTAACTAATTGATTGTCGCACCGCTTGCTTACTGCTAAGGTGCGCTCATTCCGACGTACCATCGACGGCGCCCTTCCTGCTGACCTGCCGTGGTCTTCGCTGACTGAACCGCTCCTCGTGCATCTTCAAGTTCTTCAATTAACGAACATTGGACTACGGCCAGAGTGTCTTTCCCCTAAGAAAAGTCGTAGAAATTCGAAGTGATTCCGTGATTAAATTTCCGTTAAATTCCTTACAAACAAGGGCATAGAGCCTCGCCTTGACAGAGAGTAGGTATCTTTATTTTCTTTTGTTCTAACATTTCTTTTATTATAACTTATTAAAGTTTTTATTTTTTTAATCTTGTGTTTTTATTTTAATAGTTAAAACACTGGCGCCCAAATTGCTTTATTAACTTATATTATTAACTTATATTATTCACTTCCTCTTATATTATTAACTTTATAGTTAACTTAATCGTTTGGTTTTTCTTTATTATTTCTCCCAAAGATTACGTAACACTCTCACGAGTCGTTTATATATTATTTCACAATATTGTCATACTTTTTTTTAATGTTATGTCGACAGACAGGCTGACGGTCCACTTGATGGTAGGTGGCTACCGTCGCCTATAACACAAGCAACGCTACAGGTGCTGCAAGCCTTTGTGAGCATAATATTATATTCGCAAATTATTATATTCTCAAAATATTACATTCGCAAAATCAAGTGCGCTGCCGACTACAGTAGGATTAAGGATAAGGGATTAGGAGGGGATAAGGAGATGGACTCATATATATCATAATACATTGATTTACTTAACCAATTTTTTAATCTCAACCAATCATTAAATAGAGGGTGGGATGGAGATTGACCGGAACCCCAAACATAATTAAGGATTTTGTGCCTATCCATGCCTATCTTTGGTATGTTGAATGTATTGACTGTTATCTTGTTTAATCATCTTTTTGCAAAATTTGGGTCACTGGAGCCTCAGGTTTGGGCCCAGGTAGATAGATGAGCTACCGTTTCTTGGTTCTTACAGGTAGTCTGATCTGGATTTCTTTTTGAACTTGTATAAATAGGCATTTGGTTTAAACGGAACCTTTTTGATTTTTTATCCAGCAAATAGCAATCCTTTGGGAAAAAATGAGACGACGAGCCCATTTGTCGAGTGGTTAAACTTGCCCTAGCGCTCTGTCTCAAGTGTTCGGGGTTCGATTCCTTGCAGGGTAATTTTTGAAAATTTTACTCTTCAAAGTTCAAAGTAAACGCAAGCCTATTTATGTTCTTTGGGGGGCGTACATTTAGTCTTGCCGATTTCAGATCCCGAAATAATATTTTTTTATATCTACACTTTCCATTTATTTAATTTTACAGTCAAATTAGGTTACCCTTACCTGTAATGATCGAAGATTGCAAAGAAAAACAATAAAATTAAAGATTACCTCAATACACAGTGCTGAGTCGACAAGCTATGTACTTGCCTTTGTTTATAAAATATAATCTAAATTCTTTAGTCGACTTAGATATAAGGTAAGTAATTTGAGAAATATATTTAACCTTTTTGATAACAATTCTATTTATCTTTTAAAACAGTTAGGTATGTTTATCTAGATGGTTACGAAAGCAATGCAGCGTACACTCATAAAGACGAGACTGCAACGACCTCCGACGCAATACTAATTGTAGGATAATTGTAATGAATGAGTGACAGTGCCGAAGCGGCCACAAACGCTACCATCATTATCTATTCAGCCGGTGGATCAATCCACGACAGGCGATGCCGCCAGTAGTACTCTGTACGCGCCCTTCTCACATTTTTGTGTCGCCTTTTAAACCTTCCGTCTTCTCTCTCTAACCTATTGCCCGGTCGCATATGGCCGTCTTTGTCGCTCACACGCGCACCGGCCGGGGACACGTAGTCGTAGCGTTCTTCACTAGGCAAAGCGAGTTCCGCGGTCGTCCGCCGACTCAATGCGGCGCTGACGTGCTTTACGCTAAACTAGTATTTCTTTCAACTGCGAAATCTTCAGTGTTATTTGTTTATAGCGTCAACTGAAGATCGGATCGTATCATCCGCCGACACCTTTGCCGACCGTATCGTGTACTATACTTGTGTTTGTATGTGAGAAACTCGATGACTGCCTTTGTGAAACGAGTCGGCCGGGTTCGTTTTGTGCTGAATGGTGATTAAAAGTAATTTACTTCGCTTTTGCAGTGCTGAGGGTCGATCTATGCGTATCGATCGTACCAGAGATAATATAAGTGCTCGGATTGTTGTTGTTTACGGTGCAGGATCCTGTGCATTGGAGGTGAGTGTGTGTATATTTTGTAATAGAGTATAGGGGAAGCAGGGCATCCGACGACAGAAGGCAGGATGCATGCGGCGCGATGGTGTAAGCGGGAAGGGGCCGTGGAGAGGGAGGCAGGGAGGCGCTATAGTAGCTGGCTGGATGTAGCTGGGCAGCGCGAGCGTAAGTACGTGCCACGAACGCCGGCTAATAGCTTCACATTCTGAGTGAGTGATGCCCTTCCCTAATGGGATAATGGCACGACGAGCTTGCAGAGCTCGACATATTTATAAAGCGGTCGAATAGCCCAGTGTCAACAAAACGAGCGGTTGTCTGTTTGCTTTCCCATTTAGATGCAGGGAAGCCGCTAAGTCGGCTCCTCATTCCCGCACAGACCAAAAGTACATAGGTAGGTATACTTATTCCTTTGTCACCGTTATATCCACGTAAATAAGAATTTTTATTCCATTGCTTACTGATTTCTGTTCTGTCTTTGATTTTTCGGAATTGAAAAATTCTTTTAAATTGTTAAGTATAGAAATAAGCCAAACTTGGTGTATTATATTGAAGTTGTTAAGAGCCCACCAACGTATCAACGATAAAAATTGAAAAAAAAAAAAAAAAAAAAAAAACCTTATAAAACTTGGTAAAAGTGTTTGTACCAAAAGTGGTTACAAAACAGTTTTACAATGTAAAAGACATCTTAGAATTTTTATTTTTAAGATAGTTGACAATGTTCTGATGTCATACCTACTGTTATTTTTTTAAAAAAACTAGGGTAGGTAGCTAGGTACGAAAGTTTTAAGTTTTTTAAAAGTAAGATTGTCACATAATGATTAAATTCTAATGAAATACATAGTCAACATCAACAACATACATATTTTTATTAAATTACTAGCTGATCCGGCGAACTTCGTACCATAGACAAAGCAACAATATTATACAATATTTTTCTATGTTCGTACCGCTTCAAAATAAAAACCCGTTCCATACTAAATGTAGGTACGAGGGAATGAATTTTATTCAGAATTTTATGTCCTGAATATTTCAGATGTTTTATTAGTTATTCTGCTATTCGGGGCAGAGACAAATTCAACATCAAACGTTATAAATGGTGTAACTAACACGACTTTTTCTACATATTTTATAGATTATTTGAGTAAAGACACGAGAAGATTGGTTAAAAAACGAACCAAGTACTTAACTATAAAAAAAAACTTTTTTTTTTTTTTTTTTTTTTTTTTATTATAGATGGGTTTGCTCTTGACCAGCATCTATCCATGTAGGAAGGATGAGGCCGAAGATGGAGCGAGCTCACCCAGAAGATGCCTATTCACTCGAACCTTGAAAAGATTTGGGTTATATGAGCTCGGAAATACAGACGCCGGCAGGGAGTTCCAATCCTTAGCAGTGCGCATCACAAAAGATGTTTTAAAGCGCTTGGTCCGAATTAGAGGGATATCGACAAGGTGAGGATGGTAACCAGCCGTACGTCTGCATGTCCGATAGAAGAAAGGGGAAGGCGGTATGATCTCATGCAGCTCTCTAGCACACTCTCCGAAGTACATCTTATAGAATACACACAGACAGGCAACTTTGCGTCTATGTGCCAGGCTCTGCAGCTTAGTTCTTGTTAGTGTATCATCGCCAATGAGCCTCCTAGCTCTGCGATCCACCGAGTCGAGTGCAGCAAGTTGGTATTTTGCTGAGCCATCCCAAAGGTGACAGCAATACTCCATGCAGGATCGGACTTGTGCCTTGTATAAAGAGAGGAGCTGTCCAGATGTAAAGTATCGCTTCACTCTATTTAGGATGCCCAACTTTTTGGCCGCTGTTTGGGCCTTGGACTCGATAGAAGAACCGAAGTTGAGATTTGAGCACAACCTCATGCCAAGAAGTTCAAGATCATTGGCCACAGGTACGGATGCACCTCGGAAAGTTGGAGCCAAGTCGAAAGGGCTCCTTTTTGCAGAGAACAAACACGCCTGCGTTTTGGTGGCGTTAAAATCAACCAGATTCCTGTCTCCCCATTGGGATACAAGATTTAAGGTTGAGTCAATTCGCTCAACCATTGCCTCCCTCTCAGAACGAATCTCATCGCGACTTATTATCCAATGTTAAAGAAGTCGATCCTATTTACAACCTTACCCATAGACAATCTCTACATTATACATTTTGTTATCGCAACGCATAAAACCTTTATGAAACATCAAAACGAGTATTCACAATGGTTTATTGAAGTGTGTAGAGAGCCCTAAACTACGCTTTCGAGCTGAATGGCACTTGGGCATGATAAGTAGACACCTTACCTTGTTGAGAGTTGTAACAAAACATGTGTCTGTGTATATCTACTTGAAACAAACCTATATTTCCAAGCCGTTTCTTGACAAATCACCTTTCTATGGAGAACGTATCAATACTTGTATGAAAAATTGAATATTTGATAGAATCTCTTAGAAAATAATTTTTGTGAATCTTAGGTAACTTTCTTAATAAATACTAGCTGAGCCCGCAACTTTACACGCGTGGTATTCGGTCGCGTAACTTGTTTGTTTGTTAACCATGGACGTAATGCTTAGTATATTACGTCCATGTTGTTAACCAATTGGAATGAAATAACACTAAATGTTACGGGAAGCTTGCTACAATACATTAGTGAAAACCGCATTCAAATCAGTTTAGCCGTTTCAGAGATTAGCGTGCATAAACAGACAATAACCTAAAAAAATTGTTTTTTGTCCTCTGTAACATAAGTACAACGTGTACAAATAGTTTTTTTTGAAAAAATATTTAATGTACAGACACGGCTCCTTCATGCGGATTTTATTATTTGATTATCGTCTCAATAGCCTTCGTCCGCGTCCCTCGGGAATAGAAGGTCCTTCTTTCTGGATGAAAGTTAAGATAGGTATACCTTTTCTGTAACCCTGACAAAGTATATGCAAAGACAAACTCGCTTTCGCATTTATTATAGATTAATACTAAACACGTGTCAGGAATATGTTATTATTAAAAAACATTGTCTTGTAACTATTAGATATACCAACTAATAATCATAATGTGAATAGGCACTTATATAAATTTGAAATATAAAAAACATCTCAGAAGTATTTTTTCATCAACTTTGAGTATATTTATTTACAAAAAATGATTATAACTATCTTATTTTATATATAAAAAAAAAAAAGAATTTGATGAAATAATAACAATGCTTATAATAAGTATTTGAGTGTAAGTACAGAAACTATATTAGTTGCTCATAAGTTTGAAAGAAAGAAAGCTGTTTCTTTATGGGCCGATTTTATTACTTTGTGTAGTGAAGTTCTATTACGTGCTAATAATAGTGTTACCAATTAAAAAAAAATCAAAGCATATTTTTCCTCACCTTCGAAATGTTATATATTTTTACAAAGGTTTTGATTTTTTTCTGCCATATTTAAAAAAAAACACCACTGTCATGTGTCCCTTGTCTGATCAATACATAATTATAAAAAATAAAGAATAAAATAGCATTTACAGACAATAGCATCGATTAGTGCTGCGACGAGCACACTCGACTGTTTCAATTTGTTAGTTTTTTTTCGGCGTTTGCATCGCCGCAGGAGCCGCGGCGGGCGGTCTGCAAACCATGAAACACTGTGTGCCCTTTGTTACACGAAACTTTGCTATTCCCTTTATAGGGAACCGTTATTGTATACGCTACTACCTACCTATTACTTCCCTCTTTGTGACTCTGCATATTGTTTACGTCGGCGTTGCGTTGCGATTGCGATAGCGAGAGGAAGTTAGTAGCTTTTGTGTTCTGCTAATGTTTCTGAAGCTAATTTACTATGAAAACCCATTGTAAGCTTACGTTATCATTACTCAGAGTAGAAAGAACTTAGAAAGAATGTTTTTTTCCTTAAAATCCTCCAATATACATGCCTAGTTATTTAAAAATTCAAGTAAAGTCAAATTTAATTTAATATACACTCCGTTTCACAGTGAAAAATGTTTTTTCTGAAACCCTGTTAAAGATAGATTGACAGAAAGTGTTTCTTTGAAAACTTTTTAATGAATGTTTTGGTAGTAAGGGATGCGGAGCCCTACCTCTTCCCAATCTTATCTCTAAAGTTACCAGCACAATGGTAGCAGCCAGTATAGCCATATTGTCAGCCTACTCACATAAAAAGTCAGCATTATTGACTAAAGAATTTGTCAATTATAAATAACATTTTATTAGTCAATAATAATATTATTTAAACAAATCGTGTGCCACAGGCGTCGCTCTGCTTGATCAGCGGCGCACTCTATTAAAATCACACTTGATTAGGATCTCTAGCTGCGGTTTAATTGAACACTTCTGTCGCGGTATGCACGCCTGGTACATTCGAAGCGCAACTCGCCCAGCCAACCGTGGAGCCTTTTTATAAAAACCGCATTTTTTTTTTGTTGTTTTTGTTTCTTTTATTCCTCGTCCGATTTCCTTTTCGTATTTTTTTCCTTTGTCTCTTTGTTCGGGATTTCATATCGCGCTAGCGTTTCGGATGAATTAATTTTAATTTCGTGTTTGCCTTTATGTGAGTGAAAAAAATGTTTTTGTTGCTCAGAGATGTACGATAGTTGAAATATTTATCAGAGGGGTCGCGGGATCACGCTCGCTGCCGCCCACTGGCAATTTGGCGTCTGCCCGCGGCGCACCGCACCGAGTGCTCGCTCGCCTCCGAGACGTGTTCACAAACTAAATGCTATGCTGATGTAATGGGGCTCCATTTGATCACAGCCCACGGCTAATTTCAAATTTTCAATGAGTCCCTTGTACCAACTTTATTAGATGATTTGTCTTAATGTTTCAAGCGGTTGATTAATTACAATATTTTAATCATCTTCTTATTTGACTAATTACACATCTAGATACTTAATAATAACTAGCTGAGCCCGCAACTTCGTACGGTATAGGGCGTAACTTTTTTGGTTGTAAGCCGATTGGAACGGGATTGGAATGAACACCAAATGTTAAAAGCTTCTAAGCTTGCTAATTACATCAGGGAAAACTGCATTCAGCCGTTTCTGAGATAGCGTGCACAAACGCTCAGACAAACAGACAAAAATTCTAAAAACTATCTTTTTCACCTCAATAACATAAGTACAACGTGTAAAAATTGTTTTTTTGAAAAACACGACTCGTTTACGATTTTATTATATCCTCAATAGCTTGTTGGGTCACCATGACGCTGTACAATAAAGGACATAAATGGTACCTTTCACTCAGAAAAAGTCTGTTCCCGAAGGATCATCTAAAAATGAAATAAAATAAATTGAGGAATAAAGATTGAATACGCCTTAAGGGGGCGCGAAAGTAATCGCAAGCAAAAACTACTATAATTATAAATTAAATATAATTAGACAATTTAAAAGAAAAAACGAGACATTTTGAAATAGTTTATTGATAAATAGTTAAATGTAGTGAAGATAGTGCTACCTATAAAGAACACAAAAAAGGGTCATCCTCTTATTGGAAACAAAAGGAATCGTCTTAATGGAATATTAAAATATATTCTTAATTATTTAATTAATTTAGTAATTCAGGTTAAATTCAAATTGCTAAACACTCTTTATGACTAGATTGTAATTATAAAAGCATGTATTTTCCAAGGAACACCGTTAGTTTTCATAAAAAAAATCTAAATTCAACTCTGTTAAACAGTATTGATCTATCTTGTGTTTTTCAAAACCACTATAATAATTTTATTTTGGATAATGTTCTGCTATGAGTCAGAGATGTTATAGTGTTTTTTTCTTTTGTTGGACAGGGTCGAGCAGGCCTACCTGTCTACACCACAAAGCAATTTCCCAGAACGGGCACGGCAGTTGGTAAATTGTCATACCCATATACAAAATAATTGACGGCTTAACGAATCAAATTAGCGATGCCATCATGCCTTGGTTAATTTAAGTGATGAATTTTGGCAAAAGGACTTTATTTTTATATTATTATTATTTTTTTCACTTATTATTCACTCTTTTATTCGGACCATAAAGGTCCAAAAAGGAAATAACATTTTATATTATAACAGTCTTTATTAAAATAACGCCTTAATTAGATAACATTTCATTGGGTCGTTTAGAAGTTAGCAGAGACACAGACGGAATCGGACAGCGAGTTCATTTTATAATATGTATAAATATTGATACTTTTCATATTCAAAATAATAAAATGTGTACACGCATGTAGAGGCATTAAAAATCTTTTTGTTGTTGAAGATAAATAACGGATGTTTGAAAATAAAATCGTGCAATGTACGCCGGCAGCTTTGCGGCCTCGTTGTTTGGCGTGACAGCAATCAATCGGCAGTTCGCTGTTTGTGTTGAATCATTTGTGCAATGTCTTTGTATGGTTAACACTCAATTTACGTTTGTTTCCCAATCAGGTTGTGTCTTTCGCTCTTTTGAAACCGACACGAGACGCAAGTCGGTCCGTTCCCATCTCGCATGTGTGAGGTTGAGTGGTAGTCCCGATCGTAAATCACTGCGCGCCGTGGTAATGCGTAGATAAGAGCCTCTCTCATTTGTTTTCCTATTTCCCCAGAGATATTTCTGAGCGACATCACTATTGTTAGTGATGTAATGAACATTTATTTTAACTAATGTTTGCCCACTGGTCGAAATTCGATACTCATTTTTTTTTTCTTGATAACACCAAAACAAGTCAATAAATAGCTAAAAATGTCGGTTCACGTTCACAAATATAATAGAACCGAAGTACACACACCGCTACACGTATTAATGGTTATATGTATGTGCATTAATTTGATAGTAGGATATAATATAGAAATAGCTACTTCAAGGCCCCTCTCTATATATTGTTGTTCTCAGACCGGTTGTTGTCATAATAGATCGTATAATACTTGTATAACATTGTATAATAAGCTATGGCTGCTACGACGACACCTCTTTCAAGAAAGACTCTTTTCGGTGTCAAACTTTTTAAAGTGTTTTAGTACTTTTAAGCTACATTACATTAAATTGTTTCAATGGTTTGCCATTACTCTCTCTTTGTAACAATTTGAAATCAAGGTAATTTAGAAATGGTCGTGCAGAGAGTGTTCATTGATTGTACAACGCTGACGGCGAGAACTAAGCAGAAAAGCGTTATTTTAGTCCCCTAATTTGACTTGTTAGAGTAAAATTAAAACTTAGATAAAAATACAGAGCATAATAGATTTATATTTAAAAAAGTTTCAATCGAGTAGATTTATACAAAAAAATATATTTTCTGAGAAAAAGAAATAGTAAATTACTGCCCAAAAAAAAGGTTTCGTGTCACAGTAATAAAAATTTTCAGGGACAACTACATTATTTTTTAAGCTTATTAATTAAGTTCTGTACCAAAGTTTTAATATGCTACTTTTTTATATTGTATATAAATTTTACACAATATTTAAGAAAAATCTTCCAATTTTAAATATATTCGATTATCTCCGAGAAGCTACAAAAAATTGTATACAAAATATTGCACCTTAATTCATAGGTGAGACTTTAGTCAAGCAACGTTATGTAGCAGGCCTTGATGTATAAAATTTTTACTTTTTATAGGTTTATAGGAAAAAATAAATAGGTTAGCTAGCATTGCTGAAGTGCATTGCCGATCTTAGCAGGGATTATGAAGGGATAAATAAATGGGTTCTGCCATCCCTGCTCACTCACCATAATACAACAATGGTGTTATTTCACGGTGATTTTAGGGGGTTGTAACTGACTCCAGATGGGCTGTTTTGTTGGTTTCAATTTTAATTTTAATTTTTTCCTACTATGTGTATTCTTGGAACTGATAACGCATTTTTAAAACAATATTAACGTGTGGAGGACTCCATAAATATGTATAGATTATGCCAATTCTTAAAATTGTACAATCACGAAACGTAATTCGCCGAACACACCTAACAGTCCGGTGAGCCGCATCTCGCTTGATTAAAGCCAATTATACTGTCGCGATTCACGGATAACCCCACCATTTAAAGAGAGACGCCTCTTTCATTACTGTGCCATGAATTGCCATGCCATTTCCATGTTCGAAAGCTTAATGGCAACAGGCGTGGATGAATTTAATCACCACGGCACAAATGAGCAAATTACGATTGTCAACGGGCATGGAAAGAAAATTGCACTCATTTATGTCCGCTTCGTTCAACAGAGAGTAAATTAAATTAAGGACATGTGGAAGGAAACTTGAATTAACTCTACCTGTGCCGACAATTTACTGATTTTACTTGAAGGCTTTAGAATCCGATCATAACGATAGGTTTTTTCTCTGAAGGATGCCTTGTTGAAGTTATATTATATAAACAGATCGCATTTATAGAAAGTGTTAAGTTGTGTTCCTTAATTTTTTTTAGATTGTTTTTAGTAATTAAACTTTTTGAAATTCGATCAAATATAACGATCGACGCTACCAGGGTACCATGAGAGGTCCGAAGCATACATTACAATATTTGAACGAAGGACGTTGGTAGAACCAGTTTGCACAAGGTGGCAACTTAAGTGCCCTGCATTAGCATCACCGCTTGCCCTTTCATGTTGAGCATCACTCGCTTAACCCCAAGTTTTGCCTTAAATGAGCCTATTCATACTGCCCATACGTACCGCTAAAAAATTCTCAAAGCATTTAAACGTCTCATTTCAAATAATCCGTAATTTATTTCTACTCTTTAAATTTATTCAAAAAAAAAAACAGGGAATTACAATTAATACAACACGTAAAAAATTCAGTATAGTTATATTAATTATTATGTAAAATTATTCATTATGTTTGTTTGTGTTGGCTATGTTGTTTGTAAATTTTATCATTGGCTCATAAATAAAAAAATATTCGAAAATGAAATATACTATTACATAAATGAAATACGTACATATGTATGCGTACATACATACATATGTACGCAAAATAAAAAAAAAGTTAAAATCCTAACTAGAATTATAAATGCGAAAGGAAGTTTGTTTGTAACGCTTTCACGCTTTAATTGCTTAACCAATCATCATGAAATTTTGCATACTCTAAAACAATATAGGGTTACGTTCATGTAATAATAATAGCATGTGTGCTGTTATGTTTCGGTTAAAGGGTGAGGGATGCCAGAGGCAATTTCTCTATATCTTTCTACTCCTTTATCCTACTAAAGTTGACAGCGCACTATCGAGTAGCCACTTACCATCATCTGAACTGTACATTAAAATAAAAGTATAAGTAGTTTATTTACCGTTTCTCAATTATATTCACTTAAATGAAATTCATATTGGTCTTATAAAGATAATATTTAATTACTCCATCACAAAGATAATCTTAAATTACTCTACTAAGTAAATATTTAATAACCTTGCAAGTAAAATACAGCTTCACGTGTTACTTTGTTATGAAATAAAAAAATACTGTACATTTATAATGCATTCTTTTTTTAAATGCTTCATGTTTTAAATTCACTAAATATGGAAATAGAAAACATGTGTATGCTCATTAATATTTAATATTAGTCATTTTAATTTTACCTTTGAAAATTAATCTAATATAATAATCGATAAATAATAACATTATATTAGATAATAAACGTTTCGTTTCTTAATAACAATAATGGATTATATTAATTTTATTCACACAATGAACTGTCATTGTTATTTCAATTAATGCGTCTGTCGGGCTCCTTTATCCATCGAAACGTAATAAAGACACCTGAAAATGTTATCAGAAAGATCCTTTGTTTAATTTACTGACCACCGACAAAATCTGGAGGCGCAAGGGTAGCTACCAGGTTTCCATAACAACATGCGGCTGGTGGTCTCCCTCCCCCCGCGTCTCTGCGCTCTCCCCTTCCCCGTTCCCTCGCCGTATCGATCTCGCCGTCTCTCCCCGCCCGCCTCCCCACCCCCTCGCCACTCCAAATCAAATTACAGAATATAGGAGCAAGCGTACGGCTGCCGCCGGCTGCATACTGCTAGAGTAGACAGCCACTACGAACGAATACTCTACAACCAACCAATCGCCCTCACTCGACTCAATCAACTTTGTATTGGCGTAACAGTATTTTAATTCTATTGGCGCGCTTTTCAGTTCGACCCCTGTAATAGCTTGTTTGCAAATTAGTACGCGCTTAGGTGTTGGGCGTCCTGTTTAACATGTTTAATTGAGCGTAAAGTTCAATTTCAGAGAAGCCCCGCACATTAATTAATAAACCGTATCAAGTTCTCAAACACGCAATGTAAAGGACATCGTTCAATACCAGGCCATATTTTATTTTAACGTATACTTTGGAGATCTTGATATTTCTTAATTTCAGTAATTTCCTGTGAATATTTCAGATTTTGTAAATGGGGATGACATTAAAAAATTAAAAAACTTATTACTTTACTGGAACAATTGGATTATTTTAATACATTCAAACTTAAATACATAACTATGAAACCCCATTACCAAATTGCATGTATAAACCCAGTATAATATTATTATAATTTCTTTTTACCTAATGGTACAAGTTTCAACCCTTAAAAGGAAAATACCATACAATGATTCCCACTCTCCATATAAAACTGATTAATAATCTCCTTTATTAATTACGATTTATCCTTTATTTTTGATGAGCCCGTTGCATGAGTGGTTCGGGTGCTTGCCTTAACGCTCTGTTCTAGGGTTCCCGGGTTCGATTCCCGGCAGGGTCAACTTTGAAAAATCAACTTTTCAAATTTGGCTCTGGTCTGGATTTGGAAAGTAGTGGCAGGGTACACTGCGTTTTCGCAGTCATTTGGACAGCCCGTCTGGCGGCAGTAACCACCCCCTTACAGAAGACCACCGTGAAATAACAGCACGCGTGCAGTTGTGTTTCGGTGAGTGAGTACCTACCAGAGCCCATTTCCCTATCTCCTTTCCCTTAATCCTACTGTAGTCGGCAGCGCACTTGCAGCAGCTTTGGCATTGCTTGTGTTATAGGCGACGGTAGCCACCTACCTGCCGATCTTAACATTAAATTATTTTTTTTAATGTTAAAATTTTTCATAGGTTTCATAAATGTAGGCTATACTTTATAATGATTTGCGGACGAAGTAGTGGAAAAAGTTCTCAATATTTGAACTCTTTTGTATCATAGGATATGAAGATAGCTTCTCGTTGTGTGTTCTAAAGGCCCATTGGGGAGTAGTTTGATGAGTTGTTCGACCTTACAACCTACTCGGAGTTCTTATCACCACCGCATAGATACGCCCGCCATAGATAGATGGATCCGCTGCACATTTTACTATCTATCAATACATATAATAAAATCGTGAACGAGCTGTGTCTGTACATTAAAGATTTTTTTTTTTTTTTTCAAAAAAACGTTAGGTGCTTGCCTAACGTCTCGGGGGCCCCGGGTTCAATTCCCGGCGGGGTCAACTTTGGAAATTTTAATATAATTTTCAAAGTTGACTCTGGTCTGGATTTGAAAAGTAGTGGTAAGTGAAAAGTGCGTTTCGCACTCATTTAGGCAGTCCGCCTGGCAGCAGTAACCACCACCTTACAGAATACCACCGTGAAATAAGAGCATATACATGCTGTTGTGTTTCGGTGAGTGAGTAAGGGATGCCAGAACCCATTTCCTTATCCTCTAATAATGCCTTATCCAATCCTACTGTAGTCGGCAGCGCACTTGTAGCAGCTGTGTCGTTGCTTGTGTTATAGGCGATGGTAGCCACCTACCTCAAGTGGACCGTTAGCCTGTCTGCCGACCTTAACAACGTTTGTCTATAACTGACTGATGTTTGATTACTTACAACTTACAAACAAACTTACTTAAAACAACACTTTTTTCTGGTTGAAAGGTATTTCTTTTTCTGTAGGCCTGACAACGGGTATTAAAAAATTAATGATGATCTGTTGACTTGTTATTGCATGAAAGAAAAACAAACAAACTCACTTTCGCATTTTTGATATTAGTCAAAGATTTTGTTAAAATCACAGACAAGTGGCAAATTGTCGCCGTATATTTGAACAAACAACAAACTCCGAAACTTGTCAGTCGATTTTTTAAGCGATCAGCAATAAAATCGATTATCGCAACGAATCGCGACCGAAAGGGACTACAGCCGCCAGGGGACATTTTAATGAGGGAATGCCGTGATGCCGAGCCGAGTGAGCGGCGGGACATTTGTCTCCCTCCGAATAATGGAAACGCGATGAAAGGATATTTATCAAAAGTGGCGGAGCTCCTTGTTGGCTTATTCTATTTGCTATATTTCATTCGTTGTAACGACAAAAATATCTGAGCCATGAATCGCTGGAAATATCTATCTATTTACTTAAACGACATTACAATCAAGGCTTGCGGAATACCTATTTAAAACCAATTAGATATCAATAGCAAATTAGATAAATTTTATTTTTATTATCTGCCGAGCCTAGATGGTATAGATTCACAATTGGATCCGATAGGTGGCGCTGCAATCGAGTTAGTAAGATGTCCACTGTTAAACATAGGCTGCGATATCGTCCGGGCATCTTTTTGTAAGGCAATGAATTTTTGTCTTTAGCTAATTTCTTGGGATCAGTACTTTTTTTGGATTCTTATGTCCTTTTCTGTACCGTTGAAAACGTGTATGCAAAATATTATCATGGTGATCGATTGAATAGTCAAAGTTAACAAACAAACAATTAAACTCACAAGTTTATTAGTTAGGATTAAAAAATACATTACACTTGGCAACCCTGTAAATGAGCAGTAATGGGTCAAACCATGTCTCGAGTGATATTGCTCCATCGCTGTCACTCCGAGTGGTCGATATGTGCTTTCCCTAAACGTTAAATTATGTGGTAGTGTTGCCTCGTATGGCTCTGATGAGTATGTCTTTGGACGAGTGCCAGCGATGCAAACAACCGCGAATACTAAATACCTACGACAACTTTTTCATTTGCTTCGAATGATACACTCTCAATTTGTTTGTGTGCAAACACGTTTTTTTAATCAATAAAAAAAGTTATCCTCACCGCGATCTCGTTCAAATTGGTTATGCCGTTAATACCTACAACAAATCAGAAACGACTTGGATTTTCGCCAATCTTACTTCGCTTTGCTTCCAAGTATTCTCAGCTGGACTTCGGATAATGTTAGGTCGTAAAGTGTAAAATGGTAAAAAATTACATACCTTCGGATAATGTTACGTACCTAAACTTGAAAAAAAGAAAAATATTTTAATCAAAATATGTAGATTTGTAATTTACACACTCTTGATGGTAATAATATATTTTGGTGTGCAAAAATTAAATTTATTTTAGTTAATTTTATACATTATATACATATAATAAGATGTATACGTAATGTACCACGCGGAAATACCATAAACAATGCTAATTATAAAAAAGTGCATAGACAAATTTGTCCAGTGTAGATGTTTTAATGTAAATAGTTATTCTCTTTGGTTTTATAATAAAAAATAATATTAAATATGTGCAAAACTAAATACGTATATTTAACTTTTTCGCCTAATGTCACACACATCAATATTTTTTCTTATAATAAATCCGACGGTCGCCAAATGTTTTTGTTTTATAAGTTCGTATATGGAAATATATTATTTCCTCCCTTAATATATTTCCATATACGAACTTATAAAACAAGAACAGTCCAGCATATCATAATAAGCTATTTGACAAACAAACAACACCTTTACACTAATTTTAATAACAACTATACATGTAATAAAATCGTAAATGAGCCGTGTCTGTACATTAAACATTAAAAAAAAATTGTAAACGTTTCACTTACCGAGCAAAAAAAAATATATTTTAGAATTTTTGTCTGTTTGTGCGTTTGTGCACGCTAATCTCAGGAACGACTTAACCGACTTGAATGCGGTTTCCCAAAATATTTAGGTTGGTTTCAGTCTAATTAGTTTAAAAACAAAAAAGTTACGCACTATCCTGAATACTACCACGCGTATGAAGTTGCGGGCTCACCTGGTACAGAATAAAGCAGAAACGCATAATTGTTGTCAAAAAGCTTAAATTTAATTTCAGCACTATTTCAGCAGTAGCAAAGTCCACAATTGCTTGTTTAAAAAAGAGCTGTCGAAACAGCGCTATTATGTTGTTTGGGGTGTGCTTAAATTTCACCGTTATACGAGTATTGTTAATTAATTAAAACAGCATTCCACAGCTGTTTTATTTATTTATTTATTTATTTATTTATTATACATGAATAATTACAAAAAATATTTACAAAGTTTATTCTTTTATACAAAAAGATATATAGGTACATACATTGCAGATAGTTTGTATATGCGAGAATAAAATGTACGTACCTATCCGTTTATTCAATTTGTTCATAAGCAATGAATAGGTTTATTAATGTAATCAAAAACGCACTAATGATCTCGTACAATAGTTAATTGAAATTGAACACGTTTACAAATTCAGTATAAGACTAACTGAGGTCTGAGGGACTAACCCTCAGACCGAATACAATTTTTACCAAAATGAGCGCAACCTAATATCTTATGAATTAAGGTCCCATATTGCACAACAATTTTTTGTAGCTCGGATATAACAGAATAGATTCAAATTGGAAAGTTTTTCTTAAAAATTGTGTAAATTTTATTTATATTTTTTTTAATGTTAAGATCGGCAGACAGGCTGACGGTCCACTTGATGGTTGGTGACTACCGTCGCCTATAACACAAGCAACGCCAAAGCTACTGCAAGTGCGCTACCGACTACAGTAGGATTAACGATAAGGGATTAGGAGGGGATAGGGAAATGGGCTCCCTTAATCACTCACCGAAACACAACAGCACACATGCTGTTATTTCACGGTGGTCTTCTATAAGGGGGTGGTTACTGCCGCCAGACGGGCTGCCCAATGACTGCGAAACGCAGTGTGATGAAAGAAATAAAAGTCACCGATTAAAACTTTAGTACAGAATTTAATTTATGTAATAAGCTTAAAAACAAATGTATAGTTGTCGCTAAAGCTTTTTTGGGGCAGTAATTTTGGCAATAAAGCAGTAAATCTCAATTCTTTACAGAAATCCCTGAGACAGGGTTTCAAGCATTCTGGCTGTATTACCTCGTTGCATAGCAAGCCTTACAAAGAGTTAAATTATATTTAACCTAATGAAATGTAGTGTATTTATATACATACATGAGTTTCTTCAATATTGTTTGTAGTACATCTACCTTTAAACAATCACATAATAATTATGTGTCTTCAATGATTAGTCAAACATGACGAGCAACGTATATTTCCTTGGGAGCTTAGACCAAGGAATTTAATTCTAAATTAAGAAAACCTCTATAAAATTCTCTGAGCAAATTCTTAATTGAATAGGCACCAAAGTGAGTGCTGCAGAGAATTCGAAATGAACGGAATTATATTGAAAGACCTTTGGAGGTCGCGGTCTTAGACATGACCAACTTTTATTTTAGATTAGAGTATTTTAGAGCCCACATAATATGTATTTGTTTACAGGTCATGTCGTGGAGCTTTTAACAAATACCTGTAACGCAACGCACGTACAAAGCCACTTCGTGCAGACATAAATTGCTTTTGTTCGTATCGAACGTGCTGTGATAGAACAAGTTAGAGTTATGAAACTGACTTACAGCGTGATGTGTGGCTTGATGGACTTACAGCGAACAACATCTCAAGTTAGCCTTTTCCATTTAGAAATTATTCAAAGTCTCGCGCGATGCTAAAATGTCTGTCTGTGTATTTTGATGCAACGGAACTCGTTAGAAAACTTGTTAGTTGGTAAACATCCTATTGTTTCGTTGCTAACATTTGGCGAATTACGTAAAACTTGTTGTTAGTGTTTGGTTAATGCTATGTTTACACGAGCTTTGTATTCGTCATTAGTGTACTAACTTGCTCAGTGACAAGTGAGTAGTAACCGTTTACACACTGGTATTAGCAGCATATTTGGTAACCAGACATCAGCTCGAAATTGAGCTTTTTACCGCAGCTTTTTACACCATCAACCAAAGACAAGTACTCTAGATAGGTTCCTATTCACTTGCACTGCCACTTTCACTAATGCCCGGTTTACATTTCAATAAGTACAGTAGCGAGTTACTTGCCTCATCGGTGAGTTAAGTTGGTATTGTCGTTTGATTTAAGTACTCGTATGTACTAAGTATAGAACGCGATCCTATTTTTCGGCGAGTCCAGTGCGAAGTAGTCCCTCTCTCGCGTCTCTCGCACCCCGCCGACTAACTGTTCGGCATGTGAACCGGCGAGTTTAATAAATTATAGTATTAGTAATTAGTTTAGTATCTAAAAATTTAACAGTATCTAGTATCTACTTATCTGCAAACACCGGCCGCGGACTAGTGCTATTTTGTTATTGCAAAAATGAAGTCTGTTAAAACTACAATTATATTTGTACAAAAATACCTCAAACATTGGAGTTTCTTTAATTCAAAACTCAATAATCACCGCCATAAACTGGCTAAAATTTGTGAGGTTATGATCACAACTGATTTCGGACCGAAGGAGTCTCTCTCCAAATTAAAAGGTCGACGTAGTTACGAATTAAAAAATAATAATGAATCTACTAAAAGTGGAACAGGAACAGTTGATACTGAAATGATTCACATTATAGCACGTAAATTAGTGTTAAGTAATTCAACGTAAATTTTCTGGATTTAACAGCTGTTTTGAGGGCCCAGATCCTCTTTTGAGTCGAGTAAAACATCTCAACAGATGTTTACTCAAAAAGTAAAATCGTTGACGCGACTGTCGTCTTCTTTTTCATGCAACTTATGACTACTCACTCACCTACGTTTGAACGCTACTTACTACTCCCTATACTTATTACTTAACATACTGATTACTTAACTCGCTACTGTACTTATTTTAATCTAAACCGGGCTTAACACTAAGCAATAATTATGTATTTGTGCAATTAAGAAGTAGGTACTAAGCATTATAGTACCTACTTGTGTAAACTAGCCATAATGTATTTTTTCTCATTCGTGACAAGTACATGAAAAAGATAAATTATGTTGATTTTTGCAATAAATTGAATTAAATGCGAACTATGTTTTGTCTACTGTTTATGTAAGTTATTCATATTGATAAAATGCAAACTTTGTTTTTTATTCAATTTATTATCAAATTCGGACGTAATGACACTATAATTGAATTGTATGTTTATCGGGTGCAGATAGCTTTGTTTTCGTCAAAATATTGAACAGGACGCAATTTTCTGAGGATTTTATTCATATTTTAGTTACTATATTTAGTAGTCTCTATATTCGCTGTTAAGAAAAACTTCGTTAATTATTATTGAATTAAATGAGAGGAATTAAAAACTTCATTTACCAATTTGTGTAATAAAATTCTCCTTTGGCCTCTTTTACTACCTAATAAAAACTAAAAAAAAACTAGCGACCCGCTCCCGGATTTTTTTTTTTTTTTTTTTATGAAATCGAGGTAGCGCTTGACCACTATCTCACCTGATGTGAAGTGCAGATGTGGCCGAAGGTGGACCACGCTTACCTAGTAAATGCCCATTTACCCTAGTTTTGAAGACCCCGAGGTTGTAGTTCACGCGGATGGGTTTTTTTGCGTATGGAAATATGTCTTCAAGGATCTTTCTATTAGTGAAAACCGTTTAAAAATTCATTAGATATGTTAGAAGAAGTTAGCGGAGAAAGAGGCGGAAGCGGACAGCGACTTTATTTTATAACTAGCTGAGCCCGCAACGTCGTACGCGTGGTTTTCGGTACTTTTTTTTGTAAACCGATTGGAATGAAACAAACACTATATCGTAAGGGAAGCTTGCTACAATGGAAACAGCATTCAAATCGGTTAAGCCGTTCCAGAGATTAGCGTACACAAACGCACAGGCAAACAGACAAAAATTCTAAAAACTATTTTTTTTGACCTCGGTAACATAAGTGCAACATATATATATATGTAGAGACAATTTAAAATACTTTATAAGTTATAAACTGGGATCCCTTAAAGAAGACCACCTCGAAGTAACAGCATGTATAATTGTATATATGCTTTTATGTTCCGGTGATTGAGTAAGGAATGTTGAGCCTATTTTCCTAATCCCTTGACTTTTAATTCTACTCAAGGTCGGCAGCCCACTGAACCGTCATTCAGCCTGTTTAACGACCTTTACATAAAAAAAGGAATAAATCACAGGTCTTTATGCTGAAAACATAATTTATTTTATTTTCTCATCGCGTTTACGTGCCGCCTTTACATATTTGTTGAGGCAAGGCGAACATTAATAAAACTAAAAGAGTAAGATTTGGTTTTTAACAACGTCATTTGTGGAGTTGACGCGCGTGGGTGCATCTAATAAATAAAACGACTTATCAAACGATCGCTCTCTCTACTGAACAAAGAAAGAGTATACTTACTAGCTTTCATCCGCGTGTCTGTTTCTTAGTGTTAAAACATTTATTCAATCTTCATTTCTCATAATATATGTTTTTGTCAAGCGTAGATTTTTTTATTTTTAGAACAGTTTTTTTTTTTCTAGATTAAA
Source organism: Bembecia ichneumoniformis (assembly GCA_910589475.2). Classification (NCBI taxonomy): domain Eukaryota; kingdom Metazoa; phylum Arthropoda; class Insecta; order Lepidoptera; family Sesiidae; genus Bembecia; species Bembecia ichneumoniformis. Next base: position 4,644,802 of record OU342538.1, on the reverse strand, counting down.
AGCCTTTTCTGTATTCCTGACAACGTTTATCGTAGAGTAGTTTTTTTTTTTTTTTAGTTGAGTAGTTAAGGCGTTAGAAGTGTAATAAACAAACAAACTCGCTTTCCCATTTTCCATATTAGTTAGGCTGTTTCACTACAGGCGAAGCAAATACTAATTTTGAAGATGAACGAATTGGGACTTTTATTATAGTAAACAATGCAGGGGCGATGACGATATATTCGAGGCCTCCCTCGAGAAAGTATGTGCGCTTTTGACCCTGATGGGATAAAAGGTTTAAAAAAGACAAGAGAGCGTAACAAACAAACAAACAAACTCGCTTTCACATTTTTGATATTAGATTGTTTCTCTGCAGGAAAAACAAAACATTTCCCTATCCCTTCCTAATCCCTTATCCTTAATCCTATTGTAGTCGGTAGCGCACTTGTAGCAGCTTTGGCGTTGCTTGTGTTATAGGCGACGGTAGCATACCATCAAGTGAACCGTCAGCCTGTCTGACGATCTTAACATAAAAAAAATTACATACTAATTTTGATGGAATGAACGTATTTGGACTTTATAATTTATAAAGCAAGGGGTGATGATATGTTCGGGACCTCCCTGGGGAAAGCATGTGCGCTGTTGACCCTGATGGGATAAAAGGTTTAAAAGAGACAAGAGAAAGTAACAAACAAACAAATTCGCTTTCGCATTTTTTATATTAGTTAGGCTGCTTCTCTGCAGGCAAAGCAAATTCTAATTTTGGAGGAATGAACGAATTGGGACTTTTATTATGGTAAAGGCTAAGACTATACAAGTATATTGAGAGTATAGATCAGTGGGTAAATGTAGACAAGGCAGGCCGTTGACGATATATTCGGGGGCTCCCTGGGGAAAGCATGCCATGTGCACTGTTGACCCTGATGGGATAAAAGGTTTAAAAGAGACAAGAGTAAAAGGGAAAAATAACAGCACACATGATGTTATTTTAGGGATGTTGTTTGTGTGGGGATGATTAAATCGGCCCTTTGCTAATATAAATAACTTTATGTCTACTAACATATGTATTTTGAAACTTGCTGAGCCCGCAACTTCGTACGCGTGGTATTCGGTATAGCGCGTAACTTTTTTATTTGTAAACCGATTGGAATGAAACGAACACTAAATATTACGGGAAGCTTGCTACAACACATCAGTGAAAACAGCATTCAAATTGGTTAGGTCGTTTCAGCGATTAGCGTACACAAACGCACAGATAAACACACAAAAATTCTAAAAACTTTTTTTGACGTCTGTAACATAAGTATGTGTACAAATTGTTTTTTGAAAAAATCTTTAATGTACCTACAGACACGGCTCGTTGCCGATTTTATTAAATGTAGATTTAGATAGTATGACGCAATTGACCTATCTCTATACAAAATCGCATCAATTTTAAATCACGAAGTATCTAATTTTTAATATGCTTACATCGCTGCTGAACAAAAATTGCATTAAGAACTGAACTAAGAATTTATCTTTTTCTTGGGTTTAGGCACAAAATGCGACTTGATCGTTTGAAGAAATAAGCAGATTGATAAATGGGTTATCAAATATTTATACAAGTAATTGTTTTCTCCAACCGTTTATTTGAAGGTATTTTCTATTTGAAATAATATTTAGATAAGAAGCTTTCAAACATGACACTTTGCTTTGTGAGTGTACATAGAAAAAAGGTATAAATAGCTATAAAATTAAATTATTTATGGTGTTTACTTACTCCTTAAGAATCGATTTTCATATAGGGTCCCCTGTATGGAATTTTTATGAGTGAAATTAATACAAACGTTGACTAAAAAGCGTTACGTTATCTGCCACTTTGACATTTATGCGACAGTTGACGCATGTATTTATGTTCCCTAATATTCTTTGGGCTTATAAAAGCAAATGTCTTAATTTTGTATGCAAAGTGTACCTAGTCCGCTCCGCGTTGATAAACAAAACGATAGCGCGTTATGACCCGCCAGGCGCAGCGACATCTGTCGTCGAAAGAAATGAACTATTTGAACTTACAAAACGCAGTGACATCTGTGTATACCGAACGTAACTAACATAACTTTTGTTGGAACACACGTGATATCTGAGTATGCAGAATGTTACTAATGTATTTTTAATTTTAATCGTTTAAAGGAGTAAACTCCAGTCGTGCGTCGGAGCTGACACACACACTTTTTATAATAAAATTTATCTATACCAATATAATATACCAACAAACACAGAGCGGATTTTGTAAATTTGTTCATATCTTTGTTGATTCTTGAACCCTGGAAATTTTTTAAAAGAAACGGTTACACTCAAGTTTCAACGACTGTAGATCACATAGACCATATATTATGGCCTATGCATGTAGTCTAATTACTCATTCAAATGCATGTTGATCTAATGTTTTTATTAAGTAAATAGTAAAAAAATTATTACATTATTAATTGTTGTACCTACTAAAAATAAAATTAGCGCCTTCTATAATCTATGTCCTACTGCTTTATTAATTGTATATAGTCTGTGATTGTTACCTCTCTCTCTCTCTCTCTCTCTACTCTGTAGTCATTGCTAGAAAGTTTTTCGTTTCGTCTCAAATAAAGTTTTATCAATCTAGTACTTAGTAAACAATATTAATTTTAATGTAAAGCACCAGAACGTTATATTATATTTCGATGAAAGCACATAAAATAAATTTAAGGTACAATTCTCATTGATCGCAAATGGTTGCGTTTAGGTTATATTGGGAGAATTCTCTTTGTGAAGGGAGAAAGAACTAATACAGCCCTTATTTCATTTTAGACAAAATGAATGCCTTCTTTGAGGGTGAAGTATTTGTTATATACGGAGTGGGGTTAGGAGATCAAAGTTTCCGGGAATAGTGATACAATATGAACTCTGTTTTTGGAAAACAAACGAATGTTTAAAACAAAAATTCTTACAAAAATGATTAGTTTCTACAAGTAAAACAGTATATTGGCAAAAGTATGTAGTTACGAGTAACTATAATATAATTTCCATGTATACATATAAGCAAGCAGGTTTACAGGGTGAACACATGCGAACAATTAATGTTTGAAGTGCTAGGGGGACGCTGTGCAGTAAATTATAAAGCAGGTGATATTTTTTTATTCATAATTTCTTTTTAAATTTCAAACCCACAGACGTAATCAAGATGAGGGATTGCAAATACAGAGCGTGCCTCCTCCCTCCTTACTTCAAGGGGTGGCTGACTTATTAAAGCAAATTACTTAGGTACAAGCGCAAATAAAGCCTTGAAAATTTAAAATTCACTGTAAATATAGTAAGTACTTAAATTTGTTAGTGTACCTGTCGCAATTAATTGAGACATGAAATAAATAAAACTTAGAAATAATACAGAAGCTTTTAAATTTTGTTCAAGAATCATTTATTATATGAAAATTGAAAATTGAAGAAACTTTGCTCTACTCGTAAAGATGTTTCGGTCGTCTCTTCTTGTAAGTCACGTCGCGACTGACTCACATCATTCCTATATTGAATTATGATTTCGAATATTATCTGTCCCTTTCAAACTTTGAAAGGCACACAGAGAGAAACTATACATATAATGCTAATAACATATTTCGCAAAAAATATTAAAGAAATTGGTGAATTTCACATCAAGAATTCGTAAAACATCACCAAAACTGTGCTGTAATTTTTCTATGTGTACAGAGTGTTTATTTTTTCGTTTAGTTAATTTAACCTCATATATATTCTATTTTCATAAAAAAATACGTAATATTTTATTGTATACCTACCCTATTTGCAAAATACATTTCTTTTAAAATGGAATAAATTAATTGATAGTTTACACCCGGCTAGTTTAAGTTTCAATGTAAATGACATTGAAAGTGTCTGTACATTTTTTTTTTTTTTTTTTCAAAAAAACAAGTAAATTTTGTACTTATGTTACCGAGGTCCAAAAAATTGTTTTTAGAAATTTTGTCTGTTTGTGCGTTTGTGCACGCTAATCTCAGAAACGGCTTAACTGATTTGAATGCGGTTTTCACTGAAGTATGCAAACTTCCCGTAACACTTAGTGTTTGTTTCATTCCAATCGGTTTATAAACAAAAAAGTTAATACCACGTGTACGAAGTTGCGGGCTCAGCTAGTCAATTCTATAATCGTTATTAAAAATGTGATTAAGTGTAAGAATTAAAATAAAAATAAATGTATTCTACTTATTAGTAGTAAAAGACTTGCATATGATATTTTGACTATTTTATGTATTTTAGTATTGATAAAATTGATAAATTTCTTCAAAAATTGATAGGACACAAATAATTTTATACATAAGTATAGATAAACAAAACAAACATGCACCATTTTTACGTGTACACAATATTTGCGATGTAAATAGTATTTACGTTTAAATAGGCACTGAAATAGCTTATTGCGTTGCAAATTGTAATATTGAAATAAATTCGTCGGCATAATGCATTCGAGCGAGTCTGCCGGAGCGCATTTCGTAAAATAAATGTATTGAACACGTACGGACTGTTTGTGGGGTAGCAACACGGGAGCGAAATACGGAGGGTCACAGAAAGCTGTTCCCTGTTCCTGTTGTATTGTCGAAATTGTTTGGGGCGTTAATAATTCGTCACACGGCTCACTTCATCGCTAACTGTTATTTTCGTGCCCAACAATTTTATCTCCAAATACGTGTAATTTATTAAAAGGAAACAGAGGACAACACATTTTATGTTAAATCCAGCACTCGGTCGTTTTAAAAGGAATCGTAATGCTCATTATGGCCCTTATAGGTAAAACGTGTACGCGAATAGGCGAGTAATATAAATTAAATAAAGGGAAACATAAAAAGTGGCAAATGCGCTTATGTTACTGTAAAAGTTGGTATTATGGTGATTTTTAAGACAAGGACTAACCTCAGACCGAACACAATTTTTAACAAAATGAACGCAACCTAAAAAGCTATAAAGTAAGGTGCAATATTGCACAACAAATTGTGAATTATAACTGGAAAGTTTTTCTTAAATATTGTGTAAAATATAGAAAAATTAATAAAAGTAGCCTATTAAAACTTTAATACAGAACAAGCTTAAAAGCAAATTGTCGCTGAATTTTGTTTTATTACTGTGACGATAAAGCCTTTTTTGAGCGGTAATTCACTAAATTTTTTTCTCACAAAATATTGTTTTTCTCTGAATCTGCCCGATTCAAAGTTTTATAAAAGCGCCTAATAAAATTTCTACGATGGGAATGGACTTTTAACAACATAGGTACATATTTGATTTGTTTTAAAGAGATACTTATGATGCATTTTAAGTTATTATTTTTGCTATATTCAGATATCGAGTCGACTGTTTGTTGAAACTCCTAAAGACCGCGTTTTATTTAAGTGAATCGATTATCCCACGCGTTCCAATTGTTTCTCTTACGCTGTGATTATCGAATCAACCGATCTAATCGCACGGGAATCTCTATTCATAAATACGAATAAACAAGTCGCTTTAAATTAAAAGTAGATAATGCTGTATCATTTGTCTTCTTGCACTTTTGCGGTTGCAAGGCACTCTGCACTTCGCATTCTTTCTTAACTGGAAAATTAAATCACGTCAGCTGTTGGGTTTCTATAGTAATTACACAGAGAAACGATAAACACTACTATTTAGTTAAACTGAAGGTCGCAAGATTAATTAAGAAAACGCTGTACATAGAATGATTTTAATTTGATTTGAACAAACTTCATTGAAAGTCTCAAATGGAGACTGTAATAATTCCATTTATAGTTAATCTGAGAGGCCATAATATAAATTGTATAAATTTATGCAATCTTATTGAGGCGGGCGAGATACCGGCATAGGCCGGGGTGTAAGCGATAACGCGAAATTGACACCGCTCCATCAATCACTTTGGAGCGAGTGGGCAGATCGAGTGTAGTGTGCGGTGTTGCCTTGCAGTTGTGGTTATTGGATACAAATTGGTGTCGCTTCGGTGATCAACAATGCGTGACCGAGTCTGGGTGGCGTCTAAACTTTAGCTTGCATACTGCATTACATTGCAATTCTGACATGATTCCGTATTAATAACACTTATGGCACTTTTTCGGGTTCCACGACTAAAACACAGTTTCCTCATATATATTTTTTGCAACGCCACAGGGTCTGTAAGTGTGCTGCCTGCATAAGTCGGATTAAGGAAAATGGATTCTATTGGTAAATTAATTGTTATAAAAAAAACAAGCACGTTTAACTGTTCAATAGGGAATATGCGTCTAATTCAAAAAAGACTTAAATATATTTTTTTATCAACATTTAAAAGCTTTAGAATTATGTCTATGTAAATATTTTTTAATAATATTTCTTTTTCGTTAAGAAAATAATTATTAAAAGTGCATAAAAATGTGGAAAATTCAAAATACTTGAAACGGTCAGAGCGAATGTGACGTCAACGTCTATGAAATGTCTACAAGCGTGTAGATGTTTGTGATTTTTAACATTTGATTGTATTGTAGACTTTGACGTCACGACAAGCGCGCCAAAAGAGCGGGTGTTTAAAGTGCCCGTAACTGTTAGTCAATTCTTTCTTTTTTTTTTACCAAATTTCTGTTTTTTGGCGCTGAATATTTTTTACGGTTATATAACGATATAACCTATCGTATGAAAATATAAAAAAAAATGCATATTCCCTATTGACTTTATCGCGTGAGGAATAATATAAAAATATAAATTATGTTAAAGTACTGGTTTTCGTACAGTTCCAACAGATTCTGAAGGGATAGGGAAATGAGCTCTGGCATCCCTTACTCACTCACCGAAACTCAACAGCATATAAGTACATGCTGTTATTTCACGGTGGTCTGCTGTAAGGGGGTGATTGGTTGGCTGTCTAATTTATAATTGCGAAACGCCTGCCATTCACTTACTTATTAGATGTTTAATTCGAATTAGCATTTCATATTTTTCTTATTAAAGCAAGATTATAAACAAAAAATAAAAATGTTGAGTTAAATAATATTAAGCGAGGGCTAAGTTTTGGTGAGATTTTAAACGAAGTTTAGTGTATTCCATTCTAAATATCTTGTTTATTAATAACGAATTATAGTTAAGTTAGTAACGAGCAAGTCAATATTTATTAATAAAGCCGTAGAAGGAATAACTTGTAAACCTACCTACATAATCTAGAAAAGAAGGACAAGCGAAAAACGTTGTCGTTCACTGGCGTTATACTAAAAAAACGAACGAGAAAACACCCATTGAAAATTGTAATCTTAGCTCGGCAGCGTAAAGGGAGAGTCGATAAGTGTAGCCTCTCGAAGCGACACGACAGCCGTCTCTTCGAAAACGAACCTTATAGCCACCGGATGATGCTAAGCCTGTCGACCCAAACCAAACACAATGCACACAATGGCGCGTAACAGATACAGGAAACTATAATCGATATGGGCATACTTTCAAACGTTTCGCGATGTGTCACATCATTTCACTTCCTATTCTTACTGGGAGCACATAATGAATGGATCTTATTATTACTAAAATATATTAAACTTCTAAAGCTACTAAATGATGACTTTATTTAGAACATTTTGGCACCAAATAAAAAGAGATACTTTTATTGGAGTGAAATTAAAAAATAACCCTTACAATAGAATAAATTTAAATCGATGCTCGCGTTTGTCTGTCTGTATGTATGTTCTCTAACTCCTCCTAAACCACGCAACGGATTTTAATGCCGTTTTCGTAAGGAAGGTTTTTATATATAACTAGCTGAGCCGAACTTCGTACGCGTGGTATTCGGTAAAGCACGTAACTTTTTTATGTTACGGGAAGCTTGCTACAATACATCGCTGAAAACCGCATTTAAATCGGTGAAGGCGTGCACAAACGCACAAAAAGACAAAAATTCTAAAAACTATTTTTTTGACAATAAGTACAATGTGTACAAATTGTTTTTTTTTTATTTTTAATATTCAATGTACGGTTCGCATACGACTTTATTAAAGGTATAAATTTGCAAAAATTAATTGAATCCATGTGAAGCCGAGAGCGGGTGGCTAGTTGTAAAATATATTTAAATTTAATATATATTTTCTATATGAAGGTAAAATAAAGTAGCTCCTCCTAATTCTTTATCCTGTATACTCATAAGGTTGGCGGCGTACTCGCAGCAGCTATAGGGTTGCTTATGTAATGGCCGACGGTAGCCACATACTATCAAGTGGACGGATTACATAAATACATCTTACATAAAAAACAAAAAAGTTATTTGAAAAATACCAGCTTCTTGTTACATTAATTTACTTTTAATACTCGAAGACAAGTGGAGTTATTATCTTCAAATAAAAAAAATGGTAAGGTAAGCATTTTATAACCTTGCGTACAAAAAATATAAGCAAATCCCTCTGGATTTATTAAAAAAAAATTGCCATCAATGGCCACACAGATTCTCAGCGCGCAAACGCAACTTGAATAACTTGTAATAATTAAATATTTTTTACAAAATAGTTTAAATAGTAAAAAAACTCAAACCTACAAAGTATTTAGGCTAAGGAATATTACCGCAAAAAAAAAAGTCCCTGCTAATAATAATAAGACGGCTAAAGACTATTACGTGCTATTACCACAGTTTTACAATACTATTATTTTTTGTCGGTATGGTAATTGTAATGTTTTTTTTTAAATAGTCGGTCTCCATTCAGAACAATAAGTGTCACTTGAATTTTTTTATCAGCGTTTCCTCCAACAAATAGTAGGTATAAATTAAAGCTAAAAAATATATCTTCCAATGAATTCAATTTTCCTCAAGTCTTGGCTACTATTTTCAATCTTTCGACAATTAAACATTTTTTTCTCAATAGAAATCTTCGGATGTCTGTGTCTTTAATAATAATTTATTATAACTAACTGCGCTAAAGTTGAAAAGTTACATTTCATCACACGACGTTTATACTCCTCACATTTTTGCCCCAAGTCTAACTTGTTAACGTATTCCGTTCGGGAGGGCGACTTTATAATACTCGTGCTACAGTTTTTCTTATTCAGTAAGTCTTCCTATAACTCAAACAACAAAGAGCCGACCGCGGAGATTCTAACAAAAGAATATGAGAAATATCTGTGTGCCCCTCCACAATCCGAATCACATCGCTACTTCGAATGTATTGGAAAATATTTCTTGCTTCTCCACTATCCGAATGGTTTGAAATCACTTTTATTACTCGTATTTTATCAGATGGAGCGCAAATAATACAACTCTATGTTTCGACATTCATATCTGCTTGCTTATTAAATTTACATAATTAAATGAATTTACGCTTGGATGAATATTATCGTGTTTTTACTCATGCTCTGACTACAAGCCTTTTTTTGTTGGCTCCGCTCGATCATACGGCTCGGGGTTAAGGCTTATATTCGCTTGATAATACGACTTTAATAATCCCCATATTATGTGCTCTTTATTGAACACATATTTTCAATAAAGTTGTAATTTGAATTAAAACATTGCATGTTTATTCAATAAGTTACTTTATTGCTACTGTCATAAGGTAGTGTATAGTATATAATACCATATAATACTTTGTTATATTTTTTACTGTACCGTGTTTATTTTAATGGAAATAATCGATTTTGTACATTATCTATTTATCTATCTACATATTTTATAAATCGAAGTCGCTGTCCGCGTCTGTCTGTTTTGATACTGTTTTCACTAATGGAAAGAGCGTTAAACAAGGAATGCTTATTGTTTATGCATCCATGCGAAGCTGCGAGCGGGTCGCTTGTATTCTTGTATAATATTGTTTTATGTTATACATTTTTTATTATTTTAATACCTATTTCATAGGTATACTTATATGAACACCGCAATAAATACAAACTCTAGGCGGGTGGTCGCGCGACTCTGACGATTATCGATATTTTTAGAACAATTTTGTCCTGTTATAAATTTTTTTAATACCATGTGTTAGTAAATGTTGGATATCACCTCCATGCTTTAATACCTACGAGAGAGCTGGCTGTACGTACATATCTAAAATTGATTAAACAACAATTATTACAAGTGTCTGATAATGTCATTACAAGCTGCATATTCGTATTAGTAGTGACAGGGCACACTGCGTTTCGCAGTCATGGGCAGCCCGTCTGGCGACAGTAACCACCCCCTTACAGAATACCACTGTGAAATAACAGCATATGTGCTGTTTTGTTTCGGTGAGTGTATGCCAGAGCCCATTTTCCTATCCAATCGCTTATCCTTAATCCTACTGTAGTCGGCAGCGCATCCTTAATCCTACTGTAGTGTGGCATTGTTTGTGTTATAGGCCACGCTAGCCACCCACCATCAAGTGGACCGTTAGCCTACTGTCTGCCGATCTTAACATTAAAAAAAAAATCTTCTCATGTCAATATACTGTTAAAAGCATAACTGCTTATCAATCCTTCCATTGCGACCAATAACCTCTACAGTAAAGAAACTAGTAGGTACTGATCTATATTTTTATATCTATCAAAGATGGTGACATAACTTTAAGATAGTTACAATAATTTCACTCAATTAAATAAATAATGAAAAAATAAATTAACTAAATCATTAAGCCAAACATTTTTTTATTATCTTTTTTAATTTTAAGGAATTTTACCTTACAAAGGCATGTCACCTTAATCATCTCCTGAGCTAAGTTATTTTATAATGACATATAAGTGAAAGCCAAAGATCTTTGAATCAAGCAGTAAATAACAGAATCTTGACGTTGACGACGTTCAAGATAGATTGAGATTGAGAGTAGTTACTTATATATAGGTAACTTATAAAATCGTTTGTCCTGACTGACTATCATCGCACAGCCAAAACTACTAAGTCTAGAAGCTTAGGTTTTTTGATTTCAACTCCGTGCGAACCCGGGGCGGGTCGCTAGTAATGTATGATTATTATCACTAATACTTGTAGCTTCTATTTTTTTAGTTCAAAATGCTAACTAAATTCATATTCCTAGCTCCTAGCATGTTCTTTATTTACACAACTGGTAACAACATACACAACTACTCAAGTACTCAACATTTTCAAATGTTTTAATAATTCATATACTTGCCTTACTTTGTCATATAAAGACAATTGTGTGTTTTGTTAGAAAATATCCAAATTATTTTGTCAAAAAAAAGCGAAATAGGGTCTAAATAGACAAAGAAATTTATTGCAAAAACCAAAATGTAGACTAGAACTACATAATATAAATGTTTAAGTATTAAAGCATACAATAAACCACTCAATAATTGCCGGATCCTGCAAGAACCAACAAAATGGCTATTAGACTCTCTATTATGGTTTTAAAGAATTTTATATTAAAATATATTAAGTATTTCATTTATTTATTACAATAAAACATATTTAGTTATTAGAAAAATAAGAAAATTTACAGTAGATTAAACATTCAAATACAAATATTTATATGCTCTTGTCGAATCGAACATACTTTGTACTGTAACTGCTATTATGTGAATTAAAATCCCGTAGCATGTGTTTATGCAAATAAAGATATTAAATATGAAATTGATATATGGCAGTTTTTATAAAAAAATATCTATCAATATATATCAATAAGCAAAGAAGACAAAACAGTTCAGTAACTTTTTTTAATTTGTGTGTCAAATTGTGAATCTTTTCTTTCCTTTTTTTTTTTGTTTCTTTTTTGTTTAGTAGCAATTGACGAGCTTTAATTTTTTTTTAAATGGAAGCAGTTACTTTTTACCATTTCCAAATGATAACGGTTGAATCCATCGGGCCCACACTGATATAAATAAATTTTGAAAGACATGAGAATTATTTCAACCTACAGAAAATTAGTGGAGCAAATATACCTCCTCAATTTGCTTCACAAATTATATACATACATAATATAATATACATTTTTTTAAATAATTTAGAAGCAATTCAGTGTAATGATTTATTTGCTCCCCCGAGCACCGTGCACCGAGCGTCCGCCTATAAAACGCTCCGTAATTATTCGTTTGTTTAAAGAAATACACAAATAAACTTTACGAGTCGAACGTTAAAACATAACTTTTTATTGTTTCACATGTTTTCTGAAACGTACGCGTATATATTGAAGGCAAATATATTTGATTTTATTGTCGGCAAACAATGAGGTTTTCATATTATTGTAATTGTATATTGTGAGTGGTGGTCTACGCAGTTTGAAATTTTTATTCAACTTTTGCTGTCGGAGGACATAATTATAGATAATAAAAACCATCCGTGTCTTACATGGATTAAAATATTGTTTGATTTTAAATTTTATATTTCCTTAAACATACATTAAACTTAAAACAAAACAACTTGAAACAAAAAGCTATTATATTGCCTAACGATTATTTCACTGAGAGATGTTGGCTGAGTATTTTTTACTATATAAGTATATAGAGCATTAATTCTACTATTTAATATTTTTTTCCTGTAAATTGTATATACAAACGCTTTTCTCGTTTCTCGCTTTTCCTTTACTGAAAACCGTATCAATATCCGTTGAAATATGAATATTCATACAGATAGCGATTTTATGTATATCTTTACTATACATATAATAAAATCGTAATAAAACCATCTTGTACACGATTTACTTTATGTACCGTGGTCAATCCATAGTTTTTAGAGTTTTTGTCTATTTATCTGTGCGTTTGTGCACATTAATCTCAGACACGGCTTAACCGATTTGAATTCGGTTTTCACTTTCCTAAAACATTTAAGTGTTTGTTTCATTTCAATCGGTTTACAAACAAAAAAGTTATGCGCTATACCGAATACCACGCGTACGAAGTTGTGGGCTCAGCTAGTTTTATAATAAATCATATTATATAGGATAGATATAGATGAAAACTAATTGTGCAGTTCATCAAATTATATTCACTATGCTATCTGTACCAATATATAAATAGGTCATGTGTGTGTGTATTTTTGATAAAAATAAAAAGTGTGGTTGTTAAAATTTTAATGTTTGTTGAAAAAAATTCTTTTTTCTTTTTTGATTACTTCGATTGATTTTTTTTAATGTTAAGTTCGGCAGACAGGCTGACGGTCCACTTGATGGTAGGTGGCTACCGTCCTATAACACAAGCAACGCCAAAGCTGCTGCAAGTGCGCTGCCGACTACAGTAGGATAAGGGATTTGGAGTGGATAGGGAAATGGACTCTGGCATCCCTTACTCACTCGCCGAAACTCAACAGCACACGTGCTGTTATTACACGGTGGTCTTCTGTAAGGGGGTGGTTACTGCCACCAGACGGGCTGCCCAAATGACTGAATTTTTTGGATCAAAGCGCTTGGATTATTTCGATTACTCAATGTAATACTTATTTATTTTATACTAGCTTTGCCGCTACTTCCTCCGCGTTGAAAAAATATAAAAGGTATAAATACTTTTGCCAAGCGTTGGATCTTTATTTTTAAATAGGCCTCGCCCGCGTGGAATATTTTAGCTATTGGTAAAATATTTTTTTAATCAGATAAGTAGTTTCAAAGATTACCTGCAGAGCCTGGCACTTAGACGCAAAGTTGCCTGTCTGTGTGTATTCTACAAGATGTACTTCGGAGAGTGTGCTCGAGAGCTGCATGAGATCATACCTTCTTCCCCTTTCTTCTATCGGACATGCAGACGTACGGCTGGTTACCATCCTCACCTTGTCGAAATCCCTCTAATTCGGACCAAGCGCTTTAAAACATCTTTTTGATGCGCACTGCTAAGGATTGGAACTCCCTGCCGGCGTCTGTATTTCCGAGCTCATATAACCCAAATCTTTTCAAGGTTCGAGTGAATAGGCATCTTCTGGGTGAGCTCGCTCCATCTTCGGCCTCATCCTTCCTATATGGATAGATGTTGGTCAAGAGCAAACCCATCTATAGTAAAAAAAAAAAATACCTCCTATATACAAACTTTATCTCCTTATAATATCATTAGTATAGTCTGCAGATAAGCTTATCGATTTGCGGTAATCCATTATTATTGCAGTGCCGGCACAAACGCACCTAGTTCAGTCAAAGCGATGTAACAGCAGTTTACATTATTTGGTTATCCTTTCATGCATAAATGTTTGTGTAATATCTGGGAAACAGTGTCGGACAAAATCCCTGTCGTCGTGTGCTTTCAAATTGACATTTGTACGCAAATTCACATGTCGTATCGAAATTCTTGTTACTCCTATTCGCTTTGTAAATTCCCTTATGTACAAAGCTAATAAAAATAATAAATACTATTTTTTATTGTTATTAGCTTGTATACATGTTTATTACTAATTGCTGAATTACAATCCTAAGCTGTATATACAGAATATACAAAGCACTTACGAATATGTGTAAAAATATAAACTAAGTAATAAGTGATAAAATAAGCTATATAGCAATAGTTTAAAGTTTGGTATGTCTTTAATGTCATTAATGTATGTTATTAATGTATTATTATTAATGTATGTATTAACATGCCTTTAATGTTGTTTTTCGTTCTCTTATTGCACATGAAAAAGATCGACATGATTTTAACATAATTATTTAAAAGATTTTATGGACCAATAAACATAAGAAATAAATGCGAAAGGGAGCTTGTTTGTTTGTTACGCTTCACAGATCATCATGAAATTTTGCATAGGTACACGTTGTCAGAATTACAGAAAAGGACATAGGGTACCTTTCATCCAGAAAAAAGTGATCCTAAGGGACGCGGACATAGTCGCGGGTAAAAGTTATTTGAGAATTAATTTTTAATTTCTAGGAGATAACTGGAATTTGGAACCGCTTATACGTAGGTGGTATAAATGAACACTTAGATGGCCATACACCTTATTTTATCCATACTAATACTAATTACTAATATAATATTACAAAGAGTATGTAAAAAAAAAATCAAAATATTTATTTATCAATTAGGTTTCTCCAAGAAACTCTTATGATAGTCATTTAAATTTACCAGTTAAATTATGTATTTATATTGTACGAGTATGTTTGTAATGAATAAACTCAAAAGCTACTGGACCGATTTTAAAAATTCTTTCACCTATAGAAAGCTACATGTAACATTATGTAAATGTAACATTATTATTATTACATTTAAAATCCTTTCACCTGTACCTACCTCCATCTCCGCCTTTACCCCCTCTCAATACAAAATTGCCGTTTTCCACCAATAATATTTTATAAAACGACACGGACGAAGTTGCGCGCAACAGCTAAGTTAATTTATAATTTAAAATACTTGACACTGCTTAAATTTTAGGTACTGTATGTATTGTACACGGCAAACATAAACCAATAATCTCTTATAAATGATTAAAATAAAATGTGGACTGCTTCACCCGTCTTACACCTGTTCTTGTAAAAATGTAAGCTATAAATAAATGATGGCCGCTATTAACTGGCCTAGAGAGCGATCTTCTAATAAATTCTCTGATATCAATGTTTTGCGATCGGGGTTTTATATCATAACAATCGATTAATTCTCTCAGATTTATTTACGACTTACCATATTGTGTGCGTTAGCTGTATAGATCGGGCAAGACGAAAGAATATGTGACATTTAGAACCACGTGGTACAAAATCGCTCAGTCCATCGCCAATTTTACAAGGCTATTTAGCTACACCATGGCCATCCTGATTACGGCGATCAGGTCAATATTTTTGTAGGAAAAATTTCGCAATGCCCTCTCTATATATTCTATATTATTTAATCTTTTTGGTGTGCGTGCTGTACTGGCTTTAATGCCTTGTGAGTACATAGTGTTCTGTGCTTTAATGTAGCCCGACTACGCCACTATTATTTTTTCTGTGACTACGCTCAACCAGCAAGCACATACACAGGCAAACGTTGACTCGGCTCGAACTGAGCGATCGGCGAAGCGAAGCGAGTCGGTTCTCGGTAGTCGGTTCACTTTAGTTCAGTCAGTATTGGTAAAGCGAGCGCAGCGTGCGTCTTGTGTCACTTGTTTAATGACGTCACAATATTCTGTCGTGTTTATCATTAGTAAACTTATGTTGTGAAGCGTGTACGCTAATTATAGTGTTTTGTGTCTTCGTAGGTGTACCTGGTGCGGCTTCTTCGATCGAGGATCTACTGGAATGTTAGTGTGTGTTAGTGATGGTGCATCGAGGTCGTGAAACTACCCTTTAAATAGTGTTAGTGTCCACTGTAGTGCTGAATGGATTGTGCTCTTTTTGGATTGCTACAACGAATCATCATAGGATCTAATTGGGAACGGTGAGAATTTTTTTATCCTTTTTGTCGTACACTAATGTTTTATCGTATAGAAATCATTAAATATTTATAGAAAACACCTAAGGTGACTAGATTATTTTTATAATATATTGTTGAATGTATTATATTATATAAATGGATATTGTATAAGTAATTGTATTTTAAAAAACGTAAGAGTATGTATCTATTTTCACATAATATCCATAACGTATTATTTAACTAAATTAAATTAACTTATTAAGTATACTTAATAAAATTTTATAATATCTTTATCTATACATATAATAAAATCGTAAACAAGCCATGTCTGTACATAAAATATTTTTTCAAAAAAGCAAATTGTACACCTTTTATTTATGTTACCGAGGTCAAAAAAATAGTTTTTAGAATTTATGTCTGCATTTATGCACGCTAATCTCAGAAACAACTGAACCGATTTGAATGCGGTTTTCATTTATATGTTGTAGCAAGCTTCCCATAATGTTTCATTCCAAGTTCCATGTTGTTTCATTTGAAAAAAGCCGGGTACACAAAAAGCTCGATATTTGGGTGCCACACGAGCTCACTGAAAGAAACCTTATGAATCGTGTACTCATTTGCGATTATTTATTGAGACGTAATGAAACCGAACCATTTTTGTAGAGATTGATAACTGGGGATGAAAAGTAACTGAAGATGAAAAGTACCACGTACGACAAGAACGTGCAAAAAGGTTGTGGTCAAAGGTCGGTCCACGGTCGGTCAGACTTCACAGATTGCCAAAACCCGGTTTAACTCGCAATAAGGTGATGCTGTGTGTATGGTGGGATTGGAAGGGCATTGTTCATTATGAGCTTTTACCTCCGAGCAGAACCATCGATTCGGATCTCTACTGCCAACAACTGATGAGATTAAAACAAGAAGTTGAGAGAAAGCGGCCGGAATTGATCAATAGAAAGGGTGTGGTCTTTCATCACGACAACTCTAGACCACACACATCTTTAGCCACTCAGTAAAAATTAAGAGTGTTTGGCTGGAGAGTGTTAATGCATCCGCCATATAGTCCTGACCTTGCACCTTCAGATTTTCACCTGTTTCCGTCGCTTCAGAATTATTTAGGCAGTGCCAGGTTCACATCAAGATAGAACTGCCAAAACTACTTGTCGCGTTTTTTTGATCAGAAGTCCCAAACTTTCTAAGCAACGGGATCATGTCAAAAAGCCATCGAACAAAATGGTACTATTGTAAGTAAATGTAAATAAATTAAAAAAAAAATGTCTTGAGTTTTCATATAAAATGCGAAGAAACTTTTTCCCCAACCTATTATAATAAAGTAACCTTTAAGCTTATACCGATAAGTTTATCTTGTCATACACACATTTGAATGGCAATATGTACTTAAAACCAAATTAAAATGTATTGAAATGCATGTACATTATACTATTTTATCCGCCAGGATTATTTTCTGTGAGGTGCATCTGTCCCTACGTACTATGTTGTTATCTAATAAAAAATAATTATGTCAATTAAAATCACGCGGATATTTGAATATACTTCTTATCGACCACCCTCTTGCACTCAGCTGCGGCGCCCATGATTATTATTATCTCGTTAAATACTAATATTCAGACATAATAAATACAACAACATGTGCTACGTAATAAGTACTGTAATTAAAGCATTTAACATTCATAAGCTTGCTAATAAAATTAACTTAAGAACCTGAGATAGGCGATTCCAAAAATCAAATCATGCTATAGATTTATTTAAGTAATTTCAAATTAATTCTTTTAATGTAATTTTTATTACTGGTTTATCTTTTAAATCTTTTAAACCTTTTTAACACAAAAAAATAAGTTGTTTAATTTTTGTATTTCTCAAAACCTTTATGATCTTTTTGTTAACGCTTCTTACAACTCAACCCCTGGGTCCTTTGTTTGTTTTGAAATATTAGGAGGGTTGAAAACTATTTAAATTGTATTTCCTTACATAGTTATGAATAGATTACCTTTTGATTTTATTTGATATTGTCTGCCTTTGGGATCAATTCTTAGGTTACCTTAGATACCTCTTATTTTTACTAACCATAACTTTTCAAAAATCTATAGGTCCTATTCAAACAGAAAAATTGTACAAGATATTTAAGTTTATCATATATATTTGTATTTATTTCTTTTAAATATTTTTATATCGTAATCGTAAATAAATAGTATATTCCTATTCTTTTCGCACATAATAATTATCTACAATGGATAGTTTTGACTAGATGCTTTATTGGTACCCAGTTTTGTTACATTCCAAATAATGTCAGTTTTTTTTAAATAAATGAATTAATCTTCACCATCTGGTTAAATGCATCTGACACGAAATAATGGAAGCCGACATGCCTCGCCTCCCCATTTATTTTCACGCATAACTTATTATATTAACAACACGATCAGCTTGAATATCCATCCAAATCAATTTATCCCTACTTCCTTCAAAGGTAATATTACCTTCGGGGAGCGAACACAGACTTTTATCTTCGCGTTCAATTTCACAAAGCGCCCTGTCTCTTTCGTTCTTAAATTACTAACATTAGTGCGAAAGAGACGCGTGTCATCTATTGCTTGAACGTATAAAAACATTGTGGATCGTGAGGACCTCATACGACGTGTCTACAGAAATTCCGTGTGCCCTAATGTGTTGTAGATTACACGTTCATAGTTCATTTTGTAATCTGACTGTGTCCTTTTATTATAGTCGATTTCATGAGACCTTGCTTTAATGTCATCTCGCAATCATTCAACTGCCGTAAAAATGAGGCTTATAAAAATGTTTTCAACATAACATTGTTTATGATTTTTATTATGAATTTTGTTGGTATTAATTAAATGTAGTTAATTAATTAAAATGTAGATACAGAAATAACAATTATTTATTAGGTTAAATACCAAACCTTTTTTTTAATAAAAAAAAATAAAAGACTACATCCCACAGAAATTGGGGTTCGCGATTTTTTAAAAGCCAAGAAAGCGATTTTTTAAAGTCAGGGAATATTTCCTGAACAACGAGAGGTTGGTTATGTTGTCGCGACGTTGTAGCAATCGACAAAAACTTCACGCCACTATCTCTAGGGATCCAGAACTGGCGTAAGCTGGTAGTTCTAAGCACCGAATACCGTAAGAGTGTATTGGAAGAGCATGGAGCTGCATGGGCAATTCTACAAGGCCCTGACGGGACGGGACCTGATGTGGACTCGCTCATGTCAGTGAACTGGCTACGTTTCGGTGCCCTCTTTGGCTGTGGGAAAACTGAAGGTTTTGTCTGTGCAATTGAAGACGAAGTTATTAAGTCGAACAATAACCGGAAATATACCCTGAAGGACATGCCACCGTCCTGGAGAGATACTCAGGCATATTATTTCCGGTTGTTCTCATCTTTCTAACGGCGAATATTTGCATAGACATAATTAGTCACGATCTTTCATCAGCAACTTGTCCTTCGATACGGTCTTATCGAGTCTGAGGTGCCGTACTACAAGATTGAGCCTATGCCCGTTCTCGAAAATGTTCATGCTACGCTCTACTGAGATCGCTCCATAATCACAGACACGACTATTATCGGCAATAAACCTGACATCGTAGTTATTGACCGATCCCAGCGCCGGACGATACTTGTTGACATCGCTGTCCCCCATGACGAAAACCTCGTGAAATTTGAAAAAGGAAAGCTCAACCAAGTACATAGAATTGGCTCACGAGGTGACCGCGCCATGTGTTCAGCGAACGGTCTCATAGCGAAGAGCCTCGACCAACATCTCAAGAGGCTCTCGCTAGATGGCTGGATCAAGGGACAAATACAGAAGTACTGCCTTCTGTATTCTTGACACGGTACGAATTGTCAGGAGGTTCCTCACTCTGCAGCCCTAACAGAGTTATTCTCAAAGAAACAGAACAGTGGTGGCACAGAATCGGTTGTATGTTAGTAAGTAATTACAATGCCATCGTTAACACATTTTTTGCAAATTCAAGTGGCAAAAACCTTGGAAATAAATATTTTATCGATACCAAAACTTAATTGCATTCGATACAGAAAAACAACAGCACACATGATAGTCTTGTGCAAGGAGATAGTTTGGTTACTGCTTACTGCCGCCAGACGGGCGGCGCAAGAGACTTCCAGTGTGCCCCACTACTTGCCAGATCAAACCAGAGCTAACTTTGAAAAGTTCATTTTCAAAGTTGGCCCAAAATCGAACCATTCTCAATTCTAATTTTTTATAATATCTATTTAAAATAATAAATACATGGTATAAAAAGTATAATTTTTTAATATATGATATTTGGAGGGGATGAACCTTTATGATCTTTTTGTACGAGGTAACCGGTGTACGAGGTAGGACCTACCTCGTACACCGGCGGAGCCGCCTGTCTCCAGCTTTGCGTTTAATTGTCCGAGACACTTATAACCACTTGTATAAAGAGTTTGAATGTTCACAAATTATGTACACACACGAAAAATGAGTTGCACAACTAATCAATTAATTTTCTTAATTGATGTAAAAATAGTTTGCGTAATTTTGCGACTTGCGTTCACTTAAACTTCACTTGAGTTGAGGTAGCGGGAAAAAAAAGGAAGGGAGGAACAGTGTTGCCAGAATGAGTAGTGTATGAAAATGCGTTCAGTTAGTGAGTATTGAAAAAAAGGAGTTAAATAAAAATAAACAAATTAATATATCTGGCGTCGCCAATATTATTAATCCATTATTAGCTTTTTTATGACATTAAAACTAAAGTTCTTCAATAACTAGACTAAAAAAAATATTATTATTATCTTCTATATATAAAAATGAATCCCCATTTCCCTTGGTCACGGCATCACGTGTGAACGGGTAGATCGATTTTAATTCGGTTTTCACTAATGGAAAGAGGGATAAAACGTGGTATGTTCATATACAGGGTGGTAATTTGAGACGGGTCAGTAAGGACAGCTACCTAAACTATTGTAGCTAGAACAAAACACTCTTAGGAGACTATCCATAATTTTAATAGATATTCCCGTCAGCATTCAAATATTTTGGAAAAATGGTACAGTCAGCGAGAAATTGCCGCCTTTTTTAATTAAAAACAATATTTGAACTTATTTTTCGATCTCATTCCGTAAGAAATGTATGAAAGTAGTTTTTTGAGATTTTTGACGTTTCTAGTACTCTAACCTCAGGTGGTCCCATAGGGTCAATTGATCCTTATAAGTAACAGAATCGATTGGCACTATAAAAACAAAATGTGACTGTACCATTTTTTCAAAATCTTTGAATGCTAGCGGGAATAACTATTAAAATAATGTATAGTCTCCTAAGAGTGTTTTGTTCTAGCTACAATGGTTTAGGTAGCTGCCCTTACTGACCCATCTCAAATTACCATCCTGTATATAAAAACTGCACCCCGGGCGAAGCCGGGGGCGGGTCGCTAGTTATTAATACAAGTTATTATTAATCCATTACTAATAGCTTTTTTAAAACATTAAACTAAGGTTCGTCAATAGCTACTAAAAATATATTAAAATCTGTTCACAAACGATTGAGAAACAGGTACAAACTGTTGTCTTATGGGTTTACATATTTATATGTATATAGATCATAGCCTATGTAATCTGATGTGATTACTGTGAAGATTCACCAAAAACCCAATAGTTTTGCGTGAAAGAGTATACCAAACACCTATACAAACAAAATCGCAAAAGTAGCCCTTAAAGCGATAGCAATAAGTACTACTGCGATAGACGTAAGGGAATAAAAACTGTGGAAAATTGATTATATAATAACCTCAGCGGGAAACCATAAAAAAACCTATTAACCTCACAAACTTTCGCATTTATGTTCCTTTTAATCAAACTTGTGTTATTGGTAGTTGTTAATATTAATTAGAATGATCACATCCAATGTGTTTTGGCACGACCCATAAAACCTTGATATATTTACAATTTATTAGTCGAAGTGAACTCGTACTTTGGCGTTTGCAAAAGTGCTATCCTAATGTACGCCATAAAACGTGTTTCGCACGAGCGTGCAAAGCGTGATGTTTTTAATAATATCATTACCGTTCAAAATGTTTAACACGATAATGCCGAGTGCTATTACCCCGGCTCATTATGGCTACGTATAAAGTGCCGCAATATACTCGCGGAACAACAATTTTATTCTAGCCAGATAGTTACATCATTACACAGAACAGAACGTGAGATAATCTGCCGACAGTCATTATCGCTGGCTCGCATCTTGACAGATTACGAGGTGGCACAGGATTTTATTTGTAGTGCTCGTGTCGACACAGTAGCGAATCAGAGTGTGGCTTTATTTGCTCTGTGAACTTGTGACAGAGTTGTGAGGCTCCAATGAACATACCTACAATGGTACAATCATTGTAATACATACTTATCTCTTGTCTGTAACTTCGTCAGCGTTGAAAAATATTATTTTTCTGTTACTAATTACTAATATTATAAGTGCAAAAATTTGTGACTGGATGAATCATCTAAATATATTGAAAAAAATGGGCCCCATTTTTTATATTATAAGATGATCTCTCTGGATCCAACCATTTTTTCAGGATAAAAAGTGTCCTATATATGTTAATCCATATAATAAACTATATTTATGCCAAGTTTCATCCAAATCCGCGAAAGAGTAACAAACATCCATACATCCTCACAAACTTAAAAATTTATAATATATATATTAGTAAGAAAGTTTGAACATCAAATTTTGATACATAAATTGTACTACTGTAAGGTTTTATATAATGTAATGTGTCACAAAAAAATAAGGCAGAAATCGGTTTTTAAGGCATTTTTGATTTATTGATCTCAAAAGATGTCATCTCAAAATCTTGGATTATTTCTCCAATTTAGATAAAATAATGTTTATTTTGCCACATGAACCTCATTTTCAATTTAAAATTGGATGTGAATTTTATTATTTAAATTCAAAACGGAGTTTTGATATTATTATGTATTTGATACATAATAATGTCAAAATACGACATGATTTTTATATATGTAAAAAGTCCAATAAAAATCTTGTCTTTATTTATTTATTTAAAACTACATTATATTAAAACAAAAAAAGAATCAATGTTTTATCTTTTTCACAATGATTTTGGCGATGATGAATCAAGGACCTCAGACCAAATAAGAACTAGAAAGAATTTTGCGAACAACATAGTGAAGCCGGTTTTATAAAAGTGCGTAGTATGAGGTTTTGTGTTCCAAGCTATAATCTAAAATATTGATTTACTACGTGTGAAATGTTTTATTTTTTAATCATCCTGCTTTTTAATTTTTGAAGACTCAAGGCGAGGCGTAGTTTTTAGTTAGTTGTGTGTTTGTAACTGTGTATTTAATTTACACGGCGAGGTTCAGAGTTTTACCGGTTTCACTCTATCGTCCACAGGGGTCTATCTTATTTATCTGTTTTATCTGAGGTAATGACTGAATCGTTAATGAATATCCGTTGAAATTACGTTGAGAGCCTAGAGAATGGTGGTGGACGTTTAAAAAAATTAATCAATCATCATTCATTTATATTTAGATTATGTTAATATAATAAATAAGATTTTTTATCCTTTAATTCATTTTATAGCATTACACTTTAATCTAATATTTATAACAATTTTATTGACATGGTTCTTATAGAACATTGACTGATCTCTCCTCCTCTGCAGATGCCCTCTTCTGAATACCTAATGTTAAAATTAGGTATTTGTTAAATTGTTAAATTTTCGTAAGAAACAAACAGTTTTCTTTATCATATAGGGATCCGAAGTTTCGGGCATGGCGCCAAGTGGCACAGGCGGACTGTAAATCACGCCAGAGTACAGGGCTCGCAGCGCATCCAGATGTGAGCGCCCAATCAAGACGCTATTGACAAACATACGGCCCGAGAATAATGGATTCAACTGCGATTTATCTTAGCATTTACTCTCTTCAGCCTTTGGGACTTCATTAATCTTACTTTCATTTAGTACATAAGTTGAAAGCTATAAAATTTCTTTAAACTGGTTTAAATAAAACTGCATTTGCACGAAAAATAGAAAAATAAAAAGTTTTTTGAGACCTTTTTTTTATTTTTATTTTCTTAAGAAAAAGAAAAAGGCAGAAGTCTGAATAAATAGCTAATTGTAGGAAAATAGTACTTAACTTAATAAAACAAAAAATGTCTACATAAAAAGAAAATTTCAATTTACAAATGGAAATGACCAAAACTGAAAAATAAAGTAAGAATCTTAAATCTTTTAAAATTTAACAGTTTTAATAATTAATAATATGAATTGAGGGAAAGAGAGTAGAATAAAGAAAATGGTCTGTTCTTTAAGCCTTTCAAGTGTGGGTTCTTCAAGCCTTGCACTTGTGGGTCAATAAAATTCATGTTATAATTAATTTTGAACTCAATTGAAACTTGTGGTCATCAAGTGACCACAACTTTCTAAGAAGAGTATTATCAGTATCAGTACCACAATCACGCAAAAACGGTTGAACAGGTTTGGATTTTTGGATGGCTGTTGAGACAATGTTGACGACAAACAAGATTATTTAAAACATACAAGATTTTTAATATCGATATGGTCAGTATAAGATGTTGTTAGGTGAGCTAATTTCGTAATAACTCAAGACAGAAGGTTACTTAAGTAGGGACTGGATAAATTACCCGACTTGGCATACCATGGATCTCACAACTTTTGACGGTAGAAGAAGTAGAACTGAGTTGCGAGACTTGGTTTTTTTTTATAAGTTATGTTTTTGATGGCATCTCACTTCTTTTTGTAGATAGTCCAATTTTATTTATTCCTCTTTTTCTTTTCCGGTACTACTTCCTGAGCTTCAGCTACAGCTTTTTCTCAACACTCCCTGTCTCTATGGGTTTTTCTCGGAGGCTTTGATGTTACAATTTTTGTCAAGTCTGGACGATAAAGTTCTGGACGATAAAGTCTATTATATTCACAAATTGAGGATTCCTGCGCTTTAATACTTCCGAAGTCGAGATTAATTAAATGTAACCCGCCCAGATTTGTACCTCTCGAAAGTACCACGTAAGCTTGACCAGATGTGAATACTGCAGAACCGATATCCATCAACGCATTATTTAGACTTAGACCCTGACTTTTGTGTATAGTTATCGCATAGGCTATACATATGGAAACTAAATAAAATAGATGCCTAGACTGGAGTAATTATCAATAATTTCAAACAAATTAAATCTTTTTTGAATTAATGTTTACTTACTTCATCATCTTTACTTATCAGCGATAGCGAGAGGGAGGGGCCCTCCAGCGTATACTTAAATATTTCATAAAATACAATAAAACAGCTTTTTCCTCGGATCTAAATCGTGCTTTTTCCACAACTTCGTCCGCCTCTTTTTTTCTTAAATGTTAAAACATTTGTTCAACTTTTGTTGCTCATCTGTATCTATACTATCCATACTTTATGCTTATCAACGAGTAACATAGTATTTTATAAAGAGACGCGGACGAAGTCGCGTGAAACAGCTAGTAATATTATAAGTAGAAAAGGTTTGTATGTATTTTTGTATGTTTGTAATTAATAAACGCAAAAACTACTGAACCGATTTTAAAGATTTTTAAGATTTTCTAAAGGGACGAAGTCGCGATGATCCCTCGGGAACAGGATATTGTTTCTGGATGAAAGGTACTCTGATATCTTCTTCTGTATCCCTAACAACGTGTCATGCAAAATTTTGGTCTGAATTTTGGTGTACCAAAATTTTGGTACACTTGCCAAGGAAATAAATACTTTGATCGCGCTTCCCTGAAGCTTCTTATTACTTTTCGGGTTTCGAAATTTTTTTGAGATACTGTAACCTCTTAAACTTGTTAATTATTCTTATTATTAGAAGCAAATTATATATAAGGTACATTTTATGACGCCATTTTTTGAATGTCTGAAACAGGGAAGTTACACTAGGCGCATAAGCGTGCTCATAAAATATTTTACGACTGAGTTATCAAAAGGGCGCAGTAAAGCTGGCTCCGTCGTCGACCGCCTCGCTATAAAATGCGGTCCCTTGTTCGGGTTCACTTCTCTTTGCTTGTTGCTCACGTGAGCCTGCATCTTCATGTTCCTTTTCATCCTTCATAATGACGGTCTAATTGTTTTGTTTTAAAGCTAATTTTCTGCGTGTTTCCACTTTTCCAGTGCTGACTATTATTTTGTGGTACGGACACAACGCCTTTAAACTTGATTGCCATAAAGATTCGACCCAGTCTTTGTTTTGATTAACTTATTGTTCCAACTCGTTAAATACGTAATTTCAATTACGTATTTGCCACTTATTGGACATGCTGTAAAGTTTTTCCAGTAAACTAAAGCATTTAATCAGCCATCAGTTGCCGGTAACCTTTATTGTACCGCCATAAAATTGATAATCGTGTAGCAACAACTTGTTTATTATAACTTTACTGTTATCGAATTGTAGTTTAACGATACCTACACATACCTTTTTAGTTAAAAATGTGACATTAAGTTTTTTCGTTCTCCGAATAACATTTGAAATTTTCGTTTTTGGTTTGGCTTTGGAATATCAGATCCTCGCTAGAGACTACTCTTTGTATTAGATAAACAATAACAATATTCTTTGTATCAAATAAACAATAAATTTTAATGCAATATTGACTGTGTATGTATGAGTGACACCAAACAGCTTGGAAGATTTATTTACAGCTTTACGGTAGATTTTGTCCCTTTACGAAGTGGACTAAAATGTATACTGGTACCCTAGGACCTGACTGTCTTCCACAAGATCCTATGGCGAAACTTGGTTACTAGACATAACATAATGACGATGATTGAGTGATGATGTATGTAGGTCTGTCACTTCCATATTAATAATGTAATTTTTGTGACTCGCGGTTTCATTCGCCGTTTAATAGGTACTTACAATGCCGACCCACCGCATCGCAATGCCCCTATGATTAACATTCTTTCTGACTATTTTGTCGTCCTCTAAGAGTTGTATAATCTTTCTCAAGGATTGGGATATCAAATGCAAAAATTGAAATAGTTTCAAAGATTTCACGCCCTTAAATAAAAAACTCAGCTTTTTTGTATTGATATCATATCAAAACAACATAGAGTACAGTTTGTCATAATTAATTGCCTTATATCTTTTATATCATGTTCCTATTAATTATCTATCCCACTTAATACTACAAACTACAGTTAAACTCAGAAGTATAATTTAGGTACATATCAACGCTTCGAAAGTTTCCACGCAAATTGAACAAACACATTTTAATTGTTTTATATTGCCAAGAAAAAAGTTTTAATGTCTTTTATATTATTAAACCGCTTGTACAAGTGTGGCTTTACTTCGCTGTTTCTTGCGAGAGTATAAGTGGCTTATCTGCACTTATTTATGGACATTTTACGATTATTGCCTCCTTGAATTGGTTATAACTTCGTACTATATGAAATTTCTATAAGAAAACAAATTTTAATGGACATTTTCATTACAAGTATTTAACGACTCAGTGATAATTTTTATAGCACGAAATTCCTCAAGGCATCGTGTAGTTTTTAATTGACACCGTCCAATTAACTGGATAAATTAAAATAAAGCTATGGAGACAACGCAAAGTTTTACAACATCGAGTGATTTTATCTATGTCTGGCCTTTTCCCACGAACGTAAAAATGTAGGAAAGCTGTCTTGACAACACTTGGTGTCACCTTTTTATCATTTTTTATGAATGGTTGCTTTGCTAGTACAAATACGTGTTTATCATTTGTTTTATAAAAAAATTGTTATATACCCCTGAAAGTTTGTTTACATTCTTTGCGTTGTCTCCGTAGCCTTTCTTTTAGTAAAGGTGTGCGTGAATTGGTTGGTTGACATATTATTATGTTTGTGGTTGCAGGGCTACAATGGTGTTGTCGTGTGCGGGGCGAAGGGGGGCGGGCGCGGCGAGCCGGCGCGCATGGCGGCGCCAATGAGGGAGGGCGCGCCGGCCGGCGGAGCTCGCCCCGCGCCCCACGCGCACCCCTCCAATTTTGAGTATGACGACAACGAATGGGACATCGGCATCGGCGACCTCATCATAGACCTCGATGCCGACATAGAGAAGACTGACGAGGCGGGCGGCATGGCGGCGCGCGCCGAGCCAGATGCGCAGCGCACCGCGCTCAAGATGAAGATCAAGCGCACCAAGCCCGGCACCAAGAGCTCCGAGGCGAAGCACGAGATCGTCAAGTCGAACGAAATGAACGGTGAACCGAAACCGCCGCCGCCTACGCCCGCCGCGCCGCCCGCCGCCGCCAAGCGTGGCTCCGGTGGCCACAGACGCGACAAAGCGCGCGACAAGCATCACCACCCTCACCCTCCCCACGACGTCAACGGAGTCGCGCGGGCGCCACCTCCGCCGAACGCGCCCGGCCCGCCCGCCGCTCCGCCGCCGGCCGGCCCTCTAGCGACCGCGCTCCCGACCGCCCCGAGCACGCCCAAGCCCGAGCAGAGGCCGGCCCCGGCGCCGAGGCTCGAAGCGAAACCCGCGACTCCATCCCCGGCGCCCGTTGCGCCCGCGCAGACCCCTCCACCGCCGCCGCCCCCTGCGCCGGGGCCGCAGGCGCCTGTCCCTCCCGCCAAACCCGAACCAGACGACTCGAGGCAAGAGACGCCGAGCTCGCAACCTCCGGCGAAGAGACTCAAAACAGAACCAAAGGTAATTACATCATTTTCTTTTTCTCATTTGAAGGAGGTGAGTTGATTCATTTGAAGATAGGTGTCAAACGGTCGCCTATTAACACAAGCAATGCCATAGGCAATGAAAAAAATGCCTCTGTTGGCCTGGATAGGATAATGATCGAGTTGAGATAGGGGAATGGACTCTGGCACCGCTTACACACGACCTGAGACTTCTGCCGCCAGAAAGGTATCAGGCAGTTTATGGTTACAAAGTGCAGTGTGCCCTCTTACCACTTCTTACACCCTTCTTACAGTTCCTCATTCTTCATGTTTTTCTGACCATGAATTTTGAGATTGGCGTTTAAAATTGGCACCCATGTACATTGTAAATGGCATCCAATGTCGATGTTTAATGGTCGTTATCTTATGCGTGCGACTGACTGTTTCGGAGCAGTCTATTTAATTGTCCAGGCTTAGGGCTGTTTGCGAGCGTGATTGAGTGCAAACGCTCGTGGGGAGTAATCCGCGCCTGTCGCTCGCCGCATGTTCATTAATTCACCCCTTTCACCCCCTCACCGCCGCCCTCCTGCGCCTGTAGTGTACCCACCCGAGACCAGTACCTAACAATACTCGCTGCACTCCGCAAATTAATGCGATTGTGGCCTCTGCGGCAAAAAAGGTTGTATGTCTCTGGTCGATTCAATATTGGCAATAACAAGCGACAATTCTAGTAAGTATAATGTTATAATAGCACGACAAGAACTTCATAGACTGATCCATTAACATCATTGTCATCCATTTATTTATTAGAGCTTTCTTCATAAATGTTAAATTATTCGTCTCTGCACCTGCTCTTCAAAAACATCTTTCACGATGTGACTCGCATCATCAATCATTTTGACGTGTATGAGAATTTTTTCGCAAAAGGTTAATGTAAACGCAATATCAGAATTAATCATGTATCCGAATTGTGGCGGTTAATCTAATGACGTTATGTTCATTGGAAATGGAGCGCGTTTAATCGGTATTAAAATTTACGATAACTCTCCTTTTATCGCAAATCGTAAAATACTTTATAAAAACCACACAGTTGCGTAGGGGCGTCTCTCCCTTTTGATATTCTTGGCGTTATTCGCTAGTAGTGAGGGGGATACATAAAGAGTGATACGGCGTAGTCTCCGAAATTCCTTTCATTAATCACTGTCGAGGGCTCTAAAAATTTCTAAAGTGCTTGTGGAATCAATTTAACGTGCGCCCCCTAACTGGAAAAGTTTGTTCACGGAGCTCGATAATTAAAGACGAGATATCAATTTAAACGCCTTTAGCTTTTTACAATGACGTGGTGCTTTTGTGTTCTTTTAGTTTCGTAACTCGTTGCTCCTTTGTATTTTCCGTTTCGACGGTCCGATGAAATCAACAATGCACAAAGGCGTAATAATATTGTGTGAGTCAATTTTATGATACACCGACATTATAATGAAGCCATTGCTTTACAAAGTTATTTTTATTTTAGGTTTTTTTTTTAATATTTACAACAGAATAGAATTGTTTGTTTTTATTTTTTATCAATGAAACGAACGATATGAAACTTTGAAGTGTTGCCAAATATTCAATATTAACATTTTAAAATTATATAGCCGTCATCCATACGTCATATTTTTAGTTGATTCATTAGTTTGTTTAGAATTCTTTTCACATTTTATCTATATCATAGATAAATAAATGTGTTATGTGTATCATAGATGAAATCTTAAACGAGCCATGTCTGTACATTAAATATTTTTTCAAAAAAACAATTTCTACACGTTGTCCCCTTATGTTACCGAGGTCAAAAAAAATAGTTTTTAGAATTTTTGTCTGTTTGTCTATGTATTTGTGCACGCTAATCTCAGAAACGGCTTAACCGATTTGAATGCGGTTTTCACTAATGTATTGTAGCAAGCTTCCCGTAACATTTAATGTTTGTTTCATTCCAATTGATTTACAAACAAAAAAGTTACGCGCTATACCGAATACCACGCGTCCGAAGTTGCGGGCTCAGCTAGTTTTAAATATTATTGTATTTATAATTTGTTTTTACTATATGTATTTTGTATTACATAATGCGTAAAATTTATGTTGTATGTACAATAGGTCGTGAAAACATTTTAAGTAAACGTTGGCAAGCAGACTGCCGTCACTTCTTGACATAACTCCGTAGGTGCAAATGCGCTTGGCGACTTAGGATGAAGGATAAGTGATTGAGGCGTTCTGCAATCCCTTATTATTATTGTGGTTATATTTCGCGTTCTAATAAGCGCATTGGAACGCGAAAGGATGAAGGTTTAGGAAGGAATAAGGAAATGGGCTCTGACGTAATTTACTCACTCACCGAAGCACAACAGCACTCGTGCTGTTATATCACGGTTGTCTTCTATAAGGGTGGTAGTTACTGCCGCCAGACTAGGTTATGGGTTTAGTTAGTTAGTGACGGCCAAGTTTGTAGTGACAGAACACACCGCATTCAGGACTGTGAAATGCGATGTGTCCTGTCACTACAAAAAAATATTTAAGATCAAAAACACTATCGGTTTTTAAATTTTTTATCAAGTTTATTTTTTTATAATTACCAAGATAAACTAAACATTACGAAGAGGACATGGTATTTTTAAATAGCATGTGATAAACATTTATCTTATCAAAGGATTAGGCTCTAAAACACGCAGAGATAATGAAAGTGATTCATTTGATAGCCTGAGTTAGATCTTGCTTATAAAGATAACATCGTCTTATAAGTGAACTGGTGTCCAACAAACAAATGCTTTTTATTATTAAATGCTAGTATTAAATCTCATATAATTCGCTCCCCTATTGCATCTGTCATTTAAAAAACTTTAAAAAGTTGGGCGATTCCCTCATCCATAGATTGCGACTGGGAAGATTTCGTTTACATGCTACTAATTACGTGATTTTTGTGTCTAAATTTATTGGGCTCCATTCTTAGTAGTGATGTTGGGCCATTAAAGTCTAACTTTACTTCGTTAGTTCTGTTTCTAGAAGAACTAAAGCTTCGTTCTTTTCGAAATAAGTTTAATGGAAACTAATTTCGGTAAAAATAACCGAAATAACAGAGAAACTGAGAAAAGGAATAAAAGGCGATAAGAAAGAAATGCAGACAGTAGTTACTGAATCAATATTTTAAAAAAATCCAAAGGAACATGACATAAGTAAAATCAGCCATACCAATATTGTAAATGTGAAAATATCTCTGTCTGTATGTCTCTCTGTTTCCTTTCCACGCCTAAATCGCTGAACCGATCATTATGAAATTGTGTATACACGTTGTCAGGGATGCAGGAAAGGATCATAGGGTACCTTTCATCCAGAAAAAGTACTGTTCCCGAGGGATCATCTAACGCCTGGCAAAGCTATAACTGCAATAAAGATGTTAGGCGTTACATCTATACTAAATATTATAAAGTTGAAGAGTTTGATTGTTTGTTTGTTTGGTTGAACGCGCTAATCTCAGGAACTACTAGTTCGAATTGAAAAATTCTTTTTGTGTTGGATACTCCATTTATCTTTTTTTTTGATGTGAGGTGCAGATGTGGCCGAAGGTGGACCACGCTTACCCAGTAAATGCCCATTTACCCTAGTTTTGAAGACCCCGAGGTTGTAGTTCTGTGGGAACACAGACGCAGGCAATGAGTTCCACTCCTTAGCAGTTCGAACAAGGAAGGTGAAACTGAAACGCTTTGTTCGTGATCGAGGTACATCGACCACGAAGGGATGAAACCCGTGCCCACGTCTAGTGGTCCGCAAGTGGAACGGTTCCGGTTGGATTAAATCGTACAGTATAGATGCACACTCTCCATAGTGTAGACGATAGAAAATCGATAGGCACGCTACTTTTCGAGGATGGCTATAGGCTAATAACATCACGCTACGACCAATAGGAGCGGAGCTTCAATGAAAAATGTTGCAAAATCGGGAAAATTTATCCCTTTTGAGAATTTCCGTTGCGTGCGCTACGTAAACGGTTAAAGTTACGTAAAAATGATGTATGACGGAATTGTTCCCCTTTAAAAGTTGTAAAAAAAAGTCCGCGACAGCATATGTCTATCTTTTAAGGTTGACTCACTATAACCTTTTTTATGGTAATCAAATTTGTTCTAAAATAATGCATTATTAGGGAAGGTGTTTTTATAAACATGATATTAATCCTTATCCAAGTAAATACGTTATTCATCAAAAGTATTTAATTTTGAACAATATTGCCCTTGACATCATTTGATTTTAATGAATATCTTAAGAGATATCTTAAATTAAAAAGTACGCGGGAGAAAATAAATTGAAGCGGTCTCGCACCAACGCAAACGACGGGACTCGCTTGATGCAGACGCAAGCGTTATTGTTACACAATTATATTTCTCATTCTCATTTTTCAACGCGGACGAAGTCGCGGCCACCAGCTAGTAATGTATTTAAAAAAACTATTTAAGGGATCTATAAAGTGCCCGAAGCCATTTGTTTAGCTAGCAGTTTAAATGGAATTAGGTCTCCCTCTGCAGATTGATTTAGATACTCAATATTGATTTTTTTTTCCATGCATATCAGAATTCCAAACAGGTACCGTATTCCTAGCAGTATTCCTACATACCACAAAACGAGTATCTTTCCCAACTAATGCGTGTACAATTTGACTTAATTATCATATAAAAACTAATTGTAATTGATGTACATGAAAATTTTATGTAAATTAAATTAATTAAGAAAACATAAATTAGTAGGATTTGTATCGGTGACCAGGGCACCACGATGTTGAACACGATGTTGTCGCGAATGAGGTTAATAGCATTGCTCGCTCGATTATACTGATCGCTCTGAATAAATTTACATGTTGATTATATTGGTTGATCGGTGTTCTCACTATCCTGAGTGCTAACAGGCACCAAGAGTTGCCGCATACCTAATGCTAAGATGTTTTTTAAGCTTTCAACAAAACGAATATATTTTTCTTTCGTGTTAATCGTTAATACGTTAATCGACTCTTTTCTGTCCGCCGCCACACTGGGAATATCCAAGAGGACAAGAATAGAAATTGAGAGTTTTAAATTGATAACCAACTAGATTACCCAAGCGTGACCACCTAGACTCTAGCTAGACCAAAGAAAGGCGACCGCCATTTTGATTTATTCGTGTAGAAGTTGTTATCTATACATATTTAATAAAATCGTAAACGAGACGTGACTGTACGTTAAATATTTTTTCAAATAAATAATTTGAACAAAAAAAAAATAGTTTTTAGAATTTTTTCTGTTTTTTTTTTTATTTTTGTGACCAAATTGATTTTTGTCTGTTATTTCCTCGTAAGTTAAAGAAATGTATATGCTGATTTTATGAAATGCCATTATAAAGTGAGCACTGGAATAAATTTAGTTCGTGATTTCTGTTTATTATGCTCCATCGATTAAAATGGAAACCTGTTGTAATTTTATTTCCAAACAAAATTTATTTAAAACATATACCTCATTGTAATTCTCGCCCAAGCGAATTAAAATTTCCAGTGATGTGATTGATTGTAGCCATTAAATAAATCACTTCCAATCTCTGTAATAATACGATGCTGATCATGATTGGAAGTATGAAGTGATTATAATGTGGGTGCATATCGTGTTGTAATTAATTTAATTCGTGTGGCCCAACCCATCACAACAACTGGGTGCCTGTTTGGTGTATAAAATTTTTTAAACTCAACTACACATCGTTGAACGCGTATTAATCTGTATTATATTTCTCATTTAAATGTTCAACATAGTTGAAACCCGGAAAGTATTTCTACAAATATTTATTAGTGCGTTTCGCAGACGTAAATTGGATGGTATGGCCGTAGGTATGGCGGCAGTAATCACTCCATTACAGAAGACTACCGTGTAAAAATAGCATAGCAGGTGTGCTGTGTTGTGTTTCGATGAGCGAGTAAGGGATGCCAGAGCCCATTTTCTATCCCCTTCCAATCCTTTATCCTACTAAGGTCGGCATCGCACTTGCAATACCCGTGGTGTTGATTTTCTTGATAAGTCACATACCTCCGCGCTCCTGTACCGCGTGAGCGAAGACTCATACGGTCTATCTATAATGAGTGATTGAAGTTTTTTAGAATTTTTAAAGCTGATGAAACTTACAGTATTTCTTGAAATGAAAATGATAAAGACGATCGCCTTAGAAGACTTCCTGCCGCCTGTAAGTAGCACAAAATAGCAAGCAATTGCCAAGTTTGGCTGGCAGAGGCCAGATACGTACTAGAAGATGGTTGCGACTATTTAGCGATCTTATTTCTATACGGTCTTATTCATTACTTTTTTTTACATCCTATGCTTATTGAGAACAATTTAATAAAGTTATGAATGGTAAAGCTAGCTATTAAACAACCTAGACTGGACGATAATTATTATTGTCTGTTTTGAGACTATAGCTAAGTTGTTAATAATCTTCTCAACACCGAACTCTCCAGACTTGTTGATTTTATTACTTCTTATGGGATTCAAAAAGCTTTTTATGTTGAAAAACTTTTGGGCGGTATCCAGAATTTCTCTGTTCCCTCTACAATCAGCTGGACCGTCAACCTACCTGCCGAAAAGCTGACTTACTTAAAATAGTAAATGTACTTAAACACTAAAACTAATACACTTTGTAGGTATAAAAATTCACAGTTATTCGAAAAATTGGAGGTATTTGTCAATGCAGCGATTAAATAAGGCAGCACACAGCCGGCTACCTCGTGTCAAGCATAATTATGAGCGTCGCCAAGAAGACGAGCCGCCAATAATCGTGTTGCATTTTTGTTTGTCCCCCAAAACGACACTTAAAATTCTTGCATCGTCTCGATTGCTTTTTCGTTTCAACAATTTAATTTATGATTTTATGTTGTGATTTTCCATCGCATGAACATTTATCATGATATTATAGTGTCACGTCGTTTATTACAAGTTGTCGATTCGATTCCAAATTGTTTCCGTTTAATTTAAATTGTTCGTGTAAAAGAAATTTTGATTAAGGGAATAACTACACTCGTTCAAGCTCTATTCGCGTTTCGCTGGACGATTTTGGTTACTCATGCAGTTCCGCTTCTGTCAGCCGCGTATTTTTATTATAATATAAATATAATAAGACACGTAAGGGGGGAACTACAATAGGGTATTACACCCATTTTTAAAAAGTGTCAATTAGATTCTGCAGTGCTAATGAACCACTAAAAAAACACCAATTATTCAATCGATAAGTTTAATAAAAATGTATTTAAAATTTATATTTTCAAATTTCGCGTGTAATTTGACGAAAACACTGGAAGCCATTTTGCTCTGTGGTCATGACGTCAGTTGGCTGTGTAAACAAATGCGCCGGTAATTGACATGACACTGACTGACACTTGTTATACACCATATGACGTAAACATGGCGGCTACTATTTCATTGTGTTTAAGAACAGACTAAAAATTCTGAAAACTTTGAATTTAATTTTAAAATTTATTTTGTTATTTTACGAACTAAAACTAACATTTTCCGACTGCTTTTTGCCTAAGCTATCTCAATAATATACTTTTAGATTTTTTTCATATAGACTAAAATACCCTATTCAGCTTTTGTCCATAGAAAACATCGATTTTGTATGAAGATGGGTACGCGTTCGGACACGTTTTCATATAATAATAGAAGCGGAGTTGTTTAATATAAATATAAAAAGACATGTAAGGAAGTAACGATATTTATTCACTTTAATTTAAATTTTATCCATACAAAACTGCTGTTTTCTATGGACACTGTATTGATCTGAATAATGTAGTTTTTTTTTTTTATTAAATCAAGGTAGCGCATGACCACTATCTCACCTGATGTGAGGTGCAGATGCGGCCGAAGGTGGACCACGCTTATCCAGTAAATGCCCATTTACCCTGGTTTTGAAGACCCCGAGGTTGTAATTCTGTGGGAACACAGACGCAGGCAATGAGTTCCACTCCTTAGCAGTCCGAACAAGGAAGGTGGAACTGAAACGCTTCGTGCGTGATCGAGATACATCGACCACGAAGGGATGAAACCCCTGCCCACGCCTAGTGGTCCGCAAGTGGAACGGTTACCCCCTTACAATGTCTTATTATATTTATATTATAATAAAAATACGCGACTGACAGAAGCAGAACTGTATAACATAAAATTAAATATAATAGGACATGTAAGGGAGTATTCACTTCAATTCAGATTTTGTTCATACAAAACTGCTGTTTTCTATGGACAAAAGCTGAATTGAGCCGAATAAATATAGTTACTCCTTATTAATATATAAATAGGCGTATTTTTATTATAATGTAAATTTTATATTATAATAAATATACGCGGTGATAGAAGCGGAACTGTATGAGTGTAACCAAAATCGTATAGAGAAACGCGAATGAAGCTGAATAAGTGTAGTTAGACCCTAATGCGAAACGCAGACGGGTGGAAGACGGGCAGCGAGCTCGTGACGACGGCAACCAGCTGCAAACGACTACTGTGTAATTATTATTGGCGTAATTAGGATGTGAGGTCGAGCACTGGCCCGCGGGCGCCGACAGCCGACCATTCTAACAAATGCCATTATTATTTCCGCTCTGCGTTGTGTACCTCCGCTGCGGTTTGTTGTGTTCCACTTTGTTATGTCACGAACGATTGGAACATTAATAAATATTAACGCCCTTCAGTCATAATTGTAAATATTCTTCTTAACCAGCTACGAAAGAGGAACTTTTCTTCACTCTTTTGTAACTGTATTCTATTCATTTGAGTAAGGGATTTTGTGTAAGCAAATTTATAACTTCCGAAACCAAACATTTATGATTACATCACGGTGTTAAAGTATAAAAAGTTATAAATTTAAAGTTTTTATTTGTTAGAAAAATATACGTTTGGTTTGGGCTGAGTGAGGAAATAATTAAAATATTACATTTTTATGCTTATATGTATAAATTCAACGGATTTTTTAAAATGAATGTACCTATTGCATTTTAAAATAAACCTTTGTACCTATACATTTACTAAATCGAAAGTGTACCTACTAAAGTAGGCACTAACTTAGTTACGAAAAGTTACAAAAGTAAAAAAAATAATTATTCTCGTTTCGTATTGTGGTTATTATGAAAAGTGGTTAGGAAGATTACGTGACTGAAGGGACATTCACTCCTCCAATACAAATTGATTCAAAATTAATTGCGTTTTGGTATCTGTAAATACATCTAGTTTCTCGCTTCCAATTCGAGTTTCGACGAGCGAACGCGGGCCGAGCGCTTCTTTTTACAGTTATGTACTTACTTTGTTTAACGGTTTCGTAACACTGTTGAGTATTATATCGTTTCAAGTGTTTGCTAGCCAATTGACAGCTACATTAAGGACCGCTACAAGCATTTGGACGTACCATTATCATTTTCAATTTAACGCTAACAAATCTGTCCTCGGATTTGAGCGTGTGTTGTGTGTTTTCAATAAATTTTGGTGTTTTTAGTTGTCATGAATCCATTTAAATTGCCATGTCATACTGTATTGTGTTCGGTTTGGTCAACAGTTGGGTTGCGAGTCGGACTTGTTTGTCTTTGTCGATCGAGTCGAGGGTCGAGTCGGATGTTTTGTCAACGGCCGTATAGTCCAAGCGCCAGAGGGTTTTTTTTTGAAATGTACGGGACCGGCTATTTTTTTTTTGGAATATGTACAGGGGTGTTCCCTGATTGTAAATCCAAGTTGGCGTCATCGGGGGGGGGTGAGCGTCAGCCGCCATCTTGAAAAACACGTTTTATTGAATATCTCGCGAACCGCGCATCGTACGACAAAAATAGTACAAATCATTTTTGTAGATAATAATATTTGCCATCTTTTTTATTTAAAACTTTTTTCTGTAAAAAGCATAGTTTTTTATTTGTAGCGCTTCAAACTTTTTAAAATATGGTTTTTGCTAAATATAATAGTTAACGGTTCATGATAAATGAAAAATGGTAATAACTAAATTTGTAGAGCATGAAATTTCCTATAAATTTTATTCGAAACTTTTTCCCGTAACATTTATAGTTTAGGAGCTAAAACGCTGTAAATGTCGAGTGAACGCAAAATATTCACGAGATTATAATGCTATATATTCAATCATGCGCCTATGAGTTGTAGTATATATTTTGGGTCGTTCGGACTTTCCCTCCTCAACATTCCTACAATATTGCGGAGCTGCTTGTGGATGCTGAAAAGCTGGTTTGAAATGTTCAATCATTTGCTCGAATTGCAATGGCCAAACATGCGACAACGTGCCAGACGTAATAGATGCCATCGAAAACGAAATCGAAGAAGACCCAGCCTTCGATTCGTCTCCTTCGGATATGGCGGAGGCAGAAGAAATCGATTCAGAAGGCGATGAGTGTCTTCCGTCGACATCGAAAAGAATTAGATCCGCCCTGTAAAATAATGCGCCACGTTTTTACATAATAACTTTTATGATGATAAATTATTCGTTGTTCTCCACACTATTTATAATTTTAATTGATTCGTTACACAGCTGCATTGACATTTTTTTTCATTTATTATTTACTAAAAAAAAAATACATAAAGAGGAAACCAGGTATACGATACATTATAAACTACACTAAGTTTGTCTATGTACCTACCTAACAATTAAAATATACGTGTTACTTCAATAATTGTTCTAAAAAATATTTTCGAAGTTTATATTTAATATTATTTTCATTTAATTCATTTTTAAGTTCTGTCGGCAAACTGTTAATTAATTTAGGTACTATATATTCTAAACGATTTCTGCCATACAAATTTACATACTTAGGAGTAAGGTTTTGGAACACTTTATGCCATTTTATGCGTTATGAAATGGCGTTGGAAATGGTTTTACCTAGCTGCAGCTCCTAAACTATAAATGCTACGGGAAAAGTTTCTAAATGTTATATATATATATATATTAAAAGTTTATAAATGAAATTTATAGGAAATTTCATGCTCTACAAATTCAGTTATTACCATTTTTCATTTATCATGAACCGTTAACTATATATTTAGCAAAAACCATATTGTAAAAAGTTTGAAGCGCTACAAATAAAAAACTATGCATTTTACAGAAAAAAGTTTTAAATAAAAAAGATGGCAAATATTATTATCTACAAAAATGATTTGCACTATTTTTGTCGTACGATGCGCGGTTCGCGAGATATTCAATAAAACGTGTTTTTCAAGATGGCGGCTGACGCTCACCCCCCCCGATGACGCCAACTTGGATTTGCAATCAGGGGACACCCCTGAACATATTCCAAAAAAAAAATAGCCGGTCCCGAACATTTTTTTACGAACCTACTTTTTTTGCTCCGGCGCTTGGACTAGTAGTAATCCGCAGCTGGCGTGTACCTACCTGCCTGCCCTCTTTGTTCGAATGGAAAGTTTCATTCCGAGAACGGAGCGCGGAACAGATTTGTTTTTACAGTTTCATCTAAGAACGATGTTCACATTGGAGATATTTTGTGTCGTAAAAACTCTTACAATTAATTATTAATTCAATTGTAAAAACTAAAATACCGTCACTCTATGAATGCGTTTTTGACATTTCTTTATGTCCACTGCATAAAGTTCATTTTCGATTAAACGATACAGAAAATTCACCATATTATATAATGGCCGGATTATATTGTATTTACTGAGTATATTAGAAATATTATTGAGCGTGTTAAATCTGATCGCCCGACTTGTTCGTCGACTAATAAAACCTTCACAAATGCAATATAGGGGAGCCGAGGATCAAAAGGCGATTTTTTGTTACATTTTTTATAAGCCGCTATTTTGCCCTCTTTTGTGCCCGTGTTGTTTACTAATGGGTTCTGCTGGGTTCGACTTAAGATAATAACTTGAAGTTTTTTTCCTCGCCCATGCCATGTGTCGGGCTGCGGGTTTTTGCCGCCCCGGAAATGCGAGAACCCTGTTCTTTGGGACGGATTAAAATATATTTGTTGATTTTTCGACTTAATCTTTAAACTAAAACGCATACGTGGCGTGTTTTCGTTGACGGGGGACTTTTTAATATGTACATTTGGTTTTTTTTTGTTTAATTGCAACGACGAGTTCTGGGCGAGGGGTCATAATTGTTACCGCCGCTTAATCAATCACGACTCCGGCTTAATTCCCCAATATCCTGCCGCTGCCCAACTAACAATTACATGTGGAGGGTCCATATCAACGCGGACAGCCGGTGCCAATAACATAAATTGTCACGGGGCGGTCGGAAGTGCTTCTGGCCTCGCTCTTCCCTCTTCCATCCCTCCGCGTGCCCCGACCCCGCACCCCTCACGCTCTCCCGACGGTTGAGATTGTTGTCGAGTCGACAATCGATATTCAATCTCTTTGACGTTTTCTACGCTCCCCCACTTCCTTACTTTGTGTCGTCGTTTAGGGCAGATAGATAGAAGGAGCTCTCTTCTAACTTTCGATTGATGTTTACGTTTCACTTATTACCCGGTTCATCGTGCCTCATAGGGGATAAAATAAAACATATTAAGTACGTATCTCATAGAGAAATTGAAGGCGTTTTAAATTGAAACATTCGTATAAATAGATCTTTGGATAGGTTTGCGTTGTATTCATATGCATTTGCAAATTATTTACGTTAAAGAATACGTTTACGTTAAGAATGAGCTGGACACATAGTACGGAGACCACGGGAGGTTCTCGAGTGGAAACCATAGACCGGCAAGCGCAGCTTAGGACGTCCACAAATTGGACAGACGACTTAATAAAAGCTGCGGGTCGACGGTAGCTCCAGGACCGCTTCTGACCGATCCTACTGGAAAATTATGGGGAAGCCGAAGGCCCTATGTCTAGCAGTGGACGTTCTACTTATGTTGAAGAAAGATAGTATTACATCTTTCTTCGTATTATATCTCTCCGAATCAATACTTATTATTTACATATGTTTCAATCATTTAGGTAAGGGCTATAATTTGTTCAGTTATCGATGTCAATGTCAATATGTCAATGAGTGCCCAGAGGAATGCAATATAAACCACCAGTAGACTGGATATAGTTTAATATTGTAACAATTAATAATGTCACTGAGTGCCATCTAAGTATCCAAGAATTTACTTTGCTATAGTCTAACTACTTATATGCGTTAAAGAGTAGGTGCTGTTCGATAAGAATAAGCGTTAAGAGTGCTTATTCTTATAAGAAAAGCAAAGTTTTAAGACAAACGTTTCTGTCCCAAAAATCAGTTTTTATTTCTTAATAACATAATTTACTAGCGACCTACCCCCGAGTTCGCATGCTTGAAATTTTCTTCTGCATATTGTACACACAAACCTTTCCATTAGTGAAGACCGTATCAAAATCCGTTGGACGGTTTAGAAGAATTTGGCGGAGAAATAGATAGAGGCCGACAGCGCCTCTTTATTTTGTAAAATGTATTAGATATAAATGATCTCTTAATGTTTATTAAATGCCCTCGTGAAAAGCTTTAAATACGTTTACCATTTCGTTGAGCACATAGTTGGACTAATTAGCGAATGCCGGCGTGGAGCTGCGAGCAGCCATCGCTCGGAGGTAATTACGAATCCAGCCGCGTCGCTTATCCTACCAAGTTATAATTGAATGCTCGGTGGCCCAGAAGCCGGGCGCGTGTATCTGGTTATTAGGTGTGCGCATATGTAATTTGTTTGTGAAAGATGGTACGCAGTTATACCCGCTGTGAATAATTTAAATTCATCCCCTCAACCGGCCGGGGTGGGCCCCCCCGTATCGATTCGGCATTGTGTGAAAATTGTATCCATGTGTGCGCCTCGGTTGTTTCAATGCAGCCAGTTCTGAACGGCTTTGCTCCCTTGGCAATTGTGGGTTCACGGGGAATATACTCGGCACATTCGTTGTTCGTTACGTTGTCTGAAGTTCTCTACACGCAGATAGCGTTGTAAGTTTGATCGTTGCTGTCTCTGTCAACTACTACATAGTTGAATAAGATTATTCAAGATTCATATTTATCGAGAGATCGAAATAATGAATGGTAGAAAAATCACAAGGATTTTTTCAAGTTCGAATCGACATGATTTTGAATCTTTTCGCGATACTATTGTGGAAAGACGTGCAGATACCTACGTAGAAATTCCAATTTGTTTCTACGTGTCGTCACAGAATAGTGTAGTGTTTGAATTGTCGAATTTCTCTATATATCCTATACCTACATCTGCATAGGTATATAATAAAATCGTAATCGTACACATTGTAATTATGTTACCCAGGTCAAAAAAAAATCGTTTTTAGAATTTGTTTGTTTGTCTGTACGTTTGTGCTCGCTAATCTCTTAAACGGCTTAACTGATTTGAATGCGATTTTCACTTATGTATTGTAGCAAGCTTTCCGTAACATTTAGTGTTTGTTTCATTCCAATCTGTTTATGGAAAAAAAGTTACGC
Organism: Bembecia ichneumoniformis; assembly: GCA_910589475.2. Lineage (NCBI taxonomy): Eukaryota > Metazoa > Arthropoda > Insecta > Lepidoptera > Sesiidae > Bembecia > Bembecia ichneumoniformis. The sequence continues at coordinate 4,601,491 of OU342538.1, read as the reverse complement.
GCTATATTGAATAGCACGCAAAGTTGCGGGCTCAGCTATTATGTAAAATAGCTCATCTATAAATATAATAAAGTCGCTGTTCGCTACTGTCTGTTTCTTCGCTAACTTCTTCTGAACCACCCAGCGGATTTCGAAACGGTTTTCTCTAATGGAAAGAGCGGTAAACGAGGAAGGTTTATAATTTGCAAAAAAAAAAATGCATCCGTGCGAAGGGGCGGGGGTCACTAGTTATTTATAAGATGAACATTATTTTACTTCGAATATCAAGAGTTTTTTATGCGCATCGGCGCATTAGTTCAATTATACTTGAAATTATGGTGAGATATGTAATGTAACAGCGAGAGCTACCGTACACGGATCCCCTGTATTTAAATGAAGGCGAAATTTAATTCATAAGTTACAACATTCCCTGCATTGGCGTAGCTAAAGTCTATCTAAAAGCAAGCACTCTGTATAATACGTACACACGTAACAATCTGTTTGCTTTGGTGTCTCGCCTCGCAATATATCTTTTTGAGGCAAAGCCAGAAACGCGATGAATTTTGTTGACAAGCGAACTCCGCGCCAATACAAAAATATCCGGTCCATTCCCAATTTTTCAACGATTCAAATAGACGGCTCATTTCGTTTGCGTTGCGTTCGACGAGGTATAAATAAACTGACCGTTTTATTTTTATCAACATGCAGCGCGAAATGTGACGGGTTATCTGATAAATGTCTGAAATGAAACAGCGCTCGGTGCACGTCTGAGCAAATTGACTTAATTGCTTATTTATGTGAATGTCTATTCCGTTTCACAATCAGCTCTACGAAACAGATGTAAATAATGGACTATTTACATCTGCTTATTGCCTCCGTCCACACTGATTCGATCACAACCTTTGCTGTCTTTTTTATCATGACATTTGTGTCTAAATCAGTCGAGTCCTTGAAGCTTCGAGTTCTAAATAAATGTATCCACCTAACTTAATTGTACTTTTTTGTTATTTATAAATCCCCGGCGAAGTATGTATTCAGTATTCAGTTTCATTAATTGCATTGAATTTTAAAAAGGTTTTTCATTTTTACATTGTCTGCTCTGGCATAAATCTTGATTGCTCACAGTGTGGATACACTTTATTTCATTAACTATTATTTCGCGTAATGAATGATAATATAATTTGACTCGTTTAATTGCTAAACCGTTTAAACCGATTTTTATTTTATAATTTCCTCCGTAAAATATGTTTATATTTTGTTGCAACTCTAAGTGTTCTGGAATCTTGTTTGATTTTGGAATAATCGAACATTTGTAATTGTAAATAATAATATTACTTATATGTATATTTAGGTGTGCCAAAAAATAGGATAATTTAGACTATATATCTACGTAAACAAAAATTCTTTCCAAAGGACAGCTCATAATTTCAATTTTAAGAGGTTCTCCAATGAACCTGAAGTTATCCCATATAAACAAGACGGGCAACATGACTTTTTTGCATTATTTACCTCTGCAAGCCATGAAGATTTTAATTTTTGTGACTTTTACTTGTTGCGGAAACAACAATTTTTTCTATAACAAAATTTTGTAGAAAATTTGATGTGCTTACAAAAAAAGTACCAAATTTTTTTTGTGCTATCGGTAGTTCACTTAAAGCTTGTAGTGTAACAACTCTAGATCACTGTAGGGGTGGCGGTTGAAAAGAAAGATAGAGACGTCGAGGAAACACCACACTTTAATATCACTTAGTGTCCCTATATGTACACTAGAAATTTCACACATATATAAATAATTGCCCTTCGTTCAGTGAGAACAGCTTAAATAGATGAGGCTGTGCACAGCGTTGGAACTTCCGTGTCCGACAGGATCTTCGGTAAAAATAAGTTATTTTATTAACTCGTCGACTTAATAAAATAGGATTTAGCTTCGTTTAGCCTTTTGAAAAGAATCTGAGTCTCAGCCGTTGTACATATATTTCTAGCACCTTTCCTTTTCGATTCCGTCTCAAGAATGCCTTTTCCTCCGTGAGAAAACCTGTCAATCCCCTTCTCTCCCAATCTTTTCCGCTGCTTCTTTTTTCGTTCAAATATGTTCCATATCTCGCCGGCCAGTGTACATTATGTAAGGTAGATAAAAAAAAGGTTACATTAAAACAAAGAAACAAAAAGGTTTTTAATGAATGAGAAGCGAATGATGATGAACCCTACAAGCTGAAAATTAGAAAAATAAGATTTTTTAGGTCTGTAACTAAGTTATTTCACAAGCCGCGAAAAAAAATTGTGACGTTTATGGACCTAATAATGCAGTGTCAGTAAGAGTAGCACAAAGTTGGTTTAAACGTTTTCAATCCGAAAATTTTGATGTTAAAGATGCACCCCGCTCTGGTCGCCCTGTTGCGGATAAAATGGACGCAGTTCTTGAAAAATGGAGCAAGATCGGTATATCAGTAGTTATAACATAGCTGATAATCTAATTAATCTCCGCCACGCCTCTGCCTCTGAAGCGTGTACACATTTTTCTACTAAATATTCTAAACTAGATAGGCAGGTCTGTATATATAATTATTGTTAATATTATCTATTATTGTTTATGTTTAAGTTTCCAGTACAATTAGTATAATCTGTAACAATTGTAATGTATAAAAAAAATATCAAATATAATAATACATAGCTGAAGAATTAGAAATTGACCACAAAACAGTTTCGATCCATTTGAAAAAAAGCAAGCTGGGTACACAAAAAAGCTCCATACATGAGTGCCACACGAGCTCACTGAAAGAAACCGTATGAATCATGTACGCATTTGCGATTCTTTATTGAGACGTGATGAAACCGAACCGTTTTTGAAGACATTGATTGATAACTGGTGATGAAAATAGTCTTGAGTTTTCATATAAAATGCGAAGAAACTTTTTCCCCAACCTATTATACATATCAGCGCTAACGGGAGTAGGACTTGACGCCTTCGCAAATGAAGTGGAATTAGCTACGACGAGTAGATTCCTCGGGCAAAACTCGCGACTAGTTGGAAATCTCGCGAGACGCGGCAAAGCGATTGCGGGATATAGCTGTGCGGCGAGATGTCGGACCGAATAAAGTTTTGTGCGGCCCAACCTAACCCAACCGAGACGGCTTCTTTAATGGAAATACCGAAGTGCATAGCGATGCACCATTCCTGTGAAGTGAGCCGATCACATGCAATCCCGAACAGACGTTAACGCGAAGCGGTATGTCCGGAGCACGCCTGCAATTAGACAGATTGGCAGATAGATAATTGAAATCGCGTGAATAATCGCCAAGACGCACGTCACATCGCGTGTGCATGGTTTACACTGAAGTAAAAATAAGATATCGCGAAACACGTCGGTTGGTCGATGTTTCTCGGAAATTCGCCGACATAATGTAGCATGTAGCATAGGCAGGCTGACGCGCCTCGGTTCGCAAACTTGAACAAAAAATATTCAATAACTGACAGTATTTTACGAGTATTACACCGCAACGAATCACTTGAGTATAATACTCGAGGACGCTAATGTAAGCTTGCCTATTTTTAAATAATACACGAACACAAATTATTCCATTATGTTTTTTTTCTCTTATGCCTATTATATATGTTTTTTTTTTTAAATATAAACTAAGGATGTATCAGAGAAAGTACATCATTTTAATATTAATTCTATTTTAACATTCTGTAAAATTCATGTATAGAAAAAGAATGATACTGAAATTCAGAATGAGGGATCAAACATGAATGATTTTGATAAAGCAGCGGTAGCAATGTGAAAGACTAAAAATATAGAAATACATATAAGAAAACTAGCGCCGGGTCCGCTGGTCCGCGCTCCTTTTTCTTAGGTGTTAAAACATTTATTCAATCTATTGCTTATATGTTTTTTAGAGGAGTTGGATTTTTTTATTTTCAAATGAACCCTCGGGAACATTACTTTTTTCTGGATGAAAGGTACCATATATTCCTTTTCTATACTGAAATCGTAACAAACAAACAAACAAACTTTTTCACTTTATTATAATATTACTAGTTAGGATAGATAAGATAAATGTAAAGAATAGAATTCAATTAAAATTATTGTAATTGAATTCGTATTGTGTTGACTACCAAAAGACTTGTCGGCATGCAAATAAGAATGTGCGGCTATAAATTGTAAGCGCATAAACAACTATGTTTACCGGGTACAGTGCCCTATAAGCTAAGACTAATGATATGCCAACATGAAACACGTTTTATACACAAATACATAATGTCTCTTTGACAGATGTTTTCATTATTCCCTTCGACATGGTCGGTGTATTTAACAGCGTCTTAATTATCCTTTCCGTTGTCAATGTAAAAACTGGTTGGCATCGTTAATTTATAAATTAAACACTTAATTTTAACTGGTCGGCCATTTGAGTCCGCCGGCGATTCCGATAAAAACTAATAGCAGGTAGTTGTGTCGATAATTACACTTAATACGCTTTAAATTACTGTATAAGGCGTTCCCCAAAATCGGTACAGTAATAATCTTGTGGTCCCACGAATACTTGAAATGTTTCCACCGAGTTATTAAGACTTAATAGATTGAACAACTTTCCAAGCCTTACATAACGCTAACAGGTCATTAGATCTCGCTTCTTAACAAACAAGTGTCGGACATACTTACGTTGATTGATGAACACCAGCCACTAACCACCAGCCACCGAGGCTCTATGGTGTCATCGGTTACAAATTACAAATTTATTTATTATGACACTCAATTCTCATTAGTTTAATGAGATATTTTTGATGGATTATATCAATCATTTGTTTAGTGACTTATATTAGAAGTGTTCATATTGCTACTCTTAAGTTTTGACATAAATACCGCCCTAACTGACAGACGAGTGAAATAATGGGATAAAATAACTATGTAACTATATTTACAAAAAACATATGTCAGTCATAAAATGTATTGACAGTGACCGTCGCCAAAATATAAATATCATTTTTAAAATGCTTATGCTGTCGATTACAATTGACTGATGACTCTGACGAGGCTCCAGTGGAACTATAATGCCCTCAGGCAGTCAGGCACGTGTGACCAACGAATCTCAATATTATTTTCATGTGTTAAAGAAGAATCTAATAAAGATTGAAAAAGACGCTCACGATGAAATGCAAGTACTTAGATTTATTATAGAATACTTATTACTTACTATATTATTATATTTCCTAGCTTTTCTCTTATACAATTTCATTTTTCAATTTATTTTTATCTGCTAAACAATTATGTTCCGTCATATCTTGTCAGACTAGAATTCTAGATTCTTATACACACATGTTTCTTACAACGTTCCATATTATTACTGTAGCTGTTTTTTTATTGTTATTTATTTGTGGGTGATGTATCTCTAAATAAGTTATATATCTCCTGTTGTCTTAAAAAAGGCCATGAAAAAATACCTAATATGTTTTTTTTTTGTGAAGACCCCATTGTCATTTAACACAATGAAAACTGCTCTCTCATAGTAATTATTAAGACTCGTTCTAAATGGTATGTTTAATTTGCGACAGTTTGTTTTTGGTACATACTTTCAGTTTGCCCAGTTTCTTATCTGACTATTCATCCGTTACGTCGTTTATATTTTTCGCTTTCTCGGTACTGCTTTATGAAGGTCTTTTGTATGCATCTTTATCACATACATTATACATTATGTTAGGTTGATTATATGTATATTTCCTGTCCCAAATCCATCACAATATGTTTTACAAGACCATTAAAAAAATAACTAAAATTTATTGTGTAGTTTTCGCTAGAATTATGTAATAATTCATTTTTCTGAATGTGTGGTAGATTAATGTTAACAGTCCAACGGTTGAGTTTGTGAGCATGGAAGAGATCTCATCCGTCGCGAGGCATTTAAACAATGTAGGCGTCGACCGCGCCGCCATTATATCGTAAATCACCGTTGACGCTGTAATAATTTGCCCACAGAGCTCGGCCGCCAGTGATTGCCTCTATTGATGGACCCCTTAGTACCGTGCTGTGTTCGACACAGATTGTGCTGCTTAATGCTTAGTCAACTAGTACAACTGGCCACTGACCACAATAAACATTTACACAATACGTGTGTCCCTAATAAGACATATTGCTTGTATCAAAGGCCGCCTTTCATTGTCAGCTCTAAAAGTACTACATTTGTGTCAATACAAATTCTTTCCACGTTCACGTGAATTATTCGTTTGAGATCTTTTATTAATTGCACCATATATAGCTAAATAAAACAATGGACGACCCCCCACGAAGTGAACCGGCTACGGCTTGCTTCGTATGGTAAATAAATAAACTTCTCATGAAAGATGGTAATGTTCTCCAGTGTTTGTTTTCGATGCAAATATAGAAACTAGACGACTCTTATTGATTTTAGATACTAAGGCATGTTGATAATACTAATCAATATACTTTTGACCACAGTTGAAACTCTTGTTAATTTACCAAAACATCATTAAAATCAGTCAATAATCAGTTAAAAACTAGTGATAGATTCTGGTGATTTAGCAACTATATACCTTTTAGGTATAGGTTAGTCAAATACCCTAAACTGAGACATAATTAAAAGTGACTGGACTGAACTGATTTTTTTTTGACGAACCTGTTAGTAGAGTGGTTAGGGTGCTTGCCTTAACGCTCTGTTCCAGGGTTCCCGGGTTATCCGAGGATAAGGCCTCGCTGTGAACTCGGACCCGCACATCACCGCTGATGGTGGAATCCGGGGGGGGGTTTTAGTGGGTATTCCCGGTGACAAGTTACTTCACCGGGCGAGTTACTTCACCACACTCCCCCTCGTCGACTGGATAGTGGTCAACTTTGAAAAAAAAGTGAACTTTTTAAATTTGGCTCTGGTTCTGGATCAGAAAAGTAGTGGCAAGGCACACTGCGTTTTGCAGTCAAATGGGCAACCCATCTGGCGGCAGTAACCATCCCCTTACAGAAGACCACCTTGAAATAAAAGCACGTGTGTTGTTGTTTTACGGTGAGTGAGTAAGGGATGCCAGAGACCCCATTTTCCTATCCATTCCTTACCATTAATCCTACTGTAGTAGGCAGCGCACTTGCAGCAGCTGGTGGCGTTGCTTGTGTTGTAGGCGACGGTAGCCACCTACCATCAAGTGGACCGTCAGCCTGTCTGCCAATCTTAACATAAAAAAAGAAGGCACTTAGTAGATTACGATAATTTGTACTTAGGGACTTATTTCTAATCAGTTTTACTATAAGTCTCGAATATTTTGCCTAAAGGACACAACTGAAAATAAATGCTGCAACAATGTTGTGGTTTTAACCCTACGATCAACAATACACCTAGATTAAAGGTCTCATACAAAATCAAAGCGAAAAACAGTCCGTGTTGATCTTGTGTTGATTATACTTAAAGCTATATCTGTTAAATTAACTTAAAATATACCTTAAGTCTAACCGCTTTTGAACAGTTTTTAAACGCACACTGTGGCATTTTAACGCGTCCGAACGTTGGCTTTGGTTGAACCGTACTGTCGCAAATAAGAGCACACGCTTATTTTGTGCTCTTATTTCTCGGGCCGTTTTCAGAGCTATCACCTTTAATCTAGTTGTATTGTTGATCGAAGTTTTAACCTATTATTGTTTTCCATTGGTAAAATAAATCCCACTTAGTACTTATATATGACATTGTGTGAAGGTGTTTCAAGAAAACAAACATTCGTGGCGTTAACACTAGAGCTGTTATTTAATAAATGTTGAAAACACCGTTCCTAGATATGATACTGGAAGTAGTTTACTCTATTCGCCCGGAGTACTGTGCACACATTGCAGCATACACACAAACAAATACTAACAGTATATTTTTATCTTTCGCAGGTAAGACAGAACTGGCCGGGCAGGTGAGAGTTTTGTTCTGTTTGCGGTCGAACCGACATGTGGGAACTTTATTACGACTGGTTTTATTGTTCGCCGTGGACACATTTTGTCACTCGCCCTTGCGTAGTCTGCTTTAATGACACCGAACTCACTAATGTAGGCAATTGAGCGAGTATTTCAACGATTTTTAAAACAAAATTAATAACTTTAATAAAGTTTGTATTGGGTAACTAATTATCTATTTTTAAACGCTTTTGTTTGACAAATATTTAGATATAACTACCGTGGGAATGGTATCTATATTTTTGTCTATACATATTTTAAATTGGATTCGCTGTCTGCCTTTGACTGTTTCTCCGCTTACTTCAAAACTACCCAACCGATTTTGATACGATTTTCGCTAATGAAAAAAGCGATAAACGAGGGAGGTCTATATTTTGCAGAAAAAGTTGCATCTATTCGGTAGCGGTTCGCTAGTAGAATATATTTTATATAATTTTTATTTAGTAGTGGCAAGGCACACTGCGTTTCGCAGTCATTTTGGCAGCCCGTCTGGCGGCAGTAACCAACCCCTGACAGAAGACCATCGTGAAATAACAGCACGTGTGGTATTGTGTTTCGGTGAGTAAAGGATGCCAGAGCCCTTTTCGCTATCCCCCTCCTAATCCCTTAATCCTACTGTAGTCGGCAGCGCACTTGCAGCAGCTTTGGCATTGCTTGTGTTATAGGTGACGGTAGCCACCTATCATCAAGTGGACCGTCAGCCTGTCTGCCGATTTTAACATAAAAAAAATAATGGTCTACGAAGCCATAGATAAAAGATAATAATTAAGTACTAAAATTTCGGTTGTCCTTTAGATATCCGATCGTTCTTTGAATTCAACAGCAGTGTTTAACATCAATCAAATTTTATTGATTGATGTTGAACACTGTTGTCTCTATTATATGCAATAATTTTCCAAGGTTTCTGGGGATTTCAAGTTTCATAGATCGTATCTAGATAAATTAATCATTAATCAACTGGTGTGTCCATTCCGAACATGTCTCAATTAATTATTGCGGACAATAGCTGTTGTTGAGACTCGACCACGGGCTTTCGACCTTATAGGAATGTATTAATTATGAGCAAGATATTATAATGTGAAGTGTTCATATTTCATCTAAGACACGCGGAAATCTAAAAGATATAGGAGCCAATGGATAGTTCTAGTTTACTCTAAACATAGCTATTGCCGTTTTCTGGTACTTGTGTACTGCGATATAGATGTGTTTGACATTTTTTTATTAAATTATACAGCCGATAAAAGTTTCTAAAGGAAAATTGTTGATCTAATTTATTTTCATTTATTATGTGGTGTTGACATTTCGCGTTTCTATTTCAACGGAATTCAGAGTTTTTACGTCGCCCGCCTCGACATGAGGGAGCCATCACCACACCGGAGAAATGTTTTAGCATTTCACTGTTAGGAAATGACAAATTCAATTAAACCCCCGTTTGACTTTTGTGCAAAACTGGCTGTATAAATGTTTTATTATTTAATGTTATATTTATTTATATTTGTATAAACGTAAACGTTTATGGAGATCATACAAAGTGTGTGTGTCAGCTCCGACGCACGACTGGAGTGTTTATTCCCTTTAAAACATATAAAACTTTTCTCGTGTCAAAAGAGCAAACCCATCTTTAAAAAAAAAAGATAACTGGATACCTAATTACTTTATATTATTTACATTCTGCATACTCAGATGTCACGTGTTCCAACAAAGTTTTGTTAGTTACGTTCGGTATACACAGATGTCACTAGTTTTATAAGTTCAAATAGTTAATTTTTCATTCCTCAATAAGGACTACACATTTCATATAAGATTTGGACGTTTGCTATAAGCACAGAGAATAGAATTAGAGAACATAAAATCTCCATACCGGAGGCCTCATATGAAAATCGATTCATAAGAAGTAAACTCCAAATCAGGAAAATTACCATCCTTAACTTTTTTATATGCGCATATTAGGAATGCCGACTCACCGAGATAAAAAGTGAAAGGAAAATGTAGAAGCTCTGCTTTTAATTTATCTTTGTGAAGATTTTATATTATTGCCTTGGCAACCCCTCGCAAATGGAATAGTGAAATCGCTTTTAAGACTGCTTTAAGAGCGCTTAACAGTTTTAAGGCAAGTCAAAATTTTCACGATCTCCAGATCGCGCCGCGCTTACGCACTCCCACAAAGATTACAGAGCATCGTACAAGTATTGTCTTTGTGTGAGTGACCGTTGAACGACGAACGTAGGAGGAGCGAATAATTTGATACTTAGTTTTATTGATTAAGGATTAGCTTTTTTATTTACTTAGTTTTATTTTTATAAATTTAGTATTAATTTTTAGCATTATAATTATTTTACATGCGTTATATTATACATATTAGCAACCCGGTCCTAACTTCGTATGAATGCAATTTTTTTTCTTCAAATTATACACAATAAACGGGGAAGCCGTTTATTGGTGGGCAAATGCGGCAAAGTTGTGAATGAAAAAAGCAGCTAAAGAAGAAGCAGAGTTAGCAATAAGTTTTGACGTCCACATGTGTATACACACATCGATTTTTATAGATTGTGTACGTATAATTTATATATGACATAAATGTAAGACCTACGTATCTTTATCTTAGGGAGAGAAAATAAAAAGAATATAATTTAAAAAATCCTTTATTGACAAATATTGCAGAAATGATGGGGGCACCGACAGGCCTGTTTCATGTAAGACGAATTCTAAACCATTTTCATCTTGCCATCTCTGTTTTTGAGCAGATGTTCCTGATAGGCATTGAGCTACTTTTTCTAGGGTCAACCATTTCAGACAAATGAAAATTTTGGTAAAAGATTATTAAACTTTCTTCCGTTTTTCTTTCCTAAAACACGTCGTCTCTTGCGATTTTTGTAATTTTCAAAAGAAAGTCGTGTCCTGTCCACACCGCAAAAAAACATAATATATGGGTTTGACTGAATAGAAATTATATTTCCTGTTCATATTGCATGACTACAAATCTAATGTAGTCACGTATGTCGTGTTGCAGCACCTGTGATGTTGTTTGTGTTATAGGCAACGGTAGCCATTTACCATTTACCATCAAGTAGACAGTCAGCCTGTCTACCGACCTTAACCTCAAAAAAATCGAAGTAGACTCCATTTCTTTGTAAGCACGGTCGCGTGCGATGGAACAACTGACTGAAGCAGTAGCCCACTCTTCTTTAGAGGTGTCTTTCACGGCGATTTCGGACGCTTACACTGCATCTTCAGGGCTTATAAAGCGAATTCCTCTAATTTGTCTTTTATTTTTGAGAATAAATAGAAATGATATAGCGCCAAGTCGGAACTATAAGGAGTATGACTCACTAATAAAAATCATAAAAATAAAAAAAATGACAATATTTCGCAATTACATACAATTTTCACCATAAATTTGCATGAGTATTTTTTATGGAAGTTGGATAATTTCTTTTTTGCTAGGCCACCGATGAAAGTTATTATAGTTTATAGGTCTCGTAAAACACAATAATAATATGCAAAAAAGTTCTAAACGGTAATACAAAGAGATTTGTCACGTCTGTTCTGGAAGAGACGGCAATTCAGCTCTACATAATGTATTCTGGTGCAACATTCTGTGGTACAGTGATTATTTTGTTAATCACTTTCACAGCAATATAGTATATTTAATATATAAATAACATTTTGAAATTTAGTTTATTACTTTTTAAGTTCATTTGCTAGTTTTAAATCTATACATATACATATAATAAAATCGTAAACGAGCCGTGTCAAAAAAAAAAAAACAATTTATAAACGTTTTAGACCATGTTACCGAGGTAAAAAAATAGTTTTAGAATTTTTGTTTGTTTGTCTGTGCGTTTGTGTACGCTATTCTCAGAAACTGCTTAACCAATTTGAATGCGGTTTTCACTGATTTATTGTAGCAAGTTGTAACATTTAGTGTTTGTTTCATTCCAATCGGTTAACAAATGAAAAAGTTACGCGCTGTACCGTATACCACACGTATGAAGTTGCGGGCTCAGCTAGTTATTTATATATTTTCTTTTCCTTTTATTAATACCATAGATTTGATATTCTTTGTTTAAGCCATTTTAATCGAAGTCCAGATCTGAAAATAAGCAACATTAACTAAACGTGTACAATATCAAGTATAAAGGTAAAAATTGCTATCAAAAATTACAAACAGAATCGATACTCGGACCTGCACAATATGACAATTTTAAAACTACTCGTGATCGAAATACGTTATAAACAAATGCGCTATAGTAAATTAAATAAAATTTTCCGTGCATAAAATATTACAACAAAATAAATACTTATGAGATCAAAATTAGTCGGTCGCGTTAATTTTCTGCCGTGGCGATGTTCAAACTACAATAAATGTATAGCTATAGAGCGTTGTCGGCGAGCGATACACCCTCCCTCCGTGAGCGCTGCGCGCGTAATGAGCGCAGGAGTATTTGTTCGGAGCATTTATAGTGTATTTTTTAAAAAATCATACAAAGGAGATAGTAGCCATTTATAATAATATTTATTTATTTTATTAGATATTAAGCATTGAAATTTCATGTACATGTATTGTTTTTTCAATGAACGGTCTGAATTTGTAGAAATAGCGCAAAATATAAAGCACAAAATGCACGATTTCATTATTTTTTTACACTATTGTTGAATTAAATTTTTAAATTTCGAGTGCAACAAATAAAAGTAGAGAATATTCCTGTAGTTGTAATATTTTTCAAAACACATTTCTAACAATTTTTCTAAAGTAAATAGATGACCAAAAGTGACTCGATAGTAAAATTTAGGAAAACAGGTGTTGCTAAAAACAGGATTTTACATACATAAACAATAATTTTTAATTTTTAATTGCAACAAATAATGGAAATAGGATTGTGCTATCCTGTTCCATTTTTGTTTTGTTTGTATTATTTTTACGTCAACCACAATAATGTTCAGAAATTCGTAAAAAACGACGCAAGCAGGGTTCAAACTGTTAAACGCTCTTAAGGCGACGCGACGCCAGCCCTTAATGATAAAAAAAATTGTAATCGTTTTCCTTTTAAATTATAATTTAAATATAATAATAATTATTATAATTTAAAAAATACTCAAATCATCTGCAGGATATATGAAAGGGGATCATCATAATTATTTTTGAAATTATATTTAAATTACTAATTTGCGGTCTAATATCGATGTTGTAACCGTGCGATTTGCTTAATAATCAATATTTTAAATAGCTAATAATTAAGATAAATTTTAAGATCCACTATCTGAAGTTTTTCAAAAGAAAAATTTGAATTATACTTTATTTAATTTTTAAATAGATATTTCCGAGATTTGCAAGTACGGCGGGTAGCGACGCCCCCTCAGCAGTCCCGTCAATTCAGTGCGGGACGAGTTTTGCGGTTGGAGTCGCCTTAAGTTAGTGATTTGTCATAAAAAAGTATATATTTTGTTTTTAATTCAAGCAGAATTAAGTGATTGCAGCACGCCTCAATTGAGTTTCTTTTTTGTGTTTGCATTCTTAACGATATTAAATCTTCTTTGAGCATATTGTATGAAAAAGAAAAACGAGCAATATCAAAATAATGCTGTCCTACAAAAGTCCCAGAACCGGTCGGTGACCCGCGTTATGCAGAGATCCGACCTCTATATAAATATTCGCGCCGGCAGACAATAAAATCCCGGCGCTATAAAACCAGGCCGTCACATCGTGACTTTATCTACGCTAAAATGAATCAATCAGCCATCAACGATTTAGTTCTGTCTTTACTATAATAACAATATAGTCGAACGCTACGTATTGAATGTAAGCAGAGGGAATTCATTTACATGGCTATTTATTTCTTGAAAATACTGAACGTTTTCATTAAATAGAAAACAGAAAGCAAACAGCAAACAAAAGCATCATTAAAAAAGTCGGAAGGCAAGCTCACTATCGTCCGTTGGTAAGTAGAATTGAGAAACAGGGAAAAAGTAATTGAAAAATTTACAGTAAATTCTAATAAATAAATAAAAAAATGATGTACGTTATACAACGGTCGATCCCCCAACTATAATGTAAGTTTGAAATGTAAAAAACCAAAAAAAAATCATGCTATCAAGTGGACCATCAGCCTGTTTAACGATCTTCATCAGAAGATTTTCATGAGAACAATAAACTACAATATATATTTTTAATTAATTAACTTGTGCTATTGGATTTTCTAATATAATAGTTGTGGAGCAATGGAAACTATCCAATGGAATCAATGGTTATGTCCAATCTCACAAAACCATTGTTTATAAAATTTTGAAATTTTTGCACATTTAAAAGACCGATACTAACCTGCAAATATATTGTATCTATGTAAGTATGGAAATAAATAAACAATTAAATTAATAAAAAAATTAAATAAATGTTATAAAAAATCAATTGTCAGTTAAAAATTGTTAGCAATTTCAAGTAGCAAGTCCGTCGCATCTCAAAATAAGTTTAAAAAGAATTCCCATAAAATTAACATGACAATGTTTCATTTAAAAATTCAAATAAAAAAAGGTCACGTAAACCTTGACAACTTAGGGAGGCCGCACCGCACATTCGCTACTATCTTGCGACAACTAATCGGTCGAGCAACGCGGTTTATCTATTATAATATATTCGGCTTCTATATTGTTGCGACTGCACAGACGCGTGTGCGTCTCAATGATTTATGCAATCTCCATGACGGCAGACGACGATAAAAGTGTGCGATAAGTGTGATGGAGAAATTAAATAAATTTACGCTTTTGGGAATCAATGATTGGGGAAGTTCAAATGATTTTAAACTTGTATGTGCATGTGACGTTTGATCGCTCTAGCGACAGAATAATCGCTTATGCAACAGTTCTATCGTGTACGACAGGGCAGTGTGTGTGCGACGTTCCTTACTTGATGATTTTAAGGTTATTATTACTTGAACGAAATTGGTTGTATTTATGTTAAAATTCAACTGTGTCGTACGTAATCTGTAATTTTGCTCGTTATAATTCGTATTACATTTAACATTGAATTCCTCCCTGGTAATTTATTTAATTTATTGCGCAAATAAGTTCGAAGGTGAACAGCGGTGTATAGGTCAGAACGACAATAAACATTCAAGATAAGAAGTACATGTCTCATGTCGTGCACATGCCATAATTTGAGACCATAAAAATAGCAATAGAATTCTCTGTTACCGTTATGTGCGAGCGTTAATGTGCAAACTTAACTCTAATGTTTGTTAGTTTTAATGCTCTCCTCGTTCAGTTAAAATTGATGTCGTTGTTCGCAGTTTAGCAGGCGAACCGCCGCCGCCAACACAATACAATGTTCACACGCATCGTCGACTCGACAAACAAAGACTCGGTTATAACGTAATATTTTTTTTTTACTTGACAACACTTTAATTTATGACAAATTTAGCAGCGCGGCAGTCGTACCTCATGCGTGTAAATTAGATTTGCGATATGATAAGCACAAATGTAAATATCTACGTAACTTGATAAGCACGAACATTTTATAAATCTCTCGGTTTATTTGACGTGGGGAAAAAGTCGTTTAAAATAAGAAATTTTTTGGAAGATTTATTCTCGAGTGAACTCTTAAAATGAAAAGGCTGTTCAGGGGGTTTTGTGGCGTTTTACTAAACAAAATAGGGCTTCTTGGGCAGTATTTCTGGGAAACTTTTGTTAGATTTCTTCGTTTTATATACAAACACTTTTTAGTTTAGCAGATATATTTTATTATACTTAAAGTTACCATTGATCACAGAACACACACGCCGCGCATCCACAGACCAAGCATTAGCATTCTGTGATTTGCAAGAACAGCGCCACAGTTGCAGAAAACTTATAAAACATATACAAAGATCCACTACCTTATATATTTATTTACTCTACACTCCCACTTAAATCTATAAGGTAGATATAACATAACAATTGAATTAAAGTTTAAATCAAATATTAACCGCATGGAATATTTCTCAAGATCTTATCTCTATTTGAATTAAATCTATTTACAGGCAAAGCTTTAGTTAAGAAATCAGCTAATTGACTTGAACTCTCTACATATTTAATACCAACAATTTTCTTTGCAACATTCTCTCTAATAAAATTATATCTAATATCTATGTGCTTGCTTCTTCTATGGAAAACAGGGTTATTTATTAATTTAATTGCACTCTGGTTGTCAATATTTAAAGTAATTAAACCTTGTGGCTCCCCAATATCGCAAAGAAATTGCCTAAGCCACAAAATTTCTTTAGTAGCCTCACTAGCAGCCATGTACTCAGACTCAGTCGTGGACAATGCGACAGTATTTTGTTTACGGCTGGACCATGTGACAGGACCTCCATTCAATAAAAATATATATCCTGTATTAGACTTCCTAGTATCCAAATCGCCTGCAAAGTCAGAGTCAGAGTAGCCTACCAATTCAACATTACCCTGATACACAATAGATATGTTTTTAGAATTAATCAAATAACGTAAGATTCTTTTTACAGCTGTAACATGAGAGGGACCTGGGTTATTGACATATCTACTAACAATATTTACAGCATACGCTATGTCAGGTCTAGATACAGATGATAAGAATAACAACGCTCCCACTGCTTCTCTATATGGGAAATTAATAGGCTCATTACTTGTATTCTTAGATAAATTTACATTTACATCAGCAGGGGTATTACTACTTTTTGCATCTGACAAATTAAATTTATTTATTATTGTTTCAATATACTGTCTTTGACTTATTTCTATATAACCTTTCTCTTTATTTATTTCCATACTAATAAATGAATTAACATTTAAAATCTTTATATCAAACTTTTGTTTAAGAATATTCAATATTTCAGATAATACAACTTTACTTTTGGACAGTAGTAATCCATCATCAACATGAAGAATTAATATCACTTTTACATCTTTAAAATATCCTACAAATACACAATTATCAGATGGACATTTTTTGAAACCACAGATGTCAAGAAAAGAACAAAATTTCTTATTCCAACACCTAGATGATTATTTGAGACCATATATAGATTTAATTAACTTACATACTTTTGAAGACTGTGTTATCAATCCCTCTGGCACCTCCATGTATATGTCCTCGGAGAGCTCACCGTACAGGAAAGCAGTCTTTACATCAAATTGCTCCATCTGCAGTTCATCTCTCGCAGCAATACTAAGCAATACCCTGATGGAATCATACCTGCTGGTGGGGGAAAAGGTCTCATTATAATCCAATCCCTTTACTTGTGTGAACCCTCTTGCACACAGTCGTGCTTTGAATCGTACTATTTCTCCATCTTTATTTTTCTTTATGGTAAATACCCATTTACAAGACACAGGTTTCTTCTCTGTTCGATCAACCAGTATCCAAGTTCGATTTTCTTCATGTGATTGAAGCTCTTCAATCACAGCTTTCTTCCATTGATGAGAATTTGGACTATTCATCGCTTCTTTATAAGTATTAGGTATTTCAAATTCTGTGAAATTTACTTCCAGATTATTTTTTCGACGTGGACGTAACGTGATATTTCTCTGTTCTTCCTGTTCCAAACCTATATGTCTTGGAGGGACATATGTTTCATCCAGTTCTTCTAAACTCTTCATACTATCATCTGAACTACTTTCTTCAGGCAAATTGCCTTGTTGATTTTCAACATGTTGAAACTCATCCTGTGGGGTAGACCTCGTAGAATGATCTTCTTGTCCAGATGTCACTTCTACAAAACTTTGTCTTTCTTCTGGTGTACTACATTCATCAAACTTTACATCCCGAGATATTGTAATCTTCTTGGTATTTTCATCATACATCCTGTAATTATCATAGTCATATCCAACTAACAACATCTTCACACTTTTCTTGGCAAGCTTTCTTCGCTTTTCTTTTGGTACATGTACATAACCAATGGATCCAAATATTCTGATATGTTGCAAGTTCGGTTTCACTCCATGCCACAATTCAAATGGTGTAACATCTCCCGTCTGGCTTGATGTATTTCTATTTAATAAATATATGGCACAGTTGACAGCTTCTGCCCACATATTCAAGGGAATGTTCTTTGCATATAGCATTGTTCTTGCAGTTTCCATGATGGAACGCATTTCCCTTTCTGCTCTCCCGTTCTGTTGAGGGGTATACGGGGCAGTACGTTCATGCGTTATTCCCTTTTTCTCCAAAAATGATGTAAATTCTTGGTTCACATATTCACAACCATTATCTGTATGTAGTATATGCACATCATGTTGAAATCTATTTTTCACAATTGCATTATACTTTAGAAAACATTGGAATACTTCACTCTTGTGCTTCATGAAGTAAACATGGCGATAACTTGTAGCACCGTCTTTGAACAAAACAAAATATTTCATACCCGACACAGAAGGTTCCTCTATGGGACCACATACATCACTGTATACAATTTCACCAGGCTGCGTTGGACCTCGGGTTGATTTCAGGAAGGGACGCCTTGCTTGCTTCCCATATTGGCACGCTTCACAAATAAATTCCTGATTTCCACTCAATGTAACAGGAATCACACCATTCTTACACATATTTTGGAGCTCCTTGACATTCAAATGTCCTAATCTTTCATGCCAAATTTTTATATCTGTTTGCACAATATTACAATCTTTTTGTTTGACTGTTTTGACATCTAATTCATACAAGTTGTTTTCTGTTAGATGTCCACTCATTACAACAACATCATTTTTCAAAATCATTGCTTTTTCACAACTCTTCATTATCATATATCCTCTCCTAGTGGCAGCACCCTCCGAAAACAAATTTCTTCGCAAATCAGGTACATATAAAACATTCTCAAGTTTACATCTCTCCCATGTACCATTAACCTTTTTATCTAACAGTATAGTTCCTTCACCACATACTTTGATACTCTGTTTGTTACCCAATTTAACAGAATTGTTGTATTGAGACTCGTTGAATTCACAGAAGTAGTCACGCTTGAAAGTCATGTGCATTGAGGCGCCACTATCAAGAATCCATGCCTCTTCATCATGTTCATTCAACGCAGCGCTGAATGCTAACATATTGTTGGGTTTCTTTTCATGCTTTTTCTTTGGCATTCTACAATCCTTAGCGAAGTGGCCTCGTTTATCGCAATTGTAGCATACAAATCTATGACTTGACATTCTTTTTTGATCATTTGAAGAATTCTGTTTATTTCCATTTCTTGATTTGAAATTTCCTTTTGATGTTACTAGTGCTGTCTCACTACTACTTGCATCATTGGCAAGGCTGGCTTCTTCATCCACTAGGCGAGAAGTGAGGTTTTGAATTGTCTGACTTTCTTCATCTAATGAGAGCCATGCTTGTCTAAGTGAACGGTATGTTGATGGTAATGTACTTAGAATCTTAGTCATTACTGCTGTGTCACTGATTTTTTCACCAGTCTCTCGTAGCTGCTTTGCTAAGCTTTCCACCTTCGACACGTGCTGTGCCATCGTATCACTGGCACTGTATGAATATTGATAAAATTTTTCATGAATTAACATTTTGTTATATTCTGATTTCTGTTCATAGATGGCTTCTAATTTTGTCATGACCTGGTGAGCAGTCTCGCAGTTTTCTATAATAGATATTTGGTTCAAATCCATGGATGATGTTAAAATAAACATGGCCATGCCGTCATCTTTATCCCACTGCACTTGCGAACTGGTTTCCGTTGGTCTTGCCTTTTCTATGTTTAATCCTTTTGCTCTCAACGCGCATTTCACTTGGAATTTCCATTGTTTGAAATTTCTTCCATCAAATTTTTCAATTTTCATTGCATTTGTAACCTCCATTGTAGTTTCTTTTTATCGGTTGTAATTGTTCTTAACTTAAGTTTCTTTCTTTAATATATTTAATTATTATATGCCTGGGCCCATAACCTATTCTTCTTGGGCAGTATTTCTGGGAAACTTTTGTTAGATTTCTTCGTTTTATATACAAACACTTTTTAGTTTAGCAGATATATTTTATTATACTTAAAGTTACCATTGATCACAGAACACACACGCCGCGCATCCACAGACCAAGCATTAGCATTCTGTGATTTGCAAGAACAGCGCCACAGTTGCAGAAAACTTATAAAACATATACAAAGATCCACTACCTTATATATTTATTTACTCTACAAGTTACACAAAACGCCAAAATCAACATTACCAAGATAAAAATAACCATCCCCTTGTAGAAAGGCCACCGTGAAATAACAGAATGTGTACTCAGTGATTACTATCCAGTGTGATTACTATTACTATGTAGTACTTTAGTGATATTTTTAATTAGTTATTCAATAGTTATTTAGTAGTGGCAGGGCATCCACTGCTTTTCCCAGACATTTAGGCGGTAGTAACCATCTTATTACTGCTTTATCTATGACCCTGCAGAAGTCTATCATAACAACATGTGCGTTGTCCCTTCCTAATCTCTTATCCATAATCCTATTATGGTCGTTAGCGCAACTATATATCATCTGTGGCGTTGTTTGTGTTCTAGGCGACGATATCCACCTACAATCAAGTGGACCGTCAGCCTGTCTGCTGATCTTAACATAAAGGGACAGGAAAAGTTTAATAAAAAATGTCGCTATAACTTTCGTTGGGCTTATTTCTTGACGATCTTTACGTAAAAAGAATACATGAATTCAATATTTTAGGAATTCTACATACATTATAAGAAGAACTCAACTTATTGGACCCGAAGTTACACGAGGGATTTAAATGATTTTTCCTTGTCGACCAAAACAAAAATTATAATTCAACACGCTAAACCAAAAATGTCTTCATCAGGGTACTAATAACGGTCCGACAGTGAAACGTCCTCTAACAATATGTATCAGCTTAACAATAATGATTAACAAGATAGCATATCTTAAGAAAACAGTTACAAAACGCAATTAGTTTAATCCGACCGATAAAATCCATCCATTAGTTCGGTGTAATCGCTAGAAATAATCTACGAGCAGCATACGCCTCGCGCCGCCTCAATTCTTTCCACTAATTATTTCTTCAATTTATATTTTATTATCTTTGCGGCGGTCATACGGCAATAGAGCGATGAAAATAACAGATTTTATTATAATTAGGTTCACTCGTTAATGGTGTATCAATTTCTCTTCGTTTCTATCGGTCGTGTAATCATTTTAAATTTATGACTTTCAGACCACGTTCATAGTCATATGAAGTATGCAAATACTTGGGGCAGAGACATTATGTCTTTGTTGAAGTACTATTGATTTGATAGCATCGTGTCTCTTATTCAAATTGCAACTTGATTTCTTATTTTCTTTACTTGATTCAATGGAGGAAAGTAGAATTAATTAAGTATGCATACTTTGAAACAAATACTTGGTTCTTCAACTGAGGTTCAATATTGATTTAACCATTCACACTGTTCTGGCTTAGTTAATAACAAAAGTATCTACTTATCAATATCAATTAACACTTTAGTGTTTTACATTAGTTATTAACGTGGCTTAATTTTTTTTATTATGTGCGTTCGCCATGCTTGACACATGGCTGTTTTACCGCGGCTTCCGGTAAATTTGCTTCTAATTATACGATACTACGAGTAATTCAAATTAATATCTCAGACGTACAAAATTGTCGGTTACGATATAATTTGCTTATGTTTACATATTAATTTAACAGTAAGATAAAGTTTTTTTTCCGAAATCAGATTTCGGCTTTCGCATCTGTTCCGAGTTAAAAGTTTTATCCCGGAGCGCAAAATTGTGTTAGTTAAATTCTCTCAACTTCGCCAACGTAACCGTTTCTATAAATTGAAGTTTCTTCGACAATTCTTTACGAAATTAATAAAGTTTTAATTGAATACCGTCAGAAAGTAATTTTCGGGTGATGTCAAGTCTGTGGATCTATCCAGCTTTGATAAGTTAATGAAAAATTATGGACTTTTGCTTAAAAAGTTTCACGTTGTTTTCTTATTATAAATTTATTTAAGTTAGAAACTTGAGTTTCTAATAGATTTGAAACGCGAATTTAAATTAATATGATTGATTTTCTCGAATTTATGCAAATTTCGCAGCATTAGGTGGCATTAGCATAATACATTTTGTCTTCGTGATAAAATAAACCCGTAAAGGATTTGTGCGTGTTTAAATTTGACTTTTGAAATTAATGTAAATCTGTCAACTTTAATAATTTGCATGCAATATGGAAAGATTGTATAGTTGATTTCTCATTACAGAAGAAACTATTCATAATAGTAATATAATAAATAAAAGCTTGTGTAATAGCTCGCTGGAGCTGCAAAGTTATAATGGTTTAATTATGTTTGGTATATAATTAAACCATTAAATTTTAGATTTTACAAAAAGGAAATCGAAATTTTTGAAAAATCCAATTCCAGATTATGATATTCTTTGTGAATAATGAAGGTTTAGAAATTATAATTTTAATAATCTATTTTACACGTTATTATAAAATTTTATATAACATTTTAATCTATATCTATACAATATATTATTAACTAGCTGAGCCTGCAACTTTTACGCGTGGTATTCGATATAGCGCTTAACTTTTTTGTGTAAATCGATTGGAATTAAACAAACACTAAATGTTACGGGAAGCTTGCTACAATACATAAGTGAAAACCGCATTCAAGTCGGTTAAAGCGTTTCAGAGATTAGAGTGCACGCACAAACGCACAGACAAACAGAAAAAAATTCTAAAAACTATTTTTTTTTTACCTCGGTAACATAAGTGTACCAATTATTTTTAAATCTTTCATGTACAAACACGGCTCGTTTACGATTTTATTTTTTACTATATGTATAGATGAAATAAAGTCGCTGTCCGCTTCTGTTTTTACTCTGACTTCTTATAAACTACTTAAATGATTTTGATACGTTTTTCACTAATGGAAACAACGATAAACGAGGAAGGATGGTTTGTATTATGAAATTTGCAGAAGCTGGGGACGGGTCGCTAGTTTTTTATTATTACATAAAAATTCACGCTAATCTCCGAAAATGTCCAACCGATTACAATGAAATTTTGTTGTGTGGTTGGTCGGAGCCAACCATACAACAAAATTTCATCAAGATAAGATTTAATTGTAAAGATACGCGGACGAGGTTGCGAGCGAAAGCTAGTTTATTTATATAATAAAATTCGTTAAGGCAATAGCAACTCTTGCTCCTGGTTACCTTTTTTTTTATAAAGTCGTCAGACAGGCTGACAGTCTACTTAAATGGTAGGTGGCTACCGTCGCCTAACACAAGCAACGCCGTAGATGTTGCAAGTGCGCTGCCGACTATAGTTGGGCTCTGGCAATCCTTACTACCTCACTGAAACACAACAGCACATGTGCTGTTATTTCACGGTGGTATTCTGTAAGGGGATAGTTACTGCCGCCAGGCGGGCTGCTCAAATGATTGCGAAACGCAATGTGCCCTGCCACTACTATATACGATCAACGCACAGGCAAGATAGCTGAAATTTGGAACATGGGTTTATTATTATACTTAGATAAGCATCCGCTAAGAAGGGATATTTGAAAATTGCGACATAGAGGGAGGGGTAGAGTGGGAACTTTGTATAAAAGGTTTTGTTCTTTGAAGTTAGAAACTTGATAATTTGAATTACAGCTATCGAGCATGAGTGGATAACTATTAAAAACACTGACACCACGCGTGCAAAGCCGCGGGCTTAGCTTATATAAATTTTCTGTGTCGATTTTGACACAATGAACAAATTACCTTTTAAAGTCTTGTTTTCTATTGAGATTGTTATTTTTAGACATTTGCCTCTCGGTAAACAACATTTAAATGTAAATATATTCATAGAGACTCTCAAAAGTCGAAAAGATGTAAACATAATCTTTTGTATAAACAAGAATTTCGTATTTTATCTGTAAAATTTTCACGGCGAATTGTTTTGATTATAAGAATAAATGAGACGTCTTCTCCATTTGAAATACTGCGAGTGTAGTGAAGGCAATTGATCAAAGCAACTCGCACGGATCGCAACATTTATATAGATCTCGTCCCTCTGCTCCGTTCTTTCCCACTTTTATCCCGGGCGGAAAGATTTATATTCACGCGCGACACCTCTTGGCCCTTTTGAAGTTCCTAGTAGATAGGGGGAATAAATTCACGCCGTGTTTCCCTGTTGTTTTTAATTAAAGACGCCGATTGTGCAACATTAAGAACTTGTTTAAATTTTCTTAGGACATTCGTCAACGCTGTAAAAGAGAATTCAATTTGATTTTCTGTTACAAATATTAGTCATGACAAATTTACTTCAATGATTCTACAAGAATCCTATAAATCCAAGTTGTCTTCTATATCTCATCTATTCAATTCTAATGGTCCGCAAGCCAGCAACAAATTTCCATGATCAAGTTCATCTCAGGCGATAACTCGTAAAATGCTTGTGACAGTTGTATCATAAAGCCTTGTGAACATCAGCTGCGACTCCAGTGGGTGGGTTGAGCAGCGGTACCGTAAAAAAATTTAGTTATTTCCCCCGATTGAAATATTTATCAAATTATAGTTAAACTAGCTGAACTCGGCTACGCTTCGCTGCGGCCCATACGGCGGCGGCGGTACTGGACACTGCTTATATATATCTACTATTTATCGTAGCGTGATGTTATATAGCATAAAGCCTTCCTCGATAAATGGACTATTCAAAACAAAAAGAATTTTTCAATTCGAACCAGTAGTTCCTGAGATTAGTGCTTTCAAGCAAACAAACTCTAGCCTTATAATATTAGTATAGATTAATAATACTGATAAAATCAATAGATTAATAATAGGAAATGATTGACGAAATTTGGACCTGGGTCGTGGTCCATAACTAATTACCTAGTATAAATCCAAAAGTGAGTGTTATGCTTTCACGCCTTAACTACTCAACTGATCATCATAAAATTTTGCGTACACGTTGTTAGGGATACAGAAAAGGACATAATATGTGGGTTACCTTTCATACAGGAAAAAGTACTGTTCCCGGGGTATCTTTATTGAAAAATACTATTTTTATTTTTACTAAAAATTAAAATAAAATATTCAACTCTTGACAAAAATATAGGAGCAAGAAAGGTAACCTAAGAAGCAGGGGCGCAGACAAAGTCGCGGGCATCAGCTAGATAAAGTCGATGTCCGTTTCTATATAAATCTCCGTCAACAACTTTTTTTTTTAATGTTTAGGTCGACAGACAGGCTGACGGTCCACTTGATGGTAGGTGGCTACCGTCGCCTATAACACAAGCAACGCCACAGCTGCTGCAAGTGCGCTGCCGACCCCAGTAGGATTGGATAAGGGATTAGGAGGAGATAAGGAAATGGGCTCTGGTATCCCTTACTCACTCACCGAAACACAACAGCACGTATATGCTGTTATTTCACGGCGGTATTCTGTAAGAAGGTGGTACCGCCAGGCGGGCTGCCCAAATGACTGCGAAACGCAGTGGTGCCCTACCACTCTTTTTAAATCCAGACCAGAGTCAATTTTGAAAATAACATTAAAATTAAGTTGACCCCGCTTGGAATCGAACCCGGGGCCCCTAAGACGTTAGGTAAGCACTCTTGCCACTCATCCAACGGGCCGTCAACTACCCAACGGATCTGATGGAAAGACCGATCTCTTGTACGTAATTTGCACAAAAAATTGCGTCAAGATAATTCCAAATATAAAGGACAAAGTGGGTTTTGAAAGGAACGTGAAGCATTCAACTTTACTAAGTTGTAAATGCCGATACCGGAAGCCATTTTGACTCGTGATTCTAGCTGGGCTGAGTGTGATCTCCAGTTAATCCGGTGGACGCGGATAACAGCGCCAACATAATGTGATAAAGCCGCTTCGGACACGTCGCACTCACTTGCAATAACTATAAACTATCAACCGCAAACGGCTGCCATCTTGTAGTTGGAGTCGATGAAATATCGACCTCTCCCTCACACCCCAGGGACCTGCAGGCGCGCTGTCTCCTGTCTCCCTCCTACACCCTTATGTAGACATGCTGAATACCTGCTCGGCTTTGTATCCTCCTGGTATTGGAGTTTAAATTACACGAATTAATCCAAGCGGGTACTTCGCCTTCCCCGGGGATGAATGTGCTTACCGACTCTATATCGCGTGATATTTTTCTCGTGAACCTCGACGCAACTGATTTTTTTAACCGCGAGGGTTGTTTGGATTTCCATATGGGGAATTTTCATACTTAATTTTAAAGCTATTATAGTTTACAAAACATTAAATTTGTTTTTACATGTTTATTTTTCGTATTACTTCAAGATTTTAGTATACCTTTCACCTCATTGCGCACGTAGTCTTTTAAAAACAATGTGAGATGATTTGTAAACAAATAGAATGAATCGCTGGCAAATAACCACACAAATAACTGTAAAATTTATATATGGTACCACGTACCGCGTATTTCACAAAGAAAATGTTTAGCGATTCAATGGTGAAATTAGTATGGCGGTCACAGAGCACTTTCTCAATGGCGCGATGTCGCATGAATTATTGATGTACGCGGCGGAGACGTCTCCGCACACTATTTTATTATTATAATACTTCATTTTATTCTTATATTTCCAAACTGCTTTTAGAGTGTGCTTTGTGAATCGCAGAAACGTGTACGAATTTAAATAATGTAATCAAATTTTAATGTTTATAACAAGATTTGGCAGAGAACAAGGCTGTTTCAGAATGGCCGCGGGCCTCTACGGCCGGTTGTTAGTCATGTGCTTTGGGTGCTTTCATACGAATCCATTTGTGCACTACAATTACTAATGGTAATTAGAGGAGTTTGCTAGCAAAACTCACTCCTGCACGGAGGGGAAGTTACGGTTGAGCCACTGCCGTCACTCATCGGACAACAGGTTTTCAAACTGTTAATCAATTATACACACCGTTGGTCCGCGTGCTTTTTCCGCCGCGTAATGGATACGATACGACCACAACAAGCGTACCGGTAATAAGTATGTATGTATGTACGTATACACAACGAGTGGGTCGGGCTCACGCACGAATGCCTCCACAAGTACACTGCTATGTTCTGTTCACCCTAAACAGTTCACACACGGTTTTGCGCTCGTGTGCGGTTGCCTGTATTTTTATTTATTCTTGTACACTACGTTGCCAACATTTTCAGGGAGAGAAATGTAAATTGGGCTCGAAAAAAATCTATAAAATAGTGTTATTTTATGCTATTGAGTTTTATTGTTTAATTTATTTTTCCTCTATGTCTGAACAATCACCAACTTTAAAACATACAATGTTATGATCCTGAATGTTGTGGAATACTATTTATTTTTCTCTGCAAAAATTATAAACTACATTTTATGTAAGTAAGGTGTTTTCTGTCTAATGCAATGCTTGGTCAAGACTAGTAATAAAATGTAGTACAAATACATCAAAGGTTACGCAAGTGTTAAAATATTTTCAAATGAGGTTTATTTTAATTTTGTCTTACACACATACATAAAAATCGTTTGAAATCTATTTTAAACATTAGATACAATTGAATCTGTCAGCATAAATTACTTTTGGGCACAGACAGGCCTTAAAAGGTGGGAATTGTAGTTCTTTAGAATAACCCACTGATTTTTTCTCATGTTATTATTCAAAGATTGCTTAGTCTCCTAAGACGGGCATGTTTCTTATGCCGTTCAATATTTCTAATCGACATATTAAATCGAAGAAATAATTTTCAGATGTGTAGGCCCGACCGACATTAAAACTGCTACTGTATCAGTAGCTGAGCATACAGTAACAATATTGTACAAATAATTGGATACAACAATTCTGACATGTTTTATTAAGATTGAGTTCCGTTGGCTTTAACTTTGTCTGTTTATAATTTAATAAAAATCCTTCAACATTTATATTATTACCAGTTTTTGCTCGCAATTTCGTCCGCATATCTTTATAAATTACATCATATCTTTCAAGCTGGAACCAATCATTCAAAGTCACAAAATTTTATTGAAATCGGTGGGGCGGTTTTTGAAATTAGAACAAATGAACGTCGACTTTTGTACTTTGAGATAAATTGAATTAAAATTAGTTTTTTATACATTAATCCAAAGCAGAACCTCGTTTTCTATACAACTCTGGGCCATGTCTGGAAATTAATTGGACATCAATTACAACATTGAAAAAGATTGCATGAGCCCAATCTTCACGATTGTCAGCAATGTTGTACGATTTAATCCAACCGGAACCGTTCCACTTGCGGACCACTAGACGTGGGCAGGGGTTTCATCCCTTCGTGGTCGATGTACCTCGATCACGAACAAAGCGTTTCAGTTCCACCTTCCTTGTTCGAACTGCTAAGGAGTGGAACTCATTGCCTGCGTCTGTGTTCCCACAGAACTACAACCTCGGGGTCTTCAAAACTAGGGTAAATGGGCATTTACTAGGTAAGCGTGGTCCACCTTCGGCCACATCTGCACCTCACATCAGGTGAGATAGTGGTCAAGCGCTACCTCGATTTCATAAAAAAAAAAAAAAAAAATTTCCAAGTTTGTAGAAAAATCGTACAATGGGTACATTTTACTTTATTAATTTCATGGATGCCGTGTTATGTTTTGTAAAAATTGTGATAATTGATATGAATCTCTGATGGCAATCATAACTGCAATGTGTAATCATAACTGCAATATGTTAAATTTATGTAATATAATTATATGCCGGTTGTCGATTAACGCAAGAGTGTCAGTGTAGTGTTATGTGTATCAACACACGAAAGAGTATATTCACAGAACACTATTATATGCTAGACACAGAGTATAGCAAAGTAATTCATAAATACAGTCAACGTATAAGAAAATGTCAACGTATTTTCGATGTTTGGCCCTCTTTAATGAGGCCACTTTTTGCACGGGGTAATCAATTACATAAAGGAGATTTTTTGTGTAGGTAACAAAAATATCTTGAAAGTTAAATATATACACTCAAATCGAAGAATAGCAACCTTGTCTGTACGTGCTGCCCCTCGCGTTGTAACGATGCCGCGTCGCGTCGCGTGTGTGCCGATGCTATTTTTCGAGAGCTTCGTTTGCGTGTACCATGTCGTTTTTGCGTTCTCTTTGTTTTATTGTTTTCGTTTGCTGCTACAAAAATGAGCTCCACACTGGTTATTGTTCGTTTTACTTCGACTGATTCAATTAGATATTTAAAAACAATTTCTTGTTCATTTCGCTTTTCTCTCACTCTCACTAGCTCTTCGACATTTTAAGTAAACTTGTTAATTCAGCAGGGAATTCACTGCACTATATAAGCTTAAATAATAAATGTACCTCCTCGATTTCACTTATGTCTACTGTGGGATAGCATTACCTATTTTTTATATATTTTCTGAAGTTCTCATCCAAGAATACTAAAGATATCACTGCTTTGTCATGATTTGCTACATTTTCCTTTCATAGTTTATCATTGTCACATTTGCCGTATCAATACGTGCGATCCGTTTACTTTGCAAAATGATTTTGTAAACTTAGTACAGTGTATTCTTGACAGTTATGCTACGGTTGAGGCAGAAATCTCAAATTTACATAAGGACGCAGAGTTAACGTCCGCGGCCCAAATAAAGACGGAAAGTAATTTGCATATGCAAATAGTGTGTCGTTGTCATGCAAATACTTGCTTTATTACGAGCGGCTTAATGATACTTACACAGCTTGTAAGTTCCCCCGGGTGCTCCATACGAGTCGGGCCTATTTGTCTTACAATCGCGACGTTCCACAGCCAAATGACACTAATTTAATTTCTCACCCCCACAATTAAATACCTATTGTGTATTGAATTCGAAAACACATTAACATGTAAGGAGCGAATGTAATTCAAAGCCTCTGCGGTTTTTTGAATAATAAACGGCTACTTCGTAGTCTACACAGACGTCAATCATTGGTATTCGCGCTCCATTGAATACAGTTTTTGCGACGCGTACTCTATTACCACGTCAGAATCAGCACTGGATGGTACCAATACTTTTTGCAAGTAATTGTCGGTTTATTAGTAAATAAACGAACAGTACAAAAACTATTAGTACATATTTTGTTACATTTTTTTAATTTGACGAGCCCATTGGTCGAGTGGTTAATGTAATTTGTCTTAGCGCTTTACTGCAGAACCCACTTTGGAAATGAATAAACTTGACTCTAATTTAGATCTGGCGAGTAATGACAGGGTTATAGGTGGTTACCACCCACATCCAGAAGCCCACGGTGATATAATATTTATGTGTTCTATTGTGTTTTCATAAGTGAGTAAGGCATGCCTGAGCCCATTTGGATATCCCTTCCTAAACCTTCATCCTCAATCCTATTATGGTCGGCAGCGCACCTGCAGCACTCGTGCCGATGCTCGTGTTATAGACGACGGTAATCACCGACCCACAAGTGGATCGTCAGCCTGTCTGAAGCCCTCTACATTAAAAAAGTTTCATTTACAATTACATGAAAAATAGTTAAAGTTTTAAAGTAAGACACATTTTGTGCAATAAAGACATATTTTGTTGTAAGTATTGATGCTTAACTGAAACCATTGAAACTAACTGAAACAGTTTCCTCGCCTTTATGAAAGTAAATCATTTTTATGCAAACGAAAGTCGTTATTTACATTTTGTTGTGTGCTGTAATCTCTTAGGCTGTTTTATTGTAGCTAGCTTTATGAACATGGCGCGTTAGCATTTTGTTGTACATACATTTTCTCTGTGAATTTGTGTTTTTATTGTATTCTATTGTAACTTTATTTTATTTCGTGCCTAGTAGACCAAGGCTTTGAATTTGCAATTTAAACGTCGCTGTACTTATGCTATTTCAGTCTACACTCCACTGCACTAACTAACCTACCGGGTCGAGTGACAGTACTTGCAAATTGTTGTCTCTGATTTTTAACGTAAGCTACAATCACACCTAACTTGCTCATCATTGCTAATAATGATAATAATAAAATTTTATTTTACGCACTTGTCCACATTGGAACTATACCTATGTGCGTACTATACATAAGCTGACGCTACCTATCACTCTTTATTGAGAGTGCCATCCGACTTCACCCAATGCCTCTTTACTGGGCACTCCACCTTCCCTGCAATTAGCTTCAACAGCGTGTCGACTCTGTCCCGCGACGTAACCCAATGCCTCATTATTGGGGACTCCACCTTCCCTGCACAATTAGCTTCAACAGAATATCGACGCTGCCTCGCACTCTAGCTACCAGAGATGCTATTCATAAAAATCTGCAGCTGGTGCATTAGCAAACATCCCCGATGCAATACAGTAGCGCGGCAGCCCTAGCAACACCCTGAAATCGTTGTTGTATTTTTTTTTAATGTTTAGATCGGCAGTCCATTTGATGGTAGGTGGCTATCGTCGCCTATAACACAAACAATCATAGTGTAGTCGGTATGATTAAGGATAAGGGATTGAATAGGAAAATGGGCTCTGGCATCCCTTACTCACTCACCAAAACACAACAGCGTACTGTAATTTCACAGTGGTCTTCTGTAAGGAGGTGGTTTCTCCCGCCAGACGGGCTGCCCAAATGACTGCGAAACACAGTGTGCCCCGCCACTACTTTCCAGATACAGACCAAAGCCAAATTTGAAAAGTACATTTTCAAAGTTGACCCAGCCGGCAATCGAACCCGGGAACCCTAGAATAGAGCGTTAAGGCGTTAACCCTAACCATTCATCCAACGGTTTATTTTGGACGCGTAGGGCATTAAACGGTTTGTGAGTGTAGTTAACCCACATGTTACATACCTACATGTTTATAAAAAACTGACAATAAGTCCTACTTAAATAATGAGATTTTGACTTCCTCAGAATAATGCGCAAATTTGTAGGTTGGCCCGGTGCTTAACTCTGGTTTTATATTTTGGATTAATATAGTTTCTACAAACTAATTAACTACAGCACCAAAGAAAAATTTAATTTTATAATTTTTCTTTGGTATGTAATTGTTTTAATTTCCCTGTTAGGTCTTACAAAAGGAATTTCAGTTCGTCGATGTAAACAATAAAGTGTTTGGCGTGTTGTGGCCGCAGCCTCCGGGCGATAACATCTCCACTCGCTATACAAATAGCGCTATTAACCTTAACACCACTAAACGCGACATGTTGAGAACCGCTGTACGCCCGTCCCTCTCGCACTTTGCGCGGTGTATTCGGTGTCTCGTTTGCACTCGTGTGATCGATATAAGAACTTTGTACAGTGTGTTGCTTGCTTTAAATAAGCATTAGGCGGGCGATGAATTAAATTGATAGTACGAAAGCGGTCAGCTGCTTACATGACATAATAGTAATTGATAAATATACATACATAAGGTCGTGGAGCGGGCGAGGCGGACATTTGTTAGCGCGATAAGAGGCCGATTAGGATATTCAGTTTGTACGTAAACAATTAAAACAGATTCTTGAAGTTGTTTAATGTTAGTGACACTATATAATTTTTCAATAACAATTATAATGTTTAAATGAATGTTTTGCTACCATAAGGAATCAATCATACTTGATTACCTATCGGTGCTGAGTGAGGAGAGCAGTTCTTTTACAGAAGTATTATGGTAAATGCGAAAGTGAGTTTGTTTGTTACGCTTTCGTGACACAACTACTCAATCTTGAATCTTGAAATCTTGCAAACACGTTCTTAGGGATACAGGAAAGGACATAGGGTACCTTTCATCCAATAAAAGAGTGTTGTTGACGAGGTATCATCTAAAAATTAAAATAAAAAATTAACGCCAGATAAAAATACAATTACGAGCAATAAAGGTTGAATAAATGATTTCACTTCTAAGATTAAGGGACGCGGACAAAGGAGCGGGCAATAGCTATAATTTAAGATATATAGTGAAATATTTATTCAATTTTATTTGTGTCCTAAGCCTATTAACTGACAATGGAGTTCTACAAAGGAATCATGAGATGAGGATATTCTGTTTCGGACAGAAAATCCACTCTTAACGAAATAGAGCAGTAGTAGCATAAAAAGAGTATGAAAATAACAGCATTTGTGTTGTTGTGTAAGAGATACCAGAGCCCATTCTCATATCGCCATATTTTCTCCTTTTTCCCTTATTATCACAAGGTAGACTGTGCTCATGTATCCCTCGTGGGTTGCTTGTATATATTTTAAAGACGTAATGATCCAATCCAGCACCCTCTGGATTGTCAGTCAGCCTGTCTGTCTCACTTAAACAATAAAAATATGTAACTATCGAATAACTCCTAAATAATCCAGAAGGAACATCCTAAACATAAGATGGTAACTGGGTAAGTACATATTTTACTTAATTGTTCATAACTGCTTTCTAATTTTATGGGACAATGTAAATATTAGCTTAATTATTCGATGTATAATAAAAAATGAATAAAATAATAAATATCTCCTAATTATATTCGCGTCTGTTTCAAAAAGGGTCCTCTCATAAAATGCAGAAATTCTGTTGTTTAAGATTTATTCTGTGTTGTGCTGTTGCACAGACTACACATATAAAATTAAGAGTAAAGAACTGTAGTTGCAACAATTGTTATCTTATATATAAAAAACAAAATCGCGATTGTGTTCTCTATTAAAATATACTCATGGATATAATTAATTAAAGAATTAAGGTTGCAACATCTGTAGAACGAAACTTTGACGTTTATGTAACTTTAAACGGATATTACATAGATCTGTTCTTTACAACCTATAATGGTTGTTTCAAATTTTAACTACATTAATATTGGTCCTTTTGACTTTTCGATTGCCTTTTTGGCGTAAAATCTCCTGAACGCTTTTAAAGTTGTTAAGCCTTATTAGCAAAAAACTACAAGAGAGATGAAGTTGCTTTGATGTAAGTTGTAATTATTATTATTTTTTTCGAAAGAAAAATTTCCATTTTATGCGTCAGTATAAACAGTTTGAATAATGTGTATTTTTTTTAATAGGTATAAAAACCATCAAGTACTTACATAATCAAGCTCACATTTTATTACTTTACCTTGCTTTTGGCAGTTTAAACTACTTACAGAATGAAAATTTGCTGCTTTTTCTTATCAAAATATGGGAGGGATATTTCGATATTTATTTTAAATGTGGGATTTTTGCGAACCTTGTTCATCTTCATGTATATTTTCATTTTTCATAAAAATCAAATACATACTAATCAATAGTCATAATTGAGCAGATAACAGGAGTGGCAATTGGGAGGCCACGCCCATTGTGCATTGGCGTTGAGTTATATTGCCGCTAATCGTTTCCACTTACCGCTTGGTAGTTGGTCCGACGAACGGCTCTATTTGTGCAGGGCTGAATGAGTCGATAGAGATTTGAACACGTGAAATATAGCCCTTGTCAGATTAAATGCTTCCACTTGTATTGTTGCTTCGTATGCCTCACGATATTAGCTAGCTACTTCTACACTTAAGTATTATAAAGATGACCCGAGTTACTGCTCGGCCGAATAGCTCGTTTCATCTGACGAATGTTTGATTAAAATAAAAAGTTCACAGCATCGTTAAAAAAAGCTAATGACTATGTCCTCTGGAGGGCGCCTTATTCAATTTAATGTCACGTCACATGTAACCAGCATACGATCATGACGCTTCCAACGATTTATCTCATTTGTCAAATTATGATAAGTAGTTTAAAAGTTATGAGGGAACAGATGAACATACTCGTACATACCGGTCAAAATCATAACCCTCATTTTTGCTTCGCCATTGACGGGTTAACAAACTTTTCGAATTATGTTAAACACATAGTTGAAACAATTTTAAAAATTAGTCTCGTTTATGTTTAAAAATATATAAGGAAAAAGAGTAATTCAATTTTTTTAATTTAATTTTTTTTTAAATCTATCTCATTTAGAAGTAGTAAAAGAAATTTTAAAATAGACTGTTTTAGCGTCATTAAGATGTTCCTTGTCCAGTGAATCCATTTGGATAGTAGAACCGTGTTACCCTGGAGTCCATGTATCCAAAAGGATACTTGAAACCGATTCTAAGTTACTTAAGCGAGATGGCTCGATAGCTATCAAAAGATATCAGCGTGATATGATGGTCATACGATCGCATATTGTTTATTAGCTATTTTGTACCTACATGTATCCTAATTGATACATATGAATTTTTATTTATAATTTCAAGATAACGATGAAGTATTCTTAAGAATTTTAGATATCATAAAATCTATCTATCGATAAAGATCGATGTATCCAAATGGATTCACATGTATTCTCGATAACCCTTTGGATACACATTTATATTTATAAATGTATTATAATATTTATATTTATAAATGTATTGCATATTTATATTTATATTTACACACAAAAACTTATGCATTGCTAGAAATAGTAATAAACGCAACAAAATAATACAAAGAAACAAAATACTTATTATTATCGAAGTGGATTTGAAGAGTAAATATTGGCTTGTGCTTGTTGCCACGAATAATTTATTCCCCTTTGACACTAATTCGTATGCTCTGTTGCCACAAATTTTTTTTTAAATATTATCCCGTTTGCCATTAATACATATGCTCCGTTGCCACGACACTAATTATTAGGGTAAAATTTTACAGTTAGATAAAAAATTAGATTAAATTTAACTTCAACATTATAATTACCTACAGGAATTATGTTTCACTTTGATGTTGCCTATTCGTTTTTAGGCACAGAGATCCCCTTTGTAAGGGGGACAGGGAACGTAAACTGGCATTTTGCGTAAAATTTTAACCGAGTGATTCGGCCGAGTACTCGGTTTGACAAAAGTGAAACCGAATAATACTCTGTGTTCGGTTAAGAATATCAACTAAGTAAAATATTCAATTGTCAAAATACCTGTTGAGATATTATTGAGGTATCAAAATTTGTTGAGACCCCCAAAAAAACTTATACTCCATAAAACGTAGAATAAGCTCTGTGACAGCTCGTATATTTTCAGCAAACATCGATCTTATTGTAAAAAGAATAAAGTGTATATTTGCATCTTTCTTGTACGCTCTTCTAGCCGCTGTGGAAAGAAGCATATTAATTCTTTTTATACATATTATATCGTTAAGGTTTATTTTAACTAAAAATATAATATCTGTCACAGAAATCAAGCTGCATTTTATCAACTGTACAAAACTTGTGTTATTCAACTAAATAAAACGGATATGAAACGAAGTCCTTGCACACTGCAACCATGAAACATTGAAAAGTTAATTTCCAAAAACATTGAAATCCTGGAACGTCTGAGTCAGAGTATGATTTAGCCTATGCACACGACGTTTTTTAAACGAGCTGACGACGCGTGTTTTAGCAGTTTGTATGTGTATCATTACAATCGCAAATGAAACGCTTCAAACGCTTCCGAAAGCGGGAAAGGAGATAATGACGAATGGTGCATATCTGCACATTTGTAGCGATATAGAAACGCGAGACTGCCTTGCGTTTGCTGAGCGTCCTGATCGCGTTCAACGCACGTCATCATCTTGTTTAAAATACGTCGTATGCATAAGCCTTTAACCACTCGACCAATAAAGGATGACGTAAGGGAGTCAAGTATGAGAGGCCAGAGCCCATTTCTCTAACCTCTCCAGGATAAGGAATTATTCTTTATCTCACTAAAGTCGACAGCGAACTTGCAACTTGTGCGAATAGGCGATCATAGCCACTTGACGAAGCGGGTCCATCAAGTAGACAGTCAACCTGTTTGCCGAAAATTACATTATACGAATTTTGAATATAAACTTTTAGACAATTTAAAAGCGGATATTTAAAAAACATGCTTAGTTATAAAGCAAATTTATCTTTGACGTTAATTGCATTATAATATACTTCCTACTCCTATTAATTGTATAACAACATGAGAGCATCGTTAAGTTAATTATACGCGAAGCTCGTTTCTTAATGTTGGATTAACGAACCGTATTCATTAAGCCGTAATGTATAATGTCCCTCATATAACTGACGCGTCTGTGCTTAGATCAAACGGCCCTTTGTGATACAATTATGAGCAGATTCAATTGGAATTCACCTTAATGGCCCGTGTTTATACATACTTAGGCGTTAAGTGATTTGAGTAACACCCGCTTATCGGTTATTTTATCACAAGTGCGTTTCATAATCATATCTACATATCTTTAAGTGCGATTTATTTATGAAAAAATTATACATAAATATCTACCTAACTGTTAAGTAGTTTCTTGTTTCTTAGATATCTCAAATAGTTTTGTCAATTTCCTTCTTTTTATGAATTTTTGGTTTTAATAGTATATATAATACCTACATTTTAAAATGTACTATTTTCGTAATAGTCATAACGATTCTAAGTAATAAGTATTTGCGTATTTTTCGATCAATTTTAAGCGAGAAATTTTCTGTTTTTCTTAAATAATAACCGGATAACAATAATAAAACACAATGATTTATGTAATTCAATTATAAAATACGAAAAAATAATCACACTTTGCCGCCTAAACACCCATCGTCGTAACGTGGTCTGTATGACGTCATATCATATTCGTCCGCATTAATAAATAAATAATAGACGCCTGACAAAATATGAAAAGCGATATAACGTCAGACATTATACTTTTTCCAGGCTATTCTTTATTATTAGCGTAGTGTGTTATTAGATAGCGTTGAATATTTAGCCTATGTACATCCTGAAATTTTATTCTATTCCTGAAGAGCACACAAACAAACATATAAACTTTGCCTTTTTATAATATTAGTAAGTAGGTATAGATTTACACGATTTAATAAATTTTGACTTACTGTATAAGGAATCGCTCACTCTATTTTACCAGCAATGGCTCCCCCAATTTTCTCTTACTTGAAAATCCAACTCCACAAAGTTTCTGGCGTTATCCGAACTTCATAGGTTATAGGTATGGAAACATTTAAAGTGTGATTTTACGACATCTGTATTCGTATGCGGTTCGACTCATAACAAAGTCACTAAACAGTCTTAAATTGTTAAAAATTAACATTCAAATGGGGGAGAGTGCTGTTAGTGGAATTAGTGCGAGTTTTAGTCATAAATCGTCTGGAGAGGGTGGCGAACGTTCGCCGGTTTATTGGCTTGACGTCGACATCGCCGCTAATAAATGAAGCAGAAAACTTCCACCGAGTGGCAGCGAGCTGTTTGCCGAGGGCGGAAGGCATCGCTGCCGAAACACTAACCGAAAAATGTATTTGTCTCGAAAGGCGTACGGCTCAAACTTGGATGAACATCTATACTATATGTCTATCTTTTTCTGGTGCCCAGTGAATAAACAGGATAGGGCTAAAGTTACGTGACGCAAAATGAGCTCCACCACCTCTTCGAACTCTGTTATACTCGATATTTCAATGGAAATATGAAATTACAATAAAAATGTTGGGCCTGCAAAGAAATCGTGCGTGACCTATGTTCTCCTTACATAGTATAATTGAAGACGCTGTTCGCGTCTGTCTGTAATTCTGTATACCCTCTATAATTCCTCCTAAACCACGCAACGGATTTTGATGCGGTTTTAACTTAGATAATTTTTCACGGAAGGTTTATATATATTTAAAGAAACCTGCGAGAGCGTTGGTGGCGCAGTGGGAAAGATGTAGCCTATCATGTCAGAGTTCGATCCTCAGTCATGCCATATACCAATAGGTTTTTTCTAAAAAACTTAACTTCATTTACTGAATGCTCTCAAACGGTGAAGGAAAACATCACGAAGAAACCTGTATACGCCAAAGAAGAAAAAGGCGCATGTGAAGTCCACCAACCCACACTTGGCCAGCGTGGTGGACCATATAGTCCATACGCCTTTGTTGAGAGGGTAGGCCTGTGCCCCTGCAGTGGGGACATATAATAAAATTGGCTGACGATGTGATGTGAGCTTCCGTGCGAAGCGAGAGGCGGACCGCTAGTGTCCCATAAGTTGTACAATATTTTAAAATGAGAAAACAGCCAGTTTTTGAAGACGCTAAATTATAAATACAAAGTTACGAAAGTAAAAATACTTTTTAGAAATAAAAAAATATTTTTACATCATGATGTTTTCTTAAAAGTTGTAGGTATGTTACTCTATTAAGCGCATTCCACTGAATTAATCATTTCAATAAGACTAACCATTCGATACAAATGCACCGCCATGCAGAGCTTTTTGTTAATATGTTTTCATGGAAGTAAAAGTTTCAAAATTCGCACTTAAAAATTCAAAATATTCAATAATCAAAATAAATGGCGATTTGAAATTTGGAATTTCGGATGTTTAGTGCCCAAAAAAATAGGTTGTTTTACGAACTGAATTGGGCACGTTGTGAATTGGCACAGCATGGGAACTTATTATGTTTATCTTAATATCTGGATTCACGAAATAGTTATCAAAGTACACTGAAGAACATTGCTCTAAAAAACTTTGCATGAAAACAGTAGTTTTACACTTTAAGGCTTTTAAAGAAAGACCGTGCTGCAGCTGCCATCTATGCATTCAAAAGCCTTTTCAAAAAACAGCTTTTTTATTTGAATAATTAGGATCCTTCGTTGATTCAACACAGGAAGCTCCCCAACACGAATAATCAAGATTTTTAAATATATTTTAACGTCATGCCAATTAGTTTACTAATTTTTTTTTTTTTTTTTTTTATGTTTTATCGACAGACAGGCTGACGGTCCACT
This sequence comes from Bembecia ichneumoniformis, assembly GCA_910589475.2. Taxonomy (NCBI): domain Eukaryota; kingdom Metazoa; phylum Arthropoda; class Insecta; order Lepidoptera; family Sesiidae; genus Bembecia; species Bembecia ichneumoniformis. Next base: position 4,561,964 of record OU342538.1, on the reverse strand, counting down.
TGATGGTAGGTGGCTACCGTCGCCTATAACACAAGCAACGCTACAGGTGCTGCAAGTGCGCTGCCGACTACAGTAGGATCAAAGTAGGATTAAGGATAATGGATTAGGAGGGGATAAGGAAAATGGGCTCTGGCATCCCTTACTCACTCACCGAAACACAACAGCACGTATATGCTGTTATTTCACGGTGGTCTTCTGTAAGGGGGTGGTCACTGCCGCCAGGCGGGCTGCCCAAATGACTGCGAAACGCAGTGTGCCCTACCACTACTTTTCAAATCCAGACCAGAGTCAATTTTGAAAATTACATTAAAATTTCCAAACTTGACCGCGCCGGGAATCGAACCCGGGGCCCCTGAGACGTTAGGCAAGCATTCTTGCCACTCGTCCAACGGGCCGTCAACTAGCAATTCGCTCCCGGCTTCGCATGGATGCAATTTTTTTTTTTGTGAGCAAGTTATACACACACGAGGAAGCGTTTATTGCTCTTTCCATTAGAGAAAACCGTATCAAAATCAAAACAGACGGAAGCGGACAGAGACAAAAAAAACGACCTGTAAGAATGGACAGCAAATTAATTGTACTTTATGTTTATTTTCAGGTAAACCATCGTTACTTTTCACCGTAACGTTTTCGAGGCTGTCATTGGAAAATGACGGGTAATTTTCCAATGAACTGGCCACCGTGGGTATGTATTTTGCCGTGTTTTTGATGTTTATGTAATTACAGTAAGTTCTTGACCATATTCGAGTATTAACTCGTAATAATCTAGCTCGTAAACGTTTTACGAAGAGAGACTTGTTCAAATTATCTGATTATAAAATTATCTGTCACACGATGATTGCGGGTTTAGTCATCGTTATTATATTAAAATTTGCAAACAACGTTAATAAATTATTTAAAAACAATAAATAGTTGCTAATAATAGAGGTATTCTTCTTTTTTATACACCCTAACTTAATATTAACCAAATTATACAATTATGCAATGTAATCTTGTGTTGTATTGATTACCTCAAGACAAAAAATTTGAAAGCTCGACTCTGCGAATAATCTTGCCATCACAGTTGCAAAAATCAACATGATATGCTTACTATTAGTTGTATAGGTATTTATTGTGACAATTACTTTTACAATATAAATAACTATACATTTGTTTGTGTGAAGTTAGTTGTCAACAGGCTGATGACAGTCAATTTGATGGTATGGTGGCTGGCTACCTACATATAACACAAGCAACACCACATACGCTACAAGCGCGCTACCGAACAAAATTGAGTCAAGAAGTATATATATATAATTATATATTTATGGGATTACCCATAACTATAATAATAAAACAGTAGAATAGACGTGGTAGTCTTACATCTTCATTTACCCTTTCTAATATCTTGAATGCAAACTTGAGTGTCTGCTTGTTACTTTTTCACGCCTTAAATACTCAACGGATGACCAGATTTTGCATAATGTTTTCACGGATACAGATAAGGACATATGGTACCTTTCATCCAGAAAAAATATCTGTCCTCGAGGGAGTCGCACGAGGTGCAAACGGACAAAATCTAGTTGAATATATGTATCAGAAGTATAGAGGGAGAGATTTCTTTTAAGAGAAGTAACAATACAAAAAATATATTTTTTTAAGATTTTTGTCTGTCTGTGTGTGTTATTGGAGGGATTATCATGCAGTTTTCACAGGTAGATACTTTAAGCTTAGCCCGGCGCAACTTTTAGTTTTTGTTTCATCGTAATGGGATGTCGGGAAGAAAAGTTATCGTGATTGAAATATAATTTCAAATTCTTCGCTCGTCTAGTAGATCAATACAAACATAGTAGACTGTCTTATTCCGAGGTTCGAAATCTTTTAAGGATTGTTTGTGTACAAATATCACTTATTTACACTGACCTTTATCCTCCAATTCCCTGCGTGGAATTCGGTTATAACTTGTTTCTTCGGGAAACTCTTAATAACGAACGTTACTTTGTAAAGAACGTTTCTTAGTTTTAATTCACGGGCACTAGCAAGTTTTATGTGAAAACTAGCTTTGTCACTGACTCCGTCCGTGCTCCTTTTTATTCCGTTTTTTTTTTTTTTTTTTTTTTTTTTTTCATTCATTTTTTTAATCTTTATTGCTCATATAGGTGTAAGTTATGGACTTTTCTGTATATCTGATAATGTGTATGCAATATTTCACGTCAAGCGAACAAACAAACTCACTTTTATAATATTAGTTGGGAGGATGGCAACCTATTCTCTAATTTTAGAGCGCGTGCCACCACCAGTACGAAAAATATAATTTGGAAATTTTCAATTTAAATAAATTTAAATAAATTTTAGTAGGTCAGTATTCAAATTCGACAATCGTAAAACAATTTAGTAATTACGCTAATTTAATTGCTTCCGTGAAGCAACCAATCGCATCGTTACCGACAGCAAAAAAATTATAATAGCGTGTGTGATCTAGCGTGTGATGTGGCGATTATGATACGAATGTGCGATTATGATTGTGTTTTAAAATATTAATTAATGAATTTATACATCTTCATTAACATTAGTATTGGGGTCGTAATAACTTTAAAGCGAGTTCTAAATATGGTAGGTATATGGTTTCGAGCTTTACATCTGTCCATGTATAGCGCACTGTACATAAATGTATAACAACATATTATTAAATACTAGTGACGCGCCCCGGCTTCGCACGATCATTTTTCCAGTTATCACTCTTCATAAGAACCTGGAATATCGACGAATAATTATGAAAAAAAAAAGCCTAATTGGTCCTGCTGTTCTCGAGTTTTGTACTTAGCGTCACATAACGATTATTTTTTATTTACATTTATTACTCAATATTTGTTCGATAACATTATAATAATCTCTACTAAACAGGTAAAGTTCGTTTGTATAGGAGACAATCTTCGATTAAAAAAATCTTTCACCAATAGTTAGAATAGAATTTCAGGGTGGACATAGGCTAAATATTCCACGCGGGCGAAGCCGTGGGCACCGGTTTGTCTGTGCTAATATTACAAAGAGAAAAGATTTGTATGTATGTTTGTAATGAATAAACTCAACAACTACTGGTCCGATTTCTTTCATTTATAGAAAGCTACATTATCAACGAGTAACATAGGCTACTCATCCCCCTCCCCATTTACACCCGCCCCTCCATACAAATGTTTGTTTGTAATGAATAAACTCACTACTGGATCTATTTAAGAAAAAATACTCGCACTCGCACCCTCGCCCCATCTCCCTCTTTATATTTTATAAAGTTGCGCGGACAAAGTCGCGTGAATCAGCCAGTATATAATAAGTTGATATTGAAAATGTCGCCATCTAGTTAACTAGTACTCAGTATTGTCATAGAGTCTAGACTATCGAATTAAGAAATAAACGGTCACGATTTAGACATTAAAATGTAATAGACAGTGTTATGTCATTCAGTAGTTTATTTATCTTGTTTGCTAATAAACAATCTGTCACACCTAGACTAGCCAGGCTGTTTTGTAATAGCAATACTTACAAGTCATTTATGTGCAACGTTTATTGTTCAAATTGCTAAGATTTATGTTAAAATACATTAGAAAACTTGTACTTCTGTCTCTAATTAAACATTACAGAATTGTTTATATTATAAAGCAATTTATCTACATTAACTTAAATAAGTTAGGTTGTGATTGTTTTCGTTTATAATGCAGATAAATACTTTGCTCAAACAATCTAGTGCCGCATGACACGTACTTCGGTACATTCATTAATATCGAACGAGCGGATGCACAACTGCTGACTCGTAGTTTTAATAAGAAGCCACCTGCGTGTGGGCTCGACCTTTTAGGAGTTAAATTATTTGTAATTAGTATACGTATTTGGGTCCCAGAATAGACGATAGATTATTTTTTTTAAATACATCCCTGAGCGCCTCGCCGACTTGACTATCTTGTTTGTCCTTACTTATTATGAGTTCCTAGTATTCACAGTTATGAATTACTAGCTGGTACCCGCGACTTCGTCCGCGTAAAGTAATGCAAATATCTTTATCGTGCTAAGTGGAGGCGGGAACGGGGGGCCGCCCGCCGCCTGCACCTCTCTCGGTCCCCTTTGTCGTCATACCCCCGCGCCCCTGTACCGCGCGGGCGAGGACTCATCTAAAAGCACAGAATAAATAGTAGTAGCGTAAAAGGTCTATCTATTAGGTAACATATCTATATAATAATTAACATAATTAATTACATACGAAAATGAATGTTTTTGGAACTGTACTATAATCAGTGCTTAAAACGTAAACAATAATTTGATTGTTTATATTATCCCGCACGATTGTCATTCTAATAAAGTTAAATGAACAGTACAAACGTGCTTGTTTTCTTTATGACCACTGCCCTCATTTACCAATCATTGCAACAATAACTTTATTTAAACAGAATTATACGTAAAATATTACAAAATGTTAACTCGTTCCAATGAGTGGACAAACGTACATCAGAGGGTCTTTAATTATATTAATTGTCCGTGACTTCGTAATCTAAAGTGGTGTTCAGCAGTTTTTGCGTGAAAAACGACAGAACATCCATAATATCCATCTGTGCGAATTTTTGCACTTTTAATATTTATTTTATTCCAAACGTAATTGTAATTTTTCTGTCTTAAAAAGGAAATGAAAAAGATGGGCAGACAGCCTGACGGTTCACTTGATGGTAAGTGGCTACCCTCGTCTACACCACAGCTGCTGCAAGTGCGCCGCCGACTACTGTAGGATTGAGGATAAGGGATTGAATAGGAAAATGGGCTCTGGCATCCCTTATTCACTCACCGAAACACAACAGCACACGTGCTGTTATTTCACGGTGGTCTTCTGTAAGGGGGCCGGGTGGTTACTGCCGCCAGACGGGCTGCCCAAATGTGCCCTGCCACTACTAAATTTTGAGGCATTTATTCCATTTTTAGGCCGTAAAGTACGCAATTTAAAAGTAATTAGTGGAATCTAAAATAAACAAATTCCCGCCAATTTTTTTATAGTAATAAATTAATGCGTGTAATTGAATATAGGATAGAATCTTGTAAATTTTGGATTAATTCCTTGCCGGCTATAATAAATTACAATCAAAAGTAATTGTCGTACCATAGCGCTTACATAATGATGCTATAGAATTGAAACTCGTCGGTTTGTTTGTAGTGCAACTGTGCAGGTATTAAAATTCTTTTAAGCTCTTTATTTTATTTCATCCGAGAGGAGGGGGAACTTCCGTGCTTTGATCTCGCCTACCTCCTGGCATTTTCTTATACCCTTGTGTTTTAATTATTTCGCCTTTGAGGTCCCCCTACCAGTTCGTGAAGTGAATTTTAAGAGGCTGTCACAAAATGGACTCTTAATTACGGCCCCGGACAAAGTTTTATTTGTCATAATTAATAACTTTTTCTTTTCCAACGTTTTCTGAACGTTACAATGTTTAATTGCCGTAGAAACAAGACTGATCGTTGTTAAAACTTTTTTTTGTGTATTTGTTATTCACAATAAATTTTTTAAACGATCTTATTAAATATTTGAATTCTTTTGTTTAAACTGTTTTACAATTAAGGTTAAGTTAGATAAATAAGTATTGTGTACCTTGCTCGCAATAATATGTCTTTTTGATAAACATTTCATGTCTTGACTTGAAATTTATGTACTATATAGGTGATATATCTTAATATATAGGTGGTGTTAAAAAAAAACATTATTAATATTAGCTGAGCTCGCAACTTCGTACGTGTGGTATTCGGTATAGCGCGTAACTTTTTTGTTTGTAAACCGATTGTAATTTAGATTGGAATGAATTAAATGTTACGGGAAGCAAAACCACATTCAAATCGGTTCAGCCGTTTCTGAGATTAGGGCGCGCGAAACGCACAGACAAACAGACAAAAATTCTAAAAACTATTTTTTGCCCCCCTTTAACATAAGTACAACGTGTCATAATTGTTTTTTTGAAAAAATATTTGATGTACAGACACGGCTCGTGTACGATTTTATTATATGTATTGATGATGAAGAATTTTGAGGTTTTTTTGTTAAATCGTAAGACTGTTTAAATTATTTTCTTACATTCAATCAATCAAATCATTAAAATGTACACAGATTGTTTAAAATCTGTTCCTCAAATGAAGGATATTGCTATTATCTGTAGTCAAGTTTCTACTTGTAATAAACATAGGTATACAAATTACCTGCGGTTATAGGAGTGTAATATAAATCTTCTATATATATTCTCTATATACAATACACATTATAAAATGAAATGGCATTTTATTTGTGTCTTCTACGCTAACTTCTAAACCACCTAACGGATTTTGATACGGTTTTCACTAATGAAAAGAGCGGTAAACGAGGAAGTTTGTGTACATAATTTGCAGAAATAATTGCATCCGTGCGAAGACGAGGGCGGATCGCTAGTATAAATATAATGTAGCGCCATCTTTTGACGCTTGAAATATTCATTCTATCTTAAAGGAAACGATACGAATGTATGTGGGGAAAATAATTGTTAAGGACTAACCTCAGACCGAACACAATTTTTGCCAAAATGAGCACAACCTAATAACCTATGAATTAAGGTGCAATGTTGCACAACAAATTTTTGTAACTTCTCGGAGATAACCCAACAGAATTAAAATTGGAAGGTTTTCCTTAACTGTGTAAAATAAGAAAAAGAAATAAAAGTAGCCCATTAAAAATTTAGTACAGATCTTAAGTTAATTAATAACCTTAAAGTCAATTATTACTGTGACGAGAAAGCTTTCTTGTGAGCAGTAATTTACTATTTTTTTTTCGTAAAAAAAAAAATAGAATTTTTGTATAAATCTGCCCGATTATTTTTTTTAATGTCTGTTCTGCACTGTATTTTTATGAAAGTTTTAATTTTATTCTAAGAATTCAAATTAGGCGATGAAAATAACGTCCTCGCCTTAAACCCAAGTTGAAGTTTTAAATAATTTAAAATTACGTTTAAAAAGCAACGCTAACATTGCAACGGTTGGGCTTCGCCTATCGGAGACGAGAGACAGTACATTATTTTATAGAGGAAGTTGGCTTGGGCCGCTCGTTAAACGTCGACTATGACGATCAAGTTAATCCATTACGATTTTATATTGTCGTAAACGTTTCACGACTCCCGTCAACTGTTAAAGTTTGTTTGCTATTTTTATTATAAAACTCTCAATTGGGTGTGAGAAAGAATCACTCTTGTATCTGAAAAATGTCTCCAGTGAGATCCCGTTAAAAATTAACGTCTCTGAAACTATAACAAAACAATTTAGTTGCATTTTGGTTTTAATTTTTTATTTTATTATAGGTATAAAAGTCTAAATTTGTGTATATTGTTACCAAGTAATGTTGAATTGTACATTTTCAAATGAGAATAGCAGGATTTTTGAGTAAAAATAAATAAAATAATGTGGTCTCTTAGTACTACCGTTTTTATTCAGAATTATAATTGTTTTTTTTTTTTTTTTTTGATCCTTTAAACATAGACAATGTTATTGCTATTGATGGATGCCCCATGTGGGCCTAATTTAGTACCAGATCTTTGACGAAATTCATACGGAGCAAAACTAGATTTTATAAGTTGATCTTTTTAGGAAACTAATTCGTTACTGATTCTAAAGTTAGCTGGAGTTTTATACGTAACTAAGTAACGAAGTCCAGAAAAGCATTATCGTTGAGAATGTGACTTGTAAAAGTTTGCCTACGAATTAGGAATTAGCCGATAACAAGATGGGAGGGTGTCTTACTTAATACTATTATCGGTCAGATATCCTCGCCGCCGACGCTTGGAGTCTCTGACTACAACTTGTCACAGAATATATACTAGTACTAGACTTGTGTTATATAGCTTAGGAATTAATGGGTGCTTCATTAAGATGGGTATACTGGTATAAGGAAACTAGTGTTTTTTTTTATTTTATGTAAGTATAAAATATATAAATTGTGTAGGTTTTAGGAATAAAATGTTACTGTGGAGTACACTATAATGTAGAAGAAAATGCAAATTTTTTTTTTTTTTAACAAAATTGCAAATTAAAGTCCAGCCGTCGTCGGTCCAGCCGTTTCGAAGATTAGGCGGAACAGACACGAAAATATTAAAAATTGATTTTTTTATTATAATAAGTACCTACCATAATATATACTTTGATCATTATTAGTAAAAAGCTTCACTTCAATTATATTTATTAGTTGATAAAGAAAAACATGTACTATCTTGAAATATGTACGTTTATTCAGATATTATTAAAAATTTACGACGTGTTTTCTTACACGTTGCTATAATTATCTCTTTTGTTTACAAACCTGAACATTCTGAGCAACCTTGATGAGTAAAGGATTCCTTTGTTGCTCTCTGCTTCAATTTCTCTTTACTTGTCACAATATGCAAACGCTGAATTTGAATTTATGAATTCGTATAAAGTTGCTTTGTGTAAAATCGTATTTACTTAACCATGTTGGAGGAGCAATTTGTTTTTCTCAATAAGCAAGTGAGAGAACAGGAAAAAGCTCGGAAAACCTTGTTAACTTTTTAAAGCATCCCTAGCTCATGCATTATTCAGGATGGAGCGCCACGCCGCCGATCGTATGCATCACTCTCGCCCCGGCTTTGTGTGTTGGTCGCGGCTCATACAGTGTCCAGAGACCAGGAAACCATGACTAGACCGCGCTACCCTCCTCACAATTGACATTTCAGAACCCTTTGTTATTTGGATGAAATGTGAATTTCAATGGGAACGGGGTTAAAATTGCTCAGCATCCTACGACATGGTCGTAAAAAGAGATTTCATTACAAGCCGTTATTGTATTATTATCATTTCAACGTACAATTTTCTTGTTTCAAAACGAGAAGATTTTTCGTAAAATGTTTGAATTTGTGCCCGAAACGCAGTTTACTTTTTGTCTGTCGCGAGCGGGGTTTTAAAATATCTATTTGCCGAGGGCGTAATTAACTCGAAGTGGCTGTCCTCGTGTTTTTCGTTGCTTTTAGTCAATTAAAAATAATTTGAAATAATATCCACGGCACAAAGATGCGAGGGAGACGCGACTGGAATAATTTAAGCTTTCGAGTAAGCCTCCGGAGTTAGCATCTTGTTTCATTAACGCGCCGTCTGTCTTGAGAAATATTTATATGACTCGGGGATCATGAATATTTAGAGGTGAGTTGCGGTCGGAGTTTTAAGGAGCAAATTTTGCTTAAGCTTATTCTTTTTAATATGAAAAGTTCGTCTTTGATACGCCGCCGTCAAGTTATTTCGTTTGAATTAATAGTTTCGTTCTAGGTGGGGGGTGCAACGATGGAGACGCAGAGACGTCTGGCGTTGAGCTCCCTCTATCCCCGAGGCGATATAAAAATCGAGCGTCGATATTGTGTTTGTAAAGAACGTTTGTTTGGACGAGGATGAATAACACGCTAGGGGTCGGACGATCGCGGCTTGCGACTAATGACGAGGTTGGGTTATAATAGCATAGGTGCGGTTACAAAAATATTTTTAGATACTTCTATCTTCTCTCAAATACGTTCGTATTGAGTGACTGTTATGCTGTTAAAAGAGAATTAAAATTATTTATAGTAATTGTAATTTCAAATGGATTCATTTTAAATATTAATAAGATACTTTAGTAGGAGTATCATCTTTAGCTATTCCAGTAGAAGAAACAATCCTATTGTTATGACTCACCAGGGAACGTTCTAGTTATGACTCACTATGGAACGCTCTAGAAAAACGACTTCGCCTATCTACAATTTCTGGAAAAATTATTGTCAAGGGAAATTGATCCTTATGCACACAACATAGAGTTCACATACAACAGAAATAGCGTTCCCGAATTTTCAATGACCTGTTTACAATACGTGTTTACAAAAGTTGTTTACTTCTAATTGTTTGTTGTTTGTTTGTACTAAATTCGAGAAAGATCTAGACGATTGGCAGCGGGTATAAATAGGCGAAGTGGCGAGCTAGCGACAGTTCGATTCTGCGATTCGAAAGCGATACTACGGAACTATACCTGCGACTCATTACGGAATTACGGACGACTTTTGGCAAGTTTAACGGATTTAAAGAAAAAGTTTAGCACTTTTGAAAGTCATCTTGGTTTGTGGAAATAAATAGTCGATTTTCGCCCTTACACGGCAATTTGACTCACCCCACACTTAACAACTGGTGTCAGAAGTGGGATGCCGTTAATGCCACGGGACGACGGAACTCGTACTCCACGGACCAGGAGACAAGCGGAGATGGATGCTGCGAGACAACGGGCACGTGAGGAACCGGAGGAAGGCTCCGATGCTGAACTGCCCCCTATAACAGCGCCTCCATCAAACCCATCAATGGACCTTTCTGCATTGCTAGCTGCCATGCAGAACTTACAAACCAGTCAGGAGGCCGCTCGCCGTGAACAGGAAGCCGCCCGTCGTGAGCAGGAGACCGCTATAAAGAACATACAAGCTAGTCAGGAGGCCGCTCGCCGTGAACAGGAGACCGCTATAAAAAACTTACAAGCAAGTCAGGAGGCCGCTCACATTGGACAGGAATCTGCTAGCCAACTAATGCTTTCTAAATTGGACGCAAGCCTGGAAATAATGTGTGACAAGGTTACGAAGGTTGAATCCAAAATTAAAGAGGTCTCATTGAAAGTCGAAGGCCTGGAAGGGAGGCTCGAACAAACCGACAGTCGCCATCAAGTGCTCGCCGAGAGAGTGCAGAAACTGATGACGAGAGAGGCAGTCCTCGCTGCACCGGTATCTACACACGGCAGATTGGACCTGCCACGGTTCGATGGTACATCATCCTGGACAGCCTACAAGTACCAGTTCGAAACCCTCTCTAACTGCAGCGGCTGGACTGAGGATCAAGCGTTCATGGCGTTGACTCTTGCTCTAAGAGGAGACGCCCAACTGATCCTGGAGCGACTTCCTACAGAAGGTAGGTCTCTGCAAGCCCTTTTGGAAGCTCTTGAGACACGGTACGGTGACAAGCATATGGAGCACACGTATAGGGCGCAATTACGGGATCGCATACAGAGGCCCACGGAAACACTCCAACAGTGGGCTGACGAGATCGAAAGATTAGTTCGTCGTGCCTATGTGTCAACACCGTCTGCAATAGAAATAACTCTGCTTCAAGCCTTTGTGGACGGGATAAGGGACAGCGAAGTTCGTGCAGCAGTGCGATTGGGTCACCATCAGACCCTGAAGAGTGCACTGGCACATGCACTAGAAGTAGAAGCTGTACGGCGTGACACAAGACCATTTAAGATCAGAGAGCTGGTAGCCGAGGAGCGAAGACCTCGGTATGGTCTTACATGCTACGGTTGTGGCGAAAAAGGTCACATTAGACTGGACTGTCCAAAGAAGAAGAGGATGGTCTCAGAGGTGGGGACCCAAGTTGAAGAAGGGCAGCTAAAGGCACATGCGCTTGAAGTAGAAGCAGTATGGCGTGACACAAGGCCATTTAAGGTCAGAAGGCTGGTAGCTGAGGAGCGAAGACCTCGCTATGGTCCGACATGCTACGACTGTGGTGAAAAAGGACACATTAGGCTGGACTGTCCAAAGAAGAAAAGAACGAGGGTCTCAGAGATGAAGACCCAAGTTGAAGAAGGACAGGTAGCACGGTGGACTGAGCAATTGCGAAAATTCAATCTTGTAACGGAACATCGAAGCGGAAAAGGTCATGGTAATGCTGACGCTCTGTCGAGAAGACCTTGTCCTGAAGATTGTAAACACTGTGGAAAACAAGAGTCTCAAGAGTCAGTGAAAATTATCCGGACCCAAGGATTAGACGACGATTGGAGTGGCGAAAGTATGAGAAAGGCTCAAGAGGAAGATGACGACTTGCGACCGATTTTGGATTGGATGAAAAGAGGGACTAAGCCTGAGTGGGTGGACGTATCAGCCTCCAGTCCTGTTACAAAGAGTTATTGGGCTCAATGGGATAGTTTGACCCTGGAAGACGGAATTTTGTGCAGGAAATGGGAGTCTAATAGCGGACATCAGGTTACGGTACAGGTTGTAGTTCCTCGAAGCAAGGTATCTCCTCTACTACGCCATATCCATGACGGGGTATCTGGTGGTCACCTTGGAGTGAGGAAAACGCTGTTAAAAGTGCGTCAGAGGTTCTACTGGATCCATTGCCGGGAAGACGTCGAAGATTGGTGCCGTAAATGCAACGCGTGCGCTTCAGTCAAGGGACCGCAGACAAGATGTAGAGGAAAACTGAAGCTCTACAATGTAGGAGCGCCATGGGAACGTATTGCAATTGACGTGGCCGGCCCTTTTCCGGAAACTGAGGATGGCAACAAATACATAGTTGTAGTACAAGACTATTTCAGCAAATGGCCTGAAGTATTTGCAACCCCCAACCAAGAAGCTAAAACTGTTGCCAAGAAACTAGTTCAGGAAGTAATCTGTCGGTATGGCGTACCCCTGGAAATACACTCCGATTAGGGAAGAAATTTCGAATCAGCCCTTTTTCAAGAGATGTGCAACCTCCTCGGAATACATAAGACCCGTACGACACCAGCTCATCCTCAGTCAAACGGAATGGTTGAAAGATTTAATCAAACACTGGAAAATAACCTGGCTAAAGTAGTCGACTCACATCAGAGAGATTGGGACCAATACATTCCTCTTTTCTTGCTGTCTTATCGCTCCGCTGTACACGACAGTACTGGTGTTACCCCTGCAAGAGTGAATTTTGGACGAGAAATAAGACTACCAGTTGACGCAATAACAGGCTCTCCCCCGAATAGCCCGAAGCTTATAACGGATTATGTGAGCGATCTTCGCGAACAGTTAGATGAAGTACACAAATTAGTTCGCAAGTGCAGTCTCAAAACCGGTGAAAGAATGAAGACCCGTTATGATCGGAGAGCAAACATCAACGGTTTTGAAGAAGGAACGCTCGTATGGCTTCATAATCCCCTCAGGAAAAAGGGCAAGAGCCCAAAGTTGCAACCGCGATGGGAAGGACCTTACAACGTAGTTACAAAAATCAACGACATCACCTATAGGATCAAAAAGGAACAAAGAGGAAAACCAAAGGTCGTACACATTGATCGTTTGACAAAATATCTCGGCACGAATGATGATCGGGACGATCATAACTAAGAGGGGGGTAATGTTATGACTCACCAGGGAACGTTCTAGTTATGACTCACTATGGAACGCTCTAGAAAAACGACTTCGCCTATCTACAATTTCTGGAAAAATTATTGTCAAGGGAAATTGATCCTTATGCACACAACATAGAGTTCACATACAACAGAAATAGCGTTCCCGAATTTTCAATGACCTGTTTACAATACGTGTTTACAAAAGTTGTTTACTTCTAATTGTTTGTTGTTTGTTTGTACTAAATTCGAGAAAGATCTAGACGATTGGCAGCGGGTATAAATAGGCGAAGTGGCGAGCTAGCGACAGTTCGATTCTGCGATTCGAAAGCGATACTACGGAACTATACCTGCGACTCATTACGGAATTACGGACGACTTTTGGCAAGTTTAACGGATTTAAAGAAAAAGTTTAGCACTTTTGAAAGTCATCTTGGTTTGTGGAAATAAATAGTCGATTTTCGCCCTTACACGGCAATTTGACTCACCCCACACTTAACACTATCCTACAGGTGATCAATCCAATTGAGTCAATGTGGTTAAATCTCAAACCATAAGAGATACAAAAAGTTGGTCTTAAGAACAAGCTTCGATTTAAAAAAAAAAACTGCAATCAAACAAATTACACTTATATCATGCGCGACCAGGAATCGAACTTGGTAAAATTTTTGTATAAAATTGCAATTATTTTTATTACCGTAGATGATAGTGTGAGTCATTTATACATAAATATATACGTCATTTATACGTAAACGAGCCGTATTTGTACATTAAATATTAGAAAAAACAATTTGTGCATGTTGTACTTATGTTACAGAGATCAAAAAATTGTTTTTAGAATTTTTGTCTGTTTGTAATGCACGCTAATGCGTGCAAAAACGCACAGACTGATTACTCAGAGACGGCTTAATCAATTAGAATGCGGTTTTCACTGATGTTATTGTTGCAAGCTTCCTATAACATTTAGTGTTTGTTTCATTGCAATCGGTTTACAAACAAGAAAGTTACGCGCTATACCGAATACCACGCGTACGAAGTTGCGGACTCATCTAGTAAGAAATAAATTTTGCTATGGACCTTGTGTAAATAATAAATAGAAATGTCCACAATTTGAATAATTGCATACGTTCCAACGCCGCTGTCGCCTACGTTCCAACGCGATCTCCTGGTCCTGGTTAAAAAAGTATAAATGCTGTTTTTATTTTATCAAAAATCGAAGCCTTAATTCATAAGAACACATTTTCGTACCTCTTATGGTTTGAGATTTGCCCTCACCCGACATGATGCCTCATCATGTCAGTGGGGTACAAATAAGGACAGGGTATACCGTTCATCCATAAAAAAGCTCTCGTGCCGCGTAGACAACTGACATAATCGCGTAAACTCCCGTGACTAAAATTGTACCAGATAAATCTCTGGATTTTTTTCCCAGAAGAAACTAATAATTCCCCCTAAGTGTCTGACTACGGACATTGTAATTTAGTTAGTATGATCACAGGAACTAAACAGTGGCCGTGGCTATCTGACCACGGATACTGAACTTACTCAATCAATAATCTTCAAGGAATACTTGAGGGACACGAACGAAATCGCGAGCAAAAACAAAAGCTATTAAGTGTGGTTTCATTTTCTTTCTGACATTCCTCGTTATTTTTCTGACGACGAATTAGCAAAATACATTTTGTCTGACAAAAATTACAGTAAAATAGAATAAATGATCGCCTGAGAACATGTTAAAACTTCTCGCATTTGAATTAATCTTAATATAAGTTGGGTTCGTTCAAAACAAACACTCGACGGAACATCCACAATTACATTTGAGTCAATAAACGAATTTAAAAAAGAATTAGCAGCGGATGATTCAGATTATCCTCTGAATGTGAGCGTGAATTAAATTGCTCTGAACAAAAATTACGACATTTTCACTGCCAGCATATTTCCTTTGTTTTTGTCCGTACTCTCGAAACTGTGGACGCAAATTAAAACGGCCAATATCAATTTAGAATGTCAGCGAACATAATATTTACGACTGGGCCATCTTAATAATACGCGAATTAACATTTTCATTTGCTTTTTAGGGTTCCGTAAGTCCGAATAAAAAAACGGAATCCTTAAAGGATCACTCGCGTGTCCGTCTGTCCGACCATAAACTACTGAACCTAAAATTTTGAAAATTAGTTTTCTACTTATAGATTATAGGAAAACCTATAAGAAGTCTGTGATATTAAAATAACAGTCATGGTAAATCACTCAATATTGTGCGGATAGGTAACATCGTACGGAACCCTCTTCACGCATGTTCAACTCGCGCTTGTCCCGTTTTTGGACTACTTTCATTTATTCTTTTTATTGGTATACAGAAAAACAACTCGCAGTCTGTGCCTCTGTCTGTTTCTCCGCTTATTTATTTTAAACCGTTCAAAGAATTTTGATACAGCTTTCTCTAATGGAAAAAGCGTTAAATGAGAAAGATCTCTGTATATAATTTCCAGAAAAAAATTACATCTGTTCGAAGCTAGATTGAGTCACTAGTTTTTTTTATAAAATCGTTGATTCTGATATGACTGATATCGTAAATCACAAACGACTTCAGCATTTTGTTAGTAATGAATTTCCTTGACATCATCAATGACTAGACTTCATTCTTCGTTCAATTCCATTTAATAGGTTTTGAAACCTGTTTGATATATTTTGATATATTTTATCTTAGATTTCATTTGTAATGTAGGTAGTATATTTTTTTATATAAATTGATGAATGTCTCTGTTTAAATTCTAATTGGCTGTATGCTAAATGATTTCGTTGCTCTAATGTGATTCTATTCGAGATTAAAACGATATAACGTACTCATTAGTATTTCCGCTACATGTAAATATGAACTAATTTGCATAATATACAAATATGTTAACACGCCGCGTTATTTTCTGTTTAATCAAATGCATATTAAGTATATATTAAAATTACATGTTTAAAATATTTTTATTGAGGCAGAGGCAGCTGTATTCCGTTGTGCTCAACGCATCGGGCCACACCCACACAGTAGCGACGACGTGGTGTCTGGTGGAGCAATTTTAAGGACTAGTGTCAGGGCTCCGTCACTCGCCTATACCTACCGCGATAAGCACCTACAGCGCGCGGTACCTGGAAGGTACAAATCAGTCGAGGCCGCCCCGCGCTTGTTTGTACACACGTACGTCGATCATTTATTGCTCCAACAGCACTGTACTATAAACGCTACCTATGACGCTACTGTTCTTTATAATGAGGAATCGTAATAATTGCTGCGTGGACGGCTGTCGCAATAAACAGAAGGATTTAAAGTTTTCTTTTTTTACTTTACCGAAAGATCCTGAAAGGTAAGAAATATTTATTTCTTTTTTATTTTACTCGTAATTTTTTTATGAGTATTTTTGATACTATAGGCGTGTACTTACAATACTCTTTTCGTGGGTAATTCGCTCAAATTTCTTCTTCATTCTTTTTTTAGCAAATTATAAAATAACAAAAAATTGTTAAATAAATTTAACAATAATAAATAAATATCTATATTGGATAATTGGGCGTGAAATATTATTGGCTAAATTATATTTTATTTCTACCCTCTAATATTAAGGCATAATATAATTCGCATTAGGTAATACGTTTTAGCGAAATAAATCGTAATTGAAAAAACTTAAAACTCTTCTAGCAGATATAAAAGCTTCAAATTTAGAACACAATTAGTGTTTAGTGTATAAATCAAAGAAAAACTAAAATATTTTGCATTTTCGGTCCAGTTTTCTAGATACACCAGCTGCATAAATAAGTTTGTAATCCCATATAAATATATAGGATTACAAAGTTATTTATGCAGTTGATGTATGTAGCAAACTGGCCCAAAATTGCATATATATTAATGTGTTTTATATATATAGATATATAGGATTATTATATGTGTAAATATATAGAATTAAAGAAGTAGAAGGTACCAGAAAGGAAAAAGTAGAACGTACAACTATCTACAAAAAGAAATGAGATACCATCATACGAACCTTTTTTTAAAAGATATTAAGATGCATGTTAACCAAATAAATAATAATACCTAATGAACCTTTTTTTATGTGTCGGATGTTACAAATAGAAATGCACGTGCGCGAACAAAAGAAGCTAAACATTCTTTATATTAGTCTTTATATTAGTCGACAAAAGATTTTATTTGATATTTTTGGAGCAAGTTCTAGACAATTTAATCAAACAATAGTATGTAGCTGTTATTCTTAGCAATCTGGAAAGATTACTTTCCAGACTGCTAAGAATAGATTACTTTCGCTCCTGAAAAACATTAATTTTACTACACCATGTCCATGTTTTCCGTCACTATATCTTATAAAATTGTTTGTTCGATTTAGAATTTTCGCAACACTAAAGTTTAATAATAGGTACTTTAGAAATACATTCAACCCTACATTAAAGTTAAACAATTGTAAATACAATAAATACTTATTAAAATTATGTTGTTATTTATTTTACTTTGCTTGTACAACCCTGACGCATGAGCTGTGGTGTAGGTAAATTCTGAACACAAAGAAATTGCGCTCTTGTGAGCGTAGTAGTAAGGTGCGATTTCGAATGCACCAGGTGCGTTGGAAATTTTGTAGGCTATTAAAATGGCGGCTTTCTTCGAGATCAAAGGAGTGCAACTTCTGTACGTCCAGTACTAGTATATATTCTGTGCTAGTGTTGCAATCACAGTGGCCGCTACCGCGTCGCTTTCCCGCAGCGGTATAAGCGCGGTATTTTATGTGAAACGTCCCGGAAAACATTCGCTTCCACAAAGGAATTCTGCCCTTAAACAAAGGATAAAAATGTATTAAACTGTTTTGTTTTATAATGTTTTATAATATTTCGTAAATGTATTACGAAGTTTTTTCAATTTAAAATAAACTATGATTTTGAAATCTGTCGGGACTCTTTTCGGGCTGATTACCACAATTGCGTAATGGAGATTGACAGGATTCGCCCATGTATAACAGGCCAGGCCTGGATTCGTATCAAGTCTGACTTGGCACCAGCCGAGCTTAGACCTATTTAGAACAACTTTAAGCTGTAATAATAAATCAATACGTGTAATGTGGTTGTACATACATGAATATGTAATTTTGCAACCAAAGTGTGCGCACATTGAATTCTATTCAGAGTGTGTAATTACAAACGTGCGGTCTGCCACGAAATTGGATTTTACAATACAAATTCGATACGTCCATTTAAACGCTCCGTCACGAAACACGCCATATTGTGGCTGACATATTGACAAATTGTACCTAAACATTGAGAGGAATAATGAAGAAAATTCACGATATACTATCTGCAAAGCTTGGAGAGGACTTTAAAATATTTTTAATATGCGCTGCTCGCCTTTTCGAGAGGCGCTCGCCTCTCGCTTATTCGAGAGGGAACTTCCAATAAAAACATGAGTATGATAAAGATGGCCGCTATGCGCGCCCACAAGTAAACAGCGTTCGCAAAGCCTGCTGAAAATAATAGGGAATAACATTATTCATTCTCACTAATGTATTTTTAAAAAATATATTCGTCTCATATTTAGCTATAGGTGAATGAATCATCGAAAAAATGTCAAATTTTTTTCTTTTATATAGAACTAGCCAACTGTCCCCGGCTCCGCAGGGATGCAATTTTTTCTGCAAATTATATACACAATCCTTCCTCGTAAGTCGCTACTAACCACCCAACGGGTTTTGATACGGTTTTCACTAATGGAAAGAGAGATAAACGAGGAAAGTTACGTTTATAATTTGCAAAAAAAAAGCATCCGTGCGAAGGCGGAGACAAGTCGCTAGTTTATTATAAAGAATATTTTTTTAAAACGTGTGAAAAGTTTTAAATTTGCTATAGTAATAATTCCGATATGAAAATTATTCAAAACTAACTGAGCCAGCAACTTAATTCGTACGCTTGGTATACGGTATAGCGTATACCAAGATTGGAATGAAACAAACACTAAATGTTACGGGAAGCTTGCTACAATGCATCAGTGAAAACCGCATTTAGATCGATTAAGCCGTTTCTGAGGTTAGCGTGCACAAGCGCACAAACAAACAGATAAACAGACAAAAATTCTAAAAACTATTTCTTTAACCTCAGTAACATAATACGTGTACAAATTGTTTATTTGCAAAAATATTTAATGTACAGACACGGCTCGTTTACGATTTTATTTTATGTATAGATATAGATTATAATATTAAGAAAAATGTACAATAAAAAATTCAATAAAAGCAAGTATTTTACTTGCTTTTATTGAATTTTCATAAACATTAATTTAAAAAGTATAGACCTAAGTCTGTCAAGCTATCTTATACTGAGCTGCATCAAAATAAGTTCGGCGGTTGAGCTGAAGTGTAAATTCAGTAGCAGGTAACAAACTGACCGAGTTTTTTAACTTGGAAAACTTAGAAACTTTGTGAAAAGGCAGACTGAATTACTGCAATTTTATTTATTTAAGCGCAGTCTTTATTAATCATTTCGTCACAAAAGAGTCGGTAAAAAAATTAAAAATAGCTAGGCCGGGATTCCTGCTGAGGACTGAAAAAGAGTAAAAGAAACTTTGTTTCGAAGCGGGCTTTGTGAATGCAGAGCGAAAGCCGTGTACTAGGTGGACGTACAGTGCATAGCATTGCATAGCAGTGGCCACGATGTGAAACCCACCGAATCTGTGACGCATTGCCACATAAAAAATGCATTCCTGTTGACACGTAGTGAAAAAATTCCTAATATATCTAAGGTTTGTTTTATCGTCCAATCGGCATGATACGATTGGCTTGATCGTGTATGGCTGGCATTAGGTTAAAACATAAGATCTGATTAAATGATTATTTTTATAGGGTAAATAAAGAATATTTCAATTTTTGGATATTACTCCTTAAAAAATCGATTTTCATATAAGGCCCCGGTATGGAAATTTTATAAGGAGTAAAATTAATACAAGCGTTAACTAAGAAGCGTTACGTTATTTGTCACTTTGACATTTGTGCGACAGCTGACGCGTGTATTTATGTCACCTAATTCTATTTTCTGAGTTTATAAAAGCTAAGCGTAGTCCGCGTTGAGGAACGATAGCGCGTTATAACAGCCGGCGCGGCGCATCGACATCTGGCGTCGAAAAAATGAACTATTTGAACTTATAACTAAACAATATAAAATAATTAAGTATTCAGTATCTATTAACACAAGGAAAATTTTATACATTTAATTTTATATGTTTAAAGGAGTAAACTTTTTTATTTTTAACACACATTGTTATTTAATTTAAACTTTTCGAAGTTATCTTTGTTATTTTATTTTTTCATTTCTTTCTCTTCTTGATTTGAGTGCTGAATTGGACTTGAAATTAAAATTCCTTATCCAAGCAATTGCCTCATTTAAATAGAAAATACTATTTAAATATTATATATTGCAACGTTTCAATATATATGAATAACAACGTGTTAATTTTTTTAACTATGCCCTGCGGCTTCGCCCGTCTTGAATTTTAAGACCAGAAAAATCTACTCCATGAATAAATACACGTGGAAACTTTTATAATAATCTTTCAAACGATGTTCGAATTATTAGGTATATGTAAGTATGTACATATTTAAACTAATATTAATTTTTATCATCACCATCACCCTCAGTCGTAGAACGTCTATTGCTGGACATGGATTTTTCCATAATTATCAAATAGGACCAGTCAGAAACAACCTGGATAACAGCGTCGATATTAGGTCGTCTTGTAGTGGACGTAACTTCCGGTCTTGGCTTATACTTACTTAATCTCTATCTATCTCTCTTTTATCTATCTACGTATCCTTCGAAGTTACAAAAGGACACTTCATTGTTGACTATTTGTAAATATATAGTTTACAAAAACATCTCTTCTTACAGCATAAGTATCTGCTTTTTTTGTTTCTTTCTTAAACTTTTGGGTAGCTTAATTTATATTTTTAACTCTAACGTGACTTTACATTTAAAAATAATAAAAAAAAAACTCGAACGCATAACATTACCAACCGTGACTCTGGAGCTAATTAGGGGATTTGAAAGCGGGTATTTTTCGAGAGAAAGAACTCGTGAAAGGAGCTGTAAAAACTGAAATAAGGAGTTTAAAACATGTTTAAACCCATTTTTCAACCTTTATTGTAATTGAAACGAATTTCGTTTCAGTTATTCCTGTTTTAATTACCAGGGCTTCCGAGTGATGGGAGATTTTATTTTTAATTAATCTTGTTCGGATTGAGGGAACGTCGAACGATTGTATTCAGTTTTGCAATGAAATTGCTTTTATCTTCGTTTATGGGCGGATTATCGAACTCAAAGTCTTACATTTATTTAATGTTTAAACCTTTTTAATTATTTATATTGAAAATTTAAAAAAAATATTATCCTTGAACTTTACATGTGCCTGTTATTCCAGCTTTGCACGGATGTATATATTTCTGCAAATTATATACACAAATATTTTTATTCGTGAAAACCTTATCAAAATCGGCCGAATGGCTTGGAAGAATTTAGCGGAGAAACAGAGGCGGACAGTGACTTTATTTTGTAAAAATAATATAGATTACATTTTTTATAATATTTGAAAATTGACTGTCCAATTACATGTCTTAGTTACATGTCTTTAGGTATGTGGCGGATATTTTGAACCGCCGGAATGGTATGGCGTGGTGATTTTCGTAGAAGATTAATCAAAAACAATTGTTAATAAAATCAGCCTGTAAGAAATAAAATAAAAAATAAAAGTTTCAACAAAGTATGGCGGGCCTAAACACCCACCGGATAAGTATGGCATATAGCGAGCGCCGGATTCTTTTTTATTTAAATACCGAAAAATTAGAAATTTTATAAAATTATTATTCTGCAATTGCGTCCTGCGCACCACCGTTGAGATCATCATTTTCTTCACTTATTACGTATATGAATCCCCCTAAAAGCGCCATACTGTAAATAACTATCCAAAATCTGTCATTATGTCCCGGTCAACGAGTTTTTGATTGTGAAACTCAGTAATTGTAATTTGTGCGAAATTCCCATGTATCGAGGTTAGTAAAAGGACGTAACAAGTTTTGGCAATATTTCTGCACATGCTAAAAACACGTTTAGCTCGGATTTTCAGAGAAGATAATTTGGTTAGGTAAAGAGTCTGAAACAGTGAGTCAGAACTGGTCTTGGATTGTTGGCCTCAGTCGTAGCAATAAACATAAAATGTCGCCTTTGTGATTTTTGAAACATTTAAATTAAATTTTCAACTAATACTCAATCCGATGTTATATAGCAGAAGTCTGTTTGGTTAATTGAACAAATCGCACGATAGTGGAGTTTGCTGGCGTAATTATTTTTGATTGGAGTGTCGATGTGTTGAATCGGGCGAAAATATCGTTTCGCGTACAAAGAGGGATGAATTAACGAATATTGAAACAGCTACGCGGTATCAAATCGAATTGAACGAAGTTAATTAGAGAGTGTCAGCGTTGAGTAGGGTCCGGGGCGACCCCTCGTTACGAATGCGTATAGTAGCCGTGCCCTCGTCGTGATTGTATTCCTTAATTATTATTTATACCACGTTCTATCGCGTTCTAGCTTCGCTCGGAGCGGCTTAAATTGCATACACAAAACGGTTTTATGATGACGGAACTTGAACACCAGCGGCAACTTTATAGTGTAGGGTAATATTTGTTTTAAATAACGCATGTCATGTTTCCGATTGTACTGCAATCTAAAGTTATTGAACGTATAATAAATATAGAAAATGATTATGCCAGCAATTGATGTCCGTGCCCGAAGCAATTTGTATTTTAATTAATCTGTTAAATGTTTATTTATTATTTATTCAAGTAGTGGCAAGGCAAACCGTATTCGCAGTCATTTGAGCAGCCCGTCTGGCGGCAGTAGGTAACCAACCCCTTAAAGAACGCCATCGTGAAATAACAGCACGTGTGCTGTTGAGTTTTGATAAAATTATTAAGAAAGTTTAGAGTTATTTTTTACTGTACAAAAATGCTGTGTGTGTATGATAACACATAATGTTTGTATACTGATGACAGAGCTAATACGCCAATCTTGATCATACAAAATATTTTTAAAAGCGGTAAATAATTTACAAAGATTATTGCTACCGCATATTTTTTAAGGGTCATTCCAATCGACTCATAAACAAGAAACCTTAAGAAAGAAATATCACATCAAAATTGACAAATCCCAAACCTAAAGTTAGGAGTCAGAAAAAAATAGAATACCGCCTTGTTTTATGTTAGTCGTAAATGCTTGCGTAACAAATTGTGTATTTATAATAAGAAGAATTATAAATTATTCTTATGTAATAAGAAGGTGTGTCTTATAAAAAAAAAACATTAAATTCTTGTCTTCGTGACTGCACAGAAAATAGAAGGAAATTCATAAATAATTTCATTATTCAGTGTGTCTCAACTTTCTTTAAATTCATTTCGTGTTTTGAATGTTCATTTAAATGCTAATCTCCTTTTTTTTAAAGTGGGTCTCGGAGTTAGAACAGTTCCTTGTAGTTTGTAGTTAGTTCTCGGTCCGTTACGTTTGTTTCCAAGAACAAAGGGAGCCTAGCCCCTTTATCTTTTTCTTATTACTTGGCAAAACTTCTTATAAGTCGTAATGTTGATGTGTTCTAGACCATTAGTCGGCACAGACGCTCTCTTTGTCACCACTTATTCCGCATTGCGAAGAATTAATGCGACGTGCCGAGTATAGGTGGACTAACAATTGTATAAGACAGTAACTGAATCTGGCAGTAGCTACAGTTCTCTCCGCCCCGGTATTTATCGCTTCTGGCACAACTTCTTAGTGTAAACCATCAAACAGACTGCCATAAACGTGAACATTAAAACGTGCAATTCTCTAAATTATTTCGAAGACTTATGTTTTCCTGGTATATTGGTTTGTACTTCGGATGTTTCAAGCTCTCTCTAGCTCGTGTTGCTTGCCAAATGTGTCCCAGCTTGCCTGGATTTAAGAGCGTTTAACAGTTTGAACCCTGCTTGCGTCGTTTTTTACGAATTTCTGAACATTATTGTGGTTGACGTAAAAATAATACAAACAAAACAAAAATGGAACAGGATAGCACAATCCTATTTCCATTATTTGTTGCAATTAAAAATTAAAAATTATTGTTTATGTATGTAAAATCCTGTTTTTAGCAACACCTGTTTTCCTAAATTTTACTATCGAGTCACTTTTGGTCATCTATTTACTTTAGAAAAATTGTTAGAAATGTGTTTTGAAAAATATTACAACTACAGGAATATTCTCTACTTTTATTTGTTGCACTCGAAATTTAAAAATTTAATTCAACAATAGTGTAAAAAAATAATGAAATCGTGCATTTTGTGCTTTATATTTTGCGCTATTTCTACAAATTCAGACCGTTCATTGAAAAAACAATACATGTACATGAAATTTCAATGCTTAATATCTAATAAAATAAATAAATATTATTATAAATGGCTACTATCTCCTTTGTATGATTTTTTAAAAAATACACTATAAATGCTCCGAACAAATACTCCTGCGCTCATTACGCGCGCAGCGCTCACGGAGGGAGGGTGTATCGCTCGCCGACAACGCTCTATAGCTATACATTTATTGTAGTTTGAACATCGCCACGGCAGAAAATTAACGCGACCGACTAATTTTGATCTCATAAGTATTTATTTTGTTGTAATATTTTATGCACGGAAAATTTTATTTAATTTACTATAGCGCATTTGTTTATAACGTATTTCGATCACGAGTAGTTTTAAAATTGTCATATTGTGCAGGTCCGAGTATCGATTCTGTTTGTAATTTTTGATAGCAATTTTTACCTTTATACTTGATATTGTACACGTTTAGTTAATGTTGCTTATTTTCAGATCTGGACTTCGATTAAAATGGCTTAAACAAAGAATATCAAATCTATGGTATTAATAAAAGGAAAAGAAAATATATAAATAACTAGCTGAGCCCGCAACTTCATACGTGTGGTATACGGTACAGCGCGTAACTTTTTCATTTGTTAACCGATTGGAATGAAACAAACACTAAATGTTACAACTTGCTACAATAAATCAGTGAAAACCGCATTCAAATTGGTTAAGCAGTTTCTGAGAATAGCGTACACAAACGCACAGACAAACAAACAAAAATTCTAAAACTATTTTTTTACCTCGGTAACATGGTCTAAAACGTTTATAAATTGTTTTTTTTTTTTTGACACGGCTCGTTTACGATTTTATTATATGTATATGTATAGATTTAAAACTAGCAAATGAACTTAAAAAGTAATAAACTAAATTTCAAAATGTTATTTATATATTAAATATACTATATTGCTGTGAAAGTGATTAACAAAATAATCACTGTACCACAGAATGTTGCACCAGAATACATTATGTAGAGCTGAATTGCCGTCTCTTCCAGAACAGACGTGACAAATCTCTTTGTATTACCGTTTAGAACTTTTTTGCATATTATTATTGTGTTTTACGAGACCTATAAACTATAATAACTTTCATCGGTGGCCTAGCAAAAAAGAAATTATCCAACTTCCATAAAAAATACTCATGCAAATTTATGGTGAAAATTGTATGTAATTGCGAAATATTGTCATTTTTTTTATTTTTATGATTTTTATTAGTGAGTCATACTCCTTATAGTTCCGACTTGGCGCTATATCATTTCTATTTATTCTCAAAAATAAAAGACAAATTAGAGGAATTCGCTTTATAAGCCCTGAAGATGCAGTGTAAGCGTCCGAAATCGCCGTGAAAGACACCTCTAAAGAAGAGTGGGCTACTGCTTCAGTCAGTTGTTCCATCGCATGCGACCGTGCTTACAAAGAAATGGAGTCTACTTCGATTTTTTTGAGGTTAAGGTCGGTAGACAGGCTGACTGTCTACTTGATGGTAAATGGTAAATGGCTACCGTTGCCTATAACACAAACAACATCACAGGTGCTGCAACACGACATACGTGACTACATTAGATTTGTAGTCATGCAATATGAACAGGAAATATAATTTCTATTCAGTCAAACCCATATATTATGTTTTTTTGCGGTGTGGACAGGACACGACTTTCTTTTGAAAATTACAAAAATCGCAAGAGACGACGTGTTTTAGGAAAGAAAAACGGAAGAAAGTTTAATAATCTTTTACCAAAATTTTCATTTGTCTGAAATGGTTGACCCTAGAAAAAGTAGCTCAATGCCTATCAGGAACATCTGCTCAAAAACAGAGATGGCAAGATGAAAATGGTTTAGAATTCGTCTTACATGAAACAGGCCTGTCGGTGCCCCCATCATTTCTGCAATATTTGTCAATAAAGGATTTTTTAAATTATATTCTTTTTATTTTCTCTCCCTAAGATAAAGATACGTAGGTCTTACATTTATGTCATATATAAATTATACGTACACAATCTATAAAAATCGATGTGTGTATACACATGTGGACGTCAAAACTTATTGCTAACTCTGCTTCTTCTTTAGCTGCTTTTTTCATTCACAACTTTGCCGCATTTGCCCACCAATAAACGGCTTCCCCGTTTATTGTGTATAATTTGAAGAAAAAAAATTGCATTCATACGAAGTTAGGACCGGGTTGCTAATATGTATAATATAACGCATGTAAAATAATTATAATGCTAAAAATTAATACTAAATTTATAAAAATAAAACTAAGTAAATAAAAAAGCTAATCCTTAATCAATAAAACTAAGTATCAAATTATTCGCTCCTCCTACGTTCGTCGTTCAACGGTCACTCACACAAAGACAATACTTGTACGATGCTCTGTAATCTTTGTGGGAGTGCGTAAGCGCGGCGCGATCTGGAGATCGTGAAAATTTTGACTTGCCTTAAAACTGTTAAGCGCTCTTAATGGCCGCCATTTGTCACGCCTCACTCGCCGTGTAGCGTGCTGCGATTGCATTACAAATAGTTTACCATCATAAACGATTATGTTATTGTTAGCATGTTGCGTTTGTAACGACGGAATGACGTGGCTTTCGATCGCGAGTTTTCAACTCATTTAACAATATTATTTGTTGTTCATTGAAACGCTTTCCTTTAACGGCCAGTGCACTTTTGCCGCTACAAATTACTTCCCGGGACGAGCCACAATGAGAGATCTTCAAAAGAGTCCGTTCGGTGCGCGGCGTCTTAATCGAACCCGGCGCGCTCATTACGCCCAGCGCCCGGCTCTTTTGTTCTCGCCGATTGTGAATTGATTTACTAGCTATTGTTTCCATTCGCTGCATCGACACCGTTCGGTTACACTACACCTTCAACTGTATTTGCGTCCGATACCACACTGTATATAGAGAGCGCCGCGCCGCTGAGTTTTATTGAAATGTAAATTGGAGTTTTTGTCCCGGGTAGTTTTTTCTCGTTCGAATTTCCGCCGTAAAGTGGGCACGTTTGTGTAGATAGAAACGGCAGATGGCCGCGAGTCGCGGACCCTCTTTTTTTGCAGTCAACTAGTAGGCCCCTCTCTCTACAGTTCGATGCTGTAACGTTCACACACCGCTTCTAATAAAGGATTTAATGGCCGATGTGGCGGCGTGTCGAAATATTAATATGTTTGCGGCCAGTATTGTCTTGTAACGGTCACGCGCCAAGTGGGCGTAAGATCACACATTTGTCATTTAACTAACAATAAAGTGTTTAGTTTTATTTATAGACGCCGCGTGGGTTGGAGATAATCGATTGCGTTTGCTGTTATCGCATTTGATAGATTATATTCAAATGTAAAACTTCATTGTAATTCTAAACTTTACTGAAGGCCATTTAGATTAATAAGTGACTATAATTTCTGTGTTCTGTGAAATAACAGCATGTGTGCTGTTGTATTCCGCTGGTATGACAAAATAAATTGCTGTTATGGTTTTGCCAGGCGTTGGATCCCTCGGGAGCAGTATTTTTTTCTGGACATGTTCCACCCTATGTCCTTTTCTGTATTTCTGGCAATGTTTATGCAAAATTTCATGATGATCGCTTGAGTATTTAAGGCGTGGAAAGGTAACAGACAGACAGACAGACAGAGTTACCTGCATATTAATAATATTAGTAGGTATGTGTATTCTTTGCAAATATAAAATAATAGATTAGGTATACATAAATGAATGACCATTACCCTAGATCCGATGTCTTTTCTTGTTCAATTACAAGCGGAAACGTGACCAGATTGTATCAAAACTACATAGTTGTCATGCCCATAAAATTTTGTTATTTTTCGATAATACACTTTGAAATCGTCGTCCCTCCGGATTTTGTGCTTGAGTGCTTTTAGTCCTCAATTTGCGCAGCCATTAACCGTGTGCGTGAGCAAGATGGACTGTGTCGTCGTACTGCTCTCATATCGCTCGCTGAATGTAAATGGCTTCATTTGATTATGTTCCACGTCGTAAACGTTCCTTACATTTTATGCAATCCCAGTGAGTAGACGTTAGGCGAACTGTAATAACATAACTTGGAATTGTTTTGTGACTGAATGAAGACGAAGTCTATTTGGGATTGAGTTTTCAGATCAGTTTAGAACTTAATTGCAAGTAAAATCTAGGTTAAGTTAGTGTTTGTGGAGCCTGACACACAACAAAGCATTTGTACTTCAGCACTAGGTTTGAATATGAGTGGTTCCACTCACAAGAGAAGTGTCTTTTTGATTTTAGACATTTTTGCTTTTGTTTACAATTTTAAGAGTATAAAAAGTTAAATTTATGGGTACTCTTTTGTGTATCTAATTTGTATTTTATTAAATGTTTAAAATAGTTTTTTATTTGAATAGATATATATGTTTGTAACAATAGAAGTTAAAATTGCATGCACCTTGAATTAATCATGTTTTACAATATTTTGTATCAATTTTCTTCGTAGACGTTCGGTTCGGTACGATTACTATTAGCGGCAAACAAATTACACAATCATTAGTAAAAACTTAAAGCTTTGTTCATTTTATTTAAGTTTCAAATATTATATTATCCGACGAGCGGTAAACTTAATGTTTTACACTTCGTTCCTATTGCAAAGCCTCTCTGTACAATATTATTAGATAGTTCCTCGTATTAACATGCACTCGTAATTACAAATTTATTAAACAATACACTGACCAAACACAGCAGCTTCCAAAGCTTCGTGTTGTGCATTGTTGCTCGAAACTAATTATAATTTGCCGCAACACGCGGTACCTAATTAATAATTGTTTCCCTAGCGTAGGATATTCATTACTCTCTGTAATAATCTTGATTGTTAACTACGGTATATGTATAGTTTTAACTAATTACAGCCAAGTTAGCATCAGTTAATCAATTTCATTTTATTTTCAAACGCCTTAAACTCGAGTCAAAATGTGTCTATAATCTTCAAATTGGCTAAACGAATTTCGATCAGGTTTTCAGTGATTTATTTGGATAAGTGTTTGGTCTTAATACATAGTGTTAGGTAATTAAATTTGTTTGATTTTTTTATGTTTATTTTTTTTCATATCATTACGGCTACCCAAAACGATAGCATACTCACTGTTATCTAATTATAAAACAATAATGAACATTATTTATAAATTATTAATACAATTATAACATATAACTTGTTATAATTACTATAATAAAATAAATATATACATTTTAAAATGTTACAATACAGATACAGAGATTATTTCGGTTTAGGTCACTATCAATACATATCATCCCTTTAGTATAATGTCTGGCGTGCTCAATATCGTTCTCACAATCGCCCCATTAAATTGGCCATTTTCGAATCATTAAAGTTAAGATAACTAGTTTAGTCATAATTTAATATAAGCGTAAGATGTAGTTGGGT
The DNA here is from genome assembly GCA_910589475.2 of Bembecia ichneumoniformis. NCBI lineage: Eukaryota > Metazoa > Arthropoda > Insecta > Lepidoptera > Sesiidae > Bembecia > Bembecia ichneumoniformis. The sequence goes on along the minus strand of OU342538.1, from coordinate 4,531,977 downwards.
ATTTCTATGTTGTGGATTTTTCTATACAAACTTTATTCACTTTAAATTATGAAATATATTTATAATTTACATTTAAACCACTAGTATCTCCGTCGGTTTACCTTAGGTTTTAATTTTGACTGTATGAAATAAACATTTTTTCCTTTCTTCAGTATATTATTAGAGTCGGTTTGTATAAAACTTAAATAGTTTTTAAATGAATTCAATTCGAAAACTAATAAATAAATCAAAATTCAATCAGAAATAACAAAATTAAACGAGATATGTATGTAATTAAGCTATCGTAAATAAATTATTTCTATGAATACTAATTGGTTTGTGAATAAATTCTGATGTTTTAATTAATCGGTCAATATTTGGAAGCGGACATTTTGGCATAATGAGCGAATCCTAATAATTGTAACATGTGAAATTTATTTTATTCTTGAAAATATTTTGTTCGTGTCAAAATCGCTCCGCACAAACATCTGTCAAGTCAGTAATGACCAATAATTCCGAAAGCAGTCACAACAAGAGATAGTAGTTTATTTACCAGACGAGTCCAATAGTACATTATTTGAGTCATAATAAAATAATGCTATATTTGTGTTTTTTTTTTTAATGATATCAGTATTTATTTATTTTGATAAAAATATGTAGTGATACAGATGTATAAAAATAAAATGAACGTTCGTGGACCGACGTAAGCTCGCAATAAGTCAACTCGCATTAAATAAATAAACTGGTTTTGAAAGACACGCGTTTTCGTTGTTGGCATAAAATTTAAATTAATACTTTATTTTTAATATCTCTTGGCCGCGATTTAATGTAAATATGTGTTCAAATTATTAAAGCGGAATGAAGTACAAGATTGGATATGTAGTAAAATGAAAATGAATGGCTTAATATCAAAATTCATTACGTCGAGATATTAATAATGTCATTAAGATATAGATTACTTATAGATAACTATTTTATCTATATCTAATAAGAATTAACATTTTGGGAAATCATAATTCTTCATTCAGAGAAATCAACATTATGGGATTCCAAACATTTTAAGCTTTTGATGTTGTGGACCTGAATGTTACATTTACTACTAGCTGTGCCCGCGGGTTCGTATTAGTAAAAATCAATTACCTACCTAGCAGTACCTAGCGTACGCGTCTTGACTTTCCACTCTGCCTCTGTGGTTTCACGGCGCGAACGGCGCGGCGCGGTCGCGCTTTATATCGTATTATCTTTTTAACCGTACGTCCAAAACACTTGCAATAAAAAGAAAAAATAACGTGTATTTTTTTTTAATGCTAGGATCGGCAGATCGGATTCATAATTTTGTTGAAATATTATCACCTAATGATTTTAATTTTTTTTTAAACAAAAAGTAGTTTTATTTACTTTAAATATGAAAGACATGTACTGTCGCTGACTTAACTTTTCTATAGAAATCAATCATTTATCTCTAACAGTTAAAGCAGCGTTCGAAAGAAACGTTTTCGTTCGACCGTTTCTTTGTGCGACTTACTTTGTAAATTCGATTACCACGATAAAATCCTTTTCATTTTATGGGATAATATATAGCTTATGTCCATCCTGAAATTCTATTCTAACTGTTGGTGAAAGGATTTTTTAAATCGGATGACTAGTTTCGAAGATTACCCCTTACATACAAATAAACATACATACCTTACCTCTTTATAATATTAGTCGCTGTCCACCTCTCCATTTCTCCGCTAACTTCTGCTAAACTACCTAACGTATTTTGAACCATTTTCACTCATGGAAAGAGCGATAAACGAGGAAGGTTCGTATTGCTACATACATATTGTTGAAAAAAAATTTCCTTCGTGGGAAGACGAGGGCGGGACGCTAGTGCGTTAATTACAAGATAAATTACCAATTACTTGTTTTATATACCTAACTTAGATAATTTATGTGACAATAAGATCACAAAAACTTAACTAATTTGTATTGTTTAGTCTTTAATCACATCAATTAATTATTCTCAGTATAATCGGTGTTCATGATAACATTAAAAATTACGTTTTAATTATTATAAATTCCTGAGTGACTGTGGCCATGTATTTTGTTTAAGTTATAAATATGTCTAAATCATATCGTAAAAGTTCCGTCATGATTTTTTTCTTTCTTCGCATATTGATGTCAATCGAATCTCGTGATGCCTATGCATTATATATTACTGACAATTGACAATGTAATTTTTGTTTAGCGATAAGTTGTCATGAAAAAATCGAGCTTAGCAATACAGTCTGTTAACAATTTACTAATTTGCTTTTGATAACTTGTTATTTATTATATTTTACTATAAAATATATTGGGATAATAAATAATATTGCGTCCCAACAACAACATCATCATCATCATTATCGTAGGACATCCACTGCTGAACATAGACCTCCCCCTTAACTTTCCAATAAGACCGGTCAGAAGCAGCCTGGATCCACCGTCGACCCGCGGCCCTTATCAGGTCGTCTGTCCACATTGTGGGTGGACGTCCTACGCAGCACTTGCCGGTCCGTGGCCTTCACTCGAGAACCTTCCGGCCTCAGCGGCTGCCGGCTCTCTGTACTATGTGTCCTGCCCACTGCTACATCAACTTATTGCGTCTATTTGCGTATTACTTTAGTTGTTCAAGCCAAAACAACTAAAGTTTTACGCAACTAGTCGCAATAATTTGAAGTATTCAATAGACGGATGTTCTAGTGTTACAGAAAAGTTTACGCAAATGAAAAATTAAAAGTTATCCGTTTGTTTTCAGGAGACTGCAGAAGTGTGTGTGGGAACCTCAGTGGGCACCATAACGGAACCGGACTGCCTGGGTCCGTGCGAGCCTGGCACTTCGGTCACGCTGGAAGGCATCGTCTGGCATGAGACGGAAGGTGGTGAGTTGTTATATTAGCGCACGAACGCAACGCACCGTAGCGCTCGCCTCTCATCTCATTGCACGCTTACGCACGCCACATCACTAATACGCTTCGCAGAACTCACTCCTCCATTATTTAATACTACAAATGTCAGTTTGTTATGATTGATTGAAATCTAAACAGTAAGTCTTCTAATTAATTAAATCGTTTTTGACCATTATTTGGAATAGGCGAGGCCGCATTGTAAAGCTACAATTTTATAAATGCGGTACACTAAGACACAGTAAGGCCCTATGCAGTGGCGTATATTCATTTGCGACTCGAGAATTATATCAAAATATAACAATTGAGACCGACTGGCAGCTATAATAGCTCTGCTACAAGGGCCACACTGAAATGATCGGGAATAGAATATTTCGGATTGAGTTACAATAAAACCTTTTTTAGAATTTGAATACTGGCCTCTTAGAATCTTAATGACATTCAAACAATTATTTTTTTTTATTAAAAACCAAAACTATGTTGGTTTAAAGTTGACACGTCGTTAACAGAAATGGAGCTCACGCGTGAACATTTCCGTGCCATAATTTATCACAATTTTCGTCGCGGCTTATCTCAAGATAAATGTCTCAGCGAACTTGTTTCGATTTATGATGTTGAAGCACCGAGTCAAACGACAGTATACCGCTGTTATGCCGAGTTCCGACGCGGTCGTGTGTCGCTCAGCACTGTTTTTTCTGCAGGTCGACCAAGAACAGCGGTCACGCCTGAAAACATCGCAGCTGTGCGAACTGTTATATTAGATGACCGTCATGTGACATACGAGCAGATTCGGGCTGTTATCAGTATCGGAATGACTGCAATTCAGTCGATATTACATAATGAGCTGTGTGTAAGAAAGCTAGTTTCCCGCTGGGTTCCCCACAATTTGTCCGAAGAGCAAAAGGCGGTTCGTGTAGATTGGTGCCGGAATACTCTGCAACGCTTCAACGGAGGGAAGTCAAATGCCGTTTATAATATCGTCTCAGGTGACGAATCATGGATTTATTCATACGAACCTGAAAGAAAACATCAGTCAGCAGTTTGGATCTTCGAAGACGAGGTCAAGCCAACGAAAGTGGTTCGCTCCCACAGCGTGTCAAAGAAAATGGTCGCTACGTTTGTCTCGAAAAAGGGGCATGTTGCTACAATTCCTTTACAGGAACGCAGAACGGTTACCGCCGAGTGGTATATCACGGTTTGTTTGCCAGAAATGATAGCCGAACTCCGAAAAAATAACCCGAAACGTCGCATCATCGTCACGATAATGCGAGCTCCCATACGGCTCGGAAGACAAATGATTTTTTGAAGCAGGAAAACGTTGAGCTGATGAGCCATCCTCCGTACAGTCCTGACCTGAGCCCAAACGATTTCTTTACATTCCCTAAGTTGAACGGAGAATACTTCGAAAAACAATAAAATACAATTTAGCTATACCGTGCATGTGGTTTTTCTTATTCCCGATCATTTCAGTGTGCCCCTCGTATGTCAGAGGTTGGCGGTTCTATCACCACTAGTAGGGACAAACATTTTCTGTCGTTGTCTAGCACCTGTAGTACAAGCTCTGCTTAGTTTGGGGCTAAATGGCGCTGTGTGATGTGTTCTAAAATTTTAAAAAATCGAGCACTGTAGCTTGTGAACAAAATAATACATTATTTGTGTAGAAAGTAGGAAAATTTCTGTGTTTTTTACAACAAATGCTCGATAATTGAATTTTTAATGTATGGATGTTTCTACATATACTTACATAAGTGTTTTTTTTTTCTTATATTTCTCTTTTGAAAGACAGTTTATATAAAGAAAAAGAGACGCGTATTCGAGAAGAAATCACAGTCTCGTATTAAAGGTGTTGAAGGCATGTCGGCGTGAATGCCATTACTTGTCGAGACCAATAATGGGATATGCGAAGTTAAATCGCATTTCTAGTCGTGTCGACCGTGTGTAAAAACCCTAATCTTACTAGGCATCTTACTTCGTTGTTTCGAGAAGACGTTTGTATGTTTGTTACTTATTATACGTAAACCGGTGAATGGATTTCAATTAATCTTCGCTCACACTTGGACCATACTATAGATTGAAAAATAAGTTGTTTTTTATGCCGATAAAATATTCACATGGAATAATATTTCACCATACTTAAGGTAATGAACGCTACCGCTCAATGTTTACTGAAAACTTCACAGCACTATTGTAATATTTCAATAACATAATTAATTCAATTATATCTTCATTTCGTAACTTTTTCATAGCGTAATGAAGTTGTAGGGTATCTATATCTATACATATTTTAAAATAGAGTCGCTGTTGCTTCAGTCTGTTTCTTCTTCTAAAGCTCCCAACGGATTTTGATACGATTTACATCAATGAAAAGAGCGATAAACTAGGGATGTTTGTGTATGTATTTTGCAGAAAAAAATTGCATCTGTGCGAAGAAGGGGCCGGATCGCTAATTCGAGTATGAATGGAGAAAATAGTTCTTGTCTGTTGGTTTTAAAACTAAATTGTAAACACGATACTCGTAGATTTATTGTGCGATAAAATGAAAACCTCGAAGGAGCAATAAAAACTTAATAATGGACTATACAAAAAGTTTGAAGTGGTTTTAATAAATTAATGATACCTCTAACAATGGCTGTGAATAAATTAACGGCAGCTGCAATGAGATCCGTAATATCATATACGACCACTTTCAGAGGAATGATGCCCATTTAAAACTTAATGTTGCTTAAACTGTTTTATGTGCTTCACTCTATAGTCTTAAAAAGGTGAGTCCAGACTATATAGCAAAAGTATTTTCTAAAACATAGTTTATATGCAAAAATATTTTTAAAAGATTTTATTGACAATAAAATATGCAATTTTATTTTTTATTTTTAACAAAATGAGAGTACCTAATTATGATCTTTCGAAAATAGGGCGACCACCTTTTTTTTTTCTCATAAAATTGACTGTTTTTTTTTTTAATTTTGAGTAATATGTATAATAAAATCGTAAACGAGCCGTTGTATGTAAATTAAATATTTTTTCAAAAAACAATTTTTACACTTTTAACTTACGTTGCTGAGTTCAAAAAAATAGTTTTTATATTTTTTGTCCGTTTTTCCGTAATTTCAGAAAGCTTCCCCTAACATTATTGTTTGTTTAATTACAATCGGTTTACAAACAAAAAGTTACTCGCTATTACCGAATACCACGCGTATGAAGTTGCGGGCTCAACTAGTGCTTAATATTATTATTGCTTTCCTTGGTGTGAGAAATTCATGCGTTGGACTAACTGGCAGCATTATTATTATTGACAGCTCGCAACAGCCGCGAGACGTGCGATTTGTTAAATAAGTTTTTCGCAAAGGAAAATCCTTGTAAAGGATGACGGAACATTTTAAAAATATTATCAAACTTTTGACATAATACCAAATTTCTGTGATTGTATGTGCGACGCATAGAGGAATTATGTGCACACTTATTTTAGTTTTTTTGTATTAAATTATTTTTTCACGAGAATCCTTTCTCTTTCGAAGATTATTTAGGGTTGATATATTTTATTCATTACTTAGTTTAACAACACAGTTATACAATTTAATTATGTACTTAGTTGTTAAGCTAGAGTTTAGAAACGGGTCTCTAGTCAAACTCTGTAACCAAACACCAAATTGTTAAAGAAGTTAAGACAAGGACTAACCTAAGACCGAACACAATTTTTACCAAAATGAGCACAACATAATTACTTATTTGGCAAGGTGCAATGCTGCACAAAAAATTTTTGTAGCTTCTCGGGGGTAACTGAAAAGATTTAAATTTGGGAGGTTTTTCTAAAATATTGTGTAAAATAAAAAAAGTAACAAACTAAAATTTTAATGCAGAACTTAAGTTAATTAATAAGCTTAAAATATAATGTTGCTGAAATTTTTTAATACTGTGACGAAAAAGCTTTTTTTGTGGGCAGTAATTTATTGTTTTTTTTTCTCAGAAAAGTTTTAAACTAATTCTAAACTAATTTGACTTGTTAGAGTAAAATAAATAACGCTTTCCGCTAAGTCCTCGCCTTAAAAACAGAATTTACCTCCGGAGAGGTATCTTGTAGAACGTAGATACCGCTCAAGAATGTTACGACTACGTTGTAATTTTAGTGTATTTAATATTTTTTCAGTAAAATAAAACATTTTATGAATTTATACTTATATATTTTAGGATATAATCGCCTTATAAATAGACTTACAAAGATATTATAATACTAGCTAGCGACGACGTGCTCTCGGCTTCACACGGATGCATTTTTTTTCTGCAAATTATAATACCCAAGCTTTCCTCTTTTATCGCTCTTCTCATTAGTGAAAAACAGTCAGAGGCTGGCGGAGACTTTTTATTTTATACTAGCGTTCCGCCCCCGGCTTCGCCCGTAATGCAATTTATTTTTATATATTATTAATGTAAATATTATTAAATACATTAAATAATATTAAATACATATATAGATTATATAATATAATAGTATTTAATATTATTAAATATTATTATTATTATTAGTATTTTTATTTATTATATATATACATTCCGCGTTTATCCCTCTTTCCATTAGTGAAAACCGAATTAAAATCGGTCTACCCGTTCACGCGTGATACCGTGATCAAGGGAAATAGGGATTCATTTTTATATTATAGAGATTATGCAGAGATGATTGTTACACAAGAATTATCAACTCATGTCACAAAAACATAATGCGTTTGGTGGTAAATTATAATGAATTAAAAAAAAACTTTATTTTCAAAGAGATATAAGCACAGCTCTAATTAAATCCAGTGAAAAGACATCGCGGGTTACAAGTGTCTATTAAAATATTCACGTTGTACATTAAACGCAGGAGTCAATGAGAATCCCACGTAATGACCAGCCGCTTATTAGCGGTAGATAGCATCGCTGAATATTTAATAACCCGGTCGTATTAAGCCGATACGAGAGGCTTTACACCTTTTATGTTCTCCTGGTAATAAATGGACCGAACAGCCCGGTACCGGTTAAGTAAATAAGTAAATAAAAATGCGAAAAATGGCGCCCTCTTCTTTTTAATGTTTAAATGATTCAACCGCGCGCTTCTTTTTTTATTTGGTGCTCAACGCAATATGTATGTAAATTGCGTTTGGCCTATGTAAATTTTATAAGATTTCGCACTTGTGTGTTTTCTTGCTAATTCCTGTGTAAACATTTTACTTGTTTTTCTTGTTCTTATGTTATCTCTCATATGTAACTAGACAATATTATATTATGTATAGTTATCATATTTGATTAAGTAATTTTTTTATTACGTACATATATTTGCAAGTATCGTTTTGTGAATTTCAAAGATTGAACTTTATCTCTTGTCTGTTTGAATACATTTTTCCGTGCAGCTTTTACGTTTTTTCCTGTTCGTATTGTTGCTACCCTTGGCTTTGGACGTCTTGAATGTGAATTCTTGTCATGTGTGGTCGGAACCCGATCAATTTACAGTCATTTTCCTTTCCATAAAAAAACCGTTCTAAACAGACGTAAATTTACAAAAATTTTGAATAAGGGAGTCCTACTTTTCTAACACAAAATGTTACCATATTTCATGATTTTAGGCTTTAATAATTCTCATGATAAGTTTTTCCTTAATTTTTATTCATTTTGAGTCATTCAATGAGTGGTATTTCAATTTAATTAAGTTATATAGAATTTACTTAAAAATTGACAAAAGATAGCCTAAATGGAACTAGTTCCTCGCCTGTATTCGAAAGTGTAGAGAAACAGAAGTTCAGTGTTTAAAAAACATTTGGAAGTAATGAAACTTGATAAGATTGTTTATGGTGCGCGTTACTTTGATGCACCCCATAATGTTGTCCGGAGATGCGGTCGTCCATCATTAGTTAGTTGAAAAATAAAACAAGGCATGCCAGTAATGCGAGCCGAACACACGTCCCTGACGCCATTAAGAGTGAGGGGAGGGGCCACGCGCACCACAATGCCCGCACCCCGGCTTTGTGCGTAATTATTATAAAACACGATAATAAATCACCATCTGTGCTCGCTTCTGTTGCCACTTCCCAAATTCATCTGCGCGCTCTGCCGGGACGCGGGAGGGGAGGCCAATTTACGCCCTTCCTCTTCAGGCTTATTTATTTTGGACTAATAGCTCCGGAGAACTTACGGAAATTAAACACGTTTTATAAATTATTATTATTATCTCTCTCCCTCTCTCTCTTTCTCTCTCACACACACACAAATGTGATTGTCTCTGCTTCTTAAATGTTACCACCGAGCAATGCCATAGACATTGTTGTTTCGTTGGGATTGGGAATTTGCATTCAATTTTCCACCCGGTTATTATTAGATATTCCGAAGATTCCGAAGACTTGTTCGAGTGAGCTTCTATAAAAAATTATAGGAAACGTGCCATGTTTCTTTTTTTAAGGCTTAAGGTTTAAAACGAAAAATAGGACGGCTTTTCAGTGTCAGGCGATAGAGAGAGTATTATAAATTACTGAATAACATGGACTGATTAATAAACTTGTACTTTAGATAGCGATTTTTTGCTACAAAATAATTGATGGCTGGAAATTACAAAGGAGCATAAATTCAACATAAAACAAAAATAATCAGAAAAACATATAACAGTTTTACTTAGAAAGGTGCTAACTACTATTATAACATTTATTACAATAGTGTTATTATACAATTTGTTTCGTTTATTTACTTATTATTATTATTATTTATTTATTTATTTCATTCCTGTTTATATTTTTATATAAAACTGTATTATATAAAAAAATGCCCGACGACTGTCGGGGCAGCTAGTATTTATATAATAATATTTAGGTTTATATTACACTACACGCTTTAATAAAACGAGAAATTTTGTCCTTTAGTCACTTTAAAAAGTGACAGTAAGCCTGTTAACATTTTCCATTCTTCCAAAAAGTGTACTTAAAATCTGTCAGCTTCTGTCTGTTTATCCGCTGACTCTTCTAAACCACGAGAAGCAGATGCGCCGTAAAAATTCTATGCTATCAACATGTGCTCGTTATCACTATCACCATCAGTATCATTAGTTGTGCAATATTATTATGATTAATAAAATGAATAATATTTTACAAAATATACAGAGTTAACTGTATCGTCGTTAACTAGTGTTTAACTAAGAACTTAACGACAATCCTGTAAATATAGGTTCCTGTGTGAAACTTGGTCAACTTGCATTAATTTATCTGGAATTTAAGAGCTCTTTGTCGCTCAGCTGTGGCATTTAAAACGTGGCGACATCTGTTCGGTGTCGCGTTGAACTTTCAAAAAATGCCCCTCAAGACAGGTTTACGAGGCACCGTACGTACACGCGAACAATTAAAGAGGGTTATCCAGATTCCGGATCAGCTACATTGCATACCTCGCCGCTAATTAGCGTACCTACTCAATTTATGCTCATTTAATTATGTCGCCTTATCAACTTTTCGGTTTTAATAACTTTTTATTAACCCATTAGCAAACGTTTTGTTTCGGTCCCGTCTCTGTCCTCTTTTCGCTCTGACGATTTTCTGAGATGTGTTAAATAATTTCACTAGAATAGTCACTCGGTTTGTGTGTAAAAGTTTTTAAGCTATTAAAGTTTACTCCGCCAACAGCTCGGTGCTACGTTGAATGGATGTATTGTAAACAAATCCTACTGAAGTGTATTTGTTCGAATGTGAGAAACAATCGCGTCTCTGATTACGCCGGACGCCTACTCGCCATCGCCGGTTTAGAAATACCCACAAACAATAAAGTCTCTTGTTTTGTATTAGACCAGCCATATTTAGATCCCTCCTGTATTCAACTTCCTCAATATCAAAATAATGCGAGTGAAACGACCACTCTATGTTAAACTGCATAAGGTTCATTATGACTAAAAGGATAATCGTGGCCAACAAACACAAATAAATCAAGTTTTCTTTATTTTTTTAATTTCGATTCATTACTGCAATAGGAGAGGTTTCTTTTTTTAATTTCAGTGTGTTTCTATTCATCTGTTATGCCACAGGTTATGCTGCTTTGTTAATGTCTTTATGTAAATCAAAGATTTTCAACTGTATAGATCAGGCAAGACGAAAGAATCCGTAATGTGTTATTTAGAACCACGTGGTACAAAATCGCTCAGTGCATACCAACTTTACAAGACTATTTAGCTACGCCATGATCATCCTAATTACGGCGATCAGGATTAATATTTTTGTAGGAAAAATTTCACAATGCCCTCTCTATATATTCTATATATTTAATCTTTTTGATGTAAATCAACTCAAATACACTTAACTACAATATAAGTGAACAACCACCTGCTCCCGACTTCGCAAGGATGTAATTATTTCTATATGTTAACCTTACAATACACATCAAACCTTCCTCGTTTATCGCTCTTTCCATTCGTGAAAACCGTATCAAAATCTATTGGAATGTTGAGCGTAGAAACAAGCGGACTGAGACTTTATTTTATAATATGTATATGCCAGTACCAGTAAATGTATAAGATGTAACATATAGTATATGTATAGAAGATATAGATGCAAACTATTGTAGGTATTTCTTACCTTTATTGCTTAGTTAAAATATAAATAAGAAATAATATTATCTTTATGATAACAAGTAAAGTAATTTTATTTAAAAATCTTACAATATTTTGTAGTTGTTATCAGTATACTATAATATGTGATAAATGCAATGTAATTGTATAACGATATGTACAATAAAATTTTGGAATAAGTTTTCTGCCGTCCTCCAAAGTCGTATAGTCCAAAGTTAAAAGTTTTTTTCCTAAAAGAAAATATGCTGAGTGCTACCACAGTATATTAATTTTGATATAGTAATTCCTTTGTAGTTGAGCGATGTCGCCACCTGTGTAGGTATTCACAGGCTTGTCACAAATTGAATGACAATGACTTTATTTTTGTAATATTAAAGTACTTATATCCTTTAATCGGGGTAAGAAGTATCAAAATATAATCTTTATCTGTATTTATCAAAAAATGCATCAAAAAGTGTCATTTTCATAATCTCCACCCCAAGAAACCTCAAAAATGACATCCATATCGATATTAACCAAAAAAATGCATGCCGCACTCACAGCACATGCCGTACGCATCATATTAATTCAAGAAATTTAAATTTTAAAGACGAGATAGCCCTAGAAAACTTGTACCGAGCTACTAAGAACGACGAAGTATCAGCTCGGTCTCGTCCCACTCGCGTTTCACCTCACCCCCCGCACAATTGCCCTGTCTAGACGTCTCCGTCGGCCTACTGTATGATAATTAATATACTGTGGTACTACTTTGTGTTCAGTATTGTCTTCTTTGCCTTAGTATAAATTTATTATTTTGTACTATCTAGTGCCCGCGACTTCGTACCCTTTGAAAAATAACAAATATAACACTATTGATATATTATACTTGGCGCTATATATTATATTATTAGAAAATTTAAATTAAAAAAAATATCATCGTTTTTAACAAAAGAAATGATAGTAGAAAGTTTGCAGCTAAATATATCAATGTGTTATGACTCACCAGGGAACGTTCTAGTTATGACTCACTATGGAACGTTCTAGAAAAGCGACTTCGCCTGTCTACAATTTCTGGAAAGTTATTGTCAAAGGAAATTGATCCTTATGCACACAACATAGAGTTCACGTTCAACAGAAATAGCGTTACCGAATTTTCAATGACTTGTTTACAATACGTGTTTACAAAAGTTGTTTACTTCTAAGTGTTTGTTGTTTGTTTGTACTAAATTCGAGAAAGATCTAGACGATTGGCAGCGGGTATAAATAGGCGAAGTGGCGAGCTAGCGAGACAGTTCGATTCTGCGATTCGAAAGCGATACTACGGAACTATACCTGCGACTCATTACGGAATTACGGACGACTTTTGGCAAGTTCAACGGATTTAAAGAAGAAGTTTAGCCCTATTGGAAGTCATCTTGGTTTGTGGCAATAAATAGTTGATTTTCGCCCTTACACGGCAATTTGACTCACCCCACACTTAACAAATGTAAAAATAACTACCATTGTGTTTTTACATTGATACCAAAATTTTAGAATATTTTGTTTCAAATTGAGGCATAGAGAACACTGATATGGTTTCGGGACACCCCATTTTAGGGTGGTACGGTTGGATTGTTTGGGTGGACGCGGGCTAGCGGGTAATTCGAAGTGTAATTAACAGCGCCTAAATGAATATATTGATATCCGTCTCACTCTTGTAACATTATAGTATTACTGGCGACCTGCCCCCGGCTTCCCACGGTTGCAATTTTTTCTGCACGTTATATCTATACACAAACGTTCCTCGTTTATCGCTCTTTCCATTGGTGAAAACCGTATCGAAATCCGTTGGTTCGTTTAGAAGAAGTTAGCGTGAAACAGACAGAGGCGGACAGAGACTTTATTTTATAGAAAATAAATAAGTAATAAGTAGGTACAATTTGAATAATTGTTTTCGTGTCTTACTGCAAACTTTGCGTTTATTTAATTCTTAAACTAAATTATAGTAATTTATTGAAACGTAAACGCATTAATAATTGCTGTACTTGAAACAATTATATAGTATTCTACGTAGTATACCTATTATTATTACCTATCTGTGTCACAAATGTCATGAATAATGATATTACGATAGGAAAAAACACGAGGTTGGTAATGACAGAGTTATGGCCGACACTAACGACTCCCCGCCGGGCCATTAGTGACAGAGGGACAAATCGATGTGATTACACGCAAGCAAACAGGCTGGACGGCCTCTAATTTAACTTTTCCGTGACCGGTAGGCCGTATTAACCGTTTAGAAGGAAAATCCAACCCCCAAAATAATGAAAGCAAAGTGCACGACACGACAATATCATTGAAGTAGGCTTTGTGCTTTCTACAAAGCCCTTCTCTACGTCGTCGGTTGAACTTGTCTCTAAAGCCGTTACATGTGGACATCTATACAAATAAATAAAATTAACGTATCCGTTTGTAAAGTTAAAGTAATTGCTTTTTACTAAATGTATACGTATATTCGATAATTACAACAAAATCTTTATGATTTTGTTTGTTTGTCTGTTTGTTCCGGCTAATCTTCGAAACTGTTGGCCGATTTTGACAGAACTTTCAGAACGTTTACTGGCAGATAGCTGATGTTATAAAGAGTAACTTAGGCTACTTATATTTTAGAAAAATAGCGCGGTACTGTGTCCAGTACCGCGCACCCCGCAGCGAATAGAGCTCGGGTTCAGCTAATGTGCATATATTGGTGGAAACTGCACAAAAACAATTTATTGTTACAAATATGTATGCTTGTAGAAGAGCATTCTTGCAATGATTTCAGTCTTTATAAGATGCAGGTTATTATCACTGTTCCCCACCTGTAAGTCCCCATTTGGGGTAACGAGTAATTGAATTCATGACTGCTAAGAGCGATATTTATTATTTATTACTGAAAAAAATGGTTTTACAACGATCAATAATAAAATTACGACGAAGTAGAAATTCTCATATTAGGATGAACCCCCTAATTGGGAACCAATAATTCGAGACTGGGTTCGCCCGAATACCTATCAGTAATAAATAGGTTTATGTATTCCGTTAAGGCTAACCTTTCGTGACAAAGGTATTTATTGGTTTTATTGCTTCTTTAATAGTGCCGCCATAATGAGAAGTCAAATCAGTATTTTAAGCAAAATATATTTAAGAGTAAAATTTGAATAAAAATTTTTATAAAGAGACGCGAACGAAGTCGCGTGCAACAGCTAGTATATTATAAAATAAAGTCGCTGTTCGCTTCTGTCTGTTTCTCCGCGAAACATACCAACAGTACATTTTGATACGGTTTTCACTAATGTGTATATACACACATTTATGTATGTCGTATATTTGTGTGTATTAATTATTCCGCACATAATTTAGTTTTTATATCCACATATATTAGAATAAATCTGCTGTTACTGTTACTCGTAAAGTGAGAGATGAAACGCTGAATGCGTCTCAAAATATTACAAATCGAAAAACTGGAATTGAAAAAATCCAGGTGGCTTATTCTAAAATCAAGAATTTTTATCTCTTCGGACAAAATATGTATGTAACCATTCACTGTATAAAACCATTCACATGTAAGAAAATTACAAATGAACCTTGTGATATAAAAAAAGGACCAATAAAAATTTCTTCACGTATCTTGTAAGGAAAAATTGTGGTCGTGTAGACACGAAAAAAGCGTCATTTCTAAAAAACACTGTCGATCAACTTGAACGAATAATCTAATATGCAATCGCTTTAATAGAATGATCACTAATCCACATCGTTTGCCAACCTGATCCAATATTTGCTGTTGAGTCGTGCGAACTAAATCATACTCGATTACAAATAGTCTACGCACAACGACATTCGTTTACCTAGTTAGTATTAACAAGAGAAAATTTATGCTAATGGCTAAAGTGAAATGCTTTATGTGTTCATTGTTTCGTGAAACAATAAATGATAACTGTGAATTATAAAGACCTCGCTCATTGCTCGTTACGGCGAGCATTGAGCACAACAAATACATAATTTAAATTTTATAAATAATTTATTTACAAGTAAAGAACAATGAACAAATTGCGGCTTTGTGTCTTTTTTTTTTTGTATCCATTTATTACAAATTCATCGATTTGTTGAACGCGTTGGAAGGTTTACAAGAAACGTTTTTATTGTTTCACGAAATAATATTTTTGTTGTCCCGTCCTAGCTTAAAATGTATGTTTGTCTATTTGTATATAATGTGTCTTATGTGTGATAATTACTATTATGTATATAAATTAAAATGAATGTGTTGATCAATTCGGTTAATTTAAACTTTGAAAAAAAAAATGGACATTCGTGCGAAGCCCGGGGGCGGTTCGCTAATAGGCGGTCGCTGTCCGCTTCTGTTTGTTTCTCCGCTAACATCTAAACCACCGATTCTTCATTTTCATTTTGATATGATTTTCACTAATGGAAAGAGCGATACACGAGGAAGGTTTGTGTATATGAAAAAAAAATCCATGCGAAGCCGGGAACGGTTCACTAGTATGGCAGGGAACCGTTCTTTATAACGTTCGCCTTGTAATAGAAGAGAGCGCTTCTGCTTCAGAGCCTGCTGGTGAAGCTTCAACTAAAAGCTTAAATTTCAAATACTGCTCCATACATTTTCCATATCGTTTAATCGAAAATGAATTTTTGCAATGGACAACAAAGAAATGTCAAAAACGCATTCATAGAATGTCCGTATTATAATTGCTTTAAAAAAAAGCCGTTTTTTAAGAAACCTTGTAAATTTTCCAATGATCCGAGTGATGAGTTCACAATAACCTAATTTAAGCTCTATACAAAGTGAAGACGTGTAATTCGCCTAACGCACCTTTACATGACCGAGGTAAAACCCATTAAACCTTCAAAGAGACAGATACGAAGCCGCTATATAAAACCGAGCCAATGGAAAAGCTCGCAGGGGATTAAAATGGGATTGTCCGAGACCCTCATTTTTATCTCAATTTGTACACCTTGTTTACGAAAAACATTTTGCGGACAAAGAGAAGATTAACTCGCCATAACTCACACAGGACGGGACCGGTCTTGATAAAAGCGTTACTGAGTTTCGTGAATTCGCTGAGGAACTTCGATGGAGCGTCATAAAAGTTTCGGCGAATTTCTTTGTCGAAGAAAAAAGTGTCATGAATATGGGGAGTGAAACTGATTAATTAAATTTGCATAAGTTAACACGCTAGCGCGATAAGCGGGCGCGGTGTAACGTGACGCAGGCGCTTCTAAATAGTCGAGTAAAGTCACGTCCCCTGGCGCTCGGTTTTCTCATCTGTCCCCTCTAGGTCCCCTCCACCCTTGCCGCCACAATATGCAAATGAAATACCCCCCTGACAAATTGGATCGGAACCGCTCTCGCCGCTACATCTATACACATACACGTACAAACGGCTTTGTGCATATTTTTTCATGCCAAGCCACATAATACCTTACACTCTGTCAAATAAAAGACATTTGCAAAATGCCCACTTATATGAGAGTGACCAATGTATGTGAAAGAAAAGATGTAGAACATAAAGTATTAAATCGTATTAAGAGCACATTACATACGAATATATAACTAGCGACCCGCACCCGGATTCGCGTGTAAAATTTTTCAAATTTTCTCTAAAGAATCTTCCTCGAACTTCAATGAATATGTAATTTCGTTTTGTAAAAATATATAGGTATGTAATGAGAATATTGAATAGGATGATGAAATTTAAACAGTCGTCTACTGAACGACTAATATTTTACCTATTCGTTTATATTATAACTTTACTGTGTATACGAGTATATTTGAAGTAGTTAGTCTATCCGTAACAAATTTGCCTTTCTGTCTGCTCTGCGAAGCGATAGTTTCAAAGAATATGAATGTTCAATCGATCAGAATCAGCAAATTTATTGGTTTAGGTTTTTTTGTCGAATTTTCCAAAATTTCTGTACAATTAAAGTAATTTATTAACAATATTAAATACATACAATAATGTATAAAATAAAACTTCTTGTAACTTAAATAAACTTATCGATGATAATAATTAAACTGGATAGTTTTTAGTAGTGGTCTCCTTATTCCGAAGTTACACACTAGGAAATCTGTCTCGCGGCCGTAATCACTACTTTACAGTGAGAACTAAGGGATGCCACACCACGTTTCTCTATCCCTTCCTAAGGTCGGCATCGCGCTTACAGCACCTGAGGCGTTGCTTGAGTTTATAGGCGACAAAGTCACAATCAAAGCTTATTGACATTTCATAGACTTGACGTCATCACGACTTGACAATTTTTTTGCACTTTAATTATTTTCTTAACTAAAAAGAAATAATATTAAAAAATGTTTACATAGACATAATTCTAAAGCAAAAATGTTGATAAAAAAAAGGCTTAAATATGCCTTTTTTGAATTAGATGCATATTCCCTATGGGAATAATTATGTCTTAAATTAGTAAAACATTACGTCACCTTATTAAAGATTGCAATACGGCAATGTAATATCACGCGCAACATTGTAACACTCGATTTAGCAGGAAGCCGCAAATTTTAAAGCGTTTAATATTTTTTGCAGGTGTTTTGGTGGTAAATGTGACGTGGCGAGGGAAGACCTACGTGGGCACACTGCTGGATTGCACACGACACGATTGGGCACCGCCAAGGTTAGCATTTCGATCTGTCTCTTGACTCATTTTACAATTGCACTTGAATTAATTTCAAAATAATAATTTCGACTATTTGAACTCTTTAGATTTTATGTATTTGAGCTACTGAAACACTGTGTCTTAAATGACAATCCTGTCGTCACGCAAAGACTGAGAAAAACGTCTTCCAATATGTTGAAGTAGTAAACCCAAAAATTTAGCCGGTACTATGTAATGAACAAGTAAATATATATTTGAAGGGAGAACAGGAGACCTTCGAAAGACGATTTTCTCTCTAAATAGCTGTTCCCCGTCCACGGTTTCATCCGCAATTTGGCTTTATTGTACGCCCGCGCTATTGCTGCGTTTCCGTTTAGCTTTCCGATTTTTGGCTCCGCTTGTTAGAGTCCAAGTGTGATGTTAAAAGCTCAAAACCTTCCTTAAGAATTGGGCTATGAAGTGCAAAAAGTTTTTTTAAATCCGACTGATGGTTCTAGAGATTAGCACGTGCAAACCAAAAATCAAACTCTTCAGCCTAATGCCTAATATTATTTTATTTTAAACATTTTATTACTTTTTTATAATTGATACTTTATAAAAAAAATAGTTTTGAAAAATTGTAAGCATTAAAATCTGTACATAATCTCTTTAAATGTCAATGCTTAGGCTTAGGTATACATGAGAAAGAATAAAATCGTAATTTTTTTTTTTTTAAATTATTTGTGTTAATTTATAACGACAAAGGAATGATAACTTTCAACATGTATTACGCATTACAATTTTTAAAATGTTAAATTTTTATATATTTTACTCATAAAATTAACATCAACCATATTTGTAAGGACGGGCTATCGTGTCGTTAACAATGGTTTCCAACGTCGCGTAGCAACGCCTAGTCTCATCGCATAGTTTAATTGATAATGCTGATGGTTATATTTTAATGGAACATCGTAAATTTTACAGATTTTGCGATTCGCCGACAGAAGAGTTGGATGCGCGAACGCCCAAAGGTCGCGCCAAAAGGGGCCGCGGTGCGGCGCCCACCGACATGACCAACTTTACGGAGACGCGTTCTTCGGTCCACAGCAAACTGCGCAACGGCGGCGCCAAAGGCAGACGCGCTCTCCCATCGCCGACTCCGTTCACTCCTCCCAGACCGGACTCTAAGAGAAAGCGGAATTCGGACGCCGAAGAGCGACCTCCGACGCCCAAAGCGAAGCGGCCACCGCCAACACCGTCCTCGCCGCCACCGGACCCAGTCCTACTCGAATGCCCCGAGCCTAACTGCTCCAAAAAGTACAAGCACGCGAACGGCCTCAAGTACCACCGGTCTCATGCGCACGGCACACCGGATGACGATGACAAGGACGGTTCGAGTTCAGAACAGGAGGAGACTACAGCTGAACCCGCGTCTCCGGCGCGGCCGCCCTCGGAGCCAGCCACACCTGCCACACCGGTTAAATCTCCCACCCCGGCCAAGTCACCGGACGTCAAAAGCGGAGAGAAGAGTCCGGAGAAATCTCCGGAGAAGCCGGAAACGGAGGCCGAATCGCCGCCGCAGCCGACTAGGTTCGCGGAGGAGTTTGCGCCGAGTCCTCCGGCACCCGCGCCTCAACCGGAGCAGCGGCCGCAAACCCCTCCACCGCCAGCTACTCCGCCCCCCGAAGTCCTGCCCACACTACAGCCGACGCAGTTTAAGGTGAGCGCGCTATAATTATGCAAATGGAATTCAAGTAGTTAAACAATTAGAGTAGGCAGCGCAACCGATAGATTACAATCTCAACACCTCTAATCGGTTGTTAAGGAAATCGTTTTGTAATACCGTCTACAATTTATGAGCAGTCGAGATTTAAATTCGACTCTGGGTTTAACTTAAACTTTAGTGGTTTCAATGACAATTTATCAAGTTTCGTTTCTTAGCATTACTGATGGTAAATCAATACCTACCGGTTCTCTTAAATTTCAATATATTAATATGTATTTGAATTTAGAAAATTAATAAAACAATATTATAGCCTCTTTAACGAATCATCTGTTAAATTGTCTCAGACCGAAGTAGTAAAAAAATTCTTGAGTAGGGGACTAGAAAAGTGAATGTACAGGGACGATATACGTATGCTTCGGCCCGTTCATAGATGGCGCTGTAAATCTCAAATTTAAAAATTATGAATAAAAATTGACGACTTATTTTAGCTCAGCGCTAGTTCTGCCTACTGTGCCAGAGTTCGCGGGTTCGATTCCCGCTCAAGACAAACATTTGTATGCATGGATAAGTTTGTTTGTCTTGGTCTGGGTGTTTTCTATGTATGTTCAAATAAAAAGTATATAAGTATATTTATCAGTTGTCTAGCAGCCATAGTAAAAACTCTGCTTAGTTTGAGGCTAGATGGCGCTGTGTGACATAATAAAAAAAAGAAAAAGAATATGTCGGGAACTCATCTTTACACACCTGGATTCCTCAATCGAGCCACCGTGCATTTTATGTATAAAAATCTAAGATCTAAAGCAATGCTTTAGACATAACTTTATAGTTTATTAATGATAAAGAAAAAGGTTTAAAAATTAAATTCTTTGGTAAAATTCTTTCGAATAAATGATGGTAGAGGTATTCATTGATTCTTTTCCTTAGTCTATCATTCTAAAATTGAATAAATTACCATTCATTAAAAAGTTAATATGCCTTTTTTACATAAACATTCAGGTGTTTCTAAAACAATACATAACAATATTATATAATTTCTAAAAAAATGTAAGAGTCCCTTGGTTGAATTATACAAATACTTTCCGACTTCAATATGGAATAATCGAACTTTTTATAACCGGGCCAGGGTTCTTAATTTTACACCTTCTGGTGTGTATGTACCGAGTTTTCTATTAGTTTTGATGAGATGGTTGCCTTGCGAAATCTATTTTAATTCCTCTGCCGAAAACAATATTGGAACAGTGGTAATGTAATGAGCTTTGTGCAGGTGAAACCGCGGTCGGCGTTGATGCCGTCGGAGGAACGTAAGTCGAGCGAATCTCCGGCTGACGAGTCGCCGAGCAAGAGGCGAGCGCGAAGGTCTCCGACGCCAGGGGCACGTTCACCGGCCTACTCCGACATTTCCGACGACGCGGCCCCTGTCGAAGGTGGCACGGAAGGTGAACCGGAACACAGGCCGTTCCCGGTTTACCATCAGGTAATTTCAACTTGTAGACGAGTCCATTGGACGTGTGGTTAGGGTGAAATAGCTAATCCTAGAATTGAATTTTATCTAAGTTTATAAGGTCCAAATAAGAAAATATTTATATATAGATTAATACATTATAAATAAAAGTGAAATGTGGAAAAGAAAATTTTATATGATGAAATTTTCTCGATAGAAAAAAAAAACACCAAATTACCTCTCATTTTTATCGTTTTTTGGTTTATTTTCAAAATGACACATATTACAAACCTAAAAAATTATCAGTAATCTCACTTCCCAGATTATTTAGGGCTTTGAGGATTAATTTTTCATTTGACATTGTAGTTTACGAGTAATTCATATTTAATACTGTTGGCACTTATAACATTTTTATTGTGCAAAATGCGCTATCTTCCGTCTCGTGTTTCTGTTGTATTTCGGTGCAAGAGTATTTTGTGGTATTCACTTTAATATTACAAAAGTCGGCATCACAAATGCATTTATTCCACGGCAAGCTCGTGTTAATAGACGAACCTACCAGACTGTCAGTTGCTTTTTAATTAAACAAAAAGCACTTTCAAACTTTCAGGATTCTTCTATTTGATCATTCTGTATTATAAATAAATTTGTTTTTCAATTTTACTATATAATAAAATTGTCACTATCAGTATTTTGAAGGATTCTTGGCATGCTAAATTTACATTTTGCTTGTTTTTTAATGTGGTGTTTGAACACTGCAAACGACTGAACAGTCTTGTTTATTTGCTTCATCATCTCAGTGTTCAAAAACTTAATTATCTTTGCTGTCTGTGCTCACTTCTTTACTCTGCGATTTGGTTTGTGATATAGCTATCTCGACATCTACTTAAATTAAAGACTATTATATTTTGTTTTTTAAATACCATGCTTCGATTAATCCCATATTTTTCACTTATCGTAGATTATTATTCAGAAGAAAATACCTACTTTCTATTCCAGTTCTATGGTCAGCCACCGTTCCTACCGCCGACTCATCCGCCTGGTGGGCCACCACCCCCCACTGATAAGGGGAAAGAAGATCTTAGTAAAGGAGACCCCAAGTCTGATATCAAGGTTATTTTCTATTCAGTAGTCTATTATATAATTATGCTCCACACAACAAACTAGAGACAAGAAATGCCTGTTGTCCACTGCTGGTTAGATCCGTACTTAATATTATAATTGTGAAAGTAACTCTGTCTGTCTGTCTGTCGATTGCATTTTCACGCCTTAACTACTCAACCGATCATCGTGAAATTTTGTCAGGGATACTTTCATCCAGAAAAAAGTTGCTGTTCCCGTGGTGATCATAAAAATAAAAATCCAACGCCTGGCAAAACTATTACAGCAATATAGATTGAATAAATTATTGCTCATATATTTTGTCAAGCGTTATATTTTTTATATATATTTCAACGCGGAAGAAGTCGCGGCCAAAAGCTAGTTTTCTTTAAATATTTATGTTGTAACAATCGGACCAGGCTTATTGGTTAAATGTAAACATGTGAATAACACTATTCTATATTTTTGGCAGGATGGAAAACCAGATAACGGACCGCAAAAGGTTCTACCGCAGCATTTTTATCCTTACAACTTCGTTCCTAATTTCCCTTACAATGTAGAAACGGCTGGACCTCCCCCTGGGGCGCCTTTAGAAGATAAAACGAAAGAGCCAGATCGATCTAAGACCACTCCTAGCCCTCTGGATAAGAGTAAAGCTTCCAGACCACCTGAAGGTAAAGAGAATCCGGCCAGACCGAACGACAACCATCAGATATTGAAGGAGAGCATAGAAATGAAAGCGCAAATGGGACCTTATCCCTTCCAGCGACCACCACATGCGAGAGAAGAGGATTTGAGAAGGTAATAAAGAATTTATTTATTTGTTGTAAGATTATTAAGGTTTGTTTCAATTGGCATTAAACTCCTGAACTCCACTGAGTGCTTTCAATTGAAGCAAGGTCTATTGTGAGTAAAATGTATTTAAAAATTATACGGAAACAAACAATTGTCAGGACTTGCATTAGATGTAGTAATATATACATGCGAGTTTGACTTTTGCCAATGTTTTTTTTTTTGCAAATTTCGGATAATGATTATTGAAGGTTTAGTTTCATAATGTCTATTGTACAATCTATTATAGAGTCACCTATAAATCCACATGGCCATCATAGGTTAAACGAAACGGCAAACGTTCGGTTCATTCATTTTTAAATTTGAGAATAAGAGTATTTTTAATTATATTTTCTTAAATACATAAAGGGTTCTTATTATCCATGTTATCAATAAGAAAAAAATCACTGCTTTATTCAGCTCGTTCAAACATTAAGCCAATGTAAGAAAAAAAGCCCCTTGGCCTATATTTCCGACAAGTTATTTTTGTTTTAAGTATAATGATTTACGAGACAATAATAAAATTTGAATGTCTTACTTTGTTGCAAAAATCGATTCAACTTGGTTGTTTCAAGAAGTATTGCAATATGTCAATAATCAAATTTTAGAGTTTCATTTACACTATAAATGACACGAACAGTTTTTCACTTAATTCAATAGTTTTTGATATTTTCGAGTAGGAGATGGTCCTAGCGAGGGTCGGATGTAGAGGTCGCATAGGAATAAACCTTAATTAATAGTATATATATAATTTGCTATAATTACAACGAAGATATAATGTCAGGTACTACATGACTCTGGAGTCGAGAAGAAAGGAGGGCGAGAAGCCCCCCGGGGCGGCGGCGGGTGCGGGCGGGGGCAGGCCGCCGCCGGCGCCCGCGCACAAGCCCGCGCCCAAGGACAAGGACGAGCCCAAGGAGGAGGGCCGAGTGAAGCAGGAGGGCCAGAAGCCCACCACTGAGACGCAGGGCCCGCCGCCGCCGCCCACCTCGCAGTACTACCTGCCGCCGTACATGCAGCCCGCGCACTACGGCGCGCTGCCCTTCGAGCCCGTGTACCGCGCGCCGCTCAGCCCCATGTTGGTGGGCGGCTTCGGCGGCGGCTGGGGCGTGCCGCGCTACCACGCGCCCGAGGACCTATCGCGACCTGGCGCCCCCGCCAAGCTAGAGCTGCTGCCGCCCGGGCATGCCCAATTCGGCTATGGGCAGCACGCGCACGCGCCGCACGCCGCCCACAAGATCCACGAGCTGCAAGAGCACGCAAAGTCGCCGCAGGGCAAGCCGCGCGCCGACGCTCCTAAGGAGCCCTCTCGCTCCCCTCCGCCGCAGCGGCACGTCCACACGCATCATCATACGCACGTCGGTCTCGGCTATCCGCTCTACCCGCCGCCCTATCCAGGTATCAACTCACTACTTGTCCTTTTACAAAATCATAACTCTTCTAAGGCCGTGGTCTCCTATTTAAAGTACTGTAAGCGACTTCCGACTTCAGCGGTGAAAGAGATCACTAAGTACATTTCTATAGCAAGCATATTGTGACGTGGCGTACGACGTGACGCTGTAAGCGGCCGAAGGCATTTATAGGATACCACAGCCACAGCCTAAGCAATATATATATATTGAATATTCATATCTCTTTCGTAGTTTCTGATTTCCCCATACTGTCTCATTTGAAAAAATATTTCTGGTAAATTCTGAAATGTGTTAGTAGTAGTGAAGGCAAACCTCAAACTTCGCAGATGCAGCAAAATGTTCTAGGGAGCCTCTCCATAACTATAACGAGAAAAAGAGACATTTTGACTTTTATGGATGTTTGTCGGTCTAGCTGCACTGGTTTAGGCATCTGCCCTTAATTTCCTATTCTCAAAATTATCACCTGACTTAGAATGTCCAATTCAATAGTTAACATCTCATACAGACAACAGTCTGTGAATGACTAAAATTTCGATAAAATTTCGACATTTGCTGATAAATAATTAAAATCCGACACGAAGGACCAATAATTTGGTCGCACCCCTGTGACACGTGCGGTGTGGTTGGTTGCAGGGGCGCGATAGCACACGGACCGGCGGCCTGACGCGGTCAGCCCGCCTCGGGGCAAGAGGTAGCCCGAGCACTAACGAAGCTTGTGTGTTGCAGCGGCCGCGGTGCTGGCCAGCACCCAGGCGGTCGTCAACGCCTTCCCCACGCCGCCCAAGTGAGCGGCGCTCGCCCCGGACGTGACAGGACTCACCCCAAGTGTTTGTGACGGAACTCACCCCAAGTGTTTGTGACAAACTCCCGCCCGAGCGTGACATTCATGGACGTATTGTTTCACGCGATTTCCGGTCGCGGACGGACGAAGCTTTTCGCGAGTGAAAGCACAAACGGACCCTTTGTACATACTACTCGTTAAGTGTAAATTAATATCGGTACAAGTGTAAATGTAATTTCGTATAAGTGTAAAACATCGAATTCTCCGATTGTGGGCGTTGTACTGACTGACATTTGCGGCCCGGTGAATGAAATTTATATCATTGCGAATACAGTATGGATAAGAACTTTAACTTGTAACTGCATTCCACGAGAACGAAAGCGAACTTAGTCTTAATGTTAATTTGTAAGTTGATTAATGTTAAGTGATTAGTGTAAGTTTGAAGGCGTCAATGTGATCATTACAATATGAGTCGTAGCATGCACAAATTGTACTGTCTCGATTATATATATTATAGTAGAGAACATCCTATAGGTTTGTGGAGTGTGACAGTTGTGCGCGTGTGTATGTCTGGCTTTTAATGGTAATTCAAAAAGAAAATTTTATTCTCAAAATACAAGGGATTAGTTCGTTCTGCTGCGCAATAGTCGAATAGTAGTAGCTTATTTCTGCAGTGGAAGCATTTATTCATCTAAAATTATTAATTATGTGCAACTTTATTGAAAATAATAATAATAAATTCTTACAATAACAGTCTTCCAATTGGGTTACCTACATGTTAATTCTGTTTGCGTTTCACTGTTTTAGTCCAGTTGCCAATGATACTAAATTTTAAAAATCTGTGCAAGAAGCCTGTTTGGAGTGTGTTATGTGAAAGCGATATATATATATGTACAACCTAATTTATTACACGAGTAGTGTATTTGTAGGTATTCGTTATGTCGCAACAATTTACTCATTACACAATGTACCTGTTTCAAAGTAATAACCGTATAACGATGGCAAACTCTGCCCAATCGAGTCTTAAAAAATCTATTGGCAACCAAGATTATTATCATTGCTTAGAGAGTTCTTTAGTGATTAAGGTGCGAAGTCCATTTTACATTAAAATGGATTTAATTTGTAGGTAAAAGGCACGTCGATTGTCCCCCATTTGTGTTTTGTTGTACCTCTCTCTATGGACCTACTATAATTTCTTAGTATTCATGTTTATAAATGTACAGGGAGTTTACATTGTTGATTGTACAATTCGGTTCTTCTTTAAGTGTTGTTCTCGGTAAGGGAGTGTCTACATTTATTAGCTCGATTCAGCTTTTTTGTCCATTGAAAAAAAAACCGTTTTGTATGGAGATGCTTACGCGTCCGTTCAGATTGAGCTGAATAAAAGTAATCACTCCCTATGTAGGAACCTGATTTTAGAAACAATTAGTGCGTTAGTAATTTAGAGTGAATGTACCAAGAGAGCCTGAGCAGTAAGATATCATGATCTCATGAAGCCGCGCTCGTTGCGCGCCGATGGGTGCATAGACTGAATCTTTTCATTCGACTCTCTTGGTCAGGGAACGGTCTCTCGACATATTTCGATTGTAAAACATAATAATATACCTTTTATTTGATTTGACAAATTATCAACTGTGCAAGACTTGGTGTCGTCCAATCCCAAAAGACTTTTTGGCTAACTTTTAAGAGCGAGTCAAAACTTAATATCTAATGTTTACAGGGTATAATTGTAATACTTGATATTTAATTTAATTGAGATTCAATGAATGTTAGAATGTAATCTTTTTTTTTCAATAGCCTAACAAAATCAGTTATATGTATTTATTTCTTTTGTTTTTAAAAGTAAACATAGCTATAAAAGAGCATAATATTTTATGACATTGAAAAATTGGTGTGTCATAGTCTTTAATTTTATCATTTTCTCTATGTAAATGTTATTTTTATATCATGAAGGATATAAAAATAACCTTCTTTCCAGGTCCTTTCTCATCCAGGTTTAAGCGAAATTGTCTTTTGTTTTAATTTGAAGATTACGTATAATTTATAGCTTGGAAAGATTTAAATTATATAAAAAGCTATAATTACTGTGAAAATTATTAGGTAGCTGTTAGGGCCCTTAGTAGGCCTCCTTACCCTATTAGGTGTGCTTATATTCGGATTTAAACAAAATGTTATATGGAGATGCATGTTTGTGACAAAAAACTATATATACAAGAAATATAAGATTGTCTCATTTGGTTTATATAAGTTATATAAAACGGACTGTAAGAAGTACTTATTGATACACAATTTTTAAGTTATCGATATTTACGTAATATTTTCAACGAGTCACAACAAGATGGCGGCTAATAAGTTTTTCTTTTTACATGGTGAATGAAGCGCTATTGACTTTGTACGTATACAGAGAAGTCTTTTGCGAGTAACGAGCAGACCGTTCCTATCCCGAGGAGTCATTTCTCCTCACGCTTAACGCGAATTACGCTTCTCTTTTTTATATTGTACGAGTGGCGACATGATATGAAACATGATCATTGTATGTATTTATATAATTCGGTTCGATATAATAATCACGAACTGTTGTGTATTATTTTTTTTGATGTAATTCAAAGTTTGATTTTTCCTTAGAAAAAAAAAATTCGAGACTTAAAAGGAGGAATAATAAAGATAAATTATTTCTTAGAAAATGTGTTTTATTTCATTACTTAAAGTAAATTACAATGAAACTTAGAAATTATTGTCATGATAACTTATTTTGAAACTTACGCCTAAGCTGTGATATTATGATGACTAGGATCCAAAAATGGGACAATGCGAAGGTAACTTACAAATATATATATTATTAAAATTTACAAAATTAAATTAAAGGGATAACTATATCACTGCAGGTAATTTGTAAAAATGGTAGGCATTTGATGTGTTTCTTTCGTTATTTATGGTAATATTTTTTTCACCTCTCCAGCACGAAAAGGATGCTTTTGGTGCCTAAAAACTCGGAGGAAAATCAATTTTTGCTGCGAGCCTGAGGAAAAGTGATTCAAATTTCGAACACGCGATTTAACTCACAGGAATAACATTATTAGGATTTTATTAGTGTGTCCAGCCATAGCCGACTAGAGTCGGCCGGCCATAGCCGACTAGATTCGGCCGACCATAGCCAACTAGAGTTGGCCCAGCTGTGAAGATAGTTTTACAGCTGTGAAGATACCAGTGGTGATGGCCTAACTCGCTGTTGAGGTGAAAAGTTGTATGTTTAACACGAGAGCAATTTTTTTTATGTCTCGTGCCTTTAAATCACTCACTTCGCTCAGTAGTCTATATTGAATCACTCGCTACGCTCGTGATTCAATTCTATAGACTACTTCGCTAGTTCGTGATTTAAAGTCGGCACTCGCAGGAAAAAACAATTTTGCTCTCTAGTTGAACAAATAACTATTTATCAATTGATACAAGAAAGCTCTGGCAATAACCATTTTTTTCTTTTTACATTTAAACATTTTAAAGAAATATCTCCAACAGAACTGCAATTGGTAAATAATAGACTTAATATTTTTTTTCTAATAACTTATAAATAATAGAATTCATTCGTTACAAACAAAATTCGTTTGTAGAACGGTAAAAAACTGTGAGCCTTGAGTAAAAATACATAAAAATAAATACAATTTCATTAAAACTGTTGACAACTAATTTCGTTAAGTACAATAAATAAATTAAAAAAATTACAATACCTATTACTAAACTGTTGCATAAGTTAATAAAAAACTAAAATAAATAAGAAAATTTAAGTAATACTTGTAAAAATTAAGCTAAAAATAACTAAAACAAATGTTTACTCTTTCTTTAAAGCTGTTTTAAATTCTTTTGATAACAGTTTATTTTTAATAAAATGAATTTAAATTTCTATTTTATTTGAATTTAGTCTACAGGTAAGGATACTGATGAGTTTAAATTTTAAATAACCAGTCAAAATATTCAATGTTTATCATAAACAAGGTAATAATTTAGAGATCCATTCAAAAAATAATTCGAAATAATACGTGGGCTTATCCGTGCGCAACTGCAAATCAACTCTTGAGTTTATTGTCTTTCGTGGTGTATTATGAAGAGTCCCAAGTAATTTTTATAGGTATAAAAAAGGCAAAAAAAAAGAAACAAATCACTCATTTTTATGAACATTAGTTATTGTGTAAAGCGGTTTGTTTAAGAGTTGATTAAAAATTTTTAAGCTCAAACTTTTCAGATTTAACGTTGCAAAATAATTAATCTTTCTATGAAAACACTAACACAAAATTGGGCAGTTTTTTTACGCTTAAGATAGATTTTAGCTATTTTTAGATACTTTTTTATCGAGTCCTTTTTCACTATTCTAAAGCGAATCTAAGATAAATTATGAACTTATTTAAATTTTAGTTAACCGTTAAAATGCTATTTAAAAATTATTAAAATAGTCTCTTTTCTATTGAAGCTTGAAATGAACGTATTGTCATTAGACAAAATAATTATCAATCACACGGGATCTTTGGCTGTATTTTGTCTTAATACTGTCACATGGTCGCTATATACTTTTGAAAATTACAAACTGTCTTAAATTTTATACAAAGTCAGAGGTAAACATTATCATTACTTCAGTAAAGCACAATCCATTGAAGTAATAACGTAGTATTTTAAAAATACACATTATAGTACTTCCAAATTGCAAAAGAAACTATGTCGCTTAATTATTAAAGGATAATGGCAAAGTCTAGGCTAAATGAAAGAAAAAAAAATAATACGCGAAAAATAAAATTTAAAACCAAATTAATTTCTTTCCTCAAAGTATTTTTTATAGGCCTACAAGTTTGCGTAATAAAAACAGTGACTTGAATTCCATGAATAAATGGAGGTAGACTCGCCAAAGTCCTTTAAAATAAGGGTACTGTTAATTGCACATCAAAAAAAAATCACAATTTACTTCAAAATAATAGCGTTACATCAAACTGTAATTACACATAAAAATATGTATATAAGTGTACACGTATTTAAAAAAATGTGGCAATAATGTCATAATATTGTTATATAAAAACATGTATAATATTATTTATGTATTTTTCTTTCTACTGTTTATTTAAAAAATCTTTATGCTAAAAGTTACATTTGACTCTTACAAGCGCTTTATATTTGGCGGTTAAAAGATTACTTCTTACCATGTATGAGTAAATAAATTAGACAATGGTAATGGACCATGTACTTTGTTTTTTTTTTTGATGAGCAACTAAATTATATCCCTTTAAAAATCAATCTAAATCGTCAGGCCTCAACTGTTTCTCTCCCTCGCTAAGGAATATCAACATAGCCTTGTACAACAAGTACATGCCCAACATTCTCCTCTCCTTGAGCGGCCACGTTGAAACGACTCCATAGTAGTTCCCGCTTTTTAAATTCTTCAAATTTGCCAAGCCGAGGACGTCGATCATGGCGGCCTCGTTTGTGTAAGCCTCTGCCGGGATCACATTCTGAAATACGTGCAGACAAACAACGCCCAGCTTACCGGACCAAATGTCCAGGATGTGCTGCACCTTCTTGTCCTTGGATGTGGTGAAGTTGTTCTTCCACAGAGTTAAGGCTTGATACAGATGGGAGTATGGACGGGAGCGTTTACCTGAAAATGTTACCCCACAACTGATGAGCGTGCCAACATGTGTATTCACACTTTGAGTCGTAGTAAGGACGTGCTTGAAGATGGCACATGAAAGTAGCGAACCATGGACAATGGAGGTAAGGAAGACCAACTCTATTCATGAGAAAGTGACCGTCGGCCTCCATTTAATAGGAGGCGCTGTAGTAGCATTTTATTGACGGTGGTTTTATGAACTACGCAACAAACCAATCATACAATTCACCAATGCTACACAAGCGCCATTCTGATCATTTTATGAAAGTTTTCCACCCCTATTCTCCATTTTCCTATATTCTCATTGAACCCTAAATGGTTCAAGGGTTCTGTGATCCATCAATCTTCTTCTTACGGCGTCATCTCCTAATAGAGGTTGGCGATCATAATTGCAGTTTTAACTTAGTCTGCAGCCGCACTGAGGGCCGGCGCCGGCGACATGGCACGGCAGGTGATTTTTTAGCGACTAAGAATGTGTTATTAAATTTTTGACATAATAGTTGAAATGTCAAAGCTACAAGCAGGCTGCGATAAACTTGGTGATGCCGTGTTAGCAGCCTTCGGTATGCCTAGGAAGGTCTCGGGACGCTTCGGCAGCACTGCGCACGCGCGTCATTTGCAGACGGGCGATCCACGTGTTTTGTTAATAACCATGACAGAAGAAATCTAGTTTATGTACATGACTAAATTGCAGCACTGCAGTGATCAAAATGATATCGAACAATATGTTTCGGCATTCCTAAGGACGCCACGCCATACCCAAGGATACCGCGCCATTGTTGCCATTGGTGTGCGACGACCCATACTTGATCTTTTATGCACATCTATTTGGCACAAAGTTTACAGCTTTGTGTAATCAATACATTATTATTACCTTTTCACGCCTTAAGTACTCAATCGATCATCATGAAATTTTACATACACATTGTCAGACATACAACAAAGGACAAAAGACACCTTTCATCCAGAAAAAAGTACTGTTCCTGAGTGATCATCTACAAACAAAAATCCAACGCCTGACAAAAGTACAACAGCAATGAAGCGCGGGCACCATCTAGCGGAAAATATGTGAGGGCCTAGCTAAATATCAGTAAAAAAAATTGTTTCAATTTTACTTAATTACTTTACGTATAAACCCAAAATCTGTATCATACAATTTGCCTCATTGACTCTTACTATTTTGTATTCTTTCTGATTCTATACTCGAACACTTTCTGCAATTCGCATATACACATGTTTGCCCGTCTATTGCTGGAGTTAAAAAAACGAAACGTTATTTTTACCTGTTAAGGTGAATTTGATATTGACAATTCGACAAATAGTTAAGTTCTTTATACAACACATTTCGAAAAGGCAAAATTAAAGTTTACTCTTGAAATGTAATAGGTATTAGTTTATGATTCCTTACTAGCTGTGGCCCGCGTCTAACTCGTACCGTGCTCGTAAAATGTTCCGCTTGTCCTGTGCTAAAGGAGAGAGAGGATCTTGGAACCAACCTTTGCCGACATAAAAGATAGAATTGATGAAGGTGATCCAGGAGTGGTGGCGGCTTTGTGTTCCGGCCCTGGATGGCAGACTGTCAGTGTGTCGAGGGTCAAGGAGAAGGTATGTGAAGGATGTCTTGGCGGTGCCCTCTCGCCACTTCTTGCTGGGGTTAGCGAAGTCGGCCCGCGCCCTGCTCTCGATGTCGATGTATGCGGAAAGATCTTTCATCCATTCATCGTTCCTTAATGATTTTTGCAACTCTATACTGTACTCTGAAAGAGATATCATTGGAATTAATTTATAGATTGGTTTATTTAAGCACTACAAATTATATTTGTTGGGGCAGAGGATCTTTATCTTTATCTTTATCTTGTCTTAGTGGCTATTTCTGTCTGCTAGAGTACCAGTATCACGTCGTCCATTGCTGAAATATTGTGATCGCCACGTGAACTAAAGCTCTCTACCTATACCTACCACGTTAAGGAACTGTAGTACTTTTTTGATAGAGGCATTCTTCACATCTTCACAAGCCATTGTGTGGCTTCCTAGGATGTGACTGCGCTTGCACAGGATATGCATTGGTGTTTCTTCTGCCTCATGGCAGAAGCGACACTCTCCCGTACTAGTGAGCCCCATTACTTTAAGGTGCTTATTGAGGCGGCAGTGCCCCGTTAGCGCCCTAGATAGCATACACAAATTGCTCCTGCTAAGCGACATAGCCTGATTTGTTGCATTTCGACTATAGGCTTTAATGAGCGCTTTGGAATGGTTCAAACCTGGCAAGTCAGTCCAGCGTTTGTAAGATTTAATAAAGCACTGGTTCCATATGGTCCAGCGAGCTAGGCTATTTGGTAGTCCGCACATAGGTTCAGGACCTATTAGCCTACCTTTTGCGCCTACACGAGCCAGTTCGTCGGCCAGTTCATTGCCTTCGATCCCCATATGGCCAGGTACCCATCTTAGGACCACTTTGTTCTTGCGCCCTAAGGTATTTAAGTAGTCTACACAGTTTCGCACCAGCTTTGAGACTGTAGAGTCTGAGTCCAGTGCCTGAAGTGCAGCCTGACTATCTGAGTGAATGTAAATTACACGGTTGACGTAGTTTGGGGCAGAGGATACTGCGTTTCACAGTCATTTTAGCAGCCCGACTGGTTACTGCTAACCATAACCTTACAGAAGACTACCGCAAAATAACAGCAGATGTGCTGTTGTGTTTCGGTGAGTGAGTAAGGGATGCCACAGCCCATTACCCTATCCCTTCCTTATCCCTTATCATTAATCCTACTATGGTCTTCAGCGCACTCGCGGCACCTGTAGCGTTGCTTGTTTTATATACGACGGTAGCAGTCTACCATTAAAGAAACTTTTTTTCATTATCTATGAAATGTTTTAACGTTTCAATAGATTTAATTTAGAATATCAACATCATGGTCGTCATATTTTTGAAAAAGTTAACCTCATTGTGTATGACTAATTATACGAATAGGCAGTTTAGCGATGCAAGACAAGCCTTCACATTCTGTCTCAGGGATCCCAAGTTTAATTCCCGACAGGGTCAACTTTGGTCTGGTCTGGCGGACTCTGGTCTAGCAACTGAAAACTGTATTGATAACACAGAGCCCTTATACATGTATACAGCTGTCAAAAAATACTATTAAAAAATAATAGTTTATTACCCTTCTGCAATAACATACATGTTAAAGTTCTACTTGGAAATTTCAAATTGTTTAAAACCATCATTACAATAAAAACACTTCTAAAACAATTAAAAAATTTTTAAAAAATAAACCCAGAATTTCCTTG
Source organism: Bembecia ichneumoniformis (assembly GCA_910589475.2). Lineage (NCBI taxonomy): Eukaryota > Metazoa > Arthropoda > Insecta > Lepidoptera > Sesiidae > Bembecia > Bembecia ichneumoniformis. Next base: position 4,497,678 of record OU342538.1, on the reverse strand, counting down.
TAAAATTAAACACATAGCAAAATGACAAACATTGACAGACACTTTTCAACACTTTTAAGAGACAAGGGGCTCAATAAGCGGAAAAGAGTCACGAAATGAATTGATTTTAAAGTTGAATATAAAAAAGTGTGTGTGTGAGCTCCGACGCACGACTGAAGTTTACTACTTTTTTTAAACATATAAAATTCGTCGTCGTCGTTTCAGCCGATGGACGTCCACTGCTGGACATAGGCCGCCAAACACCACGATTTTGTGCCGCCTGAAGCCAGCGACTCCCCGCGACTCTTTTAATGTCGTCAGTCCACCTAGTGGGGGATATTTCGAGCATAGAGTTTTCAACAATCACTGTGTGGAGGGGAACTTGAGTATTCGACATAATCTTCGTCTTACTCATGTTCATTTTAAGTCCAACCTGTTGAGAAACCCTGCTGAGGTCATTGAGCATTGTGTTGAGAACCTCCAGAGTCTCTGCCATAACAATTATATCGTCGGGAAATCGCAGGTGGGTATGTACTCTCCATTGATGTTAATGCCATATCCGTTCCAATCCAGTAGCTTAAAGACGTCCTCCAACGCCGCAGTAAACAGCTTAGGGGAGATAACATCTCCCTGTCGCACTCCTCGCTGCAGTTGGATTGGTCTCGTAGCTTGGTCTTGAATACGGACTGACATGGTGGCGTTTTCATATAAACACTTTAACACCTGGATATATCGATAGTCGATTCGGCACCTCTGCAGTAACCTCAAACAGCCCACGTTTCCACCGAATCGAAGGCCTTCTCATAGTCCACAAACGCTAAGCAAAGTGGCTGGTTATACTCCTCAGTCTTCTGTATAACCTGCCGCAGCGTATGGATGTGGTCTATGGTACTAAAGCCTTTTCGGAATCCGGCTTGTTCAGGAGGCTGGAAGTCATCGAACCTATTTGCGAGACGATTCGTAATGACCCTCGAGAACAGTTTATAGACATGGCTCAACAGCGAAATGGGTCTGTAATTCTTCAGTAGAGTGTTATCACCTTTTTTGAAGAACAGAACCACCACGCTCCTATGCCACGCCTTGGGCGTTACACCTTCGTGAATAACGGAATTGAACAGCCGCTGTAAGACTTTCAAAATCGGTTTTCCACCCGCTTTCAGCAGTTCAGCAGTGATTCCGTCATCACCCGGCGCCTTATTATTCTTCAACTGTTTGAGAGCGATTTTAATCTCGTATAGGCTGACGTCCGGAATATCTTCGGTATAGTGCCGGGTGAGTTTGGCTCTAAGGTCTCTGGCCAAATCTTGGACAGGCTTTCGGACTGAGGTGTGTAACTGTCTGTAGAACGTTTCGACCTCTCTCAAGATCTCAGGCTTCGAGGAAATGAGACTACCGTTATCGGTCTTTAGGCGCGTAAGCTGACTCTTCCCGATAGACAGATCCCTGGCGAACACTTTTGAGCCCCTATTTTGCTCTATAGTATCTTTAATGCGCTCGGTGTTAAAGCTGCGTAGCTCGCGCGTTTGCAATTTTGAGATCTGCCTATTAATCCGCTGGTAATCGGATACGTCTATAGAAGACTGGAGTCTCATCTCGTTCCTCTCCTTCATGAGCCTGAGGGTCTGGTCTGAAAACTTTTTAGGTCTCTTTTGGCAGTAGGTCTTATAAAACTTAGACCCAACAGTTCGGACAATTCCACAGATGAGCGGTCCTCAAGGCAATCGAAGCGATTTTGTAGTTTGAGTTGGAAAAACTCGGGGTTTTGGATATGTATAGCAGTTGGACGGAGCGTTGACTTCACCAGGCGAGCCCTTTCCAGTTTTACGTTGATATTCAATGTGCCTCTTACCATTCGGTGATCACTTCCGGTTTTAACCCTATTGATCACAGAAACATCATTGAATATGTGTCGCTTAGTCGACATGATGAAGTCTATCTCACTCCTCGTGGAAACATCTGGACTCAGCCACGTCCACTTCCTTTGTGGACTTTCCTTGTGTTTCATATAAAATTAAATGTATAAAATTTCCTCGCGTCAATAGATAACTGGATACCTAATCACTTTATATTATTTAGTTGCATTCTGCATACTCAGATGTCACGTGTTCCAACAATAATTATGTCCCAGCGGCCCGGGTCGCCGTTGACTTTGCGAACATCGAGTGTGAATCAGATATAGATTCTACTGGATTAAAAATATACACCGATGGGAGCAGGTCGGCGGCGGTGTCGGGGCCGCACTTTCTTGTTGGGGGAATGGCGCGGAGACTAAGGCAAAAAAGTACCGGCTGGAGCCGTTTTGCACTGTCTTTCAAGCCAAGATGTTTGCAATCCGCGAGGCCACAGCCACTGAATTGTAAAGACCCAGTGACATCCTCAGTGACTCGCGATCCTTACTGGAGCTCCTGAGAAGCGGGGGCAAATACCATCCATTGGCCCACGCGATCCGGGAGAACCTACACACGATCAGGATGGAAGGAAGATGCGTTAGGTTCTTCTGTGTAAGAGCCCATGTGGGGATTGCGGGCAATGAAAGAGCTGACCAGCTGGCTAAAGCCCCTCTCCGCGCTCAAATTAAAACGCGCAGCAAATTATGACAAATGCCCCCTATCCTACATAAAACGCTATTACAAGGAGCGAGGCTGTCGCCGAGTGGAGTCAAATTTACAGTAAAGGTGAGACATATTAGGAAAATCAAACTGACACCACAGCTTGTGCAGGTGCTGACGGGACACGGAGGTTTCTCGCAGTATCTGCACAGGTTTAAAATAAAATCCAGCTCTGGGGTGTGCGTGTGCGCGCCTGGGGTGCTGAAGACAGTGGAGCACCTACTGCTCGAGTGCTTGAAAAAGGTAAAAAATTGGAGAAAAACTTACTAAAAGAACTAATAACAGAGAAAGACAATAGTAAATTTATCGAATTTTGCAAAAAGGTGGTAGAAATTGCGGCAAAGTCAAACGCGACAGCCTGAAGCGACCCCGGGAAGGCCGGTATAATAACATTGAAAGATGAGAAGAGACGAGGGGAGAGGAAATAGCCCTCTCACCCAACCAAATAATATATTTACATATAAAAATAATAATATACTCGTACAATAAGGTCTCCGATTATCCGATTATGTCGGAGGATGACTAGTGTCCCCCCTAAACCGTCAAACATAATTTCAAAGGAAATATATAATAATGAAATAATGATGTTCTGTTTTACACATATGTAGTTAAAATTGTTACTATATGTATAATGTTAAATATTAGATGCTATTAATTGTAAGTTTGATAATATATGGCCTGTGGGGGTGGTGTAAAAAAAAAAATATGTCGTTTTAAATAAGTTCAAATAGTTCATTTTTTCGACGACAGATGTCGATGTGCTTGCAGTTTATAACGCGCTTTAGTTTCGTTCGTCAACGCATATATTATACTTTTCATAAAAGATTTCGACGTTATGTTTTTTATAAGCCCAGAGAATATAATTAGGGAACATAAATACATGCGTCTGCTGTCGTACAAATATCAAAGTGACAGATAACGTAACGCTTGCATTAATTGTACTGCTCATAAAATATCCGGGGACCTTATATGAAAAAAATAAATTATACTGACGTTTTCCTTGATTGGTGATTACGATTGGGTTCCGCCTGAGGGCTTGCAACTTCTTCAAGTATAAAGTTCTTGTCCCATCCAGTATGGGTCCGGGACAGAATCCAAGCTTGAGGAGTTCAGCTCTAAGAGTCTTGTTGTCATACTCCATGGAGGGAGGCAGAGATGAGGCGACTGACAATGCGGTCTGGTCTAAAGACTGCTCATGATTATCATTCTCGTCTACGGGCAGCCTGTAAGAGATTTTTAGTAATCACAAGAATTCAACTCGCGAAAATGTCACAAATTCTGCACATTTTAGAAATTAATTATACCAGACATAAAATTAATTTCAGTTTCTGGGATTCATTTAAATTAATCCCAGAAAAGTCATGTTTTTTTTATGTATTACTACGACCTATAATTAACGAGTAATCATGGAATTACGTAATATGGAATAAGTAAGTTGTTTCGAGTTGGAAGCCCTCTTAAGTCACAATAACCATTTTTGTTCAAATTAGTCAATCAAAACAAGGGTATAATCGAAAGATAATATTTTTCCCATCATGATATTAATATTTATCTAATTAAATAGTTTAATTATAAAGGTTGATTATTGTAAATTTAAATTCATCTTTAAATTTAAAAATAAAGTTAACGGGTATAAAAGTGCTACAAGTAAATAAAATGCCGCAGTGTGAGCGAACAGCGCTTTTAATTACCTACACATTTTTTGTTTAGTTTATAATATTATTCATCCATGCGATAGAAGTCGCGGGCATCGGTTAGTATAAAACAAAAAAAAATATTATGAAGCCAAATGTGTTTTTTATATTAAAAATTTTTAGTTAGCCAAAAATTTTATCAGTTAATCTATTGTTTTTAGTTCAAGGCAGCAAATATTATTTATCAGCGCTTCAAGTGAATTTAACTTAAATAATACAATGCGTATATATAACAATAGGAAGATAACAGACAACACATATGTATGTTTATGTATTATTCTGTTATGGAATATTTCTTTCGTTGTTGATACTTTATTGCCAATTATATTTTAAAATATACTACTAGAAAAAAATAAAGGATCAAAACGATTTCTAAATTTTTTAAGGATTTTTGAAATATCCATAAAAATGGTCATATCGACATGAAAAACGATTCTAGTTTTTAGATCATTTGGCTAAAAATTATCACGCAATCCTAAGAAAAAGCACGAAAAAAAATTAAAATTTTAATTAGTTTATTCAAATTATACGACAGATTTCAAGTGTTTTTTTATCCATGAACATAAAGTTCTCCAAGGACAGTTCTTCGTCTGAACAGGGCCTTCATTATCATCATCATCGTAGCGGTAGAATGTCCACTGCTGGACAAATGCCTCCCCTCTAATTTTCCAAAAGGACCGTCGACCTGCGGTCCTCATCAGGTTGTCTGTCTACTTTGTGGGTGGATGTCCTACGTTACGCTTGCCAGTCTGTGGCCTCCACTCGAGAACCTTCTGAGCCCAGAGGCCGTCAACTCCCCGTAATACTATGTGCCCCGCCCACTGCCACTTCAACTTACTAATCCGCTGGGTTGTCAGCAACATTCATTCGTTCATGGATCTCCTCATTCTTGATTCTATCTCGCAGTGTAACCTCGAGCATAGCTCTCTCCATAGCTCGTTGAGTGACGATGAGACGATTTTCTTATGTTGACCACGTTTCTGCGCTATATGTCATCAGTGGCAACACACATTGGACTAAACTTTTGTTTTAAGACAATGAGAAATTTTGGAGATGTCTCAGAGCTTCCCAAAAGCTGCCCTGCCCATCCAAGCTGGATTCGACGATTGACCTTCTTCTCGAAGTTGGCTCTACCTAATTGGACTGTTTGTCCAAAACAGTCCAAACAGTTGTGAGCTCTAAGGCGCAGGGCCTTAGAGTAATTTTTTTTTTGCTTATTTGCAATCAGTCAAGAAGACTATAAGCAAATTTGTTGGGTGAGATTCGTAGAGAAATTTAATTGTTTAATTAATTAGGCTAAAAAGTTGTCAAATAAACTCACACAACCGGCGAAACTAATAATCTCTTCTCAATGAGAACGACATCTTCTTCTTTATCTTCGTACTTGTATTCTTCTTGGACGTTTGCTAGAACAATACTGCCACCAGAATAATTACTGCTTACACCACTACTGGCCGATGATCGTCGCGTATTTGACGATTTCGCATCTGTCATGGAAATGTTTCTATCCAACAACAACTCGTTGGTTTTATTCTGAACCACCGCCAATGCTTTGTCTAAACCTGACTGTATTGATTCATCATCAGTGATCAAACTTGATGAACAGGATTTTATTCGTTGTTTACATTTTTTCAGATTTGTTTTCGTGTTGTAATTCGTATGACATATATTATTCGGGGAGCCTGATAAAAAGAAGTTTTTATATGCACTCAATCTTGTGTTTTGCGAGTCACAAAGGCATGTATTATTCTTTGGGTCATTTAAAGGATATATTCCGCTTATCATAATTTCATTATTACCTCCAATACAAGTCTTGAAAGTGGTGTCTATCTCATGCACATGACTTTCCTTCTCTGTTAGGTCAATTTTGCTAAAATCTATACTTTCACTAGGTATAGATTCGTCGTCTATGTGGTTATCCCCAATAATAGTTGGGTATAACTTGTTCATTGTGAAACTGTGTTTGTCGCACCACTCCCTCACCATTTCTGACTTTCTGTTAGTTTCAGGACAAACATTGGTTTCTGTTGGTTCATATTCGGCCACTAGTTGGTCTGTCGTCACTAAAATTCTTTCTGAAAAATAAAAGAGGATATATTAACACAAACTGTTTACTTGTGAAATTTGCATTTCAAAAATGCTAGCACTTCACTTGTAGGAAGACTAATTTTGTTACTAAAGGTTGGCGACAATAGAGTATAATGGGTCACATTTCTGTTATTTAAAAGGGCAGTGAGTTGCCTCTGGATTCCGCCTACATCTGACCAGTCCTACCGATATGTTATGGGAAGACTTACATCCAGAAGTGAATGTCCTCCGACGGATATGATGAACAGTGCTCTTTGGTAAGGGCTAAAATAGTTAATATTGCCTTTAATAATAGTCTGATAATAGTCTGGTTGTGGTATTATTAATATTAAATTTTTATCTCAAAATAAAATTCTTTTATGTTTATTATATTGTGGAGTGACCAAAGTGCAATAAAAATAAATATAACATTCATGCATAGATTCTCCAGGCATGAATGAACAAAAACTATACATTATTAAATCTAATAGAGATTGAGTCCTAATAACATAAATGCGAAAGTTTGGATGTTTGATACTCAATCCGGCAAAAATGGCTGAACACATTTGGATGAAATTTGGCACACAGATAGTTATTACCTGGATCATATATATGATACTTTTTATCTGGGAGAAATGTTAGGTTCCTGTGGGATCATCTAAAAATAAGAATCCAACTCCTGGTAAACATAATAGCCGTGAAGATTTTTTTCAAAATTTTAAGTTCAGTAGTTTCGGAGATAAGGGGGGGGGGGGGGAGGAATAGTCGGACAGACGGACGCACGAGTGATCCTATAAGGGTTCCATTTTTTTTATTCAAACATATGGAACCCTAAAAACAAGTGAGTCAAGAGTTTGCCTAAAAAAATTCAACTTACCCAAATCTAATGTATAAGCACATTGTGATCCAAAAAAATCATCAGTTGTGTCAACAACATTATGTAAGTAATTGTACACGTTCCACTGTTCTTCTCGGGATGCATAATCAAAAGCAGAAAGACCATCGAAATCCTTTTGGGAGGGATCACCCCCACAACCAATCAACAGCTTTATATTATCTACTCGACCCCATATGGCTGCTATGTGGACAGGTGTAACACCATCATCATTGCTGAAAATTAAATAGAATGTAAATTATCATTATAACAAAGTTACGAAACATTAATTCTATTTTTAAATTTTTATTTTAGTAAGTTATTGTGGAAGTGTGGTTTAGCAAATTACACAAGTATTAATACAATAAAAATCTTTTATGTATTTAGTCACAAATTAAAATGAAACAATGTAGCCTAATGACTCATAATGAAAAGTATTGTGCAACTATTAAGTTTGCTTATTTTAAAATTATTTAGTCAGATTATATTACCATAAATTAGGATCGCCGCCATGCTTTAAAATAATTTCTGTACATTCATTAGACTTCTGTAGTGGTTCTACTCCGACAGCTAAGTGAAGAACACCTATACCCTTGCATGGCAATATTATATTTATATCCACTGCGTTTTCATTCAGAAAACGTTTTACTGATCTGAAACAGCAATGAAAAACCACTGAATATGATTTAATATGAATCAATGACTTTGTTTCTCCAGTAAAATAAGACTATAGAAGTATTTAATTCGTGTTTAAACAGAATGAAAACTTTATATTAAAAAAAAAAGGAATTTAAAAAACTTACTTCGAATCACCGCTTTGAATGAGATCATATAATTTAAATAGTTCTTTAAATGCCGTCCCCATCATTTAAAAAAAGAACTCTTCAAATATTTACAGTATAATAAATACCCGTCAATTGAACTCAACTCTCCCGCATTAAATATTCAACTTGCAACGGTCCATTTCCTTTCCAGCTTCCTGTTGGTAATATCACTTCTATTTTTAAACACATAATTTTATTTTTAATCATATAGACATCACAATATAAGTCACAATACAATTTAAAAAAATAAACAAGACCATTCTTACATCGTTTTCATAACTTTTGTAATGCCATTTTTAATAACATCTTTTGTTTACACTTTACGTTAGGTCCTGTTTGGATATTGGGTTGCGTTCCGTTTGACGCAACATAGAGTAACCTGTGGGACGAAGTAAAGCTAAACAGGAATAAATTGAAAAAGTAATATGTATTTATGCTCGTATAAGTTGAATTTGTTTATATTAAATCTACATATTTTTATTGCAATAAATATTAAGTAATTTAACATTTAATATTTGTTATATTTTAAAAAGTATTCATTTATTAAAATGACAGACGTCAACTGACAAAATTCAAATGTTTGTACCTACCTTTAGGCCGGCCACATACATATGTTTTCCGAATTCGATTTCCGAATTCGTTTTCCACGTTCGGAGACCCGAATGCACCAAATCGATAGAAAATACATTGACTGCCGCACACATTCGTTTTTTTTCTGTACGGAATACATTCCGTACGTACGTTTCGAATGTGGGTCCGTGCGTTCGGAAACCCCTTACTGAAAAAACCTAATGACATCATGCGGAACGCAGCGCCTGCATACATTTTGTTTGTTTCGGCACACACATTCGGAAATTTCCGTTCGGAACCGCGAGTTGTTTGTTTTGTGTTGTGTGTTTTTCACGTCTCATCACGAGTGCATCAATACAATGTGTGAAGCAGAAGCTTAAGTTTAGCTGTTGAGAAACGTCCCTGCTTATGGAATATACACGACAACATAGATAAAGCTCTCTATAGATAATGCAATCGCAATTAAATCGTTGTTCTCCATGGTCGTGCGTTCACAAAGCCACCACTGGCAGTATAATATTCCGAATGCAAATTCCGAACGTCTGCGCTAGGCACACGGAATTCCGAATACGGAAAACGTATGTATGCGCCCAGGCTTAGTCATTGGTTTGTACAGACGAGCTGCAATATTTTTGAATATTTGCAAAAAGATTAAGTATATAGAATAATACAGTTAAAAATCTTTGCATATTTGTATACTATTATTTTATTTTCAATTTTTCAACTTACATAATTAAGCATTATAATAAATCAAATGGTCCCACTAATAACTAGGTGTCATCGAAATAGTATAACTTATTTGTATAGTAGTATAAGTATATGATAATTAGGTAAGCAAATAGCAATTATTATGCCTTCCCATTTATCACTACTATCACAAGCCTTGGACAATAATGAGGGTTGAAGGACGAACTAAATACATAACATACTTATGTTAATTAGCGCATAGTTACAAAAGTTAATACAAATAACTGTGAACTTGGTTATTAATGCTTGCAATGTTTATGTAGATAAGTTAATAGTTTTTTTACGAAATCAACTATCTGCAATCTACACACACATAAGGAGACATAGTTTGTTTGTTTATCACAAGTTCAACAAAAATTGTTTCAATATAATCGTCGTAATTCGAATATCGTCTTAACTCGTATGTTCGAATAAAGAACCCTGGAAGCCCTGGAAGGTGCTTTCAATCAAAATGGAATGCAATGCAATGCTCCTGTGTCTAAAACAAGATGGATGCCAAAGTGACGATAGCAATGAAAAATTTAAATAATAAATGAAAAATTTAAAATTAATTCATAATTAAATGGAGTTTAAGTAAATTATTCATAGATTTTTTAAAATAATAAATTAAACTGAATAGATTTTTCTTTTAATGAATAAATAATTTGTATAAGTATTTTTTTTTTAAATAAAAGGCTATACAATATTCCACGCAGGCACCAGCTATCTTAAAACAAAAATTCAACGCCTAGCAAATGTATAACAGCAATAAAGATGTCAGGCGTTATATTGCTTTATGTATTTCGTCAGGCGTTATATATATATCTTTTATTTTTCAACGTGGACGAAGCTGACGAACTCACTGGCACAGATAAGTATTATTATAAATATTATTTGTGTGTTATCCAAACAAGTCAACATCCATGATTTAATAAAAATATTATAATATTTACTATCAAAGATTTTCAACTTTATATTAACTTCAATTAAATTTATTCTATAATTTAATCTTTTTGTATTATATTTATATACTAGAACTGTTTTGCTAACACATAACAACAGATGGCGCTGAAGTCGTACAATACCTACTAATAATAGTAAAATTTTATTATTATTTTTAAATTTATTAAAAATATTTAATACATTAATAGGGATATTGAAGGTCGAATCAATATAAAAATCAATAAAAAAGTAATTACGTAGGCTACCATACTCGCTACGATAAAACTACTGCAAATAAGAGTTTTGGTACCTATACCTACTGTCAAATTTAATAATTAGGCATTGTAATAATGTAACGTGTGTTTGTAGATTATTTAAACTGCTACTAAGTAAATAAATAAATATACAAATATATTATTAATTGTCTACTTTAAAGCGAATATCTCTTTAGTTTACCTACGGATGAATATCACAGTATTACCTATCTAATGAGCGCAAGGACGAAGAAAAACAAAACACTTCACCTACATTTTTCTCATTATCGAAAATAGGCAATTGGTTAGAGATGTGCTCAATTATGAAATGTGTTTTCGCAGATTTTTATCTACGAATTTCTCTCAAGATAATATCTTGAAAGATATATTATTTACCTACTTTTATTTTACAATTTAATGTTGATATAAGGTAGGAAAGTGTTGATAGGTAGGTATACTTCTATTTTAACAAATTCATTTGTAAAATGATTGTCACGCTCAAACTACTCAACCGATCGTCATGAAATATTGCATACACATTCTCAGGAATACGGAAAGTTACAGAATTTAATCCAGAATAGTGCTGTTCCCCAGGGATCTTATAAAAATAAAAATCCAACGCCTGGCAAAGAAATACTTAACAGAAACAGTAGCAGAATAAATTTTTGCCCATATATTTTGTCAGGCGTTTTTTATTCATTTTTCAAGGCGGACGAAGTGTCAAAATCAGTTGTGTGGTATAGAAGAAATTAGCGGAGAAACAAAGAGAAGCGGTGAGAGACTTTGTTTATATAAAAATAACTATATATCGTCTTTGTGAAATTAAAATCTGCTATGTGCACTTTTTTAGATTTCAACATTTTGAATTTTTGACCTTGTGAATAGTTCAATGCTAAAACAACTGCAATAGTTATAAAACAACTGCTAAGTGCGTATGAACACTTGTCGAATTACGAACCTCTTAATAAAATATACTACATATATGAAGTAACTAGAATATGTTATGTACAAAATTTACACTATTATCAAAATAATAAATAAACTTTCACGTTTAAAAGACCAATAAGTTTATGTTAAGTTTCAAATAAAATACTATTTTTTTAAATAAAAACTTCGTGTAAAAATTTTCAACAAAAACTTTTTTTTATCAATATCTCAAAAGTATACTTTTGGCACATAGCATATTTTGGTTTGACGTCGACGATATGTATTACAAAATAATGTTTTGTATAATATACATGAACATTTTTCCTTGAACACACGTGGTGGCTCACTTTTATAAGTTCAGAATAATAAATTAATTTGAAATTTGCAATAAAAAATGCTAAGACGTTCCTCATTTTTTAGAAATAAGTGGTAATCCGGCTTCGCACATCTGTGCGTTTATCTGTGCATCTGCAATCGTTTCCATTTTCATTTGAGTGGTTAAGAACTAAGACCTGAGTTTAGATCAGTGCTTAAAAAGATGTAAGAGGAGAAATGGACAGAGACGAATGGCGACTTTGTTTATACTATTTACACACTAGATGAGATAAACTTACATTATTTATTTTTTTCAACATAAAAATTAAATTGTATTAAATACTACCTGGTGCCCTCGACTTCGTCGGCGTTGAAAAATGAAAAATAGAACACTTATAACTCCGGCCATTATAAGAGTGCTGTTCTGACAGGTGTCAATTCCATACATTTTCTGTATCGTTTATTCGTAAATGAACTTTATAGCCCCATAGGTGGGCCATGACCTTGTCGTGGTGGGGGGGTTTACCCTTGGCAATCCGGCGGGACGCAGGGGTCGGTGCTTGTTACCCGCATCGACCTTTGCTCGTCCCGCCGGATTGGTTTAGGGGACAAAGAAGGCCCACACGACGTGGGCTCCGAGCGAGCTCCGTTCAACGGAGCTCGTGGCGGAGTGCAGCAAACGAGAAATCAAATTACATGACATTGGCGGACAATGGCCATTTTTAAGATGAGCCGAATCGCCATTTTTTATAAAAAGAAGAAGAAGAAGAACTTTATACAATGGACATAAAGAAATGTCAAAAACGCATTCATAGAATGACCGTATAGGAACACTGTGACGACGGTGCCGCCATCTCTGGGAAACGCCTGACCTTATCGCTGTGACGACGACGATGGCGCTTAATTTTTTTATTTTTTTAGATATGTGGGATAAAAAGTATCCCATATGCCAAATTTCATCCAAATCCGTTTGCGTAAAGAGTAACAATCCATCCCAATCCATACTCACAAACTTTCGCATACTCACAAATAGTAGGATTCATTCAAGAACAGCTAAAAATAAAGGAAATACAAATATATTTTACAAATACAATATATTTTTTACCTCCATATCCTTGGATACGGATATCGAGCACATCACTAATATTGCCCTATTGACTAAGAAAATAAAGGTATTCATTGCTGTTGTACCTATTGGAAAAGAGTATATTTTAATCACTACGTTTTGGTATTGGTAACGTCAAGATTAACTTTGTTCAAGCGTTAACGCGTATGGTCTGCTACGGTCTCGATAGTTGGAGCTTATCAAGACAATTGACAACAATGTATAAATATATATAAACACCACATCACATTAAGATTGTTCGGTCCTCCGTTGAACGCAAAGTGGACGTCTTGTTATTCGCTCTGTTATTTTTTTATTTTTAAAAGTTATTAAAAGTTTTAAATTATATTGTGTTAGGTAGTTTGCAGTTATAGTTGTATATGATACTTATTAATTTATATCAACCGCAGTAAGTGTTTTATTATTTTTATTTGAAAACTAACAAAAAATATATTATAACTATATTTGTGGATTAACAAGTTCAAGCTTTTACATTTTCACATTCCAGTTTAAATTTTAAAAAAAGTGGAATGAAAAAGTAATAAAACATTAACATTATTTTATGTTAGTACAAAATTTTTATGCTAGTATAAACTTTGCATAAGATCCTAATAATTTCATACTTGTAGTACCTATATACGAGTATGAAAAAAAATATTATATATAAAAAGTAAACTCATTAAAATTTTCGTAATAATGTCACATTCACAAGTTACATTTTATTTTACATGCTGTTTGCGACCACAGGGAAACATTGCGAACACTGCCGATCCCTAGTAATTGTACGATTCTTCAGCTCCATCTATCGTTATGTGTTATCAAAATAGTTCTAGTGTCTAAATTGAAGTACTAATTAATAATCGATGTTGACTTGTTTAAATAACATATAAATATTAAGCTGAGCCCAAAATTTCGTCAGCTTTAAAAATAAAAAAATATAACGCCTGACGAAATATGTAAAGCAATACCTGACATCTTCATTGCTGTTATATATTTGCCAGGCGTTGAATCTTTATTTTAAGATTACTACTAGTGTCCGCGTGGAATATTATATATTAGCCTATGTCCACCCTGAAATTCTATTTTAACTAGTGGTGAAAGTTTTTTTAAATTTCATGAGTTGCTTCGAAGATTACCTTACAAACATAATACAAACTTTACCTCTTTATCAGTATAGATAGCACCAAGCACGTATACAGAGGAGGGGGATAGTTGGGATTTATCCCCCCCGAAATCTGACTGGAAAAAAAACGATAGATGTCATTCATTCAGAAAGTATGTGTGACACTAGATTTATAGAACGTCACGACTCTATAAATGTATTTTGTGAGTTACTCAAACCTATTGTCATTACATTGAGAGAACTATCCTGCACAAACAGAACTGTTACCCAAATTGCGTCTACATTCATAGCTGCGATGGAAAAGAGTAGTTTCTTGATTTCTCTAAAAACCTGTGAAAGATTTTTCAGAAAAATTAGAGTAAAGTACACAGTGATTACAGCGATTTTTACACAGTTCACATGGTTGTTTCAATGTTTGTCCCCCCCCCCCCCCGAACCAAAAGTCTGGATACGTGCCTGGACAGCACATGTGTTTTGCTGAAGTATAAACTGCAATTATTACCTACTGTAAATTCTTGAGTAGTATATGGGTTAAAGAGTAATAAACATATAGATGTATAGACATCCCTTCTCCCTTTTTACATTTATAATATTAGTACCTAGGTAATTAATTTCAAATAGAAATTTCAATAGAAGGTAACAGGTAACAAAATTACTAACAAAAGTCATTTATAAAAAGGAATTATTTTGTTATGTATTAATTAATTTCATTATGTAGGATAACCAGAGTATTCCTATAACATAATGTAACGGACAATCACCCGACAATAAACTCCAGTTACAATTTAAAAAAATATTAAGATATCTAAAAAAGAAATAATTTAAACGGTAACGTAACGTAATGCATCTAAAACATCTAAAACTATTTTTTTGTCATTCAATGACCTGAAAATATCAAAGGTCAACAGATGGCCTTATTTTTTTTTATATACCTAATCGTTTTATAAAAACTTTATGTAAAAAAAAGTATTATAAAAATAAGTGGCTTCTAAAATATAAGCAAACAAAATATTCCAGACATTTTTTTTTTCATTTTATTAAATTAAGTTTATGAATCGATAAAACAAAAGATAAAACTACGATAAAATTAATATTTATCATATATGTAGTTCTTATAATATTTTTATGATCTTTTAGCTATTTGAAGCCATTGATTATTAAATATGTACCTTCAAACATTTTTTTTCAAAATAGATGAATTTATATGTTATTTTGAAATACTTATATACAAAATAAAATTAATTACTTATTTAGATTTAAATTAAATTATTTAATACATAATTAAATATTATATCAAACCAAAAACAATTCTACAATAGATATTCAATGAACCGATTTAAACAAAGGAAGATCGAATTGACCCAGTTATACAAATTACATTTTATTGGCTTTAGCTTAGTTACCTACCTCATGTAGGTACATACTCTATTTGATAGAAATAAAATGTATTTAGTTATTTTTCAAAATAAAATTAGATAGATACCAAAAAAAAAACTTGCATAGGTAGATATAGATACCTGCCTAATATTATTCACTGGGTGAAATCATTTCACCCGACGACGACGTTTAATTTAAATTGCACATTTCGGTCTCAATAATGCTCGTACTGAGGGGCCTCGACCCAAGACTCGACCCATGTTACGAGTATGTCTTATGATGAGCACCAGCTATTACTTTGTTTACTTTTAACATTCTTTTTAACTTTTTACTCGGCTTCTAAGTGTCGTAGCGTGATAATAGATAGACTTCGTCGTGAACCTTACTCGTGAATTGAGCTATCAATTGCAAAAATATGTTTTTTTAATTTCCAAAGTTTAGCGCGTCCAAACAAACAAACAAACATTCTTTTCAGTTTTATTATATTAGTATAGATTTAGTCTCTTTCATAACAGGTTTAATTATTTGTTATCATTTTTAGGGTTCCGTACATCCGAATAAAAAAACGGAACCCTTATAGGATCACTCGTGTGTCCGTCTGTGCGACCATACCCCCCCCCCCCCTTATCTCCGAAACTACTGAACCTAATTTTTTTTTAAAAATACAGAAATTAGTTCTCTACTTATTGATTATAGGAAAACCTGTAAGAAGTCCATGATATTAAAATAACATGGTAAATCACTCAATATTGTGCGGAACCCTCTTCACGCGAGTTCAACTCGCACTTGTCCCGTTTTTTCTATTTAATCATTACTCATTTTATCATTGTAGGCATATTTATGTCTGACGTAGGATAACTCACTGATAAATAAAAGGATAAGGACTATTCTGTAGCAAATTGAAATTAAAATTCGAATAGTTGCCTACTCGCTTTTAATAGTAATAGTAGCATTGAAAACAAAAGGTCTTTGGTGAGCACGTAGGTATACCTAGTATAGAGGACATTAATTTGTGTTTACTTTTTCCTTAAACAGTAAAATGTTTTGAACAGTAAAACAAAGTAAATTATGTCATGCGATTTGTTTTAATGAAATTCCATTATAGCTATGCTCCCAAGCATAGCTGGGCATCGGCCATCGTTAATCAAATTGTTAACTTCGTAAGTCGTTAATCCGTTACATTTCGGAAGATTTAACGGAAGTTAACGTTAATCGTTAATTCGTTAACACGTGATAGAAATTGCATTTTTTATGTTGTTGCGTTAGTGAACTGCTTATAAAAACTGTTGGTTTGAATTCTGGAAGTTAAAAAGTTTTGTTTATCTCGGCTTGCGTCGACAGTGTCGACTGGCCCTTGTCAGAACGTATTTTTCGCAACGGGGCGAGGTTCGTGCGGTATATTTTTTTGTAAATAATAGGTACTGAACTTGACTTGAGGAACTTGAGGAAAGTTAACAGAAGTTAATAAGTCCGTTAACATTTTTTAAAGTTAACTTAAAAGTTAATCCGTTAGTCGAAATATTAACTTCGTTAATTAACGACTAACGGATTGACGGTCTTGTGCCCAGCTATGTTCCTAAGTAACAAACTTCAAACTACTTAATCTATTATAAACCATCTATATATTATCTGTATCTTCTAAATCTATATTACATATTATAAAATAAAGCCGCTCTTTGCCACTGTCTGTTTCATTACTAATTTATTCTAAACTATCCAACTGATATTGATACGGTTTTCACTAATAGAAGAGCGATAAACGAGGAAGTATTATGGATACAATTTGCTGAATATACTTTAATTTATTTTCCAAATATTTAATATAGACAATTTAGTAATAAATTCTCAGTATTTTTTTCGATTAACAAGCAAGCCGTTTAACGGTCTATTTGATGGTAGATGGGTACCGTCTCTTATTATATTAGTAGAACCAACGTCCTTAGCGCTGCAAATTAATGCAGTGTTGACATGATAGGAGAAGGGATGCGGAAGGGATAGGGGAATGGTTTTTGGTACATTATTCCCACAGCACAGCACATATGCTGTTATTTCACGATGGTATACGGTATGGTGTTATGGCCACTAGACGAGCTGTCTGGTGATATAATGAGTATATGCTATAGGAAATGGGTTCTAATGGGAAAGGGAGAATTCTATACATATAATAAAATCGTAAACGAGTGGTAGATCTTTTCATAAAAAACAATTTGTACACGTTTTTAGAACTTTTGTCTGTTTGTATGTGTTTTGTGCACGTTAATCTCTGATTTGAATGTGGTTTTCACTGATGTGTTGTAGCAAGCTTTCGGTAACATGTAGTTGTTTCATTTGTTTGTTCCAATCGGTTTACAAACAAAAAAGTTATGTGCTATACCGAATACCACGCGTACGAAGTTGCGGGCTTAGCTACTTTTAAATATAATTAAGGTAATTTTTCTTCAGATGTCTCTGTTGCTACTGGTTCTTTGTGGACTGGCAACGTATGGTTCAGCGTTGGACAATGGACTCGCTCTAACGCCTCCTATGGGATGGCTAACCTGGGAAAGATTCAGATGTATCACAGACTGTGAAAAATATCCCGACGAATGTATAAGGTAAGTACGAGTAAGTACTAGTACCGCGGCTTATAAATGTCATTATCAAGTTTAAAAATTAATTACTTGTATACTAGTGTAGGATATATAGTGAGTAGTTTATTGTTATCTACTATTAGCTTAATCATTGATCATATTAAAATACTGGCTGGTATCTGAATTGAAAAATTTCATAACGCCTGACATCTTTATCGCTGCGACGACAATGAATGGCGCCAATTTTTTATATCCTTAGACGATCCCTCGGGAACTTAACATTTTTTTTTCAGGATAAAAATATCTTATGTTTTAATACAGGTAACAAACTATCTGTGTGCCAAATTCTATCCAAATCCGTTAAGCCGCTTTTGCGTGAAAGAGTAACAAGCATACACACTTTTGCCTTTATGATATTATTAGGATTGGTATAATACCGACATTGATAATAATGCAAGAAACGTCGAGTAATCAAAACAAAGTTATTTTGACAACTTGACGTAAAAAAATAATTTCATTAACATAGAGTATTTTAGGCCTCTGAAACCTATTCTAGGGAATTTTTTAAACGAGTCCGTTGTATGGGTAGTTAGGGTCCTTGCATTATCGCTCTGTTCTAGGGTTCCCGGATTCGATTCCCGCCAGAGTCAGAGAACTTTTCAAAGTTGGCTCTGGTCTGGATCTGGAAAGTAGTGGCAGGGCACACTGCGTTTGCGCCCTTACAGAAGACCACCGTGAAATTATAGCACGTGTGCTGTTGTTTTTCGGTGAGTGAGTAAGGTATGCCAGAATCTATTTCCCTAACCCTTCAACAATCCCTTATCCTTAATCCAACTGTAGTCGGCAGCGCACTTGTAGCAGCACTTGTAGCGTTGCTTGTGTTATAGGCAACGGTACTCAACTACCCACCTACCATCAAGTGGACCGTCAGCCTGTCTGCCGATCTTAACATAAAACAAAAAACAAAACAAAAAAACTGTCTGAATAAATTATTCGTTTAAAATGTATGTCGTTTGTATTGACCTAGACGAAAACATCTGTGTGTTTGAATTCTAAAAGTAAAAAAAATGTGGTAGTTTATTCAGCCCGCATGGAAAAATGTTAGCTGAGTACATGATTGCCTTTTAACTGACAAACCTTAATTCTAGGTTGCTAAAGGGAAATCATGTCAAATTATCTCTGTTATTAGTAAATTCTAAGGTCGGTCAACGCCTGTTGATTACCTCTAATAGGCATTACCTTGCAGTGGGCAATGGGCATGACAAACCTACTCAACTAACATTAAGTCTAGTGCACATATAGTCTTTAGGTCACCAAATCTTTAGGTCATAAATGAGCTCTAAATTCAGATATAGTAAAACAATGGGAATTAGCAAAAAGATTAAGAAGAAAAAAGATTAGAATATATAGAGAGGGCATTGGGAAATTTTTCCTACAAAAATATTGATCCTGATCGCCGTAATCAGGATGGCCATGGCGTAGCTAAATAGCCTTGTAAGAGGACCCATACACCTACAATAATATTGCGCAATGTTGATGATTGCACAATAAGATTAATGAGCTCTGAAACCCACACGGTACAATTAAATTGAGACAATAAAATTGACCAAGCATTTTCGTCATAACTTTCTTCAGTGCAACATGTCTGATAAAGATTTGGCTGCAGCTATCGTGTGTTTAATTGTAGCGAAACGGCAAAAACGAAAACGCCGAATCTGGACTAAGGGCTGGTTGATGAAAAGGCCAATCTACAATAACGAACGCCTGTTAAAGGATCTAGCATTAACTGAATTGAAAGATTTCAAGAATTATATGAGAATGGATCCTGTCAAATTTAGGCAATTGTTACAGTTGGTAAAACCTTTAATAGAGAAAACAAATACTGTAATGATACTTTTTGGCCCGGTCATGGTACAATTTACTTTTAACACTCCACAAAGCAGGTAAATCACGATATAATTGAATGCCCTCGATAATGAATTCTCGTTCCTTTTCTCTCGCTGAAGTTTTTTGTGCCATTTTCGCTGCAAAAATACACGCGTGCGTACGCGACCGCCGAACTGTAGACTAAAAAATATTGGGCAATATGCCATACACAACACACAATAAATAAATATTGTACAATAAAATTTAAAAGTCCTCAATCTTTTACTCAATCATTGCGCAATCTTCAATACTACCCCTATATGTTCAATAATATTGTGCAATCATCAACATTGCGCAATATTATTGTAGGTGTATGGGTCCTCTAAGTTGGCGATGGACTGAGCGATTTTGTACCACGTGGTTCTAAATGTTACATTACGGATTCTTTCGTCTTGCCCGTTACAGTTGAAAATCTTTGTGAATTAGTAAAGTTATAATAAGACTGGAATGGGATAGAACCGGAGCAATTTTTTAGCTCTTTTAGCTTTGGTTCAATGGTGATACAAAAATAGAGCTACAATAGCTGTTAGGTGTTCAAATTCAAATCACGTTGCCTTTTAAAGTCTACTGACGGCTATTAATTTTGTAGTAGCTAGAAAAAAAAATCACATAAATGCGAAGCCTAGTGTTTATAGGTATATGACGGACTAGACTATATTAACGGAATCCCGTTATTACGTGAAAAGCGTTCAAAACGTTCTTTTTAGGAATAATTTTAAACTAAATAACCCACAGCATATATTTTTTAGTGAAGAGCTGATAAAACGCACGGCTGATTTGATGGTAAATGAAGGATATTTGGAAGCTGGCTACGAGTACGTAGGCATCGATGACTGTTGGCTGGAGTTCGAAAGAGGCCCTGACGGTCGTATGGTGCCTGACAAGAAAAGATTCCCTAATGGAATGAAAGCTATAGCCGACTATGTAAGTATTTCTATAATATACAGATTAGTATCAGAGTACCGATCTATTTATTTATTTATATATGAGGTACACAAAACAGGATGCTGTCGTTGAAGATTAATTGTAAAAATAATTATTCATTGAGATGTACTAGACTGCAACCCAAAACATGTGCACACAGCATGTCCATTTTTTTAGAACATCCGTTTGTAAAATAAATCCTAATAATATGTATTATAAATGCGAAAGTTTGTATGTTTGGATGATTGTTACCCAATCAAGACAGACTATACGGATAAAATTTAGCACACTTTTATCTTTTTATCCTGGAGAAATGTTAGGTTCTCGAGGGATCGTCTATAAATATATGAAAAAATAACCGGCACCACTGTCGTCAATAGTGACGGCGCGGTGCCTCCGTCGTCACAGCAATAAACATATCAGGCGTTATACTGTTCATATATTTTCTCAGATGTTTACATTTTTAATTTTTCAACGCGGACGAAGTCTCGGGCACCAGCTAGTATTTCATAAATCAATGGTAACTCTTAGAAATTTAATAAAGTATTGAATCCATTTAAATTAGTTGCTTCAATTTATCCATTATTTTTTTACTCTTACTCTCCGAAACTATTCGAAAAGTCCTCTATCTTCTAATTTTCCCAATAATCATACAGCCTGGAGATTTTCTCAATTGGAGAGACCCTTGGAATTTGGAGATTCTGTCTAGGAGATGACAAATAATCTTTTTAAGTGCAATGGGTTACACTCTGTTGTTAACAATTTTATTATTTCTAAATCACACGAAGACAAATAAATTTTCTAACATTTAATTTTTTTTTAGCTACACAACAAGGGCTTGAAATTTGGAATGTATCAGGATTACGGAAATCGCACTTGCGCCGGGTATCCTGGGGTTCTAAATAATGAAAAAGTCGATATGGACACATTTGTGGAGTGGGAAATTGACTATCTAAAACTCGATGGTTGCTACGTAGATATTAATAAGATGGATTCAGGTAATTTTGATATTAAAACAAACAAATTTTTTTAATTAGAAATGGTGGCAGACGGACTCATGGTCCACATGGTGATGGTATAGCTATCGTCGCCAGGACACAATACACATACAACACCGGGGGGATTGTAGGTGCACTACTGAGAGTGTAAGAATTAGTAAATATTGTAGCTAGGTGGAAAGAATTTCAAAAGGATTTTTTTCTCTAAGAAGCTCATGATACTCGAAACCTCTTGGGACTTATGTAAGTAAAATTCTTGGTTGTCACTTGACAAAAGATGATTTCACGCTGGACAAAGATACTGCATTAATTTTGCAACATATGTACCTAATATATGTATATTTCTTATTTATGTTGTCTCATAAAGATACATATAGGCATTTGACATTTCAAATAAGTAGGTACATAAACTGAGCTAGAAATAGTACTAGAAAAAGGTTCAAATAAATTATTCTATAATTTGCTCATATTACAATAAGAATCAAATCTTTTGAAAAAGCATTTCCAAAGTTAAATAGGTATTATATACCTAATTGTGAATTACTTACTTTTATATTTCCAAAATACTATATTAAAATTTCTCTCATTTGAAATTCCATATGAAGCTCTGCCATCGCTTACTTACTCCTTAATTTTATAACACCCTCTGGAATAAAAAGAATATAACCCCTGACAAAATATATGAGCAATAATTTATCCAAACTCTCGTTAAAGGTTTGCAGGTATTTGACTATGAAAGGTTTTATGTTAGTTAGAATGCGTGCATTTTATCCCCACTTAGTATTTCCCTGCTAATATTATAAATGTGAAAGCAACTGTCTGTCTCTGTGTTATCTTTTTACGGCTTAACTACTTAAACGATACAAAATCTTTCATCCAGAAAAAAAAAGAGGGGTAATAAAATTAAAATCTAACGCCTGGCATAACTACAACAGGAAAAAATTATTGCTCATTATTTTGTATGCGTTTTATTTTATTTTTCAACACGACGAAATCGCGGGCAAAAGAAAAATATCCAATGGTTTCAGGCTATCCTGAGATCGGCAAAATGCTAAATGAATCTGGCCGTCCGATTCTTTATTCGTGTAGCTGGCCTGCATACCAAGAGGATAAAATGTTTGTGAGTATATTTCTTGATAAATATAAGTAATAGACCACCTAAGGTTAAATAATATAACAAGATAATAAGTACGAGAACATTCCTTTATTTCGAAAACATTTTTAATGGGCTACATTCGAATATTTTTATCAAATACTAATTTTTTAATCCATTGTGTAATTTTGTAAACCAATATAAATTGGACGGTAAATAGGTATATTTACTAACGATCCATTTGGTGGTAGCTATACTGCTGGTTATTAATGTATGCAGGGTAGTGGGATGAGGGATTAGGAGGGGATAAGGAAAAGGGCTCTGGTATTCCTTACTCACTTGCCGAAAGACAACAGCACATATTTTATGTTTTACTTCACGGCGTCCTTCAAAGTTGTGTTCTTCTATCATGAGAACCTCCTCCCCCTATAGTAGCATGGATCACGAATCAAAGTAACTCGAATAAATTTTATAGATATACATATTTTAAAAATCATATACTTAATTGTATTTTTTGTTTTTGATAAAGAGTGACTGACAGGCGAACAGGTTCACATGAACAGTGAGATGTGGTTAATAACTTAATAACCAAAAGCAGAACCGGGGAAGGCGTGATCGTCTTTGAAAGGATTTAAAATAAGCAAGACGAGGACAGGATAATGGCAATTTTTTTACAAATAAAGTTAATGATGTGTTGATATAGATAGACACTGCTTAACACAGACATATGTACGCTGCCATTTAAGACATTGTAATAAAAAAAAATGATGATAGGGTAGAATCTATCATGTTCTACTTCCCTAGTGCATGGCTGCACTTTTTGGCTGACTGAATTAGCAAAGAAAGCAGGTTAATGTTTTTTGATATTTTTTTATCCTCTCCGCGATCGAGCACTATATATCTATCTTCAGCGCGATCTCTTGTTGGTCATCGATGGCCTATAGCACCATCTCTCAACACATCTTGTCGATTTAAAAATGTCTTCATATTTTTACATACACAATTAATCATTCTCTCTGTTTTATTATTTAGCGGCGTTCATCGTTAGCCATCTATAGCCAGTTTAAAGACGTTGCAATATTATTTTTAATTATAAATCCTACTTCCTACTAATCTATACATATAATAAATTCGTAAACGAGCCGTGTCAGTACATTAAATATTTTTTCAAAAAATAATTTGTACACGTTATACTTATGTTACCGAGGTCAAAAAAATAGTTTTTAGAATTTTTGTCTGTTTGTCGGTGCACGCTATCTCGGAAACGGCTTAACCGAATTGAATGCGGTTTTCAATGGTCTATTATAACAAGCTTCCCGTAATATTCAGTGTTTGTTTTATTCCAATCAGTTTACAAACAAAAAAAAATTAAATGCGAAGTTTGTGAGTATGATGTAGGTATATGTATGGTTGCTTGTTACGCAAAAATGGCTGAACGGATTTGAATGAAATTTGGCACACAGATAGTTTATTATCTGGATTATCATATAGGATGCTTTTTATCTTGGAAAAATGTTAAGTTCCCGAAGGATCGGCGACACCGTCGTCACAGCGATAAAGAAAGAAAGAAACATTTATTAGCATTTAAAAAAGAGAAATATTTATAAACAAAAACAAAAAAGAAAGCATTATAAATAAACACCAAAAGGACACAACTCAGCTTAAGCTGCAATATTGTTACAGCGCTGATTTTCAGTTGTGCCCTTATAAAGATATAAAGATGTCGGGCCATACATTTTCATTTCACACGCACTGACGAAGTCGCGGACACCAACTAGTATTTACATATACGAGTATACCTACCTCTTTTTACTATGACTTTATTGTAATAATTATTAACGTTTACTTTAATAATTAATCATGTTCACAGCCAAATTACACTTCGATAGCGAAACATTGCAACCTGTGGCGGAACTGGGACGACATCGAAGACTCTTGGGCATCTCTCACTAAAATTATGAATTGGTTCGGCGACAATCAGGATAGACTTGCTGAGCACGCCGGACCCGGCCATTGGAATGATCCTGATATGGTACATACATATACATACCCGATCTGTCAGTTGATGTGTCAGTTGACCGACCTAAAGCAGCGATTCGACTTAGTCCTTTGCCTAAAATACTATTACTATTATTATTAATCTTTACTTGCCAATTTTTCCTTACAATAATTATATTTATACATATATAATGTAAGTAAACATTAATGAAAAACAAGTTTTTGATTGTCGGCGTGTCTGCGGCGACAATTCCTCAGTCGTGTTATTCGATTCAATAAAGAAGCCCGCAATCTTTTTGTTGTCGTCACCAACGTTCCTCTTTTCCTTTTTGTTTGAGATCTAGTCTAGATTCTAAACTAGAAGTCCTATCTGTTATGTCTTTAGTCAATTTTTATTTTTATTTTCCTTGAGCATTTGACCAATTTAGATAATATGTACCCAAGTACAAATATACAAATATGCGAGTAACAATATACATCTAAATTAAAATGTTCATTTTCCACAACTAGTGGCAAAAAGTGGCTGACAGATGGCGTCTGATTTACCTATAAACTTTCAGCTCTTAATAGGCAACTTTGGGCTCTCCCTCGACCAGGCGAAGGTCCAAATGGCAGTTTGGGCTGTACTAGCGGCACCGCTACTCATGAGCACAGACTTGGCTACGATCAGACCAGAGTTCAAAGAGATACTGCTTAACCGAGACATTATTGCTGTCAATCAGGACCCACTCGGCAAACAAGGATTAAGGGTCTTTAGAAAGGTAAAGCATTAACCTATCAGTATTATTAGGTAAATTATGATCTGTTTATGTATCGTTCCAACTTATTTATTTATCAATGTAAAACTTCACCAGTAGGAATTCATAAATCGACAAACACAATGAAAATAAATTTATACATACATACTAATCGGTTCGGGAAACAATTTCTACAGGGAAGAAACGAGCAAAAAAATTCCGTTGTTGCTCTATCGAATTAATCTATTATTTCTATTTTCATTATCATCTCAGCCGTAGAACGTCCACTGCTGGACAAAGGTCTCCTCCTAATTTTCCAGAAGGACCGATCAGAAGCAGTCTGGATCGACTGTCGACCCGCGGCCCTTATCTCTGTTTTCCGTAGCCTACACTCGAGAACAGCGTACGTTGGCTCTCCGTACTATGTGTCCTGCCCACTGCTATTTCAACTCACTAATCCGTCGGGTTATGTAGGTAACTTTCGTTCGTCTACGATCTCGATTCGATCTACGAATCGTCTACGATTCGATCTCGCAGTGTATTTAGTTTTGCTACCCTGTATTTAATTTGTTACACTGTTTTTGATACGCCCATTATTCGAGTGGTTTTAAGGTGCTTGTCTTAGCGCACTGACTCAGGGATCCCTTCAAAGTAGGTTTTACTCTTCAAAGTTGGTTTTGGTCTGTGTCCAGCAAGTAGTGGCAAAAGGGCTCACTGCGTTCCGCACTCATATACTTAAATTGGGCAGCCCGTATAGCGGCAGCAAACCACACCCTTATGTAACTGTCTGACGACATTTACATAAAATTTATTGTCTTGTCACTGGACATAGTTTCGAAAGCTATTCTAATAACGTAGGTATACATTATTGAACATTAAAAGATTTACTTATTTTGTGGAGCCAGGAACCAGGAATAACGAGTTTATCTTCATTTCTTAAGTTTAAGATGGGTGTTGATTGATAAAAAGTTTACAATCCTCACTACCTTAATAATACTAGGTTACTTGCCATAAGTATTAATAAATTGTCCGAGTTAAGAGTGGAAGTAAGAGCTTACAACGATGTTGTACAATTTAATGCAGTTGGACTTCTGAGAACGTGAGGCGCCGACTCTTGCCTCGCTTATTACTCGCTATCTAGATATTTCATAGGTGTTTTTTCAATCATCATCATAATCAGCCCAAAAGTGTCACTTTTTAGGGTTACGTACGCCAGAAATTAGTGTTCTCTTATAGATTTTAGGAAAACCTATAAGAAGTTAATCCATGAGTTAAAATAACATGGTAATTAAATCACTCAATATTGTGCGGATAGGTAACATCGTACGGAACCCTCTTCACGCAAGTTCAACTCGCTCTTGTCCCGTTTTTTTGTTTTCTTCTTTTTTAATTGAGCGCCACTACACTCGATCCTCTACTTTCCGTATCTATTCACTGCCAGCCACTCTCTTCAGGGCATCGTACCCCTGAGCAGATATTGTGACAATACATTAATTTTACTTTTCAGAAGAAACTCGAAATTTGGACTCGTGAGCTATCAGATGGCTCCTATGCAGTGGCGTTTGTGAATCAAGGCGATAACGGTACACCAACCCCAGGCACGTTCACTTTCGAAGAAATGAAAATTCCTAAACAGGCCTACAAAGTCAAGGTGCGTTGCGTTATATGTAATTCTAATTCTTCAATTTCGCATTTTTTTCAATTTAGAACGAAAAGTAAGCAATGCATATTTGAAAAAAAGGATTTAAAAACGACCACGTTATTTAAAAATTGTACCTACTCATCCTGAACTTTATAAACTGCAAGCCTGTAAAGGTATCTAATTGTAGAGCTAAGCCTTATCAATATTGTAATGTCGATACTACGGGTTCTATTTTGTTCAAAATCATATTCCTCTCAATATATCTATTTAATACTAGCGACCCGCCCCCGGCTTCGTCCGGCGGCGTTCAATTTTTATATATATGAACATTCCCCGTTTATCTCTCTTTCCATTAGTGAAAACCGAATTAAAATCGGTCTACCCGTTCACGCGTGATGCCGTGACCAAGGGAAATGGGGATTCATTTTTATATATAAATTTTATATATATATTTTTATATATATATTTTTATATATAGGTAGAAGTTTAGTGAGTACTGAATTCAACACTTTGATGCTGACTTTTCATAAACAATTCATAACGAGATGATATAATATTACCTGGATTAACATATAAGATTCTTTTTATCCTGGAAAAATGTCAAGTTCCTGAGGGAGCGTTTAAAAATATAAAAAACTGAGCGTCACGGTCGCTGCGGCGGCGCGGCGTCACCGTCGCGCGACGTCACAGCGATAAAGATGTCAGGTGTTTGTCAACGCAGACGAAGTTGCGGGCACCAGCTAGCGTATAATATGTGTGTATTAGGAAAGACTAAATTTTATGTTTTATTTCCAGGATCTTTATAATGAAGAAAACTCACGCTCTCTAGAGCCGACTGAAAATTTCAACGTGAGAGTGAATATTTCCGGTATAATGATGTTTTTTCGTTATTTATTAAAAAAAATTGAAATCCTTTATTTTAGAGACTTCTAAACCGAAGCAACGTTTTTGTTTCAGGCGTAAAATTCTACAAATTCATTCCTGAAAAGACCGATGATCTGGAAATTTCAAAAAATGTATTTTTAAACGTGGATAATAAATTTACATAAAATATTTAATCTTAACTTAGAGTAAGAATTAACGTAAAAATATTCACACATAACTATCTGCCTAAAACAATGTATTTTTTTATGTCATTATGAAATAAAATATTTAAATAGAAAAAGTTATTATTATTAAATCTCCCTGTACCCTTCTTTTTTTGATATTTGGAAATCCTCATGTATACCCGACAGCATAGTGGGAGCTGCGGAATTATTCCCATCGGCTAAAAGACAACGACTATCTAGCGCGGCCGTAGATGGTCGGGGTCGTGGGAACGTTGTGACACGACATCTGCGACCCGCCACGGCACCCGCGCGTGGAGGACTGCACTCCCTGTCGTGTCAATATATTATTTCGATAACCCGAAAGTGGAGGACCTCCTCTCGGTGGAGCTCAGGACAGACAGTGGAGTCCCCTAATTCTACCGCCCAGGTTAAATCTCCCTATACCCTAGCATATTAAAAAGAATATAAATCGGATTTAATTGAACAGCGTTAAAAGGAAGACTAAAAATAATCTTAATGATAATCAGTCACCAAGTAGGTAGGTCTAGGCAACTATATTATCACTGACAATATACAGACGTTAACCCAATAATGGTTATCTTAATTCTAATAATATTATAAATGCGAAACTCACTCCACTCAATAATGTCAATTTTTGTCAAAAACGCAAATATAATGTTAAATTTGTTACAAACAAAAAAACCGCAAAGTTTCATACACTACTTATCCAAGAAATTAACAGATAGAAAAAAAAATGAAAGTCGTACTAACAGCGAACGTTTGTCGTTCACTGCATACTAAAAGCAAACCGAGAGGGGTTTTAGTGCCCTAGGAGTCCCACATTCCCATGTGAAAACGTGCTGTTTTCTCTTAAAAAAAATAAAAAAAAACGCTAGTTACAAGAGATTTTGGTGATATCTATCTATAATTTCGATTTTAGCTATGTCAAAAGGTTAAATTGGGCCTTAGCGGACCACAGACAAATACAATATTATTTCTATGACATTTTCAACAATGACGTTGACGTTTAGTTTGACAGTTTGAAAGAAGGACGAACCGACGAACGTGACAAAAAGTGATAAATGAATAAGGCGGAATTTCTACATTTTCTTAAAATCTTTTAATGAGCTTAATTTACCATAATATTGTCGAAATTACTGATTATGATGTCAACTACAGAAGGAGAATTAGATGTCGAACTGGCCAACGAACGGGAGGATGGAGAGGTTAGAAGACAATTAAATCTCAATATCTAATAACAGAACATTTTTGTCAACTTTTACGGTGATTTTTCTCATCCATGATGTCTATAAATGCTGTAACTCTATTTCAGTTGGAAGATTCAGATGTTGAGGAGGGTATGTATATACCTTTACAGCGTCCAGAAGCATTCAATCCTCCATCCTTAGTTCATATGCAGATTCAAGACGAGCAAAGTGACGAAGCGTCATCTCCGGATTCGTCTGGTTCTGAATCGGATGATGCTCCTCCGAAACGCACTAAACGCACGAAATTTAAACCTCGTCGTCCACAAACAAGTGCTCAGAATGATAAAATGAATAAATACAATATTTGGTGCAAACCTTTACAGGTATGTTGTTTACATTTTTTTTTTCAGGCTATTTTGGTACACTGCACCTATATAGGTATATATGTTCAAGAATTAGTGTAGTATTACCTAAGGACATGTTAAGGGACCATATTAATATAAATGCTTTAGTCAAAAAGTAGACTGTATTATTTTCTTTCAGTTGTTTTTTCTTCTTTTAAATAAAAATAAACAAATAAAAATAAATGATAACAATATGAGAATAAATGTAATTATACCTATAATTAAATGGCTTATTCAATTATAGGGCTGCTTTGAATATATCTTAACACTTTGAATCCCTTATAAATTTGTGCCATTGGTGTGATATTATGAATAATGATATAACAAACAAAAGTAAAACTCAAAATGTGAAAATGTTTAGGTTTTGATATTATTATTGTTTATGTTAAGGTTGGCAGACAGGCTGATGGTCTACTATTTGCCTTAACACAAGCAATGCCACAGGTGCTGCAAGTGCACTGCAGACTACAGTAGGATTAAGGAAAAGGGATTGGGAATAGGGAAATGGGCATTTGCATCCCTTACTCGCTCCTGTTATTACACAACACCACACTTGCTGTTATTTCACATAGGGTTTGCAAAAATCCAATATTTACAATAAATATCAAAATATCCGTTATTGGTGATATATGTACATCCAATATAAAATACCAATGATAAGAAAAAGAATGTTAAACTCATAATATTATTAATGTAAAATAATAAAATATGAACTTGATTATTTGATGTTTATTTATAATCAAAGATTTTCAACTGTATATGGTCAGGCAAGATGAAAGAATCCGTAATGTGATATGTAGAACCATGTGGTACAAAATAACTCAATCCATCACCAACTTTACAAGGCTATTTAACCACGCCATGGCCATCCTGATTACCGCAATCAGGATCAATATTTTTGTAGGAAAATATTTTATATATTCTATATATTTAAAAACTTAGTTGACTTCTTTGATATTGTAATGAAAAGTTCACATCTTACACTTTGTAAAAGAAAGGCTTTCAAAATTGTAAAGAAAAATATTCTGCCTATTAAATGGCACTTGTAAGTGATAAAAAAAATGAGGTCTTGACTTAACAAATTATTCTTAAAAGTTATATCAAAGTTGGTGCATCCCGAGTTAACAGCATAAAACTTATACTATGGATATTATGCCCCACAATCCCTCTGTAACAATTAAATTAACAAAACTTCCTCATTGAATTTGGTCAATTAAATGTAGTCACAATCTGTTACAATTAATTACAGGAGGAGCTGCTAACAGAAGATATGTTAAGCTGTGATGTAACAAAGAAAGGCAGATATGGCGTTGAGTCTTATGATTACACTGTTAAATATAGATTAGAAGATAATTATCTTACTAAGAATATTTTTAATAAGACACAAGAAAATGTCAGCAATCATGCTTCAAACAAAAGGAGGCATTCCGAACGGTCAAATGTCAAGTTAAGACTCGGGAAGAGAGTAAATAGTAACCAAAAGAATGACACCAGATCTCAACCTAGGTTTTTACCGGACTTGTCAGTAACGGGGGAAGACTCTGTCGAGAATGTCGCTTTAGATATAGCTGAGAAACTTTCTGAAGAGAAAAAGGATTTGATCGGTAAGAAATTTCACATTAGAAGTATTAGGCTAAGGCCTTAGCTTGGTGACACACAACTCACTTACGTTCAATTAAGATATGTGACTTCACCAATTTTATCCCCGTGGGGTTCCAATCTTTTGGAAGGAATTAGATGTTCAGTCATTTCCTTTACTTGAAAATACATCTGTTTTCGACAGCATATTTTTGGACAGTGTATTGTTAGTTTTAAGTTTTCATCTTTAAAAGCTGTTGTCAGTACATGTTTCTATACTGCTTTGTATACCTAATTGTATTTTACAGTATGTCATAAATATTTTGTAAATATTTGACATTGATAATTATGCACCACCAAGACTCCATAAAATAAAACCCAAGTTTTATTGTTTACTAAGTTGAGATTATTATCTCAACTTAGTAGTAGGTTGCTCTTTGTTTAGATGTTGCAAAAGATGTGTTTGTTTTATAAATTTAAGAGTAAAATAAAAGCAGTGGATATAAAAGCAAACCTATTATTGTTGCAAGGAAAAAATAGACATTACATTTCACAATACATTAAACCAACTACATTACAGTTTTTCTACATTTTGACATACAAAACAAGATTTGACTTTAGAACGAAACCGCTGTGGCCAGGACGTCTGATTACTACATAATATGTAACCTACAACAGTTTGCAAATATTTGGTGTCTAAATCAATTTATTATTAGAACTGTTGAATGTTAGTGTTTCCACTAAAAAAAATAGTGATTAATCCCTGTGTGTACTAGCCGATGTAAAAATTAAAAATAATATTATTTCTTCTCTTAACACGCAACAAAATCAGTTATTTTTTTAATATTTACAGAGAGGCTTGTGGAAGCCTTAGGCACAAGTAAAGCCATAGATATATACAAGCAAACGCAAAGAGTGGAGGCCGACGGCGGGATGCTAGTTATGAACGGCACGCGCCGACGGACACCGGGCGGTGTGTACTTTTTCGTCGTGAAACGCGACGACGACGTTTGCCAGGAGAAGGTGAACGAGGTTTTCGACGAGGACAAGAAGAAGGCGGCGCGCAAAATCAAACGCGTCCGCGCCAAGAGTCGCCAGAAAGTGATGGAACAATTGAAGCAGAGTCTGACGGATTCGGAGTTGCCTTCGCTTTTGTCGCGAGGCGAGAGCACCGTTCAGTCCGAGCACGGTTCTAACCCGCCTCCTTCGCCTGCGACCGACGCCCGCGAGTGCTCGAGTGATACTGACGGGCACACGGATGCTCACGCGCCGTCACCCGCTCGCCCCCTCTCCCCACTACCTGACCGGACGGACCCGCGCTCCATCTCCACCTACGGAGACGACGACTTCCTCGAAGTGATGTGTAATGAGGACATGGATCTGTTTTAAACTGTGATGGAACTACGTTGACCTGGTGCTCGAGATGCTTCCCTGTCCCTAATTGTAAGGAATACCACGTTTTGGACTATGTGACAAATAAGGGAGTAACTATACTTTTCAAGCGCCATTTGGGTTTTGCTGGACGATTTTGATTACAGTCATACAGTTCTGCTTCTATCAGCCGCGTATTTTTATTATAATATGAAAACGTGTACGAGTGCGTACGCATGTTGATACAAAACTACTGTTTTCTATAGACAAAAGCTGAAATGAGCTGAATAAAAGTAGTTACTCACTGGCGAAAATTTGCCGAATTGTTCGTATACGAATACACTTCGTAAAGTTGTGATAACTGACGTGACACTCACATTCATTATAGAAATCTGTCATAAAGTTTTGTGCGTTCACAACTTATCTTAGGTTGAGGTTAATTTCATCAGAAAATGTTGTATCATGAAGTGAAAATTCGGCGATCCTAAACAACTGAAAGAATTTTTATATTTTCCTGTATACTGACTGATGTCAACACCTCAACACTCGATTGATGATATTTCGATCAATATTCATCAACATGAATGAATCAACAGCTTTGCATCTTATAATTCATGGCTTTTCTTTAATTACGAAAACATATTTGATTATGTCAATCCATTTATAATATTTAAAAAAAATTAAATAACCG
Source organism: Bembecia ichneumoniformis (assembly GCA_910589475.2). Taxonomy (NCBI): domain Eukaryota; kingdom Metazoa; phylum Arthropoda; class Insecta; order Lepidoptera; family Sesiidae; genus Bembecia; species Bembecia ichneumoniformis. The sequence continues at coordinate 4,464,103 of OU342538.1, read as the reverse complement.
CCACTATTTACTTTATTGAATATGATAACATCAGTCAGTACAATTGAACAGTCCTTTGATTCATGCTAATAAACCGACAAATACTTCATGATAGCAGTTATTTTAGCCGAATAGGATTTTTATATCCCAAAATTCAAACAAAGTTATCTAGACAATGCCACTATTACGCTTTAGACAACGCTCTATTTCAGGGAGAATTCACTTTCCTTTTTTTTCATAAATTTTCTACAGGCGAATATACATTTTATTTTGCGATTAGCAAATTCTTTTGGGCAAAAGAATGTTGTTCATTGTGTTCTAGCAGTTATAATTTTTTTTCGAATGTTGCTATTTCTTTAATTTTGAAGTGAAACTTCTTTGCGTGTGAATATTGTGTGAAATTTCCAGGTCGAATATTGTGTGAAGCTTCAGTGTAACGCTCACGTGACGCTCTTGTAACATTTCTGTGTGACATCTATCGCTTACTGTATATTTGATTGCAAAGGAAGTTTCACTTCTGACACAAGAGGTACAGGTGCATGTTTTTTAAACCACTGAGTGTTATTTTTAAACCCGGAATCTATTTAAACTATTAAGTGAAAAGTATACATTTAGTTTATTGAGTAAGAGTTTTGTTAAGAAGTTTTCTTTTTTTTTTACTTTGGTAAAATAGTATCACAATTATAAAAATATGATTTTACTAAATTTTATGTATCAATTATATCATTTTTAAAACTCTCGATTCTGAGGTTCAATATGAAAATACAAGTTATGATTGGAAATATTAAATATTTCATTCATGATTAAATTTCGCCTAAATCTAGTTATACAGATAAAATTTTACAGTGGATTACAATGTCACATTTCCAATAAAAACACTGGGTCAGGGAAGAGTTCAGAATAGTTCTTTACTCTGATAAATAAGAAAGGCATGAATGTGGGAAAATAATGGTCGATTTCCCTGTATTTTTGGGATGTCCCCTGGTCCCTTTGTAAGCGAGTCTTATTTAATTTTATTATAGTATTTAGGTGTAATGTATTCAGTCGATCAAAAAATTGATAAATTTTGGGTTTGTCTGATATGTCTAATGTTTGTTAGTTAGTGTCATTTTAGAACTTACAAGGAACATACCGATAATACTTGTGATCGCTCGCAGGCAGCATGGCTGCTGATGAAATATACTTCTTTAATAAGTTGCTTAAGGTACATTAAGTAAGTCAAAACTTAACAGGCGTAGCGCAGATAACCATTTTATTTGTCTTACTTTCTTAAATGACTATTACCTGGCCGACTTAAACCTGTGTTAACCTGCGACAACTGACGCAGATTAACACAATAATTGAATTGTTATTATTAGAAGAAGGCCAAACATATAGTGCTATCACAAATCATCAATCGGCAATAATACAAGTACCACAAACGAGATGGCGCTTTATTATATAGTTATAAAAACTTTTTGAAGTGAAAACATCTTTAGGTGTGTAAACTGTCAAGCTTGGGTCGATGAAACTGAATCGTGTATACTCGGCTCCAGTCGTCATATGTCACGTTTTTATATAATTTATAAATTATAATAATATTATTTATAATTTTTAAATTGGAAAATAGAAGTTTTCATTTTTATCGTGTGGTATTCACCCTTTTTTGTTTTTTAAATAAAACACAACTATATAGGTAGCAAAACACACAAAATTTAAACCAAAGTATAGAGCCGCTTCCGAGATACGCGAAATATGTCAGTTCTGAGGCCATCCTCTACACCAGCTATAGTGGCCATGCTGCACTTTCTATTGTGGGCTTCCTTCGGCAGTGATATATGCTGTGAAGTGGAAACAAAAATAAATTCTCTATGTAGCTTTTGTCATTCCTGATTTCATTCACAAACTCTGTAAGACAGGCAACGCTATCTTAGAGACCCAAATACAAAATTTATCAATTTATACTCGACTGGTATTATATTTATCTGTTATATTAAGAAATGATGAGGATTGATGGTAAGGTATAGTTTTATACTGAAGAAACTGTTAAAAGATTCAACATTTGTAGAATTCTGCTTAGTGAAGTGGAATTTTGTAATGGTGTTGTGCCTCTTTAAAAAAGAAATGTTACTTTTATTGAAATAAATAAGCAACGAGCCTACACCTTGGACATTATTGTAGGTCCTATGGCAGCCATCATTTGAAGAATAATAATTAGAAATTTTGCACCTTCTCAAAATACATTTGGGTTTGTTGCTCTATAGTCAGATTTCATTTCGTCAATTATTATTTCATTTATAGACTGATTTTTATTTCGTCTAAAGTACAGTTAAATAAATGATATCAATATCAATTTATTAAGTTACAAAAAAGTATTCGATATTAGTGATAATCTTTGAATAAGCTCTAAAGGTATTATTTCCATTAATTAGGTCTGTATAAATATTTTCCCGTTTTTCTTTCTTCGTATCTTTTATCAAATGCAATCTAAAATGTATATTGCAAATGTTTCAATATACATTTTGTGCCAACCCTCTAGTGGATTAGAATGGTATGAAGTGAGAAGTGCAATGACAAATTATTTTAAAAGAGCTAATAAACTGAAAAAATATGCTTTTAAGAGTGTCTTCAAAAATTACCAATAATATCGAGAATTTAACTGTACTTTTGACGAAATAAAAATCTGTCTTAGTAAAAATCCTACGAAATGAAAATCTGGCTATACAACAATGAGACTGCTAAGCTAATAATAGTTGGTATGTCCTACAAACGACGTTGGGCAATGACAGCAATCTCAAAATGGACCTATTGTGCCTGCATTGGTGATTGGCGGGCAATCTGTAGATTAGCACTGTTTGAGCGGCGTCTTTTTATTGGTACCGCCAGAGTTAGGCCTTCTGTCCAGAAAGCGTCTCTTGATACGCACGCTTACGTCAATTGACGACTGTAGTACGCTTTGTAGCAAGCTTTCATACATACCAGTGACGCTCTATCCACGAAGAGGCAACATCTCATTTACGTAATGACAGCCAATCATGTAGGTTGAGGCGACGACCTATCATTACCTACTCATAAATTCACGAGAGACGTAACACTTTATAATTTTGATGAAAATGGCCTCATCAGCCGTAAATTTCGTTAGCATTATTGAACAATATCCGTGTTTATACAATAAATACGGAAATATTCAAGGAAGGATTTTACTGACAAGCTTGGAGTGAGCCAATAATTTCTTCGTCTTCTTAAATAATATGCAAAATTACCAGACATTTTTAGAAAACTTATTTTATATATTTTATGAAAAAGCGCTTCTACAATCAAAAATTTAAATGAAGTGAGCTATTCCTCGCTACACTTAGAAGCTACGTGGATAGATCAAAGATGTAAAGTACGTTGTCGTCATATGATGATTGCAAGCAACCTGCAAATAACTGCTACGTGGATAGTAGGCCTTACTGACCTATAAGCATTGGTGGTCATGATTGCTATTTCTCAACTTGGGTTTTTTTTATTTAAAAAGACTAAGTTTAGGTCAGTCACAATAGTCATGCTATTGTGATAGCTATATTTATTTTAAATTTACCTGAAAAGTAGACAGTACTTCAACAATTTGCGTTTGTATACTTTCAAATTGATCCTTATTGGGTAGTTGTAGACAATAATGAGTAGCGTTGCCTAAAATTTCAATTTTGTCAATATACTTGCTGTAAAAGAATTCAGTAAAAATAGAAAGTCTGTATGAACAATAACTGCCAAAAATTGTACTTTTACAAATTCGTGCTAAACATAAAAAACCTGTAAAAATTAATTATAACACCTACTATTGTTTTGAAAAAGTTTTTTATTTATTGTTCCCTTTTTTATTTAGTTCGCCATCAAACAATGATTCCGAAATACTACAATCCATAATATATACATATATTTTATTGTTTAAATGATCGCAATTTTATTTTAATTGAAATTTGGGACCAAGTGGCAACACATGGTCTCAAATTTTTATTTTTCATCTTTTGTCTTCACAGAGAATTTGTTTCTATAACAATGTATATGTGTAATGTTTAAAAAAAAAAAACATAATCATAAATAAATATTTATTGATTATTGCTTTTTACAACAGCCATTATTTTTGGTACTTATTCTATTAATGTTAAAATTAAAAAGGAAATTAGGTATCTACTACAAATTAAATGAGAGATTTAAATGAAAAATTTCTTACTTAAATCAGAATTTCTTAAATTTAATATTACATCTACAAAACGAATGAAATTGGGAAGTAATTTATGGAAAGTCCAGCATCTGCAAAGAAGAGGCAAAATGATATAATAATATATTTTTCATTTATGATAAAAAAGTATGAGGTAAGCTGGTGGTGCAATACCAGAAGGCTACAAGTACACTGTTGAACCTGATAGGATTAGAGGGTAAGTAAGCACAAGGTGAGGACGAGACAGCCCTTTCTTATTCATGAACTAAAAAAAACATGGGACGAGACGTGGTTTGAACATTTTCATGCCCTATCCAAGATACCGTTACATATGCTAGTTGCCCTTGAGGTGAAGCAGTATTGTTTCGTAAGTTGACCATCATGAATGATGAAAATCACGGTGTATATGTTTTAAAACCACATTCTATTTATGAACGAGGCATAAGATGTCCACGTCCCATACAAGCTATTATCGCATAACATAGTTGTCCAGCAACTATTTATTTATTCCAGTGTGCATTAAAAATGCAAATGATTTAGTTTTTACACTGCAATTTCAAAGGTAAGGTAATAGCAAGGTTTCAGAGGGACCAAAAATAAATCTATATGCAAGGTTTAATAATGCATAATTATAATATGAACTAACAGTTCACATTATATTTGTTACTAACTGTGCCCGCGGCTTCTCCCGCACGGAATTCAGATTGTTTCTTGGTATCGGGTACATACCTCGCAGTCGTTTGTGGCTTCAAGAGGCGGTAGCGCTTTACATATATCGTATTATCTCTTTAACCATGCATTCAAAACATATGCAGTAAAAAGCAAAAATCACGAGTATTAAATACTTGTGAGAATAAACTTGGTGATTTTGGTTGAAGTTATTTTGATAAGGATTCATAATTGTTGATGATATGGCCAATAAACATCGCCTAAAGATTTTAAATATTTTTCTAATACAAAAACATAGATTTTGTGGCTTAAATATAAAAGTAAAGACAAATGCTGTTGCTGACTTTTGTAAGTATTATCAAGCTCTACAACTTTTCTATAGAAATCAATTATATATATCTCACCGTTAAAGAGTTCGATTATCACGAAAAAGGTTTTCATTTTACGAGATAATATATAGCCTAGTCCATCCTAAAATCCTATTCTAACTATTGTTGAAAGATGTTTTTTTTAAATCGGATGAGTAGTTTCGAAGATTAACCCCTACATGCAAACATACAAGCTCTTTATAATATTAGTATAGATTAATGTGGCTGGAGACTTACAAGTTGCGGCAAACATTTTTCGACGTGTTCTATATCGACTTTATCGCAGCTCTCTCGTAACGCTTGACTTGAAGCCCTCAAACAGGTTTCGGTCACTAAGCATTTGGCGACTTCAACCACCAGCGACAACGCATCATTGCCCAATTTTGTTTTGTTGTCTTGGAACGAACCGTTTAGTAGCTCCTTTATTACTTCCTGTAAAGTTCATTTTCATTACAATAAATTTAAAATAATTATGACAAGTGTTAATTTAATTAGGAAATACCTACACGTTTAAGGGTATTCTTCACATTTGATGCCACTGAAGCCGGATCAATGCTTTCCTCGTCATTATCATTGCTGTTCCGAGCCATTTTAAGCAATTCAACAATATCAATGAATTGTTTGCAAAGCGGCAATTAATTTAAAAAATTATCAATCAGATCAATCTATATTTATTTATGTTGATTTACTGAAAACCACCCTGAAACAAATGACAGTGACAGCATAAAGTGACAGTCAATTGAAGGAGAATTGAAAGTGATAGCGCAATTAAAGTGATCAGTCTAATGTGAATATTATGGATTAGAAAAATAGAGCGGCAAATTTAAAAAAAAATTGTTACCATATCGTAATTTTTATATATCTGAATGTCTTGTGGTTACCAGATATTTAATTTTAGATTCAATATTTTTTCTAAAATATGAAACTGGAAATCTGTTTCCCTCGTGGGTTTCCCTACAAACTATATACATACGTAGATTACTTATAGTTTGTACGTCTGATATAGTACTTTCATATCTATGGTTCTATTAGTGAATGTAGTGCACATTCAATAAAAAAAAATTTTTTTCTTAATTCAAAATTATGTCGGATACGAATTTAGATTTTATGAAAAAACCCGACAAGAAACTTATAAATGCGAAAGTGTGTTCGTTTCGCCGTAGTTTCATTTGCACCATTGACCCGTACCATTAATGGCCCAAATGAAACTGATATGTATCGCTTTCACCATTAAAAAAATACAAGTGCTTTCCCCCTATTCCACTTGTGCCTGAAATATTACTTACTATTTTAAGTAAAATTTTTACTTAAATTCAAATACTCTGTAAGGAGAATTACAAAAATGCTTTCGATAAAATTTTCACGCTTTCATACCATTACTCAACCGATCATCGGGAAATTTTGCATACAAGTTGTCAAAGATGCAGTCAAGGTATGATTATGTATTTTTTGCAAAAAATAAAACTGTAGGAACAAAACTGTTTACATTCAAAGGACAATAGGGAAATAAAAACTCAATCATTTCGATCATTGACTTTAATAGGTACAGTTCATATCACTTGGTTTTATCATTACTTAAAATATCGGTTAAATCGCTGTATTTCCACAATGAATAAATATTAATCATAAATAAATATTAACATAGGCTTCCTTGCACCAGTCGTTACTCACAGATTAAATTTAATAAGAGAATAAGATTATTTACACTAATATTATAAAGTTCGCGCAGTTCGAGCCCACAGTTTGTAGAACTTTAAGTATGTTAACGCCAATTATCAATTCAAATTAATTGATAGTAGTTCGCTGTGGTGTGTGATGTCTCACTCCCATCATATATCTATCCATATAACTGTCGCCACCGCAAGCCGCGCGGGCGGCCATTGAAACCGCAGTCAGTCTTAAAAAACATAGTATCGATGACACGCGTACGATTCATCCCGCCGATCTTGATTCGCGAGATTTGAATTTATTTATCCGCTAATATTATCAGGCATTGTGCTTGTAATTTGTCTAATTGGTCCCACTGCTCGCTCCACGAGTGTAATCATTGAAGTGGTAAAGTGCTGGAATTGTGGGTGACGGGCCCGTTGCAATCTTCGCTGCTGGAAGACCAAAGACCTGACGAGATAAGTGGCAGATTTTTTTTCATTTCCTTGTCCTTTGATTACATCTACCACCAACAAAAAATCACAGTTCATTTTTTACAGAAGATATTCGACATAGGTAATCTCACTTCGAGCGGGACCAAGGTTCAAAACATGTTTATAGTAATTGATTTCTATTTTTTTTGGTGTTGCTATGACCAGTCTGGCGGTCCTAAAAGTACGTTTTTCACGCCTAAAATATGAAATATTAGACATACACTTTATTTACATTTTCTAACAAAAATTGCAAAAAAGACGTAACGAATATAAACTAACTTAAAACTAATATTTTCTATGTGGATCCTATTATATTCCAAAAAATTTGGAACATCAGGAAATACTCCTCCTATTCATAGCCAGAGAACACTTTTCCGGGTTCATTTATCTATCTCATCAATTCAATCTCTATCTCTATCTCCTTTGGTGTGACAAGTATAATAATTTAATCCTTAAATATTTTCTTTCAAATGGAAATCAAGTATATTAATAAAATTATCCCTATTTAAACGAACCCAACCGAAAAATATATGTAATACAAATTAAAATTACTTATCAAGTATTCACAACGAGGATTTGCAACAAACACATTATTCTTTCTTTAATATCTAAAATTGATTTTTCAGGTAAACTTTCCCTTATAATTTCAAGGATACGATTTTCCTCTATCACTTCCATAGTAGTTTTGTTTTCTTGTTTCTCAGCCGTTACAAATTCCTTTATCATTTCTAATATGACTTTATCTTCTTCCCGTTTCCACTCGATTGGCTCATTCTTAACATTTTCTGCTATGACCATAGACGCATCTGATCCAGAGTCATCGTCCATTGCAGAATCGTCTACTGTCGATTCGGCGACGTTTATGACTTGTTTGGATTCCGCTTGGGTTTTATTCTGGAATTAAAATTGAGATTTAAGAACCTAGAAAGCTAGAGTTATTTATGTACTAACACTTGGGTGAAAGGATGTCAAAAATGTATAGTAGTTCCCAATTCTTGAACATATTTATTTTATTTATATAAAAAGTTATATATTTCGCGTATCTATTGTCGCGTATATAGTTGAGTTTTTTATTAATGCGCCATCTGTGGCACTTGTATTGTTGTCGATTGATGATTTGCGATAGCGCTATATGTTCGGCCTACATCCAATAATAGCAATGCAATTATTGTGTTAACCTGCATCGGTTGCAAAGAAATTATTGTGACGTCGGCATAAAAAAATACCGAGCGCAGCTGCTATAATTTAATGTCACAAATACAAATTTGATTATTAAAAAAAAAGCTGCCTAACACGATGGTAAATTTATGTATGGTGTCATCAGTCCTTAAAGACTGTATCCGCGAGCCTGTAATTTCACTTGCTCTCAGATTAGCCATTTCATATATAGAGCCATTCGGCCTGAGGAAAATTATATTGTAAACGTTACAAAATTTGACGTCATCACTAGTTTTCAGGTAAAATAAGAAATGAATATTAGAATCAGCGAATGTTAACTCTGTATCATAAACAGAGTATCATAAAAACTGATACCTTTTTAAATGAAGATCTAAATGAAAGTTGGGAAAACTGATGTTTTTCTAGATTTTATCTTCTATAGAGGGTGTCAGGGCATACGATTGCATAAACTAAGCATGTCTGCTACACATCCAGCTTTAACAAAAGAGAAAAAATCTTAATTTTCGATACAATGCCGAAAATCATAAAAATAGTGAATATAAAAATTAAATGATAAAAAGAACTTACAATTACAACTTACAATTACAACATTATTAATTAAAATCGCTTATAAATTAATGTTATAAACAATGTTGTTTCTACTGTTTTCTCAATATAATCTCAATCACAAGAAAAAAAATTATCACTAAAAAGTTGCCAAGTAATCAATTCTCATATAAGAGATAAAAGTCTAAGCGAGCATACATAGCACCTGTACAGTTTTGGTTTTCAATAATTTTAATTTAGTTTTGTTAATTCAGTAAACTGAAAAATTAACAATAAGTAACTTACAAGTTTACCGCCATCAATGTACAATTTTCCATTCCACGCTTTGATACAATTGTCCATTACGGCCAGTTTATCAACGATATCCATATCGGCATCTATGACCTGTTCAGGTTTTACGGCCTTATCAGCATCCAAGTCCGTGTCATCACCTGCGTCCGTATCGCAGGCATCTGTATCCACTTCGGATTTTATGTTCATATCAGCCTTAGACTCTGCATCAGTTTGTATATCCACATCATTCTCTGGGTCAGAACTGGCATACGTATCTCGATCGTCTTTTTCGTCCGTATCAGTATCTCCCTTAGGTTCGGTTTTTACGTAATTATAAGCATCTGCGACTGGATCAGCTGTTTCTTCAGTGTCTGTACCAACATCAGCAATTGTGCAGTTCGTGTGAGTTAAGGCACTTTCATTTATTAAGCTGGTTGCTGTGGTGCAGCTTTTTTGTACACTATCACTGTCACAATTGTTCACCCGCTTTGCAGCGCCGGAACACCTGGATGTATTTATTAATATTAGAAGCCAGTTCAAATTGTAAGGAAAATAAAGTAATATCAAAAAATTATTAAACACTAGCTTTTGTCTGCGACTTCGTCCGCGTTGGAAATAAAAAAATATAACGATTGACAAAATATATGAAGCAATAATTTATTCAATCCCTAGTGCTGGTATAGTTTTGCCAGGCGTGGGATTTTAATTTTTATGATTCCTCGGTAACAGTACTTTTTTGTATCCCTGACAATGTAACAGACAGACAGACAGTTATTTTCACATTTATAATATTAGTAGAGATTAGGTCAGAGTGTAGGGCTTACAGTTTTCTAAGAGGACCTTCAAGTTTATAGGTGTAAAGGAAGATGTTTAGGCTAACAAGGTGCCTAAACAACTCCGTAGGGCCCGTGGTACAAATGAAGACCGACGCAGTGGCAACCATGTAGATAGATATACCGCCGAATGTAACAGCGGGTGCTCGTACAAACCATTGCCCTACTCCTTCCTCATATCTAGATGAGGAAGATCATCTTAAGGCGTTTATAAATAAAGTATCACATTTGTTAGAAAACTACCTTCTTGCGCGTATGCTGGTATGTGGGAACATATTGTATATGCAAGTAGCCAGTTCGGGAAGTACAGACGTCTGGTCCATCAAACTGGTGCAAAACTCGCATGATGTTTGCGATTGACCCACTAGTTTGACCAAACATTTACAGATCGATTTCCTGGTGTTGTCGTCCACCACCAACTCCTAAAATCAAGTGATGCGTTTTAAAGATAATGCCATTTGACTCAAAAACTGATTAATCCTACCTTTAATTTAAACTAAAAATAATTTAAATTAATTCACAAATAAAGTAAATCATTATTATGATCCATCATAATAATGGACCGAACAAATGCTCACGTGTTTCATGCGACGTTTTTGAACACTCTTGCAATGAAAATTAAATATCATATTATTTGTGTTATATTGTTAATAAAAAAATTAATTTATTGAAGCGATTATAGAAAGTACTAGCTAAGCACTGTGTACCGCTATTTCAAAAGTTACTTAAACTTATTTTTATCAAAAATAGCGAAATACCTAGGGAAAGCAATTTATGTAGGACTAAAATGTAGCCAAGAACTTTGTTTCCAAAATAAATATATAAAATAATAAGAAAAAATATTTATTTGCACGTTTCATCATCATCACAGACGTCCACTGCTGGACAACAACCTCCCCCCTAATTTTCCCAACCCTCGACCCCCGGCCTTTATCAGGTCCACCTTATGGGTGGACAGACGACCTGAGCTTGCCGGTCCGTGGCCTCCATTCGAGAACCTTCCGGCCCCATCTGCCGTCGGCTCTCTGTAATATGTGTCCTGCCCACTGCTACTTTAACATACTAATCCGCCGGTTTATATCAGCTTCACCATAGCTCGTTGAGAGCTTTCTTACGAGGCCCATAGTTAGAGACCACGTTTCAGCGTCATATGTCATCACTGGCAACACACATTTGTCGAAAACGTTTGTTTTAAGGTACTGAAAAATTTTAAACGAGATGTCTCGGAGCTTCCCGAACGCTGCCTATCCGAGCTAGATTCGACGATTGACGTCCTCGAAGTTGGCTCTACCTAATTGGACTGTTTGTCCCAAGTGTATGTACTCGTCAACAACTTCGAGAATTGAATATTTGTGCAAATATTTGTATTATATTTTTTCTATTAATTAATGAATTAATGTGTTTTAGGATCCGGCGATTCCTTCACATTATTGGATAGTTTATTGTACGCTTTAATGACCATAACATAAACATTAAATAGTTCTAATATAACTATTATATAGTTTTAATCTGAATTTTGGTCTATGCAATAAATTACTTTTCCTAGTTATTTCGCAAGTTGGCACGCTTTTGTTTTTGGACTCAATTGCACGGTATACAACTATGATTCAACGCGGCTTTTGATCTGTTATGTATTCTGAGATTTTTATTTAATGAACTTCAATACTCACACTGATCTTCTTCAAGAGAACCGGCAGACAATTATTGATGAAGTAATCATTGAATCGACCAATTTTGTCAGCTTGCTCTGGTGTCAGGAATCCAATGAATTCCTTGTATAATTCAACTAATTTAGCACCAAAGATATTGCCCAACGTCTCCGCCAACCTGATAGGATCGCCATAATTGTAGTCGAAGTTGAGGAAAGCTTTCACCACTTTCGTGTTCATATACCTCTCTCTACTCGTTTGTGCCCACATGTTAAGTTTTAATTGAAAGGACGTTGCATATGCTGAAAAAATTGTTTCATATGTTTCATATCCAAGAATATTTTATTTACATTTGATCACGGTTTTTGTCAGAATCGGTAAAAATATCGGTGTGAAATAGCCGTGTGCGCTACCTAAACCGTTTCGATGTAACATACATATCGGTCTTAAGGCTTAAAAACACAGGCACCAATCCGAACTATAACGCATCCAATAAAATCAATAAAACGGATCGGTAGATCGGATCGCAAGAGTCTTCTGACACTGGATGTGATAAGTTCCAATCCATTCTACGATCTATAACAGTGTTCATTAAACTTTTAGCGTTCAATACGGTTGTGTGGTACGGAAAAAATTCTGTCTCGATATAAATGGGTACCAGGCAAACACTATCACATTTTTTTCGTACAATACGTATATGAAGAATATAAATCCCCAATTTTAATACAGTAGTATTAAAATGTACAATGAATTTGGATTTGGAGTTAATACAGTACAGCTGAATATTTTTTTGCGAGTAAGTTAGAAGATAGAACACGATTGACCTACACTGCGATCAGTGGAACGTGTATGATCTAACGGACCCAGTGGGAAGGCATACACGAGTGGTCATTGGTTACAAAGAACGCATAAGATCAGAACGCATAGCTAAATCGGATCGGTGGGACGGATTGGTGCCTGTGTGTTTAAGCTTTTATTTAGATCTACAAAAATTGCTAGAAAAAGAAATTCATTTTAGAAAACAAAAAAAAAATCAGATGCGTTGAATCAAAACTTGTTTATACTGTTTTGCAAGGCGGTGTCGGATTGTCGATTATAGAGTACTACCACAGACGACCTCCCCTGTAGTTCGGAACTTTTTGAAAAAGAGTACCTTGTAATCCGAGAAATAACATAACACAGTATTCAGACTCTACATGTACCTACTGCAAAAGATATATTACGATTTAAGCGGTCCAAAATATCATACACTAAACGCAACAATACCGGATCGGACAGTAATCATATTAAAATCTAAAATGTACTTAGAAAGAAAATATATAATTTTTTACGATTATTTATCGAATAATAATTTAATATAATTCATTTTAAATATTTTTAAATGAAGAAATAAAATTTTATTATTTACAATATTTTTAATCTATACTGAAACACCAATCAGAGTGCGTGACGTCATTTGTGGGCAATCATTGTCTTGTCTGCAGTGCACGGCTATCACTTGTTACATCTGTTATTTCACTTTCTAGAATCAATACCAACGATATTTTTTTCGTTCCATAATAACAAATAAAGAATCTACTCAACGAAACAAAACTTCTTGCGAACTTATGCCAATGCAGCTGTTTTGTTATGATATGACCACAAATGACGTTACGCGCTCTCAGATGAACTATCGTGGCGTTTTGGCGGTATTTTCAAACAAACAATATTAAAACATGATTTTGAGTACCTAAAAGGCTATATATAAATAAAATAGTATTTTTTATGGGAATAAATATCCATGAAGATTAATTTAAAACACTTTCTGAAAATTTGTCCGATCGGATATAAAAAAAGTTCCAAATTTTTAGGTGATTTTCAACAGGCTGTAACTTCGAAGAAATGGTCGTACAGAGCTCATTAAAAAAGGAAATTATAGCTTCAAGTTTCTAGTTCTTGAATCCAAGCTTCAAATTTTTTTCTCGTTGGCGATTTATGAGTAATAGTCAGATAACAAACGATAAAAAAAATTTAATTTTAAAATTAAAAAAAAAATAATTTTAATGATTAAAGAGTTCTGATGAAAAAAATATGGATTATTGCTAAAAAACCGTTTAAACTCAAACTAAGGGAAAAAAATGAAAAATTGCCTGTTATCTTGATGTTCAGCAAAAACGACAATTTTAAACATTCCGGACACTAAGAAAAATAAATCGCAGCACCTTGAAACTTTCAGGGTTTTTCCAGAACACATTGAGGTTGATTATTTGCAAAATTATTGCAAGTAATCCAAATATCCTTAAATTTACAGTTTTTTACCTTTTCTTCGGCCAACATTTTCGGTTTGTAAAATTTTTTTTATCATAATCCAGTTTAAGCACCTTGTAGAGAATGTTTTGCAGTTTACAAAACCCTACTTTAATTTTCTGTAGGACCATTATTGCCCAAGTAATCGATTGTCCAAGTCAAAATGACTTTTTCCGCTTTGATTGACGATAACTCAGTTACAAATCATTGTACAGAGCTCATGAGGAGGTCAAGTTGTAGGGAACTAAATTCTCTAAAAGATCTTTATTGTGCCATTACAATAAAAAAATTATTACGGCTTTTACATCATTTTTAAGACGAGAAAAATTTTGAATTTTTTTTTTATCGTTGATTATCTGACTATTACTCATAAATCGCTAAGAGAAAAAAATTTGAAGCTTAGATTCAAAAACTAGAAACGTGAAGCTACAATTTCCTTTATTAATGAGCTCTGTATGACCATTTTCTTCGAAATTACAGCCTGTTGAAAATCACCTAAAAATTTGAAACTTTTTTTTATATCCTTTAATTGTTGCGTTTAGTATATTTTTTAAATTGTTAATGTTTTGTGCTTTCGCTTTTGGATTTACAATGGAATGGACATTACGATATGTATGTGATCCACAACGAATAAACAGTAAAAAATGAACACCTGCTAGGTCGCTACCACAATCACATCTAGCAAAATTCGTGGCGGTGCTACCTATGTACTTGAAACCTGTTCAAACACGCATTTGACGATAAATAAAATATTGTTCATGTCGGATTACAGGGGGCACAGCATACAGGGGTGGACTACTGCAGGTTTACTAAATTTATTTTATTAAAAAAGTTTTGATTTCACGTTCCTTCTTTGATAGTTAGTTTTGTGATTCCTATTGTGATTAATTTTTTTTTGTTTTTGAAAAGTTAAAGAATATCCACCATTCGCCTTCACTTACTTAAATCTTCCATATCCCAATCGTCGACAGGCTCGTCTTTTTCATTTTCACTATCCAAATACGCTTTAATATTACTCATATAACACATTTTTTTCGTTCTAAACAGGCTCATAAGGGCTTTTAACTTTTTCGAAACCCGTTGATAGCTTAAAATTAGTTCACAATTACAAGTTGTCCTATTGCATTCTGTTATCTTTCTAAGCATTACACAGCAAGTGCAATGATTGCTGTCCCGATTTATAGAGTCAGGATCATTAATTGTGACGTTTTCTTCCGTGGTTTCATTGGCTTTCGTCGAATCCGACTGAATCAGTTTAAGAGGAACTAAAACAGGTCCTTCGCTGGTTTCAACGTAGGTATAAATCTTTGCTTTAGCTAACACATCTTCCGCTGTGTCTACGTTTTCAGTAGTTACGGTGGGAAGCACTGGGTCGATGGGTATAGGTGCGGCTATCTGAACTTTAGGAAAACTTCGAAAGTAACTGTTCGGAACCGGATCTTTCCTCGGCTCCTCGACCATTTTATCCAATTCGACCGGGACTCCGGAAGGTTGTTTGCTTAACGACAAACGTTTCGCTGTCACCATATGTTTCTGAAACATTTTCACAGATAAAAATTTTGGATTTTTTTTTATTATAAGCCAACTTTTCCCACTACAAATAGACAATGAAAGGTGTAAGAGTTGACTGCCAACCTTCAGTAATGGAGAGGCACCGAAAGAAGAAACTTTCTGTTCCAGCGGAATTAAAATTACCGAAAACCACCGTGAAAAAACAGCATGTGTGCTGTTGTGTTTCGATAAGTAAACCATTTCCCATTTCCCTATCCCCTCCTAAACCCTTATCCTTAATTCAACTATGGTCGGGCAGCGCACTTGTAGCATCTGTGGTGTTGCTTGTATGTGTTATAAGCGACGGTAGCCACCTGCATCAAGTGAACTGTCACGCTGTCATAAACCTTAACATTAAAAAAAAATGTGTCGTAGACAATTTATATAACAGGTGAAGTGAAGACTTTGATTCATTTTTTAAGAAAATTGTTCAGATGGAGGAGTGTGATATTTGGTACACTTAAAGTTTGTATGGAAAAGGACTGGAGAAAGCTAATATTTTTTAATATAATATCCATAAGAAACACATTAAATTAATTAAAATAAAAGTTTATTACACATTTTAAGTTTTTTACACATGCACACAAGCATGTTTGACACTTAGTATGTAATAATGTATACCCTTTTGTTTATGGTCAAAGTCTGTGGTCAAACTGAGAAGAGATTAATATAGTACTTAAAATTTAATGAATTAGGGTCAAATTTCGACCATTGGATAACAACTAGTTATAAATTAGACCTACCCTAAATCGTTTGCACGTCTTCGAAATGTGTCGCAGCCATATTGGCGGCATCTCCGCCTCGGGCTGGTCGTACAACGTCATGTTAGGGTTGTACGGGAACAATTTGTGTTTGTACGGCGTCACTTCGCGCTTTTTGAAGAATTCCTGAAATTATATACGAGAATAAGGACTTCATAGAAGAAAAACTTTAATGTTTTTGTAATAATAAAAATCTTATCTTCCATTCATTTCATAGTCCACTACCGAAAGGGGACAGAATGTTTAACTACGCAAAAGATGACCGTCCTCGCCAAGTATTCAATTGTCTATCTAGCTCACCTTGTGATGCGACGCGACGCTTTGCGTACGTTTTAAGGTAGCATTACAATATAGAACTTATTTATTACACAAAAGGTATACATTTCGCGATGTCGGAATGCATCGCGAATGCTACTTCACATAGAGTTTCACGATATACATCATGAAGCATCTACACGTTGCGTCTAGTCACATTTCGGTTTAAACTGACGCTAAATGTACAACTTGAGCAACACGCACGAAAGTATCGCTTAGTGTGCGGGTACGAAACTTGCGACGGCCGGAGCGACGGCGGGGCGGGGCGGTGCGAAGAGATAGCGGTGTCTTGCGTGTGTACGAAACAAACTTCCGCGCAGTCGCGCTCACGTAGTGTTGTGATAAACATGAATTTACGTCGAAGAGAACTATTGGAGCCCAGTCTCCTAATGAGAGAATTTTTATTACCTAGAGATGGTGTTCATGCAATAAATCAACGAAGACGCAGTTTGGGAGAAAAATTTAAAGAGTATTTTGTAAATAACAATTTATAACATGAAAATTACAATACCTTCAACATTCTCGAAATGGCGTTTTATTTCTTCCCAACACTGTTTTATAACTATTTTGCTTTTATGGTGTACGTTTTTACTGTCCCATATAGCCGGTTTTGATAAAATAAAAGATATTAACTCTTCATTGTCAATTTCCATATTATTACTGTGATAAAAATGCAACACTATTGTACCCGCGCGAGCGGCGAAATCAAACTAGTTTGTTCCCGTCGCTCCGCGCCGCCCGCCGCCCGTGCATCGCTCGATCGCGCCGCTCCGCCGTCGCCCGTTTCGTACACAGGCGCTTAATGTTTTTAGCATTTGATTACATCGCCGTCGCGTCGCCCCGCCGTCGCTCCGGCCGTCGCAAGTTTCGTACCCGCGGCCTTAGTTTTGTATTAGTATGCGATATATGGGTCGCGTAGTTATGAATAAAGTCCTAAGTGATATATAATAATAATTTATTTCCACCAACAGGGGGTAAGTCGGCGGAGGTCTTGGTGGTATATGTTTTTGATAAACAGGGAAACAATTCTTGAAAAACCGAAAAAAACTGACAAGAGATATTACATTCAGGATTATTTAAAAGACAACGATCAGCATCTCTATGTGATCTCAACCCAAAAAAATCAAGAGGATACAGCAAAAAAACATACGGCGGTAATTCTAACACACCAGTGCCATGGCAAAGAGTACCCAAACAAAATTAAAAACGATTTCGTTCACCTAATGAAAAAGACTCATTGCCTAAAGTAACTAAACTAATCTAACGTAAACAACAACAATGTAGTCGCAATAAAGGAGTAAACATCGAAACTAGAACCATTAATGCAGAGCCGGAATAGAGAACAACGGAGGCCATAATCGAAGCCATTTAAAAAAGTAGTAACATAGTAAAAGGTGTAATGTTGACAGCTAAGTTAAGGAAGTTTCGGGTGACGTTGACGTATAGGCCTCACCCAAAATCACTACAAAACAATACGCATGGTTCAGCATCTGCTGTTACCGTGCCACCTCTAACATACATTAAAATGCTTAAATCACTCACGACGATGGGGTTGTCGGGGTCGTCGGTGCGACGCACGTGGTAGATATGCGACAGCAGTGACTTGAGGGGCAATGTCGGCATCAGATGTTTGGAAACCAGCTCTGCAGCCGCAGACAGCCCCCAGCGGTGCAGCGCAGACTGCTTTCGCGGTGGCTTGTATAGCTGCGGGTTGTCCTCTATGTACTTCCAGTACATGTCCATCCCCAGTGCTATTAGGCTGCACATGTTTTCTTTCATTGCAAAAATGCTATTATACCCTTAAAAGTTTTACAACTATATTCAAGGGTCTGGTTAGATTCCTTTATTAAGATATAGTTCGCCGAAAATTCTGTGTGGTCACTGTCGCTAGGGTAAAAAGTTTAAAATAAATTTATAAAAAAGTTTTAACAAGTAGAAAATACGTTGTATTATAGTATATGGAATAGTAAATTGAATGTAAATTAAGAATTAATGTAAACCATTATTTCAGCATGAATTTTAGAAATAAGCAGGAAAGTTTTAAGTTTTATTTAACTTTTTATTATTATTTATTATTGTAGCGGCAGGGCACACTGCATTCGGAGTCATTTTAGCAACCTATCTGGCGGCACTAACCACCCCGTACAGTAGACCACCGTGAAATAACAGCATGTATGCCGTTTTGTTTCGGGGGGTGAATAAGGGATGCCAATTCATTCCTAACCTTTTATCGCTAATCCTACTAAAGTCAGCAGCGCACATGCAGCATCTCTGGCGTGGCTTGAGTTATTAGCCGACGGTAACCACTTACCATCAAGTGCACCGTCAGCCTGCCGACGACTTTTACATAACTTTGACGACAAAAAACTATAAACAACACATAAAACTGTGTTTTATACGCAAAGACAAAAAGGCTTTAAATCAAAATTTCTAAAACTACCCGAAAGATAGAAAAATTATGAGTTTGTAGAACAATATGGCTAACTCATAATTCGTTAAAATTAATACACATTTTATTAATGTTTTTTTTATTCACGCCTTGTTGCTTGCACACATATTTCGTCCAACTCTAAAATAAATGTTGTAGTAAGACAGGTAGGGAGGGTGTAAAACATATTAATTTGATTAGATTGGTCTACAAATGTGCCAAATAGTCAAATAGCCTGTTTGACGTCAAATAGTGATCTTAAAATAAAATCACGTTTACTATTGTGTTTCCGTGAATAAGTACAGTCGATAATAGGTAAGTTAACTAAAGTTGGCGCGTACAACTCATTTATAAATTGCGTCTGTGAATAAGCACATGACAATGACGTCATACCGTATACCAAAATGAAAACACCGTCTGTCTCTTTCCCGCGGGGACCCACTTATGAGTGAAGTACGTATTCTTAGGGCATAAAATACAGGATGAACCCACCACCAAATGCATTTGTGTGAGTACTCTGGTCCCGCCAGCTTTAGTTAACTGACCTATATCGTATATAGAGCCTATCCTCTTCTTCATATCCTTCCTCTCCTCCATACCTTTTAGTACAGGTCTATAGAGACTGATTTCTATTGCAGAAACGCGACTAGAACATTGCATGGCAGAGTATCACATTTAAATTCATTTATTTCATATAATAAAATGCTTTCACAAGCATTTGCAGATCGTCATCTAAAGCCGATTCAGATCGATTGAGTATTTTCCAGCTTTTGAGACATACAACACACTTCCTCGCGATTTTTAACTTACTTGTCTTCCGCCCTGGAGTACGAGTACCTCTTGATGCCGTCGTAGCGATAAGGCAGTGGGGGCAACAGATACGGGTAAAGAAACACGGTGCTATTGGCCACCGTGTCCATGAAGGTCGGGTGGAAATCGCCAACATATACGCTGTTCTGGCTGGCACGGCGACGACTACCGAACAAATATACAGACTCATACTCAATTAGATCTCATACCCAATTAGAAATTTGCCCAGGCCGGTTCAACTAATTAGAGAATTTTCATTCAAACATATTTTTTTCCGTATATTTATCGACCGGACATTATATCTAAACCTAATATTTCTTTATTTGATTACTTTTTTATTGCATAATTTTATAAATAAAAACCTCAAATTATGCGAGGGAAATTCAAAATTGCGAAACGAACGCCATTGGTCGAGACGAAATGTGACATCAGATGCTATGTCAACAGACTCGTATCGTTGATAGAACATTGATAGTAGCTGGAGACAGCTTGCGACGTCAGTGAAGGCAGGAGAAAATGGCGGTGTTTAAACGCCTCAAATTGAACCTCCGGTTTTAAATTATTTTATTTTTAATTTAATGCAAATATTTCTAACAGTATTTATATTTCTTACCATGCATTTACCATGCTAGGACGTTGTAAACAATCGACAGAAAAAAAAATACACGCGTCTAGCGGTGAGCGAAATAGCGGTGAGCTGCGCATGGGTACATTCACGCACGCAATTATTATCTTTAAATAATAATCATTTATTATTAATTATCTTTTTTTACCAATTATGTAAAATGATACGTAAATATTTACTAATATTTTTACTTTTACTTCAGGTAAGTAGGTATATTGATTCAGGCAATAAAATCCAGTCAAAGTACCTATTAAGTGAACTATTAAGCAGTGGACTTTTATGTGCTGTTGATTTGATATTACAATGGAATTGGGTGGAAGGTTGGGCATTAATTGTGTTCTGAGCCATTTCTCATGAATTTTCCAAATTCATATTATCATGATAATATGAATCGCCCGATTTCGAACCGACTTTAAAAGTAAGTAATGTGTTAGGTATAAAACCTGCTTCAGATCCTGCGTGAACTACAGCAACTCGCTGTTCTTTCGAAATCGGTTTTTTTAGGCCCTTAGTAGTACCATCTGTCCAGCTTTCGGAGTAGAGTGTGACGAATCTACGTGCGATTCATCGGTATAAACAATAGGCCTTTCTTCTTAACGATATTTTATTTTTATTTTTGAGTAGTTAATTCACACGTCTAAATATTTACTCATTGATTTTTTTTTTCAAATCACAAATCAACACTGTAAAATATTTTGGTTTTAGTTAAATTTAGATTCAACACATACAGTTTGTTGTGCACTGTGAGGTTAATAGCAAATATTAAATCGTATATTAAATCGAGAATAAGGCTAAGTTTTGTTTTGCGCTATTGTTTTATTTGGCTAGAAATTGTTTATTTAAACCTTCCGACTATAAACGCGCCTTTATAGGATAGTAGATTAAATCTTACCTTCTGTCTATTTCTTTCTGGATGAACCTGGAAATTAAAAAAATACGCGTATTAATAAGGATCTTTGCATAACGGTAAATTTTATTTTCTATTTAGACATAGCCTACAAGAAATTCAAATAAATGGTATTTTAGTGCAGAAAATTTGATAAACTACGCATCCTTTCCCAATCAGCGTTCTACCATTACGGCATCGTGCACATGGTCAATGTGTATAATTAATATTTGGTACTGGTGATCAAGTTTAGTAAAATACTCTTAAAAATAAAAATAAAAAAATAAAATAAAAAGTTCAGATCCAAGCTATCAATGTTTTTCTACATTTTTTGTTGTCTGCTTCAGAATATACGTCTTCATATTGTTTATTTGTAGGCTTCTATGAAGCTGGGTCTCATAACATCCTTTATTATTCGGATTTGCTAAATATAACTTAACAATACAGGTCTCCATACTCACTGTACCATCTGCTTATTTTCTGGAGTGTCCTTCGAGACCGATTCCTGCCAACTGTTAACGAGATCCCACGCTGGTTGCAAATTACACACGTTCACCACCGACTCGGGATCCTTACATGCCTGTTTCACCAAGTTCTCCTACGGAATCAATCATTACTCTCGTTTCAAAGTATTTTATTGGCCGTATTAACAATGATAAAAAAAATCTTAATTGTACAGAACCAAAGAAGAATTTGCATTGTACGCAAAAGCAAATATTCCCTTGAGTATTCATTCATCATCATTAATATCTCAGCCGTAGGATGTCACACTCTCCCCCTAATTTTCTAAAAGGACTCGTCAGAAGCACCCTGAATCCACCGTCGACTCGCGGCCCTTATCAGGTCGTCTGTCCACTTTGTGGGTGGACGTCCTACGCTGCGCTTGCTGATCCGTGGCCTCCACTCGAGAACCTTCCGGCCCTAGTGGCCGTCGGCTCATTGCCACTTGTCCTGCCCATTGCCACTTCAACTTACTAATCCGGATATGTCGGTATCTTTTGTTCATCTACGTAGCTCCTCATTCCTGATTCGATCTTGCAGTGTAACCTCGAGCATAGCCCTCTCCATAGCTCGCTGAGCTTTCTTACGAGGCCCATAGTTAGAGTAGAGACCAAGTTTCAGCGCCTTATGTCATCACTGGCTACACACATTGATTGAAAACTTTTGTTTTAAAGGAATTGAGGAATTTTGGACGAGAAGATGTATCGGAGCTTCCCGAACGCTGCCAATCCGAGCTGGATTCGACAATTGACCTCCTTTTCGAAGTTGGCTCTACCTAATTGAGTTTACCCTTGAGTATTATCATCTAGAATTTCAAATATGGCGATGCCGTTTAGAATAAGATTAAATAATAGGGTGGCCTGTTTTACATGGGACGAATCATGATATAAAAATAAATAAACACATACCAAAAACTCCTTGTAAGTGGGTGCAACAGCCCAGCTCTGTGGGTGCACGCACGTCTGCAAGAAGTTGCTGGCAATCAGTTGCACGTGCTGACGAATCTGTTGCTGCAGTATCAACACCTGTTGCGGCAGTACCTGGAGTATTTTAAAGAGGGCGTGTATCAATCTCACAGTAACTTTGGGGCATGCGAGAAAGTTGTAATTTAAGATGAGTTTCAATGAAAGCTATGTATCTCATGATCAATGAAAGATAAGAATAAAATACACACATGCATTTTTTTTATTCGTATTAGGGAAACATACAATATTTCTATACACATTAAGTATACACATACATACAAGAAAAACATAAATCAGCAAAGTTTCCACTAAATTACTAAAACATATTATAAGTTACAAGTCACTACAGAATAAATATCCTGTGAGAAAACAGGCAAAAAGATTTATTTATTTATTTAACATAAAACCGAAGTATAATTGAGATGAAGTGAAAGCGTCGACCAAAGGCCGCTGAAAGACAATTTCACTCTAAGCTGATCTGATCAAGAGCTAGGGCCGGCGTTGCATGTATATACACACGATATACTTAACCAACCAACGTACGAAAGAAGTCTGTTCAAATTGGCTATTCACAGTGTACGAACCAAGCCAGAACAAGAGATGACCGAACTATCGAAATAATCTCTTTTGTCGTCAAGTTACTTCTTAACACAATGGTACTTACAAGTGGATCCTTAGTGATAGGCATTTGCACCACCGGCGGCGCAGTGTCTTGGGCGAGTACGGAACGCAGCGCAGGGGGCGCGGGAGGGGGCGAAGGGGCCAGTATTTTCGGCATCTCTTCAATACAATGCACTACTGACACGTGAGCCTGTGCAGACTTTAGCGGCGCCCTACCAATGGTGCAAAAAAACAATATAAATAAATCACCAAGTCTAAACACACCAGTTTATACGACTACCGATGTAAACACTTATGGGCTAGTGTTGTGGGATTATCATACAATGGTCAGGGGGCAAAAATCTGCACATGCAGACTAAGGTGACTAGTGACTAAGTGCAGACTAAGACTGATTTTTGAGATAATCGAAAACGGTTTGCGGCACATTACAGCACAAGCCTAGCACATTCCGGCACATTCAAAACATTTTTGAAAAAACAAAGTGGTCATGCTGGTGCAAAAACGGTTTTTTCTCATTGCCGCTCCGTTTTTTGATATAATTAAAAATGGTTTGCAGCACACTGCAGCACAAGCCTAGCACATTCCGGCACATTCAGCACATTTTGGAAAAAACAAAGTGTTTTTTGCATCAGCGTGCAAAAAACGTTTTTTTCTCAATGCCGCTCCGTTTTTTGAGATAAACGAAAACGATTTGCGGCACAACGTAACACAAACCTAGCACAAGGCAGCACAATGTAGAGTTTTTCTAAAAACGAAAATGGACATGCTAACTTCTCTGACATCCAGGTACCCATCTTAGGACCACTTTGTTCTTGCGCCCTAAGGTATTGTTATGACTCACCAGGGAACGTTCTAGTTATGACTCACTATGGAACGTTCTAGAAAAGCGACTTCGCCTGTCTACAATTTCTGGAAACATTATTGTCAAGGGAAATTGATCCTTATGCACACAACATAGAGTTCACGTTCAACAGAAATAGCGTTCCCGAATTTTCAATGACCTGTTTACAATACGTGTTTACAAAAGTTGTTTACTTCTAATTGTTTGTTGTTTGTTTGTACTAAATTCGAGAAAGATCTAGACGATTGGCAGCGGGTATAAATAGGCGAAGTGGCGAGCTAGCGGGACAGTTCGATTCTGCGATTCGAAAGCGATACTACGGAACTATACCTGCGACTCATTACGGAATTACGGACGACTTTTGGCAAGTTTAACGGATTTAAAGAAGAAGTTTAGCCCTATTGGAAGTCATCTTGGTTTGTGGCAATAAATAGTTGATTTTCGCCCTTACACGGCAATTTGACTTACCCCACACTTAACAGTATTTAAGTAGTCTACACAGTTTCGCACCAGCTTTGAGACTGTAGAGTCTGAGTCCAGTGTTTGAAGTGCAGCCTGACTATCTGAGTGAATGTAAATTACACGGTTGACGTAGTTTCTTTGCAGGTTGATTTCCGCGCATTCTAAGATGGCGAAGACCTCTGCATGGAAGATGCTGGCGTATTGTCTCAAGTTTACACTGGTCCTGTAATCCTGGTCACCGCCATACACACCACAGCCTACGTCAGGTCCTGATTTGGACCCATCAGTATACCAAGAAAGGCTACCTTCCTCCCAAGAGATCTTGTTATTTGATTTCTCTTGAGAGTAGCTCCACAGTGTACTCTACACTTTGCTTCTATGTACTGTGGTACCATTGTGTCAGTAGGCATGTCTAGGATGGGATCCCTTAATCCTGAGTCTTCTAGAGCTCTGAGTACCTTGAACAGCCAATTGTGTTTACCCCGATTCATCATTCTGTACATACTGGTTCTCGCCTCCTCTAAAAATAGGATAGCCTCCAGAGATACTCCGGGGGAACTCGACATGGCTCCTGTTATCATCAGACATGCCAAACGCTGTAAGCTATTAAGCTTGTCGATAGTCGTTTTCTGGTTGGCTTTTCTAGACCATACTATAGAGGCGTATCCGATCTTCGGCCTCACAATAGCAGTGTACAGCCAGAGGGTGAGCTATGGACACGGGCCCCAGCTCTTCCTTACCATTCGACGACTGATAAATAAGGCTGCCTTAGCCTTATTTATCACATTTCCAATGTGTGCATTCCAGGTTAGTCTCTGGTCGAAAGTTGGAGGAGATAGGGAAATGGGGAATTGTACAAGTATAACCAAAATCGTCCAACTAAACGCGAATGGAGCTAAATATGTGAAGTTACTTTGCCTTAATAAGTTAACATTTTACAAAATATTGGCAAGGAAACAAGTTAAAACACGAAAAATTCTAATTCAACTATTCAGATATTGAATTTATCATTTATAAGATCCTTAAAGCATGCCTATAATTAAAAAAAATCCTTTTTTACATAAAAACATACTCTACCAGGAAATATATTAACATTCTTTAATAAATAAAGTTCTAAACACTCTGATTTAACAGATTTTATAATATTATATGAAAATTACATTCGTGAATAGAATAAGTAGCAGGGCCCACTGAAATAACAGCGCGTGCACTCCTGTGTTTCGGAAAATGAATCCCTTCATATCGGTTATCCTATCAAGCCTGCTTGCCGGAACTTAATAAAAAATCACACATAAAAATAACTCTCACCTCTCTATTACTCCTTCCGTTGTTATAGCGCCTTTGGAACCGTCACTTGTACCTTCATTTTCTTTCTGCGGGTCGATTAAGTGCGAATTGTCATTTTCTTTGGATTTTACTGGTTCTTCATTTTTAGGCACGGCTTCCTGTAGCCCAAAGAATAGTCTATTTTATTCATGGTTAAAGAATACTTACTCAATTCCAATTGGTCCGCTATGTATGATTAAAACATCATGACTTCAGTTTTACTAGGGCACACCTCGGTCACTTGCGATCAAATGTATGAAACAAACGCGTTCCTACGCACACAGTCTAAGCTCGTGTAGGTGAACGCGTACCATGCTTGTGTGAGTGAGATAAGACATGCTAGGGTTGCCGCCATTTTGCCTTAATTTATTCGTAGTGCATTCGCGAATCGGGAACGCAATGTGCGGCAATATGAGATGACCTTGTAATAGCGGCCTCGAATTAATTATAAACAAAAACGTTTTTAACTCTATTTTCTGAGATTTTATTATTATAAGGGTGCTTATTAAACTATTTTATTTTTAATAAGTAGCATTATTTACCTAATTATCCTACTAATATTATAAAAGCGAAAGTTTGTGAGTACGTGATGTGTGAGAAAAAGACGAATTCGTTTATTATAGGCTTTTTCATTTTCCCATTGTTTAAAAAATGAGGAGACTAATAAAGTGGCCAAAAAAACCTCTGGTTTGACTTTAAATTTCTCTTATTATAATAGTAGCTAGAAAGAAAGAAAAATGAATCAGTTTTAATAACGGAACGTATTATTATGTATAGCCAAGGGAAAACTGAATCTTTGCCAATAGCCTCTTATACCACAGACTAAATAAAGGGATAGTCCAAGGAAAATAAAATTTCATGCTTGTAATTTTATTGTTCATTATTCACCAACAAAATTTATAAAATGTGTAACAAAATAGTATAATTTTGAAACGCAAAATTATCACAAATGAGACATCAACAAAACTTTTTGCGAAATGACTTGTCTCTAAAATTTCGATTTAAATATATATTAAATATTCAAAGAGTATCTAACCATTCCCTCTGTTCACTTGGCAGGATAAAAAACTTTCATTATAATCTAAGGTACAAAGGATACTTACTGCATTGCCGTTGGTAGTGAGTAAATTATTAGGCAATGTCTGAAGGAGTTGATCATCGGTTGCGACGTCGGGCATAACCTTGAAAAGTTCCGTGACCAGGTCGTTGAGCTCCTTCTCGGATATCTTAATGTTTATGCATTCCAGTGCTTCCTCGTCTTCATCAACTTTAATCAAACATCATTATATTTAAAAATGCCGCTTGACATATTTTATAAACGCGGCGAGTCTTACTTTTTTACAATAATTATATTGATACACTTCAATGTCGTAATGAAGGTAATCTTTATCTATATAAATAAAAATGAATCGCTAAATGTGTTGCTAAACGCAAAACTCGAGATCGGCTAGACTATATCGAAGACGAAAATTGCATTATTGAGAAGCCTAATTTCATAAAATAAAGTAAAAACAATGAATTCTGTTTTTTTTTCCTATACATAAAACTATGAAACCAAAGTATATACTCTGATCGCTTAATAAAAGTCAAGGTTGATTTTACTTCTCTTGTAAATGCTTCAGTGGTATTTAAACCTTGAATTTTCTAAAAAGATATACTGAAGGAAATAATACAAGTTCTCTCATGTAAAGACCTTAATCGTGCATTTCTCTAAATAGTCATTTGGGCCGCTCGTTTGGCTACCCCCACACAGAAGACCTAGAATAACAGCATGTGTGCTATTGTGATTCAGTGAGTGAGTAAGGGATGTCAGAGCGCACCTGCACCTGCACCTGTGACGTTGCTTCTTTTATATACGCCTACCATCAAGTGGACCGTCAAGCTGTCTGTCGACCTCAACATAAAAAAAACATGTTTTATAACTTTTTTTTTTAGTCAGTAGGGAATTCGATAGTGTTTACTCACGTGCGTGGGTGTCTGCAGCGACGTTGTACTCTGGATCGGCTTCATCGTCGTCCTCGTTTTTACTGGGAGGTGCAGGGTCCAGGCATTCTTGCAGGAACTCCTCCCAGAGATTGTCCTTGACCGGAGGCAGTTCATCCGGAGGCACAAATGAGCTCTCTATGTGCTCTATAGGCGTTTCCGACAAACACAGCTTGGACCTTGTCCGGCGTGCTATGGTTGCGTCATCACTTTCGATTACAAGTTTTCTTCGGACCGGCGTGGTGGACACATCCTGAATAAACGTCATTCAACTAATTTGCTTAATAGGATCAATGGTGAGAATTGTCCACGTGTCGCAGATGAACTCATAGCTTCTAAAAACCTAGTTTGTTTATTGTAACCATAGTTAAGAGAGCTAAAGTAGCATTTTAGTTACGGTGGTTTTATGAACTTCATATTTTCATACCAGCGCCATTCTGGCCAAATTATTAACTACTATGTAATGGTTTGTAGCTAGTCAGTTTTTCAGTATAAGTAAGTTAGTTCTCTTTGCCTCTATTCTCCATTATTGTAACAGAACCAAGAAAAAATGCCATTACGCCATATTGGAGGCACGTAGGTGGAGTCGTGTTGAAGGTCTCAAGGTAGCTACAAGTATTTTTAAACAGTGCTCTGAGAAAGAGAATAGTCTTGCTTAAGGAACAAGCCTTAAGTCTTAAACACGAAACTGTCCAAGATATAGCCATCTCCTTCAGTTACCCAGGAGATTTTTCGATCTATACTTTAGAAATCAGTTTACAGCACAAATAGTGCTCAGTGCCATATTTAAAGTGATTTTATTGACCTGTTTGGCAGAATGAATAATTAAAGATACTTACCAGTGGAACTTTGAAGGGTCCATCTTTGACGACTTGAGGGCTGGCTGTTAAATGTTGTGCAGGTGTGGCTGGAGTTCGGGGCTCGGAGTCTAAGTCACTGCACGATTCCAATGTCTGATCATCATCACTCTGAAATCATACCACCCATCATTTTAAATGAAAATCTGTAGGAACATCATGTTTTATATACAATATATTCGTACCATATATTTCTACCAATCATTTTGAAGAAACCACCACCGAGGAAAATTGTTGAAATCTATTTTTTTAAATTTTAACCTTAAATATGTGAATAAGTAATAACCTTGAATATAAATTATAGTAGAAAAGGGCCGTTATTTTGAAATTTGTATAATAATTGGCACTTATATGCATTTTATTTTATTCAAAATATTCCCCTATGTAATTTATATATTTATCATAACACTTTTGAAGATTGAATATTTTGTACAGTAGTTTAAGTCAAATATGTGGATTTACCTTTCCGATTTAACCTAAGTTAAGGACAAGTTTGTTGATGGATCACGAAAAATTTCTTAGGTTGTATAAATCATGTTTGACTAAAAAAAATTTTTTTCTCTAATAGTCTAGTAGTATACTTGGAACCAACATTTCAAAAATCAGAATAACTTACAGCGACATCCTCGTGTGTGGGTTCATATTCCTCATCATCCTCATCCTCGGGTAACTCTTGAGCGATGAGAGCCTTCACTTCAGGGCGAGTCTTGACGGGAATGTGTTTGATAGGAGTTAACTCCAAATTTTCCAAGTTCCATGGAGGCGCTATTTTCGATGAATCTTTCTTCAATTCCCTGCAATAGTTTAATACACCACTTAGAGAGACTTTTATAGCTTCACCACTAAATGAGAGCTAGTCCACTACGTACATACCTGTATAACGTTACATGTCTTCAAAGATTGCTAATCTACTAGAACATGCTGGTTTCCTCAGAATGTTAAGTTTCACCGTTAGAGCAAGTATAACCCGGTCAAATAAAGAAATGAATTGAAAATGACGGCGTTTCTATTTGTCTCTAGGCAGTGCAGTAGTTTCAAAGACAAAACAGTGTTTCAGAATATGTTCTCTCGCTTGCTATAGTACTTATATACACAATTTTGCTAGTTGGAGTGTGTATATTGACAAACAACCAATAAAGTGTTATTATTCCAAGAAAATAAAGTGTTATTATTCCAAGAACATTAATTTTTGGATTCATGATCAATTAGTATAGGAAAGTCTAGAAATAAACTAAGAAACCTACAAATAATATGAGTACCTAAATATGAATACCTATTACTTCTTGTAGTCCAGAAGAAGTCCCATAAAGAAATATTTAATAAAGACCTAAGAGAACAGCTACTTGTATTGTCATAAATTTCGTTAAGTACAAGTTTTCGATAGTAAAATATATTTTATACGAGGGCACTTTGTAAAAAATTTAATACTCTTACTGAATTTTATCAATTTAAGATAAAAATATTGTCTACTTTTTAATATATCATCTACCTTTTTATTTTTGTTTTAGTTAAAAATATCTTGCTTTCTAAAAAAGTATAATCTATCTCTCAATATTATTTATTTATACAGTGATTTAAACAAAACAAGAAAATATAATACATATAATTTTCGTGACTATTCTACTTCTACTGCCTTTAAAAGGCATTTTAATGAAGCGTTTTTCAAGGTGACTCGATGTCGAGGCCCTTAATGCAACGGACCCAAATCGAAAATATCGTCCAAGACCTGGTGACAATTTTGGGCAGGTATTTGAGGCACCTTGAAAAATTGTCTAATACTCCTTTTATGATAGCTAAAGTGAACCTCTGACTGAAAGGTTATGGATATTTACCAACCCTGAAATTTTTAAAATAATTATCATTTTACTTGAAAAAATTATTCTTGAGGTGTTTGAAATTTCAAGAGTTGAAAATACAAAAGCCCTATTATTTTGTCAGACTTAATACCCAGCCAGGTATTTGTAAAATTATTTTGCCAATAAATCCAAAAAATATATTTTAGGCACTTTGAGTTGACAGAGCAATCTCTGTCATTAAACATTAATATTTTTAAATGTCAATTTTCAGTTAAAGTCAGATCATTTTCGTGTAATTAATTTTCTACCTTTCAGGTGATCGAAAATGTTACTCATTAGTTAGTGCGAGTGAACAGCGCTTTACGAGGGGCACACTGAAATGATCGGGAATAAGAAAAACCACATGCACGGTATAGCTAAATTGTATTTTATTGTTTTTCGAAGTATTCTCCGTTCAACTTAATGCACTTTTCCATTCGTGCAAACCAATCATTAAAACAGTAATTCCAGTCTGAAGTTGATGTTGACAAAATGGCTGATTTGTACGCTTCCACAGCTGCTTCGGGGTCTTCAAACCGTTGACCGCGTAATAAATCTTTCATTCTAGGGAATGTAATGAAATCGTTTGGACTCAGGTCAGGACTGTACGGAGGATGGCTCATCAGCTCAACGTTTTCCTGCTTCAAAAAATCATTTGTCTTCCGAGCCGTATGGGAGCTCGCATTATCGTGATGTAAGATGATGCGACGTTTCGGGTTATTTTTTCGGAGTTCGGCTATCATTTCTGGCAAACAAACCGTGATATACCACTCGACGGTAACCGTTCTGCGTTCCTGTAAAGGAATTGTAGCAACATGCCCCTTTTTCGAGACAAACGTAGCGACCATTTTCTTTGACACGCTGCGGGAGCGAACCACTTTCGTTGGCTTGACCTCGTCTTCGAAGACCCAAACTGCTGACTGATGTTTTCTTTCAGGTTCGTATGAATAAATCCATGATTCGTCACCTGAAACGATATTATAAACGGCATTTGACTTCCCTCCGTTGGAGCGTTGGAGAGTATTCCGGCACCAATCTACACGAGCCGCCTTTTGCTCTTCGGAAAAATTGTGGGGAACCCATCGGGAAACTAGCTTTCTTACACACAGCTCATTATGTAATATCGACTGAATTGCAGTCATTCCGATACTGATAACAGCCCGAATCTGCTCGTATGTCACATGACGGTCATCTAATATAATAGTTCGCACAGCTGCGATGTTTTCAGGCGTGACCGCTGTTCTTGGTCGACCTGCAGAAGAAACAGTGCCGAGCGACACACGACCGCGTCGGAACTCGGCACACCAGCGGTATATTGTCGTTTGACTCGGTGCTTCAAATCATAAATCGAAACAAGTTCGCTGAGACATTTATCTTGAGATAAGCGGCGACGTGTGACGTGTGACTTGTGATAAATTATGGCACGGAAATGTTCACGCGTGAGCTCCATTTCTGTTAACGACGTGTCAACTTTAAACCAACATAGTTTTTGTTTTTAATACATTTTTTTAATTGTTTGAATGTTATTAAGATTCTAAGAGGCCAGTATTCAAATTCTAAAAAAGGTTTTATTGTAACTCAATCCGAAATATTCTATTCCCGATCATTTCAGTGTGCCCCTTCGTATGTGGGTAGAAATATGAGAGACAGTGAATATCAGCAGCTGTCTCGGTTGAAGGATATGATTGGTGCTTCCACAACCTATCAGCCAGGGGTTCATTTTGAATTTATCATAGAAAAAGTATTGGACAATTTCAAGGTGCCTTAAACACCTACAAAAATGTCTAAAAGCTCTTCTACTATTAGGTAAGGGGTGCCCGCACTCCTCCCCCATTAATTTTATTTAAAAAAAAATCTGAACGCAACTGTTCAAAATTTCTAATCTATTTGTTTTAAGCCTAAATATTCATTATCTATCAACTTTCCTAAAATCAACAACATCCGAAAAATCCAAACTTACGAGCATTTTTTATAGTCCGGCCACTACAGTGCGCATGTACGCAAACTGTCATTAACTACACACACGTTTCGTAGTAGAAGAACATTGATTTAACATCGCAGAATATTGATTTAACATTTTTCCTTTGTGTTCGTTTTACTACAAATCGTATCAAAATGTACCTAAGAAGTCAAAGGTGAATCAACTTTCAAGCATAATATGTTAAATACCTACATAAATATATTCATAAAAGTTGATAAGCTACAACTATCTTTATTATAAATAAAGGATGATAAATTATTTTATTTATTTATTTATTTACACAAACTTACATTCTACCATTACAGTTTCCACCCAATGCGAGTGTAGCAACAATATGTACAATAGCAACAATTATATACAAATGCAAACTAATTCCTAATATTCATAACTAATTACCTATAGTGCTATTTTCGTGAATTCATTCAGAGTACACCAAAAGACATCCAATCTACCATATATACGGTTGAGGATATGAAGCGCGCGTGTCAGGGGAGCCTTATTTAATAAATTAGTGCGCCCAGCAGCTGAGGCCCGCGCCTATGCCACACGTACTTGTCAGGAACGCCAATACTATGTGTTTTATTATGTTATATATATTTATATTTTATTACTAATTATGTTAGCAGCAAACACATAAATAGTCTAAAAAATAATTATGTTTTCGATGTGTTAATTATTTGTAATAGATTTGTAAACTCTTTTCTCAATTTCCTTACAAAATCTCTATGTCATTAGTTTTAATTTTTTTTTTTGTATTGGTTTAGAGTAGAATTTTTTGGGTAGATTCTATATTTATGCTGAAGTTTGCTGAATGCAGAAAATGTTCAGTTAAGGAAGAATACATTATTTAAGGAGAAATACATTATATTATATTGAGTTCTAATAAAATAAATACATAATTACAATACTAACAACTCAGCTGCAAAAAAATAGTATCTCATATGCGACATACTGCTATAAGCCATCACTATTGACAAATTTCAAATTGAAAAACGTATATGGACAAAACACTATATATGAGACTAGCATGAACAGTTGTTACATCAATTAACTTAATTTGCTTTAAACTTACTTCACTTTGGCTCGAGTGAGTTTAGGTGTAAGTTTATTTTTTTCCAAAACTGAGCATTTCTCCTCCACTTCTTGTTCTTCTTCTTCTCGTAATTTAACCAGCGCTAATACATGGTCATTTGTAACTACTTTCTGAAATCAGAAACAAGGTAATTCAATAAGGCATTTTTAGTTTCTGCAGTACAGGAACCACAACGAACAAATATTAGGTCGGGCAAAAAGTCTTTCCGCATATAGTATGTATAAACTTGTAATAAAATATCTTTGGCTGTACTATTTGTATCTGGTTTTGATGACAGTAAAAAGGTTACATTTCGAAAAAAGAAACAAATTAGTAAAGTGTTGTTTCCAGCTATTTTCATTTGTTTTTCATTCTGTCAAAATGAGTGAATCTAATGAAGAAATTCGATACATTTTAAATTTTTATTACAAAAAACCGCGAAAAAATTTTGTGACGGTTATTGACCTAATGTCAAAGATGCACCGCGCTCTGGTCGCCCTGTTACGGATAAAATGGACGCCATTTTTGAAAAAGTGGACCAATATCGGCATATCAGTAGTTACGACATAGCTGAAGAATTCACTGAAAGAAACCTTATGAATCGTGTAATCATTTGCGATTCTTTATTGAGACGTAATGAAACCTTACCGTTTTTGAAGAGAGTGATAACTGGTGATGAAAAGTGGATCAAGTACGACAAGAACTTGTGAAAAAAGTTAATGGTCAAAGGTCGGTCAGGCTTCAGACTGTGCCAAAAGTGTTAAAGCAAGTGACAATTATTTGTAACCCACATGTTAAACAGACAGGATATG
Organism: Bembecia ichneumoniformis; assembly: GCA_910589475.2. Lineage (NCBI taxonomy): Eukaryota > Metazoa > Arthropoda > Insecta > Lepidoptera > Sesiidae > Bembecia > Bembecia ichneumoniformis. The sequence goes on along the minus strand of OU342538.1, from coordinate 4,429,365 downwards.
AATTTCTATCTGTGTCTTCCTCATCATAGGAATATTCATCTGGCTTCTGAATAGCCAGTATACAGTTAATCTGAAGAACTCAGTTGCGTTTGTGGTAAAAGTTCAGACTAAGAATCAAAGATAAAGTTTATAAGCCAGAAATGATTTATGAGGATATTATAGGTACTATATGCTCTGAAATTATATTATTCAATATCAATATTGTTACAACTCATTAATTTAAAACATAATCAACAATAAAATTTTCTTTTTCTATGTCTCCATTTGTTAGATGGTTCAGATGTAATTAATGAAGATCAAGATTATCAATTTATTTGTGATCATACCAACAATTGCAATTCTAAAATAGGGGCAAGATACACAAGCCTTGTAATTTAATAAAAGACTGCATTTTCAGTACTAAATGTAAATAAAATCATGAATTGCTCTCTGAATGCATTTCAAAAAGACACCAGTGAAAATCTACACACCTTTAAAATTTTCTTTACACTTTGATCGTCCAAATTATTTTTTGCTGCTAAGGCTGTAATATTTTTTTCCACTAGTAAGCTATTTACAGGTAAATTTGACAACTCATTTTCATCTGCACTGCTTTCACTGTTTTCCCTAAAAATTATAAAAGAAAAAACAATTAATAATATAATGTGAAAGAACTTTTTGTATAGAATCTATGACACAGAGATAAGGATGCATATAATTCTATTCCAATGACGTAACTCTATACCAGTATGGAATGTGCAACTTCATCATGATACCTACACACACTAAAACTACATCCAACCTTTTTTTAAAAAAAGGAACTAATAAATAGATAAATTGTCATATAAATAATAGAAGGTTATTACCTTCTATTATTTATATATCATAAATATAGAATTTTTAATAATAATAATATCGGATTGATATTATTATTAAAAATGTGAAAGTAAGTTTGTTTTTTTGCTTTCACACCCCTTAAGTAACTACTCAACCGATTATCATGAAATTTTGCATACACATGTTCAAAGATACAGAAAAGGACATAGGGTAGGTACTTTTCATTCAGGAAAAAGCATTGTTCCCGAGGGATCATCTAAAATAAAAAAAAAAAAAAAAAAATGTGGTGGATGTGTGATGTTGCGTGCCATCATTAGACTTAACAATGAATAAACAAAATTTCTCCTTAATTTCTTTTGTTCCACCGGATTCGGATTTTAATACGGTTTTCACTAATGGAAGGAGGATTTTTTCATAGAAATTCCCATGCTGTCTAATTTCAAAGCGAGCGAAGCAATGAGCTGTGCTACTATTATATAGTGAATATAATCGGAACACTAGTGCTTAATGGTCTTGTAAAAAGGTTTGTCCATGCATTTAATAATAAACATAATTTAGAGCATAAACATTATTTCAAATTCATACTTAACGTGCAGATTTTAATAAATAAATTGAATATGTTTAACAAAACAAACCGTTTCCTCTTTCTTCCTTGACAGCTTTTCTTTGGAGTAGTCATTTCATTTATAATAATTATTAGAATTATCTCAATCCTTTTTCATTAATTACTATAGCCTTTCTTTTTTCAAAAACAATACAGTTATTATATATAACAAGTTTATACAAAACAAAACAAAACACTGAACTGTGTAGCTGCAGCTCACAGAACACTATTACTCCTGCAGCTGCAGCAAAGCAAGTCAGCTGCACGCACAGGCCACAGATTATAGTATAGCACAGGAACACAAACAAATCCCTCGCTAGAGTAGTGATGTACGGAATCGATTATCAATAATCGATTATGAAAATAATCGGCTGCAATCGATTATGATTTGCACAATCGATCTGGATCGATTTTGAGAAAAAAGCACTACAACACTACCAACTTCTACTATTTTATTTGCCATTTTGTTTTAGGCAATCGTACTTTTGAATTGAATTGATTATAAATAAATAAATAATTATTATTATTAAGTTAAACTTAAACCATTGTACTAATCAATAATAAAAGTAAGCACTAGTTACATAAGTAACTCATAATAATATGTACATAATACAACTAAGATTGCGTTTTTTTTTCTTTGCAGAATAGAATAGCCTAAGAAATTATTCTGACATTTTGTCCAAATGGTAGCACAGTTTTTTTGTATTTGCTTTTGGACTGGACAGTAGTCAACGGAGTCTTAAATAATCTTCCATAATCGATTATTGATCGATTATGATTATTTTAGTAATCGATTAATCGGATCGGCACACAGTACTAGAGGGTATATATGTTCTATGATACAAATTCATCGCTCAAAATTTGTTCCTAGCTCAAAATATCAATCCACAGAATATGAGGATACTGTGTTACTGTCACAGATTACTGACAACTAGATTAGCTTAGCACCTCGCGTGGCCGCCTCAGTCCCTCTCGCTCCAAGATTAATGTTGCCAGAAAAATAAGTGTCCATACTTTTGAGGAATTTTTAACTTGTTTTTGTAGATTCTACATTAGTAATAATTAGAGAATACAAGAATAATAAATAATATAATAGCTTTTTGAATGCAGGTTTTTAAAAGATAAAATTGCTCCAGCATTGTTAAAAGAATATTCCTCTTGGTTTTATAGTCCAAAAGAAGTGACAGCTCTTTTAATTTTCATTCTTCGATTATATATATTACAACATTTAATGTTGTTGGCCATATTACAGTCACGACAGTCACTCATGAACGATTTATTCGATATTTTAGATTCCAAAGATCACGGGTATGGACACAAACGAGCATTGAACATGGAGAATTATATAACATTCAAAAAAATTTTTGCTGACTGTCACTGCAAAAATACAAAAGAACAATAAATTTCAACAGGTTAAGTTAATAGATTCACCTCGGTTTACAGGATTGTTAGGTTTCTGTATAGCAATCTAAAGTGCTAAAGGCATGTTAAAAGAATTAATTCGTAAAGGAATATTCACCGAATTTGGCGGACCGCATGCATTGCGGGGGGGGCGTGACAAAAGAGCTGTGATTGGCTATATCAAGGAGTTGTGATTGGCTTTAGTGATGGGGCGAGATAGAGAAACTTAATTATCGATAACATTTTTATCGATAATTTCTAAAATGAACTGAATAGGTATGTTAAGTTTAATAAACTATACTAATTAAATTGCAGTACCATTGATAAAATTATTAAAAGTATAAACAGTAAAAAAATTTTTTGTAATCGATCCGTTTGGGACTGGGCTTGAAATTGGAAGTGGTTGGGATGGTGTTTAGGTTAGTTTTCGTCTTATTTAAAGTAGGTATATAAAAAAGTGTTTAATAACAATTTAATTCAGAGTAAAACCAATACAATGACATGCTGCTGTCGCAGTAAAAGGGTAGGTTTGTAGGGAAGTTTTGTATAAATTCTTCTAATAGCATTTTTAGAATCTGTTCGCCTAGTTAGGTAAAGTAATCATATGTCTATATATTTTTTCATGGCGCTTTTAGCTAAATCAATGACATAGTTACAATCATAGTGATCAAAATTGTGACTCTATTTGGGGAAAAGTGTCTTCACTGATAAAGTTGTTCAATGTTTTTATTACAAAACGGAATTTATCTTTTTAATGTATTATCGATCGTCTCAATTTCTAGTTTATAGCTTATCTGTGTATGCCTTAAAATTGCCTTGTGTTACCTATGTTACAAATAAATAAATAAATACACTTTCGAACTTTCATCAGAAGCTATTGAACATCGAATTACTTGTTCACACCGCCTGCTTATTTTGGTTACCATTTCTGAAGGATAAAGCAAACTCCTTTATCTCTTGTATAAATCAAACTAGTTTTTTCTCATCCAGGGACACCAGAGGTTTAACGCAAGTATTAAATTTGATTTTCTTTACTAAATAATGAACAACTACTCGGGCAAGATATTCTATTATACCTTCTGAAAACTGAGACAGTGAGATTTGTTAAAGAGCTTCCAAAAAATCATCATCAACGGGTTCTTCTGTCTCGCAAGTATCATCACCTCTTTCGGTCGTGAGTTTTATTCGTTTTATGGCTGAAGAACAGTTTAATATGGCGATTTGTTCTAGAGCTATACAATTGCCGGTATTAAGTTGCGGTATTAAGTACACAAGAATTTTTCTATAAATTCCATGAATTTATAGAATTCTGTTTCGGCGTCGGATTATTATTAGACCCTCCATGAGATCTTCTATTGCAGAAAAATAGCTCAATGTGGTCCTGGCTGATGCGGGAAAAGATATATAAGGGCAGCGCTGGTTTTTTATTAAATCATTATATAAAAAACTTTACACTTTCAATACATACACAAAGTCCTACAAATCCAGTATATCGCACCGAATCTACTAATCGTATCTGTTTATTCTCGACATTTGTCGTTAAATTCATTCTCTTAAATATTTCGAGTCTTGATAGAATGACCTGGGAATTTTCAGCTTATAAAGCCCTTTTCAAGCTATACCCATGCACCTTCGAGTCTAAAAACAACAACAAATCATTCAAAGCTAGTAACATGTTAGCTATTCCTTCTCTTTCTTCAAACTCGGCTTTGAAGAGAACTCGGCAAAATTGAAGAGCTAATGACATACTTCAGCTAAACAGTTGCGTTGCAAGCTTGACTTTTATTATATATATTTTTTAATACCTAACAAGTGTTCGGATCAAAGCTTATTAGCTGCATGAAACTTCTCATTTTCTTGCAATTTATGTAGTAATTCAATGTAACTCCACTTTATTTCGTATCCTTAAATGTTTTTTATATCGCATCTTTTAAGTGTTTTGTAGAATTCAAAGGTTCGAATTAATTTTATCATATGAGTAGGATCAAGCAATATGGTTATTTCATTATTTTGCACTTTAAAGACTGTTTTTAAATTATCCGGAACTAATATTCATCCGAGTTTTTTGGCATTGCTTTATTGGCAGCACACCCATCAAAGGGTGTTACATTACATTACATCAAAGGGTTTAACTATTACATTAGCATCATTGTATAATTCAATGGCTTGAGTAAGCAACATTTTTTTTTATCTGCTGTGACTTATTAGAAAATAGCCAATGGGTAGTTTTACAACTAGAAAAACTAATGCGTCGGTGCATTCTTCTTTACAATCTGAATCGATTCTACCACCAAAATCTATATTACCGTGTTCCTTCTCTACTTTTCTCTCAGTTTTCATCTCATCAAGACAATTCAACAATGAATAGGCTTTAGATGACTGCGCTGCTTTGAATTTCAGAGCATCGAAAGCTTCTTTCGTGAAACCTGGACGACCATCCACAGACCTGTAACACTTTCCAAGTGTTTTTACGGAAGGTAAGCAAGTATTGAAGGTACTATGCACGTAGTTGTAAGCCTTTGTTGAATAAAAGTTTAAAGTAAGTGCAAAGGTAGGTACGTTGGGAGAGTATTTCTTTTTGATATTTTTTGCCTGATTTTCGTTTTAATATTTGTCGGTGAATAATTTCACTGCATTTGACTCCTAAGGTAACAAATCATTGTGTTCAGTTGTAATAAGGTTTTTTTCTAATTCCGCAAATAGAGATTTTAAAGAAACGATTTGTCTTTTTAATCTTCTATTAGAATCACTCAACTTTTTTATTTTTTTATTTTTATTCTTTAATGTGTTGGTTAGTTCACTAATTCTTCTACAAAGTCGTTTTTTAACGATAGTGTCGTATGCAGATGGCGAACTAGGTATAGAAGAAAGACTTCTCTTTTTCTTTTCAGTCTCTAAAACCTTGCTTTGATTTTCAGATACCGGTTGAAACTTAGTGTCTTCCAGAGTTGAACTGGAAAGCTGTAACAAGAATTATTATTGGTTATAAAATTATATTCAAAAGTATACGTATAAAGTAAAGCTCTTGATTGTGATATAAAATATCAGTTGGTAGAATTTTTATGACACCGTACCGATTTTTCATACGATGTACTAGGTACAGAAGTCTCGTTATTTTTTATTGAAGAAAGAACGACTCCACCAGTGGTATGCGAAGAGGGTGCCTAAAATTTTGAAAATCAAATGTAATATTAATTACAACACTTTTAAAAGTAACTTTAAAGTATTAGTGCAAGAACGCATACCAAAACTGGCAAGTATAAACTTGGCACAGCTGTATCCATTAACCTCCTACGCTTTTTCATAAAATGAAAATTGTCATCCGTGAAATGTCTTGAGCAAATGACGCTGATATTACGAGGAAACCATTTCTCTCCACGACCAGTTGAGTCAATCCATTTATTTTTCCTTTCGGGGCATCTAGGAAACCTTTAACAAATAAAATTACGTTTATTTTTCTACGTGCGTTCTGAGTTTTGATGAAAAGAATGATTAGTAAAAACTAATTTAGAAATCCTTAAAAGATTTTCATTCACAGCATTCGATTCCTTCCGCCGATAAGAATAAAAGTTGGCCGCCATCTTGGATTTCTGACATTTTGACAAAGCGCTCTTTTTTTCTTGTGAAAATACCCTCAAACCGAGTTTCATCGAAATTAGCCCAAACAGTGGCGGCGCTAGACCACACTTGGACGTCGGCGAAATTAGGTTCGCGAGGCCTTTTTTATTTCTCAGTCAAAAAGAAAACGTTAGACTACATGAGCCGAATTATAGTGAAACTAATGTATGAGTAAACGAGTTTTATTGATAAATGATGATAAAAATTACACAAATAGAAATTAAAATAGACGAACTTTTCGGGTAATGATAATGACTTTACAACACAATAAAAAGAAACTATGCATGCGAGTCTAGTTCTATTCAAAGAAGGAATGATTGTTTACGTTACGCTCACAGAATGAAATACATACAAATAATTATACAGGTGCGTACACACCGAGTCAACGAAGGCCAACGAATGATAATTAGCGTTGGCTGCCGTTGGTCTCCGGAAGTTCGAGCCAATCAGCCAACGCAATTCAGTGTTGCCGTTTTGCCAATTCAGTGTTAGATATAATATACCACACTGCCACCGGATGGGATGCCAAATCACTGCGAAACGCAGTGTGCTCTGCCTCTCACACAAGAAATATTAATTAAAGATATTTCGAATAATGAGTATGTTTGTATGTTTTGAATAAAGCCCTGAAAAAAAAATTATAAATAAAGCACAGGCAACCCTATATTTAAACACTAGTCTCGATTTGAAAATGGTCACACTGGGGTATCCGTTTGTTGACCTTCCGGCGACCCTCCACATTGAGCTCGATTCCAGTGTTTTCATTTTTAGGGATTTCGCCCTTTTTTAGGGCGAAACCACTAATTTAAAGTATAGCTTAGGGCTATTTTATATTTTTTAGGGATTTGGGGATATTTTGGGTAAAATCAAATATAAAATGACGGTAACACTATTTTATAATAGACTTCGATGTTTGTATGTGATCTGTTATCAGCCGAAGTCTACTGGAATAAATTAAAGTTTTAAGCTTGAAAGATCATCACGGAAATGACTGACACCAAAACCTAGAAGTTTTGCCGCTAAGAACCTAGAAGTTAATAACACTTCTGTTAACACTGCCATCGTCGCACATTGAGGTGAAAAAATATTCAGTGTACTAAAAAACTTAAAAACCATCAGGAGAAATTGGCTTCATAACGAAACCCCCAATGGTTCGTTGTACACCAAACTCGGCATGAAAGAATTTATTTTGGAACCCGACTGTGTTATGACAAATACAGCTAAAAAATTAAAATCCAGTGCTTCAGCTTCAGTTTCATATTGTCCACCGTCTACTTCATTTCATGATTAATTGCTTACTACAAGTGGTGTTGCTCCGTTGCAACCATTAAGTTGATATGAAAGGGACGAAACTACAATACTGCCACTTTTAAATTTCTTAATTAATTTGCCAAGCTGTACCTGATTAATATAATACCCGTTTTTCTACGTCCTTATTGTATCCCTTCATTAAAATAAAAAATTAAAAGATAAAGATTTTGTTCCATTTCTAAGTTCTTAAATTTTGCGCCCTAAATCAAGAATTTTCGGAGACAAATTTAAGGTATTTAGGGCATTAAATTTTTTTTAGAGCAAAACTAAAATTCCATAGTGGAAACACTGCTCGATTCCTTTGATGTTACCGCCACGCTTCGGATCGCCGGCAAACGCCAACGAACGCTCGTTGGCGTTCGCTAAGCCGTCCACACCGGACCAACGACCAGAGGACTCTGGTCTGGATAGTACCCCTAAAGTACTACTCACTCACGCAAGTGTATGAAAATAAATAAGAATAAATAAATTTTAAATAATTTGTAAAACTTTTGCGAGGCCCCCTCAGACGACAGAGCATTTAAAATCAATAGCAACACTAGCATCTAGCATTACACCTGCCACATACAACCAGATTACGTTGACCTCCGGTCCGGTATGCAGCAAATGACTATTAGAATATGAAACATTTTACTTACCTGTGGAACGTTATGCCATCTTTTTGGTAACTAGATGTTCTAGACGACTTTCCACACCATTTTACTGCACAAGTAGACATTGTAACTAAGTTTTGGATACAAAACAGATTTTATATTTATATAATGGCGACGCGCTTACAGCTCACAAATGGGCAGGCACCATAGGCCATAGAGTAAAGTGGTCGGCACTCAGCACTGAAGTGTGGCGATTTGTTAGCGCGGTTGTATAATGGCAAAAACACATATAAATATGCGGTTGCGGAATCTGCTAGGAGGTTATTTATGCCATAGATAAATATGTGTATATTAGATTTATGCTGTGACATAGACAAGACAATAGACATACTCACAAACTAAATAGTAGATACTGACATACATACTCTCCCTCTCTTTTCTTTAGACTCTGTTCAGTTCAGCCAAAGATAATTGTATTAGTGTATAGATGGAACAATAAAAATTGAAGATTCCTTCGATACTCGATACCCGTCTTTCTAATGGCTGCATATCGTATGTTAAAAAGAGATAACAATAGCCGAATATGACGTCTTAAAACGCTGCGGGTCATAAAAGAGGCAACGTCATATTTGTTTATATCATGCTGGTTAACAAGCGCGTTTAGCTTTATGTGATTTAAAATACTTAAAAATCTGAAAGTGTGATTTCATAAATCTGTTGCTTGCCAAGAATGGCTTGTACTGTTCCCGTTTGTCCAAGTAGAGTGGGTGTTTTGAAGGAGAATAATGGAAACATATCATTTCACCGGTAAGTCGCACAGCTCGCACTCATTAATTTTGGTGTTTTGTAAACAAATTTTTATAATTATTTACTAAAAATGAATCATTGTACATGCATACACAGCTCTAAGGTTGATTTATTTAAAGAAAAGCTGGTGTTTATAACTAAAATTTACAAAAACCAAAGTTAATCGGATTTTTTGACATTTGTCTTGCTTTATAGTGCTGTAGTCTGATCTTGATAAGTTTATCGATATCGATAACTAATTTATTTTTAGTAGAGTGTTGACAATTTCTAGCATTCACTGCAGGTTGAAAGTAATTTTTATCAATTTATAACAGATTTCCCACCGACATCGATTTAAAAAAAAGACGTGGACAAAAAATGTAAGAAAAGCCGCCGATTGGAGAGCTTCGCAATATACAAGAATATGCTCGATGAACTTTGAAGATTCTTGCTTTCGCCAAGGATATCAGCGTAAAATTCTACACTCGTATGCAGTGCCGACAATATTCCCAAAATTACCACCATCGTGTAAACCAGTAAGTAATATCTATAAGTTATAAAGAAGTTATGCTTCAATCTATGAAAATTATGAAAATCTTTTGAATCATTAATAACCAAAAACTATTTCTTTTCAGAAATTACCCAGAAAAAGAAAACTTACTAATAAATACGTGGATACCCAAGCGTCAACATTAACTGCAAGTCTTTAAATTAAAATGTTGACGAATCACAGATGAACGATATCACAGATTAAAATGAAACGATATCACAGATTATCCAATCTGTTATATCGTTTCTAAAAATAAAACTTTAAGATTATCGAGTTTTTTTCTCTCGTAATAAAATCCTACTCCCGTTCTACCCCTTAAGGATGGATTCTAAATATTTCTACTAAAAAAATAACTATTCTTTTGAAATATTTTGGTGAAATAAATGCTAGAGGTTGCATACAATCTCATACAACCGATTAGCAATGCGGCGAGTACCAGTACGCACCCACATTTTATTTATATTGAATAACCAAACAGTACACCGAAACGCATTTAGCCATACTTTTTATCCGTCATATATTTAAAATCTATATCAACGATATCTAGTTATCAATAAAAATGCACAGCACTATTATACGCTATAACTTTAGCTTGCATTGTATAGTCAAAATGGAGACATTCACTCAACTTCGACCCGACAGATTATATATGTATGTCTCTTCAATCTTATGGCAATTTGAAGGTGTTAGAAAGAATAAAATATTGCTGCATTTTGTGATCCATCTATAAGTACAGACTAATACAACATCTTTGAGTTCAGCAATCAGCAATGCTATTTTATTTTACAGCAAGCAAGCAATGTTATTTTACAAAGAGTATATAATCACTACGTTTTTTATTTAAACAGCTCTCGCTGGCTCTCGGCTCTGTCTGTACTGTACATACATTGGTACATATATACTATAACTATTATTTAATTTGTATTATTTTGTATTATGTCCCTCTCGCTAGAGAGTATATATGTTCTGTGATTATGTCTAATCCAATTTAATTTATTTTATTTTGTGGTTGAAGATCGTTTCGTTGTTAAAAAAATATATAACATGTCTCCTACTCGAGCTGCAGGTTTAGTGATATTTAGAAATTTTAACGAAACTTTACAGTATCTTATGTTGCAGACATCTTATGGAGAACATCACTGGACACCTCCGAAAGGTTGTAATGTTTAATACCTGCGAATAAGTAGATATTTCATTTGGATTATCTTATTGCAATGGCATCTTATCAAACCAACTTATCAAGTTGACTACTATTGACATGACCTAATGACATTATTTTTTATTTTCAGGGCATGTTGATCCAGGAGAGTCTGATTGGACAACGGCTATAAGAGAAACGAAAGAAGAGGCGGGTTTAACAGAGAATGAATTGGAAGTAAGACACAAATGTTATGAGTTTTGATCCTTTTTAATTACATTTGGTAATATAGACTGATTTTAGTATAAAAATACGAATGATGCTAGCTATAATATTCCTCCCATGTCGTGCTGAACAGGGTAAAGCAGGATTTCACAGGAAAGCAGCACATTGTTCTTTATAAAGCCCAGATTAGGCCCCACATGCTATCTAACGTCTGGGTTGGCGTGCCTAAGTACCAGCTAGGTCTATTTGACACCTTTCAGCTCTGAATTGTTGATCCAGTGCTCACACAACAATGAACCACTTTAAGAAGAGATATAGCCTCTCTTTGTATTCTACTGGCTGTACAAAGGTGAATGATCGGATGAGTTGTTACCGGACTTACCCCTTCTAAAAGAGGTGGAAGAAAACCCGTAGTAAATCACCTTTTATTGCACCGGAGTTCTACATGTATGTCTCTTTTCACATGATATATTTTTAAAGGTACATTAGGTGACCATTTTTTACCACCAGCTTATCTATTTTTATGTTAAGATCGGCAGGTAGGCTGATGGTCCACTTGATGGTAGGTGGCTACCGTCACCTATAACACAAACAATGCCAAAGCTGCTATACCTTTTTAAAATGATTCTTACCATCTAGTAGTCAGTCACTACTCCTAATAAGGGTAGCTTCTGTTGCTCTAATTTTATTCAGATTCCCTTCATTTCTCTTTTGCTCCACATTCTGAGTAGCTCACAAACTAATACAATAGCATAAGAGCTGTAATTTCATGATCATCTGCAAGACGATGGCAACTATTTTCAAATGGGAGGCTCAGATTTTAATGATACAGCTTATCCTCTCACTTTTTGTAAGTGCAGTGCTACAATGAATTAGGATATGTAACATTCCACTACATTGTGATTTATCTTGTTAATTTTTTTAAGGTTTACAAGGATGTTTCAAAAACGCTGACCTACAATGTTAAAGGAAAACCAAAAGTAGTGGTATATTGGCTTGCAAAATTGAAAAATCCAGCCACATCTGTAAAATTGTCTCATGAACATCAAGATTTAAAATGGCTCCCATTGCAAGAAGCACAAGAAATATCTGGTTTTAATGACATGAAGCAATTATTAGCAGAATTCAATGACAAAGCTAAACTGATGTTATAAATTTGTACATGTAAATATATCTGGAAATAAATGTTATGTTTGTTTATTACATATCTGTTTTTTCATTTCTTTTTGATGGCTTCATATTACAGTAGTTCAATTTTTTTCATTTTAAGTGCATAAATGAGGTATTCCAATTTAAATATAATATTTGATTTGGTTAACCATTTGGTTCATTGCTAAATAAAAGTAATCAGGGCATGTCATCACAATCATTTTCCGAAAATCGTAAATTATGTATGTATTGTTTTGATCGGTTTTCAAACACTTGCAGTTTATTAAGGATATACTTATTCTAAAAAAAGTTTTATTTATACTGTTGAGAAGTCAAGAATGATTTTAAAAGAAAAGAATATCTCTTAAAGCAATGGAAATACGAAAAAAAAACAAGTTTAAAATATTGTTAAAGATTTTTTTAAATCATTGTGTCCTATAATTTTATATATTATGTATTCTATCTATCATGACTAAACTTAAGGTGAACGCTACAAGCAATTCAGTTCAGAACTTCAGCTTTTCAGAGAGAAACAGTAAACAGTTGAAAAAACCTTGCAGAATCACTGACCGGAAATTACTAATAAAATTATTAAAGTGAATTGGTTCACTTACCTACCTGAACTGTTTTTTTTTATCCTAAGATCGGTAGACAGCCTGACAGTCCACTTGATGGTAGGTGGCTACCGTCGCCTATAACACAAGCAACGCCAAAGCTGCTGCAAGTGCGCTGACTGCGCTGCCGCCTACAGCGTAGGATTAAGGATTAGGAGGGGATAGGGAAATGGGTTCTGGCATCCCTTACTCACTCATCGAACACGTGCTGTTATTTCACGGTGGTCTTCTGTAAGGGGGTGGTTGGTTACTGCCGCCAGACGGGCTGCCAAAATGACTGCGAAACGCAATGTGCCTACTGCCCTGCCACTACTTTCCAGATCCAGACGCACATTTAAAAAGTTGACCCCGCCGGGTATCGAACGCGGGAACCCTAGAAGTCCTAGAACTAGAACAGTGAACAGAGCGTTAAGTAAGGCAAGCAAAGCAACCTAAGCAATAACCACTCACTCATCCAACCAACGGGTCATGAACTCATGAAAGGAACAAACAAAAGCCAAGGCATTTCCCTTTTTCATCAATAATTGACATAAGTGTGTGTATGTTTCTTATTTTATTTTATTTATTACAAATCCAACCGAGAAACGGTGGTTTTGTATTCAAAAATATATAACACAAGCAACGCCAGAGATTTCTCTGGCAAAGTGCAAACTTAAAAGATTTGCATTAAGGTCCCAGTCAGTCTTGAGAAACGTAACGATAGCGCGTTATAACCTGCCGACGCAGCGACATCTGTCCGAAAAAATATGAACTACTTTCTACTGTCCCTAAAAATTCATCCAATTGATGAAAGCACCGCAATACTTATGACTTGGCATTATGTTTTAAAATTAATTTAGATGTATTTTTCAATAACAATAAATAACTAGTGTTAATTTTTTATGACATTTAATGTTTCCTTTTTAAATATTTATACATATTGTAAAAATTTAAGATTAATTATCAAATAAAATATGTAATTACATAAAATAAATAAATATAATATTTATTCTCTGAAACTAAAACTTGCTTAAAAACATTAATCTGGGATTGAAGACTACGGATATACTTTTATCCGTAATTACCTTTACAAAAAATAAAATAAAATTGTAGCAGCTTATTGATAAAATTTATAGAGGCACTAACATTACGACCAATGTCTAATAAGAGTTTAAGTTGATTGTTAAATTGTGATGGCTGGATTTAAGTACATACCAATTCAAAACGACATGTTTATAAAGTAAGTCATCTCCGAAAATGGCCATCAAATCGTTTTTACAGACAGCAAAATAAAGCATATTCGTTGAGAATAAACCCAACACAGTTTTTGTAAGATCTCTAGTGCATACGTATATTTACCTAAAATGGTACCTGAAAATGGTACCTGAATTGAATATTGGAGTGAAACCTCTCACAATCTTTAATAATTATGATGCATCTGTAGGTAAAAAAATATTTTATATTAAAATTTCTACAGCATTGAAAATTTAAATATAAAATATAAAAAAAGCATGCCATGAACATTCTATTTAAGAATCTAAATACAAATACCTAATAAGCTTTTTGCCTGCGACTTCGTCCGCGCGTCTTTTTCAAACATTTTTTCAATTTTTATTGCTCACTAGCTACCCGCCCCCGGCTCGGCGTGCAATTTTTATATATATGAACATGATATGAACATTCCCCGTTTATCCCTCTTTCCATTATTGAAAACAGAATTAAAATCGGTCTACCCGTTCACGCGTGATGCCGTGACCAAGGGAAATGGGGATTCATTTTTATATATAGAGATATATTTTTGTCAGGCGTCAATTTTTATTTTTAGATGATCCCTCGGGAACTGTACTTTTGAGTACTCCTGAAAAGTCATTTTCGTTTTTATAATATTAGTAAAAAGTTCAAAATTTATGTTTGACCGATGGATGACTTTTTAAATTTCATGGAGGTTTTTATCCTCGATGTTTATACTGAAGAGTAAATACTTTTTTGTGTAAGTAAATACTTTTTAAGTTTTGAAAATGAAAAAGGAAAAAACAGGAGTTGTCATTATGAAGTAATAAAATATACGAATATGGTGTATCAAGATTGTTTTAATTTATGGGAATAAATTAATGAATGCCTTTTAAAGATTTGACTTCCAAGATATACAACTATGCGTAGAACTCACTTGTTTTTATGAAGATGCGGTGCGTAGCATTATTTGATTTATGTCATATAACATAGGTTATATGGAATTATCAGTATATGGAGTTACATGGAATTAAGAGTATAAATATAACAACCGCTCGATTAACAAAATACTCTGTATTAAAACCCATAATGAATGATATTTAAATGATTGTATTTTATTAAAAATAAAAAATTACATACAAGAACATTTCCATAATTCTGCTGCGTGACTTTAAAATTATTCCGCCAAATTGCTTGATTCTTGATTCCTTATCCTTAAAAACGTAGTGATTACATTTACATTATCTTTGGATTCCTCCCTACCCTACCGTTGACATCAAAGATGTTGTATTAGTCTGTACCTATAGATGGATCACAAAATGCAGCAATATTTTATTCTTTCTAACACCTTCAAATTGTCATAAGATTGAAAGAGACATACATATATAATCTGTCGGGTCGAAGTTGAGTGAATGTCTCCATTTTGACTATACAATGCAAGCTAAAGTTATAGCGTATAATAGTGCTGTGCATTTTTATTGATAACTAGATATCGTTGATATAGATTTTAAATATATGACGGATAAAAAGTATGGCTAAATGCGTTTCGGTGTACTGTTTGGTTATTCAATATAAATAAAATGTGGGTGCGTACTGGTACTCGCCGCGTTGCTAATCGGTTGTATGAGATTGTATGCAACACTCGCATTTATTTCACCAAAATATTTCAAAAGAATAGTTATTTTTTGAGTAGAAATATTTAGAATCCATCCTTAAGGGGTAGAACGGGAGTAGGTTTTTATTACGAGAGAAAAAAAACTCGATAATCTTAAAGTTTTATTTTTAGAAACGATGTCACAGATTGGATAATCTGTGATATCGTTTCATTTTAATCTGTGATATCGTTCATCTGTAATTCGTCAACATTTTAATTTAAAGACTTGCAGTTAATGTTGACGCTTGGGTATCCACGTATTTATTAGTAAGTTTTCTTTTTCTGGGTAATTTCTGAAAAGAAATAGTTTTTGGTTATTAATGATTCAAAAGATTTTCATAATTTTCATAGATTGAAGCATAACTTCTTTATAACTTATAGATATTACTTACTGGTTTACACGATGGTGGTAATTTTGGGAATATTGTCGGCACTGCATACGAGTGTAGAATTTTACGCTGAAATCCTTGGCGAAAGCAAGAATCTAGTGTGCATCGAGCATATTCTTGTATATTGCGAAGCTCTCCAATCGTCGCCTTTTCTTACATTTTTTGTTCATGTTTTGTTTAAATCGATGTCGGTGGGAAATCTGTTATAAATTGATAAAAATTACTTTCAACCTGCAGTGAATGCTAGAAATTGTCAACACTACTAAAAATAAATTATCGATAAACTTATCAAGATCAGACTACAGCACTATAAAGCAAGACAAATGTCAAAAATTCCGATTAACTTTGGTTTTTGTAAATTTTAGTTATAAACACCAGCTTTTCTTTACATAAATCAACCTTAGAGCTGTGTATGCATGTACAATGATTCATTTTTAGTAAATAATTATAAAAATTTGTTTACAAAACACCAAAATTAATGAGTGCGAGCTGTGTGACTTACCGGTGAAATGATATGTTTCCATTATTCTCCTTCAAAACACCCACTCTACTTGGACAAACGGGAACAGTACAAGCCATTCTTGGCAAGCAACAGATTTATGATATCACACTTTCACATTTTTAAGTATTTTAAATCACATAAAGCTAAACGCGCTTGTTAACCAGCATGATATAAACAAATATGACGTTGCCCCTTTTATGGCGCGCAGCGTTTTAAGACGTCATATTCGGCTATTGTTATCTCTTTTTAACATACGACATGCAGCCATTAGAAAGACGGGTATCGAGTATCGAAGGAATCTTCAATTTTTATTGTTCCATCTATACACTAATACAATTATCTTTGGTTGACATTTGGGCATTATTTACCTTTTTGACGTTTGGGTATTGTCTCGACTAATACAACATCTTTGGTCTAGGGCAAGGAATCTGTCATTTAGTTAGTATAATAAAAAAAATTTACTATTTGGTTTGTGTCTATTATAATATACTACTCCGTTTTATTTAAGTTTAGTCTTTAGGGGCCCAAGCTGACTCGAACCTCATAGTTACAAATATATGTTTATCACATGTTTATGTAACTTAAAATATTTACCAAGGAAAATATTAACTTTTTAATTTTCTGTGGTTCTAAATTAATTGGTCTGTGGTTTTGCGATGAAGTAAAGTAAGTAAAGTGGTAAATTTAAATTTCAACGGTAAATAACGAAACCATCAACCAAACTTGTAACGAAATTGCTTGTTTATTCATGATTGCAAAGTAATACAAATGCTTTTGAATTCATTGGGATTTTGGTGGTGTGAATAAGTGGTGCTGTAAATATGATACAAAAGTGGAATAGAATTCTGACGAATTGGGTAAGCGACTGTTAAAATATGTGTATTATCTCATATTGTCAAAACATACATTTATGATTCTAATTACAAATCCTTTTTTGATATCGAACTGTCTAATCGTTTATAATTATTACAGATAAATTGTTACTTCAATGGAAATAAAAACAAAAATGAGGAATTCATTACCGTAGAAAGTTTGTTGCGAATAATTTCACATCTACACAAAAATTTCAATTTAGATGAATCCAAATCATCTGGGTTAGAAGCACAGTCTGTCGAAGAATTCATTCTTGAAAAATTTCCCGAATTCCGTTTTAAAAATGGAAATATTGAAGCAGCTGATGAGGAAGACTTGTATATGGTCACTTCACTTTTGCTTTTCTTTGTGTGTGTCAATTCTAAGGACATGGCCATAAAACATGCAATGTGCAGTAAGCTGAGCATAGATGATCAGGAGACTATTTTAAAATTTAATAAATGTTTAATGGAATGTGTAACTGTAACATTCAAGGATGTTGGAGCTGCTATTACAGGTGTGTATTAAAAGCTTTTTAGTTTGCTCGAAACCACTTTAAATCACTATGCGTTGCAATGGATGGTTTATTGTAATAAGATATGACCCCTTACTCTTGCCCTGATGAGAAAGCTCAACAAGGTTATATAGTGTGGTTTTGGTTTCCTTGTGAGACAAAGTTCTTAATGAGGAAATCAATAGCAGAACCAAGTAACATGCCAGGATGGAAAATAGAGAATACAGACCATGGGCGTATATAAGCTAAAAAATGTTATTTTGTGTTTGTCATGGATTTTTCATGCCACAAAGTATATGCATTATCATCATCAATATTCAGCGCTCTGTTATATAAATATTTTATTTAAAGATACTTAGAGAGATACTTGGAATAATTTATCTTTGTACATTTTTGAACTCCCATGAGAAAACTATATCATTACCACGAGTATACTCACAGAAGAATTGATTGGTTTACAGAAGCGTGTGGGCCAGAAAGAAGTACAGTTACTAATGAGACAGTGCCCGAAACCCCTCCAGCACTGCGTTCATTGCATAGTGAAGTGCGTCGTCTGCAGGCTGCTCTCGATGCAGAGAGGTTCGATCGCAACTATCTTCAAGATGAGCTAGCTAGAACTAACTTAAAGTTGGAGAATCTCCGTGAGTATGACTTTGAGCATTTTATTAAGACATTAAAAAAAATCTGAATCAAAATTTACATTCTCACTAGAGACTAATTTTCAAAAATCCTGTCTTAGTGGATGCATAGGTTATAATATAAAGCTATGTTCTAAATTTCAGCATTCCAGATTTAGTTGTTTTGGCTGTGCGTGGATAGCCAGTCAGAACAAATGATTTTATGAGTATATATTAAAATGTATTGCCTGTTCGGATGTCCAGAGCAGTCAGATTACTATGTAGATTGGAAAGGCATTTTTCAAAATTTTTAAAAATCTACAAAACATGTTAAAATTTAAAATATTACACCACAGAAGAGCCAAAACAAAATGGCGGAAAGGTTCAAAATGGAGGACAAACTGAGAATACTCTTAGTAATTTTTGCATGAAAGAGTAACAAACATCTATACATCTTCGTTGTCATTCTAAACTTCGTTCTTCATCTGTGTATCTTTATAAATTCTAGCCTGCAAGCCATCGGCCCAACTTAACTTTGGTTTAAATTATTTCTACGACTTATATACATTAAACTTTCTTGTTTATTGCTCTTTCCATTAGTATCAAAATTCAAACCTTATCAAAATCCATTAGGTGGTTTAGAAGAAGTTAGCAGAGAAAAGCAAATGGGACTTTATTTTATAATATCTATAAATGTGTTATTCTGATGCATAATCTATATTACTGTAAAGTTTCACCAAAATCTGCTCAGTAGCAAACAACTCGAATGCTCAAAAACTTTGATAATATTATTAGGATAGATTTAGTTATGTTTTACTATTGTGATCTTTGATAAATATAAAAAAAATGTGTTTGTTTCTTTAGTAACACACGGAACTAAAACAAAAATATCTCAAAACAATGTATTTTTATTCTCAATGCAGCAATCAAAGTCATTTTTATTTGTGTTTATAGAGACCAACTCATAATCATACTATTGATTATGAGTTGGTCTCGGTTTTCACTAATGGAAAGAGAATTAAACGAGGAAGGTATATATGAAGCCAGGAGCGGTTCGCTAGTGTCATATAAACTATAATTAATTCAATATATACGTTCTTTGGGATGAAATCAATTAAGTTTATTTAAATAAGTAAATGTTTGAAATAAAATATTTCACCTTTTTAATTACATAGTATTTGAAATTGTATTTACAGTGAAAGTTAAAGAACAGTACAAGTTGGATATTTTAAATTTAAAAGCGAAAATTTCACTGTGGTGTGGTCAAGAAGTAGAGCCAAGGACAGAAGGCTCTAGTGATACCTCTTCTAGATTGAGGAGGCAACTTGAACAGTTAGAGGATAAGCTTGTTGATACTCAATCAGAATTAGATGACGTAAACCGTGAAAGGGAAATATATAAAGAAAAGGTATATTGACTGTACAATTTGTTTTCATATATAATAATTATTTAAATATTATGTAAGAAATAGTTCATTATTGGAATAAAAATTCAAAGAATTAATATCAGTCCCAAGAAGATATTATCATATATAAGACACATTAACATAACTGGTGAGCTTGTCAGTTGAAAGTGATTTGAAGTAACAATACTTGTGTTGTCAAAACTTATTTCTAAAATGCAACTGATGTGCACTGAGTTCATACGAGTGATGTTGAAATAAACAATGCACATATAGACTTGGGCTAACAGCCGAAATATGTATATATATATATAAGCCTAATGAATCTCTTTCGCTTAATCATGCATATTATGTCTCCATAGCTCAAAGTAAGCGTAGCCATTGTGACTTATGACTTACATAATCAGTATTTGCAGGGCATACTGCATTTCGCAAACATTTGGGCAGCCCATCTTAAGGCTGTAACTACTCCCTTACAGAAGACCACCTGTTGTGTTCAAGGTCAGGTCTTCCAATCATTAGGCTAAGTTAAAAAAAAACCCTGTGTGCCTTTTGTGCGTCGTCATAATGTGCCACATAGATCCCAAAGGTGTATATTAAATTACTGAATCTATGTGCTTTCCAGGATGTGATAAGATTTTTTAGCAATTTAAAAGTAGATCAAAAAATCTATTATCATAATCACTTATTGGCTATCATAATAAACATAGCAACCCCGGAGGTCATTTCGCAACCACTTATTTTGTCTTTTAAACATTATTTAATATAATTCTTACCCACAGATCGAAGTATTAAAATATGAAAGGGACAAATGGTTGGCTCTAAGTCGACAAGAGGGTGATCGCGCTGATCAGTTAGTTGAAGAATTACAAACAGAGAGACAGAACGTTCAGTCGTTACGTGAACTGATCAATGAGTTGCAACAACATCATAAACTGAATGTTATGGATACCAGTCAGTTGGAGTGCGACGATCCTGACGCCAGTATCCGTTTACCCCATAACTTGTGTAAGTTTTGTACTGGAATATTTCTTTATAGTCCTAAATTCAGGATAAAAAATAAAAAAAGTGGCCGTCACGCCCGGCAGATGTGAATTTTTTTTTAAGTTAATAAAGAATTAATAATTACTAAAAACTAATAAAGAAATATGGAGTAAAATAATAAAACAAAGTGGTAAACGTGTCAAATGTACTGCGGTCATGATGGCATAAGAGAGCGTCACGCCGTTTGCCGTCACGGCATACAAGTCAGTTATACTGCCAAGGCGCGCCAATGGATGTTTTACATCAAATGAATAAAAATCAAGCTAACCAAATATGCCGAATTTAGGATCTTTAATTGATACTGAAGGTACTGAAAATGATAAGGGTAATGTAGGTTTTTTATTATAGTTTCAAATATACTTTGTATATTTCATTTTAGAATTTTTGCAAAGAATCACATTTTTCGAAAATCCTGCAAAATTTAGATTACTTCATCGATTTTGCGATTCATTTTAATGTGTGCACCATAAAATATAATTGTTATAACAATTATATATAAATATATCATAAAATACCATAAAACATCATAAAATATAATTGTAATAATTATACCATAAATATAACAATTATATTTTATGGTGCAACCAACTTGCACCATAAAATATAATTGTTTTTGTATGACATGACAATACGGTCCTGAGAGTCTGATGAAAATACCACTGTCATTAGTATAATACGAGTAGAGCTGACCAACTAAAAAAATTGTGACTAATTTTATTGCAGCTGTCTGCAGTGAAGCTTGCTCAAATGTGGTAGAAGTACAACTTGGAGAAGAAAGGGCTAAGATTGCAGATTTGAAACAGCAAATCCAAGTATTACAGGCAAGTGAAATTAATTTTATTGTTACTTATTAGCCTAATTGTATTTGAAATTCAAATCTAAAAACGATTCTCACATTACAGGATAAACTAAACGAACTGAACTCAAAATCAGAAAATGAAATACAGAATTTAAAAGATACATTAGCACAGAGAGACGGTGAAATATCTCGCCTTAAACTGGATGTAAGCAAAGGAATTGAAGAGAAAAATAATATTGAATCTCAATTAAATGATGAAATCATTAAATTAAATAACAATATTAATGAACTAGAGCAAAAGTTGAAACATAATTACGAGATTTCAAGGGTTAATATTGAAAAGAATATGTTGGATATTCAAATTTTGCAAGAGGAAAAGTTATCTTTACTACATAGTTTATCTGATGAAACAACAAAATTAAATAACATAATTAAAGGTCTACAAAATGAAATTGAAACTGAGAAAAATAACCGAATTAAAATGAAAGAGGATTATGATAATCATATAATGAAATTGAATGAAAAGGTGCTCAATAGAAATAATGAATTAGTTGAACTACAAAATAACATAATTGAGAAAAGTGAATTAATTGAAAAACTACATTATGACTTGAAAAATGAGAAAGAATCGAAAGAAGAACTTTCCAATAATTGTAATCATGAAATTCTGAGGTTGAATGAAATGCGAGCGGTTTTGGAAAGCGATTTACGACATAAGTCAGAAGAAGCATCAACAGTCCATGCGGAATTGGAACAAGAAATACGTGTAACTGAGAAATTGACAAAGGAAATTGATGAAGTTAGAAGTTATACTGTTAAGTTAGAAGACATTTGTAAGAATTTAGATGACAAAAATGCGTCTTTGTTGTCAGAAATAAATAATCGAGACAATAAACTAGATGTAATTCAAAAGGATGTGGAAAACTTACAAAATACTTTTAGAGAGGAACAACAAAAACTTTCGCAGAAATTATCTGAAAAGAATGTTCAGATTAATGAGTTACAAGTACAAGTTCATAGCGAAACGCAATATAAATTGGCATTGCACAATGAAGTATCTCAAATGAAGGAAATCGAAATAAAAATGAAAGAAGAGATTGCTGAACTTAAATTAACTATTACAACCCTACAAGAAGAAACTCAAGCAAAAGATGAAATTATTTCTTCTTTAGAATTCCAACTAAATGATGAGAAAAATAAAAATTGCGAATTGACTACTGAATTTGATTCACTAGAGCAGGAATTTAAAAAGGCAAAAGTCGACATTGAAAAGAAAATAATTGCAATTAAATCAATAAAAAATAAACACGACGAAGAAATTAATTCTTTAGAAGAAACACTTAGAAGAAACGAAAGTAAAGTTCTTGATTTGAAAAAGAATTTAGAAGCAGAAATTGAAGATAAAATGAATCTGCAGAGTGAAATTAATTCATTGAAGAGTCAAATAAATAGATTGTCTATTGATGTCACTACAAAGAGTAGCGAAATTATTAATTTAGAGACATGCATCGGAAAATTATCAAAGCAGGTTGATAGCTATAAAGAAAGTAAGCAATTTTAATTATTAACACCATTGTCATTATCACATTTTTAGGACGTCCACTATAATGTCCCCGATCCAGTTGGATCGGTCAAAAGCATCTTGGATCTATTTTGTGGAAGGACTTCCTACGCTTTGTGGTCTCCACTCGAGTACTTTTCAGCTGCAACGGCCATTGGTTCTCTGTATTATGTGCTTTGTTAATTCAACTTAGTAATCAGCTGGGTTATGTCCGTGACTTTCCGTTTCCTTATTTACAGATCTTATTCCTGACTCGATTTCGTAGAGTAACTTTGTAGCTCTATTGCTCGTTGAGTGATGTTGAGCTTTCTTACAAGGCCTATAGCTAGAGACCACGTTTCAGAGCCACGTCTATATTTTAGTAATGCTTAAATATAATTTTCACTTTAATTTTTAGTTATAAAGTCAACAGAACAACTGTTGAACGAAGAAAGTGTAAAATTTTCCGAATTAAAGGCAAATTACGATTCGGAAAAGGCTAAATTAATATCCACTATTAGCAGCCATGACAATCGCATTCAGCAGCTTGAAACGCAATCTAAAATTGACGAGGGAGAAAAAGCAGATTTACGCCATGCTAAAGAAGCATTAGCAGATGAATTACAGAAAATCGTATCAAAGAAGGATAAACTCGAATATGAATATAAAACGCTAGAGCATGTAAAGGAAGATATTGTACAGAGGAATAGTGAAATTCAATTGCTGAACCAGTCTATTGAAAGGAAAGATGAAGGTAAGATTTATATTTCTATAATAATATTAGTTTTGTATGAATATTATTAAAACTAGCCCCTAAGAGAAATATCTTTTTCACAGAGATAAGAACAATGGAAATTAAATTAGATGAAGTAATAGCAAGGTCACAGGAAACATTAAATAGAGAAGTTGATGTATTGAATGAGTTGGAACAGAAAAAAACTGAACTAGTGACACAAAAAGAACTCGAAGAACAACTTAAAATACAAAATGAAAATCTAAATAATGATATTCAGAAATTACAAAAGAAAAATTCAATCCTGGTGCTCACACTGAAAGAGGACAAAACCAATTACAATGCAGTCTTGAAAGAAAAGGAGTTAATTATTGAAAAATTGGAAGATGTATATCAAACGGAAAAAAACACAAATTCTCAATTGCAATCAATAAATTCAAAGTTAGAAGACGAAATAAAAAATCAATCAAAGAGTTCATCGGATAAACTAGAAGCTCTAAATACCGTTATTGAATATTTGCAAGACTATATAGAAAAAGAGAAAACAAAACATGAGATAATGATGAGAGAAAAAGTTAACGATATAGAAAGGCTTGAAAACGAAATATCTTGCTTGAAAACTGATATAAATTACAAAAGTAACGTAATAGAACAATTGCGAAATGCTATTGATTCGGACAAAATTAATTATAATGTTACTTTGATTGATAACGATAAAACAATACAAATGTTACAAAAGAAAATTGACCAGTTAGATGCTCAAACAGAAAATTTAAAAATTGAAGCGAATATCTTGCGAAAAGAGAATGAACAGTTAACTTGCGAAAAGGAAATATTGTGCAACCAATTGTCTGCTGAAAAGTTATCAAACAAAGAATTTGAAGCCGTAATGGCTACTTTGACTGATGAAAAAGAGATCCTTACTCAAAAACTCATAGAGGAAAAGTCAGTAAAGGACATAGGGGAGAAAGAGAAACAAGTTCTAATAGAAGAAAAGATTCAAATAGTAGAAAAGTTGACAGAACAGTCTAAGGTTAAAAATGTACTAATAGAACAGAAGGAATATCTTGAACAACAACTGATAGAGGAGAAAACTGCTAGAGTGATTATTGAAGAAGAAAAAGCAAAACTTGCAGCTCTTTACAATAAGTTAGAGATTGATTTGATTGAAGAGAAATCAAACAAAAATGTTATTGAAACTGAAAAAGATGTGCTTGCAGCTGAAAAGGATTCTTTAGTTATGGAGAAGGAGAGGCTTTTGAGTTCTCTAACAGAAGAGAAGGCGGCCAGAGATGAATTTGAAAATGAAAAAAATGTACAACTTAATGAATTGATAACAATCAATGAGAAGAATGTCTTAGAAATCAAAAGCAAAGAGGAACAACTACAAAATCTAAAGGATGATATTCTTAGATTGAAGGCAGACTGTTTGAGTATGTATATAAAATTTAATATTATAGTTTATGTCAGACAGGTTGATGGTGCAATACCACAGGTTCTGTAATTGCGCTGTCTACCATAACAGGATAAGGGAAGGGAAATGGGCTCTGGCATCCCTTAATCACTCACCGAAACACCACAGCACACATGCTGATATTTTTCGGGAGTTTTCTGTAAGGGGGTGGTTAGAATCTACCGGAAATCGAACCCAGGACCGCTGAGATAGAGCGTCAAAGCAAGCACCACTCTTCCAAAGGGCTCGTCAAATTGACGGTTGACGACAATTTTGAGACTTCACAATTAAAACTTAGAAATAAAAAGATTGACTAGGTTTTTCTAGTTTCGGGTTCCATAAAGTGAGTAATTATTTAAAGGTATAAATAGGGTTGGCAAAAAGTACCAAATGAATACACAGCAAATATGAATAAATAAATTTAAAAAAAAAAAGTATATTAAGGACGTAATTACTTTTTTGACGCGCTCGAATTCAGCTAACTGCGCCAGCACACTACAGCAAACATTGAAGCCGCTTTACGTTCAATTTTATGCATTAACAAAATAATCTTGATACTTGAAGGTTAGGTAGGTAAAAAAAAGGCGATACACCCGTGCTTCCATGACCGCGTCTGAGCGGGCAATGGCGAACGAAATCTACGACGCAGTGCGATCCCTTAGAAAAATGTATGGAGAAAATATAGTGCGTTTTTTAGTGTCTATTCTTTCTCAGAAATGAAAAAGTAATTTATTTGAGTACAAAATAATAAGTTAGACGTATAGAAGACTGTATAAGCTACAATTTCTTATTATTTTCATGTTAAAATATGCAGCGGATTTAGCTATTTATGTACCTACGAAGGGCACACTGAAATGATCGGGAATAAGAAAAACCACATGCACGGTATAGCTAAATTGTATTTTATTGTTTTTCGAAGTATTCTCCGTTCAACTTAATGCACTTTTCCATTCGTGCAAACCAATCATTAAAACAGTAATTCCAGTCTGAAGTTGATGTTGACAAAATGGCTGATTTGTACGCTTCCACAGCTGCTTCGGGGTCTTCAAACCGTTGACCGCGTAATAAATCTTTCATTCTAGGGAATGTAAAGAAATCGTTTGGGCTCAGGTCAGGACTGTACGGAGGATGGCTCAGTTCAACGTTTTCCTGCTTCAATGTCTCAAGATAAATGTCTCAGCGAACTGAGACATTTATCTTGAGATAAGCCGCGACGAAAATTCTGATAAATTATGGCACGGAAATGTTCACGCGTGAGCTCCATTTCTGTTAATGACGTGTCAACTTTAAACCAATATAGTTTTTGTTTTTAATAAATTTTTTTAATTGTTTGAATGTCATTAAGATTCTAAGAGGCCAGTATTCAAATTCTAAAAAAGGTTTTATTGTAACTCAATCCGAAATATTTTATTCCCGATCATTTCAGTGTGCCCCTTGTATCCAGACACCATTTTTCGATATTTTTAGCGATTCTTGCGATGGTAAAAATGTATTTATGTGAAAATTTTGTATTGGGCTGTCCAGTTTTTATTAGCTATCTTTAGAGATGAATACATTACCTTTTATTTTATACCATGGTATCTCTACAGATGTGCTTCCTGGATATATAAATGGTACCGAAAAACCATTGATATTTGTGAATACGTTCTTAAGGCGTAGTAAAATTAACTTGCTTACAATAATGCTTGGAAAAAAAATTGTTTCAGTTTAGAATGTTTTGACATTGAATATATTATTTAATTTTTTTTTGTTTATAAAGGAGTGTTTGATAGGAGTGACTACAGAAAATTGTCTGTTGTTCCAGAGCAAGAAGAAATAAGTATGCAATTGGCTTTAACCCTCAACAGTGGCATAGAGAAGTTATTTCAAAATATTAAAAAAGGGGAATTCCTGCAGTCAAACGAAGTACTTGCCAAATTGGTTAATGTTAAAGTTGAAAATTTTAATGTTGATGATAAATGCGATTTTCTAGTTAATGTCACGAACAGTTTAATCGACGAGTTGTCTTTAAAAGATAATTTAGAAAAAGCATTACAACACGAAAGTTCCGCATTAGAGGATATGAAAGATAAGATTAGGGAAAAAGAGATGCTTCTAATGGAGCTTCAGACAGAAGTAAAGAGTTTGCAACAAGAAATACATCAGTATAGAACTGGTAAGATTTTCTTTTCGTCTTTATCTTTGGTAATCTGTGATGGCACTGTTTTTCTTAAATACAAACGAAAGAAAAAAGAATTACACCCTTCCAGGATTACAATCTAGTCCTAACTGTAATGAACAATTTAATTCAACCTAATTTACTGTAATAAATTGTTAATAAACTAGCTGAGCCCTTCATAAGCGTTGTATTCGATATAGTGCCTAACTTTTTTGTTTGTAAACCGATTGGAATGAAAGAAACAAACTATAAGCGTTACGGAAAGCTTGCTACAATACATCAATGAAAACCACATTCAAATCGGTTAAGCCGTTTCAGAGCAATTTATTTGACCTCAGAAACTTAAGTACAACGTGTACAAATTGTTTTTTGAAAAAATCTTTAATGTACAAACAGCAACACACTTAACTGCACACAATTTTGTCTGTCATATCGCAGGAAGGAGACTCACATTTGACATTGACAATTATGAACCCTAGCCAGTGGCTGAGTAAAATAGCTTAATTTCGTGGGATAATTATGAAATCGGACAAAATAGGGTAGAGTCCTTTGTTTTTGTTTTGCCTTAATGCGATGACATTTAGAGATCTTATTTCTTACTGTACAATATTAATCATTTGTTAGGCTCAACTCACACAAGCAAAGTCGAAGCGAATGTTTTTTAATTTCATAGTTTATTTCTCGTAGGGACCATGGATAAAAAAAAATCCGTTTTTTTAGCTATACGCAGTGTGTCCTGCCACTACTTGTCAGATCCAGACCAGAGCCAACTTTGAAAAGTTCAATTCTAAAGTTGGTCCTGCTGTGGGAATCTAATTCAAGACCCCTGAAACATAACGTCAAGACAAGCATCTTAACCACTCGACCAATGGTCTCGTCTAAAAATATATATATGTATAAAAAGCAATGAAATAAAAGGGACCAAAGGTGATTTCATTTAAACACCAAGGAGTGTTTTCTGTTTCAGAATCATCAATACAAAAGGAAAATTTACAAACACTTATGGAAAGTAAGGATAGAGATTATCAAAAACTACAAAGTATGAACGAATCACTCACCAATGAATTAAACAATGTTAAAATACAACTTGAAGTTAAATGTCACTCGCTCAAAGAAAAACTAATAGACAATGAGAATGTAACAGAAAAATTGAAGAACACTTACGAATGTCAAATTAATAATCTGAATATAATGATCACCAAACTAACTGGTTACTTAAAGGATAAAACAGTAGAATTAGATTTGATTAGAAAAGAAAAGGATAAGCTGCAGGAAATAATCGAAGAGCAAACTAAGTGTAAGCGTAATTTGTTTTTAAATTTTCTCTTTTTTGATTGAAGTATGTTAGTGAACGTTCCTTTCAAAGTAATCACCTCGTGTTCAAATACAGTTAAAAAATTCTAGATAAATATAGCGATATGAAGCATTTTCATATTCATTGAGAAAAACGAAATGTTTGATTAAATATCTGAATTAATTGTTTGATGTGTGGTCAGTTGGTCGCAGTAGGAATTAATTACCAAAAAATGGCCCACTGTGGAGAATAAGTTTTGTACCTACATCTGACTGTGTACTAGACATTGTCCAGACTGATATTTTTCAAACAACCAATGAGAATAAGTAATAACAAAACTTTCATTATTTATTCTTCGAAAATTATACTGTCTGAATTTTTGTTCAAAATAAATAAATAAATATATTTACATTTCTAAAGTACTTTAATTGATAAGTAATGTTTTTGTCAATATAAACAAAAACCTGACACCATCCACATTAGTTCTCAAGATAACATTTTTAAGGACTTTTTCTTATTTTAAATAATGAAAAAACAAAAAAGTTTAATCTTAGTAGTTATAATAATTATCAAAATATTATTAATTTTAGTAAGTTGCTCATAGAATAATAAATTTGTTAAAAAAGTTAATAAAGCAATGTTTCATTGTAGCTATTAAGTCCCTACAAGAGGACATAAAACAATGTAGACAAAATAACGAAAGACTCTTGAGCGATTTCGATTCCGAGAGGTTGGTACTTAAGAATATGGTGACTGTCACTGAATCGGTCATGGATGATCAAAAAGTTAGTCTTAATAAAGTTATTTCCGAACACGTTAAAACCATTGGAAAACTTCAAGAAGAGATAGAAGATTTGAAAGAACATATAGATAGTGTAAAGTCCGATTCTGAAATCAAGTTGAAAGAGAAGGAGTCTGCTTTTGCAATTGCGTGTAATGAATTGTCACAATTGAAATCTGACAAAGAGAAGTTAGAAAGAGACTTGGAAGAACTAAAATCGGGAATAATCCTGTCATTGAAAGAAGAGTTAACGTCGAAGGAATCTATAATAACATCACTGAATATAGAGAATAAGGAGTTGACAGAAACGTTGCAGACACAAAAGGAAGGTATGGACTATTTGTTTACAAATTTTTCTTTTAATAATTGGCCACGCTTTGTTGCGGTGTGCGTTTGGTGCGCGCAACAATTATTTTTCTATTATTTTTCAAAAATAAAACTAGTTTAATTACATAAATGTATTAAAAAGTAGTTATTTTAATTTATTTATTTGTATAGATAGATGGTTAATAAGTATAAGTAGGGGTCTTTGCTAGAAGTTGTGATGTAAATGTAAAAATATATAAATGAACTTTAAAGGCACAGCTGAAAAATCATTTCTCTTTTCAGATATGGCAAAATTACGAATGAGCAATGATGAGGAAAAGATAAAAAAGGACAGTCTAGAAGTTGAATTCCAAAACAAAGTTGATACTTTAACAAAAACAATTCATGAGAAAGACGAACAAAATAATGTACTTGAAAATGCTTTCAAAGAAAAAGTTGATTTGAACGAAGAACTTGAAAATAAAATTAAGGGACTAGAAACTGTAATTGATAAATTAGTTTGCGACAAAACAAACTTAGAACAACAAAAGTGTGAGTGCATGGGAAAGTTTGACCAAATGTTGAAGAAAATTGAAAGTTTGACTAGAGAACAGGAAGAATTGACGAAGTTGACTCAAGATAATACACGATTGCATGAAATCATCGAACAAAATAAATCAGGTAACTTTATATTTCAATTAGAATATATATATAGAATTGTTTTTAGAATCTTGTCTGTGCGTTTGTGCACGCTAACTAATCTCAGAAACTGCTTAACCGATTTGAATGCGGTTTTCACTGACGTATTGTAGCAGGCTTCCCGTAACATTTAGTGTTTGTTTCATTACAATGGGTTTACAAACAAAAAAGTTACGCGTTATACTGAATACCACGCGTACGAAGTTGCTGGCTCAGCTAGTTATATATTTTATCCGGTATTATATTTTTCATTTTTCAACGCAAACGAAGTCAACGTGAGACCAACAAGTAGAAAATAATAATGGGTTTGCCTTCAGTACCTAATATTTCTTTTTAATTCTTTTCAGTGATCTCTAATTTAGAACAAAAAATTTTGCTCCAAACGGAGCAATCAAATCGTCAACGTCAAACTGTAGACAACGAAAAGTTGAATTTCACCAACAAGTGTGCGCTACTAGAAGAGTATCAAATTAAAGCTGAGAAAGAGTTAGATTCTCGTCAAAGGGAGATAGGAGAGAAGCAGAGGGAGATCGTGATATTGAAGGGAGAGTTAGAAAATTTACAGTCAAGAGTGAAAACACTGGAAGGAGACCTCGTATCCATGTCAAGAGATAAAGACGAGGCGGTAAATGCAATAAAAAGAGAGTTAGAAGAACAGAGAGTATTAAAAGAGAAGTGCTTGAATGAGTTGGGAATGAAAACTGCGGCTATTTACGAATTGAAGCAAAAACTACAGGATGAATACAGAATTGAGGTGATGACTTGTTTGAGGCAAGAAAATAGAGATTTGATTAAGGCATTGGAGAAAGGAGATACCCGTAAGTGTATTGTGCATGGTCTTCCTTACATAGTATAAATTCAAGTCGCTGCCCCTGTCTTGTCTCTATGTCTGTATATTCTCTAACTCCTAAACCACGTAACGTATTTTAATGGAAAGAGCGTTAAACGAGGAAGGTATCCGGATATTTTTTACTGCAAATTATATAATTTGCAGAAAAAAATCCGGATGCAAAGCCGGATGCGTGCCGCTAGTTAAAAAAATAAATTCATAAACTTAACAAATGACAGACAAACCACGCAACATCAAATTACAACTGAAATTGTACTTGTCTTTACCATTTTTTTAAATTGGGTTATAATATGCCACGCATCGGGAAACGCAGTGTCGGCAGACCCCCCCCCCCCCTAGATGGATAGACGATATTAAAAGAGTCGCGGGGAGTCGCTGGCTTCAGGCGGCACAAAATCGTGGGGTTTGGCGGTCATTGCAGGAGGCCTATGTCCAGCAGTGGACGTCCATCGGCTGAAACGAACGAACGAACGATAATATGTAAGCTTAATAAAAACATCAAACGGAAGCGGTTTTATTGAATTGTTGGTTACTTTACAATAAAAGCAATGAAACCGTATTTCTGAAATCTAAATGAAAAATTTAATATTCCATAGTACTAATCCCTAATTATTAGTTGTTTTTGTTACATTAACACTGGATAGAAAATTTTTTTAAATGTTAAGGTCGACAGAACGACACAAGTGTTGCAAGTACACTGCCGACCATGGTGGGATTAAGGATAAGGGATTGGGACGCGATTACTCACCAAAACACAACAGCATGCATGCTGTTATTTCACGGTGATCTTCTGTAAGAGGGTGGTTACTGCCGCCAGACTGGCTGCTCAAATGACTTCGAAACGCAGTGTACCCTGCCACTACTAAATACAGTCTAATAAATAAATCATGGAATATGAACTTCAATAAAATTTTGTGCAAGTGCATGTAGATGTACATTGAACTTACTCACTCAGCGAAACAGAACAGCACACATACTGATATTTCACAGTTGTCTTCTGTAAGGAGGTGGTCATGCCGCCAGACGGGCTGTCGAAAAGATTACGACAGGTAGACCCTGTCACTAGGAAAAGTATAATTCTAAAGTTGGGTCTCTGAAACAGAGCATTGAGGCAAGCACTTCAACCACTGGACCAAGGGCTCTAAATAATAAATAATCACAGTAAATCCTTCAATGTAAGACATGCACATAAGTGACCTTATCAAATACAAAAAAAATAATTGATTCAAAAAACTTTTGCCAATTATTAAAATTGTAGACATTTTTGTTTATAATTTACACAAGGTTCCATACCAAAACTTATTCCTTATGAGCCACACTATCATTTACAGTATTAAAAGTATTTTTTTCAGAAATTGGACCAGGTTCGATTCCTGGTCGCGTATGAGGTAATTTAAAAAAGTTTGAATGCAGTTTTTATTTTTTCAAAAATCGAAGCCTTCCTAACAAATTTTCGAAGCCTAACAAATTTTCGTATCTTATGGTTTGAGATTTGCCCTCACTGACCCATTTGGATGGATCACTCTGTATAGACTGTACTTAATTTTATGCAGGTAAAGCCGCCAGTAAGGTAAATAACTAGCCATAAAAGCTGTTTGATGAGGTGAATGTCGCGTTTGTTGCAGATAGCGACGCAAGCGCAGAAGTTGGACGACGGGAGCCACGCGACATTCGTCCCCAGGTAGATAACACTTCAGATCTCGCACATTCGTCCCTCGACAGCATTAAGACCATATCGGACTTGGAAAAGATCATTTACGACAAAAACAGAACAATAACAACTCTTCAAAGTGACCTTTTGTATCTCAAGTCTCTCATGGCGGAATCTGAAAACAAGTTGTTAGATGTTACCAAAGAATTGGAGATCAGCAAAGAGGAATGCGAACAACTCTCATCACAGCTCAAGAAGATCGTACACCAGAAGAACGAGGAGATAGCCGATCTGAAGAAGCAGATTAGCAAAATGAGTGCGACGGAAAATCGCGCGTCCCAAATTATAAAAGTCTCCGCCAAGTATCAGACTATAATACTGAAGCGGATAGCTGAAATAAAGACGAACACGATATTAAAGGAGTTGACAAACTATAGTTCCAATTGCGATGGCGAGGTGAAACGAAGTCTTCACGCGGAAGCTATCACTATGCAAGACTTGGAGAATTTCCTAGAAACGACTGACAAGCATTTGAGACGGTGTTCCGAGAGGCAACTCGCTTTGCAGAAGGAACGAGACAGACTCATTGAGGTGAACAAAATACACGAAGCCGAGATTATAAACATGAAGAAGTTCCTGACAGAATTGTCGGTGAGATATAAGACGTTCAGCTCGATCAGGGAGCTGTACGAACAGAAGATGAGTAGAGTGGTATCAGTTCAGAGAACGGTCAGACGAGAGATTCTGAGTATTGATGGTTCCGTATCGGAGTCATCTGTGTGTAAGTTGGAGAGGAGTTACTCGGCAATAATGCAGAACCTCTCAGAGTGTGCGATGGCCTTGCAACGATGGGTGGAGTTGAGCATAGGACGAACCATTTCGCCGGAGAAAATTAGACAAGCTTTCACTAGCGACGTTGAGAGAGCATCATTGGCTTCCTGCAATTTGCAGAATGCCTCTTTGGACGTGCAGTTGGGAGAACTGGAGAGTTCATTCCATAAACTCCTGGAGGAGGTGTCGAAGATAAAACGCGGGGAGGTCAGGGAAGCGGGAAAGAGTAGGGAGACGGAATCGCAGGCCGCGACAGTGACGGAAGTCCGTGCCGAATATGAAGACAAACTCAACAGAATGAAGGCTAAAATGGTCAGTATCATCCCTATCCTGTTATTGATACTAGCCTATCAGGTGGTTTGGTGGTTTTTCCTTCAAATGGATAATTGATATTGCTTTGTTGATGATGACTTGTAAAGTCAGTTTTTTTTAATAAATAGTGTTTTAATGGATACTTTGTTTTATTTTTTGGTGTTCATTAAAACATACGAGTTTCGTTGGTCTGTTTAATTTAGAATGATGCTTAGTTGATTTTTGATGAGAAGGTAATGATGACGTTTTTCAGCATGAATGTTATGTTTCAATTTGCATGTGAGGATGTGCTGTTATGTTGCATGTGTTGAATGAAGTAAGGCTCTCAAAAAAAAAAATCTGCAACATTTATATGAGATTCGTGTTTCCAGAAACAACTGTATCAA
This sequence comes from Bembecia ichneumoniformis, assembly GCA_910589475.2. Lineage (NCBI taxonomy): Eukaryota > Metazoa > Arthropoda > Insecta > Lepidoptera > Sesiidae > Bembecia > Bembecia ichneumoniformis. The sequence goes on along the minus strand of OU342538.1, from coordinate 4,394,584 downwards.
GAACAAATTGGGGTTTACAAAGAGAAGCAAAAAGAAGAGATAGCTGTTCTCGAAAGGGAGTTGCAAAGGGCACGCGATAAGTTAACGACTTCGAGTAAAAAGTATGAAGAACACATTAAGAAATTGACATCTGAGTTGTGGGATGTCGGAGAGAAGTTCCTCATGAAGAAGGATGAGGCGGAATGGCTGCGGAAGAAGCAGCACACCGGTTCTCTTATGTCTCTTCAGCATGTGCATTCGGTAACTATACTTTCTTATTTTTTTGCAATAGAGTTGCTTATTGCCTAAATTTAAAATTACTTGATATGAGCGACTTCGCAAAATCGAGTGTTTAAAGTGAACTTCAACAATTTAGTTTTAGGTGTTTTCTCGAGTTTACACGTTTGTCGATAGATGAGGCTGCTAGAGTATTTGCTAAAGATTTTTTTCTTGTTTTGTAATAATATGTATTGTTTACCATTCTGACCTTTGGACTGCAATAATCATTCTGCAATAAGAATCATAGACAGAATAAAATATAATGAGATTTTTAATTCTGTACTGATATCACATTATTTCATTGCAATATTATATTTATTTTCATCTTAATAAATCCGAAAATAAATTGCCTTTTTTTCTATAGTGATATTATAAAAAGATGAAGTTTTTATGTAGGAGGTAATCTTCCGAAACAATACTCATTCGATTTAAAAAATTCCTTCACCAATAGTTAGAATTTAGAATAGAATTTTAGGATTGACATAGGCTAAATATTCCATGCGGGCGAAGCCGCGGGCATCAGTTATTTGAAAATAAAGATACAACGGTTGGCAAAAATATTATTTGTTTGTTATTTAGAAGTTATTTAATGTTTAAATTGATTAACAGTTATTAATTGTGCACTTATTAATTTTCAGTCTGGTTTGGCACCGCCGCCACAGGACGAGTCTTTCCGTCCGTCTGATACACATTCGCTACGCTCGTTACCCGTCAACACTCACAATAAAAGTAAGTCAGTTGTGGCGAATTGTTGGCATATAGAAAATGTAATGGAATTGCCGTGCCTCTTGGCTTCGTCCTTTTTTAAATGTTATTAAAATATAGAAATAATTTCGGACATATGTGTTTCTGTCGTTACAGCAACGACGCTTTTTTTCCAACTTAATGCAATGTGTTTTCTACAGGTGATAGTATGTTTTATATTCAGAAATGAAATACCATATTTCATTTTTGTTCTTAAAGCAATTTTTTTTTATATAGGTATAACTCTTAAGACATGACAACTTATTTTTAAGATTTTTTTTCATTTAACTAAATTTAAATTCGAATAAGATTTTTACGTCTCACTTGACTTTATATGTCAAAAGTGTTTTGTTAATTATTTTCAATGACATCAGAATCAACGTCGCAGCGTCTTGTTCAATTCGCTGTCTTGAAGTTAAATAAACTTAACTGAATTACAGAACATAGATGTATTTATATATGATTAAATTGGTCACTGCATCCTACCCTTGCAAATACATAATTTAATAAACTATTACAAACACAAAATTAACTATAGTATATTTTAAATTACTACAAATTGTCAATCCACGAGAACCCCAACACGTATATGTCATTTAATATTTAGTTAGTTTTTTGACTTGTCATTATGGCTGTAAAAACGATACGTCGATTAGCCATCGTAATCGACGTATAAAATTGAAGACACGATTATCCTAAGTGTGTGGTGTGGTCGGGGTGGTCAGGTCGAGCGCTGCACATGTCGGACGAGGAAGGCGAGGTGTTTGACAACCGGTGGCTGGAGGCGTTACAGTCGCCGAGTTGTGCTCAGCCTCCCGGCGCACGTCTCTCGGAACTGCGCTGGCGGAACTCGTTGTGTCCTCCGCATTTGCGCAGTTGCTACCCCGCGGAGACTCAGTTTGCGCCTGCGCTTAACGAAGACGACATCAAGGTAAAGGAATTTCAATTTGTATGTCAAGGAATGTAGGTATGCATTCGAGAAGCTACGTCATATGTTCTCGTCGCCACTGCCGCCACATATATATGAAGGTGGTGGATAGTGCTAGAAATTCTGAAATTCGTCGAACAACCAAAGTTGTCGAATAAATCAGCAAGCTGAAGTGGCAATGGGCCGGTCACATCTGTCGCAGAGCGGATAACTGATGGGGTAGACGAGTTCTTGATGGCAGCGTAGGACGCCCTGCGGCCAGGTGGACAGACGACCTGCATCGTGGGAAGCGGCTGGATGCGAAGCCTTGGGAGACGCCTAGATCCAGTAGTGGAGCGACAGGCTGAAGATGTCAAGGACGTCCACAGCTTCACATAAGGTCTTTTGCATAATCTGACATCTTTCAGGTATGTCGACTTACTAATCCGCTGGGTTATGTGAGTGACTTTCTTTGGCCTAAACCCCGAACATAGCCCTCTCCATAGCTTGTTGAGCGCATTTAACATTCTTACAAAGTCCAAACTTAGACACCACATTTAAGCGTCACATGCCACTGGCTACTCGTGCTAATCAAAAACATTGTTTTTGAGGTTCTGAGGAATTTTGGACAAGAAGATGTCTCTTATCTTATCGAACGCTGCCCTTATTTATCCAATATGTGGTGATTTTCAGTGCGCGACGAACCCCAAATTGTCTATGGCGGGTAAATCCCAGCGCAAGGAGGTCGGCATCACAGCATACAAGAAACCTGGACCTCCCACTCCCAGCAAACAAGCAGGCAGACTCTCAGCGACGGTATGTGTTCATCATTCCACAGCAGGCTTATTATTTGAAGATATTTAGTTGGTTATAATATTTGGTTATTTTTATTTTAAGGTGGTTATAATTATTTTTTTAAACTTTAAATTTAATTTAGTATTAAAAGTCAGTTAGTATCTCCTGTTGGAAATAGTGCGAACCACTGTTACAATAAAGTTTTAAATATGTTCTAAAGAGTGTTACAACATGCATGATGCATGATGTTGTGTTACAACATCAACTATAATAGCATGGGGGATGTCCCATGCTTTTACTTCTTATAATATTTTAAACTGAATTAATAAAAAAATTCATCTTGACGTGATGGGTCTAAAATATGAAAAGGAAGGCCCCACCGAACATCGTCAGTTGGTTGACGTGTGAAACCACAATCTACTGTCACAGTCTAAATTGGAATTAACAACTGTCAACATTTTTTTATTGGTGACAGTATTTTTAGGGAATCAAATAAAATACTCAAATCTGAGTATGTACCTATATACTTGTATATACTCAGATGCTACATAAGTAGCAACTCTCGTAATCTGGTATTTTCATTAAAAGAAAATAATTGCTAACGAAACAAAACAATAATTTTGAATTTCATACAACGTGTAAGTATTTTGTGCAAGGAAGGCACATAGTACTGATAGAGGACTCAAATTATAGACTACTAGGAATACCAAGAATATATCACATGATAGGTTAAAAAAATATTTATGTGGCAGGTCATGACAGCTTTCACCGTTAATTTTAAGTAATAACTTTTTAATAAACTTAACAATGAAGGATTGTGGCCAAAAATTAGACGTTCATATTTACAGGAATGAAAACCTAGCCAAACAGTGACACATTTTATGATTGAATTTTTATTATGACTGGTCATTACCTTATTATTCTTAAATACCAATAAACGAAAATTTTGCAATAGCCTTTCGTTAAGGTTGAAGTGTGTTCAAGTTTTATATAAGAATACTTTTGAGATTCAAGAATACTTTTGAGAAAATACTTTCAATTATGTGTGCAAACACTGTCATCAGCCACGTTTTAAAGATCGTTTTGCTGAATCATTAGCTGGAACAAAGTATCATAATATAGTGTCGTATCGTAACATATTCTGAGGCTGCTGGAATCATAATGGAGTGTTTTGAACGACGTAAATGTATTGTTGTTAGGACTGCGAGTTGCGTGAGTCGCTGCGCGTCGAAAACGAGGCCGTTTCGGCAGCGAACCGCAAGACTAGCACTCCCTCCCGGCTGCGCTCGCTCTTCCGCTCACAGCGCGACGACCGCAGCGAGGTAACTCCTTTTTGTCTATACATATGTATATCTATTCATGTCATAAGTTCTCTGTAACACTATATTTATATAAATGTCGACAGACATTCGGACTGTTCACTTGATGGTAAGAGTTACCGTCTTCTATTAAACAAGCCATAACCCATGAAAGTCGCAAATGCGCTGCCAACCTTGTTAGGGGTTATGTGCTGTGGTATTTCATACTCTTTCGTCGAAACACAACAGCGAATACGTTGTTATTTCGCGGTGGTCTTTTTTAAAGAAGTGGTTACTGACGCTAGATGGGCTGTCAAGTTTGTGACTGAAACGCAGTGAACACTGCGTATCACAGTTTAAACAATTTAAAATAATAAAGACATGTTATTTTCTATAGCAGCCGTTTATACATATCGTCGTTGTCAAACCAAAATCTGTTTTGTACACTTTTTTGAGATTTCAACATTTTGAATTCAGTGCCTTATCTATCATATAAAAAAACTGCTAAGTACTTACTATTATGATCACTGTTTGCCGAATTACCTCAGGTGTAAAATTTACTCTTATCAATATAATAAATAAATTATTAAATTTTCATGTTTAAGAAGACTGTTAAGGTTTCAAATAAAATACTTCATGTAAAATTTTTCAACAAAAACGTTTTTTGTCAATATCTCAAAAGAATACATAGCAGATTTTGGTTTAACAACTACGATATATCAAAAGAAACATACTAAAGGCTAGAAACTTGAATAGTTAACCCAGGACACCCAGTCTTCGTGCCTGATTGAGTAAATGAGTTACTAATCAGTTTTGCTTTTTGAGTTCTCTTCAAATTCTTAAGAAGTTTAGAATTATGTACCGCAATAACTGCTATTCAGTTTTCTTGCGTCCACTTCGTTTCGAAAAATTGAATTATGTGAATGAATTTCAGACTTGACAAGTCTGTAATTTATTACTTGATATTTCGTTACATAGCTAAGTAGAGGTTGCTCTTCTGTCTGAGAAGGTGCGGGCTTTTCTATATGTTGTTGCCAGTCCGTGATAGTCACTCGAGAACCTTTCTTTTTTTTTAATGCCAAGATCGGCAGACAGCCTGACGGTCCACTTGATGGTAGGTGGCTACCGTCAGCTATAACATATATGCAACGCTACAGCACTGCAAGTGCGCTACTACAGTATGTTGAAGGATTGGAGAGGAAAATGGGCTCTGGCATCCCTTACTCACTTACTGAAACACAACAGCACACGTGTTGTTATTTCATGGTGATCTTCTAAGGGGGGTAGTTACTGCCGTGAGACGGGTTGCCCAAATGACTGCGAAACACAGTGTGCCCTGTCACTACTTTCCAGATCGAGACCAGAGCCAAATTTGAAACATTCATCCTGCAGGAAATCGAACCCGGGAACCCTAGAACAGAGCGTTAAGGCAAGCACCCTAACTACTCATCCATCGGGCTTGTCAATTCTTTCTGCCACTTAAACTGCCATCCTGCCTATTGCCACTTTAACTTACTAATCCGCCGGGTTATATTGGTGCTTTAATTGTCTGATTGGATCTCAGAGTAACCCGAACTCCATAGCTCTGAAGTTACTTACGAGAGTTGATTGTTTGCTCCATGAAAGCATGTGATGGTTGTTTCTAATTGACATAATTACTCGATAAGTCTCAGAAGTATAGGTCCGATGGGGATTGAAGCCTACTCTTGCCATAGCGTTGCTTGTAGGTCTTCTCAAAGTTGTTTTTGTTGCAGGGCACCCCGCGCAGTCGCAGACTCAGCAATATCTTCAGGAGGAAGTGATCAAATAGCACAACTCGTGCAACTTTGCTATAATTCATACTTAGTTATGTTACAATGAAATAATTTATTTTTTTAATAATAAACTTTCAGTTATAATCGTTGTCAATTTACTTCAATAAATAATGGAAGTATTTTACTGTTTTTTTTTTATTCTGCATCTATAAAGAAAACAAAGGATCCTTTAATAATAATAATCTTTATAATAATATATCGAATAAAAGATCCATATTTTTGAATGTTAGTGGATTTATAATTAGGAGGTTAAAAACAATATATACAATTGTCATTTTAATTGTCAGTTTTTTTGCTTAAACGAATTTAATTTTCAAGATATAACTATCATTAATTTAGTTTTTACGACCTTTTGAATAATACTAAGTCAAAATATTTTTATCATGTTTCAATTCGAAAATCGGTCCGTGATTAAATTCCATACAAGGGGTGTTAACCCAACCAGTATTAAACAACGATTGGATAACTTATACGGGGATTCATCTCAAGCTAGGTGTAAGCTTTTTTTTTAGGAAGAGTATTGACGATGATCCTTACTCTAGTCGGCTCGTTGAGGCACTCGCACCAAACAACATCATCTTAGTAGAAAAAGAAGAAAAAGTTACTGTAGGACTATTTCAATAACTGCTGTCTTAGGAATTCTTTACGAACATCTTCATATGAATAAGGTCTGCCCAAGGTGGGTGCCAAAATTCTTTTGAGCTAAGTGAGCGATGGAGGTATTTCGCACAAACAGAAACGATTTCCTGCACCTATACCATGAGTTATAATGACTATGTTATTCTCGGATTATCAAGGAATATTGATAATGGACATAAAAGACAGTTACGATGACAGGAAGCTATTATGCTAACCTTATCGATCAATAGCGTGAAGCAATCAAGTATTGTGCAGCGTGCTCCGCGACACGCTGCAGAATGAAAGGGGTTTTAAAACGTCTGGCAGTGCTGAATATTATGTTGTAATAATATTCTACAAAACATTATATAAAAATAAGCCTTAGATAAGACGTGAATGGTTAAAAGGTCGGCAGACAGGTTGATGGTCCATTTGATCATAGATGGCAATCACCTATAACACGAGCAACGCCACATGTGCTGTAAGTGCGCTGCCGACTATAATAGGATTAAGGGTAAGGGATTGGACTCTGGCACAACAGCACACGTGCTTTATTTCATGGTAGTCTTCTGTACGGGGTTGGTTACTGCCGCCAGACGGGCTTATACCAGACGGCCGATTATAGTCCAATCGGCATGATACATTTGACTTGACTTTTAAACTAGTTTCTTGCTGTAAGGTATTACTAAAGGTAATTGTATTAAACGACTGGGTTCTATAGTATCGTGTACGACAAAGTCCAACTAGTTCTGTGCAGAAATACAACATAGTACTGGCGTATTTGACGACCGTATCCCGTCTCTGTAAAGAAAAGATGCATCACGGCCTTATTAACTCATGAGTTATGGTTGTTAGAGGCCCTTCCGCCAGGTCCTTTCCGGAGAAACTGACAACGGTCTAAGGGTAACGACAGAAAAAAAAACAAATATTTTTTCTCATTTTATGTTTAATAAAAGTACACCACGACTATCACTGTAGCACCAAATATTACATAAAAATGTACAAAATTGTGCCTATTTACTGCAATCCGGGGAACACTCACAAACTTTGTCCAAACCATTTAGACTTTCACGATATTATTACAACACTTTTACGATGTAAATGAAATTTAACTCATGTAACTAATTAATAATAGTAACTAATAATAACTTAAAAGGTGAAAGAATTTTGAGGCAGGAATGTTAATGTAGCTACAGCTACAATAAATTTATACATATAATAAAATCGTAAACCAGGTGTGTCTGCGCATTAAATATAAAAAAAAAAAACCATTTGTACACAACTGTACTTATACGTATATATGGTAACCGTGGTCAAAAAAAGTTGATGAAGAAATGAATTTTTGTCTGTTTGTCTGTACATTTGTGCACTCTAATCTCAGAAACGGCTTAACCGATTTGAATGCGGTTTTCCCTGAGGTATTGCAGCAAGCTTCTCGTTAACATTCAGTGCTTGTTTTATTCAAATCGGATTACAAACAAAAAGTTACGCGCTATAGGAAGTTGCGGGCTCAGCTAGTTAGTTATAAATACATTGAGAGAGTTGTACAGCTTTTAGCTCTAGAGAGAATAGCTTGAAAGACAAATTCCTCTGAAGGACACAGATTTCTGTAGCAAGGGAAAAAATATTTAAATTATTTAAATTTTTATCCTCTTATAATGTCTCATTATTATTTTTATTAACAGTGACCCCATTTCTGAAATATATACATATATTTGAAACAAAATGGACGACACTTAAAAATCGTATGAATAAATATTTAAAAACTACAATGAGAATATCGTCAATGATATTCTCATTGTATAATTTGTATACCAATGAAAGTACCAAAGATATATCGTGAAAATCTAATCTGTGGACTCGATTAAAATTATAACCATTTTTAATTCCCTAAAAAATAAATAATCTCAATGCAATGTGAAATCTGTACAAAATAATATTACATTAATTTATTACATGATTCGTAAAAAATGTTACGATAAAAATAAAATTCATTTAACATATTAAAAATTATTTTGTTAACAAATTTATTCAAAATTATTCGACTACCTATCTACAGAAAATAATGAAATAACTTTTAATTGTATATCTTAAAAACTAACAATTGCATTAGTCCACTCCACTGGCCAGTGGTCCGTAACCTTTACAAATTGTGATGACAATAGTCTTTGTTGTAATGAAGTACTCTACACTCTAAATACCTAAGGGCCAAGACAGGCCTCATAAATATATTCGCATTACCAGAGCGTTCCAATTGCAACGATAAATCGTTCCACAAACAGAAATTTATCGCTTGATATTATCAATTCTGCGACCTATATCTTTTTGGTACATTTTTGGACCGATAGTCGCGGCTGTTTGCCGATCAGATCCGAGTATAATCTCTAGATTGATCTAGAGTATATAATCTCTAGCTATCTCTATCAATGATATAGCAGAATAATCGCAGCTGTTTAGGGGAGACGGTAATTGGATATGGTCAATTGGATGACGGTCTACTCCCACTACTATAGTCCACAGTAGTACCTTTCCAGTATAATGAATGATTATACGACACATGACTCTTCTTCTATTCTTTATTAATTCTTCTATTCTATCGACATCTCTAAAGAAAGACGCATTTATTAACCTTTACTTGTTGAGTGTTTCAAAGAGGGCACAATGAAAGATTCGGATCCACTGCTTTAACGCCTACTTTCGTCCCTGTCTCCATTAACTATATAGTTACCACATAAAACAAATAACTTAGGTACGCCACAACATTAATAATAATAGGTAAGGCGGCACCTACGGCTTAGATAGGTACAAACGCATATTCAAAACTACATATTTCGTGAAGTAACACGGCCATAAGTTCATTATTAAATCATGAGTGTACACATTTCATTTTAGCAATTGAATTTTCAAAAGAATTAAAAAAATAAAAGCATATATACCTACCTATTAAAATTCATTTTGTCTTTTTCTATATTATAATCGGACAAAAGTTTTAAACTTAAACGATTATTATTTATTAATCTGCACGTTAAATCCATAAATATACATAACGGTTTAGTTACATATTATGCATCTTGATTGCAAATAAATATCAATATTTTACACGTGAGATCAAAGATTCCGATCTTTGTATGATATTGTGATGCTCGTTATCGTCAGTATAAAAATGACGATTTTTTAAAGTTTCATACATGTATGTATTTAAGTCACATTAAATCTAATTATAAATAAGTTAATTAAAAAAAAAAAAAAACACGCCTGCTAAGATGCAGCCACCTTATTCCATTTTACAAGTGATTAAAGAAAGTGATGTAAATCCATTGCACACTATAGAAATCGTTAACTAAGGAAAATCATTCTTATTAATTTTTATTCTGGCATTTATTGTGATTAATTTTCACCTATCTAACTATATTCTACAAAAAGTTAACGTTCCATTTACTAATATGTACATATTACATACTTAAATCACAAGATCGCTATATACAATATACGCCAAATGCCCAATAACAATTCATAGTTTAGATACAGTAACGTACATACCAATTTTGTTTAAAATTAACACAGGATAGTAAGCGAATGGAAAATGTATACAAAATATTCAGCAAAAACTTTGTTGCAGTCAAAATTTTAATACGTACTACCCATAGCTAAGAAAATAATCCTCCCTATTAAATGATTCCTCACTCTCTACGAGATGATCTCACGTTGCTAAAAAAACCTATAAAATGCAGACTATGTTCAATAATACCTATTTCTGTTGCTCTAACACAGCCTTTATGCTATTCATATGCGCTCGAATCTATTGGAAACATGAGGAATTTTAGAATTAGGAGCGCTGCACGCATTACACCTTCTTTTAAAAAGAACAGAGATTAACCTGTGTACTCCTCTATGTCATTTTCTTTTCTATGGTACTAGTTGAATAAGTAGTTATGCGATCAGTAAATGTAGGCATATTGCAAGTATACAAAAGTTCACCGCAGTTATCAGAAGTATTGGTGAAACTCATTGACCGGCTAGAGGCAAGCGTAAGGGTTATGCGAACACCAGCGAGGCCACAATGGTGCGGCCTTCACTCCTCTCGCAACCAGTCGGGACCGCTGTGTGTCCAGCCTTAGATAGACGTCGGCGGCGGCACCCTCGGCCCGATCCGACCACAACCGCTCGGCCAACGCGGCCGTGCGCGGCCACAATCGGGCGTCTAACCCCCCCGTTGTCAATTGTTCCGTCCATTGGCACGCCGCTCCCCCTTCGATCCGCCAAGGATTTATTTCATTCATTCCGCCCACCGGTCCCATCTGCGGGGGAGGCTCCTCTGTCCAAGGTCGATGTTCATACACCTGTTGCCACGAGCGATAAGGACCGCAGTGTCCATCCGAACTGTCGCGCCAAGATCCAAAACCGCAATCCAAATACCAGGCGTTCACGTGAGAGATGATCGAGCGGAATCCCGCGTCGAGGACGGCACGCGACTCGGGCCACTGTGAGGATCCCCATATTTGCACTCCTATCCTCTTGGAGTCGAGTCGTTCGAGATAGGGGGAACGTGTTAAGCGCGAAGACCACAACAGAGTCAGTTCTGGAAGTTTTCCAGAGTTGGCGCGTTGCAACGCTTGCATCGCTCGCTGTGTGAACTCGAGCCAAAGCTCCATCGGGTCGCTGTCGTTGAAATGTTTCGTCCAACATCTCTCGGACACTTCGTCACCACCCAGGTGGAATAAATCATCAACACCGGTCAGTTGGATTATTTCGTTGTATACTTTCTCGAGCAGTTCATACACGTGAGGGTTTCGCGGATTCAACTGTCCGCAGGGTGGCTCTCCACAGTATGCGTTCCAAGGGTCAACTTCGACACAATGCGCTAAGTGTCCGAGTCCAGCTTGAGGGCCCCAAGACCACGCGCGACCGACGTGTGCCGGAGCGTCCACTTCTATAAGTACCCTTATGCCACGCAATCTCGCTCGTCGCACTATAGCTTTTACGTCGTCAGTCGTGTATATGGCTCCTGGACCGTAAGCTCCGTGTTGTGCCAATTGTGGCGCACTATTCAGTCTTAATGGAAACGATTGCGAGTCGCTCACGTGCCAGTGAAATGTATTAAGTTTACAAGCCGCCATTGCATCGATTGTTCTCATCAATTCTGACACTGGGAAGTAGTTTCGCGCCGTGTCCAAAAGAAGGCCACGAAAATGAAACCTAGGTGAATCCACAACACTCGCTGCCTCGAGAGCGAGCAAAGATCCAGCGTATGGGTCTAGCCAAACTAATTGGGAGAGCGTCTCGAATCCGTTGCGAGCTCCGCAAAACGAATGAGCACTGATCTCTGCGACTAGTGAGTTTCCCGAAGGTCTCAAACTAAGCTTGTAACTTTCATCTGTATCGAGGCGCAATCGAGGATCAGCGGTACCATTTTTGATGGACACATGAACATAAACTGAGCGTGGACTGCCAATGTCGTTTCGACTTATATCGTCACTTCTATCTTCAAGGTTTCTCAAGTCTTCACGCATAAGAGCGAAGGCGTCGTGCAAGTGTTCGGTGACATATTTTGATGGAGAATCGGTAACCACTAGTGTGAAGCTGTCAGCTCTGACGGGAACTGCAGCGGTGGCTAGACTCACAGGGCCGGTGGGTTGTGGCCACAACTGAGTGGATGCACAGAGCATGTTGCACGTTGGCAGTGATTGGAGCGTTGTAGTTTCCGACGCAGGTAAGCGCTCGCAGCGGTCATTTCGGCAGATCCAAGTCCACTGGGGTTCGATCCCTCTGAAAAATAAAACAGCTAAATAAAGCTATTATAAACTTTGGTGTGCTCACTGATCGCGCGAGTGTAGATATTTCGTTAAAAGTTGTTGTGAAAAGATATAGAGAGATTTATTTATAGAGAGAATTGATAATTTGATCATACAAAATGAGAGCTACAGTGTAGCGTAGACTATTCAAGTTCTGTTTATAATTTAGGATAAAAGTCATACCGATATATTAACAAATGCATCAAAAATACCACTGCTTCGGAATGATGATTCTACGAAGAATAATGATAAGAATATGTACATGTTCGTTTCAGTTATCAAATTGTGACTGCCAGCACTAAATATACAATACAATACATAAAATGATCCATTTCTAATCCCTAGACACTATTATTTGTGATTAATAAGCTATTTATTTAAACACTTTTATTTGTTAGTTTATTTTATTTATTTAGTTTATATATAGTTTTTTTTTTATTTTAACAATTTTATTTGTTAGTTTAAACGTCGATTTAAATTTATTAGGCCTTGAATTCGTAACCTCTAGTGTGTAGGTTAGGTGATGTAGGTCTAAGTAATTTTTCGTCAAAATAGCAATTCTGTCAAAAAGCTGTTGCTTTTGGTCAAAGTTTTCTTCAAATATGTAACTATTAGTTAAAAATATAATTTGACAAACGATGGTTTCGGAAAAGGACGTATTTGTCGACGACTTATCCGTCTATTGAATTATGATAAGCATTTATAATTTTATCTTTTCACGAATACTTACGAAAACAAAAATAAAATGTTTTCTTTCGTAACTATTTCTAAGTTTTTAAGTGTTATTTTTAATTAAAAAATTAACTTAACTAATGTTAACCAAAAGACAAAACAAAACAAACTCAAAAGAATAATTTAAATTGGATAATTATAATATAGGGTTTATGTTGAAATTTTTCATTGTCTTGGTCTTAAATTAACGGTCATTAAGTTAACGGTGACAACCACAATTCTAAAGAGCTTTCAATTGATGCCATAAGAATTTGCTCATCTCTTTAATATCAGAAAAAAAGAAGACATCTTGAAAAAATCTACATATTGAGAAAACTAGCAATCTTCGAAGACATGTAAAGCGATCCCAATCCGGAGCCTGGGCTTGCATAGTGGACTATGATTCTAATATATCCTCGCACAGAGGTCAGAATTTGCTCAGCGGTGAGAAGTATGTATTTATAACGAATAGTATATTTGTCTAATTGGAATTTAACCACAAGCAACTTGGACGAATAATGCTTTGACGAAAAATACCTTTGATCAAAAGCAACTTTGACTAACAGGCCCGTTGACACAAACGCTGTTTTGACAAAATTAACTTTGACCTGATTCATCTGACGCAATATCGCTTGGGGTTTTATTGTTAGAAAGCATAATATGATTTGATGTATAAAATATTTACTGATTTTAGGAATCTAGGTGCATTGGTATACTCAATTTAAATCTATTATTTATTGCGATAAAATCATGAATCACCATTCTTAGCAAATGAATGACAATGAAATAATTCCTCTCTAGGGTAATATGCCCTGCGTTGGAAATGATGTGTCTGTTTAAAATAATAACTTACGCATATAGATTGTGTAGTGGCCGATGCGTCCTTTCGTCCGTTTGCTGCCGCCAATAGAGCAGCGCCGCAGCCGTGCAGGCAGCGGCTGCAAGAAGCACCAGGGCCCTTCGGAGGCGTCCCACTCTATAGATGTGCGCGGACGCACCGCGACCCATCGCCTCCCAAGCCTTCATCTCAGCACCTCAACTGGGGCACATCTGTAAAAAAAAAATTGCTCATTCATAAACACCATTAAGACTTGGTAAGCGAATAGTAGTATGGCGAATTTGTCATACTTTTCATCACAGCGAACACTGATTAGCCCTAAATCAAAGGAAAATAATATGAAAATACAAACAGGCTGAATATTGTGTGTATTTCTTTCCTGTAGTGTCAGTGTTACAAAAATATGGTAGATTGATATTTTTTTCATATGGAGGTCATCAGATAGGCTGACGGTTCAATTGATTGTAGGTGGCTACCGTCGTCCATAACACAAGAAACGCTACAGGTACTGCAAGTGCTCTGTCGACCACAGTAGGATTAATGATAAGGGATTAGGTAGGGACAGGAAAATGGACTCTGGCATCCCTCACTAACAAGTTGGTCTTTTGTAAGTGGGATGATTACTGCTGCCAGACGTGCTGCTCAAATGACTGCGAAGCGCAGTGTGCCCTGCTACTACAAAATTTATGTATAAAAATATAATTATATATGTAAATTTGTTCAAATCAAATTAAAGGATGTTGAGACTTGTCAACCTAACAACACTGCTTTAGACTGTTTTGTTTTGTTGTTTTGTTTGTTAACAATGTTAACAATTGAGTTGTGTCAAGTATCAATGGTGTCAGGTGTATACGTGTCAGTACAAAAAAACTAAAATGAAATAAAACTCGTAATCAATTAATTTGCGGTGTTTTGCTGCTAAGTATAGTAAGACTTATACCTATTGCCTTGTTACCAATATACTGCAACATTATTTATATTGAATTAATAATAAAAGGTGCATTGTTTTTTTTTAAATTATTATTAAAGATGGGTTTGCTCTTGACCAGCATCTATCCATGTAGGAGGATGAGGCCGACGATGGAGCGAGCTCACCCAGAAGATGCTTGAAAAGATTGGGGTTGTATGAGCTCGGAAATACGTTGTAGAGTAAGAGTAAATTACTTCAAGCTTTTAGAAAGGTCCGTAAGGAATTTTTATATATGTATTATCTCAATATTTGCAATGCAATACTACTGGGTAGTATACCTGGATCGGGGCGTACATTATGGCGAAAGTGGCGAATGGTCATCAATTATATAAGTAATTGATCTAATACGCTTTAGGAGTGTTCTCTGGTGGAGTAGTAACTTGAGTACATATTCAAGTCATAAAATATGATCTCGCGGTTTATTTGGTCGGTATCGATACGGCGGCGGTAACGAATTCCGGTTATCGACGGCCATTGTTTTACGAGATATAGAGCGGTGTCTATTTCTAAAGTGAGACGAGTTAAAATGCGCTCCAGACGTTCAAGTTTTTAGGTCACCGGCGTTTGAGTCTTACATTACTTTAGGGTTGGTCAGGTGCGACTGAAAAATCTCTTATCTTCACTTGTAGCTTATCAAGAAAACGCATAACCAATTTTCATTTAAATTTATCTAACGTATTGTTTCTTTGTGTTTTTTCGTTTCTATACGAATTAAGTCAAGATGTAAATTTTTTGTCAATTCTTGACTAATTTTATTTACATCAAATAATGCTATAAATAAAAAACATATAATTTGTAATTTGCAACATTAATAAACCTTTTTTATAGAAAATAATAATGTACCAGCCCTATGCCGCTGCCGCTTCGTTCTAAAACAAGGAAGCGGCCGACTCGTGCGGTCCCAGAAGGCATATCGCACTTCACTTGATGCAACATTTATTTGTGCACTCTCAAGTAACAACGTGGCTATACTTTGTAACAATAGACTATTGTACATACCAAATTATGTTAAACTGACGATCTGCTCTATCTTTTGCCTTCTTTAAGTAGAATTAAATATTTGCCTCAAATATCGCTTTGTAAATGTACCTCTGTTCCAACTATCATGCGAGATAAAATTATGTGTTTTTATAAAGTTTTTACGTGGTACAAAAAAAATATTTATGACTAGCTGAGCCCGCAACTTCGTAAGCGTGGTACTCGGTATAGCACATAACTTTTTTTGTTTGTAAACCGATTCGAATGAAACAAAATACTAAATTTTAGGGGAAGCTTGCTACAATACACCAGTGAAAACTGTATTCAAATAGGTTAAGCCGTTTCTGAGATTAGCGTGCACAAACGCACAGACAAAAAGGCAAAAGTACAACGTGTACAAATAGTTCTATTTTTTTTTTTTTGAAAAAATATTTAATGTACAGACATGGCTCGATTACGAATTTATTATATGTATGTATATAGATAATTGAAATACTTTACGGAGGTTCCCACATAAAATTTTGTACGAGATAGACGAACGCGAAATCATTTTTGTCATATTTTAAAATGTTATATTAACGGTCAGATCCTAAGAAAACCAAAATTTCTTACAAAAAGCGCATAACGTAGGTACTAGCAGGATTCAAACGTTTCAATATATGTAGATGTTAAAAAAACAATATTATACATGTCATTTTAATTGTCAATTTTTTTGCTGAAATGAATTAATTTTCCAGATATAACTGTCATTAATTTAGCTTTTACGACCTTTTGAAGAATACTAAGTCGCAATATTTTTATCATGTTTAAATTCGAATATCGGTTTGTGATTAAATTCCTTACAAGGGCTGTTAACACAACCAATATTAAACAACAATTGGATAACGTGTATGGGGGTTTTATCCCCATCATTTTCCATAGTTAAAGATTAGTGTAAGCTTTTTCTTTTAAGAAGAGATATTATTGACGATGACTCTCGCTCCGGTCGGCCCGCCAAAAAACATCAAGTTAGAGGAAGAAGAAGAACCGGAGGAGCGACGTCTAAAGACGAAAAAAAGCCTTGAGGATTCTTCATGAACATCTTCATATGAATAAGGTCTGCACAAGGAGGGTGCCAAAACTTCTTTCGAGTGTACAGCGAAGTGACGACATTTCGCGCAAACGAGACCGATTTCTTTTAGTCAATTGCCACTGAGGATGAAACTATGGTACTGTACTATGATTCCCACATTCGATGGAGTGGCAACGTTCTGGTGATAAACAGCTTAGAAAGCAAAGGTCACTCAATCCACTAAAAAGATAATGGCTGACAATGCGCCTGTCCACACCGCCGAAGTAGCGAATGCTGGTGTTTCAAGATCTGGTTTCATAGAATTTCGACACCCATCTAACCCAAACTAACATAAACCCCATTGATTATGTTTTATTTTTAAAGCTGAAGTCTGATTTTAGTGACGTTGATGTTAATTAAAGCTGATGTTAATTAAATGACGCGAAAAGTGACAGAGACTATATTGAAAAATAAATATAACTTTATATAATACAGTTCCTTTTGTCTGCAATGCTTTGAGCCTGCTTGTAAGGGTTGGTCTCTGCGAACAGCAACAATTACAGCAACAGCAACAAAGATTGAACTCAAACTCAAAAAACTTATTATATATTATTTATTTTATTATTAAATAATGTATAATGTACTTATTTATATAATTTAATTAAAAAACGAATAAAAATTTAAACATTGAACAACATGTACATCAAACATCACATTGCTTGTACAATGTACATATAAGATATCTCGTGTAATAATTCCGAATTTGGAACTGATTGTAAAACTGTTTAAGTGTAAACCTAGGTGTACCTAGAGGTGCCATAGAGTTCCAAAGAATGACAAGAAGATTAATCCTTCAGAATAAAGGTGCAACAGCGAAGATGGAAATTTTCATTTGCAATCGGTTTAAGTGGCTTGGGAGCGGCCGCAAACTTGCATATTTGATGACTGCTGACCAAAGCTGGAAATTATACCCAAGCGATGTAATATTAACAAAGAATATTATACCGTTGGTACATGTGGTATGTTATTGTAGAAAGGTAAACTAGCAAGAGCTAATTCAATTACTTAAACATCAATCGATCAACTTAATGATGATAAATTGTAATAGATTCAGATTTACATAAGCAGTTTTGTTGGAGGTTCTAGTATGATATGATTTATATTTACCCAAAATAAGGGTGAAAATCTTCGAGTAAAAATTAATTCTTTTTATATAAATTTATATATCTATATCTTATATATAAAAATGAATCCCCATTTCTCCTGGTCACGGCATCACGCGTAAACGGGTATACCGATTTTAATTCGGTTATCGCTAATGGAAAGAGGGATAAACGGGGAATGTTTTAGGGTATATAAAAATTGCACGCCGGGCGAAGCCGGGGGCGGGCCGCTAGTCTTATATATAAACATGAATCCCCATTTCCCTTGGTCACGGCATCACGCGTGAACGGGTAGACCGATTTTAATTCGGTTTTCGCTAATGGAAAGAGGGATAAACGGGGAATGTTCCTATATATAAAAATAGCACCCCGGGCGAAGCCGGGGGCGGATCGCTAGTATTAAATAGATATATTGAGAGGAATGTGATTTTGAACAATAAAAATAAAAATAAAATTACTATAAAAAATTGTAGTTATAATAACACATGGAAGACAAGAAGAAGAAGAAAATCTTTGTAGTACGGCGAAGATTCGTCCGGCGAATAATTTTAATCGAACATGTCCAAATTGTTCTGCTGCTATGTTTACAATAGAAAAAAAAACAAACATCCAATAAGTTCTACTGACTAAAACATTCAATAAGTATACGATGTAACACAATGGACAAAAAGAATTGGATTACGGTTATACTACTCAATATAATTAATTGTATTCTAACACAACACTTCTCCTTAACATGTAACGTGAGAAAATAACATCTTCATAAACTTTCATATACATATATAATACATATATTATGACTATACAATGTCATGTCGCATAGCACTTTTGATATGGATCCGCCATTGTTAACTTTATTAAATGGATAGAAACTAACATAAAGCCACCTTCGAGAGGTTTCCGAAGAGGCCGAAGAAAGTGAGACATAAAGTATGTAAGTAGTTGTAGTAGAAAATTTCGCTCAAGCGTATGGTGGCATGAGCGCGATGCAACATTTATGAGGTCGGGCCGGTGCGGGTCGATACATATAATCGTGTCACATGTTAACAGCGTTAGATACACTAAACTCCTGTGAATAAGAGTTTACAAAGTAACGCCGCGAATGTGTAAAGGCGACGCGATGTTCATTCGCAAAATTGTTAGCATTCACCATCAGATTGCATTTTCTTACAAAATCACCAATGCATTCGCGCAATACGCTACGCCTCGGTGTAACTGGTTTAATTGAACAATTTCTTTACATCAGACAGCTTGAAGAAATGCTTTTCGCACCTAAACAGTTCTTTGACCTAGCGAGCGGTCTGAAATTCACGTAAAGCTTCAATCAAATATTTTCTACATTACGAATGAAATTATAGCCAATGATTTTATAAAATAGATATTTTAACATTTTAATAGAAAAGGTACAGGGGAAGATCTCGATAAAATCATGTCAAAGGCAGTAAGGGACAACTCCTATTCACTCGTGATGTGGCTTGCAAAGTTGTCTGTTATATAGAGCATTTGTTTAGACAATTTTGAAGGCGATCAAAGTTATCCCAAAACTTTCAATTAGTGTGGATATTTTATAATGAAATCAAAAGCAATATAACATTTCTATGTAAAATCAGAAGGAAAACTACATCGTTACATCAGTGCAGATATTCCATGACAAGAGCCTTCCATGAACTTAGCTGAATAATAAAAGGTACAGAGATAAATCTATATTATGTATATTTTTAAAAGCCTTTTAATGATTTTCTAGCATGTACACCGGGATTAGGTAAGTCCTAGTCCGGTGGTTACAATTTCAATATAATATTGGATATAGACCTTCCTCTCTCTCTCTCTCTTTTCACACACACACATAGACACTAAAATACACACACACCACATCTATATGGATATAATGATTCGTCAGTTTTTGCTACTTCTAATAATATAAATAAAGAACAAAATGTTCAATATTTTCATATTTTTTTTTAATATGTATAATATAAGTCGTTAGGCTGACGGTCCATTTGAAGGTCCATCCACCTAGGCTACCGTCACCTATAATACAAGCAACGTCACAGGTGCTGCAAGTGTGTTGCTGACCATGGTAAGATTAAGAATATGGAACGAATAGAGAATTGGGCTCTGGCATCCCTTACTCTCTCCTTGAAACACAATAGCATAAAATGCTGTTATTTTACGGTGGTTTCTATAAGCAAGTGGTTACTGCAGCCAGACGGGCATAAAATTAAACTTTGCATTAAAATCCACTTAGGTTCACTTGATGCTACTATATAGGTATGCTATGCTATGCTACACTGAGAGAATACAAATTATAACTAAAAAGTGTCATGTGTTGTAAATTATACCTTTTGTTGTATCGAAGCGTTGCATCGCTATTTCTTCTTCGGCTCAAAACTCCATTAAGTAATGCTTTACATTGACCAATAAAACTACATTAGATATTACCATAGATAATTTATGCGACGCTATGGAAATATGTTTATCAGTTAATTAAGATGTCGGAAGGCACAAAGGTTAAGATTGCTAACGCTGACGTGGCGATATGATTATTTAATTGAGTCGAGCGCGCGGTGACGTTGGAACCGTACGTCAGGTTCGCTCTCCCTGGGGAACGGACACCTGGCGGCGAATATTCAATGTATTCATGACATTAGAAGCCCGTTGTCTTGCAAACGGCCACAATTATTTATCATAACAAAATAAAAAGAAATCAATATAAGTAGGTGCCTAAGAAGGTGGCCCTTCTTAGGTACCTATTGATTCTGCTAGAGTTATTTTCGTTCCAACTAACGCCTTTCGAACGGGGGTGAATTAAATAATAGGTTGGGGAAAAAGTTTCTTCGCATTTTATATGAAAACTCAAGACATTTTTTTTTTTCGAAGTTTATTTACATTTAACTACAGTATATGTGTGCCATTTTGTTCCATGACTTTTTGCCATCTTGTAGGTAGTGACATGATCCCGTTGCTGTAGAAATTTTGGGACTTCTGATGTAAAAAACCCGACAAGTAGTTTTGGCAGTCTTCTCTTGATGTTAACCTGACACTGACTAAAGAATTCTGAAGAGACCGAAACAGGTGGAAACCTGAAGGTGCAGGGTCAGGGCTATATGGCGGATGCATTAACACCTCCCAGCCAAACTCTCTTAATTTTAGCTGAGTAGCTAAAGATGTGGATGGTCTAGCTTTGTCGTGATGAAAGACCACACCCTCTCTATTGATCAATTTCGGCCACTTTCTCTAAACTTCTTGCTATAATCTCATCAATTGTTGGCAGTAGAGTGAATATGGGCTATAGAGGTCCCATTTTCACTGAATGAAACAATAGCGCACACGCTCTTATATATATTTATATTTTTAAAGGCGGTCTTCTGTTAGGAGGTGGTTATTGCTACCAGACGAGCTGCCCAGTTAATGGCTATCATAAAGTGGCAATTTTTTGTACACCCATTGATAATGTAAATTATTTTAAATTTGGCAGGCAGTTTTGCAAGTGTTAATATGTCAAGGTAATGGCAACATTCCTTGTCCAAAGCAACTGACCAGAGACGTAGATGTGTCCTCAGTCCAAGGGTGGTGGTGTGATGCATCCTTACGAGCACCTCGATGTGGATAGGTGATTGGGCTCTGGCAACCATACACAGAAACACAAAAACACGAGGTGGTCTTTTGCTAGAGAGACCACAAAGCGCGTGTCCTGCATAGTTTTACTACAAGCATTCTCATATGCATTTAATTTTAAATTCACATCCATTAAGACAAACCAATTGAAAATAAAAATAAAAAAATGCAGCTACTTCACTATTTGCAACGAATTTTATATTGGATTCCATTCGGAGATACGCGAGTTGAAAACTAACTTTTTTCATTAATTTTTTCTAGTGAACACCAATCGTCATAAGACACGTAAGGGTTTAAATTAAAATGAGAGCCATTTTGGTTTTATTCACAATAAACAAAAGTTTAACAATATTTAATTAAATGAAACAATGGACGAACCAGTAATCCGGCAAATCGGATTAAATATTTCTCTTAAATAAACAAGTTCCTTAAATCGCTTTATTTTGCTAATGCCTTGGATATTTATATCTCGGCATAACACACAGGCAACTTTTGTCCCGGTAAAATGTTGCCCGTAGAATGATAAGTTTTGTAATCCTGAACATTATCGATAATGTATAATATTAATGTATAATATTATAAAAGCGAAAACGTGTTCATTCACGCAGCAATGAACCAACAAGTTCGCTACATAGTTTAAGCCATGAAATGTTACGGTTTCACGACAAAACTGCTGAATCGATTCCAATGAGATATTAGCTCGAACGTGGGGAGGGATGGGGTACTTTGTTTTTACCTTTCCCGTTCACATAAGTCCTATTCACATAAAGTATCTACCCTCAAACAACATCTCCGCATTTATTGTTTGCCTCGCTTTAATTAAAGTTAATTAGTTAATTGTCAGAGACAAATATTCATAAACGCTACGTCCTTAAGTTATAGGACAAATTTAAGGAGGAGACGTATTTTCACAACTTCTTATAAATAAAACGTAAGTACAAAAAAAGTGTAACCGGCTGCAGAATCACTCGTCGATTTTATTGAAACGGGCAAAAGATTGGGAGCAAACGGTTACGAATTGACAAGTCCAAATCTCAAAGGACCTCCTCCGGTAGACACCGAACGACGGACATATGTATTATATGTAGTGGTGTGCCTAGGGTTTCCGAATAGGGCAAGCCCGGCAATTTTTGTATCTCCTGACTTCATATTTCTCCAGTTTTCGACAAACACACCGAAGCACAGGGTACGCTATCGCTAGGTTTGTTTGACTGGTTGGCTCGTTAGTTTGGTTAGTTTCAGAAGATGAAATAATCGTTTCTTGCTAACTTATAGTATAGAAGAGAATAAGAAAGGACCAATAAACCTTGGTAGTAATTGATTATTTATATTCTAATTCGAATCTTCAATTTTTCCATCTTTCCTTTACTCCTCACAAGACACCATTAAATTTAGCTCATTATTAAAGATAAAAAAAAATACAAAATAATTTAACTATAAAAACAAAATAAAAACCCACTATAAATCACAGTAAAAAAACCTGGGCTACAAAGTATTAAATGGTGGTTTAAAACAGTGTAGACAGTAGTTTCATTCCGAATTTCGTATGACCTTTAAACGCCCTTGGTGGCAAGGCATGCCTTGCAAACCAGAGGCAAAGCGTTAATTTAAAACTAGATTGCAACCGCCAGCGTTTGTTTAACACCACGGGAATAAGAGACATACGCCCCGTCATGCGCACAATGGCTCGACCTGACCATATCGAATAGGTAATTCGTAAAACTTTCTTTATCCTTTTTAGGAAGTTAAGTATGTGTCGTTAAAGTCCAGTAGGTTAATTAATTTACATGACTAAGGGTTAATCCTTCCTTTAACCATCATCGCTTCATCCATATTCTTCTTTAGCTCAATTGCTTACAAAAGTGCCCTTACTTTTTGTAGTTTAGATAGGTAAAGCACTATGGCGTCATTGTAGTCAATGTACGGCATGAGCGTAGATTCGTCCTCTGCGCAGCATTCTTAAACATGTTGAAGTTTGAGATTGGTTTTAAACTGTGTAGCCGGCAACACTCTACTCGCTTCTCTTCAAGGTGACCTTGGTTTTTAACCTGGTTTCAAACCGTGTAAAGGCGTTTAAGCCCACATTGAGCCAACAAAGACAAGCGCTTGCTGTGCGCTAAATTCATTTGGAGCATGCCTGGCTTTAAATTTCATACAAATCGCTATATACACTGTGTAACCGTTCAAGTTGCACAGTCTCTTGAAGAAGATTGCTGCAAATTCTGCTACTCCCTTACTCACAAATTGAAATACTTAGCCAGAGCAACCACAGTGAAAGTTAAAACTTATTATTGGGTGTTACCTCAATAATAAGACGCGTGTTACCTCGTCACCTAACTTATTATAACCTCGGGTCGCCCTGTTTCAACTTCCGTATCGATGCTTCTATAATATTCTGCACTTTCTATTGGTTTCATCTTCGTCCGCAGTACTCATCAATAGAGGGCATTGGCCCAGACCAGTTGTATTATTTGCATAAAACCCTCTATTCTTTATCTGTTGAAATGATGTTGTGTGTCTAACAGGAATAGGGCGGCTAACGCACAGATTATACACATTTTTGCATGTTACAATTGGCTAATCTATTTATTGGTCAACATTTCATACGTTAGAAAGAGAGACAGCGATAACGTCTGCAAGCCCGATAAAATGCATCGACTCAACTCCTCTTTGTGCTAGCGGCTGTCGAGTTAAGAACCCGCGCGTGGTCGCAGGCACAGTCGGACCACGAATAATAAAATTCTGTCAAATAATAGAATAAAAGCTTAATAATAGGAATGATAGAAATAAAAGCTTTTTCTAAAAATTCACATGTCCGAGTTATATCTGAAATCCAGACTATTTTTGGTACAACAGATCTATTCAGAGCTCCACTAGATTAAAGACTATTTTTAGGTATCCGATAACATCGGATAGCACAAAATATCAAGTTAATATTCAGAGTTCCTGTATCGGTTGTTACTTTTATTCACAATAAATTGAGAACAAACTTGTGGCCGATCGTCAGTACAATAATAGCTATACTTAAGAATTAATCAAGCTATAAAGAAATTGTAATATAATTATTATTATAAGATCGAACTAACTGATGTCTTTTAATGAACCAAAGAATTATACAGAAATAAATTTACTACTAAAATCCACGCTTTTTAGCCATTATGCCGGCTAAAGGGGCTCAAATAAGTAATAAAGCACACGTACGGTAATCCCTGGTAAGACTTTCATATCATATTCGGCGACAAGAAAATATTTCAGTAGATTAGAATGTATAAAAAGATTTGTTTCACTCACGTAGGAGCTTTGGGTACTCGTAGCCGTAGTTGTGTATCAGGCGTAAGGCCTTGCGCTCGACCGGACACATACAATGTTGGCAATCTCTCTTCGCGTACCGGTCTTGGAGATCAATCCCAATTCATGACTTCGATCTTCCTTTTCTAGATTCTTTCATATTATAACGTTCATATTAGCGATACCAACACACGCATACCGGTAAGTCGGTGACTTCGAATTAGAACTATAGCCTATATTACGGATGTTGTTATCTATCTATTGGGTAAAACTCTAGGCATCACAATCGAATTTACAACTCTGTTAATTACATGTGTGGAATAGCAATAATAATAGTGAATGATGTACTTACATGTCCAAAAAGGCTAATAATTTCCGCAACTCACAGTCGAGTAATACAGGTAAGATGATTGAGGTAAATGCTCCACATTTAAAGGTAAGATGGCAATATTACGTCATATATATTACAAAAATATATAAAGGCTGATACAACTCCACAATTTTCATAACTCGCAGTGGAGTAGGACTGACAATATTACGACAATATTACTTCATATATAAATACATGCAATGACTAATACAGTTGACATTTAAGAATTTAGTTGATGCCTACGAGATATTTATAATTTTTTTAATAAATCTCAGCATAACTTTTTAATGTCAAATAAGAGTAGGTTTAATAAAATGTTAGTTTGCAGGTTAATTTGACCGGCAAGTTGAACATGCAACCTCACAGAGATGAGAAAACATTGATAGGCATTTCTGCCTTTGTGTCAGATACAACGTGGTGTAATATAGCAAGGGCTCAAGTCGGAAAAATGAAACATGACGCCAATGGTTCGGATAAATTATTTTATATTTCTCGGCACTGCACGATAGGTTGTATTCTATAATACGTACGACGAGTATTGATAGCCTCACATTGTTTGGGACTTAGCTGACAGGGGTATACGTGAATGTATTTATAATGGCGTTTTAGTGGTTTTAGTTGGCAGGTAGTGGGATAAACATATAACCGAAAGATCTTTTCGGGAAAAAAGTCGGAGAAAAAGTCTTTTCGCATATAGTATTATAAACTTGTAATAGGTAAATTCTCTTTGGCTGTACTATTTGTATCTGGCTGGTTTTGATGACTTTAAAAAGGTTACATTTCAAATAAAGAAACAAATTAGTAAAATATTGTTTCTAGCTATTTTTCATTTGTTTTCTGTGAAAATGAGTGAATGTAATGAAGAAATTCGATACATTTTAAAATTTTATTACAAAAAAGGAAAAAATGCAATGCAAGCCGCGAATTTTTTTTTACGTTTATGAACCTAATGTAGTGTCAGTAAAAGTAGCACAAAGTTGGTTTAAGCGTTTTCAATTCGAGAATTTTGATGTCAAAGATGCACTCGCTCTGGCCGCCCTGTTTCGGCTAAAATGGACGTCATTTTTGAAAAAGTGGAGCAAGATCGGCATATCAGTAGTTACGACATAAATGAAGAACTGAGAATAGATCATAAAACAATTTTAACCCATTTGAAAAAAGCTTATACAAAAAAGCTCGATATTTGGGTGCCACACGAGCGCACTGAAAGAAACCTTATGAATCTGTTGATGAAAAGTGGATCATGTACAAGAATGTGCGAAAAAGGTAGTGGTCAAAGGTCCAACAGGCTTCACTGACTATGCCAAAACCCGGGTTAATTCGTAATAAGGTGATGCTGTATGTATGGTGGGATTGTTCATTATAAGTTTTTACCGCCGGGCAGAACCATCGAATTGGATCTCTACTGCCATAAACTGATGAGATTAAAGCAAGAAGTTGAGAGAATGCGGCCGGAATTGATTAATAGAAAGGGTGTGGTCTTTCATCACGACAACGCTAGACCACACACATCTTTAGCCACTCACAAAAAATTAAGAGAGTTTGGCTGGGAGGAACAAATAATGCAAATGCATCCGCCATATAGCCCTGACCTTGCACCTTCAGATTTCCACCTGTTTCGGTCTCTTCAGAATTTTTTAGGCAGTACATCAAGAGAGGACCGCCAAAACTACTTGTCGCGTTTCTTTGATCAGAAGTGCCAAAATTTCTACAGCAACAGGATCATGTCACTACCTACAAGATGGCAAAAAATCATCGAACAAAATGGCACATATATACTGTAATTAAATATAAGTAAATAAACTTTGAAAAAAAAAATGTCTTGAATTTTCATATAAAATGCGAAGAAACTTTTTCCCCAACCTATTATTATTCGTCTTCGTTGTTCCTATGTCCATCCATACCATTAGGAATAGAAAATACTACTAAAAAATTGTCATCATGGTCATTGGATGGTCAACTAGATTTTCTGCATATCTATTGGTTTTGCATTCCTCATGTAAATTTCAAAGTCCACAAGTTCAAAGTCGCTCAGCATGCTATGTAGCAAGCTATGCTCGAAGTTTCTTTGGTGGATAATATCAGAAAGCTGAAGTAGCAACGGGCCGGTCACAACTGTCGCAGAGCAGATAACCGAGAGGGTGAGTTCTCGAATGGAGGCCACGAATCGAAAGAGGCCAGGTGGAAAGACGACATGAAGGGCTTCACGGGAAGTGGATGTATGCGAGGCGCAGAGGACCGTGCATAGTGGTGAGCCTTGGGAGAGCCCTACATCTTGCAGTGAAGGGACACGGGCTGATGATGATGATGAAGTGAATAAACCATTAAGAAAATTTTAATCTTATCTAATATTTATTAGAAAGAAACCAGTAATCTAAATAGATACTGGATCCTGTCAAGTGTTTTGCTGTATCATAAACGCTTACACGATTCTCAAACGCACCAGATTTCCTGTCGAGAGGAAGGCATTGTTAAGAGAATGCAGGCAGCTGCCGTGGGGAGAGGACATGGCATACACAACATGTTACGGAAAGGATAAATCTAGCCCGATGCAATAGAATCCATAACATACGGTTTAATCTCTCCGACGGTTGCTAATTTATCAAAAAAGAGATACAGTACAAATGTTTTCCTAAACTGTATCATTTAATTAGATTTTTTTAAAGTATTTAACCAATTTTAATTCCACACACGATCTATGACGGATATAGGACCCAATGTCACAATACGTCTAAGATCAATTGTATGATTTATATTGATCATTTTGATTATACAACACATTTTCCATAATACGCTGTGTTTCACTCAGAGTAAACACACATAAACATTGCATAACAAGTAATAAACATTGAAAATTATTGATTCTATTATTAAATACATCAAAATCAATTACGCAACAAATATTAAGGTCATTATTCATACACGAACATACGAGCATAAGTAATATTTTATCTCTTCCGGTATTTATGAACCCGAGTACACATATTTCAGCCTGCAATTAGAATAACCTTGACAGACAATAATTATGACTACAGAAGTTGTTGCCAGATTCTATTGCATATATTCATTTAGGAAATAAAATAACAACCAATATACGTCGAAAAACCTTTAAATCAGAAAGACCTTCTTCATAAAATGGAATGCGTTAATTTAAAATACGACTACCTATAATAAATTCATTAAAACGAACATTCTTTTAGATTCCATTTAAAGCTTTGATATACAGAGAATTGCAATTAATTATATCGAAGCGTTGTATAAGATCCTCCAGATATTTCCATATCTCTTTTACGTTAGATGAATGTGCAATAAGGGCTCTGTTAAAATACTGTTAAAAGTCAATAGATAACTGTATACCTAATTACTTTATATTATTTAGTTACATTCTGCATACTCAGATGTCACGTGTTCCAACAAGAGTTATATTAGTTACGTTCGGTAT
The DNA here is from genome assembly GCA_910589475.2 of Bembecia ichneumoniformis. NCBI lineage: Eukaryota > Metazoa > Arthropoda > Insecta > Lepidoptera > Sesiidae > Bembecia > Bembecia ichneumoniformis. The sequence continues at coordinate 4,365,929 of OU342538.1, read as the reverse complement.
ACACAGATTTTTACCTTTTATAAGTTCAAATTTTTCGTTGTCGTTGCGCCGCACTGGCAGGTAATAACGCGCTATCGTTTCGTTCCTCAACGCGGATTACATTATTCATACAATATTTCGATGTTTGCTTTTACAAGCCCAGAGAATAGAATCAGGGAGCATAAATACATGCGTCAGATGTCGCACAAATGTCAAAGTGACAGATAACGTAACGCTTTTTAGTTAACGCTTGTATTAATTTTACTACTCATTATATTTCCATACCGGGGCTTATATGAAAATCGATTCTTAATGTACTCTTAATGTACTTGTAATTTTGACATTTATTTATTCAGTAATTTAAGATGTTGAGGAATCCCTAAAAATAAATGTCTAGATTCTAGATTCTAGAATATAAATACCTAAATTAACAGACTATATGCAAACGAGAGGTAAGTGTTTACAGGATTTCGGTATAATTTTCCATTTTGCTGGCTAAACACTGTTTACTAATAAATATTTGTATGTTGTTGTATTTGTAACTTAGTGATAACTAACTTTATCGATTTATTATTTGTACGCATTGGTATATACCGTCACTATCTTCATTTTTTGACGAATGACAGAGTACGGGATTTATTGTAGGAATGAGGAAAACACATAACTGGTTCCTAACAATAATTTATTATTCTTTTTCCTGCAATTTATTCTTTTTCATACAACGAACCTACTAGAGTTACTACATCACACATCGGCAGAGACTCAAACGGATTACTCTGGAAATATTTTTCTTTAAGTCAGATTCATGTGATAACTAAATGACACAACACCTTGAATTGATTAAAAAGTTATACGAAATGAAGTTTAAGATAACTCTGCTTAAACAGCCAACAAAAGACGTTTCTACTGGAAATGTGTTAGGACGAATTGCATGAGAACTGGTTTGTGTTCAAACTGATTTGTAGTCTTCTATGTTTTGGTCACGCTTAGAGCTGCTAGCCCCTATGGAACTGCAATAATGGCTTGTAATAAATAGAAATATAGACACGTACAGAACATTCGCATGTTGCAGGTAATTCATGTCTCTATGGCATGGCGGTGCTGAATAGAGATTCATATATGAAGTCGAAACTGGGTTAACCGAGGACGGGGTTTTTAACAGAATGCACTAACGAACGTAAACGTTTTACGTGGCATTTATACAATACAATAGAAGATTTACACACTCATAATATTTATGAGTATATTTTTGTTATATTTTTGAGGTAAAAAATAAATTAGTAAATAATATAAAAAATTATTGGCGTATTTTATTTTATTTTGTAAAGAGAATATACTGCTTTCTTTGCACTGAAACGAAAGAAAATAAAAAAGTGTGTGTGTCCGCTCCGACGCAGGACTAGATTTACTTTTTTAAACGTATAAATGTATAATTTTTTTTCTCGTGTCAATAGATAACTGGATGCCTAATTACTTTATACTATTTTGTTACATTCTACATACTCAGATGTCACGTGTTCCAACAAAAGTATGGTAGTTACTTTCGGTATACCTAAACTTTATGTCACTACGTTTAAAGTTCAAATAGTTCATCTTTTCGACGACAGAAATCGCTGCGCCGCCGGTAGGTAACGCGCTATTGTATCGTTCCTCAACGCCGACTACATACTTTTCATAAAATATAAAAAAATTATAAGTCCAGAGAATAGAATCAGTCAGCCGTCGCACAAATTTCAAAGTGGCAGATATCGTAACGCTTTTTAGTTAACGCTTGGTATTAATTTTACTCCTCACAAAATTTCCATACCTTGTTAAAATCGATTCTTAAGGAAGAAACAAAAAAAAAAAAAGAAACATAACATTCAAATCTAGAAATATTTGCGCTTGTAGGTATCATAATAATATATCATAACTATCAATATCCTTACATCCATGGTGATTATCGAATTATAACGGGAGGAAGGGTAGTTGAATAGTCTATTAGAGTGATTTAGACTACACCATACGTAGTCATATAATATGTAGGCAGCCATGTTAAATAAAAATCACATTTTACTCATTTATTATATGTAGGTTGTTATGAAACCGCGTTCGAATCATACGATAAACGTAAATTTTGAGACTAAACAAAAGTTGGCATTCTCGTGCGTGCGTGAATGACCGTTTATGGCCTTTAACGGGCAATTTAATTCGATTTGGGCACAAAATCGCGTGATGACGAACTATTATAGTAGCTACCTTTACGTACCTTATAACGGGCGGGCGGGCGGTCTCACGGCCGGCAGAAGCGAGGGAAAGTGGCAGGAAGACGAATGTTGGCCGCGATTCCCAAACATCGATTCATTTGGAGCAATGTTTGGACCAAGTTTCGTTTTACGTAAATTATATGCGACGTATCTAGTTCCATTAAAAAGGCTATCTATAAGGCTCTATAAGGCTATAAAAACTCTCTATAAATTTGCTTTGACATAACAAACAATACTTTTGGGGCATGTAGCTTATACTGTTCTTTTTTATAATAAACGAAGAAGGTAGAAAGGCTGAGGACCCATTCATTTAAAATCAGCCGTAGGATGCCATGTTCTAAGAACTCAAGTAACAGCAAGGGATGGCGGGTGCACTGTCCACCTCGAAGACAAAGTGAGGATAGAGGAATAAGCTTTGGAAACAAAACAGCACATCTGCTGTTACTTCACGGTTATAGTTGAAAGTTGTAACTTACAACTTTCAATAGTTGGTAATGCAGGTGTTGACATGTTTAAAAAAATGGGTAATTTTTGCGGAATCTGACGAATGCATGCATTTCTTTTAGTTCAATAATAAAAACAGAAGTAATAAGTAAACATTTTCTCTTCTTTCAATAATAAAAATTGCAACAAATATGCATTATACATAACATTTATTATATTTGAGTTTGTATTATAAGATGTTGGTTTAACTTGTTTGTTGAGGCCATCTTCATTTTTCTGTCATCTTAAAAACAAATATAACCAGTACAATAAATGCGATTCAAGTATCTACATACGAATGAACATTAAGTTAGATTAAGTAATTGAATCAAAATCAATTTCAATGTAGCCTATTTTGAGAGCTTGCGAGTTATTTTCATGCACATAACGAAGGCTACGTAAGTTGGGTTCTTAAAATAACTCGCTACGTCAAATGTTTGTGCCAATATCCAAACAAGTAGTAAGCTAAGACCAACGTTTGCTACGGTTTGGGCGGGCGGCGATATCCATTTTCGTGTGACGTCGGCGCGAGGCCGGTCGCGTTCGCGGTTTGAAAAGATAAAGTTTTTCGCGTTCGCTAGTGCTTCGGTGTTTGTGTTTTAAGGGAGATAATGGTAAACGAGTTATAGTTTTTCAAGTGTTATGGTTTTATTACAATGGTAGGTATGTGTTTTATTACAAAAAACAGTAACTTAAAAAAAATATTAATCAACTTATCTTCATGCGTGTAAAGTAATTTTAATACTATATATTACTTTTAAATAACTTAATTGAAAAGGTAACGGGATTGTCAATTCAATTTGACATGATTTTTGTAAGTGTCAATTTAAACGTTTCAAGCGTTCAAAGCGTTTATTAACTTGGCTTACAAATTAGGTGTAGGATTTGGAAATACACAAAAGAAATAAGAAACACTAATTTATGAAAATAAACCCAAGTAAGCCAAAATTTCCTAAAACAAATTGCCAATTTTCCAACTCTTCTATTTGCTTTTTTATTTCCAACGATTATTATAGATCAAAAAAATTTAAAGTTTGTGAACAAACCTGTGCCAGAGTAGATGTAATAAGATTTCTGATTATATTAATAATAAACTGACTTGAATTATAGTCATACAAAAAATTTAAAAAAAGGTAAATAAAAGCTATATATGTAAATATATTTATATAATTACACACACAAAATATATATAAATTTATTGATAACATAAAACAGTGTCATTTTTTATTATAATTAGGTATTTCATATAATTTAATTTATAAAAAAATATATTTTACATTTCGAATGGCTTTATTTTTGATTAAAATTATTATAACTATAGTTTTTAAAAAGCTAAGAAAAATTAATTAATAATACAAATAATAAATAAATAAAATGGTATGTGGCAGTGAAAATTTCAAGTTTTTTTCTTTTCTTGCCCACTGTAGATTTGCAGGACCTCACATGTTTTCGAAGATTGATATTCTTCTAGAGACACAGTTTATCCCAAGATTCCCTTAAATCGAAAAACATTAAGACCTGCCGGGCCGACCGGGATTCAAACTACTTTTGTCTTTATAGCTGCCAAGCGTTCGACCCACTCTGCTATAACTTGATCAACAAAGTTTTACGTTCATGTCTGTTACATTCTTAGAGTTGTAAATAGCGAAAATCAAGGTTTAGGTAATTAAAAATATAATTTCATAATTTTTGTAAAAAATACAAGTCATAGTGTTACATGGGCTCCTACTTGGTTTCTTTAAGTATTATTATTACAAAAGAATAGTAAATTTTGTATAGTATACTTTCCATTTTACTTTAGACATTTCAAATCCCATCAAAAATAAAAACAAATAATAGATGCAATAATAAAAAATAAAGATGTTTTAGTAAGGATATAAAGGGTTCATAATCGCAATATGAGCAGTCCCGATTTTCAAAAGTTGCAGTTGTTTTTTTGCAAAAACCTTTTCAAAACTTACATTAAAATATAATCGAATAAATCTATAGCTTTCCAACATTAACTTCGACACACGCGATCTTTAAAAGGTATCGGGACAATCTTAAATGTCCTTATAAATTAAATACTTCTTTGGAATGAATACACAATACAAGTTGCGAACGATATCTTCGGGACAACAAATCGATCTGTTACCAGGTAGAAACAGAGTTAAGGTTCGAGTACTATAGTTACAGCGCATAAATAATTCTGGTGTCCGTCAGTAGGCCCCACGTTGTTGCTTTATGGTCCCACAAGGAGTTGAACATTTATGATTTACACCTTCACCGCAGGAAATTGTTTTTTTTTTTTTTTTTAATATTTATCTCACAATAAAGCACAAATTGTTCCGTTTCTAATCCGATTTTATTTGTAAAGTTAGAACATTGAAAAATTATATTGTCGAAGTATGATTCTATGAATCATACTTAGCGAATTTAAATTTACTAAAAAAATTTATCATGCCTGGATTCACCGTCGACCCGAGGCCCCGCAGTAATAAAATCGTTTATAACTAAAAAAAAATAAAATGAATCATTAAAAAAAACATAATTCCACAAAATAACGCAAATGTATCCTAATTTCTTTTTTCTTTACGAATATCTTTTAAACTATAATAAGTGTAAATGCAGCTTAAACTGCGATATTCAAATAAAACTATGTTTTATTACAAAATTCTAACAACAAGTTTTGTATTCAGACTAAGTTAAACGGTAGAGAATTTATTGAAGTCCATTTAATTAGAGTTATTGTTGTTCCAAGTAAACTGCGACGAATTTCGGCGTAGCTTCACAGTTAGATCACGTACTGTTCAACATTGAAATACGTTCAATTCGTTTTTGGAAACAAAATGGCTCTCGGACGCAATTAGACTATAATTAAGTATCGCTCGACTGCCCTAGCATTGGAAGAGCTGAAAGAAAACGCCAATAAACGTTGTCTGCGTTTTGTTTCAGATGTGTTTCGCGCGTAAACGCAACGAGAATTCAATCGAAACCGTTAACTGTTGATGCAATTGATCCTGGCCGAAACGATACGAGTCTCTTTTGAATTTAGAATCTGTGAAAGAGTGAGATTAATTGAGAAAAGAGAAATCACGGCGCGGCTGTGGCTTGCTGGCGCCCCTGGTGGCTGGTGGCGGGCTTAGGCGCTGTAAGCGGTCAGCGCAGCCCGCTTGGCTGGGCCATGGGCGGGACGCAGCGACTAGCCGCCGTAGCGGCTATTTCACACTCCAAATATTACTACAATAACACGCGACCAGCAGTCGTTCATACGGAGACGGAGTATTACAATGTCAATATATTTTTCGTAAGGTTGGTATGCCCCGTATCGATACATCTATAGGATCTACACAGTTGACATGTTTAGCGAGGCTAAAAGTTGTATCAAAATCGCATACTTAAAGGCAGAAAGATTGTTGCAATTAAACTCATAAATTCCAAGTGATTTGTTTGTTTGTAACGCTTTCGCGCCTTAACTACTCAATCGATCACCGTGAAATTTTGCATACACGTTGTTAGGATACAGAAAAGGCATCATCCAGAAAAAATTACAAATCCCGAGGGATCATTAAAAATAAAAAAATCAACGTCTAACAAAAATATAACAATAAACATTGAATAAATGTAACACCTAAGAAAAAGGAGCGCAGACAAAAACGCGGGCAAAATATAGTAAGAATAAATCGATAACTTACTTGTTAAGTATTTACAATACGCTGTAACCAAAAAATATATATAATATATTTTTTTGTGTTTATATGTTAAAAAAATATGGGCGCCAATGGTTTTGCTAACATACTTTACCTATGCTTTAAAAACGCACTTTGTGTGGGATTGCATTATCGGATTGGATCCGCAAATGTATACGTAAGTTTTAAATTGTATAGACAATACCTATGTACAAAATGAGTCTACTAAAAGCACACAACCGTGTCTACAAAATATACAAAATATATGTTTTTTATTATTCCTAATATTAAAAGGGGTTAACTGTACGATTTTCGAGTTTCGAGGTGTTAACAGCAAGCTGAATGACAAACATAACCCAAAAATATAAATTATACGAGTATGTATTAAATTGCTTCAAATAGATTCAAATTTTCAATATTAAAAATAGAATGAAAAATTTCTAATTCTGCTATTCTTTATGCAAAAAAATCATTCAAATATTAAAGGGTAACTTTGACAAAAAAAAAAACCTGGGTATTTCAAAATAGTAGGATGGGACTCAACACTTTCTGCCAGCCTATCGTCCAATCGGCAGGATACGATTGGCTTGATCAAGTTTGGCTGTCATGCCAAATGACACCCATATACCATATTAATTTTTTCGTCTGTTCTTATCAAATATTTTATCTAATCAACCAAGTCCTCTTCTTGAGGACAGTCATACGTTATAAAATTTTTAATCAAAACAAGAAAAGTTTGCTTCGTTTTTAACTTCAATATAAGTATGGCGAAAGCTCAACCACATCGTAAATCTTTTATGACGAAAACTGGACGTATCCTTGGTGCTCTCACACCAAGATTATAGGTCATTGCCGGAATCACTACATATAAATTTATAAACCACTGGTCAACAACTCGTTACTATTTTATACTTCAATGAATTCTTTAGTGAGGTTGTAATATGCTTTCCTGGGGTAATGTTATGTCTCTATCATCATATTTCACGTCACAATATTTAATACATTGTTAACAGAAGACACTTACGTAGACGTTAATCAGGGGCCTGTACCTCTACCATGAGTAATAATGACCGTACTCGCTAGCGAGAGTGTAAAATATTTATATAGATTGTCAATTTGACATTGACAGTTTTTCATATAAATGTTTTACGCTCTCGCTAACGAGCGCGGTCATTGTAAACTCACGGTAAAGGCACAGGTTTTAAATTAATGTGTGTTTTTTGAACAACTCGAAATTGAATTCATTTCATAAAAATATACATTTTTTTTGCATTGTCTAAACAATTTTTACTGCTAAGTCTTTAAACACGACGAAAGATAGAGCTAAAAAAATGAAACCCTACCCTCATAGTAGCAACAATTAAGGATCTCATTTGGGATAACAAAAGATTATTAAGCCGAATGTCCATTCACATAATGTTCGTTGTATATCACTTCCACAGATCAAGACTAACTGGATGAAACAATTAGCGAACTGTCAAAAGTTTTCACGTTACCGAACCAATTAGTTTTGCGACCAACACAGATTACCTAACGATGTAGCGAGTGAACGATGTAACCTGAAACTATAGGTTACAATTTCATTGTTTACGGATAACACGTTTATATAAAAAATAACTGGCGCCCGCTACTTTTCCTCGTTGAAAAATAAAAGATATAACGCCTGACATACATTGACACCTGACATAATACTTTTACCAAGCGTTAATTGGATTTAATTACTGGTGAAAGTTTTTTTTAAATCGGATGAGTACTTTCGAAGATTACCATACAAACTTTACTTCTTTATATAATATTAGTATAGATGGATCAGATTAATTGAATTGACGGTATGAACTGTATTGCCGAATTTGCGTGTCTTTAGAACTAGACTTATGTATTTTGTGTGTCGATAATAAGACATTCTTTCTTTCTTTCTTTTTTTTAATATCAATAAGGATAGGCCGATATACGTATATTAGTATAAAATAAAATAAAAAACGACAAAAAATTTAGAATATCTATGTGAAATATTTAGTCAAAACCGTGATTTTTTTGTATTAATAATAACTTGTACAAAATTTATTTACTTATCTTGATCACTCATAAGCGATAAGTTTTGATTGATGCCTGAAAACATTTCATGAAACCCCAAATACATAGAATTGATTTAATAATATGAAGTGATTTGCTTTTGAAGTGTCCTTGTCTAACGAGTAAACTCATTAATTTTTTACTGTTTATCGTAGTCATTGATTTTCTACGTTATATTGGTCGCACTGTGGCTATGTCATCAGCTGCAATCCAACATGACATTGTCAAAGAACATTAGCATTTGAGCAAACGGGTTGGGCGTTTGAATGCCAGATTGCAAATGAACCAACAACAATAGATACTAAAATGACAGTTTCACTTTTGACATATCGCAGCGTGAAATTGGTTGAGATCATTTGCAAAGCAAAAATACTTCCTAACTGCATATCGATTATAACGACTGGCTTTAATATGAAGGATCGAATCTCAAGAAAAACAGTGTGTCAGAGACGAAGTCGACTGAGGACACGTTAGTATCCATATCTATAATATACATATAATAAAATCGTTAAACGAGCCGTGTCTGTACATTAAATATGTTAAAAAAATTGTACATGTACTTATGTTACCAAGGTCAAAAAAATAGTTCTTAGATTTTTGTCTGTGCACGCTAATCTCTGAAACGACTTAACCAATTTGAATGCGGTTTTCACTCATGTATTGCAGAAAGCTTCCCGTAACATTTAGTTCCAGCAATCGGTTTTTAAACAACCGATTGGAATACCGAACGCGCTATACCGAATACCACGCGTACGAAGTTGGGGGCTCAGCTAGTCCTAACTAATATTATACATGCGAAAGTGACTTTGTTTTGTTTGTTACTCTTTCACGCCTTTAACTGATCAACGAACTTCATGAAATTTTGGATACACCTTGTCAAGGATACTGAAAAGGAAAAGGGTACCTTATATCCAGAAAAAAAAGTACAGTTCCCCAGGGGTCATCTGAAAATTAAAAAAAATTATCGCCTGACAAAACATATGAGCAATAAAGATTGAATAAATGTTTTAACACCTAAGAAAAAGGGGCATGGACAAAGACGCCGAAAAAAGTAATATCTTTTATATAAAATCATTTCCATAGTTGGCTCGGCCGGGAATCGAACCTTATCTCGGTTCGATCGTTACAAATAATCATTATTAATAAATTCCTAATCCACACATGAATTCCAAAGACACTTAGAAGTGCAGGCTCGATTGGGATTCGAAACTGCGTCTGGTACGCCGGCTGCAGAGTTTTAGATCTTAATACGTACCTTTTATGGCCGACGTAGACATAGATTCGAGCGATAGGCGTTGAAAACACAGCTTTATAATATAGGCTAGTTAATTAAGCTATCAGATGGGATTGAACGCGGCGAGCCGATTTATCGACGCCGCTAATCTTAGGAATTAATTTACATTCATATTATTACATCCAAGGATTTCTTTATTATATTATATTTTATAACGATCCGCGCAAATATTTTTCTTAACGAGAAAAAACGAAATTAAAACCCTCGTCCGCTTCCTTCTTCTCGTTTATTGAATATAATGTAAACGAATTTAATGCTTTAATAAAAATGCAGCAGAACTTTTAGCATGATGTTTTAATGAGCTGAGACTAGAGCAAAAAGGGGATGCAACGAACAGAAAAAACTAAAAAAGACTTAATTCGTCGTGTTATACCCCATTTCATGGTACCCCAAAATAAATTAAGAATATTTAATTAATTTTGACGAGCCCGTTGGATGAGTGGTTAGGGTTTTTTTTAAATTTTTATTAAAGATGGGTTTGCTCTTGACCAGCATTTATCCATGTAGGAAGGATTAGGCCGACGATAAGCGAGCTCACCCTGAAGATGCCTATTCACTCGAACCTTGAAAAGATTTGGGTTGTATGAGCTCGGCAATACAGAATTGCTTTAACGAAAACAGCTCGGAATTGCCTTAACGCTCTGTTCTAGGGTTCCCGGGTTCGATTCCCGGCTAGGTCAACTTTGAAAAATAAACTTTTCAAATTTGACTCTGACCTGGAGCTGGGAAGTAGTGGTAGGGCACACTGCGTTTCGCAGTCATTTGGGCTGCCCGTCTGGCGGCAGTAACCACCCCCTTACAGAAGACCACCGTGAAATAACAGCACGTGTGCTGTTGTCGAAACAGGAGGGATGAGTAAGGGATGCCAGAGCCCATTTCCCTATCCCCTCCTATCCCTTATCGTTTATCCTACTGTAGCCGGCAACGCTCTTGCAGCAGCTCTTGAACTAAAAATTGATGGACTATCTTATTAGATATTTGACGAAATAAAGTAAATCTCTAAAGCTTTTACGATGATGGAAAATCTAGAACTTTATAGTCGGACAACTGTCTGCTTGTAAACTGGATCGACTAGATTACACATTCTATGTACATTTTGTACATATAATGTATATGTACCTTTTGATCTCAGACGTTATATAATGGTCGTTCAGTTCTTATCAGCCCAGTAAATGACATGTTGAAACCTTTTTATGAGCTCAACGGGTCTCTACGCAACTCACGAGAATCTGTCACATCTTTTTTGTGAGATAAAAAAGTTCCTTCCTACTAAATATTAAATTTATTTAAACAAGAGATTTGTAAAATTCATTACTAGAAAAGGGTTACTAAAAGAAGTACAGGCAAAGTCCGGATGATTCGATACAAAAAACCTAAACATTTCATCACCAAACCATCAAAGATTGAGCTCATTGAGTATCTTTAAAAATAATTCGTTAACTCTGCTACCTATTAGTGATTTTGTTCTTTCTTTTCAAAAATATACATTAGTGAAGATGTTAGTAGTATTCGTGAACGAATATCACAGTGATTTGTCTCTTAGATGTCAAAGATCAAGATCAAGGATCAGTTGATATGACGTACTTATGTTAGTTAAAATATATAATTATCACATTTAATTATAAAATAAAATGTGGATGAAATCGGAGTATTGGATGAACATAGATTGTCAGTGCAGAAAAATCAGTAGGTATATTATGTTCTGATCATGAATGAATCACTTTAATGAATCAGCAGAAGAAAATATCCTACCTCAGTTAAGTATAAAGAAGACAGGTAGAATACGTTCAGTTTTTCGCCTTTTTTAAGAATAAGAATTAAAACCTTTTTTTAAGAATGGCACGAGACAAAGAAATGATATCGAGTTCTTTCAATAGGGCTGCAACGACATTAGAGACATTAATGAAAAGTTCTAACGCATCTATTGATGATAAATTAGATCCTTCTATTGAGACGGAGTCTTAAATCACTGCGGTGGTATTTTTTTGTTAACGACACCCCTGGGAGCAACGGTTGGTGTAGGAGTATTCATTTGCTAAATCTTTACGCATGCTAAAAATGTCGATGAAGATGCGAAATTAGTTTTTTTTTTATATTTGAGATTGAATGGCAGAATAGGGACAATTATCGCTTAGTAGTTGAATTATTTGAAATAAAAATTTGAATTAAATTATGGTGAAATATTAGCTTATTGAATATTCCTAAGCAGACTGTTTAAGAATGTTTACGATGACACTCAGACACAACTGTTAAGTTTAAAATGCTGTTGTTTGTTCATACAGTGCAACATTATGTGGTGTTCTGGTGGCTGTATGCGCCGCATGTTGGAGACGTAAACCGTCCAGTGACAAGCCCGAGGATGTGGAGGGCAGAGGGGTATACACTATTAGCACGGACAACAGGCTAAGTCAGGTATTTTACATTTATTTCAATACTTGTACATATATTTTCTATAAATATTCTAATTATTTGAACCTATTATCTAGAGACAGACTAGAGAGGGCTCATAAAGTGTTTAGAAAACTTAAATTATTTTTTTTTAGGGTAATCAACGTGAAGAGCGATTGTGTAAGCCCGTTTGTCGAGGGGTTCATGTGTTACTTCTCCGATACATGGGTCTCCGGTTCAAATCGCGACAGTCACTATGGAAGCGAACTTTTCAAAGTTGATCTTAATATCCCCCTTAGTCCCTTGTATTTTTATCATAGTAAAAGCATAGTGCTTAGCTCGTAACCACACTATTGGTGAGTGTTTGCCTACAATTATATACACACTCACAATTTAAAAACAAAATTTTAAAAATATATTAAAGGAATTGTTAATAAAATATCACTTTACTACAGGTTAGGTTTAGGCAATGTTTATTTATTTAAATAAAAAAAAATATCCGTTACAGTTCATTTAAGATTCGTTTTAGTAGAATTGCTCAAAGACTGTTTGAACTCTACGCAACTCGCTCATTGCCTTAGAACGGACCTACGGGTTGTCCTCCCATCCGCTAACAAGCTTCGGTAATTTCATCTACGAGTAGTTTAATATAGGAACGCGTCAGCCTTACGACTCATAGAAGTGTGTGTGTGTGTGCGCGTGTGCGCGTGTACGTATGTATTGTATATTTGTATAAACGTGCTATTCTTAATCTTGTATTGGTGTATCACATATATTGTAGGTATTGCAGTTACAAGTATATATCTATAATCATACTATGCCTTAATAAATCTATAGTGTACGTCGCTTTGCAGCTATTTATTTTTCTCGCTAACTTGTTGAATTTGAGTACTCCTGCTATTTATGTATGAAAACGTTGTACACCGCACACCGATTCTAATGCGTTTATCGTGGCGCACGGCTTCCGGCGCAGGATTGTTGTTCCGCTTCCGGCCGCCACCGTAGCGTAATGGGCCTATTTACAGGTGTAAATTGAATTAATCGCGTAAATTGAACGAGAGATAAATCGGGCAAATTGTCAATTTAAAAGGACATTTTTGATAATATTCACACGAAGGATAATGCACATTTAAGATTTCGATCCGATAAAAGTCTGTTAACGGAATGATAACAAACTCCTATATAACAAACCATAAAAGACAATCCTGTTTTAGTTTAAAATGTCTTGCCTCGATACATAACTATTATATATAAAAAGTTTGGTCTGTTTCCAGTAGTTACATTGATATAACTACTGGGACAAATTTATTCCCATTAGTTCCATTATTTAGAAACTTCTATTTCACGTAATCTTCATCAACCTGTGTCTCCTCACTGTTGTATATTGGCCTCTCCCAAGGCTCGCTACAATTATTACAACTTGATACGACATAATTTAACCTTAATAGATATCTACGAATTTCGCCACGTTTGGCGACGACGCCGCTAATCGCCTTGGGCCAATTAAGGTTAATGCGATTTTTATCAGTTTTACCGAAAGTTCACGACCCATAGCATTCGCGAGACACCGCCCACTTCATCGCTGGTTTGTGTTACCGATGAATATTTAATCTTGAATTATTTTTATCACGCCGTTTGGACTGATGCATTGACCTTTTGACGACTGTAAATGCCATCCAACAGGTAGTAAAACTTCGTTTTCTTTTAGACATTTCATTTCATCGGGAAATTTATGGTCCAGGAAAATTTACTAACAGATCAAAATTTGAGTCCCTCTGGGACATTTTTTATATAAGTTTCCAGAAGATAAGAAATATCGATTTTCGACTCCACCCTATAAAGTACGTGTGTATGTCAGCTCCGACTCACGACCGGAATTTATGTCTTTGACTATGCAATAGGAAAAGGGGGTAAATTACTAAAAGTATGTAATGTATTTTTATTCTATGGTGAAGCGGACAATTGTCGGATTTGGGTAGAACTACTTGGTGAACTCAAATATATAACACTATTGATGGCGCCATCTATATACTACAATAGAATTAGGGAACGCAACTTGTACATAATAAATAATAAAATTTATTTATTTAATATTTAATTATTATGTATATCAGTAAATCATTAGTGCATGCATTCATTTGTATGAATGTTTACTAAGTTTTATAATGTAAAATAGTAAATTTTTTTGACGACAGATGTCGCTGCGTCGGCAGGTTATAACGCGCTATTGTTTCGTTCCTCAAAGCGGACTACACTTTTCATACAAGATTTCGACGTTTGCTTTTATAAGCCCAGAGAAACCCTCGGGTGTTGTTTGTTTGAAGTAAAATAAAACTTTAAAATCAAAATATAAATTGGTGCTTGTTTAGTAAATACATGCGTCAGCTGTCGCACATCAGCTGTCGTCGCTGACAGTGACAGATAACGTAACGCTTTTAAGTTAATACTTGTACCTGCCCACCATTATATCTTCTAACTTCCCTAACTCTGTTAATTTTAATTTTAACAAAAAAAAGTTATATGAACATTTTCATATAAAAAAAATTCTCTACAATATTTGTCTGAAACTTTTTTTCGTAATTCAACAGGGTAGAATCGAAAATTTCTTTCACCGATCGATATCTTCTAGAAACTATAACAAAAATGCCCCTGAGGGACTCAAATTTTGATTTGTTAGTAAATTTTCCTGGACTATTAATATTGTTGCAAACATTAGTGTAAAACTAAAATTCATTGTTTAGTGAAATCGTTTATCTCTATCTCAGAATACTGAACAACAAAGAAGAGCGATGGCGCATAAAACTAGGGCAACAGCAACTACTCTGACTTAGAGTGATTCACTTTCTAGCGAGTTACTACACATTTACAGAGGCGTGCGTTACATCCTGTAACTATATATATATAAAGGAACGTCGTGTTAGTTACACCATTTATAACTCGGCTGGACCGAATTTTATGATGTTTGATTTGTTGAATTTGTCTTCGCCACGAATAGCGCAGAATAACCATTAAAAGATCTGAAATATTCACGAAAAAAAAATTATGAATAAAATTCATTTCCTCATACATTTTACATGGAACGGGTTTTTATTCTGAGCAGTACGAAGTTCGCCGGGTCAGCTAGTCCATACTAATATTATAAATGTAAAAGCAACTCAGTCTGTTACCTTTTCACGCTAAACCGCTGAACCAATCATCATGAAATTTTGCATACACGTTGTCAGGGATGCAGGAAAGGACATAGGGTACCTTTCATTCAGAATGAAGTACTGTTCCAGTAAATTGCCTGATCTCTTGCGCCTGACTTAAATACAAAAAAATAAAAATAAAAAAAATATATTAATAAAATATATGATCAATAAAGATCGAATAAATTATTATTGATCGTATAATTTGGTCAGGAGTTGATTTTTTTATTTTCAACTTTTAAGATAAAGGGACGCGGACAAAGATGCGTGCAAAAGCTAGTTGATTAATATAACCTAGTTTGATCTCGTAGCCAGGTCGTAGTAGCGAATCGTAGCATAGTTGTAGCAGCGCGTAGCACAACGTAAGCAGACTCGTAGCCTACAAGCGTACTATCGTAGGTGCTCGTTATATCGACGAATGCCTTTTTATAAAAAGACATTTTAATTTTTAAAGGAAGACTCACTTAAATTAACTTAAATAATAAGTTATTATATATTGAATAATCTATAAAAGAATAAATTGCGGACAATGGATATGATCGTACCGTATTCATTGTCGTTGTGGACAGAAAATGTTGGATTATAGGCGATTGCGAATATACGATTGAGAGACTTGACTTGTTTGAATCCAAATATAGGGCAGACAAAGCCTCTAGGCACAGCTAGCTAGATGCAAGCCAAACCAATGTAGATATATAAGCTTTAGTGCATATGGATTATAATAATATTCCAATTACTTTCGATGCTTGTTTAAATGCGTCGTAATCCTTGTACATAATTGTTTTTAATACGAGTATTTAATGAGTTTCGGTATTCAATTATACTGTAATTTAATGTTAACTCTGTGTTAGAAGTGAATCAGTTGTAATCACATTTGTTGTATGTAATCCACAAAACTAATTACATATACCTACTGCAATAGAGCCACATAACTTTGGGTCATTGCGTTGTACAAACCGGGCTATTAAGCGTGTTTGGTCTCTGAAAAAGGTTATGAATAATTTTACTCCTTCTAAAAGAAATGTACCTATTATTATTTTTTACTAAAAGGCTGCCTCACTAGCGCTTTAAATACTACTGAAGATTACTTTTAAAAGAGTCGATTACAAATTTTCTATACCATTTATCAATTTATTTGAAGTTATTATCTAAATGATGAACATCATTCGATATAGTTGACATAAATAAGCCTGAATTTTTTTAAAATAATTTCTATACATCCTATACCTTAAAATTTGTCAAAGTGTAAGTTTTTCTTAGCTTCCTTGATACAAATAAACATAATCTTGTTACATTACCATAGCTTCCCAAAAAATCTCTTAAGTAAATAATTATGGACATAAATTTAAGGATAAAAACTACCACTCGATGGGTAATAAAAAAATCGTTCAATCGAACTTTAAGCATTTTCCATAATATTTTCTATACTTTTATCACTTCCATAGCATATTCAATTTTTTTTAAAGGTTTGTAGTTAAGTTTAAGTTATATTGTTCAGTGCCACATATAGGCTAAAAGTTCTACCGTCTACTTTAAAAGATAACCAAAGCGTAATTTTCAATAACATTTCAAATAAACCAAGGGATAATTTTGGGTAAAAACTGGATCTAATTATTTCAATGTGTAGGGTAATTTCGATTTCATTTATAGGTTCCCATTTTCACTGTTCTGAGGGTAACACTATGTAGATATTCACATGAAAACTTAAAATTATTTTAATAATCTTTTCTTCACAATAATAATAGACAATCTGTCAGTATATAATCGAAAGAAAAAAAATTTGAAAATTCTGAATACGAATCTGGATACGCAATACATGATGTAGTGTAGGTCTGCTTTCATTGGTTCTAATGACGCTGCTAGCGGCGGAAATAAAAATCGCATTGCGATAATTGCTTTCGGGTCGGCGGATCTAGCGGTTTACGTGCTCAAATAAATACATTAACGCGTTTCTAGCACGATTTTCCTGCCATCATTACTGCGCGCCTTTCGTATAGATTGCCTTCTGCTGAATTGTTTTAGCACTGTGCTGTTATGAATTGAAAAACATCTTCTAAATCACATCACATCCACTAATACGTTATGTGCTGCGGATATAAATGTTGAACGGATTTAGATACTTACACATTTAAAAACAAGAAATGTGATTTTTAAATTCATTTAAGCACTTTAGATTCTCACCTTGTAGAGACTTTAGATTCATTTAAGCCTTGTACGCGGCTGATAGAAGCGGAACTGCATGAGTGTAATCAAAGTCGTCCAGCGAAACGAGAAAAGCTGAATAAGTGTAGTTACTCGCTAATTCAGGGTTTGCTCTGTCTGTAGCAAAAACCACCCCCTTTTAGGAGATTATCGTAAAATTGGCAGGGCATACCGCGTTTCGCAGTCATTAGTGCAGTCCGAATGTGTTGTTAAGAATGTGAATAGTGAATGTGAAATAACAGTATGTGTGCCTGTTGTGTTTTGGTGACTAAGTGGTGCTAGAGCCTGGTCTGCAAGGCATTCGCAGCACCTGTGGCGTTGTTTGTGTTATAGGCGATGGTGGCCACCTACCCGTCAGCCTGTCTGTCGACCTTAACATAAAAAAGTGTTTGTGTCAGCTCCGACGCACGACTGGAGTTTACTCCTTTAAACGTATAAAATTTTCGTCGTGTCAATAGATAAATGGATATCTATAATAATTACTTTTTATTATTTAGTTAATTCTGCATCCTCAGATGTCATCACGTGTTCCAACAAAAGTGTGTTAGTTACCTTCGGTATATACAGATGTCACTACGTTTTATAAGTTCAAATAGTTCATTTTCTCAACGACAGATGTTACTGCGTCGATATAATACGCTATCGTTTCGTTCCTCAACGCGGACTTCACTTTTCATACAATATTTCGACGCAAACATGTCAAAGTAACAGATAACGTAATTTAATTATGCTTGTATTAATTTTACTCCTCCAAAAATTTCCCTAGAGGGGCCTTATATGACATTGGATTCTTTAAGGAGTAAACTCCAAAAAACCAACATGTTTCTCGCCCTATCAAGTTCGTCAGAGCACTTGATTCCCCAACTTGAAGCTGTTGTTTGTGAAGGTTGCAGTAGCCAACTATTATCAAGCGGACTGCCATTTTGCCTGCTGACATATCATAAAAAAATAAAACATACAGAAGGTACTCAACAAACGTATTGGATGAATTATTATTACCTTTTTCGGTTTTTGGTTTACTACCAAAAACTCTTAAATTTAGTGGAAATTGAAAAATATGTGCATACTATTTAATTAATAAAATCAGTTGAACGGTCGCTTGAGTAAATATGGTTGGAATTTCATTCTATGTGTAGTTAAATATTCTGGGCTTTGAAATACATTTGTTCTGTATTTACATTTTCCAGTTATTTTATAAAATTGATCGATTCATATTTGTATTGAAAAATAGTCATATTTTTCAATTTTTTTTTTTTTTTTTTTTCAATTAGTGTTACAAAAATATAAACAATTTATCGCTCATATATTCAATTAATATTTAGTACTATTGCATAATATTACCGATATTTTGTAGTGGCATAGCGCGTCTTTTTACAGAAGACCACTGTGAAATAACAGCTCGCGTGCTGTCTTAAGGTGGTTTTATATTACACCGGACCGTGCCCCGCCCGGGGTCCGGTGAAGATATTCATAGCATGCTGTATGAACCAATACATATACTTCACCGGGCCGTTGAGAAAAATACGCACGGCCCGGTGGCGACACAATGTAATATGAATCATCCTTTAATAGGTGACGACAGTCACGTACCAATAAGTGGCCCGTCAGCTGTCTGTCGACCTTTAAATAAAATAAAAAGTTGTCTAGTTAAAATATTTATTCACAATTACGTCGTTTAAACACAAAAAAGACAAGTATGAACTTATTATTCACTGTGAATTTAGAATATTATAGAAAAAAATCGTAGCAAATTTATATTTTTGCCTCTGGACTGTGTGTGTAGGGTTCAGAGCCCCATATTCGTTATATGATTATCCTAAAACACAAGCCTAATAGTGCTCACTTTGGCGGCCAACAATTGGTGTGTTTAGACTTGGAGATTTGTGAAATCTGATAACTTATTTTCATTTCAAAAAATAATAAGTTTTTTTTTATTATGAAATCCCGAATAGAAGATTCGTATGAATGCAACTCGGGTAGTTTTGTAAAGAGGGTTGCTCATGTTAGCACCGCAATATGTTTTGTAAGTCAGCTCATCTGGAATACAGGAGCCACTTCCGTTCATTTCACGAGCTCTCAACGGCTGGCATTGTTCGATACCTATCGATTCGTGTCTCGAATACCGCAGCACTTTAACTCGATTATTGGATTTGGACCACGCTATGTAATGTAGGCATTCATATACAAGTAGGCGAGCTTAAAATTACTTGTTATACTAGTGATCACAGCGACATTATGAAACGGTTAATATACGACCCCCTGTTACTACCCCGCAAAAAAAACTGTAAAAACTGTCAAAATTCTGTAAAAAGAATCCTCCCAAATATAAACATGAAGTAGTAAACTGGGAATTCATCACATTCATCCACTAGTAGAGAAAACTAGCCAGGTGATTGATTACCCAGTATCTATTAAAAGAACACAAATATTCTTGTGAATAATTTTAAATAAAATTTATAATTTTGAATTATAAGAAAATAAAAAATATATATTTATAATTTTAGAAATTAGAAAGACAGTAAAAAAAGCTCAAATGAACTAGAAAATTAATTAGCAATACTTAGTTTTCGTTTGAAATAATATGAAAAAGTTTCTCAGGAGTAGGGTCACAGTGGTCCGTGGACTTGCACGAACTTTTGAGAGTTTGTTTTGAGTTTGGTGCGACTTACTCGTATATCCGGACTTTGAAAATTAATTGTTTAATAATTGTGCAGCTGCACATTGCGACGCACTACACCCTCGCTACGCTACCCTAATTAATATACGCACAAAATTAATTAGCAATTACTTTTCGTCAAAAAATCCTGAAGATTTTTTCAATAGCATATTTTGTAGTTTTTAATTGATTGACTAATAAGTCACAAAAACAAATATGAAATTTGTCATAGAATAATCATTTTATATAGAAACTTAAAAAAATATTATGTTACAAACACATCTATTTTTTTTAATCTGCCTTTTTGTCAGTTGTTTAAAATTTACAATAAGGTAAACCTACCCAGGATCCTAGAATTACTGGTACGAAGATAAAACTTTCAAGTTGATTTATTTTGTAATAAACATTGAGACGTATCAGCGTTATGCGACTTTACCTATGCAATACTTATTGTGCTACTAATGAGTGCCCGGCTTCGCATAAATGCATTTTTTTGTTTTAGAAATTATATACACAAACTATTTACCGATCTTTCCATTAGCGAAAAACTTTTCAAAATCCGTTAGGGGCTTAGAAGTAAGCGGATAAACAGACGGAAGCGAAGCGACTTTATTTTATAATTATGTACATAGATTTGTAACTAATAAAATTGTAACTTTCATAGTTTAAAACAGAACTTTCGTCTTTAAAGAACTAATACTGGTATTCCAAAGTTAGTTGATTGAGTTTCCAATTTATACATATATTCGTTTCGTTCTGTTGAAAAATGGGACAGGAAACAAAAATTTTAAATCAATCCCACATAAACATCCTATTAATATTATAATTGCGAAAGTTTGTTTGTGACTCAATTTAATATTTATTTCTCAATCAATCACGCCAAAACAGCTAAACGGATTCGGATAAAATTTTAGCACACACATAGTTTGTTATCAGGATTAACATATAGGATCCTGGAAAAATGTTAGGTTCTCGCGGGATCGTCTAAAAACATAAAAAATCGGCGTCACCGTCGTCGTCAGATCGCTAAAAGATGTCAGGCATTATATTACTCATAATATGTTTTCTCAGATGTTATATTTATTGACCAGCTAGTATTCTATATATATTCTAGGAAATAAGAAAACGAACAATATTGACTTATTCTCTTTTATTGAAAAATCAGAGTAATATTTTATAATAAGTTAAAACTCACCATCACAAGTCGGCGTTAATTCTAAAACGTTAAGTTATGGTAGGCCTTATCGAAGTCTTCTCGTTGAATTGAACATCTGAAACAAAATATTTTTGGAAATTAGTTCGCAGCTCAGCCCGAGTTTCTTGAGTGACGATTTTCCTTGACTGACACGAGTGGCAGTACTCTGTAAGCTGCTGGTTACTGCCGCAAAAGACTGCCCAATGCAAGTCTCAGTACTGCCTGTCACTCCTTAAACAATATTACTTATATTTTTAAATCGTTACAGACGCCAGACGATTTAGCTGCTGGACCGCCGCCTGCTTACGACACAATTGTAGACGAAACGTCCAACTCTAAAGACGATCAACAAAATATTCAGGTTCGCTATTGTTTTTTTTTTTAATCTAGATTTACTATATACAGACATATTGATTTATTGTACACTGTACAAAGGTATACCAGACAGATTCAACAGAAATTATTACAGTTAGTTACAACATATAAAACTGTTGGTGAATTATCGGATGTCTTGCAATACAAAGAGAAGAAAACTTAAATAAAGTTTTCCTACATTGGAACAGTAAAAGGAATGCTATGGAGTGGAACTCATTGCCTGCGTCTGTGTTCCCACAGAACTACAACCTCGGGGTCTTCAAAACTAGGGTAAATGGGCATTTACTAGGTAAGCGTGGTCCACCTTCGGCCACATCTGCACCTCACATCAGGTGAGATAGTGGTCAAGCGCTACCTCGATTTCATAAAAAAAAAAAAAAAAAAAAAATGCGCGAATAGTGTTTGCGTGTCGCTAGAAAATCTCATGAATAGCTGTAATGCAAGATCTGTAATATAAAATTTTATCATTGCGCTGCAGAAACGAGCTGTACGTGCTTGTTGTAAACTGTAAATGTTATCAATAGATTTCACGAAATAAATTCAAAGATACAAAGTCCAATATTTGGCGAAAATCTTTTCACTAGATTGTCACAGTCTATCGTCGTTGTCAAACCATGTACACTTTTTTGAGATTCCAACATTTTCACCTTAATGAAAAAAACTGCTAAATGCTTATGAGCACTATTTATCGAACTACGATCTCATGCTATATGCAGCAGCAAGAATCTGTCATGTACAAGATTTACTCTATTGTCGATATAATGAACAAATTATTCAATTTTCATATTTAAAAGACCAATAAGTTTTAGTATAAGGATCCTAAGTTTCATATAAAATACTTAAACAAAAATAAAACGTAGTTATGTATCACATTTTTATGTACATTGGTTTTATGTTTAAACGAGCTGAATAGGATAACAAATTAGTGATTTTCTTTAGCTGTTTGTGTTAAATAAATAAATAATAGCAAGAAAAAAAAAACACCAACAACTAAATTTTAACTGATATATCCGAAATGTAGGACTTTATTGTAGATTAAATATTTACAATACTAATTATAGTTATCAATAATACTTGAATTTTTATTGTATTCTTTCAGGATGTAAGCGAAAATTGTTACAGCTGCCACACGTCGAAGAGATGCGACGTAGGGCTGCCGTCTTATGAGGCCGCTCTAATGTTACGAGACACCAAATTATAAGGCCTTAATATTAGCAATAAGTAACACATTAATAGTAAATTTGTAATTATATTAAATGAGAATGCAAGAATCGGAGAAGAACCAACAATGCACCTCTATAGCGACTGAACGATAAACTTTTACTATCGTTTTAATATTTTTCATACTTCTCATCGGAGACCAATCGCAATAAAGTTCCATAGCTTACACCATACAAAGTAAGATAAATATTTTCATCTGTATTTTACGTGCTGCTTGTATATCTGTAAAATTGAATCGCATGATAAACCACGTGTTCATTCATTACTATCTTACAAACAATAATAACACTATCCAGAACAAGTGCATAAAACAAGACTTAACAGAGATTAACTCCAATTTAAGAGTCGTTTCAATTTGTTATAGTAAAGTCTGTGGTCATTGCACATGTTAAAAGATTATTTAATTAAAGCATCGCTTCTCAAACTGAAGATTACGACTCAAAGGAGTGGCGTTGGTATTACAGCAGGGTCGCTAAGCAATTTTCTCATGATTTCATTAAAGCATGAGAAAATTTTTTTTTACTAATCACTTGTAAACAAAACAAAATAGTGTGATTGTATTTTTTTGTTAAGATTGGCAGACAGGCTGACGGTCCACTTGATGGTAGCAACGCCAAAGCTGCTGCAAGTGCGCTGCCGACTACAGTAGAATTAAGGATTAGGATTAGGATTCTGGATTTAAAAATTTCTCCACACGCAGGACTACGTTAGAAACAAACCATTGAGGTATATTACGTACTAGAAAACGCACCTCAAAAGAAAGTTGTTTCGCTACGCATTGCGGTCCATTGGACCACAACTCTTCGACGTTCCAACAGATGCGACGCCTGCATAAAATATATGAGTCGTAAAAGATTGTTCCAATCGTACTCGGAAAACAAAAAAATATTCAAGGTTAAGTAATAAAAAACAAAAAACCACTCGTTTTATGCTCATTTGTATTATTTTTTTAATGTCACTACGCAAAAGCCAAGCCTCGCCTTTATTATCGGCGTGTTACATAGATTAGCAATCTAGCGTTAAATATTTGAATCGTTTAATTAAACTTGATAATTTTTGTTTAGCAATTATCAAAATGGAGTAACACTTGTACTTAGTATAGCGTCTAGTATGTTATCTTCAGCTGTCTGATGTAAGTTTTATAGCATTATTATATGACTTTAACCACAATATATATATTTGTACTTTTATGAGGAATTGATTTGGTTGTTTTTCTATGTACAACTAATGGGCTGAATCTTGCCATTCTCATTTATTCGAATAAGTAGGTACCCACTGAACTGTGTATCATACAATTATATACTATAGTTAATATAATGTATAGAATAGAAGTAAATATGAAATTAGTACAATGACTAACTGCTTATTCAAAGTAGGTTTATCGTTTAGGTAGTCCACAAAATAAAATAATCTAGTAATAATAAAATACTCATTTTAAAGCAGGGCGACATATCAATGCCGATAAGTCTTATTCGTAACTAATTACGAAACCCTATTACGAATATGGCTGAAATCAAGCAAAAGCTTCAGAGAAAAAAAAATTAATCTCTTGTAAGTCAACTCTTACATGAGTGAACCGGTCCAAAAGCTGGAAGGAAATAACCCCATACGGTGCTCATGAATAATATTTTTCATAAAAAAAATCTCATCAACATAGCAAACAGGAACTTTGTAGATAAACCATTAAACAATTTGTAACATGAATAACACAATTACTAATATAAGACAGTTGTTTTCTTTTTCTTAAATAAAACACTACACGACTTAAGGCCCTACTCTATACTTTAATATAATTTAATCAAATTGTACAAACCATTTGTATGTGAACTAATCCAATGGCCTTTTTGGCGAGGTCTATTAAGACACAATGTTTGGTAATTCAATGTAAACACTATCACTATTGTCTTTTAACTGAAGTAATACCTTGCATGATTCACTAATAATGATATAACATCATCCAGATTAAAAAAAAAGTGAAGAATGTATTTTCTGTATGATTTCAAGTCGTGGATTGAATAAAAAAATATTAAAATAAACGCAATGTTGTATCTTTAATCAATATTAAAACGTTGTTATCGTATAATGATATGATGCCAGCTATACACGTTCAAGCTTATCGTCCAATCGGCATGACACGATTGGCTTGATCGAGCCAATCAATATATGGGTGTTATTTTTTATGACAGTCATCCTATGAAAAATGACATCTATACACCATCAAATTGGCTCGAAAGCTTAAACGTGTATGGGCTTGGGCATTACAAGAATTAGTGATTCTCGAACGATAAAAACATTATAAAACGCCACATTAAAAAAAATGCACTTATTACATCGATCTTCTGCTGTATGTAATTACTTTTATGTCTTATTATATTATAATGTCAATTTTTTTTTATTAATTGGTGGTAACTGGTGAAAATTGTAACGTATTATTATTAAAACTCAGTCTATTTGAATTCACAGAGAATTGATACCGAGCCTTTTAGAATAGAAGATTGCTTCTTTCACAGACCGCGTCTTCAAAAACCAATTTCGTATGTTCCTGAATAATTCGCGTTGAATCTATCTAACAGCCGCCACCTATGTAAAACCTTGCGGTACTTTGTGATTTTAGAAATGATTGAATTTATTTACACTTTTGCTCAGACTTCGTCGTTTGAAAATTGAAGCTACGGTTTTCGTTGTAAACTGGGTGGTTGCGCTTTAATTTTAATTTCTTTAATATACTAAAGTTTTTTGTCTAAGTGTTATTGGGAATTTTATACAGAAATTCCAATAATATTTGTAATTTTTATATTAATTATTAATAAAGTAACAAAAGGAAAGTAGCTACAGAGGGCGCTCTATAGCTACTGTACATTAATACATTTGTAATATTGATCTGAACATTAAACTGTTACTCTAAGTCAAATTTTAAATTCCATAAAACTTATTTTAAGAACATATAAAAAAGGTTGGACGCAGTATCGTTAAGTGATAATTGTAGCACTCAGAGTAAGTCGACTTGCTACACGAACACATTAGAACAATAAATAACAGACACTGCTACATTGTTCTGCTGCTAATAAAAGAAATTCGGTCCGCCATTTTTATAAGTCCTTAATGCATTTTCTTTGAAACTTATTTCTTAAAATTAAAAGAAAAAAGCGTAATATATAAGATGTATATAGTTCTTAAGTAACAATTTAGAGAATTGATTGTATGGGCCATCTTATGATTAGGATTAAGAGACTTCAAATCATTATTATTTTAATAAACATTAATTATTAGCTTTTTATGTGTTTTTCGAGTAAATTAGCGTGCAGCCAAATTATAGTCAAACAACACTTGGGCTATAGAAAAAGTATAAGCTGTGATAGGAGTAATTAAGGTACCTACATTGTTAGAAATGCAATAAAAATGTAATTAACTGCTATGCAACGATGCTGTTTAAATTATTATCACATTATCAAAACTACTGAGGATTTCAGAGATCACTGTACATACAATACGAATAGTGGGAGTAAAACAAGTAGGTTACAACTGTATTCATACAAAAATGGTAAAAAATTCAATAAACATGGTAAAACCACCCCCTTACAGAAGACCACCGTGAAATAACAGCACGTGTGCTGTTGTGTTTCGGTGAGTGAGTAAGGGATGCCAGGGCCCATTTCCCTATCCACTCCTAATCCCCTATCCTTAATCCTACTGCAGTTGGCAGCGCACTTGCAGCAGCTTTGGCGTTGCTTGTGTTATAGGCGACGGTAGCCACCTACCATCAAGTGGACCGTCAGCCTGTCTGCCGACCTGACATAAAAAAAAATTTAAATAAATAAATATATGTCTACATACAATAAAATCGTAAATCTAAAAAAAAATTTGAACACGTTGTTACTTATGTTACAGAGATATAAAAATAGTTTTTAGAATTTTTGTCTGTTTGTCTGTGCGTTTGTTCACGCTAATCTCACAAACGACTTAACCGATTTGAATGCGATTTTCACTGATGTATTGTAGCAAGCTTCTCGTAACATGTAGTGTCTGTTTTAATCCAATCCGTTTATACCACGCGTACGAAGTTGCGGGCTCAGCTAGTCTATAGGTACTTCTATAGGTACTAATATTATAAAGCTGAAGAGTTTGTAGGTTTGTTTGAACGCGCTAATCTCAGGAACTACTGGTTCGAATTGAAAAATTCTTTTTGTTTTGAATAGTCCATTTATCGAGGTAGGCTATAGGCTATAACATCACGCTACGATAAATAGTATTATATATAAGCAGTGTCCAGTACCGCGCGCCTCATGCGCACGCCGCCCGCCGTATGGGCCGCAGCGAAGCGTGGCCGAGTTCAGCTAGTTATACAATAAAGTCGTTGTACGCCTGTCTGCTTCGCCGCTATCTTCTTTTAAACCATCCAACAATTTTGTGATACGCTTTTCGCCAATGGAAAGAGATTTAAACGAGAAAGGTTTGTGTATATCATTTGCAGAAAAATATGCATCCGTGCGAAGCCAGAAGTGGGTCGCTATAGTTATGTAATAAAATTGTTAGTTTGTTTGCTTTAAACATATCAATTAACTCAATCTACGTCGTCCTAGTTACACAAGGTAACCTTGAAAAGAAATCAGGAAGGTTGTAATTTCAATTCTAAATTAGAGCCTTTATTTCGTGAGAGTATACTATATTTAGCTAGCGAGCTTAGTGCGAACATGAATATTGAATTTCTATATCAATGTTTTAACAATAAACTGATATTCAACACAGGCTTCCAATAGTAATTTGAAACATTTCATTCATGAAATAATAAATTTGAATATACAATTACATTTTTTTGTCATTTTATATTATCTCTTTTGTGATAAAGAATTCGAATTTTAAAATCAAACATTGGCGAGTAAAGACACTTTGCTACCATATTTCTGTAGTAAACAACGTGTACCGTTTATAATTTTGATTTTTGCCAGCATTCCAATTCGAATTGGTTTAACGTACATGAGATATGGCTGCACAGACTGCGAGTATCATTTGCCTGAACGGAATAACGAAACCAAATAACACAAGAGCTACGGGTATTCACACGAAACCCCAACGGCTATTAAAATTGCCGGCATTGTAACACGATAGATATGACATTCCCAGACTAACATTGCAGCAGGATGTCATATCTTACGTCTCATATTTTAAACCACTACCTATTAGTAACTTCAATTAAAATCAAATTTCGCAGTAAGTTTGAGGAGAAGTCATTACCTTAATTGGCATCTCAGCTAACCCCATTTCAATATTTTTTTGTAAGAGACACTGTAAAACGTTTATAATATTTTTTTATGGACTACTTAATATAAAATTACCTTTATCAAAAATAATTAATCTATTACTGTCTAGTAACGTGATTTTTAGGTTTCTTATAAAAATATTATGTTTTACGTCTCCTGAAAAATTTATTGAAATGCACATAGGTAGCCGATTCGCCAATTAAGGTTGCTTACCTTAATTGGTAAAAAAAAGTTTTTTTTTTAATGTTAAGATCGGCAGACAGGCTGACTCTATGGTAGGCTACCGTCGCCTGTAACAAAAGCAACGCCCTGCCGACTACAGTGGGATTAAGGGTAATCGGATAGTAAAATTGGGCTCTGGCATCCCTTACTCACTCATCGAAACACAACAACACACATGCTGTTATTTCACAGTGGTCTCCTGTAAGGGGGCGGTTATTACCGACCAGACGGGCTGCCCAAATGACCTGGAAGGTAGTAGCGTGTCCTGCTACTACCTTCCAGGTCCAGATCAGAGCCAAATTTGAAAAACCCATTTTTTTAAAGTTGATCCTGCCGGGAATCGAACCCGGGAATCCTAAAACAGAGCGTTAATCCAACGGGCTCGTCAACAAATGTAATAATGGTAAGTACATTATTTACGAAAATTCGGTAGGAACTAGGAAATAAACTAGTACACAGTTAGGTTTAGAAATTTAGATCCGTGCATTCTCGGCGTTCGTATGCTAATGCAATTGGCTGATTACACGTTGAGTACGTCGATGGACGTCGTAATAACTGAAAGCTAAAGATCGAACAAATTCTCGGACACGCACGGTCCACTTGATGGTGGGTGGCTACTGTACCCTCTTACACGAGCAACACCACAGTGGCTGTAAGTCGGCAGTGCTTAACCCCACTGCCGACCGTAGTAGGGTTAAGCATTAGGAAGGGATAGGGCAATGGGTTCTGGCATCCCTTACACAATCACATGCTGTTATTTCACGGTGGTCTTCTGTAAGGGGGTGGTTACTGCCGCCAGACGGGCTGCTCAAATGACTGCGAAACGCTCTGTGCCACTACTTTCCAAATCCAGACCAGAGCCAAATTTGAAAAGTTCATTTTTCAAAATCGACCCTGCCGGTAATCGACCCCGGTAACCCTAGAACAGAGCGTTAAGGTAAGCACCTTAACCACTCATTCAACGGACTCGTCAAAACGGATTTTGATGAAACTTTACATCAGAATATATTTTACACTTTATATAATGGTACCAGCTATGTCGCAAGATTTCATTCGCCTTTTACTTTAAATTGACGAAGGAATTTGTCTAATTGTCGGTAGTCTATAACCTTTTTTTTTACGTTGGAAAATCCTCATGTATATCCGTCACCGTGAGGATTGCTAATGGGTTATGTCAGACTCAACGACTTTCTAGCGCGGCTGTAGATAGGCGGGCTCGCGGGAATGTTGTATCACGACAACCACGACTGTCCAACGTGGCGGGCGCTTCATGTTATGTTTGTACGTCAGAATAACACAAGGAATAACATATAATTTATAAAGAAACGCGGACCCAGAAGTCGCTAGTATTTGCCTTTAGTAAAACCATAAGAATAAATAAGAACACAAGGTAGAAGTGAAACTCCCGCTCCGGACGCGTTCAAGGTCACGATATTAGCCTACCCGTTAAACAGAATACTCAGTCGGGCTGTCACGGTCACGGCCGGCCGGCGCGGCGTCTGCGCACGCGCGATTGCTTGTTTGTGCGTTGCGTACATGTTTAAACAAATTAGCTTATACTACCAATAAGCTATTCCCGATTTGTTAGTAATGCAAAGTTAGTATTTATTTAATTTATGATTCCTATATTTGTCACACAATCATATTTGCCTATGTCAGACACATTTTGGTTTCTTCTTGTGTTGTCTGCTGTTACAGGTTACAGGTCTTCGTCTCGGAAACTATTTCATTTTCTCTAGATATATTATGGTTTTTAACTCTCGGACTATGCTGCGGTGGTGACCCCTTAGTCTCCCAAGGCCCTGACTGCTGTGTCGTACTCCAAGACCATTATGGGGTTTAGCTCTCAGACTATTCTATAGAACACCCAACGCTGAATAAACTTACTTAATAGTTTTACGTGAGCCTGTATGTTTTTATTTTATATTTGTAGGTAAGTATAACTTTACTTAAATGGCTTCATTTGGTATGGTACTTATAATAACTTATTATTTATAAGTATATTTAATGTAGGTACGTATTTATTAATCTCATATTTTATAAAACTAGAATGAAATAATGGTTTTAAAGTAAAGAAAAACTTATATTTTAGCGATATTTTCTTTATTCGTAAGCAATATTTAACAGTAAACAGTAAGCAAGCAACCCTAGCGACAAGCCTGGGCGACAGAGGGGCGTAACGACGTGAAGGGGGAAGTAGTTATATAAATGGCGGCGTTTGGGACTCGGATAAAGAAGATTCACTTCTACTTGTGTTCTTATTTATTCTTATGGTAAAACATCATGTGCGACGTATGATTTAAATTTATATTCCGACGTTTCAGGAATTTTATATAAATTGAATGAAAAGTTATTTTAATGAATCATTAACGTCTCTTTTTTAAAATAATGAAACTATATAAACGCCTCAATATGAAGTAATATTTAAATCAATAAAAGGATTTTTTATTCGCGTAAATCAAGGCCCAAAAAATGTGTGTTTTTTTTTATATTATTCGTTGTTCTATAATGATCACACATCCTAAGTGCTTTTTGTGTAGAAGTTGTATATCCACAATATACATATATTTATTTGATAAGTGTGAATAGATATATTAAACGGATTCCAGCTATGCATTAGATCATTCACTGGCTGTTGGGTGCTCAACCTTGCGAACAGATATGTTACCAGCTGCGACATGCTTACCCAATTATAACCTGACAAGAGAATGCACTCCACCACTATCTTAACCTTTAGAAACAAACATTATACTTAAGCATCTTGTGTAGCATTTGGTATCAATAAAATGAACCCTGATGGTTGCTTGCGTTTCGGCGAGACGCTTTGGCTCATGAAATTACAAAAAATTGCTCACTAAGTATTTATTGTTTTGGACCTTATATTTTACAAATTTTATTTCGAATTGAAATGTGACTATTACAAATAAGTGCACATTTAAGAATAATAGGTATTAATACACGTATATTACGCTGGACAAACTGTCATAAAAATAATTTGTTATGAAAGCCTTAAGAATTTTATTCTATAAGAACTGTGCATTTCTTTTATTACTTTCTATGTAGCACTAAGGCAACGCCAGCCCCTAATGATAAAAAAAACACCACTTATTTGTAACCGTTTTCCTTTTAAGTTATCATAAAATTATAATTTAAAAAATACTCAAATCATCTGCAGGATATATGAAAGGGGATCATCATAATTGTTTTTTTTTTAATTATATTTAATTATATAAATAAAAAATGTCTAAGTTAGCGTCTAATATCGATGTTGTAACCTTGCGATTTGCTTAATAAATAATCAATATTTTAAATAGCT
This sequence comes from Bembecia ichneumoniformis, assembly GCA_910589475.2. Classification (NCBI taxonomy): domain Eukaryota; kingdom Metazoa; phylum Arthropoda; class Insecta; order Lepidoptera; family Sesiidae; genus Bembecia; species Bembecia ichneumoniformis. The sequence continues at coordinate 4,334,165 of OU342538.1, read as the reverse complement.
AATTCTTAAGATAAATTTTAAGATCCACTATCTGAAGGCTCATCAAAAGAAAATTTTGAATTATACTTTATTTTATTTTTAAATAGACATTTCCTAGATTTGCAAGTACGGCGGGTAGCGACTCCCCCTCAGCGGTCCCGTCAATTCAGTGCGGGACGAGTCGTCGTGCAAGGTGGACATGCGTTGGTTTTCTCCGCTATGTACTTACCGTTTAACAAAGATAAATCGAGTCGTTGCAGAGGGTATAACTCATTTAATTTTTCCAGACATCGAACAAAAACAAAATCCAAGGGGCGTAGCGAAGGATACAAAGAAGCCAATTATAGATATTTTATCTAATTTTTGTTGTAGAACTACTTTTTAACAAAGGATGTTATGTTTATAATTATTTTATACTTTTACCTTGCTATTATTTCACATTTTTAAACATTTAGATTAATTACGGTTGATTTAAAAAATATTTATAGTTTCTATTTAGATGTAACTTTCATAAGTTAGTTGCAATCTTTTTTTCTATAAATATTTACATCCAATATTAGACATTAACGCAGTATCAAACATATACTTAATATAACCGCAGTAAATATTATACTTGCTGCATTTTTACTTAGTGTTTGTATATGAACATATCATTAATTCCCTAGGTAAATCTACGTATAATATCATAATATAGGCAACCCTGTTATTCAAAATCTAAAAAAGAACTCATCTTTCTCCACCGTGTACCATAATTCAATATTTTTTAATGTTAGTAACTTAGACACAGTTGCTTAAAACACTAAAAACACTTTAGGCGCCATCGAAATTGAGTTAGTGTACTTACTGCAATTATCGTTAGCACGGCAGTGTACCTGTCAGAAGGCCTAAATAAATAAATATAATAATACTGTTTTTTATTCTTAAAGATTTTATGGTGTTTTAAATTACATAGGTACCTACTAACCTGCAATAATTTTTGTTTGTCGTGTCTGTTGCTGTTTTTGTATACTCTATGACAAAAAACGCGTTATGCGATAATAAGACGCGGGGGAAATGCCGTCGCGGGTTGCCAGGGGTAAGTACGTTTTTTTTTCGCGGCTGAAGTCGCCTTAATAAATTGAAATAAATTTTAATGTTTGCTGATTTTTCGAATACTTGTTCTGTGTAGTTCCAACTCTGTTATCGCATCGTGTGTTTAAAGTCACGATAAGAAGGTCGAAAGCTAATCTCTTTATGCCGTAATATTTCATGCCGAACGCCTCCGTCAATCTCTTCCTTTGTCGTAAGTAAACTGAAAAAGCTCGAGCACCAATAATGGACTTAACCATAAGTTGTAAAACAAATTAAAACCACATTAACTACTATTTTCGTCTAAATGTGTGTAAAAACAAAAGTTTTCCACCAATGTGTGTTGCCACCAATATGGCGCTGAAACGTGGTCTCCAAGTATGGGCCTTGTAAGAAAGCTCAACGTCGCTCAACGAGCTATGGAGAAGGCTATGCTCGGAGTTATATAGCGAGATCGAATCAGGAATGAGGAGATCCGTAGACGAACAAAAGTTACCGACATAACCCGGCGGATCAGTAAGTTGAAGCTGTGGTTGAAGTGACAGTGGGCGGACACATAGTACGGAGAACCGGCAATACGGCAAGCGCAGCGTAGGACCACCCACAAGGTGGTGCCGCAGGCGTTTGTCCAGCAGTGGACGTCCAGCGGCTGGGATGATTATAATAATGATGATGAACCGCAATGTTTTCGTATCTTATACATCAAAATATTATTTATAAAAAAGTCTGTCTAACGCCGTAAAACCTCGAGTTGGTGTTGTGCGTTTTTGCGTTGAAGTCGAAACATACAAGACATTAACTGCTGGAAATAAACTTCACCATTTCATTATTTACATTTTTACCGAGTTAAATTAAGCTTTTTAATATTTATAGTAAGCATGTGCAATAGTTACTCACATTCCAATAATAAATATAGGTAGGGTAAAATTCAAGGGCGCCGAAGACTAGGCAGACAAAACGTCTTTTTTTTTCTATATAATGCGATCGACTCCTGGAGCCATTAGCAGATAGTTTGTGGGATTGAAAGTGCAGGTTCGGGATGAGCACCCGGTCGTTGTTCAGAGCGGCTGTGGACAAAATTAAAATTGCGATCTTCGGTAGGAGATGGCACCGTAAGATATGGTATTACAAAGATCTTATTATCATATAATTTTATTTCAATAGCAATAAAAGAGTCGCAAAATTATAGACATTTTCTTATTTTACTAATATTTTTTTCTTATTTTCAGGAAGGAAAATTAAATATTTCGAAAACAAAAGTAGACTGTGTCGCATCAAAATTAGTTCAACAGTTAGAAAGAAAATTGAAACAAACAAATTTCCTTGAAATGTTTTCCTTTTTTTTAATGAAACAAACAGTCGAATTTCTAAAAATAAAACATCTCAAGGTAAAATCGTTATAAACGTTATTCGTTTATTGAAAATTTTTCAATTGACCATATAAGCCCGAGAGCTTTAAAGTTGGTCGCCAGTAAGTGATATTGCATCGTTTAATTTACTAATGCATTTCGATATTCCTTTCATACTCCAACTTTGTGGTATGACGATTCGCCAGCAATGAACATGAAAATCTTTAAAATCTTTAAAAAAAAAATCGCAATTCCTCGTTGAAATGCAGGTTTTAAATATGACGAAGGTAAGTGTTGTTACAAAGCAACAAAATATTGTGTTAAAATTACATGGTGATAAGGGTAAGGACCACATCAACTCACAATAAAAATAAAACTCGCCGCTTTTTACACTTAGCGGGAATAGAAAAATAAGACAGATTTGGATTTTTAATCTAATCTTCAGTTGAATCTCTATAGTTATATTTATATTTTGTCAAGTTCTCGGCACTTGGCGCCGATTACGTCATTTTGACACGCTCCAATCGCACAAGCCACAGGACGACCGCGGAGAGGCGAGCGGGGCTGTGGGAAGAGGGTTCGCATTCCAACCAGGTGCCGAATCAACTCTACCGAGTAGTACCTACCACCACATGTATTTACACATATTAGTAACGTTTGGGAAGTCATGAAAAGGATTTTTTTTACCATTATTAGAGCATATGAATTCTTCACTTTTGGTATTAAGAAATTAAGTTTAGAACAGAAAAAAAATTAAAGAAACACATTACCGCCCAGGCCGAAATAAAGCAATTTTCGGCCGAGTAGTATTTGCTGTCTAGTCACGGATGTCTAGTGTATTTAAAAGGCCGATCGATGTTAGTCGAGGCTCTTTCAAACAAACGAGTCCGTCAAATGCTATTTCGACAGACTTGTATGTATAATACGTTTCTCTAGTTCGGGAGAAAATAATGGACAAAAACATATATAAAAATCCACTTCTTCCTATGTAGTACTAATTTTTATTTAACAAGTTCTTCTAAATGTACCTAAATTTCGTTAAATCAGAAAAGAATTGATAAAATTAACACTAATTGGACATAGTTTTCTTCTGTACGAGTTATTCGCGCCTCTGGAAACTTGTCGATCACACTTTAAAATTGTTCAGCAATTTCTATTTTTGTCCTCTTGGGACATTCAAGGCGTGCGGACAGAAGAGTCGAATGACGTTTTTTTTTTTAAATAATGAATTTCTAAGCAAGTGAGAGAAAAATAAATAATAAGACTTCATTCATCAAAATACAATAATAATATTGTCCGTATAAGTATTCCTCTAACGTTCCATTCATATATTCTAAAAAACTTTCTGACGACAGTTTTATACTGTCGCGGTATGGTCGCGGTGTTCTTTCGAACAGTCGTCTTTCTAACTTGTTAAATCGATTCGCTTTTTAGCTATCTTGAGAGAGTCGGAATATAAAAAAAATAAACAGTCCTCTCTCAAGGACTCAAAAGAAATATGAAAATTAATTCATGAATTAAACGAAAAAAGTGTTTCGTAAGAAGTCTAACAAGAGATACACATAATATCAGATATTCCTAGAGGTTTAAAGACTACCCAATGTTTTGCGAAAATCAAAGTTAACAAGATGAACGTAGGTTGCCATGGTGTGGACAATGAATATTGAATAATACATGCATTATACGTTATATATAAATATACATATAATATGAAGGTATATAATAAGAATAAAACTATAATTATAATAAACTAATATAAACTATAATCGAAAGTCCATATATTTACAATATTGAATAATCCAATATTGTAAAATTGATATCATTGTATGCAGAAAGAGAGCTCTAGTGATAATTCTAAAGTGCTCTACTACGCGAATGACCTTGGGCAACTGGGCTCTCTACAACCGGCCCCCGCTAGGGGCATCCGCTACTAGAAAATATTTAAAAAAATATTTAAAAAAAAAACTTTTTTCTGAAACTATTGAATTAAATGAAAAACTGTCATTTATAGTGTAAATGAAACTCTTATCATTTGATTATAGACACATTGCAATAGTTAATGAAACAACAAAGTGAATTGATTTTTGTAACAAAGCAAGACATTCAAACTTTATTTATTTTCTTATTAACTATTATACTTAAAACAAAGATAACTCGTCAGAAATATAAACCAAAAAGTTATATATCACATTTATATTTTTTGTTACATTGTCTTTATGTTTGAACGAGCCGAATAGGAAAACAAAGTAGTAATTTTTTCGTGTCGATAGCGTGGAGCCTCTTAATAAACACCAATAAAAATAATTTAAAACACGGCTCAGGCACTTTCATCTTTCAAAAGTAAATTACTATTAATATAAGTCGTTGATAATAATAATAATTAATGGAAAGTGCTTAAATAAAACTAGATTAATGTTTTACTCGTTATATTTAACGAGTAAAACATTAATAAGAAAACATCACTTGTAATTTTAAAATATTTAACAAAACATCCTACTAATATTATAAATAAGAATGTTTGTGAGGATGTTTGTGTTTGTAACGCACCGACTGTCCTTGCTATCACGCTCACTCCGGCCATGTTCCAGCATTGTGAGAATTCTGGTACATTCTTCGGGTAAGCGACATTACAACAGCTTTATTAATGAATATTGAACACTAGGAATATTTTTTATATCCTAGTGTTCAATATAAACAAAAGCAAAAACAGATAACACTAATTCGTAGTTCCTTTTCCAAACATCTCGTATTTTGAATTTTATCATTAATAATTAATGGCATAAATTTTCCACACGAAGAATTTTTATTACTTTTATTTAAGGGGTACTTCATTGTCTTTCAAACACAATTAATTTCACTAAGCTAGCGTTCTTAGTTTTCGAGATATTCAAATTTTATAGATGACCCGCAATTAATGTATAGTGTCCTGAAATGGCTTTTATTTATTAATTATTTTAAAAAAGTCATGCAATATTGATATATCAAAAATCCTTCCTATTTTTCTGATTACTAACAGATTACTATAAGTCTAAAAATACTGCTTTGACATTTTCACAATATACACTTTGTGTGGCTTAATTCGTTGCGGTGACCTAGTAGTATTTAGTTGTTTGATTAATGTGTAGAGAAAGTTTTGCGACGTCTGCTCGGTAAAATTCGGAAAATAACATGTAGGTACTGTTTGCAGTAAACTTTTTAAACCGACCTCCACAGTTCATCCATTCATATGCAATGTCAAATAATTGTAAAACGTTGAAGTACGTACTTAATTGAAATTCGTAAATAAAAGCTTACTTGGAAATATGTACATGAACATGTAGTTTATTTTCTTTTCTTTGAGTAATATTTCCGTTATCTATGTACACTCCCTCATGTAAATATTATGCGACAAGAGTTCTTTATTAAGGCGAGAACTTAGCAGAAAGGCGTTAGGCGTTATTTTCATCGTCTAATTTGACTTCTTAGAGTAAAATTAAAATTTAGATAAAAATAGTAAACTATATTTAGAAAAGTTAGAATCGGGCAGATTTATACAAAAATATATATTTTCTGAGAAAAAAAAAAATAGTAAATTACTGCACAAAAAAGCTTCCTCGTCACAGTAATAAAAAATTACAGCGATATCTAGTTACATTTGTTTTTAAGCTTATTCTATTACGTTGGTTATACATTAAAAAAACTCCCGCCCTCGGAACGCTCCCTGTACTGCTTCAGTGTGAACAAAATTAAACAAAATAAAAAATGTTTAAGAGTGCCTTCCACTACAAACTTAAAAATTAAGTTCATACGTTTTCGTTAGTTTTTGTTTTGAGCAGTTCCGGGTTTATTTCATTTCATATGATGCCTCGTTGCATTATAGTTACGCAAGGCTTAATTTGTCAAGCATCCCAATAGCGCTACATCATAGGGACTTGGTTTGTTTATTATACGCCAAAGATTTTCAATGTTTAATCTTTTTGTTAACGCAAACTTCCTATTTCAGTGCCTTTACCAAATGTTGGCCGTTAACTTCGCAAACTTTTCCTTGTCAGTGACCAGGCGGAAAAGCTCAACAACACTTCGAATTAAGGGGGAGACAAACCCTAAATACTAAAAATATACATTGTTTAATGAAAATGTTACAAGAAATGGACAAGACAATTGATTTGAAAAAAAAAATATATTATACTTAAACATGTGAAGAACCAATTGTATTAATTAGAATTTTCGTTAAAGTAATAGAAACTCCACAAAAAAAGTTAGAACACAAGAAGAATTTGACTTTTATTGAAAATTCTCTCGAAAACGGCTTATTGCACGCATATGAATCCTGTACCTATTAATAAATTAATATCAAATTAAAAAATTGTATTAATAAGAAATTTTATTTTGTGTATTGTTCTAATGGTAAAAACAGAAAAACACCATTTCTAGGCCTGTTGAATTGGATCCGCCGCCAGCGAATTCTATAGTAAATGTCATTTGCCTCAGTGAAGCCCTTAATTCTCGTCCACTCCCTTACTTTATGCAGCCAAAACATTTATCATCTTCCTGCGCATCGATTTCTCTCTACTTGCCTTATCATGATCAGAATACCATACATCCATATACCATGCAAGATTTTTTAGTCGATTGTTTGTATCGGTACAATTACCATAAAAATATAACACTTGTTAAAACACAAATATTAAGTAATAAAATAAATATTTAAAACTGTTTTGAGCTGTTTAAACGACGCCATTTTTGAGTGTTTACTCTTCTGTGACAAATACATTGATCAATTTAACAACGTTTTTAAGTTCTTTTTAATAATATGGGAAAGGACTGGAACCCATTTTGCAAGTACATACTAAATACATTGAATCCACGTGCATGAATATCTACAATAAGAAATGCGACAGATAAAGTACATTTTCATATCCCGCGAGATGCGAATCTAACAAAATGGTGAATCAACGAGAAGAGACGTATCTCCAACAAGTTGTTTTTATTGTTGTGAAGATCATTTTTACTTTAAAAACATAAGTAAGTTCATTTTTTCGACGACAGATGTCGCTATGCTATGCTCATAACGTTCTATCGTTTCGTTCCTCAACGCGGACTACATTTTTCATACAAGATTTCGACGTTTGCTTTTACAAGCCCCAGAAAATATAATTAGGGAACATAAATATTTGCGTCAAGTGTCGCACAAATGTCAAAGTGACGGATAACATAAAGCTCTTCTATTAATTTTACTCCTCATCAAATTTCCATACCTTATATGAAAATCGATTCTTAAGGAGTAAACTCCAAAAATATCAGGTCAAGTGTAATTCAACATCGATAAAGTTTACAAATAAAAAACATTTACCCTACATTTAAATCAAATGCATATTCCCTGTTGGTATCAGTTTAGGTTAAATCAGTTTAGGGATGCCAGGACTCATTCAGGTCCCTCCTTCTTAATCCTAAAACTGATAAGTCTTATAAAATGGACAATAAGGACTTATTTTCAATAGACGATAACGATATTGACCATATTCAGCTTGCGGGGTGCATGAACGGACATAACTCAGTGCAACCAGAAACAGTTGTTTGAATCACAATTCACAAATGTAAAAATTGCTCCGCACAATATTATTGTTGATATACAGTAGATAAGTACGAAGCGAATGCCCTAACCGCACCCCACATTAGGGGACTATATGCCATTGGCAAAATTGATCATTTTAAACTAAGTTTCAAATTCTCTCATTAATTAAAGTCAAAACGACATTAAAATTAAAATCTGTTGCCTATTTAAGTTGAACGAAGTGGACAAGCCCGTTGGACGAGTGGTTAGGGTTTTGCCTTATGGCTCTGTTTTAGGGTTCCCGGGTTCGATTCCCGACAGAGTCAACTTTAAAAAAAAATGAACTTTCCAAATTTGGCTGTGGTCTGGATCTAGAAAGTAGTGGCAGGGCACACTGCGTTTCGCAGTCATTTGGGCAGCCCGTCTGTCGGCAGTAACCACCCCCTTACATAAGACCAACGTGAAATAACAGCACGACGTATGCTGTTGTTTTTCAGTTAGTGAGTAAGGGATGCCAGAGCCCATTTTATTATCCAATCCCTTATCCTCAATCCTACTGTAGTCGGCAGCGCACTTGCAGCAGCTGTGGGGTTGCTTGTTTTATAGGCGACGGTAGCCACCTATCATCAAGTGGACCTTCAGCTTGTCTGCCCGATCTTAACATTAAAAAACAAACAAACAGATAAGCGCCGATAATGTGTCTTTTGTAATAAACACTACGCAATTTGGAAGTTTTCCTACTGGCAATTTAGAAAGTAAAGATTGTTACTGACGGAAAGCAAAGGCGTGATCCCTTTCGAACTCGTCGACACGCCATCTCGAAAAAGTCAAGAGGTGTTCGAGAACAATGAAGCATCCGCGGTTTTACCAACTTTTTTTCTTATGTCCTATCAACACTACGTATAGACTGTTTGACAGTGTATTAAAACTGTGAAAACACACACAGCCTGACACAGAGACACAGCACAGAGACTGTGCTGTGTCATTTTCAATTCAAAATGAAGCCGGAAATGTCTATTACCAATAACTTATACTTAAATTATTTAATCTCAATTGACAAGTATCAAATAAAATGTATATCCATCAAATTAATAAAAAAAACACTATAATTGACCGTCCACCTAATGATAGGTAGCTACCGTTGCCTGTTAACACAACCAACGCCACAGGTGTTACAAGTGTGCTGCCGCCCTTAATAGGATTAAGGATAAAGGATTACGAAGGGATAGGGATAATGGGCTCCGGTACTCACTCACGGAATCACAGCAGTACATATGCTGTTATTTCACGGTAGGTTCCTGTAAGTCAGACGTCATGAAACGTAACTGTAAAACGCAGTGTGTTGCCTACCACTACTAAAACATAAAAAAAGAGTTTAATTGCAATAAAACCAATGTTACTTAGGGATATTTTGAATAAGTGTTTACGCACTGCTTGCCTTTACCTATTTATATTTAACTAGCGGCCCGCCCCAGGCTTCGCCCGTGGTGCAATTTTTATATACATAAACAGTCCCCGTTTATCCCTCTTTCCATTAGTCAAAACCGAATTAAAATCGGTCTACCCGTCCGAAAGTTAAGGACGTAAATACATTTCGAAGATCCATTTTTATTTATATAGATAATAGAAACATTAGACAAAAACCTTTTTACTAATTTGATCAGAGTTTAAAAAAAATAACAATATAAGAGTAAATTGTTCTTCTTAAAGTTCAGATTTAAGAATTTATGAATGAATGAATGCTTTTATAAAGGTTTGGTATATGTACCACCATAGCTATATTAACCTTGGAAGCTGCTGCGCGAGTTATTAAGTGATTAAATTAGTTTTATGCAGTATTTCCCAATAAATCCGATAACAGCAATAGCCCAGTGGGATGAACGATTGTCAGATTACACCACAGGTGCAGGTTCGAATCCGACAAGCTCTCCAAGTACCTAATACCTTCTACACATTCGGGAAGGCTGTGCTATAGTGACGTTCTGTCAATTAAACAAATAAATAAACAATTCGCATTTATACTCCGCACGCGAGCTCCGATGTATCTTTTAGAAATGTCGAAGTAAAAGTCTTAGTGCAGTTATCGATATTAAGTAATCATGAAATTATTCCAGAAGGTAATTTTTTCAAGTTTTCAGCATTTTAAATGAAAATTTAAAAAAAAATGTTTTTAAAAAGAAATATACCCTAGCGCGCTATTCCTACCTGGGCCACAGCCTAACCTGAACCCAGCAGACGAGGTCTATTTTATCCATCACAAAGGTATAAGTCGCTAAAAGAAAGCAAGCATAATTTCCGGTAGGTAGCCTTAAAACATCACAAAACATTATGTCAGGATTTGACTTTCTCGCCAAGACGTGTTATTTCGAAAGCGTAATATTGCGGGTCTTCGATTAGAATGCTCACTGAATCGAATGGATTTTGCAATTGACATGTGTGTATTATTCAACACTAGCCTTTTGCCTGCGACTTCGCCCGCGCCCAAATAAACTTTGTCCGCATTCCTTTTACTTAAGCGTTAAAAAAAAACAACGCCTGACAAAAATATATGAGTAATAATTTATTAAATCTCTATTGCTCATATATTTCTGTCAAGCAATATTCTCATATATTTTTTAAAAACATTTTTTAGACTATCGCTCGAAAACAGCACTTCTTTCGCAATGAAAAATGCCTGCTTTATATCACTCTTGTAACGTGTATGCAAAATTTCATGATGATCGGTTTACTAGTTAAGGCGTGAAGGAATAACAAACAAACAAACTCACATTCGCATGTTTCAGTTGGGATTCTACTTTCTTGTAACGTTATACGACATCATGTACGAAACTTATGGACCACAAACCAGGTACAAATTTCGTCAATCATTTCCTCTCGGGCGATAACTCGTAAAATGCTTGTGAGAGTTGTATCATGAAGCCTTGTGAACGTCAGCTGCGGCTCCGTGGGTGGGTTGAGCAGCGGTACCCTACACCCATACACGTAAAAAAAGTATATTTTTAGTAATATCCTCCCGATGGAAATATTTACCAAATTATAGTTAACCTAATATCTAGATAAAAAAAAAACGGGACAAGTGCGAGTTGAACTCGCGTGAAGAAGGTTCCGTACGATGTTACCTATCCGCACAATATTGAGTGATTTACCATGTTATTTTAATATCATGGACTTCTTATAGGTTTTTCTATAATCTATAAGTAGAAAACTAATTTCTGTATTTTTTTCAAAATTTTAGGTTCAATCGTTGAGGAGATAGGGGGGGGGGGGAATGGTCGGAGAGACGGACACGAGTGATCCTATAAGGGTTCCGTTTTTTTATTCGGACGTACGGAACCCTAAAAACTCAGCTGATTATAAAAAAAAATCTGTGATTTCCTCTCAGTTGAAAATTTATCAGATGACAGTTTATATGCTATTATGAAAAAATAAATCAGCTGGCTGTATCGCAGCTGGTTGAATGGTGTAACGCAGGAGCATTATCGGTCCGCACGCCCTAATTTAGGAAGTATTCAAATATTGCGTGTAATAAGGCTGACGTTTGTGAGCGTAATAACGATCTGTGACTATGAGTGAGTTATAAAAAGCGTTTTAGTCGGCCTGTTAGTAATTAGGCCATTTATTGTTAGTGAACTAAAAAGGCAGATTGTACTTAGTAAAGTAGTATATTGTAGCGTAACACATCACATGCATAGCTTACTGTAAGCACTCGTGTTGCACACCCAAATTATTTAATAATTTTGAAATTATTAATAATTTGATGTTGATTGATTGATCTAAATTGATCTTCGAATAGTAAGGCGCCGAACCCACCGCCCCACGGTCTGCATTCTGCGGTCGAGTTCTTCAAGCCACCACAGCGAATGCAGAATGCCAAAGTATGCTTTCTACAGAGGCAGTGCGCGAGCAAGAGGCGTTCAGTATGCGGCGCATAGAGTAAAGTAATATATTGATGCGGTGTTTAGCATACTGTACGCTTAATTTATCTATACAAAAACAGGCTACTGGCATTACGCCGGCAAAAATAGTGAGCGCGACTCACTATCAGCTATGCCTTAGGTACGTACACCTGTGCTATCTAATCTGAGAAACAATAAAAGATTATTCAGTTTCAATCACTTATAAACGAAACATCTGTTAATATTGATGAAAAGATTTAATTTGATTCGAATGTAAGCAGGGGAAATGTTCATAGAATCATTTCAACAAGGAGCAAAGTGTGACCATGAAGAAATAAATAATACAAAATCAATGCCTCGTATGAAATGATATAAAAATGAAAGAAAAAGTTACATTGGGAGAACCAAAACTGATCAAAGTTACCAAACGAAATTGTGCGGCAAAATTACCGAATACCCACTCACATGTATACCGTTCCTCTATTCAATGTTATTTCATTCAATATTTTCTATTGAACGGAACTAAAATTTGTTCAGTTGTGTAACCGAACTGAAAAAAAAAATACCAGTGAGAATTCTGATTCTAACACGAATTTTTAAATACAATAACCGTACAGATAACATTTTATGCAAAAAATACCAATTTGTCAAGAATATGATATAAAAAACGTCAAAACGTCAAGGTTTTCGGCGTACGAATTTAATTATTTATATATGCAGGTCATCGTGATGGTTTATCCACCAAGAAAATCTAGTCTTACAGATTTCAGATAGCTAATTTCATGGTCAATAATTGTGCTGTGGGAAAAAATCCACACCAATCTTATTAGAAAGACGGGTTTATGGTTCACTTGATGGTAGACGACCAAGTCAGACTGTTAAGGCCAGCTGTTCTTATATTTGGAAAATTCTGTAAGGTGCGAGAATATGAGTTGTTAAGGCTCCCTGAGAACTTTTGCTTACCACGCGACAGAGAGCATCTAGGTGATACCAATTACCTACATGCGCACACTGACTCGTATTGGTACTGACATAGTCTTTCCCAACTTCAAATTAACATAAGGTTTTTGTTTTAAGATTTTATTTAGGATCGAGACATGGCTTTACGAACAGTATTACAATACATTTCTGCAAAAACAGGGCTTTAAACTTTTTTTACTTTTTAGTTATTAGAAATTAAAGCATTTGGTAAAAGTAATATATTAATAATTATAACTCTCATAAGAGAGACATAAAAATCAGTCTGCCCGTGCTCCACACATAAAGCATGTTTTATGGCTCCACACGACAGAATCCGTAACCGTTTTTAATAACCAGCTACGAAAAAGTAAAATCTCTGTTTCCTAACCAGTTATTAAAATAAGAACTATTTTTTCATTTTTGTAATTACGAAATAATTCCATTTTCATAACATAATACACGTTACATTATTAGAAATTTATCAAGGATTAAATAATTTTTTTAAAACACCAGAAATTTAACTATTTAAATATTTATAGTTTATAGATTTATTAAAAAAAATAAAAACTGTTACGTTTTTAAATACTTAAGACACAAGTTATAATTAAAATTATAAACTAACCCGACTTTCTATTGAGCTCAAACACGCTATAAGTATCTGCTCTAAGTCGTTAAGGAGTTGGGTGTCCCGCAGACCACTTGATGCTGCAGCATCAGATGAAGGTTATCATGTCATAGAAATACCACCGAAGTAACATTATATCAAATTTCACATCAATCGAACCTGTGAAAGTTAGTAAAATCTCTTCGTCTTCAAACTATTAGCAATAAATGTATTATTCATTTATCTATTATACAGGGTGGTAATTTGAGATGGGTCAGTAAGGGCAGCTACCTAAACCTTTGTAGCTAGAACAAAACACTCTTAGGAGACTATCCATAATTTTAATAGTTATTCCCATCGGCATTCAAAGATTTTGAAAAAATGGTACAGTCAGCGGGAAAAAGGTCAATTTTCACGTTTTGTTTTTATAGCGCCAATCGATTCTGTTACTTATAAGGATCAATTGACCCTACGGGACCACCTGAGCTTAGAGTACTAGAAACGTCAAAAATCTCAAAAAACTACTGCCATACATTTCTTACGGAATGAGATTGAAAAATAAGTTCAAATATTGTTTTTAATTAAAAAAGGCGGCAATCACTACAATTGCCAATCTTTAAAAACAAGTAAAGATCGTAAGTAATAAATCTACGATAGTAGTTGCTCTATTTGTTTGCCGTTTGGACGGTTTCTGCAATGAGCGTGTAACCGCTGATATTTTGTTTGCGTTAACTCCATACACCGTTGTAGTGACAATTCTTGAACTGTAATGTACCTAATTTTTCTTGTAAATTCCATTTTTGAGATATCCCAAAAAAAAAATCAAGAGGTCTCAACGACCACAACGACAGCATTTGTATTTGTACTTTTTCCATATCTTTAAAACTTGGTTATGGGAAATGCCTACTTCGGCAGCGACTTCAAAGCTTCTAACGACCGAGTGTTAAAATTGCAACCGCTATTTTTTATCAAGATCATTGTTGTCGTAAGGATTTCTCTTAAAGGAGCTACACTCTACAAGAATATTTAGGAGATTTTTTATAACTTTTGATATAGGGTATAGGGTATTTAATCTTATATCATTCCATGGCAGTTGATATTATTTATAAAATAAGCTTCTAATAAATCTATGCGATCTAAATGAATCAATATTTTCACAATTTAGCTGACATGCAAGAATAATAATAAATAACATTTGTTTCTAAAACAATGTTTTCCTTCCAAATTCAAATTAATTTAAAATAAATATTGCCTAGCCAGTTTCCATTGTAGTGATTGCCGCCTTTTTTAATTAAAAACAATGTTTGAACTTATTTTTCAATCTCATTCTGTAAGAAATGTATGGAAGTAGTTTTTTGAGTTTTTTGACGTTTCTAGTACTCTAACCTCAGGTGGTCCCATAGGGTCAATTGATCCTTATAAGTAACAGAATCGATTGGCATTATAAAAACAAAACGTGAAAATTGACCTTTTTCTCGCTGACTGTACCATTTTTCCAAAATCTTTGAATGCCGATGGAAATAACTATTAAAATAATGGATAGTCTCCTAAGAGTGTTTTGTTCTAACTACAATGGTTTAGGTAGCTGCCCTTACTGACCCATCTCAAATTACCACCCTGTATATCAAATTAAATTTTATAGCAGTAATTAACTAAATATAAGTAATATGTATTATCAGTAAAATCGTAAAGATAAAATCAAATATCAAGTGATTTTTTTTAATGCTACTTTTACACATTATAAATGTGTACTAATGTCTACTTTTAAATTCATCACCATCAAAAAGGCATATGTGACGAGTTATTAGGCATGTATGGCGACAAAGGAGTCCGAACGCGTAAATGATCCATCCTTGTGTTAAGTTGGTACTCGCAAGTGAGCTTTTCCAGTAGCAGAATTCATTTTAATGAGTGCACCTTTTCAAATCTAGGCAGAGCTATAAGCGTCGAGCTTGAACCCACACTTGAAAATTTGAAACTATACAATGGGCAATTCCACTTGAAAATAATACGCGCGAATGGGCGAAAAGGTTACAACGAGGGAACTTGTCGCATTCGAATCGCGTTACGATGCAGTATTTAGTTAGAATAAGGGGCCACGTTACTATTGTTCTCAAATAAACTTCCTTGGGCACATACAAATTTTACTAAAGTGTTTTTCGTCAATCACACAAACAATTTATCGGCGGCGGTTATATCTTAGGAACTTTAACCAGGACCCAAACTCGAGCAATTGTTTTTTTTTTTCTTAAATTAGCAATAGTACATATTAATACAAAGTGTATATACGTTCGACATGTAACAATAGCCCGAAAATAATCAAAACAATGCATACGTTATGATGAATGTCGCACTAAGAAGGATTTTTATCGATTCAAATTATTAGTTGAAAAAGGGCTCTAGTATTTTTTCTCATATATCAACAACCTTCATTATTTTAATAAGAATTCTCTTTGTATTTTTTGTACTTATGCGACGTATACTTATACGGGCCGCAGTAAATCGGAGAACGGCACGGCAAAAGTATTTCGGTACAATCTTTCATTGTCTTTTGTACCTTAACTAATTTTAATATAATCCAAATTCCATTATATGATGCTACGGCAACAATCGACGTGCTGCGGCATTCCGCTGTATACCAAGCCATGCTGCTGCTAACTACGGTGCGATCGGCATCGTTCGATAAGCATCAGCACTGCAGAACTACACCAAAGTGCTTTAAATCATAGTGGCTGCTTTAATAAAGGATGTGGTTTTTTTTTAAATGATGGAGGAAAGACTAAATAACTTAGACTACACGAAGTCTTACAACATGTCCTCAAGATATTATATGGATCAGAATAGGAAAAATACAGTATGTCAAAAGATCAATGCCAATGCTGAGGTGAGCTCAGTTAGGCGGAATGCCGCGAGAAGCTGCATAATTCCCCGGCGTCCCGGAGCAAGCAAAAGTTGTACGTGCATTTAATCTAAAGGGGGCTTTTGCATGCCGTGGTATCCTTTGCCGTGCCGTCCTCCAATTTGCGACGCTCCACGCACGCGAGGAATTTGCGTGCAACAGCGAGACGTAGTGAACAAACTTTTATCAACATGAAGAAATTGGGAAAACTAACTACTTCTTCCTTGCTAATACAAGTTTATTATTTTCTTTATTACTATTATTTTATTAAATAACTAAAAGTTGTGAAAAGTAAATATGCCACGTGCCAAACACAAACGAGTGTTGCCTCTACATTTGATGTACCTGCCTACACACTTTAGTAATAGTAAAATTTCGAGATTTTTCTGAGATTTCTTTAGTTCATTTTGTTACTTTAGTTAGTCTAAATCTAAACGATTAAAAATTAGGAACATAATATACAAAAACATCCTACAATGAAAGTACCAAAATGTTCTCTACTCCGCATGTTTCTCGTAGCATAAGTGATCTTTCGCAGATGACATATTACATACCTAACACATTCGTGTCGTACTTCTTTTACAAAACTGCTAAACATAGTCGAAAATTAATTAAGCTTCTTTAAATTCGAGCAAACAGCCATTTTTCTGTTCATTCGTCAATTTCATTTCGTATTCAAGAACCACTTCGCCCTTCTCATTTACAAATTTTTACCTCCGCCTTACTAAACTGAAAAAAATTTCAAACAAACCGCTTAACTTGCAACTGTATTAACCTATTTAAAAATACTTACTTACTTGGGATGATTTATCTAAGAGGACATTTCTGGGCGGTCATCGCAATATCTGCAACAAATAGTAAATTAATTAAAAAAACTGCTCAATATCAAAGTTTATTATTTATTAGAGAAGCCAATATTGTAGGTAGAATTTAAAAAATATATTTATAAACCTAAACAAGCCACATAAAGAACTGATGTATTATTTTAAATAAATCTAAAGGTCGAAACCGCCTCACCTTAAAGACGAGTCATTAACAAAAATTATACAAAAGAGCTTGATAAATTGTAAAAATATTCGACCATCGCAATTTATGTGAAACGATATTTTCTTGTCATATTTTGTGAAGTGTGGAGTCTATTGCGTGTTTTTTATGCGTTCGTGTAACGATATTGTTTTTCCATTTACTATCAAAACAGCATTGAGTTATTTTTATAAATAAAAAGCGAAACAATTCAATGGTGGAAGGAAAGTCACTGTATATTTATTTTATTTATTTACTTCAGCAACAGCTTAGCACGCTTAGCATTTATTAGCATTAATATTCAACATTAATGGTCCAGTGTGCAAGCCAATTAAAGCTGAACTCGTCGTTTCTGTTTTGTGTACATACCTATATTATTATCTTGTATTATTATATCTCATATTAACTTATATATAAAACTTATATTGGAAACTTATATTGAACTTATATGGAAAAATAAAGGAATTTTAACAGAAATTATTACAATTAATAATAGGATACGATACACAATTTCTTTGGTCAATTTACATTTTACAACAAATATGATCAAGTCAAACTATAATGAAAATACAAAATAAAAAGTTGGAATGTCTGTAGATTATTATATTAAAAAAAATTGTACACCTTGTACTTATGTTACCGAGGTAAAAAAAAAATAGTTTTTAGAATTTTTGTCTGTGCGTTTGTGCACGCTAATCTCAGAAACGGCTTAACCGATTTGAATGCAGTTTTCACTGTTGTATTGTAGCAAGCTTTCCGTAACATTTAGTGTTTGTTTCATTCCAATCGGTTTTTAAACAAAAAAAAGTTACGCGCTATAAAGATAACCACGCGTAGAAGTTGCGGGCTCAGCTAGTCGCAAATAAATTATCATTATTACTGACTAATCTAACGTATTTTTTAAGACACATTAAACATTTAAGCAAAATTCCATTTCCGACACTACGTTGCTATTGCTAAACCTGTTGCACTAATATCCGTACAAATTCGGCACAACTGAAACCGAAATGCAGTGGTTAACAAGTTTGTTTCACACAGAGGGATCCATACTTAATATTTTAAATGTGAAAGTCACTCTGTCTGTCTGTTGCCTTATCACGCCTTTACTACTCAATCGATCATCATGAAATTTTCCCTACGCATTTTCAGGGATACAGAAAAGGACATTAAGGTACCTTTCATCCAGAAAAAAAGTACCTAACTGCTCTCGAGGGATCATATGAAAATAAAAATTCAACGCCTGACAAAAGTATATCAACAATAAAGATGTCACACGTTATATCTATACTAATATATAAAGCCGAAGAGTTTGTTTGTTTGAACGCGCTAATCTCAGGAACTAATGGTTCGAATTGAAAAATTCTTTTTGTATTGAATAGTCCATTTATCGAGGAAGATATAGGCTATATAACATTACGCTACGATCAATAGTATTATATATAAGCAGTGTCCAGTACCGCGCCCCCCACGCGCACTCCACCTAAGTATGGGCCGCAGCGAAGCGTGGCCGAGTTGTTCATAAAATATATTTTGTCAGATGTCACATTTTTTATTTTTCAACATAGACGAAGCAACATTTTAACATTTTACAAGGAGCCACTTTAAATACTTTTGTCCTTCTAGCTAGGTTAATCACAATTAGCTAGTGTGAAATAAGAGAGTTTATTTTCATTATATATTTATTGAGATATTAGTTTTTGGAAATGGATATCATTACTCTTTGATCACTTATGGATTACTAAAACCTTTTAAAGGACATTTTTCAACATTTTAACGTTTTACAAGGAGCCCCTTTAAATACTTTTGTTCTTCTAGCTAGGTTAATCACAATTATTCAGCCTTTAGCATTTCAGAATTTCAGAGGGACGAAACCAACCCCAATTTTCTCTCTCCATGAACCGTGTTACGAATGCACAAATTATCCGGTAATTTCTGTGCTAATCTCGCTAATTATTATATACACAGATGTCGCCTTGGGGGTTTAACAGACCCTTCTCGTTAGTACAATTGAAACATCGAACTCGGTTTAGACAACACAATGCAAACAAATTTGCAATTGTTATGGATTATGTAGACAGGTTATGGTACATGAGGTATTTGTTTATTAACCTTATGGCAAAAATTGGGTAAAGTCTATAGAATTTTCGTGATTAGCTACAAAAACGCGCCCGTTCCCCCAAAACATTATAACTGCAGCTTTTTTGGCTTAAAAATATGAAAATATTTTTCATATATGAAAATATGAAAATAAAATATGAATAGAGTAAAAAAAATATGAATACAATCCTAAAATCATCGGTCGTTATTAAAAGATATTCCCGACGGGATATTTTTAATAAGAAATTTTTAAAAAACCACTCCATTTTCAGTTTTTATCAATGTATCTTGGAAAATTTGGGTCTAATTGATATGATGTACATTAATCAAATTTGTTCTATATGTGATCTATATATACATTTACATACCTAAACCTGTGTGGACCTCTTAAGGGTTTAATGTAACTGCTTGTTAATAAATAAATAAATTAATAATATTTCTTCCCAGAACTTTATACAATTAATGGCGTACTACATATCTATACATGTAATAAAATCGTAAACGAGCTGTCTGTACATTAAATATAAAAAAAAATACAATAGGTATGTACGTTTTGTACTTATGTTAACGAGATCTCTTAACGACTTATTCCTCGAGTGAATAGGCTTCTTCTGGGCGAGCTCGCTCCATCGTCGGCCTCATCCTTCCTACATGGATAGATGCTGGTCAAGAGCAAACCCATCTTTAATAAAAAAAAAAGAGGTAAAAAAAAATTATTTTTAGAATTTTTATCTGTTTGTCTGTGCGTTTGTGCACGCTAATCTTAGAAACGGCTTAACCGATTATATGCGGTTTTCAGTGATGTATTGTTGTGATGCATCCGGTAATACCGGTAAATTTGTTTCATACCAATCCGTTTACAAACAAAAAAGTTATGCGCTATACCAAATACCACACGTATGAAGTTGCGAGCTCAGCTAGTTCAAAATATGTATCGTTTAAACATATAAATACTTCTATTAGCAAGCAGTAATCACAAAAAATCAGAAAAATCTACTAATGCAACATTTAAAAAAATAAAATGCACACAATACAAACTTAACAGAAAATAAAATATTATATTTGCCAGTGCATGCATAAATGCCCCGCCTCAAACGGGAGTATGTGAAGTTGGCCCCCCAATATCGTGATAAAAAAAATATGACGTGAGTTCTAGTTGCCCCCCACATAGTTCTGGAGTTCTCTATACTTTATATCAATAGTTCTATTTATTTTCCAAGAAAAATTGATTATTGAACTTGATGGGGGGCCAACTTCACAAATCGAAAAGTTTGCGTAGTCATACCAACTACAGCATACGTCGGATCGAAAAAAGTTATAAGGATAAATTGTAGAACTCTTTGGGGGGCAAACAGAACTCCTTGGAAAAATTTCAAATTTTGAAAAAAAAATTTTTTTCTTTTCTTGAAAATTTTTTTTCTTGATCCCATAGGCATAAAACGCGAATTCGAGTTGCCTTTCATGCAGTTCTGAAGTTATGCACACTTTTTATCAATAGTTCTGCTGATTTTTCACTCGAGATTTTTTTTTATTTAATGAGAGGTTAATTTTTACAAATCACAAACTTTGCGTCGTCGTACTAACCAAAGTATTGCTCCTATCAAAAAAAGTTATTAAGATAAATTGTAGAACTCTTCGGGGGGCGAACAGAACTCCGTGAAAAATTTTCAAATTTTGAAAAAAGAAAAAATATTCTTTGAAATTTTTTTTTATCCCATATAACGCGAATTAGATTTTCCTACGATGCAGTTCTGATGTTCTGCACACTTTTCATCAATAGTTCTGCTGATTTTTCACTCGAGAATTTTATTTTAAATTAATGAGAGGTTAATATTACAAATCAAAAATTTTGCGTCGTCGTACTTACCAAAGTATTGCTCCAACCAAAAAAAGTTGTTAAGATAAATTGTAGAACTCTTCGGGGGGCGAACAGAACTCCGTGAAAAATTTTCAAATTTTGATAAAAGAAAAAATATTCTTTGAAAATATTTTTTATCCCATATAACGCGAATTAGATTTTCTTACGATGCAGTTCTGATGTTCTGCACACTTTTCATCAATAGGTCTGCTGATTTTTTACTCTAGAATTTTTTTTTTTATTTAATGAGATTATTATTACAAATCACAAATTTTGCGTCGTCGTAATAACCAAAGTATTGCTCCTATCAAAAAAAGTTATTAAGATAAATTGTAGAACTCTTCGGGGGGCGAACAGAACTCCGTGAAAAATTTTCAAATTTTGAAAAAAGAAAAAATATTCTTTGAATTTTTTTTTATCCCATATAACGCGAATTAGATTTTCCTAGGATGTAGTTCTGATGTTCTGCACACTTTTCATCAATAGTTCTGCTGATTTTTCACTCGAGAATTTTATTTTAAATTAATGAGAGGTTAATATTACAAATCAAAAATTTTGCGTCGTCGTACTAACCAAAGTATAGCTCCAACCAAAAAAAGTTATTAAGATAAATTGTAGAACTCTTCGGGGGGCGAACAGAACTCCGTGAAAAATTTTCAAATTTTGAAAAAAGAAAATATATTGTTTGAAATTTTTTTTTATCCCATATAACGCGAATTAGATTTTCCTACGATGCAGTTCTGATGTTCTGCACACTTTTAATCAATAGGTCTGCTGATTTTTTACTCTAGAATTTTTTTTTTAAATTTAATGAGATTATTATTACAAATCACAAATTTTGCGTCGTCGTACTAACCAAAGTATTGCTCCAACCAAAAAAAGTTATTAAGATAAATTGTAGAACTCTTCGGGGGGCGAACAGAACTCCGTGAAAAATTTTCAAATTTTGAAAAAAGAAAAAATATTCTTTGAAAATTTTTTTTATCCCATATAACGCGAATTAGATTTTCTTACGATGCAGTTCTGATGTTATGCACACTTTTCATCAATAGTTCTGCTGATTTTTCACTCGAGAATTTTATTTTAAATTAATGAGAGGTTAATATTACAAATCAAAAATTTTGCGTCGTCGTACTAACCAAAGTATAGCTCCAACCAAAAAAAGTTATTAAGATAAATTGTAGAACTCTTCGGGGGGCGAACAGAACTCCGTGAAAAATTTTCAAATTTTGAAAAAAGAAAATATATTGTTTGAAATTTTTTTTTATCCCATATAACGCGAATTAGATTTTCCTACGATGCAGTTCTGATGTTCTGCACACTTTTAATCAATAGGTCTGCTGATTTTTTACTCTAGAATTTTTTTTTTAAATTTAATGAGATTATTATTACAAATCACAAATTTTGCGTCGTTGTACTAGCCAAAGTATTGCTCTTATTAAAAAAGTTGTAAAGATAAATTTGAAAAAAAAAAATTAAGGCATATTTTTTTTCAAAATTTGAAAATTTTTCACGGAGTTCTGTTCGCCCCCCGAAGAGTTCTACAATTTATCTTAATAACTTTTTTTGGTTGGAGCAATACTTTGGTTAGTACGACGACGCAAAATTTGTGATTTGTAATATTAACCTCTCAATAATTAAAAAAAAAATTCTCGAGTGAAAAATCAGCAGAACTATTGATGAAAAGTGTGCAGAACATCAGAACTGCATCGTAGGAAAATCTAATTCGCGTTATATTAGATAAAAAAGAAATTTAAGGAATATTTTTTCTTTTTTTATAAATTTGAAAATTTTTCACGGAGTTCTGTTCGCCCCCCGAAGAGTTCTACAATTTATTTTAATAACTTTTTTTGATTGGAGCAATACTTTGGTTAGTACGACGACGCAAAATTTGTGATTTGTAATATTAACCTCTCAATAATTAAAAAAAAAATTCTCGAGTGAAAAATCAGCAGAACTATTGATGAAAAGTGTGCATAACATCAGAACTGCATCGTAAGAAAATCTAATTCGCGTTATATGGGATAAAAAAGAAATTTAAGGAATATTTTTTCTTCTTTTATAAATTTGAAAATTTTTCACGGAGTTCTGTTCGCCCCCCGAAGAGTTCTACAATTTATTTTAATAACTTTTTTTGATTGGAGCAATACTTTGGTTAGTACGACGACGCAAAATTTGTGATTTGTAATATTAACCTCTCAATAATTAAAAAAAAAATTCTCGAGTGAAAAATCAGCAGAACTATTGATGAAAAGTGTGCAGAACATCAGAACTGCATCGTAGGAAAATCTAATTCGCGTTATATGAGATAAAAAAGAAATTTAAGGAATATTTTTTCTTTTTTTATAAATTTGAAAATTTTTCACGGAGTTCTGTTCGCCCCCCGAAGAGTTCTACAGTTTATTTTAATAACTTTTTTTGATTGGAGCAATACTTTGGTTAGTACGACGACGCAAAATTTGTGATTTGTAATAATAACCTCATTAAATTTAAAAAAAAATTCTAGAGTGAAAAATCAGCAGAACTATTGATGAAAAGTGTGCAGAACATCAGAACTGCATCGTAAGAAAATCTAATTCGCGTTATATGAGATAAAAAAAAATTTCAAAGAATATTTTTTCTTTTTTCAAAATTTGAAAATTTTTCACGGAGTTCTATTCGCCCCCCGAAGAGTTCTACAATTTATCTTAATAACTTTTTTTGGTTGGAGCAATACTTTGGTTAGTACGACGACGCAAAATTTGTGATTTGTAATATTAACCTCTCAATAATTAAAAAAAAAATTCTCGAGTGAAAAATCAGCAGAACTATTGATGAAAAGTGTGCAGAACATCAGAACTGCATCGTAGGAAAATCTAATTCGCGTTATATGAGATAAAAAAGAAATTTAAGGAATATTTTTTCTTTTTTTATAAATTTGAAAATTTTTCACGGAGTTCTGTTCGCCCCCCGAAGAGTTCTACAATTTATTTTAATAACTTTTTTTGATTGGAGCAATACTTTGGTTAGTACGACGACGCAAAATTTGTGATTTGTAATATTAACCTCTCAATAATTAAAAAAAAAATTCTCGAGTGAAAAATCAGCAGAACTATTGATGAAAAGTGTGCAGAACATCAGAACTGCATCGTAGGAAAATCTAATTCGCGTTATATGAGATAAAAAAGAAATTTAAGGAATATTTTTTCTTTTTTTATAAATTTGAAAATTTTTCACGGAGTTCTGTTCGCCCCCCGAAGAGTTCTACAATTTATTTTAATAACTTTTTTTGATTGGAGCAATACTTTGGTTAGTACGACGACGCAAAATTTGTGATTTGTAATAATAACCTCATTAAATTTAAAAAAAAATTCTAGAGTGAAAAATCAGCAGAACTATTGATGAAAAGTGTGCAGAACATCAGAACTGCATCGTAAGAAAATCTAATTCGCGTTATATGAGATAAAAAAAAATTTCAAAGAATATTTTTTCTTTTTTCAAAATTTGAAAATTTTTCACGGAGTTCTATTCGCCCCCCGAAGAGTTCTACAATTTATCTTAATAACTTTTTTTGGTTGGAGCAATACTTTGGTTAGTACGACGACGCAAAATTTGTGATTTGTAATATTAACCTCTCATTAATTTAAAATAAAATTCTCGAGTGAAAAATCAGCAGAACTATTGATGAAAAGTGTGCAGAACATCAGAACTGCATCGTAAGAAAATCTAATTCGCGTTATATGAGATAAAAAAAAATTTCAAAGAATATTTTTTCTTTTTTCAAATTTTGAAAATTTTTCACGGAGTTCTATTCGCCCCCCGAAGAGTTCTACAATTTATCTTAATAACTTTTTTTGGTTGGAGCAATACTTTGGTTAGTACGACGACGCAAAATTTTTGATTTGTAATATTAACCTCTCATTAATTTAAAATAAAATTCTCGAGTGAAAAATCAGCAGAACTATTGATGAAAAGTGTGCATAACATCAGAACTGCATCGTAGGAAAATCTAATTCGCGTTATATGAGATAAAAAAGAAATTTAAGGAATATTTTTTCTTTTTTTATAAATTTGAAAATTTTTCACGGAGTTCTGTTCGCCCCCCGAAGAGTTCTACAATTTATTTTAATAACTTTTTTTGATTGGAGCAATACTTTGGTTAGTACGACGACGCAAAATTTGTGATTTGTAATAATAACCTCATTAAATTTAAAAAAAAATTCTAGAGTGAAAAATCAGCAGAACTATTGATGAAAAGTGTGCAGAACATCAGAACTGCATCGTAAGAAAATCTAATTCGCGTTATATGAGATAAAAAAAAATTTCAAAGAATATTTTTTCTTTTTTCAAAATTTGAAAATTTTTCACGGAGTTCTATTCGCCCCCCGAAGAGTTCTACAATTTATCTTAATAACTTTTTTTGGTTGGAGCAATACTTTGGTTAGTACGACGACGCAAAATTTGTGATTTGTAATATTAACCTCTCATTAATTTAAAATAAAATTCTCGAGTGAAAAATCAGCAGAACTATTGATGAAAAGTGTGCAGAACATCAGAACTGCATCGTAAGAAAATCTAATTCGCGTTATATGAGATAAAAAAAAATTTCAAAGAATATTTTTTCTTTTTTCAAAATTTGAAAATTTTTCACGGAGTTCTATTCGCTCCCCGAAGAGTTCTACAATTTATCTTAATAACTTTTTTTGGTTGGAGCAATACTTTGGTTAGTACGACGACGCAAAATTTTTGATTTGTAATATTAACCTCTCATTAATTTAAAATAAAATTCTCGAGTGAAAAATCAGCAGAACTATTGATGAAAAGTGTGCATAACATCAGAACTGCATCGTAAGAAAATCTAATTCGCGTTATATGGGATAAAAAAAAAATTCAAAGAATATTTTTTCTTTTTTCAAAATTTGAAAATTTTTCACGGAGTTCTGTTCGCCCCCCGAAGAATTCTACAATTTATCTTAATAACTTTTTTTGGTTGGAGCAATACTTTGGTTAGTACGACGACGCAAAATTTTTGATTTGTAATATTAACCTCTCATTAATTTAAAATAAAATTCTCGAGTGAAAAATCAGCAGAACTATTGATGAAAAGTGTGCATAACATCAGAACTGCATCGTAAGAAAATCTAATTCGCGTTATATGGGATAAAAAATATTTTCAAAGAATATTTTTTCTTTTATCAAAATTTGAAAATTTTTCACGGAGTTCTGTTCGCCCCCCGAAGAGTTCTACAATTTATCTTAACAACTTTTTTTGGTTGGAGCAATACTTTGGTAAGTACGACGACGCAAAATTTTTGATTTGTAATATTAACCTCTCATTAATTTAAAATAAAATTCTCGAGTGAAAAATCAGCAGAACTATTGATGAAAAGTGTGCAGAACATCAGAACTGCATCGTAGGAAAATCTAATTCGCGTTATATGGGATAAAAAAAAATTTCAAAGAATATTTTTTCTTTTTTCAAAATTTGAAAATTTTTCACGGAGTTCTGTTCGCCCCCCGAAGAGTTCTACAATTTATCTTAATAACTTTTTTTGATAGGAGCAATACTTTGGTTAGTACGACGACGCAAAGTTTGTGATTTGTAAAAATTAACCTCTCATTAAATAAAAAAAAATCTCGAGTGAAAAATCAGCAGAACTATTGATAAAAAGTGTGCATAACTTCAGAACTGCATGAAAGGCAACTCGAATTCGCGTTTTATGCCTATGGGATCAAGAAAAAAAATTTTCAAGAAAAGAAAAAAATTTTTTTTTCAAAATTTGAAATTTTTCCAAGGAGTTCTGTTTGCCCCCCAAAGAGTTCTACAATTTATCCTTATAACTTTTTTCGATCCGACGTATGCTGTAGTTGGTATGACTACGCAAACTTTTCGATTTGTGAAGTTGGCCCCCCATCAAGTTCAATAATCAATTTTTCTTGGAAAATAAATAGAACTATTGATATAAAGTATAGAGAACTCCAGAACTATGTGGGGGGCAACTAGAACTCACGTCATATTTTTTTTATCACGATATTGGGGGGCCAACTTCACATACTCCTCAAACGGGCACCCAACTCAGCATGTGCTGTGCGTGTCATAGGCCACACAGCGCTAATCTTCCGTTGGGGACCTTTGGCGATATCATAAGCATTTATTTATTGTTATTGCGTAATTATTATGTTGTAAATAAATTACAATATTGGCTATTATTTTAATCAAAACTCCGCCCCTAATATATATGTATATCCCCCATTTCTCCTGTTCCAGGAAGTTGCTCCAGAACGGAAGTCACGCCGGGAAATATACAAATTGCCACTTCGCCCAACCAGTAAAATGACGGATATTTTTATTAATTTTGCAAATGTCAAGACGCTCTCGCAAATACTGCAAACGTTTTTTTAACGCCCATCGCAAAAGAGGTGCGTTTTGTGTATTTCTGTGTGTGATTGTATCTGTCTATATATGGTATCATAGATCCTAACGGATGGACCGATTTTGATTATGTTTTTGTTTTGTTTGAAAGCTGACTTGCTCGAGATGGTTCTTAGCTATAATTTATGAAGATCTATTCAAGCGGTTGAAGACCATCAGCTCAATTTCCTAGTTGACGAAGGGATCTCACTAACTTCCACAGTTCGATTGATTTGAAATTTGGTGTACTTGTTACTTCGGTGGTATTTCCATCACATTGTAACACCTGATGCTGTAGCATAAAGTAGGTAGTCTGCGGGATACCCAACTCCTCAGCAACTTACAGCAGATATAGCGTGTTTGTGCTCATGAGAATGTCAAGGCATAGTTTATAATTCTTTAATTATAGCCTGTGTCTTAAAGGCTAAAATTTGCCACAGTGTTAGCCATTACACTGTGTAATACAACCTTTATTTGTAATAAATCGTATATTTTTAATATAATTTTAATTAATATACTATAATATAATATTATAAAGCTGAAGAGTTTGTTTGGTTGAACGCGCTAATCTCAGGAACTACTGGTTCGAATTAAAAAATTCTTTTTGTGTTGGATAGTCCATTTATGGAGGATGGCTATAGGTTGTATAACATCACGCTACGACCAATAGGAGCTGAGCTTCAATAAAAAATGTTGCAGAATCGGGAAAATTTATCCCTTTTGAAACCTTCCGTTGCGTGCGCTGCGTAAATGGTTAAAGTCACGTAAAATGATGTATGACGGAATTGTTCTAAAAAAAAGTTCGCGACAGCATAATATGTCTATCTTTTAAGGTTGACTCACTATAACCTTTTTTATGGTAATCAAATTTGTTCTAAAATAATGTTATTTGCGAAGGTGTTTTTGTAAACATGATATTAAATCCTTATCCAAATAAATACGTTATTCATCCCAAGTATTTAATTTTGAACAATATTTCCCTTGACATCATTTGATTTCAGTGAATATATATCTTAAATCTTAAATTAAAAAGTACGCGGGAGAAAATAAATTGAAGCGGTCTCCCACCAACACGACGACGCAAACGACGGGACTCGCTCGATGCAGACGCAAGCGTTATGTTACACATTTATATTTCTCATTTTTCAACACGGACGAAGTCGCGGCCACCAGCTAGTTATTAATATATGAAAAAGGTTAATATGCATTTTAAAGAAATTGCGTGTACTGAACTTTTGTTCTGTACAAGAAAAAATCAGTTTGTAAGGGATTTTGCCATGAGATTCTCAAAAATAGAATTTCTACATTATCATCGTATCGTAAAATATTGCAGGTATGCGAGCGATTTTAGATGTACTAAAATATGAGAAATTTGAACTTTATGTTAGGTTCTCTGTTTTGATATTACTAAAACTAGATTGCTGTTCATTGGTATAGAAAATTGGAAACAGGGAGGACACATTCGCCCGAAGCGAGTCCTACAAGGCTAGTCTTTCAAAGTTTTATCAATCCGTTAATACATTCAAGGAAAAAATCAAAATGATTATATCGTCTACGTTGGTGATATGGATTATGGATATCTAATAAAAAAAACTTTTCATGTTTATTAGGTTTGATAAATTAAATTAGAAAAAGGAACAAACAATCGAAAATAGCTATAATCTTACCCCTTCTGGCGGCCACCGTGTAATAACAACGTATATGCGCTGTTGTGTTTCAGTAAGTCAAAACGATCCTTCCTATTTTCCATCAAAGTCTTAACAAATCAAAGTTCTTATAAAAGTCTTATCAAATCAAAGTCTTTATATCAGTTGGAGGCATATTAGTCGGCTCTCCGTACTATGTGTCCTACAATGGCCCACTTCAACTTACTAATCCGCCGGCTTATGTCGGTAACTTTTATTCGTCTACGGATCTCCTCATTACTCATTAAATTTCGCAGTGTAACCCCGAGAATGGCCCTCTCCATAGCTCGCTGAGTGACGTTGAGTTTTCTTACGAGGCCCATAGTTAGAAACTACGTTTCAGCGCCTCATTTATCGAAAACTTTCATTTTAAGACACAGAGGAATTTTGGATGAGAAAAAATATTTAAAGAAAAAAAATAATTCAAAACTGACTTCGCTTAATTATATATAATAGGTTTTGCCCCACGGCTTTCGGGGTGAAAAGTACTCTATGTCCTTTTCCATGTCCCTTGACAAGGTGTAGGTAAAGTTACACGATGATCGGTTGAGTAGTAAGGCGTGAAAGAGTAAGAAACAAAAAAACTCATTTTCTCATTTATAATATTACTTGTACTGTAGTTGGGATTTCTAATTTATTTGTCACTAGTGGTCCACCCCCGGCTTCGCCCGTGGTGCAATTTTTATATACATAAACATTCCCCGTTTATCCCTCTTTCCATTAGTCAAAACCGAATTAAAATCGGTCTACCCGTTCGAAAGTTATGGGCGTACATATATTTCGAAGATCCATTTTTATTATTAAATGTAGATTTATTTGGCATCTGCAATTTGAGTTTTGCTTCCTCCAAACGAATATGATTCAAAAATTACACGGAATTACATGAAATTACAGACATTTCGCACAAATTTTACAGTTAACATAATATCTTCAGTTGCACCAGAGCACAGGTGGAGCTGGGTAATTAACATTTAAGCGCTCGTGCAGACAAAGGATTTTGTTTAAGCCTTTCTTCTTGCGTAATTACGGTAAGATGGGCGAATAATTTTAAAAATAGTGCACATCTCGTTACACCAAAACCGCTCTTATTTGAAACAGCGAAACATTATTCGAGTATTATCTTAAAATTAGAATTAAATTAAATTGAAAGTTTGTGAGAGACCGCCACCGAGACCGCGGGCCGAGAGACAAATCTTTCTTGCCAAGAAAAATGCAAGTTTCTCATGTTTTCTCAACTTGTGTTCGGCATCGAGAAAACTCAATAAATGTCAATAAAACATGCAAAAAGTCTATGTAGCTTCCGAAGTATAAATAAAAAAGGGTGTGTGTGTTAGCTCCGACGCTGAGTTGAGTTTACTCCTTTAAACATATAAAATTAAATGTACAAAACTTTCTTCGTGTCAATAGATAACCTAATTACTTTATATTATTTAGTTACATTCTGCATACTCAGATGTCACGTGTTCCAAAAAAAGTTATGTTAGTTACGTTCGGTATACACAGATGACACTACGTTTATAAGTTCAAATATTTCAGTTTTTCGACGACAGACGACAGACGACAACCTGCCGGCGCGCCCGGCAGGTTATAACGCGCTATCGTTTCGTTCCTCAACGCGGACTGCACTTTTCATACAAGATTTCGACGTTTGCTCTTATAAGCCCAGAGAACAGAATTAGGGAACATAAATACATGCGTCAATTGTCGCAAATATGTCAAAGTGACACATAACGTAGGTAACGCTTGTATTAATTTACTCCCCATAACATATCCATACCTGTGGCCTTTATATGAAAATCGATTCTTAAGGAGTAAATTTAAAGTAAAGCAATAATTGAACGAAACACGAAAAGCCGACAGCACACAATAGATATTATGTTTTGTGCCTGTATTGTTTCAATGTGAGTTAGCGAGACCTCAAGCTACCGCCTACAACTTAAAGAATGAAACCATACGATTACATGGTTTGATTATTTATAGAATTCTAATATACCTAGCTTAAGTCTATAGAAGTCGTTCCACTACTTAATTCTTCTATAAAAACGAAAAAATAAATCGACATAAGAAAGAACGCTTTTAAATTTATTTTAGTCTGTCAGACTACCCATAAATAGACTTACCTAGTCTGAAGAGTAAAGAATTATGTGTAAAAATGTGTTTTTTTTAAAACAAATAAGTTGCTGCCCGCCTCTTCTGTATATCCGCTAACTCCATCTGTTAGCGGAGTTAGCGGTATATCCGATTTTGATAAATTGGCTACTGTGAAAGTGTTCCATTTATAAAAAAATCACCCACAATTTTATTTTTTCATATCCATATGCTCAACTAGTTAAAAAGAACCTCAGCAGGTAGCAGCCAAGTATGCAAATAAATTGAAGTGGCACAGTAGAGAAATGAATTGCTCTGAAGAGAGAGCTTCCTTGTGTACTTATTCCTCCTATTAAGTGATTGTAAGTAAAGGGGTTCCACGAAATCATTTAAATTTCTTTTTGCATTAAACATAGTCCTTTATAATTTATCCGTGGATCACACAACAGTCTAAAAATGAATGGTAACATGCAGACTAGACTATTTGACAAATCGCCATATCACTCATACTGGTATATGTTTGAAAAACTTAAGGGGATTTAAACAAAGGCAATATTAAAATAAATGAATTTCGACTTAGTTGAAGCCTGGGCCGTTCTGGAATCCTTGTAACGGTGCCAAATAGATATAGTTGTCGTTGTGTAGAGGTGTTGAGGCATTTGTACAAAGCCGCGACGATGACAGTGCAAGTACAGGGCCAGCAGACGAAACCGATCCAATTGCGAAGAGGAGTTCGACAGGGGGTGTGATATCCCCGAAACTATTTACCACCACGTTCGAAGATATATTCAATACGCTGGATTGGGAAAAGCAGGGAGTTAATGTCAACGGCGAATATCTCTCTCACCTCCGTTTTGCTGACGACATAGTCATTCTAGCACAGTCTCTGGAAGAACTCAGAGGGATGTTGGATAGCCTCAAAGTCGCCTCTCGGAGCGTAGAACTTGGGATGAATTTGGACAAGACGAAATGTTCAACTAGCATGTTTTCCCAGGACCTGTTACGGGTGTGACTCTTGAAATTGTGCAGGATTACGACTAATTGGAACAAACGAGACAGTTAGACAGGAAGAACTTTGACAAAGAGGTTGAGAGAAGAGTCCGGCTGGGTTGGGCTGCATTTGGGAAGCTATGTCATCTGTTCTCGTCACCACTGTCGCAAGGTCTGAGGACCAAGTTATATAATGGGTGTGTTCTGTCAGTGATGACGTATGGTACCGAAATGTAGTCTCTCACGGCAGGACTGATCCAGATGATGGATGCGAAGACCTTGCGTGGTGGCGAGCCTTGGGAGAGGCCTACATCGCAGTGGAGAAACACAGGATGATGATGATTAAAGTTACGAGAAAAAAATTAAAAATGCTTTAGAAATTCAGAAATATTTTGGGTGTCTGAAGGAAATACGAACGATTTAGGTAATTAATATACTTATTAAAGAGAAAGAAAGTGATAATATCACATGTATGTATCTTAGGTATACGTACGTGGCATGAGATTATTTTTTTAAGTTATGTTAACATTATTTGAAAGAAAAACCCATAAATACAGTAATAAGACGTTTCTTTATTACTTAGTAGTTGACATTGTTTTTGACTGTACACTCGCCTGACCTTCTTTCAAACTGACCTGCTCAGAATCTAACTTAATAAGAAACAGACATATTCGGAATCCAATCTCTCACGAATCTGACTTAAATCTCCAAAAGGGATATAGATAGATAGTGAATCACAATCAACACCTGAGGAAGAATGTACGCTAAGGGCAAAGGGTAATGTAACAAAGTGAGTGTCGAGTCCAATGAACTTTCCTACCTTCCTTCTCTTAAGGGTAAGACATTTGTTTACTTCTTTATAAATTAGCACTATTATTTCTATATTTCAATTTCCACCAACACTTCACTACATTAACTCACACGGCTTTGTTCGTTTAATAATTTTCACAGTCTTCATGATATCAGTGAGTTGGATTGTCTTAACTTCGACGTTATGGTTGGTTACACTTGCGTTATAAATTCGATATTGGTTAATAACACGCATATTTACAAATGCAATATTAAAAAAAAATACCACAAAGGAAACAGTTCCTAATATGATTTCCTTTGCTTTTTAAAGGTCAGATAACTAAATATCCTTTATCTATAACCCCATCAGCAGACACGTTTGTTGTTTTATATAGCGTTCTAAAGTTCATTTCTAAACATTGAACGGTCTTGTAACGTTTGTTGTATCCGATTTCACTATTCCAGACAGCTTACACAGCTTCATTCGTATCCTTCTTATCCCTTTTGTGGTAGGTATAGGTAGAGAGCTTTAGTTTATGTGGCGATCACAACATTTCAGCAATGGACGAAGTGATACTGGTACTCTAGTAGACAGATATAGCCACTAAGAAGATAATAATAATAATCCTTCTTATCCCACTTTTTTCACTTCTCTCACGGTTTTACCTACCAAAGTGAATTTTAAAAAATCAAACAACCGAGGACACAGTATTAAATTAGATAACAAAATTATCTCATAGTCAGACTCTATACATAATTTAAAAAAAAAAATAACTTTTTGTCTTCGAAATTAGGCGTGAATAAAAATCTACAAAGATAATCTTGTTAGTACTAAGTTAGAAATTTTAACAAAAAAAAAAAAAAACATGTACACTTTGTACTTACGTTACCGAGGTCAAAAATAGTTGTCTGTTTTTATGTTATTGTAACAAGCGTCCCGTAACATTTAGTATTTGTTTCCATTCCAAATGATTTACAAACAAAAAAGTTACGCTCCATACCTAATAACACGCGAAGTTGCGGGCTCAGTTAGTGTTTACTTCATTGTAAAATATTTTAATTGCGCCTTCTAACTTTTAAAACAATTAAATTGAAAAATGCATGCTAAGTGACAACAGAATACCAGACGTATTTTCTAATAAAAATATTGTAACCGTACTTTGTCTCTTAGCCTTGGGTCTCATATTAAGGGTGCGTGTACTATCAGTCTACATGTCACCCTCTCAAATAAAAATGAAATAAAATAAAATAAAATAAAAGATCTCCAATAAAATGTGCAAACATTCTTTAATCATTAAGAAAACAGGAAACGGAATCATGTCATCAACTTGTAGATCGTAGTTAGATATCCCCTCGCAACTAATTAGCCATTA
Source organism: Bembecia ichneumoniformis (assembly GCA_910589475.2). Taxonomy (NCBI): domain Eukaryota; kingdom Metazoa; phylum Arthropoda; class Insecta; order Lepidoptera; family Sesiidae; genus Bembecia; species Bembecia ichneumoniformis. The sequence goes on along the minus strand of OU342538.1, from coordinate 4,299,583 downwards.
AAAGTTTGACTCTGCTGAACCGTCTCCCACCATTTCCTGCGGAGTGGATGATTAAGCGGCTCGTAGAGTGCTCAAATTGCGTGGAATTGCTCAGTTCACTAACTAATTAACGAGTTTGCTGCTTCAATTCCTAAACTGATTGATAAATTGTCATATAAGCGTGTTCTTTTATACCGTGCTATGCTATGCTCTAATAACATATATTTAATATGGGATACATTTTACGTAATGGTCGACTTCGTGGGTGGCTATCATCTCTTATAAACACAAGCGACGCTAGGGGGATGCAAAAGCATCACCGACTTTAATGAGATGAAGGACAAAGCAATGGGGAAGAATCAATACTACTGTTACGACTAACTATGGAACGCTCTGGAAAAGCGTTCACGCCGGCAGAAAGTCTCGAACGTCACACCTTATCGATGGTAGCCACGACCCTTTCCGATTAGCGTCAAAGGAAATTGGTCCTTACGTTTACAACATAGAGTTTACATTTCAACAGAAATAGCAATACCAAACTTTCAATGGTTTACAATCAAGTTAATATTTCTAGTAAATTCGAAATACATTGAGGCGTTTGGCGCCAAGTATAAATAAGAGGCGGCCGGTCAAGTTTTAGGAGTTATGATGCGATAACAAGCGATTCGAAAGCGACTCCCCGGAACCTTTGCGAAGTTACCTGCGACAGTGAACCGGCGCGACACATTAAGGAAATCATTGACTACTTTTGGCAAGGTTAACGGTCTCATCCGACATGTTTAGTGATTTTGGAAGTCATCTTGGTTTGTGAAAATAAATCGTTCGTTTCGCCCTTACACGGCATTTTAACTCATCCCGCACGTAACACTACTATCTAAATTCTAGTAGACTGAGAAACCAATAATTTAACAAAATGAATTTGTTTAATAAAACGATCAATCTGCAATCATGGCAGATATAAAAATTTACTCTTTTCCCTTATTAAGTAACTAGAGAATTAAGAAATTATGTCAATGTCGATGGATATCTGAGTGAATATTGGAGTATTTTCAAGGTTTCAGTTGTTATATAGGTACCTACTGCAACGAGTACTCGACACTCTCTGGTCTAGTTATAAATCACAGCGTTCTTATTAACCTGCGTGGTGAGGTGGAAGGGACAACGTGAAATATGAGCACAGTCTTCTAACGTGCAATATTTTGTTTCTCTGCTATGTACGATGACATCCTTTCCAACGCTTACAAGGTTTTTCGTCCGCAATTAATCATGGTGATGTTACAGGAAATATGTCCGTTTACTCTCTCTATATCGACGCTCGGAGGTATAAGCGATAGGTATTACCTGACAATACATTGGATGAGCGGTTAGGGTGCTTGCCTTAACGCTCTGTCTCAGAGGTCCCGGGTTTGATTCCCGTCTGGGTGAACTTTGGAAATGAACTTTTAAAGTTGGCCCTGGTCTGAAATTTGGAAATAGTGGCAGGGCACAATGCATTTCGCAGTAATTTGGGCATTTCCCGTCTGGCGGAAGTAACCAACCCTTTAAGAGGACAACCGTGAACCATCATGCTGAATGTGTGCTGTTGTGTTTCAATGAGTGAGTAAAAGGCGCTGGTAATCCATTTTCCTTAATACTACTATGGTCCACTTGATTGTAGTACTTGCAACTACTCCATCAAGTGGACCGTCAGCCTGTCTGTCGATCCTAATTAAAAAAAAACATAAGTAGTCATTTAAAAAGAGATGAAGAAAATGAAGTTTTTTATTCCATCTGCGATTCATGTTGGTGAAATTTCGAGTGCAACTTTTTTTAAATAAATTTAATAAAAAAATACTAGATTTTGTGAGCGGGTTCGTTCGTGTTTCTCTGGAACAATACTTGTTTCTGATTGTAACCTACCCTATATAAGGACATATTTACCCTGACAAAGTGTATGCAAAATTTCATGATGATCGGTTGAGTAGGTAGTTAAGGCGTGAAAATGTGACAAACAAACTCGCTTTTGCATATATAATACCAGTTGGGGCCCGCTACTTCGTCCGCGTTAATAAATGAAAAATGTAACACCTGAGAAAACATTTGAGTAAAATTAATGCCTAATATCTTTATCGCTGTGACGACGGTGGCGCCTATTTTTTTTACGTTTTTAAACGATCCCTCGGGAACCTAACATTTTTCCAGGATAAAAAGTATCCTATATATTTTAATCCATGTAATAAACTATCTGTGTGCCAAATTTCATCCAAATTCGTTTAGCAGTTGTGGTGTGATTGAGTAATAAACACACAAACATAACATACAAACTTTCGCATTTATAATATTAGTAGGATTAAAGTTAAGCATAATAGGGTTTTATTACAATAATAATAATAATATTTCTATTTTTATTTCAACTCATTAATTCCAAGAAAATGATATTAAAGGTTTTCGCTACTTTGGACACTTATATAGACATTATATAGACCAAGTACCTCAATTACACCTGGGTGCAGCCAGGGTACATTGGCCTAGTATGTACATATATTAACATTTTTTCTTTTAAAACGTTTATTCAAAAAGATATTACATGGAATTTTACATGGAATTTATAAAAAAAATGTTAATTTACAAGAGATTTATTCTAAAACAAAGTGTCGTTGTTGGAACAATATTTGAACAAATAATAAAAAATATAGAAGCGAATTAAAAACTTTTATCATTAAATATTTTTGAAACAAACACAAAGAAATAACTGAAAAATAAGCAGAAGTAGTTTTTGTTCCTCAGCTTTAAACGAGCTGGTCATTTCTGGTTTGTTCTGTATCTTGAAAATTTACCTTAGTAATGTCAACTAGTTTTATTAACTCGTTTGTGATGTTTTTATTGTAATCGGTCCACTGATCATTGACATCGTAAGTGACCGATCGTCTTAAGCGTTTCCTTTCGGTATTCAATCAAAAATACTTATTACCACGGTCAGATTTTGCAAAAAAAACCGCCCATAGGCTGAATATATGTGATTCGTGTTATGTAACATCGCTATGTTATGTAACCGCAGTCTGCTTAATCTTCTCCCATACACAGGTTTTCTCGAGACGTTTTCGTTTTGTGTATTTCAAGGTAGAATTTTGTGTGACGCTTCAGTGTAACGATCATGTGACGCTTCTTGAAACGTTTCTTGACATCTTACTACATATTTGATAGCCAAAGAAGTTTCACTTCTGACTCTGACACTTCATACTCTGTACAATACATAATATGAAATAGAAAAAAAAGGTCTATTCGATTTCTACCCAACAGACAACCTTTGAAGGTATATTTAATGTACACTTTCAAATTAATTTCCTGTAATTGTATTGCATAGTTTTTCATGAAGAAATACATATTCGGATATCTTTAATTATATTAAGCACGTTTAAACATATAAATATGATTCTTTTTATGTATAAGTCGGCAGGAAGGTTGACGAGCCACTTTTCGGTAGCTGGCTACCGTTGCGTAGCAACGCCAGGGTCCGTAAAAGGATGCAAGTACGCTGCCGAATTTTATAAGATAAAGAGGAATCGGTTAGATTTAAATAACACCGATTTAAGCGAAATTTTAAAGCCGCTATCTATAACATCACGAATCAGGCCATATTATTCAGTACTCAGGGCCTACTTTTAAAGTTTACAGAAATAATAAGCGAGTGAATTTTAATTCGAACGGCCTCATATCTCGTAGAGCAGTGCTTCTAATTCACAACTTCCTGGTGTAGACAATACTCATTACTAATTTAAAAATATTTATTCACTTAAATGAATCATCGCTTAATTTGTATTGTAATGTAAGTCGAAACTTCTTTAAAACATATATTTGTTATATTTACATATATATTAACATTTATCGCAAACAAACGTCAGCGAGGTTTATATTCCAGTAATTCCACAAAAAAATATCGCAATGGTTAGTTGAATTAAATAAACTTACTGCTCACCGGCTATTTATTTGCACGGCATAAATTTATTGCTTCGTCAATAAAGTCGTAAATATTCGGCAAATGAAAATGGCCACTCGAATATTTTACTATACTTATCTACTTACTTATATGACACGAGGAGATGATATTTGCCTTCAAGTGGATCCGGATATTAACGAGCTGTAATAAAACGAAGATATACGATGACACGTCTTGCTGCGTTGAAATAAAGTTGTGGGAATAATATAGTTAGATTCCTTACATATTTATTTTTGATTCTACAATTTCTATGAGGAAACAATAATAATATGTGCGTAGTGTGATACACAAGAGGGTCCGCCGCTCGCAACTCTCTCGGTTCCCTTTACCCCTGTACCGCGCGGGCGAAGACTCATTTAAAGGGTTTGTCTATTTATAGTCTATACAATCTTCTTATTCTAGAAAGCAACAGATTGACAAAACTGCTGTAAATTTGGCAACTTCATACTTTGCAATTTTGCTTTAACAAGCTCAACTATGTTCTTTTTTTAAGGCAATTTCGCAACTATTCTCACGACTTTTGTGCTTACATGTCGCTCAGTTAACAGGCTGGGTTTAATAGTCAGTCAACTGAGGAATAACAGGGCAGTAAATATCTTCAAAGACAGCTAATCTATTCGAACACGAAGGTTTTCTTTACGATACTTTTTTGTTCCTTTTTTTTTCTAATGCACACACAAATTAGGAGACCTGAGTGGAGGGGACCTGACCTGATGAAGAGCCCGGCCGGGATACGAAATCGAATCACTGTTTCGTTAGTTAAGTTAAATTCATTACCTACCTTGCATTTTAACAGACCACTAGTGCATACCTACGCTTTACTAGTAGGTATCTATAGAAAGGAGAGCATAAAACAGACTATTGGAAATTTAGCTTATAAGAATATTCACATTAGTGCAAAGACCTGAAAAAAAGATGCGAAAAAAGGCAAATAAGCTTTAAAATTTTCAATTTATCCAGAACGATAACGTGGCATATCAAATGGTATAGTATATACGACGTCACGTTATAATTAATTACAGTAAACAAAAATGCAAAATATAATTTAATATTTAAGTCCTAAGTTTCTTCTAGAGAGAAATTTAAAAGTATATTCTTATGTCATATAAAATAAAAGAATATTCGCAACAGAAAATATCGTAGCTATTATTATGCTTAACTAGCTTAATAAGGAATTAGTGCAGCGTCCGTAGCGAAAATAGAATAGAAGACCACACAGTGCAATAAATATCAATTAACATTTTACAACTCATTTAAACTGCTATCAAGAGGTATATTATGCAGTCTTAATATAGCAGTGTGATTTCAAACCATTCGGTTTTTGTCAAAAAATTATTTTCATGTTATTTTAATATTTTAAAAAATCTATTGCCGTGCGTTTCGCAAAAACTAAAAAAAAAACACAGATATATACAAAAGAAAAATTCAAGAAAACGTTGACCTCACACTAAGGTTTTTTTAGGAAAAAAAAACACAAAGGGCGGAAAAATCATAATGGGTAATTTTTCATGCGATTGGTAATTTTGTCATTAATCGTTACCAGCAAGATGTTCGATATAATTTCAATTTGTAAAGTTCTTGCTCTTACAATACTTACGACCAATTTTTTTAATAAAAATGCAATTTAAATATTTATTGTAATTACTTTTAATCCTTGTTGGTGTTCTTCGCTATAAGACCATTCGCCGAAACGACTACCTGTACATATACGATTAATTGTCGAATCGACGTTCCACATGCCATACGGCGGTCACCTCGTGAGCCAAGTCAATCTACTTGGTAAGCTTTTCTTTTTCGGTTTTCACGAGGGATTCGTCATGTGGGACAGCGATGTCAACAGTATCGTCCGGCGCTGGGACGGGTCAATAACCACGATGTCAGGCTTATTGGTGATAACAGTCATGTCCGTCATTATGGAGCGATCCTAGTAGAGCGTAGCATAACCATTTTCGAGATCTGACGTAGGCACATACTTGTAGTACGGCACCTCAGACTCGATAAGCCCGTATCGAAGGGCAAGTTGCTGATGAATGATCTTATTATTATTATTATTACTGATCAGCTCGATAATTGTGTCAGACAATCCAGAGTCATTAAAATACATATGTCTTAGGTATTGAAGCTAAGAAGCTCGAATGTATCTCCTAGAGCAATCGTGAAAAATCTAAACAAATTCAGATAAATAAAAGTGACTAAGAGCCTAAAATTTCTATTCAATCGAAGCAAAGGCCAAAAGTTTCGAACAAAACAAAGTAAACTATGTAATTGTTGTTAAAGAAAGGTGTGTGTATATGTATATGCGTGTGTGACCTTAATTAACATCAGATACTCAAACTCGGAAACGATCAAAACAACCTTTGATTGAGAATTGAGAAACTCTGCTTAAATAATAAATAGGCAACCTAACCTATTCCTACAATAACTGAACTTAATGAATGGAGACAAAGATTAATTGTTATTCGATTGTGTTTCTAAACAATGAATAATTCTACTAGTTGTTGTCAAACACATAAAGGGGGCTGTGATTGTTCTGAAATTATTCTAACATTTGGTAAATAATGGTGCCGGTTGTGAGAATAACTCCAAAAAAATATGGAAAATTTTGGAATAGAACCGAAATATCGCAAGCTTGTTGAATATTGAGTAAAGTATTCCAAATATTGACGTTTTAAAAGTAAAACAGAGATTGGTTTAACGTTTGGTTGTTTGGTCTGGTATGTTTGGTTAAACTGTTTGCTAAAAGATAAAACTAGATTTCAGCAGTATCGTATTCAGCTAAAACTAGGTAAGTACTTAAAGCCAATTCGAGTGTCTCTCGACGTCGTTTTACAACTCTGTAAACAAACGCTGGACTCTTCCAGTTTTGTTACACTTTCGTGCAAAAATCACTAAACAGATATTGATGAAACAATACAGTAAATATTTCATACATCGGTATAACACGAAGGCTATAACAGATAACAGTCACAATCTCATCGTAATCTTACAGACCACCGCGAAATAACGACACATAATTATGTTCTTTTTAATTATCTGTGCGTGATGATTTTGAGGTTTTATTATTTTAAATGTTAAATCTAAGGACTATTATTTATACTGTGCTAGGTATAACAATACCAAATCATCCCTTAGTCAATCTGTCGGCACATTGTGTAACTCTTAATTGTCATTTCGAATTTATTTTATACAATAATATTTTTGTTATAAATATTGAGTTGTAAGTAGGTATATTAGGATTAAAAAGTTTAAGTTTATTCGTATAACCAAGGTTTATTTATTTATATCTATTTATTAATGAACTCATAATATTGTGATTGAGATTTCAAGTCTAGTTCCAATAACACTTGGTTTTGGCAATGTCTGGTTTTAGCTAGACATATAAGTCATTCCTAGGTATAAACCATGAACAAACCGTATTTTTTTGTTATATGAATTCTGGTATTAGATAAAACAGACTAAGTAAGTATACTAAAATTGAACTACGCTCTAATATTGTAATTTTGAAGCTCCAAGTTTGAGAAGATTTTGGTTTTGAGCTTGAGCTCAACACCACTTGAGCTACACCAAAGAGAACAGAAGAACCTAAAATGAAAAGTCATATAATATGCAAGCCCACATGTGTGCTAATTGATGTATGATACAGGTGTAATAGGTATTAATCCGAGTGGAGGCCATGGACGGTGAATCCAGGCTGCTTCTGATCGGTCCTTTTGGAAAATTAGGGGGCAGGCCTTTGTCCAGCAGTGACGTCCTACCGCTGAGATGATAATGACAGGTGTAATAAGATAGAAAAATCAATGTGATAGGGAAATTTGTAAGGGCATACGTTTTTTCGCAGTCGCTTTGGCCAGTCCGTCTGGCGGCAGTAACCACCCCCTCACAGAAGACCATCGTGAGATAAAAGCGTGGGTGCTTTTGTGTTTCGGTCAGCGAGTAATGGACACTAGAGCCACTTGCAACGCCATCAAGTGGATTGTCAGCCTGTCTATCGATCTAATATAATAAAAAAAGATTTTTATCCATATTATATAGTTTTAAATACATATAATACGGTTTATCTGTTGTAGATGTCAACGTTTGGTAGATTAGAATGTACATATTTTAGTGAACAAGCGGACATCCGTCATGTTCAGCAGTGTAGGGCTTATCGTCCTCAGCACCATGCTGAATTAGGAGTCGAATTGAGGCGACACACTGGGGCAACACACGGCCATTATCACTTAACTGTGTCTCAAAATGTTTTCTTTCTTTTTAATTTAGTTTTTGCACCACGTCTACAAGTCTTTATACTTATGTATTACCGATTGTGATTAATTGTTGGTTTTTTAATTGGAGAATACATTTAATTTTATGTTTGTATTTTGAACGACTATACTAGTTTTATATAGATTTTTCTAATGAATTACTGAATATTTGACTATTTTTCATTTTAAACAAAAACAAAAAATATTTGTCTTCTATTTTTAAATAATATAAGCACTTGTGTCTTACTGTGAATACTTCACTTTTTTGTAATTTTATTGCAGCATAATTATTGCAGTTTACAAAAAAAAAAAAGAAATCTATATCAACGTTATCTAGTGTCGTAGGTGGGAACTAAATGCCCTCTCTCGGTTCTCTACCACCCCCAACCGCAATTTTACAAGGGTAGTAAGCAATTCCCGGAAAGCTGTCTAGATGTCGCTTTCGAGCTATCTTAAAAGATATCGCTGTTAACGCCAAATTATTTATAACAAGCTTTTGCCCGGGACCTCATCCGCTTCCCTAAGGGAACAATACTATTTCTGGATGAAGGTACCATAACATGTCCTTTCTTTACCCCTGACACCGTGTAACAAACAAATTCACTTTCGCGTTTATTATTAGATTATAATTTGTGAGGATTCTTAGTCCCAATACATTTATAAATATTTTCAGATCTAAATAAGTAATTAGATGGAGTTTAAATTATATGGTTTTTTTTTCGAATGGAAATCGGTGCAGCGATTTTTAGTATTACACTTTAATTTTACTGGTTATAATATCTGTAATTGTTTATATTGTACATAAAAAAAGAGCAGCCTGTGGCCATAACAACTCCTTTAAATCCATGAAATTAAAAAGCGATATTCGCTATCGAAACAAATATTCACCTTGAATACAAATTTCTCTACACAATGGGTTTATACAGGTGAGAACGTTATCGTGTACATTGTTTAACGACCATAATTACACGATATTTTTGATGGTTTTTCTTTTATTAACAAGTTTGTGGTTTTTACTCAAATACATCATTGACATAAGAAAAAAATATTAAACAATAATAACTATTAAAAATAACATATGTTTCTATATATAAAAATTCAGCTTCGGTATGTATGTTTGTATCCTCAAAACTCGAAAACTAGCCGATGGATTGATTTGAAATTTTTACACAACACTGCATTTTAACAGAAGAGTGTTTTTATCAACACAGAGTGTAGAAGTAGGAATAATAATATATTCCTATATAGTATAGGATTATATAAATATACTCTAGTATATTTTAGTGCTGTGCCAGAATAACGACAGTTTAAATGTGACGTTAGATTTAAAATTACATTACATCCAACAGAAGTCAATTTTAGAAAATCAATTTTTGTCTGTAATCTAACTATGAACTTTAATCGCTATTACAACTGCAAATTACAATCTGGTTATGCAGTTAGAATCATTATTACTAATGTTGCCATTACATAAAATCGATATCAACGCTGAGAAAATTGCATTTTTAGAATGAATTTGCCTATTGGCTGACACACTACACTACTGGTGTAGTGAGTGGTACTGGTGTAGTCTACTGAAACTAACATATGAAAATAGCGTAGTTTGTTTAATTATATTGTACCTACTTTGCTGTTATTGGTCTGCTGTTATTGCTGTATTTATATTATGCCTTTTCTAAATTATCCGGCTCGGATGGGCAGCGTTCGGAAAGCTCCGGGACATCTTCTCGTCCAAAATTCCTTAATGTCTTAAAACAAAAGTTTTCATCAAATATGTGTTGCCAGTTATGACATATGGCGCTGAAACGTGCTCTCTATCTAAGAAAGCTCGTAAGATAGCTCAACGAGCTATGGAGAGGGCTATGCTCGGGGTTACACTGCGAGATCGAATCAGGAATGATGAGATCTGTTACCGACATAAGCCGGCGGATTAGTAAGTTGAAGTGGCAGTGGGCGGGACACATAGTACGAAGAGCCGACGGCCGCTGGTGCCGGAAGGTTCTCGAGTGGAGGCCACGGACTGTCCTGTGCACCCAGAAGGTGGACCAGACGACCTGCTTCTGATCGGTCCTTTTGGAAAATTAGGGAAGAAGACCTTTGTCCAGCAGTGGAGTCCTATGGCTGAGATGATGATTGTAAATTATTGTTGTGAAATGTAAATTCTGCATGTGTTTATGTACTTTGCAGTTGTCTCCCACGACCCAAGCCCACATTAGTCAACGTCTTATGGTCATATTTTAATTGTTTTAAATAAATAAACTTATTATATTGAAAAACTCTCCAATGTTTTATCATCCATCAATTTGAATCAATTTGAAGAAATTCAGATGGAAAAGTATGAGATCTTTGCAGACATTTTAAAAATATAAAAGAAAAACATCAAACATACATTTTGAATTGTCTAATTCAATTGGACCCTGGATCCGGACGCTGGAGAACCCGTTCTAGTGAACATTTTAATTACGTAAATTGGTCAAGCACTCAAGTATGATGTAGGTAGTCGTATTAGTGGTAAATAAATTTATAACTCGTGGAACCAAAGCCTATGTAATTAGATACGAGGTCGAATCTAGGATTACACTGCTTGTTTTTTTTTTTTTTTTAAGATTCTTGAACAAAATAGGTACGTTACATTATTTCCGCTTAAGTAATGATACATTTTTTAAAATTTAAAATTTTAATAAAATCCATATTATAATAAGCCTTTAGTTTGTTTGTTCCTTCACATCTTAACAACTACTCAACCGATCACCATAAAAAAATTATTTCAGTAAACTATAAATTCTATATAGGTATTTTAGTGTATCTTGCCTACTGTGAATGCTAGTTGTAATTGTAATTACTCTTTCATGTTATAAGTGGAAATTTTTTATTTGGTGTATGCTTCTATTAGAATTATTACTATGTAATATTAGTACCTGTAAATTTCCCTAAAATAAAATAAATAAATAAAATTTTACAACACGTTGTCAGGCCACAGAAAAGAACAAATTTACCCAATTGCTTCCAGAAAAAATGTTTCAACGCATTAGAAAAAGGGGCGCGGACAAAGTCTTTTGACAAAGTCAAAAGATAGTTTTTAATATTAATAAGTTAGTTTTTAAATAGCTTTAAAATATTAAGAGCAATATGTACAGAATGGCCTGAAAATTAGTTTTAATTAAAATAAAGATGGATGACAGAAATACAGGTGATGCAATAATGAACTTTTATGATATTGTGAATCGTTCGAGTTCTATGCGGTTATGATCGTGATGAATTCACAAATCTAAGTAGATTGTAGTAACTTAAATAAAAAAATACCGAAGATACGTTTGAAATAGCCTTCCGGACCTTCAAAAATATCGATAATAAAACACCCGAAGCTAGGTCATCATTATATATCTGATAAATTATACAAATTGATGCAGGTGTTCTCACGAGGCAAGCTAAGCATCTTGTTTAAAGTGGACTGCGGCCGCCCGAACACCAGAGCAAGAGATTTTGAGCGGTTGACAATTCTGCATATTCAGCTTCTTTATTTGCGATTAAGATCGGTGCGAGGTTGGGTTTTTAAATTCATTTCAAATTCTGTGTAGATCGGACCTCGGTGCTCAGAAACCCACGTAAATCGTGTGGTGTTTTGTGTTTCGGTGAGTGAGTAAGGGATGCCAGAGCCCATTTCCCTCTGCCCTCTAACTTATCCTTATCACTTGCAGCAACCACCTACCATCAAGTGGACCGACAGCCTGTCTGCCGATCTTATAAGCAATGTGTACAAATTGCTTTTTTTTTTTTTTTTTTTTTTTTTTTTTTTAATATTTACTTAATGTACAGACACTGCTCGTTTACGATTTTATTATATTTGTAGGTATAGAGATATAGATTATTTTGCCCCTTTAAATTGATAGGAATCGATCACGCACCGTTAACGTTCTCTACTACGCGAATGACCTTGGACAACTGGGTTCTCTACACCAGGTCTAGGGGGACCCGCTATTCGAAAATATCAAAAACCTTTGTTTTTCTAAAACTATTGAATTAAATGAAAAACTGTTCGTGTCATTTATAATGTAAATGAAACTCTCTATCATTTGATTATAATCACATTACAATACTTCTTGAAACAACCAAGTTGAATCGATTTTTGTAACAAAGCAAGACATTCAAATTTTATTTATTTTCTGGTAAACCATTATACTTAAAATAAAAATTACTCGTCAGAAATATATATTAAGAAATAAGAAGTTATGTATCACATTTTTTTTTGTTACATTGGCTTTATGTTTGAATGAGCTGAATAGGAAAACAAAGCAGTGGATATTTTACGGATGGCGTATTTTTTACAAATTTATCCCATTCATTTTATATTAGGCATATTGTGACAAAAATAAATTAGTTAATAAATCACAAAATTATACATTTTGTGATTTTGTATAAAATAATGACATTATGTTTAGCCAAGCTACTTACATACAAGTCAGAATTCAGAAAATATCTAAAAAATAATTCAAAACATCGCGATCGTGATTTACGTGTAGGTTTATCATCATAACAAAATTGAGGACATCATATAACCACTGAAAACTTCTGTTTGCGTCCCGAATAGATAACAAACAAATAACACACGATTAGTAACGCATAATGTATTTAGTTTCATACATTGAAAGAGGAAAAAGATAATGTATTATCAATTTAAATATTCGACAAGTGAATTTAGTATCATGTGCGATTATATGACAAATGTAAATTGTATGTTCGTATAAATGTAATGTTTCGTTGTCTAGACTTTATATATAAATCTTAACTATAGTTTCAGCCTATTCAACTGAAGAGTTATTTTATTGCATTTTTATCGAAAAAATGTTGGATGTGATTCTTTAAATTTATATATAACTTTTTTGTTTGTAAACCGATTGGAATGAAACAAACACTAAATATTAGGGAAGCTTGCTACATCACTTAAAACCGCATTCAAATCGATTAAGCTGTTAATCGATTGTTAATCGATCTAAGAATAGCATGCACAAAAACGCACAAACAGACAAAAAATTCTAAAAACTATTTTTCGACCTCGGTAACATAAGTACAACGTGTTCAAATTGTTTTTTTTTTTATATTTAAAGTACGGCCCGTTTACGATTTTATTATATATATTGTAAGATATACATATAGAAGATGTAGATTTCTAGAAAGGACACCTCCAAACGCGAGTACGACTCGCATAAAAAACAGAACACGCCACAAGAGTAGTCAAATTCAGTTTAAAGTTATCGAAACTGAATGTCTCAGATGCACAGTCTGAGACCTTTGACTAATACCAGACACAATGGTCTTATTGTTCAGCTCGATTAACCCAGAAACAGAGAATCTGGGTCAAACATAGGTATTTCCATTACAAGTGGACATTGGCAAATCGCAGTTGAAATGCGATACTACCTATGTATTGTCAGGTGTTTGTTTATGTCGACAAATGAAACGCGTGTGAAGCAGGAAGCCAATCGCTTCACGCATATCGCTGTTATGTCCGCAGACGCACGTGCTAGGAACAGGGTTACCATACGCTTTGTGCTAGGAACAGGGCTGCCTTACGCTTTTAATAAATAAAAGGTTGTTTTAGAAATTAGTACCCAGTATTGACAACCTAAACCATAGATCACAAAGTGTCCATTTGTACACATTTTTTACTTAGTATTAAGAGTATTCAACCATCAAAAGAGATGCTGCCTAAAGTGATTTTAGTGAAACCTTCAGAACTTATGTAATTAAATTTTAATGTTTATTAAACGAATTATACTATAATAGTGCAATACAATTGTACGAATTATACAATTGTAGGCATAAAAAAATTGTAAATAAATAAATAAATTAAAAGTCAAGAAAAATGGTGCCACAGAGTGTGCAGTCAAAGTAGATATAAAAAATAATATTAATAACAAATAATTATTTATGATGGGCTTTATTAAGGGACAGCCCTAGTTAAGAGAGGAAGGATGCTAGGTATAGCACAATACATATGTATGTATTATATAATGCTTATGTTCAAAGGAAGAGATAAAGTAAAAAAAATGTCATTTTTACCATGCCCACCTGTTTTTCTTATTGTTAGTTAATAATTTTGTTGGGACTGTGGCAGGTGATGTGTAATTTAAACAAAAAAAAATCAGGGTAATTTTTCTAATTATAAGAATCTTCCTCATATCTATACATATAATAAAATTGCAAATGATCCTGTGTCTGTACATGAAATATTTTTTCAAAAAACAATTTATACACGTTTAATTATAATTAAACGTGTATAAATGTATAAAAGGTATAAATGCTTATGTTACTAAAGTCAAAAAATAGTTTTTAGAATTTTTGTCTGTGCGTTTGTTCGCGCTAATCTCTGAAACAGCTTAATCGATTTGTATGCGTTTTTCACTGATGTATTGTAGCAAGCTTCCCGTAACATTTAGTCTATGTTTCATTTCAATCGGTTTACAAACAAAAAAGTTATGCGCTTACGAGGTTGCGGGCTCAGCTCGTTTCAACATAATATTTGAAAAAAAAAAAAATTAGAGAAAGTGCAGCCATTCTCGAATTTTGTGCCTACCAACATATTTAGTGATTCATTTTTATTTATATACTCTCACCGGCACAATTAACCGGCCACCTTTATCAAGTGCCACTACGTTTGTTTACAAGTTATGAGGAATGTTAAGATGAATGTTTTTGTTAAGTGGGTAGTGTTACACATACATGAAACACTTTAAACCAGAACTTTTTAAGTACCTACCTTGTGTTTGATGCTTTTTAGTGAATTAGTCGAAATTTGTCATTCATAGTGATTGTGGTCCGTCGCTCTGATTTTCATTGTTTTAGGTTTTAAACCTTAATCTCAATTTTTTGCAAGTTCACGTTGACTGTACATCATTTTAAAGTGAGAATTATGCCGCTGGACGCTGCCGGAGTAGCCAGGGCTGTAGCTTTAGCTGATGAAGGATACAGCCAACGTCGTATCGCCCGCATTCTTGGTGTACCGCGAACTACGGTACAGGAAGCCATTAGGCGGTTCAGGGAGACTGGTTCCTACACGAGAAGACCAGGTCAAGGTCGACATCGGTGTACTTCTGCTCGAGACGACCGTTTTATTGTCAATAATGTGTTGAGGGATCGCTTCTGTACAGCTGCTGAAGCCCGTAACCGTCTTTATGAAGTGAGAAATGTTAGTGTTAGTGAAAGAACGGTAAGAAGAAGGTTAGCTGAAAAAGATCTTGGAGCATTTCGCCCTGCACGGGTCCCCAAACTTGAAGTAGCCCACAAAAGAAACAGACTTCAGTTTGCGCGTCAATACGCTGATTGGACTATAGAGCAGTGGAAGAATGTATTGTTCTCAGATGAAAGCAGAATTTCTTTAAGAGGTCCAGATGGACGTCAACGTGTCTACAGACGCCGGAACGAGCGGTTTGTTCCGTGCACAGTGGTGCAAACAGTGCCATACCAGGGTGGCTCATTGATGGTGTGGGGCGGCATCTCTTACGAGGCTCGCACTGATCTTGTTGTGTTTGATAGAGGGAGTGTAAATGCTCAGAAGTACGTGGAAGAGGTTCTTCAAGACCATGTCGTTCCATTTGCACCATTCATTGGAGACAATTTCCTTTTAATGCACGATAATGCGCGTGTTCATACCGCCCGCCTGACTACTGAATACCTAAACCAGGTCGGTATTCAAAGATTACCTTGGCCAGCATACAGCCCTGACCTCAACCCTATCGAGCACATCTGGGACAACCTCAAAAGACGGGTTCGAACACGGATACCAGCTTCCGTGACCCTCAGAGAGCTCAAACCTGCCCTGATTGAGGAATGGAACAACATCCCGCAGTCAGATATCCAGGACATCATGGATGGCCTTCCCAATAGGCTTCAGGAGGTCATCAGAGCCCGGGGGGGTAACACCCGTTATTAAATTTAAGTTTAAGGGTAAGGTTGCATTGAAATTTTAAGATTACTACAGAAATCAGATTTTCTAAAAAAACGATTTAGTGTTTGATGTATTGTTTTTCGCCAATAACAGCAATTCACAAAAAAAAAATGTTTTTTTTTCATTGCTAAAATATACCTAAACACAACCTATAAATAATATTGGTAAATAATTCCATATTATTTTTAATAAACAAGAAAATCAGGGTGGCCGGTTAATTGTGCCGGTGAGTGTAGATATAAATAGTTAGAAATTACAGTAAGCACCTAATTGTTGTTAAATGAATATTTCTTATTGGAAATTAGTTTATTTAAAGAGGAATTAAAGGATTGTTGATAAAATAAAACAAGTTTAAAATTTATAGATAAGAGATTAGAGAGTCATCATTACTTATAATTATGATTCTTTGTGGATAAGGCTTTTTTTACTTTGTTTAGAGATGGCATTTCGTAACACATTTGATACTGTGGTTCTCTTTAACAATAATATTAACATTAGTTAGTCAGTAGTTTGTTTTCGGACTAGTTGTTTATATTAAACAATCACTGAATCTATTTATGTAGAACTTTTAATCCCTAGTTTATGTAATATAATTTCACTAGCGTAGCGACCCACCCCGGGCTTCAAATAATACTTTTAAAAAAATGCTGCAACTTACATACACAGACCTTTTTGTTTATTCCTCTTTCCATTAAAATTAAAATCTATTGAAAAATTTTAATAAATTACATTCCATTAAAACCAAATCATATTAAAACACATTGGGTGATTTAAAAAAGTTAGCGTGAGACAACTTTCTTTTATAATTTTCATGAGATCATCTTTACTTAGAATTTACTTCTAGAATAAACCAACATTTGTATATTGCATTTCAGTTACTCACTTAATCATGAAACAAAAGGCCGGCTATAGTATACTTAACTGGGGTTAGATGCCTAATAACATGTTAATAGCGATCCATAAGGAAGGAATATCTGTCCTTTTAATTTACAGTTTTACATTTTAATATAAAGACTCTTTATTTAGATCCTGATATTAGTATAAGGGTAATGAATAATAGTAATGTAACCATAAGAAACATTGGTCTAGAAAACTACTACTGAACATTGTTCATAAGTTGCATGATCAGAAATTTCACTAATGTTTCTATCAATGTTAATATAATAACATTAATGAAAAATGTATTTTTAATTCTACAGTGGCCCATGTTAATCTGTTCCCTAGTATGACAAAACATTCATGAGATTAGTGTGGTTGGACTTTACTTTTTTAGCTGACTGTATTTTATTAGCCTACTTAATAAAAAGTTAACTTTCCCAACTTAGTACTTGTACAACTTTGAGGTATGCCCTCTAAAAACCTTTTAAAATAGGTATCAAAAACAGATCAAACATTTCTTAATATTATTAAATAAACTATGGCCAGCTTGGCATGAATGCCATTTTTATTGTACAAATTATATACACAAACCTTCCTTGTTTACCTACGTTGTTTAAGTGACCTAGTTATTGACTAGTAATTGTTTTTAGTAATACTATGACATTAATTCATGTTGGATTATTTATAACTGGACACACAAAATACATGAACAATTTGGAATACAAATTTAAAAGATTCTTGATTAGGGTAACTGCCATAAGAATGCCGATGGGCACAGTAACCACCATGGGTTACATCAACCAATAAAGGTAGTAAGTAAACTGCCTGGTTTGACGGGAGCTAGCACTTACTGAGTCAAAGTTGAAACTAAATTGACTATACAGAGGCAATGCTTCGCTTTATATGCAATCTCAGTGCTACATCAGTACTAACAACCCAATCCGTTAGCTTGCAAAATTTTTACAAACCAAAGGAGGGTAGTTTGATATTTACAAATTACCCATTAGATATTATTCAGTACACGGAAACAACATAGTTTAATAGTTACTCATAGTCATAGCTTTTGATTAAACAAAAGAAGGCTCTTGAAGTAAATTTATTACAATTAGTGATTTATAAAATAATCCAAAATGAATTAATGCCATTAATAGGGTTTGTCTAGAGAAGTAATGTTGTATTCTCTATGAAAAGATATGAGTAATGTTAGTTATAAAAATAATAGTTACACTGGTATAGTTACGATATTAGTTTCAAGCAAATAGGTGTGCAAATGAAGTAGGTATGAAATGATATGCAAGCAAATAAGTGCAGTGAATAAATAAGATAGGAAGTTAACAGCTACAGAGATTATGCTTTACCTAACTCACATATTTTAGTCTCAAGTGTTCATAAAGTAAATTTAACTAAGTAGGTGTTTTAAAACAATCCTATTCTTAAGCTAAGATTGTTTCCTTGACTCATTGTTTACAAGAATTGTTTTCAGATCATAAGTATGCAAAAACAAGAAACACAAACAAGAAATGAAGTCAGGTGTTGTTTATAAACATACTCTGTTTGCATGTAGACTTGTTTATATTATTTTATAGCAACTGTGGAAAATAATATTACTGGAACCAAAAACTACATGACAAACCATTATTATTTATATTTATATATTAAAACGAGAAGCGAGAACTTAGGAACCTATTTTAAGAAAACTGCACACGGAGGTTTGTGAAATTTGGTACATGTGGTATTTGTAGATGATAAGTGAGTTTATATTGAAAAGAAAGTTAATATTTTTGTATAATATCCATTAGAAATACATTAAATAAATTAAAATAAACATTATACACATTACTGCCTGTTTGACCACACACACGTTTCATACTACATATGTTATGTATACTTTTTGTTTGTGGTCAAATTTCAAACACTGGGTGACCTCTACTTTTTTTATGTTAAGGTCCACTTGGTGGTAGGTGGCTACCAACGCCTATCAATGTCACAGGTCCTGCAGTGTGTTGCCGACCATAATAGGATTAAAGGTAGGAAGGGATAGGCTTTCCTCACTCACCAAAACACAAAAGCACACATGTTATTTCACGGTGGTCATCTATAAGGGGGTGGTTATTTATGCTAGATGGGCTGCCCTAATGACTGTGAAACGCAGACCAGAACCAACTTTGGAAAGTTCATGTTCAAAGATAACCCTGTCGTGAATATAATCTGGAGCCCCTGAGGCAAAGTGTTAAGGCAAGTAACCTAAACACTCATTCAGTGGGCTCATCAATCTTTTATTTAAAATATAATAACTGGTAATTTATTTAGTGCATTGAATAAAATGCTCTTATTAAATTTAATTAATTCAATATTTAAGTGTAGGTATTTACTAAATATAAAGAGAAAATAAATGGAGTTTTAGTGACAGTAGAAATAAAAAACAAAACCATTTTTAAGACACCATTTCCTCTCAACTCTAAGCAGTATAATTATGATTATAATGAACAAGTCAGGTTAAAACAGGAATTAATTCTGTGTTATTTTATTAATGTATAGACTTATAGAACAAGTAATTACACACATAAATATATATACGAAATAATTGCTAAAGGTTTACTCTCACTAATACTTCGTAATAATAAAATAAACTTACCCTTGTGAAAAGTGAAGCCAATTTGAAGTCATGTATAGGCAGCACTCATGACGGATTATAGACTGCTGGTATACGTGTCCAAAGGATTTTTACTGACGAATTCCCAATTAACTGGCGCTCATCTCATCGATGATTCAAATGTAATTTATTTTATATACGTAAGCAGCCTATTATTTAGTAAGTTGAAAACTTACGTCAAAATACACTTTTTCATGAACACTCAGTTAACACGGTCACTATAAAATTTTATATAAATCCTCTTTTATTAGACGCACATTCCAAGTCTTATTAAAATTTCATTATTGCTTATCAAATTAATGAATTGTCAAAACAAAAAAAACTTTTTTTTATCTCAGATTTACACCAAAACACAAGTGACAGTTACACGAATAAGGATGGATAACCTCACACAAATAACATAACATCAACAAAGAAACTTTGACATTTCAATCAGGTGAAAGTCTAATTTAAATATTATTTTCAACTCTCAAATAGATGCACTTGTACGATATGATAACGAGTGTATAATGGAAATAGGTATTTAAAATACGGAAATAATATGAAAATATTTCGCGCAAGCGCTAAAGCCCGATAGTGCTATGCCCGGGCAAGCAAACACAACACAACACAATCGACGAGATTGAGTAAAAAAAAAGTACAAGCAAGACGGCGATCGGCGACGAGACGAATAAAGTTGTGAGTGAGACGGAATGACAATTGACAGTGACACAAGAACGAATGACATAACGTAAGCTAAGGAACTACCGCACAGATGACTCAATCGCAAAATACCAGATTCTAAAAAGACCGGAGACGCAAAAGACCAGAGACGCAAAATACCAGAAATGTAGACCCGAACAAATCAACCAAAATCTGCATATCTGTTAATTTTGAGTTAGATATAACCGTTTAATAGCTTATTTATATGTTAGCAGCGACGGTAAAATATAAAAATCCCTCCAAAATCAACACTATTACAGTTTATTTCACTTTTAAAGAAAGGGGCACTTTTACAGGAAGTGTTTCTCCGCTAACTTCTTCTAAACTACTTAGGCAATGAATTTTGATACGGTTTTTACTAATTGAAACAGCTATCAGCAAGGAAGGTTTATGTATTTAATTTGCAGATCGCTTGTTAAAATTAAATAACAATACTACTGACAAAAAGAGATGAAAACCAGATTTATTACTTCATCAATAATCGAATACGACCATTAAACCAAGAATAATTTTAATAAGAACCATTGAAAGAACATCGGTTTTTTTAAAATTAAATCTTAAACCATAACATTAAAAAAGAAAAAGAAAAAAAAATTACTTCTAATAATACCTACTGCCGTTGTAACCTATGTAACAACATTAATGTCTGTTTTTTACAACGTGCTTGCAAATTGGTGTTACAATATTGCAACCAGCGAACTGAATTACGACTAATTAAATTTTCAATTAGCTTCAATTACCTACAACTAATTTTAATATTTGTATTTTTCTAATTTTCATGGTTTGAAATTATTGTTATTTTTTCGGAGTTTCTGAAAGATTCTAAAATTTTCTAAAAAGGTTACATTTAAATAATATAGGATAAAATTTAATATACTTACATACTCGTAAATTTAGCGGAACCTACCAAGAAAACACATATCCGCATATCTATAGGTAAATTATTAGAATAATATATTTCGAATTGTTTTTTGAAGAACGTAATAGATTTTTTTATCTTTATGTGACGCATAATTATTTCTCGATTTAAGTCTAAGACATATATATTATAGGTATAATATCCCATTTAGCCGAATCACTTCTGTAACGTCTTCGTGACTTTTAAGTGTTTTTGGAGTTTACTCTTTAAAAATCAATTTTCATATATGATTCTTATAAGGCCCCGTTATGGAAATTTATAAAAGGTATAATTAATACAAGCTTAAACTAAAAAGCGTTACAATATCTGTCACTTTAACATTTGTACAACAGCTAACGCATGTACTTATGTTCCCTAATTCTATTCTCTGGGCTTATAAATTATAAAAGTAAACGTCGAAATCTTGTATGAAAAGTGTAATTTCATACAACAAAACGACAGCGTTTTATACCCTGCCGGCGCAACGACACGTCATGTCGAAAAAAATGAACTATTTGAACTTACAAAATGTAGTGACATCTGTGTATACCGAACGTAACTAACATAACTTTTGTTGGAACACGTGACATCGGAGTATCCAGAATGTAACTAAATAATATAAAGTGATTAGTTATCCAGTTATCTATTGAAACGAGGAAAATTTTATACATTTAGTTTTATACGATTAAAGCAGTCGTGCGTAGCAGCTGACACACACTTATTCTTTCTAAATTTAAGCAATTGAAAAACCCGAGATCTGTAACACAAATTACTTACTTATGTACAATGTTTCATTTTAATCATTATAATATTTCCAAGTAGTTAGACATGAAGGTTTAATCAGTTCCGTATGTGGTTAAGAAAATGATATTTTTAACGGTCATGCACAGTAACGGCATCTGGCGTCGATTAATCTCGCTTTTAAAGTTTGAAATTATACTGAGTCATATGAGTTGTGGGTTTCCGGGATGATGGCCCAGGTCTGTTGGAAATTCTTCCAAACGTTTCGTCAACAACTGCGGTTGACATCCTCAGTGGTGTAGTCCAAGTTAGAAGAAAAAGTACATCACATCACTGCACTTCACTTCTGCACTTTTCGACTTCTCGAGCGAGACTGATTTGATCTGAGTGGCTAAAGAGAGGGCATTATAACCCCTCTCCTAGTGACCACACCCCACCAATTCAACCACGGGGTGGGGATATAAATTTAAGTTTAAATATAGACACATTCCAGTCGACAAATCAGTCTCGCTCGAGAAGTCGAAAAGTGCAGAAGTGAAGTGCAGTGATGTGATGTACTTTTTCTTCTAACTTGGACTACACCACTGAGGATGTCAACCGCAGTTGTTGACGAAACGTTTGGAAGAATTTCCAACAGACCTGGGCCATCATCCCGGAAACCCACAACTCATATGGATACCGGCCGAGAAAACCTACATTCTACTATTATACTGAGTCATATTTTACACTTTATAATTCACAAAAATGCTTTCGGGTATTACTTTAACCAACCATGGCAAAGAAGGTTGAATAGGTATTCTACTTAATATATTACAAATTGTAATACCTAATCGTATTTATTTATTATCTAGGTAAGTATATCTAATATTTATACATACCTATAATAAAATGTCATGTCTCCGCTAACTTCTAAAACACCCAACGGATTTAGAAACGGTTTTCACTAATGGAAAGAGGGATAAGCAAGGAATAATTTGTATAATAGGTTAGGGGAAAAGTTGTATGAAAATTCAAGACTTTTTTTAAAGTACCTATATTTACATTACATATATATTATATGTGTCATTTTGTTCGATGACTTTTTGCCATCTTGTAGGTGCTGTAGAAATTTAGGGACTTCAGATCAAAAAAACGCGACAAGTAGTTTTGGCAGTCTTCTCTTGATGTTAACCTGACACTGACTTAAGAATTCTGAAGACCGAAACAGGTGGAAATCTGAAGGTGCAGGGTCAGGGCTATATCGCTGATGCATTAACACCTCCCAGCTAAACTCTCTTAATTTTCTCTGAGTGGCTAAAGATGTGTGTGGTCTAGCGTTGTCGTGATGAAAGGCCTTAATATTGATCAATTCCGGCAACTTTCTCTCAAATTCTTGCTTCAATTTCATCAGTTGTTGGGAGTAGAGATACGAATCGTTGCTTCTGCCCGGCGGCGGCGGTAAAATCTCATAATGAACAAAACCCTTCAAATCCCATCACCTTATTGCGAGTTTACCCGGGTCTGTAAAGTCCGACCGACCTTTGAGCACGACCATTTTCACACGTTCTTGTCGTTCGTGATCCACTTTCATCACCAGTTATCATCTCTTCAAAAACGGTTCGGTTTCATTATGTTTCAGTAAAGAATCGCAAATGAGTACAAAATTCATAAGGTTTGCAGAAAAAAGGGCATTCGTGTGAAGTTGGGGCCGGGTCGCTAATTCTTAATATAATCTCAGTTTAATCTACAATCACGACGTACACTTTTTACTTAGAATATAAGCACAAATTAAAGGCAAAACAAAAGATTTAATTTGTAGATAAGCAGAAACTATTAAAATTTGTCATATCTACAATCACATATTCATATCAAAGAAAAAGAAAGACGAGCCCGTTGAATGAGTGGTTAGGGTGCTTGCCTCAACGCTTTGTTTCAGGGGTCCCGGATTCCCATTGGTATCAACTATGGAAATGAACTTTTCAAGTTGTCTCTGGTCTGGACTTGGAAAGTAATGGCAGGGTATATTGCGTTTCGCAGTCACTTGGGCAAACTGCCTGGCAGTAGTAACCACTCTTTTACAGAAGACCGCTATTATATAACAGCATATGTGCTGTTGCGTGTACGGGATGCCAGAGTCCATTACCGTATCTCTTCCTTATCCTTAATATAAGCACGGTCTGCAGCGTACTTGCAGCGCCTGCGGCGTTGTTTGTGTTGGCCACGGTAGTCACCTACCATCAAGTGGACCGTCAGCCTGTCTGTCAACCTTGACATTAAAAAGGAATGAAGATTACAGACAAAGGAATCAAGTACCGTTCTCATCAATTCGTCGTTCGATAACGGTTAACGGCTCAAAAAGACGTCTCTTTGTTGATGTTGTTTTTACCAAGCAGTGCGATGATATAAGATGTTTACAAAGTCAGTGCGCACGTCCGCCACGGTCGGAAGATCAAGCTTTTCCGTAACTATCTACAACGGACTTTTCCGTATACTTTTTCATACCGCACAATTCATGGCAAGTTCGATTTCACCCAGCACTGATTTTCATGATCTACGTTCGTGACGTTCGTTACGTATTAGTATATAATACTTCCATGGTTCGTGATTTTTGGCAATTCTAGTGACACAGTATAATAAAGACTATTAGCGTACAGTATGGTCACTCCCTGCCTCTCGTTGAAAGTGCCGCCCTCCCGCGCTCAGTTACCTCACAGTTACCGGCTGGCAAGGACACGACGACACGGTGCGCAGAGCGGGGGCCACGTTAAATATTAAACAAATATTTACAAATACTTTTGTAATGGGCGTGTGTTGTGCTGAGTACGGTTGCTTTATAGCTCTATAAACGAAAAAACTAAAAGAAAGTTCTACAGATTCCCATTGGATGAATCAAGGCAAGTACATACCCAGTTATTTTTAAAGTTTTTTATGTTTTATAACATACATAAATATCTCTACCCGCGCCCGTTGGCACGACTGACGCCGCTTGCGATTTCATGGAACTCAATTACTTACTCGATAGACTGTTCCCAACACAGATCCTGGAACTCATTTCAGGTAAACGGTGTACCCTGCTAGTATATTATAATATACTGATTGGTACAATGAAAGTTGTCGTTATATCAATCGAACGAACGAAGGACGAAAGTTTTTGTATAATTTGCTTCTTGTATACAGCCGTTTATTTCTATTAGTTTGGCCGGATTGATCTGATCTGATCATTATTAATAAATATGTCTTGGTTCGCAACTGTTCTATATTTAATTAATGTAGGCTATTCAAACAAAACCCATATTTAATTTTATATATAACTTTTCCCACTTTTATCTTGAAATTAAAAAGTTCAATTTTTTTTAAAATATATTTTTCCTTTTGTAGTCATTCATTTATTACAAACACAAACAAAACAGAATATATAAATTTGTCTGGTCAACATTTTCAAACGAAAAATAATGTTTAATAAACCTTAGAGTTAATAAAAATTATCGTATTTTAATTTAGTTGATAACGTTATAAAGGTATTATAAAATATTAAATGAGACCATGATCAACGTATTCTAAATCTTAGAAATTAGGTTAAATTGATTTTTTTTATGTGATTGAAAATGGTAGCTTTATTTACCCTTAAATAATATTTCAGTAACTTTTAAAAATACAAATACAAGTACATATGTAAGGTTTAATTTCCTAATAATATGTATGTATTTTTACATAGATATCTCATTACAAATCGCACATAGTTCAACAGTAAAATATAGTAAACTTGTAAAAGTAGCAAATTAGCAACCGCCATTTTTTATACTGATGATTTTCGTTTTTGCAAGTTTCTTAGTTGTCCAAATAGAGGAACAATTTAGTGAGAAATGACAAAATTGTATCACAAAGATATAAACCGTTTAGCCTCACTTTTGACTTACATTTACATCTTATATTTTTCTTACAAAAACTCCAAAGATAAATGATATCGCTTGGATTTAAATTGGTAATATTGAAAAACGGTTAATAATTCTGATGGAACATTTGGGTAAAGATTATAAGTAATTAAATTTTGAAATTTATATGTAGATAATTGTAAAAATATTAGTCGTAATTTTAAATTTCCGTTCAATGCACTTAAAAAATTCATTTTGTTTTCATTTTGTAAAGTTCATAATATAATCCCCGCAAATGCTAATGCGCAGAAACCTCGTCACATTACATCGACGTGACGTCATCCGCAACTAAAGACTCACCGGTCAGTATTGCTAACGGTACTGAGTGTTACGAGATTGCGTCATCAAAATGGCGTTCAGGCGCACTAGCAATTTACGGGGCTTAGCATGTCTACAGAGTTCATAATTTCTTCTCGTGTTCCAAAGGTTTTACATTCAATTTCTCAGCCAGTGTGGCGCAAGTCTTGATCTGTTGTTCCACATAGCTTACAGTTCCGTTGGCCACACTTTCTTTTGCCGCTTTCTTTTCTTTGTCTCCTGGCGCCATTACTGGGAGGTTTGGATCCGTCTGTGTCACAGAAATTTGGTAGTCAATATAAATAAATATTTTAGTAGTGAGTATAGGGTATCCTGTATGAATAGGGTAATGGGCTCCTTATCCCTTATTTATTGCACTATGGTCGGCGGCAGGGAACTTGTAACACCTGTGATGTTGCTTGTGTTAATAGGCGACGGTAGCCACTTACCATCAAGTGGAACCTTAGCCCGTCTGGTGACCTGTACATAAGACAAAAATATCTCAAAAAAGCTTTTCGTAATTTGCTTTAACACCACACTTGAGGGTCGGAAATTAATTTCTTGTTAATTCATATATGAATGCATTTAATAAAAAATCTAACTTTGTATAATAACAACAATTATTATATGGCTTATTAAAGAAACACAACAGCTAAATGTTGCTTTTAACTAATTAATTAATTTATTAAAATTAAACTTTCTGCCTTGACAGTTCGATTCTTGTTTTAGAACCTTGTAATAGAATTTTTTTTAATGCTCAAATTGGTATCGATTGTAAATAGAAATAAATTGATAGAAATAGATAGAAATGGAATGTACAATTCAGTTTTACACCGCTGTACTGCTCTCTTTCGATTTACAAGATTGATTAAACTATTGCTTTTTCCTTTCTTTTATATGTTAAGGTCGACAGACAGGCTGATGGTCCACTTGATGGTGCAACAACACAGGTGCTGCAATTGCGCTGTCGAACATAATGGGATTGAGGATTGGGATAAGGAAATGGTCCCAGAGCCATCCCTTACTCACTCACAGAAGCACAACGACACATATAATGTTATTTCACGGTGGTCTTATGTAAGTGGATAGCTACTCCCGCCAAATGCAGCGCCAGTGCTCTGCCACTACTTTTCAGATTCATACCAGAGCAAACTTTGAAAAGTTCATTTCCAAAGTTGACTCTGTCGGGAATCGAACCTGGGACCCCTGGAACAGAGCGTTAAGGCAAGCACCTCTCATCCGCCACTCATCCAACAAAAACGAAACTAATTAATCTGTTTTAACACCAGGACCAACTTAATTTTACGATTTAGCCGTCAGTGTCAGTAGTTACAGCCTTTTTCTGCTAGCAATATTTGTATTCTTTATGGCCGTATGGCTA
Organism: Bembecia ichneumoniformis; assembly: GCA_910589475.2. Lineage (NCBI taxonomy): Eukaryota > Metazoa > Arthropoda > Insecta > Lepidoptera > Sesiidae > Bembecia > Bembecia ichneumoniformis. Next base: position 4,271,977 of record OU342538.1, on the reverse strand, counting down.
CAAAGAATTGAAATTTAATTTTTATTAAGCAATTAAAGAAAATGTGTACCGGTTCTAAACTTCTCCAATGCTCTATACTTTCAGCTAATCTGTCCCCGAATCCTGGTGCAAAGCATTCAGGGTTGATGGCTGCAAAACAGTGCCCCAAGTTGGCGGGTCCACCTTCACCGCTGTGTGCCCATGATCTTATGTGGTGTCCATAGTTTGAACCTAATAACGGATACGAATTTTAGGCAATTTTAGATACCTAGGTAACGGAGGCAAGATGTAGTGTAATAATATAAATTATTAGTATAAAACCCTATAAAAATTAATTTAAGAGGCATTGTAGGTATGTGGATTTTCTCAACTTTGTAAAACGAATGAAAATAATAATTAATGTAGGAATATAATTACCAGCTGATATTCCACAAAACAATTCCACCATTGCTGCGAGTCCGTATCCCTTGTATCCAGAGGTTTGTTCTCTCCCTCCCAATGGCATGAGGCAACCCGTTTTGAAAGCCTGAAACATTAAAAATGTCTATTATTTAGCAATGATCGCTGATAGGTTAGATTGTTTATATATCCAAAATTGTTGTAATAGACATATTGGTGGTAGTTTTTAAGCATTTACTTATTATTATTTTTTCTTTTCTTTCATCTTGCATTATATCTTATTACTGTTAGCATATTATATATATATAAATTTGCCTTTATTTTATTTCATTAGGAACTGTTTAGATATATATTAATATCTAATAAATAAATATCTAATGTATAGAAATGTAAAATATGGGTCTAGTTACCTGAAAATAAATGAATTTGAATTATTGAAGACTTTTGACAATGTGTATTTACAGTAATCGCAGTGCAAGGTTTCTGTGTTCTATGTAATGTAAGACAAATAGGCCAAAGATGGCAGACCCTCCGGCGGCTGTATCCACCCCTCTTACAAAATCGGTGTTACTGTTTTAGTGTGAGAGTAAGGGACGCCAAGCACTATTCCCCTATCTCCTTCCTATTCGTTATCCTGCAATGCGCAAAAGAAAATCCTCCACTAATATTAGGGTTTTTAGAGTTTATAGACGACGGAGCCACGTACCATAGTAAGCAGAAATTGCTCTGTGGAATCTCGAATCTCGTTATTTTTGTTTTGAAAATATTCACTAGCTGTATCGGTAAAGGAAAACATTTTAATTGTTAAGAAATTTTAAAAATATACCAATTTGAAGCACATTTATGTTCCAAAAATGTCATTAATGATTTCCAAGTTTCTATATAAAAGTTACTATAAAATATTTTCAAAAATAGAATAGTCTGATTAAACTATAAAAATAGATTAAGAAAAAAATCATAGAACTCTAAAGGCTTTTGAAATTTTTCGAAGCTTATTACAAATATCAAATTACATTATTAAAATAAAATGACTAAGTTATTTTCTTATCAAACATTCTTAATTGAGTAAAAACGTTAAAACATGATGCATGGCCGTCTTATTTTTATTTTCTAGTCGCATTAATAGGTACTAATACTAATATTAATAGGTACTAATATTAGCTTATATAATTTTACGAGTAATATTTATCGATGATATTTTATCATAATACAACGTTGCTAAGTGAAATGTAAATAAGATTAGTCTATTTGGTCACTCGATCGATCCAAAGATATTTTTACTAACATATATTTTTAACACAATTTTTTGTAAATTTACAGATCGTTTTTTACAGCATAAAACTGAACAGTTCGGCAATTTTATAGCACGGCTGTCACCGTACTTGTCTAGATTTGGTCTATTGAGAAATCGATCTGAGCTAGTTTTATATAACGTGCATAACCACGAGGCCTTCGACTTTTCGAGAGTGGTCCATTACATCTGATATTGGCGTTCCATTTCTAGTTACGTGACGCCGCGATGTTATATGTGTGCAGCATATGAGTACATAGTTTGGAATATATGCGACTCATTATTAATTTGTAATCGAAATACTTACCAACTCAGCATCAAGAGTCTCCGTACCGTCTGGTCCTTGAGCCCAACCACTTGGCAATGGCTCACCTTTACGACGTTGCATCTCTATCTGAAAAAAAAAATCAATAATATTATTTTTTTGTTACATGTGGATATAACATAGGATGTACATAGGACGCCATTTAGTGCCACGTATTCAACATGATATCTTTATAGGTACCTACATAATAAAGTAGTAAAAGAGCCGTGCCTGTCTGTACATTAAATATTTATTAAAAAAAAAAACCATTTGTACGTGTACGTGTTACCGAGGTCAAAGAAATAGTTTATAGAATTTTTGTTTGTTGGTGCGTTTGTGCTCGCTAATCTCTGATTTATTGTAGCAAGCTTCCAGTAACATTTAATCTTGTTCCATTCCAATCGGTTTATAAACAAAAAAGTTACGCTATACCGAATAAGTGTACCACGCGCACGAACTCGCGGGCTTAACTAGTCTAAATTAGGGCTTAACTCTAATGAGTGAAATGACATATTCATGTCATTTCACTATCATGTCGAGAGGTCCGAGTTCGTTCCCACGTCATGCCATGTACCAATGGTTTTTTTTTCTAAAATCTTAAGTGCATTTACTAACTGCTCACAAACGGTGAACGAAAACATCGTGAGGAAACCTGCATACGACAAAGAAGAAATTCTAAGTTGCATGTGAAGTTAAGAGGCCTATGGTGATTTTGCAACGATTTCAGTCAATTTATTTTAGAGATTTTTCATAAAATAAACAGAGTTGAGTACTTTGTAATATGTCATTACAAAGATTATTTCAATAGTAATGGAATAAATGAGCCACATTTTTGTTTTATTTCTGTAATTTCGATTTATCCATCATGTTCTAACATCCGTTTCCGAAAATTTGATGTTCGGGGACTCAATTTTTTTGCTGTTTTCAGTCGACATTGTAGTTTAAACTTAACGAAAAAAATACTGTGCATTGGCATAGAAGTCTTCTAAGGAATGAATGAAACAATTTTTTATTTTCGTACAAAATTTTCGAAAAATAAAATATAAAACGCAGTGCAATTTTCGAAAATATCCACCCAAAACTGATGATTTTTCTGAATAGGCTAAATGTTGTTTGCTAAAAATAAAAATACCACTGTAAACTTTACATCATCAACTACTTGTGTGCAAAAAATTAAATAAATAGATTTACAAAAAATACTAAAAAAAAATTTCGTAAAAACACGCAAATCTTGCAATATATTAGAAGACACATTCCCTAGCCGGTCAGTCCGCGCCAAGCGCTTCTAGAGGGAGGACGTATCGCTTTTCGTTGTGCGCCCACGTGACCACATCGAGCGATCGAACGGCGAACCGGGCAAACAATATAGCGCAACCAAAATGTTTTGACAGTTTTCTTTTTATATTTTTTTTGTTGTCTACTAAATATTGATGAAAACTATGTTTTTGTTTATAAAGTATAATTGCGATGTATATAGTATGTAATTTATATTTCAGATATTCGTTGTTTTTTCTTTATTACGAAGATAACTATATATCGAAGAAAAATAGAATAGAATTATAAGTAATCCAATATTTTATTGATCTAACAATGACGCGTGAGAGAAAAAGCAGTGCCTTTGGCATTGTGAAATGAAAAAAAAATTCATGAATTCAGAAGGTTGATAGGTGCAAAAAAATATTTAATGGACATAATTTTTACTACCTTTAAGGATGATTTATATTACACCGGGCCGTGCACCGTCCGGAGCCCGGTGAAGATGCTAGTATGCTTTTGTATGAACCAATTCATATTACACCGGGCCGTGTCCGTGCGCTCCAATCGCGAAATTTCAAAAAAATATTTCTTTTCACCGTGCGCTCGGAGACAGCTTCGCGAGGCCCGCTCGGGGTATAGTACCTATTAGTCTTTTTAGTGGTATCATTTAATGTATACTTAGTTTCTTTTTTAAATTGTTAAAATTATAAATTAATTAATTAATTAATTAACCCGAGGCTAACTGCCTCGAGGTATAATATTTTTTCAATAATATATGTATATTAATTTATTCCTGGTAGGTATAATATATTTCTGCTTAAATATTTTTTCAAAAAAGAATTTCAAAAATATCTCGGGAGCGGTGCGTCACAGACCCTGCGTGTTTGTGCTCATTTAAGAGGTCTTGGGGAGAGGAATTTTTCGGTGAAGACGAAATTTCGAAATTCGCATTTTTGGACTTTTTCAAAAATATCTCGGGAGCGGTGCGTCGCAGACCCCCCGTGTTGGTACTCATTTAAGAGGTCTCGGGGTGAGGAATTTTTTGTTCACGATGAAATTTCGAAATTCATATTTTCGTTGAAAAACAAAAAAAAATCTGTTTAAAAACAAAAAAGTTACGCGTTGTTCCGAATACCACGCATACGAAGTCGCGGGCACAGCTAGTATAGTAATATTAATACAAAATAGTATAATAGTACTTGGAAATGAAAGGCATGGGCAAGGCCCGGTGGCGGCCTGTCGGCGGCACGGTGACAAATAGCAAACCCGGTCGTTGAGAAAAACACGGTGAGCGCCCGGCCCGGTGTAATATGTTTCATCCTTTACTTTTGGTCTGTCTGTCTGCAAACAAAACTGAACCAATTTTTCAGCCACTTCACGTAAGCCTAGCGATCTGAAACTTGGCCAACATAGACTAAGACTGCAGGTGGAACAAGAAAACAAATTATAAGCGCGAGAAAGCTACAAAACTTTTTCTTTTTTCAAGTCTTTATTCATTTTCAATTTGGAAAACACTTATGTCAAAAATTTCTTTTGATTTCTCGCTATTTCACATATTTTTTTCGTGTTTATTATCAAATTACAATATGAAATGGGGTGTTAAAGAAAATAGGATTGCAGCCTTACACAGAGTGGGTATGGAGCCGTCGGTCATATTCAAGACACTTCAGAAGCTTGGTATCAGCTGTATGTTCGTATATATCGTACTATCGACAGATATACTAACACTTCTTCTGTCGATGACCATAAAAGATTGGGACGGCCGCGTGCTGTTAGAACTACAAAGGCTGTTAATGCTGTTAAAGCCAGAATTCGCCGAAACCCCATAAGGAAATAAAAATCTTATCGCGAGAAATGAAGATTCCGGGTAGGACTCTGTCGCGTATATTAAAACAAAACCTGAAGCTCGGTGCTATTGTCGATATACAGGACATGCCCTAAATCAATCCCTACAGATAAAGAGAGTGACTCGATCAAAACGCCTTCTGTCCCGATACGACGGTGAAAGACACAGAAATATCCTCGTTACTGAAGAAAACATTTCCACGATTGAAGAACACTACAACAAGCAAAATGACAAAATGTACGCTTTGTCATTGAACGCTTTGTCACCTCAACCCTATATGAACCAAAAAGAATTTTGAAAATCGGTTTACAATTGGCGAAGATATCACGTAACATACATACAAAAAAAGACATCAAAATTGAAAACCTCCTTATTTTTGGAAATTGGTTAAAAAAACCATGTATTTTCATTGTACAGAGCTCATGAGGAGGTCAAGTTATAGGGAATTAAATTCTCTAAAAGATCTTTACTGTGCCATTACAATAAAAAATTTATTACGGCTTTTACACCATTTTCAAGACGAGAAAAATTTTGAATTTTTTTTTAACATTGATTTATCTGACATTACTCATAAATCGCCAACGAGAAAAAAATTTGAAGCTTGGATTCAAGAACTAGAAACTTGAAGCTAAAATTTCCTTTTTTAATGAGCTCTATACGACCATTTTCTTGGAAGTTACAGCCTGTTGAAAATCACCTAAAAATTTGGAACTTTTTTTATATCCTTTAATTGTTGCGTTTAGTGTAGAATAAAGACCTTTATCAAAGCTAAAGGTGGCCATTTTGAAAAGAATTTTTTTTTGCTGAGGCTTCAATAAATATGTATACGTAAGTTTAATTATGATTACCTTACTTCATAAAAAAATAAATGCATTTTCATTTGTAACAGAATTTATGGCTTTATTAGGTACCTTCCTTAATTTTATTAATAGTTTGGGATTTCCGGCATTATTATAAAATTTTCAAAAAATAATAAATAAACAATCACAATAAATAATAATAATGAATGAAATAATAGTAAACGATAAATAAAATAATAATAAATAATGAATTGGCTTTCTCTACGATTTTACTATTAGTGATTTACTTTTTCACACATATGTATCAGTAATGGAGGTACATACTCAAAAATATTTAATATTTAAACTAATATAAAATAACTAACATTGTATAATTCTTAATAAATATAAGAGAAAAAAATATTGAAAAAAGACATTACTAATTTATTAATTACTATAAAAATATATGGAAAGGATCAAAACCGTTTACACCGACTCAACCGCTGTCCGTAGTTTAGTTCACGAAAGATCACATGGCGGCGCCACCGCCGCGCGTCAAATACCTATTGTCGAGCGGCGCGATATCACCTACGGGGCCTTAACCCACACTGGGTCGCGTGGTGGTCCATATAGCGCATTACGATCTTGTTGAAAGGGTGGGCCTGAGCCCCTGCAGTGGGGCATACTGCAGGGGCTGTTGTTGAACCATACCAAAGAGAATAATGTCATTTACTTAAGTAAATTAAAAATGAACACAATAATGCTCATTATATGACAGTAAGTCGGTCAGGTCAGTTTATTTACACGTGCTGTTATTTCACGGTGGTCTTCTGTAAGGGGTTGGTTACTGCAGCCAGACGGGCTGCCCAAATGACTGCGAAACGCAGTGCCCTTGCCACTACTTTCCAGATCCAAACCAGAGCCACATTTGAAAGGTTCATTTTTCAAAGTTGACCCTGCCGGGAATTAAACCCGGGAACCCTAGAACAGAGCGTTAAGGCAAGCACTCTAACCACTCTTCCAACGGTAATACCTAATACAAATCTAATAATACCTAATACACTTACAAATCTAATACCACTCCAGTAAATTCTTTTACAGTAGATATAGATACAATTCGTCAACTCTACTTTAAGTTACTTTAAACTTTTTGTAAAAAACAGGACAAAACATTGAAACTATTCATTTTAATACGTAATTTTTTTTTCTTACTAAGTATTAGAATATTTTCAGAAGTTTATCAATAATAATCTCTTCAAAGATCTGTCATAGAAATTGTATTAAATTTAGTTATATTACTATGGTAGTTATAATATCAATAATTACAATTAATTACATATATTTTGTGTGTAAAATTGTCATTTCTTTGTGATATAATATTCTTACCTTTCCCACTGCTACAGCCGTAGTAGCCATATCTAAATAAAATGATTCTCCTTTAGAAGCTGGCGCGACCACAGCTAAGGGGTTAGTCCCTAAGGCAGCCTGAAATTAATTTAAATTATAATTAAAACTTCTGCGTCATCAATCACTGTGTTAATTCAACATACATATATAATAATATAATTTAAAATGTATTAATAAATAGATCTTTAATTGCACAATCTCACAACTCATGCAGTGACAGTACAAAGTACGTTCTACCCGATTTACAGAAGACCACTGTGAAATAATAGCACATGTTTCGGTGAGTGAGTAAGGGATGTCAGAGCTCATTTCCCTATTCCCTCCTAATCCCTTAATCCTTAATACTGCTGTAGTCGACAGGGCACTTGCAGCAGCTTTGGCGTTGCTTGTGTTATGGCGAAGGTAGCCCTACCATCAAGTGGACCGTCAGCATGTCTGATCTTATTAAAAAAAAACTTAGAAATGCACAACTTTCAGTATACAACTTGCCATAGTTAAATACGTATAATTAAAGTGTTCCCATTAACGTCCTCTACTACGTGAATGACCTTGGGCAACTGGGCTCTCTACAACCGGCCCTCGCTAGGGGGCGTCCGCTACTCAAAAATATCAAAAAAACCTTTGTTTTTCTGAAACTATTGAATGAAATGAAAAACTGTTCGTGTCATTTATAGTGTTAATGAAACTCTATCATTTGATTATATACACATTGCATTACTTCTTGAAACAACTAAGTTGAATCGATTTTTGTAACTAAGCAATACATTAAAATTTCATTTAATTTCTCGTAAACCATAATACTAAAAACAAAAATGCCTCGTCAGAAATATAGACCAAGAAGTTATGTATCACATATATATTTTTTGTTACATTGGCTTTATGTTGCGAGCTGAATCGGAGAACAAAGCAGTGATTTTTTCTTATCGATGGCGTAGAGCCTCTTAAATATAGGTTCATTTAAAACTCTTATAGCATTAAGTTCTTTTAAGCCAAAACTGTAAGCAGTTACTCTAGCCGCCAATACTTGGGTTTTATTTAGAGGAATTAATACAATTATGTGTATTATATCCGTATATAATTATATCCGAATCGATTACCTTTTTACTTCTAGTAGGAGCAAGAAGTGGCGACGTGTTAGTGAATGCCATACCAATTAAACCGTTGTCTGCGGCCTTTTGAGCCCACCACCCAGCTATACCGAAGTGGTTTGAACCTGAGATTAAACAGGTATAGTTCAGCTTCACTCCTCTAGAAACAGGAGAAGACTGTAATGTAGGCTAACGAGAAGACGATTAATTATGTCTTCTTTAAATTTAATGCTTAAAGTTTGGAGCGGTTTTTTTTACTATTATTTTTTTATATTAAGGTCAGCAGACAGGTATGGTAGGTGGCTACCGTCGCCTATAACACAAGGTGCCTATGCACGCCGTAGGTGCTGCAAGTGCGCTGCCAACTACAGTAAGATTAAGGATAAGGGATTGGGAAGGGTTAGAGAAATGGGCTCTGGCATCCCTAACACAACAGCAAACGTGCTGTTATTTTACGGTGATCTTCTGTAATCGAGTGGTTACTGCCGCCAGACGGGCTGCCAAAATGACTGCGAAATATAGTGTGCCCTGACACTACTTTCCAAATCCAGACCAGAGCCAACTTTGAAAAGTTCATTTCCAAAGTTGACCCTGCCGGTAATCGAATCCTAGAACAGAGCGTTAAAGCAAGCACACTAACCACTCATCCAAACGTGCTCGTCAAACAAATAAACTTCAGACATGTGATAATTTCAGAAAAATCTAGAATATTATAATTTTAGTCAAAAATAGAGAATTTTAGTACCCTAATGAATGCACTGCATTGAAATATATTTTTTATATAAACAACACACTATTTACTTATTTTTATGTATATAGAAGTAGTCAGCCAGGCTGACGGACCACTTAATGAAAGAAAGAAAGAAAGAAAGAAAGACTTTTATTCACTGCACGAAAGACACATTATGTACAAGAACAGGGAAAAAATTAATAATAATAAAAACGTGTGTGTGTCCTCGCGGCAGCGAATCGGATACTGGCTCAGCATTGTGCTGAGGTGCTGACAAACACCTACAGCGCTGATTTTCAGCCAGCACCGTATGTGACTCATTGGACACCATACAAACTTACTTTATAAATTACTATATACATACACATATACATACATACACATACATACATACACACACATATATATATATATATACATATACACATACATACACACATACACATACATATATATACATATAAAATTACTTATTTATACATAATGCACTGCTTCTATTGAGAGAAAAGGCGCGAAAAAAAGGAAATTCTACAGTAATCAATAATAAATTTAGTAATTGCTAAATGTTAAAACTTACATACATATTATGTTGGTGTATTAATGCGGTGATAAATGCTGGAATTTTGGAATTTTGGTATTTATGAATTTTGGAGCGCCAACAAATAACCCCTAAGCTCACGCCTAAGGGTGTACCTATTAGACGCTCCTTGGACAGGAGGAGGGAGATCATTCCATGTGTAATGGTAGGTGGTTAACGTCGCCTTTAATAAAAGTAACGGCACAAGTGCTGCAATTGCATTGCTGACCCTAGTAGGATTAAGGATAAGGGATCCGACCATAGTAGGATAAGAAGAAAGTGCTAGGGAAATGGTCTCTGGCATCCCTTACTTACTTCTGTAAGCAATTGGCTACTGCCGTCAGACGGGCTGCCCAAGATGACTGCGAAGCGCAGTGTGCCACTACATGTCCACTACTATTTTTTTATATACTATAATTTTTTTTCTAGACATGTAATAAAAGCGTAAACGAGCCGTGTCTGTACATTAAATATTGAAAAAAAAAAAATGTACACATTGTACTTACCTATGTTACCGAGGTCAAATTTTTTTGTCTGTTTGTTTGTTTGTGCACACTAATCTCAGAAACGGCTTAATCGATTTGAATGCGGTTTTCTGATGTATTGTAGCAAGCCTCCCGTAATATTTAGAAATTGTTTCATTCCAATCGGTTTACAAACAAAAAAAAATAGCGCTATATCGAATACCACGCGTACGAAGTTGGGGGCTCAGCTAGTATACTAATATTTTTTTACTACTTTGTGTTAGTTACTCATTTGTGATGTTATTTTTTAAAATTTTCCATTGTTCTAAAGTTTTGTTAGAGATTAACATTTTTTTCACTCCGAATTATAAAAATAATAAGATAATATATTTGCTTGCATTGAAATTTTTGATTTATGCTGGAGTCATTCTGAACTTTCCTTTTTAAGGGGGAGACAAACCCTAAATACTAAAAATATCTATTGTTTAATGAAGATGTTACAAGAAATGGACAAGACAATTCTTTGAAAAAATATATATTATACTTAAACATGTGAAGAACCAATTGTATTAATTAGAATTTTCGTTAAAGTAATAGAAACTCCACAAAAAAAGTTAGAACACAAGAAGAATTTGACTTTTATTGAAAATTCTCTCGAAAATGGCTTATTGCGCGCATATGAATCCTGTACCTATTAAAAAGTTAATATCAGATTAAAAAATTGTATTAATAAAAATTTTTATTTTGTGTATTGTTCTAATGGTAAAAACAAAAAAGCAACATTTCTAGGCCTGTTGAATTGGATCCGCCGCCAGCGAGTTCTATAGTAAATGTCATTTGCCTCAGTGAAGCCCTTAATGAAAGTTAACGGGACCTATACTATTTAAAAACCTTGTGTAATTTACAAGTTGGTTTTTTCTTAAACATTATGTTAGTCAATATTAGGGTGCTTATTATAAAGGTGAGTTCAGACTATATAACAAAATATGTTATAAAACATATAGCATGTTTTATGTAGACGATCTGTGTTAATAAAACAAAGTTAAATAACATTTGTGCGTGAGTCACGTCATCACGTGTATTCATGATGCCACAAATGATAATGCGATCAAGTGACAGCGATAAAACAAATTGTAGACATGTTAGATAGGTAATATCACATTGGTTTGGAGTTTTGGCGTTGAACAAGTCGAGAATTTTGTCTTGCCAAACATCGATTCATTATTTTTTCAATTATAACTTAAAGCATACCTTTAACGACCACCCATCCTATTCCAGTTTGTTTGGCTTTTTGAATAGCGACATCCATGGCGAAGTGGCTGGCAGTTGCGCCCAACACGTTGTTTGCGTCAATCCACGCTGTCGACGGACTTTCCTTGAGCACTTTCGGCTCATTGTTTGGGTGACAAGCACCGCTTAGGATGTCGTTCACGTAGAATTCTGAAATCATATTCATAAAAATAAAAACTTCTAAAATTTGAAGAGATTAGAATGATATTTCGACCGACCATCGAGAGATAACCGAATAGATTAGATCCAATTTATAGACCATTTTGTCTTGCAAAAATAGTCTGTAGATTGAATCTCTTCGGATAAACATTTTTTGCTTTCAATGAATATTATATAAAGCGAAAGTATGTGAGGATATATGTATGTTACTCTTTTCAGCAACAACAACTGTTTTTGATGAATCTTTAGACTAATTTTACATCAGATTAACACATGTATGTAATTTATAAAGATAGGTTGGAGTCAAAATAGCAAGCAAACTCTAATTTTATATTAAGTCGGGAAAAAATATTTTTGCATATAGTATATAGCAAATCTCTTTGGCAGGTTTTGATGAAGTTTTAAAAATCTTATATTTCAAACGAGAAACAAATTAGTAAAATGTTGTTTCGAGCTATTTTTCATTTGCTTTTCTTTTTGTCAAAATGAGTGAATCTAATGAAGAAATTCGATACATTTTAAAATTTTATTACAAAAAAGGAAAAAACGCAAGGCAAGCCGCGAAAAAAAATGTGACGTTTATGGACTTGATGCAGTGTCAGTAAGAGTAACACAAAGTTGGTTTAAGTGTTTCAATCCGGGAATTTTGATATCAAAAATGCATCTCGCTCTGGTCGCACTGTTACGGATAAAATGGACGCCATTTTTGAAAAAGTGGAGCAAAATCGGCATATCAGTAGTTACGATATTTTTGGTGCCACACGAGCTCACTGAAAGAAACCTAATGAATCGGTACTCATTTGGGATTCTTTATTGAGACGTAATGAAACCGAACCGTTTTTGAAGAGATTGATAACTGGTGACGAAAAGTGGACCACGTACGACAAGAACGTGCGGAAAAGGTCGTGGTCAAAGGTCGATCAGGATTCACAGACTGTACCAAAACCCGGGTTAACTCGCAATAAGTTAATGCTGTGGGTATGGTGGGAGTGGAAAGGCAATTCTCTCTATCTATATTAGTATAGAATCTATGTTTATAATAATTATAAAATAAAGCCCCTGTCCACCTCTTTCTGTTTCTCCACTAACTTCTTCTAAAAACTAATGGATTTTGATATGAATTGTAGGTTACCGGGATGATGGTAAAGGTCTGTTGGAAGTTCTTCCAGCAGTTGTTAACGAAGCGTTTGGAAGAATTTCCAACAGACCTGGGCCATCATCCCGGAAACCTACAACTCATATGGATACCGGCCGAGAAAACCTACATTCTACTACTAATGGATTTAGTTACGATTTTTAGTAATGAAAAGAGCGATGAATGAGGAAGGTTATAAATAATTGATTGATTAAGCTCTCCAGCCAGACGTTAATTTTATGACATGGTGTGATCGCTGCTGTTTCGTCGCTACGATTGTTAATACTAATTACAGATAATTAAAACATGTTGTGAAATTGCAATGCCAATGAACCCCGTACAAACGAGTGTTGATGTCATACATGCCTTGGGCACTACTACAGTCTAACCATACTTAAGACTGTAGCACTACTAATACTATAGAAATATTCGTAGTATCAATCTATAGCAACATTTTTCTGTATAATACTAGCGGTCCGCCTCCGGATTCACACGGATGCAATTTTTTTTACAAATTGATCAAACCATCCTCATTGATTACTCTATCCATAATTAAAAACCGTATCAATATCCTTTCGGTGGTTTAGTAGAAGTTAGCGGAGAAACAGATGGACGCGGACAGCGACTTCAATTTAATGAAAGAAATCGTTACTGTGAGTCTACCGTAACAGGTAGAGATCGTTTTCTTTGGGATTTTAGAAGAACTACAATTCTCTAGTAATGTGTTACCTAGCCTGTTCATTCCATGACTGGGATGTCCCAGGCGATCTGCTTGTATGAGGAGTTCAGCTTGCATTTCAGCAGCCCTGGTTGCTGCTCCTGCCGCTTTCAAACAGTCTGCCATGAATCGAGTAGCTTCTCCGACCAGAACTTTTGCCATGGTTGATAATGGAGACTGAAAATTTATTTCAAAGAGAATTCAAGAATATTGAAATAAAAATAAGCGAAGGTACGTCAACAAACATATGTTACATTTTATTTTTGGTTATCGGACACTATAATGTCGGAGTCTATACTTTCCTCTATTTGAAGAAGAAAGACTTTAAAAATCTTCAAATATTGTCATGCTTTTCCGAACCGTAAGTTTCTTTCACATTAAGATCCGGTAATAATTTTAATCTAGGATTTTTTTCTTTCAACCAGAGTCTGTAATAATTCTAATCTACTCACGTTTTCTTTTATCCTTATAGTCGGTACATTATCATTCTAATCTACGCATGTTTTCTTTCATCTTTAATCTAATCTAGTCATTCTAATCTACTCATATTTTCTCTTATCCTTATAGTCGATAGGTACAAAATACTATGAAAAAATTTAAATACTGCCGTGCCGCCCTTCAATGTCTTCGGCCCTTCGGCCCTTAGAGTCTGTAATCATTCTAATCTACGCATCTTTTCTTTTAGATGTTGTGATAATAATACTTAGAAGTGATCGGTTGTCGAAGTCACATCTGCTATATACTGGGTATATTTGGCAAGTAAATACTTTTCTTTCATTTTCGATGAACAATTAGTAAAGGACTGTACAAATTTATATAAATTTAGTGACAATTATTTTAATTATACGAAATTTAAATATAGATGAAACTGGAATCATTATGGTAGGTACCTATATTTTATGAACTGTTAAAAATATTTAGATGAAACTAATTTCATTAATGATACAAAAGATTCTTCTGGGAACAAAAGTTGCTGTGTTATTTTTATAACTAGGTAAAAATCTTATCTTTAAATGTCGCTCTTGTTGCGATGACGATAAAGTTCTAAGTTGATTATCCTTATCAAAATGTTCGCAATATAATGAGAATGACGTCAGGTTTTATTTTTATTTCAGCATTGACATTGACCGACAGTTCTGGCGATATTTTTGAGTAATTTTCGCGTTCGATATTTGATTTTTGTCTCTCTTACCTACTCTGTCATTTTCGATTGAACTGTCGCCTCATCGCCTGAAAAGGGAAGTTATCTCTTTAGATCCAATCTCAAAACTATTCGGTTTAAAGAGATAGTTCTATTCCCATGTTGTAGCAAATTTAATCTACTTTAAAAACGAATTAAAAGTCGAAAATTTTGCCATTTTTCGATTGATGACAAGATTGCGTTCGACGCTCGAGGTCTTAAACTTGGATTATTCATTGGACCAATATCATAAACAAATCAGCAGCATATCAGAACTACCGGAAATACATATATGTAATTTCGCCCTTATACGTAATTCGCCCTTATAAATTTTGTAAGTTGATTTGTAACTACTTTAAGATTTAGGTGTTATGAGTATCGTAGTAACTTTTCTTTTTTATTTAACTTTCAATTCATTTCATTGCATATTCCATTGCAGATTAATTTATTCACGTCCACGGTATAATTAATTAATTCCAAACATATTAGATAAATCTATTTTAACATTACCTACATACATCTAGTATAGGTTGACTGTGAATATAGGTTGGTAGCCATCTAGAATTTTGATGCAGACAAAGCAATCCAGCCAGCTCGGCTCGTTATCGATTTTTAGGGGCTATTGACCTTAGACCTTAACATTTAGAGTGGGCTACTGAGAGCCTGAAGTACGCTAGTACTGTTATTTATTCAGTGCCTGAAGTCTGAATGAATAGATTTGTATACACTATTTTAGTAAGCACCTTTATAAAATTCTATATTTATAATCTTTATTAAATAACCATTGTCATGATTTCTAATCTATACTAATAATATTATAAAGAGGAAAGATGTATGTATTACAAAAATATGTATGTATTTTTGTATGTTTGTAATGAATAAACTCAAAAACTATTGGACCGATTTTAAAAATTCTTTCACCTATAGCAATCTAATTATCAGCGAGTAATAATTTCTAAAGATACGCGGACACAGTCGCGAGCCAAAGTTAGTTAAAAGTAAAACGACAGATTAAAATAATAAATAACGTTTTATTTATGAAACTAAAAAAATTAAGACATATCTTTAGGAAGCTTGGCTTGGCATTTAGCTGTCTCGATTTACCTTAGGTCAACAAACTTATATTATTGCTAACATTATCGCAAGGTTTTACCTGGCCATAGTTTATTTATTTAAAACATCTGTTTTTTTACCGACACTTTTACAAACAACTACATATTCATTTTATTCACATATTCATTCAAATGATAAATCCGCTTTTGCAATAAAGAACAAAACTTTGATTTATTGTCATAGTTGCAAACTCTCTTATACAAAGCCCGCAAACAAGGCTGTACATATTTGAAACTAAGTATCAGTAACAAAAAAGTAAGTAGCTAAATAACTTACCAAGTTTCCGTATGAACTATTTAAAAAAATATAACAATTTCACAGTATTATTTAATTTTGTATCAATTTATAAGCAAAATAAAATGAAATACGTCCACTCTGCAACGCAGCGGGAAACAAACTGGCGTACTGCGTAGGTATGACATAATTGACTATTGACATAATGATAGTAAACAAAACCACAACAAAACTGATAATACGTGAAAAGATTTCTATATTTATAAATTGCAATAGATCGCTGCCTCGTAATGACAAGTAAATTTTTGTATCGCTACAAACAGTTCGATGTGTGTTATAAGTCATTATTAAGTCACGAGAGAAAAAGTAGCGCGATTTTGGATTTAACTAGAGGCGACCAGCGGCAACTAAATATTCATTAGAAGAACCTGGTTAAGCATGAATCTTTTATGAATTTGGTAAACTTTTATGTGGCTTGCATAATAATTGAATATAAGCGTGTTCCACTTTTTTATGGTGCCTTGTAATGTCAAAAATCTTTTCATTTATCTTTAATCAAAGAAATAATTTAATAATAAAGTTTTTGCAAGAACATTTTTAGTCTCCTATAATTTTTTCCTGATATTAATTTACTAATTTCATTATGTACAATGTAAATTACTATGTAGGTATATATTTAAAATTTATGAAAAATTTAAATTATTCATCTGAATTATTTATAAATTATAGTGTGAGCTTCGTGAGACAGGGTCCCAAGCATGCTAGCTGCATCACCTCGTTGTCTTATTGCCAGCTCTGGAATGGTAACTGGCGATTTGATTTGATAGTGTTAAAAAATTTAACCGCGTTGGGACTATTAATGGTTTGGATCACCTCTCTGGATTGCTGTACTTAATCTCTGAAAGAGGTAAATGCCCAGCGCTGTCACCGCCAGTTTTTTCGATCAAGCACTTGGAGATATTTGGGACCCTACGGGCCCAGCGTCTCAAAGACAAAGTATATTTTTTTATCTTAAATATATTTTATATATTTTCTTTAGTACCTATATAAAATGGATGTTTGTAATACATATATGTAATGTAATCGCTAAACTCCAACATTGTATCCATCATTGTAATCCAACGCGATTACAATGATAGTTGACATGTCTAGACCTTTTTTTTAATCTTTTTAATGAATAAATTAAGTATGTGCAACTTTTTTGTGCATTTCGAAATCTGAAGAATATGCGCAACTTTTTAGGGTGATGGACACATTTTGTGTAGTATAACCTACGAATAAATAATACTCAGTAACTCTGTTCGAAAGGTTATTAAAGAATCGCTGATTATATTTAAGCGATTCAAACAATTCTGTGCGCATACTATGTTTAGTATTACACTGCGATTTGTGTATAATAATTGCAAGGAATGTAATTTTTATATGATTTATCTTAAAGAGGACATCATGCCTATCATCTCTGAGGTTATCAATGCCATCTTCCAAAATTAGGCATGAGGAAAACGTCCTTCTGTAAGTGATTTTATAAAGATGATAGTAAGAGACACAGATTATTAATTGCAAAAGATACCAATATGGGATGCATATCGACGAATCCTGTTCCTTTTTTTTTTTTTTTTTTTTTTTTTTTTTTTATGAAATCGAGCTTGACCACTATCTCACCTGATGTGAGGTGCAGATGTGGCCGAAGGTGGACCACGCTTACCTAGTAAATGCCCATTTACCCTAGTTTTGAAGACCCCGAGGTTGTAGTTCTGTGGGAACACAGACGCAGGCAATGAGTTCCACTCCTTACAATTGATGACGGTGACGGTGACTTAGCGGTGACGATGAAACATCAGGTAGGTACGTCAGAATTAAGTTATGGCCATCGCCATCGTCTTCAGTAACATAGACATAATTAAAATAGTCATTAAACATATTGCATTTCTCCTTACTAATCGGTTGATATGCTGTTTCCAATTATGTCGTATGTCATATGAAATATGCATGGTTACTCAATTCAATATCTTAAAGATAAACTTATTTGTAGAGTTCAAGCTGTGACCGATATAGAATCTGTTTTTTGAACTTGAAAAATTTCTATTATTTTTCTCACTTGTATTTATTCGGATATTTAACTTATTGACAACCTTTATCAAGAAAACAAACTATTAATTAATAATTGCCTATCTATTATTGCCTAGTAAGAATATACATCTTTTGAAGATTTATTGAGTTTGTGTATGGGTGGATATGTATTTTGAGAAATTGTGGAATAATAATACGTATATATAATAGGGGTTTTGTAACCCTTCAAATAACTCCTGGGACTCTAAACTTTTTTAAAACAGACTTTAATTCTCTGATAATTTGTATCAAGATTAGTCGATATAAGAACACGAAGGATCTGCTCAACGTTGAGCATATGAAAGACTAGTGTAAAATGTGAAAAACGCGATTTTATTCTATATCAAAACAGTGAAACATCTGTTAAGTTAGCAATTTATACTTAAATGCAGCAACATTTGAGACTACACAACAAATATAGGAATCACGAAATATTTTGTCAAAAAACCGGTGGAGTGGAGCGGGGCGGGCGACAGCGATCATACAAATTTATGATCGCTCCGCTCCGCCGTACATTTGTATGATCGCTGTAGCAATCATCCACTAGCAGAGCGAGAGAGACGGTTATAGCCAGAAGCTATAACTTCTTTCGTAGTCCATTCAGAGTCACCAATATGACCATACGGAATATGAGATATATTTGTTATATATATATGTTATATATTTGTTATATATATAACAAAGAAACAATATTGTTATCTACAAGTATCTAATGCTCGTTTCTCTGTTATCAATCACGAGAAGTTATCGTTAGGTTACTATGGAAAAATCTGCATTTTTATCTATTATTAATTGTAATGTTTGTAATAATCGATTGTCGAATAAATATTATACTTATTAACATTATTTAATTCAACAAAGAATGATTTTTCAAATTTCTGTTAATTAATTAAAATTACCTAAAAAAGTGCGTGTGTCAGCTCCGACGCACGACTGGAGTTTACTTGGACTATGCAAAAGGAAAAAGAGGGGAAATAAACGCGCCATCTGTTATCCTACAATAGAATTAGGTGAAATGGTGACATCTATCGGATTTGGATTTATCGGATTTCGACGTTTGCTTTTATAAGCTCTCGCTGTCGCGCAGATGTTAAAGTGACAGTGACAGATAACGCAACGCTTTTTGGTTAACGCTTGTATTAATTTTACTCCTCATAAAATCCATACCGGGATCGATTCTTAAGGAGTAAACTCCAAAAAAATTCTTGTTTTTTTTAAATATGTATGAATGGTTACACAATCCATTATCTTAAATAATGTAAACAATGGGCGGTGATGAACTGAGACGTCTTCTACATACATATTATTTAGAGATAACTAAACCAAGTATATTGACGTATTCAAAGAGGTATAAAAGGTGACACAAAATGAATGAATTATACTGGTGGCTTATCGTAAATAGTATTACTATGTACCCTAAATCTCGTTAATTTCGTTAACAGTAAGATGGCTGAGGTAAAAATAGAAGAAGTGAAAAGGTTCATCGTTGATTGTCTTCGGGCTGTTGGTACTCCAGAACCTGAAGCTGAAGAGCATATGACGCTTCTTGTTCACGCAGACACCACTGGACACTTTAGTCATGGCCTCAACAGACTTGGTAAGTTCTTTTACCGTTCGTAATCATTGTTGTATCTAACAATTATCACCGTTACATAGAATTAAATAATAGGTATAGTATACAATATTAAATTAGTTTTTAATAATATTCTGACTTCCCAAGTCTTCTGGAAAGTATCGGGATCTTTTTTTTTAGGTTCCTGTCGTTACTTATATTTAAATTAAGCCTTTCAAAATAACACGTGCCTGGGTTACATGTTATTCAATAGTATTTAAATTAATTGCGACAATTAACATTCTAATGGAATACTTAGCTACGAAACAAACTCTGCTTTTATTTTTATTTTTATAACATTATCTATTAATTTCACCAACACAATACCAAGTACTTACATCAACACAAATACCTAAATACCTACTACAAGTACCTAGAAAACAAAACAAAATGCTTTATAAAGATTGGAGAATATCTAAAAAATAATTTCGAATTTCGCAGAAATATTAAACTTTAATATTTAAATTTTAAACATGGACCGACAAACTATTTTTTAAATTATGTTTATTGCCTTACAAATTGTAGAGTTTAATGCCTTACAAATTCATCTAGTATGAGAGTACGATTCTATTCCTTCCACCAGTAGACGGTCTTCATTTCATTTTCTGATTAAATGATCAGCCAACTACTGTTTTTGCATTATTGCTATTATTCACATTCATTTTGAGAAAGCGGCAAGCATAGCCGCCAACAAGTGGCTAATTCACTTTATATTACGTACACTTATTATTGGCTACTGTAGGCTAAGAACACAAAGCAATATCAGGGAGATGCAGATGCAAAAGGCTGTGCAGGAATCAATTTATTATCAAAGTTATTATGAAAAGATTGTTAATAGCGGACCCAAAAACCACCTAATTTGACCATTTCTTCCACAGATTCAATTGTTTACTTTCTCGCCAAATTTCAGAATTCTACGTCAATGATATCAAAGAAGGTGCAACTGACCCATCAGCTAAGCCTGTTATTCTTAAGGAATCAGCTGCTACAGCTCTAGTAGACGGTTGTAATGGTCTTGGAGCTACGGTTGGCAACTTTTGCATGGACATCGCCATAAAGAAAGCTAAGGAGTGTGGCGTTGGATGGGTTTCAGCTAGAGGTAAAAAAATCAATAAAATATGTATAGTATTATATGCTGGATTCATCGTCATTATCATCATAATGGCGTAGGATAATACATTAACCGTAGATAAATGCTCAGAGCCAAGAGGTCTCAATTTGCGCAATAAGCGATTTAGAAAATGTATGTGTCAACAGAGAATATGCACATTTTTCTTAAAATATTTTCATACGATAGGATATATCGTTATATAACCGTAAAAAAATATTCAGCGCGAAAAAACAGAAATTTAGGACAAGAAAAATATGTTTAAATTAACTAATATAACAGCTACGGGCACTTTAAACATCCGCCTTTTTGGGCGCGTTTGTCGTGACGTCACAATATACAATAACAATAAAATGTTAAAAATTACAAACATTTATACACGTTTGTTTGACACTTCATAGACTTCGAACTGACCGTTTCAAGTATTTTGAATTTCCCACAATTTTTTGTACTTTTTAATAATTATTTTCTTAACGAAAAAGAAATAATAATAAAGAAAAATATTTACGTAATTCTAAAGCAAAAATGTTGATAAAATTTTTTTAAGCCTTTTTTGAATTAGACGCATATTCCCTATTGGTTATGATATTTTGCTATTGCAACTTAGTATTGCTTTGGATAAATTAGCAAACTATAAGTTTTGGTTAATTTATTGAGTTTATTCGATTCTAACTCTGTCTTTGCTTTTTTGTCTCTCAAAATATTAATCTATAATTAAATGGGATAGACGAGCCGTATCAATAAAAAAAAAATAAGAAATATTGTTTCACCGAATTTCGGCTATCGAATTCTAGCATCAGACCAGATCCATCAAATGGATTAGGCTTCCTTACTTCTATTGGAGGATTAGTTATTTCTACATGGTAGGTTTAAATTATATCATTTAAACTATAGTATTTTATTTTATTATTATTTTTCCAGGAAGCAACCATTTTGGAATGGCAGGATGGTGGGCGCAAAAGGCACAAAAGCAAGGTCTTATTGGAATGGCATTTACTAACTCATCTCCGCTGTTGGTACCAACAAGATCGAAACAGGTATTTAATTAATAACAGATTAATAATTTTAATATGTATTTTTAATATTGGATTTCAGATGATTTCAAATAACAAATTTTACTTCAGGGTGCCTTGGGAACAAATCCTATAGCAATGTTCGCTCCGGCGGCTGGTGGTGATTCATTTGGTATTGATATGGCAACCACAGCTGTGGCTTTGGGAAAGGTTAGAATGACCAAACAACTTGAGAAGAACTTATGAATTTCGAATTTCATTTTTATTTTAACTTTTTCAGATAGAAGTTCAAATTCATAAAGGAGAGCCCATAAAGGAAGGATGGGCTCTAGGACCTGACGGAAAGCCAACCACGGATGCACAACTTGTCAGTATATAATAATTTTTTTATATATCAACCGGGGCTTTCTTGTTTATCGCTTATCATTAGTGAAAATCGTATCAAATCCGTTGGGTGGTTTAGAATTTAGCGGAGAAACCAGTGAACGAAAGAAAAAACTAACGGAGGCGAACAGCGATTTTTTTTAAAATAGATAATATAGATAAACCTAACACAGAGCAAGTCCTATCAATTTGAAAGTCGTGAAAGAAATTGAGACGTCAAGAAATTCTTAAAGGTCAAAACCAAATTAGGATCACTTTAACTTGGATCTGAATTAAAAAAGTTTTGATTTTGAAGCATTTATTTATTTATTATTATTTATTCAGTTATTATTTATTCAATTATTTCACATTATTCTTAGCAGTGATGTTTAATAGACATTTTTAATTTTAAAAATTCTTTCCTTGTTAGAATTTGCAAATGTTATACCTACCTATGTATTATATGATTATTTTATTTGACTTAGTGGCTAATTTAAAGATCACTTAATCTTACATATGAGGATAGAATGATTCAAAAAAACTGAAATCCAAATACGAAATTCAAAGAAAGAGGCTTGCTTAATAAATTTTTAATGCCACGTCCATCTTACATCTAGCAAACCACTTGAAATAAACCCTTTTAGATTTTTCATAGCAACTATTACAATTAAAACGTTTTTCTTAATATTGCAGGCGTTCGATACCGGCAAACTGCTACCTTTGGGAGGTTTCGAAGAGACCAGTGGGTACAAGGGCTATGGCCTTAGTGCTATGGTGGAAGTTTTTTGTAGTACACTTTCTGGTAAGCAACCCTTTTTTACATTCTCGTTTATTTTATAATAATTAGTTTTAAAGACAGAAGGTACTGTCCATTTTAAAAATAATTGGATCTGATTTATCACTAATTAATCATTAATTAATTGTATCCTACCATGTAATTTTTATGAGTTTTTTGGACTTGAAATGTCTACAGAAAATAAGTAAATAAAATAAATAAATAAAATAAAATAAATTCGTAGTTTGCTGAAGAATACCTGTGCATTAATGAATCAAACTAAAGGAAAAATGCCATCGGAGTTTCACAGTGGTGCAGCCCTGGATTTGTCAATAGGCCGTATAGGCCGCGGCCTATGGGCGGCAGCGGCCTAGGGGCGGCGGATTTTAGATGGTTTTCACATGCTTTCGGAAGCCATCAAATTCTTGTGCGATAATAAATATGCAATAATAATAATAATTACCTAATAAAGGCCTAGATATACCACCTAGGCCACGAGGAAGAGGCGGCACAAAGTGAAGGGGCCTATACTCAAGAAAAGTATAAATCCGGCACTGCAGTGGTGCCAACTATGAATAATCAAGACGCCGACATGATGTTAAGGGTTACATAGGATTCAGGATTTCGTTAATCCAGTTGTTTTCATTCATCTTACAAACGGCAATAACTTTTAATACACCATTCGATTGAGATAAATCATATTAGTTGTGGCATAGCATTACTGCGTTCTGGTTAGAAATTCTTGCTACAGTGACCGCTCCCTTAACAGAATAACACCATGTGTGCTTTTGACTTTCGGCGCGTGAGTAAGGAAAATCAAAGTTCGTTCTCCAAACTTCATAAGCCCCTTATGTCCCGGTAGATCGATCAATAATTTTCCTTACTCTTCGATCGACTAGCTATTTCAGGAACATAACATGGAAATCAAATCCTCTTCAACAGAAAAAGTAAGTTGCTAGGAATAGTAATATTCCAATAATAATCTAAGTTGGTACTAAGTAGGTATAACATTAATAAAGAGACTCATCAGCTCACCAAGGAAACTTATATAGCTATAGTTCAAGAGGGCACTTAATTCATAATGTTAGAGCATCTTGCCTGGCGAAAGTGGAATCTAACGAATGTGTCCTAAATCTTGTTTTCCTCTTTAATCCGCTATTTTCACTAGTTGTAGTTTTAGACAAAATGGAGAAGTTTTAATATATATATGTATATACCTACATATGACATATAGTAGTGGCAAGACACATTGCCTTTCGCAGAATTTTGGGCAGCCCGTCAGTGACCCCTACCGTGAAATAACAGCACGTGTGCTGTTGTGCTTCGGTAAGTGAGTAAGGGATGCCAGAACCCCTTTCCCTATGGTCGGCAGCACACCAACACATAGGCGATGGTAGCCAGCTACCATCAAGTGGACCTTCAGCCTGTCTGTCGACCATGAAAAAATTAAAATTTAAAAACTTTGATTATATTTGAATTAATTTACATCTAATTAAAATTCGTATCTAATTTAATAGGTGGGTCTAAGTGGAGTAATATTTTTATAATGTTACTTAAGCCAAAGTTGGTTGCATCTTCCTTGGGGTTACTTATATTTAAAGGCCACAGTAGCCAACTAGTAACAAATGGCCGTCAGCCTTCCTGCCGACATAAAAAATTGCAAAACAAGAATAGATATATTATTATGTTCAGAAAAGTTAATTTTGAACACAATGGAGACCCTACTTACATTTACCGTTTCACGTTCATAAAGAGGCACGATGTTTTAAAGTGACTTCTTGTTTTATTTGTTTTTTTTTTATAACTATAATTAGTCACAAGTATAGTTTCTTGGTACTTTGTTCATTTTATTTTAAAATACAATACAATGCTCTTAATCTTTTGTTTCCTTGGATTGTCGATAAAGGTAATTTTGGAAAATTTTAATAAATTCTCGAAAAATATACACAGTGCACAAAGCTAAGGTCACAGTCCATCAGATAATGGAAAAAGAATTATCCCAGAACTAAAAATATTTTTCCTTCACAACCATGTGACATTAAAGAGTAGATATTCGTAAGTAGCATTCTTAATTTTTAGTATTATGTACTAACTTTTAATTAATTTTTATAGTACTCTCTTTAATATATAATATTACTTCTTTATTTCCACTTTGTTTCAGTTATATGATACAAGAATTCTTTTTCTTAATACTTATGTTTGAGGAATAATCATTTTAATAATCTATTTAAGTTGGATTGTTCTTGTTGGTCCAAAATACAAAACCTGTTTTTCGAGACTACATTGTAGTTTTTTTTAAGATAAAAATATAAAACGTTTTTTTCTTCTTTTTTATGCAATAATCGGCAGGTAGGCTGACGGTTCACTTGATTGGATGGTGTCAATTATGTATTGAATCATAATTGACACCATGGGGAAGTGCGCTGATGACGACTCAGTTCACTTCAATCCGCAAGTGATGGTCTCAAAGACAAGGAAATAGGTTCTGGTAACCCTTACTAGCGTTACGAAAAACAGCAGCAAATGGGGTGGTATTTCACAGTGCTCTTCTGTAATGTGGTGACTTCTAACTGAGAGGCTGTCCAACCACTACTAATAGAAAAACATCAAGTGCGAGTTGAACTCGCGTGAAGAGGGTTCTGTACGATGTTACCTATCCGCACAATATCGAGTGATTTACCATGTTGTTTTAATATCATGGACTTTTATAGGTTTTCCTATAATCTATAAGTAGAAAACCAATTTCTGTATTTTTTTCAAAATTTTAGGTTCTGTAGCTCGTCTTGGTCAATTTTCGTCTATTTTCTTGAACAACTTGGAAACTATTTATTTTAAAATTACAAAAAAATACATTTAAGATCTTCCATTTGATATGTCACACGATGCAGTCTTAAATTTTTATTTTTTATTTTCCACCTTTCCCCCAAAAATGACTTCCCATATACAGATTTCATCTATTCACGTCACACTGCGTTTGTGTTACAGAAATTGATATGTGTACCAAATTTCAACTTAATCGGTCTAGTAGATTCGGAGATAATTGACTGTGGCGGACGGACAGACATACACACGAGTGGTCCTATAAGGGTTCCGTTTTTTTATTCGGACGTACGGAACCCTAAGAATGTTAAAAAATTTAATACGCAAACTGTATTCAGTTAATTACATAATTGCTGAATGACTTCTTTTCGAGTTTCCCAAAGAGGCCTTATGACGAATATGGACCAAACGAAAGTTATGTCAAATGTCCATGTTGTGTCCACCCCAGTAACGATATGTAACAAAGTTTAATGGATAATATGAGATTTTGTATTTTCGTTATATCATGTTAATTAGAACCCAGACTAATTCCAATGCATTTAAGGTTTATTTTTGGTAACAGGTGCTACACCCACACACCATGTTCGAATGTGGTCGTATGAGAGCGAAGGAGTACCTCCGAATTTGGGCCAATGTTTTGTGGCCATAGACCCTGACTGCTTCGCTCCGGGCTTCGGACTGAGGCTCGCCGAGTCACTGCAACACTGGCGGAATTTAGAACCGGTAAAAAACACAAGAGACACTTTACAAGACCCCTAAACTTAACACTTGAATGATTTCTGAATGTTGAATGGAATTAAGATATTATATAGTATATTATAATATGTCTTTGATGTATTATAATATGTCGTAAGCACATGTCTTTGACGAGCCCACTAATTGAGTGTTTAAGGTTCCAGAGGTTCTGGATTCGATTAACGGCAGAGCAAACTTAGGAAATTCAACTTTTCAAAGTTGACTATGATCAGGAAGTGCATGTCTTTTAGTCAGTTGTATGGTTATCTATAACACAACCCTATAATATGTAGTGGGAATCAAACAATTAATGCACATAAATGGCCCTGTTAGTCTTTATTTGGTAATTTTGACTTATTTTGACGAGCCCGTTGGATGAGTGGTTAGGGTGCTTGCCTTAACGCTCTGTTCTAGGGTTTCCGGGTTCGATACCCGGCGGGGTTAACCCCGCCGGGAATTAACTTGAAAATGTCCATAACTTAACTTGAAATTCAAAGTTAACTTTGAAAATGAATTAGGAGTGGATCCCTTATCCTTAATCCTACTGCAGTCGGCAGCGCACTTGCAACAGCTTTGGTGTTGCTTGTGTTATAGGCGATGGTAGCCACCTACCATCAAGTGGACCGTCAGCCTGTCTGCCGAACTTAACATAAAAAAAATTATATACTCAACAAGTAAGTTAATTAAAAAATTATTACAATTCCCAAATAAATTACAAATTACTTTTAATTAATAATTAATTAAAAGAACTACTTCCTAATAGGACCGGTTAGATTGAGCTTAATGGAAAGCTATGGGGGAGGCAGTGGACGTATTACGCCCGAGATGATGATATGATGATGTCGTCTTCTAACTACTTAAAGTACACTATGGTAAAATGTTGAAGTATTTTCATGGCAGACGCAAGATTTTGAATTGGTAGTGTTTTTGTTGTCATGTGTCACGTGACACTTCTTGTAACGTCACCAACCACTAAGTGGACTGTCAGCTTGTCTGTCTCCCTTTAAAGGCCGCGTCATTGCATCCACGTCACGTCACGTCACGCAGCCGTGTCGTGCCGAAAACAGACGGCACTCAGCAGGCACTCAGTTTAGCATTACATTACTCCGACGTCGGTTAAAATATATAATAAAACGATTGATTGGGATTTGCCGCGACTTGCCGAAGCATGCTGCGTGCGGCATCACGTTGATGTATTGAAATAAAGGAGTCTGAGTACTATGTTCACTGCAATAAAGTTGAAAATAATATATTCAGGAAAAAATGTTTTGCTGTGCCGTGCTATACCTTCTGTCAGCTCCAAGAGCCGGATTTAAGATATTATATGAAAAATTTAAAAAGTACAGCATGAAATTCTGATTAATCTTTTTATGTTTAAGGTTGATCCATCTTTACCTGTTCTGGCTCCTGGAGATAAGGAGAAGATCAACGCTGAAAACACAAGAAAGAGAGGCACGATAACATATGCTATAAATCAAATTGAATCATGTAATAAAATGGCCAAGAAACTTAATGTTAACTTATTGAAAGTGCTGTGAAAAAACCTTAGGAAGTAATTAAATTTACTATAATTGTTACCGCCATTATTACATCCAGAAAAATGTTACATTCATTTTCAATTCGTATTTTAATTAAGTAGTAAATATAAAATAAAAGTATTTTAAAGTGTTTAAGATTTGATTTATTTGGAGTTTAATAAACCTAAATCAATATATAATAATACCACATAGGATCGTGACCCAAGTTTCTTCAAAAATGTTCAACAAAAGTTTATTGATAATGACACGTACAAATTTTAGCGTACCTACATCAAAAACATAAATTCACAATAATTATGTTTCATGACCCAGTTACCGTGTGTTTCTGTATTATGTTTTATCACAAACTAGCGACCCGCCCCCGGCTTCGCCCGGGGTGCAATTTTTATATATATGAACATTCCCCGTTTATCCCTCTTACCATTAGTGAAAACCAAATCAAAATCGGTCTACCCGTTCACGCGTGATGCCGTGACCAAGGGAAATGGGGATTCATTTTTATATATGGAAGAAGAATATATACGAAATATGTATAACACCGAAATATTAATCACTAGCTGTAATTAATATTAAAATATTAATTTGTGTCCCTCGGGAACAGTACTTTCTTCGCGATGAAAGGTACCCTATGTCTTTTTCTGTAACTCTGACAACGAAAAGAAAGAATAAAAGAAAAACGAAAACAGCATAAGAGAGTAGGCACAAAGCTAATAGTTACATATATTTTTTATTGTAATAATTATTTTTACTAGCCATATTTCCACAAAATTTTATTAAATTAATATGGAGCAATTTTATCTATAGGCGATACACAACACACAATAATATATTCACAAAAAAACAAGTCTTCTATTATTCCTCGTTAGATGCAAGCGCAAAGAAATGTAGGCTTTCCGTCTCAGTGGAGCGATTGTGTAGTGGAGTGAAACAGTAAAATGCAGCGAACGGCTATTTTATAATAGTTGATCTCTGGTGTGCAATGCGCGCTAAGCGACGGTAAACGACCATTGTAAGTTTTTGCAACCAGAATTATTTGAACAGATCTTTACTTGTAACGATTGTAGCGTTAAAGACCGAGACCTGAATTGGGACTTGACCGGGGCTTGAATATTTCAATAAGAATAATCATATTTATTTAAGTTGAGTAACTACCTCTAATTTCAAATGATCTTTCTGTAAGGGGTTGATTACTGCCGCCGGACGGGCTGCCCAAAAATGACTGCGAAACACAGTGTGCCCTGCCACTATTCATTTGCTAGATGTAGAGCGGAGCCAACTATGAAAAGTTCATTTTCAAAATTGGCTCTACCAGGAATCGTACCTGGGACCGCGGAGACGGAGCGTTACATAGCACCTTAACTCGACCAAGGAGTTTGTCAATTACGGCATCAAAAGTGATTAACTTATAGGAAAGTAACGACATGATTTTCTGTAGCATAAATTAATATCTTTTTCAAAAAATTGAAAGTTTTTTTTGTTTTACGAGTAAATACATTTTTGCGGTCAATCGATCGTAAAAATAAATATATGTGGTAGAACAACTAGCTTTTATAGTAGGCAATCAATTAATTAGACCCGTTTTATTACATGTAGAGAAAATACACAGAGAAAATATTTGATGTTTAGTGATTATATCTGAATGAATCCTGTTGGCAGTTATCCAAATAAACCGGTAGCCGTGTCAAGAGAAAGGTCCCCTCAGTCTCAGTTGCATTGAGAGCATACATTCTCAAACTTTCTCTTTTAAGGCCTTTAATATTTTCTCCGTCTTTTATAATTTTCGTTATTAAATGATGCATTTTAACAACGGGTTTTAATAACTAATCTAACAAATACAGTGTCAAATAAGTTTAATTTTGGTCCGCGAAGTGAAGATCGCATAACCCAATCTAGTTATAATCATTTTTTTAAATATTATTATGGATGGCAGATAAACTGACGGTCCATTTAATTGTAAGTGATTACTGTCGCCTAAGTACACAAGGGACACCAGGGCGGGTACAGGTGCGTTACCGAGCCTGCAGGAGTTTGTTTGCGATACGTAGCTATGTGGAAATACCTCAGAAGGTCATTTTTTTATGTTAAGATCCGCAGACAGGCTGACGGTTCATTTGATGGTAGGTGGCTACCGTCGCCTACAACACAAGCAACGCCAAAGCTGATGCAAGTGCGCTGCCGACTGCAGCTTATTCACTCACCGAAACACAACATCACACGTGCTGTTATTTCACGGTGGTCTTCTGTAAGGGGGTGGTTACTTCGTCAGGCGGGCTGCCCAAATGGCTGCGAAACGCAGTGTGCCTTGCCTCTACTATGTAATCACTATAATTTAATGTTCCATGATAAATCGCCAGGCAATCATACGAAGTCAAATTAAAACACTATAAGGGCCGGTGCACATTGGAGAACGACATGACAAAGTATTTAGAATTTTCATAACATTTTGAACGTTATGCGCTTTTAATACAATTCATATTTCATTGTATTATGCTTTGGCGGAATTATGCACGCCGATTGTTGTTGTAGCATATTACAAAGAAATTTTAATTATATTGAAAGAACTTAATGTAGAACATAATTGCCGCGCTATCCCACAATTTGGGTGGCCCTTAGGCTTCCAATATAAAACCAGTATCAATTTTACTATAGTTACATTTTAAGTACCTTTTACTTAGGACATAGTAATTACACATGGTAATATTACACACATTGACTTTCTCCTTTTCGAGAGGTTTGTCAAAATTTGTTCTGAAATATATAAACTATCTCTTAGATTTCCAATAAAGATCTCTTGTACCTGATTACTAGGTTTACAAGACCATAATAATTATAAATAAATATAAATAATAACCACACAACATTAAACAAAGAATTGTTATTTAATGTAAATTATAAATTTTATACATTTTAATTAACCATAAATACGAAACGTATCTAAACATCTTGATGCCAATTAATTTTATTTCCAAGCAAGCGTTTATTGCTATAATTACAGATATTTTATTTCTTTGTAAAACAAGTACCTATCGCAATCCTACTAATATTATAAATTATACTATGTATATTAAAAATTTGTGAAGATGGATGTGTATGAATGTTTGTTAATCTTTCACACAATGAAACTACTGAACGGATTTTGATGAAATTTACAGTAACATACTTTATATAGAGGAATAAGGTTTTAATTAACTTATGTTTTCATTTACATAGATACTTACCAGGACAATGTCGCGGTAAAAAGATAGTCCATATAAATCAATACTTATAAAATAGTTTTTCCCGACTTTCGACTGACTATCAAAACACAGCCAAAACTACTAAGTTTTTGAAGTTTGGAATAATGTGGCAAATAAAATCGCTGTCCGCTTCTGTCTGATTCTCCGCTACCTTTTTCTAAAACACTCAACTTTTCATACAGTTTTCACTAAAGGAAAGCGCGATAAACGAGGAAGGTTTGTTTATTAAATTTGCAGAAAAAAAATGCATCTGTGCGAAACCGGGGGTGGGTCGCTAGTTTTTATATTTTAAAGTATAGAGTGGCATACTGGCTCACGATCCAAGTGAAGGAAGGAGAAGGATAGTGAAAGCCAAGTGAAGGCCTATTTTCCTATCCCCTCCCAATCCCTTATCCTTAATCCCACTGTAGACGGCAGCACAATGGCCGTACCTGTAGCTTGCTTGTGTTATAGACGACGGAAGCCACCTACCATCAAGTGGACCGTTAGCCTGTCTGCCGATCTTAACATTAAAAAAAAAGGGACAAGTGCGAGTTGAACTCGCGTGAAGAGGGTTCCGTACGATGTTACCTATCCGCACAATATTGAGTGATTTACCATGTTATTTTAATATCGGGGACTTCTTATAGGTTTTCCTATAGTCTATAAGTAGAAAACTAATTTCTGTATTTTTTTTTCAAAATTTTAGGTTCAGTAGTTTAGGAGATAGGGGAGGGGGGAATGGTCGGACAGACGGACACACGAGTGATCTTAAAGAGTTCCATTTTTTATTCGGACGTACGGAACCCTAAAAAAGAAGTCTACTATCGCCTAAAAATACAAGCGACACTGAAGTATTTGTTGCAAATTTGTGGCCACTGGCCAACCCTGATAGGATAAAAGACGAGGTAAGGATAAAGCTGAAGGGATCCACAATATTTGTCATTTTTCAATGGTCGTTTGTAAGGAGCTTTGTAGTATCTGCCAGAGGAAGCTAATTCAGTGAGTTAACAATGCATAGTTGATATAATCGCGTATACTCGTATTTATAAATTTGATGTTTACAAGTTACTAGCTTTTCCTCGCGACTTCGTCCATTCTCCTAAGGGTTCACTAAGGACTTTTGAAAACCCATACACAAAAGATGGCAGTTAAAGTTTGTTTGAAGAACTGGTGGTCTTCTTTAAGGCAGTGATTACACTGTCAATAGACGAGATATATAGTATGCCTTGTCTGTACAATACTTCTTGCTTATTATATGATTCCAATCTTATGATGAATTATTCTGTTCTTGTATTCTGTTGTGTTGTAATTATTCTGCTGCAGATCACCATTGAAAATCCCGGAAAACGCGAGCAATTTAGAAACAATACTAACTGTAATTCACAATAATTAAATTAATAACAGTTCAATGCGCTTAACTGCAGTTTTAACTTTACAGTTAGAACTTAACCTCGACAAATTATGGTCGTACTTAAAATATTTCTTGTTAAAACATTCAGATTAATTTGATATTGAATTTTCCTTTTAAGATGTTTTATTGAATATGTGTTTAATAAAAAATAGTATTTTAAAATATAACATGGAAGGAATTAATAGTAAGTAGGTAATATTTTCTATGCTAATTTGTTGGTAGATGGCAACCGTGTCAACCTGAAGTCTCACAATATTTTCTTAAGACCGGATTACTACTCAAAATTCTTAATTTAGTCACTATTTTTTATGTTAAGACTAACCTCAAACCGACCATAATTTTTACCAAAATGAACTCAACCTAACTTAAGGTGCAATATTGCACAATAAATTGTATTGTGCAATAATAAATTGCTTCCCGGAGATAACCGAACAGTAAAATTAGTAGGTTTTTCTTAAATAATATGTAAAATATGCAAAAAAGAAATAAAAGTAGCCGATTAAAACTTTATTACAGAACTTATTAATTAATAAGCTTAAAAAATAGGTAATGTATTTGTCGTTGAAAATGTTTATTACTGTGACACGAAAGCTTTTTACTATATTTTTTTCTCAGAAAATAGATTCTTTTATATAAATCTGCCGGATTAAAACTTTTTTTAAATATAATCTATGCTATTTTTATCTTAGTTTTAATTTTACTCTAACAAGTCAAATTAGGTGACGTAAATAACGCTTTTTTGCTAAGTACTCGCTTTAAGGTCGACAGACATGCTGGCGGTCTACTTGATGGTAGACTACCGTTGCTTGTGACACAAGCAACGGCCGTTGGATGAGTGGCAAGGACGCTTGCCTAACGTCTCGGGGGCCCCGGGTTCGATTCCCGGCGGGGTCAACTTTGGAAATTTTAATGTAATTTTAAAAAAATGACTCTGGTCTGGATTTGAAAAGTAGTGGTAGGGCACACTACGTTTCGCAGTCATTTGAGCAGCCCGCCTGGCGGCAGTGACCACCCCCTTACAGAAGACCACCGTGAAATAACAGCATATACGTGCTGTTGTGTTTCGGTGAGTGAGTAAGGGATGCCAGAACCCATTTCCTTATCCCCCCTCCTAATCCCTTATTCAATCATACTGTAGTCGGCAGCGCACTTGCAGCACCTGTAGCGTTACTTGTGTTATAGGCGACGGTAGCCACCTACCATCAAGTGGATCGTCAGCCTGTCTGTCGACATAAGATTAAAAAAAAAAAAAAAACCATGCTGCAAGTGCACTGCCGACCATATGAGGATTAAGGGTAAGGGATTAGGAAGAGTTAGAGCAATAGGCTTTGGCAACCCTTACTCATTTACCGAAACATAACAGCATACATGCTGTTATTTCACGGTGATCTTCTGTAAAGTGGTGACATGCTGCCCAAATGACTGCCAAATGCATACCAAACCCTGCCACTATTTTCCAAATGCAGACCAGAGTTTGAAAAGTTGACCCTTTACGGGTATCGAACCCGGAAGTCCTGAGACACAGCGTTAAGGCAAGCACCCTAACCACTCATCCAATGGTCTCGCCAAACTCACCAATTTGTGATAGTGTAATGTTTTTTATTTTGTAACTAGCGACCCGCCCCCGGCTTCGCCCGGTGTGCAATTTTTATATATATGAATATTCCCCATTTATCCCTCTTTCCATTAGTGAAAACCGAATTAATCGGTCTAACCGTTGACGCATGATGCCGTGACCAAGGGAAATGGGAATTCATTTTTATATATAGAGAAGATATTATTGTTACCCAAATATACTTAAAATAAAAAGAAAATGCATCCGCATTGTAAGAAATAGTTGCTTTAAATAAATGTAAGTACATGTAAGTAAATAAATTATAAACTAACCCCCGACTTTCTATTCAGCTCAAACTCTCTATATCTGCTATCTCTCTATCTATAATTTGTCGAGGAATTTGGTATTCCGCAAACTACTTGATGCTGCAGCCTTAGTACAAGGTTACCAACGAAGCAACAATACAATATAGCAAATTTCACACCAATCGAACTTGAGGAAGTTAGTGAAATCTCTTCATCAATTAAGAAATGGCCTGATAGTCTTCGAACGCTTCATACAGATCTTCATAAATTATAGCTATGAACCATTTCGATCACAACAGCTTTCAAGTAAAAATAACTTGATAAAAGTTTGTCTATCCGTTTGGGAGCTACGATTCTACATATAGACTTATAACGTCAAACTTATAACACCCCGTTTATGCGATTGTGGACAATTCCACATTTATTTTACAGTTTTTTTATCACATTATAAGTACAATTATGAATACGAACAGTTCAATGTGCTTATTGTACAAGAAAGAAACTGGCAAATATCTTTGCAGTAAGGTTATCAATTTGTTATACAACTTTATATATAAAGTTGTATAACAAATTAAACGTTTCAATATTTATTTGAAATACTTATGAAGCATTTTAAAATAATTATCGCAATTAAGTATATTAAATTATTAAATTCCTCCTCGTTCCATAAAGCATGACAATCTATCTCATTTTACAAACACATGACTCCACGCATAATGAACCGTCACGTTTGGAGTCACGTGCGAGATGTTTGCATTAATTTATAATCAATTTACATTAAGTTATCTTGCGATTAAAATAATTATCCCATGCGTTTACCCGTCCGAGCATGTTTGAGTTGGTGAGCCTCGTTTTCTCGGCTTGGCTTGCTAGCAGTGGTAGTCATGTTCATGGTGTGACATTTCTTGCAGCTTCATAGTAGCAGAATACGTGGGGCAGACTGTGAGAACAGCATGGTAGCATAGGGCTTCCTAACTGACTCATCAAAGTCGAGGATTCTCCACGAGTGGTACCTCCCTGCGTTAGTAAATTTCTCTTACGATCCGCCATGTTTTTCCTAGATTTTTGGATCAAGGAGTCTACCATTGTTTTCGGGGTAGGGCCCCTTAGTCGCGACTTCCTTGTCTCGAAGCACACCCATACCTGCAGGTTTTGGTCCGTGTCGGGTATTTGATTTCCCCATATCTGGGAGGAATTTCCTTGTCTTAACATAAAAGAAAAAAGAAATATACATAAGCAGTACACAGTCAATATTTTAGCCTTCGTCCAGTCAAGATCGGCAGCGCACTTAAGGTATCGCCTGTGTTCATAGACGACGTTAATCATCTACTATCAAGTGTACCGTTAGCCTGCCGATGTTCATAAAAATAAGGCATGGATACTTAGGCACGTTGCGGTCCGTTTTCTCTATACTTATCTACTTCATCCATTATCAATTATCTTATGGACACATGGCGTTCCTTGTGTTTCTAGGCGATAGCCATACCCATCATCACCTTCTTCTTGGTTTCTTTCTTGCTTCATATGCATACAAACCTTTGATTTTTATATCTTTTAACTTGTCTGTGATTAACAACATGGAGTACATATTGTAGCATAAAATAGTAAATTACTAGCAGCCCGTCTCCGGTTTCGGTCGGGTGCAATTAGGTTTTTTTGTATACATATATAAACCTTCTGTAAAAAATATCTAATTGATAGTGAAAACTGCATCAAAATCCGTTGCGTTGTTTAAGAGGAGTTAGCGGACACACGGAGACAGAGAGACAGACGCGAGCCGTGATTTCAATTTATACTATTTAAGGATAAGGATATGTAAGGAAGATAATACAATAGAGTAAAAAATTGCGTTTTTTAAATTACAATAATTCTACATTACATAAACCTAATGTCAAATAAGGCATGTACGCATATATGGGAGAAAACGACGTATCTAAGGATACTGCTTTTATTTAACTAGCGGCTCGGTTCCGGCTTCGCAAAGATATAATTTTTTTCTGTAAATTATATACACGAATATCTTCCTCGTACATCGCTCTTTCCATTAGTGAAAATCGTATCAAAATGGGTGGTTTAGAAGGAGTGACAAAAGTGGACAGCGACTTTATAACTAGTTGTGCAAACAACTTCGTATGCGTGGTATTCATTCGGTATAGCGCGTAACTTTTTTGTTACCGATTGGAATGAAACAAACACTAAATGTTACGGGAAGCTTGCTGCAATACATTAGAGAAAACCGCATTCAAATCGCTTAACCCGTTTCTGAGATTAGCGTGCACAAATAAACCGATAAACAGACAAAAATTAAAAAAAAAAAAACATTTTTTTTACTTCGATAACATAAGTATTAACGTGTATAAATGGTTTTTTTTTTTTTTTTTGAAAAAATATTTAATGTCCAGAAACGGCTCGTTTACGATTTATTTATATGTATAGATATGTATATAAATTGATATAGATAGCATATATGCATTAACAAAAAAATGTATGTTCTCTCTAATTATAACAATATAAAAAAGTATATTGTGCTCTTTACTGCAAGCCTTTTCTGAGGCTCTAGTATGAGTTTACGATACTACACTCGCTAACGAGAACGCAAAACTTTTGTATGGAAAATCGTGAATTGTCAATGTCAAATTGTCAATTTTCTATAAAAATGTTTCACGCTCTTGCTAGCGAGTGTAGTATGATATCGTAAACTCATGCTAGAGCCACTGGTCACTTGACGATAATATTTTTAGCTTGTTCACTATTGTGTTTTTTTTTTAATGTACGAAGAATTGCATTTAATAACACCATAAGCAAAGTGTCATAATTTCCTTACCAGCAACGGTAACTAATGCTTACCTACGCATCGTTTATTCTAACGACATGATGGTATGACGTCGATCGTAAAGTTGCAAGTTTGCAGAATTGTGTTTATAGGTGAATATAATAGGTACAAATAGCTTAACGCTAATATCTTTGATGATTGGAAATAAGTAACTTTTGTAATACATATTTGTCGCAATGCAACCTAGATCCTCTGACAATGCGCACAGATTATGTCGACAGTGTGTTATGAATTACTCTTAAAGTAGTTAGTCTCTTTGACGTTAATTTAGTTTCTGTGAATCCGTAAAGAAGCAAAATATTAATTAAGTACTCTAATTTTTCTTTGTTATAATAAGGACAGGAGGTTCAATATTGGAAGCATTCTTAGAGGAAATTCTTGCCATTTTTTTGACTATTCACAAATGACAATATTCAATTTAAAATAATCTATTTAGTGAATAAATACCACTTACAATTTACACTAACATACATAATACTATATGTAATACAAAATACAATTATAATAATTACCAATGCAGCAGTTTATAATTAAATAATATTAATAGGTTGGAGAAAAAGTTTCTTCGCATTTTATATGAAAACTCAAAACATTTTTTTTAAAGTTTATTTACATTTAATTACAGTATATATGTCCCATTTTGTTCGACGACTTTTTGCCATAGGTAGTATGATCCCGGTTCTGTAGAAATTTTGGTACTTTTGATCAAAAAAACGCGACAAATAGTTTTGGCGGTCCTCTCTTGATGTTACCCTGACACTGCCAAAAGAATTCTGAAGAGTCCGAAACAGGTGGAAATCTGAAGGTGCAAGGTCAGGGCTATATGGCGGATGCATTAACACCTCCCAGCCAAACTCTCTTAATTTTTGCTGAGTGGCTAAAGATGTGCGGTCTAGCGTTGTCGTGATGAAAGAAACCACACCCTTTCTATTGATCAATTCCGGTCGCTTTCTTTCAACTTTTTGCTTTAATCTCATCAGTTGTTAGCAATAGAGATCCGAATCGATGGTTCTGCCCTGCAGTAAAAGCTCATAATGAACAATGCCCTTCCAATCCCACTATACGCATCACCTTATTGTGAGTTAATCCGGGTTTTGGCAGAATCTGTGAAGCCTGACCGACCTTTGACCACGAACTTTTTGGCACATTCTTGTCGTAGGTGATCCACTTTTCATCACCAGTTATCAATCTCTTCAAAAACGGTTCGGTTTCATTACGTCTCAATAAAGAATCGCAAATGAGTACACGATTCATAAGGTTTTTTAGTGAGCTCATGTGGCTCCCAAATATCAAGCTTTTTTGTGTACCCAGCTTTTTCAAATGGCTGAAAACTGTTTTGTGGTCAATTCCCAGTTCTTCAGCTATGTGATAAATACTGATATGCCGATCTTGCTCCATTTTTTCAAAAAATGGCGTCCATTTTATCCGTAACAGGGCGACTAGAGCGAGGTGCATCTTTTGTGCTACTCTTACTGACACTGCATTAGGTCCATAAACGTCACAATTTTTTTCGCGGCTTACTTTGTATTTTTTCGTTTTTTGTAATAAAATTTTAAAATATATCGAATTTCTTCATTAGATTCACTCCTTTTGACAGAAAGAAAAACAAATGAAAAATAGCTGGAAACAACATTTTACTAAAAACCAGCCAGATACAAATAGTACAGCCAAAGAGATTTTATTACAAGTTTATACATACTATATGCGAAAAGACTTTTCCCCCAACTAATATACATTAACCTAATGATAGCATTAAAAACCACCAAGATTTAACTTTGTGCTATCATGTTATACTTTAAAACTATTATTAAATTATTAAAAGTTTTAATATCTAACTATTTACATTAAATTACTATGTCGATATTTTTAAATACAATTTAAAAATTATTGCTTTAATTTCACTTTAATATTTTTAATTGTTATATTATTTTTAATTACCTACTACATCGATATATACTCTTATTTATAACAAACACCACTACATATTGCTACGACTAACTATGGAGCGATATGGAAAAAGCGTCCGCGTCGGCTGAAAGTCTCGAACGTCCCACCCTATCGATGGTAGCCACGCCCCTTTCCGACTAGTGTCAAAGGAAATTGGACCATATGTTTACAACACAGAGTTTAAATTTCAACAGAAATAGCATTCCCGAACTTTTAATGGCTTGTTTACAGTCTTGTTTAGATTTTCTGGCAAATTTGAAATACATCGAGGCGTTGACGCCCAGTATTAATAAGAGAGCAGGCGGACGAGATCCAGTTAGTGGTGCGACAACCAGCGATACGAAAGCGACTCTTCGGAGCTATTGCGAACAGTGAATCAGCGACACATTAAGGGAATCATTGACGACTTTTGGCAAGTTTAACAGTTTCATCGGACAAGTTTAGTGATTTTGGAAGTCATCTTGGTTTGTGACAATAAATCGTTCGTTTCGCCCTTACACGGCATTTTAACTCACCCCGCACGTAACAATATTATATGCCTACATATTTCCAAAAAATCCACAATAAATATCATACCTATTCAAGTGACAAAATGTCGCTACTCGTTCCACTTAATGCTCGATAATGCTCTTTATAATAACTATTTTAAAACTAACTATAAAGTATTTTGGTTAAATTCATAACGAATGCGATTTGAAATTCGAATATGAAAGAATAAACTGAGTGCGTAAAGAATGATAAGCAATTATAGTCGGTCCAGTGGGATAGCAGACTCATGTTTCAATTCCGAACGTTGAAGGAGAAGACCACGAGGAAACTGAAGGTTCTCTCGTAGAGAGGTTCTCTTCTATCGGAGAGAGTCCTGTCTACGTATAGCGGCAGATGTGGTATAGCATGTATACCTATTGCTATGCTATATTGTGTCCACTTGATTGTGATCCTTTAAGTCAAGAGAAAAAACTGCTAGTAAATATTTAAATTATGTCTTACAGAGTAGTGAATTTTTTTTAAAGAAATTATAATAGGTACTCAATTTTATTGTCGTGTACTAAGATTTATTTATGTAAATCTAAGATTATTAAGATTAATTATTACTATTAAGATTTACTTATGTAAAGAATGCTGTTTTCTCCAAAAATTCTTTAATAAATAACCTAAGCATTATGTATGTATGTAGCAGTTCTAACCGGTATTTTGTTTATATCTTTATAGCGTATAATAATCTTTTTAAATATTCATTATTTAGAATAATACTTATGTTTATGTGCGGACATTTTTATACCTACTCACCTAGTACAAGTTTTGTTATATAGAATACATTCCTATTTTTTCCTATTGTTTGAAACAATACTTTTTTTAAAACAATGTGTTTCTACGCATTAAGTTAAGAGCATTTTATAAATATGAAGCTAATTCAAAATATTCTGCATTGATCCATTAAGTCATAGGTTCCCAAAGGGGCGGTATCGCCCCCTAGTGGGCGCTGGAGCTTTTCGTGGGGGTAGTAGCGGGTCCAAAGACAAATGGGGGGCGTTATGACAGTCAAGGTGGCGGTCGTGGCGTACCTACCTAATTAGAAATTTAATATAATAAAATTCTTTGAAAATACCTCTATTTTCATGAAAAATCATTTTATCAAGCCGTCTAAAATGTTTGTCGTATTATTATAGCGTAAATAAACTTTAAAACATTTAAATAAGCATTAAGTATAACTAATTGATTCGGTTAGGATTGTTGGAGCGTGATTAGAGGAAGAGAGAGAGAGAATTAATTTTTAATTTGTGATTATTAGTAGACGAGGTCGGTTAAGGTCGAGCGGTAACCGATATGTCAATAAGATCACTTATTATATATATATATATATATATAGGTACCGCTTCTGTTGAAAGATTGTAATCTGGGTAATTATACGACCCAAAACGTAAACCATAACGTGTTAACCTTAGTTAAAATTCCACACATATAACAATTATATTATGTTATAGAATCGATAATCCTACAAACATAACCTCCTTTCTAAAAGCAGTTTTAATGTTAGAAATAACGAGCGTGTGTTAATAGAGCTACTAGAAGCTGAGTGGCGGCAATAATATTCGAAATATAACTTTCTAGTGTGAAAGTGAACAAGCGCTTTTTTTATATTTTAGTAGAACTTTGTGACAATTGACGGTGACAATTATTTTTTTACACAAAATGCATTTTTTGTAGTGTTTAATAATAATTAAATAATATTTAAGTGGACAATGATAGGACATATTTCAACACAACTTGTGACTATCTATGTAGACTTTTATGGTTTTAAATAAAAGAAATATTGTTATTGTGATTATGTACATTTTTTATGTTAAGATCGGCAGACAGGCTGACGGTCCACTTGATGGTAGGTGGGTACCGTCGCCTATAACATGAGCAACGCCAAAGCTGCTGCAAGTGCGCTGCCGACCACAGTAGGAAGAAGGATAAGAGATTAGGAGGGGATAAGGAAATATACTCTGGCATCCCTTTACTCACTCACCGAAACATTTTATTTCACGGTGGTCTTCTGTAAGGGGGTGGTTACTGCCGCCAGACGGGCTGCCGAAATGACTGCCAATTTTACTGTTAATTATAAATTTTATCCACAGAAACAAACCAACTTCATAATGAA
Organism: Bembecia ichneumoniformis; assembly: GCA_910589475.2. Classification (NCBI taxonomy): domain Eukaryota; kingdom Metazoa; phylum Arthropoda; class Insecta; order Lepidoptera; family Sesiidae; genus Bembecia; species Bembecia ichneumoniformis. The sequence goes on along the minus strand of OU342538.1, from coordinate 4,230,038 downwards.
GAACCATAGAACTGTTTTACTGATAGATTAATGCCAAATAAATTATAAGTAAAAAACGATGCACAATTGACGAGAATAAGCCCACAGAAGATATTAAAATATGTTTTTTCGTTCCCTTTTTAACATCATTTGAAAAATAAAAAATATAAGGCCTGACAAAACATATGTCAGCAATATAACGGCTGACATCTTTATTGCTGTTTTAGTTTTGCCAGGGATTGGATTTTTATTTTTAGATGGGATAGGGTACCGTATCATTTTCCTATATCCCTGGCACTGTGTATGCAAAATATCATGATGATCGATTGAGTAGTTAAGGCGTAAAAAGATAACAGACAGACAGACAGAGTTACATTCAGATTTATAATATTAGTATGAAAGTATGAATAGCTGAACCCGGCTACATTTCGCTGCGGCGCGGCCCGCCATCTTTGATAAGAAAAGGTAATAACTAGGCAAATATAAATAAAATATTCATGAATTATACATATAAACCATCCTCAGAAATTGCTCTTTCCATCGACATAATCAGGAACAAAATCTGTTCACAACTTTCCGAGATTAGCGTATACATATAGACAGACAGAGAAAAGGGCGGACTTTAAACTATGTACTGACAAGCGGAATCAAAAAAACCGTATCAAAATCCATTGAACGATTTAGAAGATAATAAGATAATTTATCTTCTCTATATATAAAAATGAATCCCCATTTCCCTTGGTCACGGCATCACGCGTGAACGGGTAGACCGATTTTAATTCGGTTTTCACTAATGAAAAGAGGGATAAACGGGGAATGTTCTTATATATAAAAATTGCATCCCGGGCGAAGCCGGGGGCGGGTCGCTAGTAATTTATGGATAATTTTCAAATCATACCATTTTTGACTTAAAATAGAGAGATAGATATATGGTAAGTATGGAGACTTAGTCGCGTCCTCCTCTGCCTGTTACTCCGGTAACTTTTTCTAAACCACTTTATAAATTATGTTACGGTTTTTACTAATGGTAAATGGTAAAAACGAGGAAGGTTTATGTATATAAATGGCAAAAAAAATTGTATCCGTGCGAAATCGGGGGCGAGTCGCTAGTTAATTTTCTTAATAAAAAAAACGTCTCTCTTACTAATTTTACAGTGAGATTACGAATAATTTTTAGTGAATAATAAGTGACAATTGTTTTGTAAGTTTTTACCTATCACAAAATGGAAAGTGTCGAATTCAACATATTTTTTTAGAAAGTTTCAAAGATGTTTCGAAATTTCGAAATGATCTAAGAAAACAGACAAGCGCTTGTTAGAACTCACGCTTTGAGCATTTTTCACAATCATACATAGTTTAGACCCTTAGTTCCCAAAGTGGTCCAGGTCCCAAAGTGGTCGAGTCTCCCGTGCGCCCCTGGGCACTCGACGGGTCTACGTTGAAGTGACAAAAAAATTAAGGTGATAAAAAAACCAATCAATTCTCACTTATTTCATTTAGAAAACTCCCCATTCGTGGTTGTAACTCAGCCGCAACGCAACTTTCCGTAGTTAGATCTAATCTTCACATTTTTTGTCAAGTTTTGGGAACATGGTAGAAATGTAGCTGCCGGGGTCCACCGGAACCAGCTATATTTTGAATTTTTTAAGTGATCTATGAGAAAAAAGTCTGAGAACCTCTGGTTTAGACCGAGGCTGCTCAACCCTTAATAATTTTAAATTCTCGAATAGCAAACGATACAGTTGCGTTGCTATTCTGTTAGGATAAAAAAGAAGCACAAGATACGGATAGGATAGGTCTTTGGCATCTATTACTTACTCACTTACTGTAACATGAGCTGTTATTTCAAGAGGAATAACAGGAATGCGTAGAACTACAAGAGTATCTTCACTCACCTCCAAGAGAACTCTATACTCATTCACTATAGCTTTGAACAAAAAAAAAAACGTATCCACGTACTACGTTATACATAACGTTCACGTTACTGTTACAAATATTATGGGTTTACAATTGAAACCGCTAATCTCTTTACTTATATGGAAATCGTATGGTTGTTAAATATGGTGCCCCGTACTCTTTTGCAATTTGCAAAATGCAACTTTTTAGGGTTGTCACAGCAAGGTCTGTCCATTAAATGTAATTGTTTCAATATACAAATCTATGAACGTAACATATAATTTGATTAATCCAAGTTCATTTGATAATAAAAATACTGTCAAAATATGTAAAGCAATATAACGCCCGACATACATTGATGACATTACACTTTGGCCAAGCATTGGATCTGGTGCCCGCCGCCGGTCGATTCAACACTTGTACATTGCAAACAATTGTGTCCGTGCGAACCCGGGGACGGGTCTGTAGTAATTTATAAAATTCTCGAATAGCCTTTTCTGTACTATACTGCAAACATCGCCTGTAAATCATCGGCCAGCATTTCTCCACAGTAAAATTAAAATGACTAAAATAGATCAACTATATGTTCTTCTATACATATAATGAAATAAAGTCGCTCTCCGTTTCTCCGTTAACTTCTTCTTGCTACGGATTTTGATATCGATAAACGAGGCAAGTTTTGTGTACAAAAATTTGCAGATTTTTTTTTTCGTAGGTATATTTGATCGCTGCATAAGAAAACCTACTCCCGTTTTTAACAACGAACGCTAGCAGCGTTTTTCCATACAAATGTATTCCCCTATTTTCTCCCTGGATAATGCTTATAGAGCAATAATTTTTTGTCATAAAATCCTAGGTCTGCTAAGGTCATGTCTTTTTTTTCCAACAACTAATTACATAAGAAAATAATGACTCTTCAGAAATGGTAATAAATGACCCTTTTATACCACCCTAATCAGACGACTATGAAACAAATTTCAAAGATTTTTAAGATAAAAAAAATTGACAGGGACATCTTTAAATTGACAAAAATTGACACATCATCTTCAAAATATTTGTGTAAGGAATTATTCGTTAGGCTCAATCTTTAGGGAGAAAACAGGGGAATACGAAACCTCGATTTAGTCAAAAATTTAGTAGGTATAATCGGTCTGAGCTGCATTTGTCCCTATCACACTCTACGGGGGAAGGCTGAAGGTGAGGGGGGGTTCAGACTAATATATATATATTTATATATATATAACAAAGGAATAGGAATTTATCGATACTCTAGAGTTGCCACGAACACAAAAACACAGACTATTCACACACACATAGAGAGCTTGCTGGTTCGGGCGCAACGCGATGGGAATAGTTTGTTCCAATAGCTATTTTTCAAATTCCGCTGGACCCGCGTTCCCTCTTAACAATGTGCGTGCGGACCCCACGGAACTATTTTATCCAATGAATTCGAGAGTATTTCAAGATATTTTATCACAACCAGTAGGTAAGTCATCAAAGTAAATTTATCAAAATGTGCTCATTACATTTTTTGTAAAGTTGTCTTAACAAGAGGTAACCCTGGCAAGTTACTATTGCGGAAATATTCGGAGCTTTATTTGAGCAATTTGAACTTACAGCGCATTTCTTTATGGTTTACATTTGGACGCCAAGATGACTTAGTAACATACTACCGTTTGGATGGACTAATAGAGCAATAACTAACAGTTCCAAATGGTTGCACCGGAACAATAGATTTCTTTGCTGTTTCGTCTTACATGCGTAATACGTGTGAGCAAACTGCTCGTAGTATTGGACTAAATCTCACGATGATATTATCAACTTTTATTTGCCTTGTGTGACATAGCTGCTAAATTAATTAAAATAAATTATAATATTGCCTTTAAATATATACTTTAAAATATATGCTTCATATTAATATTTCGCGAAATACTACCCAGAATTAGAACATTAAATCAATTGAAGTGTTCTTTCTAATATTTATTTTTTTTACTAGCAAACTGTCTCTGGCTTCGCACGGATGTCCAATTATTCTCTTCAATGTGTCTCGGACTTCAACGAATATTAAATGCCAAATTGATGTAGCCGTTTTCGAGTTTTACGCCTTTGTCAACACATTTAGGGATTTATTTTTATTTATATTAGATAAATAACGATGTAAAAACCTTTTTTAATTATTAAATTTCTTCTTAGCTTGAGGTTGTGCTCAAACCTCAACTTCGGCACTTCTATTGGGTCCAAAGCCCAAACCCCTAAATAGGGTGAAGCGATGCTTCACACCTGGACAACTCCTCTCTTTGTACCACGAGGGCACTTGTACCACCAGGCACCAGGGGTTTACTTTTGTCCTTAAGCGGCGGTAGCCACCGTCGCCTAATTGGACTGTCAGCCTGCCTGCCATTATTAATAATATAAAAAAATACTGATTGGTTATTGTCGACTCATCAAATATGTATAGAAACGGGAATTAAAATGTTTCCTTACCTTGGAAAAGAGGACAGTCTCTTGCTTTTTTTTATGTTAAGATCGGCAGACAGGCTGACGGTCGATGGTAGGTGGCCACCGTCGCCTATAAAACAAGCAACGCCAAAGCTGCTGCAAGTGCGCTGCCGACTACAGTAGGATTAAGGATAAGGGATTCGGAGAGGATAGGGAAATAGGCTCTGGCATCCCTTACTCACTCACGTTATTTCACGGTGGTATTCTGTAAGGTGGTGGTTACTGCCGCCAGGCGGGCTGCCCAAAATGAGTGCGAAACGCAGTGTGCCCTGCCACTACTTTTTCAGATCCAGACCAGAGCCAAATTTGAAAAGTTCATTTTTCAAAGTTGACCCTGCCGGGAATCGAACCCGGGGACCCTAGAACAGAGTGTTAAAGCAAGCACCCTAGCCACTCATCCAACGGGCTCGTCAATTTGTAGAACATGAGTAGGTATTGTTAAATCTCAAGCTGCCCTTGAGAGGAACCTGTCTGTTTCAGGGCATTCGCTGCAAGGAAGAAAGCGTCGCAAGCTGCGCCCACGCACGTTGCCTTATTAACGCTGCGTCTAGCCGCTCCAATCACAACAACACGCAGAGCCGACACGCGCGGACGCATTTACGCGCCAAATTACGAACGAGCTGCAGTGTTGCGATTTAGTGTGACTTAAAAAAAAATGCGTGTGATATTGTTTTGTGTGTGTGCGTGGAGCGTTGTTGGGCAGGACATAAATAGTATGAGAAACATGCCCAAATACGACCAGAGATACGATTATTTGGACGTGGATGCGATTTTAGACAGCAAGAGACTTGTGAGAAACTATGTTGATTGCCTGATCAACGTGAAACCTTGTACGCCCGAAGGAAAAGCGTTAAAAAGTAAGTATGGCATTCATTGAGGACATTGTAGGTCCATGTCACGAGGCACTCGTAGCTGTTGTATGTCCATTTTTACGTTTACATAACCGCATTTCCGTAATGTTATGTGAAATTTCACGGCATTTCATATTGACGTTTTCTCCAAATACAGTTTTTTTTTTTATAAAAATATATGTGACGTATTCTTTGTTAATTATAAACTTACTAGCGACCCGCTCCGGCTTCGCCCGTGGTGAAATTTTTATATATAAGAACATTCCCCGTTTATCCCTCTTTCCATTAGTGAAAACCGAATTAAAATCGGTCTACCCGTTCACGCGTGATGCCGTGACCAAGGGAAAAGGGGATTCATTTTTATATATATAAGATTTACACAAGTAAATTGTTTTTGTTGAAAAACTGGTTTACATATAATGGCTCTTTTAATGACTTTAATGATATTTTCATTAATAAAATTGATACGATCATTTGCACCACTTACTTTTGAACAATAATGATATTTTAATAATAAATTGAATGTGATTTATTACTGTCGCATTGTTTAATTCATTTTATAAAGTTAATGGAAACATATATTTATGGAGAGACTTGTCAATGCCAAATAAATAATTATTTATCAGAACGATTTCTTGTATTATAACAAGGTTGTAGATATACATAAATAACTTATTTTAATAGATTGGATTTTGTAAACAAAAACAAGGTTTATGAGATGGTATTATTGTATATTAAGCGTATATGCTATAATCTTTAATTTGATTTAATTGACAAAACTGTAGGCTAAGGCCTATAGGACTATAAGGGATTAAGTAAAATCAATCCAGAAAGTTAATGCGCCTAACAAGATGTAGATACATCTAGCCATCTAAGCCTAACTTAAATTTAGGAATATTTTCACACAAAAAATATTATATGATTTGCATTTAGTACCTACCACTGGTCTTTTTTTAAAGCAATTCATAATTCACACCTCATATCAAAAATTGTCACACCCGACTGGGATTCGAACTTGCGTTTATACAGTTTCTATAAGAAACTGCTCAGAAGATAGATCAAGTGTTCACTAAAATTAAAAGTCTAGCAGTTTTTCAGCACCAATGTGCATTTGTACATGTATACTATTGACAATTAATGGCGTCATAATTTTTTAAAAGTTAGTTTTTAATACGATTTCTTTGCATACTACTTTTTATTTTTTAAAAAGCTTTTAAGTCTATCGTGTAGTGATTATAATCAGTATTTGTGAAAAAAAATCAAACTCAATAATTTATTCGGTCACTGTTCAGTATAGGGCCACTCTAGCCGCTCTTGTAAACACATTGACAACCGCTTGCGGAAGTAGAATCGTATCAAATGATAGTGGAGACTCCATTACGTCTGGGTTTATATATCTACCCTACCCATAATACTAAGTACCTATACAGCTTCGCAAAGTAAAATTTAAAGTACTATTTTTCTGTATGTACGTATTATTATATTTTTATTTATATTACTAATGACCCGGTTTTGCCCGGGGTGCAATTTTTACATACAAACCTTCCCCGTTTATCTCTCTTTCCATAAATGAAAACCGAATAAAAATCTGTTTAGCCATTCTTGAGTGTTTGCTAGACTAAAGCACGGCGATTGATTTTTATACTTATATAAATATTATTTTTTTATAGAATTTACCAAAGCGTTTTTACAGAGAGAACAAAAGATTAAATAAGGCTTCATTCCGAATACGTATTAAAGAAAAAAAAAATCGACTTATTTTTTTAGAATTTGTGATTATGATTTTTTATTTCTTTAATTTAAATATGTATCGAAAAGAGTGGATTTTTATTTTATATAAATTGTTCTATAAAAATTGTTCTATAAACAATATATATTAAAACTTTTATAAAAATATAAACTTTTTATAATTTTTTGCGATCTATTCTCATACCTACCAAATACACAAAAAAAACCATAAAAATCGGTCCAGCCATTTCGGAGGAATGCGACCACAAACACCGAAATGTGACAAGAGATTTTAATTTTTATAAATATATCCCAAAATCATTACCATTTTATAATGTTTCTTATTTTAGTCATAAAATAAACAACAACAATAATTAAATAACAATAACAATAGAAAAACTTAAAAATTACTGTAATAAAATCTTTAAAAACTGCCCTTATAAAAAAATATATACCATAACAATTTATAAGTTCTTATAAATTGCACTAAATTTTGGTGACAAGGTATGTTGGGCACCTGGCTGCATTACCTCTATGGATTCCTGAACTTAATCTTTGAGAGAGGTAATGCCCAGACCTGTCATCGCCAAATTTTTCGATAAGATATCTTTGATGAGATGAAGCGCGTTGGGACCCCACAGGCCCAGCGTCTCAAAGCCAAGAGGAACGAAAGAGTAAGAAGTACTTATGTCTTAAAACTTTTTAATCTTTCGCTGCTCTGCATTCGGTACTGCGACACTAGACTTATCTATGGTACTGGGAAGATGGGAAGCAGCCGGTTTGTTATGTGTGACGGTTGTACAGCGGACGTATGTGGAGTCCCATACTAATGATACTAATGATCTGTCAGGTCTCTTTCCATCATCACGTATTACTTCTAAAATAGCAAGTTGATAGTGGTAAGAGATCCTCGGAGTAGTATGTCATTTAAGCTGCCATGTCGGGAGAAACGTCCGGCACTAGAGACGCAAGAGAGGCCTTGGAGTCACAACTGATCGACATCCATGCCACAAGGACACCTGTGAGGAACACAGACATCGATGTCCAGACGAAGACTGATCGCAAGGCGAAAGGTTCGTTGTTTAGGAAAGTGCCAAGATTCGGAGAAGGCAAAGCTTGTAACCAGTATCTTCCTTCCGGAAGATACATAAGTTCACGTACTTTGGTTAAGTACTTAGGTTATCTCAATTTCTTTGTTTTTCTGGTTCCGATGGTGCAGAAATATTTGTAAAAATTTAGAATATCGATTTCCATGCATGTCTAGCCTCAGTAAGACACGCAATCTCATAGTTTTCTGAGGAGAGAAAAAAAGTAGACAGGCGCTAGAAATTTTGTTAAATAAATTAACAATCTTTGATGACATTGTCTTTTCATAGAACATTATACATATTCATGACACATATAACTTTATAAATTGATTTAAAAATGAGAAATCCATATCTATATCTTCTATACAAATAATAAAATCGTAAATGAGCAGTGTACATTAAATATTATTTCAAAAAACAATTTGTACACGTCGTGCTTATGTTAGGTAAAAAAAAACACTTCTTAGATTTTTTGTCAGTTTGTCTATGCGTTTGTTAACGCTAATCTTGGAAACTGCTTAACCGATTTGAATGCGGTTTTCACTAAGCTTTCCGTAATTAGTGTTTGTTACGTTACAATCGGTTCACAAACAAAAAGGTTACGCGTTATACTGAATATCACGTGTACAAAGTTGCGGGCTCAACTAGTAATACAAAATATAGAATCACACTTAACTGAATGGAATTTGTAAAGGCAAGGAAAATTTCATGTACTTACATCTAAGAGTCGAACTTTATTGGAAATCGTCTTATCGTCTTAAAAATATAGCTGTTCATAGCTATTTTTAGATTCAAAAATGCCTTTGTACAATTGCGCCCAAAAAGTACCACCGTAATCCTACCCTTGGTTCGTCGAGAATGAAAAACACAGGTAATTTCAAGGGTAGATTGGTAAAATCTATTTATTAAAGAAATATTATCTTGTATATGCAAGTCTCAATGAATGAACCGTTCGCGCGTACGTTTACATATTACCGCCATCTAGTTACCATTCATTGAGCCTTGCTTGTTGTTAAGTATGCCGACTTAACATATCGCCCCCCATGGACCTAGTCCATTAACAATACTGGGGATGCGACCGACCAAAATACAACCATACTATACAGCTTGTAACAACATAATTTATACAAACCATTACAAAACCTAAATCTTTGATCTCTCACTTAAGTATAACGCTTATAAAAACTTAAGTTATAAAACTAATTAACGTTCTACAATATCAATAACATACAAGAATTGAGTTTCAATTAAGAACAATATACATACAATCTTATAAACTATTTATAACTATAATTAACCAACCATGTACAACATAACATATAAATATATCTAAACTAACACCTCATAACAAGAATGATGGACACATAATTCCCAAGGACAAAGGTCTCCACTTCTCCACAATTATCCCTTATATAATTATTTAATCTGTTTTAGGAAGAATAATCAATTTAGAAACCGGACGCTTAATTATATTTCCCTTGCATTTGAGGCTGACCACTCGAGTGATCCCATCTTGTCCCGGGTGCTTGTCAACTATTAAGCCGTACAACCATCGAGCCGGTGGCAGTCCAGCTTCCTTTATGAGAACTACATCTCCGACTCTGGGTTCCGAAATAGAGTTGGTCCACTTATATCTATGCTGGAGCCGTGTTAAATATTCTTCAGACCATCTCCGCCAAAAATCTTGAGTCATTCTCTGGATGAGATGCCACCGCTTAAGGTTACTAATGTTGGAAGTCTCGTAGTTGCATTCTGGTACAAGAACGAGTGGCTCCCCTACGAGAAAATGACCCGGAGTCAATGGACAAGGATCGTTGGGGTCACTGGACAACTGCGAGATAGGTCTAGAATTGAGACAAGCCTCGATTTGAGCAAGTGTAGTAGTCATTTCTTCGAATGTCAGTGTGTGTGTTCCAATTACTCTCGCTAGGTGGAATTTGGTCGATTTGACTGCTGCCTCCCACAATCCTCCAAAATTCGGTGAGTGGGGAGGGATAAAGTGCCAGGCTGTTCCATTAGATGCAATCCAGTCAGAAATTTCATCGACTGTAGTGGATTTTTCTGATTTAAGTAGTTCAGTGAGTTTCTTCGCTGCACCCACGAAGGTTGTGCCGTTGTCGCTCCATATCTCGGCTACATGACCCCGTCTTGCTACAAACCGCTTAAAAGCAGCTAGGAAGGCTTCGGACGTCAGGTCACTGACTACCTCCAAGTGTACTGCTCTTGTTGACATGCAAACGAGTATGCAAATGTATCCTTTCGTGGAGTGATTGCCTCGTCCCTTTGTAGATCTTATGTTAATTGGACCTGCATAATCTAAACCGGTTCTATAGAAAGGCCGCTGTGCAGTAACTCGAGCTGTGGGCAATCGTCCCATCATTTGCTGATTGGTTTGTCTCGAATGACGCACACAAGTTGTGCATTTGTGGACGTGATGACGAACCAAACCCTTGGCACCGATTATCCAATACTTCGACCGTAAGTACCTTAGCATCAGTTGAGGTCCTCCGTGGAGTGTTCTCCGATGAGCATCATCAATTAACAAATTAGTGAGATGTGATTTGTGCGGTATTATCACAGGATGCTTTACGTTTTCATCGAATGTGGAATTATGCAAGCGTCCTCCGACTCTCAAGACATTATTTCCATCTAGAAATGGATTCAGTGAAATCAGTTTGCTATTTTTATTAACTCGTTCACTCAACTGCAAATGTTCGATTTCGCTTTGTAAGTGCGTTTTCTGACACATCTTAATGCAAGTCAATAGAGAATCGTTTATCTCTCGTGACGTTAACCCTTTATTTAACCTGTTAACAATACCTTGATGTTCAGATTTTTTCCAGTGTAGAACTCGTCGGCAGAAAGATATCACACGGGTGAGTTTTTGTAAAGAAGAAAATCTTAACATTAGCTCTTCACAATGGTTGGATGCGTTTTTTGCCGTCACATGACACTTTAATTTCGGTTTCTTTTCTTCCAGATGACTATCTTTTTCATATACATTATTATATTCCACTTTGAGATCGTGCAGATATTTAGGTCCGTGCATCCACAATTGATTTTCAATGAGTCCTGTTGGCTGAAGTCCTCGTGACGCACAGTCCGCAGGATTATCTTCACCAGAGACATAGGACCACTGATCCCCATCCAATATTGTGAGAATTTCGGAGACTCTATTTTCCACAAACGTCTTCCACCGACTGGGATGACTTCTTAACCACGCCAAAACTATTGTCGAATCTGACCAAGCATGAATGTTTTGTTTGTGAATGTTCAAAACATTCCCTACTTCATTAAGGAGTTTGGCAAGAAGGTTGGCGCCACACAATTCCAAACGAGGGATTGATAGTTGTTTAACAGGGGCCACCTTAGTTTTTGATGTCAATAAGTGAACTTGGACATTGTTGGCATTGTCGACGATTCTAGCATACACCACAGCTGCGTAGGCTACATTAGAAGCATCAGCAAATCCGTGCAGTTCAAGAAGCTGATCGTCCCTGCTAGAGTGTATCCAACGTGGGATTACGAAAGCTTCCAGTTTGGGTAAGTCTTGTCTAAAGCTTAACCAATCCGCAAGTAAGCCAGAAGGAAGATCGTCGTCCCAACCGATGCCTGCCAACCAAAGACTTTGAATGAAGACCTTGGCCTTGACGATTGTCGGCGACAACCACCCCAATGGATCAAACAACTTCGCTATTTCTGAAATTACCTTTCGTTTTGTCACTGGTGTATCAACGGAAGAAGGCAGATTAACTTTAATGCGAAAATTATCGGCCTCCCTGCTCCACGTTAGCCCTAGAATTTTCGTGACTTCATCTGTCTTCAATTCCAAGGACTTAGAGGAATTGGTGATGTTATCCTTCCTACCAATAATATCTTGTAGTGCTTTATTATTACTGGACCATTTTTGAAGTGGAAATCCTCCTCGATTCAACAACTCGGTCATTTGCTTGTAGACTTGAATCCCCTCTGCCACGGAATGGCAACCAGTCATCAAATCATCAACGTAAAAGTCGGCAATTACTCGCTTTGTTGCATCAGGGAAGGCTATGCCCTCGTCGTGCGCTGTCTGTTGCAGAGCACGTATCGCCAAGTACGGGGCTGATGAAGTGCCGAAGGTGACTCGCAGCAAGCGATAATGCTGAATCTCATCATTCGGATTGTCACGCCAAAATATGCGCTGAAAATTAACATCTTCGGCGGCAACCCTGACTTGTCGGTACATCTTCTCGATGTCCGCTACAAGTGATATAGGATAACATCGCCACCTCATTACTAAATGCCGTAATTCTGGTTGCAGTTTTGGACCTATCATGAGATCACTATTCAATGATGCTCCATTCCATCCCTTGCACGAAGCGTCAAACACTACGCGCACCTTTGTAGTGTCCTTGTCTTCACGAATAACAGCGTGGTGCGGTAAGTATACTGCCTCCTGTGCATTCTTGTCTGTGCAGAGCTCCATGTGTCCCATTGTTATATATTCTTTCATAACCCTTGAGTATTCAGCTTGAAGAACTGGATCACCCGATAAGCGTTTCTCGAGCGAGAGAAATCTCCTTTCAGCAATAGTTTTGGATCCACCATATTTTGACGCTGGGTCCTCTTCCTTAAATGGAAGTCTTACCACGTATCTCCCTAACTCATCTCTCCTCGTAGAGCTAGCGAACAATTCTTCACAAGCTCTCTCTTCATCCGTTAAGATTTTATCGGGTAAAGCCGGTTCTGCTTCTAATTCCCAAAAACGTTTAAGCAGTGAATCATCGATATTTTTGTTAAAGGTGAGTGTATGACAACTGTATTGCTGATTATTATCTGGAACGGAATCATAAATGGAACCGGATAAGATCCAACCAAATTTTGTATTTTGTGCAATTAAATTTCCATCGCCACTCGGAATCAGTCCATCTAACAATATTTTGCTGTACACTTCAGTGCCTAATAACAAATCTATACCACTTGGTTGATTAAATCTTGGATCTGCTAGTTTTAAATGCAAAAATGTTTTCATTTGTGAAAGGTCGATGGGAACCCTCTTGCTAGGCAACAAATTCGTTAATTTATTTAAAACGTAGGCGTGTACGTCTATTGAGAATTCAGGATTATTCAGGGAATTTATTTTTATTTTCACTGAAGCTTTGGAGTGCACAGATGTAGGTCCTCCCAATCCAGAAACTCTGACAGAATCATTAAATTTTCTGAGACCCAATAACTGAACCGCTGACTCGGTGATAAATGATGCCTCGGACCCCTGATCCAAAAGGCACCTCAAAATAATGGTGGATTCATTATTAGTCTGTGGCTTTGCCTTGATTAATGCTGTAGCTAATAAAGCCGTGCGACACGATTTTAAAAAACAACTAGTTAGCATTTCTGGATCGGAATCACCTGCACATTCCGACTCAGAATCTCTAGAAGGCGATGCAGCTTCGGTAACGACAGCCGCAACCTTGTTATTCTCAAACATTTTTTCAGATTTACCCAATGATATTGGTGGTTCAGGGTGCAATAAAGTGTGGTGTCGTTTCTTGCATATGCGACAAGTAGTTGACGTAGTACATCTATACACTGAATGTTCAGAACTGAGACAGTTGAAACACAAGTGTTGAGTTTGTACGAACTGTCGTCTTATGTTGACGGTCTCTCCCATAAACTTCTTGCAATGAATTAATTTATGTTTATCTGAGCAATATAAACATGAATATTCCTTATTTGTAGTAGATTGTGACGGTTTTAATATGCCACTTAAATTATCTTGATTCCTGTCGGATAATTTATATTCAAGTGAGCGAAATCTTGTTTCCAGAAAGTCTTCCAGCATCTTGAACTTGGGCAGCTCATCTTTTCCTTCACTTAATTTTGTCTCCCATTTGGCTCTGGATTCCGGATCAAGTTTCTGACTGATAATATATATGAGTATTAAGTCCCATGATTCTACGTTGACGCCCATGTTTCTCAACGATTGCAAACACTCGTTGGTTGTATCCAGTAACAAACGGATGTGGTTGGTTGATTCTTGGAGCAAGGGTTTTTGAGTCATCAATCGCCTTATGATGGAACTTGCCATTGCTTTCTTGTTATCATATCTGTTAACAAGCCTATCCCAGCATACTTTGTAGTTATCCGAGGTGACTGATATAGACTTCACCAGGGTTTCGGCTTCTCCAGTAAGTGAGCTCTTTAAATAATGAAGTCGTTGTACATCTTCAAGGGAACCGTTATTATGAATCAAAGATTTAAAAAGGTCTTTATAATTTGCCCATTCCGCATAATTACCTGAAAATGTAGGCAGTGCTATTTCCGGTAATTTTACAAACACCTGTCTTGATTCATTCGTATTTCTAAGTGGCTCACTACTTCCAACGTCGGCCTTTAAAGTATTCATACTTTCCTTTAATAACGATTTATAATATAAATATTCATCTTCAACCTCCAAATAAAAATCATTTCTAGCGTAATCAGTATTTAAATAGTCTTCGGTTTTCAGTAAACTTACTATTTTTCGATGAGTGTCTACAAATGAATTCCATTGTGCTTCTAAGTTTTCTAATCTAGATTCTAAATATGAAAAGGTGAGACGCTCCTTAGGCGACTTTTTAAAGTTGGCTTTGCCCTTGAGAATTTTTGTACCTAGATCAGTTTGCGTTCTCAAATGAGATTCGGCCATGTTCGATAAAATTAAAATGATTGCTTAATACTTAACAATTTCACAATAAGAATAAAATACTACACAGTGACCGGTTACAACGATAAAAAGACTTAGACAAATTCAGCGTAAAATTATTTTTAGAAATTTTTTACAAGTGTTTTTTAAACTTGGCGGCAAATTCGGGCATAGGTTCCCCGTCGTAACGTTTTTTCTTAAATTATTCTAAGTCCATGCAACACTTGTATTTTTTTTTTTTTTTTTTTTTTTTTTTAAAGTTCTAATCACTCTTCATGCACAATTTAAAGTTTATTCGAAAATTTTCAAAGTTAATTTGCAGTTAATTATAAGGTTCAAAATATACTCACAGTTTTTCCTTGACACTTGACACAATTGACATCACAAATTTTACGTCACTCACTACTTTGACACTGAAGACTACTTAATGTTTTTACACTGACAGCTGACAACAAATGATAATTGCGCTGATGACAGTTGTTATTATACCCTTTAAATCAAACTGTCGTGTTTAATTGAAACGTGGCTGTCCGTTTGACAGCGTTGATGATGATGAAGGCAGCCCTCACGAAGTCTGCTGGATGTCCGAGGAGGATCCCTCCCGATCCGAAGCTGGCTCGTGCTGTGGCTTTCTTTTTCCGCTTGTAGATATCACAGGGCGCTCCGCCTGTTGTGGATTTGGCCCTCACGAAGTCTGCTAGTTTTTTGAGGAGATACGCTCCCCGTACCGAAGCCGACCCGTGCTGTGGCAGTCACTCCACTGTGGCTGCGGCTGCAGTTGTGCGGCTGCTGCTGAATGCGCTGGATAGCGGTCCACTATCCTGGTCTTAGCGCAGGATGGTACAAGTGTACAGTCAACTTTCTTGCCTATATCCGGCTCGAAGGACCATGTACAATTGCGCCCAAAAAGTACCACCGTAATCCTACCCTTGGTTCGTCGAGAATGAAAAACACAGGTAATTTCAAGGGTAGATTGGTAAAATCTATTTATTAAAGAAATATTATCTTGTATATGCAAGTCTCAATGAATGAACCGTTCGCGCGTACGTTTACATATTACCGCCATCTAGTTACCATTCATTGAGCCTTGCTTGTTGTTAAGTATGCCGACTTAACAGCCTTAGAGTCAAATCTTATTTATTGGTACAGACTCAAAACTTAAATATAAGTCGGTGCCTATTTATTTATCTACGCTTCCTTATTATACACAGTATAAATTGAAGTCGCTGCCCGGGGCTGTCTGTTTGTTTGTATATCCGCTAACTCCTCCTAAACCAGGCAAGGGATTTTGATGAGGTTTTCACTAACGGAAGAGCGATCAACGAGGAAGGATTGTGTATATATAATTTGCAGAAGCCGGGGGAGGATCGCTTGTCTCTTATAAGTCAAGTTGCTCGTCAAATTTATTTAATTTCTTCTTGATGTTTCTTCTTAATCTTAAGAAGACCGTTCTTGATGGTCTTCTTGAATTAAAAAAAATCAAGAATGAAAAATTTAAATGAAAAATTTCTTGATGATTTTTCACGGAAGGTTTATATTTATAAAACCTAATAAATCCGTGCGAAGCCAGAGACCGCCCTACATCGTAAGAATTTAAATTTGTAAATTTGATTGTAGGAGGTAATCTCCAAGATACCTCATCGATTTTCAAAAATTATTTCTAAATTGAAAAGCTACACTATCGACAAAAGTTTTAGGCTCTAATCCACTGTGATAGATATTGATTTACAATGCGAAACACAATGTTTGTAAATGAAATCGGAGAAAAATTAACTGACGAAAATATGCACGTGAAAACTTTAGGCGAGTTTATATATATATGCCTTAATATATATGTTTGAAATATATATTATTATATATACATTATTATATATATATTATTATATATATTTCAAACAAATTAGCAAATAAAATACATATATCTATCGAAATCAATTATGCCATCATTTCGAATGGTAAACGGTTATAAAGTTAGCTGTTAACTGCAACTTTTTAAGATGTATAGTTTAAGCAATATCATGAAATCAATAACGCGTGCAAACGCAGCAATGGGAACCCACGACAAGCTGTGGCATAATTGACCTAATAAGAAAATTGTATGCTGCCAAATTTCAAGGTGGACGGAGCCGCAGGCACAACTAGTATAACATAAAAACAACATTTGATTCGCTAATACTATATTTAATGCGTTCAAAAACATATGATAATATCACTGTGTAATTAATGGATAACAACTGTATAATTTTGCAATAGGCCACTGTTTAAATAATCCTTGACTTTTTTTCTTAAGGCTTATTATGTATATATTCGCTATTAGCATTAAAATACCATTAAATAGAGAATATATTAATCAGAATTATGTTATACTTACATAATAACGTGTGCTCTCTCACTCCAGGGGATAGAATCCCCTTGGAATTAGAACCCCTTGGAATAGAATATTTTTTTCCAACGGTATACCGTTGCAAAAAAAATTATCCCAATTCCTTCTCCATCCAAAAGTCAGATGTTCTTCCGTTACACTTTAAACAAACGGGGTTGCCGAAGCCAAATATGCATTTTTTTAAAAAATAATTCGAAATTCATAATTACAGCAAATTGTTGCATATTTTGTAGCTTACACTAGTTATTTTATTATAAAGATGACAAAAAGAATGGTATCCTGAGTTTCTTTCGGGATTTCTTCTCAGGATCGTCATCATCTTGGCTATTTTTTTTTTCGGAAACCCTGGCAAATTATATAAGCGACTTCAAAAAAGTGATCTTGTTATCCTATTTTTGAGAAATAAACGATTTGATTTTATTAATTTATTTATTATATAATTATGATTTATTTCATTATGTAAAAACCTACCTCGTTTAACGGTTTTTCCATTTAAAAATTCGTTGCGTGGTGTAGGAGGAGTTAGCGGATAGACATATTGACAGACAAATGTAGACAGTGACTTCAATTTATACTATGTAAGGATTTACTCACATAATATATATAATTGCTTTAATGCATGTCTCCGCGGCAGGGCAATCTTTGTAAATGTACTTTTTATACTTGGCTCTGGTCTGAATCTAGAAAGTAGTCAATGCGTTTCCTGTCATAGTAACGACCAGCTTACAGAAAACCACCGTAAAATAAAAGCATGTGTGCTGTGCGCATCTCCGCTGCGCGCCGTCACCCGTTGTGAGTCATAGTTCACCATACAAATAAATGACACATCTTCTCTTCGCTCCGCTCAATCATCTCCACCGAGGCTGAATAGAGTGGAGAAGACTAAATAACGAAATCCTATTGGTTGATTTTAACACATCTCCGCTCCGCTAGTTTCGTCTCCGCTTTGATGGAGCCCGGGCCTAAAACAACACTGTCTTTTGGTAAAAGTCGATAAAGTCCATTTCTCTGTTTCCATTCTATAATCCTAAGTCGACAGCACTAGTGTTTGTAGCCACCTTCTATTAATATTAATGGGACAAACAATCCAAATTGGTAGAGCCAACTTCGAGAAGGAGGTCAATTGTCTTATTCACCTCAGATGGACAGCGTCCGAGACATCTTCTCGTCCAAAATTCCCAAAGGTTTTCGACCAACGTGTGTTGGTCAAGGATGACATATGGCGCTAAAACATGGTCTCTAACAATGGGCCTCGTAAAAAAGCTCAACGTCGCTATGGACAAGCTATGGACTACGAGATCGAATCAGGAATGAGACCAGTATCTATCCATGTAGGAAGGATGAGGCCGACAATGGAGCGAGCTCACCCAGAAGATGCCTATTCGATTTGGGTTATATGAGCTCGGAAATACAGACGCCGGCAGGGAGTTCCAATCCTTAGCAGTGCGCATCACAAAAGATGTTTTAAGCGCTTGGTCCGAATTAGAGGGATTTCGATAATGTGAGGATGGTAACCAGCCATACGTCTGCATGTCCGATAGAAGAAACGGGCACACTCTCCGAAGTACATCTTATAGAATACACACAGCCAGCCTTTGCGTCTATGTGCAGTTACGGACATAACTCGGCGGATTAGTAAGTTGAAGGAGACACAGTGGGCAGGACATTACTATGGTACGGAGGTTCTCGAGTGGAGGAGGCCACGGACCAGCAAGCGCAGCGTAGGACGTCCACCCACAAGGTAGATCCAGGCTGCTTCTGACTGGTCCTTGGGAAAAATTCGAGGGGAGGCCTTTGTATAGCAGTGGACGTCCTGCGGCTGAGATAGTAATGACTATTAAAGTGAGCTGACTCCACAACTCTCTAAAAAAAATCTATTGTTTGTAGATATTAAGTAGAAATTAGATATTCACTAAAATAAAAAATAAAAATAATAATAATTGCATTTTTAAACCGCTTACGTTTACTAAACGTTTTCTCTCGATTAGCATACAATGCTGACTTTTTCTATTGTAAATATGGCGTTCGCGTATGTAATGCTTTCGTTTTGTGCCGATTTCTAGTGCAAATTGACATCATATATTCTCAATAACTAGGTAACGAGAACTGGCAATCCGGTATTTAATTTGCACACCTATTCACTGTAGCTATGAAAGCGATTTCATTCAATAAATTGATATGTACTGAGACATACGTCTCAGTATCAGTTTATTATACGACATACGCCGGTTCGAATCCCGATGGGATGTGGAGCTGTGTTTCAGCATTCAAATGTCACATTTCATTTTGGAAATGATTAATGTTACTAAGACATTAAAAAAAAAGAATACTAGCCATTTCAGATTCGATTCGAATTCATGTATAAAATTTTACAATAAGCAAAATTTTACAATACGTCAATCTTTAAAAACAACTAAAGATCGTAAGTAATGAATCTACGATAGTAGTTGCTCTAATTGTTTGCCGTTTTAACGGATTCCGCAATGAGCGTGTAACCCTTAGAGTAATAATTCCAACAAGTAGGTAGTAACCGCTGATATTTTGTTTGCGTTAATTCCATACACCGTTGTTGCGACTTCAAAGCGTAGTTCGTAGGGTTCGAATTACCGAATTAGGCACTAAATTTATGAGTAAAAAGTCTTTTAAGCAGTTACTTTTATTAAATCCTCGTTACGGCTGTTGGAAAACATCTCGATTATAATATGCTAAACACATATTGAAAACTAGCTGAAATCGGCCACGCTTCGCTGCGGCCCATACGGCGGCGTCGAGAGCATGGGGCGCGCGGTACTGGACACTTCTTATATATAATATTATTTATCGTAGCCTGATGTTATATAGCCTATAGCCTTCCTCGATAAATGGACTATTCAAAACAAAAAGAATTTTTCAATTGGAACAAGTAGTTCCTGATATTAGCGCGTTCAAATAAACAAACAAACTCTTCAGCTTTATAATATTAGCATAGAATTAAAAGGAAAGAATGGCGTCTTTTTTAATCAAATTGTAAAGCAAGTTGAATGTCATTTTTCCGACTAGAGATGTATGTAAAATTTTTTATGAATATATATATTTCGACAGTGTAATAATATTAAAGAGATTACCGACTGATTAATATAATAATGTATATTTCTATACTTTTTCTGCACATAATGGTTCATTTAAAAAAAGAATGAGGCAGGTTCTGTCTCGTTTCTAATTTTCCGATTAAGCACAGAATATATACTAGTACTAGACGTACAGAAGTTGCACTCCTTTGATCTCGGAGAAAGCCGCCATTTTAATAGCCTACAAAATTTCCAACGCACCTGGTGCAATCGAAATCGCACCTTATTACTACGCTCACAAGAGCGCAATTTCTTTGTGTTCAGAATTTATCTACATCACAGCTCAAGCGTCAGGGTTGTACAAGCAACTTAAAATAAATAACAACATAATTTTAATAATTAATTTATTTATTTTTTATAATAATGAATTATAAAAAATAAAACATTCTTGGAAAACATAATTAACACATATACCCACACACACTAAAACGGGGAAATATAAGTACCTAAAATTTAAATAAAAGTAATTTTTTCGTAGTACATTTTACTTTTTCTTTTATCTTTTCAGACTGCTAAGAATAACAGCTACATACTATTGTTTGATTAAATTGTCTAGAACTTGCTCCAAAAATATCAAATAAAATCTTTTGTCGACTAATATAAAGACTAATATAAAGAATGTTTAGCTTCTTTTGTTCGCGCACGTGCATTTCTATTTGTAACATCCGACACATAAAAAAAGGAACGACACATAATACCTAATGAAGGTATTATTATTTATTTGGTTAACATGCATCTTAATATCTTTTTAAAAAAGGTTCGTATGATGGCATCTCATTTGTTTTTGTAGATAGTCCTACTTTTTTCCTTTCTAGTACCTTCTACTTCTTTAATTCTATATATTTATACATACAATTTCGGCCCAGTTTGCTACATACATCAACTGCATAAATAACTTTGTAATCCTATATATTTATATGGGATTACAAACTTATTTATGCAGCTGGTGTATCTAGAAAACTGGACCGAAAATGCAAAATATTTTAGTTTTTCCTTGATTTATACACTAAACACTAATTGTGTTCTAAATTTGAAGCTTTTATATCTGCTAGAAGAGTTTTAAGTTTTTTCAATTACGATTTATTTCGCTAAAACGTATTAATGCGAATTATATTATGCCTTAAGAGTTAACATATTAGAGGGTAGAAATAAAATATAATTTAGCCAATAATATTTCGCGCCCAATTATCCAATATAAATATTTATTTATTATTGTTAAATTTATTTAACAATTTTTTGTTATTTTATAATTTGCTAAAAAAAAGAATGAAGAAGAAATTACCGAGCGAGCGAAAAAAAATAAAACTTTAAATCCTTCTGTTTATTGCGACAACTGTCCACGCAGCAATTATTACGATTCCTCATTATAAAGAACAGTAGCGTTTATAGTACAGTAGTACTAGTATATATTCTGTGGTACAGTGCTGTTGGAGCAATAAATGATCGACGTACGCGTGTACAAACAAGCGCGGGGCGGCCTCGACTGATTTGTACCTTCAAGGTACCGCGCGCTGTAGGTGCTTATCGCGGTAGGTATAGGCGAGTGACGGAGGCCTGGATTAAGTGTAATCGTGCCTATATTATATCTATTGTTATATATTTTTTATTAGTTTCGCACGATGGCGACGAAGAATTCCGCGCCCATTTCAAATGTTTTGTTTATGTTCGCTAATCGCATTCTTTATTCGGTCGAGAGTGGTCAGTCGGCAAGCGGCCCGTTGCGTGACACAGTTGCTGAGGTCACAGAACATTTAATAACCCTGTCACGCGTCTCGATCATAAACACACAAGGATTAGTGAATTATTTATCAGTTTCTTTTATATTATACATAATCACCGATGCAACCCTCAGAATTTAATTATGTTTTGATTACGGTAGCTGGTTTTTCTTTTTCCGAGGATATTCCTCTTCGTGCGTTTACATATGTTTCATAGATTACTTCACATGTGTTCGAAGTTTGGCTACAATTCAAAGACAAGTTTCCTTGAGATCCTAGCGATTAAGGAAAGTTTTCTTTTCCACAGCCGACAGTAGATCCAAGTAACCTATCATTGCTAAGTTGCAGCTGCTTTATAGAAATAAATGTAAATAGGTATGAGCAATTTAAAATTTTTAAAATATAGAGGTATCACAAAACTTAAGAAAGTTTTAACTTAATAACTTGTACCTACATTCAATGTGTATGGTGATGTGATGTTGGAGAAAATTGGGATGGGACGATTCTCGCCAAGCCATTTCAGAGCCCGGCCATTTCCTGGCCGTTCGTTGTGGTCTATTGTTTACGATGCGCATGTATTTAAAAAACTTAAGAATTAAATTTTCCCAAAATGTGATTTTAATTCTATTTTAGCAAGTTAAGTTGTTAATTTGAAATCAGATCAATTTTTATTAATGTGTTTTCGGAATAAACGGAAAACTGGTTTTGGCAAAAAGACTGTCTCTTACAAAATGTGTTACAAGATTTATTTGTATTGAAAACAAATTTAGGTTAGGTTCTGGAATCTTTATGATATTAAATGTCCTGGAAACGTGTGTGACATTGATTTTTTTTTAGTGATTTTAAGTGATGCTGATGCTGTAATTTAACTAAACGGCAATTAAATGTCCTGCGCCGAATCGGCCGGTGATGAAATGGCCAGCGATGAATCGGCGGCGGTGAATTGTCCTAGACCCGGAGGAAGATGCTTCGTATACATACCATGGATCGCTAAGGGGGCCAATAAATCTGTCCTGCAGTAACTGAAAGTGAAGATAAGACTATCAGCGACGCGACGTGCTAACAAAATAGGTACTGCATGTACGCTGCCAGCATTTGTAAGATAAAGGATAACGGATTAGGAGGATTGTGAAGTGGTGTCTAGCATCCATAACTAACCCATAGAAACACAACAGCTTTCACACAAGCTTTCATTTTATGGTGGTCTTCTGTACGGAACGTGAGAGCCCCGTGTCTTCTCTGGAGCCACTCGTCCAACATTGGACGAATGGCCTCCACGGTGCGGTGGCCAGAACTACGCTCGACCAACCTCTCACTCCATTTCCGGAGGAGGTTACCGCGCGCGCGCAATCGGATTCGCGCAACTACCTCTTGCAGAGGCTGAGCTCCTCGAGACCGTATATCTGCAACGCCCAGATATACGGTCGCCTGCACAAAACGCAGTGTACCCTGCCACTACAACTGTCTACATCATCATCAACAACCTATTATATGTCCCCACTGCAGGCGCACAGGCCTATCCTCTTCAACAAGGGCGTATTAGCTAAATGGTCCACCATGCTGGCCAGTAAACTTCACATGCGCCTTATTATTTCTTCTATGACGTATCCCATTTCCCATCCCTAATCCTAATCCTTCCTAATCCCTTATCCTTAATCCTACAGTAGTCGGCACCGCATTTGCAGTAGCTTTGACTTTGCTTGTGTTATAGGCGACGGTAGCCATCTACCTTCAGCCATGGACCGTCAGCCTGTCTGTCGATCTTAACATAAAAAATGCAGGTTTCTTCACGACGTTTTCTTTCCCCGTTTGAGAGCAATCAGTAAAATGCACTTGAGTTTTTAGAAAAAAAAACCCCATTCCTGCATGGCATGACCGGCGGGCATCGAACTCGAAACTCTGGACATGATAAGCCGCATCATTCCCACTACACCACCGTAGCTCATTGCTTATATAATGTTGCAAATAAGTACTCAGTTCTACTTATTAGCATGCCAATAGTTCTAGTTGCAAGAAAATGAAATGTTTTAATAATTGTTAGCGGTCATTAAACTGTGTCTGTAAAGTTACTGTTAAATTGTCCACTTTAA
The DNA here is from genome assembly GCA_910589475.2 of Bembecia ichneumoniformis. NCBI lineage: Eukaryota > Metazoa > Arthropoda > Insecta > Lepidoptera > Sesiidae > Bembecia > Bembecia ichneumoniformis. The sequence continues at coordinate 4,206,035 of OU342538.1, read as the reverse complement.
AGTGGTTTAATGATCTTGTATCGTGCCATACTAAATAAAGTATGCCGCGATACTAAATTACAAGTGTACAATATAAAAGCAAATTTTTTTTACACATAAAAATTGCAAAGTCTATTAGTGGGAATGTTATTAATCAAGTTAATTATGTTAGTTCGTATTAAGTACAAGGCACGACGATATTAAAGAATTAAAAAATAAATGATGTCAGAGAAATATATGAAAATTTTCTAGTTTTAATATAATTATTAAGATTAATAAGATTTTCAAAGAAATAAAAAGAAAAAGAAACTGCAATCCACCATGTTAACTAAAACACCAATCAGAGCGAATGACGTCATGCTTGAATCACGCAACTGTCAAACTGTTCCGGAGTTAAGAAAGCGTGACGTCACAATAGACGCCATAGCGTTTTGGCGCAAAGTTTAAATTCTATTATTTAAAACATAAATTTTTGCTTCAGAACCTCAATTTTTTTAGAAATGAAATTTATTTTGTGTAATGAAAGTGCGTACAAACACCGTTGAGTAGTTTTTCAAAAGCAGTCATCATGCGTATTGCAAAGTCTTTAACATATTTAGAAAAAGTGAAGATCCATTTAAGAACTATTTAAGGTCCATTTAAGCCTATGTTCGAATACACATAGGTAGCATTCGAACATAAATAGAATAATTAAATCCACTATAAGTGGTTAACCTTTAAATCAGTGGAGAGACTGGATCTGGGTAGGTAAATAGCAACTAGCCTCAATATATTGTTACTAGCCTATACGATATTAATAGTGCTCAGTAACCTACTCAGGTCCCACTGTAGAAATCTTAACCTCAATTTTATAAGGTGTAGAACAGTTGTTAAGTTTCTAATAAGAAACTCTCTCAGATCTGGATTGTAAGACAAACTGCTTTCTTCTTTTTGATAATTGTTTTTGAATAAAATTATAGAGTTAGTAAATTAATTAGTAGGCAAATAATTTGATGAATAATCTTCACCAACAAACCTCTCACTGGAGAATCGTTTCTGTCCCTCATTAGTGTAGGCATATTACAAATTTTAATTAATTGACAATCAACAATTTAATTGTTCTTATCGTTTTTTTTATTTACTAGGTACTGCTTATTTCTGGAGCCCTGCGCTACAGCTACGCTAGAAAGTTTTTTTTTATGTTAAGATCGGCAGACAGGCTGACGATCCACTTGATGGTAGGTGGCTACGCCAAAGCTGCTGCAAGTGCGCTGCCGACTACAGTAGGATTAAGGATAAGGGATTCGGAGGAGGATAGGGAAATGGGCTCTGGCATCCCTTATTCACTGACCGAAACACAACAGCACACGTGCTGTTATTTCACGGTAAGGGCCACCCCCTTACCGTGAAACAACAGCACGTGCTGTAGCCAGACCGGATGCCCAAATGACTGTGAATCGCAGTGCGCCGTGTCACTATTTAAAGTTGTTGGATTTTAGCCGGTACGAGTTCGGCATAACCTTGCAGCGTCCACTTCGCTGCCGGGCATCCATGAGTCCTATTCCTTTTTTTTAACACCGGCATCCAACTTTACAAAAAAGGGGACCACAACTTGTTTCATGGCCTTTTTTGACGAGGAGTAATCCGCTTACAGATCTCCTGCCGCTGGCTAGACGGCAGGAGTATGTGGGGGTCGCCCAGCGCCTGATCATAGCGGCACTGGGAATACCCACTAAAACTCCCCGGTGTCTCATTGCCCTTTGAGCGGGGTGAACCGGGCTCTCCCGAGGCAACAACTCCGATCCACCCCAGGGATCTTGTTTCATGTCCTGAAGTTAAAGTCGAAAACCTAGCTAAAATTACTCATACCTGGATTAACAGTTTCCAGTGAAATTTATTTAGAGGTTAAGTTAGTATGTTATAAGTTTTTAAAGACCAAAAGCTTATTGCTAAGATTGAAAGAAACTATCAGTAGGTAATATTTTTAAATGTGAAAGACTATTCTCTGCTATAGTCTTGTAGCTTTTCTGTCCTTGTCATTATAGTGACTACGAATAAGTAAACAAACCGAAAAAAGGCGGGTGCTAAAATATGAAATAATATTTCGCCACAGAACAAAGTACCAAACTTCTTTGAAATGGGTTCAGAGTATAGGCGTGAAAAGTTACAGAGTACTTTTGAATATTTAATTTGCATAGTAAATTAATGATTTACGTGCGCAAAGACTTTATCTTGAGTAGGTATTGTTTGCAACGACCATCTGTTGCTAATATCAATTACATTTGCGGTTACTTAACGCCGTACGCCATAAATATAGTTGCGGTTATCTGCAGACATGAAAATAATTTCATCGACCACAAACAGGCGAAAATTTCTCTTTTTGGTACAAATTTGTTTTTAATGCAAATTGCTATCAATGCCCTCTCTATATCTTTTTCTAATATATATATAAAATTCTCGTGTCACAGTGTCATTATTATTATTAACTCTTTATTGGAACTATATAGAAAAGAATAAGTAAAAAAAAAGAAAGTAACACAAACAATAGTACAAAAGGCGGCCTTATCGCTTTATAGCGGAGTTGTACGTCAACTCGCGGGCAATTAATTCGCGTATCTATGCGACTTGACGTAATTGTATTATACCTATTTTTTACTACGTTAACTCGCGGACTACTACGTATTTTTTACTACGTATACTGTACAGTTGAGTATAAAAGTCATATAAATATTAAATTTAAAACTCGATATTGCTTTTAAATAAAACAAAGATTTCTTCCAGGCAACCTTAGGATAAGGTAAATTATAAGAAAAATAAAACAATGTGGGTGGTAAAAGTGGTCATTATAAACTTAAATCCTAATAAATAAATACTAGTACATATATTGACTATACACAAATATTAATAAATATAATATATTACAGATAAACCTACATATAAAAATTAAACAAATAAAGTCGTCTACCATTTGACAGAAAATGTGTCTTGAGTGCTTTTTTGAATATGTCCAGTGAATTAGATTGTTTGATGTTCAAAGGCAATGCATTCCAAAGCTTAATGGCCCGTACAGTAAATGACCCCTCGTAGAACTTCGTTTTGTATAGAATGCATTGCAGGGTAAGCGCACGGCAAGGTCTTAATCTACGTAAAGAATAAATTAAGTTTGCGGAACTCTCAATACAAAGTCTCGTTTTCGTTCAGAAATTAATAAAATTTTGTATGAAAGCTGTTTTAAACAAGTATTATAATAGCAAAACAAGGTTTGTAATGATCAAAAGACCTTCATGAGCCTGCCACATAAAAAAACGGTAACATATATTTGTTGTTGTTTATTGTTTATATTGGTACGGTGCACAAGGAAATAGTTGTAATGCACTGCGCTTGCGCCAATTGCGTCATCCTACCTACTTAGCGCATCATTTGAATATAAAATAAAGCATTCGAGATTCGACGCCTACATAGAAATGTTCAAATTCATTGAAGGTTTTCTTAGGCTTATAGATGTCTATAGATTTTAATTGTGAGAATTATCAGTAGATATCCAAACCAATTTATATAATTCTAGGAGGTCAGAGAAGAGACGCGCAAAAGATACAGAATTTACTAATTTTTTTTTAATATATGACCTAAGTTAATTTAGGTAACTAAATTAACTTAGGTTAATTTAGGACGATCCCACTGGAAGAGTGGGTAGGGTGCTTGCCTTAACGCTCTGTTCTGGGATTCCCGGGTTCGATTCCCGGCAGGGTCATTTTTGAAAATGAACTTTTCAAAGTTAGTTCTGGTCTGGATCTGGAAAGTAGTGGCAGGGCACACTGCGTTTCGCAGTCATTTGGGCAGCCCGTCTGGCGGCAGTAACCACCCCCTTGAGAAGACCACCATGAAATAACAGCACGTGTGCTGTCGTGTTTCGGTGAGTGAAGTAAGGGATGCCAGAGCCCATTTCCCTATCCCTTCGCAATCCCTTATCCTTAATCCTATTGTAGTCGGCAGCGCACTTGCAGCAGCTTTGGCGTTGCTTATGGTAAAGGCGACGGTAGCCACCTACCATCAAGTGGACCGTCAGCCTGTCTGCCGATCTTAACTTTAAAAAAATGTAAGTAACTATAACATGTGATGCACAGAGCTCTATTCTGCTGGGTCCGTTACTTTCCCTTATCCCCCTATATCTTCGTATTTTCCCCCTATATAAATATTATCTTCAAAATGACTTAAGAAAACTTATAGAATACCTGTGTATTCTTCAAACTCTAGTTAATTTAATTTACAATTTGTGTATTTGTCTGCAGGAATACTGCCAGAAGCTTTAAGAACAAAATGTGTCCGATGTACGGAGAAACAGAAGAAGACAGCAGTGAAGGTGATAAAAAGACTGAAGTACGAGTATCCAGAAGAGTGGGCGAAGCTCTCGTCGCGCTGGGATCCGACCGGAGACTTTACAAGATTTTTCGAGGAGTTTCTGGCGAAGGAACATTTTAATACAATTCCGAACACTGGTAAGAAAGATGATTATTTCATTATTATTTTAAGTTGAATTCTTCGAGAGCCTTTAAAATAACATATCGATAAACTTGAGATAGTGACCAAAGATTTTGAACTGTTTAGATTGGGCAAGACGAAAGAATCCGTAATGTGACATTTAGAACCAAGTGGTACAAAATCGCCAACTTTACAAGACTATTAAGCTACGCCATGGCCATTCTGACCAATATTTTTGTCGGAAAATTTTCCAAATGCCATCTCTATATATAGGTATTCTATTTATTAATCTATTGGATGGTGACACATTTCCGCAAATTTTTATCTTTCAAATATTTATTCTTATTAAATATTATTAATATGACATTCATTCAATTCATTGGTCTTAATTTAAATTTGGTATAAATCAGGTCATCATAACACATCAATCAAATGTTTTATTTTTTCAATTTTTTTAGAACTTAATGTTTTTCAATTTTGTCCGTCACGGTACATTGGCGCGAAGGTTTTATTTGTCGTGCTATTTGGGCAGCATCGAAAGAAATATTCTTTTACACATCATTTTATATCAAGTTATAAATGTTGTGTACTTATACGAATGTATGAAAACAAAAAAATGATGAAATTGGGAAAACTGATACTAAGGTTGTGAATAAACAAAATAATACACGTCGAGTCCAGTGTTTCTTTCAGGTACTTGTTCGAGGGGGCGATGCCCCCCCGGAGTAGTTTTAGCGCCCCCCCGGAGCCCTGCCACAGCAGACCATAGAATTTTATGGCGCAGCAGTGGTGAGCTTCGCTAATTCTATGTATATTTTTTTTTTTTTTTTTTTTTTTTTATGAAATCGAGGTAGCGCTTGACCACTATCTCACCTGATGTGAGGTGCAGATGTGGCCGAAGGTGGACCACGCTTACCTAGTAAATGCCCATTTACCCTAGTTTTGAAGACCCCGAGGTTGTAGTTCTGTGGGAACACAGACGCAGGCAATGAGTTCCACTCCTTAGCAGTTCGAACAAGGAAGGTGGAACTGAAACGCTTTGTTCGTGATCGAGGTACATCGACCACGAAGGGATGAAACCCCTGCCCACGTCTAGTGGTCCGCAAGTGGAACGGTTCCGGTTGGATTAAATCGTACAACATAGATGCACACTCTCCATAGTGTAGACGATAGAAAATCGATAGGCACGCTACTTTTCGGCGATGCTGCAGGCTTTGAAGTTGGGAATCCACAAGGGTGTCGTTGCCAATAAGGTTCTTTGCTCGCCTTTCAATCGAGTCCAGTGCGGCCAGTTGGTAACGGGCAGACCCATCCCAGAGGTGACAGCAGTACTCCATGCAAGACCGGACCTGTGCTTTGTATAAGTCCAGGAGCTGCCTCGCAGTGAAATACCGTTTAACCTTGGAAAGGATGCCCAGCTTTTTGGCAGCTGTTTTGGCAATGGACTCGATGTGCCTACCGAAGTTCAGATCGGCTGTAAGGTCCACACCAAGGAGTTGGAGATGATCCGAGATCGGAACAGTCACTCCCCGGAATGACGGGTTCAGGTCAATTGGATTTCGTTTCGCTGAAAAAAGACACGCTTGAGTCTTCGCTTCATTGAAACTGACCAAATTAGCGTCACCCCAGTCGGAGATATTTTTCAGTGTCTGGTCCAATCTACAGACCATGCCCTCTCTCTGTGAGCGGATCTCGAGGCTACCAGCTCGTGCATCGGACATATACCTCTCGACCACTGTGGTATCATCGGCATATCCAAATATGCCGTCGCCGCATATGTCGGTGGCCGATGGTATAATCCGGTAGTTCGTGATGTGCTTAGGCAGATGGTGTGATCTTGATATGGTGGCATTTTATGAAGTTCCTAACTAATATCATTCAGATCGTTCCAAGTATTTTTTTAATGTTGTATAAATAAATATTGTAACAGACCAAATGAATATTGACAATATTATAAATACCTACTTAACAATATTACTTAAGCATATATAATGTTATGACTCACCAGGGAACGTTCTAGTTATGACTCACTATGGAACGTTCTAGAAAAGCGACTTCGCCTGTCTACAATTTCTGGAAACATTATTGTCAAGGGAAATTGATCCTTATGCACACAACATAGAGTTCACGTTCAACCGAAATAGCGTTCCCGAATTTTCAATGACCTGTTTACAATACGTGTTTACAAAAGTTGTTTACTTCTAATTGTTTGTTGTTTGTTTGTACTAAATTCGAGAAAGATCTAGACGATTGGCAGCGGGTATAAATAGGCGAAGTGGCGAGCTAGCGGGACAGTTCGATTCTGCGATTCGAAAGCGATACTACGGAACTATACCTGCGACTCATTACGGAATTACGGACGACTTTTGGCAAGTTTAACGGAGTTTAGCCCTATTGGAAGTCATCTTGGTTTGTGGCAATAAATAGTTGATTTTCGCCCTTACACGGCAATTTGACTCACCCCACACTTAACAATATTAATGATGTCAAAATTTGCACGCCGAATATCTATCGGTTGATCATGTGGGAACAAAAAAAAGCTAAGTGTCATCTCTGGTATACCGATACCCATGGTCATGGCAAATAAATTATTATTATTATTATTATTATATTGTCCTCCTACATGAACGATATGCATAACAATGGGCAGCTTGGCCCTCCCAAACCTCTTAAATGCTCCCCCGAATCAAATTGTCTGAAAGAAACACTGGTCGAGTCAATAATGGGAATCAATAAGTAATAGTCCTGGAAAATTTATGAAATGAAATTGAAAAATTTGGGTCCCCCAAGGGCATTTTTCATATAAGCTTTATATCAAAAATAACCCTGAGGACTCAAATTTTAATTTTAATTTATTAGTAAACATTCCTAGACTACTTATAAAAAATATTAACAAAACAAAATTTACACAGCAGGCTGAGCATCTCACTGAATTTTTATCAGTAAATTTTAATAAAAGAAAGTAGAGATAAAATTATCCTTAACAACGAGTTAAATATAAAATGTGCAAATACTTGTTGCGTAATCTGCTAAAGACTTATTCCGCCGCCGGGATAACTATGACGGCAGTAAACACCTCCTTACAGCATCCTTACAGAAGACCACCGCGAACGAGTAAGGGATGCCAGAGCCCATTTCCTTATTTCTTGCACTTGCAAAACCTGTGGCTTTGCTTGTGTTATTAAGCTACGTTAGCCACCGTCAGCCTGTCCGACGATCTTACCTTAAAAAATATAATACATATTCAGAAATTGAAAATTAAAAACCAAGCGTCTTCGAAAATTTATCTTTCATGTCTTTAAAAGATTTAGTAGGGTCCTCCTTTTATGTTACATTTGAGATGCAAATATCTTTTATTTATTTTGAGATAAACTCAAAATTGTGGCGTGTGTATCGAAAGAAATCCTTTTTTGTTTTGTTTGGCTGACTTATGTTGAAACATAAGTCACATTCGTTACGTTTGATTAATGCGTTACCATACTGGCGAATATTGATGAAAAATTATACAACTGCCTGCGCGGAATCAAGTTACGATCAGTTACGATTTTATCTTTCCAAAAGTATCGATCTTTAACGAGAACCAAAATGGAAAGAGATACATTTTTTCATATTCTTTGCAATAGTGACTAAAGTTATTTTAAAAATATTTAATATTTGTTAAATGTTGATACGTGGCAACTGGTCTAGTAACGGTTTCGTCAACAATTCAATAATTATTCATTTAAATTTAGTAGCGTTATTGATTCGGCGCCATTTTACTATTTATTAGAAAACTATAGTTAAAAATCACCTATAGATTCTGTTCTGTTAAACGAGATGGTGTTTGGTGACGGTTTCGAAATACATACTAGCTGACCCAGTAGACGTCCTGCCCGAACCCGAAAATAATTCTGTAACCTGATTGTGGCGCCACCTATCGGGTTCAATTTTATTTTCAAACCATATGTTAAAGTCACGCGTCACTTCACGTCAATGAAAGACGGTTAGATTATTTCAATATTCTTCAAATCTTCATACAAAAATACTAAAATCGCGATTAAAAATGAGGATAAAAAATACTTTCATACCTACCAAATATACAAATCGGTCCAGCCGTTTCGGAGGAGTTTTGTTATAAACACTGTACCACGAGAATTTTATATAATTATTAGATAATAAAATCGTAAACGAGCCGTAACGTGTCTAAAGATCTTTTCATTAAAGATCTTAAACATTAAAGATCTTTTCAAAACAGTTTTTAGAATTTTTGTCTGTTTGTGCGTTTGTGCAGGCTAAATGTCTGTTTGTCTCTGAAATGGCTTAATGGATTTAAATGGAGTTTTCACTCATGTATTGTAGCAAGCTTCCCGTAAAATTTAGTGTTTGTTACATATGCGCTATACCGAATACCACGCGTACGAAGTTGCGGGCTCAGCTAGTTTTCTATACTAATATAATAATATTATAAAGCTGAAGAGTTTGTTTGTTTGGTTGAACGCGCTAATCTCAGGAACTAGATTCGAATTGAAAAATTCTTTTTGTGTTGGATAGTCCATTTATCGAGGAAGGCTATAGGCTATATAACATCAAGCTACGACGCGAACGACGGGACTCGCTTGATGCAGACGCAACACATTTATATTTTTCATTTTTCAACGCGGACGGACGGAGTCGCGGCCATCAGCTAGTAAGATATAAATGTTTATCATTATAATGTCTACTGTTATTAAAAATTAATCGGTGTTCAAACCGCCGCCGATGGTCTGAACGTATCCCACGTAGATGCAATTTTTGGTAATACTTGTGCCCGACGGGTTCACTCGGTGCATATTCTCCCAACGAGTAGGTACTGCCCGATTCGTGAACAAACACTTGAAGAACACTGTCCGACGGACGACCGCCTGTTGCAAAAAAATGGACCGGTGCTCGTTGCCGTAACAAGAGGCCTTAGGCCTTACAGATATCACAATAACAATAGTGTTATCATTAAATGCTGTAGTTTGCAGTTTTTTTATGTTGAAATGTCGAATACTTTGCACAAGGTTATCTGTAGTCATGACAAGGAAGTCCATTTTTAACTGTCCATTCTTTAGTTGCATATTTTAATTGTGCAGTGTACTTTATTTTTTAGTTTTTTAAAACTAAAAGTTCAATCCTTAAGAGTCGTTGTAGCCAGTTATCGATTGAAACGCGAACTTGCTTCCAGGGAAAATCCGCCATGGTAACATTTATATTTTAGGGACTCAATTATCATTTATCGTTTAAAGTACGCCATACCCTATAAAAATATTATAATGGAGTGGATTAAGATCGGGACAAGATGACGCCAATCTTAACTTCTGTTAATATCAGAAACGTTTATTCCACGACACTCACGTGGATTAAAAAAAATAAGCTTTATGATCCGTTATTGAGTAAAACTATTCTTGATCTTGGTTTTAAATTATTCTTGGTAATTCTGAATTCAAAAAATTTAGATTTTGAAAAATCGGAAAGCGAGGCTCTCCGCCTGTACATAATTAAAACAGGTAGTGTAGCATAGCAACCCCTAGTTGAGGGATGAATCACAGGCTCGGATACGCACTCAATGGGCGGACGACCAACACATTAACTGTCGCCTATCGAAATCGATGTAATCTATCCTACTCAATCTATAACACAGCACAGCTAAAACTAAATTCAGATTTTTATAACATGACTTATTTATTGACCTCACCAAAGGCAAGGCTTCAAAAAATTTCAATAGACTCATTTGAGTGTTCCCCTCCACGGAAATCTTTAGTAAAAGGCGAAAGATTTATTCGTTTTGAAGGGAAACCAGAGTGAATACATTTCAGTCTTCATGGATATCCCTTTGAACTCGCGTGAATCTCGATAGCGCGATATAAGCTCGCCGGTCAGCGACATCTGTTGGTCATTTTTAGAATCACTAGTATTACTAGTATCACTAGTGGCGACCCCCGATTTCACACGGTTACATTTTTTCTGCAAAATATATACACAAGTCTTCGTCGCTTATCACTTTTTCTATTAATGAAATCCATTTAGAAGAAATTAGCGAAACGAAGACCACACAAATTGTATGGCCCTAAAAGTAAGCACTTATAGACTTGTATTTTGGGATACCGGTACAACGGGCACAATCAGACCAGAGTCAACTTTCAAAAGTTAAAGTTGACCCAGCTGAGAATCGAAACTGGGACCCCTGAGTCAAAACGCTAAGACAAGAGCTATCAATGATCTCGTCAATTATTTATTTATTTATTTATATTTTTATTGCAACAGGGCCTTAGGTGACCTAGCTACGCCTATGGCAGTGGGATAGTGTCTGGCGTAGTGGACTAACCAATGTCTCCGTGCCCATAAGTGGCCCCAATTTATGTAGCCCAAGACATAAAAAGCGAATTCACGTACAGAATATAGTACCTACTTTAATTTTTTTCAAAATAAATGTTTTGTTTCTTAGTAAAAACTAAAAACTGTAGATATGTATGTTTAATATATTAATTGTTTCATATGATTGATTGCTCCTTAGCTCAATGCCAGAAATGGCAAGGTATATTGCGTTTCGGAGTCACAATTTGGGTAGCCCGTCTGGCGACAGTAAGCACCCTCTTACAAAATACCACCGTGAAATAACAGCATGAAATATGCTGTTTTATTTCAGGAATTTTCCTAACACTTTCTAATCCCTAAACAGTCTCTTACAATTACAATGGACAGTCAGCGTGCCTAGTATTTAATTAAATTATAATTTACAGTCAACGAGATACCTGACACATCGTCATTGCCACCGCAACCTCCTCCAAGAATACCGGAGTCTATACCACCATCTCCGGTTCAACCGTCAACGCCATCACAGCTGCCAACTCAACCGCCTTCTCAATCGTCTCAACCGGAAAGTCGTCCAACTGTTGTTATATCTACCACACCAAGACCAGTTATATTAAACAGGTAATCATTAGTTATTTTCTTTATTAAAATTTAAATTAAATACAATTTTAAGGAAACACTCGAAAAAAAATAAAATAATTGACTCGTCTTTTTTATCCTTTTAGGGGAATTTTAATATGAATTTATTTAAATATTTATGTTTTTAATTAGTAATATCAGATGTCGTATGAGTTTTATACAATTTCCTCTATGATTCCAAGAATTTTTTGCCTTAAAAAAATTCTTTAGTGACAATGGCAAGTTTTAAACATATTGTTTTGTTTTTGTATGTTTGTATGTAATCTCTGAAACTACTTGATTCTGAAAATTCAACAATAGATAGTTACATAAACACCTAAACAACTTAGGCTTTTTTACGATAAAGGTTTGTTATCGTTTCTTTACATCAATATAATTCAAGTGAGAAAAAAAGTGCTATTACATACTGTGGCGAGGGCAACACATTAGCTTGTGATTGTTGCTATTTTTTAAAAGTAGGCACTTGCAGGCCCGTGTTAAATACGGGTTATTATTTAACACGGATGTATAATACTTAATCGAAGTTATTAGGTCGGGTAAAAAGTCTTTTCGCGTATGGTATGTAAAAACTTGTAATAAAATATCTTTGGCTGTACTATTTCTATCTGGCTGGTTTTGATGACATTAAAAAGGTTACATTTCAAAAAAAGAAACAAATTAGTAAAATGTTGTTTCCAGCTATTTTTCATATGTTTTTCTTTCCGTCAAAATATGTGAATCTAATGAAGAAATTCGATACATTTTAAAATTTTATTATAAAAAAGGAAAAAATGAAACGTAACTCGCGAAAAAAATTTGTGACTTTTATGGACCTAATGCAGTGTCTTCAGATAAACTCTTCAGAGAATTGCACCTTAATAAAAATTAATCGCTACCGGGGTGGTCGTAAGACCACATTTGCAATTAATTGATTAAGTTCGCGTGCGAATATTTACCATTTGGAACATTTCAATGTTCCGGTACGAAAAACACGACCACCAACTGGTTACTTGTTTAGGTAAAGTGTAACTTAAGCATACCAATTAAGTCTGTTTCTACGATAGCTAATTATGTAATATAAAATTATGACTCCTAATTCCTGGCATTGTTGAAAAAAGCCTTATAATAGGCATGATGACAGATTTTGAAATTCCCTTCCATAATGTAGATACACGTCTACCATATCCGAAAAAAACAATATTTCAGCAAAAAACTAAATTTCAACTCGAATTATTGAATGTTTTTAAATCTATTTTGAATTACGCGCGAAAACGCTCTTAGGTGTCATGGCGTCGCGTCTGATGAACCGTGACGTCACCGACATCTCATCAGATTTTTCAATCTGTCAAAGCAAAGTCAAGCAATACGATGGCACTTACCTGGGCGTGACGTCATTCGCTCTGATATACTTATTTAAAAAAAATACTTTTATATTAGATACTTAGCCCGCCGTGGAATATTTAGATCATGTCCATTCTGAAGTTCTATTGTAACTGTTGGTGAAAGAATTATTTAAATCGGATAAGTAGTTTCGAAGATATAACCTCCTACATGCAAACAAACATACGTACAAACTTATACGCTATGTAATTTAGGCTACAATATCGAGTTTTAGGAATAAATTTAATCGTTTACATCTCTTATTATGTTCGCTGTTTTTAATTACCTTGAGCATGTTAAGTTTTATCCATTTAAGTTGCCCTTTAAAAACGTTATAAAATTACATTATTTTTCGTAAATAAGCTTTAATATACTCCAGTCGCTTTTAAAAGAACGTCTCCAAAGAAACAGGTTAAAAATCTACATCTTTCCGAGGTATTTAAAGTTCATTACACTTATTTTTATAAATAAAGTTGACGATCTCGTTGCGAACAAGATTTTTTACTGAGAGATATTTCTTTATTGTCTGACTGAGTTTATTTTATTTTACTTCTTTAAGATTTTAAATCCCATCAAAATACGAATCGATGTCTCTCCCAACCCTGCTTAATTTTCCGTGCTTGTCCTGTGGATATGACGTTTGGAATAAACTATTTTACTAGCCTTCAGTCTTTATTTTTCATATATTTTTGTCAGGACTTGATTTTTAGTAATTTTAGACAATTCCTCAGAAACTGTTATTTTTCCGGAAGAAAGGTGTATCCCCGACAATGTGTTTGCGAAATTTTACGATGATCGGTTTAGTAGTTAAGGGGCGAGGGCGTAACAAACAAAAGAACAAACTCACATTAATAATATTAGTTAGGATGATGCTACCTAAGTTCATGGCGACGAAAGCGGGACACAGTTGTATGAAAAGGATGTTTATAAAACAGGCTGTTTTTAGTTGTTTAAATTATAAATAAAGGAAATGATTGAAATATTTTCTGAAAAATAATGACATGGGAAAATTACCAGCGAAATAACGTCACTGTCGCAAGATGTCTAGTTATTTCGACCAAATGAGGACTATTACAATATTTCAAGCAAAAATATATTCTTAGTTTATTTATTGACTAGCTGGTGTCTGCGACTTCGTACTCGTTGAAAAATAAAATATACAACGCCTGACGAAATATGTAAAGCAATATAACGCCCTAACAAAGTTATTGCTGATATACATTTGCCAGACGTTGAATTTATTTTTTAGATAGCTGGTGCCTGCGGCTTCGCCCGCGTGGAATATATAGTCTTTGTCCACCCTGAAATTCTATTCTAACTATTAGTGAAAGATTTTTTTAAATCGGACCAAGCTATTTAAAACATCTTTTATAATGCGCATCTTTTATAAGGATCGGAACTCTCTGCCGGCGTCTGTATTTCCGAGCTCATACAACCCAATAGGGTTCCGTACGTCCGAATAAAAAAACGGAACCCTTATAGGTCGTGTGTCCGTCTGTCCGACCATTCCCCCCCCCCTCCCCCTTATCTCCGAAACTACTGAACCTAAAATTTTTTAAAAATACAGAAATTAGTTTTCTACTTATAGATTTTATAGGAAAACCTATGAGAAGTCCATGATATTAAAATAACATGCTAAATCACTCAATATTGTGCGGATAGGTAACATCGTACGGAACCCCTCTTCACGCGAGTTCAACTCGCACTTGTCCCGTTTTTAATAAAAAAAAAATTAAGATTGTCTTCTACATACTTACAAACAAACTAACGTACAAATACATATATAGATTTTTCAGTTCACAATTCAACGAGAGAAAATAGAGATATACTTTATTTTAAACTATCAACTTTTATACCACCAAAGGAAAATAATAATTATGTACTTATTTAAAAATATAAAAAGGAAGATATATGCAGAAAGATATATCCGCAGAAGATATCTTTGTAGAAAAAATCGCGGGCCAAGCCTGGAGCGGGTCGTTAGTAGTCTATTGTAATCTATATCTATAACATTCAATTAAACAAAAAAAAAACATTTAATTTCGAAACGTCAATTCAGTACGCTCCGCCTTTTCTGTATAAATCTATCTTTCGTTCTTTCGTTTTTGCTCGCAAATGATACCTGTTCAAGGAAATCAAGCAACACGACCATAGTGAATAATTAATCGCTGCATTGTTTCTGTAAAAGAATGTACTGTTAATACACGTGTGAAAGCATGCACCTTGTAATTGCATGGGAGGCTTTTGTTTATGCAATAGTACGTGAAAATGAATTGCAATTAGCCGCGAGAGTGTTCAAGGAGTGACACGGACTAAGTCGCTGACAAAAGCTTGTACCTATTTGATGAATTCGATTTTTTTGTACCTGCTAAATAATGAAAAAATATTACAAGACAAAAAATAGGTAGTTTGACGCACCGCTCGTCGAAGCCGCGATTCAGTTCCAAAGTTAATGACCTTAAAGCGGCTACATGCCTATTTTGTATGGTGAAGATAACTGAATTTTCTGATATGAATTTAATTGTAATAGGTTCCATTTGTAATGGGTATTAAAATACATTAAAACTATTTGGAAAAAGGGGCGCGGACGAGATTGCTGGCAAACAGAAACTATGGAATTAAATGAAAAACTGTTCGTAGCATTTACAGTTTAAATGAAACGCTATCATTTGATTATAGACACATTGCAATGCTTCTTGAAACAACCAAATTGAATCGATTTCTTGTAGAGAAACAAGACATTCAAATTTTATTTATTTTCTTGTATTTTTTTTTTGTTACATTGGCTTTATATTTGAACGAGCTGAATAGGAAAACAAAGCAGTCTTTTTCTTATCGATGACGTGGAGCCTCTTTAAGAAGCACCATCATAATTATTCTTGTAAGTGAACATAACTGGTTCGCATATTATATTTTTCGAAACAGCAAATTTATGACAAACAAGTACGTTTTTATTTTAAAAACTAGTTCACTTGCATACGCATTCCATCAAAGTATTTTGCTACATTTACGATTTATTTGTTATTTTTAAATATGCTGACTGTGTTGTGTACTATCTATTTACTTAAAAAATAATTAACAATTATATTTTAACTAGCATTTGCATGCAACTTTGTCCGCGCTCGCCCCTTTTTCTTAAAACGTTGAAAAATAAAAAAAACAACGTCTGACAAAAATATATGAGCAATATTTATTCAATCTTTATTGCTCACACATTTCTATCAGGTGTTCTGACTTTTCTGAATGAAAGGTATTTAAGGGGCACCATAGAAATATAACTAAAGCATAGAACCCTGACTAAAATAAAAATCAATATTTATAGTGTGCTCCTTACGCTTTTGCATTGTGACCCTCAGTCAAAAAGAGATAAACATACAAACTTTGTTCTTATTTTTGATCGGCGTATCGAGGTCAAACGCCAAAATTGGTCCCTTTACGTACTTGGTCCCGTTTTATGATACCCATTTAAAGAGGCTAGCTAACCGTTAACAAATGATTTGCATAAAGTGTCAACTTAACTTATCTGCATTTTTGCTTTGTACATATGTTCTGTGACATGAGTGACAACGTTTTTGTTTATTTTTTGGTTTCTGTATCAAAATATAATAAATCTAGCATCAAATCAATTATAACACTATTATATTAGATATCTGTGAATTCTGTGATTATAACAATGTCTTGTTCAGTGCCAGGATGTAAATCTAATGCGTCGAAAACAAAATGAGGATATGTTTATAAGTTACCATCGGTAAGTGATTTTGTTTGTTTGCATTATCAAAGTCATGCAGTAAAGATACTGAGAGCTTGTTTGTATAATAACATAGATAAAATACTACTTAACCAGTATTAAGTAGTATTTTATCTATGATAATAAGGACCACTAATAAAATATTTTTCTTGAATTTACGTAATATTTTAAGAAAAAGATAAAAGCAGGTTAGGTTATTGTTGTGCCGACGATATCGTCTTATCTACATTTGTATATATAGATAATTTGTATAGGTCACCCTGGTACGGAACAGCCAGACGAACATCTAGTGAAAGTATATTTGTCTCTCTTTAACTTATGGCCTTAATGTAAAAGTGTAGGAAGCGACACATTATAAATATTGGTTTTTATTTCAGTCTGGGTTCTATGCTTTAGTTATATGTCTATGAGGGGCACCCTCTGAATACAATTTTGTATAGGTACACCTGACAAAGTGTATTCAAAATTGTGTGATGGTCCGTTGAGTAGTTGCGTGAAAACATAACAAACAAACATACACATACGTACGTATGTGTATGTCTGTTTGTTATGTATATGTTTGCATGCATACAAAGTATTACAATTCGCTTTCATATTTACAATATTAGTTAGCATTATACCAGTTTTTTTTTTGTTGTAATCAATAAATCTAATCGTTATATTTTCTTCTATTTCCTGCCGATTCGACAGTCGAGCCGAAATACGAAAAAAGTTTAGAAATCACTAGGCTTAAAATTTAACTGTCTGGCAGCAGTAACCACCCCTTTATATAAGACCACCGTGAAATAACAGCACGTGTGCTGTTGAGTTTCCTGTGTGAGTAAGGGATGCAACAGCCCATTTCCTTATCCGTTCCTAATCCCTTATCCTTAATCCACTAAGATTGGCAGCGCACTTGCAGCACCTGCCACGTTGCTTGTATTATAGACGACGGTAGCCACCTACCATCAAGAATCATCACTCTGTCTGATGACTTTTAAATAAATAAGATCACTCACTGGTCTGAACAATGTGCTATTATTTCACGATGTTCTTCTGTAAGTAACTAGTCACTGCTGCATTTAAGATTACGGAATGCTATATTTATAAAGACAAACTAAGGAAAATGCCTCGGGCAAAGAAGAAAAAGATAAGAGATTTGTCATTCATAGAGATTTTATATCTAATGACTAATAAACATTGTAAGAAGGTATAGGTACGTTTATTTCCTGTAAGTAACTTTTTCTAAATCGATAATTATGCGCGTTTCAGGTTTGGTGATGACGGCGAGTTGGTGACACGTCAGCCATCTGACGCCAATAGTCCTCGTCAGACTACATCATCAACGATGCGGCCTACTCTTAGGCCAGTTACAATGCGACCAGTCATGCAAACAAGGTATCTCATTATTTAAATCTACTCAACGCACGGCACTCTCACTGAATAATATATTTTCTGTTATTTTTAAAAGATGTTAAGAGTCAGATCTTGCGTGTAAATATTACCTACCCAGGGTCGCAGAAATACAGTATCTTGGTGCAGCACTCAGACCTAACAAGATCTAAAGACAGAATTTTACGGAAAACATTGTGAAGCCCTTATTATAAACATGGCTGTGTAGGTCGGCTATAATCTCTTTTTTTATTTATTTTTATTGAAAATATTGAATTCCAAGTTCACTTACGTGTGTAGTGTGATTCCATCTGGCTTTTTATTTTTGGAAGACTAATTTGTACAAACTTGAAGACTGGTTGATCAAAAAATAAGGTGAGGCGTAGTTTGTTTGCATTTGTATGCGTATAACGGTTTCAGGCGTAGTTTAACGGCTTCACTCTGCCGTCCACAGGGGTCTATCTTTACTTCTTATTTTAGGTATATGAGGATGCAGCATTAAAAAATCGTCTAGACTAGACTCTAGACGAATGATAAATTTGCCTAGAAGATTACACATTACGAAATGGCTTCTAGTTTTTTTTTATGTGAAGTTCGTCAGACAGGTTTGACGGTCCATTTGTTAGGTGGGCTATACAGTCGCCCGATTAACACGTGGAAGGCCACAGATGGTACAAGTGCACTGCCGACCTTAGTAGGATTAAAGTTAAAGGATTATAGGAGGAGATAGGGATTTTTTTTTAATATTTAGATCGGCAGACAGGCTGACGGTCCACTTGATGGTAAGTGACTATCGTCGCCTATAACACAAGCAACGCCAAAGCTGCTGCAAGTGCGCTGCCGACTACAGTAGGATTAAGGATAAGGAATTAGGAGGGGATAAGGAAATGGGCTCTGACATATTGACTCTGGCATCCCTTACCTACCTACTGACCAAAACATAACAGCACACATGCGGCTATTTCATGGCAGTCTTCTGTTAGGGGATGGTTACTGTCGTCAGACTGGTTGCCTAATTAGACTGCAAAACGTAGTGTTAAACTCTGACGTTTTGAAAGTCTGACGTTATGGGACTAATCTTTCTCTGCTACATTTGCTTCTACATTGCCTGACATTCAAAGTCAGGCTATTCAGAGACTTTTATTAAACTATAAAATCACATTTAAAACTCATATCGTTTATTATAATCCCACACAAAAAATTATCAATGTTTAATGTGTATATTACAACTTATTCTTACCTACTTTTAGTGAAGTATTTGCCGACTCTCTCCTAGAAAATGTTCCTTAAGTAGTCTCCTAGAGATAAAGTTTACGGAAAGTAGGTCAAATGGACGCTTAGAGAGTTATCCTTCCTAACATTACAGATTTTTTCACATTTGTCTGTATATTTTCAGGAAAAAAAGCTCTGAATCCTATAAAGACTCCTGTAGAAAGAAAGACTTATCTCCAGAAAATATACTGTAATTACGAGTAGCTATAAATAACATCATAAGAATATACTTATCTGAATTGAATACGAAGTATTTTTTAAGTATGTCAAGCAATACCTACCTAATTGTAATCTATAATATGTGTTTAATAATAAGTTTATATTAAGAAATTGTTTAAGCATGATTTAATATATTTTTTAAATGTTTTCTAATGAAAATGATAATGTTTCAAAATAATGTAAATTGGTTTAAACACGTTTACTATATTATCTTTGTACTCAATCAAAATTACTCTATTGTGCGTATTATCTTATGTTTTCCTAATACCTATCTTAGTTATTATAACGATTTTGAATTACTGCAATCATGTCAGGAACTTTATTGATACTTTGTACGTACCTCTACTATTACAGATATTTATTGTAAATTGTCAATTATCCTTCATTTGCAATCCCTTAAGGTTGCATATTTATATAGGTAATATAAGTAATAACACTTGGCAGTAATTACTTAATGTGAATAGTTATATGCATTTATCGGATTCCAATTAGAAAATCTGCATCAAAACACAATTTCCAGGAGATTGTTTACAATTTATTTTATGCTCTTATTGAATCCAAAAAAAAACAAAAAAATTTGGTTAAATTACCAGTTTAATTTTAATATTATTTAATATACTAGCTGAGCCCGCAACTTTTTTTTTAATGTTAAGATCCACAGACAGGCTGACGGTCCACTTGATGGTAGGTGGCTACCGTAGCCTATAACACAAGCAACGCCAAAGCTGCTGCAAGTGCGCTGTCGACTATAGTAGGATTAAGGATAAGGGATTAGGACGTAATAGGCTCTGGCATCCCTTACTCACACACCGAAACACAACAGCACACGTGCTGTTATTTCACGGTGGTCTCCTGTAAGGGGGTGGTTACTGCCGCCAGACGGGCTGCCAAATGACTGCAAAATGTTAATCGATTGGAATCAAACAATCACTAAATGTTACTGGAAGTTTGCTACAATATATAAGTGAAACCCTATTCAAATCGGTTCCGCCATGTCTGAGATTACCGTGCACAAACACAGAGACATACAGACTAAAATTCTAAAAACAATTTTTTGACCTCGGTAACATAAGTACAATGTGTACAATTTTGTACAATATAACAGCGACCCGCCGCCACAAGCTACGCACGGATGCGGTTTTTTTCTACAAATTATATAATACAGTTATACTTATATACCTTCCTCGTTTATCGCTCTTTCCATTAGTGAAAAACGTATTAAACGTTGACAGGGCTAGAAGGAGTTATTGGACTTCTCTCTGCCGGCCATAGTGAAAGCTATGGTCGGCAGCAGAGCCGCTTGGCAAGCGACTCAATCCTTCTGCGAAGATGTCATCTCGCAGAAAGAGGCGGCGGAGAGAGAGCGGGAGGACGACGTCCTGTTCCATCCCCTCCGTCGCCGACGAACAGGACACAGGCGGCTGGCGCACGCCCGCTAGCTGGACCCCTGCTCTACCGCCCGCTTCATCCTGAGAGGCACGGCGCACCTTGGCAGTTCGAGTGCGCCGTCCAAATGAGCCGTGTCCGGTTGCGGATCCCCACGGTGGAGCTGCGGAAGAGTGTTAATCCGACCTCGCAACTTCACCAATAGCGGATGAGGAGGACGCCAAGAGGTTTAGTCGGCATGTCTACCCCATTACCATCTCGGGGCAGGAGTCCGACATAACCCACCGGTCTATCCCCAGGCCGGCCGATATCCCTCTCGCTGCCGGCCGTCGCGTCGTGAAAGCGATGGTCGGCAGCGACCTTGCATGGCAGGCGATGCTCACGTTTTGTGAGCACGTTATGTCGCGCAAGGAAGCGGCGGAGAGGCAACGGGAAGAGGATCCCCACTCCCAGCCGATCCGCCGGAGAAGGCTCGGGGGCAGGCGGATAGCTTATATCCGCCGCCTTCCCCCTTGACCAGGACCTGGGCGGTAGTCTAAGGGGAGACTACCGCCCGTTGTGAGGTCCCTGAGATGGCCGGCGTACCTCCGCCTTCGGGTACGCCGAGGTTCCGACAGGGAGCGTAGTTCTCCCCGCGCTGAACAACCGTGGCGGGTCGCCGAAGTTGTGCAACGTTCCTGCGACCCCGTCCATCTACGGCCGCGCTAGAAAGTCGTTGGGTTTTAGCCGGTAGGAGTCCGGCATAACCCACAGCGTCCCCCTTTCGCTACTGCGTATCCATGATGGATTTCCCAACGTAAAAAAAAGGCCGGTGGGTATCCATGATGGATTCTAGACAGAAGCGGAAGCGGAAGCGGATAGCTTCTGTCTAATATGTGTAGATTAGGGAAAATGATCGCAGAATATCGCCGCAGGCTGCATTAAAATTTATAGAGCGGTTGGTGTCACATCACTTAATTTCGCAATTTAAAAATCTTTTTTAAGATTCACACACTTAGTTTTTTTGGTCAATTTCGTCAATTTATTTAACTATAGAAAGGCAATGGTCAACCTTCAACGAGTTCCTCAACGACACTATAATTAATTAATTTTACATGGCTTCACAAGGAATACTTGTTCGGTTTCCGCATTTTACCGAGAAACTGTCACTTTATCCTTACTTTTATTTTTATGTCAAAAAAAATTATGAAATCATTAAAATATTTTAACGATTACCTTGTTTTCATTTCTTAAATTTAAATGTACTTAAATTACAGGAAATTGTGCTTACCAAATTTTAAAGCAAACGGTAATCATTATTACCTGATTCACTGTACCTACCCGTTTAAGATTTATATAAATTGTACTCATAATATCATCACGCCCGTGTTACTCCACTGCTAGATATAAGCCTCTCCTATGGCTAAGCCACCACATCGGTCCACCTCTTCGCATCCAGCCGCTTTTGTACGTACCCCCCTAATCAGATTTAGTAATAGTTGTTAGACAGACACGAAATATTTTTAAACCTCAATTATTACAAATTTTAAAATATATCCCTTATACTTAAATCATGATAAAATAATTAAAACAATTTTAACTTTTTGTACGTTTTAACTGGGTACATTTAATCTGTACCTACATATAATAAAATCGTAAACGAGCCGTGTATATACATTAAAGAGTTTTATAAAAAAAAACTCTTTTTCACGTTGTAGGTACCTACTTATGTTACCGAGGTAAAAAAATAGTTTTTATAATTTTTGTGTTTGTCTGTGGGTTTGTGCACACTAATCCCTGAAACGCCAATCTCTGCCGACTTGAATGCGGTTTTCATTGATTTTTTTGTAGCAAGCTTCCTGTAGTGTTTGTTTTATTCCAATTAGTTTACAAACCAAAAAGTTACGTGCTATACCGAATACCACGCGTACGAAGTTGCGGGCTCAGCTAGTTTTTAATACATAAGTATATATTAATTGAAAATTTTTGTAGCTGAATTAAAAGGCTATTATTATTATTATTTTCCAGGCCTACACAAATGACTTGGAACACTCTCGCATCGGAAAATTCTGCAACTCGTTTTCCTATGCGGCCGACTACAACAGCGATCACGCTCATCGATCAGATTGGCTACAAAATAATGAGGACTACAGAGCTGGTTACTGATATTTTGAAGAATACCGTTCGAGCTGTCGTCGGACGATAAAGTCTCGAGAATCATATTCATAATTATAGGGACACCACCGATTTTTTGGGACTACAAAATAATTAAGCTGCAATTCGTTAGTGATAGCGCCCTACGGGCCTATACACATACGACGTTTTTTAAACGAGCTGACAAAGCGCGTTTAATAGCGCGTCGTCAGCGCGTATTAGGAGATTGTATGCGTTTGTATCGTTACAAAAGCAAGTGGAACGCGTTTCAAACAGCCGAAAGCGGGAAAAAGGATGTTGAGGAGGGATGCTTACTGCGCCTTTGTAGCGATACAAACGCAAGGATCGTGTACAAACTTACCGACAACTTACCTTGTGTTTGTTGAACGCCCTGACGCGCGTTTTGGCTCGTTTAAAAGACGTCATATGCATATAACTCTCCGCTGAACATAGGCACTCTCTGAATAATTCAAATCGATAATGGGGCTAATCAAAGATTTTCAACTGTGTAGATCGGACAGGAAGAAATAATTACGGATGTAAAGTGACATTTAGAGCCACGTGGTACAAAATCGCTCAGTTTATCACAAACTTTACAAGACTATTTGGCTACGCCATGGCCATCCTGATTGCAGCGATCAGGATCAATATTTTTGTAGGAAAATGTTCTCTATGCCTTTTTTTGTATATATGTTATATAAGTTAATCTTTTTGGGACCAATATTTTACTTAATTTATATGAGAGGTCGCTTGCGGTCCTACACACATCCACGATAATATCGAACCAACAAATGAATTGTTACAACACTTTCGAACAATAAATATAATGCAATACTGTAGTTGCTGCAACAGTACGTAAAATGTCATTGTTGGAATTAGGACACTCTATATTACCATTTAGTAAGTCGATATTACCTATCACTCTGTACAATATCACCCAAAAATAGCACCATGAATGATCCTTTGTTTTGACAAAATTGAAACGTCGGGATGAGTAAATAGGTAAAAATCTCTAATTAAATCGGCTTTTCTTTATGTTTATGACTCGATGAACTGAACTTTTCCGCGTACATTTTAATAGTCCTAATTTAGCGAGCATTGCTTGTGTTAAAATGCAGATTTAACACACAAATCTTTCGGTGGTTTGGGACTTTTTTACGGTTTAATCAAGGAACTTTACTGATCACTAATATCAATCGAAAAGTCGAAACTTTTTGGAGAGTCTTTACCTACTTTACTACTTATTTCCACTATTGGCTGTTTACTTCGAAATGTATCATTGCCACACACTTGTCATTTATTTCAGAACGATCATAGAGCTTGACGCGCCTATCAAGAGGCCTTTGAATTTGGAACATTTAAATTCGAATTTTAAATATATAGATAAAGCAAAATTATATTATAAAAAACTGAATTTATATTCTCAAGCTAAAGTCTCGGCGGTGGAGTATGCCTGGGGAAAAAATTAAATCAATCGGCGGGCGGCTAAAAACTTGCCATTTACGATGAGTTCTGAAAGAATTAGAAAATAAGCTTCCTGGGTTCATTACAAAATGAATTAGAAATAGCTTAGAATATTTCAGACACAAAAATAAAATTATTTTTGAGCTTATTGATAGTTGTTGTTTTTTCAAAATACTCAAGTTTTTTTTTCCTGTTTCTCCGCAATAGACGTCAGGTAAGTATTTTCGAGATAATGATAAACTATGTTCGTAACCATTCCATCGTTCTATCGTACATTTCTCGAATTCAAATAAATATACCATAATATATTATGGTCATCAAATGTAGTGCATCAAAATAACTTGAGAATCTATGTACCTAAGGACGATTGATATGATAATAAAAAAAAATCAAACATCATTATCAGAAATGGTGATATGATCCTGATCAAATTATTCTTCTATTGACATTTAAAAAATATAACCAGAAATACATTTTATTTTATTAACCACAACTTTTATGCTGTTCAATCATTTCTCATTTTGTTAAAAATTAAATACATAAGTATGTATTATTTTGAATCATTAATATCACGAATCAATTGATCTATGGTTGAACTGGGTAAAAAATATTTTAAAATTGGAACTGCCTTTTTTATTGTAAGAGTTAAATTATTTGTAACTAGCTCCTAAGTAGGCATAGTTATGTAAGTTTAAGTTTTGACTATTGGCATTTTTAAGATATCTATAATATACTTGTACTTTTTTACATGCTGTTTATTCTTAGATAAGTTTATATGTATATTTAGGTACATTTGATGAAGTTCTCATCTATCTGAGAATATTGTAAAAATTAGTCAAACGTGTGTGTAATAAAAATATTCACATCTTTGGTCAAGTAGTTAGCTATAATTTTATTTCTTAATAAAACCCAAGATCCTTCTGCGGCTAGCTTCCTTCATGTGCTTCTAATACTGTTTAAAAAGCTTGACTATTTATTATAGGTATACTTATATTTCCAAACTTATATAGGTAAGTACATACCTTTTACTTATATAGGTATATTTTTCTTGACTAATGTGTGTTACCGGTGATGACATGGCGCTCAAACGTGGTTTTCTAACGTCATTTGGGCAGCCCGTCTGGCGGCACTAACCACCCCCTTACAGAAGACCACCGTGAAATAACAACACGTGTGCTGTTGTGTTTCGGTGAGTGAGTAAGGGATGCCAGAGCCCATTTCCCTATCCACTTCTAATCCCTTATCCTTAATCCTAGTCCTAGTCGGCAGCGCACTTGCAGCAGTTTAGGCGTTGCTTGTGTTATAGGCGACGGTAGCCCCCTACCATCAAGTGGACCGTCTGCCTGTCTGCCGACCTTAACATAAAAAATAATAATATGGACCTTGTAAGAAAGCTCAACATCGCTCAACGAGCTATGGGAGGGCTTACACTGCGATATTTAATCAGACATGAGGAGATCCGTAGACGAATGAAAGATACCGACACAGTAGGAACACATAGTACTTACAGAGGTTAGTGGAGGCCACAGACCGGCAAACACAGCGTAGGACGTCTACCCACAAGGTGGACAGAAGACCTGATAAGGGCCCCGGATCGACGGTGGATCCAGGCTGCTTCTGACCGGTCCTATTGGAAAATTAGGGGTGAGGCCTTTCTCCAGCAGTGGACGTCCTACGGCTGAGATGATGATACATCCAAACAAATGGTACTGTGGTGTAATTATATGATTTATTAATATGGTATGATTTACGAGTATTATATGATTAATTAAATTTGATTTAAAATCCTGTGATATGTGTTCGTTTATAAACTTCATTCTATATTTATGTAATTTCCAATAACTGATACCCAATTACCTATGTGTTTTAAGGAAAACACAGTTGATGTTTATATGAGTTTTAAAACTACCATAAATAAGCAATTATTCAAAGTAACTTCCAAGTTAGAATAGTACACTATTTTTCGCAAGAAGGAATATCGAACAAAAAAATTAATTTACATTCTTTCATTTTAAAATGGGGTTTATAGGAACTGCTTTGTGTTGATAGAATATGTAGTTATTTATAAATGCACCACAAAATAAAAAATAGTGGAATTCACTAAAAAAAATTAGCCTTTCTACGAAATTCATAAAAGTTCAAAATCTCATAACTGATAAAATGC
This sequence comes from Bembecia ichneumoniformis, assembly GCA_910589475.2. NCBI lineage: Eukaryota > Metazoa > Arthropoda > Insecta > Lepidoptera > Sesiidae > Bembecia > Bembecia ichneumoniformis. The sequence goes on along the minus strand of OU342538.1, from coordinate 4,179,531 downwards.
AAAAAAGACTAACATTTTTAAGTATTATAAGGCTAATCTAGCCAGTTATGATGAAGTTTATTATTATTTCAAATTAATTAAATTATTTATTTCAGTATGTTTTTTTTTTTAAGTTAAGATCGGCAGACAGGCTGACGGTCATTTGATTATAGGTGGCTACCATCACCTATAACACAAGCAACATCACTACAGCAGGGTTTAGGATAAGGGATTGGATAGGAAAATGGACTCTGGTATCCCTTACTCACTAATCGAAACACAAAAGCACACATGGTGTTATTTCACAGTGGTCTTCTGTAAGGGGGTGGTTACTGCCGCCAGACGGGCTGTCCAAATGACTGTGAAAAGCAGTGTGCCCTGCCACTACTTTCCAGACCCAGACCATTTTTCAAAGTTGACCCTGCTGGGAATCGAACCTCCTAGAACACAGCGTTAAGGCAAGCACCCTAACCACCCATTCAAAGGCTATGCCTTAGTATTGGCCTTAGCCTAAAACATATCTATGTTTCTGATGTGATGAGAGGTAAATGAGATAGCCACGTATAAGTATTCAGTATATATTGTGATAATAATGTGATTTCATAGGTCGTTGTATGCTACAAGGAAGGAAAAACTGTACTAAAAACAAAAACCGGGTACATCATTATCTTAACTTGGCAATAGCAGTGAACTGTTGTTGGCAAATGATAAATAAATACAAAAAGTTAAAACATAAATAAAATTATGTCTTCACTAATGGCTTATCAGAAATTCAATTAACGTAACCTTTCAATTGGCAATCAAGCATAAATTTCAATTACCTTGGCCCTCTTGCATAGAAATTTAACTTTTATAAAACATTCATAATTGGAACTATGATAAATCGACCTTGGCCCTGGAAACTTTTTATATTTAAATTTGTATCTGTGTATTGGACCTCTGTTATCTAAGCTCATATAACCATATCATATACTAATCATATACTAAAGAAAAAAAAAACAATAAGTAATGCTGAACATTCAATTTATATTTGATATACATTACAAACACGTTTTACATTTAATATGAGATTTGTTCCCTTATTGTCCGACATTTTACTTAAGTAACTAAAGGATTTTAAATGCTTTTAAAGCAATTAGCACAAAGTTCTTAACATGTAAAAGCATAGAAGTAGGAATTCAGTAGTAACAGTTAGGTAAAAGAAATCGAAAATTTGCACCATATATATATAAATAATTTAAGTATTCTCACTTACAATTAAACAAAGATACATTAAGCTCTTGCTATATATTTTCACAATCACATTTCCTTCTAACAAGTGTTGTTTAGCAAATCTTTACTGAACTATTAAATCAGTGACATTATCTTTGGTGACAAGTGCTACAAGACTTCCACTGGGTGGACGGTTTTCACCCTTGATCCACTTGTCAAACAGTTCAGCAACAAAAGTCAAGGGAGTCCAAGAGCCGAAATCTGCTTTTGGCATCCATTTCCTGTTCATCTCCGTATCCAATGTCACCGGGAGTATAGCAACTGCCAACGAGTTCTCAGGCAAACCAGAGTCTTTAGCACCGAGAGACTTTGTAAGTTGATGGACAGCACCCTTAGCAAGACCATATCCAATCATGCCCGGTGTACCCTCTAAAGCAGCCTTTGCTCCGGTTAGAGCGAGTAGACCACCTGAAGATAAGTATTTTGCGGCAACCGTGGCAGCAATAGTAGAACTCCACACAGACTGACGCCACATAAGGTCCGCCTGCTTGCTAAGATCCTTGGCAGCGTTACCACCCGCCCAACCACCGGCTACACATATAACTGCATTCACTTTCTGACCTTGAAGTGCGGCCCCGAGCTCATTTACTACTTGTTCCTCCTGTTGAACCCAAGTCGAGTCTTTCTGGAGAGTAATGTTGACATCTGCGCTGTCATTCGGGTTTAGATCTACGCTTGCAACCCACCAGTTGGCAGATTTAAAATGTTTGACACAAGCTGCGCCGAGCGCACCGCGTCCGCCGTACACAACGATCCTTCCGCTAGCCATTATCACGTCTATACTCTGTCACGTTTTGACACCAACTAATTTTTTAAACGCGAGTATGTATTATTTACTATCAAAATATAATGTACTTAGTTACCAGTTATCTTTGTGGGGTGAACCTTGCAAAAACCTCGCCCTCTCTCCCTCTAGTTAGTAGGCAGTAGCCGCCTCTCACTTTTTCTATCAAATTAAATCAATATCCACAGCGCAACGAGCGCAACAAGTACTTAACTCACGTTGAAAATACGTTGACAAATTAACTGCCTGGTAAAGTTTACGTACTTCTACATACGGTCATTTATTTATTTCATCAAATTAAAATTCAATTTCACAATGAAATGCAAGATAATTAAGATTAATTTTTGTTTCTTATACTTTTTCTTCTAAGTACATAATAAAGATTATATTTTTGTTTCTTTGTGGTTTCTTTCCAAAGTTTGTTTTCTTAATTCTTTCTTTGTACTGTCAAGTGTCAAAGTCAATCAGTGATTACATTCTCTTTGCTGTCAATTTGTCACAATTGTCACATACTGAATGAAAGTAAAACGTAGTGATTATTAGGTACAGACTAATACAACATCTTTGGTGATTATATACTCTTTGAATGAAAGTAATAATTGTTAAATATCATTATTATTCTATGTTAAAAATCAATGTCAACATGATAATAAAATTACAATGTGTTTTACAATAGTTTGTACGCCTACGATTAAGATGGCGCTGCTATACAAAAAAGACTATCGGACGGAATCGCTTTGTTCTATTTAGAAAAAAATGTTTGTTTAGGATGTGTTGGACTTTTAACTTATTGTTTTTAGTAGGTACCTGATTTGTACTAGTCTTCTCGTGAGTATGCAAGCTATTAAAAACAAGTATATTGTCTTCTGTGGTCATTGTTATACCTTGGTAATTTTTCGCGCCAAAGTACAAAACCGCCATTTCTCTATATTTTAAAGTTTTGTCGCTTGTCCAATAAATAAATTTAAAATATATAAGAAATGTCTATTTAATTAAATGCTGTTTTCGCTATTGGAAATTAACGAATGTAATATTTGGTAATAACATTAGACAGCATTTTCTATGGAGGAAAGTAAAACAAAAACCAGGGATTTAAAAATGTTTAATATTATTTTAAATAAATGTATACAGTAAAGAAGTTACACTAAGAATAATTCTCTTATTTTATAAGTTAAGAGTTAACTATTTCTTATTTATGTTAATTTTAAAATAATATCTTTCAATTTTGAATTTTAAGGATTAAAAATTTAAAGTGCAATTTTCAATATTATAATAAGAAACATATTTAGTGCAATTATTTTTGGCACCTCGTGCTTTACAACGCTTAACTGCACTTACTGACATAATTATTCTTAAACACTATAGGTATGTATTGCAATAAAACATGCCTCTTTTACTTTTTACTTTACATTCTATCGAATGGACATCATTGTATGGAAATTATGTAAAAGGATACAATATGTACTACTATTAAATACTTGGGTATCATGTATATGAAAAATGTGCAATTGACAAATCTAAATATTAAATCCAGTATTACATTCAGGTTAATTAAAAATGTTTTACCTAAATAAGTATTGTATTAGTATTTAGTAGCTTTAATTTTAAAACCTTAATTATATAATTAATAAATTTGTCCGATTTCAATAGAATTTACTGTAATGGTCATATTATTTTTAGAAATACATAGGTAACCTAATAGCCGGTAATAGTGTAATTTTCTTAAACAGTTTTAAGTGTTTTAATTTCTAACTGAAATGGAGAATTCAAATAAATATAATTGAAAAAAAAATTTAAAAAAAAAGGGAGTATTGTTTCAGAAATCTTTTTTATTTATTTTAAAAGCGTTTTTCTAAGTAGGCATTTTCTAACAGCCGCATCTTAACTGATTTATTAAGATCTAAACGAGTCATTATTTCGAGTTAATTTTACTTGTACTATTATTTTAAGTACTTATTCGTGCTAAGACGTCTCTATCTAATTGCATTGAATAAAATATACTAATGATAACATTAACGGTAATACTGATTATTTTGAACAACAAACTTATGTTATTAAATATTTCTGCTTTGCGCTGATGAGGTTGGTGATTTATGTTGAAGATGAGACTGAGGATTATCGCCACCACTGCCGAAAGAACCTAAAATAAAATATAAAAAAAAAACCAAAAAGTAAGAAAAAACAAAATAATAATAAAAAAAAAACAAAAAATAACTCTTTTTAAAAATGTGAAATTATTGGTGCAAACAAATAAAGACATAAAGAAAAAAAACGGGACAAGTGCGAGTTGAACTCGCGTGAAGAGGGTTCCCTACGATGTTACCTATCATGTTTTTTTTTTTAAATCTATGCAAAATATTGAGTGATTTACCATGTTATTTTAATATCATGGACTTCTTATAGGTTTTCCTATAATCTATAAGTAGACAACTAATTTCTGTATTTTTTTCTTTTCAAAATTTTAGGTTCAGTAGTTTCGGAGATAGGGGGGATGGTCAATTTTCGTCTATTTTCTTGAATAACTTGGAAACTATTCATTTTAAAATTACAAAAAAAAATATTTAAGATCTTCACAACAAGACTTCCATTTGATATGGAAGGTTTAGGATTTGATGCAGTTTTCAAATTTTTTTTTAATTTTCCACCTTCCCCCAAAATGACCTCCCATATACAGATTTTATCTATTCACGTCACACTTCGTGTTTGGGTCACAGAAATTGATAAGTGTACCAAATTTCAACTTAATCGGTGTAGTAGATTCGGAGATAATTGACTGTGAAGGACGGACGGACACACGGGTGATCCTATAAGGGTTCCGTTTTTTTATTCGGACGTACGGAACCCTAAAAAAACAAAAACAACGTAATAAAACAAAGTATCACATTAGTGACAGATCTATTTAAAAAAAAAAAACTAAAAAGAAACTACCTAAATTATGGGTCATTTTAATTTTGCCGCTTTTTTTAGTAAATAATTTTTTACTTGCAATACTTGTTAGATTCGACCATTAGTGTATTAAAAAAATTTCGGACACATACATATATGACACAATTTTCTTATTAATAAAATTTAATGAATCATTACTAAGTGCGCCACAGAGTACAAACAATAAACAATATATTCTACCCTTTGTTCAATGTTTAATTCTAAGGAACGTGTCATAAATGCTCGTAGTACTATTTTCTATTTCCATGAGTCTTGCTCGGAGAGCGCAGGATCAAGGCCAAAATTCATTTTGATGACATCACAAAAAACGACACCAGTCATCATACCGACTGAGATGTGGTACAACCAATCGGCGATCTTCTTGTGTCTATGACTTCTTTCTCCATCCATAAACGAAATTATTATTGCCAAGATTCCCGCGCTCGCCTGCGTAAAAAACATATTGCTTAATTTTCATGTATCCGCTATGACCGTGAGATAATGATAGATTGCTGTCCGCCATTTTCTCGCTTCTGCTACAGAGGGGACTGTAATGGCGGCTGTAGGTATACATTCTCATTGAACCACTCCAATTATTAGGACTACTAGGTTTTTGCATGGAGAATAGAGCTAAGTAAGGAGGACCAGCTCTATACATAAAAAGTGTAGGTCGGCTACCATTAAATAGGAGGCGCTGTAGCATTAATGGAGTATGGCGCATTTTATTTACGATGGTTTCAAGAACTACACATCACCCAATCATATCAATTCACCAATGCTTCACAAGCGCAATTCTGGGCAATTTATGAACCAATATTTAATATTTAATGTTGGAGTACGGAGAACAGACGCAAGGAGGACCAACTCTATAATATGAGAAAGTCTATTTGATTTGAATTAGCGGTGACGGGCCTGATGCCTTTGCAGCAGTTGCTGCCGCTGTCCACAAATTCGCACAGGTCGATGGGTACACATTCTACCGGCTGGCTTTCTTCAGTGGCCCTCTCGCGGTCAAGCGCACCGGATGAACCCCGCAAAGGGGAGGCCCAACGAGCGACCAGCTCCCCTTGAGCTGTGTGTCTTTAAATAATGAGAAAGTGTCTTTAAATAAGAGGCGCGTTAGTAACATTTCATTGAAGGTGTTTTATGAACTACGCAACCAACCAATCACACAAATTCACCAATTTCACCATTGCTATACAAGCGCCATTATGGCCAATTTACACTATTTAATGGTTGTAAATTGTCAATTTTTCAGTTTAACACCCATATAACTCCTCCTCATCTCTATTCTCCATGGGAATTTGTAATCACTATTCGCGCGACAAAAATCTGGCGAGGTACATCGAGGCATAGCGGCAGTGTTGCCATGAATGTACAATGTACATTGTTCATTGCTTCCGCACGCGGCTTAGAGACTCAAAGTGATTTCGTCGCGAGAATGTACTTATTTACGAGGGGCACACTGAAATGATCGGGAATAAGAAAAACCACATGCACGGTATAGCTAAATTGTATTTTATTGTTTTTCGAAGTATTCTCCGTTCAACTTAATGCACTTTTCCATTCGTGCAAACCAATCATTAAAACAGTAATTCCAGTCTGAAGTTGATGTTGACAAATTAGTTGATTTGTACGCTTCCACAGCTGCTTCGGGGTCTTCAAATTCGGAGTTCGGCTATCATTTCCGGCAAACAAACCGTGATATACCACTCGGCGGTAACCGTTCTGCGTTCCTGTACAGGAATTGTAGCAACATGCCCCTTTTTCGAGACAAACGTAGCGACCATTTTCTTTGACACGCTACGGGAGCGAACCACTTTCGTTGGCTTGACCTCGTCTTCGAAGACCCAAACTGCTGACTGATGTTTTCTTTCAGGTTCGTATGAATAAATCCATGATTCGTCACCTGAGACGATATTATAAACGGCATTTGACTTCCCTCCGTTGAAGCGTTGCAGAGTATTCCGGCACCAATCTACACGAGCCGCCTTTTGCTCTTTGGAAAACCCAGCGGGAAACTAGCTTTCTTACACACAGCTCATTATGTAATATCGACTGAATTGCAGTCATTCCGATAGTAATAACAGCCCGAATCTGCTCGTATGTCACATGACGGTCATCTATTATAATAGTTCGCACAGCTGCGATGTTTTCAGGCGTGACCGCTGTTCTTGGTCGACCTGCAGAAGAAACAGTGCTGAGCGACACACGACCGCGTCGGAACTCGGCATACCAGGTGCTTCAACATCATAAATCGAAACAAGTTCGCTGAGACATTTATCTTGAGATAAGCCGCGACGAAAATTGTGATAAACTATGGCACAGAAATGTTCACGCGTGAACTCCATTTCTGTTAACGACGTGTCAACTTTAAACCAACATAGTTTTTGTTTTTAATACATTTTTTTAATTGTTTGAATGTCATTAAGATTCTAAGAGGCCAGTATTCAAATTCTAAAAAAGGTTTTATTGTAACTCAATCCGAAATATTCTATTCCCGATCATTTCAGTGTGCCCCTTGTACAGCCGCTAGAAAATAATGTGTGTTATCATACCTCTATAATTTTCTGGTGTTAAATATATTCTGTTATTTCTTTTTTACCTCTTAAATGTACATAATTTAGTAAATTTGATTTCAACCATTAGTCAAAATGTGGAAAGCTGGATTTGTAGGAATTCGCATCTATCTACTTTACAATCGAATCTATATAAGTATTTGCCATTGTCGGTTTTTCCATTTATTTCTTATGAATGCAGAAAAGATACTAAATTTCACTGTTAAAATATATTTCCTCGTTTTCTAATTACGCTGAGATTTATTTGCAAATAGAAATAGAATTATTTTTGTGTTATAAATATAAAAGTCACAAGACTGCATCTGTAAGATTTCATTAAGTAAATCCTTTATTTTATTCCAATTTTATTCTTTTCACCCTCTTCTTTGTAAAGATAATAAAATACATAAATTTTCCTGTTAGAAAAATCCTTAAAAATTGCAATAATAAAAGGTCGCCAAAATTCATTATGTAAAACCTGCCCGCCCAAGAAAATATTCGGAGCTAGCGAGATTATTTAACGAAAATTATTTAGGTCCACAAAGAGGAGAGAAGCCAGTGCCCAGTAGTAGACCCTATAAAGTAATGTAATAGGTGCGTAATAATAAAAAGTATTCTAAATTTTATGTGGGAGTAATATATCAGTACCTCACACGGTCTTAAAAAAATTAGACCTAGTACTCAGTTACCACACTTGTGTGTGACTATCGGTATTATTACAAATATACATTAAATATTATTACTTATTTCAGTTAGAAGTAGCGTTTCCTTTTTTTAGATATTCATTGTTTACATGATTAAGTCGTTCTAAAATTAAGGGATTATTAGAATATTCTATCCCGAAGGCGGATATAACCATGTTGATAACAGAAATGACGAATATAAAAATGACTATGACGTCATTGAGAATAACTGCTGAGGGTTGGTCATCATTGTCGTTAAGGTCCAGACCGCCGATAACTACGAAGAGCAAACCGACCAGGAGCTAAAACAACACCATAGAGACCAACTTAATTGAACACAACTCACGATGCAATTTCATATTCAATCTGTCGATTCAACTACGAATCGACAGATTCGTTTACTAACGAATCAATCCTATTCACAATTTCATTTTGACAGTTTTAGCAGCACTACAAGCACGCGTTGAGAGTACTATGGTTCTTTCAAAGTATCAAAAAGCGAGAATTGCCTTAATTATTGCATCAATAACACAACGAAATAAATAAATGGATAAATAAAAAGAAATTGAGTGAAAAAATGGTTATTGTTACAGATAAAACTTAAGTAACTTGGATCAATTTTGCTCTACTCACGATTCAACGCGCATTCAATCTGTTCTTTCAATTTGTCGATTGTTGGGACGGACAATTCAACATGTTTAAAATATGCGTCAATTTGCCTACTCACATCGTATTTTGTCGAATCAACTTGAATCGACAGATTGGATATGAAATTGCATCGTGGATAGGCCAATTTATTTTAAGTTTTGATGTTTAGATGTCTTTTTTAGGTCAAGCCTGCTGCTCGGTGAAACCCTAATCTTAATCCAAAGACTAAGCCTCACCACACAGACTATAACCAAACCAAACCGGAGTTTAACAAAGATTCGATACAAGAACCAAAATTGCTGTCCAAATTGGAAATTTGTCATGTTACAAGTTTCTGTCATGTTATTATTTCAACTATTTGGCTGACGAAGCTATCGTTTTCCATTTTTAAATTCATCTTTAGAGAAAATTGTAACCTAAATCGAACACTTTTTTAGGAATGTAGGTATTATATTTTCTAAATGAAAACAATGCGCTATCATCATTAAAACTTCCTTTCTATTTAGTCACTATTTCTATTGTGATGGCTCTTTTATATTAAGTGTATGACTCAAACGACTTACAAGATGTAAGGGCTCCCAGCACAGAACATAAATATACTCTCTAGCGAGAGGCTCCCAGCAAAATATACATTGCCATCGCAAATATCAAAATACTCACAGTCTAGTATATACGTTATTGAATTATGTGCCGTATATGCGAAATTGCCAGACTTTATTAAAAATAATCACATATAGGAAAAACTACCCCCTTGTTGCTACTTTATGTAAAAAATAATGGTAGGTTACGGAATTGCTGTTATTTCACGGTGGTTTTCTGTAAAGGGTAGTGATGTATAACTGTAAAACACAATACCTACTTATTCAATTGTTAGTAATACGAAAATCTATCTTCCATACGGCCTTTAATGGCAATCGTTCTTGTTTTATTTGATGGTAAGACTAATGCGAATACTCAATTAATTTCAGCCCGCTCTGTCACAGAAGCAAAAATATGGTTTACTGGTCAACGGAAATCTTTTAAAAGATTTTGTGTTAAATTCTGGTTAAAAAAAAAACAAAAGAACGTCAAAAATAAAGATTCAAAATAATTAGAATCCAGATTAGCGCCGATTCTAATCGAACTCCAAATATCTAGCAAGATTGGAATCAAAGGCCGAAACGAGAACATTTAAGACAGTGACTACGAATGCGGTCGCGGTGGTCGCGTAGTTGATGTTCAGCGCCGACGTTCTGTGACGAGGCAGGTGGAACCGACAGTCGTGAAGCAGATTCAGCGAGAGAAGCACAAAACCCATCGCCACCTGATTCAACATCCATTTTAAACTGCTGTAAACTGTGTTGGTCAAGCGATGAATATGTTGATTCCCTGCCCAATGGCCTTCATCACGGTTCCGCTAGATACCAATTGTGGCATTTAAATTTAGAATCTTTGTCTCGGTGCTGGTTTTTAGTACTCTTTGTACCCAATTCGTTTAGTGCTTTTTATAGTGCAAGCCTAAAGATACTGATTAAGTGGATATTAAGTATCCACTTATTTGGGGTCAAAGGATTGATGTGATTGACTGGCACTTATTATTTTATGGCAAGATAAAAGACCTTAGGGTAAAAGACTTTAAAAAAGTAGTACCTAGATGTGAAACTAAGCTGAAGGGAAATATCAGATTTTGACGCATAACCTATGAATTTTCAGGCTTAAACGCAAAACGACCTAAAAGTATATAGACATTTCGCATGTACTGAAATGCAACTTAGATACTCTCTCAAAAGATCTTTATTCTAACAATGAAGGTTCCGTTAAAATCGGTTCAGCCGATTCCGATCAGCTCGGACAAATTTTGAAAACTAATTTTTGAGTTTTGGTAGTGTGCAAATAAGCATTGGGGTAAGATTGAAGGGCGATGAGGAGTGGACAGAAGGCAGGTTTTATTGGTTGAGATACATCCGTCAATGGACGCGAATTGCCGGAGTGGAGGAACTGTTCCCAGTGGCGCGTGATAGAGAGACCTTTTCGAGAGTGATCGCCAACGTTCGGGGAGACCTGATACAGTACCTGGACGAGAAGACTAACTTGCCAATGTACGAGTAGTTGGCACGTAGTCACAGTTATGTAACTTGGCTTAAAATGGCAATCGTTCTTCTTTTATTTGATGGTAAAAGTGGTATAATAATGCTCAATTTTAAGAAGTATTTAGGTATACCGGAAAATAGTTTATGCGTCGGAGAATTATTCTTAAACCGCACTCACCTGTAAGACAATTGATATAGAAATAAGCCACAGCAGCAACGTGTAGAACTCGTGTTTTGACCCGACTTGCAATACATATTTCAACTGCGAAGCATTGGATGTCAGCAAGGCAATATCAAGCATGCCTTGCGCAACTGTCTTCTTGGTGGCATACCGATTAGCATCCAGCCCCTTGATCTGCGAAAACAAATTGTTAGAGATTTGTGCGATAAATAAGTATAGGTATTAGAGAAGGTATATTAAGTAAACGTTAAAGCTATTCACACAACGCAATCGTCCAAATATGGATATTGAGATGAGCATACCACCAATTTGCATTTGCCCACATTGTAGTATACGAATATTAGCTACCTATCATTTTTATTTTACAATACTGATTCATGTTTTTATTAAATAGTGTTATAAAAAAACTTTTGTCCACGACTTATTGCCGTGAATAAGTTTAACAAACTTAATAATAAATAATAGATAATAGATTTTAACAATTTATTGTTTTTTTTTTGGTTCCCCTCAATATTGGAGTGGTTTAAAAAAAAATCTAAGAAAAACCCAAATGAAAAACCGAAGAACCGGAAAAATCACATTTGGTAGTTTTGTATGGGAATTTACAGTTATTTCATTCAGTAAATGGCGTTCGTGGCGTTATTCTTTCAGTTTGGTTGTGTGTAATCAGCGAGAGTCGAGAACTTTGAGGATTTAGTTCCTCAATATTGTAAAGTTCTCAAAGTAAGTTCGGAAGATTTGATTGACTGTGAAAAGTTAATCTGTGTCCTTTTACAGTGTTCTTTACAAATTACACAATAATATCAATCTCAGTTGATTAGAGTTAGAAGGTGGATTAGGATTGATAATCACTTATGAAGATTTGCAATCCAATCAATTTTAGGTGGCACGAAGTTCCCAGGATTATCGCGGTTACCACGGAGCCACTAACCTATAGAGTACTAATATGATCCATCCAATTCCGAAACACATCAGTGATTTGTCACTTACAAACATCAACAACCTATCGCTCGCTATGAAACAGTACTGCGCCAGTTGTACATTATAAGTAAATTGTTACACTCGATGAAATATCACTATTTTAGTAATCACATTTATAACTCAGTTCTACAATAATAATTAATACAAAAATTAAACATTGAAATCGATAATAATATTTGGTGTCCAACTCTAATGTGATGCATGACGCTGCCATTGACCAATCGGAGCGTAGCATTCGCCATAGTGATAGTATGAAATTAATTTCGAACTAAACGAATGACATTTCGTCCTATTCCTATAGGTTAGTAACTCCGTGTCTATTACATATTATAAAATAGTCACTAACTGAACTTTTTCTAAACTACACGACAGATTTTGATACGGTTTTCACCAATGGAAAGAGCGATAAACGAGAAATGTTTGTATATATAATTTGCAAAAAAAACTGTATTGCATACGTGCGAAGCCGGTAGCGGGTCGCTAGTAAGAAATAAATTAATACGTACTACATCACTTATAACTTCCGTGGGCGCATCCTGCACTTTTTGTATATCGTCTAAGTTTAATGGCGGGCTCTCATTATCACTTTCTCTGTCGTTTTTTTTATCCATTTTATTTTAAATTAAATAAAAAACACCGTACTCGTGTGCATATGGTTGTTAACTGAAGGATGATTATAAAATAACGTTTGTAAGAAAACGTGTAGATTCGTCATTTCCTTTATACAGGTGTATTCAACTTAATGAGGCTTTGTATTTAGAATTAAGATTTAATTAGCTTACTTGGCAGCATTAATGCTAAATATAATTAACATTAAATATGTAAGTTATGCGTAAGATATACTTTAATGGGATAAGTAGGCTGAATTTGTAAAGAATTGTCTATAAATAGTAAGTATGTACCTATTTGGAAATTGTATTTTTTTTTCTATTTTTCTTTCTTGAAGCATTCTCCGCAATAAACTAAAGATCTTTGTGTCTTTAAAGCCGCGTTTTCTAGTGAAACCGCATGTCGCGGACACATATCGCCGGACATTTGCGTGTATGTCTATGCGACTTTGCGGGAAAATGTCACTAGACATTTGCCTCGTTCTTCTTGTAATGGTGGTTGGGGTTGCTTACAGGAACGCTGTAGTTAAAATATAAATCTTCCATCGTACCTCTGGGATCCAATTATCTAAATCAATAAAACACTATGTCGTTTTCATAATGTATGTGCACATATATTCTTTTCAATCCTAATCCTTTACAACATTTTCCATAAATAAATTAAAATCTATCATACATTATTTCTATTTTTGTCTCAATACTTCAACTCATTTTTTCCTACTGACATATTCTATATTTTTGAAAACATTCTACTTTCGATATTATTCTTTTTCAATGTTTGGAAATCAAACCTATTTATATACAGCCAATATTTAAGTTCAAATTCATCAACAGTTCTCACTATCCAGTAGTGATTTGTATATCGCCCGAGAAGGGACACTCGCGGAACACAAATACTATTCAAAGCTTATCGAGCGGCTGTCGAGGAACACGAAAGTAGCGCATGTCGCGATGCCCGTAGAGCCGTAGAGTGTCGACTATCGTTTATTTCTCAAATAAATATATAATCGACTTCAAAAAAGTGATAATTATTTTTTTTTTTTTTATGTTATGTCGACAGACAGGCTGACGGTCCACTTGATGGTAGGTGGCTACCGTCGCCTATAACACAAGCAACGCTACAAGTGCTGCAAGTGCGCTGCCGATTACAGTAGGATTAAGGATAAGGGATTAGGAGGGGATAAGGAAATATTAAAAAAAAACGATTCAGGATTTCGGAAAAAATAGAACAGAAACACATAAATATCGCAAGCGACAGGACCCAGTTAGTATAATATAAGACATAATAATAAGTTAGCTATACACTGAATCCGAAAATTTGTATAGTTTAATGTTTGTAGTCATACAAAAATGTATGACGCAAAATTGATGAAATTTTGCCGTATAGGTAGTTCAGGTAGGTATACGAGTACCTACATCAGAACAACAAATTTGCTATTATTATAAAGATACGCGTACAAAGTCGAATCAATATATAAAAAGCTATTCAATATATAAATTTTATATATTTTGTTAATACAATACAGAATTGTTTGTTTTCAAAAAAAATACATTTTAAATTAGATTACAATTTTAGATTTTTATTTTTTTTATTTTAATAAATTTTGGATTTTTACACAATGTAAGTATCAGTTTTATTAAATTTTTAATCAAATAAAATGTAGATAGAACTTAATTAACACTTACATATATATATATATATATATCTGTTATCTATAAATATTATAAAATAAAGTCTTTATCCGCGTCTGTCTACTTCTCCGCTAACTTTTTCTAAATCATCCAACAGATTTTGATACGGTTTTCGCTAATGAAAAGAGCGATAAACTAAGAAGATGTCTGTATAATTTTAATTTGTAAGAAAAAAATTTCCTTTGTGCTTCGCACTTTATTTTTCTACATTTACTTATCACTTAGCTGTAATTTCATTCTTGCTATTAGAAATAATGTGAGTCAGTATTTATGAAATCAAACGTTTAAATAGTAAGTAAGCAATTTACATAAAATAATTTAAGGTTTCTTTTTTTTTTCGCTTAAATCGCATAATTTAATTGATATGGCCATTGCTTCCTGATGTTGCTGGTGAGTTGACAACCTATACGGCACCTGGAAAATATTGTAAAAAAAAAACCGCAATCTATCATTTAAGTACTAGGTAATTCCTTAAACGTAATGAGATTCCTATCATTATGCAATAAATTATAATTACGTAACTAACTTTAAGTATAGATATAAAAAAATGCGAAGAACCTCAGAGGAAGTTGATTGAACGATTCGCTTCCTTCAAGCAAGGTTGCTGTAATTACTCAACTAGAAAGCATCTGCTTCGCATGCCGTTTTAGCTCTGACCTTATGTGTACAATCTTTATTCAGTTAAACATATAATTACGATTTATTTATTTACATACCATTTGGCTGTAAAAAATCAGTCACTCAATCGTCAGTAGTTATTCTTTTGTTACATATTTAATGTTGACATCAAAAATTCATTCTACTAATAAAGGCCGCACTGAAAGTTTTTAGAACTGGCCGGAAAGTAAGATACTTATTATAAAGAGAAAAAATTTGTATGTATGTATTTTTGTATGTTTGTAATGAATAAACTCAAAAACTACTGGACCGATTTTAAAAATTCTTTCACCTATAGAAAGCTACATTATCAGCGAGTAACATAAGAGTTTCACTCTCCCCCCATCTCCCTTTAACCCCTACATACAAATTAATGTATGTTTGTAATGAATAAACTCAAAGACTAGGTACTAGACCGATTTTAAAAATTCTTTCAGCTATAGCAAGCTACATTATCACAGCGAGTAACATAGACTACTCAACCTCTCCCCCATCTCCGCCCTTTACCCTCCCTCCATACAAAATTACCGCTTTCCACGAATAAACTCAAAAATGTTTAAAAATAAATGTCCAATAAATATAAATTTCGAATTAATAACTTTTTAGGAAATTCGATGGTGCTTACAAAGGAATGGAGAGACTACTTCGAAAAACAATAAGAATACAAACAGTTTTCCTACATTATTGAGTTTTTGAGTTTCTAAGAACTGTCAGTGTTACCCTCGTATTATAAAATAAAGTCGTTGTCCACCTTCGTCTGTTTCTCCGCTAACTTCTTCTAAAACACGGATCGATTTTGATACGGCTCTCACTAAAGGAAAGAGGAAGGTTGCAGGTTGCATTTGCATCCGTACAAAGCCGGAAGCAGAATCTATTTGTTACTACACAAATAGCTCTAATTTATTTAAAATTAAATACAAATGTAGACGATATATATATATATATATAGACAAAAATTCTACTTATCACAACGAAGGGTATATTTAAAATTATTTTAAAAAAATCGTGAATTACTTTTGCAGTGATTTCTGGGAAGTATAGGCACTTACACTTTGGCTGGTGTAGGCTCTTTTAAGATTAGCCCATGGAAGTAATAAGTTTAGCCCTACTCGTAAGATTAATGAGTTATTTCTATATTAATTTAAAATAATTACTAAATTGATCAACTAATGGAATATTTAATGGGAAGACACTTTGTTTTTGTGTTTTTAATAGGTAGGACTAACTTTACTACATATAACTAAATATTGTCACTAAACCAATTCAAAATTCTTTGTCCTTTGCAATCATCTGACTTTATTTGTTTTATCAAAAAAATTAAAATGATTGAAATTCCTTTACACTTCACTACTAGTGCCAGACAAAAGTCGTTTTTAAATCGACAAGAATTGTAACTAACACTTCTTGCTATAAGAATATCTTTAAATTAGTTAAAAACGGAACATCTTTAAAACAGACAAATAATTTGTTTGACATAGTTAATGAAAATTTTCGGCACAGCGTATTTAAATCATTCGCTTTTTTATATTTTGCTCTTATGGCCTTTAACTCTTACGACATTTTTCTCTTATGACCATTTGCTTGTATGACATTTTACTTTTATGACCATTGCTCCGGAAACACACAAATCAACCACAAGGATAACTATTCAGTGGAAATATATGGGTACTCTAATTTAAACGCATGTTTTAATTTAATGTTTTAGCGAATTTCTGCAACATAACATGATGCTAAAACTTTTGTAGCGTTTAAACATTGCACCCATTTTAAAAAAAATCTTTTACTATTTGAAAGCTATGTACATTATCCCAGATGGACATAGACTATTATGTATGGTAACTACTCCAATTGAACCCAGATGAAACATTCTAAAAGTTATGCCTATAGGTATCGTCATAGTAACCGAACAGTTATACAAAAACTTGCTTCAATAACATTTACTTAATAGCAATAATTTACTTACTCCATTTCGAAGGCCTGTCGGCAAAATCGCAGCCATTATGAGAACAGCGGCACTTTGTGCCCCCTCTTTCTGCAGTTAAATGATGTTATCTTCTATATCTTTGCACACACATAATGATTTATAAAGGCTCTACTTATAAATATTAAGTTTCGGTCATAGAATTTGCTATAAAATGTCACCAAAATAACATCACTGGATGTGCGTGTCGCAAAGACAGTTATAGAAATGTTAAAATCGATGCCGTTTCTAGACAACGAGATATGAAAACATTGAATATTCAATAAAATCGTAAGCTATAGCTGCTTACATACCCAATAAACGGTTTGATATTTTATTCATAAAAATATTGGTCAAGGACGCTTTGTATTATGTTGAACGAAATAACAAAATTTTGGGCCCTAGGTAATTAATTTAGGTAACTAATTAATATCTACATTTAAGTAAGTAAGTAAGTATACATCTAAGTATTTAACTAATAAACAGTGATAGCCCCATGACGAACACTCCAGTGGTGATATAAAGTAGGTAATCTGTTTTTAAATAAATAATTTCCTGTAATTGCCGGTAAACTAGTGAAATCGGAGGTAGGGTAACTGAGATTTTGTTAATTCAATAACACCGGTCATATATGTATATGCTGCGGGTCAGAATTGCTAAATTAGTGACATATAGTGAAGATAGTGCTAAGGGGCCATTCATTAATTACGCAAGATCCTGAGGGGGAGGGGGTCTTAAATTCTTTACATGCCGTTATCTTGGGGGGAAGGGGGTAAAAGTCAAAATGTGCGATTTCAAACATAGAGGAAGGATATTTGAGAACTTCGTTAGAAAAAACATAATGAGTTTTTTCTTTTTTAATGTGCAATTTTATTTATACCTATTTTTAATTTGAAAATCGTTATATGAGTAGGTACCCACTCATCTAAATTATCTAGTAGTAAAATATAATATACCACTATATTAATGGTTAAAATTAACAAAAATCTTTACTTTAAGTAGTACCTCATAATATCGAATTTTAGTGCAATTAATAATTTCTAAAACCAGATTAAATCTCACGTAAGAAGGGGAGGGGGGGTCCGAGAAATCTTATTTGCTCTTAAATGGGGGATCAAAAATGGCCAAAATAATCCTTACGTAAGTAATTAATTAATGGTCCCTAACTATAAAGAATAGAAAACAAAAGTGACTATCCATTTAATGATAGGTGGCTACGGTAGCCTGTAACACAAGCACCGCCACAGGTGCTGCAAGTGTGTTGCTGAAGGGACTTCGGAAGGGACGAAAATTTGTTCTAGCATCCTTTAACTCACTCACCGTTGCAATGCAATTATTGTGTGTGACGATCATAAGTCCAAGTCGGTTTAAAAAAATAAAGCAGCTCGGTCGCCTAGGTAGATACTACAAATTTTATATACCTACTTAATTTTGAAGTAAGTAAAGTACCTATTTCAAGAATATTTTTTTCGAATCTACATCTATACCTACATGTAATAAAATCGTAAACAAGCCGTGTCTGTACATTAAATATTTTTTCAAAAAAATTTTTTCACACGTTTTAAAAATTATCGTGGTTCTTCTATCCGCGCGCCCGTCACCCCTCTACATAAATTTTGCGCGGGCGCGTCGACTGTCGAGTCGACATCGACAACAAATCGACGAGTTGTTGAGAGTTGAGATGTCAAAATAAAAGTGCATTTTTCGACAACGTTTGTCGAGATTGTGTTGTTTTAATTTTAAATAAAGATGACTTATTATAGTGTGCATGCATTGTTGATTCCTTTTAATTTTTATCGTGACCATACTAGTAATTATAAAATATTTATATAATTATTCAAAAGTCTTGGAATTTGAGGTGCGGTCGAAGTGGATTTCGTGTTGTTTACGCTTACAGGACTCACAGATGCTTCCTTCTATGCCTATCCTCTTTCTGAGAGAAAGCCAGGATGGATTTCAGGGTAATCAACCGACTACAAGTAATTTAGTGCAAAAATCTCCTCCAAAACCCGTGATAATATCGGAGGTGAGTCAGAGTTTGTTTGTGTAATTTTATGTAATAATTTTACGTTTCCACACATGCGTACGTTGAAATTAGGCTTTGATTTTATTGTGAATGTTATTTTTATCTTCATTTAATGAATATTTACATTTAAAAATGTCTTAGAATGTTCTAAATAAACAAGGACTCGCGTGTACAAATTGTCCACAATCGCCATTTGTAATTTTGTCTAAGTCTTTTTTTATTACAGCCTGAAGTGCAGCAGTCAAATAATAATAAACAGACCGAAAATAGTGGAGAAGCAAAAAGACAAGATAAAAAAGATATCGAAAAAAAAGATAATCCATTGGAAGCAGGTTAGTTTATTTAATTGTAAACAAACATGCTAGCAATACAACGTGTTTTACAAAATTTAATGGTATGTTATTTATTTTCAGCTTTTGTTAGATCTTATTACAACAGAGTAAAGTCGAGATTTCCCACAAACCAAACACGGCCTTCAAACAAGTTTCTTCAATTCAAAAATTTATTGAAAACATTTAATCCAAATAAAGAGACACCCGTTGATTTATATAATAAAGTTGAGTATCTGTTTGGTGAAGAGCATAAAGATATCGTTGAGGATTTCCTGTTGTTTCTGAAGCCAACTCAAGCAGCTCAGGTTGGCAGATTTATGGATCAATTTATGTTGACGCAGATGGCAAATTTTATAGAAATGTTACAGGTGAGATGTCTGACATGAATGAAATAAAAATAGCCTTTATTGCTTAAAGTTAACTTAAAAACTAAAATTATTTTTCTTGCGACGTAGGCCTCTTCAAAAGCTTTCCACTTGTGTGGTCCTTTGCCATTTTTTGCCAAACTCCATTAGTGGTCTTATCTAGGTCATCTGAGACACAGTCTTCATCTCCTCCTTAAGGAGCCTCTCTGGCACCATTCTATAATGTCTAGTCCATTTACTCAGGTTTTATCAAATCATATGGCCTCTCCAGTGCCATCTTTGCTGTTTTATGATTTCATTTATTCTTTTTGCCTTTGATTTTTGAGACACTCAGAACTGAAGAATTGTTAATACAAGATAATTGAAACAGTTAAAACATATCCTAATACTTTTAGTTGTATGATTGTATGTTGTGAAAGTAAGAAAAACATATATTAAATAAGTAATCTAACTTGAGGCTTTGTTTATAATGTCTAATAATATTTAAAGCAACTGCTTATCTTAGAAAAATATAAGATTCTTTCTTCACCAATTGAAATTTTAATATTTTTGTAATGAACTCATTGAGTTATTTTATGACTCTATCAAAGAACTTTTAACAGAATCATAAAATCTAAAAGTATTATTTGGAATATTCTGCTTACTCACTTGTATTTATAGTATTTGGAAATCTTTTATGACTTTTTTGTTTTAGTAATGCTGAGCTAGGATAAACAATTATTTGAAAAGTAATATTTTATCATATTGTACATGTTACTTGTGTAATTTAACTCTGTTATAAACTGAATGTTCGTTCAATATGTAATCTGATGAGCGAGACC
Source organism: Bembecia ichneumoniformis (assembly GCA_910589475.2). Classification (NCBI taxonomy): domain Eukaryota; kingdom Metazoa; phylum Arthropoda; class Insecta; order Lepidoptera; family Sesiidae; genus Bembecia; species Bembecia ichneumoniformis. The sequence goes on along the minus strand of OU342538.1, from coordinate 4,158,990 downwards.
TTATTTTTTTTACTTCCCAATGTCTAGTAACAGGGTGGCATGGTCTATTTAGGTGGGCAGAATGCTACTTGACATAATATGGTAGCGTTTAACATGAATTCACTTGTTTGTCACTTGTTTTGAGAGGCAATACAAACTTCATTCTTTAGTCATCTTACAGAAGAAATAATTACAGAAGAAACATGTAGTTTGCTGTTGCATTTTGGTGTGTGATTAAGGGATAAATAGTCCAACCTCTTTGTTTTCTGCCCGTTCAACACTAATATTTTATAGGTTTGTTTGCCACATCCTATCTAATGGGCTGTTTGTCCGTCTATCTTTATCACACTTCATTATATTAGTTAAAAGGATACAATTTATTAATGCACAATAAAGGTTACTATTTGTTGACAACTGAAATGTTGCCTTTGGTGCATTGGTTGATTTAATTTGTCTTCCAATACCTAATTGGTATCAAGGATCTTAGCAGCAAAGTTGTGATAGCTTAGCTGCTGTCTCAAGTCACCGACAAGGCAGATGGAGTTTTGATAGAGCCCAAAGCATAGAGCTGTCAAATGTGCACACAGCCTTTGATTATTTTAGCATGTTTTGGTTAGAGTTTGCATGTGATTTTAGAATGTATGCATTCCTAAGAAGATTACAAATTTTTGTAAACATAAAATTTCACTTAGTTTACTAATCTGCTTAATGAATAGCCATTTAGTCTTGCCATTTAGTGGCAAGACTAAATGGCTACCCATAGTACAAATATGAACAATGTGTCAAATCCCTAGTTTCTATTTTTAAATTCTAATTTCTAATTTTCTTATAATTACTATTATTATTCTGTACACAGAATAATTACTGTTTAAAGTAATGTTAAATATACTATAAATATACTGTTTAAATATACTATATTTTAGTCATTTCTCATTAAAACAATGTCTACATATTTTTTAATGTCCCAATTTTAAATCTATTTCAGCACACATTCTCTCGAAAACCAACTGTACTCCGTAAGGTGCTTCGAGCGATCACGACGGGAATTAACAGTGGTAACTCGGATGTTTTGAAAACACGCGTGTTACCACATCTAAGGTTCAACCCGAAACTCATTCAGATGTTTAAATCACTGTTTCCAGATGAAAGGCCCCCTGACAGGTGAGGCAAAGACCATTTCTTTGAGGCCTTAAGTATGGTGTAAAATATAAGCCCTGTTTGTATTCTTTGGAGATACTCTGTCATTTGTTGCATTGACATTTATAATTTTGTGGGTGCAATGTTTTTGCAAGAAAAGTGAGATGGAGGTTCTGTATGAGCCTAATGGAACCCACCTGTCTGAGTGATATTTATTTATTGTTACACTTATTGTCTAAGGGATATAAATAACACTGTTTTATTTATTGATAAATCCTACTAATGTTATATATGCGTTTAAATGTTTGTGTGTTTGTTACTCAATCACGCCAAAATGGCTTAACGGATTTGGATGAAATTTGGCACACAGATAGTTTATTACCTGGATTAAAATATAGGATACTTTTAATCCTGGAAAAAAAATGTTCACAGCGATAAAAATGTCAGGCGTTATTTTATTCATATCTTTTCTCAGGTGTTATATTTTTCATTTTTCACGAGGACGAAGTCGCGGGCCACCAGCTATGTACCTACTTTTTTTTTTATTTACACAAAAAAAAATACAATGGGTGGTACACAGTTTAGGTGTGCTATAAACTCAATTAAGTTTCTAGCGTACACCTATGTAATAACTAACAATTATTACACAATACGATCAGAAGCGGATTGGCCTACTTAAATATGTAATTGTATGGTGGCCCGTACATTCTGCCCACTCCAAAAAAAGGGATTGCTTAAAACTATTTAATTAATTTTGTACACAAAGAAATAATGAAAATTAACAAATAAAAATAAAATTTCGCTGTCTAACGACGGAATGTTGAGCTTAAACGTTCTTGGTATAGCCATTGGTGCAGTCCTTGTAGCCTTTTACAGGTGATCGTACCAGGCCATCTGTTAATCTGTGTGTGCGGAGTACCTATCTGATATATTAATTTTACTAAAATAGTTGTTGTGCCCAGTAATGACATATGTTTTACTCGTAATTGAACATCCTTGACCTATATCGAGCAATCCATTGCCGGTCAAAGTGTCCATTTACACCTTTTTGTCAGGGCAAAATATGTGAACTAAGCATTCCTCGCAACATGAAAACAACCATGAGTAGATGTTTTGTAATTTGATCCAATGTTTTCCGCAGGTCGGCGACCTTACTCGACATGTCATGTTGTTATTAATATTTATTTTGCAAATTGCTTGTGTTTGTAGATATTAATTGTCGGTGTGATTAACAGGCAGCACCGACAACATTAAGAAAAAGAAACCATTTTTTGTTTTAGCTGATCACTCCATCGTGTCCCTCCTTCCCAGTTTGAACTTCCATCACTCTGCCTGGTTACCATTTTGCTGGAGGTAGGTTTTCTTCTTTGATAAGTACCATGTCATTGATTTCAATATTTTGCATAGGTTGTCTCCACTTTGTTCATATTTGTAGTCTTACTCAGAAGAATTTCTTCCAAAAATTTTTGTTCACGTTTTGAATAAGTTGCCACCTGGTGGTGAGATTCATGTGTTTGATGCTCTGTTTGTGGTCTCGACAGTAGGGAACCTTTGAACAAGGAGTGACCTGGAGTTAAGTATTCATCGTCTGAACTCTCAGTCAATACAATCAAAGGTTTTGAGTTAAGGCAATCATAGATCTGATGAAACACTTGTGAGCTTCTGTTGACCCATCACTCTCCACAAATGATACTTAGACTCTGAATGGCCTTTTCCCAGATACCTCCCGCTGATGGGTATGCGGGAGCGTTGAGCCTCCATTGCATTTGTAGTTTTCACTAATTTTTCTATGAAAGTAATATGTCTTGATATTCCTTCATTAAGAGCCTGTTAGCTCCTATGAAATTGGTGCCGTTGTCGCTAGGTGTGCCGCGACGAGCACAGAAGCGCCGGAATGCTGCCAGAAACCCTTGCATGCTGAGTTTGGATAACAATTCGAGCTGCAACTCTTTGTGAGTTCTCATCCCTCACCCTTTGTTGTTTGTAATATGAAAGTGAGATGTAAAATCAACCCCTGTATGGGTAAATGGACGCGATGGCATGACCCTAGGCTCGGGAAGATCCACCATGAGTGGAGATGTTTTCTCGGTACTATAACGTCGACATTTAACGCAAGTGCGAAGCTCCCGTTTTGTTGTTCGATTGCCGCTGAAAATCCATTATTTCTCTCTTAAATATGAAAGTGTAAGTCGAGGACATCCATGAATTTGTAGTGAGATGCGCTTCTTAGATTATAAGCTCTAGGGGACGACCGCTGCTTGGTAATATTATTGGATATTTTGCGGATGGGCTTAAAAGGGATTTGCTTAACCTCCTACTCTTAATAGACCTTTATCCTTATCAATATAATAAGGGTTGAGGCAGAACATTGTTTACTTCCTCAACCTACTGTTTACCTTTTTTCAATTGGTCAATGCCCTCTTCAAAGTTCATTGATTGTTGTACATAATTATTAATTTGTAAGAAGTTTCAATTTCTGCTGATGTTAAGTAATTATGTCGATGAATTTGTTTCGCAACCATGTTATGTAACGTAATATTGTAGTTGCTATGCGTAATATTGAGCTGCATTTATTTAATAAATTCATTACTAAGTCACTGATAACTTAATACGTTTTGTTTTGATTGCGGGTCTATCATAATTTCATTGTTAACCACTTTGGACCTTCCCACCACAAGCGATGTTCTGACAGTTATATGGCTGTGAGAACTCTCACCTCTTGTAGCACAGTCATGATGCTAGCGAGACGTTGGTATAGTATTGTTTATTTGTTGTACTCGGTTTGCAACAAATTTTTTCCATTTATTTATGTCTCCGTGGATCCAACCGAGGACTACCATGGAGTCAGACGAGGCGTAAAGTTTGGTAGCGTTTCTAAAGCCTTTTTCATGAGCCGTGATAATAGAAGTGCTCCACATAGTTTTAATCGAAGGAGTGTTATGCAATCGTCCTTATGTTTTTTTGATTTGATGTAAATAGTGCAAGCATACGCTTTGAGTGGTCTGCCTCTAGTTGTTAATATTAAGCCCCAGTATTTCAATCGCCTCCCGTGATGAATCGACTTCCCAACGTCGATGTTTCTATAGCAGTTCTTCTATTGTATTAATTGTGCTAGTTGTAGGTGGCAGTTCTTATGTTTTTCTTTTTTAGACTTTTAGAATATAGGATCTTGTCTGTTTTTTCTCGTAAGTTGTCTGTTGTGCGTTGGACGCTAAATCTGGTCTGGTTTTATCATTTTTTGGTTCTGCTTCTTAGGGAGTCTTCTAGCTAGTATTTCCTTATACACCTCACAACTTTTGTAATTAACTGGATATTCGCATTGACAAAGTGCACATTTAGCTGGTGTAGTCTGATTTCTCTTAAGGCAATCTGCAGTTTTATATTACAGAACACACTTGACATAACAATATTCTTCTAGTGCCCATATTGTTGACACATCTGACACTGTAGTAGTGCTGTCCTCTGTTTGGGATCCTCGATCATAACTGACTGATGATAAATGTACTTTAAATCTTTGAGTTATTGTTTGGTTTTTTATCCGGCCTCAATTGCACTTAAAATTTCGTCATAAACTTGGTTTCCAGTTCTTTTTTTCTATTACATATTGGTATGTAGTGTTGTATGGTGCAGATGTTTAATTACCACTCTGTAGCAACTCTGGTCCTTTAAGTTAAAAGTGTGACTTATAATACTTTTTTGCTAACATTTGTAAATATCTTTGTGTATGTTGCAATAATTCTTAGTTGCCCTCAAAAAAGTGAAGCATTCTTATCCGCTGCCATTTCAAGGAATTTCGTTAGCTTATCAATTCCTTGTGGATAATAGTTGGTGGTTTGTTAGGTTGTTTTTCTTTTGGCTCAATTAGGGCTCCACCAACAGTTAGCTGAAGCAATTACTAATACCATAGATAAAATACTACTTAACCAGTATAGATGGTAAACCTCCATATAACGATCTGAAGCCAATTTCATATTGGGATTTCAACTCCCTAGATGTCACTAATAGTCTCGAATTTAACATTAATGTGTATTTTGTTAAAAATTATAACCAACAAATTCAATCACGCAGTTATTGTCATTATCGTGGTAATAACTAGAGGGCGACGTTGCTGGGAGTACTTTTATGTATGATATTATTCCATTTCATGCATACTTTAATGAAAATGATTTTTTATTTAGATATTTAATATTATTATATCAGAGAACATTATGTTATTAATTTGTTTTACAATTATAATGCATAATGACCATAGTACAAAAATAACAAATTAAAATGTGTGAGTTATCATTTTTCTTCGTAACACAATCGACAAAAACTGGTTAATTTTTATCTATGTTATAACTAACTGAACCTAGCCACGCTTTGCTGTAAGCTCATTTTTATTTTCGTTTCCGCTGAATCTTCGGAATAGAAAGTATATATAAACACTCTAGTGATAAAATGCATCGTTTTGCAAAAAAATTAAGTTAATCCATCACCCAGTTTTTCAGCTTTCTGAACACAAACATACGTACCTAAGCAAAATTATATCGAAGTATGTAAAGATTATGAATACAAATAACAAAAAACATAACTAATAATATTTTATCGATTGACAAGACGTTTTTCTATTATAGGATATAATCGGTCAGTAATTAACGTTTTAGTTCCTTATTGCCCTATTTTTTAGAACAAAACCTATACCGTTCATACGGCCCTTTTATCGTTGTTCGTGCCCACTTCTTTTATATTTTAAATAAATTTTAGTAGTGCCATCTCTTGTACATGAGAATTGACTGAATGGTCGACTGCAGCGACTCTAGCGGATTTTTAATGAAATCAAATAAGCGACAAACTACACAGGCGGCATCTAGATATAAGCGAAATTGGATAGGGTACGGATTCAATGTACGTGAGTGACCATCTATACTGGTTAAGTAGTATTTTATCTATGCTAATACTTATGCCTTCAAGAGATGTTGAAAAGAAAAAATGTCTCAGCTGGTCATTTTTTTTATAAAGAACATCACAGACGGCCAAATTAATACCATGTGCGAGACACAGTTGTTGTTCAGTGTAAGCAAACCACCTTTATTATAACGTTCAGTCCATTGGTTACAATAGCCACGATGTCAGTTTCCAGGGAAATATCAAATTTAATTAGACACTCTTTTAATATATGAAGTCATTTTTCAGCCGTCATATTTCCATAAACAGGAAGGAATCTTAAGCTCTAAAATTTGTTATGTGAATAAACTTTAACAGCCATGTATTGTTTATTGGACGTTGATGTCCACTCGTTGAAAAATAGACTGAATCTTTCACCTGCACTTTTAAATTTTTTTCATCTGCAGTTACTTGCTCTCTGATTTTTTAACTATAAATTCATAATACGTTTTAGAATTGTCACAGCTGACTTTGGTAAATCCGTGTACTTCGCTAAGAGCAATTTTCTCAAATTGTCTGAAGTTATGAATATGCTGAATGGAAATCCATCCAAAACCTTGCCAAACATTATCCAGGCTGTCGTCGGATTAGAACGTTGACTTGTTGAAGCTGTTAAATGATTAACGTCAGCTAAAATCTTGATCTTATGTTTTGATGACAAATGTGTCTTAGTCGATCCACCCGAAGTCTTGAAAATGACTGAGCATCGCTTACATTTAGTACTATTCCCGTCTTCGCAATTAAAAAATTACTCTACACTGACGACGTATCACTTTTTATGTACAACTAAGTCTGCCGCCATTTAAAATAACTTTTTCAGATAATTGATTATTAAAATTTAAAAGACGTAACCCGCGTAACCTTGTCGCTGGTAAAAAGATCTAATTGGCGTATTTATACTATCATACAGGGAATCCCCGAGGGGATACCTTGCAACATTATTATGATACGAAGTGATAGGGTGATTCCCCTGTTGGGGAATTACCTTAACAGTACAGTATTGAAGCGTAGCGCCACGGCACACGTTAGTTGAAGTATTCCGGAGGGGAAAATCCCGTCCAAATTCTGCTATTTTGTTTCTATTTTATATATGTATTGTAAATTGGAAAGTTTTTTTATACTGTCTCCTTTTCTTTTTGAGTTTCCCATGGTTAGGTCTCAAAGTTCAATGGAAGTTAAATATGTACCTTTTCGTGAGCAGAAAATAAAAAAATAGCATTCTTCTTTCTCTGTTATTATTTTTTTATATTGATACTAATCAGAATGTGATTTAAAATTTTCAGCGCATACGAAATTGGCACAGATATGTTGAATGAAGATTTCCTTACAAACGACCCCGGCTACGACGCTTGGGAGGTAGAGGGCGACACTGATAACAAGAGGAAAGTTGATGATAAACAGAAGTTAGATACCGAGGTGAGAGTTAAGCATAAGAACATAAGATAATGCAAGTGTTACTCTTACGCCATATGGGTTTCAAAGTCAGATGGGTTGCGTTGTTTAACCAAATCATTCGAATGGATGTATTAGTAAGTTCACCCACTTCTCATCAAACTTTTGACAAGTGCCTTGGTCGAGTGATTAAATTGTTGAAATTAAGTTTTCATATCATAGTTGGCTCTGATCTGGATCTGGCAAGTAGTGGTAGGGCAACTTCGTTTTGCAGATTTGGGTAGGCCTGTCTGGCAGCAGTAACCGCCCCTTTACAGAAGACCACCGTGAAATAACAGCATGTGTGATTTTGTGTTTCGGTGAGTGAGTAAGAGATGCCAGAGCCCATTTTCATATCCCTTCCTAATCCATTATCCTTAAACTTATTATGGTCGGTAGTGCACTTGCAGCACCTGTGACGTTGCTTGTGTTATAGACGACGGTGGCCACCTACCATCAAGTTGACCATCAGGCTGTTTGATGACCTTTACATTAAAAAGTGCTGTTGTTTCATAACGACTGCCAGAATACTATAAATACGAAAGTTTAGGATGTTACTCTTTTACGCAAAGTCTACTGAACGGATTTCGATGAAACTACAGTAACATAATTTATACGTCAAATTGACACAACTATATCTTCTATTGCAGTATCTGCACGGTCGCGTGTTGCTACAACACCGGCGAACCCTACGCTTGGTGCGGGTCACGTTTCCATACAGCAAGGAGCCCTATCGGGTGCATTCGCGTCGACTTACACCCGCCCATTGCCACCTGTCGCCGCCCGACTCGGAGGACGAGCACGTCTCGCCCAAGAAGAGGCCGCGAAAGCAGAACAACAACAATAAAGATGTCAATGGCAACACGAAGAAGACAGCGACCGGTGCGAAGCCTAGAGCGAAGACTACGAAGAAGTGCAGGAAAGACACAGAAACTAAGAAGAAGGTTGGGAATAAAAATCATGCAGAACAAAAGAGTAAAAAGCCGGAACGGGGTAGAGTGGTGGCCAATCGAGTCCCTCCGGAAGTGAAGAAAGTGAAAGCGAAGAGTGATTGGACTCGAGAGGAAGATAAGACGATGTTAGAAGTTCTGAAAGGCGAGGCGAGTTCAGAGCTGGTGTTTGGAAAGATCAGGGCCCATCTCCCTCATCGATCCGTCACAGAGATCAAGGAGAGGTTTTATCATGTCATGAAGTTGTTACAGCAGATGGCTGTCGATGGTGTTACATAGTTAATTTATATTTTACAATTGTGTAGTCGTGAATGAGAAATTTATTTTTAACTTTGTGTAAATTGCTACAATTTTAATAAAAGTTTCATGCGGAATTTTTTTTTTCTTTAAAAAGTTCGTAGGGAAAATACATCTGCCAGGGGAATACAGACTGATAGGTCAATATTTATTTGTTACAATTTATTTCACATTAAATTAATAATAATATTTATAAAAAATGTATAACACAATAAAATAGATAGCATTTTGACTACAAAATAATTAACAAATATACGTACAACACCTACATTATCAATCGAGTAGGTTTAAAAAACATATACCCAGGTGTATTTAATCGTATAATTTTGCTGATCTGACCTTTGCTATTAACGCAATAACACTAATCATTTGCAATACCATCCCTTTTCTACAATTATGACATGTTGAAATCATTAATATGGGAATGTTAAATTTTAAACGTTTTTAAATCTGCTACATTATTTGGCAGTAACTTATTTTACTTATGGTATTCACAGACATTTAAATAACAAGTCAATGCAGAATAAAAAACACGAAAAGCGAGGATACTGGTTTAAAAGAAAAAGATTTATTTGACCTATTTCTGAAGATAATAATTATGTCGAGTTGTATTGTTAGGTAAGGCAAATATAATTTAAAACGCGTTTTAGCTATTCACGATTACATTTCCTTAATGAAAGTCTTTGTATATATTAGTCTTAAACTCTCTGGGAATAGATTGCTTTTGAATTTGGGTGACTATCGTTTAATTTTTAAACGTTGGTGTCGTTTTGAAAAAAAAAAAAAAACATCCACACTATAATATTATTATGTGGTCACATTAATTAGAATTACAAAATTAGAACTTTTCTAATTTTCTGTTTAAACTGCAACGGTGAAGTACCAACAACTACTATCTTACATGTTTTGAGAAAAAATCTATTTTATTTTAATGACTGTAAAAACGACTTTCGCGTATTTTGGTGAAACCACAGATCTAATATCTTTAACTGCAACTTGCATGTTATTCATAGTAGAAAAATTACTATGCATTATATATTTTACTAGGGTTCGGAAAAAAACCAATATGATGACCCTGAAACCCCCGAAAGAAACTCTTTTTATCATCTTTAAATATATAACAATTACAATTATTATACACAAATCACAGTATAATGTACAACTTAGTATGAACTCAGAATCGTTTAAATCCAGGCTTCATTAACGCCTATAATCAGCGATTTTAATAACCTTTTGAAGAGTTTGGTTTTGATTACATTTTATATATAAATGGATTTATTAATTTTAAATTTGTAATGAAGGTAAACGTTTTATGTGTAAAGTTTTGTTTACGTTATGGTTTTTTTTTTATATATTTAAAACCTTTTTCGGTGTATATCCGTGTAATGAGTATATAGTGTTCTGCGGTTCTGTACATTTTATTTTCGAGTTGTAAACAGAGTTTACTGTCATTTTTATTTCTTATATTTTAAATTTATCTGGTTAATAATAAATTATTTCATTAGTGATCTTTGATAAAATTAAAATGGACGCGTTTAATTTAAGTGATAATTATTATCATCGAAAATGTTATTTACAAAACAATGAGGTGCCAACTCAAAGCGTGATGAAGGACAAAATGTCTCCTCCTCTTGCTAACGTTTATTTCAAATCGATGACTTACAAATTAAAAGTGCTCGCCGGCTTGGAGCCCCCCTTAAAGGGAGGTGGAAGCGAATGGTATCAACCACCAGAAGAACTCTTAAAAGGTAGGGCCGTGATGAAACCTACCAAGAAGCAGTATCTGTCAAAACTAGGATACCTTGGCATAGACGCATTTGGGATGAAACTTGTTGAAAATCATCAAAAGCTAATGGAGGAAGAAAAAGAAAAAGCTTTAATAGAAAGCGATGAAAAGTGGAAAGCTCACATAGAGGCGGCTTGTGAGAATAAATGGAAAGCTATCGCCAAGGAGTCAGCGAAAAACAATACTGAAGAAATTAAACGAGCATTACACGAATTTACATCGCTTTACACGTCTTCAATAAATAAAATACAAAATGTCCTCTTCGATGCAGCTATAAAAGATATTAAACTAATTAGAGAGGAGGCATGCCGGAAGATGTCGTCGCATTATGAAAGTCTTCTTAAGAACCAAGCTACCATGTTATACGACAGATATACAAAACGACTTAATAATGAAAAAGAAAGACTCAAAGGTGAATTTGTAGAGAGATTAGAGAAAAATCGCTACGACATGTCGTGTAAACTCCACGATATTAATGTAGAAAAGCACACAGCTATAGAAAAATTGAGACACTTGTTGGAATGTCAGAATTTAGCGTGTCAAGTTTACGTCGCGCTGAAAGAGAGGGAGGAGTGCGACAAAGAAATCAAGTTGTCTAAACATGAACATGAGAAAAAAGTGGAAAAACTAAAACACGAAATTGCAATTCGAGATTTCGAGATACATCTTGAACAACAAAAATCGAAAAAACGTGAAAATTTCAAAAAGATATGGATAAAGAAAGTATGTCACGTCGTCAAGAAATTCCAAATGTTCGTGTCCTTCTGTTTGAATACATTCCCTGATCACGCAGAGTTCTTTATAAATATGGAGAAACTGATGTTACTGCAACTCAACGAAGCTGTTGAAGAACCGTCAGTGGAAAGCTTTTTTGAATCAGAGGAGCCTTTTCACACTCCTGTCCCTCGACCGCATCCATTTTATCTTTTCTGTGATAAAGGCTTTAAACCTGATATCGATCCCAAACTATGTCCTAAACTTTGCACCTCCAGCGCCTCTCAACTCCCAGTTATAATACTAAATAAACGATGCATTTATGCAGCCTGTGATAACTTTGAAATGTTTACCGATAAAATAAAAGAATATATTCACGGCGAAAGAGGAAACGATATAGACGTTGAAGATGATCATGACTATACTTATGATGTACCCATAAAGTATACACCATCAAAACAGTTGCTCGAATTGAAATTACAGAGTTCCTTGATGCAAGTGTTACAGGAAGAAATACCCAACGTGAATCGAGTGCCTGTGGAATGTTGTGTCTGCAAGATACCATTCTGTTTCTGCTGTCCGTATGAAGCGTCAGAAAATTCAATGCAAAAAGCGATGCCGAAAAAAGAAACAACTCCCGAGCCCATCCAATCAGGACCCAAAATCAACAAGAGAAGCGAATTGATACACTATCGCGAACCTAAAATTGGTAGCTACATGGCCCACGTGAGGCCAACATGCGTATGCCCAAAAACAGCAAAGAAACATTTAAGGGAACACCTGCCTCCTTACATGCGTAATGTTTCTGCGTTTGAAACTGTAGATTTACCAAATTATGAACCTTGTTCTGTAGCTGCCCTTAAAAAGCTGGTAAAGAGGGCGAAAGGTATAAAAACTCCACCGCCGCCAGTCACTCCTATTCCATCGAAGTCAAAGGACGTATGTACCGATTACTCCGACCAAGAATTTGACTTCCTTTGTACTTGTTTCTCTAGTGACGAATTAGAGCGACTGCGCAATAACATTTGTGATTGCAAAGATTGTAAAGAGACTGGTACATGCGCTTGCGATCATTTCGAAATGGTCGACGGTAAGATATCTCCGACATATTTAAATCAACGGACCAGTTCGTTTGCTACTAAAAGAGCTTACTCCCTAAGGAAAATTATTAAAGACTCACCCGAGCTTGAACAGTTATTTATGAAGACAGACTGTAATTTTGATTGAATTGTGAAGACACTTATGTAATTTTCCACATAAAATACAATGCGATAACCAATTTACTGAACTTTTTACTGATTAGGTAATAGGTATTACTGATTTACTGATTACTACGTATACCTATTAGGTATCTAATTAGTATTAGGTACCTAATTACTGATAGGTAAGACTGAGGGCAAATAGGTATATAAAATTCACATGTATAAAAGAAAATCAAATAATTTATTTCTCAAAATTAGGATAACAAGATCACTTTTTTGAAGTCGATTATATATTTTACCGGGGTTTCGAAAAAAAAAAAAAAAGAAAATAGCCACAATGATTACGATCATGAGAAGAACCCCGAAAGAAATTCAGGATACAATTCTTTTTGTCATTTTTAAAATAATATATATGACAATTATAATAAATGAAGTATTTTAGGGTTTGGAATTGTAAATAACACCTTCGATTTGACTGTTTCAGACTTTAATCAGACTATACATTTTTAACCGTTATATTTACACATACCTCTTCTTTAATAATTACCCCCATACATTACAATAAACATATCACAGTTTAAGTATACAATAATCATGGGTGTATATATAATGGGTTAGGGCGGTCCAGACACCGCCTACGCTAAAACGCAAAAAAAATATTCTTTTGTGTTCGTCATGGGTTATTCGTGCCACAAAATATATGCATATTATCACCAAAATTCAGCGCTCGGTTTTCATGTTTGGAAAATGTTCTTTTCCAAATTATACTAAAATGGTAAGGCCACTTACGCAGTGGCGAACATGTCGCGGCGGCCAGTGAGTTTTGGATTTTAATAAGCAATCGCTTTGAGCCCCTGCGCACTTAGCGGCCAGCGACCAGCGGTCAACATTAGCCGCGGCGTCCAATAGAATGCCTGTTTTTTACGTCATCTTGCCACACCCTTGGAAGTCGACTGGAAGTTTTGGCCGCTCGACATATCGCAGCTGGATAAGCACTACGCGACCAAGCCGCAACCGTGGCCGCCGCGGCCTGGTCGCTCAGTGCGAAGGCGCCCTAAGAGTTAAATTTTAAATCATTTTTAAAAAACCACAGTTCAATAATGCGAGGTTATCGACGGCCACGCGCATGTGCAGTAAAAATATGAATTCTTAAAAACGCGCGCTGCGCCACTTTCCGGTATGAGCTGACTCTTATTTGTCCGTAGTAGTTTATTTTTAATTATCTGATTTCGTACCTATTACCCAACTCACTTTTAGAATAAGAGACGTAAGTTTTTTGACGGCCCGTTGGATGAGTGGCAAGGGAGCTTGCCTAACGTCTCAGGGGCCACGGGTTCGATTCTCGGCTGGTTCTAATTTGGAAATTTTAATGTAATTTTCAAAATTGACTAGTCTGGATTTGAAAAGTAGTGGTAGGGTACACTGCGTTTCGCAGTCATTTGGGCAGTTCGCCTGGCGGCAGTAACCACCACCTTACAGAATACCACCGTGAAATAACAGCATATACGTGCTGTTGCGTTTCGGTGAGTGAGTAAGGGATGCCAGAGCCCATTTCCTTATCCCCTCCTAATCCCTATCCAATCCCACTGTAGTCGACAGTGCACTTGCAGCAGCTGTGGCGTTGCTTGTGTTATAGGCGACTGTAGCCACCTACCATCAAGTGGACCGTCAGCCTGTCTGTCGACCTTAACATTAAAAAATAAGTTACATTTGAATTGGAATAAGACGTATTGTGCTGGTCATCTTATTTCACGTGTTTCAACAGCAAATTTTCTTTGTTATTACCAGTTTTTCTAATCAATCTCAACCGATAGCAGAAAATTTAACTGGGTAAATCATATGTAGTACACGGTATTAAGTATGCTTCTGTAAGTTTAACACTCGCACGCATGCGAGTAGTGTTCTTGCTCGCACGCCCTCACCAACGGTTACGTTACTATTAGCGGTTCAGCCATTTGATAGATTCTAAGCAAACCAATATAAGTATGTATATGAGCCTTCAAACATTGAAGCATTTAGAACTTGGCACTAACTATAAAACAATTCTAAATAGGAGAATGTAGGTTTTCTCGGCCGGTATCCATATGAGTTTCCGGGATGATGGCCCAGGTCTGTTAGAAATTCTTCCAAACGTTTCATCAACAACTGCGGTTGACATCCTCAGTGGTGTAGTCCGTGTTAGAAGAAAAAGTACATCACATCACTGCACCGCAATGCACCAAACTGTGACACACTACACTGCACTTCACTTCTGCACTTTTCGACCGCACTTGTTGACGAAACGTTTGGATGAATTTCCAACAGACCTGGGGCCATCATCCTGGAAACCTAAAATCATATAATTCTAAATAGGATTTCAAGGCAAATAAAACACCACTTGGTCTATAAAAATTTGTTTTATTTAAAAAATCACTGCGATACTGTTATAATAATCGGCATCAACGCCTCCCTTCATTTCGCATACACATAGGATCTGGCAAAATACAATTAACAATATTGGTCTACAATGATACGCCGCCCGACAACACTGTAACCCTAACTAAACATTAGCGAGCCGAAATAGGAACGGAAACTAAAGTGTTTTTTAATACAAAACAAACATTCAAAACTGGAATTATCGCGCGGATAAATGCTGATTCAATATCTCTTCCTGTGGATCCCGTTTGCGGCTCTACCGATAATTCTTAATTAATAATAAACTCAGTCCTAAAACTGTGCGTCGCGAACATCGACACGACATTCCTATGGAGTTTTTTCTCAAAACGATAGTTCTAGTTTATATGAGATTGATTTGTTTATAGCTTAATTTTAAAATAATACGCTCTCATAACAAAATTGGAGCATTCTAAAAGTACATAAGCGGCTACGACGTCATAAGATATATACTTCCGCATAAGTTTGCCTTTGCCCATAATACGGTCGTGAATATTTTGATTATATTTTGCATTAATTCTAATTTAGTTTCTTTCAACTAAAAAGATAAGCCGAGATCACTTTCCAATTAAGCGGCAACTATGACGTCATCGTTAAACTTTTTCTTTAGTTTTAAGTAATAAAAAAATATTTCTTCTAAACAAAAAACAGTATAATTATCTCTTTTTGGACCTTAATAAAAATGAAATGTGAAACTGTTCGAAAGTAGCATAAAATAAAAGAGAAATATAAAACGAAGTGACGTGTCGACGTCGCGTGGGCCTTTGGTGGGCCAACAGTGGGCGCGTGATGTTTAGCTGTAAAGGTCGTCGTCGCCCCCCTCCTCCTGGAAAGTGGGCTGATCACCACCCGAAGTGCCACCAGCTGATCCGCCGCCAGTCGGGAATCTGAAACATTCGCGTGGGAATATTACCCTCTTGAAATACTTGTCCTTTACTTTCAAGATATTGCTTTTAGAGAAACTGAAAATGTTTATACAGGTGGATCAACATATGTATGTACTATCCTAGCGACCCACTTCCGCCTTAGCAGAGTTGAAATTTTCGAAAATCCTTTTTAGCGGATGTTCCAAATTTCAACTTTACACTAACTAACTCTACACTTAGTAGTTTTGTCAGTACAGTCAGGACAAACGATTTTATAAGTATGGATTATTATAATAAAAGTGAGGAGCCATAAATACTGTTACATAAAACCTTTTTCTTTTTTCAACTCTTTATTCATTTTGAATTTGGAAAGCGCTTATTATGTCCAGAACTTCTTTTGATTTCTCGCCATTTCACATTTTTTTTTGCTTATCGTCGATATACAGGACATGCCCTAAATCAATCCCTACAGATAAAGAGATGCCTTCTATCCTGATACACAGGTGAAAGTCACAGAAATATCTCTTTATTGACGAAAAAATTTTCACAATTGAAGAGCACTACAACAAGCAAAATGACAAAGTGTACGCTCACGATTCTAAAGAAGCTGCCCTAGTGGTAGGAAAGCGTGGTCATCATCCTGTGGCAGTTATGGTTTGGTGTGGGATGCCTTATCAAAGAGTCCTTCATTTTTGTGAAAAAGGTATATCATTTTTGTATCTCAAGAGACCGTCTTGGATCGTGTTGTGAAACCTCTCAGCAATACACTTTTTAAGTAAATACTAGTGTGAGTAATACCTGAAGTTAGTTCCGAACCCGCGGCTCTGTTGCAGCGTCTGCGCGAACATCTCGTACTTGCGGATATCGTTATCAGAGACGGAGCGGCGGGCATACTTCATCGCCTCCTCGAAGTGCGCGCGGCTGATCTCCGGCACCGGATCTTCTTCGTCCAACTCCATGCCGGCAGCCGGCGCAGCAGCCTGCCTGGCGCGTTCCCTTTGAATGTCCGCTTCGATCGCCTGCCGGATGGCCAGCTTGCATGCCCGCTGACATATCTCCGTTAGATCTGCGCCGCTGAATCCCTGAGTCACCTTCGCCATGTACGACTGGTCCACGTCCTTTGCAATCGGCGACTTGCGCAATTTCGCTCTCAGGATGGCCTCTCGCGACTTCTCATCGGGCAGCGGAATGTAGATGAGCTGGTCCAAGCGTCCAGGGCGCAGTATCGCCGGATCGATTATATCCGGACGGTTGGTGGCACCAATGATGAACACGTTCTTCTTGGCGCCCATGCCGTCCATCTCGGTCAAGATCTGGTTGATGACGCGGTCGGCAGCGCCGCCGGCGTCGGACACGGAGCCGCCGCGCGACTTGGCGATCGAGTCCAGCTCATCGAAGAAGAGCACGCACGGCGAAGCGGAACGCGCCTTGTCGAATATGTCACGCACGTTGGCCTCGGATTCACCGAACCACATAGTCAGCAGTTCGGGACCCTTCACGGAAATAAAATTGGCCTGGCACTCGTTGGCGATCGCCTTTGCCAGCAGCGTCTTACCTGCAATAATGCATAAGCAGTTGATGCATATTGTCTCTTATATCCTGGCGATTGTCTCTTATATCCTGCACGCCAATAAATTGTTACAATAATTAGTAGTGAGTACTAAATTACTCATGATGCATACAAATAAAAAATTAAAAAAAACTATTCTATTGCAACTGGTTGTGAAATTCAATTGTGATGGTGTCTGTAGAAACAAGACATTATTGGACCACTGTGTATGATGGTACATTTTATTTTTAATTGTTTGTCAGACAGGCTGAAGGTCCACTTGATGGCTGCTGCTAGAACTATGCTGCAATTGATGATTGAACATTTGTTTATTGTATATATGTCGGCAGTCGATCATATAATCCGACAGTTCGTGATGTGCCTAGGCAGATCTTTATATATGGCGCCGTTTCTTAAAGTTTCTGCTTAATATCATTCAGATAATTCGTAGTATATGTTTCAACTAAATCGTCAAATGTCATTCGTTGATCAATCTGCCTGAATTTTAATTAACCGTTACATAAATTGGCTGGGTATTAAGCAGAAACTCCATGAAACGGCGCCATATATAACTAACTCCCGGATTATACGATCAGCCGCCGACATATATATTTAGTGCTTTTATAAAAAAAATAGTGGAAGAGGTTTCTTGAAGAACCTTCCTCATTTAATCTGCATTCAGAACAATTCCCTATCCCTCCCTAATCGGTAGCGCACTAACAGCACCTGTGGCATTGCTTGTCTTATAACCGAGTAGCCTCCTACCATCAAGTGGACCGTCAGCCTGTCTTTCGACCTTAACATAAAAAAAATATTATAAAAACGGTTTTTGGATAAAGAGACATGTCAACGTTGTTGATAAAATGACAAGTATAGAGGTGTAATTACCGCATCCGGGTGGCCCGTAGAACAGCACTCCGCGCGAAGGTTGCATGCCAAACTTGAGGAACTTGTCGGGATGCTCGACCGGGTACTGAACCAGTTCTTGTAGCTCGCGCTTGACGCCTTCCAGACCGCCAATGTCCAACCACGTCACGGTCGGCACTTCCACTACAGTTTCGCGAAGGGCCGACGGCGACGACTTCGTCATCGCGTACTGTCAACAACACGAGAACAGATTAGTTATGTTTTCGAGAAAAATACAAAACTTCACAAGCTACAATTGTCATGTATAATATACCCGGAAGTTATCCATGGAGACGGCGAGTGAGTTGAGCACTTGCGCGTCGATCTGGTCGTCCTCGAGATCGATGAGGTCCATCTTCTCGCGGATCTGCTGCAGAGCCGCCTCCGAGCATAGCGAAGCTAAATCAGCGCCCACGTGGCCGTGAGACTCAGCGGCGATCTATAAACAAACATACCTCATTATCAGGCTTTTATTTTCCTGGGGCATTAAAATAAACGTAAGAGGTACTAAGTGACAATCTACCACAAAATTGTTAAGACTACAAGCGATCGACTTTGTAGATACCACAACTTCTGACAGTACATACCACACTGCCAGAAGTTTTCGGAAGAATCGTCGGGAATCATTCTTTGACAAATACTGCGCGTTACATTGATAAAGCCGTCTTTCGCCGCGAGAAGAGAGTTATTCCTATATAAGAAAAGTAATAAGGGGGTTATTCTGGTTTAACTATGAATCATGTCTTCATCAAACAAGCGATATCGGCCAACATTTCCAGAGACCGTTCATCTTTCGCAATCGACCATTTCAGCACTTCTGCTTTAGTTGAACAAACCCTTTAACACATACAATATATATTTGCACTTTTGCTTGGACCACTCATAAAAGATCTTTCAGTTACCTGTTCCAGATCGACGTCATCTCCCAGCTTCATGTTCTTGGTGTGAATGCGCAGAACCTCGAGGCGTCCGGTAGCATCGGGAATACCAATGTCGATTTCGCGGTCGAAACGGCCAAAGCGACGCAGAGCCGGGTCGATCGAGTTCGGCCGGTTGGTCGCCGCCATCACTATCACGTGGGACGACTTCTTCATACCTGGAGCACATTACAATTTATTATGGAGACCCTCGGATCCACAGTATCGTTTAAAAACAAAGGTCTGCAAAATATGAATCTCTCTGCATAACTAACCATTTCCGATGTCTTTGTCTCAGTTATTTATTATTAATTTTAACTTGTCTGTACAAAACGGCAAAATTTTACGCAATATAAAAAAAATTATATGGTAATAAGGACACACATTTCAAGCATATAATAAATAAGCAGCAGTGAAAGCTTATAATAAATATTGTGTACATATAGTCCAGGATAAATCAAAATTTGAGTTCTTGGGGAGCATCTTTTATATTTTTTCTGTCCTCTTTTTGTATAAAGCTTTTATACAAAAAGAGGACAGAAAAAATATTTTTTTTCCCAAATTATACAAAAAGGAAAGGGAACAAAAAGTTTCAGACAAATATTGTACAGAATTTAATTTTACATAAAAATGTTCATATTAATTTTTTTTTTCTGAAATTAAAATTAACAGAGTTAGAAGATAATGGGTTAACATTGTTATTTTTTTTTAATTGAACCTTGAAACCCTTGAGTTAGAGAAGACATGTTAAAAGTCGACCTTACCATCCATAAGTGTGAGAAGCTGTGACACAATACGGCGCTCAACTTCGCCGTGGGTCTTCTCCCGCTTGGGTGCGATGGCATCCAGTTCATCGATGAATATGATGGCTGGCGAGTTCTTGTCTGCCTCCTCGAAAGCCTTACGCAGGTTCGATTCTGACTCTCCGGCCAATTTCGACATAATTTCCGGACCATTGATCAGGAAGAAGAAAGCACCTGTAGTCAATAGAAAAAAATCTATCAAATACAAATGCCTGCTATCAATATTATTTACTTATTTACACTAAGCAGTGGCAGGGCACACACGGCCGATCTGTCAGCAATAACCACCCCTTTACAGATCTCAGTGAAATAACAGCATGTGGGCTGTTTATGTTGCAGTGAGCGAGTAAGGGATGCCAGAGCCTATTTCCCTATCCCTTTCAGATACCATATCCTTACCATCAAGTGAATTCAGCCTGAATGTCGATCTTAACAATTCATGGAATATTTCTATAATATTGAAGATAATCCTAACATATTCATGA
This sequence comes from Bembecia ichneumoniformis, assembly GCA_910589475.2. Classification (NCBI taxonomy): domain Eukaryota; kingdom Metazoa; phylum Arthropoda; class Insecta; order Lepidoptera; family Sesiidae; genus Bembecia; species Bembecia ichneumoniformis. The sequence goes on along the minus strand of OU342538.1, from coordinate 4,138,609 downwards.
AGTTTCATAAACATCTTTTTATCATTTATACTTCAAATAATACTACTTTTTGATTTGGCCATGAATCTAAAAAATCTACTTTCATTTAATCAAAATACATTTGATTCATTGATAAACACATTGTGCACATTCTTGTTACATATTTTTCTATGTTTTACTTCAGGCATTTTTATTTTGGATGCACCTAATACAATTTATGGGGATCAGGAGCCGACAAATAATGTCAAATTGTATGAACTTATATATAAGTTCATATAAATTAACCAATTCTTAACATATAAAGATGGCTCCATGTTTATTCACGCTAATACCGAAACGGCCCAGCCGATTTCATTGTGATTTTGTACATATCAATGAAATTTTGTGGTTGTGAAAGGATGCTTTCAGTTGGAAAGATAAAATTTATAAGATAATGTTGTTAAAGCCGTGAGTGAAAACTAGTAATTATATAGATTACAGTATAGTAAGTAGCTGCCTCAGTTCAAATAATACAACCGTGAGTTGTGATTATATCAGAGTTTTCTTATATCATTAACTAGAAAGATTGTATAAAAACATAATGTTGTCAGTGAAAGCTAAAATTATTAAGTAAAAAAAATATGAAGTGATTTATGTCACTGTCCGAAGGTATCAACATTCAGCATGTTTGAAACATTTGGATCCAATAATAAATACTTTTTTGTATAGGGATAATAGCTGACCCAGCAGACATTGTCCTGCCCGAATCCCAAAATAATTCTGTAATCCCGATTGTGGCGCCACCTATCGGGTCCAATTTTAATTTCAAACCATATGTCAAAGTGACACGACACTTCACGTAAATCAACGACGGTTAAATTATTTGAATATTCTTCATACAAAAATACTAAAATCGCGATTAAAGAAATGGGGGTGGGGGTAGGAGGGTGAAAAATAAAAAAATCATAAAAATCGATCAAGCTGTTTCAGAGGAGTTTTGTTACAAACACTTGTGACATGAGAATTTTATATATTAGAAGATGACAATGTTTACACGTTTAGGGTGTAACACCCAAACAGTGTCATCTATATGTACTTATCTCGGAGTATGTAAAGCATACCGGAGTATATAAAGCTTTACATGAGTAAAGCGTTAAGGGCGTACATAAATGTCACCCACAACCACCTAATAGAACGATTGAAAAAGAAACAACGCTGACCAGTTTCATTTGCGACGGCTCGTGCAATGAGCGTCTTGCCGGTGCCGGGCGGGCCGTACATGAGAATGCCGCGCGGCGGCTTCACCCCGATCGCTTTGAAGAGTGACGGATGCCGCAACGGCAACTCCACCATCTCTTTGATCTGCGCCAACTGCTTGCGGCAGCCGCCGATGTCGTCGTAGCCCACCGCGTTCAGAGCTTCCTCCTCTTCCTAAAGCACAAGTCACAACGATTACTTAAGGCTACTATTGTTAGTTCTCATAATAAATTGTAACGAGAGATGCAAAGGTGCAGACCCAGTTGGGATTCAAATCTGCATCTTATCTTGTAAGGGCAGCAGAGTGTTGTTTATAAGCGTCATGAGTCATCAGCATTGGCAAAACTGAAAATCAGCACTCTTAGTTCATGCAGCCTAAGCAGAGTTGTGTCCTTTTGGTATTTTGTATGTAGGGTATTACTTTTTATATGTTTGTTTTTAAATACCAATATTTTTTCTTTCTTTTCAATGTGGGGAGAACTCAACAGATATATGAATCTGAATATCAGTTCAAATTCCAGCTGAACTAACTTTTCAAAATCATATAATATGTGCTATGAAAATAATGCAAATCTTGAGAGAAGTGCACATTTGCTAAGACTAATGATGTCCAAGAATTCAATCCACATAGGTCTAGCTTAGTACAATGTCAGGACAATACTTTTGAACAAACTTTTCAAAACAGCAGGCTCAACATTTGTAACACAGAATAGAGATATGTTTACCTCACGCTTGATAGGTTCGCCTTCGCAATGTATAACAGTGTCTGGGGCAACAATGCAGTAAGGTGAAGGATCCGTTTCCACAACCTTAAACTCGACGGCGCGCATACCGCCCCGAACCATAAACGTGTCGTCGCGATGAATTGGACGATATGCCTCCATGAAGTATGGCTTCAAGTATACTTCGAACAGATTTCTAAAAGAATAACGTTATTTTTAATTGAGTCAGCCACATATTTTTAAATTTTTTTTTTTTTGAGATTATATAATGAATATTAACTTACCCAGTTAGTCCTTCAACAGAATCATCAATGGGCAAAATGTGGACACGCTTTCCATACTTGACTGATGGACACGGAGCAATAGACACCACATCAGAGAGACGTACACGCAAGTTATTCCTGACGACGCGGTTCATGCGAATCTTCTCATCCGGACAGTTGTCATCTGAGAGCACTATGCAAACAGTTTCCTTTCGTCGTTTGCCCTTAAGCAACACAGTGTCGCCGCGGAACAGTTGAAGTTGCTCCATTTTGGCCTGTTCACAAAGATCAATATTTAAATGGAAAAAAGAAAACAAATACAAATTTTCATCCTATCCCGTGATGTGATAGATACTTAATATGATTAACACATCATAACATCATTTCATTTCTCTTTCATATATTATGTCTATTACTACTGATTACTTCATAAATAAATAAATTGTTTAGATATTTCATTGTATGAATATTAAAGTGTTCTATTGCAATTAGAAAAAGAATTCAATTTTAAAAAAATTTTGGCATACAAAAAATATATATTTATATCGTAAAATTCAATAAGCGTTTAGTCACTATCTAAAATTTTAAATTTGGGAATATTTACGTCAAAATATCAAAGTAACTCTTTGTTATTATGGCCAATATTTTTTTTAATTCTAGTAACATTTTTAATTGAATAAAATTGTGTTTTTGTCAACCAAAGCCCAAATTAATTTCATCATAATTTTTATAATTACTCTGACATGGTGCAATATCTTTTGTTACTTTTTACACATAAAATTTTAAAATTTACAATAATAATACTTATATAATAATTATAATAATACTTAAAATTCTTAATTGACAATTTTATTTCCATTTCTACAAGTGAGAAAAAAAATCAAAAAACTATTACAGGGAATTTCCTTGCACAAGGTCACAATATATATGCTTTTAAGGCCTTAAAGAATAGTTCTCAATATTTATAACTAGCAAAACAAAGATGCTTTTGTTTAAAACTTTGTAATATTTTCAAACTTCATGGGAATTACAAACAAAACAATGCAAACATATTCCTATGAATGGCTGTTTGTTTGAATTTTTGAGTATAATGTATGCAATTGTATTCATAGCATGATCTAATAATAATACTCCAATAACAACAAGATTAAGTTAAGAGATAAAAAAAGAACAGTTACTTTTATTTGACCAACATATAAAATATAACCTTTATTTTGTTTGTATACTTAATTAGTACTGTTTTTCTTACATTGTAATATACTAATGTTAGCATTCTAAATGTATTTAGATATTTGTAAATTGTAGATACACTATGGGTCGACAAACAAACATTTGAGTAAGCTCAACGTCCACTCTCATTTTTATCTCTGTATTAGCTTTTACGGTATTATGTACCCTAACGTACCATGGAGCATGTGATTTTTAAATTTTCAAATTATTTTCATGTCATATAAAACATGATAGTGTTTAAATTTAATTTGTATCTTGCACAAATTATATCAATTCTCAACTGATGTTTAAGAGGTATTTTTAACAAATAATATTAAGACATCATTTTGAGAGATTTAAGGTTTTATTCGTATGAAATTCTTCATTTTCTTTTTGTAATTTTTAAATTAAAATCTAAAATTCATAACTGATCCTTTCTAAGGGATAAAATATATTATAGCTTATCATACAACACTTTATGTGAAAAGAAGTATTCTCTACTTTATACAAAGATTATCATATAAGTTCATATTTTAATAAGTTTCAAAGCATTGAATGAAAAATCAAGGTTTATTTAAATTAACTCTATTGAAATATCTATCTACAGTAAATGTTAAATATAGAAGTTTAAAGAAAGGCCTACTTCAAAATTTTATTATGTTAGTCATCAGACGGGCTGACTATCCACTTGATGTTAAGTGGCTACCAACGCCTATAACACAAGCAATGCAGATGCTGCAAGTGTGCTGCAGACCATAGTAGGACTAAGGATAAGGAATTAGGAATAGGGAAGTGGGCTCGGGCATCCTTTATTAATTCACCAAAACACAACAGCACACATGCTGTTATTTGACGGTGGTCTTCTGCAAGTCGGTGGTTACTGCCGCCAGATGAGCTGCTCAGGTGACTGAAAAGCTACGATGAAACGGATACCGGATACCGAATATTCGGCCAACCTTGAAGCCAAATATCCGGCCACCAGATGAGAGGAGTCCACCAACAGCAGTTAAGTTTCAAAGAAGATATAGTCAGCTGTGTTTCGCAAAGCACATGACACATTTTGGAATTGTTTTAATAAGGTAGAAAATGAAAACAACAATAGAACAACATCAAGAGAAAAGCGTGATTGCAATCGTGATCCTTAAACTTAGTGGTCAGCTAATTACTACACAATACCAGATGTTTCTTTCAGCATCGTGCAGCAGCATACAGGAATGTAGAAAGCTTTTTTTTCTGAGGCCATCCTCGTTTATGAAGGCAAGTGAAACTATATTTTCGGTAATTTTTAGATGTAATTTTCGGAAATCTATACTCGAAACTTTTATTTTAATTTTAAAGACTTATACTCAATACATAATTAGTTTTTCTTTACCTTTTCTGTTTTTACCTATAGATTTTAATGATCATACATTATCATTTTATTAGTCATACATTTCTTTCATTTTCCTTATTTTTTAATTGTGATAGAAATTAAAATTTTTTTAGTGTCAACACATACAAATATAATATAGTACACGAAGAATGGGTGGGTTGTTCTTAGTTTTACCTGTGATAACGCCACAACAGAGTTGTCATCACTGACAGCTTCCTCTACTATCAAACGGTTGGGCCTGTCCTTGCGGCGAAGGATCGCGGTGGAAAGATCATCTGGACTGCAAAAAAAGAAGTAGCTAAAGTATAAACGCTTTCATAACCAAAAATACGCTATCATATAACAAAGAAAAAAATTAAGTTTTCAAATTTAACAAATAACTTCAATTATTTTTGATAAAGAACTGCTGAACAAAGAAAATTTTCGTCAAATAATACTATTATTTCAAGGAAAACGATTTGGTTTGGAAGAAGACATGATGACAAGCCAAAATTTTTACAAGTATACTTTGTCTATTTTCAAGCTTTTAAAACATAGTACACAACGCTTTTATATTATCACTGTCTTACCTTTTATTATCTGCCATTTTGATATAAAATAAGCTAACAAATCGATAAATTTACAAGTTATTTAAAATACCGAAAGGAGCTGGACAATTCAACTTCTATTCGACAAATCAACCGAACTACTTCACTACTTGTCTTGTCATGACGTTGCCGTATTTCATTTGTTCGCCAGAGTTTTTAATTTTCTATAACAGTTAATGGCTTGGTTTAAAGTTTTATAAGCCAAATATATTTTTTTCCACAAATAATATCACAAATCAGCTACCTATATCACACCACTATAATTGTTTTTAAATTAAAGTAACTAAAGTCCATAATGTAAATTTTAATAGAGCATTAGTTATCCATTTATAGCTATGTAATGGCTATAAATGGATAACTATGTATTTACTTAAGTTTGTTGCTAGATGGTTGCTAGCAGCCTACACAGAACATTTTATGTCATATTTACATAGGTTACGACCATTTTGTATTAGTTTGAAAGAGTTGGAACTGTATAAAAAACAAGGAAATTCCTTAAACTTGGACTAAAATCCAATTAGAAACAAATAAAAAGATTACAACCATGGAGAATAGAGGCCATTAAATAGGAAGCGTTGTTAGTACCATTGGGGTGTGGCGCTGTAGTATCATTTTATTTAAGGTGTTTTCACAATGTTTTAAAATAAATATCAATGTAATCATGAACTACACAACTTCATACTTTCATACCAAACCCCAATGCTATACAAGCGCCATTCTGGGTAATTTATGAACTTGTGAAACAACATAGTCTTTAGAACCACTATATAATCGTTGTTGCTTTACAGTTTTTATACCTATATAAGTTCTATTAAATTTTGAATTAAATTTCCTTTAATTGATATTAAAATCGTTTATTCTAAATACATAATATAGACATTCGACAAGAATAATTATCTCACTTAAGTACTCTTTATCAGAGATTTAAATCTGCAGACTGTTCTGTGCACATTCAATAGAACATTGCCAGCCAGAAAAATAAGCACCACCGTGAACGAAACTCCACGAAACTCGCAGACTGTCATAGATAAATATGTGTATTTTGGCAACTCAGAGTAATAATAAAATAATAAGAATAGTTTGAATCATAGAAAAATAACTAAAGCATAGAAACCCTACAAAAATAGCGACAAAGTTACATCAGTTCATACTGTATTCACTTATGGCATTGAAAATGTGTTAGAAAGAGATACATATGCAGTAGTATATTCGTAATGTAGAAGGTTGTCACTAGTTTTCATAATGCTAGTGATGTAACTGTGTCGATATGGTGTCGATTTCAGAATTGATAAAAGGCTTAGAACGAAGCGCTTTAACATAGAGTTTTTTACTCGGAGATAAACTGGCCGAAGGAACATTGGGAGACGTTTCAAAGTTCAAATAATTTTATATGAACACACTTGGTACATTTATAAATCGTTTTGCAGGGGCTTATTTTGTGAACAGGAGTGTATTTACTAATAAAATCAATAAAATATAAAAAAACGATTGTTCTTCCAATTACCTGAATATCCACATACAGCTTTACCTATCATCTCAGTGTGTTATGGCTTTGAAGAAAAGCGGATATAAATAATCGTAAAGAATGTATCTATTTTACCCTTACCCTTGATAGTTTGAATTCAAAACGAGTACTTAGTCTTGTTTGCCGTATACCGATATACATACAATTCAACATATTACATCATCAATATCAAAGTTCACTGTAGACATAGACCTCCCTCAATTTCATAATTCATTTTTATTTAATTGTAATTTTTTGGCGAGTATACATATCTAGTCTAGCCGTAAGTTCTGTTACAAATGAAAATGCATTTATTTTTTTATGAAGTAAGGTAATCTTAATAAAACACACACACACACACACACACATATATATATATATATATAATATTTATTGAAGTGTCAGTCAGCAAAGGAATAAAAAATAATTCTATTCAAAATGGCCACCTTTAGCTTTCATACAGGCCTTTTAATTTGTTTGGCCACGAATTTATGGATTTACACACCATTTCAATGCGAAATTTAGCCATTGCTTGCTCCAGAGAATTCTTAAAGAGACTCAATATTGGCGTGTCGTTTAGAGCAGTCCATGTCTTTTTTTTTTTATGTTATGTCGACAGACAGGCTGACGGTCCACTTGATGGTAGGTGGCTACCGTCGCCTATAACACAAGCAACGCTACAGGTGCTGCAAGTGCGCTGCCGACTACAGTAGGATTAAGGATAAGGGATTAGGAGGGGGATAAGGAAATGGGCTCTGGCATCCCTTACTCACTCATCGAAACACAACAGCACATATATGCTGTTATTTCACGGTGGTCTTTCTGTAAGGGGGTGGTCACTGCCGCCATGCGGGCTGCCCAAATGACTGCGACTACTTTTACTTACTTTGTTCTCTAAAACTGACCATAATTTGTAGTCTAAGTGGTTCAGATCTGGGTTAGACGAGGGCCAGGCTTGGGCAGTTGTTGTCTTGTGACCAGGCGCAAAGTCCTGCTAGAAAGTCCACGGTACATTTTTTAAAAGTATATTGCTGAGAGATTACACAACACGATCCAAGACGGTCTCTTGATACTCTTTGGCTGAAGTCTTCACACCTTTTTCACAAAAATGAAGCTCCTTGATAAAACACCCTCCACCAAACCATAACTTCCGCACGATGATGAGTGATTATATACTCTTTGAGTAAAGAGGATATTTGTGTGTCTTTCACCTGCGTATCGGAACAGAAGAAGTTTTGATCGATCCATTCCCTTTATCTGTAGGGATTGATTTAGGGCATGTCCTGTATACTGACGATAAGCACCGAGCTTCAAGTCTGGTTTTAATATACGAGTCCTAGCCTTAAATATAGGTATTTAAAAGTTTTTTGTAGTTGTTGAGAAGTATAGTAATAAGGAGTTTTTGTAGTTGATGAGAAGTATAGTGGTGAGGAGTTTTTGTAGTTGTTGAGAAGTATGGTGGTGAGGATTGTTTGTAGTTGTTGAGAAGTATAGTGGTGAGGAGTTTTTGTAGTTGTTGAGAAGTGTAGTGGAAGTTTAGTAAAGAGTTTTTAAAGATGTAGTGTAGTTTAGTGGAAAGGAAAGTTTAATGATGTAGGTAAAGTACAGTTGAGGACAATTTAAAGATGTAGTAAAAGTATAGTTGAGGAGAGTTTATAGGTGTAGGAAAAATACAATTAGGGAGAGCTTTTAAATTGAATTTTGAAATGAGCTTGAAATTTAAAAATAAAGATGTTATAGTGAGTGTCATGTGTTATTAAATAAATTTAGAGTATTTAAATATTGTGTAGTATAGTCAGCCAGTATTTAAGATTCAGATGGGATGTTAATGAATTTGAACTTAAATACTGGCTGTATTTAAATAGGTTTGATTTTAAAACATGGAAAAAGGAAAATAAAAAGTGAGTTGATTTTTAATTGTCATAAGATGAAAAAATAATGAAGTTTTGAGACCGAAAAAGAAAATTATGTTTTGATAGTTTTAATATAGAAAACGTTATTGTTATATGTATTAGTTAGTGTGGTTTTAGTAATGTAAAGAATATATGTGCACATACATGATGGAAACATTACAGTGTTTTATTGATATAGAATAAACAGATCTCAGAGATATGAAGAAATAGAGGTAGATATGCAAAATAAAAAAGAAAAAGTTTTTATGTAACAGTATTTATTTTTTTATAAAACTATAAGATTAGTTGTTTTATAAGATTTTGTTTTTCAAAATCATCCAAACTTAATTGTAATTTCTTGAAATAAACGATTTTGGAGGATTTTAAGTATCTAAATTAGGTATTTAGTAGTATACTTACATTGGATAATTTTGGAACATTAAATATTCCAAAAAAAACATCAAATTCAAGAAATTACAATTATTTTGGATGAAACTGTGATCAAAGATATTGAATAATGTTATAGTATTTGAACTTAAATACTGGCTGACTTAAAAAGGTTTGATATTCAAATATAGAAAAAGAAAATATAGAAGATATTTTGACGTGAAAATTTATGTGAGTTGTGTTTTGTATATCAGATTGAAATGTTGTAAGTTATTGTGAATATTTTAAGGTATTTAAAATAAATAAACAAGATGTGTGCACCATCTAAGTTGATCTGTTATTTTACATGGATCCCAAGAGAATTAAAAATCGAAGTAAAGTTGAGATGGAATAAATCACGCGAAGAAAATCCTTTAAGAGGTCATGGACCCAGGAACGTTTCTAGTGCGTAAATTAAATAATAGAGAAGAAATTTAGACTTATAGATGAAAATGTTATTAAATGAAGAAAGAATTGAAAATAATATATTTTATGACGAAAGGAAGATTAAAGATGGCTACGAAAATTGAAAAAATTATTGATTTGACAAACGATGACATTTTTGTGAAAAATTTTATATTAAAAATTGATTTTGAAAAGAATTTTTAAAATGAAGGAAAAGGGAATACCTATATATTTTAAAAGATTTCATGAAGATAAAAATTATTTACGAAAGGATTCAGGAAATTTAGTTTGATGACTGATGGCTATATTGAAGGAGACTATTAGAGAGCAATATCGAGAGTTGGTGAGAAGAAAGAAATATAGAAAGGATTATAGATTTGAGGGGAGAAATGTTGAAGAGATGGCTTGAAGTTTAATATAGTGAAGTAATTGAAGGTGATGATGATCTTCATATAAGATGAAGATGAAATTCGAGGAGAATATAAGTGTTTTATATGATGAGTTAGTGTTTTATATTTGAAGGTGATGTTTTTTTATATTTGAAGGTAATGTTTTTATTTAGGGGGTTAGTTTGTTGTGGGTATCAGTGTTTTGTTTGTTGCTAATGTATTTAAGATAGGTATGGAGTAATGTATGTGATGGATAGATATTATAGGTGAATAGATAGTACAGTCAGTCAGCTTATTTTGGTGTAGTACAGTCAGTTAGGGTTTTTAGAAAAGTTTAATATAGTCAAATTCAGAGGGGATGTTAGATGAGATTTTATTTTAATGAAGATTTTTTAGTATCATGTGTTATTAAATAGATTTAGATTTAATATTTAAAGATTGAGTAGTATAGTTAGCCAGGTATTTAAGATTCAGAGGGGATGTTAAAGTATTTGAACTTAAATGCTGGCTGACTTAAAAAGGTTTGATATTCAAATATAGAAAAAGAAAATATAGAAGATATTTTGACGTGAAAATTTATGTGAGTTGTGTTTTGTATATCAGATTGAAATGTTATAAGTTATTGTAAATATTTTAAGGCATTTAAAATAAATAAAAAGATGTGTGCACCATCCAGTTGATCTGTTATTTTACATAGATCCCAAGAGTATTAAAAAGTCGAGGTAAAGTTGAGATGGAATAAATCACATGAATAAAATCCTTCAGAAATAAGTGGCATATCACCCTAATCTTTGAGTTTATAATTCAACAGTCATAACTTTTTTTAATTAATTCCTATTGAGTTTCAACGACGTATAATGTACCTACTTATGTCTAACTAAATAGTGTTTTTTAGCATCATATTATTATTTATTACTTTAAACAAGTTCGAACTTATTGCCCCTTAAACAAAATAGTTTTGTTCAAAAAACTTCTTATTTTTTCATGAGGCACACATGCCTGTTTAATTATATGATATATACGTGCTGTGAGATATAACTTACATATAGCTTTAATAAGTAAGGTTCTGTGATTATCATCGAAATTTTGTTCTAGAGAGTGAACAATAAGACTGTTAAAAATCCTTGTCTGTATAAACGTACCGCAGACCTTGTTTATAATGAACATAATATGTTTACCTCGCCCTAAAAGTTCCCCACTAATTTTCTTTTTTTGTTCTCTAACAATTCTCTCCGTTGCTTCACATACTTTAAAAACATCTTTTGATGGCATTACAAGCCCGCCCCTGTCTTTAATAGATATTAATGTCACTCTCGCTGGATTGGTTTCACTATCACACAGACTTTCAATGCAAGTTTCGCACTTCAAAGATTTCTTCAGTTTTCTGACAATAAAACCAGCCATGTAATGTACTACATCTGAAGAATATTCACTCAGTAAAGTCGAAGATAGAACGTAATCATGATCCAAATCAACGTGATATAATGATAAAGTGTTTTCAGTCTCTGAGTTTTCAGTATCACGTACAAGGCATATATTCCCACTGCTCTGGTTAATAGTATCAACTGGATTTTTTGGCTTGTAATTCAAGATACTGATCTCCTCAAGAGGAATGCAGTTGCCACTAGAGCCATCTTTTAATTGAGCATGGACTAGTAGCCTCTTGTACGCGGCTTGAAAAGTCCGAGCAGAGGGATTATTATTAAACCCACACTTTGCTCTTATTGCTCCAAAAAACAATTCTATGTGGTCTTGCGACATTTTGTATGTGCATAGATACTGTAATTTTTTATTGGTTACAGTATTGTCGTAAATGTTTAATAATGACTTCATGCACACCTGGAAACCGATAAAGCCTGTTTTTCGATTTGATTCTACAAGGTAAGTGCCGTCTACCATTTTTAAATTTCTGATATAGCTATCTGCAGCTTCAAAGAATACTTTTGTTTCCTCAATATTAAATGGTGCTAGTGCCCTTTTCCACCCTTTGGATCGCATATTTCGGCTATTAAATATGTCAAAAAGATTGTTGAAGACTCTTATAAACATGATTGTGCCTTCGCAATTTTCAAACCCAGGAATAGCTTTTTCTTTGCAGTATTGCAATGCATCAGCAACAGAGTTGCTAAAAAGTTGTGTCGCAAGGCGGACCTTCATTTTTTGTTTGACGAAGTTGATATGTTCTCTTCTCAGTTTGTTACCAAGATGTAATCCCTCGTCTTCTTGTAATTTTAGAAGCTTTTCTATAAAACTCCAGGATATGATATTGTTATCAGAATCTAACAAAGTGTTTTTATCTGCGAATGCATTACGAACCAACTTTATGTTATGGCAAGGATCTGGCCATAAACATATTTCTGACTCGGACTCACCACTCTGGAACGATACGGAGCCTGCAGATACATCACAACCCAAGTGACTGCACATTGCGATATTGGATGCTGCCCCGTCGAATGTTAATGAAACTAGAGAAATACCACATTGCTGAAGTAGTTGTATACATTGTTGTACCAGTGTTGCTTTCTGCTCGGATTTGATGGACTTTATTAAAAAATACCCAACTGGAATTTTCCAGGTATCATTTAAACATGTCAGCATGAAAGTTAAAGCTTGTGTAGCTAAAGGCACGTCATCTGAATCTAACTCGCAACCAACATTTGCGAAACCGTAATAATTTTGGTTATGACTGTCCCATTCAATTAGTTTTCTTATTGCCATTTCGTCAATAGATAACGCACAAAAAAGGGTTTTGTTTTGCTGTACTCTTAATTTAATGGCGTCAAAAGATTCTGACGTGAATCCAGGGTTGCAGTCGACTCCCTTATACCAAGCAGAAATAGTTTTGGCATGTGGCAGAACATCTTGGAATTGATCTCGAATAAATGTGTATGCTTTCGGTGAAAGGTAATGTAACGTTACTGCAAATTTTTTAATATCATTGCTGAACTCCCTTCTTAACGTGTCACCTCCTTGTTTTTGTAAAAACCTCTTTATAATGTCATTCTTATTTATATTTTCCAACAATGTTAAATATTCAGTTTCAATATTTTCTTGTTTCAGTCTATCCATCAATACAGTGTATAGATCGTCATTTTTTTTGGCTAGACGTGATAGCCGCTTTGTCAAAGTGTTTATTTTTCGAAGGCGTCGAATAGAATTTTTTTTAACCCTTTCTAGTTCTTGTTTCAATCTTGAAATTGTTGATTCACATTTGCATGCATGCGGCTCCTAAAATAAAAACCAAATTAACTCTTAATACGCCCTTTATACATACAAATACTATTTATGGTTATCATCATCATCATCTGCTGAATAAAGGCCTATCTGAGAGATTTCCAGAGTGATCAGTTGGAGGCAGCCTGCATCCAGCGACTCATTTCGGAATCAACTCACAGAAGATATACATGAGAATCTTGATATTCAAGTTACCAATTCATTGACAGCAATGCCCAATTCCAAATCAATAAAGAGTTGATTAATCAACATTTAAAGAAAATAAATTATGACATTTATGCCACAAGAGGATCAGGCATTTCAGCTGCAAGGGATGAAATCAACTTCTAAAAGTTGAAATGTTGCTTTTTGAAAACAGTGGCAATCGTAATTGACTGCTATCTAAACTATTGATGGTTTCACTCAATAAAGTATTAAAAGCGAACATGCCTTTTCTGCAGCTGAAATACTGTGCAATAAGCTGCAGACAAGCTTAAAGGATGAAACAAAGGATTTCTATCATTTCTGCAATTAATTCTAAAAAAAATAATATTTAAAATGTGATCCCTTTCAATTATATTGTCAATTATTTTAAGTCAATTTAATTATTGTAAAGGTTTAATATTTTGATATAAATATAATTATATAGAATTACTTTAAGAGCCATTTTACATAATTCCCTTGATTTATACAATTTCGAGTGTTAAATTTTCCAACCTATAAAAGAAATATATGATATTGAAGTATTGTTTCAAATAGCTCAATTCTTCGTATTGACATTTAATAAAACAAATTTTGAAATATTATTCTATTTTTTGAGTAGTAGCCAAAATGCTACGGCTAATTTTGTCAAAAACACGCGCAGAGGTAAGTTCAGAGACGTTTTTGTACCGTTAAAATTATTAAATTAAACTGAAAAAAAATACCCATTGGTCACAAATATAAATCCATTGACACATAATAAAACAGATTTTAGCTACCTAGTTTAGAACACCAAAAAACAAATAGATATGAGGTATAAATTTCTACGATTTTACCTTGACATTTTACAATTATACTGAACGTTATTTCCAATGAAAACATTCCCCAAATGAAATTGGAATCTTGCGCAATCAGGATACTAATAAAAAAATATAGTTTTTTAATTTAGAATACTACATTATTTAGTTATATTCGGATGCATTCGTGCGCACTGACTAGTACTGCGCCTTTACCTACACTTGCGCAGCGTGATTTTGTGAAATGGCTCTTAAAGAGTCTAACTAAGTAGTTTAATGATTAAATAAGCAAGGAGTTCCTAAGCTTTTTGTTTAAAAAATTCTCTTAAATATCAAATTTATAGAAGATTATATTTAATTAAAGTAATGAATTTAATTTAATTTATGTAACAGAAAAAGGAGTATTGTAGTAGTTAGTTTAGTCATACATGTATGTATAAGTAAATGACAAATTATTATAATAAGTCCAAAATGCTGATTTGATTGGGAAATACAATCGTTGATTTAAAAAAGGATAATTTTTATGTTCATTTTACAGTATATATACTGTGGCTTATTTTAGGTAGGTAAATATGTCCGTTTACACATATTTTATATGCGAAAAAACAAGGTTTTTTTTTTTAAATTTAATAATAACCGATCGGTTTATTAGTTTAATTTATCGGTTTTTATGGAAAAAAAATATGATAATTTCTTTTTTATCGATTATAGGAATATTTCGATTTCAATGCCCTAAACTAACTTAACGTAGCTTGCTTTGTGACCTTGAAAAGTAACATAAATACTAGTATTTACATACCACATTTTTTTGAATATCAATGTTTGTATGTTGCTCCACTAATACATGTCTGGATACTTCAACATGTTCTGCATCACAAACATCCATAGGTACTGGTGCTCTAGCCTTTAATTATATTATGAACTATTTATTAATATGCACATGAATATACATAAGAACACATATTATAACCTATTTGAAATTTTGAACATACCAATGTGTCTGTATCTGACAAATATAATGTAGGCAAAGCATCTGCTTTCAGCCGCCTCCATTTTAAATTATTGTTAGGTATAAAAGAATCCTGTGTAAAGTGTTTAGAACAAATATGACTGTGTTTAGTCCATGTCCAATTTGACCTTCCAACACGTAGTAACCATTCATTTTTAATTTCTTCATTCCTTGGAAATCTGTAAAAAAGCAGTTGAGTTTTGTCAAACATGTGAAAGGGAATGTAATTTTTTGATGAAAAATAAACCTATCCCTAAACCTCTACCTAAATCTTTACCTAAGCCATAAGTTAACCAAACCCACGCTTTTAGTAACAAGCGTTGGTTTACAGTCACCACTATCTTTTAGTATGCGGTGGAGTATAGACCCAGAAAGTTTAGCTCGCGTAGCTTAGCTTCGCTCGCGGTGAAGCCCGCGCTTTAGCCATCCGGAATCCTCTGCATGTAAACTTCTAAATACATAAGCAATTATTTAAAATGCCAAATGTGCCACCACACATGTTTTCTTTTTGTTCCCGTTAAAATTTAGGTATGTCGATAAAAATTCACATCACTATGCGGAAAACATAACCTCATATGTCTGCAAAAAAATTATTTGAAATATGTAAAGATAGGCCGTAGACTTGAAAACTATGATGATTTACGTAAACTACTAATATAGTTACTTAATATCAAGCTAAATCAATAACATAATAACATCTAAAACTATCCGAACTCACCGATGAAAAGATATTGCTTCTTGGTTATTCTCTTTCCTTCCTGTATGGGATTTACACCCTTCAATCGCACAAGACATTTTATCACAATATAAATCAAAGTATCACCAACAATGAATAAGCATGCTTTCAAGCATTCTCGGAGAAATAGCACCACAATAATTAAAATTCACTGACGGGAGCCGTAAGATTTCACAAAAAGTATCAGTCATTATAATGCGACCAAGTTATGTAGTGACGTAACATCACCAGCAACGAAACAACGACAAAATATTTAATTTGGTGGTATTAAAATACATCCAATTACATCCGTTTGACATTTGTCTAGTGACAACACGAGCGTCTCAATCCCAAAACGTCTTCCTTTTTTGATTGGTTGTTCCTGTGCCTCCGTCGTGATTGGTAGACCTAAACCCGCGCGATTTCAAATGGGTTTATATTTTCATTTGGCGTAGGTAAACGGTGCGTAGCTATGCTCAATCCTTATTTAAATGAAACTCTACCTAAGTTTTGTTTATTTAGGTAGGTAATTCGTTATACGAAATAAAACTGTAGGAAAAAAATACTACAAATTAATACAAAAAAAAATATAATTTATTACTATAACTTTTTCACATTCTGTTACTTTTAGGCTACTGATACAGTTTCTATTTAGTTTACAAGATCCTTGTGCTTTCATAAGTCCCTTTTTATTTGAGTTACAAGAAGTCCTAAAACGAACTTTTCCTGAAAAGAAAAAAAAGCCAATGTTAATATTTTTAAAATTAGCAATTTGTTGCTGCTATGTATTATAAAAGTAAACAGAACAAAATAGTCACCTGACCTATTGCACGAGTAATATGTTACTAATAAGTTATCCTTTGTATGTGATGTTGCTGATACAACATAGTTAGACTTTTCTGTTTTTTCTATTAATTGTTTCCATGCAAGAAACCCTACAACAAAAAATGTTTTAAAAACTCTGTTTATACAATTTAAAGACAGAAAATATAGTTGAACTAAATTTTCTGTGGTAAAAGTAGTGCAAAATAAAGTTTCACTATTGCTATATTATGTACCCTAAAAATTAGGGCAAAAAATAATTTAATTTAATTTAATATTTACCTTCGTTGTTTTTAAACTCTAGTTCCTCAGTTTGTATTGGAATATTATGTACTTCAGATAGGTGTTTAATGAGACCTGCTTTATATTGAAAGCTATTATTGCAATCATTTTGTAAACATTTAAAATTCCACTTTGACTTATCGTAAGAGATTGCTTCTTGTGTAACTTCATGAACTCTTGTCTTATGACGTTTTAAATTAGCTTGGTTAGCAAAGAACTTTTCGCACAAAAAACACATAACAGGCATTTTAAAAAAAAAAACGTATTACACCACAACAAATAGGTAAAAACGACACACGAATTTACAAATTCACATACATAAAGAATTTATTATCAAATTCACAAGCCTTTGTTCAAACCAAACGTCCATCTTTACGTCAACGACTCAAGCTCAACGTCAAACACGACCAATCAGACGAAGACGACGTTTTGGGATTGAGACGCTCGTGTGACAACCTTCTACATTACGAATATACTACTGCATATGTATCTCTTTCTAACACATTTTCAATGCCATAAGTGAATACAGTATGAACTGATGTAACTTTGTCGCTATTTTTGTAGGGTTTCTATGCTTTAGTTATTTTTCTATGGTTTGAATGCTGCCATTTTAGCGCTTTCGCCGCCAGATCTAGCGGAATTTTACGGTAATCAACACCCAATATTAGCAGTTGACTCCTAGCGGAAAATCTAACGCTTTATCGAAATGATTGTTATATTATACCATACTAATTATTTATAATCATTTCAAAACGAACGTCATTTCCACTGAATGCTTTTTAACTTATTCAGGGTAATCGAAAATGTATTTATGGCACACGATACAACTTTTAAACTTATTGCGGGGTTCCCGGAGCAGCCTCGCATCGCACTAACAGGTGTAAACTTGAATACCGTCTCATAGAAGAGTATGATCACTGTGATCGTACTCTTCTAACGTGCCGGTGTTTATTTATTGTGTTTTTAAAGTTATATTCAAGTTTTCAAGTTTAGTAGATGTAATTGACAAATCGATGTGATTCTGATTGATATCATAGACATGCCATTAAAAAAGAAAACATTTTGCAAACAACGTAATCTCAACTTCAAGTCGTGGTTAAAGAAATTTTTGTTCAGAACGAAGACGATAGGTACTTGAAATGAAAAATCTATACCTACAAGCCTACATTTTTTTTTGGTCAATCAAACAATATGGTTGTTATCTGGAACGCATCTATTTAACTCCCTAATTTAAAAATAGTTGCCATGACTAACTAATTGTTAATAAATGGTAGATATTTCAGTTCAAGTGTTGTTTGAAATTGCAATTTGCCGGTCGACATTAGATAATAGATATACATGCAGTGGCAGTATCACAAGTAGTGGCAGGGCACACTGCGTTTTTGCTCATTTGGGCAGGCCGTCTGGCGGCAGTAACCACCCCCTTACAGAAGAGCACCGTGAAATAACAGCACGTGTGCTGTTGTGTTTCGGTGAGTCAGTAAAGGATGCCAGAGCCCATTTCCCTATCCTAATCCTAATCCCTGATCTTTAATCCTACTGTAGTCGGCAGCGCACTTGCAGCAGCTTTGGCGTTGCTTGTGTTATAGGCGATAGAGCCACCTACCATCAAGTGGACCGTCAGCCTGTCTGCCGATCTTAACATAAAAAAAGACTCACAATTTCTTTTTTAAGTCAAGCTTTGCTTCTCGCCCTTATCTGTACTTTCATTTCTAGTTGTTGACTTATTGTTACAATACTCACAATTTTTTTCAATTACCAAGTATTTTTTAAGTACTAACAACTAAAAATGATAAAATGTAATAGCTGCAGATACCTTATTAGAAGCATTTATGAAGCTGATCTAATTTATAACTGAAATAGCGACTCGCTCTTAGCTTCACATCCGTTCACATCTACATTTCACAATCCGTTGAGTGGTTTAGAAGGATTTAGCAGATAAACTGACAGAGGCGGACACCGACTTAATCATCATCAACAGCCTATTATATAATGTCCCCACTGCAGGGGTACAGGCCTACCCTCTCGACAAGGGCGTGTATGTACTGGTAACTTCAAATTTCCTATAAATATGGGAATGGGGATATTAGATAATGAAATATATCAACATTAAGAGCGCTTAACAGTTTTAAGGCAAGTCAAAATTTTCACGATCTCCAGATCGCGCCGCGCTTACGCACTCCCACAAAGATTACAGAGCATCGTACAAGTATTGTCTTTGTGTGAGTGACCGTTGAACGACGAACGTAGGAGGAGCGAATAATTTGATACTTAGTTTTATTGATTAAGGATTAGCTTTTTTATTTACTTAGTTTTATTTTTATAAATTTAGTATTAATTTTTAGCATTATAATTATTTTACATGCGTTATATTATACATATTAGCAACCCGGTCCTAACTTCGTATGAATGCAATTTTTTTTCTTCAAATTATACACAATAAACGGGGAAGCCGTTTATTGGTGGGCAAATGCGGCAAAGTTGTGAATGAAAAAAGCAGCTAAAGAAGAAGCAGAGTTAGCAATAAGTTTTGACGTCCACATGTGTATACACACATCGATTTTTATAGATTGTGTACGTACAATTTATATATGACATAAATGTAAGACCTACGTATCTTTATCTTAGGGAGAGAAAATAAAAAGAATATAATTTAAAAAATCCTTTATTGACAAATATTGCAGAAATGATGGGGGCACCGACAGGCCTGTTTCATGTAAGACGAATTCTAAACCATTTTCATCTTGCCATCTCTGTTTTTGAGCAGATGTTCCTGATAGGCATTGAGCTACTTTTTCTAGGGTCAACCATTTCAGACAAATGAAAATTTTGGTAAAAGATGATTAAACTTTCTTCCGTTTTTCTTTCCTAAAACACGTCGTCTCTTGCGATTTTTGTAATTTTCAAAAGAAAGTCGTGTCCTGTCCACACCGCAAAAAATCATAATATATGGGTTTGACTGAATAGAAATTATATTTCCTGTTCATATTGCATGACTACAAATCTAATGTAGTCACGTATGTCGTGTTGCAGCACCTGTGATGTTGTTTGTGTTATAGGCAACGGTAGCCATTTACCATTTACCATCAAGTAGACAGTCAGCCTGTCTACCGACCTTAACCTCAAAAAAATCGAAGTAGACTCCATTTCTTTGTAAGCACGGTCGCATGCGATGGAACAACTGACTGAAGCAGTAGCCCACTCTTCTTTAGAGGTGTCTTTCACGGCGATTTCGGACGCTTACACTGCATCTTCAGGGCTTATAAAGCGAATTCCTCTAATTTGTCTTTTATTTTTGAGAATAAATAGAAATGATATAGCGCCAAGTCGGAACTATAAGGAGTATGACTCACTAATAAAAATCATAAAAATAAAAAAAATGACAATATTTCGCAATTACATACAATTTTCACCATAAATTTGCATGAGTATTTTTTATGGAAGTTGGATAATTTCTTTTTTGCTAGGCCACCGATGAAAGTTATTATAGTTTATAGGTCTCGTAAAACACACAATAATAATATGCAAAAAAGTTCTAAACGGTAATACAAAGAGATTTGTCACGTCTGTTCTGGAAGAGACGGCAATTCAGCTCTACATAATGTATTCTGGTGCAACATTCTGTGGTACAGTGATTATTTTGTTAATCACTTTCACAGCAATATAGTATATTTAATATATAAATAACATTTTGAAATTTAGTTTATTACTTTTTAAGTTCATTTGCTAGTTTTAAATCTATACATATACATATAATAAAATCGTAAACGAGCCGTGTCAAAAAAAAAAACAATTTATAAACGTTTTAGACCATGTTACCGAGGTAAAAAAATAGTTTTAGAATTTTTGTTTGTTTGTCTGTGCGTTTGTGTACGCTATTCTCAGAAACTGCTTAACCAATTTGAATGCGGTTTTCACTGATTTATTGTAGCAAGTTGTAACATTTAGTGTTTGTTTCATTCCAATCGGTTAACAAATGAAAAAGTTACGCGCTGTACCGTATACCACACGTATGAAGTTGCGGGCTCAGCTAGTTATTTATATATTTTCTTTTCCTTTTATTAATACCATAGATTCTTTGTTTAAGCCATTTTAATCGAAGTCCAGATCTGAAAATAAGCAACATTAACTAAACGTGTACAATATCAAGTATAAAGGTAAAAATTGCTATCAAAAATTACAAACAGAATCGATACTCGGACCTGCACCATTATGACAATTTTAAAACTACTCGTGATCGAAATACGTTATAAACAAATGCGCTATAGTAAATTAAATAAAATTTTCCGTGCATAAAATATCACAACAAAATAAATACTTATGAGATCAAAATTAGTCGGTCGCGTTAATTTTCTGCCGTGGCGATGTTCAAACTACAATAAATGTATAGCTATAGAGCGTTGTCGGCGAGCGATACACCCTCCCTCCGTGAGCGCTGCGCGCGTAATGAGCGCAGGAGTATTTGTTCGGAGCATTTATAGTGTATTTTTAAAAAAATCATACAAAGGAGATAGTAGCCATTTATAATAATATTTATTTATTTTATTAGATATTAAGCATTGAAATTTCATGTACATGTATTGTTTTTTCAATGAACGGTCTGAATTTGTAGAAATAGCGCAAAATATAAAGCACAAAATGCACGATTTCATTATTTTTTTACACTATTGTTGAATTAAATTTTTAAATTTCGAGTGCAACAAATAAAAGTAGAGAATATTCCTGTAGTTGTAATATTTTTCAAAACACATTTCTAACAATTTTTCTAAAGTAAATAGATGACCAAAAGTGACTCGATAGTAAAATTTAGGAAAACAGGTGTTGCTAAAAACAGGATTTTACATACATAAACAATAATTTTTAATTTTTAATTGCAACAAATAATGGAAATAGGATTGTGCTATCCTGTTCCATTTTTGTTTTGTTTGTATTATTTTTACGTCAACCACAATAATGTTCAGAAATTCGTAAAAAACGACGCAAGCAGGGTTCAAACTGTTAAACGCTCTTAAATTAGTTTAAAATAAATTAAACCTTTATTCAAAATTAGGGCTGTCGCTGTCTAAATTGATCTTTGTAGCGACAGTGTAAACCACTCGCTTAGAGAAGAGCATCACTTAAAATAACGGAAGCAAACTGATCGTCACACCACCCTGTCACACTAGTGTGACAGTAAGTGCTTCAGTTAGTTATAGATAATTGAGGATATATTGTTTTCCTAACTGTATCATTTTAAATTATGTGTGCGCTATTATATTTCAATGAATGAATGAAGAGATTCTATTGCTCAATTGCTACAATCTTACAAACTCGATTCTTTAACACTCCGATTTTTGCTTGTGTTTTAAGGCCACCGTGGCTATTTTCATTAGGTGGACAATCAATACTATGCCTGGTTAATAACCAGGGGCCTTAGACAAAGTAGCATTCGCTCCGTAGCGATGCGATATCGAAGTTCGTTATCGTCTCAGAGACAAAGGAATCGACACTGTAACACGTGATAAACACGTGATACCTTGTCATGATTTCTTTGTCTCTGAGACGATAACGAACTTCGATATCGCAT
The DNA here is from genome assembly GCA_910589475.2 of Bembecia ichneumoniformis. NCBI lineage: Eukaryota > Metazoa > Arthropoda > Insecta > Lepidoptera > Sesiidae > Bembecia > Bembecia ichneumoniformis. The sequence goes on along the minus strand of OU342538.1, from coordinate 4,116,020 downwards.
CGCTACGGAGCGAATGCTACTTTGTCTAAGGCCCCAGGCATGGTTATAGATGATAGGTACACCAAAAAAAAACCATATTCCAAAACACGTCAAATATTTTAATGTCGCATAAAAATTCACAAATATAAGAGTTTTTATCATATTGCAAACGCTTTCATAGATTACTTAAATCAGTTGATTTCTTGTATTCTAACATGGCATGAAGAAATTTCATATAAATTTGTCGACGAATGTGTTCGGGCTGAGCTGAAAAGTGACCAAATACAATAACTTTAAATATATTTCGAGTTCGTTTACGAATTTTACGCAAGCTTAACCTGTTAGCCGCAAATCTTTTTAGATCATAAACATAGTTGTCCATTCTCAAAGCCATATACACACTATAAATATCGTTAATCGCTATTAAGAATTCAGACATTTTTTTCTTAATTTGTTGAAATATTTTTAGAAATTTTATCACTTCGCTTCTAAGAATTCGTCCATTGTATACCGAGAGGCTTTTTAATTTTTTTGAAAATCTTCGTATAAACACTTTCATATAGTATTCGGTTCCACGACCGCGAATTGCGTCACTTAAAATTAAAAAATATCTATTTATTTTTCTATTCGAAAACTTCTTTATTATAACATCACATATATTTACTATTAAATTTGTCAATGGTCCAGAAGCTAAAGCGAACTCAGGGCTAACAGTGGTCAGAGCTGATGTTTTGTCTTTTACATGTCTATAATGTATTTTCGTTAAAGGATCTACGATTATCATATTCTCAGGTTCCTCTTCAGTAACTCCCAATTCAGGATCCCATGCTGGAGGAATGTTATCTTTATGAACATCCGAATACCTAAATTCCTTTTCAAGAAAACTTGAGACAGATTCCGATGATGTCGCATTGTTTTTATTTATATCTGAACTCTTGATTTCATTTTCTGGAGACTTTGATTTTAAAACCCACACTGCTGCTGTATCTCTATTGATATCAGAACGACCAATGTGTTTTTGGATAGTAGTGAATTCCGATTCCGAAACTGTTGCGTTATTTGTATTAGTATATAACCAGCCAATATTATTTTTGGACAATTCTGAATCCGTTTTGCCTCGGTCAACTTGTGAACTTTTGCTTTTTTTATATACAACTTCAATGCTTAAGCCGTACTTAAATTTTCTTACATTTATTTTATTTATATTTTCGTATTCTTTACTTGCAATTAAACAAAGATGAGTTAAAAATAAGTAAGCAATATTTACAAGCATTATTTAACTTTATCGTGACTGTTCGTGTATCAACAACAGTAGATTAATATTTTCAACAAGTCATTATATTTCTTCTATTCCGGTTTTTTGTTTAATGTTTCTGTTGCCGAGCCAAGTTCTTAAGTGCTTCATTGCCTGCAAACAAAACCTAAAATTATTTATTTGCAAAATATTAACTTGGGTTCTAAATAGAATTCACTAATTTAATTATTAACTTCAGTCAATTCACTGCTAAGATCCTTGACTTGAGGAGTATTAGCCCATCAAGTTGGCCATACATTTAATTATTATAGTGAATACTACTTAACAATCCAAATGAGATTACGTAAACCTTAGAATCGGGATTCAATCCCGCTATCCTCACTTTGTCTCTTACAGATTAAACATGAAAAATCTTTCAAAAAGTTCAAAATATACAAACAGAAAAAATATGATAAAGGATAACATTACAGTACAAAATTATCAGTATCGAGTGAATGGATACAAACTGAGTTAAGTTGGTATCCATTTACTTGATCCGCAAGTATCAAGTATCACATCTTTTCCCGCGGCTTGCAATATTTTTTCCGGACAATTAGCGATTACATTATAAAGGTTTGGGATAGTGAAAATAAATTCACGCTGTTAATGTCATGAAGTATTTTATTATTTCATTTTTCACACCAAAGTTAACGTGGTGGCTTTAGAAAGTTGCAAGTCGCGACAACTTTTCCGACTATACAATAGTTACGGCATCTGGAGTCGTTGGCATCTATATTGCAAAATATGTCATTTTCAGTATTTTATTATGCTTATAAAAACTAGCGACTAGGACACAAGCTGTCGACAACAAAGTCCGGCTGCTAATTCTCAAGCCGGATTTGGTGTGTAGAAATCTTTTGACAATGTAATGAGAAAATTATACCTGCTTGTAATTAATAACAATCACGGACAGGACTATTCTAGCGAATAGACCTGATTATATCGTTTTGATGGACCGGGAGCAGTCGCGGGATGTCACTATCCCGCGTGACGATGGTCACGTGAAGGCTGAAACCGAGAAGAGGAGGAAGTACCTCGCCCTAGATGTCGGCGAGATCGTCGACATCTAGGGCGTGGCGTCCGCTGAAATCATCCCAGTTGTTCTGTCCGTAAATGGTTTAATCCCGGTCAGCCTCAGGGATAACCTGAGGAGGTTGGGATTTCGTGGCGGTTCCCTCCCGGGCCAGATGCAGAGAGCGGTGCTGCTCGATACGGCCAAGATAGTGCGTCGGTTTCTGTCCTTGTCGCCCTGAACCCCGACCGACTGTGCTTCTGTCGGGGGTAACACCGCCTCCCCCTCATTTTGGCTTTTGGAGGGGGAGACGAGTTAAAATGAATAAAATAATAATAATCATTTATTTACTGAATATAGAGGTTACAATGGTTTCACAATATATATTTCTCGCTACATTCTACCCTTCGAGGGAGGGCAAATATTTTAAGTATACTTAACGCTATTTTTAACATTGTTACATAAACAAATCGCCTATTTTATTTTCCTCCATTAATATTTATTTTGTCATACACAAATAATAAATATACATTAATCAGTACTCGTATCACTTGAAGATGTCCCAACTTTGTATTCAACAATCGCTTTACGCAGTTTCTTTACTAACGCCTTCTGTTCTCTGTAACTCAGACGATTATGAATACTTCCCACAATGACGTCTCTTAATAGTTTTGTAGTTTCATTTTCTAGATGATGTCTTTCATTCATAGCATAGTGTGACAATTCTTCTATGTATTCATGAAAGAGCATGCGTTCTCTAATTGTAAAGACTCTATTCATTGCATCCAAAAATTCCACTTGGTATTTAGTTTTTCTATTTAATTCCTGTTGATAGGTCAGCAATTCGCTTTTGATTCCCCAACCGTCTTCCGAATTACACATTTTCTTCAAATAATTACCTAATCTAATTGCGTACAGATACGGCATTAATTGCAATTGTCTGTTGAGTAGATTGCAATAGCTTTTCACTTTTCTATCCGGAAACTTACTAGATGTCAAGAGTTGTAGAAGATTTGACAAAAACTCTCCAAAGATCTCATTCGATCGTAGAACATTTTTACGGTTAGTGTCACGTTCTTCCCATAGAGTTATTGCTGATATATCCACGTTATCCTCATTTGCATGGGGTTTCGATCTTAACGTTTTCAAACGTAGAATCAAAGCGTCCGAATATTTAAATGCAAGTAGATCTGACAAACCGAGAATATATAAGAAACAAAGAGTCTTATACATGTTGTTATCACAAATAACGATATTGAAGGCTATAAAGTTTAAAGTCGTAAATAAATTCAATTTCACGGTACAAACATCGAGAGTTCATGAATATAATCTAAATTTGAATTTATTTGTACAGGACGTCAATTCAGTTTCTTTCTCTCTCATATTATATTATTCAAAGATGTTATATTAGTCTGTACCTAATATTATTCATATTGATTCTTCCGATAGGTTATGCATTTTAACATACGTACCAATTTTTTTTCTTTAAGGTCGGTAAAGAACATAGGTAACGCAAGTGCGTTGAGGACGTTAGTAGGATAAAATAGGGTAATTAGGAGGGGATCTGGTAATAGGCTTTAGCGTTCCTTACTCAATCACCGAAAAACAACATTATTGTTAGTGCAGCAAGTTATAGGTAAAAATGAAAGTGAAAATTTTTTATGCTGGATGTGTAATGGTTGTATAATACGCAAAAAAACTACTAGACGGATTTGGCTCTTACAACAAATCGTAGACAGATTAATATTGTACGAAACAGTGTTCAAAAAGTGTAGAGAAATGTTTACCTGCCAAACTAAAATAACGACCAGGGCAGCAGTTAAATAATCACCGGTGGTTATGACAACGCCTCCGAATAGAATTGCGTCAAAAGTTGCAAGCGCCCACTCTTCTCCCCACCTGTGTAAGAATGCGTTGACATATAGTGCATTATATGTATAATATTAAAAAATAAGTACTTTGAATAGACTGGGCTCATTGAAAAATATTAGGTAAAGGTTGGGATCAAGTCGTTTTGGAACATAGGTGTTAAAGAAAAATAAACGTATTTTTGTAGTAGGTATAAAATGTAATGTCTACAATCTATTTTTCCTTTTGTTATTTAAAATAAGTTGTTATAAATAAAATAAATCGTTGTTTATAAATCAGATTGATAAAAAAATAATAATCAGACTAGAATAGAAAGAAATATGATCACGCCATGCATATTCCCTGCCGCAAACTATCACGGCAGAGTTGACAGAGGGGCGGCAGAGTTGCCTCTCGAGACAACTCTGCCGCGTCGCCATAAAATACAACAATAGTACAGTCGGGATACGAAAACCTTCGTCAGTTTTCAAATTAATTCCTTTGTCAAGTCGTAGACTCTTAGAACCTTTTGAAACTAAAACACTAAGCAGACAACTGACAGACGTTTGAAATGAAATTTTGGCATGACTGATAATTGTCTTGGTGCAAGCAAATGTCGACTTTCAGGTGACGAACCTTTTCATACCCTGACTTTAAAAGACGTCGCGCAGCAAAGCGCAGCGCTGCTCCAGTGCGCTTACTTTCGCGCATTGCAGAGTCAAAGGTAAAGTTTATGCAAACTTACTTATGTTTCCTAATTACAGGACTTACAAAACGAATTCTACATCGTTTTTAGTAAAAGTTATGCCTTAAAATTGATTGAAAAAAAGTTTTGTAGGTATTTCTCCGAAATCGGTTTACAATTCTTACCAGGTGAGCGCCAAACAAGATGGCGTCGAGTCGTTGCTGTCGTACAACAAAGTGCTTGTGTTGCCAGATTCTCTTACAAGTAATTCAACATTCATTAGCCGCTCGAGTAGTGTTCGTTCACTGGCCACCCAGCTAACACCATCTAATGCCTACGTAAAGAGAAACTGATATTCAAAACACATTTTTTTAACAAAAATATAGATAGACATAGATACAGAAAAACTGTCATTAAACTTATTAGTTATTCCAAAATATTATACTTTATTTTGTAAGAGGTACGTATAGATATACATATCTGTATTATATCTATACCTATGCATATCTCTATATATAAAAATGAATCCCCATTTCCCTTGGTCACGGCATCACGCGTGAACGGGTAGACCGATTTTAATTTGGTTTTCACTAATGGAAAGAGGGATAAACGGGGAATGTTCATATATATAAAAATTGCACGCCGGGCGAGGCCAGAGGTGGGTCGCTAGTTTATTATATAAAATAAACTGGATGTCCGTTTCTGTCTGTTTCTCGGGATTTTGATACGATTTTCACAAATTGAAAGAGCGATAAACGAGACAGGTTTATGTATATTATTATATAACATTTGTAGGAAAAATTGCATCTATGTATATAAAATTGATAAAAAGAAAAAAGAAATTTTAAATTACATTACAAATATGAAAAAAAAAATGAGAATAAGCAAGACGTGTAAATAAATATAATTTATCTACGACCTACACTAAAATGAAATTTATTGGAAGGTGTTATATTCTGTTAAATGGCAGAGTGCCTTTGTGGCTAGAGCGAGGCAAGTATGCAGTTTTAATAGCAAGATTTAAATTTGATGAGATGAAATTATTGACTAGCAGCCGGGTTAATTTAACGCATGTCATGTCGATGCATGTCTGAAGAACCTATTCCTTAACATTTATTCTCTTTTTTTCTACAAAATATTACATTATATAATCAATTGCGCTATTGCGACACAAAATAAAATAAGTCACTTCAGTGAACTAAAAACAAGTAATGTTTTCATTTAAAAAGTCATATTAAAATAAAAAACAAAACACTTCAAATGGAATATCTTGAAGTGAACTTTTTAGTAGTTCGTTATGTAAAACCTCAATTGGAAAAATCGTCCCTATCTTAATATTAAAGTTACTTTCTCTGTATTTCTAGTCGCTCACTTAGTAATTTAGTCGCACGCCTATAATTTTAATATCCAAAATGAATTATTCACAATTCACTTTTATATAAGGTCGTTTAGGATTTTATTATTAATTAATATTCGTCATTAGTTTAGTAAAATTTACGTATTCTCAAATTCATACCGCTCAAGTTATTAAAGCAGATCGTTTTATAATTCCCCTTTAATTAATGTTATGTTATATGAAGTAATCTATGTTTTACCCTTTCAACGAAGGCTGCCAAGAATCTTGACAAAAGTGCTCGTTTCGCGTTGCTATCTCCGTGGCCACCTGAAATGTTTCCTAGAAGAGTTACAGGTGCATACACCTTTATTTTCTTTAAGTGTAGAATTAACTTGAATTAAGGTCACGGCACACATATCAACTCGAAAAGGGATCGTCACCGTATCAACTGGAGCCGTTCAGTATTCTTTGTATGAAACTCCCTACTGCAACGCACACTAATCGGAATCGTAACGTAATCGCCTCGCCTCGGGACAAGCTCCGCGAACCGCGATGCGGTACGTGGTCAACTTGCAGTTCCCGCGCTTACGGGTCGTCGTCCACCCTTGCCCCTGGTCTGGTGCAAGTCAGGTCAAACAACGGTCGGCGAGCCGTAATCGCGGCGTCGCCAGCCATAGCCGAGTTGACGACATAAGGGAGCTTTGTTACACGTTTACGTTAGGTTGACGCCTGGTTGACGGCGGCGAGGCGAAAGGCGATACGGCGACGATCCCTTTCCGAGTTGATATGTGTGCTGTGGCCCTTATTCTTTAGTGAAATAAATAATGGATAAGTATCTATTAAAAAATTTCCTTTACAACATTTATGACGAGCCAGATGATCGAGTCTTTAAGATCAGCCTTTGACGCTCTAACTCGGGTCCCGGGTGCGATTCCCTGCAGGGGTAACTTATGAAATGAACTTTTTAAATTTGGCTCTGGTCTGGATTTGAAAAGTAGAGCAAGTGGCAGAGCATACTGCGATTCCCAGTCATATGGACAGCCCCTGGTAGAAGTAACCACCCCCTTACAGAAGACCACTGTGAAGGAACTACATGTATGTTATTCTATTTCGGTCAGTGAATAAGGGATGCCAGAGCCCAATTCTATATCCCTTCCTAATCCCTTATCCTTAATCCTACTATGGTCGGCAGCACCGGTATTTACTTTACCGGTATACAGTGATCACGTTAATTTTAAGTAATATCAATGTTCTGTGGCTCAATTGTTAAGACAAAAAGTACTTTACCATTATCAGGTCCGGATTTCGTCAGCTGATTGTATATTTTTCTTAATTGGGGCGCACATACTATACGACACGAGGCTATAGGTACTGGCATGGTCCTGGCATCTGATGATCCATCATATCTGAAATACATATTCAATTTTTACTAAATACTTAACTAACTATAATATTAACTATAGCATTAACAAACTAAGGATCTCTTTTCCATTTGTTTATGAATAGATTTCCTGTTTTGTTTAGGAACTATTCAAGAGCTTTAATGATATTTTGAAAATTTTGGTTGTTTTTACAACAATTTATTAGTAATTAAATTAGTAAGTAATTAAATTATTTACAAATAAGATCGCTGAGAGAGAGTCAACAATTAATTTATCTGCTTCTACTTACTTATAGGGAATAAAATCTTTACCGCTCATACGTTTTCAGGCGTTTTTCGGAATGAAAGGTTGAGTAGTAAAGGCTTGAAAGCGTAACAAACTCATTTTCGCTTTTATAATATTAGATAGGTAAGTAAGGACAATTACAAGTAAGGACGTAGGACAACCACCTTCTCATTGGACCGATAACTTCAAAAGAGTGGTTGGCAATGCGTAGATACGGAGAATGGAGTACCAAGTGTAGTGGCGCTAAATTGAAAAGGTCTATGTGGACGCATCCGGGGTGTGTTCCAGCACTAATTTTGCTCTAATGTCATTTGATCATACCGTTCCGACGGGAAGAGCATAATTAGCTCTGACAGGTCGCAAGGAATGAGTATGATCAAATTTTGTCAAGCTCAAATTATGCTCGAATGGGGGTGCTGGAACCTACGAGTATGTAACATTTCTTACTCGTAGGCTGGAACGGCGTGTATCCGCAGTTAGACCAAAGTTAGCCTTGGCCGAAGGCGTGCTGGAACACACCGCTGGGCTGGTTGGCTTGAAATTACGAGGGGTTTCTTGGGCAATAAGTGCACTTATTTTTTTTTCCCTACTTACTTATTAATATTAAGGGTTGAATAAAGTATGAAATTGCCGTTTTGTACTGAAAAATTAAATAAGTTTTTTAATGGTAGTCGGTTGGAGCGAGGTCCAGCGAGTATGGGATGGCAGATGGTATCTTACTGCAAATTTTGTAGTGTTGAAACTGTTTTTCGAGCAGTGTGAGGTCTTACGTTATCATGGAACAACACCGTGTCAGACGATCGAGAACAAGCCTCTAGGCTACCTATTGACACAAGATCACCTCTGCAGAGACGCTTGTTGGCAATCGTCTGGCACGGCGTTAATGGTAATCGATTGACGAGTCAGTTTTGCTGCGAGCTTCGCCATCACTGTCCTGAGTTCAGCACAGTAGACATTTACTGTTATTGCTTGAGCGGATCTGAAGAAGCTGTAGTGAATTATACCATGAAGTGACCACCGAACCGTTACCATCACCTTTCTACTGGGCAAGCTTCGTTTAAGGGCATTATTGTGGCGTTAGTGGGGTCAGCCAATGCGTTGTTCGCTTGCAATTATCGTAAAGAATCCACCTATTGTCACACATCATGCATGTTTCGGTCTAAAATCCCTTCATTTCTGTATCGGTTTAAGAAAGAAAGGCAAGCTTCAACGCGCACTGCTCTCTGCAGGTCAGTCAATTCATAAGGCACTCATTTTTCAAGATTTTTAAATTTAGCGATTTGCTGCAAATGGGTCAATATTGTGACATCAAACGTTGCCGCTAAACGTACATAATGAAGTGTCTGCTCAAATTTTCGCTAGTTGTGCTTTAATAACTATTTTGATAGCTAAAATTATCAATTCTGATAGTTAATATTCCAGCCTAATATTCTGATATCTGATTCTAATATTCTGATAGCTATCAGAATTTTATATTTTATATATAACCTTAAAATAATCACTAACCTTCCATGGACGTAGTGTGCGTATAACTCTTCTTCGAAGACCAACAGCGATACGCCGACACTTGAACATATTTTAGACAATTTTTCCAAAGATCTGCCAGATGTTCTAAGGGTTACCCATTGTGTCAGTAGAAGAAGTGAATAAGATATCCACCAGCTAAGTATAATTACTGCCCAATGGTAACCTGGACTATTTAGTAAATTGGAGTCCCAATCATGTATTATACCCTGTAAATATAATAATTCCATAGAGATTAATACATATACCTAACTTCAAACCTAGACGTTAACCAACTTATTTTGTAAGATTTAAAGTAATTTATATCTAAAATCAATTATAGATTAGGCTAAGGAAGGGTTATTAGTTTTCCATTTTGCAATTCCGCCTGATTATATATTTTTAAGCATAAAAAGGTTTTTTTATGAGAAAGGGTAGCAGACAGGCTGACTTGATATTTATAGACGGCCATCATCTATAAGCATTAGGTTATATCAGAGGGACGCTAGTCGGCTGCCAACTCTGTTAAGAGTTAAGAAGAAGAATTAAGGGATAGAAGAATTCAACAGCGCACTGAGGATCCCTGTAAACTCAGTTTACGACTTCAATCCCTGTAGTGTCCTGTCAGTATTAATTCGTGCTGGTAGATATATAATCTGGCAATGGCATAAGGTTCTTGTGCACACGAGTAAATCGCTAGCAATTATAAGAGTAGGTACCCTAAATTTCATTATTTATTATTTTTAACCTATAATTCTTATGAAGTTTATATTTCATATTTTATTTTTTTTAGATTAAAAACTAAAATATTGATTTAAATATAAAACTTACCCATTGTGATTGATCATCCCTTATATTTATTTTCTTTAGGTACCTATGTTATAAGAATCAAAAAGTTTGAAAAAAAAATTCAATAAAAATGTGTGAATGGTCCTTAAAATTACAGTGTGGAAAGAGAATTTAGGAAAGTCAGTTTTAGAACCTTCTTCATAAGATAGTTTTGAAATAGGAAATAGGAGATTGGTTGTTTAAGGGAGTGTATTTTTTTTATATCATATAAAATATACATATAAAATTGTAAACGAGCCGTGTCTGTATGTACATTAAATATTTTTCAAAATTTGTACACGTTGTATTTACGTTACCGAGGACAAAAAAAATAGTTTTTCGGTAACTTGTTTCATTCCAATCGATTTACAAACAAAAAAGTTATGAGCTATACCGCATACCTGGCGTAGGAAGTTGCGAGCTCATATAGTAAATAAATAAGATTTAACCAGCAAAAAAAAAACCAAATAAATCGAAAATTTGGCAGCGGTGGGATTCGAACCCACGCCTCCGAAGAGACTGGTGCCTTAAACCAGCGCCTTAGACCGCTCGGCCACGCTACCACATTCCCGGCATGACATAAATTGTTATCACTTCTATGTTAAATTATTACTGAATTTCTATTTTTAAAATTATTACACCCATTGGTCTTTTTTAAAATAATAAAGCGACCATTGTCAGTAGCAATTTAATATTTGTATACCAACTTTGCTGCTATCATAATAAGAGCCAAAATTAAATGTTATAGCCTTTATCACTTTAAATTTGATCAAATGACAGTGATAGTCCGAGTCTTTATATTTGGAACAGAATTTTCTTATGTAACCGATAACCGCAAAAATAATCATCTCGTTACAGAAGACCACAGTGATTATAACATCATGTGTGCTGTTGTGTTTCGACGATGATAAGGGATAAGCATTTCCCTGAGCCCTCTAATACCTTATTTTTTATCGTAGTGTAGTCGGCAGCGCATTAGCAGCACCTGTGGCTTGCTTATGTTATAGGCGACGGAAACCAGGGCCCGATCTAGCTATTTAGCCGCTCCGGGCAAAAAGACTTACACTAAAGCCATATATAATAAGTCACGAGCTTGCTATACCAAAGATGGGATGTTATATATGTGATATTGTTCGAATTGTATAATATTCATTAGTCTACTGGGGCTTCTGAACAAGTACACAAAAATTCACGAGAGTATAATAGGTGTGTTTGTCTAATACATATATAAAATTCTCTTGTCATAGTTTTTGTAACAAAACTCCTACGAAACGGCTGGACCGATTTTTTTTTTTTTTTTGTATATTTGGTAGGTATGAGAATAGGTCGTAAAGTATTTTTCAGCCTCCTACCCCCAACCCCCCATTTTTAACTCGCGATTTTTACCATTTTAACATAAGGTTTGAAAATAAAATTGGACCCGATAGGTGGCGCCACAATCGGGTTACGGATTTTTGGGTTCTGGCAGGACGTCTGCTGGGTCAGCTAGTAAATATATGTATGTTTCTTAGAAATTATTGAATGTGTCGAAATATTTTTATCGACATGTAAAATGTATCTTTCTGAAAATTAAATTGAAGAAGCTAAACAGCCACAGACTTCATCATCGAAGCCATCCAGTTGCTCGACTGGATGGCTCGACAGATTTAGTGAGAAGACTAGAAAGGACTATTTTTTTATTATTATTTTTAATTTAGAAAGCATCCTTTACCACTTGCAACTGTTAAGGTATAAATTAAAAAAATAACTTCATAAAATTTTCTCTCCTAGAGAGAAAATTGAGGACTTCGTGCAACCGCCAGGCGTCCTCAATTTTGCCGTTCTAGGTATTTGCCCGACGTAAAACTCGGTTTTTTACAAACCGGATACCTATGGAAGGTTTTCCCCCTCGTTAATAAAAAAAAAAAAAAAAGGTATTTGCCCGACTCCCTTAGATCAGGCCTACCATCAAGTGGACCGTCAGCCTGTCTGACGACCTTCGAATAAAAGAGAATTATTCTATCTATAAGTACAAAATAAACATGCATCACTAAATATCATTCACTCACTAAATCTTATATATAAAAATGAATCCCCATTTCCCCTGGTCACGGCATCACGCGTGAACGGGTAGACCGATTTTAATTCGGTTTTCGCTAATGGAAAGAGGGATAAACGGAGAATGTTTTAGGGTATATAAAAATTAGCACGCCGGGCGAAGCCGGGGGCGGGTCGTTAGTACAGAATAAAAATGAATCACTAAATGTATTGCTAAGCGCAAAACTCGAGAACGGCTGGACCAATTCGGCTTTTTATTTTTTAAATATTGATGGAAGTCCAAGGAAGGTTGCTATGAAGAGAAAAATTGGACATGAAACAGGGGGCGGTTTGCTAATTTCATAATATAAACATTGAAAATATAAAATATCACCTTGATGAGAACAAGCGTTATAAACGCTGTGTCAATCGGAGATACTCTTCTTATAGCCTGCATAGTAGACAACTCTCTGGCCACAGTTACGATCTTCCAATTGTCACCACTATCGCACAGGGATTTCTCTAAAATTATATATTTATGTATAAAGAGCTTAGGGGGCGTCCATTGATTACGTAAGGCGTTTAGGGGGGGAGGAGGTCGAACCGAATCTCCCTCTCACGTAGGGAAAAAGGGGGGCGAATATCACATTTTTTTTTTCCTGCAAGACGATCTAAACGTTCTAAGAAATCTTAAGTACCTACTAGTATTAAATAATGAAACATAAAAATATGAATCTTTTGTTTTTTTGTTCATAAAAATAATCTTTTGTTCATAAAAATAATGAAACGAAATTTTTTTTTTCGGAAAAATCTTACGTGAGATTAGAGAACGGGGGGAGGGGGTCAGCCAAATCTCTCTACCTCTCACCATGAGAGGAGGGGGGGATCGGAAAATCGCCAAAAACGTCTCACGTAATGGACTTCCCCTTATTAACTAAATGCATATCATATTGTTTGTTGCTGTAACAATTTTCTTCACATGTGACATTCATATATATATATATATATATATATATATATATATATATATATATATATATATATATATATATACACTAAACGCAACAATTGCAGGATATTTTAGGTGTTCCAAATTTTTAGGTGATTTTCAACAGGCTGTAACTTCGAAGAAAATTGTCGTACAGAGCTCATTAAAAAAGGAAATTGTAGCTTCAAGTTTCTAGTTTTTGAATCCAATCTTTAAATTTTTTTCTCGTTAGCGATTTATGAGTAATAGTCAGATAATCAAAGATAAAAAAAAAATCAAAATTTTTCTCGTCTTGAAAATGGTGTAAAAGCCGTAATAATTTTTTTATTGTAATGGCACAATAAAGATCTTTTAGAGAATTAAATTCCCTATAACTTGACCTCCTCATGAGCTCTCTACAATGATTTGTAACTGAGTTATCGGCAATCAAAGCGAAAGGGTCATTTTGACTTGGACAATCGATTACTCGGGCAATAATGGTGGTACAGAAAATTAAGGTAGGGTTTTGTAAACTGCAAAACATTCTCTACAAGGTGCTTAAATTGGATTATGATAAAAAAAAAATTTTACAAACCGAAAATGTTAGCCGAAGAAAAGGTAAAAACTGTAAATTTAAGGCTATTTGGATAACTTGCAATAACTTTGCAAATAATGCTGATACGACAATAGAATCAGTTGCAAAAATACACACATTAAATTCGTTACTTGAGTGTTTTCTTTTAAATTTTAAATTAAATGTCAAACTACTGAATTTCGGCCATACATTTGGGGGGTCAAAAATGTTGCAATTTAGCTCCCCTTTCACATCCTGGCAGGAATACGGCGCGTTATCGGTAAGCTGTAAGTATATATGTATTTTTATTCTTTTTAGTATTCTTATCAGTTTTGTCTATAGTATACACAAACAGTTGAGTTACCTTTCAGCGATGAGTTGTACTTGTTCCAGTCCAGGATAAAAATATCGCAACGACATTGCTTCCAATTTAAAAATGCCACTTGTAATAACTAAAAATAAAAACAATAACATGTAAGTTATAGGTACAATAACATGTAATGCAAACTTTTTGTAAATTTACTTTTGAAATAAATATCATGTTCTGTTTATTAAAAAGCTTGTAGTCAACATTGTTATGGAACTTCCATATATATTTATACTCATATCAATTGACTCACATAAAGATAGCATACCAACAATTTAATTATTTTTGGGAAAATATTAAAAATTGTGTATAAAAATACCTAATATAGTCCGAATTTAATATTTATTTTATTTTTTTAAATACAAGTAATTCCGTTTAAAATTTCGCTCCAAAACGCTAACACTTATCACGTGACCGTTGTGAAGTCAATTGTTCCCAACACTTGTTGGTTGGGCGCGTGGTATTATAATATTACCACAGTCTAACCATACTTACGTCATACAGTCAGGCATATACTTTCGTAGAGCAATGTTCGGCGAACTCGCTTCAGTTTGCAGGCACGAACATTGAGCGTTGCCCGACTGTATGACGTTATGGTTAGACTGTGATATTACTTCGCCGCACTCCGAAAGCCCGACACAAGCTTGCGTCATAGCTGCTGTGTTGCCAGTATTTATTACATGTATAATTAAGATAAAGCTGTAAGTGTTTTACTACGTGATTACTTTAATTAATGTGTAAAATGACCTATTTTATTTGCTAATACAAAGCATACCATAAATATCATCTGTTGTGTGAGTGATAGCAAATATTTTTCCTTAATTTTTTGTTTAATACAATAAACTGGCGATTCGATAGTGACGCAAGCTTGTGTCATAAGCGGAGCGCCAGACCTTGTTTTCTTTGACCATGGTTGGGAGGCGTGTGTGTTGTGCTGGCCTACTCGCCGTTTCGGGCGAGAGAGGGCAGCAGTTGTTCGCTTGTCGCCGTCCATTGCGAACGCGACCCGCTCACTTCGCTTATAATACAATAATTTACTTAAAAACGCTTTATAAACCCAGCAACGCACTACAATTTTAAAGGTGTGTTTTCATTGTGGACTGGTGTTGGTGATTGGCGCCAAGCTAAACTTGATCATCTGGAGGACACCTGGACCTGGAAGACCTGGATGCATCTGTCGAACAGGTACTGTTACTCGATCGCTCTTAATTTTGTGTGCAGCGCCAGCCAATACCAGAGGATAAAACCACTTTCGCACAGCATTACAATGGCGGTTATTTACCGTCGCCATACCACTTGTAAACTGTCAAGGTGATATAAAGTATGACATTGGTGATGTTTGAGAACAAGTGACGTCATGTACTTTGATTGGTGTTCGTTGTCACGTGACCTGAGAGTGATTTAAGTAAGCATTAATTAAATTAATGTAAATTTTGATTATTAAAAAAAACCTTAAAAATAAAGAAAAATATTGTGTTTTTTGGGTATTCTATTATGGAAACTATCGTTTCCTAGAACAATAGGGAATATACACATTTTTTTTATATTTCCATACAATATATAAGTTATATCTTTATATAAGCGTAAAAAATATTCAGGGCCAAAAAAAACAGAAATTTAGTAACATTTTTTTTTTAAATAAACTATTAACAGCTTTAAACACCCGGCTTTTGTGCGCGCTTGTCGTGACGTCACAGTCTGCAATAACAATCAAATGTTAAAAATCACAAACATCTACACGCTTGTTGACATTTCATTTTTTGCACTTTTTAATAATTATTTTCTTAAAAAAAATATTAAAAAATATTTACATAGACGTAATTCTATAATTGTTCGGATAAAAAAAATGTTTAAGCTTTTTTTTTTAATTAGACGCATATTCCCTATTATATTTGAATACAGTGAAGATCCCAATTACGAATCATGGCTCATAAAGTTCATTTGATAAAGTTTGTGATAACAGACTCAACCCCATATACAAACATTATGTGTCCGTCTTGTGTGAGTCAAAAAGAAAATCTATAAATATTTAACTTCATTTTTAAAATTTCTTTTAAACAGTAAAGTTAAGGCAATCCTTTTCTATTTTACCTACTTTTGTTTCTTCCTTATTTTCACCATATAAGTTAGGAGGTAAAGCTAATTTGTCGTTTGTTTGTGGCAGTAATTAAAAAGAAATACCTTTAAAAATGCTGCTGAAAGCATAAAAGCTTTTATCAAACGCTCCTCAGTATATGATGGACCTAATATGAGCCCAGACGTGCCGATTTGCTCTGCAATCGCCTTGAATGTCGTAAACAATGCAGCCTGTGTATAAAATAATGTTTAAATTTTAATTCAAAAATTAATATATAAATTACTTATTAATTCCACAGAATACTAAACAAGCCAGAAGGAGCCATCGCGCATTTTAGATAATAATAGTTCCTGTGTTCCATGTGTCAACAGAAACCACCTACCATCAAGTGGAACGTCTGTCTGCCTGTCACCCTTTATAACACAAAAAAAGAAAAAAAAGTCCAAAACTTGAACTTACAAATAACAGGGCGTCAGCTACACGGCCGGCGAGTATTGGAATAATGCAATAATGGCGACCACCTCTTCGCAAGCAACCTCTCCATTGCACCAAGCCGTATAAAACTGTTAACACACCTAGAACTCCGCCCCATATCTGTAAAATAAAATCTAAGCTAAATATATCTAAGTCAGAGAAAAAAATTCTGGTCGAGATATTTTTGTGTGTTTTTATTAGCTTTTTTTTATGTTAAGATCGGCAGACAGGCTGACGGTCCACTTGATGGTAGGTGACTATCGTCGCCTATAATGCAAGCAACGCCAACGCTGCTGCAAGTGCGCTGCCGACTACAATAGGATTAAGGATAAGGGATTGGGAAGGAATAGGGAAATGAGCTCTGGCATCCCTTACTTCACTCACCGAAACACAACAGCACACGTGCTGTTATTTCACGGTGGTCTTCTGTAACGGGGTGGTTACTGCTGCCAAACTGCAAAACGCAGTGTTCCCTGTCACTACTTTCCAGATCCAGACCAGAGACAAATCTGAAAAGTTCATTTTTCAAAGTTGACCCTGCCCGGAATCGAACCTGGGAACCCTAGAACAGAGCGTTAAGGCAAACACCTCATCCAATGGGCTCGTCAAATTTGGCTACTAGAAAATACTTTTCGCTCGCATACCTTTATAATTAAAACCTTTGTGATATCCTGGTGTATTAACCATATCAATATAGATAAATATTACAGGTTTGTCTAGATCCGTTCAGAAGTTTTGAAGTAAAAGGCATTTATTGCCAAACATCGATATCATCCATCCAAACATCGTCACAAACTTTTCCATTTATACACTAGCGATGATTTGCACCATTAATGGTGCGGGTCAATGGTGCAAATGAACCTACGGCGATCCGGCTCCTGCTTCGTACGGATGAAAAAAATTTTCTGCAAATTATCGCCTTCCTCGTTTATAAAATTCAAATTCAAATTCTTTTATTTTCAGGTAACTAGACCCATATTTTACATTTCTATACATTAGTTATTAATATATATCTAAACAGTTCCTAATAAAATAAAAGTAGAGCAAATTTTTATATATACCCATCTATTATACGCTAACAGTAATAATACAAGATGAAAGAAAAGAAATAATAATAATAATAAGTAAATGCCTAAAAACTACCACCAATATGTCTATTACAACAATGTTGGATATATAAACAATCTAACCTATCAGCGATCATTGCTATAACTTTGTTAGAGCTGTCCCGCAGCCGCCTAACAAGTGATGCACATTTTTTACGTATTTTAGTATAGAAACAATCAGTTTATCGCTTTTTCCATTAGTGAAAACCGTATCAAAACTTGTTGGGATGTTCAGAAAAAGTTAGCAGAGAAACACACTTATATCTTCATTGTCGCACACGAGTGTTGTTTCAAATCCAACGTGTGCCAATTGCCTATTACGATTCTTTGAAGGTGTCGTATCGCACGTTATTAAATAAAATCTGTGTGCGAAACGACTACTAAAAATATATTTATATTTAAAGTTGGCGTTTCGCACATTTCGTACGAAATAAAATCGTGTGAAGTGACTACTAAACCAGAGGCAGATAGCAACTTTATTTTGTACGGTGAACTTAACTTTTTTGTTTGTAAACCTATTGGAATTAAACAAATACTAAATATTACGGGAAGTTTAAAACCGCACACTGAGATTATCGTTTAGGAAATGCTGCAATTTTCCTAAAACTCAATTTTGATTAATGAGTTTTGCTTACCTCCAAACCTTTAGAAATCCCTGCCTTCGGCAATACATGCTCGACTTGGATCGAAAATGTTACCGAAGAGGAGAGTTGGAATTTATCAGCGTATTGAGCTTCCATGGAGACAGTCGCCGTTATTGCCCCTCTTTTTGATGTATCTCGTTTTACACTGTAACAATGAATTAATTAATTTAACAATATAAAACTGTGTTTTGGGTTTTTTTTGTATTTTTTTCTTTAATTTCTTTACATTTTATTTTATTTCCAATTATCAATAAAAAAAGATTGATCGTTACATTTTTTATTTAAAATGACTGCACGTGGAATTATAAATTTTTAAATGTTTTAAGAATTAGTTTGAATTCTTTTTCGAATTTTTCTACTACAAAAAAAAGCCGTAATTTTTGAGAGGATGTTACAAGCGGTGGTAACAAACATATAACTATATGAGCTTAAGAAAAATTTCTTAATTATTAACTATTACTTAATTTATTAACTACAATTGTTTAATTTATTAATTATAATAATTTATTTGAATGGGATAGGTATTTTATGACATTTGAAAAAATAGCATCAAACAAAAAAAAATAGAAAGCCTTCATACCAACGCCTAAACTTGATTCCGATTTGTTGTTGATATGTCCCTTTATCAGCTTCAACATATCAAACACACTTTTAAAATCATTGTTAATTTCTTAAATGACATCTTCCTAAAGAGCTCTTTGTTCTTGAGTGAGGCACTATTTGATCATTATACAATATTTTACATATTTAGGTATGCAGATTCGCTTGGAATTCGTTGTAAGCTGAGCGTTGGAATGAAACTAGTTATGCTGTTCGCTATTTATTAGTAGGTATTAAGCAAAAGAAATTAAAATTTAAGATTTTACCAATGTTGAGAACCGCTGCCGTGCCATTAAATATTACATTATTCATGTCCAAATCTATATCCTAAAATATTATGGTTCAACGGTAACGTTTGATTACAAAACTGCTCGTGCTTAGCGTTAAACTAAAGTACCTATACCATGGCGTCATGTTTATAATTATTGTGTTCGTAGAATGCTGATCGCACGGTTTTGCCGTCTTCAGGCACGTTATTCGCTAGGTACTTTCGTTTAATTCTTCAATTTGCCGTGCTGAATGAAATCTTTTTTGAATGATACTTTGTAAATTCTGAAACATATCTCTATAGACTTATGTGGTTTTCCTGTAGTAGCGAAACACGATATGAAATAGTCTTATAAAATACAGTTATAATTAGCTCTTATAAAATAGCTCTATCTCAGACACTGGTCAACTTACTTCCAAAAACCAAGAAATAGTAGGGTGAGTCTAGTAGGCTGAAATTTAGGATATAAAAATTTAGATTTAAATTTAGGATTAAAAATTTAGATCACCACTTTAATGTCCATGTGCTTTTAGCGAGGCTCTATTTGGACGTTATAATTTTATATATTTAGGTATGCAGATTTGCTCCAGACTTGGTATTTGGTGTGAGCTGAACTTTGGAATGAAACTAGCCATTTATTGGTAGGTACTTACAATAATTTGCTAAACTACGGACGCGAGCGGGTTCTTGGCTTCAAGACGAATCGAGCACTGACGCTAAAAGCACATGGCAAAATCCCTTTTATATTTCGCACACATTGACATATTGCAATGTTGCACTTTGCATATTACGATACATTGGATGTGTGTGACATACTGCGTCACCTACAGTTGGAAACTTAATAACAAAGAGCTCTCCATTTGGGAAGATGTCAGTTTAGGCAAAATGTTGGCATCTTTACTGAACTGGCCAGTAAGACTTTATCGGCTTGTCTATTGACGCGCCAAACTTCAAATAGAATGATTGAATACGAACTAATTCGAAACAATACATGTAATGAATAGGCATTTATATAATTTTCAATATATTGAAATTATATAGCTGATGCTGGCGACTCTTTCCGCGTTGAAAAATGAATGAGAAAATATATGAGAAAGTAATATATGAGTTGAGCCCGCAACTTCGTACGCGGGGTATTCGGTAACTTTTTTGTTTGTAAACCAATTTGAATGAAACAAACACTAAATGTTACGGGAAACTTGCTGCAATACATCAGTGAAAACTATTGATGAATTTGAACTTAAATACTGGCTGCAACTAAATAGATAAATACAGCGTTTCTGTAAGCCTTATAAACACCAAAACTAATAAGAAAAACCGCATTCAAATTTCTTATGTCGTTCCTGAGATTAGCGTGCACAAACGCACAAACAAACAGACTAATAGACAAAAATTCTAAAAACAATTTTTTGAACCTTGCGTTACAACTTGTACAAAATGTTTTTTTTTTTTAAATATATTTAATGTACAGACACGGCTCGTTTACGATTTTATTATATTTATAGTATAGATTATAACGCCTGACATCTTCATCGCTGTGACGACGGCGCCGCCGAAATTTTTATGTTGTTGGATTTTCCCTCGGGAACCTAACATTTTTCCATTCTATATGTAATAACTATCTGTTTGCTAAATTTAATCCAAATTCGTTCAGTAGTTTTTACATGAAAGAGTAACAAACTTCCATACATCCGTCCATTATAAAATTAGTGGGATTAAGATTAGAATGTTATGTAGGCAATTCTCATTAAATAAATATTTTGGTTTTAACATACCTTATACGTATAATCAATGTTCTTAAGTAAACTGTAGTTGTTATGTTCGCTGTAGACGACTGGTAATTGTGCACGAGAAAATATCTTTTGAATCTATCTGTGGGCCACGCACCTTTCTGAAAACAAAGTACTTGCGAATTAGGCATGCAGAAAATACGAATTAGGTATGAATATGCAGATGTAAGCAAATATTTAAATACAACTTAGGCTCTCGTACAAAATAACGCCTATACGATAAATACAAAATACTGTCTAGTAGAGTGTGAACTTTCGTAGCATGAAAATTGTTTTCGGCCAGGGCTCTAGACAATTGTCCATAACAAACTTATTTTGTTTCTTTGTAGGAAAGAATCAATGTTTTAAGCATATTTTACTTTAGTATGTAATAAAAGTAATGACTTTATTAAGTAATGAGTTTTAAACACGTTTAATCATAAATCATTTTTGTACATTACATACCTACATTTTTTTTTACATATTGAATTGGAAAAAATGAGATTTTTTACATTTTTTAACGAAAATTTAACTAAATTATTGTTGCGTGCGGGGTGAGTTTAAATGCCGTGTATATGAAGACTTTTGGCAAGATGACTGCAAAAATCACCAAACTTGTCCGATGAAACCGTCAAACTTGCCAAAAGTCGTCAATGATTCCCTTAATGTGTCGCCGGTTCACTGTCGCAAAAGCTCCGAAGAGTCGCTTTCGTATCGCTTGTTGTCGCCCAACTGACACTTTTGACCGGCTGCACTTTCATTTATACTTGGCGCTAAACGCCTCGATGTATTTAGAATTTACCAGAAAATGTAAACAACCATTGAAAGTTCGGGAATGCTATTACTGTTGAAATGTAAACTCTATGTTGTAAACATAAATACCAATTTCCTTTGACACTAATCGGAAAGGGCGTGGCTACCATCGATAGGGTGGAACGTTCGAGGCTTTCGGCCGGCTCGAACGCTTTTTCCAGAACGTCTCATAGTTAGTCGTAACTTTATTGTTCCAAATTAATACTTTTACTAATAATAATTGAAATAATAAGGTACTTTTTATCTGGGAAATTTAACTGGGATATATAATTATATACGAGTGTTCGCCCACTTGTCTAAATTCGACCAAGGCTGGAGAAAATATTAACTTTATTCATTTTGTATTATTGATGAGACACAAAAGAAAACACATTTACGTACAAGTTGGAAAGTTTTTGCTTCACGTATTAATAATGATAAATAATGAAAATTATTAATTGAATAACCATAACAGTAATTTTATTTACTTACTAGATGAAAACCCGGCTTCGCTCGGGTGTAATGTGACTCATAATATGTACACATGTAGGTACAAAATGTAGGTACCTAGATATTGCTGTAGTTATCGGTTCTCAAGGAATATTAAAGGCAAAGCGGCATAGATTTCGCTCAATGTTTGCGGCAAGACGTTTCGTTTTACACAATCACATGAGTCACAGTTCTTTATAATAGACACTTTGTTTCTAAAATGAATGGTGCGACGACGTATTGAGTGGCGATGCGTGTGTGCGCTAGTATGAATGAAACGGGACGTTTATTAACCACTCAAGATGTCACAGGTGTCAGTAAGTGACGTTTCGCTAGTGGCCGATATGGCGACTGCGATTTGTCTGTCAACACCAAAGATAATTGTATTAGTGTATAGATGGAACAATAAAAATTGAAGATTCCTTCGATACTCGATACTCGTCTTTCTAATGGCTGCATGTTGTATGTTCAAAAGAGATAACAATAGCCGAATATGACGTCTTAAAACGCTGCGCGCCATAAAAGAGACAACGTCATATTTGTTTATATCATGCTGGTTAACAAGCGCGTTTAGCTTTATGTGATTTAAAATACTTAAAAATCTGAAAGTGTGATTTCATAAATCTGTTGCTTGCCAAAAATGGCTTGTGCTGTTCCCGTTTGTCCAAGTAGAGTGGGTGTTTTGAAGGAGAATAATGGAAACATATCATTTCACCGGTAAGTCGCACAGCTCGCACTCATTAATTTTGGTGTTTTGTAAACAAATTTTTATAATTATTTACTAAAAATGAATCATTGTAGATGCATACACAGCTCTAAGGTTGATTTATTTAAAGAAAAGCTGGTGTTTATAACTAAAATTTACAAAAACAAAAGTTAATCGGAATATTTGACATTTGTCTTGCTTTATAGTGCTGTAGTCTGATCTTGATAAGTTTATCGATATCGATAACTAATTTATTTTTAGTAGAGTGTTGACAATTTCTAGCATTCACTGCAGGTTGAAAGTAATTTTTATCAATTTATAACAGATTTCCCACCGACATCGATTTAAACAAAACGTGGACAAAAAATGTAAGAACAGGCGACGATTGGAGAGCTTCGCAATATACAAGAATATGCTCGATGCACACTAGTTCTGCGTAAAATCTACACTCGTATGCAGTGCCGACAATATTCCCAAAATTACCACCATCGTGTAAATCAGTAAGTAATATCTATAAGTTATAAAGAAGTTATGCTTCAATTTATGAAAATCTTTTGAATCATTAATAACCAAAAACTATTTCTTTTCAGAAATTACCCAGAAAAAGAAAACTTACTAAAAATACGTGGATATCCAAGCGTCAACAATAAGTGCAAGTCTTTAAATTAAAATGTTACTTTTTGGTTCTAGTTTTCTTTACTATTTTCATTTAATTATCTATCGTTCTAAAAATATCATTTCTAAAAGTAAAACTTTAATATTATCGAGTTTTTTTTTCCTCGTAATAAAAACCTACTCCCGTTCTACCTCTTAAGGATGGAATCTAAATATTTCTAACCAAAAATATTTTGGTGAAATAAATGCGAGAGGTTGCATACAATCTCATACAACCGATTAGCAATGCGGCGAGTACCAGTACGCACCCACATTTTATTTATTTTGAATAACCAAACAGTACACCGAAACGCATTTAGCCATACTTTTTATCCGTCATATATTTAAAATCTATATCAACGATATCTAGTTATCGATAAAAATGCACAGCACTATTATACGCTATAACTTTAGCTTGCATTGTATAGTCAAAATGGAGACATTCACTCAACTTCGACCCGATAGATTATATATGTATCTCCCTTTCAATCTTATGACAATTTGAAGTTGTTAGAAAGAATAAAATATTGCTGCATTTTGTGATCCATCTATAGGTACAGACTAATACAACATCTTTGGTCAACACCATTAGAATTTAACAAAATACTTGACAATCCGAATTTTGCGGATATATGCAGTATGGAGTTGTCGACTCGAAATCTTTATTTTTTTATGTGTTATTATTCAGGTAAGGTTTCAATCGAGTCTACCGTACCCCTTGACGAAATTATTAATATAGATACATTAAAAAATTTATACTATAAGATAAGCATTGTATTGAATTAAATCGATTTATTGACATATTGATTCCGGTTCATTGCATATAGATAGTAGGTCACAAAAAACATGTAACCAACACATATTTAGTTTTGGAGGGATGACCCTGGAGCATTCTAGGGACTAGTGCAACGCTTGATAATCTAATTGGAGAAAATAAAGTTTCTTTTAGCTTAGCTTAGCTTCCTCACATAACTTGTTAACTTAGACCTCATATTTTAAATGTAAGAGCCCTCTCTATAGCGTGTGACAACGTTGAGCTTTCATACAAGGGCCATAGATATAAAGCTTCAGCGCCATAACCGGACAAATGGTTTGTGCTTTTTCAATTAGGTTACAAGTTACAGCATACACAAATACAATAAAAACAAATATTACAGGTAGCCTTATGGGTCAGATAATAATTTTACAATAGGCATGATGACAGATTTTGAAATTCCCTTCCATAATGTAGATACACGTCTACCATATCCGAAAAAAGCAATTTCAACGCGAATTATTGAATGTTTTTTAAATCTATTTTGAATTACGCGCGAAAACGCTCTTAGGTGTCATGCCGCCGTCGCGTCTGATGAAACGTGACGTCACAAGCCGACGTCTCACTCATCAGATTTTTCATTCTGTCAAAGCAAAGTCAAGCAACACGATGGCACTTACCTGGACGTGACGTCATTCGCTCTGATTGGTGTTTTGTGTTAACATGGCCGATTGCAGTTATTTATACTTCTATTTTATTGAAAATTGTAGCGCCAAGTAAGGACTCAGGCGGTAACTTTAAATTTACGCGCTCTCGAAGAGGGCGCCACATTCGCCGTCCCGCCCGATACAAAGACAATTGCGTAGAGAGCAGCGCGCTCTCGCGCCTTGTGACTGTAAAATAGGGCGTTGGCTCTCGGTCCTTCCCGCGTTCAAGCATCTGTTCTCTGGTTCTCTAAATATAAATGAGTGTGCCTATATTCCCGAGTTTTAATGCCTCACCCGAAGCATTACATAATCTTATTAATCTCAATTTTAATACAAAAAATGAGTAATTTTGTAGACTCCTTTCAACATATATTTTTCTCCAAAACCATTTATTCTTTGATTTTTTAATACCGTCATCATGCCTATTATCTCTGTTTCTTTGTATGTTTGCTTTTTACACTTTCACGCCCACAACCGGTCATCACGAAATTTTACATACACTTTGCTCGGGACACATAAAAGGAAACACCTCCCGTCGACAAACAAGTACTGCTCTCGAGGGACTCGGGCAAAAGTTAGTTTACATCCTACATAATACTGTTAGTATAAAATATCCGAACAAGTTAAACAGAACAATAAATACACGTATATCACATACCTGTAAATAATATCCATTAGACTTCCTAATAGAGACCGGAATAGGTAACCAATCTTCATTCATTTGTATAAATGGAGAGACTGTGTTGTACGGAGGCAATTTGGTTACATTCATATGATAATCGCATCTGTAAATTCAGATTTGTATACCTTGTGAATATTATTAATTGTCAAATTAATTAGACGAGCCCCTTGCTAGAGTTGTCTCAGGGGCCCCAGGTTCGTTTCGATTAGTGACAGAGCATATCGCGTTTCGCAGTCATTCTGGCTGCAGTAACCATTCTACAGAAGACTGTTAATGAATTTGAACTTAAATACTGGCTGCAACTAAATAGGTTTGATTTTCAAATATCGAAAAAGAAAAAACGTAGAGCTGGTTTTGATTTGACGTGTAAAAAAATAAGAATGTATTGGGAGACCAAAAGAATATCATGTTGGATAGTTTTTTGATTTGTATTTTCATGTAGTGAATGTTTTTATATAATACACTATCTTATAATGGATTGGTGAATGTTTTAAAGAATATATGTGCACATAAAAAGAAGGAAGTTTTATTGATATAGTTTAATTGGATCCCAAAGATATGAGAAAATGATTTAAGTTACCAGGATAACTACAATGTCGTATAATCACCAAAATTTTAAGAAAGACAACCGTGAAATAATAGCATGAGTGCTGTAAGGGATACCACAGCCCATTTTCCCAACCCCTATCCTAATCCCTTATCCTTCATCCTACTGCGGTCGGCAGCGCACTTGTAGCACCTATAGTGTTGCTTGTGCGGTAATCACATACCATCAAGTGGACCATCAGCCTTTAGATAAAAAATATTGTTTTCCAAATTTGCTAAAAAAATTTTGGTTTTCAAAGAAAATATTCCTAGATCATGAGTATAAAAGCATTAATGTACACAAAATCAACTGTTTTTATAGCCCTTTTAAATCTGCATTGTATGCTGGCGGCTTTATTTTAAAAGATTTAAAAAAAATGCTAAAAAATTACATTTTTGTGGCCGAAATTTTTTATTCAAGTGCGCTAAATATAAATACGAGTATATAGAAGTTTCATCCGGATAGACTTTTAAATTACTACCGGCAAAAGTTGCAAGAAAAAAACTGTTAAAAACAATACATACGAATAGTCATTTCCAATATTAACAATCAATGGCGGCAAACAGGAAGTCTTGTCCGGATCCTGAAGGAATTCTGCGCCTCCATCAGTAGTAAATGCAGCTAAGGTGACGAGCATCGTTTTCTAATAAGAAATATTAAATCGTCTTTGTCAAACCAAAATCTGCTATGTGCTAAATGTATACAAAAGTTTTCCTTAGAATATTTACATGAAAGTTTATTTTCAAAAATAGTATTTTATTAGTAACTTTGGCTTGTTATACGTAAACTTATCGGTCTTTTAAAAATGAAAGTTTAATAATTTATTATTTTGATAATATAGTATATTTTGAACTTATCAAATTCTAGCTGCTTCACATAGTATATTTTATTAATTAGACAAAAAGTGTTCATAAGTACTTAGCAATTGTTTTATATGATAGTTAAGGAAATGAACTATTCACCAAGGTCAAAACGTTGAAATCTCAAAAAGGTGCACAATGCAGATTTTAATTTGACAACGACGAAATACTAAATATATGAGCGTCTTTTTATATTGTAGACTAGTAAGTTTAACTGCAGATTCTGTAACGTAATTAGCTTTATAAAAAACTAGCGACTCGCCTCCGGTTTCGCACGGATGCGGTTCTGCAAATTATATACATAATTATTGCTCTCTCGATTAGTGAAAACCCTATCAAAATTTGTTAGGTGGTTTTGAATAAGTTAGTGGAGAAACTGAACTGAGAAATGTTCTTTAAAATATTAAAAAGTGAAAACCGAATCAAATTCCGTTACGTGGTTTAGAAGGAGTTAAAGAACATACACACAGACAGACAGACGCAGGCAGCGACATCAATTTATACAATGTATTAAGGAAAAGTCTTATTAAAACTGTTGGTCTTAGTAAATGTGGGAAGGGTTCTAGTGTGGAACGCTACTTGCATGGACACACTGGCTCCTTCCCACATCCACGGAACGAGTCGGCAAGCGGGAGCGGGTGCGGCTGCTAAAGAGGCCGAAGAATTAAAGACGGCCAAATACCGGGGTCTCGGTTCCGGATACACATTTATGCCGTTCGAAGTCGAGAGACCCTTGGTCCGTGGGGTCCCAGCGCTCGCCAACTTTTAAAAGACATTTCAAAAACGCTTACCGACACCACTGGTGACCGACGAGCTGGCAGCTTCCTCGCGCAACGCATTAGCATTGCAATACAGCGAGGATATGCCGCCAGCATCCTCGGCACCATACTGCGGGCGTCCAATTTTTTTACATATTTTTTAGTTTTTATTATATTTACTTTTAGGTTTATTATACAAAATTAATTGTACTTTAAAAAACAAATTAGAAAGTAATATCCCGTTCTGGTTTTATATAGATATAGATTGTTCATAGATAAAAATAAATATTATACCTAATTTAAAGTTACTCATATTTTACATTTAATTTATTCGTCTTGAATTAACAAACATTAAGCTAAAATAATAAGAGAAGTCGAGGCAGGGCCGCAGTAGTAATTTGGGCAGCCAGTCTGGAGTATAATTTTTTTTTTTAAATATTGGTATGAAAAAATAAAAAAGAATTTAAATTATTGTATTTTTTTATTCAATTATCATAAGCATATCAGGAGCACTCTTTTTGAGTTTAAAGTTTCTGTTATAAGGCGACATACCTATACTATGGTAAAATGAATACTTTTGAAATTCTAAAGATTTCATATATCGCGAACTAAGTAAAAAAAATAATACACAAACCTGTGAATGTTTAAGCACAACTTCGCATTGCTGCTTATCATTTAAATTCGATGCGAACGATAACTGTGGAATATCTGGAATTTTTTAAGCAAATTATTATTTAGAACCAAAACGAAATAACTTTTTCATTCAGTTCGATTCTCTCAGATCTTACCAGGAGAATATATTAATACACAAGGAGAAAACTTTAGATTCCTTTTTTAAATTTGTTGGGTGATTTCATACTTGAATGCCTGCCTAATAAGTATTTGTTATCATAACCTTTGTGGAGGTTCTATGAACGATTTTTATCCTTCTTACCACTTTTACAGAATTTTTGGTTTATACAGCGGAAAATATTGTATTTAATTAATTACTGTATTATAATAAATCCTACTCATATGTATTATAAATGCGACGTTTAGAATGTTTGTTTTCATTTGCAAAAAAAAAAAATACAGATTCAATACAGATTGCTTCGAGAAGCTTATGGTGAACATGCTCCATCGAAAGATACATCTGAACGATGGTTTCGGCATTTCAAAAGCGGTGATTTCGATGTTAAAGACAAGGAACAAGCATTGTTGGACGAGGACGATGCACAAACACAAAAATCATCTCGCACAACAATTAAGTGTTAGTCAACAAGCTGTTCCCAATCGCCTACGAGAGATGTGAAAGATTCAGAAGGTCGGCAGATGGGTACCACATGAGTTGAATGAGAGGCAGATGGAGAGGCCAAAATCACATGTAAAATTTCACTCGAACGATACATCAGAAAGACATTTTTGCATCGTATTGTCACTGGGGATCGTTTTTGAGAATCTCAAGCGCAAAAGATCATAAGTAGACCAAAGCGCATCATCCGCATTTATCGCAAGACTGAATCGCCCGATAACACCATCCTACATTTAAATGCCTGATACAAACCATCATACCTTTAAGGTGTAGAGAGGTATTCTGAATCCACAGTCGACACGGGCCCGCTAAATCAGTGGGATAGCTGTTTCTGACACATTCATCAGCCAATATTCTACACGCTCTAATATCTCGTTGCTGAAATTAAAGGATAAATATAGCAAAAAAACTGACACATTTGAAGTTCCCAGCTCTTGAATAAGAGTTCCAGATCAGTTAAAATCCGGGTAACACTCTAATTGATACTCCATGTTTATCATCGAGTCCATATACTCGATGTCCATAAACACAAGCTACATCAGTCGGAACGGAAGTAATAGTAAGGGTTTGTAATAGGCCTTTTTCACTCATCAAAACACAGCATCACGCGTTTCATTATATGCAAACAGCCCGCGGAGGTTTTTCGCAACCAGGGTAGGTTGCTCTCTCGCACCGAGATATCTCGCATCCATTTCGTCAAAAGCGGCGATTTTGTATGGAAGGGGGGTTAATGGGGGGAGGTGGGGCAAGGATAGTGGTCTCAACCGATGGACCTCGGGGAGAAATGGTTATGCGCCAAAGACATGATATCACTATTCCCTATGGTAGTGGAGCTACGGGGATTGGAAATTTCAAAAAAGTTGTATGGAGTGTAAAAAAAATGTATGGGCGGGATGGGGATGAGTCACGATTTGGTAACCCCCGATGACCCTCTATGACGTTCTGCATTCCGATCTGTTCTAGCTCTTATACTTTCCGAGATCCCTTAGCCGACTTTTTACCAGGTCGAGGTCTTTGAATTAATTTCTCGACAACTTTATTCGTACTCTACGACCGGCTAGAGAGGCAAACCCCTCCACGGCTCCTTCCCGATTAGAAGTGTCAGTGCGTCAGTGAATCAGTGAGTGGTATTTCGGCTGTATGTTGTTTGTTAATTTGTTAAAATAATTTAAAAACATTTCAGTTTCATAAAATTATTGTAAAAAAAAATCCGTCATCCAAATTTTCCATTACGCTTTTAAACTAGATGTACCCAGCGCCTAGAAATTGAACAGCATAAAAACCTTCTACAGGAGAAAATACAGATAGATACAACATAAACGAAATGTTTTATCGGTCAATCGGTGTTGGGATTTGTAAAATAATATTAGTACACAGTTTCACCGTGCCTGAAATTGATACCAAAACTGTCTAACAGCTCTCCAACTATAAACAAGTATACTTACAACACATAAATACTCGTTCTTAACAATATCTAGAAGTGTGTTCGGGTGTAGTTGAGTGTCCTCGTACTTTGGTCTCTCTGTAACATACCGCTTGGGTATACACTTTCCCCTAACGACCACCTCGCTTCTGGAGCAAATGCAACTTTCGCATCGCACACAGCGATTATTCTGAGCTTTATAACCGCGAAAGCATTTCACGCATAAAACCTCCTTCGTTGGGGAACCGTCAATGTTTTGGGTCACTGGAAAAACACGATATCAGTTTATTTTTAATTTGCGTTAGAAATTACATTACATGCAATCCGCAGTCACTAACCCATGCAACCGTAACTGTAACCGTAACCGTAATGGTTACTACTGGCGGCAGTAACCGTCGCCTTTTCACAGAAAATAATACTGCTCCATGTGTACCAGATGTCAGAGCTCCTTTGCCTATTCTCACTGTAGGTATTCCTTATTCGTTATCCTACAAGGGGCAGATGTGCACTTACATCCCCCTTACTTACATTCCCTAGTGTTGCGTATTTATAAAACTATGAAAAGACATAAAACTATGAGAATTCAAATATGTAATTAAGCACTTTACTTCGACATTGCTACGTAATAAAAAAAATACGTCAGTCGTAGAAATGCACGTCAGAAGTGAAAACTTAGTTTCGCAAATAAAATACAGTAGAGATCAAAAAAATCGAATCAACCGCCATACCTGCTTTCAAGTATATTTTTATTTTTACTTAATTACTTACTTAGAACATTGAGTGCTTTTATTTAAATTAGGTAATAATAAAATCAAAATATAATAATATTTTTAAATTTAATTAAAATTAAAATATTCAGACTTGAATGTGGATATAGAGGTAGAGTCGATTTATATATACTAGTAATTGAGTCTTTTTTTTTATTGGTTCGCTATGATTTTGGGTCATTCCCAAGTAACACAAAACTTGTATATTAACTAAAATAGATATATATTTATGTTCTAAAGTCATAATAACACTGTTAGTCGGCACTAGCCAAGTTTCAAATCTGTATAGAGGCTTTTTTTTCACTTAATAATGCTTAATGCTATATTACAGTTAGTCAACATTTGTTACAATGTCAAAACTCGTAATTAAACATCGGATAATACTAATGTACAGCTTCTTAAACAGCTTTTACACTTACACTAAGACTGTTCTCTTATAACGGTAATTTGAAAAACGTTACGCATTAAATAAGCATTACGAAATTATTTTAAAGTGAACTTAGCCCTATTTTGATATTTTTAAGAATAAAAACTTTCTTATGGTCTATGGTTGTGTTAATTTAATGCTGGTCCTATATTAACATTGACTAAATACAAATAAAAGCCATAGGTCCGTTTTCTTCATAATCCATTCTTTAATAATATCTACAGCTATATTCTGATCCAAATAAAAGTATTGTTAGAACTACAAGTAATAAATATGTCGTAATTTCAGTTTGCAAACGGTCATTTATTATTAACGTGAATATACACATAGCAATGGACAAAAAGAATTGGAAACAAAACTAAAAAATAGTACTAAAAAAACGGCGCCGTATATTATTTATTTATTATAAAATTTAGTAATACCTATTCGCTTAAAAACAATTTAGATACCTACGGCTTAATAGGGTTTAGATACATACGGGTCGAATTGAAAATCCCCTTTTTTGAAGTCGCTCAATAAGAAAAATCTCGGATAATTACATTTTTACATGGTTTTTACCATATGAGCTGTACCCTACTAAACATGATAACAATCAGTCACTATGGCGTATAATGGCTACAAGCATTAAAATATACTTCTGAAGTGTTGTAATATGGCTGAACATATATGTAAATGTCTTATATAGTAACAATATAAGCTTTAATTTTTGTGTCTGGCCATATTAAGACTAAAAGCACTATTACGCCATTGTTGAATGCCTAAAACTTTAATTCTCTTGCCGACATTTTGCTTTCCGTTTTCTTTTCTTACAAAAATAATTAAAGTCACCTAAATCTTATTAAAAAGCGTAGTGATCATTTGCTTTGTGCAAGGATGTCTATAAAAACAACTATGTTTATTAAAATTATGCTGAAATCCTAAAACACATTTTATACTAGGTTAGGTTTTGACCTAACCGCTTTAAAATGCCTTAAAATGTTTTAATAATAAAGCACATTTGGGAGGGCGCGTCTATTCTTTACCAAAAACATGCACATTTTATCCGACAAACTGATGCGCGCATGTCATTTCACCCATAAAAGACAAAAATAAAGTGGTATAATCTTTCAATATTATTCCTTCAAATATCAATCTCTAAGTCAAGTCACAAATAAACATTTGATCATAATACAGCATCATACGTATTTTTGAAATCATTGCGTTTTTTTTACAAAGGAAATAAAAGCATAAGCTTTGTAAGAGATTACATTAATAAGTTGTAATTTTTAAAGCTACATATTAATTGTGTAAAAGTCGCAAAAAATGCCGTTAGTATATCGATAGGCTTTTTACTGACTTTATTAATGTTGTAATACAATAGTTGTAATGCTATTAAACAGCCTCTATAAAGCTCAAAGCTGTCTAAAGGGGGGGCCCAAATTTTACCTAAAAGAATCGTACAAAAGAAATACAGCTGATATAAGATTTGCTTATAATGCTTTGAGCATAAACTTCTGTTATTAGATGTTTGTTATAATGGTGTTTTGTGCTACTTGGGTTGTTTGTGTTGTATTTTTTGTTGTTGGGGGGAATGGGCCATAAGACCCCCAAACACGGGCGTCCAAGACATCTTAAATGAGTACTAACACAGGAGGTCCGGTTCACCCCCCTTCACTCTTTCGACTGTTGTGTTGTGTTGCACGCCTTGCAACGCAACACCTGTGAAGCCGGATACAATTTTCTCGTAGCATAGAATTTTTTTATTTATTTCTGTTTTGCATTATTCACCTTAAAATGCAAAATTGAAAGTATCATGTAATCAATATACTCAGACAAAACGTGTAGTGAAAAAAAAAGAACATTTCAGTTTGTAATAAAAGTAATTAATAAAAGGATCGTTGTTAAGTTTTACTGCCGTACAATGCTGCGAAAGACTCTACAGACTTTTAGTACTAACTAACTTAATGGCCGCTGTAAAGTCCCTCTTCACTATGGTGTTTTACGAGGCACATAAAAATCTATCATAATAATCCAACCATTTATATTGTTTACTTGCGACCCGACTCCGGATTCGCAATGGTGCACGTTTTTCTTGCAAATTATATACACAAATCTTCCTCGCTTATCGCTCTTTCCATTAGTGCAAAGTGTATCGATTTTGATCGTTGGGTGGTTAACTGAAAAACAGACAGAGGCCCGCAGACACTCCACCAACCACAGATATACATATATAGTAGGTATAGATACCGCAAGCCGTTCGCCACTAAGTGCCCGCAATTTGTGCAATGCTCAAATACGGCCCGGTCTAGCCTCAGTTCGTTTTCTAATGGTTCATGGAAAGTTGTCTTTCGAAAATCAATTATTGCCTAATTGCCCTGTTGGAAATTGTAAAAATACGTCAAAAGTAGTTTGTCGAATGAGGGGAGACGTTTTGTATCATCGATAATTAGTTTTGTTATTTATAATATGTGCTGTAATTTAATTAAAATCAATGTTTGGAAAATGTCGTAGCCCAGCTGCGTGCGCGCGTCCTCTCACGTTGAACGTAGGTGGTGGTAGGTGGTATACTAACTTACTAGCGTAGAGTTGGGCGTTGAACATTCGAATTCGATAGAGTAGTCGTCGCGTCGTTGCATTGCGGGGTGAGGGGAAACGATTTAGTTTGTGTTTCAACATCACTAAATTGTGCTCGTGACGTCATGGTAGGCACTAAAAATGTATGAAAACAAAGCGTGTCTTGTTTTCATA
Source organism: Bembecia ichneumoniformis (assembly GCA_910589475.2). Classification (NCBI taxonomy): domain Eukaryota; kingdom Metazoa; phylum Arthropoda; class Insecta; order Lepidoptera; family Sesiidae; genus Bembecia; species Bembecia ichneumoniformis. The sequence goes on along the minus strand of OU342538.1, from coordinate 4,081,383 downwards.
CAGTTTGATGAACTTGCGTCATCTATACTATCTATGTCTGTGCTACCAACCCATGGTCGACAGTCAAGTCATACGGGCCGAATTAATATACCTACAAATAACGCGCGGGCCTCGTGCTTCGCTCACTCTCCCCCGTCTTTCTTATCTGGGCCAATTGTGCTCCTTCTTTTATGCCAATTGGGAGCGCCGCTGTGCTAGTGGAATGGTAGGCCTTAGTCAAAAGTACTAAGGCCATTTTCTGCGAGCGCAAAAGCACATTGCTCAAAACAGAGACGAACAGTGACTTGATAATAGTATGAACAAATATCATTATGTGTCTGGAGCGTTAACTTTTCTAGTCAATAACGTCGGACTCTTCGGAGCGGCCAGATTGTCTTATTGGAGTCCAAACAGTACTGATAATTTTACTATTTAATTGTAGGATTTCTTAAGGTGCTTAATATCTATATAATATTGTTTATAACATTCTTTAGATACAAAACTGCTAATTCATCACTTATGCAGATTCTTTTTGATTCAGGAAGACAGTTATGGTTAATCTTACCAGATATATAATCGCTGGGACACTTTCTGCATACAACGCCTTTGGTTGTATTTTGACAGCGTCGGGGAACGCACGCTGAACCGTCCATAGAAACAACTTCAGTTGCATTGCACTGCTTACATTTTGACGGACCAATACTTATGCTATGATCGTTACAAATACATGCGAATCCTAGAAAACAACGATACAAGTTAGAAGCTATAGTGTACTTGTCATAATTTAGCTGTTTCGAAATCTGACCTCATAAAAATAATATATGCAAACCAGTTATGTACAATTACAAAAATAATTATGATGTTTCTTTTTTAAAAGAACTATAGAGTATACGAATAAAAGTCATTATATAGTGAAAATCTGTGGATAGTAAAAATCTAAAATACGTTAGATTTTTTAAAATACTTATAAAATTCTTTGTCCTGACTGACTATCAGGACTAACGCACATCCAAAACTATTAAGTCTAGAAAGCTGAAATTTGGTACATAGGTTTACTTTATAACGTAAACATCCGCTAAAAAAGGATTTTTGGAAGTTTCAATTCCATGCGAAGGACGCGTCGCTAATTTTAAATATTAGTGTCAAATTAACGTCAAAGACTCAAATACTTGTTATGCTTTCACGCTTTAACTACACAACCGGCCATCATGAAATTTTACGCACACGTTGCAATGGGAATATAGAGAAGGATATACGGTAACTCCATTAAAAAAACTGTTCTCGAGTTATCATCTAAAAGTTTAAAAAATGTATGTGTGTCAGTTCCGATGCACGACTGAAGTTTACCTACTCCTTAAGTAAGATTGTTTTCGACTATCCAATAGGAAGAGGGAAAATAAACGCGCCATCTATTATACTACAATAGATTTTTTTTACGAGGGGAGAAATCTTCAAAAGATACCCTATGAACCCATGCCGCATGCAATGCAAGTGTCCATAGAGGTTATGTGGGACTTTTACCGCACTAAAACTACCCTCGAGATGGGTGTGGTTCAGTCCATAGGGCACTTTGGAACCGTCACCGGGCGTCAATACTACAATAGAATTAGGTGAAGCGGCGAACATAACACTTTTTAGTTAACGTTTGTATTAATTTCACTCCTCATAAAATCTCCATACTAGGGGCCATATATAAAAACCGATTCTCAAGGTGTAAACTAAAAATTCAACGTCTGACAGAAATATTTGAACAATAAAGATTGCTAGAACGTATAACGCCTACATTTAGATGATAAAGATTGAATAAATTGTTGCTAATACATCATATTTTAATCAGATGTTCACTTTTTCTTCTACGCTTAAGAAAAAAGTTACGCGGAGAAAGTAGCGGGCAAAAACTAGTTTCTTATAATTACATTATACACGTATAAACTCTTAATTACCGGTACACTTTATTTTTCTAATTCAGAGAACTTAGCATATTTCATACTGAACCCAACACACTCACCATCCGAGGCCGTGACCATCGATGCATTGACAGGACAAGTGAAACACGCCAAAGAACTCGGTTCATAATATTCACCTTTTTTGCAGCTTTTTGACAATTCGAAACCAAACACACTTATAATAATCAAATTAGTAATATTGTACAAAAGTAATCTATTTTGAAACACCTTCATATTAATTAAATAAATATCTAACTTCAGGCAATAAATAACAAAGAAAATTTGATATCTCTAATCCACTACGAACACATTTAGTTAATTAAAATTGGAATAATGCGAACATCCTTAATTGTTGTTAAACAAAGGTGCAGCTTTGACGTTGTTTTGTTGACGCAAAGTTAAATCGGTTGCTAAGCAACAGTGCTAACCGTGTCTTCCGCAATTGTAAATTGTTTTAACGATACTAAACCCTAGTATAAATATAAAGGCCCCTATATAATGACCACCGTGAAATCACAGCATGGTGCGTGGGAACCCCTACTCACTGCCGGCGTCGGGAAAAATTGGTTAGAAAATGTACTACTGGTTAAAATAATTTCACATTACTTATTTTAATATTAAAAAAAAAAACAGCCACTATAGAAACGAAGAGATAATTAAGACAGTTTTATAGCAATGTATGATTTATGGTACACAGCTTTTACGTTCTTTTTGATGGACATTATCAAACAGATTTAGGAAATCACATTTTTTGTGTGATTGATGAGCTTTTACAAATCACAGTGCAAAATTTTAATTACTCACAATCTAGTTTACAACATAAAAGAATATTTTTACTATGTCTTGTCCTAACATTAATATGTTTTTTTTTTTGGAAACATTTATTAAGAACATATCGTATTCAACGGATCTCAAATGGAATGAATTAGTGAACTGCGCAATCCAGGTCGCAAATGACAATTTTGATTATAGAAGAGCAACGGCATCTAGAGACTTGCAAGAAGTATTTGCTAATGCTTTTCTTAAATCTTACAAAGGATCAGTTATAATAGAAACGGAGAAAGACTGTCTGTATTCTCACTTTATTTCTTGGATACTTTTATCCGCGATCGTATTTTTCTTAGAGTTATTGCAACGTAAAACTATTCTTCTGTGGAATCGCATTAAGGTGCGTTTTAGATTTATTTTATTAAGTCTCGTAAAGGCCATATTACATTTATGAACTAAGAAGACAAATTAACGATACGTTAATGCGCAAAACACACTACAGCGGTACCGGAGGCGGGCATTTTTGTAATGTGCACCATGTCACACAGAAACCGGCGGGGGTAGTGAGGCGGTGAACCGCGATCACAATTGGGCTGACAGGTCGGCGCGGTTTGTGGGAGCGGTGGCTGTGTCACAGTATATTAATTTTTTCATACAGTAGGCCGACAGAGACGTCTAGATAGGTCAATCGTGCGGGGCGTGAGGAGTGAGACGCGAGTGGGACGAGACCGAGCTGCACACTGCGTCTAACTTTTCTAGGGCTATCGCGTCTTTACAATTTAAATTTCTTAAAATATGGTGCGTACGGCATGTGCTGTGAGTACGTGCAAATCTTTATCTCACATAAATAAAGAAATAAGATTTCACCAATTTCCGCACGATGAAGAAAGGTAAGCACATTTTATATTACTTAATTTTATTTTATTGTATTTTGTTGTATCGTGCTCTCCATGTGCGAATGTGTAAACAAAATGGCGGTTGTGAAAATACGTGTGTATTTGATCATTTTGGAGAATTTTTTGAGGTGTTTTGAGTTTATATTTTATTTATCAGAAACAAACAGCTTAATTTAATACATTTAAGTATTAAAATGTAGTGTTCATAAGCCATTTATTTATAAATAGATATGGGTATGATCGAGGTTTCTTGGGGTGCCGATTATGAAAATGACACTCATCTTCAAATCCAAGATGGCGGACACGCATTTTTGGTAAATATAGATATGGATGTCATTTTTGAGGTTTCTTAGGGTGAAAATTATGAAAATGACATTCTTCTTCAAATCTAAGATGGCATCCACGCATTTTTTGATAAATATGTATAGATATTGTTATGACTCGCCATGAAACGTTTTAGAAAAGCGTTCTCGCCTGACAACAAATCTGGAAAGTTCCACCCTAGAATACAAGTCACGCCACTCTCCGGTTATTGTCAAGGGAAATTGGTCCTTATGCACACAACATAAAGTTCACATTCAACAGCAATAGCGTTCCCGAACTTTCAATGACCTTGTTTACAATACTGATTTACAAAAGTTGTTTACTTGTATTTGTTTGTACTAAATTCGAGAAAGATCTAGACGATTGGCAGCGGATATAAATAGGCGAAGTGGCGAGCTAGCGAGACAGTTCGATCTGCGATTCGAAAGCGATACTTCGGAACTTACCTGCGACAGTAAACCAGCGACTCATAAGGGAATCATTGAGGACTCTTGGCAAGTTTAACGGTTTTATCGGACCTTTCGTTTAGCCCTTTTGGAAGTCATCTTGGTTTGCGGAAATAAATAGTTGATTTTCGCCCTTACACGGCAGATTGACTCACCCCACACGTAACAATATGGATGTCATTTTTGAGGTTTCTTGGGGTGAAGGTTATGAAAAAGATTTGAAATTCAAGATGGCGGCGTTATATTTTGATACTTCTTATTACCCCTATAAAAAGGATGATCAATTTGTGAAAACCCTGTGAACACCTACACAGGTCGCGGCATCGCCCAACTTCAAAGGCATCGGCCTACTGTATGAAAATTAATATACTGTGGCTGTGTTTTGTGGGGAATACAGTGTCGCTTTCCCGCAGCGGTAGCACGGTATTCTGTGTAAAACGCCCCGCAAAAAAAATCGTTTCCCGCTTTCCCTCTCTCGGACCGCTTAAATGTGTTTTGTGCTTAAATGTTTTCTTTGCTCCCCTACGGGCGGGTTGCTAGTTAAAATTATAGGATATTTTTTAATCTAGCTAACAAATTCTCAAGTATCGCAGACATCAGGTAGTTACAAAATGAAACAATACAATCATTTATAACAGTGCGTTAAATATTTTATTATTAAAAATCGACCAAGACAAGACATTAGATACGGTAATTGACATTACATTTATTGTACCTATATTATAGATGTGTAAGTAAGATGGAAGCTTCGTCTCTAAAATTTAACATCAAATTGAGTAGGCCTTGGCGCTCCAGTCCCATTAGTGCTACAGTCCCTAAAACATTTTCTTTCGATATATCGTCGTAGTCAACCCAAAATCTGCTATGTGCAATTTTTTGAGATTCAACCATTTTGACCTTATCTGTCATATAAAACAATTTCCAAGTGCTTATGAGCACGTCGAACTACGGTGCAAAATTTACTCAATTATCAATATTACTAATAAACAAATTATTAAATTTTCATGTTTAAAATAGCAATAAGTTTAAGTATAACAACCCTAAATTTCAAATAAAATTCTTTTAAAAAAAAAATAAACCTTCATGCCAAATGTTACAAAAACTTTTTTTGGAAAACTTTTTTTGTCAATTCTCAAAGTATACTTTTAGCACATAACAGATTTGGGTTTGACAATGACGATATATAAATTGATATATACATATGTGTATCTCTACATATACTATGTGTCACAGAAAGGGTGTAACTAGCCGGACCGAGCGGGCTCTGTATGTGCCATAGATCAAAGTTATTAAAGTGTTAAAGGCCGGCACTGACTGACGGCATAGATATGCCGCGGCATCCTTTGCCTTGCCGAGCAACGGATGCCGTGGCATGCTCCGGCACATCGCTGCAATAAAGGAGTGTGAATGCTAAAATCATTGCAATAAGGTTGAAAATAATATGTTTAGGAATAAACCCTTTGCTGTGCCATACCGTTAGTCAACGCCGGCCCTTAGAAGGCATTAGACCTTATACAACGCGGATACTTTGTTTCAATTTTATAATTTAAATAATTATTTTCAGTAATTAATTTTCATTAAAAAATTTTGACGTAATACTAATAAATATACAAACAAAATTATTATCCAGGCTGTTCCTGACCGGTTCTAGAAGAAAATTATGGGGGCAGTCCTATCGTCATACAATTCACATGTCACAATAGTAAATAATTCGTCATAAATCTAGCAACGGAACCCACTGGTCCTGCAGTTATTTCTACACATTCATTAATCAAGTTTCTACAACATTCATATAAAAATAGACATCAATTGTAAATAATTGTGTTTATAAATATAAAAGTAGAAATATATCTTTTATCCTATCTAAAGGCTGCTAATCATGTTTGAAGATAAAAAGATAAAAGACTGAATTTCTGTATGGTAAATTATACAGGGATATATAGTTACTATATATATACTACTATATACTACTAGTATATAGTAGTATATAGTATATAGTACTATATACTACTATATACTACTATACTATATATATATAGTTACTAGTGTAAAAGTGTCTGCTATAAAACATAAATTAATCGTTGCACATTAATACACTATGTCGTTGGGTAAATATATAAATTGTACCTTTATTCTATCCTTGTTTGAATTAATCTATCGTTCATAGAATATTTAATTATGCGGCATAAAAACGTAAAATCTACATGAATCAACAAGTACCATGTAATTGCAAAGGGTTTTAAAAAAGCCATGAAAAAATCAAAAATAGCTAGATACATAGGTTGTGGGCTGAATGCCCCGAAGGTAGGTGAATTTGTAATAAGGCGATTTATTCAAACATTTAGGTTGTAGTCTTAGCTGAATATATAAAAATGAGTAGGTTACAACTTACAGTAACTTACAAAATTGTAATAAAAATGGTAAAAATTCGTTATTAATTTCATGCTTGCACACGCCGCGGACGATGGCACGTTAGATTGTCAGTAGTGGTAGTAGCCTGCCTTGGATGAGCCGTGATTCAATTTTATTTAGAGACCCTACTACCTGACTGTGCTCGAATGAGAGTAAAAATTGTTACAAAAAGTACAAAAAGCTCGCAGGTTTTTAGACGCAATGCATATAGACTCTAAATTCTTAAACGCTAAATTCTAATCTTTAGAGTTTGGCGTACGGCCTAAAAATTTAATTGAGAATGTGGATAACATTTTACAAATTTTTGCTTACATACGTCGTGCTAATACGGCAGTAGCTACGCCTCTATTGCTCACATAAACCTGATATTAATATCAGTCATTTTTTTAAATTTTGATTTGGATTGTGGATTATGATATTTATCATCAAATATACATATCATATATACAGATATAGTCAGTTGTATACAGATGAGGGGGCGTACATTAATTACGTAGGGGAGAAGGTCTCGGCGAATATTACATAATTTTTTTCCTGCAAGAAACAGTGTAAAATTGCGGTCCACAATGCACCAGTTATGCAAGCGCGCAAACTGCGATCCTCACGGATTGTCACAAGATGACTTACTGTTAGAGTGGCTTAATCAAAGCAAGATTGAAAGAGCAGATGATACTGAAAATCAAATGGACATGTTGGTTCCAATAGTCACTGTTGAAACCGTGCATGACTCTCCATGGACTGAATGGGAAAGAATATTCCTTTATGAATTTTTCTAGTTCCCTTTTAAATATTTTATAGTTCATTATATCACTGTGATTCTAGACTACATTCTAAGCAATCTTAAGTACTGTCTTAAATAAAAACAATGAAGCAAGAAAACATAGTTTAAAATAAATCCGACTTAAATATACAAAAAAAAAATATTCACGTGAGATTAGAGGACTGGGGGAGGGGCAGCCAAATCTCACTACCTCTCACCATGGGAGGAGGGGGGGATCGGAAAATCGCCAAAAACGTTTCACGTAATTAATGGAGGTCCCCTGATAAATAGTAAGATAAGCTTTTCTGACTGTCAGTGTTGTTGGAAAATAATTTAAATTTAGAATTAAAAATTAAAAATAACATGGCGTCGAAACTAAATAATATTAACTTTTTTGTGCGTACTCAGCTTAACTTCTAACGAATTAAGCCGCTAAAGTAGGCGGTTCGACAACTAAATACGGAGTGTGTAAAATTGGCGGCTGTTGAGGCAAAGTCGGAAACAGTATTGGATATTGTGGCGGCGGTTGTGGGCTTTGAGCGAGCGGCCTCGCTTCGGGTTCAGAACAGTGCAACAGCCAGTGGGTGAGCATCCTCCCGCGACCCTTCAGCTCGACTTCTCCTCTCCTTTCCACCACAAATGTGCCCCATTGCTCGAGCAACGCCCGCGTACTTTCACTCAAGTGGATGCGAAGTGCTACGGAGTAATCACATTTACATTAATATTATGCGTAAGGACTAACATCAGACCGATCACAATTTTTACCAAAATGAGCGCAACCTAGTAACCTATGAATTAGGGTGCAATATTGCACAACAAATTTTTGTAGCTTCTCGGAGATAACCGAACAGATTTAAAATTATAAGGTTTGTCTTAAATATATTGCTTAAAATAAGAAAAAAGAAATAAATGTAGCCGATTACCTATACTAAAAAATTACCTTATACTATGCTGTGCAATTTAGCACATAATTTTTACACATGCACTTTTTAGTTTTTATTAATTGCATTCTGTTTGTACTTCATTAAATAAATAAATAGATTAAAACTTTAGTGCAGAATTAATAAGCTTAAAAAATAATATAGTTATCGCTAAAAAAAAAACTGTGACGAGGAAGTTTTTTTATGGGCAGTAATTTACTTTTTTTTCTCAGAAAACATAATTTATTGTATAAATCAGCCCGATTCAAACTTTTTAAACATAGTCTATTATGCTCTATATTTTTATCTAAGTTTTTATTTTACTCTAACAAGTCAAATTATGCGCTTTTCTGCTAAGTCCTCGCGGAAAATAAATTCTTGCAGGGTCAGCAGCCATCAGCAACTCTGACGCCCTCCAATGTATCTTATGTTTTTAGACAACTGTAGTAATATTTTTGTCCTACATTTAGTTGTGATAAACTGGCATCCAGCAGCAGTAACCATCCCTTTACAGACACCACCGTGATATGGCGTCACGTAAGCTGTCATTTTTAATTGAATGAGTAAGGAAATCCAAAGCCCGTTTCTCCCCCTCTTATCTCTTTACTTTTATCCTAACAAGATCGACAGAGCACTATGAACCCCTAAGGCGTTGCTTATCAAGATTATCGAATTACCATTAAGTGAACCATAAGCCTGTCTGACTTCATATAAAAAGCACCAATTTCCTACCATCCCAGTAGACCAAGGAGCCTGCTTCTCTTTGAGATAAATAACGAAAACACTCACGTTGTCCAGCAGATTCCATTCTGCTAGCTGTGTTGACAGTGTCTCCGAACAAACAATAATGTGGCATCTTCACTCCGACGACTCCTGCGCACACTGGACCGGAATGAACACCAACGCGCACCTGTCATAAAGAAATGTTCCTCTACGAGCATTGTAAAAGTTAATTCTGTTTGGCTTCGACTGTAAAATACCTGTAAAAACCTAATCTTTACATTTTTAATTCAGCTTCCGTATGTTTGTGTACACAAAACTCGAAAACAAGCTGATGGATTAACTCGAAATTTTTACAAAACATTGAATTTTAACAGAAGAGTGTTTTTAAAACTTTTTAACCGTAAGTTCTAACGGAAACGGAAATTTCTAAACGTTTTATAATTTGCCATGGCATGCTAAATAACCGTTGCCATGGTAACGGAAACGGGAAGACCACAGCGAAGCGTGGTCGAGTTCAGCTAGTTAAACATTAAAAATAATCAGTACATTTCACACTAATTATTCTTATTTTATTTTCAGACATAAGCATTTCTTATTTTATTTGAAATAGAATTTAGGACTACTCGTTGTTTCTTAGCATTTTATACGCATTCTCCTTTATAAAAATGAATAAAATAAGAACATATCCTGCCAAACCACAAAACATTGGTGGACTAGCCTATATGTCTCCACAGAGACACAAGATGAAAACAAGCGCCCAATACCATGTTTTTACTTGATTCGTCATACCTCAAGTCGATGCTTTGGTCGATGCCTGACGACGAACCCGCGCACGGCCTCCACGACCGCCAGAGCCATTAAGCAGATCTCCCGCGCGTGAAGATCTCCGTTGCGTTGAGGTAATCCAGACACCACCATATACGCGTCCCCTATTGTCTCCACCTAATAAACAGTGGTGAAAATCCATTGCATTTTGGGTTTTAAACAAATTCTTTAAAAAATATTAAATCTCCTTATTTTTTTCAGAATATATTTTTCCCAATTTCTATTAAAAACAGTGGTGTAGCTGACTCAAATAGACCTTCTATTTTTTTCTCCTTATTTTTAGACTCAGTGCGTTTTGACTATAAACTTTTAAAAGCTAAACTCGCAGGCCATAGGCAAAACTTTAAGGTTTAGCGTTTAGCGTAGGTATGGCCTAAAAATGAATTTACAAATTTTTGCTTATACACGTCAGGGTCCCTGGGCAACGCAATAACGAAGCTATCGCCTTATCAAGGGCTATATACAGCAGGGGCGTAGCTATCGCCTTATCCGGGATGATAGACAGTAATTGCGTAGCTATCACTTTATCAGGGGCGATAGACGGAAGGGGCGTAGCTATCGCCTTATCAGAGGGGATTGACAGCAGGGGCGTAGCTATCGCCTTATCAGGGGCCATAGACATCAGGGGAGTAGCTATCGCCTTATCAGGGGCGACAGCTACGCCCCTACTTAAATACACAAAAGCTGTAACCCTATGGATCTTACCTTATAAACATCATAGAAGCCAATAATCCTATCAAATGTGCTGTAAAGGTCATTCAGTAGATCTACCACCTGCATCGGTGTAGAAGCCGCACACAATTCCGTAAATCCAACAATGTCGCTGAAGTAAACAGTGACACATTCAAAGCTTTCCGGCTGAACCACCTCTCCAGCCATCAACTGCTCTGCTACAGGCCTAGCAAATATTTTTTACCATGAAACAAAATTGAAAACAAGATATATAATATGCCTCACTTCTTAAACCCGTACATATCTAATTACCTAGGAAGTACTTGATACAGCAACTCCTCGGACCGTCTCTTCTCTAGGGATAGTTGTTCCGTCTTCTCCTCGACCAACGACTCCAAATTGTTCGCGTATTGTTCCATGCGCCGAAGCAGATCATCCATCAGATTGTCGCAGTATCCTCTATTTTCATTAAAAATATATTCTTTAAAATAGTATACGAGTATTATTGTACACTACCCGTTGGATGAGTGGTTAGGGTGCTTGCCTTAACACTCTGTTCTAGGGTTCCCGGGTTCGATTCCCGGCAGGGTCAACTTTGAAAAATTAACTTTTCAAATTTGGCTTTGGTCTGGATCTGGAAAGTAGTGGCAGGGCACGCAGTCATTTGGGCAGCCCGTCTGGCGGCAGTAACCACCCCCTTACAGAAAACTACCGTGAAATAACAGCACGTGTGCTGTTGTGTTTCGGTGAGTGAATAAGGGATGCCAGAGCCCATTTCCCTATCTCCTCCTAATCCCTTATCCTTAATCCTCTGTAGTCGGCATCCCACTTGCAGCAACTTTGGTGTTGCTTGTGTTATAGGCGACGGTAGCCACCTACCATAAAGTGGACCGTCAGCCTGGCTTCCGATCTTAACATTAAAAAAAAGACTACATGAAGGCACTCTTAGTTATACAGAACAACGGTACAATTTAAGCTTAAATTAATAGGGCTATAAAAAGCTTTGTCACGTATTTAGTGTGGGGTTAATTTGTTAATGACGAAATAAACTTATTATAAAATTAACCAAGCATAAAGTTCTCTGCTTTGTGTATTTATTAATAACTAGCTGGCTCCCACGACTTAGTCCACGATGAAAAATAAAAGATTAACACCTAACGAAATATGTAAAGCAATATAACGCCTGACATCTTTATTGCTGTTAAACATTTGCCAGGCGTTGTTTTTTTTTTTTTAAATAGCTAATTGGTGCCCGTGGCTTCCCCCGCGTAGAATATATAGCCTATGACCATCCCGAAATTTTATTATAATTATTGGTGAAAGGTTATTTTTTAAGTCGGATGAGTAGTTTTTAAATCGGATTGGTAGTTCGAACCTCCTACATACAAACATACATATTAATATAAATAAATTTAAAAATGTGAAATCTTTAAGAAAACAAAAATGAAATTAATGTAATCTAAACACAGTTTAATTAATATAAAAACTTCAACTAAATAAATAACCTATGTCGTTGTTTAATAAGAAAATAACATTTGCTTTAAGAAGTATATGTATGGTTATGAAGGTGCGAAGTCGCCTGGATGCTTAACAAAAGATTTCCAACCGTTTGTATTTTTTTTGTAAGACTTCGTTGAACCAATGAACCGTTTTTTAGGGTTCCGTACGTCCCAATAAAAAAACGGAACCCTTATAGCATCACTCGTGTCTCCGTCTGTCCGTCCGTCACAATCAATTATCTCCGAATCTACTAGACCGAAGTTGAAATTTGGTACATTTGGTTATTTTTGTGGGGAAGGTGGAAAATAAAAAAGAAATTTTGAAAACTGCATCGTGTGACATCAAATGGAAGGTTTTGTTGTGAAGATCTATAATGTATTTTTTTGTAATTTTAAAATAAGCAGTTTCCAAGTTATTCAAGAAAATAGACGAAAATTGTCCATCCCCCCCCCCCTTATCTCCGAAACTACTGAACCTAAAATTTTGAAAAAAATACAAAAATTAGTTATCTACTTATAGATTACCTATAGGAAAACCTGTAAGAAGTCCATAATATTAAATCCCTTTTCACGCGAGTTCAACTCGCACTTTATGTTTTATTTTTTATATCTACGTATATATTCAGTATTGTTTTTTCCAATTTTTTTTTATGGAAATTTTCCTCCATATACTTACTTGATATTGTTAGCATTGATGGTGTCAAAAGTTGGTCTGTCGTCTGGTGCTTCCGCCCAGCAACGAGTGGCGAGCTCCAACAGGTCGCTGGCAGCTCCCGCGCCCCCCGCGCCTCCCTCTCCCGCCCCCGCGCTTACTTCACTCGCGCATACTTGCGGACGAAACGGAGGCGACTCGCGGGCACACACGCGCGCCACTATCTCTAAACAAAAAACAACAAGGCTTAATATGTTTTAAGGGATTGCTGAATTTAGCTGAATTTAGCTGAATAATCACATTTATTCAGCTAAATTCAGCTTTTTCCATAAAACAGTAGTTTTGTATGGAGAGGAGAATTCAGCTTTCGCGCCAAACAGGCGAAAATGTTAACAAGTGTGTTTTATTATTCGCAAGCTAACCGCCACGTTCATCGCTGTACGCAACTCTTCGTCGACAAGTTAGTTACGACTTGCATTGTTTATCACTCATTCAATAGAAGTGGAACCATATTAAGTGTAACCAAAATCGTCCAAAGGAACGCGAATGGAGCTGAATAAATGTAGTTACTTCCTTATTAATTACTCCTTATTACACGTAACCATTAGTTACTAATTCCCTAACAGTGGCAGTATATAATGTTTTACGGAATCATAAATTGTTTCCGAATAGCGGCGACAAAAACCACCTTCATAAAAACACCGCCGTGAAATAATAGCATGAGTGCTTTTATTTAAAAAATGGATCTAAGTACCTAAGTCTATGAGACTTATTCAGGGTGCCTAACCCTGCCTCATCGCGTATGACTATGACGCATCAACCTACGTAACAAACTGTGCTAATGTAAATGATCAAAACGCTGAGCGTTATGATCCGATCTCTGATGATATTACAAGGTTGATTTTCAGCGCTTAAAAAAGCAACTGCCATTCAACTGCCATTGCATTACAACTGTAGCAAGAGTTGGTTTAACGCAAGTAACGCTACAAATGCTGCAAATGAGCTGCCAACCTTAGTAGAATTAAGGATAAAGGATGGGATAGGATTCTGGCATCCGTTACTACCTTCGATTGAGTAAAGGATTCCAGAACTTAAGCTTTTATTTCATGCTGGTCTTCTGTAAAGGGGGGTGAACCCTGCCACAAGAAAATAAATTACAAAATTTAATGAGTAAGATGAGTTCTTCTAAAAATACCTCTGTTGGTCATCGTTTGTGTACAATGATGGAAAGGTCCAGCTCTTAACACGATCTCTTCTAAAATTATACCGAAACTGTACACGTCTCCCTTCAACGATGCAACGGCTCCTGGATACACGCTACCAGCGACCAATTCCGGAGCAGTCCATAACAATTCTGAACGAGAAATTGAAACAATTCAAATGAACACCTAAATCTTCTTTATAGCTTACCATTAAACGAAAAAATGACAATTCAGAGATTGCAAAAGCTATTTTCAGGGAAATATTGCGGTCGGGATGTTCAGAAAGAATGATTTATGGATGGTAATTACTATGATAGTAGTTGTCGTCCTTAATAAGATCAGTGGGTGTGCACAGCGTGTTGAGGCCGTAGTCGGAAATCTTGAGAACGAAGCGTCCATCGATGAGGCAATTCGAGGATCGAAGTTTCCCGTGAGCACCCAGCCCGCCGTGGAGATAACACATTCCCTTTTAATACAAAAAATATCTAATAAAATGCCTGTGCGTGTTTGTTCGTTTGTGCGTGTTTGCGCGCTAATCTCAGAAATGGCTTAACCGATTTGAATGCGGTTTTCACTGATTTTATTGTAGCAAGCTACCCGTAACATTACGTGTTATTTTCTTTCCAGCGGTTTACAAACAAAAATGTTACGCGTTGTTCCGAATGACACGCGTGCGAAGTCGCGGGCAGAGCAAGTATTAAAACTCACATGATTCTATTTTGGCAGTTGAAAAAAAAAAACTAAAAAAACTGCTAAAAATATACACACAAAACTGCTTTTGTGTGTAATTTTTTAAAATTAAAGGGTTTATTAAAGCTACAAACACAAATTATGGTCACTTACCTTTAAGTGACGGTATCCACTTACCATCAAATGGACCGTCAGCCTGCCAGTCGACCTTCATCTCAAATAAAAATGGAACCCTATGTACAATTACAGCAATATACTGCTTTGAGCCTCTAATCAAACCACAATTTGTATATTTCTTCCAAATTTCTCACAGAACGAACGCGATAAGTAAAACAACATAATTTTATGTTAAGTAAAGAATTTGTTTCATGTAAATAAAACGATTGTTATTCCAAACATAATTCTAAAATACGTTTTCCTGTGACGTTTATTTGACACCGACAAAAGACTTATCCACTTTAGCCTAACCATTTAATATTTTCTTTCTGGGAGAGAGTCAGAAATAATGCATTTCGTGTAATATTTTTGTTTGTTTTTATTTTAAGACTTTGTGATTGTTTAATTTAATTATTTATTTGTTTAATATTGCAAGGAAGTCATGTATTCTGCATTTCTTTTCTTTTCTTTTTGTTTTATGTTTTTAAATTATTTAAATTTAAATTTCTAGTTAGTGCTACTTTTTGATAAATGACGTATTCGCCTGTAAAGGCGTATCAGTTGGATCTAGATTTTACAAGTGTGATATTTTTGTAACTAAATACTGATATTGTCGCTGGTGTATCAATTCTAAATAAATAAATAAATAAATCCCGAAAACGGCATAGATACTTAATCATACGTCATCGTTTCTGGACAACACTGACCCCTTCTGCATCGTTCCCTTTTGCAACAATACTGACTTATACACAAGTCAAATTAAAATTTATTTGACTTGATATAAGATGCCAGAGCCAAAGCCCCGTAGCGTCGGGTACTTTGTACGAATTTGAAGGATATAATCGTTATGCTGGGAGCTTTTATCACTTAAAAGATCGCTTTTATCAATACTTTCGTATGAAACGAGAATGCTTCGAAGAATTGCACTCACTTCTTCTTTTTAAAATTCAGAAAATAACCCAAAATAACTTTTTAGTAACCATATTTTTATCACAGTCAAGCAATAACCCCCCGGCTTCAAAGAAAATTTTGTAAAATAATACGAGGCGACGTTGTCGCCGCGGTAAGGCGTTGCGCGACGCTAATCCAATGCTTTAGGTACGCTTCCTATTTAACGAAGCTATTAAGGGGGAGACAAACCCTAAATACTAAAAATATCCATTGTTTAATGAAGATGTTACAAGAAATGGACAAGACAATTGCTTTGAAAAAAAAAATATTATACCTAAACATGTGAAGAATTCGTTAAAGTAATAGAAACTCCACAAAAAAGTTAGAAAACAAGAAGAATTTGACTTTTATTGAAAATTCTCTCGAAAACGGCTTATTGCACGCATATGAATCCTGTACCTATTAATAAGTTAATATCAGATTAAAAAATTGTATTAATAAATTTTTTTATTTTGTATATTGTTCTAATGGTAAAAACAAAAAAAAACACCATTTCTAGGCCTGTTGAATTGGATCCGCCGCCAGCGAGTTCTATAGTAAATGTCATTTGCCTCAGTGAAGCCCTTAATTGTTCACCGGAAAGAAAATAAAAGATAATGTTAAACATTCCTGATATTTTAATTTGCAGTAAGTATATGTATATTTTATCCACTATTTTTTTTTATTTTGAGAAATAATTTTACGGACAAAAGTCTGAATAAAGACTAATTCTCATTTCTAGAACGCTTCTGTAATTCTAGAACTACAATACAGTTTCTCTACATATTTAGTGAAAAAATATATAATCTATAGATGTTAGCTCCATTGTCAGGGGCGCAGCTACCGCCGCATCAATTATATTGTGCCACCGGGCTACAGGCTGCAAGGATACAGGGGTGTGTAAGTAAAAATTCTTAAATGTAATGCACAATCTCACTTAAATTTTTACTATGAGTTACTTGAATTTTTTAACGGCCTACGAGTTTACCTTTTAAGAATTGAGTCTAAATGCATTGCGTCTAAAAAACTTTTTTTTTCTTTTTTAGACGCTGTTTTTTTAGAGCTTTTTGTTTCTTTTCTAATAAAATCTTTGTCTTCCATTTGGCCTTCGCCTCAGTCAGGTAGCCCCTCGACAAAATTTTATACATGGGCCCATTTAGGGCAAACTACTCCACTGTCCAATGTAAGCCTACGGATTATGTCTGCCTCTCTGACCACCTTTTCATAAAAAACATCTAGATCCGCTAAGAAGAACGAACGTTCAGAAACTGACTCCTCAAGAGTCCATCGCGAGTACCCTCAGACAGACTTTTCATTAAATTAGATTTCATTATTACTACCCGCGTTAACGCTTTTTTTTTTATCAAAGATGGGTTTGCTCTTGACCAGCTTCTATCCATATAAGAAGGATGAGGCCGACGATGGAGCGAGCTCACCCAGAAGATGCCTATTCACTCAAACCTTGAAAAGATTTGGGTTATATGAGCTCGGAAATACAGACGCCGGCAGGGAGTTCCAATCCTTAGAGTTTAGCTACACGCGAACATGTCTTTCTTCTCTCATCAGTGAAAACCGTATCAAAATCGGTTCGGTGGTTGCAGACAGAGATGAGCAGCGACTTTTTTATAATATGTGTATATAGATAGATTATTTATTTGAGCATACCTGAACTATATCGTGAACTAGAGATGTCCGGAAATTCCAATCGAGTTGAAGATCATCATTGGCAAGCACATCTTTAAGAGATCCCTTCGGACAGTATTCGGTTAGCACGAAGACTAGGGGGCAGTCCACACAAGCGCCGATAAATCGAGCTGTGTTTTCATGGGACACGTTTCGGGCCTTAAACATTTTTTCACTTTTAACTATTTAATAGATGTAATATAATATAATAATGTATTATAGTAATAATAATATAAATATTCTATGCTCTGTTCTAGGTTTCCCGGGTTCGATTCCCGGCAGATCTATCATTGAAAATAAACTTTTCAAATTTGGCTCTGGTCTGGATCTGGAAAGTACCTAGTAGCAGGGCACACTGCTTTACGCAGTCATTAGGGTAGTCCATCTGGCGGCAGTAATCACTAACTTACAGAAGACCACCGTGAAATAATAGCACATGTAGTGTTTCAGTGAATGAGTAAACGATGCCAGAACCCATTTTCCTATCCCCTCCCAATCCCTTATCCTTAATCCTACTGTAGCGCACTTGCAGCACCTATGGCGATTGAAGCTAGCTACAATAAAGTGAACCGTCAGCCTATCTGTCGATCTTAAAATAAAATAAAAATATTATTTCGCTCTCGAATCCCAAGATTCCATGAAATAACAATGTGAGATATTGTGTCACATTGTTATTTCATTGTTATTCACATTGTATCTGAGTAAGGGATGCTAAGCTCATTTCCCTAGCCCCCTTCTTATACCTTATCCTTTACCCAGTGCCGTTGTTTGCTTGTGGTAATAGGTGATGGTAGCCAGCTACCACCAAGAAGACCGTTAACTTGTCATCCAATCTTTACTTTAAAAAAATCAACAATCTAATCTGTATTCTCAAGGAAGTTTCGTACAAATATGAATTATTGTCGCTGAAATGCTGTGCTTATATTTCGCCACATTTAGAATTCAAAACACAAGGCGTATGAATAAAAAAAGCCACATGTCTGGCAATTTCACATTTTTTTCCTTCTTCTTTACTAGAAGAAAATAATGTTTATCAGATTAAGGGCGCCTTTTGTACCTACTATTGCTTGTTGTTTCTTTTTTTTTATTATTCTTTTTTATGTTTATAATACAAATAAAGAGTTTTAATAAAACAATAATTAAGTTTTCGCATCTGCGATGTCATGTTAAAAAATTTAATGTTTTAGCAACTTCGCATCCGATTCGACACACAGGTTTCTTCGCGATATTTCTTGCACACATTATACATACCGTCTTTTGTTGGCGTTGTAATATATGTTGTTGACTCTTGAAGCTAAATTCCTAATAGGCAATCAAATCAAAGCTTTGATTAACGCCGTCATGATTCGTGACATTTCGAAGTAAGCCTACTAGATTACTTAGGATGTGACGACACTTAAGAAGTAGTCAATTGTGTACTTTAT
The DNA here is from genome assembly GCA_910589475.2 of Bembecia ichneumoniformis. Classification (NCBI taxonomy): domain Eukaryota; kingdom Metazoa; phylum Arthropoda; class Insecta; order Lepidoptera; family Sesiidae; genus Bembecia; species Bembecia ichneumoniformis. The sequence goes on along the minus strand of OU342538.1, from coordinate 4,062,476 downwards.
TGGAACATAACTTTACCTTGATTGTTTTAGGTTTAACAGGTCCATACTCGTAATAATAATTGATATTCATTAATTTTCAAAATTGATCTTATCTCTAAGAAGTATATTAACTTTTATTAATTAAAAGTTAATATATACTCTCCAAGAAGTATATTTTCACATTTTAAGAAGCTGATTAGAGCCAAATTAGTTACAGTTTCAAAAATAAAATTAAACCATCAGACCAAATAAGAACTAAAGACCGAACATAGTGAAGCCGGTTTTATAAACATAGGTGCGTAGGCAGGTGTTGCCATAATAATTCATAGTACCCCAATATTCGTTGATGAAATAAAATTATTGGGTAATATTTATTGTATATTCATTAAAAACCTTTTGGTTGAATCAATTTCCTTGGTTGTCTTTTATTTTTACTTTTACCTAACGGACGAACAAACAATCAAACAAACAAATAAATAAATCAAAAATAAATTACCATAATCCAAAAAGATTAAATGGGTATTTAAAATATATAGAAAAGGCATTGAGAAAATTTTCCTACAAAAATATTGATCCTGATCGCCGTAATCATGATAGCCATGACGTAACTAAATAGCCTTGTAAAGTTGGCGATGGACTGAGCGATTTTGTACCACATGGTTCTAATACGGATTCTTTCATCTTGTCCGATCTATACAGTTGAAAATATTTGTCATAATTATAAAAGTAAAAAAAAGGTAATTATAACGCATAAAAATGGCAACACTATCACAGTTTTACAATGCATTTATTTTTATTAAAATATATTGGTTTCCAAGTTTACTTACTTGTTAAATGTGATTCCATCCTGCTTTTCATTCTTTGAAGACTGGTTTTTACACCCTTTTACTTTCGCAATTCGGCATTTTCACTAGTAAATATTTGAATTTATTATTGAATTTTATATCAAGTTATTTTATGTTGCTCAACTAATAAGTCGAGGCATAGTTTGATTGCATTTGTGTGTGTGTGTAACCGTGTATATACACGGCGCGGCCTAGTTTCACCGGCTTCGCTCTGTCTTCCACAGGGCTCTATCTATAGTTCTTATTTTATCTGAACTTAAACCTTAACAAAATTAATTTAATTACTTTTTTTTCTTTAAAAAGATGCTTCTTAAAACATGTTTAGGCTAAAATGGCTTACTGAAGTCTACAAATGATTTTTATAGTGCAATTTGCATTTAAAATTATTTCATTCTCCTTTGAGATACCAATTTGTAATACTTGCATTGACACAGTTTTAAATCTTTTCGATAAGTCAAGTAACAAGTTACCTGCTTAATCTCCCACATCAACTTCTTGTTGATGTCCAGTTTCTTTCTGTGTATCTTCTTGACGGCAACCCTGTTGCCTTTGTAAAGACCAACGGTGAACGAAGTGAGGGTCAGAGACGGTGTGCCGACTGTGGCGCCGGTACTGCCTCTTGTGCTCCATCCGAGTGACAGCTGCATGAAACTCTTTTAAATTTATTTGAGAACCAATGGCTGCATTTGAAGGTAATAGTGACGTCATTGTCTTTGTCTAGCTTAGTTTACGTAGTTACAAGTGGCCAATTATAATACTGACCCATCTTGAAATTCAACTTTAACATGTCACGATATTTGTATGGTTCGTAACATTTTAAATTATTAAAAACATACCGGATATTTAAAAAAAAACATTGATTTAATACAGCCTTTTCTAATATAAATTCAATTTAATTAAATTCGATTACTTTTTATTTATTTATTTATTATCTGATACATTAACTTAATACACAATGTTTACAATGTCTGTAAACCATTATTGGTTTGTCTAGACATTTACTTCACGCCAATACCACATTACACTATAAATATACATATTATTACAATAAAAATGTTACAACTCAATCTGAAAGATGCAAAACCGAACCTACTCTGCGTAACCAATGATGAAATACGTAATCGGTGATGACATATGGCGCTGAAACATGGTCTCTAACTATGGGCCTCGTTAGAAAACTCAACATCGCTCAACGAGCTATGGAGAGGGCTATGCTAGGGGTCACACTGCGAGATCAAATCAGGCATGAGGAGATCCGTAGACGAACGAAAGTTACAGACATAACCCGTGTTATGTCTGTGTGACATAACTTCACTGCCATTGAAGTGGCAGTGAGCAGCATGCATAGTACAGAGAGCCGACGGCTGCTGGGGCCGGAAGGTTCTTGAATGTAGGCAACGGACTGGCAACAGCATTGTAGGATGTCCACCCACAAGCCTGGATCCATGATGGATCCAGGCTGCTTCTGATCGGTCCTTTTGGATAATTAGGATAGAGGCCTTTGACCAGTAGTAGACGTTCTACAGCTGAGATTAACTTAAGCCAAATCCTAGACCGAGTCAATGCAAGAAGCCGAATTCTCCGGGTTGCGCGAATTGGTCATGTAATAATGCCGCGCTCGTAGAATTATAGTCGTTAGCGTAAAGATTTTTATTTATTTTTGGAGACAATATTTTTATTTCTGTTTTTAATTATTTAATTACATAGAGGTTAAACATAACCCAATTTTTTTTTTTGTTACACGATTAAAACTTAGTAAAAATAGCTAGGAAGTCGGTTCAAAAACTCAAATATTAGTCGCTTAAAAATTTCGTATACGAGTAAGAAATTCTGCCATAATTATGTTTTTTTTTAGCTACCTACCAATAACAAAGAAACTAACAAACCGCAAATTAACAAAGGCTTCTTTTATTCGTTTGAGTCACCATTATTATTTGACATTGGCAAAACAAAAGCATAAAGTGGGTCAAGTATAACACAGCAAAACGAGAAGAAAAAATATGAAAATAGATCAAACTAATTTTCAATCAAAATTGAAATTTAGAAAAAAGTGATAAAAATATTGTGGAGAATGCATTTGTTTCATCCTCAAAAGCAAAGACTTGAAGAAGGCGAATTTTCTCAAACAAGAGTTGTCGTACCAAAAGTAAGTCACCAAGTAAGATTAGTATTTAGTAGGCAGTTTGCGTCTCGTAGCCATTTTGGTAGCTCGTTTGGCGACAGTAATGTGTGCTGTTGTGTTTCGGTGAGTATGGGATGGCAGAGTTTATTTTCTTATCCCTTCCTGACCCCTTATCCTAAATCTTACTATCTTACTATTGTTCCAGTCAATTGCCCGGTACACAATGCCGGTACATAAAATTAATACTAAGCAAACGGAGAGTTAAAAATTGCACATAGCTTCAAAGCCACTTTGTGTAATGCCGCTACAGCTATTTGATTCTCTTTATACCCCACTAACAGCGATGGCTGCTACACTTTAAGTCCACAAGAATTTTTAACAAAAATAAGTACAAAAATGAGAAACACAATAAATATTCATTCACTTTAATGAAAAGTTCCAAAATATTTATTTCAATTTTAACAATATTCATGATGACACTAGAAGAAGCTAATATTTAAGATTAATAAATAATAATTAAGATAATACAATAGGATCATATAATCCTATCCCTTCCCAATCCCTTATCCTTAATCCTATTGTAGTCGGCAGCGCACTTGCAGCGGCTTTGGCGTTGCTTGTGTTATAGGCGACGGTAGCCACTTACCATCAAGTGGACCGTCTGCTTGTCTGCCGATCTTAACATAAAAAAAACTCTGTCAGAGACCGTCCTCTGCTGAACATAGGCCTCTCCCATAGTCGGACGTAGACATAGTCGGAAGCAGCCTGGATCCAGCCTCGACTTCCCATCTTTCCACCTTGCGGGAAGTCGTCCAGCGGCTATTTATCCTGCCCATTGCCACTTCAACTTACTAATCCGCATAACCAACCAGCAAATTCCAACCAACTAACTTCGCAATGTGAATATTTGATAATAAGGATGTCTACCTTGAGAACCTCATTGATGCTGTGCAGAGCTGGACTGGCTCCAAGTCCGGTACCAACCTCCACCAACACTTCTTCGGGTCGCACGCGCCACGCCATATTATTCAATTCTGCATCTATACGAGCCTGCCTAAGGACAGAGTGAGTAATTATATTATTTCATTGTTAGGTATTTATTATTTGTCTTGCTTTTTAAAACTCACACTTAAAAATGATTTGAAAAATCATTTCGAATGGCGTAACTATTGTCTACGTTCAGTTTCGTAAATTTTTAATAACTAATATTTAAAACATTGTGCAAGTTGTTATTAATGAACCAACATCATTATGACGCTTTATTAATTAATCATAATAAAATTCCAAGTTTTTTACTAAAATATAACAAATTATACCATATGTACCACGGCAGTAGGTTTCCTGCTTATTAAGCTTCGTTGTTGCTTATCCTATAATTATATTATTTTTTTATACACAGAAAGAATTTAAAGTTCTTTTAAGCGGTTTTATTATTCCCCATCTTTCTTTTCGGAGCTGAAACCCTGTCCCCGGAGACTGCAAGACTGTCATAAGATTGACGCACTGGAGATGTAGTGCTATACGCCTCCTAAATATCTCATGGACAACGTTTCGCACCAATAAATCAATTTTAGAGGAGCTTAAAGTTAAGGACAGGCTTTTGTCGGTTGTGCTTTGCGAATACTAAAAGTCTTTGGCCACATATCTAGGAAGTAAAATTCGATGGATTCAGGGTCAGTTCCACAACTCGATCTGTTCTGGTACAGTTTGCTCGTGACGCCACCAGCAGACAAAAGTGGAGATGCTTCGCGTGTACATCATCCGCACGACCATGACCACTCTGACAAGAGTGTGCGACTTTGATATATATATATTTAAGCGATTCCACACTTGAAATTTCAAGAAAAGTGTAATTTTCGTTATATCTTAAGACCACAAAAGATATTTTATTTTAGTATTGTTCGATAAGTTTGAAAATTTGGAAGACAAATTTTTTTAACAATAAACGCGGAGAACCCTTTTCTTCTGTGTATTCCCAGTAGGCCCGTCATAGTCGTCCCGTGACGGGATTATTGGAATTTTTCTTTCCAGAGTTCAGCGGCACTTAAGACTACATGTTTTATTACATTTTTGTTTGTTGATATAGAGCGTCGGTGGCGCAGTGAGGAAAGACGTAGGCTATCATGTCGAGAGGTCCGAGTTTGATCCATGGTCATGCCATGTACCAACGGGTTTTTTCTAAAAACTTCTAAGCAATTTAGGAAAAGCTTGAAATTTTCCAGTTTTATTGTGATTTTATTTTAAAAAAAATAACTAAATTTTTTTTATTAAAAATGGGTTTTCTCTTGGCCAGAATCTAGCCATGTATGTAGGAAAGATGAGGCCGACGAAGAGGCCACCCAGAATGCTAAATCTCGGAAACTTTGAGAAGATTTGGGTTATATGAGCTTGGAAACACAGACGCCGGTAGGGAGTTCCAATACTTAGCAGTGCGCATTATACAAGATGTTTTAAATCGCTTGGTCCGAATTAGAGGGATTACGACATGATGAGGATGGTAACCAGCTGTACGTCTGAATGTCCTATAGAAGAAAGGGGAAGGCGGTATGATCTCATGTAGCTCCCGAGCACACTCTTCTCACTCTTCTCACTCTAAACCGAGCACTAAGATATTTATTTAATAAAAATTAGAACAAAAATTAGATCTTTGTCAATACAAACTTCTCGTAGAGGTGATTGAATCGGCAAAGTTTACTTACTTGTAAGCAACACAGGCAGCTGTTACCGCCAAACTTAAGAATACAGCCAAACCGACGAAGCAATAAATTATCACAATCTGAGTCTCTACGATAAGAGCAGCATGAAAAGAAATTGGGTTTATTTGTATTTTTATTGTTTTATTTATTTATCTATATATACTTTTACAGGTAGGTATTTCTAGATCATCAAGACTTCTTCATTGAAAAATCTTATTAAATAATCAAATGGCAACACTGTAACATTGTGAAAAAACAACAACACATTTCCACGCATTTTTGTAAGAAGATTCACCCGTTCCATCTTTCGCTACTAATGTATCTCCAGACGGATTTCTTTTAATTTTAATTTTAATTTTAATAATTTTTCCCTACCAGTGGGATACCTAAAATTTCTTTGTCCATCTATTTAGGGCTAAGGCCTACCACAATTGTTATTTATAAATTAGTTCCATAGTAATTATTATATTGAATAATAATTGTAAAAGTGACCTTTCAACTATAAATATACTAGAAAAAAATAATTGAGTATTATTTAGTAGATGTTGTTATTTATAAATATTTACAATTTATTTGACCATTATTGTATATCTAAATTTTGAAATGTAATACCGCATTTAAGATCAGTAGTGTCTTTGAAATTTATGTTTTTTCATTGTAGAATCTCTATTATTTTTGTCAATATCCCTTATAAATGTTCATTAATATTCATAAATGTTCTATGAAAATAAAAAGTATTAGGAGTATTATCATTTTAGGAGTATTATCTGAACCCACCAAGACAGACAGACAATAATTAAAAATTGTAAACTAACCCCCGACATTCTATTGAGACCTTCTAATGAGTCCAAACACGCTAAATCTGCTGTAAGTTGTTGAGGAGTTGGGTAATCCACAGACTACTTAATGCTGCAGCATCAAGTCAAGGTTGCCATGTCATGGAAATGCCACCGAAATAACAGTACACCAAATTTCAAATCAATGGAACCTGTGGAAGTTTGTGAGACTCTTCTTCAACTCAGAAATGAACTGATGATCTGAACAGATCCATAGGTTAAACTTATATCTAATATCCGTATTTTGACTATATTCCTCTAATTATATTCTTTTGAATGACAGTCTAAACAATGAATTTCTAATATTGGTAACTTCATAGCCACATCCATGCTCTGTGAAGTAGGCTCGGTTACTTTGGCAAACCTTACAAAACCTTTACAATCCGAGAATAAAGAAGTTATTATAACAAATCGTCTTACCTCCTTGACACATGGGATCCGTGCCTAAAAACCCACACCTTGGAGTGTCCAGCGGTGGACCCCGCTGTCCTCCAGGCCAGTGAATCGCCTTGCCAGCTATAGCTTTATAGCTGCTGTTCAGACCATGGTAGAACGCTACGACCTGATGAAAAATTATTATTTTATACAAAATTTGAAAATCGTTCGGGACATCTCCCCTAAATCACCTTGACGAATCAGTATTCCGATCCGGTGGTAGTTCATCTCTATTTATAAAAAAATGAATCCCCATTTCCCTTGGTCACGGCATCACGCGTGAACGAGTAGACCGATTTTAATTCGGTTTTCACTAATGGAAAGAGGGATAAACGGGGAATGTTCATATGTAAAAAAATTGCACGCCGGGCGAAGCCGGGGGCGGGTCGCTAGTATTTATATAAAATTAGAAATATTTGACGAAGATAAATGTTTTGTAAGAAACTTACATCCAATAAATATGATTTATTATTATTATTAATCTTTAGATTTCTACTGTAGATTAGAAGATAGACTGGCGATATTCAAGGACATGTGATGTCCTAAAGAACTGCAGTAGGATTGTAAAATTTCAAAAATATTACCATCATAACAAATTTTGTTAATTCAATATAAGTAATTAAATTATTGTTATGTTAAGCTGTTGTGTCTATAAAAAAAAAACAAAACAAATAATACTTAATAATAATTTGTAGGTAATAATAATGTTTCAAAGGTTGTATTGGGCTGGTCATGATTTTTTACTGTCGGCGGAGTTGCGGACGAGTGTTCGTTCGACCACGCAACTTCGCTAATAGCGGACGAAGAGGACGCCAAGGGGTTTTAGTCGGTATATATCCCGCTACCGTCTCTGGGATAGGAGTCCGACATAACCCACAGGTCGTCCCCAAGCCGGTGGGTATCTGTAACGGATTTCTCCTTGTAAAAAAAAAATTACTTTTTACTACACGTCAAAATTTATGATTCAAAATGCTCTGTAAAAACCATTTCCGTGACCGTATTGAAAATAAATTTATAATCATTTTCTTTTGTGTTCTGGCCCTGCGACATAACCCTTTTTCAATCACAATAATGTTCTCTAATCTCTAATTTACCTATCTATCCTACTTCTCTATTGTTTTTGGACTTTTGGCTTATTATTGGATGCAATGTGGGATGCGTGATGAAATATTTTTCAGAAAATTATATACCTAAGTAGTAAATTGTATACCTAAAATTACATATATATCTAATTAGGTAGCTCTTAAGTTTTTATAATATTTAATTATTGTACCTAGTTGTTTCTTGAATAAAATAAATATATTTTGTTAAAATTTAATTGTCGAATAGATAAATGTTATATTTTTTTTTTCCATAAGTGTAATATGGCATAACAAGATTTCGGAATGAAAATATGTAAATGAGATTGTATTACATACAACGGGTTAACGTGGGTCGTTAGGTTTCATTTGGCAAATTCTATAACCTTATCTATTGTCGCCAAGCCAAGAACAAAAGATTTTTTCCTATTCCTACAAAACAATAGAGTGAAAAAAAATATAATTATTATTCGCTTATGTGAGGTCGATTCCTTTCATTACACGCTTGTCGTATTTCAAACAATGTTTCATTTTGCTCTAAGACCCTTTCAGAGAGCGTTTTCATGTTCACTAGATAAATGTATATTTATTTTCAACATCCCTTTCCCTCGAGAATAGAGTTTTTATTTGCCTAGTATATCTAAAATAATATTATTTCGAACAGAAGTTTTGATTTTAGTTTCGAAAATGCCATTTATCTTCTCACAACTGAAACAGTTAATTTTGAAACCCTACGGTTCAGTGGAATCAGTGGATTCATTCATCATGACACGGAAATGAGACGTTTGGATATGTATCCGGTCCTATGTGTTCGCTTTTTATAAATAAGTCCAGTTACACACGACTTGAAATCGCACAGAAATAATTTATTAAAAATACAATTTATCTAAATGACTAGTACACTACTAGTCATTTAGATAAATTGTATTTTTTTTTATGTTAAGGTCGGCTGACGGTCCACTTGATGGTAGGTGGCTACCGTCGCCAATAACACAAGCAACGGCAAAAGCTGCTGCAAGTGCGCTGCCGACTGCAGTAGGATTAAGGATAAGGGATTAGGAGTGGATAGGGAAATGGGCTCTGTATGGAATGTAATACTAATCCTAATCTATACTTATAATATTATAAAGAGAAAATATTTGTATGTATGTATTTTTTTATTTTTGTAATGAATAAACTCAAAACCTACTGGACCTATTTTAAAAATTCTTTCACCTATAGAAAGGTACATTATCAGCTAAGTATTAAGGAACATAGACTACTTCCTCCCCACCCCATCTCCCCCCTTTACCCCATCCATACAAATATATGTTTGTAATGAATAAACTCAAAGACTACTGGACCGATTTTAAAAATTCTTTCACCAATAGAAAGCTACATTATTATTAGCGAGTAATAATTTCTAAAGATACGCGGACGAAGTCGCGAGCAAAAGCTAGTAAACAATATTATAAATGCGAATGTTCGTATATTTGGATATTGGTTACTCACGCAAAAACGGATGAACGGATTTGGATGAAATTTGGGACACAGATAGTTTATTACCCGGTTTAACATATAGGGTACTTTTTATCCTGAAAAAAATGTTAGGTTCTTGTGGCATTTTCAAAAAAGTCGTACGAAGTCGCGAGCACAGCTAGTATTTTTTTATTTTTTTTATATTAAGATCGGCAGACAGGCTGACGGTCCACTTGATGGTAGGTGGCTACCATCGCCTATAACACAAGCAACGCCAAAGCTGCTGCAAGTGCGCTGCCGACTACAATAGGATTAAGGATAAGGGATTGGGAAGGGATAGGGAAATGGGCTCTGGCCATCCCAGAGGCGGTAATCCCTTACTTCACTCACCGAAACACAACAGCACACGTGCTGTTTTTTTCACGGGGGTGTTCTGTAAGGTGGTGGTTATTTCCACCAGACGGGCTGCCCAAATGACTGCGAAACATAGTGTGCCCTACTACCACTACTTTCCAGATCCAGACCAGAGACAAATTTGAAAAGTTCATTTTTCAAAGTTGACCTTGCCGGGAATCGAACCTGGAACAGAGCGTTAATGCAAGCACCCTAACCACTCATCCAATTGGTATATAAATATTATAAATGCGACAGTTTGTATTTTTGGACGCTTTGTGTGATTACTCAATCGCCATTTAGCTTAAACGCTTGAGAAGATATAATTGTAATAATTAATCACAGTTTTGACGACATACTGCGATTTCGTGCAGATTAGTGCTGGGAGATCTAGAGAAGGATCATGAGAGGTGGGGGTAATACGACCTCCTTTCACCCCTCCCTTCTATTCCTCACAACATTAAGACCTCCCTAGTCCTGCTTTGCCAGTGATAACAATAAGTGAGAGAGAATTAAGTTCTCGTTTGTATTAATGAAGTCGCGACATAGAAATAGACCTTTCCATCCCTCGTACCTTTTTCGCAGCACATGTCCATGAATTATGTATGTTAAAATATTATTATGATGAATTTTATTAGGATTAATTTTAAATGTATTTGTCTGTTAATTTTCACGCTTTAATTATGAAGTTGATAAAATTTGCTTTCAAACCTTTTAAGTGATAAACCAGACATATACGGTTTTAATGAAAGTCTACTATGAACAGTCTTTAAATATGTATAATATATTTCTAATACATAAATAATGAAATCGTAAAGAAGCCGTGTCTGTATATTAAATATTAAAAAAAAAAATCCACGTTGTACCTACTTATATTATCGAGGTCAAAAAAATAGTTTTTACAATTTTTGTATGTTTGTCTATGCGTTTATGCACGCTAATCTCAGAAACGGCTTAATCAATTTGAATGCGGTTTTCACTGGTGTATTATAGAAAGGTAGGTGTATTAACTAATGTTGTTTGAGTACAGGGCCGGTTTATTCTTTAGGCGATGTAGGCAACTGCTTTGGGTCCCGCATGAGCTAGGAGCACCCGAGTTCAGTGAAAAAAAAAACATTTTGAATGAAAATTAAATTAGAAGATTTTGTACGTAACAAATTCTTAATAACATTTTGTTACGTGCGGGGTGAGTTAAAATGCCGTGTAAGGGCGAAAGGAACGATTTATTTTTAATTAATTAATCACCAAACCACTTGCCAAAAGTCGTCAATGATTCCCTTATGTGTCGCCGGTTCACTGTCGCAGATAACTTCGCAAAAGCTCCGAAGAGTCGCTTTCGTATCGCTGGTTGTCGCACAACTCTCTCATCTCGGCCGGCCGCAATCTTATTTATATACTTGACGCCATATGCCTCCATGTATTTCGAATTTTCCAGAAAATGTAAACAAGATCGTAAACAAGCCATTGAAAGTTCGGGAATGCTATTTCTGTTGAAATGTAAACTCTATGTTGTAAACATAAGGACCAATTTCCTTTGACACTAGTCGTTAGACCGTTCGAGACTTTCGCCGGCGCGAACGCTTTTTCCAGAACGTTCCATAGTTAGTCGTAACAATATTGTTGCCTGTTTTTTATACTACTTCAGAAGGTATTTCAAGTCATTGAATAATGATATTATACAATATATGCAGTAAAAACAGCGTAATAATTAATAGAATTGCATAGTTAAGGAAGTTAGAAAACTGTTAAAAACTTTGAGACGATATGATATGCCTGAAATGGCCTGCTTCAGTAGGGTTGTAAATTGATAGGTCTCACGATTACAGAGCGTCACATCATATTTGTGTTAGAGTGAAATAGAAATTTGATTATCAAGAATTTAACAAGAACAAAGTTTCAATAAACCATTGTAATTGAAATTATGTGTGTGTTTAAATAAGGTTGATAATAGGATGTTACAAGTCAACGTTCTCTTTTGCACGTACCTCGAATTTTCCAGTAACAGGATCGAGGTCCAGTATGGCGTAGTCTGCGTCCCGATCTCCGACAGGGTCGATCCGTACGTGACCAGTTATACCTGTTACAATTAGTAAGCTTAGACTAAAAAAAGAAAAGAGAAAGCAATTTTTTTAGACGCTTTAACGACTTGTCGTCATGAATTTCTGCTTGTCTGGCGATCTTTATACATATTTTAAAAAAAAGTTTCATGCAACAAATTGCCTTTTTACATCTGTATGACTTTGAGATGATGTTTGAATGTTAATAATATTAAAAATGCGAAAGTTGGATGTTTGTTACTCAATCACACAAAAACAGCCAAACAAATTTGGATGATATTTGGCACATAGATAGTTCATTGCCTAAATTAACATATAGGATACTTTTTATCCTGGAAAATGTTAGGTTCCAGTGAGATTTTCAAAAAACGAACTACAGCGCAGATGAACTCGCGAACATAGCTAGTTATATTATGGTTGTTAAGAATGTCCGGCCGCAATAAGAATGCACATTTGACGTTTAGCAGATTGATATAACTAGTGATGGGCATAGTATAACAGAATTAGGTGCCATTATCGACATTTTGGAGTTATGTAAAATAAAAATAAAATAGGTATACCATGGAAATCCCTTCCCCACATGCGCCTGGTGATGTTACGTCCGTCTCTCAGGTCTCCGCCTTCAGTCAGGGTTTCGTTCAAAGCCATCCCCAGTAAATATACACCATCGAAGAATGCGCCGATAAAAAAGTTTACCTGTTTCATTAAAAAAAAATAGATTTTATTGTTAGCAGAGGAATGAGCTCCGGAAACTTAGAGTCCGTTTGTTAAAGGGTAAGGGATAAGACAGAGATAAGAGAATGGTAACCCTTAGTCAATCACGGGAACAAAACAGCACACGTGCTGTTATTTTAGCATGTTTCTGAAAAGGAATTATTGCTGCCACCAGACGGTTGTTTCAAAGTTTATGATTGCGGTACATATTGATTTCTGAGATTAAAATCGCCCAAGGATTTATTTCAATCATTATTAATAATTTAATTTATTACGTTACTATTGTATAGTTGTTGTAACAACGTATTTATTATAAATTTTTTATCAGACTACATAATTAAATAAATAAATAATGTCATGAATGTCCCCGCGCTGTTGCTTTATATGTCTTTTCAAGTACCTCGAAAATGTGAACGCAGCTGCGTAAAAGGGACCTTTTTTCTATTAGAAAGTATCTTAGAAATTACTACTAAACTTTTCACAAATAAAAGGCCCGTTTTGACAGTTCACGCCCATGAAGTTCTCTATTTTTTACCGATTGAAATGTTCTGAAGGTAATTAAATCTTTCATTGATGGGTACCGCCCACTCGGCTGAGTGCTGTGCATAACGATTATTTCATATTGTCCACAGACTATTAAAAATCAGTTAAGGAAAAAATAAATCGATCAAGATTTTTTTAAAGCCGATAAGTGATCCGGTTTTATTTGTTTAGACAGTAAATGACAATAAAGGAAGACTATGACAGAAACGTCAATATTGAGAATATAATTAAAAATGAAATAATTATAAATACGGGTGACGATAGATCAACTGACAATTTTGGCTCATCATCTGAAGAAAATGATTGACTATGATTGACCGAAGATTCACTTTTTCTCGATTTTTTTATGATTGAGTTAATATTATTGTAACAAAAATCTTAAATGAAAGAAAATTGACCTTTCCTAACATTGTATAATTTCAAAATACCTACAATATCAAAATATATATTCAAATCAATCAAATACTCATGCAAACTTGAATCGATTTATATCGATATCGAGTACCGAGTCGTATGGTTACATCACTAGTTACGTCGCGAAGACAGATGTCAAAACGGGCCTTTTATTTTGTGATGAGTTTAGAAAGACTTTTAAAATGACACGCAGAGTTCATTGAATTTACGAGACGTGCATGCAGACTGTATAACATTAATCTCTCAAATGTTGACTTATTTAGAGAATTTCTTCATAAATTCGTTAAATTTTGGTAAAAAGCAGTTCATTAATCATTCCATTTAATTATGTACTAAAAGCAATTTTTATTGTTAGCTTTGGATTTTTGGTCTTGTTTTAACTTATCTACTTAGAATATTGTTTGAATAAATTTAAAATTTATGAGTTTTGTTTAGGTTCATAATTATTAATTTTTGTACATATGGCTGTTTGTTTCTTAATAAAATAAAATTAAACGAAAATATAATAATATAATAAAAAAATATTCTTGTTATATAATTTTATTTATTTATTTATGTTCACATTATTTAATATTATTTTCACTTCTCATGCTCTGAAAGTGCTTATTTGTGCAGGATATAGGCTGCACAAAATCGAATTTTGTGCACAAGTGCATTAACGTATCTACTCATAAATGTATCTATAGTAAGGCAAAGAAAATGAGCCATACAGCCAAACACAATAAGAAGTTCATAGATAGATTTTGTTATTTTATAATATTTACTTAAATTTATTTAATTTGCCTTATGTGTTTTTTAAGACATAAAAGATATTAAAATTTAAATTCAAGTACCTTAGGTTATTTAATTAATTTAAGAAATTAATTTAATAGTATGCTGTATAGGTCTGCAGCCCAAGCCAATGTCATAAGATATCAATGTCAAGATTTAAAAAAAATAAAGCAGCGGGAAACAGCTCTTGTTTTTTCGTGCGTTTAAAGAAATGTTATGTTATACTACTATTTTATTTCCTCGCAATCGAAGTGAAAAGCAGAGTTTATAACTCGTCCACAAAACCATTTTTATCCTCGACATTACTATCAGCGCTCGCCTTCGGCTCGGGCTGCTAAAAGTCTCGGATAAAAATGGTTTGTTTTGTGCACTTGTTGTAAAATCTACTATTATTTCATTTATTTATTTAGTTTCATGCTTTTAATACATTATTAAAAGCGTATCTCAAATTTTTATATGCCATTTCTTTTTTAAAGTTGTCTTTTGTGCACTTTGTGTTCGTTTTCAAATAAAATGTTTCTTTCTGTTAAAATTTAACTTGAAAACCAATCTTAATATATACATAAGTTGGGTGTATGTCCTTGACTTACATTTAAATAATACTCGAAATAGGTACCTACGTTAGAAATAAATTCGTTTAGTATTTATTACAATAAAAAAACATGGAAGCTAACATAAAAAGTTTCATTGCAATCTACACCAAATATACTTGATAATTACTGACGATGGGTTCTATAAGGGCATTCATGTTATTCAGAATAATCAAAAGAATGCTAAAATGCTGGAAATCAGAAAAATAATCAAAAAACTGAAAAAATCAAAACCAACCTCCTCTCCATCCGAGAATGTGTAATTGTAATGTTGCTTAGCTCTGGCGCGGACCGTATCAGCGAATTCGTCAAAACGATCACCGGTCGGAAGTTTGAGGGACACTCGAAGTAACGCTTCGTATGCTGCTCGGGCGGCTGTATCCCGTTCATCGCCGGCAGCCCAACCCGTTTCATCCCAGTATCCACCCTGTCCAAATATTCGTCCACGTTGAAAAATATAAAAATAACGTCTGAATAAATATATGAGCAATGTAACGCCTAACATCTTTGTTGCAGTTATAGCTTTGCCAGGCGTTAGATGATCCCTTGGGAACAGTACTTTTTTCTAGATGAAAAGTACCCTATGTCCTTTCCTATATCCCTGACAACGTGTGTGCAAAATTTCATGATGATCGGTTTAGCGGTTTAGGCGTGAAAAGGTAACAGACAGACAAACAGAGTTACTTTCCCATTTATTATATTAGCACAGTCTAACCATACTTACGTCATACAGTCAGGCAACGAATGTACTTGCGTAAAGCAACGTTCAGCGAACTCGCTTCAGTTTGCAGGCTCGAACATTGAGCGTTGCCCGACTGTATGACGTAAGTATGGTTAGACTGTGATATTAGATATTAGTATGGATTTCTACTAACGGCTGTGAAGATTAAAATTTCTATCCACAATTCACTTAATCTTAAAAATCGGATTTGTGATATCACAAATATAACAAAAATGATAGGGTTACATGTTTAGAATTGTTAGTTTTAAAATGCAATAAAATTAATAGAATGCAATTAAAAATTGTTTAGTTCGAAGCCGGGGGCAGGTCGCTAGTTTAAAAGATTTCCATAATCGTTACACAAACGCAGATGAAAAGTTCTTAGATGAAGGTTGTCATTGACAGAGGTTAGAACAGACATACCAGCCAACTTTAACCAAGTTCGAGATAATCCTTTCTGCACGTAGAGATTGCGACCAACCTCGACGTTTTACAAAATGACCTCGCAACTTAACAGTACTCTATCAACTTGATACTTAAACTTATTTTAAAAAAGAAAGAAATAACAAAAATATTATTAGCTTATTGGCATTCGAGAAGGTCAATCGTCGAATCCAGCTCGGATGGGCAGCGTTCGGGGAGCACCAAGACACCTCCTCCAAAATTTCTCAGTGTGTTAAAACAAAATTTTAAACCAATGTGTGTTTGTCAGTTTATAACAAATGGCGCTGAAAAGTGATCTCCCAATGAGCTGTTGGAGTTTAGTATTTAAAAAGAATTAATTTCGATATTTCTTTTTCATTGTTCAAGATTCAGAACATAGTGCACATATACTTTTAAAAAAACGAAAATTACTTACTTGAAAAATCTCCACATCTAGGAAGGCCCAGTCGCCTCGAGTCATCCCTAAGCTGTGTGCCGCCAGCAAAAATTCACGTACAAGTGGTCCTCGAACGCTCAATATTACAACTGCATATAAAAATAATACATTACTTATTTTTACATAACATGATAATTGCAGTCTAAGTGGAACGACAATTTTTTTTATTTCTTTTATGTCTTACTCAAAGGTCTCAACGACTGCAAAAAAATTCTAGCTTTTCTAAGAAATTTCTTTAGCCAATATCTAGAGGTCTAACCTCAGTCATTGCTAAAAGACTATTCATTCATTTAACAAAATAAAGCTTTGCAAGTAATTATAGATCATCAAACATTAAAAGTAAATGAATCTATAACCAGTTCAAGAAATTTTTTGACGGGGAATAAAAAGGCGTTGTTTGAATCAAATTAATCTTTCGCTAATATTTAGGTCGGGGCAAAAGTCTTTTCGCATATAATATGTATAAACTTGGCTGGTTTATGTGACATTAAAAAGGTTACATTTCAAAAAAAGAAACAAATTAGTAAAATTTTGTTTCCAGCTATTTTTCAATTGTTTTTCTTTCTGTCAAAATGAGTGTGAGTCTAATGAAGAAATTCGATACATTTTAAAATTTTATTAGAAAAAATGAAAAAGTGCAACGCAAGCGGCAAAAAAAAATTGTGACGTTTATGAACCTAATGCAGTGTCAGTAAGAGTAGCACAAAGTTGGTTTAAACATTTTCACTCTGGGAATTTTGATGACAAAGATGCACCTCCTCTGGTCACCCTGTTAATACGGATAAAATGGACGCCGTTTTTAAAAAGTTGTGCAAGATCGGCTTGTCAGTAGTTACGACATAACTGAAGAACCGGGAATTGACTACGAAACAGTTTTGACCCATTTGAAAAAGCTCGATATTTGAGCTCACTGAAACAAACCTTATAAATCGTGTACTTATTTGCGATTCTTTATTAAGACGTAATGAAACCGAACCGTTTTTGATGAGATTGATGGCGTTGAAAAGTGGATCTCGTACGGCAAGAACGTGCGAAAAAGGTTGTGGTCAAAGGTAGGTCAGGCTTCACTGACTGTGCCAAAACACGTGTTAACTCGCAATAAGGTGATGCCGTGTGTATGGTGGGATTGGAAGGGCATTGTTCATTATGAGCTTTTACCGCCGGGCAGAACCATCGATTCGGATATTTACTGCTAACAACTGATGAGATTAAAGCAATAAATTGAGAGAAAGCGGCCGCATTTGATCATAAGAAAGGGTGTGGTCTTTCATCAAGACCACACACATCTTTAGCCACTTAGCAAAAATTAAGAGAATTTGGCTAGGAGGCGTTAATGCATCCACCATTGTGCCCTAACCTTGCACCTTCAGATTTCCACCTGTTTCGGTCTCTTCAGAATTCTTTAGGCAGTGTCAGGTTAACATAAAGAGAGGACTGCCAAAATTACTTGTCGCGTTTTATTGATCAGAAGTCCCAAAATTTCTACAGCAACGGGATCATCGAACAAAATGGCACATATGTACTGTAATTAAATGTAAATTTATTTTGAAAAAATAAAAATGTCTTGAATTTTTTTTCTTTATATGCAAAGAAACTTTTTCCCCGATCTATTTATTAATCCTATATCACTCTAAATTATTATTAAAATCCTTATAGTGGTTTTTTCGTAAGAGTTACAAGCATCAATACATCCACGCCTTACTAAATCGCATTTGAATATAAGTAGGATGTACACTCTAGATATTATTTTGCTCATCCTACACAAAATGTTTCTGAAGTATTGTGAAAATTTCGTGAAAATATCATGTAACACGTCCCGCACTTCCGCCTCGATTTTCCATTTAGTAGCTACGAAACTTTCTGATATCTATTGTTCTCCGGCAAGCGCAGGAATTTCCAATTTAGACTTTGGCGGAACACTTCAACGTACTGTAGGTATACATTCGCAGTTACGGTCGCAGTTCTATAAATAAGAATGGGGTGTGTTTGTTTGTCGTAGTTTATCGATATTAGCCCAAAACAAAAATATTGCTTGAACAGTGTTATGCATTGAAGCAAAAGCAAATTGGCAATAAAACTAGAGTGTATTATACATGGGCGGATCCTGAATTTGTGGGGCCCTGGGCTGAAACAATTTAGGGGCCTACCAAATTACTCAACTAATAGCCATTTTGTCACTAAACTGTTTTCGATAGTGATGTAGATGGTAGGTATCATAGATAAAATACTACGTAGTATTTTATCTATGTAGGTATATAGAAAAAATAGGACAATAAAATAATTTGCTTAGCGTTTTTGTATACAGACAGCAACTGTACTACATTATTGCAAAATAATTAGACAGGTTATGTGTAGTTATGATATATAAATTATAAAGCAACTTTTCTGCATTTTTCTGCTGCAAATTCCTTTATTTGCTCATTAGATTGTAAGTCCTTCGTTAAATCACAATTTATACAAAGAACTGACAAATGATTTAGTCGATGGTTCGACATTGTTGTCCTATATTTGTTTTCTATATATGTCATCCTGGAGAAAGAGCGCTCCGGTTCACAGCTAGTGATTGGCAAAGTTAAAAAAAACTTTAAGATGTTATAGCAATTTGGGAAAACATCAACAAGTTTCTTTTCATAAATAAGCTTAAAAATTTCACTGCAAGTGGTATAAAACTCTGGGTTATAATTAGAATGCACTCATTCTCTAAATGCTCGTTTACGTCATCTGGATAATAATCAATAATATTACGTACACTTTCCAGATACGTACAAAACTCGTTCGAAATCCGCTGACCAAAGACAATCGACAATCGACAATCGACAGAATTCCCCATTCTGTAAGTACGATAGACGCGCACGTGAGTTGATTGATCTGAGTTGCCAACCTTATGATAGGATTTTTTTAAATTTTTTCTTTTAATTTTAAATATATTTTTAATTCAAAATATCGCCTATTGTTTTAGTGACTGCTGGGGGCCCTTTGTATCCACGGGGCCCTGGGCTACAGCCCAAAAAGCCCTTAAGTAAATCCGCCCCTGGTATTATACCTAAATCTTTATTGAATTTATTTGAATTTTTTTTATGTTAAGATACCCGATGGCAGGCGGTTACCATTGCCTATAACACGAGCAACGCCACAGCCGCTACAAGTGCGTTGTCGACCTCAGTAGGTCTAAGGATATGATATTGGAAAGGATTAGGAAATGGGCTCTGGTATCCCTTACTCACTTACCGAAACACAACAACACACGTACTGTTATTTCACGGTGGTCCTCTGTAAGAGGGTGGTTACTGCCGCCAGACGGGCTGCCCAAATGACTGCGAAACGCAGTGTGCCCTGCCACCACCTTCCAGATCCAGACCAGAGGCAAATTTGAAAATTTCATTCTTCAAAGTTCACCCTGCCAGGAATCAAAGGCAAGCAACCAACCACTCATCCAACGAGCTCGTCATCTCTTTCACATTAAGTTGTATGGTTAACCGGCTTCTGACGGCCGAAATAGGACGTCATTACGTCGCTATCCAATCCATCATTTGTCAGCGAATGTTAAAACTTTGTTCATAGTTTTATTTTATTTTATACTAGTTTTTTTTTTATTTGGCTTAAAATTCTATAGTCTAAGTAAATTCAACGTAGAAACTGAACAGAAACAATACATACACTAAATAAATTATGTGGTAATAAATAAAATATACTGAATAATTTAGTTTTGTTATTGGGATTTTTGCATAATGTGTTTTGGCCCAATCCCATATCACAGTTCAATACTGTCAACCTACAAACAAAAACAATAAATACTTATTATTTGCGTTTAGTTATTAATGTTAAGTAAAGTAAGTAAATTAGAAGCAATTTATATATTTAATAAGCGAATAGAAAACTTTTACCCCTTATTAAACATATAGCGAATTGACAAACTAAAATTATGATGATATAGAGGAATGCAGAAAGCTAAAATTAAAATTAAATTAATATTTCTCATTAAAACAATCACAGCAATAAACTGAATAGTATCTGATCGAGGGAAATGTATATCTATTTTCTATTTATATCTATATCTACATTAATCAAAACTTAAACGAGCCGTGTCTGTTGTATTTATGTTACCAAGGTCAAAAAAATAGTTTTTATTTTGTCTGTCTGTGCATTTGTGCACGCTAATCTCAGAAACGGCTTCACCGATTTGAATGGAGTTTTCACTGATGTATTGTACATAGCATGCATGATGTATGTGATATTTAGTGTTAGTTTTATTCCAATCGGTTTACAAACAAAAAAGTTACACGCTATAACGAATATCACGCATACAAAGTTACGGGCTCAGCTAGTATAAAACAAGAACATAGTCTTTACATTTAAGTCCTAAATGTAAGGACATTTAAATTCGAGATCATAAATTGAATTAGTGGATTATTATTTTTTATTATCTATCCTTATAATGTGTACACTATTTATGTCTCCATTTAAAAAAAAAAGCCTAATCTCGAAGCACAAAATTCGTAAATAATTTCATTGAAGGCTTACGAACACGCCTTGTTGACTCAATAATAACCGTTACTGAATCGTTTACTTATTATTTCCAAGAGAAGACATTTAAGATGTCCAAGATCTCTACCCAATCATATTAGTCAATTCAAAGTACTGTGCTAAAATATTTAAAGCATATATAGTATTATGAGCAATTTTATTTTTCTTCTTAGAAGGCTGTAAACACACATGTTGATTCAATCTGAGTGTTGGCTTTCGTATGCCCATTCTTCTGTATGCCCCAAATTGACACAAGTAAATTTGTCTCTTCTCTCAATCTGTGCTTGTCTAAATTAAATTACTATAAAAATGTGATCAGTGGAGACATAAATATTGACATATTTCTAGACTGGACTTGACTGTTTTAGACACGAATTCACGAATTGACTGACTAGTTTTTGGAGAAAATGTCTCTGGGTCTCTACTTTTGATTTTAATTTGATTTTTGCGTTTTTGTAAACTGCTACTTTTGCAACTGACACTGGTAAATCATCGAAGAAGATCTGATAGAGCTAAAATATTTGTAAAGAAGAAGAAGAAGACATCTTTCTAAGCTCCCTTGACAAGCGCTCTTCTGAATATTTTAATATGCTAGGTATCTAAAGAAATGCCAACGAGACAACGCAAAGAATGTAAAAAAAAAAAATTAAAGGGTTTTCAAGATGGCTTCCTACTTGACAACATGAAACAGATAGCGCCGGCCGCTTCGTGTGAGGGAAAGGGACAGATTGCCAGAGAAAGGACAGAATTTGCGTTGTCTCCTTTGCTTTACTATAGTCACTGTATCCTTCGGGGTATAACATACAGATTTATGGTCGAACTTGTTTGGATCCATATTATGACAAAGACCAAATAGTTGTTTAGTTGTTGAGTCCTCTATTACCGATCATCAGCTTATTATACTTATTACAATGAAGAGCTCTTATAATATTTTATCCATAGAATTAGCATGAAACTCCTTTATAATATTTTATATTTATTTTAAGAAAAGTCGAATTTACCTCTAGCGTACATGCTGACATCACGTAGTAACGCCTCGCACGATTCCCGCTCATTCCCGTCCAACTCCCTCACAGCCTTCAAAACACCTTCCTTTCTCAGACCCCACTCTAAACTTTTTCCTGTACAAAAAGTATCCATTGTTGAAGGTCAACGAGCAAAACGGACGAGGCAATGACATTGTATCGAGGCGTTTATTATCTATACCTACTCACGACACAACAAAAGGCGCTTTATGTGAATTAATCTGACTAAATAGACTAGCTTTTGCCTGCGACTTTGTTCCTTGTTCCTTATACCTTCTTTTATTCCCTATTTGAATATTTCATTTTAATTTTTAAATAGAAAAAAGTTTAATTTTGTATTAATTTGTAGAGCAAACATAACACAAAATTTAAAAAAAAACTGCTTAACCGAAAAAAATTTACAGGATGCTTGGCTGATCTGCAGATTGCCTGAAAATTTGATCAAAATCTGTTGAGCGGTTTCTAAAGTCCATAGGGACCATACATAAGAGGTGTCAACCGTCCTGTTTTCTCGGTAGTTTTTGTAATTTCCTGGGAAGACCTGGATAGTTTTTAAGCAGCGTCCTGGATTTTTAAAGCGCCCTGATAAGGGTCATGTATTTTAAAATTCGCTCACCGCTTTGACAAAGCAAAGATAATTTTTAAAAGATCACGGCATTAAATTAACGACGGAAAATTATTGATGTATGGGTTAATTTGAAATTTTTTAACACAAATTTGAATCCCAAAAACCTCTAAAAGACAACAGCTTAAGTTTAACAGCTTAAATATGTATAGATATAGAAATAGATAACTTGAATATAACATGGGACCATGTTTAAAATGTGTATACTCGTACATTGACGTAAATAAGACTTTTCTACTGATTTTAATAGCCCCCCATTAATAGATACACTTAAGTCGCCAATGTTATGCAGTTTTTTTAAACTGTTTTTTTTTTAACACTAAAAGTGTCAGATAAAAAAAGAGTGTCAGATTAAAATCCGTTGAGGAACATTGAAATTTAAGCGACTTAATAAAAACGCAAAATAAATTCGAATGGAATGGTTCATTACTAACCCTTATTGCCAATGATAATAGGTGTGTAAATAACTACTGACCCACAGTGAGTGAAAACAAGTCGGACTTGTCGAGCAGGAGCGCGACGTGCGCCCACCCAAATCGCTCGAAGACGCTGGTGAAGACACGCGGCAACCGGCATTGGCAGTACGACATGCGCGTCAGTGTTGGGTACTTCCCCTTATCGTTGAACAGCGTTTGTGGCTGTCGCATACAAAATACGGTTCTTTCCGCGACTTCGTCCAAGCAAATAGGGTAAAGTTAAACGGTTATGTTTAATTCACCGTTGGATGAGTGGTTAGGGTGCTTGCCTTGCCTTAACCTTCTAGGGTTCCCGGGTTCGATTCCCGGCAGGGTCTACTTTGAAAAATGAACTTTTCAATTTGGGTCTGGTCTGGAGCTGGAAAGTAGTGGCAGGGCACACTAGGGGACGGACGGGCAAGAAGGATATAATAACTTTGGATAAAAAGAAAAACTACTATAACTTAATTTATAACCATTAATTATTTATTATTATAATCTTTGGACATTTAGGTTTGATATTCGAGATCAAACATTAAAGAAAAATAAGCCTTCTCCGACTCAGACATTTTTTTAAAAAAAACAGACATTATCCCTTTTGCCCGACCAGGGCGGGCAAAATGGTTACATAGGTCGGGCAAAACGAACACAGTACACTTTAATCAAAACAATAATCACAAAAGTATGAGCCTCGGCCCATGTATGATGAACAAGCTTCATGAATCCACTCGCGACAAGTGTCGCACTGTATCCAATCTTCGATTGGAGGATGACAGTATTTTTCCTTGCATACGATGCAGAAAAAGTCTCGGTCTTTATTTTCTTTATCAACGGGAGCTTTTTTGGAACTTGTCTTCGTTCTTTTAGTATTGGATGGACTAGGAGAATCAAATGAAACTCTCTTTTTAGCTGCAGCAGCGTCCTGTTTTTGTTTTTGTGCTATCTTTATGGGCGTACTGGTCAATATTTCCGCTTTTTGTTGTCTTCGTCGTGGCATGTTTCTTTTGTGTACTTCTATAGGAATGGGCCGGATTTCTTTTAAAATATCTATGTCTGCAGAGGTTTCTAGTACGTTATTATCTTTTCTGGTCTCGTCATTATTTTTTTCATCATAGTTCACGGAATTATTTGGTTCATTTTCTTGTCCAGGGGCGTCTGGTTCATTTTCATTTGCAGTGGTCATTGGTTCATTTTCATTCTCGGTAATACAAAGATCATCGTCGACGCTATGAGCGGTGGCGTTTGGTTCAGATGTTGTAGTAGCAGAATTTATTTCATAAACTTCGGACGGGGCAAAGTGTTCATCTCCTATGATATGTCTATTAAAAGGATAGATTCCACTTGCACGGAACCCACTGATTGCATTTCCTGGTGTAGCTCCTTTTAAATACGCTCCTGTGAAAAGTTTTGCAATATCATACTGACTGATTATTCTGCCCGGGTGTTCTTTTTGGAATGAATTGACTTCTATTTCGAAATATTTTTTTATTGGCCCGTAAACTGCGATATCCAACGGTTGAAGTTTATGAGATGTATGGGGGGGAATAGAGAGAAATATGATGTTGTTCTTTGCAGCCAAATCAAGTGCTTCATAGCTTTTGTGCGATTCATGGTTGTCTAATATTAACAATGCCTTATTGTTTTCAGTAGGACGCACTTTTTGTATGAAAAGTTGCAGCCAGTCTACAAACTTTTGGGCATTAATCCATCCACTCTCAGTGGTGGTTGCTTCGGCACCAGGAGGAGCGCCGTCTAAAAGCCTTGGGTTGAGCCTCTTTCTTTTAAAAATAAAGAACGGTGGGAGAAACTGTCCTGTAACGTTGCAGCAGCAAATGACGGTAGTCAAAACTCCTCTTTCATTGCTGGATACAACTCCAACTTGTTTTTTTCCGTAGGTTGACAGGACCTTAGGTGGCTTAGTAGATGTAGTACGCAGCCCAGTCTCGTCCATATTGAAAGTCATGTCAGGCCCAATATTGTGTTTTTCAACAACTTCCTCTAACAAGGAATAAAATCTGCTTACAGCCTCTCGGTTAAACCCTTTGACTCGAGTTACAGACGTAGGTTCAGGTGATCGCAATGTCATGTTAGGATGGCGAAGTTTAAAATTCTTAAACCACCCTTTTCCAGCTATATTGCCAGAGAAAACCTTCGCTTTCCCTTTTTTTCTAGCAAACTCTCCAGCTATCTGCAAAAATTCTGTTCGTGTAAGGCCATAAAAGAGAGAATCCATCTTTTGTACATAATTGACGAGCTCTTCTTCTTCTTCCATCGAAAAAACCGTTTCAAAGCGGCCTAACTTTTTTTGTGTAGAACCGCTCTTCATATGTCTGTGTAGAGTAGCATAGGGAATACCGTACATTTTACTTGCATTTAGTTTGGATGTTTTTTTTGCCTCTTCCATGGCTTTTTTTAATGTATCTTCAGACCAGTTGGCCCGATTAGTCTTCCTCTTATACGTATACACCATCTGCAAAAAAATATATCAATAAATTAATAGTAATGCAAACAAAATTCGAAACACTATCACATTTAAAAAGATCAGTGACTACGGCGGGCAAAACGGATACTATCCACTTTGCCTCACTATTCATTTTGCCCGCAGGGTATATATTTACCTATTGTAGGGATAATTAGAAAAGATGACGCAACCAATAAAAGGAAAGTATGGCATTGACACGTCTAATATCAACAGACTTTAGTGAAAATATCGTTATTTAGACATCCAACAATGTAATAAAATAAACACGATGTACTTACAGCTGTTTTTACTAATTTTTTCTTCAAAATTGTAATTTATCGCACAGAATAATCAGTTACACTTCCAAGTGGTCGGCGGCACACTGTCGGTTAGCGCGTCTGTGGGACGCGTCGAGCAGTGCTAGCGCTGTCTCTTTCTATCGATCAAGCAGCGATTTGATGGTTGTATTCTTCTTGCCCGACATGTCCTTCTTGCCCGTCCTTCCCCTACGTTTTGCCGTAATTTGGGCAGCCCGTCTGGCTGCAGTAACCACCCCCTTATAGAAGACCACCGTGAAATAACAACACGTGTTTCGGTGAGTGAGTAAGGGATACCAGAGCCCATTTCCCTATTCCCTCCTAATCCCTTATCCTTAATCCTACTGTAATAGGCAGCGCACTTGCAGTAGCTTTGGCGTTGCTTGTATTATAGGCGATGATAGTCATCTACCATCAAGTGGAACGTCAGCCTGTCTGCCGATTTAACTTTAAATATATATAAAGTTAAATCCGATTTAACTTTAAACTATCATATAAGTATGATAAGAATTCAAACCGTAAAATAACAGTAGGTACATCTAGGCGTGTAAATGGATGTTTGAGCCAGTATTATACTCTCATCAATTCCTACTGGAGGTTGGCATAACACTTGCATGAATTAATTTGGTATTGTTTGTGTTTTATTGGCGATGGTAGCCACCTATCATCAAGTGGACCGTCAATCTGCCTGCCACCATTTCGCATTATAAAATAATTCAAAGATTTCAAAAAACATTTCAATTTCAAAAACATTTCAAAGAAAAAATCTCTGACAGTAACTGGGGACATCTATATTACATATATAACTAAAAAATGAATTGCTAAATGTGTTGCTATATCCAAATCTCGAGAACGGCTAGACCAATTTGGCAATTTTTTAATTCTAATATTCGTTGAAGCCCGAGGCGGTTTCTTACGAAGAGAAAAATTAGAAACGTAGGCCGTATTTTTTTTTCGTTTAAATTAAACATTAGCTGCCATAATTCAAAACTTTTGACAAAACGACGTTTATCGGGTCAACTATCTTCTTCTATCTATATATATAAAAATGAATTCCCATTTCCCTTGGTCACGGCATCACGCGTGAACGGGTAGACCGATTTTAATTCGGTTTTCACTAATCGAAAGAGGGATAAACGGGGAATGTTCTTATATATAAAAATTGCATCCCGGGCGAAGCCGGGGGCAGGTCGCTAGATAGTTTAATAAATATAAAACGCACGAAATTAAAAAAAAAACTTCTTAGCTTCACAATATATATTCTTACATATATAACGGTCAGGCGAGTATTCTCGCATAAGATTTAGCTACATATTTATTTCCATTTTTTTATTTTTCTAAAAAATACTACTTACCCTAGTTCCTTTTCGCAAATTTCTCAAACGATGCATCCGACTGAGGACGCCTACGGGTGCAGCCAACTCGCCCTCGGATGGTGGCTGTGAAGAAAAGTTAAATGAGATGTATATATACAAAGCACGTAATATTTACACTAGCGACTCCCCCCCGGCTTCGCACGGAGCTTAAATTTCCAAAAATCCTTTTTTTTTGTCCTCCTTTTTGTTGGTGTCTATAAAATTTTTTTTTTTTAAACAAAATTGAGAGCCGCCCTAATAGTACCTACGCAGCGTTCTCGACAGAGTTACGATTAGAAAAAAATTATCATTTGCTCCTTAGATGAAGAAGTACATCGCAAGGAAATCAATGTTTTTAAGAAAATTCAGTTTAGCAATCTTCGCAGACGTTTAAAAACTATTCACAACCTGGCCACAAAGATCGTAATATAATTAAATTTGATTAAATAAATTTAAAAAAATAGTAACTCTAAAAGACACTTGAAAAAATATTAGGAAAATCCCGGCAGTACAATTTCATCCCTTTTACTATTATGGACATTAGTTTCTCACATTATCGTAAGTTTATATTTATAGATAACTAGGGAGCCGCTCTTTGCTTGCCGTGGATACAATTTTTTCTACCAATTATTTAGACAAACATTCCTCATTTGTCGCTCTTTATTTTATAATATGTAACTATAGACATTTTCAGACATAGACTATAACACAGGTCATCTGTAGTACCTAACCCTGGCGATACGAAAGGAATGGGTAGCGTCACTAGCACGGATCAAACAGCTCTACAATAGTAATCCCAGTGTATACTCTCCAGTCTGAGAACACAGAATACTTAATAAAACAGAAGGAGCGATTTAACATAAAATTGAACATCTTTTATTTGGAGTAGTTTTCTGCCATACGGTCTCATAACATTTTAGTAAGTAATAAATAAATTATACTGTAATAGAAAATGATCTAGTAATTTCTATAGTTCTCTGAATCGAATTTTACAGTCGCCAGTGCAACAGAAAAACCTCACGCCACCGTCACGCCGCGTGAGAGAGGTCACGCCTGTGTATGGGGCCATTAACTCATTACAAAAGAATTTTGACATTATCTCTTGTTCTTTGGTCTCTTTGAAGATTAGGCTTGGAAATGACTCTTTGTAAGTAGGTTTAAATATAAATTTTTTATACTTTTTTTTCAGTTTTTTTTTATTATAATTTTATTAATTAATATTATTATTTTTGTATGTAAGATTGTGTGCTGTTTTGTAACGGCGATCGCTACAATTTTTCGCGTCAGTCTAACTGCAGCCTAAATGTGGCATCCGTATTGTTTTGGTTAAAGTTCACGGCGTGATTGAACGCTCTTTCTAGTTCTTCTTTGTTCTAAGACGGAGAAATACAATTAGCTTGACGACTAGGAGTGTGCTCCTAGTCATTACACATAATGGGGCCTTAATGTAGAAACGCAGAAAGATAATTCAAGAAGCTGCTCGCGAGCCATTAATGTCCATTATGAACACACATGACTATAATGTATATCAATTATTGTTAGTAGGTATATGACTTGTGGGTAGAATTGAAAATAAATGTTTTGCTTGGAATTTTTTTTTAATAAATATTTTTTTGGTAAATGATGGCAGGCAGAGTGACAGTGACTTGATGGTAAATTGCTACCGTCACCTATTAATAAAAACAACGCCATAGGGATTCCAAGTGCGCGCCCAACTTTATAGGGTAAGGAGCAGGGAATAGGGGAATCCCTTATATAAGAAAACATAACATGACATGCCTTTTACAAGGGAGTGGTTTCTGCCTCCAAGACTGCCCATTTTGTGACTGCAAAATGCAATTAACAATTTTAAAGACAAATTGAAAGAATTTCTAAGAAAATGGCAGAAGCAGCAGGAAAATTTAAGAACCGGTTCAATAATTTCAATATTAAAGACATTGTATTTAAAAAAATGTTCGTAATATTTATTTATTCATTTATGTCCACATACACATTATTATAGTCGATTTTATCATTATAGTAGTATATAGATGTACTAGCTGTGGCCGCACTTCGTACGCGTGGTATTGGGAATAACGCGTAACTTTTTTGTTTATAAACAGATTGGAATAAAATATTACCGGAAGCTTGTTACAATACATCAGTAGAAACCACATGAAAATCGGTTAAGTCGATAGTAGATTAGCGTGCACAAAGGCATAGTAGGCAAAGAAAGATTTTATTAATCTAATTAAGGCAAAGAAGAGAACTGGTGCACGCCCTGACAAGTACGATAACTATTAGCATTAAAAATTGATACTTATTCGAAAGTGCCATTCTTTCTAAACAAGAAATGCTCGAAGTTTCTTTGGTGGGTAAGATCAGAAATTCTGAAATTCGCCGAAGATCCAAAGTTGTCGACATAGTCAAGAGAAGCAAGTTGAAGTAACAATGGGTCGGTCACATCTGTCGCAGAGCGGATTGGATTGTCGCAGAACGGATTGGATAGACGAGTTCTAGAATGGAGGGCACGAATTGTGTTGTTGAAAATAATGACTAAGAAATATATATCTTTTACTTACCCAGCCTTAGTTGTTAATGCTTTCATAAACATTTACCCACCTTTAAGTTACAGTTGGTTATTTGTTAAATCTTAATGCAAGCGGGATTAAGTTAAATTTATTCATTTACATCAGATAAAGCTAAGTAGAAAACTTATTAATTTAAAACTTTTGGGGTTGCTTTGAAAACTTTAAATTGTTCCTTTGATGAAATTGTTTTGTTAGGAATGCATTCGCGCGAGAACACATTTTCCTTTTACTTGAACTTAATGAAAACAACTTTGTACCTATTGATTGAAGTAAAACAAATATTATTATAAAAAAAACTATAGTGGACCGGTCCATTGCCACTCAACTTGCTAATTCTTTTGGCTATGTTGAAAACATATTATAAATAAAAAATAAGGATATAAAAAATAAACAAGGACTGCTGTGGAGTAAGAAAATGGGACGTCATTCGATTTCAATCTCGCTATCAATGCCAAGTTCGCCAATGCAATAACATTCTTGTCCCCGCACGGCTTTTAGTTTGATTCGTTCGTACCCTTGACCAGAATATATATTACATTACAATACGCAAACCTGTGGGAATCAAATCGCCCATGTTGATGACACACTCAACTTCGGACAAGTTCCAATTTAGTTGGAAAGCGCTTTGAGTGAATTACGTTCCCGATTCGATTTCTAGAAGTAATTTGGGGTCACTTTCGAAGGCGCGCGCCGTGATTATACGTGATTGGATTATAGTTATCAAAATGTTTTGCATACACTTTGAAATGGGTTTTAGTTTGACACCAAGATGCGGACCTGCCCCGAAATCATTACGTATTTTAGAACCTATATTTAATTTTAAATTTTATGTAAATTTTATGTAAATGACTAGTCGTGCTGTTATATTAGAAACTGGCAACCCGTCCCCGGATTCGCACGAGTTGATATTTTCAAAAATCCTTTTTTAGCGAATGCTTACGTTATAAAATGTTCCAAATTTAAACTTTCTAAAGTTAAGTCTTTTTTTTTCTAGTTTTGGCTGTAAAAATAACAATAAGAGCTCGTTCCCACCTGTCGGTGTCGGATTCGTATATTAATCGGATGTCGACTAATATACGAATTCATTGTCGGTCCCGATTGAAGCTGGAGCCAATTTTTGCTGCCGCAATGTGTATAAGTGATCTGTGGTAGAGAGCAGCAAGCGATGGGCGGAACAAGGAGGAGCAGGGAGAGAACTGTCAACCGAAAAATGTGAACAGCGCCGTCCCTAACGAGCGAGATTCGACACGATTTTTTACTGTCGTGTACTGTATTACTTTTCACGGGGCTAGCAAAACTTTTGGATGTCGGTTCTGATTGAAGCTGCAGCCATTTTTTGACACTATCGCGAGGCGACTGTACACGATAGAGTCGATGAACCTTTTTTTGTGATGTATTATTTGAGAAGAAAACAAATAAAAATAGCCAAGGAAAGAAAATTTTAGCTTCACCATTGCCTGACGGAAAGATTTACTTTAGGAATATTTCAAACTTTGCGATGTGTGATTTACGATGTGAACTTTGTTCGTTACGAGTATTACTCGTAACAAGCAAGATTCGACGAGATTTTTTTTGGTCATGCGTGGCTGGCAAAACACCCAGCATTTCTTGTCGGAGCCGACAAAAATTCGTTGTCCGATAAATGTGAACAACTTCAAATAAAATGTTCAGCAACTTGAGCACCCGTTAATTTATCGGGTCCGACACCCGACAAGTGGAAATCAACTCTAAGTGTATAAGTTTTTGGTTCGGTCCTTCTCGGTAATGCTCGGTTCTCGTCCGTTACTTAATTTTCGCTTAACGCTAAGCGAGATATTAAAATAATAGCGTATAATCTTCCTCAAGAATTGGGTTATCATATGCGAAAAAGTTTTTTTTTTTAATCATACTGCAACTTCCAGAGAATTACTCCGTTGAAATAAGATAAACATTACTTCAGCATTTTTATATTAGTATAAAAAAGCGACCAGATCCCGGCTACACACGGAGACATCTTTTTCTGCAAATTATATACACAAACCTTCCTCGTTTATCGCTCTTTTTATTGGTGTAAACCGTATCAAAATCCGTTGAGTAGTTTAGAAGATGTTAGTGGAGAAACGGACAGAAGTGGAAAGAGACCTTATTTTATAATATAGATATATTATAAAGTAATTTAACGTAGTTTCAAAGCCATAATTTTGAGAGTCTCTATTTCATAAATGAAATTAACCTTGGGCGTAATTGAGTTCAATTCAAGAAAGATAGTTACTTTTACAGACAAAACAATTCATAAATATTGAGGGTAACCTTCAGCATAAAGATGGATTGCCATAATCTTAAATGACCTGAAGAACGGTTGTCGTGGTTCAACTGTGAACTACGAACTGCAAGATGAAGAAACAAGGGGTTGGCATGGTTCAATTTTAAAAAAAAGAATCAATCTTTACTAAGATTGCAAAAGGGTAAAGTTTGTATGTTGGTAGGAAGGGGGTAATCTTCGAAACTACTCATCCGATTTAAAAATATTTTTAAGCAATATTTAGAATAAAGTTTCAAGATGGACATAGGCTATATAAAGGCTTTTCGTAGTGATCGAATTTGCAAAGTAAGTCGACGAAAAAACTGTCGAACGAAAACGTTTCTTTCGAACGCTGCTTTAACGGTGAAAGATATATGATTGATTTCTATGGAATAGGCTTGAAGATGCCTACAAAAAAGTCAAGGACTACTTTTTATATTAAAAAAATACTTTTTGTATTATTTATATATTAAAAAGATATTAAAATAGTTAGGTGTCGTTTATTGGCCATATTATCAACAATTATGAATCCTTATCAAAATCAGCGATATTCTCACATGTATTTAATAATCGTGATTTTTGCTTTTTACTGTATATGTTTTGGATGTATGGTTAAAAGGATAATAATAATAATTTAATAATTTATTCATTCATCATCAATTCAGAAGACTCAGTGGCAGTTCAAGTAAGTGTGAAGTAGGTCAAGACGCGTACGCTACGACTGTGAGGTAGGTACTACACGTGGGCGAAGCCGTGAGTGCAGCTAGTTGGAAATAAGTTTACATAATTTTGAGTCTCTAATTCATAAATGAAATTAACCTTGGGCGTAATTAAGTTCAATTCTGATGAAAACGACGCGGTCAAATTACGTGGCCATAGGCAATTGGGGCGGTTGTTTGTTACTCTTTCATGTAAAAACTGCTGAAATGATTTGGATAAAATTCGGCACACAGATAGTTTATAACCTGGATTAACATATAGGATACTTATTATCCTGGAAAAATATTAGGTTCCTGAGGGATTAGGTTGACGAGCCCGTTGGATGAATGGCTAGGGTGCTTGCCTTAACGCTCTGTTCTAGGGTTCCCGATTTCGATTCCCGACAGGGTCAACTTTGAAAAATCAACTTTTCAAATTTAGCTCTGGTCTGGATTTGGAAAGTAGTGGCAGGGCACACTGCGTTTCGCAGTCATTTGGGCAGCCCGTCTGGCAGCAGTAACCACCCCCTTACAGAAGACCACCGTGAAATAACAGCACGTGTGCTGTTGTGTTTCGGTGAGTGAGTAGGGGATGCCAGAGCCCATTTCCCTGTCCACTCTTAATCCCTTATCCTTAATCCTACTGCAGTCGGCAAGCGCTCTTGCAGCAGCTTAGACGTTGCTTGTGTTATAGGCGACGGTAGCCACCTACCATCAAGTGGACCGTCAGCCTGTCTGCCGACCTTAACATTAAAAACAATCGTCAAAAAATATAAAAAATACGGCGCCAGCGTCGTCGCAGCGATTAAGATGTCAGGCGTTATTTAGGTATTCTATTTTTCATTTTTCAACGCAGACGAAGCCACGAGAACCAGACAGTAATTTTATAATCGCCAAAGTTTGTATGTTTGTTACTCAATCACGCAAAAACGGCTGCACGAATTTAGATGAAATTTGGCACACAGATAGTTTATTATCTGAGTTAACATATAGGATGCCTTTTATCCTGTAAAAATGTTAAGTTTCTGTGGGATTTTCAAAAAACGAAATAAGCGCGTAGTAAGTCTCGGGCACAGCTAGTCACTTACAAAATTTAAAGAAAAAAAGAATTTCTTATTAGAAAGTTATTACTTGAAATTATAGGCGACGGTAGCCACCTACCATCAAGTGGACCGTCAGCCTGTCTGCCGATTCATCATGGAATCAAAAGCTTTTTTGTCGCTTCTTCTGCTTTTTTGCCACTTCTGCCCAAGAACAGCACACGTGGAGTAATTTAGAAGTTGCCTTCTATATACGGGTTAATAACTAATTTAAATAATATGGTGTAATTCATAAGTAATTGTTAACGCATGGGAAATTGATGGAATAGCTTTTAAAAAAACAACTAAGATACCACTGTATTTTTAAAACAAATTGAAGTAAATTAGCTTAAATGTTTAGTCCTTGAATTATTCTGTTAATTTAGAAATTTCAGCCCACAGCTCTAGGCAAATCACTCTTAACTTTATTGCAAGAGGCCTCGAGAGACACATAAAACTTAAGAGGCACGCAAGTCTTTGAATTATATGAATGGATTCCATACCTACAAATTATCTTCAGAGTAGATTCTAATGTAATGGAAAAAGAAAAAAAAAAAGAAGAAATGACTCTATAAAGAGTCTATACTCTATAAAAAGTCTAAATTAATAATAAGTTAATATAATAAGTTTTTCGGCATTGTACACGACATGTAAATTAAATAAGAACTAAAAATGGATCATGTTTTCTAAAATCTAAATAAAATAAATAAATAAATTCAAATAGTTCTTGTATCATCGTATTAAATCAATTATTTTTTTTATATGCTCGGTGCGAGTTCTGCTATAGCTTAGCATAGCTCGAAATAGCAGCATTGGGATTTCATTAGTGATTATATTGGCTGATTTTTATATCAAATCTTTTTTCGTTATTTCTAGATATTCGATTAGCTTTTATTTATTTTTTAATGATACAATTAGCTGTGCCCGCTATGAAGACTGTGGCGCCGACAATCTTAGGCTCTTTGACAATCCCTCGAGAACATTTTTTCGGGATAAAAAGTATATGTTAAGCTATCTGTGTGCCAAATTACACCCAAATCTGTTCAGCCGTTTTCGCGGTATTTAGGAACAAACATCCACACATTAAGCTTTCGCATTTATTATATTATTCGCCTAAGTTATACTAAATGTGTGGTCAAATATTGATTGCAAGTTTAAGGGATTAAAGTGTTTTGTCATCTATCAGCTAATAGTCTTTTGAATACCTTTGGCAGATCTAATAAATACATTCGAACGTTTAAATTTTCGATATTCTTTTCTTTTTCTTCTTGGGTGTACTGGTCTCTGATATCTCCTATCTCCCCTCCAATAATCTCATGCTTATGCTTTGTGAGCACATTCATTCAGAGAATTACTGCTTCCCAAAACTCTTCATAATATTAAATCTCAACCTCAACTTTAATTTCATGTGAATCTTATTTAAAAAACTTGTTCCTGTTTCTATTTTCTAGCGAAAAGCCTAAAAATAATTCAAACTAATGGAACTCAATGAACGCAATGAAAATTACCAAAGTATTAGAGGGTTGATATTTGAATCGGATTGAAACGACTGTACCACGAGTTTTATTAAAATATTATATAAATTCTAAAGAACAAACTTGAAACTGTTATGTTTCATTTCTCTCTGAGATTTATTAGCTTTGGAAACAATAAGGGTTATTATTATATGCTTCAAGAATTTCATCAATCAATTATGAACCTTACACTTTGTAGAGAGAGGGATTATAATTCGTTACACACCCGCCTCCACATATAAATTGTTAATTGTAGGTTTAGGAGGACCAGTATTTCGTAATATATACAATTTTCCATTCCTAAAGAACAGACAGACTAATGCAATATTCTTTAACTAGTTGTGTCCCGTGGTTTTACCCGCTGTTTAATTTAATTAGACAAAGGCATGCGGATTTCGGCTTTTTTCGTATTATCGTATCTATTAACATTGACACCACATACAAAATTACTTTTGCTAATAATAACTTCATAACAATAGGCTTAAAAGAAAGATAGAAATAGTATTGTTTACTCAGTACATCGCAAACAAAAAAACATGAACTAAAAAACAACTTACTTATGCATCAAATATCTATGGTACGTTCATAAGCATAGATCAAGTGGATACCTAGTTAGGTAACGGTAATCTGGGGTGGATAAACACTGCGAGTGTTTCTGCAACTCTTTCGAGAAAAAAAATTAAATCATTTAAAACGACCTTTTTTATCGTAAGTACCTTTTTGTAGGTATCGTTATTGCTTATTCATCCCTGATCTTAGTTACAGGAAGAAACTACATTTGGACTTGCGCGCCTACATATAACACGGTAACAAAGCGTAGTTTAATAGTTCAAGTGATAAGATATAGTTTTAGTTAGTATTAATCGGGCATTTTATTATAAAATTATTAAAATAATAAAAAAAACTCCCCTCAGCATTTTGTATTGTGAGCCTCGAACCTAATCTTCCGTGAATTGTGTTGAAGTTATTTCCAAATTTAATAATAATTTCATTTAATACACATAAGTCTGAGCGTATTAGCATAATGTTCTAAATTTGTCTCGGGACGAAAACTAATACTTGTAAAAGGCCCGTAAGGGTATTAGAAAGCTTTTTAATGAAACCCCAACATTTAGGAATTACAGTATTTTTATACTATTGATTTGTGTAAAAAAAAAAGAATTTATTCAGTTTTTTTTTTTTTTTTAAATTGCAAAAAAAGTATTTATTCTATCAGGTTAATTTCTATTTGGTTAACAACAATCGTCCATTATTTAATTTTTTTTTCTTCCCAATTTTAAATTGTTTTTTCAAAAAGGCATGAGCAAAAGTAAGGTATTTTTGACTCAAAATATTAATTGTTTATCGAAATACGGCCGAATCTTTTTACACGGATAATTGCTTAAAAAAGAATTTCCGGCTGGAATAATCAGAGGTCTGCAAGTATGCAAGGATTCGTGTACTTCATCTTGGAAAATAGATTCTTTAATTTTTTCCTAGAAAAAGAAATTGCTTTATACAATAGATTGTCGACGTATATTTAGTCTCTTTTTGGGTTCTTGGACTTATTTAATGATTAATTTATTTATGTCTCATTGAAGTACAACTCTATTTAAGAGTAAAGTGCGACTAGTTACGTTTCTTAATATTTAATTAATAATAATGCGTAGGAAATTTTTGGAAAAAAAAACTAACTCCCTTCCTATTAGTGGTAAAGCAACGTTTTCTTACCATGAGACCACCATGAAATAATATACTACCTTTAATTCTAGCTATTAAGGTCGGCAGCGGACTTACAGCACTTGTGGCACTGCTTGTTTTATAAGTGACGCTAGCCATTTACCATTAAGTGGATCGTCAGCCTGTCTGGCTACTTTTACAAAAAAAGATGCTAAGAGAATGAAGGAAGAAGTAATAACAAAATAATTTAAAAGCAAGAGATGTGAAACTTTCAATTAAATAACAGCTAAAACACTTTCAAAGATGACCATTGTAAAAATAACAATTGCAATCGTTATTTGCTTGAGCGTGCCATTTTACGATACAGCTAATAACATCAATTATAATGAGATTACAATTGACGCAGAATTCTTTTAAAAGTTATTGGCGCTGAATTTGTCTAAAATACCCAACGAATTCATACACCACTCACATATGAAAAGGGTAGTTACAGAATTGCGACTAACCATGGAAAGTTCTGGAAAAAGCGTTCGCGTCGATCGAAAGTCTCGAAGGTCTCCCACCCTATCGATAGTAGTCACGCCACTTTCCGGTTAGTGTCAAAGGAAATTGGTCATTATGTTTAAAACATAGAGTTCACATTCAACGGATATAGCATTCCCGAACTTTCAATAGACTTGTTTACAATGACGGAATAGAAAAAATTCCGTGTTTACAATTTTGTTTATATTTATTGTAAATTCGAAATAGATCGAGACGTTTGGCGCCAAATATAAATAAGAGAAGCGGCGGCCGGGAGTGACAGTTGTGCGTAACAGCGATTCGAAAGCGACTCTTCGGAGATTTTGAGAAGTTATCTGCGACAGTAAACCGGCGACTCATTAAGGGAGTCATTGACGACTTTTGGCAAGTTTAACCGTTTTATGGGACAAGTTTAGTGATTTTGGAAGTCATCTTGGTTTGTGAAAATAAATAGTTCATTTCGCCCTTACACACGTAACAATATTTAGAAATTCATTATGCCACGTCTTGCACGGGAATCTTCTTTGTACTTATAACTAAAACTGATGTTATATTTTGTAAAGGATATTTTATTTCACACAAGATATTATATTAGTATAGATATATATAATTTGCAAAAGAAATTGCAAGCGTGCGAAGCAAGGGCGGGTCGCTGGTTTTATATATGGCTCTTAATTAAACCTAAATTTACAAGAACATTAACAAAATGGTTATTAGATTGTTGTTATTATGATGTTAAAGAATTTTATAATAAGAAACATTAATTCCTTTATTAATATATTAGTTTACAAACAATTAAACACAAATATTTGCATGCCCTTGGCGGGTAGAACATACTTTGTACTGTAACTGCTGTATACAAATTAAAATCCTGTAAACATGTGTTCGCGCAAATAAAGATTTATTTTTTTTTTTATTTTTTTTATTTATTTATTTCTTACATGCACTTTAAAAGTGCAGTTAGTTGCAATTTAAATATTTAGATAGCATATTTTTATGTTAGTCGCTTTTTAAATACTGTAATGCCCTGGCAGTGAAGCTAACGGACACGCGACAAGGGGCTTCTTCGAAAAGGATAAAGTGCGGGATGAAGTTACGAGGATAGAACTCATGTGTCGCTTATTTACTCACGCACCTATATACAACGTTTTCTATTTATTTTTTAATTGTAATGGTGTATCTATAAACAATTTGCAAATCGTGTTGTTCAGCTCACAGTTAATATCAAAGGTCCTGCCATTAAAGCATTATGACTTTCTTCATAAAATATGAAAATACAATTTTATAAAGAAAAACTTCATAAACTAAACAAAAAATAAAATGTATAGGTTAGACTTAGCTTAGGGCCGTTTTGTGTTAGACGCTGAATATTTAACTTTCTATAGGTGAAAGAATTTTTAAAATCAGTTAAATAGTTTATTGAGTTTATCCATTACAAAAAGAAACAATACAAAAATCAAATCTTTTCTATTTATAATTTACACCGATTTAGATTTAGGGTTCTCAGCGCACCTACACCCCCTGGTTTTGCTGGTGTTGCCTGTGTCCTTAGGCGACGGTAACCACCATTGGACTGTCTACAGAGTCTACCCGCCTGCCACCCTTTATAATATAAACTTGATGTGGCCGTGGAACAGGTAATTTAAGAGAAGCCGGGCGAGGGAGCAAGTATGAATAAATTACAAGATAAGAACAACCTTGTTAGCAAGCCTTGCAATATTAAAGGGAACGTTATTGCCATGAGCAAATATATAGGTATGCGGCAACCATAACACAAAT
This sequence comes from Bembecia ichneumoniformis, assembly GCA_910589475.2. Lineage (NCBI taxonomy): Eukaryota > Metazoa > Arthropoda > Insecta > Lepidoptera > Sesiidae > Bembecia > Bembecia ichneumoniformis. The sequence continues at coordinate 4,023,079 of OU342538.1, read as the reverse complement.
ATATTTTAATTAATAAAGGGACGAGGGAAACCAATTAAGGCGGGAGGACCATTTTTCATTCGGAATAGAAGCAAAATTAAGTACCATAGTGTGGGATCTGCTAATACTAAACCTCTACTATTCGCCTACTGGTTGAAGTTCAAAATAATTTTGAAGAAAAAAAACGGGACAAGTGCGAGTTGAACTCGTGTGAAGAGGGTTCCGTACGATGTTACCTATCCGCACAATATTGAGTGATTTACTATGTTATTTTAATATCATGGACTTCTTATAGGTTTTCCTATAGGAAGTAGAAAGCTAAATTAGGTTCAAAATTTAAAATCAAAATTTAGGTTCAGTAGTTTCGGAGAAAAGGGGGGGGGGGCGTGGTCGGACAGACGGACACAAGAGTGATCCTATAAGGGTTCCGTTTTTTTTTTATTCGGCCGTACGGAACGCTAAAAAACAGTGAGAAAAAACAGATACTTCCCAATTTTATTAAAGCTCGTCGATGGGCTATAAAAAATGTATACTATAACTTTAAATATAAAGATGCCCGAAATAAATTTATTATATTTTATTTATACAAAAATGAAAGAAAAACGTTTCACAAAGATATGACAAAAAGGTACTGGACATTTTTTCTTTCGGTGACCGTACTTATATGTACGTAGATGAGCAAAAAAGAATGCAAAAAATCAACTTTTTTAAAAAGTGGCTCACATTTATGTTCAATTGTAATTGCCAAACATACATTGATTTTTATTTATATGGATTAGACATTGAATTTAAGAATTCAAGTGAATTCATTCATTCAAAATTTCATAATAAATTCAAGTAAATATTGTAAATAAAAAATTCATTCATATCAATTAAAAACGTGCGAAACCGCGAGGTGGGATCTGATAGTTAAACCAGATTGGTCAAAGGATGAGGATAAGCACCAATCAAATTTATTCCATAGTTTCCTAATTATATGTTTTAATTCATAAAGAAATACTAAATTTAAGGCTTAAGCTAGAAATAAAATTGACTAATAATCTCACTTTAATATCATAGCTTTTAATTTGTTTTATCAAAATAAATATTTGATACGAGTCATAATGTTATATTAATTTAATAACAATATTATATAAGAATGTTAATTGTCATACAAATTCAAATTTAAATAGTTTTGTTTGTCAAATTACAGAATATAATTTATTTCAATGTTCGCGAGTCCGCGGGATAATATTTCTACTTATTTCTACCCACCAGGACCGTGCGCTACACTTTTTATCCATATAATAGAGATTACATCCACATCTAGGTGGCAAAGTTTCCCGAAAATAGATATTTAGCGAATCGTGTACAGTGTTGCAAGTGACATCAAGTAAATAAGTCATGTCTAAGTAATGAGTACTATCTAAAGCTTAAAATAAATCTCACCTGATCTCCCATGCCAGTGATGATGGGTGTGTTCCAATATGCCGCAAGTCTGGCGACGGGCTCCAAGGCGAAGGCACACGCGGGACCAATGAATGCAATCACGTCATCCTTAAAGTGCATGTCTGCAGCGAGTCCTGGCGCTATGGCACCGGAGCACGATGGATAACTGCAAAAAAAAAATTTATTAGGTATGTATTTATAAATGTTTCGGGATAAATACCAACTTGCCGCATATGACTCGATGAATCGTAGAGCTAGGAGGCTACGATCCATCGATACCTACTTCGGAGAGTGTGCTCGGGAGCTGCATGAGACATGCAGACGGTACGGCTGGTTACCATCCTCACCTTGTCGAAACCTTTTATAATGCGCACTGTTAATGATTTCTGAGCTCATGCCATCGAAATATAACATTCCAGTTCACTGGGTCATACAACCCAAATCTTTTCATGGTTCGAGTGCATAGGCATCTTCTGGGTGAGCTCGCTCCATCGTCATCCTCATTTTTCCTACAAGGTATATATGCTGGCCAAGAACAACCCATCTTTAATAAAAATAAAATAAATAAAAAAAATTTCAATATTTGAGGGAGTCGAAATTACATAATGAACATAAAGAATTCAGGGTCTAAATCTAACCAACTAAATATGAAGTTAAGATTAAAGGTGCTTCCTCACCGGGAGCATTCACCAGTCCTATAATGACGAGCTCATTGGATGAGTGGTTAGGGTGCTTGCCTTAACGCTCTGTTCTGGTGTTCCCGGGTTCGATTCCCGGCAGGGTCAACTTTGAAAAAAGAAATTTTCAAATTTGTCTCTGGTCTGGATCTGGAAAGTAGTGGCAGGGCACACTGCGTTTCGCAGTCAATTGGGCAGCCCATCCCCTTACATATGACCACCGTGAAATAACAGCACGTGTGCTGTTGTGTTTCGGTGAGTAAAGTAAGGAATGCCAGAGCCCATTCCCCAACCCTTCCCAATCCCTTATCCTTAATCCTACTGTAGTCGGCAGCACACTTGCAGCATCTGTGACGTTGCACGTATTATAGGCGACGGTAGCCACCTACCATCAAGTGGACCGTCAGCCTGTCTGCCAATCTTAACATAAAAAAATTCAGCCTCATTTTGAGCATTACGTTACAATACTGCCTCCCCGACTAACGACTGACGAACAGTCGCCTTTGGTAACATTACAAATTCGATATTTAAGCAATTCAGTCTACCACAAAGTCAGACGAAGTGGTCGTTGTGATGGGCGCGGCAATATTAATTCGACATTGTTATTTAAGTAAAAAGAAGAAGAAACTATATTGATTAAATACAGACGATGGTACGCATTAATGTTACAAGTTGTGTCAAAATATCACAGATTGTTACATTATAGGTTGCGCACTGTAATGCTCACTGGTGTAATGCTCGAATCTGTAACGTTACATTACAGGCGAATGAACCCGGTGAGGGAGCACCTTTATATTTAGTTAAGCCACCTTTAGTTTATTTCGGGGCTCCAGTTCAGTCAAATGCGTAAAAGAGTTTTCGTCATTTGGAATATAACAGCGTTACTAATCAGCTAATCTATTTAAAATAAATATTTAGAAATATCATAGACGCTTTTCTTATGTGTCATATAAGATAGTATGGAATAAGACAAGTTTAAAATTTGTCTTTTTTAGGGTTCCGTACGTCCGAATAAAAAAACGGAACCCTTATAGGATCACTCGTGTGTCTGTCTGTCCGTCCGTCACAGTCAATTATTTCCGAATCTAGTAGACCGATTAAGTTGAAATTTGGTACACATATCAATTACTGTGACCCAAACGCAGAGGTGCGACGTGAATAGGTGAAATCTATATGGGAGGTTATTTAGGGGGAAAGTGGAAAATTTAAAAAAAAAATTTAAAAACAAAATTTTTGAAAAAAAATACAGAAATTAGTTTTCTACTTATAGAAACCTATAAGAAGTCCATGATATTAAAATAACATGGTAAATCACTCAATATTGTGCGTAGACTTAAAAAAACATGATAGGTAACATCGAACGGTACTAACGGACCCTCTTCACCCGAGTTTAACTCGCACTATATAGTCCCGTTTTTTTGCAACCTTTGAAATAAAATATACAACCTTTGAAAATAGTAAATAATCATATGTATATACAAAACAGTAATAATCATATAAATATATACCTAACAAAAAAGTCCCTTCGTTGTAGAGATTTTTCTTGGGGCGACATTGAGATTTTTATCGAGAAAAGTTAAAAGAGAGGCAAAAAGTAATTAAAACTTTTAGGTAAAAGGTGTACCTTAAGTCCTTAAAACAAATCTAACATTCTCTATATCATATCAGACATCTATGTCTGTTCTATATCTAATATGAACAATGGTTAAATTTGCATGCATTTATTTCTTTCATATCGACCTATGCTATTTTAGATAAGAAGCTAATATATGAAACTTTATATCTGTCAAAATTTATATGAACATCGTACAGCAGTATTTTCAAATTTTTTAGTAGACTAATGAAAAAGCACTTTGTACGAATAAAAGTCACGGTCGAAAAGAAGATTTATAACCGACGACGAGCTTGCGTTCGACGTTATCATAAGATACTGAATATATTTTATAACAACTTCTTTTTACTCTTTGATGCGTTAAGCTATAATTCTTTGTTATAGCTGTGACAGATGGTGTAATAACTCTATACACTTATAAAACGTATATAATGTAAAAATATATAAAAGTATAAGAGTCAAATATTTTTATATGATGTTTTCGTTGCCTATCCGAAGAGATACAACATTGTATCCTAATCTTAATAATATTATAAAAGCGAAAGTTTGAATTTTTGTTACTCACGCAAAAACGGCTGAACGGATTTAGACGAAATTTGACAGCCAGATAGTTACCTGATAGATTCTATTTTTCATTTTTCAACGCAGACGAAGCCACGAGAACCAGCCAGTAATTTTATAATGGCCAAAGTTTGTATGTTTGGATGTTTGTTACTCAATCACGCAAAAACGGCTGCACGAATTTAGATGAAATTTGGCACACAGATAGTTTATTATCTGAGTTAACATATAGGATACTTTTATCCTGGAAAAATGTTAGGTTCCTGTGCAACTTTCAAAAAACGAACTACAGCGCTTACGAAATCGCAGGCACTGTTGGTTTTAATATTAATAGATTGACTACAATATTTGAAATTAAGTCTACGTCACAGTCACCCTGAGCAACTTAACTAATGTGCGATATAAAATATTTAGAGGCGGAGCCCATACCAATGAAGCATGTAAATACAAATCTCTTGTTCCAGTCATTTCATAATCTATTAGCTGACATTATTACGAATAAGATCGACAATCCGAACCACTATCGACAGGGGATCCTAAGTTATATCAACCAACATTTATTTCGACAGAAGGCACCCCCGATTGCAGTCAATTATTGAGAGACAGATATCGACAGACATTACAGCACTCCCATTTTTAATTTCTCGTCTCTCTTTCTAGAGAAATACACTTGCTCTGTGTGTCTTAACTTACAACGCCTACCGTTGTAAGTAATGATGTTTCATGTTTGTAAGTTTTTTAAGATACAATTTCTTTACTAGCGTAGCTATTTATCTGAATACGTGTTATACAATGACGTTTATAAAAATTGCCTGTTTTACTACAGTTATGAGACACTATACATACTAACGTTCATTCGTTAGAATATTATAATTTAGCCTGGCATCTCTTACACACTTGCCGAAAAGCAATACATGCATTATATAATTTGTATTTATTTATTACCCTCGAATTCGGTGTTAGTTTATTTTTAAATTGTTATTACATCGATTTTAAAATTGTACATATCTACATATATACTAATATTATAAAGAGGTAATGTTTGATTGTTTGTATGTAAGAGATAATCTAAGAAACTAGTCATCCGATTTAAAAAAAAACTTTCACCAACAGTTAGAATAAAATTTCAGGATAGAAATAGGCTATATAGTCCACGCGGGCAAAACCGCGGGCACTATCTATCTAAAAATAAATTTTCAACGCCTGGCAAATGTATAAAAGCAATAAAGATGTCATGCGTTACATATTTTATTTTTCAACGTAGAGCTTTTCACTGTCCGCCTTTGTCTGTTTCTAAGCTTATTTCTTTTAACCCACCCAACGGATTGTAAAACGGTTTTTATAAATGGAAAGAGCGATAAAGAAGGAAGGTTTATGTAGGTTGTGAAGTCGGGGTCGGGTCGCTAGTTATTGCTAGGTAACGGGCCTCTGTATGAGGGAGATAACAATACAAGAAATTGCTCACAGAAAATTGCAAGTTTTCTCACACATATAGGAGATTTCCGACCTATCACAGTTACAGTAAGTGTTTACTATATGAGTAGTTAGGGTGCTTGCCTTAACGCTCTGTATTAGGGTTCCCGGGTTCGATTCTCGGCTGGGTCAATTTTGAAAATTGAACTTTTCAAATTTGGCTCTGGTCTGGATCTGAAAAGTAGTGGCAGGGCACACTGCGTTTCGCAGTCATTGGGCAGCCCGACTGGCGGCAGTAACCACCCCCTTACATAATACTACCGTGAAATAACAGCACGTGTTCTGTTGTGTTTCGGTGAGTGAGTAAGGGATGCCAAAGCCCATTTCCCTATCCCCTCCTAATCCCTAATCCTTAATCCTACTGTAGTCGGCAGCGCACTTGCAGCAGCTTTGGCGTTGCTTGTGTTATAGGCGGCGGTAGCCACCTACCATCAAGTGGACCGTCAGCCTGCAGATCTTAACATAAAAAAAAGTGAGGAAAACACTTGAGACCCTACTAAAAATATACCTATGTTAGGCACTACAAATTATCTTGATACCTTTTAATTATTTCCTTGATTTCAAAATTACAGCAATTTTAAAATTTTAAAATCAGACAACATCCAATAGTTCTACGTGAACAAAAAAATTACGGCGTAGAATGAGCTACGCCAGTCGTAGCATAAGAAGACTCGAGGCACATTAGAGGTAAATCTACTCTGGAATGTTTAATTCACTGATGAGAACATTCTGTGTAAGTACTACACATCTAATCTTATTAAAATACTAGGCGGTTTCGAGTTTCACGTTGTAGTTTAATTTCTTTTTTGAATTGTATATGAATTCATTTATAACTAGAACCAAAAACTAAAACATTTAAAACTAACAGCTGTTGTAGGCGGTTTTGAGCTATGACATTAAAAAAAAACCGACTATGAGTTTCAGAGTTTAAAGGATGATTTATATTACACCGGGCCGTGCCCCGTCCGTGCCCCGGCCGGAGCCCGGTGAAGATATTGTTAGTATGCTTTTGTATGGATCAATTCATATTACACCGGGCCGTGTCCGTGCCCCAACCGGAGCACGGCCGGGGCACGGCCGGAGCGCTTCAATCTCGAAATTTCATAAAATGTTTGTTTTCACAGTGCGCTCGGAGACAGCTTCGCGAGGCCCGCTCGGGGAATAGTACCTATTAGTTTTTTTAGTGGTATCATTTAATGTATATTTAGTTTCTTTTTTAAATTGTTAAAATTATAAATAAATAAATTAATTAATTAACCCGAGGCTGACTGCCTCGAAGTATAATATTTTTTAAATAATATATGTTAATATATTTCTAGTAGGTATAATATATTACTGCTTAAATATTTTTTCAAAAAAAAAGAATTTCAAAAATATCTCGGGAGCGGTGCGTCGCAGACCCTCCGTGTTGGTACTCATTTAAGAGGTCTCGGGGAGAGGAATTTTTCGGTGAAGACGAAATTTCGAAATTCGCATTTTTGGACTTTTTCAAAATTATCTTGGGAGCGGTGCGTCGCAGACCCCCCGTGTTGGTACTCATTTAAGAGGTCTCGGGGAGAGGAATTTTTCGGTGAAGACGAAATTTCGAAATTCGCATTTTTGGACTTTTTCAAAATTATCTCGGGAGCGGTGCGTCGCAGACCCCCCGTGTTGGTACTCATTTAAGAGGTCTCGGGGAGAGGAATTTTTCGGTGAAGACGAAATTTCGAAATTCGCATTTTTGGACTTTTTCAAAATTATCTCGGGAGCGGTGCGTCGCAGACCCCCCGTGTTGGTACTCATTTAAGAGGTCTCAGGGAGACGAATTTTTCGTTCACGACGAAATTTCGAAATTCACATTTTCGTTGAAAAACAAAAAAAAATCTGTTTAAAAACAAAAAAGTTACACGTTTTTCCGAATACCACGCATACGAAGTCGCGGGCATAGCTAGTATAGTAATATTAATACAAAATAGTATAATAGTACTTGGAAATGACAAGGCACGGGCAACGCCCGGTGGCGGCCCGTCGGCGGCACGGTGACAAATAGCAAACCCGGCCGGGGCACGTTGAGAAAAACCCGGTGAGCGCCCGGCCCGGTGTAATATAAATCATCCTTAACGCATTGGACCAATCAAACAAATCAACTCTTCAACTTTATTATATTAGTATAGAAAGCGCTAAACAAAAAATAACATTTATGTGAAACTAACGTTTATCCGATACAATGTACATGTAATATTTTAAAATATCATTTATAATAATCTAACTCTTATAAAAATATTTATAAGTTTGTTAAGAAATATATATAATTAAAAGGATTCGAATTAAGGACATAAAAATCATCAATAATTGAGCGAAATTTCATTCGTGAGAATAGCTTTTTTAATTGATTGTAGAATCGTTTCATCCTTTCAGCCGTACGACTTGCACTGTTGGACATAGGTCTCTCCCATAATTTTCCAATAGGATCGATCAGAAGCAGCATGGATCTACCGTCAATCTGCGGTCCATATCAAGTCGTATGTGGACGTCCTACACTGCGCTTGCCGGTCCGTGGCCTCCACTCGAGAACCTTCCGGCACCAGCGGCCGTCGGCTCTTCGTACTATGTGTCCTGCCCACTGCCACTTACACTTACTAATCCGCCGGGTTATGTCAGTAACTTTCGTTCGCCTGAGGATCTCCTCATTTCCGATTTGATCTCGCACTGTAACCTCGAGCATAGCCCTCCCCATAGCTCGTTGAGCGACGTTAAGTTTTCTTACGAAGCCCATAGTAGAATCGTTTACTAATTTCATAAATACTTCTAAGTTTACTATTATTTTAAGCGTATTTTTTAAGTTAGTTTATTTGTGCAGAGTAAGTGTGCGTAAAGAAAAAAAATCTTTCAATATTTGAAATGTACATTATTCCGTATGGATCTAGGTTATTTGTGCGGTACACTAACTCCCCCAATTGCATCGGGGCGATTTTTATAAAATTCCATGATAACTGCAGTCAAAGCTGTAATTTATTTAAATTGTTAATATATTAATTAATCATCCTTTCATATAAGGTCAGGGGAAAAGTTTCTTCGCATTTTATATGAAAATTCAAGGCTTTTTTTTTTCAAAGTTTATTTATATTTAATTACAGTTTGTTCGATGACTTTTTGCCATCTTGTAGGTAGTGACATGATCCCGTTGCAGTAGAAATTTTGGGACGCAACAAGTAGTTTTGGCAGTCCTCTCTTGATGTTGACCTGGCACTGCCAAAAGAATTCTAAAGAGACCGAAACAGGTGGAAATCTGAAGCCGCAAGGTCAGGGCTATATGGCGGATGCTTTAACACGTCCCAGGCTTTAACTCTCTTAATTTTTGCTGAGTGGCTAAAGATGTGTGTGGTCTAACTTTGTCGTGATTAAAGACCACAATCTTTCTATTGACCGATATAAATGAAAAATAGCTGGAGCAACATTTTCTTTTTTGAAATGTAACCACTTTAAAATCAGCCAGATACAAATAGTACAACCAAAGACATTTTATTATAAGTTTATACATACTATATGCGAAAAGACTTTTTCCCCGACCTAATAAGTACATAAAATTGGCTACGAGGTGACCGCAATGTGGGATGTGTAGAAAAGAGCCTCGACGAACACCTCAAGAGGCTCTCGCTAGATGACTGAATCAAGGGACAGATACAGAAGACACTACTTCTTGAGACATATATTGTCAGGAGGTTCCTCACTCTGCAGCCCTAACCATTGGTAGCTTGGGCCTTGCCCCGCTACTTGCGGCAAACTAGTTTTGAGTTTTTTATTTACTCTTCTACAATTTATGTTGTAAAAAACCTAAAATTAAGATTATTAAATAAAATATGTAAATAACTATTATAATAATCTACGGTGTATAGCGAGACGTCAAACCATGATGTGGATAGTAATTCTCTGATTTTGTTATCTTTGAATTAAAAAAACATCTCTGAAATCTCTGAAAAAGTCAACCAGATTATTAACAGATCTGCTTTAAAGCCTGAAAGTGTCACAAACGTACAAATAAACTCATTTTCACATTTATAATATTAGATTTAGGACAAATTTAACAATTACCTGCCTTGCACCTTTTGCAGTTCAATGCCGTGATGGGCCAAAAACTTTTCGTTCACTTTATCCAAAGCCAAGTCCACCGCTGGACCGCAGCGTTCCAGGTCGAAAGGAGAGTCCAAACGGGATGCCATCAAAACACCAACTTTATACACCGTCTTTGAAGAAGATACATTTGAAAACGACATGAACAAAAATAACAATATAAGTTTTACTAGTTTCATTGTTCTCTCTAAAATCTACTTCTGAAATAACTTTAATAAAAAATCTTTTCTGTAAATTCAGTTTTACGAAATACGCGTCGAGCGATGAAACAACATTCTCAAGTATTTGTCGGCGTCCGTTATTTGGCTCGTGTCAGCACTGACTGGGGTTTTACTTGGAAAATACGCTACGGAGGAAAAATAAGGAACGGGTGAGGGGAGAATGGGCGCAACAGGTCGCGCCAGATCCCGCTGACACTCCGCCTCATTAACCCTTGATGAGACGAAACGTCATTAAATTAATGATCCTGAACACTTTTAAAGTGAATCGGTTCATAAATTTACTTTTTGTATCCTTAAAATCAGTTAGAAGTGTTTTCAAACATTTCCAAAGTATTCCGGACGTTTTGTTTTTGCCCGCAACTTTATCTGTGACCGTATGAAAAATAAAAAATCAACGCCTGAGAATAATTTATTCAATCTTTATTTCTGTAATTTTGCTAGGATTTTTATTTTTGAGATCCCTCGGGAACAGTACTTTTTTTTCTAGATGAAAGGTATTCATTCTATATCCCTTCTGTAGTATGGAAAATTTCATAATGATCGGCGTTGAAGCGTAACAGACAGTCAGAGTTACTTTCACATTTATTCATAATATTAGTAGGGATAGGTTTGTTACTTATAGTATTAGTAGAAATAGTTACAGAAGTATATATCTGCAAAGGTTCAATGAAAATGTTTTCAAGTTTTGTAAATAATTCCAATTGTGACGTTTTATTTATAATAATAATAATAATAATAAGTTTATTAAGTTTTAAGTTTTTAAGTTTTAAATAAGTTTAAGTTTTAAGTTTTTTATAATATTTTTATTTTATTAATAATAAAAAATATTTATTTCCACACTAATTACATATAGATTAGGTTTTGACCCCTACACTAAGCATAGCTTGTATCGTAGGAGTCAAAATGCACCAAGTATATCCTAAAAAGTCTAACCAGTTAAACTTATTTTGATGTTAATTTATTTAAATTTAAAATTTTAATTTATTTAACTTATTTTAATTTTTAATTATAACGATGTGTTAAAATCTATATCAAATATTTATTATTTAGTACTGCATAAAATTAGATTATATGCAGAAAAAAAAAACAATCTTTCACGAGTTTAATAGAATCTTAATAATATATGACTACGGTGTCCGCTTGAAGTAGTTTATAATTGTTTAAAGTAGATGGGGATTAAAAGCTTTTTTTTTATTCTTTAATTTAACTTTATTTTATTTTTTTACATTTTGCTCTGCTCAAGCAGTTAAATGCTAATTTTAAAATAATTATTTTACTCCGATTCAATTGACCTTTTAAATTGACACGATTTAATTTGAAGAAGTTTATCTAATCTATACATAGAATAAAACCGTAAACGAGCCGTGTCTGTACATTAAAGATTTTTTCAATAAAAACTATTTGTACATTTGTATTATTATTATCAAGAAAAATATGCTGAAAGATTACAGATTCATTATCATTATTTATTAAAACTGAAAAAAAATTCATACACAAAACTCCAGATGATTCATTTCGAGGATTGTGTACAATTCCTCACTTGCCCTTATGAGAGAGAGGCGTTTGAAAAATTTTGCTCCAGGGCGCTAAAAGTAAAGCTCATAATACGCTTCTTTGCTTTGAAATTGATTTTAGTTCCGTTTTCCGCTGCCTTTTCTGGAGTACATGTAATTACCGGCTATTTGTTTGGAAACTAAAATGTTCCGAAAAAGTGAATAATGAATATTTATGATTAGGTGGGCATTTAGGCGCCCTGGGGCCTATAGTTTCTCAACCTTGTTTTGCCCACCGCCCACTTTGAGAACATGTTTTTTTTTTTTTCTAGAGCCCCATCTTAATTTTACGAATTTGTTGCGAATTTTAAATTGCTTAAACGTGTAATATTATATTATAGTTGTGAGATAGGATATGAGCCCTATCCTATTTCTGAGTTTAAAATGAAGAATGAATATATTTCAATGGAAGCAATTAAAACGCCTACTTAGTTATATTGAGAAGTACTTTTATTAACATTTAAAAGACACGAATTTATAACATTTTCACTGGGTCTTCTACAACCCCCCTAAAAGTTTCAAACGCCCACAAGTGGGCGTTATCGCCCACGTTGAGAACCTAGGTTAGGTAAATCTGCGTTTTAGTCATTGGGGCGCTTAGGTAAAATTGTAATAGCTCGTCTTACATTTTAGGTTTTAAGTTCAGAACCGGAGCTTAAGTTAATTCAGGAAGCTTAAGGAAAGCAATATTGGACCCACGTCTGAAATAATACTTCATTACATCTCTATCACTGCATATATATTTCAATATACTTATTTGGTTTCTGCTAATAAACGTAGCTGTAACGTGAAAATAATCATTTTGGTGGATACTGTTTATGGGTTCACTCATAAACACATGTGGTTTTATGTAGAGTTACCAACAATAATAATTTTTAGTATGAACCGTTTTAGTCCAGATGAAATAATTTCCTCGTATCCAGCACAAGCGAAATTTAAACCTATTTATGCAGCTTAAGACACTTTAGACATTCGGCTATCACTGGAATAGTTATTATGTTGTGTGGTTCTTATGACGGAACAATTTAAATTTTTCCGTATCTATCCACATTTTGTTCCCAATTCCTCCGCAAAAGTAGTGGCAGGGGGAGGGCCTTTTTGCAGTCATTTGGGCAGCCCGTCTGGTGGCAGTAACCACCCCCTTAGACCACCATGAATCCCCCTTCCCAATCCGTTGTCCTTAATCCTATGGTAGTCGGCAGCGCATTTGCAGCACCTGTGGTTTGTGTTATAGACGATTGTAGCGACCTACCATCAAGAGGACCATCAGCCTGTCTGCCGGACCTTAACATAAATTAAAAAAATCTAATGAAATACTAAATTAAACAGACACAGACTAGTAACACACACCATGCAAATTTTTATATTGTAAAAAAAAAACATATATACCTACCTATGTAAGCTAAAATAAAAAGTTCTAAAAGATTAAATATTAAAGCTTTAGTGAAAATATGTCTTTATTCTATAGTAGGACGTTATAAAATAAATCTTAAGTAAGACTAAAATAAAAATATATAGACAACATGTATATTCCCAAAAATATGGTGTTTTATGGTTAACTTGATGAGACAACAATAATATTCCCATATATTGTGAGATTAATTTCAACTTGGAACATTTATACCAATCACAGTAGCTCATCGCATGCGAATTGTTAATGAAGATCGAGTACATGCGGTACTCGAATTGTTAATGAAGTTCAAGCCGAATGTATCTTATCGGATATTTTAAATCATTTCTACTAATTATTGAATTGTGTATTAATATGTTTTTTGCGTAATATATCCAAAACACAATTGATTAACTTAATCCTTAAGTTCCTTAAGACCGTGACAATACCACAGAATCTACACGGTATCTACTGTTAGATGTGAATAAACTTTTTAATTTACGCTTTCATATTCTTAAAAAAAATTACATGGACGAAAATTTCTACCTTCATGATTAGAACAGACAAAACCTTTATGCAACATTGTTAGACTCACGCTTTGGAATTGAAAAATATATGCCGTAGGAAAAATTTGTTTATCCCAAAAACCGTATGGGACTGCAACATGGAACATTAATTTACGTACATCACAGAACATAAATTATATGAAAGGCGTATAAGAGCTACCAAAACACAAGTTTAACGACTTGTCACAACACACGTTAATGACGCGTGCAATCTGTATAGAAATGGCCCTTCCATATGTAATTTCTATATGTAATATATTTTTATGTAACTAAGTTGTAACTAGATGTCGCTATCTGAAATAAATGCTAGGTAACAAAGTTGGCGGCGACATTTGGTAGGTATTATCTATACTTTTAAAAATATATCTTATCTTGTCTTACGAAAGAAGAAGTTTTATTAAAACCCAGTGCTGTGTAGAAGCTAAACATGGTCCTCCGAGTCGGACGAGATTGGAGATTGAACTAGCAGCACAGCATTTTTGTAAAAACACCGACACGGTGGTGGGTTGCTGCCGATGGTGTCGTAAGCGAAGGCATAAGATCCAGCCAGAAAGTGAAGAGACGAATGAAGTTTACAAGGAACAGCAGTGACGTCAGCAGCGACAATTTCGGAATCTTTCGGAATTGGCGAGAGTTGTGAGTGTTGTGATCCGGGATTGTGTTGTGAGTACTTTCAATATTATAAAATAAATTTCAAGCAAAAGTGAACCTTGAATTAAGCGTAATTTTAACTTTGAAGAATTTAGAAAGAAATTTGACTTAGAAAAATTTAAAGAGTAGTGCATGGACTTGTGTATAAAAATTTCAAGTTAATTTCAGAACTTAGAATAGTTTTCAAAAAAGTGTAACGACGGGGAATCCATGCCCGATTTTAATTATTGTGCCAAACACTTAGAAAACTTTTAATGTTTAACTGGACTTATAATTTACATCAGTGTTTTCGATTGTAAACAAATTTATCACAGTTGGGACTTTATTACTTGAAGTATTAGTTTTAGTCAATATAATTTAAGTCAAAATAGATAATTGAAAATATTATTTCTGTGTTAAGTCAAGTAATTAAGTGAGTTAATGTTAAGTTGATGATTTTATTTAATTTATTAGTATAAATTTTATATCATGGAAACTTTAAATAAATTACAAGTAGATCTTAATGAGAATATAAATAGAGGATTAGTTAATTTTAAAAAGTCACCAAAAGACCGTATTACAACGAGTTATATTGAAACGCGGTTAGAAGCTTTGGAGTCTCAGTGGGTTCTGTTTAATGAAACCCACCGTGAGATTGTAACAGAGGTTGCAGATGATGAAATGAGAAAATCCACGTATTATAAAAACCATTTGTATGATCTTACTGAAGATATTTATTTTAGTTATAAAACAGAATTGAAGCAAACTTTGTGTGATTTATCAAGAAATGTTAAACAAACTGTTTCCTTATCTGAAGTATGTAGCAATGGTAATCCTCATTATGCTTCATTTAAGTTACCTAAGATATCTATACCCATTTTTTCCGGAAACTACACTGAATGGGTTACGTTTAGAGACTTATATGTGTCACTTATTCACAATAATACCACCCTTGACGACGTTCAGAAATTGCACTATCTTAAAGGCCAGTTGACTGGTGAGGCGGAAAGACTTGTTCGTCACATACCCATTAGTAGCAGTAGTTACGCCAGTTGCTGGAAAAAATTACAAGATCGATACAATAATAAGAGATATTTATCTAATAATATATTTAAACGGCTACTTGGTCATAAGTTATTACAGTCTGAGTCGTCCAGTGGTATCAAGGAGTTACTTGATACAATATGTGATAGTTTGCAAGCATTGAATAACTTAGGAGTGTCAACGGAGAGTTGGGATTTAATTATAATCTTTCTTATGTGTCAAAAATTAGACCCCGAATCACGAAAACAATGGGAATCTAAATCACGTGAATCGGGTGATGATTTACCCACCCTTGATAGTTTCAAAGTATTTTTGGAACATAAGTTCAAGTCTTTAGAATTTTTGGAAGTTAAGTCTAAGTATCAGAAAGGGATAAATATTCATAGTGTTAGTACTGATGACTCAGATATTAAAAATGTTAACGCAATTCAATCAGTCTCTTGTATTATTTGTCCATTCTGTAAAGGTGAGCATAAGCTAATCAACTGTAAAATGTTTATAGAAAATGATTATAAAAACCGTCATAACTTTGTCCAAACCAGTAGGCTGTGTTTCAATTGTTTAGGTAAGAACCATATCGCTTATATGTGTCGTCGGTCTAGTAGATGTAGAATATGTAAACGAAAACATCATTCGTTACTTCACTCTCCCAAAGTCTCCGAGTCAAATTCCATTAATAATGAGGGTTTATCAGTTTTAAATGAGTCCTTAGTTTCCACAACAACCAAAGCGCAAGATAAGACCAATGAGAATATTGTTTCGGCCTGCGTCGCTGAGATTTCTAATCGCAGGTTATTGCCTACAGCTGTAACCCAAGTAAAAACTCAAAGAGGTGATTTTTTCTTAAGATGTTTGTTAGACCAGGGTTCGGAAGCTTCCTTTGTGTCAGAAGCCACGGTTCAAGCGCTCGGTCTGAAAAAGGTTCGCAAAAATACATTAATATCTGGTGTAGAAGGAAATACATCCACCTCTAAGTATGTGGTTTCTATAGAATTAAAATCTATTCATAATCCCAATTTTGCAATACAAGTAGAAGCTCACGTTTTAAGAAGATTAACCAGATTTCTTCCGCCGAACAACGTTTCTATGGATATATGGCCGGGTTTAACTGAATTAAAGTTAGCAGATCCGAAGTGTGATAAGCCGAATAAAATAGATATGATACTGGGTGTGGAGATATATAGTCATGTTGTGGAAGGAGAAGTACTTAAGGGTCCTCCCGAAGTGTCACTATTGGCACAAAATACGAAGTTTGGTTGGATTCTATCTGGCTGTATTTCAACTACTGAGACGCCTGAATCACCTCTGTGTAGTGCAATCGTGAATAGGTATGTTGAAGATATAGAAGATAATAATGTTCTTGCAAAACAGTTTTGGTAGCACGTTCGATCAAGGGACAATCAAAAGAAAAGATCAAATAAAAATCAAGAGGTATAAAATCAATTAAAATCTCAAATCTAAGACTGTTGGTGTCTGATCCCTCTTGACTATATGACATTAAAATAAAATACAGTCCACTGAGTGAAGCAAGTCAAATGGGTGATACAGGTTTAAAAAAGAGCAACCACATATATCTCGAGCAACAGCGTCGGTGAGCGCTAAAGGCAGTCTGATTTGAATTTTGATGTGAGATTGTCATTTGTTCAATTTAATCATTGCAGGTGTTCACACAAAAGGCAGTCATTAAAAATCTCCAAATTTTGTAAAACCTTAGTTTAAGTAGCTTAAGTTCAATGATAGTCAATGATAGTCTAGGCCTTAGGAGGTAATCATTGTTTTACTTCATGAGCTTATTTGTTGATTGATTGTGTCATGGTGGGCGGTTCCAATGAACAGTCCGTTCATGGTGGGCGGCATGTATAGAAATGGCCCTTCCATATGTAATTTCTATATGTAATATATTTTTATGTAACTAAGTTGTAACTAGATGTCGCTATCTGAAATAAATGCTAGGTAACAAAGTTGGCGGCGACATTTGGTAGGTATTATCTATACTTTTAAAAATATATCTTATCTTGTCTTACGAAAGAAGAAGTTTTATTAAAACCCAGTGCTGTGTAGAAGCTAAACACAATCAGCGTTATTGGTTCTAAATATAAACTTATGTTCGTTAAGAAACGTTAATAACTTATGTTGCTTAGAACCGCCTAAAGGAGACGTGTCTCGAAGGATCGAAATTCTTGTTGAACTCAAAAGTTACCTGCACGACAAATCACAGGGAATTCTCGCTCATTTTTGTTTATATATATATATAAACAGTATTTCTCACCTACACACCTCATACACACACACACACACACACACACATGCATTATACACACTACACGTACGTCTCTTCTTAATTTTTTATTTAATGTTTTTAATTATCATGTTCATATCTATTTTCAACATAAAAAGGAAGTCCGTTATTGGCATTAAGATTTAAATCATACATATTTATGTATTTACTTGTATTTTATTAGTTGATAATAAGTGCTGTGTGACTTTGTATTCATTAAAATAAAATTAAATTAAAATATATATGTGTGTGTGTGTGTGTGTGTGTGTGTTTATATATATATTTATGTTAAGGTCGACAGACAGGCTGCCGCCAGGCGGACTGCCCAAATGACTGCGAAACGCAGTGTGCCATATAGGACTAATTTGACTAATATTATAGAATGATATTAGAGAGTAATATTGACTTATAGAAGTGTGTTACTAAGGGTTGCGTCGGAACAACTTTGCAAATGAACTTTATGAGCCGTGATCGTAATTGTTGATAACGGCACAATTGTCGCTAAACGTCCAAGACACAAGGCGTGTTGTAGTATAACTATGCTATCTTTATGTAGGTCAATTGATATGAACATGAATATATGGAAATTCCATAATAATGTTGACTACAAGCTTCTTAATAGAACAGGATATCTACATATCCTGTTCTCATCAGATTTTTCATTCTGTCAAAGCAAAGTCAAGCAACACGATGGCACTTACCTGGGCGTGACGTCATTCGCTCTGATTGGTGTTTCAGTTAACATGGCCGATTGCAGTTATTTATACTTCTATTTTATTGAAAATCTTATTAATCTCAATTTTATTATATTTTAGACTATTTTAGTAATATTTTAGACTCCTTTCAACATATATTTTTCTCCAAAACCATTTATTCTTTGATTCTTTAATACCGTCATCATGCCTATTTTCATGTTTAGAATTTTTTTATTTTAAGATCGACAAACAGGCTGGTAGTCCACTTGATGGTAAGTGGCTACCGTCGCCCTTAACAAGGCAAACAAAGTCACTGCAGATTATAAAGTTTATCAATGATTAAATTATTACTTACCAACGAAGAACTACAAATGAGGCATGTCACATTAAATTTTTCCAGGAATTTTCATATAATTAATGTTTGTATTTTAAGTGGATTAATTTCAATAGATTTTAAATTGAATCCTCAAAACCGAGATTTCTGACTCGAATGTGAGACACAACTCAAAAATTTTGACGAGCCTGTTGGATGAGTGGTTAGGGTGCTTGCCTTAACGCTCCCGGGTTCGATTCCCGGCAGGGTCAACTTTGAAAAATCAACTTTTCAAATTTGGCTCTGGTCTGGATTTGGAAAGTAGTGGCAGGGCACACTGCGTTTTCGCAGTCATTTGAGCAGCCCGTCTGGCGGCAGTAACCACCCCCTTACAGAAGACCACCGTGAAATAACAGCACATGTGCTGTTGTGTTTCGTTGAGTGAGTAAGGGATGCCAGAGCCCATTCCCCTATCCACTCCTAATCCCTTATCCTTAGTCCTACTGCAGTCGGCAGCGCACTTGGAGCAAATTTGGCTTTGCTTGTGTTATAGGGCGACGGTAGCCACCTAAGTACCATCAAGTGGACCTTCAGCCTGTATGCCGACCTTAACATAAAAAAAATCGTGTCTAGGTATTAGAGTAACGCTAGTCTATTTGAGACAGCAGATTACGTCATCTGAGCAGTCCCACTGGCAGCAGTAGGTATCCAATCCCTTGCAGAAGATACTGTAACAGCGCAGGTGCTCCAAAAATTCCCAGTTAGTAAGGAATTGTCTAATCGACTCGGATTCACAGGACCTTTCGGTTTTATAATTTCTTTTGTTTTATTAGATATTTTTTCAAATTGTATGTCTACCTAAACTTTAAAAAAAAAATATTTTAGTTTTGTGACAATATTTACTCACAAATTAAAATGTATATAAAAAAAATTTACCGCTAATATGTCGCTAAGCTCGAAACTCGAGAACGGTTGGCACAATTCCGCAAATTTTTTTTTTACTACTCGTTGAAGTCCGAGAAAGGTTCCTATGAAGAGGTTAGGAACCTTTTAAAGGGCTCTTCTTTTATTATATTAAACATAATTCGATTACAATTTTTTTCTGAAAACACAATATTGTTTCTCGGGTATTTTTGGACGTATTAACTCCAAGTATGTGGAATATACTTGGAATTAAATAGTATATCAAACGTTCATATTTTAAGTAAGAACTTCATATAGTTGTTAAATAAAAAAATCAAACTCAAAACATGACATTTATTCAACAAAACATTACACGGTTTACAATTTTCGCACTTTTTTTTAACTCCTCACAACTAACTAGGTAGGTACTTCACATTTGGTGTTATAAATTATGATGAAATATAACAAAACACACATTCATATTACCAAAACAACAATTTACCAACATACATTATATAATTTTGTACATAAAACATGAAATATTGTTGATTATCAATATATATATAAATTTCTATTTAATCTTAAACAATTAATTTGAACAGGCCTTCGGATTTAACTCTACGTAGGTACCAATAATAATTATCTAAATAGGGTTATATTTTTCATACACACTAAACTATTGATAATATATTTCAATTTATTAAGCGTCAATTTGAATACTTTAACTGACTACGGGCTTCTAATACGTTACATTGTGCGCTCTGTTATGATATTAAAAAAGCTTGGAGGTTGCTTGGAGGTTATAGTTTTATATTTAAGGCGGAGAGTAACATTAGACGGAGTAGTAAATACTTTTGGTCTTTTGTTAAGGCCAAAAAGGGCTGCCCCGACTTGCCCGCGACAATGACACTAAATAACATTTCATCTAGTGATGCCGAGGAAATATGTGAGTTATTCAACAAATGTTTTCACTCTGTCTTCGAACCTGACGTTGATCCCATACTTGCGTTCAACACCTACAGCGCACAACCAAACATTCTACCATCTAATTCTGCCCTCATCAATTCGATTAATGTCTCTGTGGAGACCGTGAAGAACTATTTAAAAAATTTGAACACAAATAAAGGTTCTGGTCCGGACAATATACCTCCAATTTTTCTTAGAAATTGTCGTGAGCATCTTGCTGTGCCCTTGTTTATTCTTTTCAATTTGTCGCTGAGTACCGGTACGATGCCTAAAGTTTGGAAACAATCCCATGTAATTCCTTTATTTAAAAATGGTGACAAACACAACATCGCTAACTATAGACCTATATCGAAACTTAACACTATTGCCAAATTATTTGAAAAAATTATATACGACTATATTTTTCCTCTATTAAGGCCTACAATTATCAACCAACAGCATGGATTTGTCAATAAAAGATCCACTGAAAGTAATGTTTGTGAATTTGTACACCAGACTGCCTCTGTGATGGAAATTGGCTTCCAGATGGACGCTATTTATACCGATTATTCGAAGGCATTCGACAAAGTAAGGCATTCGGTGTTGGTGCGTAAGCTACAAATAGCCGGTATACACGGGGATCTTTTGCGATGGATAACATCCTATCTTCGTGAACGAAGCCAAGCAGTGACAATCAAAGGGTTTTGTTCCTCCTTTCTTCCGGTCACATCTGGTTTGCCTCAGGGCTCGCATTTGGCTCCTCTACTTTTTAACTTATTCATTAATGACATTGCTGATGTTTTTGACCAGTCTAACTTTCTACTATACGCTGATGACATGAAAATTTTTAGAAAAATTAAAACTATATCTGATTGCATGTCCCTGCAAAGGGACCTCGATAAATTCATGAGTTACTGTAAAAATAACTATTTGGACCTTAATATTAAGAAATGCAATGTAATTACTTTCTCTAGAAACCCTAAGCATATTAAATATGAGTACAATTTTAACAATGTCACATTAACGCGCGTTAGAGTTACAAAAGACTTAGGTATACTACTGGATAGTAGGTTGACATTTAACGAGCATCTTAGCTACATAATCTCCAGGGCCAACCGCATGCTTGGATTTGTTCTGAGAGTCAGCAGGGATTTCAAAGCCGGTTCAACCCTCTCTCTCTTATTTGATTCCTACGTCAGACCACTACTCGAGTACGGGTCTACTGTTTGGAACCCGCAATATAAAACTCAAATTAAGAGGTTAGATAGAGTGTTTAACTTGTATTTGAAACATTTTCAATATAGATTTAACAAGGTACCTGCGTTCGTGCCTCTTGTTCATAGACGAGTTCAGAAGGATCAACTGTTTTTATACAAGATTATAAACAATTACATTGATTCACCGCTCTTACTAAGTAATATTGGTTTGAGTTGCCCTCGAATAAATTCGCGCCGTAAGTGTTCATTACATATTCAGTTCTGTAAAAAGAAATATACTAGCAATACATTTTTGCATCGCTCCTGCAAATTTTATAATGAACACTTACTGGATCTGGATATTTTCAGTTGTCCTATAGGAGCCTATAAACGAAGCCTTAAACAGGCCCTCGAAAGTATATTCGTGTAGTTTTCTTTTAGTGGCGACCAGTTTATCTTTTTATTTTTATTTTTTGTTTTTCTCTTTCTTTTGTATGTTTATTTTTGCTTGCTTTTTTACATGTTTTCTCCTAACTCCGATGTTCTGTAGTGTATTGTAAATTATAATATGTTTTAGTAACTTAGTGGAAACTTTGCTGATTTATGTTTTTCTTGTATGTATGTATATAATGTGTATCAAAATATTGTATGTTTCCCAAATATAAATAAAATAAAAATAAAATAAAATAAAATAAAAATATCATCTAAAAACACGAATAATTTGTATATATTTATTAAAACTAAAAAAAAATCGGATTCAAATCAAACGAAATACGAGTACATTACAGAGAAATACGCTTATCACGATAAAAACTGTGTACAAAAATCATTTAAAGGTACATTTTAATAAATGGCACTTAATTTAAAACAGATTTCACATTAGGTAGTAACTTACCCAAACAAATAAATACTTAGTTAAGTTAGGGCAATGTAATGTAATGAATCAAAACGATTACATACTTATAATATTTAAATAGTTTTTTGTTTCAAATTCAAAAATATGCACATCATGCAAATAAAAAGAAAGTATAATAAAAAAAACTCATTGGAAACATGTTACTGGTTACTTTTGAAAATTCTCTTAATAGCCCTTAGAAAACGAGTTATATTGTTTTCTAAAAGAAATGAGTTAGATGAAATGAAAAAATAATAATAGATAAACGAAAATATAAATTAACAATGACTAGAGTTAAAACTTAACTAATTATATTTACTCTTTCTTGCAGCTGTTATAGATACAAAGCGTGTGAAAATTTTATAAAATATCAACTCTATTATCAAGTACGGTAGAGTTCATTATTTTCATAAACTCTTAGTAGATATACAAATGATTGTTATTTTCACTGGAAAACCTTGCCACAGATCATCTGTCGCCAAATGTCAGTAAAATTAGCACGATAAAAATTTACCTACTATCTTAAATCTATACACATTTCTATAGAGGTTTTGGGGCTATTTTCTTTGTCGAACTATTATTTGAACACATATTGTTGAGACTGTCTAAAATGGATAGAAATTTTGGCTCATTCACATTAAGGTCGACTTCTCTTGCCGGTCGAAGGCGGCAACATCCTACCTGTTGTAAACGCCTTGTTTTGCTTGTCAGTTTGTGCTACAGGCGATTTGAAGTCGTCGGGTGACTCGGACGCCTTCAAGCGACCGTCGACCACAATCACTTTCGCAAATTATTCTTATTTCCTTTCCGTAGCAGTAGCACGTGAAGATTCATGATAAATTCAGTATAAAGACTTTTGCAGACATTTGCTTTGTTGTAAAGAGCACTTCAACAATACCGGCTTCAGCAAGTGCCTGGTTTAAATGAGATAAATTCAGTATAAAGACTTTTGCAGACATTTGCTTTGTTGTAAAGAGCACTTCAACAATACCGGGTGACTCGGACGCCTTCAAGCGACCGTCGACCACAATCACTTTCGCAAATTATTCTTATTTCCTTTCCGTAGCAGTAGCACGTGAAGATTCATGATAAATTCAGTATAAAGACTTTTGCAGACATTTGCTTTGTTGTAAAGAGCACTTCAACAATACCGGCTTCAGCAAGTGCCTGGTTTAAATGAGCCATAATTCTAGTTTTGGGGCTATTTTCTTTGTCGAACTATTATTTGAACACATATTGTTGAGACTGTCTAAAATGGATAGAAATTTTGGCTCATTCACATTAAGGTCGACTTCTCTTGCCGGTCGAAGGCGGCAACATCCTACCTGTTGTAAACGCCTTGTTTTGCTTGTCAGTTTGTGCTACAGGCGATTTGAAGTCGTCGGGTGACTCGGACGCCTTCAAGCGACCGTCGACCACAATCACTTTCGCAAATTATTCTTATTTCCTTTCCGTAGCAGTAGCACGTGAAGATTCATGATAAATTCAGTATAAAGACTTTTGCAGACATTTGCTTTGTTGTAAAGAGCACTTCAACAATACCGGCTTCAGCAAGTGCCTGGTTTAAATGAGCCATAATTTCAACAAACAACACAAGCTAACCGCTAAAGTAAAAATGAACAGAAATGTTTATGCCTGTGTTACATCAGTAGTTATTTCCCTGAAGAAATAAAAACAAAAAATGGGAAAAATGTTACTAGCGGTAACACTTAGTAGGTAATAAATCTGAGAATTGCCTGAATTATTTCAATTGATGAAATTAAAAAAAAAAAACAATATTCTTAATTGAAAACAGGAACAATATTAATAATTATAAAGAAATATATTTGTTTATGTATTACCAATAATGAAATACAATAAAATTGGAATTCTTCAACAGAAATATGGTTACCAATTCAAAAATGATAACCAGATGAACACTTTCGACCCTCGCAGACCAATTTTTTTTTTAGATAGGTAATATATGTCCCTTTAGGGATCTTTGATTCTCTTGTAAGGTCAAATCGCTTACTAAATACGTACATGTTCAAAGTGTATGGCGAAATTTTGAGAAGAATCAAAAAGTAAGTAGCTTAACCATTGCATTGGAGTTATTGGATCCAAATTTTACGATTATGAAATAAATTTTCGCAACAAAAAGTTTTCATTTTACTGTGTCCATCGATCCTGTTCAAGAGACTCTACGGAACCAACTGAGTTCAGAATACTAGAATTGTTAAAAATAGCTTTAATCTTTTTCGATACATGCATTAATATAAAATGACATTAATTTGGAAATCAACCAATAAGAAAGATTAAAAATACACTTACCTCATATGTTCTAGCTAGAGTTTTTCAATACTTATAAGAAAAACAGGATCTTTATAAGAAAAAGAAAAAAAAACACAATAAAAATAACTTTAAATTCCTCTTTTACTTGCTGACTAGAAAATCTAGAAAATCAAGGCACTATTAAACTCCCAAGAGTTGCGGTTAGTCAATCTCCCAAGAACGTCTTCCTGTGTCTCTGCAATGGTTAATTTAAGCCCTTGCTGACCCTTCTAAAAATTTCACCCTGTACAAAAAGCCGAATTCATCTTACAGTGTCGTGTCTTATCGTGATGCCTCATAACGCTATCGAATCCATACATTTTGTATGAGAACGTGCAAAATTTTTTTCGCGACACTGTATTTATAGATGTGGCTTAACTTCAAAATACCCCCTAGTTTGACACTGTCTTATTGTACTCTTTTAATGTTATACATTAACCGCCGCACTCAGAGTCGTTTGATTACTTAGCGGCTCTTTAGTAAAGATTTTAAAATGTCTCAGTGTCACCAATACCAACACGTGTTTAAGAACGGACGCCTTCACATAACATCGAGGAGCCAGGGGATAGAGAAATCTGGTATCTAAGGAACTTTGTCTTTGGAGATAAGAAAGAGTGAATGGAATAAAAAATTGTGTAAGGAATATTTAAGTCCCTTATGTGGAAAAGGTTGTATTGATGTTTTTTGTATTAACTAACCAACAAAACCGGTGTCAATCGCACTTTTGCTGAGACCCGGGTCGGTCGTGATCCAGAGTTAAATTGATCACTCTTCAGCTCGCGATCGACTCACTCGCTCATCGTTAGTAAACGGATTAAAGTGATTCGATCAGATCTAGATCCAACACTCATACAAAGGCGGTTGGAACTACTAAGTATCTCTAGATGTAGCCTCTCTTTTGTAAAGCCAGTAGAAACACAGTGAGCGTACCGAGTTGTTCACTTAAAGACACGCATTGGTGTGATTTTTTCTCATTATTTGGATAAGATATGTAAGTAAATTAATTACAAGATCTTCAGTACACCTGCTATGCTCAAATGAAATTTATTTTAATAAATTTAAAAAATTATACCTGCTCTTTTAGATTATTTTTTTAATATTTATGTGTTAGATAAATGTACTTGTTGAATTCTATAGCAACATTTATAACCTACACTATCAATTTATCTTTAAGGTTCGACCCTTGCACTATTTTGACTTTTTTTATTCCATAAACGCTGCTTTTATTAACTCAAAAATCCATGACGTGTGTTTAGAAATCTTAGAACGTTTTTCCCTGTATATATTATATAATAATTTTTAATGTCCCCAAACTGACTGTATCTTGATGAATCTGCCTGCACATTTGTATTAAATCCATTGAAAGCCTTATGCTCAATATTCAGCAGCCTTTTAGATACTAAGAACTATTGATATCATTGTTACATTTTTTACAAATTCAATCATTGATATTGATAAATAAATAATGGATTTATAAATGTATAATTTCAAAGGTGATGACGTCCGTCGAAAACATTAAATACAAACACATACAACCATCCATGAACAACTACACTAAAATTTGTGCGTATCATACTAACATTACAATACCATATATTAATATGTCCCACAACACTAAAAGGTACTTTAATAATAAATACACCTAGTAGAGGTAATCTATAATGATAATATCATTATTATTATTATTACATAATTTACGTTTATACTCTTTAAACGTTAATAATAATTTTATTGCTGTTTCTGTCACACAGATTAGATCAAGAGCTCGATAAATCTCACTTAAAATTTTTATTCAAATTGTACTTACGGTAAAACCCATCAGTTTATCCTAATATCAATTCTACTGACACCACCATGTCTATGGAAATATGGAATTTATAGCCCGCCTTAATGGATACGCCGAATCACCTATGAGGTCCCTAGAACTGTTTACAAATAACGCTACATTAATTAGGGCCTAAACATTTAAATTTTAATGACTCGTTCCCTAATGACTCCTCCGATTGAACTAAATAATCGAATCAATTTCACCGAATGATTCCACTCCTCGCTTCTCCTTGTAAACGAGCCATAAGGTGTAATTACACTTGATGAGCTCCATTCGCGTTCGCTGGACCATTTTGGTTACACTTATCAATTTATCATAATATAAATATAGTGAGATTTAAGGAAGTAACTATTATACATTTATTCAGCTTTTATCCAAAGAAAAAAAACAGTTTTGTTATGGAAATGACTACGGAAATGTATATAATGTCACCTTTCGAACTGCAAAGCAATTTGGACAAGACGTGTTAGTTATACGATTACATAATTTAGGGGAACTTAGGCAACGTTTGATCCTTAAGTATCTATTTTTGATTAATAGTTGTTTAATGGTAACTTAACCAAGCTAGGTAAAATTATATATAGGACATTATATAGGTCGTCCTGTGGCTCTGATTATCCGAAGTGGACGGTAATGGGAGCGAATGACACTTTATTGTTTTTTGTTTCTCATCATTGATGATGATTTTTTATCTATATAAGTATAGTAGCTATAATACTTATAATCTTATTAGTATAGTAATAAGATTATAAGTAGCCAGATAACCAACAGTTTCGTCCACAATTAAAACATTTTTTAATCACGTAAATTATGGATTTCATTATAAAATATGCTTAACAGGCTCCCCAAGCCCCCCTATAACTCAAGAATGGCTGGGAATTTTTTTACGATCTTTGATTTGTTGAATTTATCTCCCCCCGAATAACAGAATAACTATTAAGACATCTGAAATATTGAAGAAAAAAAAATTCTCATACATTATGTATGGAACGGATTTTTATTCTGAATCGATACGAATTTCGCCGGGTCAGCTACTATAAAAAACATACGCTGCCTATAGAAGCGGAATTGATAAGCGTAACAAAAATGGTCCAGCGAAACGCGAATGTAGCTGAATAAGTGTAATACTTCCCTCAACAAATGAACGTTCAACATAATAACAAACAAATTTTCTAATAATATATAATAAGTGATACATTATTGCTTTAATGGGTTCCATTCACGGAAGACTGCGTCTAAGTCACATCAGACCAGAATTATACTATCGTATTTTGTACAAAACAATGAGGACTACATTAGGTATCTGTGTTATAAGTTTAAAAAAATAGATCCTCCCGTAATCGTAACTTTATTATTACGCTTATGAACACGTTTCAACATATTTTTGCTTGGACATCAAAAGCAATATGGCAAATAGGGCAATAAAAATAGCCAGTGAGCATAGAGTAGTCCCCGTATAATTATCATTTAAAAATATTTATAAACAACGATAGCATAAAACTAGTCTTTGGCATTACAATTCAAAACTAATTTTTATATTTATATGAACACTATATTAAAAAAAAACTATATACCCTACAAACTAATACAGCACAAAGTTGCACTTAACTTTATGGAATACACTATATACTACACATATTTTAATTTCAACTTTTATGTAGCTATATAAGCAAATTTAAAAAATAAGTATATGTATATCCTACCATCAAAACTTCAGCGGTAACTTAACGACATTGTAAACGCGAAAAAATTTAATATTCGATTTTCCTATTTATCCAATAAAGAAAGCATAGTCAACCAGAATACACGGTTGCAACTAAGACAATGATAAAGTTTATTTGATTTTTTTTAAATATGGTTGATTTGTTAAATTAAAATTTTAATGCTTCTATAGAGTAACAAACAATACACAATAAAAAGTATAATGTATTGGCATTTCCTATTTCCTACATGGATAGATGCTGGTCATCTTTAATAAAAAAAAATTAAAAAAATTGCATAAATTTAATATGTATCCGCCTTGCAGTCATCTATTAAGATGGTGTATTACATTTTTAAAATATCAAGTGGACTTGTCTAGAAATGATAAAAAAAACTGTTAAGTACACTAAACTTTGGGTAGAAATAAATAAATTCCTAACAAATTTGTTTCACAATTAGAAACTACATTATAGGCCAATATGAAAGCAATAAAACTATATTGCTCATAGCGTTCTACTTAAATACATAAACTTAGCACATACAAAGAAAGTGTACGAGGACTGAAAGCCTCAAACACAATTTAAAAAATACTATGAATTTTATATTGTTCCTAAATATAGGTACAAATATTTGGTACAGTTATTGCCTAAGAATATTAGGTAGGTAAACACAGTTTTTAATGTCAGTGATTCGTTCGTAGACCTGTTTGATACTAGTTTGTCAACAATTACAATTTGACATTAGAGTGACATCTACAGTACCACCAACAAACAAAAAATCCGTTTTCACTGTATTTATCATTTTTTTTTAATTCAATATAATTTAAAAATAATTATGTGGAATTCTAATTCAAATTGATGAATCATTAATACGATTTTATTACTGACCAATGTCCTACTAGCAATTACTAGCAAAATAGATTTGGAGCCTCTAATTTTAAAGTAGACATTTTTAATGGCGTTGATAAAAGCAATCGTTTTAACTTTTCACTTTAAATAATTGATATTATAAATCGTTTATGCGTTGTGCAAAACTCATTACAATATAATTTTTTATGAATTATTTAATGAATTATTTCTATCCTGAAAGAGCTTTGCATCAAATCGTCGATTGTGCAAGTGCGAATCCTTAAGTTGTTTGGACTTATCATCAGCAACTAGAGCTCTTTGGAACGATTAGTGATACAAGGAAGAGTGGAGGGTCAGCACTCTCGCGGCCGATCACCCACAAGATGGACAGATCTCATTGATACCGTCTACAAAGTGTTCTCTTAGGGCCGGCGCAAATTGGAGAATGGCACGGCAAATTCTTTAAACTTTTTCATAGTAATTTGTAACTTAAGACTTACAGCGAAATGCTGCAGCACGCTGACTGTTGCCGTATCATAAAATAATGAAATTTTAATTATATTAAAAGCCCTTACGGTACAAAATACTATGAAAAAATTTATATACTTTGCCGTGCCATCTTCAAATTTACGCTGGCCCTCACTGAGTGTACACGCAGTGCCACGAATAAAGAGATGGAGAAGTCTCGCAGAGGCTCCACTTCGCTAGGAGTGTACGACTAAGATGAAGAATTAACTATAGTGCTATCGGTACTGAGTGAATCCGTCATCATGACATGCAGTACAAAGGAGCAAGGAAACTCATAGCAAACGCGTAATAGTCAATTCACACAAACAATAAATAATTTATGCTACGGAAAGGACATATAAAAATTAACACAGTGAGTCATAAGCCAAATCAGATGACTATGGTAGATAACATAATCCGTAGCGTAGTAGAAAAAAATCCAAATATTCAAACATGGATGTAAACAATATAATACATCAGCCATGAGAACAAAATCAGCCAGTTACTATTTATAAATCGCATCACATAATATAAATATATCCTTGTATATGGGTAATTGATATATTAAATTTTCTTTTACATGACAGAATACAATTTGTACAGAGGTACGAGTACCAAATTAAAACAGGAAATAAGTCTTTCATGACACAATACGTCTTAATTTTTAAAGAAAGTCCGCTGGCTGCAAATATTCACCTATAATATTTTGTCGCTGAACAATAAAACTTTTATGGTTGAGGATTTACTGCTCCTGAGATTAATCACACAATAATGTTAGGTACTCATTACAATAGAATAGAGTTAGGGGTCCGCATGCCTCGCAAAATACTCAACCATTAATGCCTTCATCCACACATACATATAAATAAAATTGTAATATCTGTATGTAATGTTAAAATAACTGCTTTTTACTAAATGTATATAAATGTATATATGGTAGGCACTTATAACAAATAAAAAAATTATCTGACTGTCTGTTCCGGCTTCTCTCCGAAACTGTAGGACCGATTTTGACGAGACTTTCACTGGCAGATAGCTGATGGATAAGGAGTAACTTAGGCTACTTGTATTTTAGAAAAATAAAAAAATATTATACATAAGCAGTACCGAGCGGGCCCCACGCACACACCGCTGCGAAGCGTGGTCGGATTCAGCTAGTTATAGCGTATAATAAATTAGGATTTACGAGTTACACGAATGCGTCGCTAGGGGGCGGGTTGGTTGCGCCTGCGCCTCCGAAACACCAAAGCGAAGATGCTGCGCAGGCGGCGCCACCTTCGCCGTCCGCCGCCCGAAGACACTCCCGTGCCCATCAAGGACGACTGCAACACAACAAAAACACACTATGAAACCTTTCAATTTCATAATTAACATGCAATATTTAATTAAAACTATTTACTATAGGATTACTACTAGCCAAAACTACTTAAGTTTAGAAGCTACTTAAGTTTATTTTATAACGCAAGCATTCGCTAAGAAACTATTTTGGAAAATTTCAACTCCATGTGAAGCTTAAACTTAAAAAGATACGCGGACGAAGTCGCTGGCAAAAACTAGTATATTACATGAGCGAAATTTTGCGGGGCGTAAATGGATGGATACGTCTCTCACGTAAAAACTACTATATTATTTTATAACCAGAATTGATTATAAAAGTTTTTAAATGACAGCAGTCGGACTAAAAATAATTGATAATTACTTATTTAAAAGAGAGGGGGCGCCACAGTGCTACTGTTAACATTGTAAGAAATAGGCTCCGTAGGTATTAGGTAAAACAAGTCTTAAAAATTAAAAAAATCGTCTAGAAGAGTGTAAAAGTGTACAGTATCAAAAAAACAAAGTGAATTACAACATATATTAGAAAATAACTAAAAACTGAATGCCAGTCACCGCTAGTGCTTTTTGTGGACATTTAGTAGACTTTTTCATCGGGGGAGACTAAATTTTTTCAAATAGTGCAAAAGTGTCAACAAACAAAAATTTTTTCAAAAAAACATACAAACTTAGTATAACCTGGATACCAAACATCTGAATAATTTACAAATTCATATTGCTAGTAAAGTCGCTATCGCCATCTGTTGCAAGAAGAGCATACTAGCTAATACCACATCAAGCTTCAGTTACCAAGATCGTAAAGCGCGGCAATCGATAAACACGCCAACGAGTTAGTTCAAAGGCGGACCGCAATTGGGCGCCACGTGCACCAAAACAAAGCAAAACAAAAATAAACGTTCAAACCATGGAAGAAATTATGGAGGCGCTTAGAAACATAAAAAAGAACTGGATGAGCAAAAAAATAGAAATTCGGAAAAACGGAGATAATGTAGCGAAACAAGTTTTACAAAATATCAACAGAATACAGAAAGAGAAATTCTTCATAAAAAAATGAAAGAGATAGTAAAAAACCCAAAGAAAAGAATCTACTTGATGCTTTGATGTCTTGTTGCCGCAGATAACAATTTGGCGACTTATTTATACAATTCATTTGTATATATTTTTTATTAGAAATATCCACTTATTTTGCTTACTAGTAATAATCTAATATAGTTTCCAGAAACTGGACAAATAGCCAATTGCCTAGCCCTACTCTAACCTTTCCCATTGATTTCCCAAAGACCAAGGAAGTTTTGTGAAATAACAGCATTAGTGCTGTTATGTTTCGGTGAGTGAGTAAGAGATGCCGGAACAGATTTCCCTATCCTTATCCCTTATCCTAATCCTAATCCCTTATCCTTAATTCTACAATGGTTGGCAGTCAGTGCTCTTGCATATTATCGGCGACGGTAGCCACCTACCACCAAGTAGACTGTCAGCTTCTCTGATGACCTAAAAGAACGATAATCTTTTATCATTAAATAAAAGAAGAGAGGGCATTACTTGTCTTTGTCTCTCGAGCCGTCGGATCTCTCTTACGAGCGCGTGGAATGCATCGTCTACAAAGTGACGTAACGCCGCAGACGTCTCGAAGAATGGACAACCCAGTTGTGTTGCAAGCGCTTTCCCTTCTTCTGTGCTCACCTGAAAACAGAATCCATTCCAGAACTTTCAAAGGGAACTGGCCCCAGCGTCCATATATGTCCTGTCCATTGTCAGGGCAGACAAACAGACAAAA
Organism: Bembecia ichneumoniformis; assembly: GCA_910589475.2. Taxonomy (NCBI): domain Eukaryota; kingdom Metazoa; phylum Arthropoda; class Insecta; order Lepidoptera; family Sesiidae; genus Bembecia; species Bembecia ichneumoniformis. The sequence goes on along the minus strand of OU342538.1, from coordinate 3,990,304 downwards.
ATTGTAAAAACTATGAGTAACATGAGTATTCTCAGTAACATGAGTACAATCAGTGGCGTGCACAGAGTTTTTAGACAGGGTAGGCAGAATTAACAAACTATAAAGTTAACAAACTATAAAGCCGAAATACCACTGACATATCACTCATTCATACTTCTCTCCGGGAAGGGGTGACGGAGGAGTAGATTCGAGTGACCCATCGTGGAGTACGAAAAAGTTTATCGACAAATTAAATCGGAGACCTCGCTACCTCGACCTGGTGAAAAGTCGACGAAGGGATCTCGGAAACTATGAGCGACAGAGGGGCGGGATTTACGGAATTTCATAGAGGGTCATCGGGGGTTACCAAATCGTGACCCATCCCCACCCCGCCCATACATTTTTTTTACACTCCATACAACTTTTTTGAAATTTCCAATCCCCGTAACTCCACAACCATAGGGAATAGTGATATCGTGTCTTTGGCGCATAACCATTTCTCCCCGAGGTCCATCGGTTGGGACCACTATCCTTACCCCATCTCCCCCCATAAACCCCCCTTCCATACAAAATCGCTACTTTTGACGAAATGGATGGCATTATCCGCCTTGCTTGCGATAACCCTCCGCGGGCTGCTTGCAGCCCGCGGCATCGAGCAACCTACCGTGGTTGCGAAAACCCTCCGCGGGCTGCTTGCAGCGCGCGGCATCGAGCAACCTACCCTGGTTGCGAAAGCCCTCCGCGGGCTTGCAGCCCGCGGCATCGAGCAACCTACTAGTTTTTTTTAAAGCTATTAAACTTACCAAAAATGCTGCTGTTGGTTTTGATTCGTAGTTTTGTCTATTAAATAATGATGAAGGTAATTTGCCATTTCCACCTCAAAAATCCATAGAGTGACTGATTTTATAGACATATCAATTTACAGATGTTTCAGCGCGTTTGTTTGATGTTTTTAAAATTGCAAAATATAATATAGTTAATAGCAGTGAAAAGATTGTGGTGTGAATATACGGATTTTTTTTTAAATTATTTATATATTAAATCTACACGTCTATCTTTCAGTAAATATGTCTGTAACATGGAATCGTAAAAGTTGGGAAGACGTTTCATTTTTTCATTAATTTTTTACAGAAAGATCTTTCACAGAACTATCTTTCATTTTTTGAAAACGTATCATTTTTTAATTTCATTATATCACACACCACCTGAACAACTTTCACAGTGAATATTATCGGTCTTATCCATTTTTCCAAACTACTATCAATATTAGAATCTTAAAATACCTGTTGTCATAGATGACAACCAAAACAAACAAACAATGGCGACTTTCTCAATTTTAAAAAAATAATACTAGAAAAGGTAATAGTACTAATTGGTGTTGTGCCTTATTTAACGAAAATTTATATGAAACATTGTTACTTTTTAAAACAGTCGCCTTATAGCCCAGCGATCGGAAGAGTTCAAATAGGTACTCGTAATTCGACGTGGAAAGACAGTCTACTCTGTGCGTTTGTGTGCGTTATTTGTGACATTGTGTGCTACGTATTAATAGGAATACACACCCATTAAAAGCGTTTGATACGAGAGCACACATATAAACATTCTTCTTCTTCTTCTTCATAAAGATGGCAATTCGGCTCATCTTGAAAATGGCCATTATCTGCCAATGTCATGTATATAAACATTTAGACACGAATAGTTTGTGTCTTTCCCGTTAGCGGCGCTAGTGCTGCGCAATGCGAAACGAAAGTGTAGTGTTACCACCAACGCTCGACAGGTGGAGCTAATTTCTAATAATTATTATCGATAATTTGAGAGTAAGTAAAAACACGTAGATAAAATATTATTATGTATCAGAACAAGATTAAAAACATTTATATCTGAGTTACGTAGGGTAGGCAGTGTTTTTTTGTCTTTATGAAACGCACGCCACTGAGTACAATGTGTACAAATTGATTTTTCGAAAAAATATTTTATGTACAGACAAAAAATATTTAATGCTCATTTACGATTTTGTTATATTTATAGATACTGTAATACAATGGACAATGGACTGTGTTACAATTAATTGTAACACAATGGATTCACGAGTCTGCTTATTAAATCTAAATTGAGTATCGCAAACTTACCTGTCTAAATCTCGGCGCCAAATCCAATTTATTCCCAACTAGTACAAGGGGCAGTCTCTCGGAAGGCCTCGCCTGTGACAAGAGCCGCCTGTACTCTGCCGCTGCCCGGAATGATCGACGGTCGGTTACTGAGTAGCACAGGACGAAACCCTCACCACATCTCATATACTGTTCCCTCATTGCAGTGAACTCAACCTATAAAAAGATCCAACACTGTGTATCTCTAACAAACTTTTTCACTTAATACATAACGCTCATCCTGTAATTAGTATAAAAAGTATATCAAGATATTATCTTCTTTATAAATAAAAATCAATTGCCATATATGTATAATGGAGCACCATTTTAAAACAGCACTACCATTTTTCTGATTTTTTTTTATTGTGTTCATTCATAATTATTAGCATAAATTTTTTTTTGGAAAATCCACAGGAAAAGCGAGAAATTTGGATAGTATATTATATGAAATTTACAGAGTAACAATTGTCGGGTCAGCTAGTAGTATATAAAAAAAGATAGGTTGATAGAAGTTGGTCCCTATATATTTTTTATCTTGCTATAAAAAACGGGACAAGTGCGAGCTGAACTCGCGTGAAGAGGGTTCCGTATGATGTTACCTATCTGCACAATATTGAGTGATTTACCATGTTATTTTAATTTCATGGACTTCTTATAGGTTTTCCTATAATCTATAAGTAGAAAACTAATTTCTGTATTTTTTTCAAAATTCTAGGTTCAGTACTTTCAGAGAAAAGGGGGTGTCTATTTTCTTGAATAACTTGAAAACTATTTATTTTAAAACTACAAAAAAATACATTTAAGATCTTCACAACCTTCCATTTTATATGTCACATGATGCAGTTTTCAAATTTTTATCTTTTTTTATTTTCCACCTTCCCCCCAAAAATGACCTCCCATATACAGATTTCATCTATTCACGTCACACCTCTGCGTTTGGGTCACAGAAATTGATATGTGTACCAAATTTCAACTTAATCGGTCTAGTAGATTCCGAGAAAATTGACTGTGAGCAACGGACAGATGGATCCTATAATATAAGGGTTTCGTTTTTTTATTCGAACATAGGGAACCTTAAAAAATCAATTTAGTCTATAAAAATGTATATATGTATATACCTATGAAGTGAAGGTATATACATTGGAATTATCCATTTCAATATTACATGTCACACTTATAATTTATGTACTGCAGATATCCTTATCAAAATAAAAATAAAGAGAAGTAACTGTTGCAAATGTTCCATTTTCAAAAATTAATAATATTGCAAATTCACACTTATATGAAAATTATAATTTAGATAGCAAACTCATAAGTAGGATTAATTTTAATATAATTCACTAATAGCAAGACACACTAACTGCATTCTGCAGTCATAAATGGTTAGCCCATCTGGGACAGAGCCATTGTGTTGTAGAGAGTAAGGGGAGCCATCTTCAGCCTCCTTCCTCCATCCTATCAAAGTCAGCAGCGGTCTTGCAACCCATTGCTGTGTTAATAGTTGACAGTAGTCACCTTTCCTGAAGTGGCCAGTATGCCAATATACATTATAATGTGCGTTTACTTATAAAAGACACATAAAACTAAAGAAATTTAAATCCAAGAGAACCAATCAATACTTAAGTTGCAATAGTTGGTACACAATGGAAGTAAATAATTTTCGGCTTTTTTTTTTCTTACATTGATTTAATTAATTACTTCCATTAGACTGAATCGGTCTTGGGGAGAGTTGCTTAAGCATCCAGTCAGAAAAATAACATTAATTTGAAACCATTAAGAGTTTTAGGGACCAGACAAAGCACTAAACTAATGTTTTATAATTATTTATTCATTAATTAATTTATTATTGTTACCTGTCCGGCTGTGTCCAATATGTCCAACAAAGCGGGCTCTCCATCAATAACAGCTTGTTGTTGATATGAATCCTCTGAAAGACGTACAAAAAAGCAGTTTGTATTTAATTTTAAAGCAGTTAAAATTAATTCCTTATCACAGGCAGACAAAAATTAGATGGACTCTTTCAAATCTAAATTGATAAGCTTTTGGTAGTAATATAATTAAACTTTATATGTTAAGGTCGACAGACAGGCTGATGGTCCACTTGATGGTAGGTGGCTACCATCGCCTATAACACAAGCAACACCACAGCTGCTGCACAAGTGCGCTGCCGACTACAGTAGGATTGGATAAGGGATTAGGAGGGGATAAGAAATATATATGCCAGAGCCCACTGCTCTACCTCTTATCATTAATGCTCCTATAGTGGACAGTGCACTTGTGACACCTGTGACGTTGCTTGTGTTATAGGTGACTGTAGCCACCTACTATCAAGTGGACCGTCAGCCTGTCTATCAACCTTAACATAAAAAAAATGTTTACATATTATAAGTAACAAACTTCCAAACATCTTCACAAATTAACAAATAAAATATAAATATCTGTGATATATATAATGAAGGAATTAAATAAAACCACCATACCAATAGTGGGATCATGGTAATCCAAAAAGCTGTGACTGACAAACTGCAAGGTGACGGCGGACTTGCCAACGCCTCCGTCGCCGAGCACAACAATCTTGTAGACACGGAGGCCGCGCGACGTGCCCGCAGCCTCGCCCGCCATGCCGCCGCATGCCTGCGCCTCCGAGCCTCGCTCACTGCTTGTGCCTGTGCCGACCCAACGCCATCGCCCACCGCCCAACACTAAGACCACTTTAAACACTTCGTGCACTTCTTGCTTCAAAACTAAAATACTTTTATTTAATTAAATTCATTTTAGTGCAAAGTGTAATTTAAAACATTTATTATTTTCTAATTAAAATGCGACAGCTGATTATAAGGAAGCTATTGACATTTTGATTTTTGATTGATAATAGTGTTGTCATACTACGTCTAATGCCGAAGTTGATGTTTTCCGATTAAGTTGAAAATTATGATGAAGGATTTTTTTTCGCAATTTAAGATTGTTACCATTCTGATTTAGCGGTATATGAATAAAAATATATATTAATATAGCTTATTACACGATTGATGCTCAGTCGCCTTAATAAATTAAATTATTGAAAGTCAAGTCGCTACATTTATTAAAAACTGATACAGTTTTGTTTTGAATACAGTTTTGAACTTTGAACCTCTATGCTTGAAACATAGAATAATATAAATCTAGATAATGAACAAGTTAAAACAATTTGAAGAAATTCAATCTATTATTATAGTACATAGTAATTGTCCGGTAGATAGGTATTTGCTATCGCTCCGTCTTCAATAACAATCTAATGATTCCATTAAGGTTCTTCAGTTTTATGTAATTCCTTCAAAAGTTTATTTAAATTTAATAAAATTATTATTAAAATTAAGAATAATATGCCTTTCAGTTCCTGGTTAACGAATTGTATAATAAATATCACATATCATGTAGTTTTTTGTTTTATGCATATTTTTAACTTTTATATATTAAAAAACTATTGATTAAGTATTTCAACCTTACTATTATGGTGTTATATTTTTATGTGAAAGTGTAAACTTTGTTTCAGTTTTGAAACTTTTACGGCATATTGACACTTTCAACCTTTTTGAGGAACTTATAGTACATTCTTATGAGCAAGACACTTTTGACAAAGTAAGTAACGTAATCACTAAATAATGCTGACCACAATCACGAACACATTTTTGCTTTTGTATTTGTGGCGGATATTCGCCACTCATATAGACAAATCAGTACTAAACAATTGTGTTCCTTTCGCGGATTGCCATTATCCCGTAAAATAGCATTCCGGTAAATATGCCTACAGATTAATTTGTGAACAGAATAATACGATAGAATTTTTTAGTCAGAAGTAAAGTACTACGAGATGCCGTGCCTCTGGCACTCTATTCGAAGAGCTAAGTAATTTTCAATTTTACAATTGTCCTACTCGATGTCGAAAGAATGCAAACAAAAATACATAATAAAATGAAAACAGATAGTTATGGTTAATGCCATAATTTATATACGTGCGGGACTGAAGTGCAATGGATAAACTTGTAACTTGCCCTACTACCTACTACTACTTGCCAGATAATAGTCATTAATTCAAAGTTACCAACATACAATCATCAATCTTTAGCGCCTCTGCCTTATACCATATAAACTAAAAATGACGACAATCTAAGAATACGAATTCAATATTGCTATTGTATATTCCAATACAAACGATGAATTTCAAAATTATTGCCGGCAACACTGATTAGCAATCATTTTTGGTCTGTGATTGACACTGAATTTCTGGCAGATATCGAACCGATCGAACCAAAGATAATTGTATTAGAGTATAGATGGAACAATAAAAATTGAAGATTCCTTCGATACTCGATACCCGTCTTTCTAATGGCTGCATGTCGTATGTTAAAAAGAGATAACAATAGCCGAATATGACGTCTTAAAACGCTGCGCGCCATAAAAAAGGCAACGTCATATTTGTTTATATCATGCTGGTTAACAAGCGCGTTTAGCTTTATGTGATTTAAAATACATAAAAATCTGAAAGTGTGATTTCATAAATCTGTTGCTTGCCAAGAATGGCTTGTACTGTTCCCGTTTGTCCAAGTAGAGTGGGTGTTTTGAAGGAGAATAATGGAAACATATCATTTCACCGGTAAGTCGCACAGCTCGCACTCATTAATTTTGGTGTTTTGTAAACAAATTTTTATAATTATTTACTAAAAATGAATCATTGTACATGCATACACAGCTCTAAGGTTGATTTATTTAAAGAAAAGCTGGTGTTTATAACTAAAATTTACAAAAACCAAAATTAATCGGAATATTTGACATTTGTCTTGCTTTATAGTGCTGTTGTCTGATCTTGATAAGTTTATCGATATCGATAACTAATTTATTTTTAGTAGAGTGTTGACAATTTCTAGCATTCACTGCAAGTTGAAAGTAATTTTTATCAATTTATAACAGATTTCCCACCGACATCGATTTAAAAAAAAATGTGGACAAAAAATGTAAGAAAAGCCGACGATTGGAGAGCTTCGCAATATACAAGAATATGCTCAATGAACTTTGAAGATTCTTGCTTTCGCCAAGGATATCAGCGTAAAATTCTACACTCGTATGCAGTGCCGACAATATTCCCAAAATTACCACCATCGTGTAAACCAGTAAGTAATATCTATAAGTTATAAAGAAGTTATGCTTCAATCTATGAAAATTATGAAAATCTTTTGTATCATTAATAACCAAAAACTATTTCTTTTCAGAAATTACCCAGAAAAAGAAAACTTACTAATAAATACGTGGATACCCAAGCGTCAACAAAGTCTTAAAATTAAAATGTTGACGAATCACAGATGAACGATATCACAGATTAAAATGAAACGATATCACAGATTATCCAATTTGTGATATCGTTTCTAAAAATAAAACTTTAAGATTATCGAGTTTTTTTTCTCTCGTAATAAAAACCTACTCCCGTTCTACCCCTTAAGGATGGATTCTAAATATTTCTACTCAAAAAATAACTATTCTTTTGAAATATTTTGGTGAAATAAATGCGAGAGGTTGCATACAATCTCATACAACCGATTAGCAATGCGGCGAGTACCAGTACGCACCCAAATTTTATTTATATTGAATAACCAAACAGTACACCGAAACGCATTTAGCCATACTTTTTATCCGTCATATATTTAAAATCTATATCAACGATATCTAGTTATCAATAAAAATGCACAGCACTATTATACGCTATAACTTTAGCTTGCATTGTATACTCAAAATGGAGACATTCACTCAACTTCGACCCGACAGATTATATATGTATGTCTCTTTCAATCTTATGACAATTTGAAGGTGTTAGAAAGAATAAAATATTGCTGCATTTTGTGATCCATCTATAGGTACAGACTAATACAACATCTTTGGATCGAACCATATCGAACATACATCGATCGAACTACTCTACGTTACCTACCTTATGAAATCAAAATATTACTTTTTTTTTACTCATGGAAGTATTATATACCTACGCTTTTACTTCATTACTGTTCATTACTATATTTCTCTATATAGTATATATAACATTAACACATTAATCTGTGACATGACTATACTATACTCTCGCTAGAGAGCATATAATTATATATATGTTCTGTGATACTATATTATTTTATTTACTTTTCAATTAGTGTCTGCTTGTATCTGCTATTGCACACTTTATTTTTTTCTAAAGAAGTAATTGAATTAAAATGGCTCATATACAATTTACGGACGAATTAATACGGGAATATTTATTATACAGAGGTTTTATATCTACAGTGAAGGCCTTCGATAATGATTTAAAGATGGATAAAGACAAAGGCTTCAGAGTAGACAAAATAGTTGAGCAAATATCTCATTTTATAAATGTTTCCGACTTAGTAGGACTTAAGGAATATTGGTCACATCTTGAGGATCTTGTTTTTTCGAAATTGGAAAGTTATATGCAACCAGGTAACTCATTTATTCCTTGTTTACTATTTTATACTTCATAGCTTAGTATATTTTTGAATTCAAATTGTTATTCCCCTAAGACTGTGCATCAGTTTTCAGTCTGACTACTGAGATGCCTCGCCGCTTACCATGCCACCAAACTAGACACGATAAAAATAATAAATTTAAGCAATACCATACAATTAAAATGTTTATCATCTACCTCTAATTTTTTTTTTTTTTTACAGTTGTACGCAAGATTGAATACAGTTTATACAAATTGTATTTAGTAACAGCAGCACAGGGCACTGGAGCCGCCCGTAACGAACGCGTCAATGAGTTTTTAACTAAAATGTTACCAGAATTACAAGGTCAAAACGAATGGAGAGACTGGTTTAGTAAGTTTCATTAAGTACTTTTATTGTTTTCTAGCTGACCAGGCAGTCCTATCAATTTATATAAAAACACGATCGAAATATCCAACTTTTCCTATGGATGTTCTAAAAAAATTCTCTCATACAAATGTTGTTGGTACAATTACGAACACAACAAATAATCAGCAACATTAGTTATGCTCTTCTCAACTGATGCTCTGTCATATGTGTGGCCATTGATTCTTAGTTATATACCTATATTGTGGAAATAAAAAAGTGTAACTTCTGTGATAAACAAATTTATAATGAAGTCTAAGTTAGAAATAAATGTATAATGAGTATTAGGGAAAACGACGACAGAGGCTAGTTTTGTAATTATAATATGGTAAAAAGATTTTTTTTTTCATCAGGAGCGTTTACCTAAGTATTTATTTTATACTAGCTGAGCCCCAACTTCGTACGCATGGCGTTCAGTATAGTGTGTAACTTTTTTGTTTGTAAACCGATTGGAATGAAACAAACACTAAATGTTACGAGAAGCTTACTACAATACATCAATGAAAACAACATTCAAATTGGTTAACCCATTCCTGAGATTAGCGTGCACAAACAAACAGACAAAAATTTTAAAAACTATTTTTTTTTACCTTGGAAAAAGTACAATGTGTACAAATTGTTTTTTGGAAAAAATATTCAATGTACAGACATGGCACGTTTACGATTTTATTATAGGTATAGAGTAATCATTATTATTATGATTAGATTTTTGAACTATATGTGTACATATTTATGTACCATAGCACTTAGGGTATTTCTGTGTTAATGTCCTCTATGACCTATTAATATGTTAGCAAAAGCTGAAAAAAACCAATTATTTCTTAATGTAAATTTCTTAGACAGGCTAACGGTTCACTTGATGGTATGTGGCTACCGGCTCTTATAATGCCACAGGTGCTGCAAGTGCACGGCCAACCATAATGAGATTAAGGATAAGGGATTCGTAAATGGGCTCTGGCATCTCTTATTCATACACGGAAACACTACACATGCTGTTATTTGCAAATATTGTGCATTATCTTTTCATTGCTATCATGTGCTAAGTGATCTATCAACACACCAAATTACAATAAAAGCACAGTCTAACTATACTTACAGTTAGGCAACAAATGTAATTGTGTAGAGCAACGTTCGGTGAACTCGTTTCAGTTTGCAGGCTGGAACATTGAGCATTGCCTGACTGTATGACGTTATGGTTAGACTGTGATAAAAGTCTGGTTTTTATTGTATGCTTTTCTATGAATGAGTTTTGGAATACAGAATAAAAATTATAATTCTAGTTAGTTCTAGCAGAAAAGGTTTAAAGTAGTAATTGTTGTGATTTTGATGATTAAATCATATAGACAAAAATTCATGTATTGTACAACTTAAGGTTTGTACTTTTTTTAAAAGATAAGTCAACTTGTGCTGATTAAAGTTCAGATATAAATTTTTAATGTTCTTCCCCTAATTAATCATATTATAGAATTTGTCATTAAAACAAATAAATGATTGCAAATATTACCATAGTTTTTATCTTTCTTTATCATAAGCATTTATCGTAATACTTAACTGTTGTTAAGTATGTTAAATAAAAACAATTCCATATATAAATGTTAAATTTAAAATGAGACACTTCTGTCTTAATTATTTCAAGTTAAATGTAAAGATAGATGTGTTTTGCAGTCATTTGGGTAGCCCGTCTGGCGGCAGTAAAAATCCTTTTACAGAAAACCACTGTGAAATAACAGCATGTGTGCTTTTGTGTTTAGGGATTTTAGAATCCATTTCTCTATTCCATTCTAATCTCTTGTCCTTAATCCAACTGTGGTTGGAAATGGACTTGTGGCGTGTTATAGGCGACTGTAGCCATAGTAGACCATAAAAAAAACACAAGATTCTAATATTTTTAAATGAATGACCATTTAATGAGACACATTAAATTATATTTAATATTAAAATCATATTAAGTGTAGGATATTATCGATTAAATTCATAAATATACATAATTGTTACGTTTTTACAGTGCTCCCATACATCCTGAAGCCAGAGGAGAACCCTGCCTTTAGTATTTATTTCACGTTTAGTTGGAAGGACAGTGTGTGGGTTTCGCTACACAACCTACTGGCCACCGTGTTTCACTGCATGCCTCAACCAACACTGACAAACTATGAAAGTGATGTTGTTATAGTTAAGAGAATGCAAGATGAGATTACTGCACTTAAAGCTAAGGTACTTTTAAAACCTTAAAACTTTTTTTTGATTTTTTTTATATGTTAAGGTCGATAGCTTGCTACTTGATACTTGGATGGTAGGTGGCTACCGTCGTCTATTACACAAGCAACGCCACAGGTGCTAAAAGTGCGCTGCTGACCATAGTAGGATTAACGATAAGGTATAGAGAAATGATTGAAAAAATAAATTGATTGTGTCTCCCATAAATTTGTCACTCATCTCTAAGTAGCGCGTATCACAAGCTCCATCAGAATTCATTTTGAAATTATTTATTTAATCAAAATATCACAACAGCATAGCAAAATCCATTAAGTCACACAAGTAAACATTAAACACATTTACATTTGTGTAATATATACATAGATATATTACACAAATCCAAAGAGCTCAGAACAATATCCTCAAGCAAATTAGTAATGCACCCTGGTTCATTAGAAACAGCGAGGTCCACGAATTCCTGAGCGTGCCAACAGTGAAGGATGAAATAAAGGCATCCGCGAGCAGATATAAAATAAGACTGGACAATCATCCTAACCAGCTCGCTGTCCAGCTCACTTTGCCCGACTGTCTGAATCGCCTGAAGAGATGCAGAACTTTGGATCTCGGCAGCGCAATCTGAGCCAATATATTGATATGGAGGATATTCCTGTTGGGGAATATCTCCTCATGAATAATGTCGCTCAACACATCTGCTCATAGTCAGAAGGACTGATTGCATGATATAATATAGAAAAAATATATATAGATATATGTCTGGACAGCAATGAAACACTGCTTCAACATATACAATATTAACATATACAAATATTATAATACTTACTCTACATATACAATTTTAATAACAACTACCCTACATTGCAATGTGCAAGTCAGTTACAGGTTAAGCCATCCAGTTAAATTATTTTAAACTTAACTAACTACCAAACTTCCAAAACAGTTTTAACAAAAAAATAAATATCATGATCACAACAGTGCGGGCACATGGCCCACAATTCCATATTAGTTCACTTCTGTGATGTGCTATTCTAAATGTCAGTGCCGAAACTGACACATTCAGTGATCTTTAGTATACTTGAGGTACCTACCGCAGTTACTTAAGTAAGCTTACAAAGAATGCCTCTATTATCATGAACAGTTTAAAGTTAGATGAAGACATAGAAACTTAAATGAAGAAAGGGCAATTGGTTCATAACGCATGGAGAATGAAGAAGACGAGTTCGCCAATTTGTGTAAACATCTGATAGATCATGAACTAAACTGAAAAATGTCATCCATATACTTTTTATGCGATAGTTCATTATTTAAAAATAAATTTAAAAATACTTTTATATATCTATAAAAATTTTAATTCCCTAAAAAAATCCGTTTTATTTATACAAACTTCAGTATGGTAGGTTATCGCTGTGAACTCGGACCCGCACACCACCGCTGATGGTAGAATCTGGGGGGGGGTTTTAGTGGGTATCCCCGGTGACAAGTTACTTCACCGGGCAAGTCCCACACTCCCACAATTATTTTTTCTGAGAAACTTTAATATTAAATTTCATTCTTTTTTTCTTCAGAAATGACTGACTCCCCATATAACTTTCAACCCCTATTTCACCCTCTTAGGGGTAAGATTTTAAAAAACACTGAAATTCATTTATATAGAAGATTTCATGCTTCTAACTTTGATTTCTGTTTAACCGTTTATCCCTTATTTAGGGGGGGGGGGATTTCCAAAAATCCTTCCAGTGGATGTTTACATCACACACCGCATCAACTGCCAAAATTTCAAGTCTTTAACCCCTATTGGTTTAGGCTCTGCATTGATGAATCAGTCAGCACAAATTTTTTTATATATATAGATTGTTTTTCAACCCCTTCTAACTTTTTATCTGTTAAACTTGGAGAATAAATAAAAAATGTTGGTAATTTTGTCTTCTTTATAATCCTCATACAAACTTTTGTCATAGACAATCAAGGTCGAAATTTTTTATTAAGGATCCACACCTAAACAATATATGTCAAAATTGTTTCTACTCCGCCTTTTGTAAGGCAGAGGCACATTTGCCTGCAGACTGAACTATATTACGAATTCTAAACTACGTTTGAGATATAAAGTAACAAATTCATGTTGTACATTTAAGTTTTCAGTGTAAACCTTAATAAAATATTATGTGAACTTAGCCTTTTCATAGAAAATAGGATATTCACCTACAGTTTATACTTAATTTAAAACTTATAAGAGTAATATTTATTCCAGTTACAACAGTTGTCAACGGAAAGAACATCACCGACCGGTCACCAATCTCGTCTGGCTCAGTACTCTGAGAGACTTAGTGCGCCATTGCCTCTCGTTGACGATTTCTGTGCAATCACATCGGACCAACTTGACAGCGGTGTCAGAGAAGCCAAGGGTCTTCGGGGACTTATCAGGCAAATGGGTGGTAGTCCAGTCATGGCCAGGAAAGCTGGGAGATCGCAAAGTCAAAATTGACATAAATAGTCCAGTTTTTTTTTTATATCAGTTCACATGCCTAATATAGTTCTAAATAGTTGCTGTTCTAAAAAATTACTTTTAAGACGTGAGTCCAAAGAGAACTCCCAGATAAATTTGAGGCTGAAAGTAGTCATTTTTTCAATCTTGAAAAAAAAGGCCAAGAATACATTTTAACATAATACCTACAATAAAGAAAAGCATTACAATAACCTACAATAAGATTATCATTATCGTCTCTAAATGATCTCTAATGACGTCACTGGTCGTTAAGCATCGTACATGATCAAGCTATTAAAGCTTTTTAAAGACCTTTGGTATTCTAATGATAAGTACTATTTTAAGTTGAATGATGGATTTTTTTCAAGTCTCCCAATAATTCCACTTTTAAAATTATTTTGATTGGACAATTAACATTTTTTATGAAGTAGTTTATTTATACATTATTAAATAAGTAATCAAAGAAATCATGCATATTCCCTATTATAAGCTGTTTTTTTAATGATACTTGTTGTTTTAAGACTGAAGTGATATGTTAAATTATAAAATAATAAGACAATTTTAATACAGATTTTAAAACACAATTGAAAATCTCTTAGTTGCAAAATTGTTATTATTCTTTAATACAAACTGTATACTGTATTACTACTGTATACTGTGTTATAATAATATTGAACATAAAACACAAAGAATTTATCTCTCGTTATATATGAATAAAAGCATTGGCTTATTGCAAATATTAGTTCCAATTTATAAGCAATCAGCTTCAAGAGCTATAATTTGGTTTGAAATACATTTATAGATAAGTAATGTGGTAGAAGTTCCTCCCACCATCATTCCAAGCTCATTCGTTGCTGTGTTTTCTTAATCTGTTCACATATCTTACATTATTTGCACTGATTAACTATTTCATGGTTTCTTGCCCAGATGTTCATGTATTTTAGTGTTCCTAATAAACCAGGGAGGGCTAGATATGGATCTCGAGACGATGTTCTGCGGTTTCTGAAGTAGATGGCGCTCTCTCAAATAATTAATTATTTATTCTCGTTTAATAACTAATTAATTATTTACACCTAAATAAATTATACTGCTTTTATGTGGTTGTTTACTAATAGCTAGGCATTTTAGAATTAAAAAAAGGTTTGTTTTCTAAACTTTTTCCAGGACTAAAACTAGTACTTGGAAAAGGTCCGTAAGAATATTATTAAGGTTTGTAATCAAACCCGTCATTTAGGATTTATAATTATTTTTTGACAATTGTTTTTTTTAAACAATTGATTTGTATTGAGAAAAAAAACGACTTATTTAGTTTTTTTTTTTTAATTCTGAAAAACCTATTTCTTTTAACAGGTTACAATGTACAGGAAGCGAACATTGGTCAATTTTCGTCTATTTTCTTGAATAACTTGGAAACTATTTATTTTAAAATTACAAAAAACATACATTTAAGATCTTCACAATAAAACCTTCCATTTTATATGTCACACGATTCAGTTTTCAAATATATTTTTTTAATTTCCACCTTCCCCCCAAAAATGACCTCCCATATACAGATTTCATCTATTCACGTCACACCTCTGCTTTTGGGTCACAGAAATTGATATGTGTACCAAATTTCAACTTAATCGGTCTAGTAGATTCGGAGATAATTGACATACACACGAGTGATCCTATAATGGTTCCGTTTTTTTATTCGGACGTACGGAACCCTTAAAAAAACTGAATTTTTCACACAAATCAATTGTTTAAAAAATGCTATAATTATGTTGGAGTTTTGAGTATAAAGCTTTCTAAATACCCTTACGGAATTAGTTTTCGTCCAGGAATAGGTTACAACATTATGTTAATATGCCCAGATTATAAAACAAGCTCCGAATTTTAACAAATAATATTCTTGTTGGAGAACAATAAGGGTCAGTTTAGTCAGAAACGCGACACGATGTAACGAGGTTGGTTTTTTCAACATTGCATTTCTACTTTAAAAAGTGCGCGTCGATTTTCGGTGTGATTTAACCCTTACTTAGGAATGAAATAAGAAACATTTTCCCTACCTAGCCAGTTATGTAAACTAGTTACCAAAATGGACGTCACAGATAATGATGTGTGATTTGTTCAAATGTAAAAAAAAAGAACTAGAATTAAATAAAGACAAAACACGAGAGGCATTTAAAATATTGGTTTGTATGCAATTTGCTTTTAGGCATTGTTTGTATGGCTTAAATTTGAGCGACAATTTCGACAACATACAAGAAATACGAAAGACGTTTGATACATATTTTTAAATATTGTCACACTAGCGACACGCCCTCGGCTTCGTGCTCGTTTATAGCTCTTTCCGTTAGTGAAAACCAATCGTATTAAAATTACCGTTGGATGGTTGAAAAAGTTAGTGGAGAAAGAAACGGAAGTAGCCAGCGACTTTATTTTATATGTTTAGATATATACTTAGATATGCAAACAGTCTTACCCTTTGTTTTCGTTTTAAGTATTTTTTGGTTTCATAAATATGTAAAAAATCGCACTTATTCCATATTATTATTTATTCTCAATACTATACAATATTTTGATACTTAATTTGTAAATATGTACGCTATAGTTTATAAGAATTAAATGTTTTTTTACTAAATTTTGTTTTTTTTTAGACAGCGTATTGTTATGAATTTAACTTAAATACTGGTTGTATTTAAATAGGTTTGATTTTCAAACATTGAAAAAGAAAAATACCGAAAGCAGAATGTTTTCAAAAATATAGAATATGTCAGAAGTAGGAAAAAATCAAAGAGTATATAATCACTACGTTTTAGAAAAAATGAGTTGAAGTATTGAGACCAAAAATAAAAGTAAAATAAAAGTTTTAATTTATTTATAGAAAATGTTGTAAAGGATTAGGATTGAAAAGAATATATGTGCACATACATTACGAAAACGACATAGTGTTTTATTGATTTAGATAATTGGATCCCAGATGTATGATGGAAGATTTTAATCATAACTACAGCGTTCCTGTTACACAACCCACACCGCCAATTTATAAGATCTATACCATTATCAACTGAGTCGTCGAGCAATAAACGTAAATGGCGATAGGAATGTGCAACGGAATGCAGATTACTATCTATAAGTGGTACGAAAATTGGCCGTAGTGGACAGATTCGATATAATCGACTAACAAACAAATTTTGGAAAACTAATTATGTTCTCGAACTCTACTGCCTAATGCTGAACCTTTTTTTATGGACATTTTTCTTCCATAAAGTCAGTTTTTACAAAATTCCAAACAAAAAACGAGTTTTAATTAGGTATTCTTTGTATGGAAAAATAGTATGTTTTTTAATTTATCAAAAAAATTGACATATTTCAAAATAAGACTTATGTGTTTTTATAGCTGCGATGTACATGACTACCTTGTATACCTCGATTTCTCAACAATTTACGTTTTTCATTCTGAAAACAAACAATCTGTACTTACCCTCTGTGACGATGTATATAATTTGTTTTTATAAAATGTACAAAAAACAAGTGACGTCATAATCAGAGCGCAGAAAATGTGATGTGTCGCATCCTGATTGGTTGGTGGATGAAATGTAATCTGATGAGGATTCTTGACAGGGGCGGATCCAGGATTTCATTTTGGGGGGGGCCATTCTGACAAAGTTCGGAGTTGGGTTTAATATCACAAGTAATTTTTTTTGTGTATTTTTTTACTATAGTTGAGACGCATTATGGTTGTATTGCAAATACTTTTAACCCGCGTAATCGCGTATTTGAACTGTCTCAAATGTCTGACATGAATTATGAAACTTTCGATAACTTTGATTGATATGGATTATATTATTCTATATTCAGTTCATATATGAATTGAATTGTACTTGAATTGAATTGAAAAGTTAAGTCAAAAATATGGAATTCCTGGGTCTTTGGGGGGGGGGGGGGGCATGGCCCCCATGGCCCCCCCTGTATCCGCCAATGATTCTTGATTATATAAGAAATATCCCTACATTAATTATACACATAAACCTTCCTCAGAAATTCCTCTTTTCATCGATACAATCAGGAACAAAATCCTGAGATTATACATGAGACGGAGAATGTAGTAGGTATTGATTTGGATGATGTAATATATATCGATTCGGAGTGTTCAAAGTCTTAAAATTTTTCTTAACTTACCTACTTCTATTTCTTAACTCTCATGGGATTTTATTAAAATAACTTATCTAGATGGTGCACTCATCTTGTTTATTTCTTCAACACATTCAAACATCCGAAATAACTTATATGGTTGCGTTGCGCCTCATTGTTGAATCGTGTACGAACCAGCACCAACAGCATCCTGATTACTTTGTCCAACAGATGGGACTCACCTCTGTTGAGTTACTGGCTCTGCACACACGCGAGTGTGTCAAATGTTAAATAACATATTGTAATAATAATTGTTTTGTAGGTACTAACATATACCTAGTATAAATAAGGCTGTACCATACTAATGCTCAAATATGGACCTCTGGTTCGACAAATAAAGTATTATTATTATTATATATAAATTTTACAAACATTTCTTCAGATGAACAAAAAAACACAATCTATATTTTTCACGTCAAATCATAAATTCTCTTCTTTTTCTTTTTTTTCCTCGTATGTTTGAAAATCAAACCTATTTAGTTGCAGCCAGTATTTAAGTTCAAATCATCAACACACAGGATTAGTTAGGATTGGCTTAATGCTATTGAATTATATTTTTTCCCACCCAAAAAGTGCCTAACTTGCCTAAAGAAGTTTTCACTTAAAAAAAAATTACTGATTAAGTTTCAGCCGCTAAAAATGGCAGTCTGATATATTGCGTCAAAATCCTCTGTCATAACGACTTTTGTTGGGTTCATATTTTATTCAAACCGGGGTTCACCAAATTCTAGTGAGAATGTCGCACGCGTTCCAAGCCGATGCAATGAAGAAAGCGAGCCGCCGAAACAGAAAATGGTACTATGACAATCTGATGAAGGTGCTGCAAGCGGCTAAGGAGAAGCAGGCCAGAGATATAGAAATCTCTATTCAAATTGGAGAACAACTTATGAAGGTCGGCTGCTTTATCATATACGCTCTCATTGCTCTATTTTGTATATGTAGACTGCAGGTCGACGGTGGATCCAGGGTTTCTGACCTGTCCTTTTGGAGAATTAGGGGGGAGGCCTTTGTCAAGCAGTGGCTTAGATGGTGATGATGAATCACTCACTGATTAGTAACAAGGAAATTTTTGTTTAATAAAAATACCTAAGTACGAAGATAAGATTTAGGTATATTTTAAGGGGAATAACGTGTTTATTGATAGTGAGAATATTATGTTCTTAATTCTTATTTAATCAAATATGCAATCACCTATATTTACGCAAATATTAAGGACATAATTACCCTGAGGGAGAAATCTTATGAGATTTCTTTTCGTTTTATTGAAAATATTTTGCTGATTTTGTTTTAACTTATCTGATTTCACAAGTAGACTTACGCTCGATACATCCCTACTTCGTCTTTCTTTTTTGGACGAATAATTTTTAAATACAATCAAATCATCCCTACAGGCATACGAGGAATCTCTGGACAAGCCAAAAGTAGTACCTCCTCATGATATAATACCTTCCGAAGATGACAGCCTTATGAAACCCATCGAGGCGGAAGTATCTGATCTCTTATACAAAAGCACTGAAAAAGGAGCAGCTGAAAAGTATCTCAGAGAGAGAAACAAAAAATCGCCAGAAGATAAGTACTTATAGCTTTTTGCTTCTCTAGTGTCTTTCATAAGAACTCTGCCGACTAAATCCTTATTGCAATATTTACAATTTTCGTTAAAGCTGATTTCGGAATTTAAGTATTGTTTTTAATCTATTGTTTAGCCAAGTCTTGTGACTTGTGCTGAATAGCAAAGACATAATTGCTTCAATAGTAACGGAATATTTTGTTTACCGCCGTCTATTGTCGATTTCTTTAATGTCTATATATAAAAATGAATCCCCATTTCCCTTGGTCACGGCATCACGCGTGAACGGGTAGACCGTTTTTAATTCGGTTTTCACTAATGGAAAGAGTGAAAAACGGGGAATGTTCATATATATAAAAATTGCGCCCCGGGCGAATCCGGGGGCGGGTCGCTAGTAAATAATAATAATCGCTAGTAGTTGTGTAATTACGGGTTTTAATAAATTTCTAAGTAAGCCTAAAGAAATTCGTATGAGAATATCAATACTTTTCCCTTGAAACGCCACTTTCGGCATATAATTACTCGTACAACAATTTTCATACGTAATGAATTTAAAAAATGTTAAGTATCTGTATACACAATCCCTGGACATTTTGTATAACATTGGCAAATTCATTCATTTTGGATTTCAGACTTGGGACTAACGCAAGTCGACATATTACATAGGTACCTAAAACTATGTATAAGGCGTGACGTGACCGGCGCGATACACTTAGAATTATTAACGAAAAAAATCTGCAAAATTTCATAATTTTTAGGGTTCCGTCGGAACCCTTATAGGAACACTCATGTGTCCGTCTGTCCGACTATTTCCCCCATTTATCTCCGAAACTACTGAACCTAAAATTTTGAAAAAAAAAATACAGAAATTACCTACTTTTCTACTTATAGATTATAGGAAAACCTATAAGAAGTCTATGATATTAAAATAACATGGTAAATCACTCAATATTGTGTGGATACGTAACATCGTACGGAACCCTCTTCACGCGAGTTCAACTCGCACTTGTCCCGTTTTTATTCTTCAAATACATTTCATTTGTAGGTAAGCCCTACTACTCAAAAGCCTTTTTTGTACTTATTTCTTTTTTAGGTAAATCAAATAAATACTAATGGCTTTTTATAATTTCTTTAATGGCATAAGAAAATCATCACCAAAAACATTGATTCATGTTCATATTTGATTCTTCTTCTGACTTATCGAAAACAGTATCAACAGAACATGTCTATAATCGTATTTAATGGTGTAGAGACACTCCGTAGCTATAAATAAAAGGGCAGCTTGTCTGGCGACAGTAACAAATCTCTTAAGGAAAAGTAACGAGAAATAAAAAATATTTATATGTGCCGTTAGTTTTCAGTGCGTGAGTTAGCGTTGCGAGACCCACACCTATCCTCACCTTGTCTCATCTCAGTCAGTAGCGCATTAACAACTCCCATTGGCGTTGCTTGCGTTTATTGGCGATGGTAACCACCTAGCATCAAGTGGACCGTCAATCTATCTGCCGAAGTTTACAGATAAAATGGTGTAGAAATCCGTGAACTAAGATAAGCATCATCTCTATGGCGTAGTAGCTTTGTGGTTGACTTCTGCAGATTCTTCTTTCGTATATGCTCAAACTGGGACTACGGTTGGCAACAGAAGCATTCCCGACTAAAAAGCCGCGACACAAACCGCGGGCGTTGTGCTATCCTACGGGACACTTTCTACCGCAAGAACAACCTGGGTCCAGACCCTGACCACTACGGATCACCGGCCGGTGGCCAATTCTCCATATGCAGCGAACACTCCTGTCGTTTCCATTAGAAAACAACCAATATCTCAGTAAAAAGGTTCAATTAAAACTCATTTTATACAAAAAACATATACTTTATATTTTTTATGTACAATAACCAACTTTTATTTACATATTAACAACAGCAAATGTACCCATCGCTTTTAAGGCCACATCTCACTGTTCAAGAAGGAATTGAAATTGATAATGTTTTAACTTAAATATATAGGTTTATACAATTAGTATTGAAATAGTTGTCTGTTCACAGAAGCACTAATAATGTATGAGGTTTACAATTGTCACGTTTCAATGGACGCACATCCAAATGAATGAGGCAGTCCTTTTCCTAAGCTACGATACAAAAATAATATAATAAATCGGAATTTAATAACAACTATTGTAACAATACTAAAAAATTTAATGGAATGCATCAATTGAAACGTTTTTAAACGAGAGTGGACAACCGATATTTACTTCTATTAAGGCTTCAGCACACTGCTTATTAACTATAAAGTAAATAGAATCACCTTAAAGAAAAATTTTTTTTAACAGTTTTGGGATTAAATTTAATATTCCCACTATACTTACTAGTAGTAACGTTGCAACATTTTCTCAGTTGCCTTAAATGAGAAATAATTAAAATGGCCGAATTTTTTTTTCGCCTTCCTTGTAGTAAAAAATATTATTGGAAGTTGCAATATTGTTAATAGTAGTAATTTCTTTAACGCACCGACATACTCGTCAAAGAGCTTACATGAAAGAGCTTCAGAGCAAAATGTACACAGTAATTGAACTTGGTGAGGGTTTATTGAAAACTTAGGAGAGGTAGTTCATACCGGAAGACTTAAAAAGTAGGTTCGGTTCTCGAATGTATATGAAAAAGCCCCTTCAGAACAAAATGTACAAAAACCAAAATGAGCACCACACGCAAAATATACAAAAAGTCTAATTCACACAAATCGCTATTTTATTCATAACACATTCAAAGGTGAACTACCTTTGGAGTTAAGGCCAGTCTCCCCGCAAATTATGATTGTTTGCCTTAAGGTTGTAAGTAAATCAAATATCTCATCAATAACATGTTTTATTAAGCCTTTTTCTAGTCATTGTCAGGACAGAAACACAATTAATGGAAAGTGACGAAAGTATTTAATCTTTTTGACCTAATCGGTCTAGGTATAAAAATTAATAAAATCGGTCTAAGTATAAAAATTTCCTAGACCGATTTTATTGTAATAAATCAAATTTGATTTAGGACTTACGTCCTTTAGCTCTGTGCAAGAATACAGTCAAACAGATCATTCGAATGGATCATTTTATTCAACCTTATTCGGACGGGCTTTGTATTTGTGGTGTTGGCGTGTAGGCGGAGCTAGGCTAGGGAATTTCTTTTGTCAGTATAGCATACTTAGGGCTTGTTTCACAATGTCCGAATAAAGTTACAATTAGGCTATTTGTCGATTAACTGTCCAGTAAACGCATTGTGTGCGTTTCACAATCGTTGATTAGCGCTATTCAACTGTTAAACTTCCGAATAAGTTATAGGTTAGATCATGTGGCCACTATCATACTTAACCGACGAATAGCACTGACAGTTGACATATTATTTTTACATTTTGCTATTATTCAATAAGTTTTAAATTAAAATGGATATTTACGAGGCGATGGAAGATGAAAACGATATTTTTTTTATCTCCTTTCACGCTTTCACATTTCTTTTTATAATATTTGGGTATATAATCACTGTCATTATATTTATATAATGCCATTCATTATATATATATATATACACTACGTTTTATAATAACGTCTTCAATATTTCATTACCCTAAAAATTTCGAATCGCGATAACAATAACAAAACATGAAGGACGTCCAATAACACAGAATATATGTAGAAGAAACGTTTCGTTACCTGCAAAATATGCTTCGCACTAAAGTATTCTTTTAGTGTTTATGTAGCAAAAATATTCAAATATAGAGATTGAAACGATGAAACCGGTAACATTAATAATTATTTTATCAGAAAAAATACAGTTATTTAATAAAATTATGGCATAATAATTCGTATAACTATAATCAACGCTCGAAACGGAACGAAAGAATAAGACGTTGCCAACTCGCACCTGTCGACTACCAAATCAGCAGATTTATTTATGAGTTGGATGATTGTGAAACGCAATGCGAGTTAATGGAAGGATTTATCTGACAAGTATTTTATTCGTCGAATTACTATTATTATTAGCACATTGTGAAACTAGCCCTTAAACTAAGTATTAAAAGCCTACTTAAAAGAGACGAATATTAAACAATATTATTTTTCATATTCAAATATTTTGAATAAGTTATAAATATAACTTTGACGATTTGTGTGAATCAATCTTTTTGTTTGAGTGCGTTGCTCATTTTGGTTTTTGTACATTTTGCTCTGAAGGGGCATTCGAGAACCTAATCTAACATACTTTTCAGTCTTTCCAATAAACCGTCACCAAATAATAAAGATCCTTTTTTATCTTAACAGTATGCTTAAGTTTAGTAAGAACTAAACTTAAGTTATTTTTAAGTTACATTATAACAACAATCATGGGGGAGAATATGACATCAGAGGCTGTGTTAGCCAAGCTTGATCTACAGCAGAGTGATCAAACTGCAGAAGAGTTTAGTGCAGCAGGGATAATCCCAAATTCAATTATTAGTGCAGAAATTAAGAAAACTGTGACAATACTTGGAATTACACCTGAAGATTTCCTTAAACAATACTCCTCTCTGGAGTTTGATTTTATGGACTTAAGAAAGTATTCCTTGAATATTGCAAGGATTTCAATGACGACCTAGCAGACAATGTTCCAAATAAAGCATTGGAATTTGCTGCAAAGATCTTATTTGAATATGGGTCATTTATTAGAGCAGAAAGGAAGTCTAAAGGAGATAAGGCAATTAGGTTCAGGTTCCCATATAGGAAAACTAATAACTCAGAGGTAACCTTATCTATCAAGGTGGTCATAATAACAACATTTAGGGAAATGGTTTACAAGGGCCCGGTTGTTGATGATAAGCTAATATTGACATTCAGGTTTATTAGCATTGGTGCCTTTCTCTAAAGCAATTGAATATTGTCTTAATAAGGCATCATCTAAGTTATTAACTCCATTATGTGGTGCTATTTTCTCTAGAGATTCAATATCACAGATGTCAAAAGACCTTAAAGTTGAAGAGGTAATATGCCTACAGATAATAAATGAAAGTGCAGCATCTGGTGGTCAGTACCTACCAAACTCAGACATAGCATGTGCCATCGTGTGCACGATTACATCAACAAGAAAGATCAACTGACAAGAACATACGTGACATGATGATCTCAAAGGTGGTAAAACAATATACCCACCAAAGGAAACAGTATGATGAGATAAAGTTTGCAATATTCAGCAAATATGCTTTAGGTGGTGTTCCACCGGGTCTTTATTCTGGAGCTTTAATAGAGATGTACTCTAATATACAGGCACAGCAGGTCAACCTTAGGGCACAGGCAATGGCAATAAAGCAAGCATCCTTTATGGTGATGCCTAGTAGCCAGACTGCCAAACCTGGCTTGGCCTACAGCCTCTATGGCTGTAAATTTAGGTCCTGGTGGAAGTGGGTCAGTGGGAGACCAAGATAAGTCAGTTGCTCCATGAAAAAGGAAACTTTGTCAGGTGCTATAATTACTATGTGGGGGGAATAATGTTTAGTACTAGCCACATAGTAAGTTATATAATTATATATATTTATTTATTTAAGAATTGAAACATTTTTTCCACTTTGAACTCAACCAGATAATCTGTAAAATTAACAAGTCTTTCAGCACTCTCATTAACTAAATAGAGAGTTTCAGCTATTTTGGACAGGCTCTACCCATGTCTTGGAAAAAGACTAAATAACTGTTTAGTCAAAAACAGCACGTATGCTATTGTGTATGCTATACTTGGTCGTTAGTCTACAGATTATCTAAGAAGTCTGCAGATTATCTAGTTACTGTAAGAACTAAAGCCAGATAATCTGCAGATTATACGCTCATTTGAGTTGTTTTTTACAAAAATAATATATATTGTTTTGAAATTATATACATTTTACCAAAAAAGTATCATGCGATAACTCCATATAGCCACCCTTTCATTGCGATGAAGCCTTAACAAGAATATATTTGAAGAAAAAAAATAACTAGCAATATATAACATTCATCAGTCACTAAGATTAATTAAAATTAAATATATAATAATAAATATGAGAAGGTTTTGTTCATTTTATTTGACATATGATTTTTATATACACGAATTCAGTCCAATTGCACTACGCACTGTTGCACAAGTACACCGCGACAATGACTATTCGATGTTGTGCAAATATTATGCTCTCTCATCCGGTGTAGTGCATACAGTGTGCAGTTTAATTATAAAAAGTCTAATGTTGGAGGCGAAATAAAATATTGTGCAAGTAAATTGATTTAGGAGCCGACCCTAATATACAATGATTTAAATACAAATTTGTTACCATTGAAACTAAAATTATTTTAAAATTAAATAATATCAGATAAGTGACAAGTTTACCTTTAAATTACAGTGTGTATCATAAAAATACTCCCATTTTTATCCCACTGTCTCAAAACTCATAGACATGGGCGGTGCTGGTAAAAATTGTAATAATATAATAATAATTTATTTGCGATCACATCAATGGGATCACTCTTTGAAAAATTGAAAAAAGAAGTCACATTTTCGGGACTAGGTCGCAATGGGCCACCGCGTAACATTGTTTGTCCGTGTTCATTTTTTTAATAAGAGAACCTAGTAAGAATTTTTATTTTAAATGACTGGTTATTTCCTATAGTTTTACGGAGGTGACGTCATAATTCGTAGAAATTTAATATAATTTGCTTATTTTATGTCTATCGATAAAATTTTAAAATGTCGAGTTGATAAAATAGTTTTGTTTCGCTTATTCAACTAACAAAACTTCCAATTGGGTTGTTATTAATTTTTTATTAATATGTTACTTGGTTGGCCGAGAAATGGCGCCGCTAGTCTCAATTTGTTACAATCATATTAAAAATATACATATAATAAAATCGTAAACGAGCCGTGTCTCTACATTAAATATTTTTTCAAAAAAATAATTGATACACGTTGTACTTATGTTACCGAGGTCAAAAAAATTGTTTTTAAAATTTTCGTCTGCGCGTTTATTCGCGCTAATCTCAGAAACGGCTTAACCGATTTGAATGCGGTTTTCACTTATGTATTATAGCAAGCTTCCCATAACGTTTGTTTCATTACAATCGGTTTACAAACAAAAAAGATACACGCTATACCGAATTCACGCGTACGAAGTTGCGGGTTCAGATAGTTATATAAAAAAATCGTTGATTATGTGCACAAATTCAGAAACAAAATGTGCATTATTTCTTTATGGGAAAAACATACAGATAGGAAACAGTAATGCTACACGTTGGTACACCGGATAATATGTATAAATAAAAAGAATACTTAAAATGTGGCAACACTAAAAAATCAAGACAGGAAAATGTAATATTCAATAGCTTAAAAAAAATAGATAAGTCACATTGGACTTTAAATTGATTTAGTAGATTATGATTTACGTTTACAGATTTTTTTCTTTTCGAGAATTTCAGAAAAAAGCCGGCCCCTAATTTTACATCTACAGTGAGACGACTAAAATGAAATTCTAAATTAACTGTCAGATTGTGGGATTCAATGGTAACAATTTTTCAACATTAAACAAATCGCGTTCTTACACAAGTTAACATGCACACTACGTAAGTTCGAACAACAACCACTCATTTTCACCTTTACGCTATCGACTTTAAAGTCTACATTAGAACGTGGAGGTACAGTTCAATGTACAATGCCTAAAGCTAATTATTACATTTATTTACACAAATCATACTCGTTTAGAGGCAAACACGTTTGATATGATATTATTGCCCCTTTAATCGACACGTAACATTAATATTTTTTTATTATTGAATATAAAATAAACATAAGGCGCATACAAATCATGCGTTCTAAGTTTATAAATGGAAATTAAGTTCTGAAAAATGTTAACAAAAGTTTAATTTACTTGATGAGACTTGAATTATGTATCTTTTCTATTATATATTTCTATTAATTTATATAGAAATATATAATAGATTTTCTATTAATTTAACAGAGGTAAAATGTACTTAATAGCTGTATCATACTTGTAACTGGCGTGCAATGTGCTCGTTTCTCTTTGTTTATAAAACCTAAAAAAAAATTGCGATTCTGTTGGTATTCAATGAAATAAATAAATAAATAAATGACTTTTTGGTGTATTTTCCTTGCACCAAACTGTAATATTTTCTTATACACATTTTTCATATTATAATTAGCAATCAAAGCTTAACAATAGTTGATGCCAGACAATTTCGGCACCATCACAACCAGAACGAAAGTGAAGCAATGTCTTTCTTTTCTATATTCACTAAGTCGGAAACATAGGCTTTTATTGGTCATCTCGTAATTGGAAAACGCGCTGACCACGGAGTGACGTTAAGCAATTAATTTTTGAAAAAAGCCCACATGCTATAGTAATACTACAGTCTAACCCTACTTACGTCATACAGTCAGGCAACGAATGTACTTGCGTAGAGCAACGTTCGGCGTACTCGTTTCAGTTTGCAGGCACGAACATTGAGCGTTGCCCGACTGTATGACGTAAGTATGGCTAGACTGTGATTATACTCTTGAATGAAATCGAAATCGTTATTTGTCCACGCTAATTGTACAATTCAGTTCGTAACCAGTTACCTAATGCTATCTAAAATTAAGTCGAAATTAAGCGTGTTAACACACGCATAAAACAACGCAAAGGTAGGTTAGGTTGCAATTTGGTCAAAATAAGTGACTCCTGTATCCAAAATGCAACAATTGTCTTGACAAATGCAGCAAGAGTAGTTACCTCATTTAATTACCTCAAGTGAATTAAGTAAATCGATGTCGATGTTTAATTTCTGGTGTTAAGGACCACCCTTCTTTTCAACGAATTGACCGAACTGTAGAAACACTTTGTTCCTTTTTTATTTCACTCATTTTACTCGTTTTGACCTTGAAACAGACGAGGGGTTAAAGTTTTACTTTTCAATACACAAAGTACTTTTTTTAAATCTATAGAACATAGAAATAAAAAAGGTGCCTAATTATTTTTATTTCGAGATTTTGATTTAAATTTATAATCATCTTTGTCAACATTAATTTTGACAAATATGGCTTAATTGTCTTAATATATAATCATACAATTACGCCGAACAAATTTCGCGAAGAGGTTGCCTTTAATTTCAAATTATTAATTTAAATATAAAAATGAAATCTACCTGAAATCTATAGAAGGCATGATATAGAAGGTTTATAAAATAATAATATCTAGTCTAAACGAGTGTCGAAATAAATTTGTACCTGGGATTGAGGCCCTAAGTTGAATTAAAGTTTATTTAATGTCCCTAAGTTGAATTAAAGTAAATGATCACGGGAACAGGCAGTACCGTGCCGCTTCAAGTTATTCACACTCCTGTCCGTGCCTCTCATCGCTGCTCCGTCACTGTCCAACTCGTTTCACTGTAACAATTGAAATAACTATTGCACTATTCATATGCGTATGAGAATAGCATCTCTGAAGGCCGGAATCCGCCAAGGCGGAGACGAGACGAGAGGAGACGTGTTAGAAACAACCAATAATATTTTGTTATTTACTCATCTCGTCTCAGAGAGAGATGTGTCATATTTGTATCGTGAGGTGTACCTCGCAAGCTGACGTCGGCGCGTAGCGGAGACGAGAGTAGGTCGTCTCCGCCGAAACTAACTCTTTCAACATCCAACACTCGCCGCACACATATCAGCTCCGCTCTAGTCAGTACGCATCTCTTCTAAGCTATTAACCAAAACTGCTTGCGTGCATGCATTAAGCACGTTAAAGTTCCTTGTTTACTACGCGCCATTTAGTATTCGTGTTGATTACGCATTTACAACTTTTGCTTTGTTTACTGGACTCGATCGATTACTTTCCCGGTCACCATCATGCCCGATCGGTACACAACAGTATGCTAACACGCACCTCATTAATGAGGAATGTAAGTTGCCGAGTGGACAATACAATGCTAATGCTGCAGCTAGACTTTATCCAGAGAGATACTCAAATGAAGACGTGCATCCGAATCAGTCTTCAGTAATTTGCACCGTTCTTTCGTAGGTAACAAGTTTGACGCTAGTCAATTTAACTTATTTGTTATGTTAAGGTCGTCAGACAGACTGACGACCCACTTGATGGGAGGTGACTACCGTCGCCTATAACACAAGTAACGTGCAGAGGTGCAAACGACGACCATAGTATGATTAAGGATAAGAGATTAGGAAGGGATAGGGAAATGAGCTCTGACATCCCTCACTCACTCACTGAAACACAACAGTGCACACACGCATGCTGTAAGGGTACTTGTAGGAGGGCTGGCCAAATGACTGCGAAACGCAATTTCGTAGGCATAGTTGGCTCACATAAAATTAACAAAAACAATTCTCTGTGTTCGCTCACTTCATATTGTATCACTAAAGAGATTAATTTTTATAAACATCTATTTGACATGGAGAACATAACATATAGAATACTAGCTAATCCCGGCTACGCTTTGCTGCGGTGTGCGCGTGGGGCATGTTTATCGCCGTTTCAGAGAGTCTCGAGTGAACTCGGATGCTACTCGTATCATATAAACACGTGATGAGAGCGGTTTCAGGATACGACATCCGATCAGAGAGGACTCACGCGTGGTTCTATTTTTACAAGCTAACTCAGACAATTTTATTGAAACAAAATGGCGTCCATCAAAAAAAGCAAAGCGTCAACAAAGAAAAAGTTGACGAAAAGTGACACTGTAAAGTTTATAGACCTCTATAAAGCGTTCTGTGGAATGTGAAATTAAACCTGTACAAAAAATAAAGATGCCCCACAATCATCTCGATGTGCCAGTAAACAAGGTATGCTACTCGGACGTTAAATTGTTATGTGTGAAAACCAAATTCCGGGTGGGCTCCTATACGATCTGGTCTGAGAGTACTCTTATAGTAAAAACCTAGCTTAAGGCGGATTTTTTTTTGTTATTGATACAGTACCTATATACTCTGATATATATTTAGTAAATTTTGACATTACAAACAGAAACCTAACTTTGATTTATTATAGTGGGTTACACGTACGTTCCATGGTGCGGTGCGGAGGGTGTCGCGGGGAGTGGCGCGGGCAGTGCGGGGGGCGGGCCGCTGGTCCAGTGCACGAGCGCGTGCTGTGGCAACTGCGTCGCCTGGAAGTGGTCCTTGAGTAGCGCCTGTGAGAAGTTGCAGTGCATCTGGTACGCCTCATTCTCGCGCTCCGTCTCTCCCGCCAACCGGTACAGGTCTGTAACAATCGCTGCCTTTCAACATTTGGCCGACGAGTTATCTAGTCTCGCCACCTCCTAAAGTCGAGTGTCGATATTTTGCACTCGAATCAAAATTGCACAATCTTCAATAGGTGGCGTAACGAACGCAACTTAATATTTTTTGAAGAAAAAAAACATGCGGGGTACATGTGTGTCAGAAGTGAAATTTCTTTGGCGATCAAATATTAAGCTTAGATGTCACGAAGAAACGTTACACTGAAGCATCTACAATATTTGGCTTGAAATTGAGTGTGGGTAGTTAATACTCCGGTGACCAAACTAATTTGTCTTTTTTGTCAAAAAAGTTTGGTAGCAAGAATCAATCGAACTACTGAATAACCCTTCCCAATCCCTTATCCTTAATACTACTGTAGTCGGCAACGCACTTGCAGCACCTGTGGCGTTGCTTAAGGCGAAGGTAGCCACCTACTAACAAGTGAACCGTCAGCCTGTCTGCCGACCTTAACTTATAAGAAAACACAACCTAAGGAAAGAGATAAAACATAGAACACTGCAACTTTTAAAGAGTTATTAATTGTGATACCTTTGAGTATTGCTGAAGCCCACAGCTGGACGTGGACGTCCGGTATCTTGCTAGCGAGCTGCATGGCGGGCGTCACCATATTCATGCTCTCTCTCGAGTTGTTGATAGAAAGGAATATGTGGCCCAATAGCACTAGCGAACATGACGTGAGACGGTTTAAATCTTCAGCATTGGCCATTTTCAATGTCTCGCGGAGGTACCGTCTGGAATGCACCAAATATCAATTAAAACGCTTTTTTTAAAAATACGCTATACAAAATGGACCATACCAGTTAATGCAAAAAAAGTGTGATGAACATAAAATTTAACTATAAATGCAGACTAACAGATATCCAAAAGAAAATGCAGATCGCCAAAATCATAAAGTTTATCCCCAAAACAGTGGTGTTGGACGGGCCACATTATTATAGATAAACTGGATAAATGGACCAAGAGAGTTGTGAAACAGTATCCGAAAGGTGGAATAAGGGGAAGGCAGTGAGCAAATGGGAAGATGATCTTCCCAAAGGATGGAGAAAATTAGGTAAACTTATCTCAATGAAAAGTTTTTATATATGAAATACTTTTCTGTGCCTAAACAACAAATTTTGATTTATATAAACATGTATTTATTTGTGTTCAAATCTCTGTCAGGCGTATATATTTCCCTTCGTCTATACTTGTCGTTATTGTAACTACACTTGAGAGAAAGAGATAGATAAAATAGCGTATGTTCGTAATAAAACTAGCGAATGAAATTATGCTTGCAGCCTCACTGATGCACTTTAAAACAGATTAGGAGGAAATTATAAATACTTACTTAGCCTCATTGTATCGCGCTTGGAAGAACGCCTGTAATCCTAAAACGTAGTATGAAGCTGCTTTCAACCCGTGAGCGTACGACGGCAACGCTTCAGGCCGCACCTGACCAACAAATACACAAACACTCATTTTCTACATTAAAATAATATGGGAAACTATACTAAAAATATTTCAACAACATCAAAATAAGCTTTTGACTTTGATCGAGTGGAGCAATTTGTGTATGCTATCTAGGGCACTAACGCGGCACTGCCGCCTTAATAGGCACCTAAAAGTAATGGGGCTCACTAGTAC
Organism: Bembecia ichneumoniformis; assembly: GCA_910589475.2. Taxonomy (NCBI): domain Eukaryota; kingdom Metazoa; phylum Arthropoda; class Insecta; order Lepidoptera; family Sesiidae; genus Bembecia; species Bembecia ichneumoniformis. The sequence goes on along the minus strand of OU342538.1, from coordinate 3,957,961 downwards.
GGGAGAGTGTCGCTTCTGCCATGAGGCAGAAGAAACACCAATGCATATCCTGTGCGAGTGTGGCCCCCTGATGCACAAGCGCAGTCACATCCTAGGAAGCCACACAATGGCTTGTGAAGATGTGAAGAATGCCTCTATCAAAAAAGTACTACAGTTTCTTAACGTGGTAGGTATAGCTTTAGTTCACGTGGCGATCACAATATTCCAGCAATGGACGAAGTGATACTGGTACTCTAGCAGACAGAAATAGCCACAAAGACAAGAATAAGAATTGATCGAGTGGTTAAAGTGCCTGCTTTAACGTTTTGTCTCTGAGGTTCCAGGGTCGATTCTCGGCAGGGGCATTTTGAAAGTGCACTTATCATAGTTGTCTGAATCTGGCAAGTAGTGGCAGGGAACACTGCGTTTCGCAGTAATTTGGGCAGCCCGGGCAGTAAGTACCGCCTTAAAGAAGCCCACTGTGAAATAACAGCACGCGTGCTGTTGTGTTTTGGGGAGTGTTTCCCATATTGTTTATGCTATCAAGGTCGGGGGAGCGTACCTGCAACCCCTGTGATGTTAGTTGTGGTAATAGGCGACTGTAGCCACCTATAAGTGGAATGTGAGTTTAAATATCGACATTTACATAAAGAAATAAAATAAAATAAAAACATGCGCTTGTACAAAGTATGCAGTAGATGTCACGCAGAAACGTTACAAAAGCGCCACATAATATTCGACCTTGAAATTTTACTGTCATCGTGAGCCAAAGAAATTTCACATAAAAATTTTGGGTCCAAATTCATTCACGAAAATTAGTCCCATATTAACAAGAGTAATTAATGCAAACAAGTTCTTAACAAGGCTACGCATACTTCACTTTTACAAAACGAAAACGACCAACAAATAATTATTTTAGCCATCTCAGTATGTATAGTCAAAAATTAGGCAATTAAAATCTATAATTTTGATTGACTATAAAAGTAGTAAAAATCAGTATTCAAACAATTATTAGATCATGTCTGTTCTGAGTGTGTTACATTAGAAATTTTATATTTATAGTGATCTCTGATGAAATTTTGAAAACTATAGCCCTAAAAAAAATAGGCCTATCTCTTGTTAGATTGCAAGTCCATATGTGTATCGAGTGGAAACATACCTGCTCCATAAGTTGTGCTAAATCATTGTCTCTTCTTCCTCTCAAATATACAATGGCTAGATTCAATTTCGCGAACATCCACAGGTCTTTTTCTTGCGACATCTGAAAAGATTTTACGATATGTACACTATATTTCAAAACCGAAAATTGAGTTTGCTTGACTTCATCATACTGCGATGTTTCATTAACTTGTTTCATATTGTGTTTTAACTTGTTCGACATAAACCGCGACTTAATGACGGTTGGGAATGTGTTAGGTATGTAAATTTAGACATATTTAAAAAGCAAAGAATAAAATGTAAAAGCTCTATTTATTGTTAAAATTGAAAATAATTGTCAAAATATTACAAGGGCGGCTATTGGCCCAAAATATGCATTTAAATATTACTCGTTTCATCTCTCGTAATTGTGTGAATTAATTCAGCACACCTTAACTACTGGTTAAAATTCTCTGAATCGAGTCTTTTTCAACTTAGCCGTCTTAGGAGTAATGCATCGTGAGTCCGTTATACTACGGGAGTAAGCAATACGAACACTTCTAGGACTCCAACATTGGATTGGTTCACGCACCGAAACACACAAATTCTCTTATGGTCTTCTATTGGTAGACGAGTTCATGACTGTTGTTGAACTGTGTGCCCGATCAACAGTGATACAGCTATTAGGCAATCTTCTATAAAGTAATGTTAGTTACACCATTTATAACTCAAGAACGGCTGGACCGATTTTTATGATGTTTGATAGGTTGAATTTGTCTCCGCCCCGAATAACAGAATAACTATTAAAACATTTGAAATATGTTTTGTCTAAAACGGGTTTGAAGCAGTACGAAGTAAACCAGGCCAACTAGTTATTTAATTTACAAGACTTTTCTATTAGTATCTATCATCATTTAGCAGAGCAGAAGAACAGTAAGAAGTACGTAACATATGTTTCATTACTTCCTTACTTCCTTATTTTTACTTATGTACTCACTTATTTTTTTATCATATCAAGATAAAAAAATAGGTAGGATCTGGAAATAATATACTCAAAGTGAGTGAGATATGTTCAACTTACTAAGTGGGACAGAGATAACCATATCATTTATCCCTTTCTGCATATCGCTTACTGTCAGTTTCAGTGGAAAGGTGAAAACATAGCCTTTCATGTGCAAGGACTTGACTTACGCCATTATAAAATCTAATTCTTTAACATAAGACCTCCAAGGCTGTGTTTACGAAACGAGCGGGACAGGGCGGAGCGGTGAATGGATGGTTATTTGAACGTCGTTTGATGTTGAACGGGTGCGAACGACAAACACATACTGATTTAAGACGATCGCCCCGCTCCGCCGCCCGCTTGCGACACTCTAGTCTCCCGTCGCCCCGCGCCGCCGTCTTCGAAACAACGAAGCTTAACTTCATACATCTGTGTTTGTCGCTGTCGCCGGCCCCGGTCCCGCCGCTAGTTTCGTAATCGCAGCCTAAAACCAGCCCGAATGAGTAAAATTGATAAAACAGAAAGTATGTAGGTGTCTACATATTATCTAACCTTTACAATGTTCATTTCTGCCATCTATATTATGCCTACATCTTCGTTGACAGCACACTCGATCTCCTCGAGTTTTCTTCATTTACTGTTGAAAAATAAATAAGAAAATACGTACATGTATGGCTGTGTGAAACTGAGCTTCGGCGGCCTCCATGCAGTTCATAGACATTGCATACAGTCCGAGCAGGCAGTGTAGTTGCGGAGTGTGCAGAGCGCCGATGGCGGCTGTTGAACAAACGCGTGCCAGATAAGTTTTGAACGTTTTCACAGACAACTGATTTTGAGCCACAAGAGAATTGTTTTTGAGCCATGGGTATGTACCAAAAAAAAAATTTTTATGACTTAAAATGTCACAATTTTTCATCAGCTGGATGTAGGCCTCTTCCAAAGCTATTTTTCGCATATTAACTTTCTAAGATGACCCGATTTTTAATGCTGTTTTAATGTGAATTTGGCAATTTCTAATAACCAAAACAAGGTGCTCTTGTTCGCGCAAATATATACAAGGAACAAGGGTGCGATGGTTTATGAAAAGTAGATACAATTGTCTATGAATTTGACAATATTATGTATACCCTATATTAATTATTTTACAGCTGACGATCTACTTGAGAGTAGGTGGCTACCGTCGCCTATAATAGAAACAACGCCGCCAGAGGTGCTGCATCATAGTATCATGCTGCCGATCATAGTAGGATTAAGGAATGGAAGGGATAGGGTAATGAGATAATATGATGAGGATACTGATAAAATCGAGGTATAAATGAATGAACACTTACGTGTAGGCGCCTGAGAGAGAAGCGAAGCGGCCCGCGCAATCTCATGCAGCGCGTGCGCCTTCCCGCCGGCGACCAGCCGACAAAGCGCCGCGTGCTCAACTAGCGCCATGCGCAGCCGCCACGCCAATGCCGCACCCGCTCCCCCCGCCCCCGAACCGCTCGCTCCTACTGCGTTACCCGCTACCCCCGCCTCGCTCGCTGCAATATCATTTCATTAGAAACTAGCTTTCGCCCGCGAAATCGTCCGTGTGTCCCAGGGGAACAGAACTTTTTTTCTGGACGAACGGTGATCCTTCTCTGTACCGACAACACAGACTCAATGCAAAATTTCATCACGATCACAACTTCAATTTTATTTATTAAATGTATAGATAGACTGCTCACACTTTCTCCTGCACCAGTAGTAAGGATATCGCTATCGCCGGATAAGCCTTATCAATTATATAGGGTCCCCAGGTTATAGGAGCTCCAACATGAATTTTTAAAATGTTATTCCCAATCTCACTTAAATTTTTAGCTCGTATACGCCAATTCTAAAGTTTAGCGTATGACCTAAAAGTGTAGCTTTTTTTGTTACTTTTGTAAAAAAAATTGACCACCAACTGTTATATAAAACTTAAATAAAGCCTAAATAAATATGTATAAACTTCTACCACCATTACATTGGTAGAATTTGAAACATTTTATTTGTAATTTGTAGAATTTGTAACAAATTGTGCACATTTAGATAAAACCGGGATTTCGAACGACCCGTGGAAAGAAGAACAATGTACCTGTGAGCTTATCTATCTGTGCAAGTGCTTTTTCCGTATACTTGTGTGCCTTATCCATGTAGCCGGCCTGCGCTGAGTGCATCACGGTGACGAGGTACACCAACACGTAGAGCTGCTGTCGCGACAACCATACGAAAGACTCGCCTGAACCGCCGCCACTTGCGCACACGGCTGAACACACATAAACGCAATGCTATTATTTCAATTGGTAAGTCATTCACAGGGTCCACTTGAGGTCTACACCCATTTAGAGACACAAGCAATACACTACAATTAAAAATTATATTTGTTAATTATAAAAAGCTAACCCCCGACATTCTATTGAAACTATTCTAATGGGCCCAAGCAAGCTATATCTGCTGTAATTTGTTGAGTTGGATATACCTGATTGATACTGCAGCATCAAGTCAAGATTACCATCTCGTGGAAATACCACTGAAGCAACAGTACACCAAATTTCAAATTAATCGAACATTTGGAGTTTGTCAACTAGGAAATGAGCTGTTGATCTTGAAACGCCTGAACAGATCTTCATAAATTAGCTAAGAACCCATCTCAATCACCCTCAGTTTTCAAACAAAAAAAACTATGTCAAAATAGGTCCTTGTGTTTGGGAGCTTTGATGCCTTGTCACAGACAGATACACCCATACACAGATACACAGGTGTTGGTATAGCTGCTCTATGGCCTTAATTTTACCACCACCTTACTGCACAGTTGCAAGTAACCTCAACTCATATATTTATGAAAATGTGAATTCAGCAACTTGCAAAAGTTGCTACCTATACTATGCTGTTTTAGCAGTAGCATGGTGGGAATGACATACTGTTATAGCCATGTTATTGGTACGAGTCTTATGATGCATTGAAATATTGTAAGGACTGAGTCTGTGGTACACACCGTCGTCATCGGGCCACGTTGGCGCCATGATAGTCTGGATGCTCTGCTGCAGTTGTTTAAGACAAGGCTTCACACTCTTCACCTGACCAGCCATTAGATGATGACAAACCTGGCAACACAAACTCCTTTGTTAAATTACGGTCAATGTTATTCAACAACAGCTGTTTCTTATGTTATTTACACATGGGGAAACATTACTGTAACCTAGTATCATAGATAAAATACTACTTAACCAGTATAGATGGTCAACCTCCATATAACGATCTGAAGCCAATTTCATATTGGGATTTCCACTCCCTAGATGTCACTAATAGTCTCGAATTTAACATTAATGTGTATTTTGTTAAAAATTATAACAAACAAATTCAATCACGCAGTTATAGTTCCTTATTATCGTGGTAATAACTAGAGGGCGACGTTGCTGGTGGGAGTACTTTTATGTATGATATTGTTCCATTTCATGCATATATTAATGAAAATGATAGAAAAATTTTATTTAGATATTATGTTATTAATTTGTTTTACAATTATAATGCATAATGACCATAGTACAAAAATAACAAATTAAAATGTGTGAGTTATCATTTTTTTCTTCGTAAGACAATCGACAAAAACTGGTTAATTTTTATCTATGTTATAACTAACTGAACCTGGCCACGCTTTGCTGTAAGCTCATTTTTATTTTCGTTTCCGCTGAATCTTCGGAATAGAAAGTATATATAAACACTCTTGTGATAAAATGCATCGTTTTGCAAAAATATTAAGTTAATCCATCACCCAGTTTTTCAGCTTTCTGAACACAAACATACGTACCTAAGCAAAATTATATCGAAGTATGTAAAGATTATGAATACAAATAACAAAAAACATAATTAATAATATTTTATCGATTGACAAGACGTTTTTCTATTATAGGATATAATCGGTCAGTAATTAACGTTTTAGTTCCTTATTGCCCTATTTTTTAGAACAGAACCTATACCGTTCATACGGCCCTTTTATTGTTGTTCGTACCCACTTCTTTTATATTTTAAAAAAATTTTAGTAGTGCCATCTCTTTACATGAGAATTGACTGAATGGTCGACTGCAGCGACTCTAGCGGATTTTTAAGACTGCTTCGAGCGTAAGACGCGGGTCTTGTTTAGGTATTTCGCTAGATGTGTGCGTGAACGCACACAACAGCGAGTGTGCCTAGCTTGACCGACCGACCGAACGCAAAAAAACGTAACTCATATTTTTTACAATGATGTACTAGTATAGTGTCTTTTATATAAAAAACTTTATAAATATTTTATTTCAAATTTTTATAAGAAATCGTGAATTTAGATTTATACAATGGATATGCGTAATGTGAAATAATTTTGTTTTGTTGCAGTATGTAGATGTGTAATCTATATATAAGTATGTGTGTAGGTATGTATATAGATATATAGATGTAGGCATTTTTAAACGATGGATATGCATATTTTTTTGATCATTTAAGTATGTACATATATACATATATCTGTATGTATGTGGGTAGGTCACCGTCAGATAGTTGTCCAGGGTTTATATACTTGTATGTTGGTGATAGTAATACACGTGTACAGGGTTTATAACTTTTATTTATCTGTACTACATCCACATTATTATTTTACAAATGCCATGGTGTGTTCACGGTAGTGATTGCATTCTTTTTGATATGTTTCCATTTTTTATGATTTGTGCATGGACTTGACTAGTGGAATTGATTGTACATAGTTAGTTTTTTTTTGTTTCTGTTTTGTTTCTCGGGAAGTTTCATCTAATTTCCGCTTTTTTTCTTTGTTATTTCTGTTATCGATTGCTTCCAGAATATAATCTGATTCCTTAATTTCCATCTGTCTATCTAATCTTGAGTCAATTAATTCTGGAAGAAGACAATCAAAATAGAATTCTTTAATTTTTCTTCCATATCATTCCAAAATAGTTTTATCTACATTTGTCCAAACGGCAAATATGCATGTTTTTCTTTGTGTAATGTGAAGTTGTCCCTGCACTTGAAAGAACCAATCGTGTCTTTTATTTAAAATAGTATTTCCATCTTTATTTATTTTCCAAAAATTATTATAATATTAATTTAAAATAATAGCATCGTCGACACTTAGTTCCCGAGCCGCATATGGACACTTTATTTCGACAACTCTGTCTTCTCCCACAAGTCCATCTGGACTTGCACCTAAGTATGGCAAATCTTTGTCAATGAATAAATCCCACATTTTGACAGGCTTTTTAAGTTGCGATTCTAGTTGTTCGCGTGCAAGATGTTCATTATTTTTACCATAAGTAATTGATTTCACATGGTCTAAATTTTTTTCAGTCATTAAATCTTTGACCAAAGGTCCGCATTTGTTCAGTCCTCGTTTGCACACGTTGCCAAATACAGATGCCGTAAGCCGTAGTTTTCTCTCCTGGCGCCATTCCATTGATTCGGCCTGCAGAATGGTTCTTTTTTCGAGTGCGTGGCGAACGTCTTCGGATATGGTAATGCTTTTTAAGTGCTCTGTTTGAGCAAAGTCAAAAACAGTCTCGCTTCGGTCAGGTTTTTGACAAGATTCGCCGTAGTTCTCGTCGTTGTGTTTTTTGATAGACTTTTGGCCTGTAGATTTGTGAGATTTGAAAAGTCTACGATTTGCCAACGTTACTCTTTTTACATTTCTTTTCCATTCAAGTCGTTCGATTAATTTGTTTGGGCTTTGTAATAAAACTTTTTTACTTAGGTAAGTCTGCGGTAGTCTTGAATTAAAGGAAACAACTGATGCTGCACATCTTTCTGAATACGACTGTCTGCCTGAATAATTAATGCGCTTGCCGCCAATAAACTTCGCAATCACACTATTGAAAATCTCTGCTATATTGCTATTCACACAGTGCATCAGACTTTTTGCATTATTCACCAGGCGAGAAAGGATTTTTACTATGGCTGAAAAAATTAAACCAGCCTCTTTACTTTTCATACTAAATTGTCTTCTGGTGTTTCATTTTCTGCGAGTTTTGTGCAATAATAGGGTTTGCATGAAGCAATGCATGGTTGCCAAAGACGTGGTGCGGCGCATTCAACAAATGCGTTTTAAGTTGAAGTACTCCTCGAAAGTTTTATCTTCAGCATTTATATGTTTTACAGCCCCAGTAACAGTACGCCTTAAACTTAATATATTATTTTGTAGAGCTCTTCGATACTTTATTGGATAATTGGTATTTCTGGTCAGTTCATCTAACTTCGTGCAGTAATTCCTTAATAAATGATTGGTGCACTCAATTTTCTCCACTAATAAATTTCCATAAGGTTTAGCTTTTTGTATACTGCTATGCGTGCTTGTATCACCATCAGTTATCAGTCTAGAGTATATCAGTTTGTGCGTTTCCATTGAAGTTATAAAACCTTAAACCAAATCTGTTGCTTCCATACCAATTGAGGAGCCCGTATAATTTTTAAAGCAAGTATGATCTGGCGTTGCCTCTTTTTTATTTTCTGCTCGAGCACAAACCATGCAATACTTATTCTTCACCGCCATAAATAAAACTTTTTTTGTCCTTTACCCTATAATTACAGCGGCACCTGATAATGCATTATAATTTTTTCGGTAAGATTTTTTTGACCAGCAAGCATCTGCAACCACTGTTATCACTGGTATTTCATTGGAATCAACTTCTCCCTTCAATATAGCTAAATCATACTCTTCTTTAGAGGCATCTGTCATGTTTTTTTCTTTAGCTAGTTCCCATAGTTCACAGACCTTGGTATGGCACTTTGCAATTTATCAGACATACATGGTATGTTGAGACTGGCTGAAACAAGTTCCAAACCAGAAAACCCAGCACCTATAGACATAAAACTGCTTACTATATTATCGTTGAGGTGAAATCTGTGGAGTTACCATAATCTGGACATTTTTTAATTCGAATTTCAGATGACACATTTGACATATAAAATTAAATTTTGAAAGAAACCCTTTCTTTATTTCCTTGTAAAGTTATAAACAACTCATATTACAGCCAAGTGCTGAGTTATGACTTGAAATTTCTTGTAGCTGTTGATAAAGGTACGTAAAAGCTATAATTCTGTTTCCATTTATTATAATTTCTTCTTGCTCTTCAATTTCATTTTCTATAATTAATTTAAAATCAGATGTATTTTCCAGTGATTTCTGAAATAAAAAACAGCGTTACTAGTAGTTACAAAAAATATGTAGTTATCTTAATCATGTGTAAGAAAACTTTACAACTTATATTAGAACAATTACAATTAGAAGAACTGAATTTACAATTACAATAACGGAATCAGACAATTACAATTAGAATTTGTTACAATTAGAAGAACTGACCTGTTTTTTATCAAGTTCCGACGTATTTGAAGCTGAACTTTGTGCCAATTCACCATCTTTATCTTGGTTCGTAATCCTAAAACAAACTTTTATGTCATATAGGGTAGTTAGTAATAGGATAGTAGTAGGTAGTTTGTGTACATTAAATCATAAAACATGTATACAAGCATAAAACCTACCTAAATACGTATATACAATATATACTTACATACATACATACAACTTTCAGGGCTCATTTCATCACTCAAATTGGTAATTAATCGAAATAAAATAAACTACTACTTTAATTTAAACGTACTTGTTACAAATCCCTTTTTTCTTGAATCTGGAGCTACTGATTAATTTATAATATCTTTGTTTACGTTTTCCCATTTTACTGAAAGAAATAAATATTGTTTTTTAATTTCGAATAATACAAGCAAAAGTTAGCAATAAATATAAAATTCCCAAAAAAAATACTTACATCGTTTTGCAAATATGCGTACACGAGACGACGACGAGACGGTGGATCGTTCTGCAATTTGACGTGCTCTCTCTCTGAACACTCGCGGACGACTGAATCGCCGAGCAAATGAGGCGCATATTTAAATCGACGCGCGGCCGCCATAGAAAAAATGTATGGTGGATTTGAAGCGCTTTTGATAAATATATATTTTAATTGTCAGACAATAATTTAAATATTTGAGACGGACGAATTGTAACAAAAATATCTGTGTTTCGTTTGAACTGAAAATTAATATTGATTTCTCCTTTTATAATCTAATAAATCACTTAACGCCTGCTTACGTTTTTGCAGTTTTCGTCCAAATTTACGTAATTTTGTAGGCTAAAATATTAATCATTTTAAGTTTTTTCCACGGAGTAATTGTTAACACATTCTTCGTTGTGGTAAATGTATATTTTATTTATGTATTAAACAAATACTGTTCATTTTATCAACTTAACTGAGACTGCCTTTTTTGGCACATTTCGCTCGGCGCAGTCTTAATGACAACAAATAAGCGACAAACTACACAGGCGGCATCTAGATATAAGCGAAATTGGATAGGGTACGGATTCAATGTACGTGAGTGACCATCTATACTGGTTAAGTAGTATTTTATCTATGCTAGTATTTTGTATCCTAGCTTTTTAACCATTACTTTGCATGCCTAAGTGTGTGTGAGATATGGGTATCATGTATGATTGGAAGAGTTGACATGGGCAGTCATTTGAGATTTGTTTTTTATTTTTTTGCACGATTTACACCAATTCTAACCCCATCATTCTTTTACACAAAATGTGAAATTGCCTAACCTATTCATCATCATCATCAGCCTGTTTCTCTCCACTGTTAGATGTAGGCCTCTCACAAGTCTCGCCACCCACATGGTCTTCTGTCCTTCGCATCCAGCTGCTTCCCGCGAAGCCATCTGCCCACCTGGCGTCTCCAATGTTGCGTTTTCCAATTCATGGCCTCCATTCGAGAACTCTTCTACAACATTGCTTATCTGCTCTGCGACAAATGTGACTGGCCCATTGCCACTTCAACTTGCTAGTTCTCTTTGCTATATCGACAACTTTGGTTCTTTGGCTACCTACAACTATTGAATATTTTTGTGGATTTGACCCTTATGAAGTTACAAAACTAGTGTTAAACAGTAAGGTCAAAAACCTATTAAAAGGAGATTAAGGCAGCAGATTCAATTAATTCAATCATTTCTCTTATCTTTAGGAAGTAAAGTTATTCAACTCATTATTAGTATTACATAAAAAAACTGTTTACCTGTAAAACTAGAAAAAACACTTTCAGATATTCTTTTTGATGAGGGCTACCAACCCATGTATCCACTAAATGTCCAGCTTGATTAAGTAACGGTAACACTTCTTGTATCTTTTTGTCTATTAATAGTAACTGGAAGAAAAAATAGTGTAATTTTATATCAAAGTAAATAAAAAATGTAAAGCCACATCATTCCACAGTACATAATTGTAATGATCAAAACTATTGTCAATGTTGGATTATTCATTTTGTAACATACATATATTTGAAAAGAATTTCTGCCTAAGGAACGAGTTTTACTGATCTTTATCCCTATCTACTGTTCATATTCAATAAAGTGACATCTGTATACCCTCTTTAGCAGCAGACGAACGGCATGGAATTTTTCCAGACTGTTTTTTTTTATTTGTTAAAACTAAAAACCTTACATGACAATAATTATACAAGCATTATTATTAAACTATTGCTTCATTTTTCCAATTATGACTTCTGATTTTTAATATTTTAAAAGTCAAGCGATATTAGAATAAGTCCTAGGAGTTATCCCTAACTGAACACCAAACACTATTGTAGCATAAAAAGCCCATACAAACATGTAAACTTAAATAGACATAGGCAGAATCAAAAAACTCATTACAACAATGATAATGCTTTTTTTTATAAAAAAAAAATTATGTGTGTATGTATGGATGTTTGTTACTTTTTCATGAAAAACTACTAAACAACAAAATTGCAACTATTTATATATCTCGTTCGCACCACGTCAACATACGTAAACCATTGGCAAGAGCAGACATGCCGATAGTCTATCTGTTAGTGCGTGTGCAAGCCTGTGATTCATCCCACAATTAGGGGGTGCTACAATAGCTGCTCCATAAGTGTTGCAAGTGCACTGCTGATCTTGGTACAAGCAAGACAAGCAAGGTTAAGATTAGGATGGCATTCCGGGAAATCTTTCCAATCCCGTTAGTGATTTTTAGGGTATTTGAGAATTAAATTAATTAGTAATGTATGTTTGTTTTATAAAAATATAGTTTTTATGGCCAGGAAATTCATGCACAATTAATTTTATAAAGATTTTAAAACACAACCTAAATTTGTTTATATTGTAAATTAATATGTACATACCAAGTACATATTAATTAATGTAAATTAATAAGCTTCGGTTCGCTCGCGCCTTAATCTTTTAACCTAACCGTTCTAAGTCGGATTTGCTCTCATAAAGGAAACGGCCAGGAGAGGTCTTAGGTTATTATAAAAAAAAAACATGGAGGCTAAGGCGGTAGCTCCGCTCCACTTCGCTCCCGCCTTAACCTCCTAACCTAACCATTCCAAGTCGGATTTGCTCTCATAGAGGAATCGGCCAGGAGAGGTTTTAGGTTATTATTTAAAAAAACCACGGAGGCTAAGGCGGTAGCCCCGCTTCGCTTCGCTCCCGCCTTAACCTCCTAACCTAACCATTCCAAGTCGGATTTGCTCTCATAGATGAATCGGCCAGGAGAGGTTTTAGGTTATTATTTAAAAAAAAGACATGGAGGCTAAGGCGCCTAAGACTAACACTATTTATTACTCTACGTCTGTTATATTGTAAATATTAATTTACAATATAAACAATATCAGGTTTAGTTTTAAAATCTTCATAAAATTAATTATGAATGAATTTCCTCACCATAAAAACTATATTTTTAAAAAACTAACATCAATTGCTACGTAATCTTGCTACCAAACACTTTAAAGGCCTTCTATACTACTCGTAATTGTGTTAATGTACATGTTAATTTACAATATAAACAAATTTAGGTTATGTTTTAAAATCTTTATAAAATTAATTGTGCATGAATTTCCAGACTATAAAAACTATATTTTTATAAAATTAACATACATTACTAATTAATTTAATTCTAAAATACCCTAAAAATCATTAACGGGATTGGAAAGCCAACCCGTTAGTGCTGCCAGAAAGGCCGCCCAATATATGACTGTGTGGAACACTGTGTGCCCTACCACTATTAAATGCTACAGTTAGCAATAAAATAATTTAAATACTCACCATTACTCTACTGAGTAAGAATAGTACCCTTGTGTACGCAGCATTTGATATCTGCGCATAATCTACACCTACTCCAAGTAAACTGCTTGCTACCTCATATTCACGTTCTGTTGCATGAATTTGCTAGAAATATATATAAAAATATAAAGTATCCTCCCAATAACCATAAAGTAACTCTTTTAAAACAATTGCCTATTAGCCAAAGGCAATAACCTAATGAAACCTAAGGTAAATAATTAAACCACAGTTAAATTTATTTATTAAACTGCATAGTTGACTTATTAAACAGTATGCACAATTGAAACCGATTTTAACGCGGTTTTCACTGATGTACTGTAGCAAGGTTCCTATAATATTTAGTATTTGTTTCATTCCAATCAGTTTACAAACAAAAAAGTCACATACTATACCGAAAACCACACATACAAAGTTGCGGACTCACTTAGTAGCTCATATTTTAATGTAATAATTAATTTTATTAATGTGTTTTATTAAAACAAAAAATCTTTAAAACATAAAAACACTACTCTAATAACCATTCTGTCAAAGTTCTTGTAAATTTAGATACAGCAATCCCTTACATTCTTGGGAATAGTGTACTGTACACTTTAATTGCCATAACATTCCTATTATCTAGTATACATTTCAGTCTTTGCAACAAATTACTTTTCCCAGTTCAAATTATTGACAAAATAATTTAAATATTTCTATTCTGCAAGTATGGCTGACCCAACCAACAGCAATGTTTTATAAAAGTCATCTTTATAAAAGTTTGATGCTGCCTTTTATTGTAAATTTTATAATATTGGTAAGTTGTACCTAAAAACACTTATACTGGTTTAACATAAGAGTGAGGAGGACTATGTATATTAAACGTTTCTGACAATCAATATGTGACATTTTATTTTTCACTTAAAAATCACTAAACACATTTCCAGTTAATGAAATATTGAAAATAAGTGCTTAGAAAAACATTGTTTTCACTAAATGCTATAAAGTTATCAGTAGCAGGTTATAAGATCAACCTGATCAATGCAACTTAAATTAGTTTTTTCATGTTCCTCAAAAATGTGGTTTCATATAGTTTTAGCGTCACATGATTCAATTAGGAAATAAATTGCAAATAAACTTACCGCTAATTGGAATATTAGCCTGCAGTGCCAGTACACGCTGTGTTGTGATAGCTCAATAGCCTTCCGGAGTATAGGTTTAGAATGTGTCGGTTGGCCTTGCTGTTCAAACAGTTCTGCAAGAACACTCGCTGCTTCGAATTTAACATCATCAAACCCATTGATTGACTGCGACAATAACCACTGCAATCACAACATATGACCCATTTTAACATCATTGTTTACATTCTACGAGAAAGTTGTCACATCAACATTTCTATTACACAGTTACTCTAACTAGTTAACTTCAATGATAAATGTAATTTAGAAGCGTTACACCGATAACACCGTGTTGTACCATGTAAACAGTGCCAATAAACTTACGCTCTGCTCTAAATGCGTTCTCGCCAAGTCGATGTTTTTAGTGTGTGTCAAAAGAATATTTCCGAGTTGCAAATGTGTTCTGGCCTCGACTCTCTGTGGCGGTTTGAAATTAAATACCGCTTGTAAACACTGTATACAACTTTTTATGTCAGGAGGATTCGAAGTACGGAAATGTTCTGCTAAACCAAGTAAAGAAATATACCAAGCGTCCTGCGTTGACGCCATTTTGACATTTCTGCTTGGAGGGAACAGTGTTGACAGTGTTGTACTACTTGTACTGAAAATGGCCGTACAAGTTACATTGTTCTGAAGTAGTCTGTAGCATGATACATATGTTACGATTCCTAAATATATTTTCTTGTTTTAAATTACTAACATAACATAATAACTAACATGTGTTCAACATACATTTTTAAATGAAACATGTTAGCTACCGAAAACTATTCGATCATTATGAAAATAAGTGCAGGAGTGCAGCACTACTTTTAATTCTTTTCTTACTAACTTGGAACTTGGTTTCTTAGAATTTTAGTTCAATATATTTAAGCCAAGAGCAAAGTGCTGCTGATTGTGCTGTATGTATGTACTGAGCAATAAAGGTCTTTCTTTTCATTAATCAAAAATAGCCTTCGAATTGAAATAGACATGGTGACACCATGACGACAGCGACTTGAAATTTGCGAGATTTTCGCGGTAGAATACCAAATACGCTAGGAGTAGGTACGTATATAAAATACTAACGACCCACCCCCGGATTCGCAAGGATATGAAATTTTGAAAAATCCTTTCTTTGCGAATGCTTACGTTATAAAATAAACATGTTCCAAATCTCAGTTTTCTAAACTTAATATCTTTGGCTGTGCGTTGAGTCAGTCGGGTGGGTCAAGACCAGGACCAAAGAATATACTACTCGGGTCAGGACAACGATTTTATAATTAATATAGACGCGCTGGTGCCCGCGATTTCGCATTGAAAAATGATATGAGTAATGTAATGCCTGCGTCTGCATCAAACGAGTCTCGTCGTCGGGCCGCGTTTATGGTTTTGGGATTTTTTTCTCGTCACCACCGCTATGTCTAAAGACTAAGTTCTATAATCACTATCAGTGTGTCCTGATAGTGATTATAGAACGTATGGTGCCGAAACGTGGCCTCTCACGACAGGACCGGTCCACAAGTTCAAAGTCGCTCAAATAGCTATGTTCGAAGTTTCTTTGGTGGACAGGATGCATATTTTTACAGTCCCTCGGGAAAAGTACTTTTTTTGAAGAAATCTAATAATAAATGTAGAGATGTCATGGTAAATATTATAATTATTATTTGTCCATTATATTGTCTTACAAATTCTGTTAAATAAATTAATGTTGCGTTAATTATTATAAGCTGTTGCCAGACACAGATGTGATTTGTCTGTGAAGACCTA
The DNA here is from genome assembly GCA_910589475.2 of Bembecia ichneumoniformis. Lineage (NCBI taxonomy): Eukaryota > Metazoa > Arthropoda > Insecta > Lepidoptera > Sesiidae > Bembecia > Bembecia ichneumoniformis. Next base: position 3,941,767 of record OU342538.1, on the reverse strand, counting down.
ATTTAGATTTTATGAAATCACTAGCTGATGCCCGCGACTTAGTCCGCGTTATAAAACAAGCTCCACTAATTCTCAAGCTGGAATAATTCAGTAACAAGTTCTAGGAATTACAGCGAGTGGGTATTAAATTTAATACTCAAAACAGTAAATAATAAAACAAAATAATTTATATAATCCTTATCCTTTTATTCATCAATAGTTAATGCACCATTATTGATGTCTACAATAAGATCATGAGGAGGCCTGCCATCAATTGTACACCCAACAGATTGAGCCGTGCCTAGAATTTCCTTCACTGTTCCAGACAGGTGACGTGCCATGGAACGGGGCCTCATCACTTTGGCTATACCAATAACATCTTCAAGAGTGATGTTTCCATTATGTTTAACTGAAAGAAAAAAAATAAAACATGGTATTAAAAAAGATTAAATTTTAATTATTTGAAAACAAATTGTTTAAAAACATTATATCTATAACTGATATTAGGAAGGAAATTTTATGTGCAATATTGATATTATTAAATACTAGCAGGTGCACACGATTTTGTCAGCATTTAAAATAAAAATTATATGTCTAACAAAATGCCTGACATGCTTTTGCCAAACGTTGGATCTTTATTTTTAGATTGGTAAAAGTATTTTAAATGGGATAATTGCATCAAAATTAAATTGTTACAAAAAGTAGACATAAGCTAGAAGCATGTTATCACAGAGCCAACTCACTATTCTTTTGTTTCTTTCGGTCACGTGGTGGCTCCTTGAGTGCTCTGATGATGAGAGCAGCCGCAGAGGGCACCACCGAGATTTGAGCCTTCCTGTTTTGTACAATCAGCTGGACGGTGATCTTAAGACCCTTCCAGTCACTCGTTGCCTTAGCAATGTCATCACCAACCATTTTTGGGGACTAAAGAAAACAAAAATAAATTAGTGTGCAGTCTTTTAAAAAAATCATTTTCTTCCATTGCATCAGCTAATGCAATTCATTGCAAGCAGGTTGGCAACACAAGGAATTGAAATAACCAAACTAACAAAAGTGCCACAGTTCTTTTTAGTTATTCATTAAATAACATCACAATTTTATTGTTAAGATACTGTACTAAGTAAACTTACACCTCCTTATAGAACACCCTTTTTCAGTAAGGGATGCCAGAGCCCACTTGCCTATCTCTTATTTTTAATCCTACTATAATCGGCAGTGTACTTGCAGCACCTGTGGCATTGCTTATATTATAGGCGATGGTAGCCACCTACCATCAATTGGATTGTCAGCCTGTCTGACGACCTTAACATTAAAAAAATCTTTTAGATTTTCTTTGTAACCAACATACTAGACATATAAGTGTTTCTACTATGATGCTTTGTTACAAAAAAAACCACTTAACTTAAACCATAGGCTTACTATGACTAAACTAAAATGAATACAAATACCAGTGACTAAATAAAGGATAAATACATTAGTTTTTTTTTTATCTGCAATTATAAGTTGTAGCTATAAGCATGTGTTATTAATGAATGACATTCCCCATGCGTAGTGTGCCCTCCAGTGAGGACACCTCCTCCTCAGATTCATTCTTCTAATTCTTTTCAACGTTCTTTGATAGCTGCAAGTCATCAGTTTGACTACTATTTCACTGGGATGCCCTTGCAGTTTCATTTTATAATTTTCGAAAATTGTACAAATTTCTTTCTGATAGTATTCTGATACATTTTATAATATAATTTTATATGGATGGATTTTATAATTGGATTGGTAATAAATCATGGCATATTGCAGAGTTCTCAGTATCGCATTCTTTTCATGATGGAAACATTTGAATTAGATACACTGCCCCATAGTTGAATGGCATAATAGCCAGATTGGCTATAATGATAGGAATTTTTGTATACTAACTTGTGCGTGTTATATTAGCCTTTTTCGTCATTTATTATAGAATCCTTAATTTCTTATTTATACAAATGTGAATAACAAAATAAAATAAGTTTAAAATAACTGCTTCCTTCTACAAAAAAAGAACAAATTGGTTTAAATATGTTGAAATGGTTGAAAATGCTGCTATTTATATTTTTAAATATACAAATATTTTAACTAATTTTTGGATTTTTGACAAAATGCAATAATACTTACAGAGATTAAGTGTTGAGATTACTACAAATAAAAAATGAGTCAGGGCCTGGTCCGCGACTCCTTATTGGGCATTCGGAGTAGCCGCGACAGGGAAAGTATCCTGAGTCACGGGTTCCTTCCATCCGCCAACCGGAAGGACGCGCCTGGTAGGGAGGCACCCCCCAGGATCACTCATCATCTCCACACAGGACAAGAACAACTAACCATGTAATTTTATATGGCACATTCAGCTATGGTTTTTCAAACCTTGTGGTATTTAGACCTAATCGCGGGGGCTGTGCATATTATACATGTGGTAATGTTTTTAGGCATTTCGATTATTGTGAACAGATAAGAATTACCTTATTTAGATAATTAACTGTGGTGGTTAAATTGTGTGGGAACTTTTTGTAATATTTTTTTTTTAAGTTTCAATTATTTTATGAAAAATTCATAAATGTAACACCTGTTTTCATTTCGTAATGTAACACTACTTTGATAAATATCACTTTTATACCAGAGAAGATTCATTGCTTATTAAAATTAGGGTTAGATTAGGTTCTGTATATGGAAATGTGAATAAAACGAATACTAACTACTTTTTAGCACAGTTCAGTTGCAATTTCGAGGTTAGAAAACTCAAAATCATTTATTTTATCAAAAAGGGGTCGATTTCCGCATTTTTCCGCGAAAATGTATATACTATTCAGTCCCTCCCTCTTCTCAGTCCCCCGGGCCAATGGCACCAACCAGATATATCAAATTCCTTCCAAAATATAATTAGAAAAGTGCCTAAGCATGAGTCGTTACCTTATGTGGAAAGGTTATGTTTTTTATCGAAGAAAAAAGTTACTTACGAGACCAAGAGGACCAATTTTTGGTGCCAAAGACGATGTAGCACCAACTTCTCCTCCAACACATCGTAGGTTGACTGTAAAATTGTTAGAAATAAATTAAACACAACTTCATTGCACACGACACTTAAAATTCATAGTTCGTTGAAAATATAACCTCACCTATTTTAATTTCATTGGGATCGAACTTAGGAGGCATTGTGTGAAATTACTTCACTAATAAATTACAAATAATAATTTTAACCAAGCAGATTAACTTGGATTAAAATTACGCTACCACCACGGCTATAGTATATACGTCCTTACGACGCTGACAGCTCGATGAAAAAGAAACAGGAAGTGTCAGGCCAATATATAAAAAGTTACTCTATGGTGTCAGGAACAATGCTGCCAGGTCCATTTGAGTGTTGGGAGTTGGGCGCCAGATCAGTTTAAAAAAAGCGCTTGATTCCGCTAAACAAGCGTGACTAAAAAAGCGCTAAATCTTAATGCTATTTTTAAATTAGGGAGTTAAATAGATGCGTTCCAGATAACAACCATATTGTTTGATTGACCAAAAAAATGTGCTTGTAGGTATAATTTTTCTTTTCAAGTACCTATCGTTTTCGTTCTGAACAAAAATTTCTTTAACCACGACTTGAAGTTGGGATTATATTCCCATTCAGTTTTATAGTGTTGTTTGTAAAATGTTTTCTTTTTAATGGCACGTCTATGATGTCAATCACATCGATGTATCAATCAAATCTATCAAACTTGAAAAACTTAAATATAACTTTAAAATCACGATAAATAAACACCGGCACGTTAGAAGAGTACGATCACACACAATGAATGTATGAGAGCAATTGTTTAATAATAGTTTATAAATATGAGACGGTATTCAAGTTTCAACCTGTTAATTTATTTTTTTTTATGTTAAGTCGACAGACAGGCTGACGGTCCACTTGATGGTAGGTGGCTACCGTCGCCTATAACACAAGCAACGCTACAGGTGCTGCAAGTGCGCTGCCGACTACAGTAGGATTAAGGATAAGGGATTAGGAGGGGATAAGGAAATGTTAATGCGATGCGAGACCGCTCCGGGAACCCCGCAAAAGTTTAAAAGTTGTATCGTGTGCCATAAATACATTTTCAATTATCCTGAATAAGTTTAAAAGCATTCAGTGGAAATAACGTTCGTTTTGAAATGATTATAAATAATAAGTATGGTATAATATAACAATCATTTCGATAAAGCGCTAGATTTTCCGCTAGGAGTCAACTGCTAATATTGGGAGTTGATTACCCTAAAATTCCGCTAGATCTGGCGGCGAAAGCGCTAAAATGGCAGCACTGGTCAGGAAGTGTGTGTGTGTTGCCATCAGTAAGTTTGTTTGGCTCTCTACCAGATTCAACTATCACCAGAAAACCACTGACAAAAAGTTACCCTAATCTCATTTATCGCAAAATAAATTATTGTTCATTACGAATGAAAACAATGGGCTCATTAGTAACTAGCTGATGCAAGCGACTTCGTCCGCGTTGAAATATGAAAAATATAAATGAAATAAAAAATAAATTTTGTATTTTTACAATTTTTTTTGTGGACCTAACATTTTTTCAGGATAAAAAGTATCCTAAGTATATGTTAATTCAAGTAATGAACTGTCATTGTATCAAATTTCATCTAAATCCGTTAAGTCGCCTTATCGTGAAATAATAACGTGAATGGATCATGTTTATAAAAAGACAATAAATCGCGTACTTTTTGCATTTGGCCATTGTTAATGAAGTTAAGTTTTAGCTGGGCTAATCTAAAAAAAGGATGGTGTGTGTATTTTTGTGTATTATTTTGCTTGTATATTCATAACCCAAATCAGGGGTTTGCATACACGTTGTCAGGACTAAAGGAAAGGACACAGGAAACATTTCACCCAGAAAGTGCTGGTCTAAGAAGATCCCCAACTGTTTTTGGATCTAATCTACTTGACTGTCAAATGAACCGATGAACACTGATTTATTTGCACATGTGTTTCGATAAAGATAATCTTAGTTGACCTTGTTAATGAGATACAATGTGGACTCTACGTGCTACAAAGATTTGCTTTACTCGTGAAAATTACAAGGTTATGTAAATATTCATTTTTGCTTGGGACAGAGAAAACAGCACGCTTCTTTACATGCCTCTAATGCACGCTTATGCCTATATTGAAATATGTGCTGAAACTGCTTAGCTCATAAAATTGTTGCTTTAGGCTAAACTTAAAACAATCTAGGTGATTGCCTTGACTTATTTTAACGATTGTTTTATTTCTATGGGATAAGCAAATTTTCTAAACATTAACTTTTCCCTAACTTTTCTTTAATAATTTCATATACGTAACGCTGTACAAAAGTACTGTTACCGAGGGATTACCTAAAAATATAAAAAATAGTGGCGGCGCCACTGTTGTCACAGCATGATGATAGATGTATATTTTCTCAGGTGTTATATTTTTTATTTTTCAACGCGGACGTAGTTGCGGGCACCTGCCAGTTAGTAATAAAGTACTACCGGAAACAATCCCCTCGAACCTCGAATGGATCATCTGACTTCTTCATATCAGTGGTAGGTACAAGCGTCGTCCAGTGTTATAAATTGAACTCAATTTTTCTAAACCACTAAAAAATTCATTAGTCACTAAAAGCAATATTTTTCGCACTGAAAGGGAGTTCGAAAGGTCGAAACCACCAGTTTTAGTAGAAAATCTGCTAAGTGGCAACACTTGGAATAGGTGGGAAAATGAAAGAAATCAAAAATCAAAAAATATAAAGAACCCTATTCGGTCACAGAGCAAAAAAATTATTATAGATAAAAACGTTTGTGACAACAGTATCTACTATTTAGTTTGTGGTGACAACGTTGTTTCCAAGAAAAAATATGTGTACCGTGCCGTGTTAAACAGCCATAGACAACGATCTAAGCTGCATAGTAGAGATGTGCCAAATGATTACTTTGATGTAACCGTGACAATGATTACAGTTACTCTGAAGTACTGATTACAAATACTGGTTCCAGTTACTCACGGTTCCAGTTTACAAATTGGAATCATATAATATTAAAGTACCTACGAATACCTATTACAAGTAACTTGAATACAGTTAAAAAAAACGGATCGTTGGACTCATTGTAAATAAAATAATCTTCTACGTTGTTCAATCAAGGTTGTTTTTATTAATTGAAAAATGTATTACTTTTACTATTAGACTATCTATTACCTATTTACAATTTTAAATTTGCGTTTAGAAACATAAGTTTACTTTTTTTGTTTGTAAACGTTAGGACCTGTAAAATTACTAAAAGGCAGTTTAGAAAACGAATGGCTTCTATTCCGATTCCGAGTTGGTAATGGCTACCCGAAAGTGAGTGCAATGCAATGGATACTTATTACTGAATACAGATACTCTTTCCCCGAACGCAGTCCAAAGTACGGAACGAGTATTTGTAATCAGTATCTGGAAATTGCAGTAACGATTACAGTGGCACCAATGAAGTAGCGATTCCAAAGTAACGGTTACAGCACTTTTGACACACCTCTACTGCATAGTAGGCAATAGTTTTAAGTCTCTCGCTAGAGAGTATATGTGTTCGGTGGTTTTAGTTTAATTAGTCCCCAAAAATAGTTTGGTTTTATTTTATTATTACAACGTTGTCACAAACGTTTTTATCAATATATTCGGAATGTTGAAGATATAAAACCTCTTGTGTTCAATGAAAAAGAAAATGTACTTTTGACACATTATATAGAATAAGAAATTAAGTTGTCAATGTTTGTCAAAGAAAATAAATAAACGGATTGAAAATACGTGCTTTAATCTTTTAATAGAAGAAAGAATCTCCAAGTCTATAAGGCTAACCACCTTGGACACCACTGCCCAACATACTCACAGCCAAACTACACTACGGAATTCACAAACGATGTCCGATCGATTGACTACCCGGAAGTCTATCTTATAACTAATTTTTAATATTTGTTGGCTAATCAGTATGCCTTAATTAACAATTAAAATTTTAATTAAGTACGTAGTCACAAACAAAATTGAAGGCGTCACAAACGTTCACAAACGATTCACAAACGATTGACCGAAGCAAAATTTTAAAATTTTATATTTTTGAATTTGTGTTGGCTAATCTGTAGGGGCTACCTTATATGTATATAGAATAGATAAAACATAGACCTATTATATAGAATAGATAATATTACGTTACGATCATTCTAAATATTATTTTTTTCAAATATATGTTTAAATTTATATTTATTACTTTATAGGCGTTAATTTTTACATTATTATAATGGAATATCAAGTTGATAATAATGAGTAATAACATGGTAATAACCTACAACTAAAGTTTCATTATATTGTCACACAACTGACAGATACTGCAATGCAAGTGGTTTATCTTGTAAATTGGTGGTTGTGCTTACACGACACTGTAGTTATAATTTAAATCTTCCATCGTACCTCTGGGATCCAATTATCTAAATCAATAAAACACTATATATGTGGTTTTTATAATGTATGTGCACATATATTCTTTTCAATCCTAATCCTTTACAACATTTTCTATTTTAATTTCTATAAATTAAAAACCATCAAACATTATTTCTATTTTGATCTCAATAATTCAACTCATTTTTTCCTACTCAGTCATATTCTAATTTTTGAAAACATTCTACTTTTTCTTTTTCGGTGTTTAAAAATCAAACCTATTTAAATACAGCCAGTATTAAAAAGTTCAAATTCATCAACAGTCTAACGCAATCAATGTAACTTTTGTTTTTTCTTGCTGTCCGCTCTCATATAATTATTTTGTTGTCATATTCATGCCATGCATATTCATAATCAAGAGACATAGTGCCATAGTACTCTCTTTCGTAACTCGTAACGTAAGTCATAGAGATGTGCCAAATGATTACTTTGATGTAACCGTGACAATGATTACAGTTACTCTGAAGTACTGATTACAAATACTGGTTCCAGTTACAGCATTTACTCACGGTTCCAGTTTACAAATTGGAATCATATAATATTAAACCTATTACAAGTAACTTGAATACAGTTAAAAAAATTTAAGAAAGAGGTCGTTGCACTCAATAAAATAACATTCTACGTTGTTCAATCAAGGTTTACTCTCTCTGTAAATAGTATTCTATAGTGTTCCTTAATTCGAAGGAGTACCTAATGTGACATTTCCTGTGTTGCAAGTTTCAGATCGGAATTATTATAAAACTTTCAGTTTTATAAAACCGTAATCAATGCTCTATAGAACATTAATTAGTTTAGAATTAATATTAATTATTATTTAATTTCATAATTATTTTTTTTAAAGTCCGTTCTATGAGTCGCAATTCTTTTTGATTATTTATTATAACTTTTCTTAAGAGAATATTTTCATAGGTGATATAAAATTATCCCAAAATGATAGCTATGTAATGCGTTATACTATTTTTTATTTATTTAACTTTCATTAAATTTTAGAAATATTTTTTTCATTCCGTCATTGGTAATCCTGCTTTAATAGAAATCCGAACCTTAAAATAGCAATAATACGAATGTTAAATCAATAAAACAAGATAAAAAATATTTTTACCGTAAAATATTATAACTATTTAAGTAAAACCGATATTATTACAGCACTACGGAAAAAACGCTGGTAACATTTTAAAAATTTACATTAGAACCTGTAAAATTACTAAAAGGCAGTTTAGAAAACGAATGGCTTCTATTCCGATTCCGAGTTGGTAACGGCTACCCGAAAGTGAGTGCAATGCAACGGATACTTATTACTGAATACAGATACTCTTTCCCCGAACGCAGTCCAAAGTACGGAACGAGTGTATTTGTAATAAGTATCTGGAACTAGCAGTAACGATTACAGTGGCACCAATGAAGTAGAGATTCCAAAGTAACGGTTACAGCACTTTTGACACACCTCTAGTAAGTCAGATTTCTTCGACTGTCATTTTTGTTTGTGGTTTTCTTTGTTTTTTTTTTTTCATAAATATCCTTCCTTCTACTTCTACTAGTTCTACTACGAGAACTTAGTATATTTCGTCATAATTTTGTAGATATAATAAGACTTTAATTTTATCTTAATTCTTAATAGATCACTATTAACCTATTTGAGCTAGACTTTCCTATATCATATATAACTGCAAATCATGGCCAACGACGAAGCAGCGTTAAAACAATTTCTGTCGAAATACAAAAATCAAAATCACACTGCTCGAGAAGTCATCAATTTGATTCAAGTGTACAGAAGCTTGAGTTATCGCTTAGAGGCCTTCGTGTTTAATAATGGAGTGAGGAAAGACTTACTTAGCCTTGAAGGTACAATTCCAGTTCAATACAAAGGGGTTTTCTATAATATACCTGTGTGTATTTGGCTAATGGATACGCATCCACAAAATGCACCACTCTGCTTTGTTAAACCTACACCGGACATGTCAGTAAAAGTATCCAAATATGTAGATACTGACGGAAAAGTTTATCTTCCATATTTACATCACTGGAATTCAGACAGCTCAACTCTACAGAAGTTAATTCAGAACATGATCACAGCTTTTGGTGAAATTCCGCCAGTGTATTCTAAACCGCGTAATGAGACGAGACCGCCATACCCTGTCGGTATGAGTGGATACCCTTTCCCTCATGTTACTCCGCAGCCAGGATTTCCTAACCCAACACCGTACCCCACAACTTCAAATTTGCCTTATCCTAGTTATGGTACTCCATATCCTAGTTCTATTACAACCAATGGAACACCATATCCCCCACAAACTACTCCTTATCCTCTGGCAACTGAGTACCCTGTAGGAGTTGATACTACAGGGGGTACAATAACTGAAGAGCACATCAAGGCATCCCTTCTCTCTGCTGTCGAAGACAAGTTAAGAAGGAGATTAAAAGAGCAGTCTCAGCAGTCGCAAGCTGAATTAGAGACCTTAAGGCGTACCCAACAGGAGCTTCAGGAGGGAAAATCTCGACTGGAGGATATTGTGAGTAAGTTGCAAAGAGAGAGAACAGAGTTAGATAAGAATGTTGCAATCCTTCAAGAAAAAGAGAAGGAATTGGAAGCAGCTGTGGGACGTCTTGCTGAACAGGAAGGTGTGGATGTAGATGAGGCCGTCGTCACTACAGCACCTTTGTACTCCCAGCTTCTGAACGCATTTGCAGAAGAAGCAACACTAGAAGACGCTATTTATTACATGGGTGAAGCATTACGTAAAGAAGTCATCGATTTGGACACTTTTTTGAAACAAGTACGCACTTTAGCACGCAAGCAATTTACACTAAGAGCTTTAATGCAGAAGTGTAGACAAAAAGCTCAATTGGCCTGCTAAAAGGTAAGAATTTACATGTAGTGCTGCTTCACTGTAATCAACTGTGCTAGAGTTGAAAATAATACATTAAATGAGTTACTGTCTTAGAGAGAGGGAGATATTATTATAGATTAACCAGCAATAAAATATAGCTGTATCTCCTAAATCATAGCCAGAGCCTATTGCCATATCCCTTCCTTATCCTTACTATGCTTGCATCACCAGTGACATTGCTTGTTTTATAGGCCATATTATTCTAAAAAGAAACCTGCAAGGGAGAGGAATATTTTTTATTTTCAAACATTGAACACACAAATCTTGCTCAATTTGATCACTTTGAAATTATCTACATTTTTGTTGGTTTTGTCTAAACTTGTCCCTCTGTGTCACTATCCCTCTGTGTCTGTACAGGTTTTGATATGGTTTTCACTAATAGAAAGTGTGATAGAGGAGGAAGGTTTGTGAATATATATTTATATAATTTGCAGAAAAAATTGCATCCCAGTGAAGTGAATAAAATGTCTTTGTCATCATATCTGCATTATCACTAAATACATATTTTGATTGGTATTGGCCTGTGTTATCATATTTGTTTATATAGGGAATGTAATTTTGACTTATCATATTAATTTTGAAGTCATCTTGATAACCTTTGGCACAGTATAATAAAGAGTTGCCTTTGGTATTTTTTTGATTCTCTTCAGTTCCCTATTGAACCTATGTCCTATATTGACAAGCATATAGGCCTAGTAACAATAATTAATTCAAATTAGTTTTCCCAATTGTGAAGCATTATATTGCTTCATATTTATATTGCTTTTGCTACAAATCCAAATACAGGTTAAGAAATTTATGCAATTTTTAGCAATTATTGATTTAAATTTTGTTTCTATATCTTCTATACATAATATAAAATAAAGTAGTCTTAAAATGTATATTATAAAATAAGTAAATCTGCCTATGTCTGTTTCTCCTCTAAATTCTTTTAAACCACCCTATTGATTTTGATATGGTTTTCACTAATTAAAAGTGTGATCAACGAGGAAGGTTTGTGCTAGTTAATGATATACCATTATATTAAAGAAGGTATATATTTATGTGTAACATATGTAAATGCATTATACAGCTAGATTTGACACTTGAGGTGAAGGTTACGCCAGCAATACATTTCCACTGTAATCTTAGTTGTTTAATTAGGACTTCATTTAATGTCAAAATGTCTGACATGTCAGTGAAAACTAAATCATGTTGTTTTTTGTATCACTTATCACTATAAGACAATAAACATAGAAAAGAAAACTCTTATGAGACTTTGAAAGGATAGTATTAAGTAAACGTTTTTTGTAATGTTTTTCAATATTTTGAAAATAACACATATTAAAACTGAAGGAAAGTTGACAGGAAAATTTATTAATACAGTGCCATCTATTGCATCTATTACTTGGGTGGCACTATAATCTTTGTAAAAAAATAGCAATTATTTTAATTACCGTAGTTGATAGGTGGGTCATAAAATATAAATTTTGCTATGGAACCTTGTATAAATAATAAACAGATATGTCTACAACTTTAAAGTTGGGCCAAACATCAAATCAGTTCAATCAATTATTATATCAATATATCAAATCAATTATTACTTGTCCGACATATATATCCAACATCCAATTTATTTTATATTTCAGCCATAATAGTTACTAAGCACAGTGAGACTATGATGTAATGAGATCAAACATTTTTACATTCAGTCTGCCTGAAAGCATGCCTGGAGTCTGGCCTAGCATTATGCACTTCAAGAAGTAAAGACCATATTCTCAACTAAAACCAAAGTGAGTTTGATAATTAACTTACTTCTTTACAGTACAAAATAAAAAGAAAGATATACTTGTAACAATGAAAAATATAATGTGTCATTTTATGTGGGAATAATTATTTAAATCAGAGATTCCCACATTTTTTCTCATAGACCACTTTCAAAATTTAGCTGGTTTCGGTGAACCCCCTGCAGGTACATTGCTTCCACATTCCCAAAACTCGACAAAAAAATGTGAAGATTAAATTTAACCATGGAAATTTGCGTTGCGGCCTACTTCGTAGGTTGCGGCTGAGTTCCAACCACAAATGGGGAGTTTTCTAAAATCACTTTTTTGATTGGCCAACTTTACTTTTTGACATCCACTCACAGCACAATCAATTAACCAATCAATTCTCACTTATTTCATTTAGAAATCTCCCCATTCGGAGTGGTAAAAATAAAAAGAAAAATTGTATATTTTTTGTGTTGTATTTATTGAAATATGTAATTAATTATTATAATAAAATTTTTAAATATAATTAAAGATTTAGTTCTTCAAAAGCAGATAAATTTTCGTGGACCCCCGCTTACGAATTGTCCCCCAATTTTTTGTCACAAGACCTAGACCACTTTGGGAACTAACGGTCTACATTAATTTTTAGCTTTTAATGCAAATGTTATAATACAGAGCAGAGATGTGTAGGTAGCACTTTGTACTAACTAAATTTCAGCAGCGTCCATGGCAAGCTCTTTTAGCCAATTATTACTAAATGGCCCAACTGAGCCCTATTCTGTATTTCGTTAATAACTGCTAGCTCGCTAAGCTCTGGAAAATTGGTTATTTTCTATAGTAATAATGGTTTAACTTGGAGTTCCTCACTATAATATAAATTTTTTCAATAAAGATGTAAAGATTCTTTAATATTCAATAATGCAAAGAAATATTAAAGAAGCATATTAATGTGTCCAAATGATGTTGGTTAATTTGGTGTCTGGGTTATATAGAATGAGAAAACTTCTGAAAATTTCCTTTTTAATTTAGAAATGTATTTAAATTTTTCATCAGTTCGCAGTAATAATGATTTTAAACTAATTATGAATTATCATTAGTAGGAAATGAAAAGTATTAAAAACTTTTCTGCTGTAATAAGTTATACATTTATTTTCCACACTAAGTTATGTGACTTTAAGTTTGAGATGCTGGGTGTCTAGTTTATATGGCGTTCCATTGCATATATACCTACTTATTGGACGAAGTTATGGAAACCGCCAAGTTGTGATGTGTTAGATCTTGTAATGTGTAGAATGATTCATTTTTTTTTCTAATAAAGGGGTTCGAACTTTTTACTATGAGAGCCGGTATAGGTGTCGCGACATCTTAATTTTTGTGGCCTGCTATGAAACCTTAATATATCGATGGTACGTGATTATTTCAACGAAAAATGTTACAACTATGACTTTGTCTCAAAGCGTCACGTTTGCAAGTTAAATGAATTTAAATTCTGAAGGAAAAATCATAATTTGATCAATATTTACAGATATTTTTGGTAATTATTAAATAAATTGTAATTAAACCTATTGGTTTAAAAAAGTAATTTATATCTTAAAATCTACAATATACCTACTAGATCAAGAGTCTTGCGTATAATATTTAAAACCACTATATTTTGGATATCCATTGTTTTATTCAGCACACTGAAATACGACAATTATTATAAGAATTATCAAATACAGGATACGAAGCAAAACACTTAAATAGAGTAGGTAGGGAGTGTAATGCGTTAATTAGGATATTTTTACAATTTAAATATATATATATATAATAAAATAATATATTAAAATGTAAAAAACATTTCACTCTACTTAATTATGTGTAATAAAAATGTGATCTAAATATTGGGTTGGGAAGGGGAACTCTTGGCGCCTTATAGTAATAATAAGCAGCCTCAAGTCGTTAATTTCATAATAACAAACAGCAACAATAGCTAATACCTATTACGACTGATTTTAAATCCTAATAACTCAAAAATGTAACAATTTATCACATTATGTTACATAACATTTTTTGTTTATTTAGTTATACGTTAAGGTTTCATCGCGGGCCGCACATTTCGAAAAAATACAAAATGGACGGCACCTATGCCAAAACGGTTCGAACCCTTTCAAAGTTTTTTCCCTCTATTTATAATATTGAGAATTTTATTTTTTCTATCATATCATTATTATTTAGTTGTGTATTTTTGTAAATGAATTTTTAAGTTAAACTGTAGTGGAAAATTAAGTAAGACTTGTAGCTTTATGATAGTAGCTTGTTGTGCGATTATTATTATGATTTTAATCTGAAATAATGTAACCTTGCAACTTAGTACAGAGCATTGGACAGGGGAAAATTTCACAATGAAATTAAATAAGAAATTATTTGCATTAGAGATAGTCTTAGTAGTGGGTTATGAGGTAGGTAATTTATTTTGAGAAATTTTATTGGCACTAGGGTACAAAAGTATATTAGAATTACTTGTATTATTAATTATTGTTATGTTACAGGTATATCTGGATTCTTTTAAATAACCATTGTCTCAAGATAAAAAGTCAAATATTTAGCTTTTTCTGTACTAGTTTATAACCAAAGTTCTGTGTCAAGTTGTCGAGGTGTAATTATATGAGATTTAATATTGTTATAAATTGTATTGTAAACATGTTATTGTAGGTAATTTTTGTATTGTACCATCATGATTGATGTATGTAGAAATCTAATGTATTTTGCGTAAGTTTTGCAATGCGTATTCATATTGTAATCAGCCTGCGCGCTGAAAATATTTGTCACAATAAATATAAAATTTGTACTCAAACGATGTTTTATTTCATAACAAAATTGCAGTTAGCGACTAGAAATTGTGAATCATATAATGTTATCGCAATTTTCCAGATAATGAATGAGCGAATAAACAAGTGAGAATTGCGGTTCGTTTACTCTGGCCGAGTCGTCGCAGTAAGTCAGAGATTTAATTTATATAGTAGGGGTAAGTACAGTTAAATGTCTGCAGTATTACGTATTACCATACCACTTACTACGTTACGCATAAGGACCTACCACGCATTCGGTTTTGCTTGCGCAAACTAGTTTTGAGGATATACGTGAACGGCATTAGGACATTCATGAGTCGAAAGGCCTAAGGCCTCGGCGCAAACAGGCCATCGACCACAGTCACTGGTGGCCAGCGACAGCCACTTAACACACTTTTTCATATATTTTGTATAGACGCGCCGCACACGTGTAGCCGGTGGTGGCCATTCGCTACAGCAGCGCAATATATGAAAAAGTTTGTTAAGTCGCTGTCGCTGGCCACCAGTGGTTGTGGTCGGTGGCCCGTTTGCGCCGAGCCTCAATCTTAAGGTGGCGCTGTACGAGCGTGGGAACTCGGTAATAGGTATTTGGGAGAATTTGTTGTCTCAACTTACTATAATGCGAATAACCGAAGACAGAATGCGACGCAACATATTCGCGCCACTTATTCAACTCGCGAAAATAATAAAACATACGCCAGCAATTCCAATATTTTAGAAAAACCTTTATAGATGGTTCCCAATTTCAAATGTACATTATAGGTAGGATGTTTCCATCGAAAAACATTTTTCAATTTTAGTCAGTAGTTACAAGACTTCAACCCGCGAAAATGCCACAGTTTCTGCACATTTTAGAAATTAATTATACTAGATATAAAATTAATTTGAGTTTTTTGTTGTGATGCTTTTTCGATGGAAACATCCTACCTATAATTTACATTTGAAATGGGATGTCAATAGCTACTACCTGTAAAGGTTTTTCTAAAATATTGGAATTTCTGGCTTGTTTTATTATTTTCGCGATTTGAATAAGTGGCGCGAATGTGTTGCGTCGCATTCTGTCTTTGGTTATTCGCATTATAGTAAGTTGAGACAACAAATTCTCCCAAATACTTATTACTGAGTTCTCCCGCTCGTACAGCGCCACCTTAATTAATTAATTTGTTGATAAGATAAAAAACTATCACACAATACTTAACGCAGGTTTTAAATAAAATTTCATTTTTAATTTATTTAGTACACTTTATTCAATATGTAAAAGCTTAGCACAAAAATAAATTAAATGCTGCGGCGGAAATAAATAAATGTATATTATTCGGGGATGTTTGCAATGGAAATGGTGGATATCATCCACCCATATTTGATTCATTCATATAGAAATTATTTTTTCTCTTCTTTCTGTTTTTTGCCTTTCTTGGCAGCGGCCGCTGCTTCCACGTCAATGGGCGCTGGTTTCACAAACGGTATCACATCTTGATATTGTTCAGGCATCCAAGGCTTCAACGCTTCTGGGACCTAAGTAAAATAAAAACCGGTATCAGTACACAATGTAAAGTCCTCCATTTTAGCTGAATGTCTGTCTATATGCGCTAATCCCGGAAAGTTGTGAATGAATTTTGTTTCAGATTGTATCAATGGAAAGAGCAATTTCTGAGGTGTTTTATGTGTATAATTCATAAATATCTTATTTATTACGTTTTTTGTCAAAGAAGGCGGGCACCCTACGTGCCCGCCGCAGCAAAACGTGGCCAGGTTCAGCTAGTACTATCAAGCACAAGTCATTCTATATAACTATAATCATCCATGTCTGTTGACATGGTCACGACCAGGGCCTATTGGGATGACAGAAGAGGTTCTTTGATTTAGTAAAAGTAAGGTGTAGCAAGTTCGCTGCCGACCATACTCGGTTTAAGGATAAGGGATTAGGAACGGATGGGGAAATGGGTTCTGCAGTGTATTCCTTAATTAATTAAGTGATAATTAAATAATTAAGTGTTAATTTATTGTTGAAATTAATGTGTGTGTGTGTGTGTGTGTGTGTGTGTATGAATTTCGAGTAAAGACCTGCTGAGAGATACTTGCCACAAAATAAAGTAATAAGTAAATTGCTCTGTAATTACAGCCTATAACCACATCTCACTCCTGGAGTTACACATATAGGCTTCATACAGATTTGTTTAAATGACACTTTAAAGGCAAGTTATTAATATTGACCAGCCGCAGGACATCCACTGCTAAACATAAGCTTTCCTCATAAATATACAGCCAGATCGGTCAGAAGCAGCCTCGATCCACTGTTGATACGCGACCCTTTTCAGGGCCTTGAGTCTGTATGGCAAATATGATTTCACGCTTTTGTCTTACCTTATCAAAACACGTAATGTCTTGTCATGGCATTTATATATATGTAAGAGAATGACTTTTTAGCAGATATCGTAACAATTTGAGGACGTGGTTTCGAAGTAAGGAATCGCGTGGAATCGCTAAGTGGCGTTAGTGAATTAGGGCCCAGGTCGTCTGTGTTGCGCTTGCCGGTCCGTAGCCTCCACTCGAGAACCGCACCGGTCGTCAGTTCTCCGCACTATGTGTCCTGCCCACTGCCACATCAACTTACTAATCCGTCGGGACATATCGGTAACTTTCGTTCATCTACGGATCTCTTCATTCCTGATTCGATCTCGCAGTGTAACCCCGAGCATAGCCCTCTCCATAGCTCGTTGAGCTTTAGAGATAGTTAGAGACCACGTAACTATATAGAAATTTTCACTAATTTTGTGTTGTAAAAGTACCTTAATACCCTCCTCGGTCTGATTGATCTCCAGTAGTGCGCAGATGACACGAGTGGTGGCGCACATGGTTGCGTTCAACATGTGCACATACTCTGTGGCAGCATTCATCTTTTTCGTCTGACCATATCTAAGACAATAGACAACGACTTAAAGTCTTTCAAATAAAAGTGGTTTTTCTTTTCACTTTTGCTTACACAAAAAACAATAGTTATATTGAAGCAAGTATATTCTCTGAAACTACAGAAAATAACACCAAGTATTGTTAAAATTTGAAATTCTATTCAAGAATGTGAACTATTAAAATGCTCAACTCATATGTTTCTTTGATCTTTTGAAAGCTCTACACATATATTCATAATTTCGGCGAACTATCTCAAAGCAAAGAACCTTGACTCTCAAGAGGCTCTCTGTGGATAAATATGGGAGGCAGTACTTCTGACACAGCGAGGATTGTCATACAGAAATTATGCTATTAAAGAGTTAGGTTCGTCACTCTGGAGCCCTAACCGCCGGCAGCTTAGGCCTTGTCCCGCTATTAGCTGTAGACTAGTATTACGAGTGTAATAGAATGGCAAAATTAGTTTCTGGGAGGTATAATTATTTTTTATAATAAGGTGTACAAATAAGTTCATGCGGGTTTTTTTTTTCGAAAATTGAATCTTTATTATGATAAATTGGTTATACATTCAATGTTGAAAGTATTGCCCGTCGCTAGCCACTATCTTTGCCCATCTTTCAGGTAATTAACGAATCCCTTCGCAAAAAGTCCTGTTGATGGTAGTGGCTACCGTCGCCTATGACGCCTATGAACGTCACAAAACAAGCCTATAAAACAGTTCCCTGCTGGCAATAGTAGGATTAACAATAAGAAAGGGATAGGGTAACAGACTCTGGCATCCTTTACTCACTCACTCACACACAACAACACACATGCTGATATTTGTTTACTAAGTTATGTTTGATAGTAACACATTTGGAAACATACCTAACAAGCAACCTCCTCGCTTGATACTCGAGGCAGTTGCTGCACGAGACCAGTTCTCTGAAAGCGGCCGACCCGGGGAACCAAGCTTCCAAGTCCAACTTCTTGGCGGCCGCGTGGTTTAAGGCGCCGGAGACGATGTTGACCACGCGGTAAGGGATGCCTAGAGCCTGGCAGAACTCCTCGGCGTTGGCTATCATCTCGTCCATCATCTTCCACGAGGCATCGTCGTGGGGCGATGTCAGAACGAACTGCTCCACCTTTAATTCACATTAGAGACTTCTTCACACTGTTTCACTGTTTGCCATTTTACAACTTTTATGGAAGATTATGACTCCGACTTAAACTCTAGAAGCGACGGTAAACTGTCAATTTCATCATTATTAGTTATTACCTACGTAAGATCGAGATAACGTCTTGTATATGTAGGTTATGATTACTCACTCGCGCATCTATAAGCACAGACACACAAATAAACATTGACATGAACTATTTTTGTAAAGAACTTTCTTTATAATAGTTACATACATATTTTGTAATATTATGTAAAATAATCTATACTAATATAATAAAGAGAAAATATTTTTATGTAATATATGTACATTTGTAATGAATAAACTCAAAAACTACTGCACCGATTTTAAAATTCTTTCACCTATAGAAAGCTACATTATCAGCGAGTAACATAGGCTAATCACCTTCCCCCCATCTCCCCCTTTTCTATTTTATAAAGTTACGCGGACGAAGTCGTGTGAATCAGCTAGTAAAAAATAAACCGTAATTGGTAATATGGTCCATTATATTAAATTGTTTCGTCCAAAGTAATAATGCTATAGGTTTTGTTTTTATAAAATAAATACTCATGAAAAAAAAGAAAAGAAAAAGCCATAGACATAAATTCACCTCATTAAAGAGTCAACATGACAATATAAATTATGATGCCATCAAAAACATAACTTGTAAAAAAAAACCAAGTCTCGCAACTCATTTCTACTTCTTCTACCATCAAAAGTTGTGAGATCCATGTTATGCCAAGTCGGTTAATTTATTCAGTCCCTACTTAAGTAACCTTCTGTCTTGAGTTATTACAAAATTAGCTCACCTAACAACATCTTATACTGACCATATCAATATTAAAAATCTTGTATGTTTTAAATAAATAAATTGACTTGGCAATCGCACTCAACAATCTAATTTAATATATTAGATACATTGTGTTTTCATAATTTAAATTAAATTATGTTTTTATGTTATATTAAATTAGAATATGTGAGATACATTGTGTTGTGACTGATGTGAATACTGCAGAACCGATATCCATCAATTTATTTAGACTGACCCTGACTTTTGTGTATAGTTATTGCATAGGCTATATATATGGGAAACTGTTCGCGATGAACATAAGCTCTATTAATAATTCCAAATTTAGTTTTGATACAGTATTTCCGAAACCATTGCGACTATACTAGTACTGTCACACAAGAGTTGTTTTTGTGCAGGAATACGATTATAGATATTCGTGACTTTAAAGTATCTAGGTACCTAATCAAAAGTATTATTGTATTTTAAATTCAAATTGATTATCTAGATACTTATCTACACCTATCTTATAATATAGTTTAAAAATATTAATAACGCATACACTGATTCATCAACTGCAAATGTAACTTTGTATTCCTATACTATTTATATGAGATTACAAAGTTATTTATGCAGTTAGTATATCTAGAAAACTGGGCCGTAAATGCAAAATATTTTAGTTTTTCCTTGATTTATACACTAAACACTAACTGTATTCTAAATTTGAAGCTTCTATGTCTGCTAGAAGTGCCTTAGAGTTTTGATGATCGGTCAGTCAGTCAGTCAGTCAGTCAGTCAGTGAGTGACAAAATTAAGAAACTTTGACTAGTTATATTCTTAATAATTCTTAAACTACTGGCTCAAATTCAATGAAATATACCGAGTTTATACAATGCCTACTTGGTTACTGAAAATTCAGGCTTCTAGTTTTATCGCCAACGAAGTTATGGGGGGTTGAAAATGGCCTGAACTGTTTCGAGAAAAGAATGGTATCGGCCGTGCCGCTGTTTTTGTTTTGCACTGCCGTGCCCCCAGATTTTATTCTGTTAATTAAATTAGGAACAACAATGTTGCCTAGTAAATCAGATACAAAACCGTATTTTATAGACCTTTTGCTTTAACTTTTAATGTTGTAGTTAGATCTTTACACCTATAAAATAGAAGGTAGCTCGATTCAGAAGTCTAGGAAAACGTATTATTTATGTATGATTGTCTACAACTGCACCATACAAGAAGACATAAAAAAATAATCTGACCTTCTCAAACTGATGTACTCTAAAAATGCCTCTTGTGTCGCGTCCGTGGGAGCCCACCTCCTGGCGGAAGCATGTAGACAAGCCAGCATATCTGGAATTTATATAAAACATTAAGGCTAACAAATCTATTAAAGTTGAAGATTTAGCTTAGTTGTGTAAATTATGCTTTAATTTTGTTCCATTTAGACGAACACTATTATTTGTATATAAAATAAACACCTGAGAAATGACGACAGTAGCACCCATTTTTTTATATTATTAGACCATCCGCAATCTAACCGCTCCTAGGTCATTTATCAATGACCTAGGACCGGAGCGGTCACGCGTATTCGTTGGCTGTGCGTTTTTTAAATACAAAATTCTCTACATCTAGGACAATTTTATCGTGTAATAACTTTTAATTCAAATTCAATACTATTACAATACATTATTACACCGTTCCCGTCCCCACTATTTTCCCATTCCTTCCTTATGCTTAAACCTATTATGGTCGACCTGAGAAAATATCTGACATCTTTATCGCTGTGACGACGGTGGCGCCACCATGGCATCAGAGGCGCCCAATTTTAGACGATCCCACGGGAACCTAAAATTTTTCCAGGATAAAAAGTATCCAAGTGATGAACTATCTGTGTGCCAAATTTCATCTAAATCCGTTTAGTGGTTTTTACGTGAAATAATAACAAACATACATACAAACATCCGTTTACCTTTACAACTGTAATATTATTAGGATTAATAAAGTCCTATAGAAGTTTAATGTGAAGGTCTTCAGAGAGACTGACTGTCCACTTGATGGTGCTACTGTCGCCTACAATACAAGCAACGTCAAAGGTATTGTATTAGAAAGGGATAGGACAATGGGCTCTGGCATCCCTTACTCACTCACTGAAACACAAGAGAACACATAGTGTTATTTCAGAGTGGTCTTCTGTAAGGGGGTGGTTACTGTCGCCAGACGGGCTGTCCAAATGATTGCGAAAGGCAGTGTGCCACTAATTGTCACATCCAAATCAAAGTCAACTTTGAAAGTTCATCTCCAAAATTGGCCCTGCCTTAACAGCTCAACCGAAGGGTTCATCAAGGGTATTACTACAAGATACATAATCGTAAAAATGACAGTGTATTTTCAATATAACTATCTCCCAATGCATACCTTATAGGTAATGAGGCTTCTGGAAGCCACTCATCGCGATGGTAAGCAGCGATTGGTTGTTCAGATGTAGCTATCAGGTATTTCTCCTCCACAGCCATATCGCCTTTATTTTCAGATCCCTTACCCACTACTTTATATAATTCTTCGTCAAATTGTGCTAATTGAGCAACCTCTTGCATGACCTATAACAAATTTTTCAAATAAACCATAATTTTTTTTTATAAATATCTGAATCAGGAAGTAACTACAGTTTTTCAGCTTCATTCGAGTTTCACTGGATGATTTTAGTTACACTTGACAGTTTTGCTTCCATCAGCCGCGTCATAGAATGCTATTTCCACTTAACCGCTTCTATCCAGCCGCTTACAGCGCTGAATGACTGGGAATCTATTCAAGTCTCAACTTGTCCACGAGTTGGGAACACCAGCGTATAGCGCTGAACGCGGTAGAACAGCGCTGTACATTGTCGTTATCATGTGAATGATATAACACACTTTTTCTTAATTTCTATTTTTTTGCCAACAAAAGCTGAATAAATGTAATTAATTACACCCTTAATATTAAGAAAACTTGCTAACCTCCTTTCTCATAAAGAAAGGCGTATAAAGTGGCGTGTATCCTTTTTTCAACAGTATCCTAAGAGAGAGCTGTATAAGTGCCTGTTCCAGGAAGACAGCTGGGCCTTTTAAATAGTAACCGCGTCCTCCCGCTACCGCGGTACCCCTATCTCCATCCATTCCTGCAAAAGTGTAATTGTGTAAAATGAGAAAATTGTGCTAAACTGTCACATGAATAATACATTTCAGAAAGTATCAATCCAACTAATAAAGTAGGTAGTTGTGACAATATACAAGCTTGCCGCTTAATGCATCTTAAGAATTTGAATATTCTTTTATCTGACTAATAACTTTAAACGAGCAATTTTTGTATATCTAATGGCTCTAACGATTTGGATGAAAATTTGTGAAGATACTTCTTACCATTATTTTATTTACCTTATCATAATATATTTGGTTTGGTCAGTTAGATGATAATAAATTGAAGTCAACGAACCTCAAAATCACTACATAATTATGATAGCGGAAAATTAATCTTCTTTAGATACTGATTCCAATGATGAAAGTGAATAGGTTTTGGTACTTAGATGTGTGAAATCTAGGAAAATATTAAAAAGAATCAAGATCACTTGCAGTTCTTAACATAGATAATTTGTTCATTGCTTGCATTGTTATATTTGAAGAAGGTATTGTTATAATTGAAGTATTTGAAGATTATCTTGTGCAACTGAAAAATGTTTTATAGATTAGTGTACAATTACAAGTAAATAGTTTGTACAGTTGTAAAATTCATATTTTTTTTACAGTTGTATTCTTCAAAATACAAGTGCAGTCAATTGTGGTTGGCATAAAGTGAAATGTTGACTCAAGTGTTTATGCAATCGTTAGCATTTTAAACAGAATGATGCAATTACTTGTAGTTATGGGAAATACTGAAGACCAATTTAAACATGTTATCTATTCCATAATGCTTCCATAAAATACCATAAGAAGAAATAATAACAATAATATGAACAGTACGAAATAATAACAATAACATGTTCTTATTTATTCTTATGGTTATACATTGATAATTATTACGATTTTCTTTCCTTGTTTCCACAATTACTTAATATTAATAAGCATTTGAAATCATAGCCTCAACAATTTTCATTGATTTTTTTTTTATCAATTCAAAAGGCATTCACTTTAAGAAATAATAACATTGAGACTTCATTTGTCTTCTTTTATAATTTTAATTTGTGTTTTAGGTTGTTGTTTTGTACCTGCATAATACCTTTTAAGGCTAAGTTAAGTTTACCTGTAGTAAAATTTTTGGTTCCCTGCAAGATGACAGTAAAACATAGTATAATTTCTTACCATCTATCATACATATGAGGTCTACATGAGAATATTTAGTCCTAGCTGCACAGTCTCCATATGTTCTCTCCACAGTATTATGGTCTTCATCATCATCTACAGGTACAGATTCGTGCAAGTGGTTTCCAACCTCTCTGAGTGCGGCTGAACGTGCCTTTTCAGCGGTTACGAGGCCTTGGTCATTCTTTATTATTGCTTCATCTATGAGCACACGCACCTATAATGTTACATATATTTTCCTAAAATGTCAATTTTAGTAGTATTGTAAATGTATAAGAATCAACATTACCTTTTCTTAAGGTTCTACCTTAACCTCAAGAATTGGTTGCTTCAATAATTAAAAGTTAGATAATTGGGTGTTGATTTGATAATAGAAGCTTTAGGGAGTAACTACACCTATGCAGCTCCATTCACATTTCACGCTTTTATCAGCCCCATGTGGCTATCATAGCATGCTGTCTCAGTTGAACTGTTTCTATCGGCCACATACAACATTGAATGACTAATAACATATGCAATTTGCCATTCATTGACGAAGAGTTGAGAACAGTTCACATACAGTGCTGAACACGGTGGAACAACCTTGAACGAAGTATGCGCTGATAAAACATACTTGTCCTCACTTTCGCCTCTTCAGCTCGAAAATTTTATAGACTCGGAAACTTAAATGGATGTGTATGCGCCTTCATGGAAAATTTGTGCTTTATATAGATAAAGCTGAATTGAGTTGTATAAATGTAGTCACTACAAAATTTCTTAAGCCAAATTTGATGTTAAAATGATGACTAATTACGTCTGCATATATGAATTAGTGTAAATAAGGCTGTGTAATTACTGATACATTCATGGCAGATACTCAATGTTACATATATATATAAATGTGGTGGTAACTACTTATAAAATTTGTTTGGAATGATTAAAAATTACAGCACATAATATAACCTTTTTAATTTGATTCACAGTGAGTGGCTTCAATTGATCGCCGGTAAGACCGATAAGGTTATCGGCAACTTCTTGAGGCACCGCCTGGTCTTCTGCTCCCACTGGCTCCTTACTTTTCATCTTAAGGCCTATCTCTTTGCTGCACACATTTTTTAACTTATTCAAGTGGTCGGCTTCATGGCGCAATCTTCTCCATATCGTGTCCTGTTGCACCACGGTATCCACTAAACCTACATCTTTAAATCGTTTTAGCTGGTTTTCACGTATTTTGTCAGGATTACCGTCTTTGTCGGCCCGAAATAAATCGAGATCTAATACCATATTGTTCAATTAATGTTAGGATAGGAAAATAATAAACGTGGCGAATTCAATACACTTTCAAAAACTTGAATGAAATGAAAATAATGATTTGTGAATACAACAGACTACACAGTTGACAAAGTCATTACTGTCAAATCTGTATTTATCATGTATTTATATATATTTTCCTATGGAGAACCGAAGAGTAAAATAACATGGAACCCCACATAGGTAATGTATGTTTTATTTATTTTTCTGTGTCATGAATGATGACATTTAATATTCTTTGTGGTGTGGTGTTGGTATTTGTAATTTCCGCTCTTTGTCCCCCAACATCAAAACCAAATCAAACAAAACTGTCAAATGTCAATTATTGTCATTTTGTCAAGCTGTTTTCGGCCCTTAAAGCTTTTTTTAATGTTACTATAATTATTTTTTTGCTGTATTGTGTATGTACTATATGGCTCGTATTGGTCCGTAGTGTAATATTTTTTAAATTTAATTTTCTCCTGCTGTTTGTAAGTGTTTAATTTGCCTTCAACCTACAGTTTTCAGAGAGAACATTCATAATTTCACCTTGTTTACACGTCTTTAGTCGGATTCATTCCATTCCCCATTTATTTACAAAGGGGAGGTTCTCGATGTTAGTTATCGTTTTTAATTTTTTTTAAATATTACCAAATGATATTTTAAAATGAAAGTACAATTACTAGTCTTTAAATCCTAGTTTTCTGTGTGACATATGTTTATTTTTTTTTTATCTTTATCCCGGATAAAGGGGATAAAGATAAAATCTATAATTACAAAAATATAACAGTTTAGCTGAGTAATGCCAATAAATATTTTAATTTATTATATTAATTATTATTATTAATTTATTATATTAATTTGCAGGAAATGTTATCATGATTCCATTGAAAGATAACCAGGATGTGGCGTCTTTCCTTGTCACGAAGCATTCGTGGAAGGGTAAATACAAAAGGGTTTTCTCCGTGGGAACCCATGGGATTACCACATATAACCCCGATCGTTTGGAGGTGACTAATAAGTGGCTGTACTCTGATGTAATTACTGTAGCATCAGCTAAACACTCCAACTCCACTGCCAATCATGATTTTACCCTAGTTATGAAGAAAGATAAAAAAGTTGATTCAATGAAATTTTCATCAGAGTTCAAATGCCTCATATTGACTGAAGCATTTAAGTATAGACATCTTTTTGCTGAAAAACCAAAAGAAATATTTGTAAGTGTACTTCTATTAGACTGTGCTGTCTTTATCAACTATAATTTATTTTTTAATTTAGTGTTAATATTATATTATGTAGTTACATGAAACATTTTTCAATATTTTTGTAATATATACATATATACTCCATATTTTATAAATATGGAGGTGATTATAAGCATATTTTTTCATATTACACCTTGCAGCTGTGTGTGTATATAAAATCTGTGATATTGTGATATTTAAATGCTACTTTATTACAAAATTGATGTAGGTTTTAAAAATTTAAATTAATTTCAATCCCTAAATGTAATTATAAAACCCTTTTATAAGACTAGCAACCCTCTTATGGCTTCGCACAGGTGGAATCCTTTCTGCAAATCTATACATACAATAAAATCGTAAGCAAGCCAAGTCTGTATATTAAAGATTTTTTCAAAAAACAATTTGTACACATTGTACTTATGTTACTAACAATCACTTATGTATTGTAGTAAGTTCCTGTAACGTTTAGTGTTTGTTTCATTCCAATTGGTTTATAAACAAAAAAGTTACACGCTATACTAAATACCACTTGTACGAAGTTGCAGGCTCAGCTAGTTATATATAAAAACCTTTTTTGATTAATGTTCTTTCCATTAGTGAAAACCACATAAATATCCGTTGTGTGGTTTAAGAGGAGTTAGCGGATATACTGACAAACAGACGCAAGCCGCTACTGCAATATATACTATGTAAGGATTAGGATAGTAAAATTTTTATGATGTAAAGATTGTTGGTAGGTTGCTACTGTCGCCTATAGCACAAGAAGTGCCATAGGTATTAAGGTAACAATTCCGAATATAGTAGGATTAGGGATAGGGGATTATTAAGGGATACGCAAATTAAAAAAAAATATTATTTTATAATTTTTATCATTTTAAATTTCTCTCTAAAAATAATCTTGTATTTTCCAGTTAAAATTGATTATCTCACCAATTTTCAATTGATTATTTTCAGAGATTCCAGGCCTACAAACACCACTGGAGTGGGACACGGCTGCCAATAGTTCTCGAAGTAGGTCCATGCGCCTTGGAACAATTGGATCCATCCACTCATACCTTACTAGCCAGTTATCCATACTGTGATATCCAGGGAATAGTTCCAGTGAGAGATGTGTCTGGTGGCTTTGTACTTGCAATTGGCGGCTACAGTCGTCTTCACCTGTTTTCAAATGCAATGGAACATCAAGTGATAATTAATAAGATGTTAGAAATGGCTAATTTGAGTTTGGGCACTACTATCAAAGTTTTGTCAGCCACAACAACCCTGGATGACTATCACAATCAGAGATTTGGAGTGTACAGGTGAGATTTTTTTAAAATGTTAGGGTCGGCAGTCTGGCTCATGGTCTTGTAGGTGGCTACCGTTGCCTATAACACAAGCAAATCCGCAGGTGCCGCAAGTGTGCTGCCGACCATTGTATGCTTAATGATATGGTATTTTGGATGGATAGCGCAATGCTATTTTTTATAGAAATATAACTCATACAGTTCTTGATAGTATCTTGATTCTAATTCAGTTTGATTTTATTAATTCATATATCTTGGTTCATATTGCTGGGTCTGTAAACATCTAAAAGAGCAGATCATAATGTCTCAACTACATTCCTATTTTAGACATTATCTTTGAATAAAATTAATTTAAAGATAATTTAAATTGAAAGAGTCATGTAACAGTCAACATTGTTTTTAACATGATTATCCTTTGACTAGGGTAACACTTCCTAAAAAAATTCTTTATTTATTCTTAATATATATTAATGTATATACTTAATATATATTAATATATAAACACATATATACTCAACTCGTTTTTGTAGATAGCATCATTTATAAACATTTTTAATCATGTTCAAATTGGTCCACTAATCATAATTATGAGAACAAAGTCACTGTACCATGAGTTGAAATTTAATACTTTATCAAAGTCAGAACAGAGGTATCAATTTCATATTTGCTGGTGTATTCATGATGTGATATAAATACTTATATGGATTACTTTGTTTCATTACAGTCAATAATTCAATATAGTCCTTATCCTATTTAATTTACAGTTTAAAATAATTTTACAGTCAGGGCTTTGTCTATTTATCTCCACTAGATTTGATGTTTATCAATTTACATTTGTATATTATATGACTATGAATGGGTAACGTAATGTTTATTTATCAATATAATATAGCCCGTGCAAGTAGTATATTTATTAGATATGCTAGTAGCTTATGTTGTGGAGTATGGGAATTGGTTTAACTAAAAATGGTTTAATTTTTGTATTAAAGTTAAGTTTACAAAAAGCAACCATTCATTGCCTAAAGAATTTGTGAGTACTATAATTTTTTTAAATTAGGTATATTGCAATTAGTATTAGTATTAAGTAACTCACGAATATATTAATTTGTGTTGCTAAAAAGATAAATAAAATGTAAATGTTATTAAAAAAAAATACTGTGACGGTTGAGTCTTTACAGGCATTTTTTCTTAAAATTGTTTTTTTTTTGCAATGTGCAATGTTAAATTTCAAAATTTTTGGTTTATTTTTCCTTATAATGGCTTCCTGAATGTACAATTTGTAACAATATGTGCCTCTAGACAACTTAAACATGATTGTAGGAACAAATTCCATCCGGTGTTGCATGTATGCTCAGTTAATGGTAGCCACCTACTATCAAGTGGACTGTCAACCTGACTGCCTCTTTTTATAAAAAATAATTATGATGTAATTCTTGTAATAGTAATAATAAATACTACAAGAAGTGGTTCATTATCACAGACATGATTATTTAGCAAAGACCTCATATTATGCTGATATTTTTGGTGGACGTCACTATTTGCTGAAACTATTCTAATCGTTATATCAGTCAACGGGTTGATCCCAACCAGCCCCAGTGGCTGAGATAGTTGGATTTCTGTGCTGGTTTTTTCCTAAACCAGATGCAATATAGGCACTCTTTTAGATTTTTTGAGGGGCAGATATTATTTTATTAAGTATTATTTATTTATTAATCCTACAAGGGGCACACTGAAATGATCGGGATTAGAATATTTCGGATTGAGTTACAATAAAACCTTTTTTAGAATTTGAATACTGGCCTCTTAGAATCTTAATCACATTCGAACAATTTTTTTTTTATTAAAAACAAAAACTATGTTGGTTTAAAGTTGACACGTCGTTAATAGAAATGGAGTTCACGCGTGAACATTTCCGTGCCATAATTTATCACAATTTTCGTCGCGGCTTATCTCAAGATAAATGTCTCAGCGAACTTGTTTCGATTTATGATGTTGAAGCACCGAGTCAAACGACAATATACCGCTGGTATGCCGAGTTCCGACGCGGTTGTGTGTCGCTCAGCACTGTTTCTTCTGCAGGTCGACCAAGAACAGCGGTCACGCCTGAAAACATCGCAGCTGTGCGAACTATTATATTAGATCACCGTCATGTGACATACAAGCAGATTCGGGCTGTCATCAGTATCGGAATGACTGCAATTCAGTCGATATTACATAATGAGCTGTGTGTAAGAAAGCTAGTTTCCCGCTGGGTTCCCCACAATTTGTCCGAAGAGCAAAAGGCGGCTCGTGTAGATTGGTGCCGGAATACTCTGCAACGCTTCAACGGAGGGAAGTCAAATGCCGTTTATAATATCGTCTCAGGTGACGAATCATGGATTTATTCATACGAACCTGAAAGAAAACATCAGTCAGCAGTTTGGGTCTTCGAAGACGGGGTCAAGCCAACGAAAGTGGTTCGCTCCCGCAGCGTGTCAAAGAAAATAGTCGTTACGTTTGTCTCGAAAAAGGGGCATGTTGCTACAATTCCTTTACAGGAACGCAGAACGGTTCCCGCCGAGTGGTATATCACGGTTTGTTTGCCAGAAATGATAGCCGAACTCCGAAAAAATAACCCGAAACGTCGCATCATCTTACATCACGATAATGCGAGCTCCCATACGGCACGGAAGACAAATGATTTTTTGAAGCAGGAAAACGTTGAGCTGATGAGCCATCCTCCGTACAGTCCTGACCTGAGCCCAAACGATTTCTTTACATTCCCTATAATGAAAGATTTATTACGCGGTCAACGGTTTGAAGACCCCGAAGCAGCTGTGGAAGCGTACAAATCAGCCATTTTGTCAACATCAACTTTAGACTGGAATTACTATTTTAATGATTGGTTTGCACGAATGGAAAAGTGCATTAAGTTGAACGGAGAATACTTCGAAAAACAATAAAATACAATTCAGCTATACCGTGCATGTGGTTTTTCTTATTCCCGATCATTTCAGTGTGCCCCTCGTACTAATATTATAGATGTGAAAGTTTGTGAGGATGGATGTATGGATGATTGTTATTCTTTCACACAAAAACAGCTCGACGAATTTGGATGAAATTTTGCGCACAGATAGTTTATTACTTGGATTAATATATACCTGGATAAAGTCACCGTCATCACAGTGATAAAGATTTTTTATTTTTCAAAGCGGACAAAGTCGCGGGCACCAGCTAGTACAGTATAATGTTTCGTTTAACTTAACATTGGTATAAATTATAAATTTATATAATAATAGGAACTTAATATTTCAAAAATACTTATGTATATCAAATAAAAACCTTTTCAGTGGAGACCAGCACCAGACGTCACTGAGTGAATTTATTGTGCACAAAGTGAATCCTGCTCGACACATGGAGCCCATGCGACGTACTCTCTGTCTCTCTGACACTTGTATATTGGAGAGGGATCCTCAAACATATTCCGTAAGACATAAAATCTATTATCATTAGTACGGGTAATGGCTCTTGAATTATGGGTCATGGGAACAATTTAAAAAAAAAGACTGTCACCCATAGACACGATTTGCAAGATTCTTATTATTAATTAGATAAGATTAAATGTTATAGCATAAGGTCAAAAACTAAAATCAAATTTTAATGTATATCATCTACAGTTTATTATATGTCCACGCTGCAGGGAACAGGCTTATCCTCTCAATAAGGGTGTATCGGCTATATGGTCGACCACGCTGGCCCAGTGTGGGTTGGTGGACTTCACATGTGTCTTAGAATTTCTTCTTTTGGCGTATGCAGGTTTCCTCGCGATGTTTTCCTTTACCGTTTGAGAGCAATCAGTAAATGCACATAAGTTTTTAGAAACTTATGTGCCATTGGTATATGGCATGACCGGGGATCGAACTAAGACCTCTCGACATGATAGGCCGCGTCTTTCCCACTACGCGACTTACGCCCCAACCGCATTGCAATTTAATGTATAAACTGCTGCTAAATATATTGACTTTATAAACATTAATTTAGTTTTGACTTTTAATTGCTCCATGGTTTTTAGGTTTGGTTTTATAATTAATTTTTTTACAAAAAAAAAATACCATCAAAATTGCCCCTGCAATGATAGGTTAATGCAATGAAAAACAATAAAGGTTATAAAAGTAAAAATAATGCTGTAACAGATCAGGTTCGAAAATGTTCAGTCACCTTTGAGTCGGGCGAAGACGAGAAACACAGTATGCGGTTATACCAGATATTTTTGTATCTATACATATAATAAAATCGTAAACGAGCCGTGTCTGTACATTAAAGATTAAAAAAAAGTACTTTGATGTAAACATTGATATATATTGATGTCATACTCAGGTGAAGGGTTTTTGAATTTCAGGTTGTATGCCTTCGCCCACTCAGTGATGTATTCGCCTTAGTAAGGGACCCAGAACACCCTCAGAAGTTCTCTATTGAATATTTGAATGGACAAACTCGTACATACTTGGCTGGTGAAAGGTAGGTGATATTTTGTTATTATAAGTAACTAGCCAATGC
This sequence comes from Bembecia ichneumoniformis, assembly GCA_910589475.2. Classification (NCBI taxonomy): domain Eukaryota; kingdom Metazoa; phylum Arthropoda; class Insecta; order Lepidoptera; family Sesiidae; genus Bembecia; species Bembecia ichneumoniformis. Next base: position 3,909,317 of record OU342538.1, on the reverse strand, counting down.
CCGCGTAGACTCACTCTTAATCTTAGCTGTAGGACGTCCACTGCTGAACATGACCTCTCCCATAATTTTCCAATAAGACTGTTCAGAAACAACCCGGATCCATACAGTAGACCCATGGCCCTTGTCAGATTGTCTTTCCACTTTGTTGATTGGCCGTCCTTCCTACGCTGCACTTGCCGGTCTGTAGCCTCTCGAAAATCTTCCGGCCCCATATTGTTCGAAAACTTCTGTTTTGAGGTGCTGAGAAATTTTGGGCGACATGCATGTCTCGGAACTTCCCGAACGCTGCCCATCCGAGCTGGATTCGTCGGTTAACCTCTTTCTCAATGTTGGCTCTACCTAATTAGACTGTTTCAATGACTATATAATTTTATAATCATCATCAGCCTGTGTCTCTTCACTGATGAATGTAGGCCTCTCCCAAGGTTCGCCACCACGCATGGTTCTCTGTGCTACGCATCCAGCTGCTTCCCGCGAAGCCTTTCAGGTCGTCTGTACACCTGGCCGCAGGGCGTCCCACGCTGCGTTTTCCATTTCGTGGCCTCCATTCGAGAACTCGTCTTTACCATTCGCGCTGTGACAAATGTGACGGGCACATTGCCACTTCAGGTTGCTGATTCTTTTGGCTATGTCGACAATTTTATAAACCTAAAATAAAAAAAATAATATGTGAGTTAGACATAATATAGTCTGGCGAACTTTTTAGTGGGTAATGATGTGAACTTTTTGCAGCAAACGCCAAATAATGACTTTTATAAACAAATTTTTGAAACATTTGGTTTGCCTTATTGTAATTGACGTAATTTTTTTTTAAAATAAAATGCAGACTAAGTTACTCGCCGCTGTTAGTTAAGTTCGCTGTTTAACTAGATAAGTAAACCGTAATTTACGGTAACATTTAGAGGAATGTGCTGTGGCTTTAGTTATTTCACGGCGTTCTTTTGTAAGGTCACTATGGTCAAGCAGACGGATTATCCAACATTCTGCCACTCATGTAGGACTAAGTTCGATCGGAGTCAATTGGTCTTAGTTGATGTAATGCGATCAGGGATGCGTTGCTGGCGTCACTGCTGGACGGAGTGCGGTCCGCTGGCCAGCGCGACGTGCACGTACGAGCCACACCCACACCACGAGGATACCGGCTCGGCCCTTTGCACCAACCTGTCGACGAAGAGACCGAGGCCAACCATCTCAGGTATACCATGTAACTTTTTCTTGTTGTTAATTTTTTCAAAATACTGTTTCAAGGAGTACGTTTTCATGTGTTGAAAATGAAAAAGCGATTAAGATGGTTGTATATAAAATGGCGTCTTTTTGTATATTAAAAAAATTAAAATTGTAATAGAGTAATGTTTAAGGGGGAGACAAACGCTAAATACTAAATATATCCATTGTTTAATGAAAATGTTACAAGAAATAGACAAGACAATTGCTTTGAAAAAAATATATATTATACTTAAACATGTGAAGAACCAATTGTATTAATTAGAATTTTCGTTAAAGTAATAGAAACTCCACAAAAAAAGTTAGAACACAAGAAGAATTTGACCTTTATTGAAAATTCTCTCGAAAACGGCTTATTGCACTCATATGAATCCTGTACCTATTAATAAGTTGATATCAGATTAAAAAATTGTATTGATAAAAAAAAAATTGTGTAATGTTATAATGGTAAAAACAAAAAAAACACCATTTCTAGGCCCGTTGAATTGTCTCCGTCGCCAGCGAGTTCTATAGTAAATGTCATTTGCCTCAGTGAATCCCTTAATTACGAACGCTGAATTTTGCAAAACGTGCGTGCAGACGTCAGTAAAATCTCACAAATATTGACTTGTTCGGAGAATCTCTTCTTAAAATAAAAAAAGCTTTGTTAAAAAGCATTTCATTAATCATTGCAATTAATTACTGCAAGTAATTTTTATTATTGGATTTAGCTGTTGGGTCTTGTTTTGACTAACTTTTGATAAATATTTTATATGTTTTGTATGGAGATCAGGCCATCAGTTTTAACGGTTGAAACTTGTACCATTATGCAAAGAAGAAATTATATAGATTTAACTGGGAAAATATCTCTTAATTTGGTAGTGGGGTTTCATAGATATTTAAATATTAAAAAAACTGTTTGAATTGCTCGTCATTGATCGAGCGTCGAACAATGTAGGGTGATATTAATGTATTTTTAATTTTTGAATATTGTCCCCTTTTATAAATTCTGAAATATACTTTTATACTTTTATTAGCAAACTCCCCAAAGTGCGAGTTAAAAAAAATATGACCTGGTTTTGAACAGTACCCTTTGTGTTCTTATTATTCATTTTTGTATAATGTGATTGTTTGTTTCTTAATAAAATAAAATATTAATTAATTTTATTAAATTGTAATGCTTCATTCGCAGATTATTCCAGAATCCGGTGGGAATGTCGCGTGCGGAAGTTATCGAAAGGTTCAACGCGAATGTCGGTTACAGCGGACTCATTTATTCAGTCAGTCAAGATGTAAGTTTTTCAATAATTGATATTTAATATTCAGAGATGCTCGATTTTCGTCGAGCAGCCGCTTTCGACCACCTACCCATCGCATCGCATCGCATCTCGCCGCGCTATTCGTAGGTCGTAGCGAGATATTAAATAACCTATAATTTTTTTTAAGAATTGGAGTATCAAATGCAAAAAGAATTTTCCAAATCCGACCCTTCCAGAGATTATCCAATTGAAACAAACTCTTCAGCTCTATTAGATTACTGTATGTTATAGTCGTCGCCACGAGAAGCTGTAAATAAACAAACTTGCGACGCGGGCAATTGTCAAGGAACATAGCGCATACTTCGACACTCGCAAACAACTTAATTTGACTGGGTTATAAAGAGTCAAACGTAAACATTTGGTCTGCAATTTTGACGAGTCGTACTCATACGTCATTCGAATTTAAAATGCACACGGGGTTGCTTGTGAATTAGGTTATATATTGGATTTTATTACTAATTTTTATTTATATTTCATTTTGTTTTTATTAGTTAGAAATCATTGTCGTTTTGGTTAATTGTTGTGTTACGTATAATTATTATTCGTTCCAAACGTTGTGAACCCCTGAATGTTTGTTTACATAGTTTATAGCTTCTTCTGACAAGGACTATAGTTATTTTAAACGTAAATTGGTACTTATTAAAGCAAAATATGGTCTAATTGTTTTATTTAGACCTTGACGTTCGTTAAAATAGAAATAGATTCTATACTCCGTGCGCTGTAGCATGGTGCGGATGACAGTTACGACTAGTTTCGTTTCACTCTTGAAAGTTGCCGCGATTTACAATAATGATTTAGTAATTCACCTGCACCACATTCGTAATATATTAAATCACATTAATAACTGTAGTAGTAAATTAGTAGTAGTGTAGTAGTTCTAGTCTACAAATACAATCAAATTGAAAGAAAAATTAAGCAGTGTTATGCGTATAACGTAACGCCAAAGATATATTTAGTGATGGGATGTACTGCTACGATGGATAGCCGATATTTTTTTTAATAAAAAACGTATATTGTGCGAAGTTTCATTTTTTATTGTTAAAAAGTCTATAATTATATAAATAAAACAATAGAACATACATAGGGTATATACTCTTCCTACTCTTCCTCGCTGGACGGTCGTGCACGGGACAAGGAAAGGGATAGGAAGATTGAAGCGGCCGCGTCCAGAAACTATACAAAGATCCGCTTAGATGGAATCTTTATTTATTTACCTTTTAACCGGCATTCATAGAAACGTACATATTATTCGTCTAAACTCATATCAGAGTCAGGAACATATGAATTGTCACTTAATTCATCATCTGAATCTGTGACGGATATTATTAACGATGACTCCATTATGTTATCAATACGGATTTCACGATCCCAATCAGACATAATGTCCCTTTTTGTTTTATTCACGACCTTAGACCAGTCTTCAGGTTGAACATTGTTGATGGCCTCTTGTAGTAGGGCCAACATCTTATTTGCCGTAAATGGCGGCGAAGTATTATTTCTTGCGGCGTGACCTTTGATTTGGGCCCAAATTAGATCAATAGCGTTATACTGGCAATAGTCGGGTGGTAGTCGAAGGACTTGGTGGCCTTTTTCTTTTGCCATCTCGTCCAGAGCATAGGTAGGAGTTGGTGGCTTATATAAGGCAATAAGCTCCGTTTTTAACATTTTTATATCTGCTGTAACTCCATTTTCACTCAGCCACTTCTCCAACTCGCTTTTGCGGTTGGATTGTGTTGGGGGTTTATTAACTTGTACCGAATGGTAGGGCGCGTTGTCGATTATTATCGTCATAGGCTCTTTTAAATTATTTAATAGACCTATGAACCAAACTTTAAATTTTTCGTAGTTCATCTCCTCGTGATACTCCGTAGTTTTTTTTGACTTAAAAGCCAGCAAACAATTAGGGACGAATCCACTTGCTGTACCTGCGTGACAAATAATAAGGCGTTCGCCTTTGCCCTCCGGCACTTTGGTACACGAGTGTGCCGTATTGTCGGTCCAACTTTTACCCACTGTGTGGTTGGCGTTTAGCCACGTTTCATTTAAAAAGACAACTTTGCTCCAATCACCTATGTTTTTTGCCTTCCTTAAAAATGTACATCTTGCTAGGGCAATATCAGTTCTTTCCATAATAATCCTCCTCTTGTTAACTTTTTTGAAAACAAAGCCAATATCTTTTATAACTTGCCGCAACGAAGTAATACCTCCTTTGAATAAGTCAGCTTCTTTCAGTGATTTTAAAAGCTTGAGTAATGTAGGTAGCTCCATTCTTCTATAATAATCATAAATATGATTTCTAATAGCATCCTTATCAAAATCATCTAAATCTGTGATTGGCTTCACTTTGGTCCGCTTTTTGTTAGGTGTCGATAATTTATTTTCGGACGAACCTTCTTGGCCAATTTTCTCACGTGTTATACGCGAAACAGTATTGCGACCAATATCAAGAGCTTCGGCTACTCGTTCTACAACTCGATTCAGTGGTAACAACGGTCCATTATTCTTTCAAAGTAGTCTCGGAGGCGAACAACAAGTTCCCTGGCCTGACTACCCAAAACAGTTTTTTTCATATGCTTAGGCATGGGAATAATCACAAATAAAACAACAAATTCAACAAACTATAACAAATAACAATTTAACGAAAATGAAAACAAACAATCAAATGGAAACAAACTCAACAAATTTTAACAAAAAAAAAAACAACAAACTCAACAAACTAAAACAAATAATAATTTAACGAAAATGAAAACAAACAATGAAATGGTAATACGTGTCACATACAAGGCGCTAGCACTCGTACTGACATCATCGCACGGGTAAACAAAATGGCCGCCACGCCGATGCGCCATAGAGCAAAAATGTTGTAATGAAAAAATATCAAATACCAAAAAAATTGAATTATTTAATTAATTCAACAATTTATATTCAAATAATTTTCTTTTTAAAATATTTTCATAACAATAATAAAGAGAACGAGATTTATGCTACGAGTATCGATAGCGATAAAAATTAATCGCAGAACATTACATCCCTAGTCACGCGGTACTGACAGATGTCAACGTCATACCGACAACTGTCACCCGCACCATGCTACAGCGCACGGAGTATAGTATAGAATAGTTTTAACCGAATTCAGCTCACAACAACACTTATGAAATACTATATTTTGCCCGCGTCCTTTTTTTTAGGTATTGAAACATTTATGCAATCTTTATATTTTTGTCAGGCGTTGAATTGTTTTATTTTTAGATGATCCCTTGGGCACAGTACATTCTTTCTGGATGAAACCTTTTTCTGTATCCCTGACAACGTGTATGCAAAATTTCATGATGATTGGTTGAGTAATTAATGCGTGAAAGCGTAAAAGCTCACTTTCGCATTTATAATAATTATTAAGTTAGGATACTTATATTAGTGAGTTAAGTTAGGATACTGTGTCATTTAAAATTACAAAAGGTAAAATAATAATTTTATCCAGCTTTCATGTTATTATTTGTGTTGCTTTTCTATTTTTTTTCCCATGAACCTATTAACTTTACGTCCTATAAGCTTTAAACGCTATGTTGTGTGCCGTAGGCCCGTCCCCTGTTGTGGCTGTTCCTTACATGGGATCTTGTAAGTCCCCCAGTTATTTTTATTTTCACTTCTTTACTCTGCTTACCCTTGCATTTTCATTACAAATGTCACGTTGCTACAGCAATTTTGGAATCTGGTTGTGGTACAAAAATAAATATTGATATTTGAAGAGATTTTTTTTTCATTTTCTGGTTAAATCCAGGGTATACAAAGCTTAGTAAGCGTTCTGTGTGTTTTTATGTCTAATATTATATATTCTAAACCCTATTTGATTTCTCTCGTGACTACTCATGGATGAGCTAACTGTTGAAATCTAAATAAAATACATATACAAATAAATAATTGAAGTTTGTGGGTCGGCGAAATATTTAAAAAAAATCAAGCTGATACGTAATATAGTTATAGGAATGTATATTTTATTTCACCAGCAATTAAGTTAAATTTGCATTGGTCTTTCAATTGCGGTTTATTAATTCTCAATCAAACAATATGTTAATTCTGTTCAAATTTTTGTTCCAGCGTCTATTCGCCGAGAACAAAGAGAAACTTATAACGGGCGCTCTAAACGCATTGATGAGTAGCGCCACTTCTGGAGCGAACTTGTCGCCGCGAGAACTGGAAGCTCAATTCCACGCACTGAGGCGATTGTGTGCTAGCAAAGTGGGATTCGCTTCGTTCACAACGTTGACTGGGTGAGAATTCTACTATAGTTTGTTCGAAACCGCTGTACCACTCCTTAGGAATGCAGGGTGAGGCGGGAAGAAGGGAGGGAAGAGCATGAGTTCACATGAGAGCGATATCGTTGGACAGGTCTCACGATATCGATTTACAATAGCTTAAAACAGTCGAGATAGAGGTCTTCTCTGTATTTATTAGTATACTAGCTGAGCCCGTAAATTTCGTACGCGTGGTATTCGGTATAGCGCGTAACTTTTTGTTTTTAAACTGATTAGAATGAAACAAAGACTATGTTACAGGAAATCTTTAATGTATAGACACGGCTCGTTTACGATTTTATTATATTGTTACCTGTTTTTCCTCCACGAATGCGTGGACAGGCTGATAACAATAAAAAAATAAAAAAAGGATGTTAAATAAAAGAAATGCTGAAGGCGTTACACAATTTAATAGTTTGCACTTTGAAATTTGCACAAATAAAAAAATAATATTACAATTTACATTTGATAAAAAAAATATAAAATTGAGCAGGGTCTTCGTGGAGAAGCATTCAAGCCCCTACCACCGCCGAAAAGACTATTTTAGTGCTTAAAGAAACTAAAAAATATAGGCTAAGCGTCAGATATTTCTAAAATCGCGTCCAGTACATAAAAAAAGTAAGAAACACATATCTGTCCGGGGCGCGAGTTCAACGCTGGCAGCGGCGCTCTCACACGTACATACATAATATTGACGTGAGTATACTTGAGTTGATGTTATGTAGTTGATTGTATGAATTTGGCTATTGTTAAAATGCAGTAATCAGTGACCACTCTCTCGGTGTGCTTTGACTAAGTTGCAAGTCTTCGGCAGGTTTCGCGAGTGGATCGGGTCGGCGACGGTGGGCGCGCTGCGGCGCGGTGGGTCAGCAAGTGCGCACGCGGCTCTTGATGCGGTGTGCGCGCTCATGCAGCCCATGCACGCCGAGCCCGACCTGCGTCAGGAGCAACTCAACAAGGCCAGCATGCTATCCTCCAAGCCCTTTCTCGAAGGCCTCCTCGGCATGTGGGCGGACCACGTGGTAAGTGACCAGTTTACAGTTTTTTGCAATAAACGGCTGCTGCCAGCCCTACGCTGACAACGGTCTATTTTATAGTAGATAACATCTAGAAAAATGCTATTGTACTGTCGACCTCGATGGGTTATAGGTAAGGGAGAAAGGTTAGGACAATGGACTGGCATTCCTTACTAACGCAACTCGAAATAACAATCATTTACTGAAACAGTCTAACAGTTGTAGCCAGACAAAATGACCTACGATTAATCTATCGTGATTAATCATTTCTTTCTAGTTCTTTTTTCCTTTTAAGATTACAAATTAATTCTTGATTATTTTTATTTATTTATTTATTTATTGATATTTGGAGAATCAACAGTTAAACAAAGACAAGATAAAAACTAAAACTAAAAAACATATAACCAATTAAAGATTCTCACCCATAGAAACAAACTATATCTAAACAAATAGTACAGCGTTCATAAAAATAAAATAAAAACAATAAAACTTTAAAAACAAAATCACAATTTGTAAAGGAAGAGTAATGCCAGAATCAGGAAGAAACAAAACCAAACTAGTCATCGAAAAATCTTCGCGCCAATAAACTCCTCGCCGACACCACGCTAGTGTTGAATAAATCAAGATTTAGTTCGCTTTCATTGCTTAAAATATTGAACATGTTGCTCGCACGCCAAATAAAAGTATTCCGTCTGTAATTAGTTGATGCTAACGGCATATAAATCAAATTATTAAATCTAAAATGATTATTGAGTGTCTATCTTGTTGGTAGCATGGCCTATGTTACTGCTTTAATGTAGATTAAAGTGACACTATCTATCCTAAATTATAAATTTTCCATCAATTATCTGGTTTAATGTAGGCCATACATTCTACGGTCTACCTGTTCAGTTTGATCAAAACATCTATGAAAAAAAAAAAAGTGTAATTTATTGCACCTGCACGGAACAAAATAAAAAATGATTCTTTCAGGCGGAATCTTGCGGTGTACATACACGGGTAGATCATTCCAATAGAACGTACATAGGGAAAGTAGTGCAAAGTCATATTTAAGTAATGTTGCGGACATGTGTTAGAACTCCAGTGTGAAATTATTGTCTTCTGCAAGTGTCGATTATCTTACAGAGTGCTGGTAGCGGTGCATTGGTGGTGGCGGCCATGTTGGACTTCCTGACGTTTGCGTTATGCATACCGTACAGCGAAACAACGGACGGGAAGCAGTTCGACCAGCTCCTCGAAATGGTCGCGAACAAAGGGCGTATACTGTTCAAATTGTTTGAGGTATGAATCACTGCAGCTATCTAAGTTCTTAATCATAATCATTTACGTAATTTTACTCTTGAAAATGACCCTGACTATGTCTTAAACGTTATATTTGTCTATATATTGCCTCTAAATATCAGGAGCTACAACGTATAAAAATAAGTCAGAAAAACCATACAGGTTGGAAAGTCTTTTTCGTATGTTTGTTATATGAGTTGTTATATGAGGAAACCTTTTTTTTGTTTTCCATGGACATAATTACATTGTACATAATTAGTCTTCAATGCTTTCAGTGCCATATCGGCCTGTTGTTTGTGGTGTTCAATTTAAAGAGGCCTTTGTTCAACAGTGGACTGTTGTAGACTGATGATAATGATTAAGATGATGAGCTTTACCGTATGCAGCACCCGTCGATGGCGATAGTGAAGGGAGCCGGTTTAGTGATGCGAGCGTTAATTGAAGAGGGCGCCGGCGGTGTTGGCTCGCGCATGCAAGCGTTAGCTTTGGCTGAGGCGGCTCTCCCGCGCCATTTAGTGTCTGCTTTGTACGCGCCTGCGCGTCTGCACCACCGTCATCTTGCGCGCCACTTGGTCGCGCTGTGGCTGGTCGATCACGCGCCCGCGCGTGATCTGCTCAAGCGAATCATGCCGTCCGGTCTGCTTGCGTTCCTCGAGTCTGCCGAGAGTCCGCCGCCGACAGCCCACGAGGAAGACGCCGAGCACCGCGACAACCTTCAGCTGGCTCAGGCGGCCCACAAACCGCGTGCGGCTCACTGGGACAAGCTCGAGCGACAAGTGCGTTACGTCGAGAAGCACATAGAGCATTACGCGGCCCTAGCGATGCAGCACTGGGCGGCTCGCACAGGAGGCGCGCGGCCGGCAGAGCGCCGCGAGCCGCGCGACCGTCCGGTCGTGTTACGCCGCCGTCGCGAGCGACTCAAGTCGACCGCCAACTGGCCGCTATTTTACTACCAGTTTCACAGGGACCACGCGTTGCCCAACCTAATATGGAATCACACGGTCAGTCTTTACATTACATGATTATATGATACCCAGCAAATCAAACTTTAATAAGATGAACATTATTTGTTAGTAACATAAAATTAAATGAGTCCACGTTGAAAAATAAAAAATATGTGAGCAATAATTTATTCAATCTTTATTGCCGTTGTAGTTTTGCTAGGCGTGGGATTTTTATATTTTTATATGACCCCTTAGGAAGAAGTCCTTTTTTCTGGATTTAAGGTACCCTATGTCCTTTTCTGTATACCTGACAATGTGTATGCCAAATTTCATGATGATCGATTGAGTAGTTAAGGCGTGAAAACGTAACAGACAGAGTTACTTTCACATTTATAATATTAATGTGGATTTTATAAAACCAGCTGAACTTGGCCACGCTTCGCTGCGGCCCATACGGCGGTGGCGTGCGCATGGGGCGCGCGGTACTGGACGCTGCTTATATATAATACTATTTATCGTAGCGTGATGTTATATAGCCTATAGCCTTCTTCGATAAATGGACTATTCAAAACAAAAAGAATTTTTCAATTCGAACCAGGGGCCTTAGACAAAGTAACATTTTAAAAACGATAATGAAGTTCGAAAACAATAAAATGTATGGGATTGACATAAGCCGTCGCTAAATCACGTGATACATCCCATACATTTTATTCTTGCGAACTTCGTTATCGTTATGTTACTTTGACTCAGGCCCCAGTAGTTCCTGAGATTAGCGCGTTCAAATTAACGTTCTTCAGCTTTATAATATTAGTATTGAAGTATTGATACATGTTAGTACAAACACAAATATATGTTTGTAAACTGAACCTTGACTGTTAGCTGAACAGTTGACATAATTTATGATATGACACAGCTAGTTACTTTCATAGTATCATGCCTATGGCATTCTGTTGTGAGGACTGATAACAATACCTAAATGATATTGTACTGCAGAAAAATGCTATTGACTAGCATTTTTTAGTATTTAGTATTTTATTTTAATACAAGAAAATATATTAAATTGCACATTTAGATAACAAAATTATTACGTTTCAGTGTCAATGCACATGCTTCTATAAATTAGTTATCTTTATATAAATAAAAAATCGCAGCAGAATTGCTTGTGATTGATAAGTAACATTTACTGAATTGAGATTTTTTCAATAATTTCAGCGTAAAGAGCTTCTATGAGGTCTCTTGCCGCGTAACTGCTGTTAAAACCAACATTTCGAATCTATATACATATGTATGCGTGTATGTAATGTATATAAGTAAAACTGAATCGCTAAATGCGTTGCTAAGCGCAAAACTCGACTGTATAGTATACAATTCTGCAAAAAATTTTTTTCTAACATTCAGCTTTTGACGGAACGACGTCTGTCGGGTTAGCTAGTAGCATATAAGTAAAGAATTAGGGTGAATTAATTCCAGAGCTTAGTTTGAATCGTTATCTTAAGCGAAATCTATTCAAATCCACTGAAAGGGCTTTCCAGCAAAATTCTCATAAATCGAGCGTTTCCAGACACGTGAGGAGCTGCGGAACGCGTTGGAAAGCGAGCTGCGAGCGTTCGCGTGCGACCGCGAAGTGGCCGCGGGCACTCTCACCTCGTGGAACCACTCTGAGCTGGAGGTGCACTATCAGTGTCTACAGAACGAGGTCAAGATCGGCGATTACTACTTAAGGATTCTGTTGGAACAGCGCGACAGCGATGACAGCCCCATCAGAAAATCGTTAGTATGCTAAAACTCCTTTCGTTTGTCTAAGCAGCCAGTCAAAATAAATAATAGAGACTAAGTGTATGGTCTCCTAAATGCTATACATGACGTGCGACTAAAGCATATCCGTCTTACTACAAAAACATTAAACTCACTTTAAAGGCTTTGTACACGTGGTTAAATAAAACTTTACTACAAAAGAGTGTCTAGGCATGCTTGAGTTAGACAATGCTTGAGCATTATTTAAATTTAAATACCGCCAGATGCTTGATTAACGAGTGTCTATCTAGTTAGCGGCTTCTCCTTGGACGTGCTGTCAAATTTGTAATCGTTTTGCGTAATATTAAAGATTTCTTTTGATTTTTGAAATGACTATGGATATTTTAAATTTAATTGATTACGTCAACAGGATGATATGGATTATTTATAAGGATACCTAATTTTAGATATAGGATACATAGCGAGCGAATTAATCCATTCCAATATTACGATGACGCAACGCCGCGCTCACGTTTTTTATCCATGTTAATAATAATAATTGGCATTTATGAAAATAATAATATTAAATTAACAAATCCAACTTGACATTTGACAATTACACCCATGTCAGTTACGTTCCATTGAGCGCAATGTTTTTTGATATAACAAAATTTTATAAACAATCTAACGTATTTGTTGTAATTTGTGCCTTATTCCAATTTGATAATTTACTTATATCATTACTATAGTCCGTAATAATAGCTTGTGAAAACCAAAATCTACGTAAAATGAAAACGACATGAATTCAGAGCGAGTGACTGAATGAATGTTTGCCAGGGTTGCCATAATGCAATATCATTCTCGTACTTTAACACTATCTACAAAAACAAGCGTTTTGTGGTAGGGACATTTTAAACGCTCGCTAAACAATTTTTAAATAATTATACATTGTCTGAGTAAGCACGTGTTTAAACAGTGCTTATTTATTTTTTTGTAGTAAGACTGTAAATGCTTCGCACGATGTCTAAACTCCAGACACAACATCAGCGGTCAATACAAGTCTCAGCTGCGCACGACGTCTCGATCACAACAATAGTCGAAGCCTAAGGATACAAGCAGCACCAAGGAAGACGCAGGTGTGCTGCCGACCCTGCAGGAATTTGTTTACAGCCCGCTTAAAGAAGTCCATTTTCAAGTTAGGCGGAAACACCTCAGAAGTTCGGTTCTTTATTCCTAAGTTCACGCATCATTGGAATAAAGTTTCTACCGACCTTATGCAAGTAATACGAATTACTCGGAGTAGGCATTAATTGAAATAACTCGTTAGAGCTCTCACCATTGTACAGCCGGTAGAACACAAAGAGAATCATATTTATTACTTCCTAACAATTTTAACAGATTTTAACTCTTTTGCGACTGACAGCCCTGGACATCAGCCTTTCCAATTTTGTTTAGTAACTGTTTGTTTTCAGATACGAGTTTTTTAATGACCTCTATCATCGGTTCCTGTCAACGCCGAAGGTGGAAATGAAATGCATGTGTTTACAAGCTATGAGCATTGTGTACGGACGGTATTACGAAGACATCGGACCCTTCGCCGACACCAAATATATTGTGCAGATGTTAGATAGGGTAACAACAGCAATATATATATTTTAATATGTTTAAAACAATATCTCTCTGGTTATGTTCATCTTGTGAAGCCAATCAGTAAACTGCGTTGGATGAACATCATTCGAAAATTTACGAGTAGAACTTTGTCTTTTTCCTCATTATGAGTTCATAATATCTTGCTTGATATAAGCAGTTTCGTTTTAGTTAGACATTCAGATCTATAGGGGAACTAAAGACAATGATATCATCTAAATAAAGACCACAGTCAAGATATCGCAAAACTTTTTTCTTTTTTAATGAATCCTATTAATATACTACAGTTTTGTTTATGAGGTTGGATGGATATTTATTACTCTTTACTCTTTCACGTTTATTACTCTTTCACGTAAAAACTTCTGAACGGATTAGGATGAAATGGCACACAGATAGTTTATTACCTGGATTAACATATATAGGATACTTTTTATCCTGGAAAAAATGTTGGCACAAATCCGAGGGATCGTCTAAAAATATAACCATTCAAATCAAATCAAATCAAATCATTTATTCATCAATTAGGTTTACAATAAACTCTTATGACCGTCAATATAGGTATAATTTACCAGGGTTTCGGAAAAAAAACAAGCCAAGATGATGACGATCCTGAGAAGAAACCCCGAAAGAAACTCAGGATACCACTCTTTTTGTCATCTATAAAATAATAAATATGACATTTACAATTATACACATGTCAAAGTATATACAATACTGAACATAGTATGAGCACAGAATCCTCAAGTCCAGGCTTCATTATCGCTTAAATAGTCAGCGATTTTATAATAACTTTTGGAAAAGAGTTTGGTCTTAATTACACTTTTAAACCTATTTATAGGTAAGGCTCTAATTAACTCAGGAAGTTTATTATAAAACCGTATACATTGACCCATGAAGGAATTACTTATTTTATGTAGTCGCGTCTTGTGTAAATTAATATCATTTTTAAATCTAGTATTGATATTATAAGTATCACATTTTTTATTAAATTGACTAATATTTTTATGCACATAAATTAAATTTTCATATATATACTGGCAAGTAACAGTTAAAATCTTAATTTCCTTGAATTTTTCTCTGAGGGAAGACTGCGGACCCATTTGATAGATGGCTCTTATGGCCCTTTTTTGAAGAATAAAGATAGTATTTATGTCCGCAGCGTTGCCCCAAAGAAGAATCCCATAACACATTATACTGTGAAAGTAGCTGAAATAGACCATTCTAGCTGTGTCGATATCTGTTAGGTGTCTGATCTGTTTAACGGCATAAGCCGCAGAACTAAGCCTTTTACTTAGTATTGGGCACCATAGCAAGTGTGCTGTTGTATTTCGGTGAAGTAAGGGATGCCAGAGCCCATTTCCCTATCCCTTCCTAATCCCTTATCCCCAATCCTACTATGGTCTGTAACGCACTGGCAGCAGCTGTGGTGTCGCTTGTATTATAGGCGACGGTAGCCACCTACTATCAAGTAGACCGTCAGCCTGACGACCTTAACGTAAAGAAAAAACTAATTTACCTTTTCTTGATTTTTTTTGTCGAAATAATAAGATTTTTTTCGTTTTAATTATTTTTGTTTCAAGCATAAATCATATTGAATTTTCAGACGTGCGACAGAATGGAGCGCGATCGCCTAGTGCAGTTCCTGTCGAAACTAATCCTGCACAGGCGCAACGTGAGCGAGTTGCTGGAGTGGAACGGGATTCGGATACTGGTTGAGCTGACCACGTTGGCACACCTTCACACGTCTCGTGCCACTGTGCCCGCGCAGTCCAACCTGCTGGACGCGCCCGCAGCGCCCGCTGCCGACCGCGAGTGGTACTACAATTTGGACACTGCTGAAAAGGTACTTTAGATTTTAGTACAATGCGATTAGAACACAGAGGGTAGAGGTAAAAAATCCAACTTACATAAGTGTAAAACTTTTTTTAATGTTAATTTGATTATGTGATAAAAGTGCAAAGTTATCCTTTTCTATTTTTTTTATGTATACATATAATAAAATCGTAAACGAGCCATGTCTGTACGTTAAATATATTTAAAAAATGTATACATACTTATGTTACTGATGTATTGTAGCAACTTCCCGTAACGTTTAGTGTTTGTTTCATTCCAATCGGTTTACAACAAAAAAGTTATGTGCTATACCGGAGGTCTTTTGGTTAGATTCAAGTTTTTTTTCTAAACGCATTAGTTGGTGATTTCACAAAATAAGTGTAACACGTGATTAGTCAAATCTCTTTTTATGTGCACGCTTACGATTAGTATTTCTGGAACTAGAGTTATTTATTCATAAAAAAACTTTCTCATGAAGATTATATACAATTCTTTTGGAGATAAATTTCTTTCTCCAGGTTTCGAGGCCAGGGCTTGACACAGAAAATGTTTTCGTTACACGGAATGCGTGATCACTTCGTCGCTGTTGAACTGATCGCGTCAACTTCGTTCCCTCCGAATGTACTACAACACCAATTTAAATTTTTTAAAATAAAACTATTATGCAAAGTTAACGGACCTGTATGTACAGGTGCAGCGCGTCGGCCCCGTGAGTTTCAAACAGTTGGCGGAGCTGTATGCCAGCGGGGCTGTGGGCAACAAAACCAAGTGCTGGGCAAACAGTATGGAGGGTTGGCGAGCGTTGGCCGGGGTGCCGCAGCTCAAGTGGACCATGGCGGCTCGCGGCGTCGCAGCGTTGGATGAGAGCGCCTTGGCCGCCACCGTGCTCGATCTGCTCATCACCTGTACCCGATATTATCCTAGCAGGTGAGTGACGACCCGACGTGAACATGAATAAGAATATTTTTTATTTGTAACAGAGGACAAATTCAATCTTAATACTAACTAGTGGTCGTCCAGTCGAAATTTGACGGTAAAATCAATTATTTTTAAGTAAAGTCAGGGTAAGAAAAGGTTCGTCATCTGAAAGTCGACATTTGCTTGCACCAGGACAATTATTAGTCATGCCAAAATTTCATTTCAAAGGTCTGTCAGTTGTCTGCTTAGTGTTTTAGTTTCAAAGGGTAGTAAGAGTCTACGACTTGATAAAGGAATTAATTTGAAACCTGACGAAAGTTTTTGATCTCTTCTCAGTTTTACATTTCACAAATAAACTTGAGTGCGTGTGTCAAACACGCGGTAGTGTGTGTAATGTTTAATTTAATTAATTAAATGTATTTCTAATGCATATTGTATAAATATATTAGCTTTCTACAGTCCTTCAAATAAATTTTAAGTGTACCAAATTTCACATTCCTCAGTCCTTTTTAATTTCTTAAAAAGGGGAACCAAAAGTTTTCGTTACACGTATTAATATATATCAAAATAATAATAAAGTCTTTGTTATATCCCAACACTTAAGTATTACATGCATGTTTTAATATAATGTATTGAGTTTCACTTATGATTTTGTGCTATTTACACAATTTAATAGATAACAAACAATAGATTTACTATTGTTTGTCTTTGCCATCATAAATTTTCTAGGATAGGATAGCCCCTATTTTCCTGTAGCCTATGATCACCTTTTCCGCTTCATTTCCTGTTAGGTCCATTTCATCTTGTATTGTCCATGGTTTATTGCTGTACCGTCGTGGCCAGCTCGTAGCCATTTTAATTGTTGACTGTGGTTTAGGACGTCTATTGGTTTGGTCTTTTTTCGTATAGACTCGCTTCTTTTTTTGTTTCTTCTTATTTTTAGAATAATAGATTTTAGATAATAGAAATAACAAAAAACGCTCAAACTTCCCCTGTCACAAACCGGCTCCAACTCAGCATAATGCAGGTTTTAAAACCTACGCTGATCTTCCGTTAGAGCCGACGTTGAGGTGACGGTGGAAAGTGTACTAATTTGATTAGATAAAGAATCAGGGATAGGGAGGGGGCGTATGGAAATAGGCTCTGACATCCCTTACTTACTCATCACGAAACACGTCCATTTCATGATCGTCCTTTTTAAAGAGTTGGTATAGTCGCCGATCAGTCCTACCTCTGTTGAAGATATGCGCAGAGAAACTTTATGATGAAGATCTGGCGTTTACAGGCTTCTGGAACATAACAAGAGCTCAGTAGCAGCTTGTTCGCTCTTAAGAGATTTTTTGTCACCAAGATATCATTTTTAAATGAATTTAATGTTGTTAATTGTAATAAATTGAGTGATGTGTGCTTCTCTTTAATATTGACATGACCGATAGTTTAATGCGAAAAATAGATTTGTTTGAATATGTCAGCAATAAAGAAATCAAATGAATTGAAACTGAAATATTTTATTAAAGGGACGAAGAAGATGCAGTAATCCGTCCGTTACCCAAAGTGAAGCGGTTACTGTCGGAGCCGGCGTGTCTTGCCCACGTAGTGCAGTTACTGCTCACTTTTGATCCTGTGCTCGTCGAAAAGGTAGTTTATCCATTGAAATTAATCTAAGTTGTTAAAAGTTAAAAGATGTTACCGTTTCCCTATCACCATCTAACGCAATTCTCAGGAACATATTGGCTCAGTAGTGAAATTTTTAAATATGTTTCATACACGTTTGATTGAGGATCAGTGATAATTGTTGTGTATAGGTAACTTCTTGTATGATAAAGGGCGGAAGGCAGATTAATGATAGGTGACTATCGTCGTCGAAGGACAACAGATGGTATACTGTTAAGCAGTCAATTTTTCCATAATTTATTTACAGCTCCCTTGAAGCGAGATGAAAACACCTTAGCAGGGAGTTTATTATATCGTTCATGTCCCCGGCATTAAATCGTTACTAATTTGCATAATGCTATAGGATTGAACTGCACTTCTGTAGTGCGCAGTATGGTGTTAAAAACACAGGGTAGGCATTAAGTAGAAGAATTCGTCAAAACAGTTCCCATTGTATAGAAGCTAGAATAACACACAAAAGAGATCTGATAATAACATTTAAATGCAGTATGATTGTTGGATCGTCGACAACTTGCAAAGTGTTGACTCCCCCCCCCCCCCCCACGTTAACACGAAGACGTAAACCACATTGATATTAAACGACTTATTTTCAAAAATACCATTTACTTTATATCAAATATACTTTAAACAAGTTTTTAGACATAAGGCCTAACATAACATAACAACGATAAAAAAAAGACATAAGTGTAGGTGTTGGTAGTTCAATGAATTTGCATACAATTACTCTTAATAAATTGATGATATCTACCTCTGATGGCTTCCCTCTGTGTTTACTAAGGCATAGATTGTTTACTTTTTTTCAGGTGGCAACTTTATTATATGAAGTGATGCAAGACAACCCGGAAATTTCCAAGTTATATCTGACGGGAGTGTTTTACTTCATGTTGTTATACACTGGCTCTAATCTTCTTCCTATTGCAAGGTTTCTGAGACTTACACATATGAAGCAGGCATTTAGAGCGGATCAAGTGAGTTAACATGAGTTTTTAAGAATAACTGAGTAATTACGGTTTGATCAAATGTTAAACAAAGGTTTGAAGGCACTTAACTAAATAACTAACCGTTCTTTGCTTTATGACGTTATTTCTCATTTAACAATACAATGTTTGTGTATGATGATGTGCGTTACATTTTTTTTTTTAAAAGTCAACGTCGCCAGGCAACCTCACAATCCATTTGGTGGTAGGTGGCAACCGTTGCCAATAACACAAGCAACGCATTAGCTGCTCCAAATGCGTTGTCAACCATAGGATTAAGGATAAAATATTAGGATAAGGAAATGGGCTCTGACATCTCTTACTCACTCACCGAAACACAAAGCACACGTGCGGTTATTTTTCACGGTGGTCTCCTGTAAGGGGGTGGTTGCTCTCGCCAGATGGGCTGCCAGATCCAGATCAAAGGTAATTTCCAAAGTTGGCCCTGCCGGGAATCGAATCCGTGACCCTTAAGACAAAGCGCCAAAGGCAAGCACCAATCGACCAACGGGCATGGGCCAAGTTATACATTTATAAAAATGGTTCACAGACAAGTTCAGATATAATGCAACGTTCGATCCTGGGTCAGCTGTTACCTGAAGCGATGGTATGCTACTTGGAGAACCACGGCGCTGAGAAGTTTGCACAAATATTCCTCGGAGAGTGGGACACGCCTGAGGCCATTTGGAACTCCGAAATGCGGTATGTTTTAACCATGGGCGAATTGCGAACTGTGTATCTTTTTTAATTTGATTGTTTCTTATAGGATTGTAGTCGGTAGGGGTCCACACATGTGACATGTACTAATCTTGGATCAATCTGAGCGACATTTATGGACTGCATAAAAAATGCAGACACTTTTTTATGGATACACTTAATTCGATTGCATGATCAAATAGTTACTTAGGCTTAAACGTGTATAGTGCCGCTTGACGGCGAACACGCTTATAATGTTTTCCTGTTTTGCTGTCAAGGATTTCTAAGGATTTCTGAGGTTCAAGGGATCATCGCATCTTGATCGATTATGCAAGCTTACTAGGTTTTCACCGGATAGGGTATTTCACCGAGTTGCTTGTTCTACTGAACATAGCTTATGTACTGTGTACATAACGCATGTTATTCAACAGTAATTTCAACGAAGTTTAAATGAAAACTACTAGTATATCGCCATGACGTAATGTCTTAATGACCTAAGTGTCTTAATTACACACACAAGTGTCCAAAAACAAAAATAAAAAATTCATAGATTTAAGACGGCGCCATCTATGGTTTCACCCGATGGATGGAATAAAGTTGTCTGTTTCAAACCAGCTGCTTTGTTTTATTTAAGTTCCAATTTCGATTTGATTTGCAGGCGCATGCTTATAATGAAGGTGTCTGCTCATATCGGTGAGTTCACGCCTCGTCTTCGTGCGCACGTGGCGGCTCGCTACCCGTACCTCGCCATCCCCGCAGTGTGCTACCCGCAGCTGCAAAACGAACTCTTCTGCAGCACCTTCTACCTGCGTCACTTGTGCGACACGCAGCGCTTCCCCGACTGGCCCATACAGCACCCCGTAATTATCCACTACATTTTATTATTTATCGGCTTCAATTCGGATCCAGTTTATAAATGTGAAAGTGAATTTGTTTGTTTGTTACGCTCTTTCACGCCTTCACTGCTCAACCAATCATCATGAAATTTGCATTCACGTTGTCAGGGATACAAAAAAAAGACATAGTGTGACTTTTATCCATATAACTGTTCCCGAGAAATCATCTAAAAATATAAAAATTTCCACATCTGACAGAAATATATGAGCAATAAAGATTGAATAATTTTTTTGTCAGGTGTTGATTTTTGTCATTTTTTAACGCTTAAGATAAAGGGGAAGCTTTAACGCTTAAGATACGAAGTCGCGGACAAAAGCTAGTTCTTTATAACTTGTTCTGACTCATCCATTGTTATTTGACATAAAAAGTGAAAACCAGAAATTGTAAACTAACTCACAACCTTTAGGTGGAACTGCTGAAGGACGTGCTGGAGGCGTGGCGTCGTGAGGTTGAGAAGAAACCGCCAAGTATGACAGTGGCCGAGGCCTATGCGGCCCTTGGCCTCGCCGGGGCTGAAGCACACCAGGAGGCTGCCGTGCGAAAGGCCTACTATCGCCTCGCGCAGCAGTACCACCCTGACAAAAACCCCGAAGGCAGAGTGAGTGATAATTATTTCATTGTCATCATGACGGACAAGTGCGAGTTGAACTCGCGTGAAGAGTTAAGTAGAAAACTAATTTCTGTATTTTTTTTCAAAATTTTAGGTTCAGTAGTTTCGATAAGGGAATGGTCGGACAGACGGACACACGAGAGATCCTAAGGTTCCGTTTTTTTATTCGGACGTACAGAACCCTAAAAAGTGTAAATCGGCATTCTCTTTTACTTACACACTGTTCCTGTTTTAAAGAAATTATGTCTTCGCACTAACTCGCTTTTGGGTAGTCTCAGCGGCATCACGAATTTTTTCACTAACAGGTCTTTCCGCTTTTGCCGAGATTATCTGTATTTAATTTATACAAGATGCAGTCTTTCAATCGACATAATTGACACCGAATATATTTTCGGAAAATTCTGTTCACATATACCAAGTGGTCTTTGTGTATTTTTGAAATTTGTGACCAACATTCGCCAAATACTTGGAGTTTTTATGGTAGAATCCTCAAACATCGTTTCACACACTGGCCATTCAGTCCGTATTCACGTATTGAATCAAATAGTCTATTTTTAAATGTAATTTTTATCTTTCGCTCGCCATCGTGTAAAGTCTCAATTGTATCGATGCCTCGCGTCAAGTAGTAATGCCAAAAGATGATACTAATTATTCTTAATTGTATAACCAGATTGACAATAGTTGTTGAAGACTTGACAGGTCAACAATTAATTGTTGAATGCAGTGGACTAAGTTCGAATCTTTGAGGAATTTTCCAATTTAGGATGGAGTTGAATGATCTGTTTATTTTTTCGTTTTCAGGATCGTTTCGAGGCAGTGAACCAAGCGTACGAATTCCTGTGTAGTAGAAACGTATGGACTGGAGATGGGCCTAATGCTAATAACATCGTACTTATATTAAGGACGCAGACCATACTCTTCCAAAGGTATTCAGACGGTAAGTGCTTCTCCAATACTTTAAAAAAAAGAGACAAAACTCTTCTCAAGAACTACTGACCGATCTCACTCCTCAGTCATGTCTGTTTGCGAGACAAATCGTCATGCCCGAAAATTCGACGAGTTTCAGCCCCCGGAGCGGGTTTCGTTCGGGCTTCAGGACCGTAGACTCCTAACAAATCGTCTCGCCCGAAAATTCGACGAGTTTCAGCCCCCAGAGCGGGTTTCGTTCGGGCTTCAGGACTGTAGACACACACTTAGACATATTATACAGAAAACCAAGAGTATAATCAGCCTCTGTGCGTAGTTTGTGAGCTACGAGAAAGCCTTCGACTCAGTCGAAACCTGGGCTGTTATGGAATCCTTGAAATGGTGTCAAGTAGACAGTCCAAATTTGAAGGTGTTGAGGCATTTGTACAAAGTTGTGACGATGATCGTGCTAGTATAGGGCCAAAAGACAAAACCGATCCAACTGTGAAGAGGTGTTCGACAAGGGGATGTGATATCCCCGAAACTGTTTACCAACGCGTTGGAAGATGTATTCAAGACGCTGGATTCGGAAAAGCAAGGAGTTAATGTCAATGGCGAATTGGTACAGTCGCTGGAAGAGCTCGGAGGTTGGATAGCCTCAAAGACGCCTCTCAGCGTGTAGAACTTGAGATGAATTTGGACAAGAAGAAAGTAATCTTCAACGAGCATATTCTCCCCGGCCCTTTTACCATAGAGGGTGTGACTCTTGAAATTGTAGAGGGTTACGTCTGTTTGGGATAAATAATCCAGTTAATTTTCATTGTAATATATTTTTAGGTTCCTTTTATTATAAAAGGTGAAAGCTGGATTGCCTAAATAACGTGCCTAAATAACAATGAATGTGTTTTGCAGTGCTCGCGCCGTACAAGTACGCCGGGTACCCGCAACTGCTGCGCACAGCTCGACTCGAAGCCGAAGCCGAGACGCTATTCGCTGAACGAGACGCGGCTGCCTTACTGCCCGCCGCCTGTGAACTAGCTCACGCGACCGTCAACTGCTCTGCGCTCAACGCCGAAGAGCTGCGTCGCGAGGGCGGCTTACAGGTCACATTTTGCACTTATCTATGAGCTCTTTTTATAAGCAATCTGCTGTAAGCATCTGCTATGAAAGGATTTTTGAAAATCCTTTCTACAACTGACAAGTGTACACATTAAGAAAATATGGTACCGAGTGCAAACTAAACATTTGTGTTTTTAGTAGCATTTGTGTTCCGGGCTTATGCTATTTTCACTTTTGTTGCGCCATTGTGTCTGTGATTACATAGGTCTGTTTGTAGGCGATATCCTATTTAATGAACTCTCTGATGTGCGCTTTTCTAACCACTTAATCTATTAATGCAAAAGTGTGAGCCACCAGATGATAAATGGAAATTGATTGGCAGGTGTTGCACGAGGCGATGACCCGTTGTGTGTCGGTGCTGAGTGACTCGACGCGTCCAGACGACATAAGCGCAGCCGTGTGTGCTCACTGCGCGCGTTGCTTTGCAGTCGCCGCTCAGTTCCCGGCTTGTCGTGAGGTGTGCGCAGGCATCACGCAGCTCTGCGTCGACCTTGTACCGCTACTCAAGCGCCCGGTACGTGCATTCAAAACACAGAGTTCATTTACTCCTATCCGCAGCGCACTCGCATCACCTGTGGCTTTGTTTATTGTTGACTTTCACATAAAATATAAATACCACCCATACGTCAAGACTTATAATATACCTTAATACCGCATAAATTGTTCAATATTAGTGCGAAAACATTTTGAACTAGTATATAGTAGTGGCAGGATACTGTTCCGCAAACATAAACTGGGCGGCCAATCTTGCGACAGTAACCTTACAGAAGACGTATGCTATTGTTTATGTGAGTGAATAAGGCATGCCAGAGCCTATACACTATTTATCCCATATTATTATTTATTCTAGCAAAGTCGGCAGCGCCATATTATGTAAATATAATAAAAGTGACTTCACTTTTATTAATTTATTTATTGAAATACCAACAGCAAGTTCATTAAAGTCACTCAAATAAAAGTAAGCATACCAGTTACTGGTATCTACAAGTTTTACATTTTATCTCTGTTAAATTAATTTAAAAAAATATACTTAATACATAACCATCACACAATTATTGCAACGATTTGAAGCAACTAATCTATAATTACATAACTTTATTATGAATTAAAATATTGTAAAAAAAAGCGACTAATTGTTATTGTCAACCTTTGAACAATTCAAGCTCATGAATGTCCACTTCACCGAAACACAACAGCACACGTGCTATTATTATTTCACGGTGGTCTTCGGTAAGGGGGTGGTTACTGCCGCGAGACGGGCTACCCAAATGACTGCGAAACGCAGTGTGCCCTGCCACTACTTTAAAAATCCAGACCAGAGCCAATTTTGAAAAGTTCATTTTCAAAGTTGTCCCTGCTGGGAATCGAATCCGGAAACCCTTGAACAGAGCGTTAAGGCAACCCTAACCACTCATCCAACGGGCTCGTCTATTGACATTAAGAAGACGTGGTGTGTGTGTAATGAAATGTAACTTGGCATAGCATTTGGGCGAGACGGCGTGCGCAGGCGCCGAAGCCGTGGCCGCGCTGGCTCAGTCGGCGGAGTGTCGCGCGCAGCTGGCACGAGCGGGCGGCGTGCTCGCTCTGCTGCCGGCCATCCTGCACTACGACTACACACTCGCAGAATCTGGGGTGGAAACAGAGGCTAAGGCGAACAAACAGGTAAAACTACTAATGGCTTTCTCCTAAGAATGAAATTTACACTGCTTTAAGGCAATGTATAATAAATATAACAACTTGCTGCAACATGCGATTTGGGGCGAAAACGCGATTCGTGGAAGTTAAAAGAACTCAAGAGCACTACTTGTAATTAAAAGAACAACTATATAATTGGTTGGGGAAAAAGTTTCTTAGCATTTTATATGAAAATTCAAGACATTTTTTTTTTCACAGTGTATTTACATTTAATCACAGTATGTATGTGCCATTTTTATATGTGCCATTTTGTTCGATAACTTTTTGCCATTTTGTAGGTAGTGCCATGATCCCATTGCTGTAGAAATTTCAGGACTTCTGAGCAAAAAAACGCGACAAGTAATTTTGGTAGTCTTCTCTTGATGTTACCCTGACACTGCCTAAAGAATTCTGAAGAGACCAAAACAGATGGAAATCTGAAGGGTTATACGGCGGATGCATTAACACCTCCCAGCCAAACCCTCTTAATTTTTGCTGAGTGGCTAAATATGTGTGTGTGGTCTAACGTTGTCATAATGAAAGACCACACCCTTTCTATTGATCAATTCCGGCCGCTTTCTTTCAACTTCTTGCTTTAGTCTCATCAGTTGTTGGCAGTAGGTTGGTTGTTTATCGATGGTTCTGCCCGGTAAAAGCTCATAATGGACAATGCCCTTCCAATCCCACCATATACACAGCATCACGTTATTCTGAGTTAACCCGAGTTTTGGCACAGCCAGACCGACCTTTGACCACGACCTATTTTGCACTTTCTTGTCGTACGTGATCCACTTTTCATCACCAGTTATCAATCTCTTCAAAAACGGTTCGGTCTCAATAAAGAATCGGAATTGAGTACACGATTCATAAGGTTTCTTCTTTCAATGAGCTCTTGTGGCACCCAAATATCGAGCTTTTTTGTGTACCCAGCTTTTTTCAAATGTGTCAAAACTGTTTTATGGTCAATTCACAGTTTGTCAGCTATGTCGTAACTATTGATTGCCGATCTTGCTACATTTTTTCAAAAACATTTTATCCGTAACAGGGTGACCAGAGTGAGGTGCATCTTTGACTTGTGCTACTCTTACTGACACTGCATTAGGATCATAAAAGTCACAAATTTTTTCGCGGCCTACGTGGCATTTTTACCTTTTTTGTAATAAAATTTTAAATGTATGGAATTTCTTCATTAGATTCACTGATTTTGACAGAAAGAAAAACAAATTAAAAATATCCGGAAACAACATTTTACTAATTTGTTTCTTTTTTGAAATGTAACCTTTTTAATGTCATCAAAATCAGCCAGATACAAATAGTACAACCAAAGGGATTTTATTACAAGTTTATACGTACTATATGCGAAAAGACTTTTTCCCCGACTTAATATTCCACTAAGAGCGTTTATGAAATTAATGAGTTACTTTCATTTTGGAAATTATGTATTGTTAATCTGTTTCCAAGGAATCAGAAAACATAAAAAAAATGCTTTAAAAAAAAGAAGTAAATACAATATTTCTGTTATCCCAAAAAAACCTTTTCAAACAAAACAACATTTGCCACTGTACAACACAATACACGGTCAGCCTATGAATTAATAAAGAACTTACTCAAAATGCAAAACTTCTTGCGATACCTCTCCAAATGGAGAATCAGCCTGGAAAAGTCCTCTTTGTTTGTTGTTCTTTGGTGTTCTTCAATCCGCTCTCTGATGTTCTTCAAATGCAAAACTGCTCTATTAAATTTGATTAAGAACCTAAGAATTTAACTTGTTACGTTTTATATGAGTTTGCAAATGATTGCTAACAAATAAACATGCACATAACAATAAAACACACTCACTCTAATAGCGATAATGTATGGTATAATTTTATGGCCAGCATAATTGTTTTTAATGTTTATTGTTAACTTTCTTCCTAAAATATAATGTAAATGAAAGCATATTTAATGAGAATTAAATGAAAATTTTTGTGCAGGAAGTAGCGAATCAGCTGGCGAAGTTGTGCATAGTGGCGTTGGGCTCGCTGTACGGGCCGCACGAAGACAGCACGCCCGAAGACGAGCGGATCCGCGACGCCTTGCACACTCTGCTTACTCCGCATCTCTGTGCGAAGCTCAATGATGCTGACCAGCACGAGGTATTCATTCATTCACCATTCCACTCCACTGAAACAATTTGCACAGCATCAATATTCAGATTTATTCATACTGTTTAAATGTAAATCTGATAGTAGTAGATCTGAGAGATAAATAATTTCATGAGTTAAATTCATAACTCATCAACTGTGATCACCGTCTGGTATCTGATGGCACTGACCAGCTTCTAATGCAAATATGAAATAATATTTCGTGGTATTATTAGGTATATATTTTGATGCGTGATGAAAGATGCCAGAGCCAGAGCCCATTTAGCTATTTTTAGCCTTTAGCAACGTAAAATATAGAAGATGTACTATTCGACAGCGTGAAAAGTAACTTCATGTAGGATTAACCTTTAACCTGTCGCATATTGGCCGATCGCTGACCGACTCCTGAGCGTCAGTCCAAAAAAATCCGAGAAATAGCCGGGTATGCGGAAGAATTAAAAATTTTACGGAAATTCGCATTTAAATTAATTAAAAATAAATTAGCATTTGACTTTTTTTATGTTAATCTTTCTGTCGGTCCACTTGATGGTGGGTGTCTATCGTCGCCTATAACACAAGCAACGCTACAGTGCTGCAAGTGCACTGCGACCATAGTATGATTGAGGATAAGGGTTTAGGAAGGGAAGAAAAATGAGCTCTGGCATCCCTTACTCATTCACCGATACACAACAGTACACACACTGTTATTTCACGGTGGTCTTATACAAGGGGGTGGTTACCGACACCAGACGGGCTGTCCAAATGACTACGAAACGCAGTGCCAACTAAAAAAAGAGTTTCTTTTAATATTCTTTAGATAAATCATATTTTAAAAATACAATTTTTAACTGGTATCGTTTTCACCTAGTGCTCAGAGCAAATATTTTGCTTGAAGCGAATGTTTGGTGTTCTGTCGAAGCTCGCTCGAAACAGAAAACATCTGTTTACATTCAATGAGGAAACGAACAATTGTTCAGAACAAAACATCGTACCGAACAGTTCGCTGGCGAATCCGATAATTTTCAATCAGTTGCAACGTTTTTTCTTGATTCCATTCTATCGCGAGGATCTTTATTCACAATGTTCAGGTAAAGATCGGAGACCCACCGAGCACGTACAACGCCGAGCGAATGCACAGATCAACAGCTCGCTCGCCACAGGCGTCGTTTACACTGAACGAATGAGTGAGCGAGCAATCGTTCGCCGCGTCCAGCCGATCATCACTGAACAAACACGTTCGCTCGCTCAACTGTTTTCATTTACGCACGAACGAACGATTGCTCGCTCAGAACTGTTCAGAACACGTAGTGAAAACGCATCTTTAACCGAGTGTGTATGTTTTTAAAAATTACTTGTGATGCTATTGCCAATTTTACTGCCATATTTTTTGTTTATTGAGTTGTATGTGACATGTTATTGTAATATAAAATTAACGCGACAGCTGTTGAAAACGTTGAACTCGAATTGGCGAACGCCGTACCTGGTGTGGGACAATAGCACGCGCGCCGAATTGCGCGACGTGCTGCGCGACGCGCGACCACCCGAGGACGACGCGCCGCTCGTCGAGCCGTTTTCGTACACCGCTCACGAGGGGCTGCTGTGTGTCGGCGGACTTTATCTGCACATATACAACGAACAGCCGGACTATCCCATCGAGGTGATATTTATAATTATTAATTTGGAAGGCATGCTTCTTTTGGGGCGTTAGGGTAAAAAAAATCCGAGTATATTTTAGTATGCGATGGAAGGAAGATAATTTGTAGTATAAATAAAATACATTACGCAGGTCAAACTAAGAACTCATTAAATATCAATTTTATCGTACAGCAATGATTCAAGGTCTGTTCGACGACAATTTTAAGTCGGTGTCACATTCATTAATATTTTTGTTAGGATGTAGTTAATTATTATTTATTTTATTGTAATAATAAAGGAAACAGTTTCTAATTGGAGCGATATTAGAAGCGATAAATTGGAGCAAGAAAAAAATAATTCAAAAACAGCTTTCAATATATATGTAGCGAAAATTTAGGAATTATTAGAATATTATTGTGTACCTAATGCAAAAATTAAGAAATTATCAGAAGATTTAAATTTCAAAAATATTAAGTTTTTTAATAGAAGAAATATAACTAGAAAATTTGCAGTTAAATATATCAATGTGAAAATAATTATCATTGTGTTTATTGCAAGCTCGGACTAGAAAATGATATATTGTATATTATATATGATGTTAATGTCTCTATGGCCCTTAACCGTGGATTATTCTAATCCTAATATTTAGTTGCTTTTATGTTTTTATGTCAATGGTTTTTTTCAAAGCTCGTGCTGTGTACTGATGATTACATGTTATGTTTACAGAATCCTCAACAGGTAGTCCTTGACTTGCTGAAGTTCGTACAGACAGAGACAGAGTGCGATCTGACGGCGGAGCGAGTGGAACACATCACTATGGCGCTAACAGCTCTAGCTAACGTCATTATAAAGAATCCAGGTGAGTTGTACGAAGTAATCCATGTTATTTGTGCTTGTGGTTTTTGAAATCGCTGGACTCATGACGAAGGATGAACAACAAGCCAGGAGCGTGTGTAACAGCCAGTATTAAGCGTTTTGACAATGTTGATCAGCAGACGAGATGTTGTCTCCCGGCGTCGGCAGAGTGAAAGACCGAAATGCCTATTCGGCCCAGATTTCGGAGTTTAACTGGAACAAACAGATAATTTTAAAAATTGATTTTTGTTATAAGTACCATATATACTGTGATATACATTTAATGAAAAGCAGTTATTTTGATATTACAAACAGACACTTTGTAGATAAACACGGTAATTTTAGAATTAAAGGGATTCCTGTACGTACTACCAAACATTCCTTTTTTGTGTAGCAAGTGGTTTGGCAGTCGTTGATACTAGTGGTATGATGTGGCAGGTGTGGAGATCCAGTGCATCGGGCAGTTCGGCCTGGTGTTCGGCATGATGTCGGCGCGCGCATACCCGCGGTTGCAGGCGGCGGCGCTGCGGGCGGTAGCTGCGTGCGCCGGCACTCGCGAGTGCGTCGAAGATGTCGCCGCCAGCGGTGTGCTAGGCCATCTTCTTCGTCTGCTGCCGGCCTCCGGCGTCGATACGCTGGCTGCGCTAGCCGCGCTCGCTGCTCTCCTCGCCAACACCACACTCGTCAAAGAGGCTCTCGCCAAAGGTATGCATTGTTCAACCCAAGGTAAAAATCCAAAGAATCATATTGATGAGTTTGGAAACAAGCTATTAGTGCAGTATTTCTGCACTATTAGCTTTTTCCATCCTTTTGTCTCTCCTGCCGCCTGTTTGCGCAACATTTGATTATACTTTGATATTGACAAAGTTCTTGTATATAATTTCCCTACTTTTTGTATTTGGACATGTCGCACAGCGTCATCTAGCTCAAACTAAGCAATACTTGTAATACGGGTGCTAGACAGCTGATAACAACTTTTTCTAAATTTATACATAGTATACATAGAAAACACCCACCTAAAAACAAAAAAACATATTCATGCATGCTGTTATCACTCTGTTGATAGATGAAAACAGCATGGAAATCCGTTAAGTAATTTTTGAGATTATCGCGAACATACATACAGACGCGGCGAGGGACTTTGTTTTATAGTATGTAAAAATATGGTACATTAAATCGGTCTTTCTATAAGATTCGTTTTGGAAAAAATTAAAAACTCCGGCTCCACATTTATTTACGTTATAAAAAGAATGCTTGTATTTTTAATTTTTTTTGTATTATGACACTACTGGATATTTTTGCTCTTTTGAACGAATTTTCTACGAATTTGGTAAAAAATTACCAAAAGTAAGCGTTAACTCGTGGCTTTGAAACCAATGAAAAGTTTTTAATTTTACAATTTTTTGATTATTTAGTTTAAACAAAACACAATAAATTAATTAAATTTCCAGGTGCTGTGATATATTTACTAGATTTATTCTGCAATAGCAAAACTGTGGAGACAAGAGAAGCGGCCGTAGACTTACTTGCTAGGATGATGAGTGACAAATTGCACGGACCAAAGGTGAGAACTCCCAAGTTGAGAACTTATTCTCTTTTTTATTGACGGTCCAGTCAAAGACTGAGGCATGACAGCATGGGGAGAACGCGTGGCTGCCGTCACTGACTGAAATGCCTACTCAAAATTATTCAACAACGACCATAAATAATCTATACTTATAAAATCGTTGGTACTGATTGATTATTATCAACTCACAGCAAAAAACTAAAATTTGGAACATAGTCTTATTTTATAGAGTAGGTTATAAAATAAACTTATTTAACATATCGTTGCGCATTGCTGGCAACAATGATTGCCAAACTGATTTTAGATTTTTACAAATAGATCTCTTATACTACTCCATTTTTTTTAATGTTAAGATCGGCAGACAGGCTGACAGTCCACTTGATGGTAGGTGGCTACCGTTGCCTATAACAAAGTTGCTGCAAGTGCGCTGCCGACTACAGTAGGATTAAGGATGAGGGGTTAGGAGTGGATAGGGAAATAGAGGAGTGGATACTCTCACACTCATGCCAACAAATCAAGAATTCTGTATGTATGTTGAACAACAATAACGTTGTGAACAAAAACTTAGAATTACTGTAGTGGATCCAAATGACGTGTCTCAGTAGATTATATAGTTATTATAGTGTTTATTTATTTAAGAAAGAATAAAAACTTAAAATCTAACATTGTCCCATATAACAACAGTTTGCCTATTGGATTAAATGATCTTGCAAGAATTTAAATCTTACAAGTAATCAAAGTACCTAGTAATCTAAATATCATCATCCATGTAATATTTCATTGATCTTGGCAATATTTCATCAATTTCTTTTTATACACAGATTTCCTTTCTTCTTTGACAATGTGCTCAGGTAATCTATTAAGAAAGTACGGCAAGCGCTTCGTTATAGTTCTGTCCCCATATTAATTATGAATTATAATTATACAACCTAGGCATTATAAATTTTTCTGAGGTTGTACTTTGTACTATGTTTATTTATGGAAGTAAAATTATTATTTATCCTTAGGTTGTATTTAAGGAGAGTAAAAATGGATGATGTTATTGCTGTTGTTGACGAAATAATCGTACTAGTAAAGCACACCGCGATTTTTTTTTTAGTAATTTGTAAATGAGACTAGCTGTTTGGTCCTGTGGCGGGCGTCAGTCTCAGTCGCCGAAGAGTACTCCCGCCATAGTGACATTTTGACAGCGGCCGTCATTAGATGTGACGTTTTGTAGGCCGAGTCGTTAGAGATAGCTTTTGAAAAACGGTTCGGTAAGCGCAAGCACTGGTGCTAAAATTGTATTTGAGTGACATTAAGTTACATTCGATTGAAGAATCGGCTGACGGTAGCCCTGGTACGGGATAATTGGTTTGAAAGAGACTAAATAGAATCTGTGAGTGTGTATTGAAGCGGTCAAGGACGGGTATTCTTCGGTAGCCGGAACTCGGCGATATTCCCTTATTCCTATTTCCCGCCTCACCCCATATCTATATATCTCCCTATCGCCTGAGGCGACTTCCAGGCAGATCCGGGGTAAGTGGTTAGATTAAGTTTCTAGCTCATCGCGGCGTATCGCCGTTTCGGTTGGTCTTGACCAAAGGTCAACGCCGCCGCACTGGTGCTTATGGCACAGCCACGGGTGCTGTAAGCAACAATTTCTGGTAGCAGAGCGTGGTTTACCTTGTATTTGTAATGAAAGGGGCCCAGCACATTTGAATTTGTATATTTGAAATTTGTACAATTTGTAATTGGTAGGTAGATTGTGGTATTCAATTTCTTGGTTACCTACATACCAAAAGGGAAAGGGCTTGTTTGAAGGGCAAAGATTCCCAAGCAATTTTCTTTAATTTGATTTTGTAAAATACCTGAAATTTTTTATTATTTTATTTTTATTTTATTAGTTTGATTTTGTTCTTATTGTTAAGTTGGATGCTTAGTGAATGTTGAATCTCATTAATTAAAGGGCTAGTTAACATTATATTAGGCCACCTATGTAGTATAATTTGTTTGGATAATTGTTTAATTGGTTTGTTTGTTTTGTTAATATTTATAAGTTGATGGATAATTTTATACTTTTATTGTTATAGGTGGCTTCATATTTGTTATCTTATCATTACGGTTTAGAAATCAAGGTTTAAGATTTAATTAGAATTAAGTTTAAATTAGGGTTCACTATAGTCATAGTAAATTGTTTGGGGTTCATCTAGTTATTGCATATTTATTTTAGTTACTCTTGGAATTCTATAGGCCGATTTATTTTAGTACTTGTAAGTAAACCTGGGTTGTTGCCTATATTATAACCTTAGTGCACTATTGTATATCTTGTACATTTACTCAGAGAGAATATTGTAATATTGTGTTGTGATTTCCTGAATAATTATGTCGGGGGCACCGAAGGCCGTTATTAGAGCAGAGTTACGGTGGCTTACCTCTGCTGCTGCTTTGGTGGACAGGCCAGATCGGGCAGAGGCCTTCCTGAATAGGTATACGGAAGTTCCCAAAAGATTAGAGAGGGTCCAGGCCAACTATGAAAGGTTGCTAATGGTGCTTGATGGCAAACAAGATGAGGAGAGTTCTAAGGAATTAATGGAATGCACAGCTGATGTGGATCAGTGCCAGGAGTTGGGGGACACTATTGTCCAACGGGCACGGTGTCTTATGGATCGACAGACGGCTTCTGTGAGCGATTCAAATACGGTGAGGCCTCGGCCGGACTTAACTGCACGGTTGCCAACAATTCAAATACCTGTCTTCAGTGGCTCTCTGGAAGAGTGGACAAGTTTCATAGACTTGTTCACCAGCCTGGTTGCTTCCAGGGAGGACCTGACTCCGGCTTTGAAGTTGGCCCAGTTGATGTCGGTGTTGAGCAAGGAGCCTCGACAGATGCTATCTCATCTGTCGATAACAGATGAGAATTTTGAACCTGCACTGGACCTTCTGAACTCCAGGTATAACAATGTTCGCCGGTTAGCGGAGTCCCTCATGAATAAGGTGTGGGCCATCCCTCAGGTGTCCCAGCCGGGTGACATTAGAAATTTAATTTTGAACCCTGTGTTAACGGCGACAAGGGCCTTGGCAAAGTTGGGAATGCCGGTCGACCAATGGTCCTTCCCACTTTTAACATATGTACTCCCACGGTTACCACTGGAGGTACAATCCAGATTTGAAATTCAGTATGGGGGCAACTCAGCACAACATATCCCGAAGTTTATGGAACTCACGGAATTTTTGGAAGCGGAATGCAGGCGAGTCGATCTGCCTGCGACAGTGCCAGCTGCACAAAGGCCTCTGACAACCCCAAGGAGGAAAGGGGAATCTCCACTAGGTACCCAAGGGGGAGCCGGCCACATTCGGGGTCCTAGAAATTATAATATTGCTGTGGCTGGACCCACCGGCTGCCTTTATTGTAAAGAGCATTCCCACTATTTGCCAACTTGTAAACGGTTTCTGGCACATCGGGTGCCAGGTCGACGGGAATTGGTGAAGCAGCGCAAGTGGTGTTTTATTTGTTTGGGCCAGCATTTTGCACGGGACTGTGCCCACCCACGACCGTGTAAGAGTTGTGGTGGCAAGCATCATCTGATCCTGTGCATGAACCGCAGCGGTGAATCCGGCACTCCGCCGGCACAGGATTATAGGATGGACGGAGGTAGGTCCCCAACAGGGAACCCCGCCCACGGTGCGACCGGTACGCGCACGCCCTCCCCTCGCGGGAGTGGGCTTGATAGAGGGGCCACATCGGTGGCCCCCCAACGGTATTATAATAGGACCCCATCAGGGGGCCCTCGGGATTTTGCCGCCAATTATACGACAACGATGGACGCATACTCGCCCCAATATGGGAGCTCGCCTCGAGGGGCTCCGACGGGGGGCCCCCAAGGATCGAACGATGGGGCGAGTCCACTCACACCCCCCGATCAATCGGGCGCTACGGGCGGGTGCTCGGGTCGGGTCCCCCCGGCGCCGGAGGTACGTTTCTCGCCCCCCCTGGCGGAACGTCCCCGATTGGAGCGACGGAACCCGACATACGGACGGTCTATTGGGCAATACCACACGCCTCTCGCAGCGTATGCCCACCGGTGGGCTTACGATCCGGGTTACCATCCTCTTATGTATCACCGGATGGCGGAGCCTGTTCCTCCGCAACACTCTCCCCGTTAGGGAATCGCTGCCCACTCAACAGCCCACGCCACCCAACCAGTGACCGTGCTCTTGCCCACGGCCTCTGTTTGTGTTTGGGGTTTTGGAGGCGACGCAGTCCATGCTAGGGCACTCTTGGATTCAGGCGCTCAAGGGTGCATGGTATCTGCACGGCTGGTGAGACGGTTGGGCATTGAGATCAGACCGTACAACGAAACTGTACGGGGAATTGGGAACCTAGCAGTTTCAAATTTGTTAGGGCAAGTTCAATTCACGTTTAGTGCGAGCGACACCTCCGGGCCGACGTTTACGACGACGGCATTGGTTTTGGAGGAGGTGGTAGGTCGTCTCCCCTCTGTGCGGTTGCAACCTCACATCCGGGGATTGACGAATAATTTGATGTTGGCGGATGCTCGGTTCGATACCCCTGGTCCGGTTGACGTACTGCTCGGAGCAGACGTCCTAGGGGGATTGTTATCCGCCCACAAACGGATACTACAGCCTGGGGGCCTCGTAGCTTTGGACACATTGTTAGGATATGTGGTATTAGGTCCGGTGGCACCATCTACCACCCCCTCAGCCGAGGACGGCTGCTTGGTAGGGACTGCCCTCTCAGACGCGGTCCAACGCTTCTGGGAGATCGAGGAACCCCCTGCTGCATCACGGATGGATCCCGAGCAAGAAGAGTGTGAGTTGTATTACCAGAATAACACTGGTCGCCTTAGCTCGGGCCGTTTTGTCACTCGACTTCCCTTTCTCGCCCAGCGCCCCCCATTGGGCGAGTCTATGATGCTGGCGGAGAAACGGTTGTTGTCTATGGAACGCCGCATGACGCGAGACCGGACGTTCAGACAAAAATATGTAGAATTTATGCGGGAGTACGAGGCCTTGGGACACATGTCGGTGTCCAGCATTGAGTGGCGTTCGGTGGAGCACTACTTTCTCCCCCACCATGCTGTATTGAAGTCGCCGGATTCGAAAATCCGTGTTGTATTTGATGGCTCGGCTCCCACCTCAAACGGCGTCTCTCTCAACCATTGTCTACATGCAGGCCCGAAGCTGCAGAGGAACATATCGGACATCATCACAAGTTTTAGGCGACACCAGATTGTCTTTGTTACCGACATCAGGATGATGTTTCGGCAGACGGTGATACACCGGGATGATCGGCGGTATCAGTTGATTTTGTGGCGCGAGAGCCCTACTGAAACGATGAAGGTGTATGAGTTGAACACGAACACCTACGGACTAAAATCGAGTCCATTTATCGCGATCAGATCGCTGTTGGAATTAGCGGAACGGGAACGCCTGCGCTTTCCCCGGGCGTCTGCCGTTTTGGAGAGAGATTTATATGTGGACGATGTATGCACCGGGTCTAACTCCGTCGCGAACGCGATGATATTACGGGATGAGTTGATTGAACTGTTGAAGAGTGGCGGATATGAACTGCGGAAATGGATGTCCAACTCGCCAGATCTCTTGGCCGGCCTACCAGAGGATCACCAGCAAGACCCGCACGTCTTTGAAAACGCCGATAACCCCCACATGCTCTCCATTCTCGGTGTCCAATATCGCCCAGTCCAGGATGTATTTACCTATCGGGTGGCCCTAGAGAACCCGAAGGTCTGGACTAAACGACTTGTACTGTCCACGGTGGCCAGAATATTTGATCCGAACGGTTGGATCACACCGGTGGTCTTCCTGGCGAAGTCGCTCATGCAACGACTTTGGACCGTACAATTGGGTTGGGATGAACCATTGTCCGACGAGTTGTTGAGCGACTGGTTCTCCTTTATGACCTCGCTCCCGGACATTAATCGAGTTTCGCTGCCGCGTAAGTTGCTTCCTTCGGAAGACTGTCGAGCAACTCTACATGGATTCTGCGATGCCTCCGAGCGCGGGTATGCCGCTGCGGTGTATCTACGCACCGTCAGCCCCAACGGAGCCATCGCTGTGTCGCTGGTATTGGCAAAGAGCAAAGTAGCGCCTCTTCGGACTCGGTTGACGATACCGAAATTGGAACTGTCAGGAGCTGCTCTCCTCGTGCGTTTGTTGAACCATGTCGTCTCGACATTGCGGAGCCATGTTACCATGGATGAAGAAGTCTA
This sequence comes from Bembecia ichneumoniformis, assembly GCA_910589475.2. Taxonomy (NCBI): domain Eukaryota; kingdom Metazoa; phylum Arthropoda; class Insecta; order Lepidoptera; family Sesiidae; genus Bembecia; species Bembecia ichneumoniformis. Next base: position 3,872,164 of record OU342538.1, on the reverse strand, counting down.
CGCGTGGACTGACAGCCAAATTGTTTTGTGTTGGCTGAAGGCTTCGGTCCACACTCTTGAAGTTTTCGTGGCCAACCGTGTCTCGCAGATCCAGAAATCGGAGACTGCGTTGATCTGGAGACACGTTCCTGGAGAACTAAACCCCTCTGATGTCGGCTCCAGGGGATGTACGGCTCGAGACCTTGTCTCGCATTCCCTGTGGTGGAAGCCAGACTGGTTGACACGACCGGAACGTGACTGGCCGGTTAATCCCGTTAGAACGGTAGCCCCTACGGTGGGCCTACGGGTACACGTTATGGAACGCCGACCTGCTTCGAGTCCTGCTTGGATACTGGACAAGTATAGCTCTCTCGACAAATTGATTGGAGTGACCGCTTGGATCAAGCGCTTCGGGAACAATTGTCGTCACCCGGGTAACAGGATGACTGGCGGCGTACTAACACCGGACGAACGGAAAACCGCCTTACACCACTGGGTACGTGTGGTCCAACAGGACACCTTTGGAACGGAGATTGATGCCCTTCGGAAGGGCCTCCCCAAATTGAAAGGCGCCCTACTACGACTCAACCCGTTTGTTGATGACACCGGATTGCTCCGGGTTGGAGGTCGACTTCGGAATGCTGCCATGCCATACGCGGCCCGTCACCCTTTGTTACTTCCCAAGAAGGGACACTTTGTGGAATTGTTGGTGCGTGATCGCCATGTGAAGAATGCGCACGCTGGTTGCAATGCTCTCCTAGCTCTTCTGCAGCGGGAGTTTTGGATTCTGTCTGCTAGGCGGACTGTACGGAGCATAGTGTTTCGTTGCTTGCCTTGCTACCGGCTCAAGGCTACCACTATGCAACCCATGATGGGGGACTTACCCCCGGATAGGGTACGGGAGGCTCGGCCCTTCTCTGGTGTGGGCACGGACTTTGCGGGACCGTTCCTGGTCAAAACGTCACGCCTGCGTAACCCACGCGTTGTTAAGGCGTATTTGTGTGTTTTTGTCTGCCTGTCTACCAAAGCAGTACATTTGGAACTTGTTGCTGACCTCACCACTGAGGCGTTTGTAGCTACCCTTGATAGGTTCGTGTCGCGACGGGGACTGCCGTCTTTGATTCGATCGGATTGTGGAACTAATTTCAAGGGGGCCGACCGGTATATTCAGGAGGTTACAAAATTTTTAGTTGATAAGGAAATCGATATAGGGACCAGTCTCTCCCGTCGGGGCATCACTTGGGCTTTTGACCCTGCGGCATGCCCCCACTGGGGTGGTATCTTTGAAGCCGTCGTGAAAAGCGCAAAGACGCATATGAAGCGGGTAATAGGAGAGACTCTCCTAACCTTCGAAGAGCTGGCCACGGTATTTTGTAGGATTGAGGCGGTCTTGAATTCCCGTCCGTTGTGTCCGCTCAGTGCGGACCCAAATGACCTGGAGGTACTGACTCCAGGCCATTTTTTGATTGGTCAGCCACTTAACGCCTTGCCCGAGTTCCCGTTTGAGGAAATTGCCTCATCGAGATTGACGCGTTATCAACTGATACAACAGATGACGCAGAACTTTTGGAAGCGATGGTCGCTTGAATATTTGCACGGTTTGCAGCAACGCCTTAAGTGGACTGACCGAACCGAACCCCCCCAGATTGGTGATCTCGTTTTGGTTAAGGATGCCAACCTACCGCCACTGCGATGGCGCCGGGGGCGCATTGTTAACCTTTACCCCGGTAAGGACGGAAGCCCGAGGTTGGCCGAGGTCCTGGTTGGGGATTCGGTTCTCAAACGAGCCGTGGCAACATTGTCTCGACTCCCATTAGACTAGCGGACAGGTAGGGACCTGTCCGGGGCGGGTGTTTGTTTGGTCCTGTGGCGGGCGTCAGTCTCAGTCGCCGAAGAGTACTCCCGCCATAGTGACATTTTGACAGCGGCCGTCATTAGATGTGACGTTTTGTAGGCCGAGTCGTTAGAGATAGCTTTTGAAAAACGGTTCGGTAAGCGCAAGCACTGGTGCTAAAATTGTATTTGAGTGACATTAAGTTACATTCGATTGAAGAATCGGCTGACGGTAGCCCTGGTACGGGATAATTGGTTTGAAAGAGACTAAATAGAATCTGTGAGTGTGTATTGAAGCGGTCAAGGACGGGTATTCTTCGGTAGCCGGAACTCGGCGATATTCCCTTATTCCTATTTCCCGCCTCACCCCATATCTATATATCTCCCTATCGCCTGAGGCGACTTCCAGGCAGATCCGGGGTAAGTGGTTAGATTAAGTTTCTAGCTCATCGCGGCGTATCGCCGTTTCGGTTGGTCTTGACCAAAGGTCAACGCCGCCGCACTGGTGCTTATGGCACAGCCACGGGTGCTGTAAGCAACACTAGCGGTCAACTTGATGGTGGTGGCTACCGTCGTCTATTAACATAAGAAACGCCATTGCAAATACGCTGTGGTCTAATAAGGGATTAGGTGGGGATAGGCTTCCTAACAACGAAAGAAAAAAAAATTTTTTTTGACAAACATAAATAGAAGCTTACAGAAACCTTACTGAATACCGATGTGAAATGCTTGCACATGTGTTAATAGGCATGATGACAGATTTTGAAATTCCCTTCCATAATGTAGATACGCGTCTACCATATCCGAAAAAAAAACAATATTTCAACAAATAACTAAATTTCAACGCGAATTATTGAATTTTTAAAATCTATTTTGAATTACGCGCGAAAACGCTCTTAGGTGTCATGGCGTCGCGTCTGATGAAACGTGATGTCACCGACATCTCATCAGATTTTTCATTCTGTCAAAGCAAAGTCAAGCAACACGATGGCACTTACCTGACATCATTCGCTCTGATTAGTGTTTCAGTTAACATGGCCGATTGCAGTTATTTATACTTTTATTGAAAATCTTATTAATCTCAATTTTAATACAAAAAATGAGTAATATTTTAGACTCCTTTCAACATATATTTTTCTCCAAAACCATTTATTCTTTGATTCTTTAATACCGTCATCATGCCTATTGTGATTTGGTAGAATAACTTTACCTAATCTAACCTTTTGGTGATGTTATACACAACAGTATCCAACATCATTAAGCGGAACGCAATATAGAGAAGGGACGTCTTAAATAAGAAGTGTGACTCTATCTCGCCTTATGACAGGTCCGCCTGACTATATCGCGGTATGTGCCGGGCGTGTTCGCGGAGGCGATGCGCGAATCGGGCGCTACGGCCGCTGTCCACATGTTCGACCACAACCACGAGCACCCCGAACTCGTATGGAGCGATGATACGCGGCGCAAGGTTACCTCGCATCTCGCCTCGCTTGCCGACAGGTCCATTATATTCATTATTAATTAATATTTATTAATAATATTAATTATATAAAATGCTACTACAGCGCCTCCTATTTAATGGTGGCTGACAGACATTTTTTCATGTACAGAGTCGCTCCTCCTTACCTCTACCCTCCATGGATGATTCCGTAGACATTTACAATGCATCAATATACCCAAAAATAAACATTTGCATAAATTTGCTTTGTTTTGGGATTTTTAACGCTACACATATTTTCCGCGTTGTGTGTTTTTTATGAAGTCACTTAGTGCGAATGCCCACTGCCATACCTTCAATGTGACCATTTATTGTTAGTAGTTTTATTGTTAGTTAATTCGCACTAATTTGGACTTTTGATATTATCGTTGTTTTATCAAAAATTTGTTTCTTTTAAATTATAGTTTAAAAGCTGTCCAATGTATCTAACAGTTCGAAGATATCTTGCATCTTCCAAAAAAATGTGAATGGGGCTTCATATACAGACTTGGTTATCTTATGTTACCATGTCAATTTATGACTAACTAGCCGTTGCCCGCGAATTCCTTCGCGTGGACTTCATCTTAAGATATGAATATATAATTTTATAAACAAAAACTATCTTCATAAATTAAATAAAAACTGAAATGTGTAGGTAACTAATAGACTGAGCGTTTGGCTGTTCACTAATACCGACTTTGATAAATACTATAAACATGTAGTACATTATTTTATGCATCATCAATAGTTTTCGTAGCGCACGACAAATAATATCTTTTATAGGCAAATTTTTGATACCTTGGATTACATTAACCTTTACTTTTTTATATGTAAAGATCGGTAGACAGGCTGACGGTCCACTTAATGGTAGGTGGCTACCGTCGCCTATAACACAAGCATGCCACAGGTGCTGCAAATGTGCTACCGGCGACAGTAGGATTAAGGATAAAGGATTAGGAGGGGATGGGGAAATGGGCTCTGGCATCCCTTACTCACGGTGGTCTTCTGTAAAGGGTGGTTACTACCACCAGACGGGGTGCCCGAATGACTGCGAAACGCAATGAATATACACTTAGATATAAGATTATACTTATGTTGTAAATATCAACGCATAAAATAGTTAATAATTAGTTTAGTTATGCTGACGCATTAGGATTGCTTTGTGGAGATAAGTATGAAAAAAAGATTTTTTTTTGCAGGCATCAATCTAATCAGTTACGCGACGCAAACGTAACGTTCGAAGACCGCGAGACAGTAGATCGGTCGAATGGCGAAGAGACGTGGGCGCCCCCAGGAGAGGTGGTAGTCGCAGGAGTCTATCTCAAGCTCTACCTGCAGAACCCGCAATGGAGTTTGCGGAGTCCCAAGAGGTTCCTTCAGGAACTGCTAACCGAAACGCTCTCCTCACTCAACAAGGATACGGCAGAGGTGCAGCCATATTTTAATTTTATGAACGTTTTAAATCTACCCTGCCAATGGCCCCTCGGTCGTCATCCAGTCACCAATGGCCCGTTGAAGATTAAAAACGTTCACATTGGCTCATAAAAGAGTAGATAATTTTATAGGCTTATTACATGTTTTGAATAAAAATAATTTCATGCCATATGTAGTTTTCCATTGCCGAATACTGGTCCATCGCAACGCGATACATCCGCACTGTCTCAACATAGGACTGAGTAACCAAGTAATTTATACCGCAAAGAGAAATAGGGATTTAAAAAGGACTGTGATATTTAAGATAAGATATCCCTGCACAACCGCCACTCCTCTGGGCGTGCTTTTACATAATATTATGTTTACTTCCAATAGGAATTGCCTTACTGCAGAAAAAAAGGTTACACTATAGTTTGCGTTGAAAATCGAGTGTCTTCTTGAATTAGTCGGTTACATTTGTTAATAAAAATTATTGTCCCAGAATTTTTACTGCTCATATAAATTTGACGGGCGTTGATTTTTTTATTTTTATTTTTAGATGATCCCTCGGGAACAGTACTTTCTGGATGAAAGGTATCCTATGTCCTTTTCTGTATACCTGACAAAGTGTATGCAAAATTTCATGATGATCAACTGAATAGATAAGGCTTTGAAAGCTTAACTAACAAACAAACTCACTTTCGCATTTATAATATTAGTAAGGATAATTTAATTAATCAATTTGTTTGTATGTTTTTGATGTGAATTGCAGTGAAGCACTATCATATAATTTACTTTTAAACATAGCTCTGTAACGGACACGATTGGACTTACTCAGCGAAAACGTGGTGCTGATGATCAATCGCGTCTAGCGCCCGCAATCGTCTTTGTCTTTGAGCTCATTTTAAAATGGTTGCACATTGTAAAATTGGTTTTTTATTGGTCTCCCAGCGGTCGAAATTCGACTATAATTAATTTAATTTTTAAGTATTATATCAATATCTTTTCAATTTGATCACAGACTGATCATAAACAAAAGAGTATACATAGTACATACGTAGTGTTAAACGTGAGTGCGCGTGTCAAACAAGCGGTAGTGTGTGTAATGTTTATTTTCATAATTTAATGTATTTTTTATTATCCTCCGCTCGCGCAATTTTCTTAAAAAGGGATCCAAAGTTTTCGCTTCACGTATTAATGTATATATTATGTAGGGAAGCAGAGGGGATGTGTGCGCGCGCGCATTGGCGCTGCTGGTGCGTTCGCGGCCGGCGCTGGGCGAGGCCTGCGCCCAGCTGGGTGAAGTGCCTCGGCTGGCTCGCCTACTGCCCGTGTGTCCGAGGCACGCCGTGCCCGTGCTGGCGGCCATGGCCGACACGCAGGTACCGCACCGTGATTATTTCATTGCTCTTCGTACCTCCAACTTTGACAGGTTTTAATGTCCATTTCGTCCGTACGTTTCCAGGCTTGCGTGTCGGCGCTGACGCACACGGAGGTGATGTCCGGTCTGAAGACGGCGGTGAAGTCGTGTCGCGAGATAGTGGGCGTCGCGTGTGAAGCGCTCGCCTCAATATTCAACAGCTCCGTCAACACCGATCGATTAGTTTTACAGGTGACCATAGACAGATAGATTTGCAATTGTTAGTTAACATATGTAATGTTATAATGTGAAGTAAATTTTAGTAGTAACAGAGCGCACTGAATTTCGCCCGTCTGGCGGCAGTAACCACTCCTTACAGAAGATCATCGTGAAATAACAGAATATATGCTGTTGTGTTTCAATGATTGAATAAGGGATACCAGTGCCTATTTCCCGACACCTTCTTTCTATGGACTTCCGCGCACTTGCAGCACCTATGGTGTGCTTGTTTTATAGCGGCGGTAGCGAGAAACGGCCGAGCGCGCGAGAGTAGTTTAGCAGCAGGTATATAGTAATACACGCTTCTCCTTGCCTGCCGCGTTACGTTTATTTCTCGTGATGTTCAGCTTAATTTCTAACATATTTCTCAGCGTTTTAATGCAAAACCAAGAGAACTTTTTAAAGTATAAAAATTCTACTTTCGAAATTGTTTTTGTAAATTGAAATCGGATCATACCTGTCGCATTGAGGCCCTCTGGAAAATTGCTTAGTAAAAAATTCAAATGGCCACAGATCGAAAACTATGCTTCGGACAGTACCTGCTTTGTGCATATATAATGTTTGTATTAATAACTAATAGTGGCCGGAGGATCTAAGATTCAACTCAAAAAATAACAGAGTTATGAATTTTGAAAAAACTGCACTTTGGCCGATATTGTCCTAAACTAACGGTCCGATCGAGTCGTTCGACCGCTCATTTTCTTCATGTTTTCATTCTCTATAATTTCTCTCTCGACACCATCACGATTACCATAATAGTTTTAATTTTATAAACAAAAAATAACAATACATGTGCTGTTATTTCACGGTAAGGGGGTGGTTACTGCCGCTATACGTGCCAGCAAATGACTGCGAAACGCAGTGTGCCTTGTCACTACTTGCCAGATCCAAAACGGAGCAAACTTTGAAAAGTTCACTTAATTTTCCAAAGTTTACCACGCCGGGATACGATCCCGGTATCACTGAGACAGAGCGTTAAAGCAAGCATCTTAACCACTCAACCAAGGGACTCGTCAAGTCAATATCAATAAACCCGAATGTATTGAAGCTAAAGTAGCCGATACATAATGGAATAATAGATGGTTCACTTGCATTGGCACAGGCCTTGGAAACGGAGCTGATAGGCGAGCTGCTGTTGTTGCTGGAGAGCCGGCTGGAGGGGCAGACGGCGGCGCAGCTAGTGAACGCACTCAAGGCGATGGCTCGCTCCACTCCGCACGGCGAGCGCGTGCGACAGCTGCTCTCTCGCAGCCGCGTCTGGGAGCAGTACGCGGCGCAGCGCCACGACTTGTTCATCTCCAGCGCACCGCAGCACCACTCCATCACAGGTCAGTCACAACTCCTAGGATGTAAAATATCTACGGGTGAAAACACAACACTGCAATGCATCGTCGCATCGAAGGTCTGACGTAATATTTCAGACTAGCCGTGCCCGGGACTTCATACCGTGGTATTAGGAATTTCTTGTTTGTGAACCGACAGGAATGAAACAGACGCTAAATGTTAGGGGAACCTTGTTACAATATATCAGTACAAACCGCATTCAAATCGGTTGTAATTTCTGAGACAAAAATTGTAAAAACTACTTTTTTGATCTCTGTAATGTAAGTACAACATCTACATATGTTTTTTTTAAATGTCTGAAGTACACTGCTCGTTTATGATTTTATTATTTTACTAGCTGAAGCCCATACGGCGGTGGAGTGCGTGTGGGGTGTGCGGTACTGGACACCGCTTATGTATTGATCGTAGCCTTCCTCATTAATGGACCAAAAAACCAACAAAAACAGACCAAACAAACAAACAAACTCTACAGCTTTATATATTAGTATAGATTTGTGCGACGGGATCACGCAAAATATTATATATGATACGTTACAATTGTCAGTCTGCAAGATTCACTATTAGCAAATTTGTGTGTGTGGCTTCTCATAACTCTCTTTCTCTGTTTCTAATAGACTTTACACTTTACTTCATTGCGGGAAAACAAACTGATTAAACTATGTGGATGCGAAATCTTTGTAATTTTTATATCCCACAATTTCTCAAGCCGTATCTAATTCTACACAGTAAGTCATTTCCCCTTTAATATTAAATCGTCGATAAAATCTAAACAGCAAAAATATACTGGTACATTCAGTATGGCGAAATTACAGTAATCGGGAATTACAATAATGTTAATTTTGTGTTGTGAGCTTTTTTACATCATGTCATAAGCGCCAATTATGAACCACTATTTAATGGTTGTAGCTAGACAGTTTTTCAGTTTAACACCCATATAAGTTAGTCTTCCTTACTTTCCTAATATACACATACTTATCTGTGTTACTTACCTCTATTCTCATTGATTTACCCTTTCTAACATCGAGGGGCGTGACTCTTCTCTGCGTGTTTTTAAAAAATAATAATAATATTGTTACAGGTGCGCCTCACTCCGCGGGTTACCTCACCGCACCCCCCGCGAATATCCCCGCGCAGCCCCCGCCAATCGACTGACCTATCGCGTGCACACTCACTGCCAATACCACGCCGACTCACCAACGACACTTTACGGGATTTTCATCGTGAATCGGTTTACAATAAATTCTATAAGGACATTTTGTAAGAAAAAGATACTGATTTTAATAATCTTTTATAAAAAGAGACGGGAACTTTAATTTGGTTCCCATCTAGCGATGTTCGCGAGCATTGTGAGACTTAACTCGCATAACTCGCATAATTGAATTGTCTTCGAATTGATTAATTTCGGTTTTACTTTGATCTTATTTCAAAGAGATCTTACTATTTAGGGAGTAACTACATTTATTCAGATCAATTCAGCTTTCCGAAGCTAAACCTACGCATACAATCTCCGTACTATACCGGTTTTTTCTATGGACTAAAGCTGAATTAAGTTGAATAAATGTAGGTACTTCCTTAAAGAAGTATTAAATTCTATATTATATGAATAACAAAAAATGCATTAAAATCGTGTAAAGTAGATTTAAATAATATTTTGTACTTTTGTATTGCAAATATAGCTTGTTCACACGCAATGAAATGTATCCTTTTGAAGTGACCCATCTGTTATCATTAAAGGGATTCAAAATTTATAGAAAATATAGAAAGTTTTAAATCAGAAATTTTGAAATTATGCAGTCTTATACAATTTAATAAATATAGTTTTCTTTTTGAAACAATTAACCTTGGTGAATCATAAGTCATATAAATTGTTAATAAGTAATCACACTACTGTTTTTTTATTTAATAAAGAAAGATAAATTTACTCTATATAATATTAAAACGCTTTTAATAGAAGCTCTTGATAAATTTTTGTACAAACGATTTAAATGTTTGATAAATTACACACATATATATATGTATACTAATTGTACCTAGTAATCGCACTATGCTTATCGCTTTTTTATACAAAAGTAACAAAATCATGGCGAATAAATTAATATTTGTTCATCAACATTATCAATTTAAAATGGCATTTTATATTTTCTTTTTATTACTGTTTCTTTTTTAATAATAAATATCAAAGGCACAAAAAGAATAATGGTTAAAAATTTCAAGTTAACTTAAAATCTTTAATCACTTTGATTTTAAAGTTGCTTGCATGTTATGTTCCAACTTATTATTTCTGTTTATGTGTTTATTAGAAAAAATATTGATCTCTATGTAAACTTTAGTAATTATATTTATGATATTCCAAATACCTATCTTAGTAGGATTCACACTTTTGTATGGATAGCATAGAATTTAGAATCCAGCGTGTATAGTGATTAAAATTTCGAATAAACCATTTATTCGAAATTTTTAAATATTTTATTAGAAATATAAAGACTCGCACACATTGTGTTGGTGGGCCGATCCTGTAACCGTATTTTTTGGTTAACAGCCATTTTTACATATTCGATCTTTATAAATTTGTATCTTATTTTTTTTTTAATATGTGCTTGATTTTTTTTTAATTTACGGCCGAAGAAATTACGGCTCATTTTTTAAAGCAATCTTGCCAGCTCTCGAAATTTATGGATTAATTTTTATGTAATATGTTTCCTTACATTCAATTATTTTAATGTGTCCTGAAAGTTCTTAAACGGTTCGGTAGCTCAGGAGCATCTCGAACACCTCGACACCCTTAACGTTAGACTTTTTTTTTTAAAGTATTCGGCCCTATATTTCTTATTCTTGTTAGTTATGCATTGAAATTAGGTAGTATTTAATGGTACATCTGCAAATCAGAAATTATTTTTTACAAATTATTCCAGTTTTCTACCAAAAATACTAATTATACATCAAAACAAGCAGGTGAAAATAAATCAGATTCATCGTGAATTTAAAACGATAATATGATGTTTTTTTTCTAAACGAAAAATGTATTTTCGTTTAGTTTTAGACGAACCATTCCCTTTTCGCGACTTACAAACATGACGTAATATTTGAGCTGCACACTGTCATATTCTTAAAGTACGAATTATTAATAAGTTAAATAAATTTAACAATATAGACAAATGAAATAAATTTAAATATAACAAATTAAATGAATAAACACTTTTTGCTTCAATGTTCTTACAGTTTGATTTGATTTTTGGGCAATAAACTTTCTGACATGTTAAATTTATTACATTTATTAATTATTCCGTATTTTACTTTGTCGTGAGTTTCTGACTCCCTTATTTATAAAAACATTCTAGGGGTAGTATAAGTGGTATGTGAAATTCTATAATAGTTTTAACTCCATTGGTCCGAGTGGTCAAGATGCTTGCCTTGGCGCTCTGTTTCAGGATGGTTCAATTCTGGCAAGTAGTGGCAATGCACACTGCGTTTCGCAGTCATTTGGGCATAACCACTCCCTTAAAGAAGAATAACAGCACATGTGCTGTTGTGATGCGTTGAGTGAGTAAGGAATGCCAGAGCCCATTTTGCTATCACTTCCTTATTAATCCTAATAAGGTCGGAGGTGCACTTGCAGCATCTGTAGCTTTGTTTGTGTTATAGGCGACGGTAGCCACGTACTATCAACCTGACGGTATAACGGTACTTTATACCGTCAGATTTCTCTGACGACACTTACATAAAAAATGTATTTTTAAATGGAGACAATTAATGCGTGCTTTTTTTGGTGTGCCATTAAATATTATTTTTATTGCAACTAGCATCGATAAAATATTACTTAACCAGTGATAATAGACTGATGTTAACGTATGATTAAATATATATACATATTTGAAGACTCTGTTTTATGATAAACGATTAGATCTTGAAGCGATTTGTTTTTTAAAACTTAAAATCGGAATAAGTAATGATTTCGCTGAGAAATTAACCTTATTTTGGTCTTAGCTTCTAGGTTACGTTGGGAGATTTACTTCTTTCAGGGCGTGACTTGGCAGCTGCTGTTAGGTGTAATGGATTGCTAGAATTGCTACTTATCTTGTAAGATATCAACTCCTTATAGGCATCGTAATATAAGAAAAACGCTTTGAATGCGATTTTGTGTGCGGTGTTCTTAGTGTGATAAAGAAACGTGTATCGAAATCAATGGTTTATTGATGTTGTGTCCATATCATAGTTAAGGTCGTAAAAACATAAATGTTTATTTAATGACTATGTTCTTATATTTCGCTCACAAATTGAGGAAGATTACGTCCTAATTATGTCCTGTCGATTGTGAAAGAATGGGCAGTTTGGAATTGATATTAAGTGTTCTGAAAATTGTTTAAATTTTTTTTTGGTTGAATGTCGGCAACCTTGCCTTATCCATAAAATTCAAAATGCTATAAATACACCCAAGTAATGAGATTAGTTAACTTAATTAATTTCTGTACATTACGTAGTAAACTATAGTCAGATGAATGATAATTTCGTGGAGTAGTCAATTTTGCTTGAATCAATACATAGAAATTGAAAATAATTATTAGTTTTGTTATAGTAAATATGATTTATGGTCATTAATATAGTTTTTGGTGAAAAATTAAATTTCGTCTCCGCAATACGCCATGTCAATTAGTTAAAACTTATTGAATTTTTTAAGAAAATATATAAAACTGTAATTAATTTCATTTGAATTGGAGTCTTTATAACGTGCATTTTTTTTAAATTAACAGAACATTGAAATATCAAGGGAAGGAAAGTCTGGCACCAGATGAATTGTAAGGAAAAAGTGATATATGCATATTTTTATATTTAGCAATAAGTTACCTAATTGTAAAATATGAAGTTATAATATATGAATGAAACAATTCTTTTTGTATTATTTATATGTTTATTGATTAAGTACACTCTATATATAAAATTATGACAATTCAGGTAGATAGAACTACATAGATTATGTTTAATATCATAGCTATAATGGGATCAAATTCAATTAAAAAATATATTCTTAACAAAAAGTTCTGTTGTGAAAAGAAAATATTTGACACACTATACCGTTTCGTCAACAACTACAACTCGTTGTGAAAAAGTTGAAATTTGCATAAAAAATTTGTTCAAAATACCAGTTTCAGGTGTGCTTACTAATAACATTGATAAAATATTACTTAACTAATAATACTGGTTTAGTGATATTTTATCGATTTAATACGAATTCATATGAACTGTACCAGTTGGCAAATCTCACCGCTCTAGGAGCCAGTAAAAAAATGGATTATTACATATTTGAACGTCGCCTTATGTAAAATCTTAAACCAGTCAATATATCTTTTTTAATGTAAAGGACGTCAGACAAGCTGACAGCGCCCTTTATGGTAAGTGGTTACCGTCACCTATGACACAAGCAAAGCCACAGGTACTGCAAGTACGCTGCCTACCATAGTAGGATTAAGGATAAGGGATTAGGAAGAGTAAGATAGGGAAATGATTAGGAAGGGATGGGGGAATATCTACAAAAAAATATCAATAGCGTATCTTATGTTTATTTATAATTTAATATCTAAAAACTAAATAAAGAGTTAAATAATATGTCATGTTTGAATAAAAATAAAAAATCGAACACTGGTTTTAGCTACACTTAACAACTCGACATCTTGACAATTTGCATCCCGTTCTACTGTCTACAAAATGAACATTCCTGTCTCGCTCTTGCTTGCTTTTCAGTGGCCCGTGTAAACTACGCTTAGTTTTGTACAATTACTTAAACTCAAATAGGAACCATTGGAATTACATTCAAACTTAAGAATTAAAAATAAGTACAGTTGCCCACACATTAATTTATTGCATAAAGCACCGCAAATTGCTAATACGCCTGGCCGCCATTTTGGTGACATAATCTCGTGACGCACTCAGTACCGATAGCAACACTGGCCGACGAGATTTTAGTTGCGGGTGACGTCACTTGGATGTTAAGAGGTTTGAGGTTTTCCTGCGCAATAGCAATTTGTGGTTATTATATTAGTACACATTATCATCAGTGTGCTCTAGAGTCAAATAAATTTGACAAGTACACATGGACCTCAGTTTGGACATTATATGTTTTTATAAGACATAAAGGAGTTATATTTAGACGGCTTAAGAACTAAATGGAAAGAGTGCATCTAATAATTAAGTAGACAAGTTATCATGATCGATTCAAACTGTCGGGGGGTGAAGTGTAGAGGTTGCTTTGTGACGCTTTTAATGGGCGCTCGTAGCTCTCCCCGCGGGTCCAAGGTCGTTTGCCTCTGAGAAACATATATATTACATAATTACGCACTAAAAACAAATCCATATATCTCGGCTGCCTTGCCGACAAGAAAGACCAAGGGCCTTAGACAAAGTAGCATTCGCTCCGTAGCGATGCGATATCGAAGTTCGTTATCGTCTCAGAGACAAAGGAATCGACACTGTAACACGTGATAAACACGTGATACCTTGTCATGATTTCTTTGTCTCTGTGACGATAACGAACTTCGATATCGCATCGCTACGGAGCGAATGCTACTTTGTCTAAGGCCCCTGGTTCGCTTGCTTATTTGAACTATTAGAAACTTTTAAAAAAAGTTGTCAGAGCGATTTCTGTTGTTTTGGCACGCGACTTCGTCCGCGAAAAAAAAAAAGAAAATAACGCGTGACATTTTTATCTCTGTGACGACAGTGGCGCTATTTTTTATATTTTTAGACGATCCATCGGGAACCTAAACTTCTTCCAGGATAAAAAATATCCTATACATTAATCCAGGTAATAAACTATCTGTGTGCCAAATTTCACTCAAATCCGGTTAGCCGTTTTTGCATGAAAGATTAACAAACATATATCCTCACAAATTTCAACATTTATAATATTAGTAGGATAAATAAATCATTGACTATCCATCCAAAATAAGATCGATGCCCTTGAAATGTGGTACCGAAGGCGCTTGCTGCCGATAAAATGGACTCACCGTACTAACGTTTCCATCCTGAGAGAGCTTCGCAATAAATAAAGACTTGTCGAATGTTTAAATGCGAATCCTTAATATGTTTGGACATTCAAATATCTTAAGGATCCGTATTCAATCGACAAGTCACATCCTCCGTAACATCAGCGCTCTCGAGATCGATTACCCACAAGATGGACAGATCTCATTAAATCGTCTACTAAATTTTCCCTTATCTAGGGCCACGAATACAGATTGAGAAGCCTCGCAGAAGCGCGAGGCTTCTCAATCTCTATTCCAACCAACCTATCAGATGATCCATGATCGCAAATATAATTTAATCCTTTAAATATTAGCTTAATTATTAAATAAATTTAATTTGTATACAAATAATTATATTTATTGAGAGTAAAGCGAGTAAAATCAATTTATATTGAGAACAGACACTCTTCTTTTAAGGGTTACGGAAAGCGGTCATCTTGATTAACAACAACTGAAGAGATTGTAAACTCTAGTTTAGTCAAAGCAAAGCTCTAATTGAGACGTACATATATCTCACTTTTTGTCTATACCATAAAGAATAATGGTATAAGGTGGACGAACTTCGTAGATGAGTGTCATCGGCTACCATTAAATTGGAGGCATTTTATTTAAGGTGGTTTCATCAACGCCAACGCTCTACACAAGCGCCATTCTGAAGCGTTCTAAAGCGCCAATTTATGAATCACTATTTAATGGTTGTAGCTTGTCAGTTTTTCAGTGTAAGTTAGTTCTTATCTCTAAGGTAGAATGATTTTCTGCTCCACGGTTTTCGTTGAGTATACCTGGTAATAATCCGGAAGTATCTGTGCGTGGCGCTAAGTGGCGGTGGTGGCGCATCGTCTGACATCTCCAGAGAGAGATAGGTGTCGGCGCACGCGCTGTTGAGCAGCGTGTCCAGCTCGCGGTGCAGTTCGCAAAAGGTGGGACGATCCCGCGACCGTTCGCGCCAACACGAAAGCATCACTTCGTAGCTGCGACACCATAACGACATTAAACCATGGCCTCTGTGTAGGTACTTTTTAAATAGGTAATTACGTTTTGTGATAAAAAAACAATATATCAAAGAAATCTTTTAAAAATAAAATAATGAAGTGTTTTGTTGGTTAATTTACAAAATGCACAAATTGAGACTTAAACAGTGCCGTAGCTTGCCCTACATGGTCCCTATATCAAATTTCTTCTCGAGCGTGGAGAAGCCCAAATGGAGGGTAAAGATTTTTTTTACAAAAGAAACAAAAAGCTCCCATCTACGGCCACGCTAGAAAGTCGTTGGGTTTTAGCCGGCATAACCTATAGCGTCCCCTTCGCTGCCAGGTAAAGGGCATACTGCGTTTCGCAGTCATTTGGGCAGCCCGTCTGGTGGCAGTAACCACCCCCTTAAAAAAGATCACCGTGAAATAACAGCATGTGTGCGTTTGTGTTTCGGTGAGTAAGTAAGGGATGCCAGAGCCCATTTCCTTAAGCCTTCCCAATCCCTTATCTTACTGTAGTTGACAGCACTTGCAGCGCTTGCAGCACCTGTGGCGTTGCTTGTGTTATAGGCGACGGTAGCCACCTACCATCAAGTAGACCGTCAGCCTGTCTGGTGAACTTAACATAAAAAATAAAAAATAAATTATAGAGCTTCCATACTTGGCAAAAAGAAACTGTATCTATCTCATATATCATAACATAAAATAAAACAACGGACTTTGCAAAAATTTTTGTGTGAGACAACAATTTTTGCAATCAAAACTTAGGCAAAAAAATTTGCTAATTTTGAAATTACTGCCGAGGCTAATCTTTGGAGCTCACTTTTCAACGGGAGCAACTTACCAATTCCATACTACGTAATTCCATGATTACTCCATAGTTATTCGTCGTAGCAATACATAAAAAAATATGAAAAGTGGGAAAAGGTCTGGGTAAAAGAAATGCATTTAGTTTAATAGTACTAACAGTTGTTTGCTGCAGTTGTTGGGTCTCGGCATGCGGTATCCAGCACGCAGCAGCCGCGGCAGTCGAGCTGCCGGCACCTCCGGGTACGGCGCACCTCCAACCGTCACTATCTCCCAAATCACCACTCCATAAGACCATCTGAACACGAGAAAATATATCTTCGATAAAATCTTTCTCACATTCCTTCTAGAGATGGTATCATAATGTATGTATATTTTTAAATACGCATTTGTAAATGCAGTCGAGAATAGACGAAACCATCTTTATTTGCCTATATGTAACACAGACCTATGCAAGGTCTCTCTTTTAATACTTTAAGACTGCCGCCAGGGTTGTAAATTTCTTCAAAGGTTTTTTGTGTAAAGGTGTATTTGTTCCTCACAGAGTTTCCTTAACAGTTGTCATACATAGGGCACACTGTATGTTTCCGGAACTGGCCACTTACAAGCATTTACAAGCAATATTTAAAAGGTTTTTACATTTGATGAGCCCATTGGATGAGTGGTTAGGGTGCTTGCCTTAACGCTCTGTTCTAGTAAGGTTCCCGGGTTCGATTCCCGGCAGGGTCAACTTTGAAAAACTTTTCAAATTTGTCTCTGGTCTGGATCTGGAAAGTAGTGGCAGGGCACACTGCGTTTCGCAGTCATTTGGGCAGCCCGTCTGGCGGCAGTAAGCACCCTCTTACAGAAGACCACCGTGAAATAACAGCACGTGTACTGTTGTTTTTCGGTGAGTAAAGTAAGGGATGCCAGAGCCCATTTCCCTATCCCTTTCCAATCCCTTATCCATAATCTACTGTAGTCGGCAGCGCACTTGCAGCAGCTTTGGCGTAGCTTGAGTTATAGGCGACGGTAGCCACCTACCATCAAGTGGACCGTCAGCCTGTCTGCCGATCTTAACATTAAAAAAAAATTGAAAATGGAATATTTTGGCTGTAGAATACAGTTTCTTTCATCTGTCACTTGTTTTTAAATTGTGGCGTCATTTTAAAAATTGCGTGTTACATCACCATGGATTTAACTCGTGAAAAAATGTGTCATTTCACAGCTCAGCAGAGCTTCGCTTGCCTTCAAAGTGCTTTTGGCAATGAATGCAAGACGACTATTGATTTTCAGAATTCAAACGCGGTTGTGGCAATCTCATTTACGACTTTCATGATGGTCGCCCGTCCACCATTAAAAACTGTGTACCGTATTATCGAAACAGACAGGCACGTGACCTATCATGAAATTCGGGCATCCTTAAGCATAGGAATAAGTCAAATGCAATCAATCCTGTACAAACATTTGGGTGTGAATGATCTAGGTGGATCCCATACAATTTGAATGAGGCTCAAAAAACGGACCGCGTCACTAGGTGCAATGCCATGCTTACTAGATTCAACGGGGTGTCAAATTTGGTGTGGGACATAACAGGTGACGAAACATGGATTTATTGCTACAATCCCAAAACAAAGCAGCAATCGACCGTATGGATCTTTCAAGATGAGACAAAACCAATCAAAGTAGCGCGCGTGTAAAGTGCCTTTAAGCAGATGATTGTTTTAATCATCTGCTTTTTTTATCTTTTTTGCTTATTTTTTTAATAAAACTGGACAAATGGCTACTGTTGCTTTGGAGAATCTTCGTACTGTGAATAGTGATTGATGGTACACGACCATTTGTTTGCCGGAAGTTATTGACGAACTCTGTAAAAATAACCTTAAACGCTGTATCATATTGCACCACGATAATGCCAGTTCTCACACGGCCATATAAACAAACGAATTTTTAAGGTGAAAGACGTAGACCTTATGAGTCATCCTGCATACAGTCCCGACCTGGCTCCTTCCTTCTTTTTTTTTGTTCCCAAAAATTAAGAACCAGTTACGCGGTCAACGTTTTTCATCACCAAAAGAGGTTCTTGAAGAGTATGAAAACATGTTTCCGAGGTCACCACGGAGGAGTGGTACCTAATTTTCAAAATTGGTTTCATATGAAAAAGTGCATTTACGCTAACGGAGAAAATTTTGAAAACCAATAATTTCATTTTTGACCATTCATAGTAACTTTTTCTTATTAATTCCGGAAACTTTTAGTACGCCCCACGTATGTACATATAAAATGGAAAATCGATTATCACGAAACATTACAAATATTTTTCTAATGGTATCCTCACTTTTACCATTAGAATTGATATTATAGGTAAATGCGAAAGTTCATAGTGATGGTGCAGTGAGGTTCCCGGTCATTGCAACCTCCGAATTGATTCAAACGTTCGTCACAAAAATTAAATTTAAAAACAAAGAACGAATGATAAAAAAAAGAATAAATGAGAATAAGGTTTTTCAAGAGAGAAACATTAAAATATTTTATTAAACAAATATTGTAATAGATATTATGCATAGAAATAAGAGAAAAAAAATTAATGAACTTCGAGCATAACGTTTTTTTTAAATTTCATTAAGTACCAAAATATATCTTCTATACATAAAGAAAAGTCGATTTATCAAATATATGTAAGTATGTTCTACATGGACTCCAAAACCGCTCAACCGTTATAGTTTAAATTTTCAGGCAATCTTCAGATTAGCCCAGCGGTTATATATTTTTGTTGTTTTTTTTGGTAATTTTTTGACTAACTTGCCAATTAAAGTAACGATAAAACATATAGTCAATTCAAAGCGTTTTCGAAAACATGGCGCTATTTAAATAGAGTTTTTTAGTTTATTTTTTTTGAATAAATAATATAAATGATAAAATTTACATATAAATTGTACATATAAATAATGTGCAATTATAAATTATTGCTACTCTCGTTTAAAATCAACGATCTGATGATGATATTTTAATGGCATTATTTTTATTAAGTGTGTAAAAAGTCATAATTAATTTCATGTTTAATTTCACAAATAAAAAAGAAAATCGGCAATAAGTATGTAAAGAAAAACTTACACATCACTTTGTGTAGTGTATATTCTATGTGTCAAGGACTCCGGCGCCATCCATTTGACAGGCATCTTCCCATTGCCCTTCTGCTTATACTGGTTCTCCTGATAAACATCTCTGGATAGGCCGAAATCTGCTATTTTCAAAGTCCTGTCTCCCCCCACTAACACATTCCTGGCTGCTAGATCTCTATGCACCACCCTGTTTAAAGCTAGGAATTCCATTCCCATGGCGATTTGGCGACAGAAAGACAGAAGATCGACAGAAGTGAGTTCTGGATCGCAAACGCCATTCATATCGTAAAGCTTGTTCACTACTAGTCTCGATTTGTTCTTGAACAGATCGTTTCTGTAGTCGGAACTCTCGCTGTTATTATTATAGTATTTCGCATTCCGTTTGGACACCATCACATCCCAACAACACCTGTGATAGAGAATTATTTAATTTAATCGCTGCTTATAGAAAAGATTAAAGCATTTTCATTTGTCATTGATTTGGAATCAATCTTGCTTGAGGCAATATTTTGACTGAGAAAATGTAGAGGTACTGGTAAGAGAGATCAAAATTCAATATCAAGAATAAGAATCAAAGATCAAAAAGACAGAACTAAAACGTTTGTGTGTAAAGTGAAATGTGATTTGGCAAAATAGCAATTAAAAATAGATAAAGATAAGAGATGAGATGAATGATGAGATGAGATGAGATGAGATGAGATAAGATAAGATAACGAGATCGTACAATTATAAAATATGACATAACCTTAAGTACGTGAGCAGATCTCCTCTGCTACAATACTGCGCCACAATAAGCGGACGCCGGCCGCTGCAGCAACCCACCAAGCTCACGACGTGGGGGTGACCGCCCACGCTTTTCATTAATTCCATTTCGGCGCGAAACGAACGGATTTCTTCCACAGATGGAAAGTCTGTAATATATAGTTTTAAATTGACAATCTACCTTTAATTTTGAACAGCTTATTTTAAAAATTGAGAGAGGATATCGCAACGATATGTAGACATAGCCTCAGCTAGCTTTCAGCTAGGTACTTGTTCGGGGCCATAGAATTTTATGACGCGGCAGTATGGTGGGCTTCGCTATTTCTATGTATATGTCGGCGGCCGATCGTATAATCCGGCAGTTCGTGATGTGCTGAGGCAGATCGTGATATAGCGTCGTTTCATGAAGTTCCTAACTAATATCAGTCAGATCGTTCCAAGCAATCTTTTAATTTTGTATAAATGAATATTGTAATTGAACAAATGAATATTGACAATATTATAAATATTTAACAATATTACTTAAGTATTTATAATATTGTCATCCTACACGAACGATATGCATAACAATGAGCAGCCTGGCAGCCGTCGAAAGATCTCACTGATATTAGTATTATAATTATTATTAATTAATAACTGTAATTTTTTTATATGTAAATATTCTCCGTTTATCCCTCTTTCTATTAGTGAAATTAGAATCGGTCTACCAGTTCAAGCGTGATACCGTATAGATATTAACGTGAATTTATAATGAAGTCCCTTTTTATTATTCCCCCCACCCCCCGAACTTCTTAAATGCTCCCCCGAAACAAGAAACACTGCACATAGCCGCAGCGGCGGCGGCAGCAACAGCATAAGTCATTTGATGCAATTGAAATTAATTTATATTTGTACTGGGTCTTAGGATAGCCCTGCATTAAAAGCAGGTCAAACGACGATAACGTCTTTATACGAGGGGCACACTGAAATGATCGGGAATAAGAAAAACCACATGCACGGTATAGCTAAATTGTATTTTATTGTTTTTCGAAGTATTCTCCGTTCAACTTAATGCACTTTTCCATTCGTGCAAACCAATAATTAAAATAGTAATTCCAGTCTGAAGTTGATGTTGACAAAATGGCTGATTTGAACGCTTCCACAGCTGCTTCGGGGTCTTCAAACCGTTGACCGCGTAATAAATCTTTCATTCTAGGGAATGTAAAGAAATCGTCTAGGGAATGTAAAGAAATCGTTAACGACGTGTCAACTTTAAACCAACATAGTTTTTGTTTTTAATAAAAAAAAAATAATTGTTTGAATGTCATTAAGATTCTAAGAGGCCAGTATTCAAATTCTAAAAAAGGTTTTATTGTAACTCAATCCGAAATATTCTATTCCCGATCATTTCAGTGTGCCCCTTGTACCAGCGTGCAGTAATAAAAATCACTTTGTTAAATTTAACACAATTGCGATTAAAGTCTCTCTTAAATATGATCACTGGTTACTTGATTGAACAAGCAAACTGAGTGAAAAGTGTTTGGTTGGATATTACACCAATATGATAATGTCTATGATTTAAAATATTAGACAGAAATGGTGGAAAGGCGCTCTTGTTGGAAGGGCTTCAATATCATAAACAAAAAGTTTATCGTAACGGTCTTATTATTCGGTTCGGTGATCAAAGTGTACTGATTCTATAACAACATAAGTGCTTATATATAGACCATTTGGTCAGGGGTAGTAAGCGCCCGTCTCTTTAAACACTTATGAATTCAAACTACAGCTTGTGTAACATTCCCTTATTTGTTAGTAGGTTAACCAAGTTGTAAGAGAAGTTCAGCATATAAATGAATACGAGTATAACTCAATGGAAAAAAACGTCGTCCTATCTTTAATTCTAATACTTATTATGCAGACAGAAGGCACACTGGTATGAATGTTATGAAATCAGTTTCTTTATTTTCATACTTATACTAGCGACCCGCCCCCGGCTTCGCCCGGCGTGCAATTTTTATATATATGAACATTCCCCGTTTATCCCTCTTTCCATTAGTGAAAATCGAATTAAAAACCAAGGAAAATGGGGATTCATTTTTATATATAGGTAGAGAAGACTTGAACAGTATGGAGGTCAGTAAAATTACATATATGCTCACCAACATGACACCAGTGTGACAAAGCAGCGTAAAGGTGAATCGGGCGCCTGATTTTCTACCTTGGTAAATTTTTATCCTGTAAAGTTCTTAAAGTAATCGAAACTTTTATTTGTCGATGATTTCAAGTAACAGATACCTTTGAGCATTTTGACTGCGACTTCCTTGTCCCCAACCAAAGAAGTAAGAGTTCCTCTCCTAACAACCCCGAAAGCGCCTTCTCCAATAACCTCGTGAAGAAGCACCCGCTCTGAACGTATCTCCCAACTGTCGTCCACACCAGACTCCGGCCCTCCCGTGTCTGAAGCGCAATCTTTTTCTAACTTGTCTTCTATTCCCTAAACATGATAATGTCACGTTTAATCATCAAATGTATTGGATTTTCATTTTACAATATCATCAAAATCAAACCGATAGTGAATCTATTTTCCAGTTTGAATTTGGTGAAATTTGTCCTTTCTTGTAAATACAACGTTTATCATGGATTATACCAAGCCCTGGTAGCATTTCATGGGTGCGGGTCAGCGTTTGTATTGTGTACTAATGACATGCATTTTATGTGTTTACCAGAGCGATCTATTGTAAAGGTTAAGAAAACTATGGTCAGCATATCAAATAAACCACGCGCGTTTAGGTTTAATTTATTTTTAAACTTCCAAATCAAATTCAATGTATTAGTTAAGCGAGAGTTTTTTGTTTAGAGAAACGTCTACGAAGCAATGTTTAAGGAAAATTTCGTCGATTTTGTCTATGATATTGCCGCTCTGTAACGGTGTTAGTAAGAAAATCGTAAGCACAGATGGAAGCGTTTCCTTTCCCGATCACTTCAATCTGTCCTGGCTTACCATCGTGCTACGTGAAATGATTCAGGAGTGTGAACCTGAAGGTATAGGTTTCTCGCGACGCCACGCCGCCTGCGGTGCCAGAGCACGACCGCCATAGCGGCCACTGCGAACACCGCGCACATCGCGGTCGCCGTCAGCGCTGGTGGCGGGAAGCGTGTCTCCTCCGCGGCCGCGAGAGCTGCTGGTATACAACACACTGTCATACCTGTTACCTACAACTGGAATAAGGTAAAAGTGCGTATCATATTCCACAACCTACTCGTATTTATACCCTAAACCTTTAAAATAAATTACTTTATTCCTAAATATTATTTATATAACTAAATTTTATAACATTGCATTATCTTGTATCATCATCATCATCATCATCATCTCAGCCGTAGGATGCTGCTGGACAAAGGCCTCCCCTAATTCTTCGAAAGAAATTATCTCGTATAGTTCTAATAAACTAGGTTTAGATCTAGTTTATAGACAATAGTTTATAGATATATCTCGAAGGATCGAAGATCTTATCAAGTAAACAGGAATTTTGAGTATTAGTTACTTTCTTAAAAAAATTTCACGCCAGCATAAAACAATAGAATGCTTGAACGCTTAATTAAAGTACGAAACCTATAAAATAAAAGGCCCCAGGAGAGAGCCTTGTGATACATCAGAATTTATAGAGGTGAATGGCGACAGATTGGGTTCGTATGAAATATGAGATACAAACCACCTTATAATTTAGCACGTAGACCAGCAAAATGAATTTTTTAATAAGTAAGATTTCTATCAAAGCGGTAGGAATGTTTGCTATATCGGGAAATATGCGTTGAAGGTATAAAATTATTAAAAAGTATAAATTAGATGTTGTAGAATAATTTCTAACACAACAACGATATACTGCATTATAAAGTTGTTTTCAAATTATTCGTATTTTATGTATTTTAGAGAAATGAGATGCTACTTAATGCGTTTCTTGTGTACGAGAGTGAATTTTGAAATATAAAATTTGGAGCCAATATGACTTCAGTCTTATTAGTTCTGCATTCAAAATGAGTAAATGCACTGTAATTCCCAAAAGTTCTAATATTATAATAATTTCTGCGAATATTATAGTTATCTAAATAAGAGATTGTAACTATGATGAAATCAAGAGGAATCTCGACGGATAAAGAATTTAGGATAGCTTCTGTTGATGAGGTGTTTACTTTTTTTACTATCATGAATATTTTAGCCTGATATCACCATTGATGATACCAACTAATGATGGTTTGATAACGTTCTTAAGAATGTAATAAACGAAAAAGATATGGTTAACACTCGATGAACTAGCTATCCTAACAAGAGTTGTTTCAAAAATATTTTTATCCTAGGTCTTAATTATTTAAGAATTGTTATATGGAATTAGCTACTAGCTATATGCAGTTTAGATTCGTCTTCCCTCACAGTTAGCTCTGGAGGAAATCTCCCTTAGATACAAAGAAAGATTTGACAAGTAGTAATATATCTCCTATTTATTTTCT
Source organism: Bembecia ichneumoniformis (assembly GCA_910589475.2). Lineage (NCBI taxonomy): Eukaryota > Metazoa > Arthropoda > Insecta > Lepidoptera > Sesiidae > Bembecia > Bembecia ichneumoniformis. The sequence goes on along the minus strand of OU342538.1, from coordinate 3,847,337 downwards.
TGCAAACTACTGCTTTGCTCTTACTTATCCTCTGTGTATTTTATTCAATGGGTCCTTAAAAGAAGACGTTTCACCTAAAATTTGGAAACAGACACACACTTGTATCTTCTGATTTTGCTGTAATTTCCGAATTTGTTCGTAAGTTTGTGGATAATCTTGTGCAAGTTTGTGGATAATCATTTATATTGACTTAAAAAAGGCCTTCGATTGCGTGTTTTATACCAATTATAATTTATTGTGTTTTATACAGAATGACATTATACCATCGCGCAAATTGAAACACTTGGGTGTAAAGCTCGACTTTTTTCTTTGGGTTAACTGGTCTCAAGCGCTAGTCGTCGATGGGTGCCGTTCGGACTTCATATATTAACGGTTCGTTCGGGCGTACTCCCGGGATCTCGTCTCGGCCCACGGTTTATAAACTTGTGTAAGATATTATGTAACTATGAAATATAATACCGTTTTGTTTTTGATTCTCATTTTTAAATATGCTGTTTACACGAAAATCTTAGTAGTTTATAAACCCATTTGAGGTTGTATGATAATCTTCAATGTAATTTTTTTTAATTCATCTCTTTTTCTAGAAAAACGGAACCCATTGATTTTGCATATATATTTCTTATTTTAAATTCGCTAGCGTGATTTGGTATATCTACAACATTCCATTTCTTCTGATTGTCTCAAACCTATTCAGAAAATCTCCATTAAACATCTATATTACAAATTACGAGAAAAAGCCTTCATCTACGAAGGATACTGTGTCACTGTTTCTATTACCACAAACAGCTACAGCCCCTTTTTATTATAATATGTTATATGAAAACTCACTCACTCATAAAACACACACACACACACACACACACATACACACAACATTTTTGTAAAGCAATACTTAATCTTCTTTTTTATATTCTGCTTTTTAAATTTATTTATTATGTAAGTATTATGTTGTTCTATCTTGGTTCTAATTAATAGTGCTAATTTATTGATAACAAAACAAGCGCTTTAAGACATAAACTTCATTCTTTAAAAGACAGCAGGAACTTTTTAATTTATCTTGACGCCGTCTTCATACAGAAAATAAAAAGTAATCATCGTAAAGAAAGTAAAGAATTATACTTTTGGAATCTATTTACTTCAAAGTCCCAAAACCCAGGACAACGTCAAGGAACATATTTCACATTGCCAGCTGTCCAAGTATTACTATAATAGGGCAGGTACTGAGTGATGTTACAAAAAGAAGGTATTTATTTTATTTTTTAATTTTTTATTACCATTAAGTATTCTATTTTTCATATCTTCTTCTGTATTTAGTTCTTTTTAACTGGTTGAATGTTATAATAGATTAATGAAGATATGATTCTTTACGCCTATTTGTAGATAATATATACATTTAACTTGGACATATGAATATAATGGCTGCATGAAACCTTATTAAATAAATAAATTTTAATTGAAATTTTACCAATGACAAACGCCTGTGCATTCACATAGTTACATATTGGAATAATTGGAATGGATTGGATGGATCGGGAATTTAAGGAATTTTAGACAAATAATTACTTGCGATTTTTTTTTTTTTTTCATTTATTTATAATTTTTCAGAAGTTTACAATCAGACCATTTTGCAAACTGGGTTAAAATAAAATAAATACTTATCTATTATTTTATTTAATGTTTATTTACCATAATCATATTTATTTCTAATTGTAACAATAGAGGTACTAGATACTAATCGAAGTTAAGATTTACTTTAACTAATTTAACTATTTAGTTTCACATTGACAATACGACATCAGTGTCAATTAAATTAAAAATCCTAAAATTGTAAGTATAGGTTAAGCAGTTCAATAAAAACACCTTAATAATCTAGAAATAATACTGAATAATCAATAAAATAATCTTAATACAAACATTAAAATATTCTTGTAAAATATTTAATCTAGTCTTAATAGCCAGATATAGTATGTTGAGCTTTGTCAGTCCACACATCGCATATTCCATATTTTTTTATGCTTTTCCATTTCTCCACCAGTTCTATTTTTCTCATCCACCAGATTCTTATAACCTCTTCTTTACAAAAAAATTGTATAATCGCTGTTTTATATGGCATTCCATCTTTTATCCCACTTCAGTGCCTTTAAAATTCCATTCTCACTTCAGTTTAATTTCTCAGTCCTTCTGCTATATGTACGTTGTTTGATCTGCAAAAAGAAAATACGGACATTATGTCTATAGGTATTATAGCTAAATAAGCCCCATTAATCACAATCAATTTGACCTTTCTTGTAAACTGCGAACAAAATGTAGGCAATATCTGCAAAACTTAATCAAAAATACAAAAAACTCAGTTATTTCAAACAAAAATCACACTATCTCAAATGTCTCAATATTTATTGTCAAAACATCCATTTATCAAAAATAAAATTACAGAAATCTGACATTGATTTTAAGCTTACCTTAACACATCGTAAAATGATCACACCGCCATGACACTTCGCCGGTAAACTAAGAAAATTGCGGTAACTAGACATTAGCAGGTAAATCAGATGGTTGGCATTATATGTAGTAGGTATATTGTTTAAAATTATTTTACTTCGAGAAATATCGTACTAACAACTGCGCCGCCAATATTTAAAAAAAATTCAAAGCTTTCTGGGAGTATAGTTGATGGTAGTTGGCTACTGTCGCTTATTAAACACAAGTTACACAAGCAACACACGAAAAAGGGTAAAGGATCTCATTTCAGTTTTTTTCACACCTTTCGTATTACATAAACGAATATTTATTTCTTTACGTGTTGATATTGACAAGTTTCAGCGATTTTCATTTCATACGTATATGTGAGTTTGTATAGGATGGCTATGACGGTGATGATCATGATGATGTTTTAAAATATTGATTACGTAAATACTTACACGGGAATATTGCTCGCGCTGAGCTATGGGCCTCGCCCACCGAATTGACGGACCACACTGACACATTGTAGATCCCAGTGCCGTTGACGTCCAGAAAAATAACTTCCGTTTCATTCTATTAATTAAACAATGTCAATTAGTAATACCTGCGTGTGCATAAACAAATTAAGTTGATAATTCTGTTTTATTTTAGCTGTTTTTCGGATACCATGCCAGCGTATAGCTGTATACCAGTTTATGTTGCTTCCACTTACTCGTAGTTTGTTAGATATAGATATAGACATAGACATAGACATAGATGTAGATGTAGATGTAGATGTGGATGTGGATGTGGATGTGGATGTGGATATGGATATGGATATGGATATGGATATCGATATCGATATCGATATAGATATAGATATAGATATAGATATAGATATAGATATAGATATAGATATAGATATAGATATAGATATAGATATAGATATAGATATAGATATAGATATAGATATAGATATAGATATAGATATAGATATAGATATAGATATAGATATAGATATAGATATAGATATAGATATAGATATAGATATAGATATAGATATAGATATAGATATACAAGGAGGGTCTAAAAGCTTCTGGCCAGAAATATATAGTAATGTAGATGTTAACATTTTCATGTCATTTTAATTATCATTTCTTTGCTTAAACGAATATTGCTAGGTAGACGATTGAACTGTCATTAATTTAGCTTTTACGACCTTTTGAAGAATACTAAGTCGCAATATTTTTATGTCATGTTTCAATTCGAATATCGAATAAAGGTGTAAGGCCAACCAATATTAAATAATGATTAGATAATTCTATGCCATCTCTGTCATTTTCCGCCATTAAAGATAGGTGTAAGCTTTTTTTTTAGGAAGAGAGTCTACTGACGACCCTCGCTCTCATCGGCTCGTTTGAGGCACTCATGCCATTATTTATTTTCAAAGCTGAAGTCTAACTTAAGGGGTAGAAGACGTTATATTATTTCGATGGATAGAAGATTTTCTAGTAGCTATAAAAGGGCTGCTGCAGTTTTTGCTAATTTTGAAGACATAACTTCTGAATATTATTATGCAGGGATAGAAATGTTAATTAAAAGATTCGAAAAAATATATAGAAAATGTATATAAAATATTTCTCTTTGTCGGGCCGAAAACTTTTTGGAACCTCCCACGTAGATATAGGATACAGATACTATAATGCATAATCTAAATTGAGAAACTACTCTAAAAGCCTACTCAAACATTAATTTTATACCAGAATAACGCAAACAAGCTCTTAACGAAACTACGAGTAAGAGCTAAAAAAGTAATAGAATGGAACTATTGAATGGTGTGGTAAAAAGGCGGTAATTAAAAAAAAATTACCCCCGATAGATGAACAGTTTTGATTTCATTACTCGTCCGTATGGTGACAGTGTGTCTCTGTGGTGAATGTTTCGGCCGCTGCCAACGTACAAGAACATCCCATGCGCCATTTAATGAGCTTGTTGCATACAAAGTTATATTTTTTGGTATCTCCGGAGCTGAAAAATAAACGCAAAATATATATGAATATAAAGATCGAAACGGTATTGCTACTAAAACAAAATAGGCAAAATAGGCACCCGATATAATACGACCAAATAACAACTTGCTTAAATGACATCCATTACAGTCCTTTTTTTTTTTCGAGGAGAAATCCATTTACAGAATTCCTACCGCTGGCTAGGCGGTAGGGGTATGTGGGGGTCACCAGTGCGTATCCATTACAGTCCTAGCTTCTTTATATCTCTTCTTCTTTTTATACGGAAATCTTAATTCGAATAATGTTGAAATATCTGTGCCTAATATATTATATTATTTAGAAATAAGTATTACTAACGCAACAAATCGTAATCGCATTCTTCGAGGTCTGCACAGGACGGGGTGTGATATTTTAACTCTGTGGTCCCATATCTTCCGCTAACTCTAAAAGCACATTTATCTTCAAAAGGTAATCCATCCACTTGTACTCTACGGTCATCCGAAGGCTGAAATCAATTATAAATAAGTATTTATAAAACAGTATCGCGCTTATTTGTGCCACATGCCACATAGTCATAACAAAAGTCATAAAACTAGAAATTGCACTCGTCTCCTTATGAGCAAATTTTTAATTTTTATCTATTTCTTCTCAATTAAGGAAAGTTATGATTTAAACTGCTATTTACAAAATTAAATTAAATGCTTAAAGTTCTTACCGTAATTTTCTTGTGGAAAAAATCGCCCAACTCTAATTTATTGCAATAATTTACGACGTCAAAACATAAGTCATCAGCTGAAAACAAATAGTTTAGGTAATTAGTCCTTAGCGAAAATCTAGATTTATAATAATAATTACTGCGAAGGGCATTTTTATATAGACAAAGTAAAGTCTCGACCAATTAATAAATCACAAACTAAAAACATTTTGAAAAATAATTTCACAGACTAATATCATGTTTATATAGCTATTAGACATATAAGGAAGAGTATATTAAAGATGTAGATTTATTTATATTTCACGCGATTTTCTCTAAATATCGCACTGAGATTTAACTAAATTCAAATAAATTCCCATTCATTCAATCAAGTAAAATAAATTATTTCTCTAAGGCGACGCTGACCATGAAAGTCTTAGATTAAATTTAACTTACATGCATTCCACGTGAAACTCGCCATTATTCTATTTCCTAAATTGATAAACTCGTGTTTTATAATATACGTTTTACTTTCTCTCTTTGAAGAAAAACTGATTTCGGGTCCACGTAGCCAACACGAAGGGCTCAAATCATCATTCAGAACTGCCGTCCAAAATGTATAATTACCCGGAGTTACGGCTGACATTTCAAAAAATTCTTCGTATTCGTCAATGACCAACCACTTTATCTGAAAACACATTTCAGTACAGTTAATATTTAGTTACACTATTAAATAAATTTAAAATGTTTTAATAAAACCAAGACTTACTAAATCAGGATCTTGATCTTCAGGCATTAAAACAACAATTTGTGCTGTAGGGGATTCAGTTAAGTTGAATGTAATTCTTGAATGTGATTGACACTGGACTTCCAATTCCGGTGGTTCCCCAGTTGAATTTCTATGTTCACCTGTGAAATATTAAACAATTATTAACATTTTTTTTTGCTCTACCGAAAGCACATCGAGTTGTTTTAAGACTCAATTTTACAAAAAAATTGTAGTAGGTAAGTATAATTTAAAATTTAGTAAGTATAAATTGTAGAAAATAGTAAGTATAATTATGTTACCACTAAATTGTTTTATATTAATTAAATCTTAATTTATGCCTTATTACGCTTTCCCGTCCTACTCGACTGATTATCACTAAAATTTTGTTGTCCGAGAACATAGGTTACCTTTTATCGAGAAAAAAAAATTGATCCCCAGGATTCAGTAAATAAATGACTAAAAAAACGAGCAAAGCCTTAGATCTATGACACGGACGAAGCACGCTAGCATTTTATAGTTAGTATCGCGAGCACCAGCTAGTATAATTTTGTACTTTAATGTGGCTTGGTTTAGGTGTGGCTATGTAATTTAACGATAAGGCCCGGGCTCCACCAAAGTGCGTAACTCCATCAAACCGGAGATGCCTACGGACGTCTTCAAACGCATCTCCGCTGCACGCCGTCGCCGGCTTGTGAGTCATAGCTTACCATACAAATATGACATATCAGTGGAGACGGTTGAGTAAATAACGAAATCCTATTGGCTGTTTCTAATACACCTCCGCTCTGCTCGTCGTGTTTCCGCTTTACTAGTAGTGGAGCCCGGGCCTAATGCCAATAATTTATGTGTGTTCTTTCTATTGTTAGTATCTTATTTATTGCAAGTGCATGTCAATAAAGAAATAAATAAAACATCGATCATCCCCTATTGCATCAATAGGACGTAGCCTAGGTCCTTTCCTAGGATTCACACCCAGTTTCACATCAAAATCGGTGCTATGGTTTAACCAGACACGAGACGGAGTTCATTTCGCATTTATATTCATATAGACTGTAATGTATTCCATTATTCGGAATTGGTACTGCCCGGTTTTTCATAGGGTATGGAAATAGTGAGTTGTTTATGCGTTTCAACTTGATGAACTCTGTAAACCGATATTGGTGTATCAGTATCGCCACCACATTCTCTTAATATTTATGAGATTTTATATATTCGTACGTACTTAAAAATGAAGGACTATTTTAAACTGAAACTACATAGTCTAAATAAAGAACAAGAACATAAGTTGGCGACCTATATTGGTCGAATCGAAGGCCTTCTCATAGTCCCCAAACACCAGACATAGCGGAAGGTTATACTCCTTGGTTTTTTTCTATAACTTGCCGTAGCGTATGGATGTGGTCTATGGTAGGTACTATAGCCTTTCCGAAAAGCAGCTTTTTCGGGAGGCTGGAAGTCATCAAGTCTGAGCTGCAGACGATTTGGATAATCGTTGAAAACATTTGTAAACATGGCTCAGAAACGTGCGCTCAGCTTAGAATTAATATATTTTTATATTATTAATTAAATAAATTACTTACTCGTAAAGTTGATTTGACAGCTCTCCATTTCATCCTCCTAGAAATCAAATAGCAACACAATATCAGTACACTTTCTTATTGACCGTCAATAAATCTTAGCAATCAATTAGACGTATTTTATATGCAGGTATATTAATTATTTAATGAGAACATTACGCATAGCATAGGAACTTCAGTAAGGGTTGATAAAATTAATTAGTGAACTGATAAAACTTCACCGAGGTTGAGGACCTGACGGTTAAAGACTCGAGTAGGGCATTCAACGAACTTTCAAGCATTCAAGTTTAAAGAGCAAAATGTTACCTACTTCCATATCTTTAACTATACTTATTATAAACTAAAGACGCTCTTCGCCTCTGTCTGTTTCTACTTTAACTTCTAAACTACACAACCGATTTTGATACGGTTTTCACTAATGGAAAGAGCGATGAACGAGGAAGGTTTGTGTATATATATATATATTTTATTGTTAAGGTCGGCAGACAGGCTAACGGTCTACTTGATGGTAGGTGGTTACCGTCGCTTATAACACAAGCAAAACCAAAGCTGCTGCAAGTGCGCTGCCGACTGCAGTAGGATTAAGGATAAGGGATTAGGAGTGGATAGGGAAATGGGCTCTGGCATCCCTTACTCACTCACCGAAACACAACGGCACACGTGCTGTTATTTCACGGTGGTCTTCTGTAAGGGGGTGGTTACTGCCGCCAGACGGGCTGCCCAAATGAGGAACCAATGCAATGTGCCCTGCCACTACTTAAAATTTACTTACTTACTTATAATTTGCAAAAAAAAAAATTGCATCAGTACAAACCGATTGGCATAAAGTTTCTACAATTTCCTAGAAATTTCTATTTTAGAGTCTAATTTAGAGTATTGATCCATACTACGAGACGTAAGTAAGTGTAGTTCAATTATTCAAGAATGTATTACTTTTTATTTCTTGAAATTAGAGTGGCAGAGCTCACTGCGCGTCGTTGACACAAATTGGGCAACCTATCTGATGGCATACAGAATACCACCGTAAAACAACGGCATGTGTGCTGTTGTGTTTCGACTAGTAAGTAAGGATTGCGAGAACCAATTTCCCTATTCCTTATCCTAACTTCTAATATTGTTGGCAGCGCACGTGCAGCACCTGTGGCGTTGCTTGTGTTATAGGCGACGGTAGCCACCTACCATCAAGTGTCCAAAGATCTTTTCATAAAATAAAAGATGGTAAAAAAAAAATTGAACCTGATTAAAAATATTTATTGAGGGTTAAAATTATTCGTGGATTGTACCTACGTACAGTGTTAATATTAACATATATTATTACGTATTATTTATTTGTCTATATAAACATACAAGTATAATATTATGAATCAGTTCGGTAAGCTATTTCTCCTAGGACCAAGCCTACAAAAGTAATCTACCTTTAAGGAAACTTAGTTTGCTATGTTATATGTTACATGATTTTGATTAATGATTTGTATTTAGTTAATCTTAGTTTATGATGAAAAGTCGTTATTTTTTCTTAAATTTGACAATATTCTTGTGACAAAACACAATGTGTTCTTGAGGGCTGTATCGAAGTGGACTACAAGCTCTTTGTGCAAAGGTTCCAAGACAGGTGCGCCGACCCAAGATTGTGTAACTCCTCAGGTCATAAGTTCTATCACAATCAAAACTTGAATTTAAAAAATTTATTGAATTCGAATTTCGAATCTTTTATAAAAATAAAAATTTGCACTAGTTCGAATTTCATATTTATAAATAATGAAGAAGACCGAGTTGCAGTTATTGCGCTGAATCGGTGTGTTTATGAGCCAAATTAGATTACGAACTACTGAAAAGTTTGAATATAACTAAAAGATTCGTTCATTGCTCCATCAAAAGATATAATGAAGATTCAAGTGTAGAAGACAGAAAAAGAAGTGTCGATTAAAGCTGAGAAGGAACGAATCCAAAAAAATCCCATGCATAAGCAGAAACTGTTGGCCCTTCAGATGGGGTTAAGCAGAACCACGGTGAAAAGGGTGTTGAATGAAGACTTAGAGGGCTTCGAGCTTATCGAAGAAAAACAGGACATCGCTTAGATGTACGTTTATGGAAAGCGTAAAATTTTTCAGATAAAACAAAGAAAAAAGAAATTTGTGGTTCTGAAATTAGACACACTACAAGGAAAAATCGGATAATTCCCTACGTATTTCTGAATTAAGATAAGCGCTGGGGAGTTCGTCAATGTCCCAGTACTCGTCAGATTTTATACTTTTTTAATAAGATCTAACCAAAAGCTTTATATGGAAACATATTTATGGTAATCAACAAATTGCTATAATTAGTAGTAAATATAATGTCGTCAAGGAAAAACTGTAAGAGCACTTCCAAAATTTAAATTTATTGACTAGTTTAGCTACTGAAAATGAAACCCGACACGTCACATTAAGTACCATGGCTTGCAGAATTTATTGACTAATACCTATATATAATTATTTTGTTGAGTAATTAATAAAATAAAATAAAATTTAATTAAATATCTATCGTTATAACATTGTTTTTTGCTTGTGATATATACTGGGTCCATATAAACGTAGTTTGACCTATATAGTACTTACTCGTCAAAATAAATAATATTTTGGCTGTTATTGGGACACTATATAAAAATTCTCGAGGGATTATCTAAAAATATTAAAAGTTCGGCGCCACTGGCGTCATCAGTGGCAGCGCCACCGTCGACACTGCGATAGAGATGACAAACGTTTATTACTCACTAGCTGAACTCGGCCACGCTTCGCTGCGGCCCATACCATAAGAATAAGGAAGAACCAAGACCATGGTTATTCCTTATTCTTATGGCGGCGTGCGCATGAGGCGCGCGGTACTGGACACTCTTGTACATATATAATACTATTTATCGTAGCGTGATGTTATATAGCCTATAACCTTCCTCGATAAATGAACTATTGAAAACAAAAATAATTTTTCAATTCCAACCAGTAGTTCCTGAGATTAGCGCGTTCAAACAAACAAACAAACTCTTCAGTTTTAATATTAGTACCTATAGACATGTTTTCTCAGATATCATATTTTTTCATTTTTCATTCGCGGCACCAGCTAGTAGGTATTAATTTTAAATAAAGAATTGAAAACGCACAGTTATGTCCCCAATGCTGCCCGATCGAGCTTAATAACAACGCAAATTCTAAATCCCATGCCGACGCGAGCGAATCACCGTCCCTTGTGAGTTGTTTACAAACATACAAAAGGAAACCATTTATTACTTTATTTTCTTCACCGTGTTCGGTACTTTGTTTTCTATTTGTGTGGAACAGGATTTTGTTATTGTTTGTTATCGTCGACGTAAACAAGGAAGTCTGGAGTGGGCTAATAATGGTCATTATTAGTATATTATGTTAATACTTTGAAGAGCTACCTCGAACGCATTTGTTTTACATAAGGACGGCAATTCTGCTGATCCGTCACTGTTTTTCTTCCTACAAGATCCAATAAAGCGAAAGTGAGACTAGCTGCCTAACTTTTTGGATAAGATTTCCTATGCAAAAATCTCATAAATCAAATCTTTAAAGATGACATAGAAATCTGCTTCAAACGAAAGATGAGACAGAAAAAGGTATATTGGTGAGTTTTTGGTGTCTACCAATACAGCTTCTTAAGATCTGGCCAGACAATTACGGCAGATGTGTATTGTCAACAAATGTAAAATATGATGGAGGAGCTAGCCGCTAAATTACCGGGGCTGGTCAATTGCTCAAGCCCACTGCTACTAGACCATACTCTACGACAGACGGTTGCTAAATTAGAGGATTTGTGAGTGGAATTTCTCCGACACTCACCATACACTCCCCGGACCTTGCTCCAACAGATTATCACGTCGGGACAACTTCAAAGAGGCCTTCAAAGATTTTATTAATCGTCGCTTCCATATTTTTTTCTGCAAAGGAAATTATTTGTTGTTTTTTTTTTTTGTATATTCAACGCCAATTTCATATGTATGGATCTAATAGTCTTAGTCTATTATTCTTGTAAATAATTCATAAATAAAATTTTTTAGTCAAACGAATACCGAACCAGGTCAAAACACACAAAAACACGGGCCTTAGGGTTGTTCACTTTTTATAAGATAGGTATTTGTTTTATGTCAATTGAGTAACAATTTTTTTATAATTTTTAAAAACATATCTATATCTTGCATTTATATTTGTAAAATTTTTATTCTACTTTTATTTTATTCAAGAAGATTTTTCGACGCTCCAAATTAGAACTAGAATTTAAATGGTTACATCTTTTTTTAATCTGTGACGAATGCGCAGACAGACCAATAGATGTCGCAGAATGTCACATGAAGACATACCGTGGACCGTGACAGAAAGAAAAGGTGTAGGAGGGGAAGAATAGGGATGTAATAAAGATTGTAGAATGAACACACATTGAAATAAGAGCACACGTGCTTTTATAATGTTTTTCTGTATAGTTAAGTATAAGAAATAATGTTATGCTAAACATTGTGCCCTGACACTCTCCATATCAATTTAAAATTCCACACTCGTCATAATTATATTATCATATTTATTTCAACACATAATTTTTAAAAACCTACGAGTCCATTTCCACGATGCTTTGAAGTAGATAGACAGCCCTGGTGTACTTAAAAAGAAGTCTAGGGATTGGTTGTTGGAAGTCCACTGTTTCTTAAAGTGTGGGACGCAACGCTAATATTTCAATAAACATTAACGAGCAGGTTGATCATGGGTTAGAGTGATGGCCCTTTGATTTCAGGTTACCAGGCTCGATTTATCGCAAACCATTTACGGCAAAGTGAATTATGGGAACGAACTTTTCAAGTTTTGATGAGTGGTTAGGGTGCTCTATTCTAGGGTTTCCGGATTCGATTCCCGGAAGGGTCAACTTTGAAAAAATGAACTTTTCTAATTTGGCTCTGGTTTGGATCTGGAAAGTAGTGACACGGCACATTGCGTTTCGCAGTAATTTATTTGGGCGACAGTATCCACCCTCTTACGGGAAACCATTGTTAAATAACAGCACGTTTGCTTTTGTGTTTCGGTGAGTGACTAAGGGATGCCAGAGCCCATTTCCCTATCCCCTCCCGATCCCTTAGCCTTAAGCCTACTGTAGTTGACAGCGCACTTGCTACAACTGTCAGTAGCCACCTACCATCAAGTGAACCCTCAGCCTGTCTGCCGATCTTAACATAAAAAAGTTAACTATGATCTGCATATAAAGGATTTCGCCCTAGGGCCAATGTGTAATGGTATTGTGGTTCGCAAAGTACAAATGTCACACGTTTGTTAAGTTTGTGTGGCAAATATTACAGTTCAAACTATTTATGGTAATTATTATATTATTATACATCGTGAAAGTAAGTTACGTAAGAAAAGCATTAATTGCAAATATTAAATAAATTATCCAAAATAGATTGTCAATAATTTATCAGTACTGTGTGCACACCGTGCAATATTTTATTATAACATTTCATATCATTAATTCCTAAAAATGCCACAATAAAAAGCACCACTTCTCAATATCTGTAAGCACTGGTGCTTTTTTGACAATAATGAAAATTATTATCCATTTAAGAAAGAAAAATATCGTTGTTTGTCAGTTTATCTCGTTTAGTCCATAAACCTGATTTCTCTTTTAATTGTTTTATTCTATTAAGTAACATATATAAGTATTTATTAAGTTATAACTATTACTACTGAGTTATAATTAATGACCATAAATTATTAACACTTTTTACACCTAACTTTGATAACCACTGGTCTAAGGGGTTCCTAGTTTAAATGATTACCATTTTGAAATAAGAAATGACGCAACGCGACGGTCGCCGTTGTAAGTTTCCGTTACGACTGAATTTTAATATGTCCTCCTAGTCCACGTTTCCCCATGTTTTGAGACTGACAAACAAGACGAAATTATTCACTTTGAATAGAAAATCACTTGTTTCTACATATGTATATTTGAAACCTAATATATAGATCATTAATACGTATAATAAAAGGCAGTGTTCGCCCATTGGTCCATTTTCAACTATAGTGAAAAAAAAAAATTAAAAATAATAATAAAAACAACTACCTACTATCAAGTCGACTGCCAGCTACTAAACCAAAGAAAAGAAAATTGGTTTTCAAACAAATTAGAAAAGGGGATGCCTATGGTAGCTTTGAATACTTCTAAATATTTTTATGCTTACAGACATAAAATATTATATGAATAAAATATTATTGAATTATATGATTAATAAGCTGAGATTAAATTCACATTCAAGGTTCAAAACACGAAATTTGCAGGAAATTTGGGTTTCCTATATGTGCGTTCAGGAACTTTGAACGCACATTTTTTTTTTGAAGAGTAAAACATAAATAATTGGATCATTTGCGGAGTTTGGACAACATTAACGTAGTTATTATATATAACATTTAAATAATCTCTATAGTTAGCAGTTTGCATGTACGAACTTTTGCCATATCAGCTGGGCATACCACAATCCCAGCAGACATTATCTTTGAATAAATTTGAATTGAAACACACGAACAAACTTTCGTTACAAACACATTACAAAAACTCAACAAGTAAATGAAAAATGACAGTAATATGTGCAGTTTTTCTAATCAGGGATTGTTGCGTTTCGTTTCATGCAGTGGCTATCTATATTAACATCATAGTAGTAGGATAAAAAAACATGAAATTGTTTATGGAGCTTTATTCAAAGTTACCCAAGTTGACTGTAATGATTGTCTATATTATTATTATTATTTTATGTTAAGATCGGCAGACAGTATGACGGACCACTTGATGGGTGGGTGGCTACCGTCGCCTATAATACAAACAACGTCAAAGATGCTGCAAGTACGCTGCCGACTACAGTAGGATAATAAGGGATTAGGAGGGGATACGGAAATGGCCTCTGGCATCCCTTACTCACTCACCGAAATATAACAGCTGAAAAAAATATAATTAGCTGCCCAAATGACTGCGAAACGCAGTGTGCCCTGCCACTACTTTCCAGACCAGAGCCAAATTTGCAAGTTCATTTTTCAAAGTTGACCCTGCTGGGAATCGAACCCGGGAACCCTAGAAGGCAAGCACCCTAACCACTCATCCAACGGGCTCGTCAATTCTAAGTTTTTACAATATGTATCTATCAAAAAATATATATTAGTCATCCCCTGGTAGCGGGGCAAAGCCCAAGCTAGCGGTGGTTAGGGCTACAGAGTGAGGAACCTCCTGACAATTTGTGCGTTGCACCTACCGCCTTCTGTATCTGTCCCTTGATCCAGCCATCTAGCGAGAGCCTCTTGAGATGTTGGTCGAGGCTTTTCGCTATGAGACCGTTCGCCGAGACGACTATCGGGACGATAATTGTCAAATCTACCTCCCACATGGCGTGAGCCAAGTCAATGTACTTGGTAAGCTTTTTCGGCTACCAGCGCTGTCAACAAGCACGTCCGGCGCGGGGATCGGTCAATAACCACGATATCAGGCTTATTGGCGGCAATAGTCCCGTCCGTGATTATGGAGCAATCCCAGTAGAGCGTAGCATTTTCGAGAACGGGCGTAGGCACGTACTTGTAGTATGGCACCTCAGACTCGATAAGCCCGTATCGGAAGGCAAGTTGCTGATTAATGATCCTGGCTATTTGGTTATGTCTATGGTTTCTAGTGGCTATTATTATTATTATTTTATTTTGTTAAATATATTTTAAAAAAACCACAATATTTTAACTAATATTATAAATGCGAAAATGAGTTTGTTTATGAAAATTTACATACACGTTGTCAGAGATACCGTAAAGGATATAGGATTACCTTTCATCTAGAATTTTTTTATCTTTTTTATCTTTAAAGATTTTTTTTATCTTTAATTTAAGCTTAAGAAAAGAGGGCGTTGTCGAAGTCACGGAAAAAAGCTACTAAGTAAATATTAAAAAAAAAAACAATAGATATCATAAAAAAAAGTAGAGGGGTGTGTGTCAAGTAGAGGGGCTTAATATTTTAAAATGGGAAAGTTTATGAAGATGGAGGTATGAATCTCTTTCATGTAAGAACTACTAAACGAAGTTTGATGAAACTTTACAGTAATTTAATTTATAGTTAAAAATAACACATAGGCTATTATTTATAAAGACGGCTGTTCTATAAAGGCGAAATACCACTCACACACTAATTAGTTATGAAAGATCAAACCTTACTCGAGCTAGAAGAATGAATTTTACCTACTTAGATTATACGTTCTGTAATTTAGGGGGTCGATGAGAAAAGATTTTTGGAGCAATCTTTAATTTTAGACACAAACAACACCACCGGTGCTGCAAGTGTGCTACTGATCAAGTAGGATTAAGGATAAGGGATTAAAAATGGATAAGGAACTTGACTTAGGAAATAAGAATTTCAAGAGAGAATAGGTGTTGAAATTCTAAATTTAATAAATCTGAAGAAAATCAATCAGTCTTTTATGGCGATCGGTTATCGTTTATCGTTTTAACGGTTGAGACTTGTACCATTAGGTAAGAAGTTATAGATTTTACTGGGAAAATATCTTGTAGAATTTGGTTTCATAGATATTTAAGTTTGATTGTATTAAAAAATCCATTGTTTCAATTAAGCAATAAGATTTTTAGTTCTCTAATGTTATCCCTATTTACAAAATCTGAAATATTCACAGGAAATTACTGAAATTAAGAAAGACTTTTATTACCAAAACCTCCAAAGTGTAAGTTGAAAAAAAAGGATTGTTTTGAACGATATCCTTTAAAGCAAATGAATTCGCCGGGAACAGCTAGTCAAATTATAGAGCGTGGCAGTACTTCGATAATATGAACTCTGATTAAATATTTTATTATTTCTGTCTCTTCCTTACCGTTTATCCTATCAAGGTCGGCAGTGCTCTTTTAATAGGCGACAGCAGCCTACCTACCACCTACCACCTACCGACTTTAACACAAAAAACCATCTACCGACTTAGTGTGAAGTCAAGTTCACCCATTTCAAGGTCAACTTCGTAAAATTAATTTCCACTGTGTTGGCCTTCTCAAGGATATATATTTAAATATATATCCCCGAGACGCCAACAGCGTCACATTCACAAATTATATATGACGTCCACAACACTCGCAACGAACAACTTCAGGTATATATGAAAATTAAATACTATATTAAGCATATAAGAAATATAAGAAGGTTTGGAAATATAAGAAATTCTAAAGAATTAAGAGATAAGTTAAATTATAATTAATTATATTTTTTTCATATATTTTATACATTACATAGTTATCATATTGTACATATTTAAATTACAATTGTCGTTGCACTTGCAAATAAATTTGAATTTCCTATGTAAAATGAAAATTACTAATCATTTACCTAAGAAAAAACATTCGGTAGCAAGCGAAAGAACGAAAAGAGCGAAATAGCGAAAGATCTTCAATATTTTTAAGTACGAAGGGCATCTTTAGTTGGCGGTAAGACTTAAAAAATAAATAAATAATAATGATAGTGGGTATAACATTATTGAAGCCGTAAAGTAATTACTTACCGAAAGAGTTAATTCACTGCACAAATAAGACGATAACTGTTCCAAAACTATCTCATTTGCGGGAATATTGATTTCGGTCGATGATAAATCAATCGCGCTCATTAAAACTAGAGTAAACAAGCTGCGCATCGTCATTTTCGCCATAATTACACGGGTCGTCATTAATTTTACGTCAAAAAAAAAGTTAATTACAGAATTCAACATTTGTAAACTTGTCTCCGGTTGATAAACTTCAGAACTATTTCGAAAAATGAGATAAAAACAACGTCACATCGTAGAGCTAAAAAGAACACAGGCCGTATGTTTTTTTTTTTTTTTTTTAATTACCCGTCTAGATTCGAAAATCGAACGGAAATAGATGCGTAGGCGCAGTGGAATAACGCGCGCGCTAAATGACCCTCTCTGTGCCAAACTGGGGCGCTAAGTAGCTAAGCGCCACTGAGCTTATAGTTAAAAACGTGCCCCTCTTATCATTCATACGCCCCGTAGACATTATTAAGATGGCCACACACCTTCGGAGCAGAACTCGTGCTATGATCGCTGTGGCTCCATGTAAATAACTGGCCACTAATGTCTACGTCAAAGAATATTGTAAATATGTTGTCATTGTCATGTATAATTTTTATAAATAAAGCATTAGTTTCTAATAATTAATTAATAAAATTAAGGATCAATCAGTTTTTTATGAAGATCGGGCCATCAGTGTATGGTTGTAATTTTACCATTAGGTACGAAGAAATTATAGATTATACATACCTACTGGGAAAATCTCATGTAATTTAATAATGGGGTTTCATAGATATTTAAGTTTGAAAGTATTAAAAAATCCAATTGTTCCAATTAAGTAATAAGTTTTTTAATTTTCGAATGTTATCCACAGTTACAAAATCTGAAATACCTATTTACAGTAAATTACTGAAATAAAGAAAGACTTTTATTGCCAAAATCTCCAAAGTGTAAGTTAAAAAATTTCCCTGGTTAAAATCAGCTCACTGAAATAAGATTGTAAAAATGTTTAAACATAATAAAAAATAAAATTTAACATAAAATAAAATTTAAATACATTTATTTATTTATTTATCAAACATAACAGCATTACTTATTTCAACAGCAAACTTTTGTTTGTCTACAGATCTCCGTAGACAAACGTTTGTTACCGTACAGAGGAATGAGGAGATCCTGTTTCGATCTCACAGAGACCCTGAGCATAACTGTTTCCATATCTAGTTCAGCGACGTTGAGTTTTCTTACGAGGTCCATGTTAGACATCACGTTTCAGCGCAATATGTTATCACTGACAACGTACATTGGTCGAACACTTTTTTGTTTTAAGGCTCTCAGAAATATTTGGATGTCTTCCAGAGTTTCCCGAAAGCTGTCCATGCGAGCTGGAAATTTCTGGATATTTGATCTACCTGATTAGACTGTTTGCCCCGAGTAGACGTGATCAACAACTTCGACAGTCGAGTTCGCAACTGTTCCTGGGGTGGACAAAACATGGACATTTGACATAACTTGCGCTCTTTGGGAAATAACGTCAAAAATAAAGAAACTAAAATGGAGATGGTCAGGACATGTAGTAAGAGGACTAGACAAGTGGAGCAAACTAATAACTCACTTGTACTCAAGAGAAGATCGAAGGGGAGGGCGGAGGGCAACATGATATTGAGCCACGAGAGGCTTTTGAGACTATCTCAATTTTGTCGACAAACGGTAAGTGACATACCAGTAGGTACTCGTGGCTAACTAAGGCCTGGTGTGTAACATAATGTTTCAAGACAGAAATCGTTTTACACTAGAAAACTATTTCAACATTTCGCCGATTATTTTGATTATCTAAACTTATCAGTGGAGATGAAGCCTTATTTTTTCCTGGCGTAGTTTTTACTCCATTACTCAACATTTCACCATTTGTGGGATCAAATGCTGGCTCAGTTTAGTTCCAAGTAAATTACTTTTTGTACCTCTGACTGGAGCAAATATTTTTGAATGACTGTTCATTATTCTTGTGAAATAGCAAAAAAAAAAAAAAATTTCGTAATCTTATGAAATGTGGAATGAATAATTATTTGTATCGCCATAAGCTTGTTTATATATTTTAGTAATTATAAGGGTTTATTAAAGAACAATGATAGAAAGATTAGCAGTTGGAAAAGGAGACGCAAGTATGTTTTCAATTTGATCATGTATTGAAAAATCAGTGGAATGAATTGAAAAATAATAGAGCCACTTTGTTCAAGCGATCGTGTGAAATAAACTCCTACTAAAATGCAAGTTTACAACATAAATACATTTTTTAAACTGAGACATTTTTCCAAGTTCATTATCTCGTCGTATTGAGACGAGTCGTTCATGAGTAACTTTGTAAATTTACCCATTTTATAGTGTAATTTATTTATATACAAAGTTACATATAAGTACGTTGGTTGAGTGGTTAGGGTGTTTGCCTTAACGCTCTGTTCTAGAGTTCCCGGATTCAATTCCTGGCAGGTTCAACTTTGAAAAGTGAAATTTTCAAATTTGGCTCTGGTATGGATCTGGTATGGATCTGGTATGCAGGGCACACTGCGTTTCGCAGTCATTTGGGCAGTCCGCCTGGCGGCAGTAAGACCACCGTGAAATAACAGCTCGTGTGCTGTTGTGTTTCGGTGAGTGAGTAAGGGATGCCACAGCCCATTTCCCTATCCCCTCCTAATTACTTATCCTTAATCCTACTGTAATCTGCAGCGCACTTGCAGCAGCTTTGGCGTTGCTTGTATTATAGGCGACAGTAGCCACCTACCATCAAGTTAAGCTGTCTGCCGATCTTAACATAAAAAAAATAATAATCATTTTTTGCGTAATAGTGACCAATATTATATTATTTAATTTTAAATATTTTATTGTATTTTTTTAATATTTTTTTAATTAAAAAACTGAAAATAGGTCTCGTGTTTTAATAGTGCGTAATATTCCGTTGACGCACGCTGTAGTCTTTTCCGACGTCTCTGTTACTATGTAGGCTACGTAACTTTTTTATACGTTTAAAAAAGATAACGAATGCAATTTTTTTCAGCGGAAATACAGGCAATTTAAATCAAGGTAACATCTGACAATACTTTAACAGACAATATTTCATTGAATAATTGAATATTGAACACTATTGTTCAATGTTACCTTCTTGTAAATTGTCGAATAAATTTTTGCAATTATAGAATTTTGATAACGATCGTTGTTCTACCTATAAATATATTAAGACAACTTTTCTATTTAAAAAAGAAAAGGCTAAATAAAAAATTTTAAGAATTTAAAGAATCTCGGGGATGAAGTGGAATTGGACTACCTAAAGGATTTTTAATACGGTTTTGTATATATATAATATGCAAAAAATAAATAATGAATACGTGTGAAGCCGGGGGTTGGTCGTAGTTACCTTCAGATCTGTGTAACAGTATAACAATTAAAAACATTAAAATCAAATTAAGGCAATATTTTTTTAAAATTATATTTAAATATATCAAAGACATCTCGAAGAGGCTTATTGATGCGACGGGAGACCGAAGAGCTGGCACTTTCCTCGGCCAACGTATTAGTTTGGCCATTCAACGAGGAAATGCTGCCAGCGTACTTGGTACAATGCCGCAGGGTCCATTTTTATATTATTAGTTTTTAATCAATTTAATATTAATTTATTTTTAGATTAGATAATTTTAGTTTTTATGTTAAATGATATATAAATATTGTCTTCTATAATTTAATAAATATTTATATAATATATCAACGTAGTAGTTTTTTGGATATAGTTAGATATTAAAATATTTTAATATTTTAATAATAGTTTTAAAGCATAACATGATAGCACAAGGCTAAACCTAAGTGGCTTTTAGTGCTATCATTTTATGTACATATATTTAGTTTCTTTTTGAAATTGTTAAAATTATAAAGTTATTTAAATATGTTTGTCTTTTTCTTTATGGGCGTGTAGTAGTAAAATAAGGCGAAGTCGACCAAGGGGCCACTCGACCAAGGGACTGGTTTATTCTCACTAGATCCATTATGGATCCGGTGAATAGATCCAGTGAGAATTTTTGTTCTCATTAGATCTATCCTTGAAATACATTAAAAAATAGATCTAATGAGAATTTACTTCCTTGTTCAATTCTTACTAGATCCTTTAACCAGAAGCATGATGAAATTTTAATTGATAATTACTCATATAAACAATATTGGCTGTAAGTGTTGTGCAATTTACTAATAAATTCTATATAAAATTATTTTTGTTTTAATTTTTTTATGATCCAAATAATATAAACCAACTTTTACAGTCTTTTTATTCTCCTCATTAAATAAATGTTCTCGAGCAGCCGATTCGCTTTGACATTCATATAATTATAAATTCTGTGGTTGGGAACTTTTCATTTACTATTTTATTTACGAACTAACTGAACTCGGCCACTCACTGCGGCCCATAAGGCGGCGGCGGCGTGTGCGTGGGGCGCGCGGTACTGGACACTGCTTATATATAATACTATTGATCGTAGCGTGATGTTATATAGCCTATAGCCTTCCTCGATAAATGGACTATTCAACACAAAAATAATTAACCAGTAGTTCCTGAGCTTATCGCGTTCAACCAAACAAACAAACTCTTCTCTTCAGATTATTTCTGAACACTTTATTATGGAAAGCTCGATCTACTAGATCTATCATGGATCTGATGAATGGATCTAGTTAGAGAGGGAGTGGTGACACAATGGCCGGTTTGGGTTTGTCGATTTTTGTCGTAGTCTTTGTGATTTCTTTTAAATTATTTTAAGCTTCTCGATATATATTAAAACACATAGTTATCAGTTGAAATCTCACCCCGACCGCGACGTTCAAATACGTAGATCAAATTATCATATCAATTTTTGTTGTCTTTTTTTAAGACGGCGCGGCGGCTCGACGCGGTTTAAAATATGTACATGTAAAACTCGGAATAGCATGTTCACTGCAAAAATGATTTTATATTAAACGAATCAGAGGAATTTAAGTATTTCAAAATCAAGGGCACATAAAATAATATGCATGCTCAGTTTTATGTAAATTTTTGTCAATTACAATAGTAAAATATTAACGCATATTCTATGAAGAACAAACAAGTAATAACCATAATAATTCATCTCAATCATTTTCCACTTGTTAAAGGCTGGTGTAAGAAATTTCGTTTAGTATCTATTGACGATGAACACCTCTCCGGTCAACCCTCAACCGGGTTACACTAAACAAGTTAGAAAAAAGTACTGGAGGACAAACGTCTAAAGACAAAAGAAATAGTGGCAAGGACAGATATTTCAGAAACAACAGTCCTGAAGGTTCTTCATGAACAACTTCATATAAATAAGGTCTGCGCAAGGTGGGTGCCAAAACTGTGTAGCGAAGTGGCGATATCGTGCTCTAACTTTTGGAGGCATTTCGCACAAACCGGAAACGATTTCTTGTCAATTTTCACTGAGAATAAATTTATAGTACTATTTATACTACGATCCCCTTTCGAGAGGAGAGTGCCGTCCTTCTGATGAAGAACCGTCTAGAAAGGCAAAGATGAAGGTTTTGACCGGTACACGAAACAGGTACACAAAAAAGTTCGATATTTGGGTGCCACACAAGCTCACTGAAAGAAACCTTATGAATCGGGTACTCATTTGCGATTCTTTATTGAGACGTAATGAAACCGAATCATTTTTGAAGAGATTGACAACTGGTGATGAAAAGAGGATCACGTACGACAAGAAAGTGCGAAAAGGGTCGTGGTCAAAGATCGGTCAGGCTTCACAGATTGTGACCAAACCCGGGTTAACTCGCAATAAGGTGATGCTGTGTGTCTGGTGGGATTGGAAGGGCATTGTTTATTATGAGCTTTTACCGCCGGACAGAATCATCGATTCTGATCTCTACTTGAAACAACTGATGAGATTAAAGCAAGAAGTTTAGAGAAAGCGACCGGAATTGATCAATAGAAAGGGTGTGGTCTTTCATCACGACATCGTTAGACCACAAACATCTAAAGATGTTAAGATCTTAATCTTAACATCTTAATTAAGATTAAGATGTTAAGATTAAGATCTAAGAGTTAGGCAAAAAATAAGGAGGTGTTAATGCATCTGTCATATAGCCGTGATTTTGCTCGTTCAAATTTCCACCTGTTTCAGTCTCTTCAGAATTCTTTAGGCAGTGTCAGGTTAATATCAAAGAGAGGACTGCCAAAACCACTTGTCGCGATTATTTGATCAGATAGTTGATACAAGATGTGAAAAAGTCATCGAACAAAAGATACAAAAAAGTCTTGAGTTTTCATATAAAATGCAAAGAAACTTTTTCCCCAACCTATTATGGGCATAGAGAAAGTGTATAGAGATCGACGGAGACTTTCTTTTAATGTTAAGATTGGCAGACGGGCTGACGGTCCACTTGATGGTAAATGACTACCGTCGCCTATAACATAAGAAACGCCACAGCTGCTGCAAATGCGCTACCGACTACAATAGGATTAAGGAAAATGATAGGAAAATGAAGGAAGGAATTGGATAGGAAAATGGGCTCTGGCATCCCTTACTTACTAACCGAAACACAACAGCACGCGTTCGTTGTTCGCGTGCGTGCGGTTATTTATTCTTCTGTAAGAGGGTGGTTGCTGCTGCCAGACGGACTGCACAAATGACTGCGAACGCAGTGTGCCCTGCCACTACATTCCAGATCCAGACCAAAGCCAAATTTGAAAAGTTCATTTCTCAAAGTCAACCCAACCGGGAATCGAACCCGGGAACCTTAGAACATAGCGTTAAGGCAAGCACCCTAATCACTCATCTAACAGGGTCGTGAGATGTTAGTAAAATTTGAATTTGTAATTCGAAATATTGTATTGAAGTCGACCGTTCGTATGATAATGGTGAGGTCAATGTGCCTAATACTTTCTTTGATTAATTGCAGTCCAAGCGCACGTCACTTATGTAACTGTGGCGCCGAGTTAAAATGAAAGTAGTTGTCATTGAAGAATTTAAATACCAACTGAGGCTGTTGTCATCCCGTTAATTGCGATCGTTGGTTTATAGTTTAACTTACGTGGGAGGCTCCAAAAGTTTTCGGTCCCGTAAAGAAAAAAGGCACTATTATAGTACATAAAATAACCGTTGGATGAGTGGTTAGGGTGTTTGCCTTACGCTCTGTTCTAGGATTCCCGGGTTCGTTTTCCGGCAGGGTCAACTTTGAAAAATGAACTATTCAAATTTGACTCTCGTCTGGTCTTCGTAAATGACGACGCTTATGCTCGTCATTTATGCTTATTCTGACGAATTTTTTTAACCGCTAACGCTGCAGAACTAACTACTATAAGTCTTTTCACCAATCCAGCTATATGTGGGCCTCATTGAAGTTTCGCATCTGGAGTAATACCCACGAAAAGTATCTACATGATCCAAAGTGCTCCCCATTTACAAATACAGAGGATTCCACAATGTGGCCATTTGGTGTTGAAAATTTAATACATTTACTTTTCTTGCTGTTTAAAAACAAATTATTTACATTGAACCAATGAACAATTTTTGACAAAGAGTTAATATCATCTAAGAATTTTAACCTTTGAAACGAAGTGATGTGTCATCTGCGAATAATACTATTTCATGACTAACAAGGTGTGGCAAATCATTAATATAAATTAGAAATAAGACCGGGCCAATAATTGAACCCTGTGGGACACCCATTTTAATTGTCGATCCAGGGGCGCGCTTTCCATTGATATCAACAGTCTGAATTCAATTTTTCAAATAAGAGCAATAGCTCTTAGGTTTCAATACATTTATCCCCACTCTAGCCCATATTACCTTATCTTGCATCAAAAATCCACATCTGGTGCATCACGCATAGGGATAGCAGACAGGCAGACAGTTTTTGAATTTTAATTTGTTTTTTTTTTGGCTATTTTTGAAAAATGCATCCTGAATTTTTACTTTTTGTTTTGAGAAGATTTTTATAATGAAAGGTCGGCAAGCAGGCAGCCGGTCCACTTGACGGTAGGTGCATGGCTACCGTCACCTATACAAGCAACGCCATATGTGCTGCCTAGAGGAATAAAAAATAAGAAATTAGAAGTGGACTGGGAAATGAGCTCTGAAATTTCTTAATCACTGACCAAAACACAACGAAACGCAGTGTACCCTGCCACTACTGATTAGTTATATGTAATTAGTTGTGATTAGTGTAATGTGATTAGTTATATGTACTGATTAGTTATATGTACCTCACAGATATCAGTTTATATAAGAATACTAGCTAACCCAACAGACGTAAACAAAAAAAAAAATGTAATTTTCCAATTTTTCTCTTCATAATAACCTTCTTCGTACTTCAACGAATATTTGAAAGAAAAAAAAATAATAGGCGAATTGGTCCAGCTTTATTATTAAAATTGATCTAATTTTAATAACTGTGCTGGCAACCTATAGTAATCAGATAATCTAGTTCCCGTAGTAAATATAGTAGAATATTATTTTCTTTAATTTTGGTAGGTGTTGTTTCTTGTCATATCCCTATTTCAGAAGGGTGGTATCGTTTTTTACCCACCGTACCACCGGCAGTACCACTGGTGGTACGGTGGGTCCTCGATGTTAACTAGGCAGAAAGTGAGACGACAATTAAAAACTAGTGTCTTATACGAGTTTAGAAGACTCAACAAAAATGTAACCACACTATGATGTTGTGAATAACACAAATTCGACAGCACCTTCAAATGGATATTTAAGCCGGTGCAGTCGAAGGAAAGCCTGTCCTTTAAATTTTTCTTATATATATTACGTTATGACTGATCACCGTGAAATAACAGCACGTGTGCTGTTGTGTTTTGGTGAGTGAGTAACGGATGCCAGAGCCCATTTCCCTCTCCCCTCTTAATCCCTTATCCTTAATCCTACTGTAGTGGTCAAGACATTTGCAGCAGCTTTGGCGTTGTTTGTGCTCGGTAGCCATTTAAAAACATAAAAAAACATGCGATGATAGCCATTTGAAAAAAAAAACATTAAAAAAAAAAGATTTATTTCGTTAATGAACGCATAGCCTATAATTTATAAAGACACGCGGACGAACTGATTTTTATGAAACTTTGCAGTATACATTATGTAATATTATGAGAACAAACCATATAGTTTATATCAGAATGACATATAATGTAACTTATAAAGATTTTCTAATGAAGGCCAAAAGCTAGTACGGTTTCACACTTTATTATGGCACGATATGGAATTATGTTCTACTACATGTAGTACGGAGAGCCGATAGCCGCAGGGGTGCGAAGGTTCTCCGGCAAGCGCAGCGTCGGACATTCAATCAGACAGACGACCTGATAAGGGTCGCGCGTCGACCGTAGATATATATCCATAGATCCTGAGACGATATGATGATTAAGGTTGGCAGCTATATAAACATCAGCTTGTCAACCACAAAATTTAATCAGTTAAACTTTAATTAATTAATTTAATTCAAGGCGTATATATAATTAAATATTATAATTATATCCTAATTTTAATACTTAGACCTTATGCGATGACCTTATAGCAATAAGAATTCTATTTTAGTATAGCCATTTTTAATGGGCCCGAATATACAACGCGTCTGTAGGTATATTTTTAGAAGTGCGTTCTGCAGTGAAGGTAATAATTTTCAAATGCAAATTGGACAGCTAGCAAAGCAAAGGTGACCGCCGCATGCCGTCCAGACAGTCCGGGTGTGAAGGGGACTTCGCCGTGCATCGACCTGTATCGTTTAATTATAATATTTTTCTATGGCTCTCTGCTGAGTCTCTGCTTAAACAATCTACATCTAGGTATACATGTTCTACAATAAGTTTCTCTACTAACTTTTCTATATCACCCAACGGATTTTCATACGGTTTTAAACAACAAATTGTTTAACTGTTATCTCACGGTGGTCTCCTGTAAGGGTGCGAAACACAGTATGCCTTGCCATTACTTAAGTCTTAATGACTTAAAACCTTAATGAATGTGCTGTAATGTTTTATTTTTCACATAATTCATATGGGTTGCATTATTTGTAATAAGTTCCCTTTAGCACAAGTAATGAAACAAGTAGGGGATGTATATGGTATACCTACCTCAAATTAGTTGTGTTGAACTTATTCCAAATTCAAACGTAGAGCAGAAATATGAAAGTAAAATTTGTATTAGGATATTTAGAGCGCGACAGTGTGTGATTCTGCATGAAAGAAATCCAAATTCCAGGCGTTCCAAAGCCGCGGGGTAAAATGTTTTCTTAGTATTCTCGTGTTTCTTAGTATTCCAACTCATCTGATTGCGGGTGCAACAGGAAAATTGATACACAGTCCAGTTTAGTCAAAAACAAAATCAACCTTTACAATCTCTATTTATAAAAATGAATCCCTAGTTCCCTTGGTCACGGCATCACGCGCGAACGGGTAGACCGATTTTAATTCGGTTTTCAATAATGGAAAGAGGGATAAACCGGAAATGTTCATATATATAAAAATTGCATCCCCGGCATCCCCGGCGCTAGTTGTATAATACAATACACGGTCAGTCTAAACATTTACAAAGAACTACAAATGTACTCTAAAAACTATTATGCAAAATTACTATTTGAGCAATTGAATTTGAGAGAGTGGTTTGGTTTGTGCACTCGCTCCCTCTTTCGTGTAGGAGCTTCCAAGGTGTAGATAGCCATGATGGTCGCCAATCTTCGTAGGGAAGCGGCACGTTAAAAAGAAGAAGAAGAAAACTGCTATACCAAAATGAATTAAATATCTAAGCTGCTAAATTGATCTTGACACATTCTATGAGTATATGAGGTTGCAATAAGGTACAAAATTTTCCTAAAAATATGTACATTTAAATCTTTATATTAATATATAATATTAAGTTTTGTCATTTTTAAGTAACCAAAAACCCGTTTGCGGGTTTTTCTGCAAACTATACACAAAAACCTTCCTCGTTTCTCGCTCTTTCCGTTAGTGAAAACCGTATCAAAATGGGGTGATTTAGAAAAATTTAACGGAGAAACAAAGGAAGAGCGACTTTATTTTATAATAATATATGTATAGATAATTATTGCTAGTTTGTGAATATTAAGTTTGATATCGCTTGTTATAAACAATTTTCGAGTATGTTTTAATAGAGCAGAACTCATGGCAGAATGCATTGTTTGCTTAAAAGTAGACCTCAACTACAAAACGATATCTGTTAAATAATTATTTATTTAACAGATTATATTATCTATAATAATATATTTATAATCAAATAATTATTTATTTAACAGATATCTGTATTTCCGAGCTCTACAACCCAAATCTTTTCAAGGTTCGAGTGAATAGGCATCTTCTGGGTAAGCTCCTTCCTACATGGATAGATGCTGGTCAAGAGCAAACCCATCGGTAATAAAAAAAAATTCAAAATATCGGGCTACGTGGTTTAGCGTTAACTTTTTTCTTAGGAACCGTAAAATTTTTATTTCAATCAGTTTCGCGTATTCCTTAAGCATAAGACTCTTTGTAAAGTTTAAATACTGTAAGGCACATGTGTTACCTACCCATTTCATCCTATGAACCATTTGTGCGTATTTCCGTCCTTTAAACTCGTAATATAACTATTGTATGTATAAAATTGTAAATAACCATATTGATTCCTCCCTTCTTCTAGTAGTATAGGATTCCGATGTCCGAGGTCGACTTCACGAGAGTGTTCTCTGTTCCTCAATGTAGAAGAAAACATTCATAAAATTGTTTTGTGTTACGAGCTTATAATAAACACGATGATAATAATTATTTTCACATTGATACGTTTAGGTGAAAACTTTCTAGTTATACATATTTCTTCTGTGAAAAATAGTTAAATGTTAGTTAAATAAAATTTAAATGTTCTAATAAATCTTCATTTTTTAGATAACACAACAGTCTTAATTCCTTAAGGAATTCACTGAGGCAAATGACATTTACTATAGAACTCGCTGGCGGCGGATCCAATTCAACAGGCCTAGAAATGGTGTTTTTTGTTTTTACCATTAGAAAATTTTTTTATTAATACAATTTTTTAATCTGATATTAACTTATTAATAGGTACAGGATTCATATGCGTGCAATAAGCCGTTTTCGAGAGAATTTTCAATAAAAGTCAAATTCTTCTTGTGTTCTAACTTTTTTTGTGGAGTTTCTATTACTTTAACGAAAATTCTAATTAATACAATTGGTTCTTCACATGTTTAAGTATAATATATATTTTTTTCAAAGCAATTGTCTTGTCTATTTCTTGTAACATCTTCATTAAACAATGGATATTTTTAGTATTTAGCGTTTGTCTCCCCCTTAATTATCACTACATAAGTATATAATTATTGGATTTTTTTTGGTTCGTTGTTCTTTTTTTTTTCGTTGTTTGTTTGTTTGTTTGTTCTTTTTTTTCTTCTTTTTTTTGTATTAATATAGCTGTCTTTTTAAGTAAATGAAAAATCGCGTGAGCCAGATAGGAAATTTTAATGGTAATTTAAAATGTTACTGCACAGCTTAAATATAATTTAAGTTATTTAAATTGATCATATACACTATTAAATGTAGACCAACATTTTAAATGCTTCTATAAGTAGATCTTATGAAATATGTACCTATATTATGTATTATACTTGATAACGACTTATAGGATATAAATGACGTATAAACTATATATTACTGGGTAGTTACATTGAAATCCCCTTAGTAGTTTTTGGGAAAAAATGAAAAAAAAAAAAACAAAGGAATGACTAACAAACATCCATACATCTTTGCTCACAAACTTTCGCGTTTAGACCTAATGCTTAAAAATTAATGAATTTATTTCGCATATTACAAAAAAGACTTAATACGTGTTTTAAGTAATATCCGCTACAAGATAAACTAATGATATATCCGTTAAAACAAAAAAAATACATAATAATATATGTATACATATTTATAAATTATTAACAAAATGACGAACTTCGTGACCAGTCTAAAGGTCTTTGACTCTGCAAGTATCCGGTGAGTAGGTACTGTCTGTTACACGCATTTGTACTTTATTAATGTTTATAAAAATCGCTACCATAAAAAATATATGTATTACGTTATAATTATGTGCGTTAAAATATCTTACACGCTGACCAATGGCGCCTCAGAAACAAAATTATAAGGATCTGCCACACAAAGAGCGGGGAAGTGACGAAACGCTTTAAAACTAGTATAAACCTATATTACACTAGCGACCCGCCCCCGGCTACGCCCGGCGTGCAATTTTTATATAAATGAACATTCCCCGTTTATCCCTCTTTCCATTAGTGAAAACAGAATTAAAATCGGTCTACCCGTTCACGCGTGATGCCGTGACCAAGGGAAATAGGGATCCATTTTTATATTTAGAGATATAATAAATCGTAAAAGAGCCGTGTCTGTGCATTAACTACTACTTGTACTACTTGTACTTATGTTAAAAATAGTTTTTAGAATTTTTGTCTGTTGTGCGTTTGTGCATGCTAATTTCAGAAACGGCATAACCGATTTGAATGCTGTTTTCACTGTTGTATTGTAGGAAAGCTTCCCGTATAATTTTGTGTTTGTTTCAACCCAATAGGTGTACAAACAAAAATAGTTACGCGCTATTCCAAATACCACGATTACGGAGTTGTGGGCTCCGTAATATTTGTAAGAGGTAACACGGTAAATTGTTTGTACTATAGATTTTTCTGATTCACATTATTTTTATTATTTTTGGATAGTAGACAGCCTGTCCATCTACAGGTTTAAAAACGAGGACGAAAAACCAAAGATTTACAGAAGTCAGTAAAAACCCTTGGTCGAGCAAGTGATTGGTCGGTTGGTCGGTCTTCTCGACCAAGTGATAGACCTTCTTAGGTCTATCACATTTTCGCCGAATGAAAAATATCATACGCATTGCGCTTAGAGTCTAAAGTGACCTATCTGTTAGGTATTAATTAAATATAAAAATTGTATGTAGGTATATAAAAATTTATGTATATAAAAATTACATCACGGGCGAAGCCGGGGCGGGCCGCTATATATTATAAAATGAAGTCGCCGTTCGCGTCTGTCTGTTATTACGAGGAATAAACTATAAAAGAGGAAGTTTTAAATAGGTATATAATTTGCATAAAAAGTTGTATCCGTGCGTGACGGGGGCGGCTTTCCAGTTAGAGATAAAATCTTTGAGACCTATGCATTTTTAAGCAACTAATAATTTAGTTAATTTTCGTATCAGTGTTCAGACAAAATTCCTAGAATCCGTCGATCCTTCGGACCCTTTGAGAACGATCGAGAATTATTGCTCAATAAATGGAAAGGCGATGAGTCAGGTGTCCGTGCCGATTGGGTATTATTATCGACTGTGAGTTCGAGGACCAGCCGAGAGGGTTGTCGGCCTCGTCCCGACATTATCCCGGATAAAAAAAAACGCCGGTCGGATACCACACTCATTAAGCTTTATGTAAATCGTTCAAAATTCTAAACGAGGTCGAGAACCTTTATCAAACAGTTCCGCAACGTGTTAATTCGATTTTTTTTCCGATTTGAGGGCAGCGTACGACTCGTTACCTGAGTAGGTATGATTTGATACAACCTTCGGATTGTATTTCATCATCCGCACAAGTCGTCGGTCGAATTTTAAATGACAAGTGTTATAAATTGTTTTATAAGTAATTAGGCGAAGCGAACAAGGATCTCGTCTGACGATTTCGTTTACCTACCTGCCCGTGGAATGTAGCAAACACTTTTTTGTTCACAATTGGTACATTTGTATAGATACATATTCATTAATTAATTACATCGCTATTGAAATAAATTGGTGTACATATTTATTTTATAAAATACTAGCGATCGCCTCCGGCTTCGCACGGAGTTGAAATTAAAAAAAAAAAAACATTCTTAGCCGATGCTTACGTTATAAAATAAACCATTGTTTAAAATTTTAACTTTCTAGATTTAGTAGTTTCAGCTGTGCGTTGTAATCAGTTAGGAATAGGACAAACGATTTTATAAGTCCCCGGCTCCGTTTTGTTGAGGACAGAGTCTTTGTTCATTTTATACTAGCTGGTGGCCGCGACTTCGTCAGCGTTTTAAAAGGAAAAATATATGTGTAACATAACGCTTGCGTCTGCATCAAGCGAGTCCCGTCGTTCGCGTCGCGTTGGTGCGAGACCGCTTGAATTTATTTTCTCCCGCGTACTTTTTAATTTAAGATATCTCCTAAGATATTCATTGAAATCAAATTATGTCAAGGGCAATATTTTCAAAATTAAATACATATTTATCGAATAGCATATTTATTTGGACAAGGATTAATATCATGTTTATAAAAACACCTTCGCTAATAATGCATTATTTTAGAACAAATTTGATCACCATAAAAAAGGTTACCTATAGTGAATCAACCTTAAAAGAGACACATGCTGTCGCGGACTTTTTTTTAGAACTTTTAAAGGGGGACAATTCCGTCATACATCATTTTTACGTAACTAACCGTTTACGCAGCGCATGCAACGGATGTTCTCAAAAGGGATAAATTTTCCCGATTTTGCAACATTCTTCATTGAAGCCCCGCTCCTATTGGTGTTAGCGTGATGTTATATAGCCTATAGCCATCCTCGATAAATGGACTATCCAAAACAAAAAGAATTTTTCAATTCGAACCAGTAATTCCTGAGATTAGCGCGTTCAAACAAACAAACTCTTCAGCTTTATAATATTAGTATAGATAGCTGGTGCCCGCGACTTCGTCCGCGTTGATAAATGAAAAATATAACACTTCGTTAACACACTAACAGTAAAGCTTCGTTCAGATCTACCAGCGCGTAACGTGGCAGACACCGGATAGACAATAGTTTTCACACTGCGGTGCGGCGCAGAAATTGCACGTGCTTACCATGTTCCGTAATTTTTCGATAGAACAACTAATAGTACAGGAGACCGTGAAGAGCGACCTTCACCGATCTGATAACTCGATGAGACATATTTTTTATCAAGTATAATTAATAAACAAATATTATGTCTACAATGACTTGCCTATCGAAAAGTGTTCATAGCTATTTTTAATTTAATTAATTTTAATCCATTTTCTTTCATCACCTTCACTCTTTTGATAAAAGAATGAGTTTTATCTCAACTGATAGTTTTTAACACAGAGACTACAGAGTATGCCTAGGTAAGCTTGCCTACTTATTTCTGTGGATGGCTACCTGGCAAGCAGATGTGAACAGGTAAGTCAATATAGGTAACTACACCGATCTGTTAACCAATCGAAATTGATATCATAGGTAAGATATTTTAATATCCGTATTTCTTTCATCACCTTCAGGTGATAAAAGAAAATGGATTAAAATTAATTAAATTAAAAATAGCTATGAGCACTTTTCGATAGGCAAGTCATTATAGGCATATTTGTTTATAAATTATACTTGATAAAAAATATGTCTCATCGAGTTATCAGATCGGTGAAGGTCGGTCTTCACTGGCTCTTAGACCATAATTAGTAGTTCTATACCAAGGCAAGGCGAGAGTAGTCAGTCTACCGCTTTTGATGTAAGAGACAAACTTACTAATTTTTTTAATTCGCCTGCAGGAGCAACGTAAAAAAAACAAGATTAAGTAAATAAATTCCTTCTTAGATGAAAATTGAAGTTTTTTTGCTATTTCTTTACATGCGTCATCTTTTTTTTTAATTGTCACTATACCTACGATCACATATATCATATAAAAATATATATTCCCGAACCAATTCAATTAATTTTTCATGGTTCATATTTCTCCACCAAGCTGTTGAATTAAAATTGACGACACGTTGTCTGTCCGTATCGGCGATCACATTCATACTAGACTAGCAGCGCGACTGCTAGTCTAAGTCTAGTATGAATGTGATAGCGCAGATACGCGCCGGCAGAGAAAAAACATTCTTGTTGAGAATGCTGGCCGGGTGCCGGCCCGTGTCTGTGCGGACTACGCTTCGCTCGCGTGCGCCAGATTTGAATAATGATCTTTATAAAATGTATAAAAGAATATTTTATCTGCCACGCCACGTGTCTGGCACGCTCAATGTCTGTAGATCTGAACGAACCTTAATATAATGCCTGAGAACTTTATCGCTGTTACGACGGTGGCGACGATTTTTTAAATTTTTAGACGATCCCTCGGGAACCTAACATTTTCCAGGATAAAAAGTATCCTGTATGTTAATCCTAGTAATAAATTATCTGTGTGCCAAATTTTATCCGAATCCGTTTAGCCGTTTTGGCGTGAGTAACAAACACACACACATACAAGCTTTCGCATTTATAATATTAGTACGATATGTAGGTATTATAGATATATAAGTATCCTCAAATTACAATAAAATTTTAACATTTCATAATAATTTAACAGCAGCATATCTTGAAATTATGCAGTAGCAGGGCACACAGCGTTGCGCACTCATAAATTAGGAAGCCCGTCTGGCGACAGTAACCACCCCCTTACAGAGGATCACCTGAAAATAATAGCATATTTGCAACAATATTCTACAACTATAGAATATCGTTGTTTATACAATATGCTATTGGGTTTCAGTGAATGAGTAATGGATGCCAGAATCCAGTTTCCGTTCCCCTCCTAATCGCTAATAATTTATCTTAGAAAGATAGCCAGAGCACTTGCAGCACCTATGGCTTTGCATGTGTTAAAAGGCAACTGTAGCTACCTACCATCAAATGGACTGTACATCTGTTTGCTAACCTTTAATTTAAAGAAATGATCCCACAAAAGTCCGATAAAAATTAATCTTAATTAATATATTATAAATGCGAAGCATGTATGTTGTATAATCAGTGCATTCAGCAGTGATGACGTATGGTGCCGAAATGTTGCCTCTCACGGCAGGATTGATCTACAAGTTTAAAGTCGATCAGCGGGAGTTCCTTTGGTGGATATTAGGATAAAAAATTCTGATATTCGCCAAAGAATCAAGGTTGTCGACATAGCCAAGCAATTAGCAAGTTGAAGTGGCAATGGGCGGGTCACATCTGTCTCAGAGTGGATAACTGATGGGGTAGAAGGAGGCCACGAATTGGATAGCGCAACGTGAGACGCCCTGCAGCCAGGTGGATGGACGTGCGTGGTGGCGAACCTTGCTATAGAGGCACAGGCTGATGATGATGCTTGTATGTTTGGCTGTTTGTTCCGCAATATCGGCTGAACGGATTTGAATGAAATTTTGCACACAGATAGTTTATTGCCTGGATTGACATATAATATGTTAATCCAGGTAATAAACCAGGGATCGTTTAAAAACATAAAAAAGCAGTGCACTTGTCGTCAACAGTGGCGCCGACATATAATGCCTGACGCCAGCAAAATTTTCATTTATCAACGCATACGAAGTCGCGGGCACAGCTAATTTTACATGAAACCTTACAAATAGACCTCAATATACCAACCGTTGAGGAGACAATTGAGACATTTACTAAAAAGTATAAGCTAAGGATAGACAAACACCCCAATTGCTTAGCCAAGAACCTTATGGCGGCAAAGGAATTTTCATTTTCCTTAAAAAGGAAAATTCCTCAAGATTTACTGTCACTACAGTAAAATTTTACATATGAGGACTTGTCAGTGGACTAGCGCCTCTCAAGACATGACTCATAACAACTACTGAATGTCCCAAAGGTGACAGATTGTAGCATAGAGGAGACAAATTTTTCTATTAAAAAATACAAGTGTACAGTCACAGCCAAAAGGCGACACCTATATTCAATTAAATATTTTGAAAAATAGTGAACTAGTTAATAATAATAATAAAATACTTTGGTAATTTTAAGCACTACACCTAATGAAGTAGTCAGAATAAGTTACATGATTTATTGGGTAACTTGGCGCCAAAATTCCGAATAAAAAAGCGTTCGTCCGACCGTGACTTTAGTTCGATAAAAACTAATATAAGTGCCTACATATTTATTAACAGTGGAACGAACGTCAATATAGCCACCTGTATTAATAAAGGTTATTACAAATTTTAAGCAATAATTGTGCATATTTAATGACATTATAGACAGCTGCTCCAATGTAGGTATATACAGCTCGACTAAATTCTAGTACTTAAAGAAAACAATCAAGTATAAAGGCTATGCAGCTTCAGAGCTTCTGATGAGACAATATCGATTTTGTTTTGCATAATTCATCACAAATTTCACTAATATTAGTGAACGCGAACGAAGTCGCAGCCACTAGCGGATGGCTGCGACTTCGTTCGCGTAGACTTCATCTTAAGACTTGAAAATCAATGCTAAAATGATCTCGAGATAAAACAAAAATCCATATAAAACGCCAAAGAGAATTCAAATTTAAAGTTTACTGAAAATTATGGCCAGCACCAAAAGCAAAGAGTTCAGGTAATAAAGAGTTTGCAACATCAATATTTATTAATTTTGTTAAATAAAATATGTATTAAGTTGTATGTTAATTAGTGGCCCCATTTTGTTTGCGACTAGTACCTATTTTTATTATAAAGTCGTTGAACATCTCTCCGCCAACTTCTTCTAAACCGCCCAACTGATTTTGATACAGTTTTCACTAATGAAAAGAGCGATATAGGAGGAAGGTTTGTGTGTATAATTTGCAGGAAAAAGAAGCAAATGTATCCTGACTAAATCAGTCTAAATGGAGCGTTATTTGTTTATCAAGAAATTATTAAAAAATCTTTATTTTATTAAGTATTAGCTGAGCAGTTTAAAACTGTGCTATACTCCGGCCATTATAAGAGTGCTGTTATGACAGGTGTCAATTCCATACATTTTCTGTATCGTTTATTCGGAAATGAACTTTATGCAATGGACATAAAGAAATGTCAAAAACGCATTCATAGAATGACCGTACTATAGTACTATTGTTTATTCTGTGGTGTAAGTATCAATTGTTTTTTTGAAAAAATATTTAATGTACAGTCACGGTTCGTTTACGATTTTATTATATGAGATTTATGAAAAAAGAAAAAATCTTAGCCCAACAATGTATTAGAATATGAACGTTCACCTTTAGTTTCCGTGGTAACGTACCGATGATCAATGCCACACCACATCGTTGCAGAGGCTCGATTGGCCATGTTTCGATCAAATCGAAGGCCTTCTCAATTCTCATAGTTCACAAACGCCAGACATAATGGGAGGTTACTCCTCGGTTTTCAGTATAACTTGTCGTAGCGTATGGATGTGGTCTATGCAGTGGCGTAGCTACACTTTCAGCGCCCTGGAGCAAAATTCTCTCTCATTTTTTGAAAGATCGATTGTAACATTGTAACTTTGCGAACTTGTAACTAAACATTGCATGCACACAGCTAATAAAAGTGTTATTATTATCAAGAAAAATATGCTCAAAGATTACAGATTCATTATCATTATTCATTAAAACTGAAAAAAAATATCCTCACGTGTATAATGTGTATAATTCCTCACGTGCCCATATGAGAGAGAGGCGTTTGAAAAATTTTGCTCCAGGGCGCTAAAAGTAAGTAAATACGCTTCTTTTTGCTTTGAAATTGATTTGTTCCATTTTCCGCTACATTTTCTGGAGTACAATCTGTTCGAAACTAAAATGTTCCGAAAAGGTGAATTATGAATAGGTATTTATAATTAGGTGGGCATTTTCGATTGGCTATTGACAAAAATTTAAGAAAAAAAAATTTGCGCCCCCCCAGATCCCGGCGGGGCCCTGGAGCAACTGCTCCCACCCGCTCCCCGATATTACGCCCCTGGTTCTATGGTACTATAACCTTTCCGAAAACCGGCTTGTTCGGGAGGCTGGTAGTTATCAAATCTGCGCTCTAGACGATTTACAATAATCCTTGAAAACAACTTGTAAATATGGCTCAGAAGCGTGATGGGTCTACAATTCTAAAATAGGGTTTTGTCACACTTTTTGAAGAACAGCATCACCACGCTCTTGTTCCATGCTTCTGGCGTTATACCACCGAGTAAGAATGAATTGATTCTGTCGTCACCGGGTGCCTTTTTGTTCTTCCGTTGTTTCAGAGCCATCAGTATCTCGACAGACTGATTTCTAGGATATCTTCGGTGTAGTGTCGGGTTAATTAGCACTAGGGTCTTTAGCCGAATTTTCAACCAGATTTTATAATTGAAGCAAGTCTATAGGAACTCGTTCAGCATAACCGCTCTAAATGACATTACACACCCGTCTTCTATTTTCAGCTTTTTAACTGGCTTTTCCTAATAGGTATACCTGTCTCTTGCGAAGACTTTGGAGAGCAGAATCTAGGTTTTCTCGGCCGGTATCCATATGAGTTGTAGGTTTCCGGGATGATGGCCCAGGTCTGTCATCCCGGAAACCTACAACTCACTTTGGAGCGCCTTTATTTCGCTCGATCGTATTTTTAATACTGTTAGTATTAAAAGTGCGAATGTCCTGTCGCAAGGGTTTCCATATCCGTGTATTGAGCTGCCAATACATATCAGCTTTATTGGAAGATTAGTCTCAGCGAGCGTCGCTCAGGCATGAGTCTTAGGGTTTAGTCAGAGTTTTTGTGGTCTATATTCTGACCTTCAAACCCACCGACAGTTTTTAATTTTTTTTTATTAAAGATGGGTTTGCTCTTGGCCAGCATCTAGTCGTATAAAAAAGATGAGACCGAGGATGGAGCGACCTCGCCTAGAAGATGCCTATTCACTCGAACCTTGAAAAGATTTGGGTTGTATGTATGAGCTCGAAAATACAGACGTCGGCAGGGAGTTCCAATCCTCATTGGAAAAGATTATTAAATTGTAAAAGATGTTTTAAATCTCTTGGTACGAATTAGAGGGATTTCGCTGAGGACAGTAACCAGCCGTACGTCTGAATGTACGATAAAAGAAAGGGGAAGGTGGTATGATCTCATGCAGCTCCCAAGAACACTCTCCGAAGTACATCTTACAAAATACACACAGACAGGTGATTTTGCGCCTATGTGCCAGGCTTAGTTCTTATTAGCGTACCGCCGCTAATTTGTTAGTCTTTTGCTGAGCCATCCCAAAGGTGACAGCAATACTTTATACAAGATCATACTTGTGCCTTGGACAAAGAGAGGAGCTGTCGAGGTGTGAAGCATCGCTTCACCTTATTTAAGATGTCCAGCTTTTTGGCCGCTGTTTGGGATTTGGACTCGATAGAGTGCCGAAGTTCAGATTTGAGCAAAACCTCATGCCAAGAAGCTCGAGATCATTGACCACAGGTTCGGATGCATCTCGAAAAGTTGGAGCCTACTAATCTATTATTAATCTAGTCCACTGAAGCGTCGGTTTCCAGGCAATCAAAACGGTTGGACAACTCGAGTTGGAATTTCTCGAGATTGTGGAAATGAGCAAGAATCTAATATATCTGAAATAGTTAAGTGGGCCTTTAAAAATAAAAATTAATTAAAGGTTAATTATAGTTTAATTTAAAAGATATATTTAAATGTTAAACACTGAGGATCCGTAGATATGTATTATCTGGCAATTATGTAGATATGCCGTTTAATAACTATCAACTTTTGGAGATACATATTTCTTATCTCCTGTCAGTTTTCCACTTGCAATTTGTCTCTCGCGTTCTACGCGCATTGCCTGAAATAAAAATCAAGACATTCAGGTCGAATTTGGTATTTTACGTTCTTATTCATCTTACACGGGGAAATTTAACTATATTTTATTCTTAAATCTAAGTAAGTATCCAAACCTGGATTTGGATGTGTTGTGGGTTTTTTTTTTTTATTATGTTAAGGTCGGCAGACAGGCAGACGGTCCACTTGATGGTAGGTGGCTACCGTCGCCTATAACACAAACAAAGCCAAAGCTGCTGCAAGTGCACTGCCGACTGCAGTAGGATTAAGGATAAGGGATTAGGAGCGGATAGGGAAATGGGCTCTGGCATCCCTTACTCACTCACCGAAACACAACACACGTGCAGTTACTTCACGGTGGTCTTCTGTAAGGGGGTGGTTACTGCCGCCAGACGGGCTGCCCAAATGACTGCGAAAACGCAGTGTGCCCTGCCATTACTTGATTTGTTTCTTGTTTTGATTTTTTTCACTAGAAAATATTATTGAGTTGAAAGTTATTGTGCCAAAAAATATTATATAAGAATCAGGTAAGTTTTTTTGTGTTTGACTACTTTGATATGAACTGTGGATAATATGGGTTATGAATAATTAAAATAACCTTAAAGTTTTTAAGTTGCAAAAGGCGGCAATATCTTCTATCTCCTAGGGTAAGATGACATAGCAACCGTCGGTTTAAGACTTTAAGATGACATAGTATGTCATCTTACCCTGACGTTCTTACGTGTAAGAATACTTTAAAATCCCTTTTTATTTTCTTTTCAGGATGCCCGGCAGCTATCAGAGAAAGTCTATCCGTCATTCCTGGTCAAAGGAAGATATTGCGAAGGCGCGTATTTGAAACAAGATGGGGTGGCTTCAACGTGCCGCAGGCCACACTTCGTGCCTTTGAATCAGTTATAGAACAATGTTGTTCTATTGTATTCTCCACTAACTGTTCAGTTAGTGGAGCATAGTACTTGATTTTGAACAAATATTCTTTAGGTTTAGTACAACTGGAGTCACATTGCTGTCTGCCGCCACATTGCACCCATTAGATGCAGTCTCTTGACGTCTCATTTTTTGAACCACTCGATGCATATTACAACCGAGAAATAAGCACCTGGCTAGAAGCGTACCCTGGTAGAACTGTAGTGCTTCACCAAGTCGCCAGTATTTTCGGGAGAGCATACGGAAATGCTGCCTCGGTCGGAAATAAAACGAGTGGCTTTGAAAAAACTGGAATTTATCCGTTTAACCCACATTTTTTTCCGGATCATGTGTTTCTGTCCAGCGAAGTAACTGAAAATGTTATTGAGATGGTTATCTCAACAGACGATCTAGATCAGCAAAGACCTTTCTCAAAGAGCACTAAAGATCCTACATCAGTCGGTCCAGTTCAGCGTGATTGTCAAGTCATTGCTGGATCATCTACCACCTAGGAAATACAAAATGAGATTTCTCCATTTCCGAAATCAAGGTCTACGGGACAAGCAAGAAACACGAAGAGAAAAATTACTGGCTCTCAAGTTTTGATGGGCACTCCTTTTATAGACGAAGTCAAAAGCCCAAGTCCAAAATAAGAAAGAGAAGGAAAATCGCAAGAGCGTTAGAGCTAGAAAGCAGGTGAACAGTACTATCCTTCAGGATGATTCAGATGCCGGACCTTTTTTACTCAGGATGCTGATGATGTTGATGGCTCCAATGCTGCATGCCTTTATTGCAACGAATTATATAGCAAATTGAAGCCTGGGAATTCGTTTGCGTCCCTCGGGAACAGCACTTTTTCTGGATCTAAGTAGATATAAATTTCCTAGGAAATTTATACATTACAGATATGTGTATATGTATAAATGTGGGCGTCAAATAATACAATTTATCTCTTGTTTAGAATCCTACGAAGGTTTATAAATTTCCTAGCAAATTTATACATTTGCGGTTCTTGTTATTTTCCGGTGACATGTACATACTTATATGGAAATGTGTGGAAAACTTCACCTAAAGCCTGATGATTATCGTGAAATATATGGAAATTTCATGATGATGGAGTGAGTAGTTGAGGTATGAAAACACCTTTGAATCCATACTAATATTATTAATGTGAACAAAATATTGTGTCTGTTTATCTGATATGTTTTCACATCTCAACTACTCAGCCGATCATAATAAAATTTTGAATAAAATATTCCCAAGGGATCAACCAAAGTGTAATAGCAATGAATATGTCATGCGTTACTTATATTGCTCATATATTTTAACAATTATATATTTTATTATTTTTCAACGCAGACGAAGATGCGGGCATCAGCTAGTTTATACATATAATATTATAAGGATAAAATTTTATCTCAAGTGAATCGTCAGCTCTTAACATTCTTAACAGTTTGCCTGAGTACATCTTGTCAAAGAAGGTCTGTGTTAAAAAGAAATTAATGAAAATTTATTTAGATTTTTTAGATTATATACGTGAAATCGTTTGATCCCATACTCAAACTGTTTATGTGACAATGTTAAATATTAGGTTTTTATTCCTTGCTAATAAATAAATAGATAAATCACCGTGAGCTTATTAATTTCATCTCCAAAAAAATGGCACAACATTTCACAATTACAAGTATGATGATAAAACTTACAACAAATCTAGCATATTGCTTCCTCAATGTTTGGCATTCTATAAGTTCTTCAAAAAGATGTTGACACTTAGGAAGGCCTCGAGTGAGACCATACCCTTCTAAACATTCCATATAGTTCATTTCGAGTCTTCCACATTTACCTAGCATCTGGTGTGAAACTAAGCCAGCAGTGATATCTGTAAATGGTGTACGAATAAACGGAGACAAAACATGCATTTTTTTAAAAGAAATCTAATTTTTAAAAATGTTCAACTTAATTGACAATTATAGAAATACTCCACAATATTCTATAAAGCATAGACAAAATAAATAAAAATGTAAAGAGTAAATTTTGCCAAAAATATTCATAAAATTAATATATAAGAAGGTTCTCTATATGTTCTTATATAATAATAAACACAAATTAACATGCATAGAATGGATTATTCTTAAAATATTCATAGAATCATAAGCAGTTTTTAGCTTCATGAGCTTAATTTTAAAAATAGGGTGACAATAAGAAACAAGTAAATTACGCGAAGGTTTTATTTATACATAATCTAAGACGAAAACAGTAGATCTGTGACTACACAAGGAAAATGTTATTAATAACTGTCCACCTTTGGTGAAACATATTTATTCTCATCTTTCAACTTCCCTTCAGATATTTGCCTCTCTCTCTCTATTCTCATTGCCTGTAATGCAAAACATTGATTTTAATTACAGGCACGCAATTTTACATAAATTCTTTTTAAAATATTATTGTTTATTAAGAAAGTATTATAATTAAGTTATATTATAATTAAAGTATTATAATTAAGTTAATAGGGTAATATATGTAGCTACAAACCACAAATCTCTTGTATTGTTTGGTAAGTGTCTGACATTCATTGAGATCTTCAAACAATTGGTCGCATTTTTTATATCCACGATCGAGACCATAGGCCTCCAGGCAGTCCATGTAACGAATTTCTTCTTTCTTGCATCTACCTAGCATTTGGTGAGAGACTAGACCACCAGTCAAGTCTGTTATTGGGGTACGTATAAACGGTGAAAGAGCCATGTTTGGATTCTAAAACAAATTTATTTAAAATGAAAATTTAATAAATATTATTTTGTTAAAAATAGGTTAGAAATTACGTAAACAATTGTAGTTTTATAATAATGATCAGGAACAAGTTTTCTGAATCAAGAATCTTTTTTTTGCAAAGTAAAAATCAAAGACAATCCATCGGCTTCTGATTTTAAATATTTCGAAATAAAAAAGAGTTGATTATTAGTTTACGTACTTTTTGTTTTAATTTTATTTATTTGACAATTTTGACATGAATGAACTGACTTTTTGATTTTGAAATATAGACGCAAAGTTGCCAATATGACCGCTTTCTTGTTGTCTTAGTCTACATTTTCAGTGGCTAAAAATGTAGTTGTTATACTCCGGCCATTATAAGAGTGCTGTTCTGACAGGTGTCAATTCCATACATTTTCTGTATCGTTTATTCGGAAATGAACCTTATGCAATGGACATAAAGAAATGTCACAAACGCATTCATAGAATGACCGTACTATAAACAAGTTAAATTTGCGGATGTACCATAGGCGCCCCATGATATATCCGTAACGTCGATCTCCACCACAACCTCAATCTCCCCTCAATCTTCAAGTGTATCAAGGACTTCGCCTTGAAGTACTACAGCAAACTCCCTCGCCACCTCGCAGCAAACGCGGCGCTTGCTGGTGATGAACACAATTCAGCACAAGCAACAAAGTGAAAATCGACGAAATAAATTGGCGTACGTATGGATCGGCAATCTGATTGTAGCTAATTCGATTAGTAATTTGATTGGCGATCAAATTATGTAGTGCGTGAGGAAACCGCAAATCCACAACATGGACTGCTAAATGACATTTGGTGTTTGCTATTTTATTGTAATGTAAAAATAGTGTTGGTCCTGAGTGATCGAGTATCATCGTTTTTCAATCTTTTTGATTCAATCACGTTTTCGTGGCAACACTTTGATTTTATGTCACTTGCATTTTTTTATAATAATATAGTGACTAATACCAAAGATAATTGTATTAGTGTATAGATGGAACAATAAAAATTGAAGATTCCTTCGATACTCGATACCCGTCTTTCTAATGGCTGCATGTCGTATGTTAAAAAGAGATAACAATAGCAGAATATGACGTCTTAAAACGCTGCGCGCCATAAAAGAGGCAACGTCATATTTGTTGATATCATGCTGGTTAACAAGCGCGTTTAGCTTTATGTGATTTAAAATACTTAAAAATCTGAAAGTGTGATTTCATAAATCTGTTGCTTGCCAAGAATGGCTTGTACTGTTCCCGGTTATCCAAGTAGAGTGGGTGTTTTGAAGGAGAATAATGGAAACATATCATTTCAACGGTAAGTCGCACAGCTCGCACTCATTAATTTTGGTGTTTTGTAAACAAATTTTTATAATTATTTACTAAAAATGAATCATTGTACATGCATACACAGCTCTAAGGTTGATTTATTTAAAGAAAAGCTGGTGTTTATAACTAAAATTTACAAAAACCAAAGTTAATCGGA
The DNA here is from genome assembly GCA_910589475.2 of Bembecia ichneumoniformis. Lineage (NCBI taxonomy): Eukaryota > Metazoa > Arthropoda > Insecta > Lepidoptera > Sesiidae > Bembecia > Bembecia ichneumoniformis. The sequence goes on along the minus strand of OU342538.1, from coordinate 3,802,520 downwards.
ATTTTTGACATTTGTCTTGCTTTATAGTGCTGTAGTCTAATCTTGATAAGTTTATCGATATCGATAACTAATTTATTTTTAGTAGAGTGTTGACAATTTCTAGCGTTCACTGCAGGTTGAAAGTAATTTTTATCAATTTATAACAGATTTCCCACCGACATCGATTTAAAAAAAAGTGGACAAAAAATGTAAGAAAAGCCGACGATTGGAGAGCTTCGCAATATACAAGAATATGCTCGATGAACTTTGAAGATTCTTGCTTTCGCCAAGGATATCAGCGTAAAATTCTACACTCGTATGCAGTGCCGACAATATTCCCAAAATTACTACCAACGTGTAAACCAGTAAGTAATATCTATAAGTTATAAAGAAGTTATGCTTCAATCTATGAAAATTATGAAAACCTTTTGAATCATTAATAACCAAACACTATTTCTTTTCAGAAATTACCCAGAAAAAGAAAACTTACTAATAAATACGTGGATACCCATTCGTCAACATTAACTGCAAGTCTTTAAATTAAAATGTTGACGAATCTCAGATGAACGATATCACAGATTAAAATGAAACGATATCACAGATTATCCAATCTGTGATATCGTTTCTAAAAATAAAACTTTAAGTTTATCGAGTTTTTTTTCTCTCGTAATAAAATCCTACTCCCGTTCTACCCCTTAAGGATGGATTCTAAATATTTCTACTCAAAAAATAACTATTCTTTTGAAATATTTTGGTGAAATAAATGCGAGAGGTTGCATACAATCTCATACAACCGATTAGCAATGCGGCGAGTACCAGGACGCACCCACATTTTATTTATATTGAATAACCAAACAGTACACCGAAACGCATTTAGCCATACTTTTTATCCGTCATATATTTAAAATCCATATCAACGATATCTTATCAATAAAAATGCACAGCACTATTATACGCTATAACTTTAGCTTGCATTGTATAGTCAAAATGGAGACATTCACTCAACTTCGACCCGACAGATTATATATGTATGTCTCTTTCAATCTTATAGCAATTTGAAGGTGTTAGAAAGAATAAAATATTGCTGCATTTTGTGATCCATCTATAGATACAGACTAATACAAAATCTTTGACTAATACAACATCTTTGAATTTGAATATAGTATTCTGTCTAGATGGTCTGTGGTCGGCCACAATCAGCTGGTTTCGGCTGGTTTATAATTTTATATTTGTATAATTTCATAATTTGTATGTCCGTAGTTTGCATGTAGTTTTGAATCTTTGAAACCGAATGTATTAAATTTCATTCAATAATAAAAGTAATTTGTACTATTTTTTGAACTTTTGAATAAAACGAATATATTAAAAATGGAACAGTGGATTCGTGAAAGTTTATGTAAAATACTGGATTTCCCTGTCCCTGATGATCTTATACAGTGAGTATTTTGAAATATTGTTATTAAAACATTGTGTAATTTGACATAATTACACTAGATGATAATAAAATTCATAAATGATTTCAGTCTTAACATAAATGATTGGTTTTGGTGTATATTTGTGTTTTCATTTTTATTGTGTAATAATTGTGAGTATTTTTTTAGATATGTTATGTCTATTAAAACTGAGAAGGATTTAAATGAATACATGGGAACTCTGTTGGATTTTGAAAATGTACAACATAAGAATTTCTTCCTAGAACTTGTGAAAAGGAAATTCCCCAGAGGTTCGAAAATGTATATAGTATTGCACATTATTTTAAATTACAAAATGAATAATTAGATAAAGAAATCTTTGAAACTAATCAGTTTTAAATTGACTAACTTATTTATTGTTTTATCTAATCAAAATATTTCTGCAGGTAATTCTGTATCCAAACAGCAAAAGAAGAAAATATCAAAGAATAAGATAGAAGCAATACCTCAAGACTCAATTCCTGAAAGTGAAACTTTAGTACCAGAAAAAGAGACTAGGTCTAATAAAAAAACAAAATTTGTTAATTTATACTCACAGGAAGGAAAGAATGCACAAGTTGTTCTTTTAAAAGGTGAAACGCATTCTACTTTTTTGTTATGTGGAATAAACATTTTTTTTAAATAACTGAAATAGTATATTTCATTACAAGTGCGGAAAGGCTGTCATTGCAAAGAGTTCCGACAAATGACAGTCGGAACAAGTAGCAATGACGGTTCCGCACGTGTACTGAACAACTATTTTTAATACAGTTGCGAAAAAATGAAGCAATTTAATAAAACAATCTGATATTGAAACAAATTAGTAGCTTCTTTTTAGAAATATACATATTTGCATGAATCATAAAAACTTCTATGAATTTGTTTTAGTAAAAACTTCATGGTTGGTTTTTCTTTTTAATAGAGATTATTTTGACAGTTGGGAAAGAGAACGCATGAGTTTGGGAAAGGTAAATAAAAAGCACGAGTATGTAATAGCCCACATAGTGAACACTATACGTCCCTGCAATACGCCACTTTTTGAGCAACTGTATTAAAAAATATATTTTTTCAGGTAGGCATCACTGTGATTGCCAAGCATCTAAACATGAGTTAATTAACAACTGTTTACAATGCGGCAGAATTATATGTAAACAGGAAGGTTCTGGTCCCTGCCTCTTCTGTGGAAACTTGGTATAAATATTTTAAGTATTTTAAGCAATTTTTCCATTATCTATTGTTAATTTCTGTAACAAATTCTGAATATGACACATGACATGGTGTGATTCATTTAGATATGGGGTGCATTTTATGCCTTCCTTCTATGTACAAAATTCATGGAAACTATGCAAAATGATTACTACTAAAGTTTTGATAATTGTTAAAGTATGATCTGAATTACTTGGGGCAGCTGAACTAAAGTGTATATAAATATCTAGACATATTATAAACTGGCTGAGCCTGCAACTTCATACGCATGGTATTCGGAATAACCTGTGACTTTTTTGTTTGTAAACTGATTGGAATGAAATAAACACCAAATGTTATATCAGTGAAAACTGCATTAAAATCTTTTAAGCTGTTTCTGAGATTAGCGCAAACACACAGATAAACAGGCAACTAAAAACTATTTTTTGTCTTCGGTAACATAAGTACATACAACATGTATAAATTGTCTTTTTTGAAAAATATTTAATGTACAGACATGCCTCGATTATGATTTTATTAGTTATATATATATAGATTGTTCTGTCTGCTTTTGTCTGTTTCTTCACTAACGTCTTTCAAACCACCTAATGGATTTTGATACAGTCTCCCTAATACCTGAACCCCTGAGTCTTGACAAGTAGCATCTGTGACAATTTGATACTGAGGTTTAATCATTTCCATTTAAGGTCTGCACTCCAGAAGAACAGAGAGAGATAAATGCAAAGACAAAAGGTGGAGCAAAGTTGATGGAGTCGCTACTTGACAAGAGCAGACCGAAAGGTTGGGAAGCAGCCATATTACAAAGAAATAGACTACTTGAGTATGATCGAACAAGGTATGATATGAAAATAGTTAAATGAATGAATTAGTAAAGTGATGTCATCATTGTTGTGTATTTAAAAAATATACATAGAAAAGATGCCAATAGCTCAAAAATATATTCAAATAAGTTGCCCATATTAAAAAAATACATACAAACAAAAAAATAACATATTTTATAGACAAGAAATAGTTATTTTTTTATGCAATTATTTTTTCATGAACTACCACCATAGTGTTTGATAATATACTTTTTATATTTTAAAGTAATTGTGGGGCACACTGCTGTGTTTCACAGTCATAAAAGGGGTGGTCTGGCGGCAGTAACCACCCCCTTACAGAAGAACACTGAAATAATAGTCATATATTTCGGTAAGGAAGTAAGGGATACCAGAACATATTTCCGTATTCCTTCCTAATACTTTATCCTCACTAAGATCTAAGCTTGGCAGTACTGGTGGCGTTGCTTGTGTTAATTCAAATACGAGACGGTAAAAAATTAAGCAACACGTTTTTCCATCGAAACACATCTATACATATAATAAAATCGTGAACGAGTCGTGTCTGTACATTAAAGATATTTCAAAAAAAAAAAAAAAATTTGTACTCATACTTATGTTACCAAGGTAAAAAAAAATAGTTTTTAGAATTTTTGTTTGTTTGCCGGTATGTCTGATGCGGTTTAACTGATGTATTGTAGCAAGCATTTAGTGTTTGTTTCATTCCAATCGGTTTACAAACAAAAAAGTTACGCACTATTCCGAATACCACGCGTACGAAGTCGCGGTCACAGCTAGCACTGAATTTTGTAGTTTTATTAAGATACTCTTTGGTATGGTATGATTTTTGACTAATATTAGTTTCTTTCGTAGCCAGAATGTGGACACTTTCTGCTCCAATAGCTTCATGGAAAGTACTCTGTGTCTTCGGGTCTTCGTTGATATACATGAAGATAACATTAGTTTTGGGTACTAGAATTTGAATCTAAATGATATAGATTTAATGTATTTTTTGCAGTGAGCGCCGTACACGTGTTACTGACGATGACTCCGACTATTTTAATGCAAACAGCGTCTGGCTTACCGCTTCAGAGAGGGAGAAATTACAGAAATACCAACAGTCTTTGCACTCCAAAAAGCACGGCTCACGTCTCAATAAGAAAATGACGTTCGATTTCGCTGGTAAGTACTCTGCACTCTGATTTTAAAGTCTAATCAACAAACCCATTGTTAATTCAGAATTCTTAGTTAAATCCCATTTTTATTAATTCCCTAGAAAAAATACTATTTATTTATCTTTGTGTATCTAGAAAAAATACTGTTAAGTGTGGGGTGAGTCAAATTGCCGTGTAAGGGCGAAAATCAACTATTTATTGCCACAAACCAAGATGACTTCCAATAGGGCTAAATTTCTTCTTTAAATCCGTTAAACTTGCCAAAAGTCGTCCGTAATTCCGTAATGAGTCGCAGGTATAGTTCCGTAGTATCGCTTTCGAATCGCAGAATCGAACTGTCTCGCTAGCTCGCCACTTCGCCTATTTATATCCGCTGCTAATCGTCTAGATCTTTCTCGAATTTAGTACAAACAAACAACAAACAATTAGAAGTAAACAACTTTTGTAAACACGTATTGTAAACAGGTCATTGAAAATTCGGGAACACTATTTCTGTTGAATGTGAGCTCTATGTTGTGTGCATAAGGACTAATTTCCCTTGACAATAATTTTTCCAGAAATTGTAGACAGGCGAAGTCGTTTTCTAGAACGTTCCATAGTGAGTCATAACTAGAACGTTCCCTGGTGAGTCATAACAATACTATAGAAAAAAATGGATAGTCTTTAAATGAAGTTGTGACTGTGACTGAATGTCTAATCCTTGCGTCAGCTTACTTGATTTCCGGTTATATTTCAACGCCAGAGCACATTTTTCAACCTTGTCTTGTCTCTTATCTTTATCATGTTAGGTTTGGCAATGCACTTGCATCTCCCCTAGTGTTTTTTGTTTTGCGGAGATGGTCACCAATTGGACAGTCAGCTTGCTTGCCATTCTTTAAAATAAAAATAACTTTGTGTTTCAGGTCGTCAAATAATAGAAGACGAATCGATTGAGCATGAAGTAGACGAGGATAAGATACGGGAGATGACAAGCAAAGGCGTTTCGTCCTCTGCTACATTCCACAACGACATGATGATCCCGACGGCATCTGGAGACCGGGATGTGGCTCCAGGGATCGATGCACAATTGTTGCAGGTTTATTTCAAATTTATTACTCAGTAAAGTTTAAACGCAATATGTGATAAGTAATAAAAGATAAGTAAGTTAACAATAAGTTTCCAACAGATATCATATACATATTGATATATCATTACATAACTATTTGAAATTAATTTTGCAATGATCAGTAAGTTTAAAAATTAATGTCAATTCGCTAACAAATGTTTCTCGTATTTTGCAGTAGTACTATTGATTGGTTCCAGGTCAACTGTAGAAAATAAATTAAAAGTTGTCCCCTGAGTGAACTTCATTTCACTCTCAAATACTTATAGGATTTCACAAAACAATCTTAGTGTGTACTTAGTTTGGGGCCATACAAAGTGTATATATCTTCGCAGTTTGATGCAGCAGTGATAGATGGAGATAGCAGTGGGGGTTCAAAGGTACCGCAGGAGTGGGCGATGACGTCACGGGTTCAGGATGCCCCACTGCAGGAATTGTGGGACTCTGGCCGCTGTCTCTCTATGCACCAGCCTTGGGCGTCACTGCTTATTGAAGGCATTAAATTGTAAGTTATTTCTTTTTGCGTCCCCATTCATATATTGGTTCTTTATACGTTGATTTTCGAATATTTCAGATTTTCATCTTGGTCATTTGCACACTAATTTTTGTCACCCTATAAAGGTTATGTCATATCAAAATATTTTAAAAGAGTTCATACAATCGTAACGTGAATAAATAAAATGAATTTTCTGGTGGACTTGGTACTCTATCTCAAAGTCTGAATATAACAGAATTCATATCTGGGGTTTGTCATTACTTTGAGAAATGTCGGGTTCAAGTAACGAAGAAAATGAGACGAAAGATTGGCTTTGGACGGGATTCCCCCACAAATTTACTCCATGTGTGCTATTATCTATTGGAATTAAAGGATCATAACATGGTTTTGTGCAGTGGGCTTAATGATTTAATATGGCTTTTTGTATGGCATTGGAACAGGCATGAGGGTAGAACCTGGTACAGCAGCCACCGAGGCCGACTTTGGATAGCCTCAACCGCCACACCGCCCCAGCAAGAGACCATCAGGATGGTCGAGGACCAATACAGGATGCTCTTTCCAGGTTGTTGTTTTGCACTAATAATCTACTACCGACTGCATTAAGTGAGCAGCCCGTCTGGCGGCAATTTTTTGTTACCATCGCCTTACGGAAGACCATAGTGAAATAATAGTACGTGTGCTGTTGTGTTTTATCTGTTAGAATATCATTTCCCTCTAAGGGTTACAGCGCACTTATATCGTACTGCCAGCTTACCTGTCTCCGTAGACCTTTAAAAAAGTATTTTAAAATACTTTTTCCAAGGCTCTTTTTTTGCCTAAAAATTGATTCATTAATTGTTGTACATTGTAGGTCAGTTAAATAAAGTTGACGAGTTCGCAGTACTCACACAAATGCATATGGTGGTGGATTTATCCTGTATTTCTTGCCCTAAGAACGTACAAACCAACAGTAGTCTCTTTCACTCTCATAAGTGGGTTCGTGCAGAAAAGAGACAGTCGGTGTTTTCATTTCCGTATGTAATGTGACGTTATTACACATTGTGTATGTGTTGTACATGCCAGCTTTAGTGAGCTTACCTTTAAAAGAATTTGTCACACAATGATCACATTTTTTTCACTTTACAGAGAAACAGATAAAGTTTCCGTCATTCTATCCGACTGGATGTCTATTGGGTTGCGTCAATGTAGACGACTGCTTTCCACAGGAGGAATATCAGAAATTGTAAGTCAATAACTTTACACATATGTATATAGCACTACATTAGTTTACTAAAATTTTCCACAGATTAAAAAAAAAGAACTAAAAAATATATACATTTGTCGGTTAAAATATATAGCGAAGATTCTTTACCTGCGTAATGAATGCGTCTCGTTTCTCCATAAATATGAGAGTAATCAAATATGAGAGTAATCGTTCCATATCTGTTAATTTATATGCTATTTTTAGTAAAAAATGCCAACCCAATAAGGATTTAATCATAATTAATTTTTAACTTCCCACTATGAAAATTGAAAATTTCAGTTGGCGTTGCGTGTTCGAGTTGCGGTATCTTTATCTCCGTTGCAAGCGCAATCTGCGTCGCGAATCGATATAATGCATCTCTTTCGCATTATTTGAAAATTTGTACTGAATCTATCTAGTTTTTAAGAACATATAATTTTTTTTTAATATCTCTGAAACAATGTCAAATGTATTATGCTATAATGATAATATAATGATACGTCTAAATAAGTTGATTTGATCAAAAGTTATCGCCGTTTAGAAATTTTCAAAACTAGTTGGCTGCTCAGGTTCAGGTTTTCGTTTTCATTTCTCTCTAATTTTATGAATGAACTATCTGATCTAGTTTACATTTAGGTCGCAAGAGCTGGGACCTAGCCTGCGCGGGTATCCTATCCTATTTAGGCCCGATGGAAGCCCGCGCAAGCTGGGGCCCGGCTGGCAAACGCCACCTCGACTATATGGCCAGTCCGACGCTGCTTCTACCTAAGTCTTTCAAATCTTGGAAGCATTTCTTCTTCTTCCAAGGTTCGGTTACTCCTATGAACTTTGAACGCCTTTCTTCCGCCTAGTGGCTGAGTATGGCACCATAGCTATGCACTTTAAAACTTAGTGTTTAAATCTATTTTCGAGATGGATATTAATCCATAAAATCATATATTAATCTTTTTGTCAAGTTTTATCTCTGTTATGCTTAAATCTCAAGCTCTGTGTTTCTAATACCAACTATTCAAGGTTTTTATGATAGTTGAAACTTCACCAAGAACACTTAATATTGAGGTCAGATTATTTTTTAAGTAAAGTTGGTAGCCATGGTAGCCATGATGGTGGTTCTAGTAGCCTTTTAACACAAGCAATGCCACAGATGCTGCAAGTGCGCTGCCGAACTTAATAGGATAAAGGATAAGGGATTAGGAGGGGGATAGGGAATTAATTGGGTTATGGCATCTTTACTCACTCACTGAAACATAATAGCACATAACGGGAATTTTTGTCTGTTGAAAAAAAGCTGCACTGAAATAAATAGGTATTTCATAACAAGAAAATATATCCATCAAATTTCTTTAAGTAGGATAAATAACATGGCGCCTTATAACTAAACTTTTTACATTTTTTACTGCAGTTTTCTGTGTCATAATATTGACTGATGGTTATTTTTCAGGTATCCGGACGGCGAGAGCGACAGCCCTTATGTGTTCGTATGCTCGAACCCCATCAGTTTAAGGCTACGTTTTCCAATCAAGGGAAAACACAAAATATGTAAGTAAGGGCGGCAATGACGTGGCCACAGTTTAATAATAACACACATTACAATGATGATTAGTACTATGGGATTATAGATAAGGGAGCAGGGTAATGGGCTCTGGCATCCCTTATCCACTTACCAAAACACAACACACCAGCTGTTTTTTTTTATTTATTTCCCCCGCGGGTTACACCACCCTCGTGGGCCATTTATTAATAACATATCAATTATTTAAAATGTATAAAATATGTAAAATATGAGCGTTTACAAATGTGTAACAACGTTAATAAAATCAGTAATTTAATCTCAACCAATGCCCGTAGGGTGGATAGGAGGGTGGTCCGGTACCCCTAACTAAATCATGGTTTTTATTGGTCTAAATTTTTTGTATATTATATTGTTTTATTTTGCTTTGTTACTATTGCTACGATTTTTGTAATATATTTAATAAATTTATTTCTGGTGTTCTTATCCATCATAATTTTACTTATAATATATCTGTCTAATTTGCTATCAATGACAAACTCCAACTCCACATGTGCCAGCGCAAACCTAGGGCATTGGAGTAGCAGGTGCTCCACCGCCTCCCGCATCCCAGGCTCACACAGGCAGTCCGGAGATGGTTTCTTTATATATTTATATAGATAATCTGAGACCACCGTGGCCCGTGGCTGTGGCCCGTGGCCCGTTCTAAATGGCAATTGATGTTGTGACGCTAAAGTTTTTTCTACTATTTTTTTTGCAGATCAATTGGACAAAGCAATTCACCAGGCCGCTCTCAAAAGTATACAAAAGATGTCTAAAATTCAGTCCGACGCGAACGCTGCTGGTTAAGTTACATTCTTCCAATGAAACAATGTCATTTATTATAAGCTTGTGTAATATCAATCATATTGAAAAAAATAAAAAAAATATTCGATAAATTTAAGAAAATAATTTATTTACAAAATTAACGACTAACTTTTAATATATTAAGAAATATTATAACACTCATCCACTCACACAGCAACCATATTGACAGAGACACACACAAAACTACATTAGTATATTGTCAGACAACATGTAATACTTCATATATATCACTTTATGTGATATAATGCTTTTTCTTATCGACTAAAATGAGCACCAAAATACATTAAAAGTTGGGTCAAGAACTCTCATAATTTGGGACTGTATTACTGTATTGTGTAAATCACTTCTCTCGCTTCCTCTTGTACGTAATAGTATTCTCTAACCCTCTTATGACTGGGAAAGTATAGTATGTATAAATTCGCATGGAAACTTAGCCGGTGATAGTATGGATCTTATTGTATGAACTTTTCAACATAGATAGTTTTAGTTCTCTTAACAAAAATTGATATAGTTCGTGCAATATATGGGAGCCATCCATAAAAGGTATTATAATTAGATTGTAGTGCCTCCACAGGGATTAAACCATAGTTTCAAAAAGATCCGGTTAGCGAGTTCCTGACCTCATTCTATTTTACAGTTAATAAAGACGCATATGCACACGAAAAAACATTATATATAAGTTTCTCAAAAAATGCAAATCGTTGTTCGTTATTTTATAATAATATGGGCCCAATCAGATTACGAGAGAAACATGAACCACTATGTCCACTGCCTGGGCCAAACACTGTTCTAATTTAGATAAAGAGGATATCTTTATCTGTTATTTTAGACAAATTCCTGATCAGTTTTTCACACATTAAGCTTTTCTTGCAAGTGTAATTTCTACGTGGTCTAAAAGATCCTAGATATATTCTGGTCGCTTTGGCAGTTTTAATTTGAATTTTTTTTTTTTTTTAGTTTAATCTAAAAGAATATAGGAACTTACGATTCCTTCTTTTGGTTCAGTTGCGGGAAAAAAGCCTCTATAGGTAAGATGGGATCATCGGTAGCTATAGTGAAGTAGTTCGGTATTCGTCTGCTGCTCGAAGACACCGTCTTGAACATTCCAGGGGTGTTGTAGTCCTTACTGGCCGCCAGAGTTAAGTCCGACACACGTTTTGAATGCTCGAAACCGTTATCATGCGTGTGATGTTTTTTGTCAGCTATCTTCATTATAGCGCTTTCTGACCGAGTTCTTTCCGACGTTTCGTCTCTGCGGTCATAAGGTGTTGTATCAGTCACTGATATGTCTTGTACCGAGTCATTTATTATGTCGGTTTCTTTATTTTTTTTCCTTAGAGGCCTTTTATTATTAACGGTCGTTGGTATTTGAGTAGTGGTATCTTCTGTGGGCTTTGGTCTTCTGGAACCATTGCGTACTCGTGCGGAAATTCTTTGTGTTGTACCTTCTGTAGCTTCAACCGTATTTTGTCTCTGTCTAACTGTTTGTCTGATTGAATGTATCGCTTTCTCTGTTTGCTCGGTAATCTCAGTACCGTTAATAGGTTTGTGTCTCGGTTCTTTCGGTGTGAACTTTTTTCTTTCCGTTGTGTTCTCTACTTCACTGTTAAATTTATTGTCATGGTAAGGGACTCGCCTTTGTGGAAATCTTATTTTTGGTGTATTCAATTCACCACTCTTCTCAGTTGTGCTTGTGGTCGAACTTAACCGATTCCTGTAATCTTTGACGCTAAACCTTGGCCTGTTGCTTTCGAATTTGTTTTTAATTCTTGACCTCTTATTCCCTTCTGGAGTTGTCTCGAGGCGAACAGTGGTTGTAGTAAACTCGTTCGTAACCTCAGTGCCCTCTTTAAAAGTTTCAGTTGTAGTTTCCTTTGTGAAAGTTACTGCATTGTCTATTTTAACATCTATAGGTTTCACGTCTCTATGGAATGAAAATCCTTTGCTCGGCTCTCTACTCTTAAATGTGTCTGATAGACTGACGGCTATATCACTTGTAGGTGTGTCTTTTTCATCCTGTTTGTGAGTGTAATCTGGTGTTTCATTATACTCGTATGGGGTCGAACTGAATTTCGGTAAATTTGGATGAGCACTGGATGCTATTTTCATTATCGGTGATTCTTTATTTAAATCAAAATCCCTCAAAGAGTCTGTAGTTATTTCTGTATTGGCAGTGGTAGTTAGCGGACGACGGTGTGCAAGCTTCTTTTTAACTATAGTGGGGGTTGTAGGCGAAATTGTTGGTAATGCACTCGTTGTTAAATCAGTTGTTATACTCGGTGTTGTCTGAGAAGATTGCGATTTTACTTTCACTGGTCTCACTCTTGGCTTTATAGTGTGAACCTCTTCGACTTCGGTAGTTAAAACTGGTTCTGTTGAAGATTGAGTGTATTTTCTTGTGCTTGGTTCTTCTCTATTATGATGAGGACCAGACTGAGGTGGGCGACGTCTTCTATTCTTTATCCTCTTGCGAATTTTCTCTTTATCGACAATATCTTGTCCTGTTGGACGTTTGAAATGCTTATTTGGAGGAAGTGTAGGAAGTGCTTCTATTTGTATGTCATTATTGGTATCTTTATTGACACTGAAACTTGTTGTCACATCTGATTCTGTAGAAAATTTGTAGGTTTCTGTCGGCTTCTTCGATCGTTTCGTGCTCTGTTCGCTGTACGATGGAGTCACTTTGTAGTAGTAATCTTTTAGTTTGTGCTTACCTATCGGTTCGAAATCGTCGCCAAGAGGGCGTCTACTTTGAGATTCAACTTGGTTGTCGTTGTTCAAAGAGTTCACGTAAACTTTTTCTGCTTCAGTTACGATAGCATATTCGTCGAGACCGTCTGGTAAAGGAGTCGTGCTCTGTTTGCCGAAACCTATGGCATTATGGTTAACTCGTTTCGCAACTGATTCTTCGGTAGACTTTTGGTTGTTGTAATCGTATCCTTCAGGGGTTACCGACCATGTGACAGGAGTTGCCGATGTGACCTCAGATTCAAAATTTTCCGTGACTTCATAAGTTGCACGGTGAGGCAGAGAGTTTTGCGTCGCATCGAGTTTGATGTTAGAAGGATAAACATAATGTTGCAATGAAGATTGTTTGTTGCCATCTGCGAATGATTCCTGTATTTTTTGTTTTTTCAAGTAATCGTTATTTGCATTTTGTTGCTCGTAGAAATTTTGTATTTGTGCATGTTGTTGTGAAGGATAATTGTAATCATGATAGAAAACGTTAGATATCGTTGTTGTTTGCGCGACCGGATTATACGTGGATACCTTGTAATCTGTGTTCTGATAAGTTTTAATAAACGGATCTTGTGGACTTGGCCTGAACGTAACTTTATTTCCGCCATTAGGATCTGTTTTCAAAGGAGCTGATACTTTTGTTTGTTGTGTCGGTACATTTTTATAATTGTCGTAGGCAGATCCAAAGTGGATTATATGATTAGCTGTTGTCTGTAGCTTAGGTGTTGTCGTTGGTAGTTGGTTTGTAGTGAGTTTATAATTAGGTGAGTAACTGAACGAGTTGAAAATGGTTTGTTTGGTCGGCTGCGGTGGTAGGTACGTAGTCTTACTCGGGAATACTGGATCTCTTCCTTTAACGGAATGGATACCGAAGGAGCCAAATGTACCTGAAAATTGCACCATATACATTAAAAAAAACACTACCTGAATTTATTGAGAAGACTGACAATATTGCTTTTTGATATTAGGCACTCCGTAATGAGGTCCTTGAACAATTGTAACCCTAGAGTGGTTCAAAGCTTCAGTATAACAATTTACAATACGACTACTGAAAGACAGTGTCACAGCGATAAACGCAAAAAAAAAATTCTGACTAGTGTTCTCTGTTCTGACCAGTGTTCTCATACATTTGATATAATCGGTCAATATATAATGAACAATGTTTCGACACAAAAACGAGACATTTTTAAATCAATATACATATTTCTTTAAATGTGTTCACATGTTACATACCTAAAATGCTTGGCGCTAGACCAGAATCCTGGAATGGGTATTGAGGATACGGGCTGATTGGTATTTTCGTTGTGCCAGTTATGCCCTGCTGCTGTGCCGTCTTCACTTGTTGATTCAAGGATTGGGAAGCAGTGTCGCTATCCGGCAGTTTGTACACCTCAGGCTTATAAATTTCGGTGCCCGACGAAGGTTTCTTGTACACATCAATGGGTTTCGCGAACACGTCCAAGGGCTTGTTTGTGGGATACTGACCAAATTGAACAGGGTGAATTTTAGTTAGGTGTTGCATCTGATGGTGTTGGAATTTATTTGGGTATTTGGTGAAGACTGGTCGAGCGGCGAAAGGGTTGTGAGGGTTTCTTATGAGGACACTGTCTACGGGAAAGTTTTGGACGTATTTGTAGTGATTCAAGCCGTTATTGTTTAGACTGAATGGGTTGTGGTAAGAGTTGATGGGTTGATTGGCGGGAGGCGTTGGGGGCACTGGAGATACAGTGCGCAAAGTAGTCGGACGGTATGATTGGGCGATGGATGTCAATTTTGCTGCATCTCTCGTTACAATTGGACGTGCAGATGATGCGTACGTATCTATTATAGGTATGGGTAATTTGTACGCCGCTGGTGCGTGTAAAGGTGCTGTGCCAAATCCATAGATGACTCCGCCTGATCCTATTACCGGCCTCCATCCGCCTTTCGATTGTGGCAGCCCCTGAAAAGTATTATATATTTATACGTTAGGCACATTAATTGTTGTTAATTTTAATATTAAAAAGTGAAGTCGAAATTACCGCTTGCATAGGCATGGAGCGTCGATTATGGCTGCAACTAATCGGCAGCAGGAAAATTTGTAATGTCGTCGCGGCCAGCCATAATGCAGCACCTAGAAGAACACGAGACACCCTTTAAAAAATTTACACTCATTTAAATCTATACTAATTGTTACGACTAACCATGGAACGTTCTGGAAAAAGCGTTCGCGCCGGCCGAAAGTCGCGAACGTCCCACCCTATAGATGGTAGTCACGCCACATCCCGATTAGTGTCAAAGGAAATAGCATTTCGGAACTTTAAATGGCTTGTTTACAATTTTGTTTATATTTCTAGTAAATTCTAAATACCTACATAGAGGCGTTTGGCGCCAAATATAAATAAGAGAGCAAGCGGGCGAGATGAGTGTATTTGTGCGATAACAGCGATTCGAAAGCGAATCTTTCGAAGCGAGAGAAAAGAGATGATTTTTTCTACTATGTTTATTTGTAATGGATAAACTTAAAAAATCTTAACTAATTTTTAAAGTTATTGCACCTATAGAATTCTACATTATCAGTAAGTAACTTGGGCGTTATTTTATTTTGAAGAAAATTAGAGATTCCTACGAAAATTAGAGGGCACACTCCGTTCTAGACAGCCCCAGGCACTTTTATAAAAGTTCATCCGTTGAGAGGTGGTCTTCTATAACAATCTTGTCTTTTAGTATGGATTTAACAAATTAATAGGTTAGCTAATTCGATCCATATGAGCAATCGCATATGTACTAATTGGGATTTTTTGGAGATATCATCTTAAATGGGACAACTCGTACTATTTTTCATGATAAAAGTAGTACACACAGTGACATTAAGATTAAGTAATTCCTCTTTTGATTGATCTAAAGGGTTCTAACGTCAATAATAATTTATCCGCACTGTTAAAACTACAATAAATTTACTTGTATTTTGCATCGGTACAGAAAGGAATTCAGTAACTATTCACCTGCCTTGTCTGTATACTATAACTATCTAATATACTTTATACATATTATATATCCACTTTTGTTTCTCCGCTAACTGGTTCTAAACCACCCAACGGATTTTGATGCAATTTTCATTAATTGAAAGTTTGATAAATGAGGAAGGTTTGTTTGTATAATTTGTAGAAAAAAAATTGGTTATGAGAAGATGGGCGCCGGTCGATAGTACATATATTTTTATCTATACTGACTAACTGTCAACGCACAGCCTAATTACTAAGTCTAGAAAGCTGAAATTTAGAACATAGGTTTATTTTATAACGTAAGCATCCGCTAAGGAAGGATTTTTGAAAATTTCAACTCAACGCGAAGCCGGGAGCGGGTCTTTTGTTTAGTTAATTTATACATAATATAATAAAATCGTAAACGAGCCGTGGGACATTAAAGATTTAAAAAAAAAAAATTTTTTTGCACATTGTTATGTTACAGAGGTCAAAAAAAATAGTTTTTAAATTTTTTGTTTATGAATTTGTGCACGCTAATCTCAGAAACAGCTTAACCGATTTAAATGCGGTTTTCACTAATGTATTGTAGTAAGCTTCCCGTAACATTTACAGTGTTATTACAAAAAAAAAATACTAAACTATGTCTCAACACGTGTTTTGTCAAACGGCGAAATTGTACATAATTGTCATTAGACGCTGTTTGACAAAACACGTGTTGAGACATAGTTTAGTATTTTTTTTTGTAATAACACTGTTAGTGTTTGTTTCATTCCAATCGGTTTACAAATAAAAAAATAATACCACGCGTACGAAGTTGCGGGCTCAGCTAGTATTAAAGATAGTAACTATACACAAGTGACTTGGTATTTTTATTATTTACTAGCTACCCGCCCCCGGCTTCGCCCGGTGTGCAATTTTTATATATATGAACGTTCCCCGTTTATCTCTCTTTCTATTAGTGAAAACCGAATTAAAATCAGTCTACCCGTTCACGCGTGATGCCGTGACCAAGGGAAATGGGGATTCATTTTTATATATAGAGATTTTGAAAGTATGAACATAGTAGTTAGTTTAGTACCCCCAAGACAAAATACGTTTCGCAGAGATGCAGAAGACCATGAAATTACAGCATGCGTGTTTTGGTGAGTGAATAAGGGATGCCAGAGCTCATTTCCTTATTATATCCTTAATCCCACTAAGGCCGGCACCACCTGTGGCGTTTGCTTGTGTTATTAGGCGACGTAGCTCTGAGTTGACCTTTACCTACATAAAAATACTTATATGAACTGTAAAAAAAATCATATTCGAAATTTAATACCAGCTATACCACAATAATGTCTATTATTAGTGACCGGCTAATTCAATTGTTGCAATGAAGATATACTGGTAACCTACTACCTACATGACTTGACGAATTGTATGTTATTACAACTCCATTGGTGCTATTTGCGTGAAAGTAAAGAGTTTTTGGGACACAAAAAGAAATGAAAAATGCTTAATAATTTACTAAACCAATAAGCTACCGCTATCACTTTAATAGCGTTATTATAGTTTGTCCATAACGGTATGACACTGCGCAGTGAAGTCGACATGGAAAATACACCTCCCCAACAATTTCTTTTGCCGTTTTTATAACTTTACAAGACATTTAATGTCATAAGAAAAAGTAATAATCTATACTAATGTTATAAAGCTGAAGAGTTTGTTTGTTTGAACTCGCTAATCTCAGGAACTATTGGTTCGAAGTGAAAAATTCTTTTTGTTTTGAATAGTCCATTTATCGAGGAAGGCTATAGGCTATATAACATCATGCTACGATAAATAGTATTATATATAAGCAATGTCCAGTACCGCGCAACCCATGCACACGCCGCCGCCGTATGGGCCGCAGCGAAGCGTGGCCGAGTTCAACTAGTTTTATCATAAGAGACATTTTTTAAACCACATCCAGAGCTGGGCAAAATAATGTTTTGCTTTTATTAAAATACAAAGTATAAGAACTGTCTCGCATGTATTTAAAACAAGCTGAGCCCGCAACTTCGTACGCGTGGTATTCGGTATAGCGCGTAACTTTTTTTTTGTTTGTAAACCGATTGGAATAAAACAAACACTAAATGTTACAGGAAGCTTGCTATTGCTAGAATACATCAGTGAAAACCGCATTCAAATCGGTTAAGCGTTTCTGAGATTAGCGTGCACAAACGCACAGATAAATAGACAAAAATTCTAAAAACTATCTTTTTGACCTGGACACTGCTTATATATAATACTGTTTATCGTAGTGTGATGTTATATAGCCTATAACCTTCCTCGATAAATGGACTATTCAAAACAAAAAGAATTTTTCAATTCGAACCAGTAGTTCCTGAGATTTGCGCGTTCAAACAAACAAACTCTTCAGCTTTATAATATTAGTATAGATGTATCTATAAAAATATTTATTATTATTATTATTCATATGAAACGGATAAAATATATAAGATAATTCCTACAACGTGTCCTCAACAAGCTTTCTTTGTAGAAATTATATCTAATACAAGTAATGGTTTTAAACAGGCTTTGTGACCGTTTCCCCTACAATTTTCTTTGAAAAATATAGCAACACGAGAACGGCGGTAAAGCCACAAATTGTTCTGTCTCGTGTTCACTTTCTAGTTGCATGTATATATTTACTTATACGCGGTTTCATTCAATGGACTACGGGAGGTAAGTGTGTATGAATTTCTATAGCAATCTTCATTGTGGTAAAATAGTCGTGTCACAACATCTGTAACATTGCTCGTCCGTCTATATCTATGTCTAGACATATAAACCTATAAATAATCGTTTAGGACAAACGACTGCCTATCAACGCACAGCCAAAACTACTAAGAGCTCGTTCCCACTTGTCCGACAATTCGTATATTAGTCGGATGCTGGTCCTGATTGAAGTTGGAGCCAATTTTTGCCGCTACGATGTTTTTTTACGGAAATTTCACATTTCTTGCCGGAGCCGATAAAAATTCGTTGTGAGATAAATATGAACAGCTTCATATAAAATGTTCAGCACCCGCTTTTTATCGGTTTCGACACCCGACAAGTTGAAACCAGCGGTAAGTCTAGAAATTGAAACATGATTAATTTTATAACGTAAGTATCCGCTAAGATAGGATTTTTGAAAATATCAACTCCTTCCAAAGTCGGCGGGCGGGTTGCTAGTTATAAAATAAAGTAGCTGTGTCCGCCCCTCTCTGTCTCTCCTCTACCACCTAATTGATTTTGATAGAGTTTCCACTAATGGAAAGAGCAATAAACGAGAAGGGTTTGTGTATATACAGGGTTACTGGTAACGCGCCGTATTCCTATCAGCATCTGAAAGGGGAGCTAAAATGTAACAATTTTTGACGAACAATTTTTGGGGGCGATTGGTAAAAAATCACAATAAAAGAAACATTTATTTATTTTATTTATTTATTTATTTTAAAATTTACAGATAGTTTACACATATAGTTATTCGGTGACCTTTACGCTAAGCATAGCTTGAATTGTAAAGGCCAGAATTTAACAAGATATAAAATTTGAGAATTAAACAATAGTCATTAAAAGAAAAGGAGATTTGGGTGTTTGTCTGTCTGTCTGCTGTGTGTGTGTGTGTGTGTGTGTGGGCGCGTCAGCAAAATCCCGTTTCAGATAGTAAATTAGTGTTGTGACTTATTGGATGCCTTTCAGTAAAAGTTCAATATCGTCATAATGAAGTCCAAGAAGCCAATTCCGAACAATAGGTTTGATGCTCTTGGTATACGTATTTTTCTCTTTTATATCACAATGCTGGTTTGTTTTGTTGTAAATATAAATATGTGAGAATTTAACAGAACGCCTACCAAAAGAAGTATTAATATGTGGTAGTGGAACTTTAAATGTCCGCTGCTTTAAATATTGCTTGTATTGAGTAGAGCGGAGAGTATGTTCGTGTGCAGTCATCACCGCTCTGTGGATGTATAATCCTCGAACACCTAGTAATTCACTTTCTGTATGCAGTAGTTTAGTTGGATATCTGAACGGTTTTTGGAACATAACTTATAACACAGAGCGTTGTGCTCGTTCCAGTTGAATCATGTTGTTTTTAAAACTTCCACCCCAGACAGAGATGCAATAACTTATAATCGATTCACATAGGGCCTTGTAAATAGATTTCAGAAGAGAGATGTCTGCTACTTGTCTTAGTAGTTTCAAGGGATAGATGAAGTTTGCGAATCCGGTTTGATACAGCTACAATACGTGATTTAAAAGTGATCTTCTCGTCAAGTATAACACCAAGATATTTTATATTATCAGATCTTTTGATGTTATTACTGCACGTACAGATCAAATTAGTAGTGTTGTTTTGTAATTTACAAGTGTGTATTGTAATCCAGTCTGGAATGGATTTTGGAGTCGATGTCTTATGAAAACAAATAAACTTTGATTTGTCTGCGTTTAAGGTCAGTAGATTATTGCTAAGCCAATCTGATATGTTTGCCATCCCTGTTACGGTATTTTTATAAACGTTATCCCAGTTTGGGCCATGAAAAATGATAGCGGTATCGTCAGCAAAACATATAACATCCGCTTTAACGAGGGCGATTTGTGAAATGTCATTTATACAGGGTGGTAATTTGAGATGGGTCAGTAAGGGCAGCTACCTAAACCATTCTAGCTAGAACAAAACACTCTTAGGAGACTATCCATTATTTTAATAGTTATTTCCATCGGCATTCAAAGATTTTGGAAAAATGGTACAGTCAGCGAGAAAAAGGTCAATTTTCACGTTTTGTTTTTATAATGCCAATCGATTCTGTTACTTATAAGGATCAATTGACCCTATGGGACCACCTGAGGTTAGAGTACTAGAAACGTCAAAAAACTCAAAAAACTACTTCCATACATTTCTTACAGAATGAGATTGAAAAATAAGTTCAAACATTGTTTTTGATTAAAAAAGGCGGCAATCACTACAATGGAAACTGGCTAGGCAATGTTTATTTTAAATTAATTTTAATTTGGAAGGAAAACATTGTTTTAGAAACAAATGTTATTTATTATTATTCTTGCATGTCAGCTAAATTATGAAAATATTGAAGTAAAAATGGTTTCAAATTTAGATCGCATAGATTTATTAGAAGCTTATTAATACCCTATGCCCTATATCAAAAGTTATAAAAAAATCACCTAAATATTCTTAGCTCCTTTAAGAGAAATCCTTACGACAACAATGATCTTGATAAAAAATAGCGGTTGCAATTTTAACACTCGTAGAAGTCGGTAGAAGCTTTGAAGTCGCTGCCGAAGTACTCATTTCCCATAACCAAGTTTTAAAGATATGAAAAAGTACAAATACAAATGCTGTCGTTGTGGTCGTTGAGACCTCTTGATATTTTTTTGGGATATCTCAAAAATGGAATTTACAAGAAAAATTAGGTACATTACAGTTCAAGAATTGTCACTACAACGGTGTATGGAATTAACGCAAACAAAATATCAGCGGTTACACGCTCATTGCGGAAACCGTCAAAACGGCAAACAATTAGAGCAACTACTATCGTAGATTTATTACTTACGATCTTTACTTGTTTTTAAAGATTGGCAATTGTAGTGATTGCCGCCTTTTTTAATTAAAAACAATATTTGAACTTATTTTTCAATCTCATTCCGTAAGAAATGTATGGCAGTAGTTTTTTGAGATTTTTGACGTTTCTAGTACTCTAAGCTCAGGTGGTCCCGTAGGGTCAATTGATCCTTATAAGTAACAGAATCGATTAGCGCTATAAAAACAAAACGTGAAAATTGACCTTTTTCCCGCTGACTGTACCGTTTTTTCAAAATCTTTGAATGCCGATGGGAATAACTATTAAAATTATGGATAGTCTCCTAAGAGTGTTTTGTTCTAGCTACAAAGGTTTAGGTAGCTGCCCTTACTGACCCATCTCAAATTACCACCCTGTATATAAAATAAAAAATAAATTTTTATTTGCGCGAACACATGTTTACAGGATTTTAATTTGTATACAGCAGTTACAGTACAAAGTATGTTCTACCCGCCAAGGGCATGCAAATGTTATTAAATGCAATAGTATGAAGAGTATGAGATATGAGTATAAACATTTAATAACGGATTTATTTTTGCAACTCATACTTTAGCTCAGTTGTAAAATGTTCAAAATTATAAGCCACACCTGCAATTACTTTTATTAAATTTAAGTACTTAATACTTAATGACGTCTGCTTCGAAAAAATTCTACTCCGCGAAGTGTATTAGAAAAACTTCTCCATTTCATCAGCTTTCCAAAAAGGTCAAATTCTGGGTGATTGGTAAAAAAATCGTTAAAATCCAAAAATCTCGAAAACTACTGAATTTCGGCCATACATATGGCGGGTCAAAAATGTTACATTTTAGCTCCCCTTTCATACCCTGGTGCGAAAGGGGCGTCACCAGTAAGCCTGTATAATGTCCAGTAAATATTTCATCCACACGAAGCCGAGAGCTAGTTCAATTATATAAGTTAAAAAAAAACATTATAAATCTTGTTACGAATGTAATCATGTGAAGCTTTTCTTTCTGGCTATAAATACAATGTTACGACACGGTTCTTAACAACGTTTGTCCGTCTGTTTGTTCGGCGTAATTTAAATGTTAAAACGGCGCGACATAACATTAAATTTTTATCACGTAGTTACGTTGTTTGAAATTATTTATATTTTTATTAGTGTCGTTATAGTGAAAGTGAATTATACGGTTACAGAACGGTGTCTAAGTTTTGTAACTTGACGTCAATTGAAATTAAATTCCAGAATGACTGGAATGACAACGTCGGGAAAGTGTCGGCGAGAGTTCACCCAGAAATACAAAGAGTATATAATCACTACGTTTTACAGAAATATTCTGTTACTGTAACCAAAGAGGTTACAGTAATATGTCGGTAGGCAGGCTGACATTTCATTTTATGGCAGGAGGCAACCGTCGCCTATTGACACAAGCAACACCAAAGATGTTGTATTAGTCTGTACCTACAACACCATAGGATTTGAAGTTGACAGGACACTTTTAGCCCTAACGTGGCCCTAGGCCCTAACCTAAGTAATTGTAGCATAAGTATAATGAGTACAAATGGTTTTTTTTTTTTTTGAAAAAATCTTTAATGTTGACAGACACGGCTCGTTTAAGATTTTATTATACCTATGTATGTATAGATATATTTATGATTTATTTATTTAAAAGTGAATTCGTAAAATTCGGCGTCTTATAAGCAATAATGAGGACAATTGAACAATAAAGCAATTTACGTTATTGCATGTTCACAGCGCGTATCAAATATAATACCCTCAGTGACACTGACTTCCTGTGATGACAGGCAACAATCAAGATCACATTTTTTCGTATATTAGAAGGGTGCTCTTATTTTTCACGTCTTGACCAATAATCATTTATACAGACGAGCTGACGGTCCACTTGAGGTGAGTACACTGCCGACTTGGCATAATTAAGAATAAGGTACAGGAAAGGATAGGGATATGACATCCCTTACTCACTCACCGAAACACAACAGCACACATGCTGTTATTTCACGGTGGTCTTCTGTAAGGGGGTGGTTGCTGCCGTCAGACAGGCTGTCCAATGACTGCGAAACGCAAATTAAGTAGTGAACTTAGTTCTGACTGCATTTCCTCGTTTTATGCGAATTAACCGTAATGTAAAAGCGAACATTGTAGTGGGTCATTTTGTACATACGTGCTAGCCTGGACGGTTTGCATAAAAATATATAAAAGAAGGTAGGTATTTTAATTTTATACAACAACCGCACTTATACAAACAAGACGTCAACTCAACCAAGCTCACGGACATTCGTAAAAAGCAAGGACTATAGTACCTACAAAAGACAAAAAAAAACTGTTTTTCGAAGTCCACTACAAATTCATCTTCAAAATTCAAATTGGATTATGTAATAAAAAATTGCAATAAAAAAAACTGGGAAACAGTTTTTTTCCTAATTTCGAAATTATGAACATATATTATGTGATCCTTGGCTTTAATTCACAAATGAAATCTGAAATGCTCAAGGTGTAAAAAAAAAAGGCGTAGGCCTAACCGAGATTTAAACCTGCGTCGGCCGTGACAGCGAGGTCGACTCACATGCTATGACTGCATGATATCCCCATGCCATCCTAGTCCTAATCTTCTTTGCTGTAAACATTGTGAACATACTTCAACATTTAAATAGTAAAGATCGTCTTGTTGTGATAAAAAAGAATAATGAAGTTTGCTTCGTGTTTATGCAATTTTCATAAGATTTTTTATATAACTGGAGCATGGAATTACCATGAAACAATGAACACGAGACGTAATTTTGAAATAGCTATATGTTTCTTTTTAAATTTGGTTATAACTACACCCATTTTTTCTTTTATAGGCATTATTAATTCTTACTATTAAACTTCGTTTGGTTTTTTTATATGTTAAGTTTGGCAGACAGGCTGACGGTCCACTTGATGGTAGGTGGCTACCGTCGTCTATAACACAAGCAACGCCAAAGCTGCTGCAAGTGCGCTGCCAACTGCAGTAGGATTAAGGATAAGGGATTAGGAGTGGATAGGGAAATGGTCTCTGGCATCTCTTACTAACTCACCGAAACACAACAGCGCACGTGCTGTTATTTCACGGTGGTCGGGGGTGGTTACTGCCGCCAGACGAGCTGCCCAAGTATAGGCCATTTAAAAATAAAAATAAAAAATCAACGCCTTAGAAAAATAAATGAGAAATAAGGATTGAATAAATGTTTCAACGCTTTAGAAAAAAGGCCGCGGTAAAAAAAACTAGTAAGTAATAAAGCAGAAGAGTGAAAAAATTGAAAAATTCTTTCTGAAAAATTGAAAAATTCTTTCTGCACTTGATAGCCCAATTACTTAGTAGGGTTATATAGGCTTTTTAACTTCACCTTAAGAATAGCAAGAAGAAAAAACTTAGAAAGAACGCTAAGCTAAAACGAAGTTACAAAACGTACAATAAACGTACGAAGAATATAATAACGAAGATACAATAACGACGAAAGAATCCGTAATGTGACATTTTGTAACCAAATTTACAAGGCCATGGCCATCCTGATTACGGAGATCAGGATCAATATTTTTGTAGGAAAAATTTGCCAATGCCCTTTCGATGTATTTTATATATTTAATCTTTTTGCCAGACAATACTCGAGCATAACCTTTTTTTTTTTTTTTTTACGTTGGGAAATCCATCATGGATACCCAGCAGCGAAAGGGGAACGCTGTGGGTTATGCGGCTACCGGCTAAAACCCAACGACTTTTCTAGCGCGGCCGTAGATGGGCGGGGTCGCAGGAACGTTGTTGCACAACTTCGGCGACCCGCCACGGCTGTTCAGCGCGGGGAGAACTACGCTCCCTGTCGGAACCTCGGCGTACCCGAAAGCGGAGGTACGCCGGACTCGAGCATTACCTAAAGAGGAAAGAGAGAGAGGAAAAAATTGGACAATTTTTGAATTATACGCCGGGTGACACCTCAGGGTAAAGCTAGCCATAGATATACAAATCACAGATGCTTGATGGAAATAAACATTTCAAATGAAAAGGCATTTGGAAACGTATCCAGTACAGTAATACTTGATTAAATTATACTGTCAAAAGTTATATTGTCCATTGCATGTTGGAACATAGGTAAACAAATCTCTTCTTCACGCATGTGCCGATACAGTCATCTCTGTTTTTAATAATTATTACAAAAATTGATCCCAGTCGCGTCCACGACATGCGTCGTTCGTGCATCGCCTGCGCATCGACCGTGGCACGTTTCACTACAGCTATTCGAGAAAACTCCATCCAGCCACATTTTTATGCTTTTATCTCGCTCGAGAGAGCACCGCATACTAGGCCTTGCACTCTTCACAATAGACTCAAGCGGTGTGAAAATAAAAGTGATTTTTCTGGAGCCCCTAGCGGGTTGATGCACCAAATTAAATCGCCGATGTCATCTTGTGCGTCGTATGGAAACGTGATGTTTCATACTGATTGTTATTTATTAGTGTTCGATGCATCTAAATTTAAATTGGACTTTTCTTTAATTAACGCTTGTCAGACAGGCTGACGGTCCACTTGATGGTAAATGTCTATTGCAAGTAGGATAAAGGATAATGAATTAGATGGGGATAGGGAAGTGGGCTCTGGCATCCCTTACTCATTCACCGAAACTAAACAGCACAAATGCTGTTATTTCACGTTGGTTTTTTGTAAGGGGTGATTACTTCTACCAAACGGTCTACTCAATTTATGACTGCGAAACGCAGTGTGCTTTGCATCTTATAAAATTATTATTTAACATTACCTTGTACGTGTAGTCAATTAATAGCAAATAGAAGGTCTTGTTGTAGGTTACATATTCTGTGGTAATCAGCCGTCATTCAGTTCTTGTTTGAATGTCAAAATTTAGACAAAATTTAATGTTTGGTGTGCTTATATTATGGAATGTCTGTTTTCTTGCAACAAAAATACCTAAGTTTCTTTAATATCCACTGCTTTTATTTTACCATTAAATTTATATACATATATATGTTATGTTATATATAAATTATATGTTATGTCTACATATTACATTAAACGGTAGCAGACAATCTCACTTAACGTTTAGACCGTACGTTAAACTCTAAGGTTTACAGTTTAGCGGTAATAAGTCGACAACTACAAATGAGATACAAATGACAAGCAAAGCATGACTTAAAATCTATGGTGATTATGCATCTATGGTGGCTTTCTCTTAGAATAGAACTCATAGAAAAATTAATGATAGGTTTATTTTTTAAGTAATTATTTCGTGTTACACTTGTATAAAGCCTACTATGGCGTAGCAAATTGTCTTACAGAAAGCCTGTAAATGAACAATATTTTATTCACAATGCATCCGCCCTGATGTTAAATATATATTTATTACTTTAGGTTAATAGGAAATTTATATATAATTTATATATAAATTTATTTAATTATAAGGATCCGCTCCCGGCATCGTAAGGATGCTTTTTTTCTGCAAAAACCTAAACTCGTTTATAGCTCTTTCCTTTACCGTTGGTTGGTTTAGAACATAGGTTCCCAACCTTTTATGGACTACCGCCCCCCTTTACAAGAAAAGAAAAGTCCGAGGCCCTCTTTTACATAATAGTTAATTATACCAGTTTTATACGTCTGTCTATTATCTATTAATAATCACAAATTATAAATTAATTCTCTCTCTCTCTCTCTCTCTCTCTCGTGGTCGTGGCTGGGGATCGTTACCGACAGTCGTAAACCGAATCAATTAGTTTATACTTAATGCTTATTTAAATGTTTTAATGTTTAATTACTCAACAATAATAAGATAAACATTTTAGACGGCTAGATAAAATGTTTTTTTTTAATGAAAACAGTAGTATTTTCAAAGGATTTTATGTATATTATTAATTTCTAATTAGGTAGGTATTCCGCGACTGCTCCCTTAACTGTCATAACGCACACCATTTCCCTTTGGACTCGCTACCGCCCCACGAAAAGCTCCAGCGCCCACTAGGAAGCGGCACCGCCCCCCTTGGGAATCTATGGTTTGGAAGAAGTTAGCGTACAACAACTTCATTTTATAATATATAAGATGTATGCCGGTTTGTTCTTCATAGAATCATCTTTTCGAAGGTGACTAATCGAATCACCTGAATCATTGTGATTAAAAAATAGGAGGGAGGAGCATAAAAAATACTTTACATCCTATTCTCATACCTAAAAAAAAAACATAATAATCCATCGAGTTGTTTCTGACGAGTTCGACCACAAACACCGTGCGTGACACGAGATTTTTATATATATAGATTTAGAAAATAATGTTAATTTAGAAGAGTGCTTAATGAAGTAGCCGTATACTTAGTTAGCTAAGTAATAAGTTTAAAGCGCGTAACGACAGCAATAAATATCGAAATAAATGTGGATTTTCTAAAGCAGTTTTCACTTGTTTCTAAATTTCTCCATTCGTTTAACCACAAAACAGATCCGCTACACTTTATCGGCTAATCTATAACTAGTCAGAATAAATTAAATGGCGGCTGGATCTTCTAAAATGTTATACCTACATCTCTTTTGTTTGCCAGCTAATGAAAATTTACCTACTACATGTCACGCGCTAGTTGTGAAACATTTTAATTATATGTGCATTGATGTTGTTAGTTATAACAACATATATTTTATGGTTTATAATAGTAATAATCTAAAGCATTGACGCGAGAAAAATTAGAAATTTTTAATCGCCTGATAGTCATATAATGTAATATAGAGTATATAAGAGAGTAGGTATATAAAAGTATATTTTATGCGGCATTTATAATTAAAAAAAAAACTTTTTTTGTCTGTCTGTTTGTTACGGCTAATCTCCGAAACAACTGTATCTACCGATTTTGACGGGACTTTCATTGGCAGATAGTTGACGTTATAAAGAGTAACGTAGGCTACTTTTTATTTTAGATAAATAAATATAATATGTATTCAGATAAATAAATAAATATAAATAAATAACATTATTTTATTGCATTATAAAGAAGATCAATCAGTTTTGTATGGAGATCAGCCATCAGTTTATTTTTATTTTCGTTTTAACAGTTGGATCTTGTACCATTAGGTATAAGAATATCGTGTAATTTGGTAATGAGTAGGTTTCACAAATACTTAAGTTTCAAAGTATTCAAAAAAACTTTAAACTGCGCACAAACTTCTGTAACAACGTATCGAGTACGTGCTTCAATTTCAATGTTCATTTTCGAATATCACAGGAAATTACTGAAATTAAGAATGACAAAAAATTAAGATTACCAAATGGTAAAAGTTAAAAAAAAACAATGGCTTGGTTTTGATTTTTAGTTATATCGGCAATATGTCCACACAACACAATACGATAAGAAATTGT
This sequence comes from Bembecia ichneumoniformis, assembly GCA_910589475.2. NCBI lineage: Eukaryota > Metazoa > Arthropoda > Insecta > Lepidoptera > Sesiidae > Bembecia > Bembecia ichneumoniformis. The sequence goes on along the minus strand of OU342538.1, from coordinate 3,774,048 downwards.
ACTGTGATAGAAATATCACAGTGCAATGTGAAGTTACCGTAACTTATAGAATTTGCAGCGTTCGCGCACTTTGTTCACGTTGATGTCTTTTGTATGCGACATTCCCTTTACCATTAAGGAGTTGGTCTTTATGTCAATTACACAAACATCAAGTAATAATAAATTCTGAAAAAAAATTGATGCATCGTAAAATAGACACAGGTTCCTTAGCGTTTATTGTTATCTGTGTTTCCTATATTTCTCATAAATAAATTGATCAACAACTTGTATAAGCAATTTCAATTTAAGTTATTATTAGAAACCTACCAAAACTATTAGCAGAAAAAAATAATGTACTGAAAATATAAAATTTTTTGTTCATTGTACACAACCTTTTAAATTATTTTCAAAAATTCGGAAAAGAAGAATTCTCCGAGTCCTTTGATTGCTCTGAAATTCTCTGAATAGAGTAGCAGTAGGCGTACATATTCTGAAGTTAAATCTTTTAGAACACAAAGCTCAATTCGCGCGAGTTGTCCTGCGGAGTAACCACCTACCATCAAGTGAACTTCACTCAGCATAAAAATGTGGGAAATGTTTTATGGAGTTTTTTTTTTAAATATTAACCTCAAGGTTGATTCTCGACGGAGATAGTGTGAACGCACCCATCATTTGAAATGAAACAAAATTATTTAAAACATGAACATTTTCTCTAGTTCAGCTAGGGTTGCCATTTTATTCATAGTGTTTTGACTTTTTTAAAGTTCTCATTTCAGTTTTCAGTTGAAAATACAAAAATCCATTTAATGTGTGAATATCGTGTCCGGACAGTGAGACATGATATATATGATCTATATAAGCAGCTATAATGAAAAATATAATTTAATTTATCCCGAAAGTCAAGCTCGTGACTTCGTGCCTCGCTATTGTCAATATATTTAGATTCAGCCATACATTCCCGAAACAAAGTAACAGGAAACAGGCATTACTTAATAAAACCACATGTGCACAAGTTGTTATTACCAGAAATTACATAAATCTCATAATAATGTAATGAATTCACATCATGTCCACCCTTACACAATGAACGACAACTTTTACTCAACAAAACACGGGTTACCATCAACTTGCCACAATGAACGAACGCGTTCCCACAAACACCAAGCTCATCTGACGAACCACTTTTTATAATGTAATGAAAGTGAGTAGTGTAGCGATTAGTTCATGTGACAATGCTCCGTCAATCGATTGTGAAGATTGCCATGGGAAATATTTCTCTTAGTTTACCACCAATTTTCGGTACAGACTACTCTCAAAGATGGAGACTTGTTAAGGCTCTTACAGCTGCTGGTGAAAATGCTAAATTATCAGTTTGGCTGCCTTCCTTACCTCCGTGAATTTCTTCTCAATCAATAGACTAAACCACTAACGTAATATTGGCACATCTTCAAATATTACTAGTTCTTTCATACACGATATAGCAAGTGATTACTTCTAAAATAAATTGAAGCTGAAAATAATTTATCTGCATACTTTCTGGACAAGAGCACAAATTCGGGCATGTCATAAATGTTCAAGGCAGAACACAAATTAAAGAATGTGAAACGAAAAGCCTATGTCCTTCACTTTGATACGAGATATCTTCATTGCAAAGGAGAATCCCGTTTCTCATACAACCCTGGTATGTGACTGTACAGGATTGGAAATTTAATTAGGACATGAAAAAGATTGCATGAGCCATTCACAATTATCAGCAATGGCCAAGTATGTAAATAAATCGTACAATATCCACATTTGAGGTGATGTCGTAGATGCGTGTTACGTTTTCTGAAACGATGGGAATCATAATTGCAATGGTAATGATTATTACTTGAGCAACCAGTCTCCAAAAAACAAAAAGCAGGGATGCAATCACATTTCAAACGTAAGAAACTTGGAAAGCAATATTTTCAACAAAAATTGAGGTAACCCCTTGGAGTAACACATGTTTATAAAACCGGGTTCACTGTGTTGTCCGCAAAAATGTCTACTTCTTTTTTGTTCTGAGTGTTCAGAATGCAGCTAGCAACATAACCAACAGTGCGTCAACAGTCAAATGAAATATCATGATAGTTGAAACAAGTGGCATCATAACGGTGAGTGGCATAAATGAAAGAATTCCGTATTTCTTGAACTTTATGGCACCACTTTCTATTTGTTTTGTTGGTTTTTGGAAAAATGCAATTCATTTTTTTATGTCTTAATTACGTTGTATTAAGACATGTATATAAAGGAACAAATTAAATTAAGTTATTTTAAAATTACTAATTGAAAAATTAATCAAAGCAATTGAAACATTCTTAGACAAAACATGAAGAGAATATGGCATAAATCATGACACAAATGTTACGCAAAAAATTAAATTCATTAGCAATTTAATTACATCTCTTAAAATAAAAGCCCTTGCTTCAAATCGCTTTTTCAATGGTTGAATCTGACACCTTCGTTTGTTGATATTTCTGTTTACGCAGTTGATCAAAATATTATGAATATTTTATGCTTTTGCTGCCTACATGGTTTGAAGAGATGTTAATATGGAACTTCTATAACAGGATGCACCACATTGTACCTTATTCTTTACTGGATTTGTCCCGCGGTTTCAACCGCCATTTAATTTTAATTGACATAGACATGCACACTGATTTATTATTTATTCCTTTCTATTTTTTTTCTGTTTGCTCATTTCGTAAGAAACATAGAATAATTCAGTAAATAGCCTATAACCTTCCTCGAGGATTAGTCTATCAAATGCAAAAGAAATTTTCAAATCAAGTTCCAAAGATTAGCGCGTTCAATAAACAATTTCTTCTTAACTCTAGAGCAAATTTTCTTGTATATCGAATATTCTAGAGTTATCCCACTGTTATCATTACTGCTACTATGTCATCATTGTTTACAAACACATAAAATCGAAAGTAACTGATCGGGTTTGCTGTTGTGTAGTATGTAGTAAGTGTTTGGTAACTTTTTATAGCTGAGTAATAGGGAGGAGTCGAAGTCATAGGGAGGCTTGCATTAAAATATACAAGCCAAGAAATAGTATATTACACACAGTTCTTTTATTAGTTGTGTATGTTTTAAGTTGTTTAAGTGTTTGTTTTAAGCTGTTAAACATTCAATTGATGGACAAAGGCCATTCCCCAAATTTTACAAAAGGACCGATCAGAAGCAGCCTGAATCCACCGTCGACCCGCGGTCCTTATCAGGTCGTCTGTCCACCTTGTGTGCACTTGCCGTTCCGTGGCCTCCACTCGAGAACCTTCCAGTCCCAGCGGCTGTTGGCTATCCGTACTATGTGTCCTCCCCACTGCCACGTCAACTTACTAATCCGCCGGGTTATGTCGGTAAGTTTTGTTCGTCTACGAATCTCCTCATTTCTGATTCGATCTCGCAGTGTAATCCCGAGCACAGCTCGTCATGCGACGTTGAGCTTAAATAGTAATGAATGTTAAATATTCAGTGTCATTATTTTAGTTATTTATTTTTATTTAGTATTATCACAGTCTAACCATACTTACGTTATGTCTAAAGATAGATTAGTTTTAGTAGTAGCAGGGCACACTGCGTTATTCGCTGTCTTATATTGATGGGCAACCCAACTGGGGGCATTATTCTCCCGCTTACAGTTAAATAAAAAACGGGACAAGTGCGAGGTGAACTCGCGTGAAGAGGGTTCCGTACGATGTTACCTATCCGCACAATATGGAGTGATTTACCATGTTATCATGGACTTCTTATAGGTTTTCCTATAATCTATAAGTAGAAAACTAACAAAATTTAGGTTCAGTAGTTTCGGAGATAAAGGGGGTGGGGGAATGGTCGGACAGACGGACACACGAGTGATCCTATAAGGGTTCCGTTTTTTTAATCGGACGTAAGGAACCCTAAAAATCATAAAAGCACCATGAAAATTAAATAATGAGATGCCAGAACCCATTTGCCTATCGCCTCCGAATCCCTTATTCTTTAAGCTATTGAAGTCAGCAGCGTACTTGCTGCCATCAAGCAGTACTGCCAAGTCTTAAGTCGCATTTATAAAGAGTATAACAAATCAAATGTTCTAAATTCATTAAAAAAATTCTGGCAACACACACCTTATGGTAAAACATAATCTTCTTTCTGTAGGCGAACTCAAAAATTCATTATCATTCAATGTCCGTGACCTTCCGTTGCAACTTGAATTTTGATCGATTGGTCATTGCAGTGTCGTCACCACTTTCCATGGAGACGTGATCTGAATGCCACGCTTCGTTTACGGATACGCCCAGCACTTTCTTTTGTTTTGTTCTGTCCACAACTTTTAATCGAAACTTTTTAAAGAAAACTGTATTTTCTGCTTGAATGTTAAGACTGATAGTTGATTGGATTGAAACATATAAAAAAAAATTAAACAAAAACTTTTCATTGTTACAAGTTTGTTTACAATGTTTTTCTCAGCAGTCCATTTATTTTCGTTTACATAGTAGTGAAAAGGAAGATTTTATTCCTTTCTCAGACTAAATTTACCAAAACGATTAAAGTTAGCTACGTCCTGAATGGCAGAAAGGGCCAGGCGAGTTGCTTCTGTTAAAATTATCTCATGTCAACCCAAAATGCAAAGTTATGTATTGTAATAATAGGAGATATGGTTTTTTCTTGTGACATCGTTTCCTGTATCAAATTATCCTTCATTTTACAAAATTTTCTTCTCTTTTATTTTAGGAATGTAAATTTACAGATGTCAATTGTGATCAGTGTGGTATAACTTTTTCTCATTTTGAGATTGTATTACAAACTTTTTCAAATTTGTAATGTTTTTTGTTTAATTTGATAAAACATTTATTAAATTTAATTGGCAAGGCAAAAAATTGAATACTTCAAGAATTTTTTTTCTGCGGTCTACTTGATAGTGAGTGGCGAGGAAACAAATGAAATACCCAGACATATACAAGAACTTACCAACAGATATAAAACGTCACAAATTTCTCTGTTGTCTTCTTATGAATGTTGGTCACAGTCGCGAGATAGGCTGTCTAACTTATGTCTAATCTCAAAAGAACTGTACACATAGTACAGTTCATTTGAGATGGCTACCGTCATCTATCTATCACATTAATAACTTAAGGAGATGCAAGTAAGCTGCTGATCTTAATGGTATATATAGAATAGTAGCTGGTTACTGCGACTTTGTCCGCGTTGAAAAATTAAAAATATAACACCTGAGAAAATATCAAGACATCTTTATCGCTGTGACGACGATGGCGCCAGCACGGTGACAGTGGCGCCCAATTTAAAAAAAAAATATTTTTATGCGATCCCTCGGGAACTTAAAATTTTTCTAGGATAAAAAGTATCCTAAATATCAAACCAGTAATTTGACGAGCCCGTTGGATGAGTGGTTAGGGTGCTTGCCTTAACGCTCTGTTCAAGGGTTCCCGGGTTCGATTCGATGAAAAATTAACTTTTCAAATTTGACTCTGGTCTGAATCTGGAAAGTAGTGGCAGGGCACACTGCGTTTCGTAGTCATTTGGGCACCCCTCTGGCGGCAGTAACCAACCCCTTACAGAATATCACTATGAAATAACAGCACGTGTGCTGTTGTGTTTCGGTGAGGGAGTAGGTAAGGGAGCAAAATAAAATATTTTTCCGCATTGGTATGAAACTACTCTGTTTTATTTATACGTTATATTAGTAGTTAGGTAACTAAAATGATATTGCGGTTCTATAATTGGTTGAAAACTTTCTGTGTAAAATCACAGAAAATTACTTATTAGATAATCAAATTGCTTATCAATAGATACGACATGCCATAATACCAAGTTTCCCTAGCAATATTTTATATCTCGGCTTAATTTTTTTTAATCATAAAAGTTAGTAGATAGGCCGACGGTCCACTTGATGGTAGATGGTTACACTCGCCTAAGGATAGATGCAACAACAAGGGAAAGCAAGTGTGCTATTCGTTTAAGCACGCTTGAAGAAGTCCATATCACATTACTTTTAGTTAAAGAATGAAGAAATAAAAACGATGAGGGAAAACATTGCGAAGAAACCTGCATACGCAAAAGAAGAAATTCTAAGGCGCATCTGAAGTGACTAGCGTGGTGGACAATATAGCCCTTACGCCCTTGTTGATAGGGAATTAAGGCCTGTGCCCCTGCAGTGGGACATATAATAGGTTGTTGATAAATTATTTATGATGAAATAAATAATGCATTGATTTGTACTATAAAAACATTACACAATATTATTTTATGGCGTTCCACAAACACTTTTCCAAGAGGGAAAGTTAATTAGTTGCCTAAAAGGAGCGCTTCGGTCGTTTAGAACGATTAACGTCATAATTGTCTAGATGTTATACGATTCACGTGCAATACGCGAGTTAGGTGCTAATAGTTGTTACGAAAACCTTTGCAAACGCTCTTTGCACCTATAGAATACAAATCATAGAGTATAGAGTATATAAAATACAATTATAGACTAGCAGAAAATACTGAACGGATCTTCATGAAACTTTACGGTTATATAGTTTATACATCTGAATAAGACATCTCATATATTCTATATTTATCTATTTATATATATCTATATCTATACATATCTATAATAAAATTGTAAACGAGTCGTGTCAGTACATTAAATATTAAAAAAAAAAGAAAACAATTTGTTACATGTATTTATGTTACCGAGGTCAAAAAAAATATTTTTAGCATTTTTACTGTTTGTCTGTAAATTTGTGCACGCTAATCTTAGAAACGGCGTAACCAATTTGAATAAAGTTTTCACTGATGTATTGTAGCAAGCTTCCTGTAACACTTAGTGTTTGTTTTATTCCAATCAGTTTACAAACAAAAAAGTTACGCGCTAAACCGAATATCACGCGCAAGAAGTTGCGGGCTCAGCTAGTTGTAAAATAAAGTGCTTACCGCCTGTCTGTTTCTTCGCTAACTTCTTTTAAGAAAACTCAAAGGATTTTGATACTATTTTCCCTTATGGAAAGAGTGGTATATATTAATTTGCAGAAAAAAATTGTATCCGTCCGAAACCGGGGTGGGTTAATTACAAGCATTAATCTTACTAGCGACCCACCCCGGCTTAATTTGTTTAAACAAATTAATTTTCCCATAACAACGAATCAATTACTTATTTATTTCTATCTATAAAAACGATTTTTAAATGGCACAGTCATCTTTGCCATCATAAACCATCGTTTTAAGGCAACCAAAAATATTTTCTCTTAAGTTACTTTAACAAATGGAATAAGTGTGTCGTAATGCACGCACATAACACAGTTGCTTTTCCGTGTAAGTATATAAGTTACACTTTAACAGCTGTGGCAAAAAAAAAATTCCATTAAGTTTTTAATCGGCTAACCGTCTTACATCGTGCAAACAAAATTTGGTAATCTTTATATTACACCGGGCCGTGCCCCGGCCGCGGCACGGACGGGGCCCGGTCAACATGTTCATAGTATGCTTTTGTCTGAACCAATGCATACTTCACCGGGTCGTAGTACCATGTTTGTTTTCACCGTGCGCTCAGAGACAGCCTCGCGAGGCCCGCTCGGGGTATTAGTATTTACCAGAGGCTGCCGCGCGAGCATGGTTCGCGAGCCAAAACCGCGAGGCACGCCTGGGTATTAGTATTAGGGTACCCAGGATTGCCGCCTGAGCAAAACCGCCAGGCTGCCTCTCGAGTCCCGCTCTTGGTATTTAGTATTTACTCGAGGCTGCCAAACGAGCCAAAACCGCGAGGCTGCCTCGCGAGGCATAATAGTAATAACCACAAAATATATAGTATACAGTAATAGTAAAACAATACTCGTATAGTATAATAGTACTTGGAAATGACAAGGTATGGGCACGGGCCGGCGGCGGCACGGTGTTGAATGACAGACCGGCCGGAGCACGTTCCGAAAAACACGTGCTCTGGCCAGGATTTATATAATTCCTTTTCTAGTTATAATTGTCGGTTAAAATTTTTTCTATTCTATTACTACAGTTACTTTTTTTATGTCAAGGTCATCAGACAGGTTGACGGTCAACTTGATGATAGGTGAGATACTGTCGCCTATGTTAATAGCTGGCAACACCATAGCTGCTACAAATGCGCTACCGACCATAGAAGGGTTAAGGATAAGGGATCAGGAAAGTATAGGGATGCCGAATTTATGACTGCAGTGTGCCCTGCTACCTACTTCTTTTATATTGTATAGGTAACTCACGCATTTGTCGATAAAAAAACAACTCTTATTTGATTTAAACGAAAACCTAACTGGAATATTATTTTCGTGACTATAGAAAATCGAAGGTGTTATTGTATTGCCCACAATAAATATCGAGACAAATTTTTGTGGGGCATACAATAAAAGTGAAACTGGACAATCAATCAGGCTTGCTTTCTAAGCAAACAGAAGCCTCAAATAATTAAAATTCAATACTTTTAATAAAGGGTAGGTACTATGTTAAATTATTTGATATAATATGTGAAGGAAATGAAAAAACTCTCCTATATTTTAATTTTAAAATTGGAACACCATGACATTTCTTGGTGCGTCAATGTTTGTCAGTTGTTTTTTACTCAGTGAAATGCCATTTTATGCAGCTGGCGCAGTTAGAGCGGCGGCGCTTTCAGATGCTAAATATAGCCATCGTCGCATAGGCCGTATGCTGGGATATCCTCAAACCACGATACATGATGCCATTCGACGATACAGAGAAACTGAATTTTACACCAGAAGACCGGGACAAGATGGTATGAGGTGCACTTCTGAAAGAGATGACCACTTCATCCAGTTCAACGTTCTAAGAAATCGCTTCACTACAGCTCCCGAAACTCGCAATCGCCTATTTGAGGTACGAAAGGTAAACTTTAGCATTAGAACGATAAGAAGAAGGCTTGCAGGGCGTAATTTACCTGAATTCCGAACAGATCGAGTTTCAGCGTTGACAACAGAGCACCGAAGAGCTAGACTTCGATTTGGTCAACAATATCGAAACTGAACCATGGATGAAGCAATGGAAGAAAGTTCTCTTCTCGAGAGTAGCTTTAAGAGGTCCCAATGGAAGGCAGCGCGTCTACCGACGCCCCGGTGAGAGGTTTGTAGAGAAACAGTGGGTTATCAAGGTGGCTCAGTATGTAACAATGGGGTTATATGTCTTATGCGGCTCGTATAGAGTTGGTTTTGTTTGAAATAAGCAGCGTAAATGCTCAGAGGTACGTGGAAGTGGTCATAAAACCTCATGTCATTTTGCCCCATTTATTGAGGAAGATTTTCAACGCTCATGCGCACATCGCTAGAGTAGTTACGGAGTACCTTGATGCCGTAGGCACGACTACCATGGCCAGCTCGCAGCCCGGACCTAAACTCTGTCGAATACTTTTGGATAAAAGGTGGGTACGAAGTTGGGTTCCGCCTTCTACCTCCATTAATGAGCTGAAGATTGCTGTGGTCGAGGAGTGGGAATATACCGCAGTTAAATATTCAAAACATAATGGATAGTCTTCTCAATCGACTGGAGAAGATCATAACAAAAGAACCAGAGCAGGCAGGCATAGATTGCAGTGTTGAATGCCTTAGGTACTTTTTAAGGGGGAATACTTCCGTATGCCTAGGTTATTAATTATTGCGCACGTGATCGCTGCACCCATTTGTCGCACAGTGCTACTATTAATAATATATAAATATATTTTATAATAAATACTTGCACCGCACTGCTGGCGTGGTCCCAGTGCGTGTCATGAGACATCGGCAAGGGCACAACTGAAAATCAGCGCTGTAACAATGTTGCAGCCTAAGCTGAGTTGTGTCCTTTTGGTGTTTACTTATAATGTTTTTATTTTTTATTGTGTTCATTTTTTTTCTTTTAAATGCCAATAAATGTTTCTTTCTTTCTTTTCTTTCTTTCAATATTATTAAAATTTAGGTTTTTAATGTCAAGAAGAAGTTTTAGATTATTTATCATCACGTTTGTTTTTATTTATTAATCGGTAATTTCTATTATTATTTTATTATTTTTATTTTTCATTTGAAATTATCCAATCTATAATATGGCCAAGAAAAAAAATCATTCTAAAATAAAATATTGAAAAGTAGGTACAGTTGGGCGGTTGATTGTGTGCCTCTGAGTGTACATCAGTATTTATAAAATGGTAATTATTTGAAGTGCAAGTGCCCTAACAGCCACTTGTACAGATCTAGTTAAGATCGAGTGTATCTCCGTGATCTTAGAAGCAGAACCAGTACGGGGCCAGTTTGCTTTGCGGAACGCACTACTTACCCATAACGGTGCTTTTACATTAAATTCATTTTTATAGCAACACAACACACGCTGAAGACATTTTATCGTTTGTGTTTTCTAAGTAGGAAAATATCAAAATTACAATAATTTTATAATTTACTCTCATAATTTAAATTTTTAAGTTTTAGATATTATTTATTGATTATTATGTGCGTATTGATTTAGAATACCTTTTCAGAAAATACCCTTAGGTAATGACATTTATGCTTTTAAAAGGTCTTAGAGATCCATATAATATTAGAAGACATGATATAATCACACTAGTGACCCGCCCCCTCTTCGCAGTAAGAATCACCGTACCTACTTGTTTCTAAAACAGGCAAAATTATAAAAAAACGGACTTCAGACATGATTTCTAGGGTCATTTATTGGTTTAAGAATGCAGTTTCTATCGACTCGTAAAAATTGTCTTTTGTCCTTTTAGACTACCCCTTATTAATGGCTCGCTCTTTATATCTAAATCAAACAGCAAATTACACCGTGACTATACTGTCTTTTTAATACTTATCACCTTTATGCAAAGCGGCAATGTCAAACGATATTATTGTAGTTTTTTAATTCAATTTATAATTAAGATCAAAATGTTGCAAGTTGGATGTTGCAAGTTGCATTTTATAATATGATTACATAGATATATATAGATATAGATAATTTATTTATTTGTTTTTAAAGATCAGTAAACAATGTTTTAAAATTTTAGATGGTAACAATTTCACTGAAATATTAGAGAATTATTATATTACGTTAACTATTCAAAAGTATTTTGTAAACATATTAAATTCCGAAAGATTCCGAAAATTAAAGAAAGCCCACCTTATAACATTATTTTTATTATTTTTTGGCGTGATACAAATAAGGGTAGCAAGGTTGCTGGCATTTATAATGAAACGGTTTGCAAATAAAAATATAAAAATGACTAAAAAAGCTATATATATATAGATATTAAAAATCTCTATAATATATAAAAATGAATCCCTATTTTCCTTGGTCACGGCATCACGCGTGAACGGGTAGAGCGATTTTAATTCGGTTTTCACTAATGGAAGGAGGGATAAACAGGGAATGTTTATATATATAAAAATTGCACCCCGGGCGCGGGTCGCTAGTGTATGTACAAAAATTTATAGGAATAACACATAAACTAAAGAAAATTATATCTTTCATATCGACTTCGTAGATTGAAAGATCAGCGGTCTTCAATAAGGCTACCAAATAAATTATTTTAAGGACGTATTCAATTTTACTAAGACATCAATTTGATAATTTTTGAGCGATTACTCTAGTTTTGACTCGAAAGTTTCTTAAACTTAAATTAAGTAATTATGTCAAGTATTTGTTGATCAACAGCAAATCCGCTGATCCATAAAGCCAACGATTAATTTCTTCTGTACACACAATCAGAATACCTATTTTATAGACATTTACATCGGGCCGTAATAGTAATTACAGAGATCACTGAACCAATTCCCAACCGTTACGAGTTTATCATTAGGAACGGAATGAGAAATTATAAATTATATCTAGAGACACATTTTCCGTGCTCATCCGAAACTAAAGCATTTAGGTGTATCTAAAGATGAATCATAATGTAGAGATAATGTTTTTATTTTGTTTTTATAATATTAACCATACTTATTTCAAAATTTTCGTTAAATAAGTTCGTTAAGTGAGTAGTCGCAGTCATTTATTTGGCCAGCCCATCTGGCGGCAGTAAAAACCCCCTTACAAAAGACCACCGTGAAATAACAGTACGTGTACTGTTGTATTTTGATGAAGGGATGCCAGAGCCCATTTCCCTATCCCAATCCTTTATCCTCAATCCCACTATGGTCGGCAGCGCACTTGCAACACCTGTGGCGTTGCTTGTGTTAGACCACGGTGGCTACCTACTATCAAGTGGGTCGTCAGCCTATCTGTCTACCTTAACATAAAAAAATAAAAATAATTTGTAAAATAACACATTAGCCTTAAAAATAATCAATAATAAATTTACACTGACAGTTTAAATAAGTTTAAAGGGGACATAATTAAACCAAACTAAACCCAAACATTCTTGTAACAAATATGAAAACAAAAATTTTCAAAATTTATACATGACAAGATCAATAAATTGTAACATTTGTTACAGTTAAAAAAAACATAAGAAATATAAAATAGCTAAAAATAAATTGTTTTGCAAGAAGTATGTTAATAATTTATTCAATTTTTAAAATTTATATTACAAGCTCAAAATTAAAATTTTAACATTGTTATGGTTAAAAAATTTATAATTCACATCTATACCAAAATTTACTTACTCATAATTGAAATAATTGGAATGAATTTGGAAAGATATTAATAAATTTAGAGTAATATATTAATAAAACCCAAAAGATTAGAAATGCTAATAAATTGCTAATCGCTGCCTTATTGCCTCAGGAGTATTAGAAAATCTAAATTTAGTGATATTTTTTAAAGAAACATAAACAGAGTAAATTAAACTCACGATCGATTTTCATGGCTTTCCCACTCCTTGTACTTGACATATCGATATCGATCACAGATACGCGAGAACACTAGATTGTCATCACTCACAACACTATTGGTTAATTGTTGGTGTACAAAAGAATTTCCAGCGCAAAAGTTTGACGCGAGTCATGCGCAGGAGTTTCGTTTGAAAGTGGCGTTGGCTCAGAAGCGCGCAGTCAACTGCCCACCGCAAGCGAACGAGCGATATCAATGCTGGGGAGAAATGGGACTTGCAAAAATTTAGTGGAAGTGATAGTAGACGTCATAGCTCGTCATTTTTAACGTCATTATTTTTGGAAGGATATAGTTGATAGTTAGAAAAGACGGTGACGAAAATATAGAATGCCCAAATAGATTTTCAGTTTTTTTTATGTAATGGTTGACATACAGTCCACTTGATGGTAGGTAGCTACCGTCGTCTATAACACAAGCAACCCCACAGGTGCTGTAAGTGTTACAAAGTAGGCCCATCCGGGAATCGAACCCAGGTCCTCTGCAAGCACCTTAGCCATTCGACCAAGGGGCTCGTCACTATTTAAGAATGGGATAGAAAAGACGATATTTTTTGTGAACGGATTTTGTTCCTGATTGCATCGATGGAAAGACAATGGTTTATGTGTATAATTCATGAAAGTCTTATTTATATTTGCCGAGTTATCACGGTTTTTACCCACGCGAACGCCGCAACGAAGCATGGCGAGGTTCAGCTAGTTAATGATAAATTATGACAACTTCGCTTGAGCTACAATTTGTAGTACCTAGTTTGGGTTAAGAAACTGCTTGTGTTATTATGATATTTATTTAAATGTTTTATAAATTCTCTAGATTTTTTTATAAGAATGATATAAATATACTTATAAGAATGGGCGAACAGATTTTTGGATAATTTTTTTTTTAATGTTAAGATCGGCAGACAGGCTGACGGTCCACTTGCTGGTAGGTGGCTACCGTCGCCTATAACACAAGCAACGCCAAAGCTGCTGCAAGTGCGCTGCCGACTACAGTAGGAAGGAAAAGGAGATAGGGAAATGGGCTCTGGCATCCCTTACTCACACACCGAACACGCGTGCTGTTATTTCACGGTGGTCTTCTGTAAGGAGGTGGTTGCTGCCGCCAGACGGGCTGCCCAAATGACTGCGAAAACGCAGTGTGCCCTGCCACTACTTTCCAAATCCAGACCAGAGCCAAATTTGAAAAGTTCATTTTTCAAAGTTGACCCTGCCGGGAATCGAACCCGGGAACCCTAGAACAGAGCGTTAAGGCAAGCACCCTAACCATTCATCCAACGGGCTCGTCAAAATAGACACGACTTATGTAACACGTGAAAAAGGCGTAGAAAGAAAATAAGTTATAGAGTTAAGGGATAAGGGACAATGAATTGAGCAATGAACTTTGAAATCACTTAAACACAAAAACACAAGTGATTTTTATTAAGCAGTTGTCTTCTTTGTAAGAGACGACTGCTCAGTTTCCTAGGCCCTAATTCACTAACGCCACTTAGCGATTCCTTACTTCGAAACCACGTAATATCCTCAAATTTTTACGATATCTGTTAAAAAGTTATTCTCTTACATATATACAAATGCCATGACGTGTTTTGACAAGGTAAAACAAAAGCGTGAAATCATAATTGCCATACAGAATCAAGACCCTAGTCTGCAGAATGGAGTTTTATTTATTTTTTCATATTTAGTTTTATTTCATAACATAGATAAAACAATAATACATGAAACAATATCAAAATGAACCTATAGAAATATAGGCGATCTATTCTTATTACCATAATTTATTCAATGAGTTGTGTAATATTATGTATCAGTTTCTCCGCACTCTTTAAACGTTTGCTTCCGTCCTTTGCGGAAATATTTACAAGTCATTGACACGTTTGCTAATAGCAAACGCCTTACCATAGCCTCATGGTAAACGGAAAGTGATTATTGAGCTGAGACAAAAGATGGATACGGTTAATTAGTCGTTGCTACCCGAGACCATAAACTTGAAGTGCCCAGGTAAATAAGGACTTATTATTTTTGTCTTGTCATCCTACATTTTTTTAAGGTCCACTTGATGATAGATGGCTACCATCACCTTTTTTTTGACGGGGCGAAATGACGCTATGCATACGCACACCGTCTGGGGAGACGGTGCGGTTACGTGGGACTCCCCTTCCTCATAGTGAGGGAGGTATACCCACTAAAACCCCGCGGCCGTCTTCCTCGGCAGTCAGGGTGGGTCCTGGGATCGCATTAGCGCACCAAGTCCCGCCCCCGCTTTGCCCCTATTGGTTACGGGGGACACCTCCTGGGAATGCGATAATTGCATCCCATCGGAATATGTCGGGGGATACAGTGCGCCTCCCAACACTCGGCAACACCCCAAACTGCTAGGGGTGTTGTCAGGACCCGGGTCGCGTGTTTTGACGGCGCGTCTCCCCATGATGCGCCGTCCGCTACCCTGATGGCTACCGTCGCCTATAACACAAGCAACGCCAAAGTTGCTGCAAGTGCGCTGCCGACTACAGTAGGATTAAGGATAAGGGATTAGGAGGGGATAGGGATGGTTGAAGCCATGCTTGATAGTGTGACCACTTGGAAAGCAGTTGCTTTATATATGTTATATATAAACAAAAACTTAAATATTTTCTCTTTATAATATTAAAGTAGATATATATTAAGTATGACACGGACATAACTCGTCGAATCTAAAATATCCTTTACAGTTTGTAGTTGCATATCAATTTCTATGAGCACTGCATCGATAAATAAATTTCTTTCATACGCATTTCTATTCAAAGCAAGTGGCATTCGCGCGTATGGGCCCAACGCTCCTATAATTTCTCTCGTCCTTTGGAAAGTACGAACCAATGAAAGTGGTTGCGGAATATTTTTGACAATCGATAAAATAGAAAGTTAATTAGCTTGTTGTATTGAAGAAATTTGGGTTCGTAATTTAAAATGCACCACGAAAACGCTTTAATCATATAAAACTGTTTTTAAATTGTTGCTTTGTCTAAAGACACATTAAATCCACAGGAAGTTAAGACGTCTTTGAGAAGTTCTACGATGTTTCGCTTTAGTTCTGTGGTATCTTTTTCTTCCAAAAAGTGTTTTAACAATGCCATTAAAGTTTTGTTCATCAAGCTCTGTTTACAAATCTGCCTCGGTTTCTTCTCCAGTACTTCCTTTAATTTCATATTAATCAAAATCAACCAGTTGTTTAAAAACACTAGGAATTCTTCAGGCATATTCTTCGTTATTTGGAATTGAATCAGTGTGCAGATCCAAGGTTGGGATGTCAACGTAGACAATAATTTTGTGTCGTTTTGAGTGTTCGATGCGTATTTGTATAAGGAGTTTAACGTTTTCCAACCAATGGAGACTACGTCTGAGGATTCATTTTCACTTCCCTTGAAATGTAATATTAAATTATTATTTTTTGGTATACAGAAAAATGCATTAAAATTATTACCCAGGGAAATATTGTACCTACAAGACATAGATTATCTTTTTCAAAGATTTTTCCATTACCACATAGAATGGACCTTATAATACATAACAAACCAGAAAGCACGATCAATTCATAAAATCTATTTAAATAAAATAATATTTTATTTTATTTAAATAGATGTATGTATGGAAGACCAGCACGATCAATTCATAATTACAAAGCGTATTTAATTTAATTTAAATATGTGTGTATGGAAGATCTTTTAAATATTATTTTATTTATTTGACTGACATGCGTAATATTACAAATATTATTTAACTATAAATAATCTTCGATTTTTGTGCCTATCAAGATGCAAGTTACAAACGCTTCTTGATAAATATATTTAGAGTGACAGTAAAATACTAAAGTGGTGGAGAAAAAAAAAACAGCCTAAAGTGCCAATACAAAATAAAATTTTATTCTAAATTACTTATATGAAATCTAATCCTATACTATTTTTTGGCAAGTCTATAAGTCTTTAAACGGGTCGATGTGAGACTTTTATTATCTTCATATAATGTGTGCCTTATTACTTGGTCCATTTCAAAAAATGAAAATGAATTTTGCATTTAAAAAATCTATAAATGTACCTCAGAACACAGAATAAATAAGAAAGCTCTTAAATCATATAATATAGTGTCACGTTAGCTGTGACACTATATTATATGATTTATGATATAAAAATTTAAATTAATAAGCAAATAAATAATATATAATATGCAAATGAACGTAGGAACTAAGCACATACAATTAATTATTTATTCTTAAATTAAACTCCATCCCATTTTTTTCAAGTCTATGATCTTTTTAAACTTTCTGATATTCTGTATGTACTTCATTTTGTCATGTATTATATTGTTAACACACAAGAAATTATGATTTTAGCAATTATATAATTAACTAGGTAAATTATATTATATTATATCATAATATCTAGTTTGGGTCCCTTAGGCAGGGTTTCAAGAATAGGTATTGCCTGCATCTCCTCGTTATAACACGGCTAATTTATTGAGTGCGATTTTGAAGGAATCTCATTTATTTCTGTAGGTCATGCTCCTTTTTTTTCTCGGGTAATATATAGCATCATCAAGCGCCGCCCCCTCCAACCTTATTACCAAATGGTAAGCGTGAGTACAAGCCTGATGCGTTATTTGAAGGTAATTTTTAATAATCATTATTTTTCATTTCTTTTCTTCCTTCATAGGCTAACAAAAATTCAAAATTTTGAAGTTTGTGAATCTGCTAAAAGTGCCTTGGAATTTTGATAATCGGTGAGTCTGTTAGTGATAAAATTCAAAGAACTTTGAGTAGCGATAATTCGTAAACTATACTGTATTATTTTATATATTAGATATATTGGCCTTATAGCCGGCTATAGTCCTCTTGATCACTAAAAATTAAATCGGTGAGGAGCTTCGAGAAATGGATGGTACGGCATAGTACATAAAAAAAATGTATTCATTACAAGTGATGTAAGTGAGAATTCACATGTATCAATTAGGATACATGTATGTACAAAAGAGCTAATAAACAACTAATGCAGTCTTGTGACCATCATATCACACTGCTCAAGAAGCTTTTGAGAGATCTTGCTTATGTACAAATTTAAATAGTTTTACCGGATTCTTTGAAATTTTCGGTATCCTTTTAAATATTCACGTGGACTCCAGGGTAACACAGTTTTGGTATTCAAATGGATACACTGGGCAGGGAACGTGTTAATAATTAATTAATAATAGTTTCCAGCCGTTTATGCATGTTTAAACAATTTATGGGCGAAAAACAGATTCTGGTTTGTTATATATTTGAGAAATGGACCCAAAACAATATTCCTCACAGTTCCCTTGTACCATCTTGACGATTCCCTCGTAGGCTGAACCTTAATAGGATTAAAAATAAAGGATAATGGGGATAAGGATTTTTTTAATGTTAAGATCGGCAGACAGGCTGACGGTCCACTTGATGGTAGGTGGCTACCGTCGCCTATAACACAAGCAATGCCTAAACTGCTGCAAGTACGCTGCCGCCACAGTAGGATTAAGGATAAGGGATTAGAAGTGGATAGGGAAATGGCTCTGGCATCCCTTACTCCCTCACCGAGACATACATAGCATACGTTCTGTTATTTCACGGTCGTCTTATTACCTACATATTATGTGGTTATTTTAAAGAAAGTCCGGAAAGAAAATAAATCAGGAAGGAGACATTAACCCCTTTACCGCGACAGTTATTAAAACTAATAGCTAACTAGGTATATTTCAAATTCCATGCCTCACCTTACAACACAACATTTGTATACGAAACATTAACGCTTTCAACATGTTACATTGCTGGCTGTCGGAAGGCATACCCGACTCGTCGTAAGTCAGGGCGAGCGGTGTATTCAAACCAGAGTCAAGTATTATTTGAACAAGTCTTAACAGTGCGACACCACGCTCGTTGGATCCGTCTCTGCGAAGATGCTGAATTATCAAGTGCGTTTGCAATCCCAGTACTTGTCCCGGATGTGGCTGAAATTCATTTGTTACTATAGACTTATTTGTTCACACGTAAGGCTTCGTCACACATCTGACAAAGCTGGAAAAGTTTTAAGGGAGACGTGTAGATTAGAAATGATGAAATGACAATCGCTATGATTGTCATGAAATGATAATGAAACATATTTGCCGGAAGAAGAAGACATAAGTCAAGACTGACCTTGCATAGAAACCTCTGTCCTACACCTCAACTAGCGCCATCTATACTAACATAAATGATATTTAATGTTTATATTATAGAACCTACATAAGTAAATGTTAAGTTGATGCAAATTCAGTTAGTTATACGTGTATTTATTATCTCATCCCTCCATATTTTGGCAATGCTGCCATATAACAATAAAATAATAAAACATTTAGGGCCGGCGCACACTGGAGGACGACACCGCTACGTATTACAATTTTTTCATAGTATATTTTGTACCTTAAGCACTTGCGCTTGCAAACAGCGTGTTGCGGCAGATTACTATAAAGTTTAATACAAATCCTTTCAGTATTTTTAGCATGAAAGTAAATTATCAACAAATCTGCATACAAAAAATATATCAAAAAAATTATTTAATATATATACCTAATATAAAAAATGTATTAAATATATAAAAAGTCTATATCCAGCAGTAGGACTTGACTTTAATATTAAATAGTAGATATAAAACAAAATGGCTTGCGTCTCTATCTGTTTTTCTCGTTTACTTCTTTTTTCACCATGTAATGAATTTTGATATGGTTTTCACTAATGAGTAGAGCTATTTACCTCGTTTATCACTTCCCTGCGAAGCAAGGATGGGCTCTAAACATGAAATTTTTCATACACGTTACCAGCAGTACAGATTAAAAGACATAGGGTGCCTTTCATTCGAAAAAAAGTATTTTTCCCGAAGGAAGCGGACGAAATAGCGACAAAGGCTAGTTAATAATAAAAGCCACATATCAGGCAAAGCAACTTTATACAATATGTACATGTATCACAAACTGTACATTTGAAGTAAAATTAATTTAAATATATAACATTATTTTAAATATTTACCGTAAAGTTATTCGCATTGAAATAATAAACAATATAATAAAGAAGATGAAGAGCTTCACACGCGACTCTGTCGTTCAGGCTGTGGATGGCTGTGAGGACATTCTGCAGGAATCCAGCACGGTTTAAGTATGTCAAAAGAACTGCAAAATTATTTCAATTACTTATTAAAACTTGCTCATTTACACGTTTAGTCTGTAATTCACATTAATTTTACTGTGTATTAAAACGTGAAGAGATATATTTTTTAAGAAAAATGCGCGAAAAATATATGGAGAATGACTGAGAATCTAATGCATATATAATATGCATTAGGAATATATTAAATTAATTAACACAAACATTACATACACTACCACATGTGTGACACACGCACACACGTTTGACACTATGACACTATGTATGTAATATGTATACACATCCTTTTGTTTATGGTCAAAGTCTGTAGTCAAACTGAGAAGAGATTGATATTGTATTTAAAAATGAAATGAACCCAAAATACAAAGTATTTTCCCCTTAATAGAGACAATAAGAATTATTCTTAAGTTAGTAATCAATTTAGTAATTTAGTTTAAATGAAAATTAAGATTACAATCTAGTCTTAAATCAAATGATTTAAGATTAGATTGTAATCTTTAAAGGATCTTTAAAGGTATTTATTATACTATCCCAACTAAACCCCTAAAAAATTAATTATTGGTTAAAAACTATTGGTGTATTTAAGAGCGTAATAATTTAATTTAGGTACAATTTTTGTCTAAAACAAAGTATAATTTAGATTAGGTAATATTTATTGGACAAATAGTAAAAAATAAGTTATTACTATTTTGATGACCCACTGGTCGAGTGGTTAAGACGTTTGCCCTCTTTGATTTGTTGGGCGCGGATGCCGTGTCATAAAGTTCTCGTAACCTCGCACATCTACAGCCCCGCTAAAAAGTCTTTGGGTTTTAGCCGGTAGGAATCCGGCATAACCCACAGCGTTCCCTACGCTACCGGGTATCAATGAGGATTTCCCAGCGTTAAAAAAGAGGGTTCCGAGTTCGATTCCCAGCAGGGCCATTATATTTTAAAATAGCGGCAGGGCATACTGCGTTTTGCAGTCATAAGCTGATCAGCCCGTCTGACGGCAGTATAACCACCCCCTTACAGAAGACCACCGTCAATTATCTACATATAAAGTTGTAGTGGGATAACTATTGGGTTAGCCCTCCCATTACAAATAGCGGTTGGAAATAGAATATAGTTCTGATTATATTAAATTATATATATTTTAAGCATTTTGATGTTGCTATAGTAACAATAACTATAGATGTACGAGAAGTCGTGCAAAATTGTTGCATTGACTCATCATCATCATAATGTCAGCCATAGGATCTCCACTGCTAGAAAAAGGCCTCCCCCTGATTTTCCAAAAAGACCGATTAGATCCACGGTCGATCTGCGGCCCATATCAGGTCATCTGTCCATCTTGTGGGTGGACGTCCTACGCTGCGCTTGCAGGTCCGTGGCCTCCACTCGAAAACCTTCCGGCCCCAGCGGTCACTTCAAATTACTACTCTCCTCATTCCTGATTCGATCTCGCAGTGTAACCCCGAGCATAGTCATAGCTCGCTGAACAACAATGAGCTTTCTTACGAGGCCCATAGTAAGAGACCACGTTTCAGTGCCATTTGTCATCACTGACAGACAACACACAATGATTATCCCTAATCAATTTTCTTTTTGAACAAAAATGTTGTACATACCTCCGTTATTGTTATGACTACACGACAAATTCAACAGAACTCGGGCAAATTTTAAATAGACGATTTCATGGTGATATCTACTCTCGATAAAATCGTTAGAATATTTTAGATTGGTCTTTGAAAAGATTGCAGCTACAAGTTGGGCGACTTCCTTGCAGTCAGCTTCATTTATCACTTGAGGTAAGAACAGAGATGCCAAATCTGGTAAATAATCGGTACTCGAATCTAAAACAATACATAATACATATATAAAGACATAATATATTAATTTTGTTTGACTCCATAGTTGCCCAACGTGTTTAACAACATCGAGACCCAGAAAGTGATTTTAGATCTGTGGTAAATAAAAGGAAAAAAAAAAAAATATAATAAATAAAATATAATAAAATGGTGCATAAAAGTAACTTTTGTGTGAACTTAAACTGCGAACCTTTTGGTACAGTAAATAAATTCTATATTGTATTGCTACTACGAGTACCTTAAACCGTGCGGGCCGCACCCTGTCGCGTTTTAGACGAGGACTTAGCAAAAAATGTTACTTTTCGTCGCCTAGTTTGACTTGTTAGAGTAAAATTTAAACTTAGCTAAAAATACAGTGCATAAAAGACTGTATTTAAAAAAGTTTGCAAGGAGCGTGTTGATACAAAAGTTTATTTTCTGAGAAAAAATACTAAATTAGTGCTAAAAAAACCTTTCACGTCACAGTAATAAAAATTTTCAGCGACAACTACATTTGTTTTTGGTTTTATTGATAAACAAAAAAAGTTTTAAATCGTTTTTTAAATTAAGTTTTAAACTGTACTGAAGCTTTAATCGGCTACTTTTATTTCTTTTTACATGATATTTAAGAGAAACCTAGCAATTTCGAATCTTCGAGTAGCTATAAAAATTTGCCTTGCAATATTGCACCTAAATATACAGGTCCCACACATTTTGTTAATTTATGAGTAAAAATTGTGTGCATTCTGAGCTTAGTCTCTGCCTTAAAGTTACGTTAGTAGTAACAGGTACAAAAAGCCACTGTGCCATTATGCCAGAGCCCATTTTCTAATACTTAGGTACATTCACCAGCAGGGTCCGTTGCGAACTACCAACTGTCCTGGTTTTGCATGTGTAGCTGTCTACCATCAAATGAATTGTCAGCTTAACAATAAGGTGAATTCTCAATCGAGATTAGAGTGGAGGAATCTTTTCCATAGTTTTTGTAAAGAAATTTTAATAATTCAAAAAAATCTTACACATTTAAGTGCCCATTTTCGAACCTTAGTTAGAAAAGCTATTGGTATTCACCTATTTGGTCGTTGATTTTGATCAGAACTTCAGATAAAACTTTGGGCAACTTGGACCAGACAAAGTTGGCCATCACTGCGAAGCTATCTTCGTTATTGGCACACATCTGGATTATTCGGATACAATTAGAAGCCAATTGTATATTACATTCATCTAATAAAATATCCACCAGATCCTTCTGAATGGCAAAGCCTTTTATTAGACAATTCGGTACAAATTCCTCTATCGACAGCCACTGCTTTAGCTAAAATCAAATAAATTCGCAATATATTAAATATTTAGCACATCGTAAAATGATCGTTTTCAAATATTTTTTTGGTGTTTACTCCTTCCTTAAGAATCTATTTCGTCGGTAAGGAAATTTTATGGGGAGTAAAATTAATACAAGCTTTAAAAAAAGCGTTACGTTATCTGACACTTTGACATATGTGCGACAATTGACGCATGAATTTATGTTCCGAAAATCCGCAATTTATGTTGTCGAAAAATTAACCATTTGAACTTATAAAACGTAGTGACATCTGTGTATACCGACACAGACATCTTCAGGCACTGGACTCAGACTCTACAGTCTCAAAGCTGGTGCGAAACTGTGTAGACTCTTAAATACCTTAGGGGCAAGAACAAAGTGGTCCTAAGATGGGTACCTGGTCATATGGGGATCGAAGGCAATGAACTTGCCGACGAACTGGCTCATGTAGGCGCAAAAGGTAGGCTAATAGGTCCTGAACCTATGTGCGGACTACCAAATAGCCTAGCTCGCTGGACTATATGGAACCAGTGCTTTATTAAATCTTACAAACGCTGGACTTGCCAGGGTTGAACCATTCCAAAGCGCTCATTAAAGCCTATAGTCGAAATGTAACAAATCAGGCTATGTCGCTTGGCAGGAGCAATTTGTGTATGCTATCTAGGGCGCTAACGGGGCACTGCCGCCTCAATAGGCACCTTAAAGTAATGGGGCTCACTAGTACGGGAGAGTGTCGCTTCTGCCATGAGGCAGAAGAAACACCAATGCATATCCTGTGCGAGTGTGGCCCCCTGATGCACATGCGCAGTCACATCCTAGGAAGCCACACAATGGCTTGTGAAGATGTGAAGAATGCTGCTATCAAAAAAGTACTACAGTTCCTTAACGTGGTAGGTATAGGTAGAGAGCTTTAGTTCACGTGGCTATCACAATATTTCAGCAATGGACGAAGTTATACTGGTACTCTAGCAGACAGAAATAGCCACTAAGATAAGATAAGGTAAGATAAGATAAGGTATACCGAACGTAACTAACATGTCTGTTGTTGGAACACGTGACCTCTGAGTACGTGACGTGACCCTAAAACTAATAAGAATGTAACTAAATAATATAAAATAATTAGGTATCCAGTTACCTATTGACACGAGGAAAATTTAAAGGAGTAAACTCTAGTAGTGCGTCGGAACAGACACACAATTTTTTTAACTAAGTTACTTATTTGTTTTTTACCGATTAAAATACTTATATCATTACATACTTTATTTAAGTTTTGTTGCCCTCAAAAATCCAATTTATTCTCATTCAGAGTTTGCAAATTAAAAGAAAAATTGTTATTAAAATTACAATATTAAACCCCCTTTTTTTTTTTTTTTTTTTTAAGGAGGGGAAATGCATTTACGCACTATCCCTCGTCGACGGGGACGATCGACGAGGGGGTGTGTGGGACTCACCCGACGGAACGAATCGCCCCGCCGGTCCTACTCCACTAAAACCACCTCCATGTTCCACCATCGGCAGTGATAATGGGACCCGGAGTCACAGCGAGGCCTTATCCCCGGGCCCCACGCACCGCCATGTCCTTACGGACCCGCGTCGGTTTTAACACGGCAAGCCGTGTTAAAAAATCTCCTCCTGTGGTGACCCGCTGGAACATCTGCAGGCCACCACACCTCACTGCCCGGTGTTGTGCGGGCGGCGCACCTCCCCACGTCCACCGCCCCCGAGCGAAGCGGCAGCCGCCCGTGATCCTCTTATCCGTCGCAGCGAGCAGTCAGCGAGGGGATTCGTAACCGAATCAACCCTTTACCTCTTCTCCGCGGCACAACCATCCGCGGAGTCGGAGGCCGCTTCCACCTTCATCCCCCGAACGACCCCCGCTCGTGTGGCCGCTCATCTCATACGACATTATGGGTGGGCGGCCCATAGGGGTGTCCCCCTGACATTTCCCCAACAATCGCGGCAGCCCGAGACGGGCTCCACCTCATGTTGTCGTCGCGGAAGAGCTACTAGGCCGGGTGGCGAGGCCGGGTCTTCACTCTTCCGGACGACTGCGGGGGGTAGTACTAAGCCGGTGCCCACCCACCGGGTGTTCCACACCCCCCACATGCCACGATTGCAGGTACTATGCCAGTTGGTCCTTCCCAGTCGCATGAGCTCCGTCTTCGCGTAAGTTGCCCGACTACCACTGAGCGTCGGAGCCGTCCGAGAGAATCCACCCGCTGCGACTCACCTGCCGATCCTCATCCGCAGTACCGAGTCCCATACCTCAGTCTGACGAACAAGGACCGGGGTGCCCTCTCTCTCACCGGCCACCAATCGCGCGGGCCGAGTACGGATTCTCGGCCCGCGCGAGCGATGACCGGTGAAGCTCCAACAGAAGGTTGAAGCCTCCAAATAACAGCTCCGCCACGAGCTCCGCTGGGCGGAGCTCGCTCGGAGCCCACCTCGGTGTGGGCCTTCTTAGTCCCCAAAACCAATCCGATCGATCGAGCAAAGGCCGGTGACCCCACCGACCCCTGCAACCGCCCGGATTGCCAAGGGTAAGCCCCCCCACCACGACAAGGTCATGGCCCACCTAGGGGGGGACAATATTAAACCCCCTATTGTTAATGATTATCCTGTATAAATACGAAAGTAAAGCTTCTGTGTAGTTCTGGGTACAAAATTGGGTGAAATAGTAAGCACTCATACACCCTCCAAGAAGATCAAAATCCGTTCCTCATCTTGTCTCTCAACTTGTTTGTCATTTCAGAGTCAGGAGAGTGTATGCATAGACTTGTGTGACGGGTGTACTTAGACTTGACTTAGACGCCCGAGATCAAGTGAATCATTAGCCACCCTGCCACCATTTGATTTTTTTTTCGAGGCCTAAGGGTGTAACTACTCTTATTCAGATCCATTCACGTGGTTAGCCTATCAGCCGCATACGGCCGTCATAGCGTAGGTACTATCTCCGCTAAACCGCTTCTATCGGCTGCTTACAGCGCTGAATGACTGAAAATCTATGCGAGTCGCAAATTTTCGACGAGATGTTGAAAACGGACGCGTGCAGCTCTGAACGCGGCGGAACAGCGCTGTTCACTGTCTTTAGCACATTAACAGTTTCGCCAATTTGGCCTTACCACTTGACTCGGAAAGCTGTATAGACGCGTACGCATCTCTATACAAAATTAGTGTTTTCTATGGTTAAAAGCTGAATAAATGTACCTAGTTACTCCCTAATGGAGTAATTTGAGACCTTAAAAGCGACACCATGAATGGATAAGTTCTTAGAAACAAAAAAAATTAAAAACTAACTTAAATAGCGATTTAGCCTTAGCAAATACCGAGGCATAAACTGTTCTAGAGTGAAGAAGTTGTTAGGAGAAGCGATCAGATCGAATGAGAAGGAAGCGATTTGATTAATAATGTTACGTGCGGGGTGAGATAAAATGCCGTGTAAGGGCGAAACGAACGATTTTTCTTCACAAACCAAGATGACTTCCAAAATCACTAAACTTGTCCGATGAAACCGTTAAACTTGCCAAAAGTCTTCAATAATTTCCTTAATGTGTCACCGGTTCACTATCGCGGATAACTTCGCAAAAACTCCGAAGAGTCGCTTTCGTATCGCTTGTTATCACACCACTAACTCATCTCGGCCGCCTGCTCTCTTATTTATACTTGGCGTCAAACGCCTCGATATATTTGGAGTTTTCCAGAAATCTAAACAAGATCGTAAACAAGCCATTGAGAGTTCGGGAGTGCTTTTCTGTTGAAATGTAAACTCTATGTTGTAAACATAAGGACCAATTTCCTTTGACACTAGTCGGGAAGGGGCGTGGCTACCATAGATAGGGTGGGACGTTCGAGACTTTCGGCCCGCGCAAATGCTTTTTCCAGAACGTTCCATAGTAACAATATTATGACAAACTTACTACTTGTAGCCTGATGAATCTGGGAATTCTCAAAGAAGTGTAGGCCCAGCCCAGAATAGCCGGATTATGTGTGTAGTACAATGAGGAGTCGGGCCTTAGCATGTTAAGTAGTCTTTCATTTGCTTTCTCCAAACGCACTTTCTCCTCTATACACCAATTAGAAAAGTCCGCGGATTTAATTGTTGACATCTGCATTAAAAAAAAATCAAAAATATATAATTATAAACATCGGTTTTATGGCATTTTTAACATGGAAACATTTTATTTAATACATTTCCTGTTTCAAAGTTGGATCTGGCCTGGATATGAAAAGTAGTGGCAGGGCACACTATGTGTCACAATCATTTGGGCAGCCCATCTGGCGTTTGGGACATCCTTTACAGAAGACCACCGCCCAATAACAGTGCGTGTGCTTCCGTTATGTTATGTTTCCGTGAGAGAGTAAGGGATGTCAGAGCTTAACCTTTTCCAATCCCTTATCCTTAATCCTACTGTAGTCGGCAGCGCATTTGCAGCAGCTGTGGCGTTGCTTGTATTATAAGCGACGGCAACCACCTAACTTCAACTGGACCGTCAGCCTGTCTGCCGACCTTAACTTAAAAAAAAAACGATAGTTCCACCACTATCACCATCTACTGAAAGTAATCCGAAGTAGAAATTCCCATACAAAATTAACAATTGTGATTTTTTCGATTTTTCAACTGTTTTGGATTTTCCTAATTCTGTGTTTACCTAAACCACTCCATTAAATGAGGGGAATATCACAAAAAATAGACTACTAAATTTGGTCGAACAATTTCTTAGTTTTTGCGAGACTTTTTTATATACTTTATAAATATACAAAAGAAAATGTAAAATGTCTTACACACGAGAGTTTACATTTAAGTTATGAAATATCTATTATATTGAAGTGTTACCTTTTTAAAGAATTGCAAAGCGCAAGAGTAAAAAAATTCGGGCAGTAAAAATTGTGACTACCTACCTATTACAAACGTTAAACATTCGAGAACGTAATCACCTATCTTCCCTTTTCTGTTTTTAATCGAAGTGTTCAGAAATAGTTATGTAGGGCAAAACAACTTACGGCAAAAACGAGCCACAGTACTTTTGTTATATACGGTGGTGGCACATACGGATATTGCGGAAGACGTAGAATATGGTTCATCAAATGAGGAAGCAACGACGGTGTGGCTTCTTGAAAACTGAAAAGAAATGAATCCTTTAATCTTTTCATAAAATTAATAAGAACTTTAAGCTTCTGTGCATAAAATACAAAATTCAAGTACAAACCTGTCTAGAGACTGACAGTAAAAATACATATAAATGAGAAGACTGTAAGGTTGCTCCTTCATAAGCTGTGTACCAATGTATTCGGGTTTTTCTAAACCGTATTGTATATCAGATTGACAGATCTAAAATAGAACGTTTGATTAAATATTGGTGCGTTATTGTAAGATCAACAGTGGATTATGGTATTAGTTGTCATAATCTAATTTTAGTAGGCACTAGCGAGCCGCATCGCACAGATGCGATTTTTTCTGCAAATTATATACACATAACATACGTATCAAAATCAAATTGTTTTAGAATAAGTTAGCGAAGAAATAGGCATTGGTGGATCGGCAATCGGTTTACAAACTTTTTGTTTGTAAACCGATTGGGAAGAAAAATACACCAAATTTTACGGAAAGCTTGCTACAATACAAAGCGGCAGTAATCGGTTAAGCCATTTCTGAGATTAGCGTGCACAAACGCACAGACAAACAGATAAAATTTCTAAAAAAACTATTTTTTTTACCTCTGTAACATAGGTAAGTACAACGTGTACAAATTGTTTTTTGAAAAAATGATTAATGTATAGACACGGCTCGTTTACGATTTTGTTATATGTAAGTATTTTATAGATATCGATTTAGAACATATCGATATTAGGTGATATATAGATATTGATTAAATATCATTTATTGATATTGATTAAGTATTTCTTGATCAATTTATTGATGGATATCAACATTTGTTCAAGTTTATTATCTTTGATCAATATTTTCATATAAAATTTAGTATGTATAGATAAATAATAATCCACACCATGAAACTTCTCCATTTCGTGGTTTGCTAGTGTGGAGAAATTGTCAAACACTTGCTCGTGGGTTGCGATTGCTCCAAGTATGAGATAAACATAATAAGAGTTTTATTGATGCATAAATAAGTAGGTATATTACATAGGTGCTGCATAGGGCATATTATATGTTTCAGAATCAACGCGCACAGCGAATTTTAGTCCGCGTTGAGTGCTCGAAAGTGATCGTACACCGTGAAAGTTGAGTAAGTAAGTGGGGGATTTTTGTCTTCTGCGGACAAAAATCTCTCGTCTGCGTTGGTCCATAAGTGTACCTAGCTTTTATTTAAAAATAAACAAATAAATAAATACTCACATTAATGTGTTTCGCAAAAATTTCGTCATTCCATTCCTCTTGTATATTAAACTTCAAATACTTCTCTGATAATGCTTTGAGGATTTCTCCCAGTATGAGGGTGCTCAATTTTCTAATCGCCCCATCGTCTTTTCTATAATAATATTGAAATTAAATATATTTTATTTTAATATTTTATTTGAGGGAGGCCAGAAAGGCTTGGTCAGTTGCCTGCCCGAGCAAGGATTTTCCATCTCATCCAAATGGTCAGAGGAACTGGGATGATACAATCTGTGAAATTACTTTCAACTCTCTCCTAAGTGAAAGCACAAACTCAGAACAGGCCAGATTACTTGCTGCAGAGGCGAAGGAGTCCGGAGATTGGCTCCGGCCCTACCCAAACATTAGCACGTTCCTCGAGCCAGACACCCTTCGTCTAGCCACGTGACTTCGTCTCGGGGTTCGCGCCTGTGCTCCACACAGGTGCGCCTGCGGCAGCGAGGTTGACAAGTTGGGTCACCACGGGCTTTTTCAGACACGCCGTACTCAATAATATTTTCCGCCGGTCTCTTGTCATCGTCTACGTGCCTACCTTAATGGAACCAACTGGCATAGCCAGGGACGATGGCATGATACCGGACAGCATGTCCCTGATTCCCTGAAGTATGGGAAGGGTTCTAGTGTGGGACGCTACTTGTGTGGACACACTGGCTCCTTCCCATATCCACGAAACGAGTCGGCAAGTGGGTGCAGCTGCTAAAGCGGCTGAAAAATTAAAGACGATCAAATACCGGGGTCTCGGTTCCAGATACACTTTTATGCCGTTCGGAGTCGAGACCCTTGGTCCGTGGGGTCCCAGCGCTCGCCAAGTTTTAAAAGACATCTCAAAAAGGCACCACTGGTGACCGACGAGCTGGCTGCATCGTCGCGCAACGCATTAGCATTGCAATACAGCGAGGAAATGCTGCTGGCATCTTCAGCACCATGCCGCGGGCGCCCAATTTTTTTACATATTTTTTACGTTTATTTAGTTTTAGGTTTATAATAACTTAATGTATCATATTTTATTTTAATATTAATTTACTTTTAAATAACAATTACCTTGACATCACCTGTTTCGGTAAGA
Organism: Bembecia ichneumoniformis; assembly: GCA_910589475.2. Taxonomy (NCBI): domain Eukaryota; kingdom Metazoa; phylum Arthropoda; class Insecta; order Lepidoptera; family Sesiidae; genus Bembecia; species Bembecia ichneumoniformis. The sequence continues at coordinate 3,743,446 of OU342538.1, read as the reverse complement.
TTGTTAAATAACCTTCTTTTATTAACAATTCGCAAAAAGACGTCAACGGCTCCGTTTTGGAATGCTCGTACAAAAATAATAATAAGAATTCTAAAAATGCCTCATATTCTTTGGTTGCGGCCGAACCGGGATAGTTCTACAATAAAATGAAATTATTTATTTTACTATATCTTCAGTCATGATCTTATAACTCACTTTGATAGACAGCACAGAAAATCATCTAAACTTTAAGATAAATTCAACCCCTGAAGAAATATATGATCAATAGCTGAGCCCGCAACTTCGTATGCGTGATATCTAAGTATACTAATATTATAAAGCTGAAGAGTTTGGTTCGAATTGAAAAAATCTTTTTGTTTTGAATAATCCATTTCGATATATTAATGAGGTCAAAAAACTATTTTTTGACCTCATTAATATAAGTACAACGTGTACAAATTGTTTTTTAGAAAAAATCTTTAATGTACAGACAGGGCTTGTTTACGAATTTAGTACCTGTAGATGAAGATTGAATAAATTATTGCGCAAATGTTTTTGTCAGGGGTTGATTTTTTTTAATTTTCAACGCTAAAGAAAAAAGGGTGCGGACGAATTCGCGGACAAAAGCTGAATATCTCATATTTGAACTTATTTAAACAGCTTACCGGCCGTCACCCTGTCTGCACTAATTCATAAGAAATGGAGAAATGGATACTTACTGTACCTACTTTCATATACTTAAATTTTTGCTTACCTTGTTAACAGTAACAAGCTCCAATATTAAGTCGTAGACTGAATTATTTAATTCAATTGAGCATTGTGTTAGAATATTTACTTCATCTTCATTTATTATTATTTTGTTGACGAAATCCATTTTTTGGTGATATCCACTCTTCAGTACTTTTGCAAGTCTGTAAGGGGAATTAGCGAACTATAATACCTACTAGGCATATCTATATCTACTTTTATATCTACATCGACATCATGTCGATGTCGATGTAGATTTGACGTACACTGCAAAAAACTATTGATATATTCTGTTATATTTTTTTGATGATATTTTTTATACAATTTTTTTTAATGTTAAGGTCGGCAGACAGGCTGACGGTCCACTTGATGGTAGGTGGCTACGGTCGCCTATAACACAAGCAACGCCTAAGCTGCTGCAAGTGCGCTGCCGACTGCAGTAGAATTATGGATAAGGGATTAGGAGTAGATAGGGAAATGGGCTTTGGCATCCCTTACTCACTCACCGAAACACAACAGTACCTACACGTGCTGTTATTTCACGGTGGTCTTCTGTAAGGGGGTGGTTACTGCCGCCAGACGGGCTGCCCAAATGACTAGGAAACGCAGTGTGCCCTGCCACTACTTTCCAAATCCAGACCAGAACCAAATTTGAAAAGTTGATTTTTCAAAGTTGACCCAGCCGGGAATCGAACCCGGGAACCGTAGAACAGAGCGGTAAGGCAAGCACCCTAACCACTCATCCAACGGGCTCGTCGAATTTATGTTTTTAGAGACAATATCTGTTGAAAAAGGACCGAATTAATTTTTACTCCGAATACATTCGAAACGAAATCACAAGTTAACCTAAAAATTTGTGATCTAGGTAATAAGTGAAATGAATAAGATAAATGAGCACAAATTGAAGGAAATTTGCGAGCGTTGTAAAAGATTTTTTTTATAATGTTAATTTCGACCCGGCAGACAGGCTGAATGACGGTCCACTTGATGGTAGGTGGCTACCGCCGCCTATCTATAACACATACAAGCAACAACCACAAGTGCTGCAAGTGTGCTGCCTATCATAGTTGGATTTACGATGATAGATTAGAAAGGGATAAAAAATAATAAAAGTAAAAATTCAATGCAAAATGCACATAAGTAACCATTTCAAAAATTTCATTCATTGTAATGAACTGAAATGAATTCATTATAATGAATTCATTCATTAATCTGATATTAACATTTTGCCAATACATATTATTTACAGGATTTTTTGTAAATCATTTATACAACCAAAATTTACTCCTTATGACCCAATCAACTATGATAAAATTACGATTTTTTTACAGAAATTTGACAGGGTTCGATTCCTCGTTGCGTACGAGGGTCATTTGAAAAAGTTTAAATGGAGTTTTTCATAATTCGAAGCCTTAGTTCCTAAGAACAAATTGTCGTATCTCTTATGGTTTGAGAAAGTAACTTGTATAACGCATAGCACCTACACAACGCTCTCTAAAAATCTCACTTCATATACGTAATATATTATATTTAGTGTATTCCCTATTATTTCATGTACTTTTACTTACCCCAATGAATCCTTGCCAATATGGCACATCAGCACAAAGAATTTCCTGGAAATATCCTCTCCTACAAGTGACGAGGTATTCAAAGCCCCCAAGAGTAGAGCAAACCATTGTTTTATTACTTCAACCAAAATTATAGCAGTCGAACTCCCAATGAAGAGATTGGACGGTTTATACGATACTAGAGCGTGGATCACTAGACCGCTTAACAGAATACTCGTATGATTTTTATTGATCTTGGAGGCAAAAGTTTTAAAGCAAGCTAGCAGTTGTTCAACGCTGTAAGCGCTTTGATGGCATAAAGGCGATGTCGTTTCATAATGTTTTATACTGGAAAGAAATATGTTTATTACAAAGCGGTAAATATGCTGAACGTATTATTTAATTGCAATTCACGCAATAGATTGTGATCAAATCGCAAGAAGTATAATCCGGTGTATCACACTTAGCATATGAATATGAATATAAGCCCTTATATGTTTAGAAGCGTTTGAGTATAATAGGTAATTAAATAAAAAAAATGTCTAAAAGTGACACCCAGTTTAAGTGGTAGGGAATATGCACATTTTTTTAAATATTTTTATACGATAGGTTATATCGTTATATTACCGTAAAAAAATATCCATTGCCAAAAGATTAAAATTTAGTAACAAAAATGTTAAAATTAACTAACAGCTACGGGCACTAAACACCCGCCCTTTTGGCGCGCTTGTCGTGACGTCACACTCTAAATTCTACAAAAAAAATTTGGACTATTTAATAATTATTTTCTTAAAAAAGAAATAACATTAAAAAATGTTTACATAGACATAATTCTAAAGCAATAATGTTCAAAAAAATAAATATTTAACTCTTTTTTGAATTAGACGCATTGTCTTATTGTCTCTTGCGTGGATATATTTTTCTCATATTGTCTCTTAAACCAAGCTTATCTTAAATCATCTCAAACAATAAATAACCATTTAACACCAATAATTTCAATAGCTAATAATTTATATTTTAAACCTGTACATACTTGAAAAGTGACGGTTGAGTAGTTAAGGCGTGAAAGGGTAACAGACAGACAAAGTAACTCTACTTTCACATTAAAATATTATTATGGATAATGGCAAAGATTTAAATCTTTCAATAATGCATATATTAAAAAAAGTAACTTGAAGATAAAAGTTTACCTTCACCTATCTTACAAAGCCCACGAAGCCCTAAGGTAAAAGTTATTATTTTTTAATTATCAGTTAATTTTATGTACAGTCGGGGTACGAAAACCTTCGTCAGTTTTCAAATTGATTCGTAGACTCTTAGTATCTTTTAAAATTAAAGCACTAAGGAGACAACTGACAGAAATTTGAAATGAAATTTTGGCATTAGGTACTGATAAATGTCCTGGTGCAAGCAAATGTCAACTTTAAGGCGACGAACCTAATTATTACCGTGACTTTATCTAAGTACTAGCTGAACCCGCAACTTCGTACGCGTGGTATTCGATGTAGCGCGTAACTTTTTTGTCTGTAAACTGATTGGAAAGAAACGAAAACGTGAAGCTTGCTACAATATATCAGTGAAAATCGCATTCAAATCGGTTAAGCCGTTTCAGAAATTAGCGTGCACAAACGCACAGACAAACAGACATTCAGACCTGTTTTTTTTAATTCGGTAACATAAGTGCAACGTGTACAAAGAGTTTTATTGAAAAAAACATTTAATGTGCAGACACGGCTCGTTTACGATTTTATTATATGTATTAGATAAAAAGGATAATCGAGAATTAAATTATATTACCTTTCAAGAAGATCGTGTAGGAATTCTAAACAGGTGTCCACAGCATTCATTTCGTCGCCACTTGCATAATGCGTAAGCACACGCAAAACAGCGGACATTGATTGTGCTGCAGGCTCCTCCGCAAAATATTGGCGCTCGCTCCATAATAGACGCATACAGTGTAGTATCAACCTGATTGAATATTATATATATACCTTTTAATATGTATATTAATATATCATTGAACAATAGGTTGGGGAGAAGGTTTCTTCACATTTTATATGAAAACTCAAGACATTTTTTTTTAAAGTTTATTTACATTTAATTACAGTATGTATGTGCCATTTTGTTCGATGACTTTTAGCCAAGTTTAGGTAGTGAAATGATCCCGTAGAATTTTTGCGAAACGCGACAAGTAGTTTTGGAAGTCCTCTCTTGATGTTAACCTCATGCCTAAAGAATTCTTAAGAGAGCGAAACAGGTGGAAATCTGAAGGCACAAGGTCAGGGCTATAGGGCGGATGCATTAACACCTTCCAGCCAAGCTCTCTTAATTTTTGCTGAGTGGCTAAACACGTATGTGGTCTAGTGTTGTCCTGATGACCACACCCTTTCTATTGATCAATTCCGGCCGCTTTTTCTCAACGTCTTGCTTTAATCTCATCAGTTGTTGGCAGTAGAGATCCGAATCGATGGTTCTGCCCCGCGGTAAAAGCTCATAATGAACAATGCCCTTCCAATTCCACCATACACACAGAATCACCTTATTGTGGGTAAACCTGGGTTTTGGCACAGTCTGTGAAGCCTGATCGACCTTTGACCAAGACCTTTTTCGCACGTTCTTGTCGTACGTGATCCACTTTTCATCACAGTTATCAATCTCTTCAAAAACGGTTCGGTTTCATTACGTCTCAATAAAGAATCGCAAATGAGTACACGATTCATAAGGTTTGTGGCACCCAAATATCGAGCTTTTTTGTGTACCCAAGCCTTTTTCAAATGGGTCAAAACTGATTTGTGGTCTATTCCCAGTTCTTCAGCTATGGCGTAGCTACTGATATGCCAATCTTGCTCCACTTTTTCAAAAATGGAGTGCATTTCATCCGTAACAGGGCGACCAGAGCGAGGTGCATCTTTGACATCAAAATTCCCAAATTGAAAACGCTTAAATAACTTTTTGCTACTCTAACTAACATTGCATTGACATAACTGATATAATTGATCGCTCTGCGTCCAGTGCGATCGGTCGCAGTCGCCAGGTGACTCTCTGACCACGCCCACTGACGCGGTCGCTTTAAACCGTCAGTAATACATATTACCTATTAATTTCATACGAAACAGTGGGTCACTGTCGCCTGTCGCGGTCGCTAAGACCCAAGTGCATCTTAAAGGATGCTAGAGCTATTTTCCTATCCCCATACACACTATTGCTCTCTGTTAGTCTATGGAAACCAAGGCAAAATTAAGGCAATATTCGGCATAATTTCGGGATGGTAAAATTTAGAGAGGTTGGTTACTACAGTATTAAGTTCAATAAATATTGAAATTCAATTATAATTGAATAGATATTATTTACAAATGCTTCTTTAATACTTATTGCGTCCTAATCCTAAATATAAGTTTTATACTTCTGTTACTATTCCTATCTGATCTGATATTACCTGATATAACAACGTATAACAATTTTGGGATGAAATTAAATTTTATTATGTATAATTAAAATTATCTAACTGATAGCGAAAACGGTATTAAAATCCGTTGCGTAATTTAGGAGTTAGCAGACAGACACATAGACATGGGCAGCGACTTCAATTTATACTAGGTATAATGTAAGGATAAAGGATGATTCATATTAAACCGTGCCGCAACCGGGCCGTGCGCTCGTCGTGTTTTTAGCATACTACTTATGAATATCTTGAACGGGCCCCGGCCGCGGCTGGGGCTCGGCCCGGTGTAATATAAATTCACCTTAAATCCAACGCCCGGTAAATGTATAAAAGCAATAAAGATGTCGGGCGTTATATTGCCTTATATGCTAAATCCTTTCTTTTTTTTTCAACACGGACAAAGTCCGCGCAACGACTTTATAATTTCAGTTAATTTTGTATAAACAAATTTTTAACGTGTAAAGCGTTATATGTTACGCTTTTACGCCTTAACTATTCAACAGATCATCGTGAAACAAATTTTTGAAAGAAAATGGGGCGCGGACGAAGACACGGGCAAAATCTAGTGAAATATAGTCCCATCTCATTTCGAAAAGGAAAGGCTATTCTTTAACAATATCTACGGTATACTTTCATTAAGAAAATTACTTAATAAATACCTTATTAAGGAAAAATCCATGTTCCCCGTGGCCTCACAAAGAAAAATTACGCAGTCGTTTTCTAATAAATATCTGATCAAGTCTTTTCTCTCATTGTTTTGTTCGTAACGGTTTATTTCTGCAATTATAAATTCGCAGGCCTTTTTTTGACAAACTGTGTTACGAGATATTAACAATTCATTTATCTCGGTTAAATTATTATTTTTAGCTGGATTGTAAGAATTACTGATACTAGATCTAATAAAACTATGCATCTTGAAAAGAGAGAAAGAAGCAATTACTGGCCTGTTTACTAAATTAATGCTTACTAATTCTGCTAATTAACGCTTTTTTTAAAAACAAAATAGGAATAACATATCATAAAAGAACATCTTTTTAGTAATCATGGTAATCAGTGGCAAAAATATTAAGTTACCTATGCAGCCAAGAACCAACAGTGCTTCAAAGTTATCTATGAGTCGTGGCTCAGAATTAAGCAAAATTTGGCAAAAGGGTTTACCATAAAACATTGTGCCATTAATTTAAATAAATATAGACTTATCTATATTTATTTAGATTAAAATTCATAAAAAAAAATAACAGTTTTTTTACAGACTTTTAAGTTTAATAGTCTGTGGTGCGTACTAGTGTCAATTTCTAAAGTATATGTCAATTTCTCATTGTATTATATTTTATTGTCAAATTTGTCAACATTGTCATGTCAAGTTAAGTAAATTCATGGGTTGAAGATTTTGCTATATCTGGTTGCTGTGTTATTCATAGTAATTTCTATATAAATAGTGCTTTTATTATTTTAACGATCGTTTAAAATAAAGATTATCTTCCTAAGAACATAACACCATTTTTAGTTTGTGATTTTTGTTTATTCATAGAAGATTCGTATGGTTATTGATACAATGGTAAGAATATAAAACAAATGTTTATTATACTTCACTTTAGCTCGTAACTCCATGTTGCGCATAATGGCTTAACCATATGCGCTCAAGTGCTTTTTTCCTTATTTCTAACATTTTTATTTTGTTAACAGTCGGTTATCGAGTTTCTAAAAGATCTGCCGTCATACGACGAACACAATTTTACGTTATTCAACACTGACCACGGCATTAGAAACTGTTCTAAGAGACCATCAATATATCTTCCTACTAAAGATATACCTTCAGAACAAAGTAAGTATTTTTTGTTTATTCTCATTATTTACTGTTCTATTTATCATAATTTTCATTTATGTTAAGGTGGACAGAGAATCTGACTGTCCACTTGATGGGAGGTGGCTACTGTTGCCTATAACACAAGTAATGCCACACGTGCTGCAAGTGCGCTGCCAACCACAGTAAAATTAAAGATGAGGGATTGGGAAGGGATAGGGGAATGCTCTAGCATCCCTTACTCACTCAACGAAACAACAGCACACATTCGTATTATTTCGTGGTAGTCTTCTGTAAGAGGGTGGTTACTGCAGTTAAACAGACAGGCATTTGCCTGCAAAACAGTGTCTGAGAGTATTTTCCAGAGCTAACTTTGAACCAAAGTTGACCCTGCCGGGTATCGAACTTAGGCCCCCTGAGATGGAATGTTAAGGCGAGTACTTTAACCACCCATCCAATGGTTTATAGACATGTTCTGTTACACTTTCTATAATATTTTTATTGCATATATATTTAATAATAATGTTTTTGGTTTTCCAGTAATAGTGACTGAAAAAACAAATATCCTATTACGATATTTACATCAGCAATGGGAGAAAAAGGTAATGTTGCCAATTTGTAGACATTACAATTAGATGCAAAGATTAAGCAAACACAAAAAGGTTAAAAGTAATATAATTGAGTATTGGGCAAATTAGTTTGTTATTGTGTTGAAATCTTAAGGAGGATATTTGTTATTTACAAAATGTGGTACTATGTAATTAATTAAATAACATACATTAAAAAATAAAAATTTCTTCATATATGCATAATTATTTTTAACATTTTTGTGTTCTGGTAATTGCACAGTATATATGTACATAAAAATATCTCATTAAATGAGCCCTTTTTGATAAGTGAGAATACTATTAGAAATATTCGTCTAACATTTATTAATAAGCCATAACAAACAAATACTTAGTTGTTTTTTATGTCTATAAATATTGTTACATTTTAAAAAAAATATGCACTAAAGAGATTTAATAAGATTTTAATTTCAAACTTGTAATTCTCTTAATTTAATATTAATTGTGATTTTCCATTGTCACTCGTTCAAGTGTTAAAGAAAACCAAATTATAGTCTAATCTTTACCTCTTAAAACATTCCATAAATATGGGAGTGGTGATTTTTTTTCTGACGGTCCTTTTTATGTAGGTCACCTATTGACACAAGCAAGACCACAGGTACTAATATAAGCTTGAGACCTTTTTAGGATTAAGGTAGGAAGAGAAAAAATGGGCTCTGGCATATCTTACTTACTCATCAAAACACAACAGCACACACATTGGTCTTCTGTAAGTGGGTGCAATTTATGACTGCACACACAGTCTGCCTTTTTTTTTAATTAAGGAGGGGAAATGTCATTTACGCACTGTCCCCCGCCGATGAGGGGGTGTGTGGGACTCACCCAACGGAACGAACCGCTCCGCCGGTCCTACCCGCTAAAACCCCTCCATGTTTCACTCGGCAGTGATAATGGGACCCGGAGTCACAGCCAGGCCTTATCACCAGGCCCCAAAAAGCCGCATAGAAAGCTTTGGTGGCAACCCGCTGGAACATCTGCAGGTCAAGCCACACCCCTCTACAGTTAAGACCCAGACGCCAGATGCCCTCTTCTGACGCCCGGAACAACCAGCCGACGTCACCAACCAACCAACCAAAGACGTCAACCAGCTTCGACCCAGTTTGGACCTTCTTGCAGTCCGAGACTGAAGCCCAGCTTACTACGCCTCGTAATACCCCGAGTGGTTCGGCTGGGCCCCCCAGCATCTTGCTGCCGCCTACACGATGTTAGCCTGGGGGGGACTCCCGTTGACTGCGGTCCAGTCCTCCCCGTGGTCGGTCCCTACCGGTCCCTAACACCTCTGAGCAGGATGCCTAGCGCTCTTTCCCCTAGGACCTCCCAGGCCACCCTGAACTGAGGACCTCTTACTCTGGCAAACTCCATCGGGGTTGCCTTCCTCTATGGGGTGCTCCGCCACAAGCTCTGCTAAACAGAGCCCGCTCGTAGCCCACCTCGGTGTGTGCCTTGTTGGTCCCCAAAACCAATCCGATCGGTCGAGCAAGGACCGGTGAGGAGGAAAGCACCGACCCCTGCAACCGCCCGGATTGCCTAGGATAAGCCCCCCCACCACGACAAGGTCCTGGCACACCTAGGGGGGGGACACACAGTCTGCCCTGCCAGTGTTAAAATACTCAGACTAGAGTAAACTTTGAAAAGTTCATTTCCATGGTTGGTTCTGTCGAGAATCAAACCTGGGATCACTGAGTCAGAGCTGGGATCAATAAGTTTTTAAATCAATGGGTGGTACAATCGATAACTAGTCACAACATTTAAAACATTGTGTGTATTAAGGCCAATAGAAATTATTTTGATTGATTTTTAAAATTTAAGGTAACACACAATTCTATCAAAAAAAAATTAATATAATAGAAAAAAGAAAACTCTTTTTAACAAAACTTAGCCACACTAGATATTGTAATATTTTGTAATTTTATGGCAAGGGAAATCATTTTTTATCGAGACTTATCTGTTCGGAGTGCTTTTTTTTGAGACGCTACATTGGTGTATTGCCAAATAATTAAATATTGCTTTTACAGAACAATAGCTCTCCAAAGAAAAGAGATCAGAGCCACGTAGAACAAAATGGAGAAGAAAACCGACCACGCAAGAGGCCCTGCTTAAACGCACCGCTAAACTGAGAGCTGACCGTGAAAAGTTAGGTTGAGCTTCTATTAAAAAAAACTTAATGGACCCACACACACACACACACACAAACGGTTGACCTACTTGTGCAATGATCAATTATTTAAAATAACAATATTGCCATCTGGATAGACAAAATTATTAGAAGTGCCATCATCACAGCAGTGGATCTTGTGTAATTACAAATTTCTTAGTTTTTTTAAGCTTACAGATGATACCTTTTCAAATTATAATTCTGAAATGATGATTGTCATCCCTCATTTGTTAGTATAATAATGAATAAATTCACGAAGTGTCCTACTTTGTTTACAATTTTTTTTTTACAAGAAATTACAAATATTTTTAAGTAAAGTCCACAATGAAATTGTGTTCAGTAGGAGTAGGTGCTTCTAATGCCGCAATTGTTTCATTAATTTATTTAAAAATAGCTTTGAAACTTATCTATGCATGTATGTGTATATATGTGTAGTTTAAAATTTTCATTGATATGTGCTTAAATAAGTTTGTATTTGAGTAATTATTAAGTTTTTTTTTTTTATTATTTGACATAAAGATCAATTGTAATAAAATTTTAATGAAAACATTTTGGTTTTTAATATTTTTTGTCTATTGTAGTATATGTCAAACATTATTACTGACCTAAAATGTGTGTTTAGGGAGTAAAGGGGTTTGAGTAACTTTGTATGGACTAATGGCGTCATTTTTTCTTTCAGCGGCCACCAATAATTTTAATACTACTTTGTTGTACTGTAATAAGTATTCATATACGTTCAATTATTATTATTGTCCTAAGTGATCAGAGCTGAGATATTTACATTTAAATACTTTAAAAATTATATTTTACTAAACACATTTTTAATTCTCTTCGTTTATTTCGTTCTCGATGTCGTGTCGAATAATCGTATCTAAGAATTGTGCCGGCGGAGTCAGATTATTTTGATATCTGCCCTATCCCATCCCATGTACCAAATAATAGACATTACATGCGATCGCTTTATGCGAAACGCCAACTTTACCCAAACCCCTTTATGTCCTGATATGCCTTTATGTCCCTTTATGTCCGATTGGTCATGCAAAAATACAAAAATAAAATATGTAGGTATGTTCTAAATATTTAATATTATCAATTTGTATCTCTTGTGAACTAGCTACCTAGGTATGTTACGATTTTGGTACTAATTTAGTACAATATTATTGTTTATTGAAAATGCAAGCATCTGCTCTACATGCTATCAGTTCATACTGTTGCGGTATTTATATGTATCACTCAATTTACTATAAATAATTATATACTTTATGCATATAAAACTTTCAGTTTTAACATTTGGCTTATTTTCTCTCTATGTCACGTAGATCTATAAGTCTGAGATGAACCTTAAAAGTGGAAAATACAATTCATATTTTTAAAAATGAAGTCTTTTGAAGTAAAAAAATCTTTACAAATATTCACAATCCTAATCGTAATACATCATAAATGCGAAGGTTTGTATTTTTGTTAATCAATCATGCAAAAGTGGCTGAGGATTTGGATCAAATTTGGCACACAGATAGTTTATTACCTGGATTAACACATGGGATACTTTTTATCCTGGGAAAATGTTATGTTCCTTCCTATGGGATTTTCAAAAAACGAACCGCAGCGCGTACGAACTGCGGACACAGCTTAGTATAGGCACAGTAGTCCGAGACAAATCGAACTCTAAAATCAACATGTATTCTCTAACTCATGTAGACAGTGGAGGCCTCGATGGAGGCACTGTCTGTGTTACTCAGAATATTGGAATCTGGAATTTGTACTGTATTATGTTTATAAGGAACTGATTTGAAATTGACTCATTGAAAAAAATATTAGAATTTTTTATAAAGCAAAATTGATAAAGTGTTATACCATTTTAAAATGTTAACGAACTAGGCTAACTTTTAATAAAATGTTGCCATGTTAGTGTGGTACACTTTTTTTACAAAGTGATGAGTCAAAGTTAGGTCATGAAAATTTTAAGACGTTTTACTAAAAAAATATTTTTTATATCTAAACTCTAGTCATTCATGGTTACACGCACTTGTGACTAATAATAGGCTTATCAGAATTACGTAAAATTAAAACAGAAATTTCAAAATTTGTGGTCACAACACCTAAGTATGAGGTCAGGGGTGTCGATTTTCAAGAGAAAAAATTAAATAAAAATATTTAGCAAAAACTAAGCCTTGAACCGTTCATCAAACCGGCACGGTCAATGCCTAATAGTGGCATACTATAGTTTGTTTCCATGGGTGATTGAGATTCCTCAGATATCCTGTGACTGAGAGGACTTCATAAATTTCGACTCCATTGACAGAGGACTTCTGGTGGCCGTGCGTGTTGAGCTGACCATAGATACGATGCAGAAACTCCTGGAGACTGGTCACTCAGAAGTCACTGGACTTTATGTTTTTATTGCTCTCTTCAGAATATCTATAATTATTTTACATTAATAAATACCTATTTGCATATGTGTCAGCACTATTCTAATTTGTGTCTTAGCTAATGATAGAATTAGGTTTCAGGAATTAGCTGATTATAGTATTAATTATTTCAGGGGGGACATAGGTCCCCCTTGAATTTTGGTCAGTCAAGATATTTTATTGTGTTTATTGGAAATAATTTTGAGATATTACAATCAAGGTTTAGTTATGCTGGTATGGGTAAATTTTTACCTATATTAATATATGGCAGAGGGTGATATCTGCATGAGAAGTAAATAGGTATATTTAGTTTTATTAGCATTGAACTACAATTAAGATCAATGGTGCTGTGCCTCTTTCCATGTTCTTGCAGAGTAGGTACAATGTGTCCCAACGGGATGCTTACTGATCCCATTAGGACACAGTAAAAGGTCATTTATATAAACCAAAAAATATACATATTTGGTTATTTATTGAGACACACTGGGATCAAATCAAAGTTTTCTAGTTTACTAATTAAGAAGATTGGGACTGTGTCAAATGCTTTAGAGAGATCAAGGAAGATCTCTATAATATCTTAATTTTCATTAATAAAGAGCATCATAACAAATATTTCCTTTAGCTCTGGGTAGATAGAAACTGCCTTGCGTATTGGGACTAGTTTTTTTTTAAATAAGGGAATTTCACTCCCTATTCCTATTCCCCCTGAGTTTTGTTGAATAGCCTATGCAATCAACTCGGTAAAACTGCGCTTTTCATACTTGTAACGTTCGTTCACGGCTCCTTTGTGAAGAACAGTCTTCAAATATTGTGATTCATCTGAAACTGTAATGTAAGTAGAGCTGCGCCGTAAGCAACAGCTTAAATTTTTTATCTTAAACTTATAACAGATATCGTCAATCAGAGCGGCAACAATAGCTATATAGTACTTACTTTGTAAATATTAGACATACAATATTAGGAATTACACTCTATTAAATAAATGGCTTAGAAAATTAGTGGTTAGTAGTATTTATTTTAGAAATAATTTAGGTTTTTTTAAACGTAGGCGCCATGCAAAAGCTGACACATCTGTCCACTTGATGCAGGGCCTAATTAACCACACCTGAAACCCTCGGGGCCCTTGCAAAATTTTACTCCCTAAAATATAATTGTACTTCTACTACAACGCAATTTATTCAAGGCACTGTTTTATTACTTCTTTATGAATATATGGCATCATCTTCATCAAATAACTATATGTACCTAATCTTAAACGATGACTTGAGGATTACCGTTAATAGCATTTACACTAGCAACGGCAGGAGATCCAAATGCACTGACTATCATAGAGATAAAGGATAAGAAATAAGTTGAGGAGAGATGACATATGAATGGGCAGTCATATCCCTTTCATGCACAGAATCATTATTCATCCTATTAGACTAATCCCCTAATCTGACAGAAAAACACTTTTCTCTGTGACTACTTATTAGTTAGGTATTTTTAAAATGTTTTCCTTGCCGCAACACAGTTTTGAAGTAGTTGAAACTATTTAATGGTTTATTACTTATACTTAGCTGTTTTGTTATACTCAGACATTGTAGGTACATTTAATTAAAACCAAGTCATATCTATACTTTAAATAAAATAGTAATTTCCTTAGCTCTCAAGAGGACAAAGCGGCATTGAGTTATTGTACAAAAAATGTCCAATCAGTGTATTACAGCCGCATAAGTTTTTTTTTTTTTCAATTTTTCTAAATATAGATGAAAGGTCTAGTTTATCAAAGATATAAATATCAAACAGTTTATTAATACTTAAAAGAAACTTCAAGTAATTTTTGAACCAAAACATTTAAAAATGAAGTAAAAAAAAAAAAATTTGAATGAAAAATATCTTTATTCTATTTTCACTTATCATACATTTTGCAGACACTTTAAAAGAATTAAGCTGCAAACAAGCTTTTAGGTTAAAATACCTAATGGAATTGTCTTACTTAATTTTATAGAGGTCATCTTAAATCTAATTAAACACCAAAATCGCTAAGTTAAAACATTTTCTATATAAGCTTTCTCTCGTAAAATCTTCATGAGTGTAGCTATTGCATGTACAAAAATTTAAAGTAACACTTTTCTGTAAGACTGTTGAAATAAAATTCATTAATACATTATGTATTATATGTAAAGAATAAAAGAGAAACCAAGTACTTGTGTAAGTTATATATCAATTTTAGTGTAACTTAATCCTTCGCCGGCACTTCAATGACTCGTGGCTTGTCAATAATGCGCGCTGTACGGTTGCCCTTTTCAACAATACCAATGATCCAAGCCTGGTAGCCTTCCTGCTTCTCAATATCCTTACAGTATGCGGCCGCTTGCTCACGAGGCAAACAAATCAACAGACCACCAGACGTTTCAGGAGCATGGCCTTGCAACAATTGAAACATATTTCCACATGCCTTGGCGACTGCCGCCATTTTAGCAATAACAGGTAAGTTGTGAATAACGAATGATACTTCATTTTTTTGATGAGAAGCCAAGTTTTGAGCATGTCCAAGTAAACCAAATCCAGTGACATCAGTAGAGCCGTGAGCGTTGTATTTATGCATCAGTCGGGCCGCTATACGGTTCAAGCGGCTCATAGAGTCCATTGCTCTGTGATATGCCTTGCGCACATCTTCTTCAGAGACAACGAGCTTAATGCGATTCCAACGTTCGGGTTGGTCGAGCCATTGATGAGCATTTACAGCTACTTGAGTGCCAAGGGGTTTTGTTAGCACTAAAACATCACCCATAACAGCATTATCGGGGACTATATATTCATTCGGCTGGCAAATAGTTGTAGCGACCCCTCCAATTGTACACCACGGGTTAATAACTGTTTGACCGCCCGTAACTGAGGTACCAGCCTCCAGGGCGGAGTCCTTAAAACCACGCATGATGAGAGGAATGACCACATCTCTCTCCTTTTCGGTCATTTTTGTAGAAACACCAAGCAGCATAAGCATATTGTCACACTCGGTCACACCCATGGCATATAAGTCGCTCAATACATTAGCACATGCAATTTTACCCATCATATAAGGATCGTCGACTAGAGGGTAAAAAAAATCAGTCGTTTGCACCAAACAAAGTCCTCCGTGTCTCAGAGGCGTCACCGAGCAATCCAAGCCGATGCCAATGCGCGGTATCGCCACATGCATAAATTGATCTTGTTCTTGCTGCGAATAGTCTTGCTGTAGTGATTCCACGAGCTTAACCAAGACATCTTGAGGTACTTTGCAGCTTCTTCCTTTTAAATCCGCAAACCTAGTTAAACGAAAACTTGCCTCCAAATCGTGAGCCACCGGGTCGAAGGGTCGACGCAAAGCCAAAGAATTGGGGTTACCGGCCATTTCTAATTGAGCTGCAGCTAAACTATCTTGCGCTACACTAGACTGATACGACATATTACACAAAAACAAAACAATATTATGATTGTTGGATGTATTTCCCCTCAATTAAAGACCGCGACACGCCGCTAAATGACGCTTGCAAAATGGCGTCTCTTTTACCAAGAGGAAGTAGCGTAGAAAATTACAATTGAATACTCTGTTGTGATTGGAGAATTGGTAACGTAAACACTAAAATACTCTCTGCGATTGGCTATTTACCTTTGACGCATAAATTTTGTACAAGGAAAACAAATTAACGTTTCGATATTTCAATATTTTGAGATGAAGTAGATTTAAAAAAATGTCATAACTTTAATTTTTTTTTATTCAAATTTAAATAGTTCAAATTTAACTGTTATTATACGATGAATTGGATATAATGTTATGTTGACATATACTAAATTTTTAAAATAATAATTCTACATAATAACTTGAAATTTGGTAGTTGATTATACATTACATTATTTGTACGGGCCTGTAAGCTCCCGTACATTGGTTTACGGTACGGCTGTGTACCGCGCTAGTGGGCAACGCTCCCGTGAAGAAGCGTCGCTGATCTAGCCGATCGGTGGGTCAGATCGGGGAGAGTTTGTGAGGTTCCAAGACAAAGTCCGTACTAGTCACATAGGTCAATGCGGTGAAGCGAAGACGATTTTATTAGAAAAGTGGTCGATTTATAATACAATTTATACAGGTTCAACTAGCGACAATCGTGCCCTGCGCCGAGACAAATGCGCCAATAACAATGGGTGTTGACACGATTGCGCAAGTTGTGCAATATTATGAAATAACATTAAATGTTGTGCAATAACAGTATTTACAGTATTTTCTGTCCCTATCACTTTCTATTGTTGTCTTTGTTTGTTCATACGTATATATGGGCCAACATTTTACTATTTTGGCCCATTTCTATGCGAACACTGTACGTATGAACATTGCACAATCACTAATCACTTTTCACACGAACTGTAGGCTGTCCCGAACATTCTCCCGCCGATGCGCCGTCGTCAGGTCGACGCATCTTCTGTGTGCTGGAGGGCAGCCGGCTCCGTTGGCAGGATGACCAGCTTCTTAGCCGGTCGGCGAAGAGTCCCCGCCGCGGTAGCGACGTCGACTGTCCTCACAGCGCCGTCGGGTCCAGGATAAGCCGCGATGACCCTTCCTCGCGGCCATGTGTTGCGAGGAAGGGTGTTGTCCACGATGAGCACAACGTCTCCGATGGTGACTTGCCGCCCTCTTCCTTGGGGCTCCCGCCGGTGCTGAAGCTCAGGAAGGTATTCCCTGAGCCAGCGTTGCCAAAACAAGTCGGCGAGACGTTGTGAGGCGCGCCAGTGCGTGCGCCCGATGGTGTCTTCCTCGTTGAAGACGCCGAGGTGTTGATCACGGCCCGATCCCATCAGCAGGAAGTGATTAGGCGTGAGCGCCTCGGGATCGTCCGGATCAACCGAGACGTGTGTGAGCGGCCGGCTGTTGACGGTGTACTCGGCCTCGGCGATCAATGTGCCGAGTACCTCTTCTGTGGGGCGCCGCTCATGTAGCACGTTGTTGAGGGATGTCTTGACGCTGCGAACGAGGCGCTCCCAGGCCCCGCCCATGAAAGGGGCACCGGGAGGGATGAAGCGCCAATTGATCCTCTTCTTGTTTGCCTCTTCTTGAAGAAGCCGATCTGTTTGTTGCCGAAGTTCTCGTTCGGCGCCGTGTAGGTTGGTGCCGTTGTCAGACCATATTTCTATGGGGCACCCGCGACGCGCTATCATGCGTCGCAACGCCATCACGGCCGAGTCTGTAGTCAGCGAAGCTGCGATTTCGAGGTGTACGGCGCGTGTCGTTAAACACGTGAACAACGCGACGTATCTCTTCTGTGTTGTGCGTCCCACCGTCACTGCGAGCGGCCCGAAGTAGTCGAGCCCGGTGTAGGTGAACGCACGTCGATGGTGTGCTAGCCGGCACGGTGGTAGGTCCCCTGTAGGTGGCACTGGTGGCTGCGATCTTCGAATCCTACAGTGGAGACATCTGTGAATAATCATACGCGTTACCGGACGTAGCCGAAGGATCCAGTAGTACTGTCGACATTCGTTTATTGTAGTCTCGACGCCAGCATGATGCAGCTGCCTATGGACGTACTCTATGTAGAGCCTGCACACGTACTCGTTCCCATCGAGTACTGCAGGGCTCTTTTGTCGATCGGTGACGTCACATGCAGCGCCGATACGTGGTACTAACTGGATTATGCCATTTTCGATCTTCACAGCTAGGTGGCGCAGTCGGCTCTGCGCTGCTATGTTTCTGTTGTTTCGGAGATCACGTAAATCTTCTGAGAAAGTCTTTTGTTGGCTGTTTCTAATGAGGAGTAACTCTGCTTCGTGTAGAAGGTCTGTGGGGATTGGTAAGTAGTTCTTCTCAAGCTGTTGGGGTTGTGTGATTTTCTGTTGTGTGGGTTTCTGTTGGATTTTATGTTCCCGCCACAACGGGTCTTTCTCTGTGCGTTTCTGTGTTCTTTTGTAGTTTACGTGATCCCTTTTTCTTCGGCAAAGTCGAATGAAATGTAGCACACGTGCCGTGCTTCGAACGAGCTTTTCCCATTTCGAAAATCTGTTGCTATTCGGGATGCACTGCTCCAATTTCGATTGTTCTTTTACAACAGTCACGTGTACTTTTTCTTCGCCGGTCGGTGAGGTGGTTACAACTTTTTCCTGTGGCCATCGATCAGGATTTTCCAGAAGGAAACTAGGCCCGTTGAACCACCTATGTTGCGAGTTGAAGTCGTTGGGTACGTCTCTGGTTGCATCGTCCGCAACGTTCAATTTGGTAGGCACCCAACGCCACTCGCCGATCTTACTATTTTCTTCTATTGCTGCTATACGATGCGCGACGAATGGTTTGTAAGACCTCGCGCCTATTTGCAGCCAGGTGAGCACGGTCTTGCTATCGGTCCAGAAGATCTTCTTGTCTGGCCTTCTATCGTGCTCTTCGATGACCGTAGTTGCCATCCTGCTCCCCATTACTGCAGCAAGCAGCTCGAGACGCGGGATGGACGTCAGCTTGAGAGGTGAGACTCGCGCCTTCGCTGTTACAAACGCCAACGACACTTGTCCGTCTGGCCTGATGATGCGCCAGTATAGGGCTGCGGCGTATGCTGTTTCGCTCGCATCCACGAACACGTGTAACTCGATTGTGGCGGCGTCACTGTAGTTCGGGTAACAGCGAGGTATGTTGACATCGCGGAGTCTCTTCAGATGTTCTAGCCATACTGTCCATTGGCTAGCGAGGTCTGCATCTATTTTTTGATCCCAATCTGTTCCTCTACGCCATAACTCCTGAAATATCTGCTTGGCTCTTGTGGTGACAGGCGATGCGAGTCCAAGCGGATCGAAGAGAGACATGATTATTTTCAAAGTTTCTCTCTTCGTCGGTTGAGTGTTTAGGATGGCGCCAGGGGGTAGTCGAGCCATGTTGAGATCAAATGTAAGTTCGTCGGTTGCAGGCCTCCATATGACTCCCAAGAGACGCTCTATGTTTGAACTATTGTCGAGATCTATACTCCTTTTATCGATCGGTTCGGAGTTTTCATTGAACGCTTCGAGTACTTTCTTCGAATTGGATGTCCACTGTCGCAACTCGTAGTGGGCCTCCCGATTAATTTGTTGTACTCGAAGGGCTGTCTGTATAGCTTCTTCTTCTGTTTTGAAGCTCTGAAGGTAATCATCAACGTAATGATTTCGAACAATCGCCGTGTATGCCTCCGGATACGTTGTTTTGTATCTTTCGGCATTTCTATTCTTCACGTATATAGCCGTTGCAGGTGACGATGTGGCTCCGAATATGAGAGAGGTCATCCTATATTCTATTGGAGGATCTTTACCTCGCTTTCTGCCTCTCCATAGGTACCGAAGCGCATCTCTATCCTGCGGTCGAACTTTCACTTGCATGAACATTTCGGCTATATCGGATGACACGGCGATTCGATGTTGTCGTAACCTCATGAGTACCCCGGGTAACGACAGAATGAGGTCAGGTCCGGTGAGCAGGTAGTCGTTGAGCGAATGTCCCATCGTCTTAGCTGCTGCGTCGTGTACTATGCGGACCTTTCCTGGTTTGGTGGGGTTCAGCACGGGAAAGTGTGGCAGGTACCACGTTTTTCCCGGCGTACGATGGGGAGGCGCTCGTTCAGCGTATCCCTTTTCTATGAGCGCGTTCATCTGCTGCTCATAGCGATCTCGAAGTTTAGGATCTCTATCTATCCTCTTTTCAGTATGGTGGAGTCGTCTGAGCGCGTTGTCGTAGTTGACGGGCATCTGAAAATCGTCCGATTTCCAGAGCAACGATGTTTCGTAGCGTCCGTCACTATTTCGTCGAGTATGTTCGACAAGCGTCTTGACGGCCCTTTCTTCGATGTCGTTGGACGGTCTCTTTGGAGTGATCATCAGCGACTCCAAAGAGAAATACTGTTTCAACTGTTCGTCCATACTGTCTTCGGTACGATTGGTGAGGTGATTGATAGAGTCCACACGGCGCCCTAGTAGGCGTGTCTGTGTTCCATGTAGCACCCATCCGAGCGGTGTTAGAGACGCGACCGGCTGATGTCGCTGTCCTCTCCTGATCTGTGTGGCGAGCAATAAGTCCCAGTTGTCTTGACCGATGAGAAGCTTCGGTCGGACACGTGGATATTTGAGGTGTTCTTTAATGTTCTTGAGGTGTGGACAGTCTGACAGGTCTCGCTCCGATACTGTTTGCGCAGAGAGCTGTAGATTGTTCATGGTGCGTGCTCGAATGGTGCGGTGGTTTGTCGCGCCGTGTAAAGTTATTTTTACACGACGTGACCGATTTGCGTCCACTTCGGTATTTGCGATTGCTTCTATGTGGAGCGGATCAACGGGCCCTTTCGCGCCTATTTGTTGCGCCAAACTATTATCGATGAGGGTTACCGTTGAACCGTCGCACATACAGGTATTTCGCATTTTTAACCGGGCGAAATTATTTTTACGGTTTTCTGTGCAGTAAACTTACTAAAATCTTCAGACGACCTGTTCAGAGCTCTGCGCGGGATGCAGAAAGCTAAAAAGAACGTTGATTGTGACATTGATGGAGGCCTTTGTAGCGGATGCATTATATTAAGTGGTAGTAAATAAATAAATGTCCCCAAAAACAGACTGTGGATCTGGAGAGGATCGCAGGACAAATAAAAGGCACAGGTGCGCAGTGGAAAAGCCTACATCAAAAAGTGAGCGTCATGGGCTGATATTATGATAAAAGAAATAAAAGCATAATTCATCATTTTGAATAGGTTTTAATTATTTAATAACTAATTATATTAAAAAATCGCCTAAAATCTAATTAAGATGAGGAAATAAATGCTAGGGTTCATCGTCACTTTCTCCGACCTCTTCTGTTTCTGATTCGTCAGATTCTGGAGAAGGTGGTAACAACATAGCTATTGCTTCCTTTGAAAAAGGAGTCATCCTGCTCTTTGGCTTTGGCCGCACACTTGTAAGTAGCGGATCCGAGGATAGTAGAAGGCGATTTATCACATCTGTATTGCAATCAACTCTTGAAAACTTCCTCGCAAAATTATTTCTATACAGTCTGAAATGTTTGTTCCTAGCTTCAGCAGCCTCTTCCGATAGTAGCCCGATAGGCAATAACGCCTTTTCCATGACTGTAGCACCATGCAACAAAATTTTGTGCATAGTCGGACTCATCGGCTGCCAGTCATAGAGTGAGACATAATGTTTTGCTGTGTCCCAACAGTAATCAGCAAATTTTTTCAAGTCTACTTTATAGCCGCTTGAAATTACCTCTAGAATTATTTTTAATCTGAATATCAGGTTGTAATCGATACCGGTTATCTCTGCCGCCTTCTGTGGATCAGCGAAAAATCGCCTACTAGTATTGCCATCATTGCTGTTGCCGAACCCAGCTTTCGGCACATCCACAATTAATCCAGTTTCGGTTCTGAATCTTCGTTGAATGTTGGCTTTTATTTTTTTAACTATGGTTTTGTCTGAATTTGACCTCACTTGCCATTTTTTTATGGGAAGCTTATAGGAAAGATGCAAAACACTTTCAAACAACCGAATCCGAGCGTGCAGGATAGATAAGCCAAAGTCTAAAGCTTCTACATCAACAGGAAATTTAATGTTTAAGTTATTGAACAGCTTAGAAGTAGCTCCGCAAATGTAACATCTCATTGTGGAACTGGTTTGCGTAGCAGCATTGCATACTTTAGCGTCCACCATTGTTAATGTTAAAGTATGCTTAACGTTAGCAGACAAGCCATCATTTATAAATTGACTGTTTCTGATTTGTTCTATTTTTGATAACATGTATTCGATTTCTTCGTTTGTCAAGTCAGTAGTTTCTTTAGCAAACCTTATTCTCATTGGTCTACAATAACGGGGCGAGGAGGGAGTCGGATTTTGCCACACAATTTTTTTCCCGGATTTTAACTGCAGCGGTACTAAACTGCTTTGAAAGATGTTGGAGTCAGTCGAGTCTTCATTTTGCATTTTCTGTTTAAATTGGGACTGCTGCGAGCCATCACAGCCCCATTTATATATAAGCTCTAATGAACTAACTTCTTCTTCGGTTAACTGACTTAAGTTTTCGATTAAATAAGTAAGCAGCCTAGTAACCGTGTGATCCAATAGGTCTTGCAAATTCACCTCTGCAATTGTTTCAGTGACAGTAAACGAAGACTTTGGTGGGTAGCACTTTATCTTTTCTTTCTGTATTAAGCTGTAGCAAGGGTAATACTTCTTATTAGAATTTCTTATGATCTCATATTGTTTTCGCGAAAGATCTGCTTCAACAAACATAGAAAGTGCTTGAAAGGGAGATAATTGTGTGTCACTAGCTTGCAAACATTTTAAATAAGATTGTTTGTATTTTTTTGCTCGTCTCGGCGACTTCATGACTTCTGATAGTAAACGGGGCGCATTTCTAAGGCCAGATGTCTCTAGACTAGTTTTGGCTGCATGTACTAAAACTTCTTGATCAACAGTTGACCGTAGTTCACTGGTTTTCTTTCGCTTGTTCCTGTCAGAGAGTTCACCGAAAGGTTTTGATGGGCGACCGGCACGCTTTTGTGGTAGCGAAGCAATAGGTATCTCGAACGTTCCTTGAAGCCACGTAGCATTGGTAGTAAGGAATTTAGGTAGTATTCTATGTGCCTTCAACCACCTTTTCTTGAAATCACTCTTAAAATGTGAGATTTTATGTTTTAAATCCTTCAATTGGTCTTCATTGAAGTTGTCAGACGATAAAAGGTAATTTTCCAAATGATCGAGTTTATCGTCAAAAGTTTGTAACTCTGTTTGTTGCATTTTATTCAAGAGGTATTCTCGAGTTACAACCTTGAAGTTAGAGCCCCCTGGTGACCCTAAAACAAAAAAAAGATATTTTTTAATTAACTTTAAAAAAACTTTAAAAAATACTTTTTAGCATACACCAACCCTAACGCGTAAGTTTTGTCGAAAGTAGCACAAGGTAGCGCTCACTTTATAAAATACTGTTCAGGCTACAGTATTTGTCAAACATTACAACAAATATCGTTACTTGGAAACACTCGGAAGGCAATCTATAATCCCTTTGAAATGTACAAGTCAGATAAAAACGACTTAAAAATCAAGATAATACGTTTTCAGTTATTTTTGAACCTTACAAATATATGTAAACATTAGTGAATTGTAATAAATAAAACTGCTCTTACCTGTATCGTGATAATCCATAGTAGTTTTGGTTGAATTACTCAAAATAAAATAGTACTGAGGTTTCAAACGGTACGATGCCGGTGTTACAAAGTAGCCAGTAACGCGTGCGCATGGGACAAACGATCAATTTCGACTGACCTTGTGCCGCCTGCCGTGGGCGCAAGAGGCCAGAAAGGGTCGTATATTGTTCATTAGTTACCTGGCTTGCTGACAACTATTCATTTTTGCCTTTTTGTTGGAATTTGCTTTAACCACTTTCGCCCGGCTAGGAATGCGAAATACCTGTATGTGCGTCGTCGAGTAGTGCGTAGGTGTTGACGCTTCCTTGTGAACCGGAGACTCGAACGGGCACAAATTTCAGAAACGAATGTGTCTCCTTTGGTTGCCAGGCGGAAGCGACAACTTCGAAATTTTCACTAGCACGTACCTTTTCTTCGAAGTGGAGCAGTCGATGGTGCGAACGCGAACAATTGTTTTCATTACAATTTGATATTTTACACTTGTGTGTTCTATTTTTGTAATGTAGACACTTGAAACACAATCGTTTGTCCTTTGCGATGTTCCAACGTGTCCTAGTGTCTGCTTCTATGAACTTCGAACATTTTTCTGTTTTGTGTCCGGTATTGGCACATACTGGACAGGCAGACACTTTTCGATGTTGATTTTCCGTTGCGGAATAAGTCTTCTGAGTTCGCCTGGGTGCGTAACTCGTCTCTATAGGCGGCGTGAACTCTGGCTGTGCGTACGAGCTGCAGAGTTCCGCCTCGATTTCGAAGAATCGTGAAAGTTTCAACAAATCGGGTTGCTCTTTTGGTTGTTTACTTACGTACTCGAACCATCTGTAACGAAGTCCTGAAGGGAGTTTCTCTATTGTTGTTCTGGTGATTTCCGGATTGAACAGGTAGTACGATTTTTCTAAAGCTTGTAATGTTGCGACGGTGTTGGTGACTCGAGTGGCGAACACACATATATCACGCGGGGAGTCTGTTAGCCGCGGAAGTGCCCTCAACCGCTCCAGTTCCGTTATGGCGATAGAATCCGGTCGGCCGAACCGGTTTTCTAACGTTTTCAGAATCTTACTTGTTTCTACGTTGTATATGAGGAGGCTTTCGACTGCCTCTTTGGCTTTTCCTTTAAGGCTTCTTCTTAAGCGAGCTATGTTTTCACTTTCACTGTGATTTTTATGCGATTCTTCGTAGGCCGCTTTGAATGATAGCCATTCCTGATGCGACCCGCTATACGATGGTAGCTCCGTGAAGTAGCGCGGAGCCGTTTGATGGCCTGTTTTGGCGGCCAAAGTTATCGCTGCAGCCAATTCCGTTAGCCCGATACTCTGGCTAACGGGCGCTACAGCGGGCACTATGCGATCTGTTTCGGGCTTACCGTTATCTTGCCGATCTTCAATTTGTTGCACGGGGAAAGGAGTCGGCGTGGTCGGTGACGCCTGGTGAGTCTGCGCTGTGCAGACTTCTCGAACTATGGGGGGTGGCGCACCAGCCGCGCTGAGCGCTTGACTATTGACCCATGTGTCGACCCTCTCCTTCGTGATTTCGAGGTCTTCGACGGTGTTGTCGTCGATGGTGTCGGCGTCAGATTCTTCGATTGCCTCTATCTGGGCGGTGGCAAGCTCGATCTGTAGCTTTAACAGCTCTATTTTAGCTTTCGCTAATTTCGTCTTTCTTCTAGACGAGTGTGACGTGCCTCTTTTGCTTGAGCGCACGTCCGAACGATGCACGGCCTCTGTGCCGTGTGTACCGGACGGGTGACGCTTCACGCCGATCTGACTTGCGTCTTCTCCCGCCGGTACCGAAGTCAACGTCGCGGATGCTGACGTTGATGTTGCCGTTACGGCCGATGACCCCGCTGACCATGTGTCCGTGGAACTGGCATGCATGGCCGCGGGGGTGGACGTGGAGGTAGTTAGCCTCTCGCCGTCCCGAAGTGTCGACGCGGCGTCTCGAACAGTTGACGCGGC
Organism: Bembecia ichneumoniformis; assembly: GCA_910589475.2. NCBI lineage: Eukaryota > Metazoa > Arthropoda > Insecta > Lepidoptera > Sesiidae > Bembecia > Bembecia ichneumoniformis. The sequence continues at coordinate 3,717,639 of OU342538.1, read as the reverse complement.
GTCGCGAACGATTGACGCGGCAGCGTCGCGAACGGTGGACGCGGAAGTTGTAGGCCTCGCGGCGTCCCGAACGGTGGACGCGGAGGTTGTAGGCCTCTCGTCATCCCGAGCGGTGGTGCTACGTGTCACCGGCATTGCCAAGGCACTCTCCTCGACTGACCAACAGCGCTATACAATCGGCTATATCCGGCTCGATTGGACCATAAATGTACGGGCCTGTAAGCTCCCGTACATTGGTTTACGGTGCGGCTGTGTACCGCGCTAGTGGGCAACGCTCCCGTGAAGAAGCGTCGCTGATCTAGCCGATCGGTGGGTCAGATCGGGGAGAGTTTGTGAGGTTCCAAGACAAAGTCCGTACTAGTCACATAGGTCAATGCGGTGAAGCGAAGACGATTTTATTAGAAAAGTGGTCGATTTATAATACAATTTATACAGGTTCAACTAGCGACAATCGTGCCCTGCGCCGAGACAAATGCGCCAATAACAATGGGTGTTGACACGATTGCGCAAGTTGTGCAATATTATGAAATAACATTAAATGTTGTGCAATAACAGTATTTACAGTATTTTCTGTCCCTATCACTTTCTATTGTTGTCTTTGTTTGTTCATACGTATATATGGGCCAACATTTTACTATTTTGGCCCATTTCTATGCGAACACTGTACGTATGAACATTGCACAATCACTAATCACTTTTCACACGAACTGTAGGCTGTCCCGAACATTATTGGAAAGAGGAAAAAATTATTTTTTTAATAATAAATAAATGTTACGTGGTAATTTTAAATTTAATTTTTGTCGTTAATAAGTTATTAATATTTTTCTATTTTACAGTTATCAATGTAAAATCCTCACTCTTTTATTTCACAATAATAAGAATTGTTTTTTCTTTTTCTTATTATAAGTTCTATAGTGTACTAGTAGATACACTATCTATAGATAGTGTATTGTTTCAAAATAGAAAGGGGGTAAAATAAAATATTCAGAATATTTTTTACACTATGTATTATAAAAATTCATGGAAGTAATATACTTTAGTATCTACCATTTAGTTTGTGAATATATTATATTACGTATAGCAAAAATTAAATAAATTATAATTAGACAAATTATGAGTTATCTGTTGCAAATCAAACAAGGGAAGCAAAAGCAAAGCCAAAGCATCTCTCGCTAGAGTAGAGAATATATATATTCTTTGCAAAGCATGATTGTCAATGTCAATTTTTCAAACCATCAGGGAATTCAAAATCAAACAACTTTCAACAACTTTTCTTGTCTCTAATTTTTTTACTATTGTTTGAAATCGTATCTTTTTCTTTACTTTTTACTTTATTACATGCACCGGCACCGGCAACGTATTATTATTATTTAATATGTATATACATATATTCATGGGATTAGATATTTAACCATACTGATCAAGTTTGGAAAACCTTTTTTTAAATCCAATGGCTACTAAATCTTGGAGAAAAATTGAAAATGAAGCGGGATATCCTTGTTATATTGAGTTCGTAAATTATTTGTTTTTATTTTTTACTGGTATTTTTTGCCCATATCGGTATTGTTATATTTGCTCGATACTTTTACTAAAATGTTAAATTTACTCAAAATTTATTCAAATGAAAATTATATTGAATAAAACTCGCACGCTTTTATTTAATTTTAGACAATCAACTGGTGTGCAACAGAATGATCATCCAGAATATCAACAAATTATTAAATCTCTAGAGAATTATGACCGCATTAAATATAGTGTTTATAGAATCGCTTTTAAAATATTTGCACTTCAGAAACAACTTCAGGGTAAGTTTTTTTTAATTTACTTGGAATGTTTTATTTCTTATCTATATCATGGTTTCCCAACTTTTTTCCTAGGGTTGATAAAAGAAGTAAAACTATTTTAACCTTTTTATTTGATATGTTTATTAAATTCACCAAAGGTTGAAGGTAACATGGCAGATTGATATGTTTTGCTTTATTATATTACCTAATAGTTGAGAACACAAGGAAATTAAATGTTTTTTTTATTACAAGATTCATATATTTATTCAATGATAATCAACCATTTGCATCAAGAAAATGAAAACAAAATATAAATATTGAATACATTTTAATTTTATTGTTACTCACTTATTTAGTTATTTATGGTTACAAAACTTCAGGTTAATATGTTATTAGTTATTTTTTTACAATCTTCCAATACAAAAAATTTGAATAATCCCTAAAATATTTGCCTCTAGGAGCCCTATCTGACTGTGGTGAAACCCACACGGAGGGCACATGGGATTTTTTTTACAAAGGTAACAAAAAGTGAGCTTTTTTAAACCGAATGTAATTTAGACTCTATACTTTAGAGTTAAGCATACATTCTAAAAATTTAAGTAAGATTGTGGATAACATTTTACGATTTTTTGCTTACACATGTCGGGGCTCCTGTAGTCTGGCGTCCCATCTAATTAATATGGCTAATTGATATGATATTATTTCATGCTTTAGTGTCCGAATCAGATGTTGCTTTGTGTCTATCGTGAAACTAGACGATGCTTTACGTCAATTTAAAATTTAGTTCTTTATTTTTTAACTTATTGTAAAAATAAATTTTAAGCGTTTTGTGGTCCAAGCCCAATGGCTTGGCCACGTCAAGTACTAAGTTGGCCCTTTTATTCAAGTGGGGTTTTCCTCTTTAGCCTGGAGAAAGTGAATTTATGTTCAATTAGGTCCACAGCAAGCTGATTTATGTGGTTGGCTATGCGATCCTTGTATTTCGGTATTCTAACTCCAATTTCATCTTTTACTGTAGGGATCTTAAGATCTCAGTGTATCCTCTCGTTGGTTATATACCAGGGAGCGTCAACTATAATTCTAAGCAATTTCGATTGGAATCTCTGTAGAATTTCCAAGTTTGAGTTAGCAGAGGTGCCCCAGAGTTGTATACCGTATGTCCACGTCGGTTTTATTATGCACTTATATATAAGTATCTTATTAGCCAAAGACAACTTTGAAGCTTTGTTCAACACCCAGTAGAATTTTCTCAGCATTTGGCCAAGAGCTTTGCGCTTGGTAAATATATGTTTCCTCCAAGTCAGTCTTCTGTCTAAATACACCCCAAGGTACTTTGCTTCGTCTGCTTGTGGTATGATTTTGTTATTGAGAGAAACAGGCGGACAAGTTTCTCTCCTTAAACTGTATGTGACATGGACAGACTTGGATTCATTCGCTTTGATGCGCCATTTCTTAAACCAAGTTGATATGTTGTCCAGGCTTAGTTGTAGTAAGGCAGAGGCTTTAAAGGCGTTTTTATCAACAGCAAGAACAGCTGTGTCGTCAGCATACGTACCTACTTTCACACCATCAGTCAATGGCAGGTCAGAAGTAAATAGTAGGTATAGTGTAGGACCCAGAACACTTCCCTGAGGAACACCGGCCTGTATTATCTTAAGTTTTGAGATATCTTCGCCATATTTAACAAAGAAATGGCGGTTAGCTAGATAAGCTTTAAAGAACAGGAAGTAATTAATAGGCAGCATTTCTTTGATCTTGAATAGTAGGCCCTCATGCCAAACTCTGTCAAAAGCTTGCGAAATGTCCAAAAAAACCGCAGAGCAATACTCTTTGTTCTCAAAACAATTATATATACTATTAACGAGTCTGTGGATTTGCTCAATGGTGCCATGTCCATGTCTAAAACCGAATTGGTGGTTTGGGATCAAATTCTTTTCCTTAAGAATGGGGTTCATCCTACTCAAGATTAGAATTTCCAACACCTTAGAAGCTACCGGCAGAAGACTTATTGGGCGATACGATTTCGGTTCTTCAGCACTCTTCCCTGGTTTAAGTATCATAATTATTTGATTATCATAATTTAAGTATCATAATTAATGTGACAGATTGCAATATGAATTATAAAAAAAAAAAAAAAAAAAAAAAAATTTTAACTTAGTTTAGGTGAATTAATTTTTATAGGATAATATTTACTGTCAAAACTGGATACCGAAATTGAATTTCCATGTGGGTGATTTTGAGCGAATAGCTAACAAACTATAAATTGTACTTGAAATTCATACATGAGCATCATATAATATGTGATTTTTATATTTATAAAAGTAACATTAATCATATTACAGTCCCATCACTTCGAATCAGCTCAGGTGTATTTGCAAGACATCAACTCAGTTTGTCTGAGAGCAGTCTGTCCATAGACTCGGCTGAACTAGAAGCCGTCCTTGCTGATATATATTTTGCTGCACAAAAGGAAGGCGCATTCACTGGAGACGTTGACCTGGCAGTAGATCTACTGTTGAATTTAATGCTTAATGTTTATGATGGGTAATTGAATTATTTGTTATTTCCTTACTTTGTTCTTTTATGTTTAACGAGAAAATTAGTTTAATTGAGTCTAATTGCTCATTTTAGGCAGAGGAAAGAACCAATAAAAGTGTTAGCAGCGAAGACATTAATGATAGTGTTGAGTGATGAGTGCGTCATAGATAAGTGGTTGGCTCTGGCCGACTGTAGCGCTGACCACAATGGATGCGTGTCGGCACGACGTCTCGCCGCTTTATTGAATAACGTGACAGCCTTGCCCCACTATTTGGGTGAGAAGTATGATCACTTGCAAACTGATATTGATGACTGCTTCTCAAAGGTATGTTGGAGAAATTATAAAATATTTACTAACCATAGACAACAGTGCAACATTTTGTCAGTGAAAATGCATTGCATGATTTTTTTTTGTTATCTCTGCAATATGCAATTAGTAGTTGTAACAATAAGCAGATGTGTTGTATTCGCGAATGAAATGCCGAGTGTGCCCTCCAATGAGGACATCTTCTCTGCATCAAAGATGTCCTTTCTTTTCAGCCTTTTTTGATAGCTGGATGTCATCAGGTTAGTTGCCATTAATTCGTTGAAGTGTCTCTGCAGTCATAGTTCAACTGTTTGTGGATTTTCGTTTCGTAAGGAATTGATCTTAAGGTGGCGCTGTACGAGCGTGGGAACTCAGTAATAGGTATTTGGGAGAATTTGTTGTCTCAACTTATTATAGTGCGAATAACCGAAGATAGAATGCGACGCAACACATTCGCGCCACTTATTCAACTCGGGAAAATAATAAAACATACGCCAGCAATTCCAATATTTTAGAAAAACCTTTATAGATGGTAGCTATTGACATCCCAATTTCAAATGTACATTATAGGTAGGATGTTTCCATCGAAAAACATTTTTCGATTTTAGTCAGTAATTACAAGAATTCAACCCCCGAAAATGTCACAAATTCTGCACATTTTAGAAATTAATTATACTAGATATAAAATTAATTTCAGTTTTTTGTTGCGATGCAAACCTTTATATTATGTCCTAGAAATGTCATGTTTTTTTATGTATTTTTTTATGTTTTTTTATGTACGTTATGGAATTACGTAGTATGGAATAAGTAAGCTGTTCCAGTTGGAAAGCGCCCTCTTAATATTCCAAGTATTGCAACTAAATTTTTGTCAATAACTCTCCTGATAAAATTTAAAATGCAATCCCCATTAAGAAACTGTTTTATGGTATAATAGTTAATTTGTATATAATTGCGGTTGTTTAATACACACTTTTTGTTGTAAAGATGCCAACACAAATTAGGAAGGGATAAGGCAATGGGCTCTACCCTTATCCTTAATCTGGAAGCGCACTTGCAGCACCTGTGACATTGCTCGTGTTATAGGTGACCGTAGTCACCTACAATCAAGTTATCTATAAATCAAGAAAATGTCCTACCACTACTAAACATAGATTTCGATTGGCATCACATAGAGTGCAGGCATGTTGGGTGTGTCGGCGAACTCCGTAGCAGAGTGGGGAGCGGCGCGTTGCTTTAGCGCTAGCTGGCTGGCGGCCTCTCAGCGCCTCGCCGCCAGTAGGACTGCTTCGGCCACGGACCACTGTTGCTCTGCGTGTGAATCGCCGCTTCACCAGGCACGTATTGTACTGATTACATTGGAATATTGTAACTATGGGCCTCATAAGAAAGTTCAATGTCGCTTAACGAGCTATGAAGAGTTCTATGCTCGGAATTACTCCGCGATACGGAATCAGAAATGAGAAGAACCGTAGACGAACGAAAGTTACCGACATAAGCTGGCGGATCAGTAAGTTGAAATGACATGATAGGACGCATAGTACGGAGAGCCGCCGGGCGCTGGAGCCGGAAGGTTCTAGAGTGGAAGCGCAGCGCAGAACGTTCACCCATAAGGTGGACAGATAATCTGATAAAGACTGCGGGTCAATGGTGAATTCAGACTGCTTCTGACCATTTTTATTGGAAATTTATGGGGGAGGCCTCTGTACAACAGACTGGACTCCAATGGTTGAGAATATACAGGAGATACAGGAACATTGCTGTTTATCTCCTCATATGTGGTGGTGCTGATTCTTTCAATAATGGCTCATTTACACCCTCGCGCGAGCGGTAAGGCGAAGCCTGCCACGAGATGCGTGTGTAATTAATTAGTGCAATCGCGTGATTCGTCTCCTGGCTCGACTCGCCACACACAGGTTCTGTAACAGGTTTTCCGGACATGAGTCAAAAGGGCTCATGGCGGACGAGCACGTAGTGTTTTTGTATTTGTAAATTAGTTGCCTAGTAGTATAAAGTAAATGCCTCTAATAATTAGGCATCCTCTGTACTTGATGGTTAGCTCGAGCGTGAACATAAATTGGTTAGCTCGACGAGCTATGAAGCTGCGAGCCAAAACACGAAAGGAGCCGCGAGACGAGTCATGATGCGAGAGAGTAAATGAGCCATAACAGTCACACAGATTCATATCACATAACCTCTTCTTGCATCAAACGATCTACATAAGCATGTATGTGTAAATGTAACACACATGTATTACGTCTTTCACTGGCCTCAACTGCCACCAAAGTAGATTCAAGAGCAAGATAAAGGACTGGAAAGGGATAGGGAAATGGCCTCTGATATTACTACTCACATGTGCTGTTATTTCGCCTTGGTCTTCTGTAAGGAGGTGGTTACTGCCGCCAGAACGCCTGCGTGTGAAACGCCCTGCCACTAATTAATCATAATTTTTAATCTACAGATAATTGTACTAAGTACTAAGCCATTTGTTAGACTCCATGTCTATAGACACACAGCGATTCGAGCGACATTGCTTAGTACTTGCTTATTTTTTTTCAATGTAAAGGTCGATCAAATTAAATCAGATTAAAAGTTCGCCTATTATTACAAGCAACGCCATAGCGGTTCCAAATGTAAGTAAAGGGATAAGGGACCAGTAGCCTTTACACTAATAGTAAAAATTATATTTACACAAACCTATAACAAGTATTTATATTCATTGTAGATTTGCCGAACAACCCCTAAGTGGATTAATAATATTTAATGTCCTATATCCTGACATTAGTCTTTTCTGAGAATCTGAAGAGCACAGTATAATTATTTTCAGGTGCTGAAGTTCAAGTGTTCTAGTTGCAGCAACTTGCATTTGTGTGAAAATTGCTATTTGTTTGACAAGGATATTATATATTCCATAGCTGGTCATAAGAAAACACACACAGTACAAGAAATTGTTAATGGAGAGGTAATATTTGAAATTTATTGTTTTTTTATTTGTCTGGTTGTTTGTGGATTTTTGTATAGCTTTAAACCTTGATAAGCACGTATAATTTTTTTCTATAGTCTGTGCCAGGGTTGTTGCTCATGTAGAATTTTAACATCTGCAGATACAGATACGAACGCAGATTTTTAGGGTATCACAACTGCTAATGCATTTTTCAAATTTTTTAATCGATTTAATTTTTAAGTGCAGAAATAAATGAGATTGATTTTGAGAAACAGAAATAAATGATTTAATTTTAACATTTAAAAAATTTTGGTACTTTGGGATTATTCCGTCGACAATTTAGTCATTTAATTAATTACTTATTGTGTTTGTTATGCATAGTGAACTGGGTGGATAGTATTTCTTTTTGTATTATATTGTTAATATAATTTTAAATTATCTATGAAAACAAGTTATCGCTACTTGAGGTAATTATAGGTACTTTTATACGAAAAAATATTTATTTTTATTACAAACTAGCTGAGCCAACTTCGTACGCGTACTTTTTTTGTTTATAAACCGATTGGAATGAAACAAACACTGAATGTTACGGGAAGCTTGCTACAAATACATCAGTGAAAACCGCATTCAAATCGGTTCTAAGATTGGCGTGCACAAACGCTCAGATAAACAGACAAAAATTCTAAAAACTATTTTTTGACCTTGGTAACATAAGTAGGTACATCTGTTTACAGGTGTACAAATTGTTTTGGATATTTTTTTCTATATTAGTTAATGTACAGACACGATGTGAATGTTCCACATTCAGTTCAGTGGGCTGTCCAGTTTATCTCTTTTCACTGCCATTATTATACCAGTTCCTATTATTATATATTAGGCTAATGAATAATTTTAAATCGGCATATTAAACAACAAGCGACGCTCGATGAATTGGGACAAGATGGCATTAACACATAAACGTTCGCGCGAATGTTCCATTCATCGATTGCAAATACAAGAAGTGTAGATTTAATGTATTGGGATTTACCTATTTTAGCTTCTGAATTCTAGGTGTTTCGTTTTTGATGAAACTAGGGATCATTCATGGTGGTATTTTTGGGCGCAATTGTACTAAATAGGCAGCCAAAAGCTTTCAATTTGTTTTTTTTTTCCTAATTTCAGATTCACAACTCTCAATGTCTAGCCTTTATAAGAGGCATACGATTTCTGTTTTGTAAAAAGAGTAAAAGGAAGTCCAAAAAGATTAAAAATAATGCTAGAAATGACGCCTCTGAGAATAAACGCAAAGAAGGTAGACCGACAGTATTTACCTCAACAGTGAGTAAAGCGACGAGCAATGCAAATGGCAGCCCTGTTTCAGTGTTGCAAGATATTATAAACAATTTGGAAAAACAGAACAAGTGAGTTTAATTAGAGATGATATCGTGTTTTTGTGAGCATACCAGGCAGACTGACCGTCCACTTGATGGTATGTGACTTCCGTCACATTTAACACAAGCAATATAATAGGGATCTCAAGTGGATAAAATAAAGTATAAGGAGGAGATATAAGAACATTTTGTTCGTTCAATAATATTTAATATTCTTTATATCCCTGGGGGCTTGCTATACAAAATAAAGATCTTGCTCCCAGCAAATTACTACATCTTTCTCAAATCATATCTAAGTAATAGGTTCTTTTACGTCAAGCAAGGTGAAGATACCACTAACCTCCACAAAGTCAGGTTCTACAAGGTAGTGTACTAGGTCCTACATTGTATCTGATCTTCACATCCGACTTACCTGTCTCATATGGGGTCGTGATCGGTACCTTTGCTAACGACACAGCCGTTCTGGCCATCCATGAAGAACCCTCTCAAGCAAGCAATATTCTTCAACGTTGCGTCGATAATATAACGGAATGGTTAACTGAGTGGTGTATAAAATCAAATGAGACCAAATCTGTACAGATGACCTTTACCACCAGACATGCCACTTGTCCACCAGTATCTCTGAATGGAGTGCAAATACCTCAAGCTAATGAAGCCAAATACCTTGGACTCTACTTAGACCGTCGACAATATGACAAAAACATATCTTCACAAAACGTAATACATTGGGAATCCATGTATTGGCTATTAAACAAAAAATCTCAACTGTCGCTGGAAAATAAGCTGTTGCTATATAAATGCACCCTTAAACCAGTTGGACGTATGGAACCCAGTTGTGAGGCACTGCCTCAAATTCGAATATAGAAATTCTGCAGAGATTCCAATCAAAAGATGAGAGAACTATTATGAATGCACCCTGGTTTGTGACAAATCGCCAATTACATCATTATAATGAAGAAATTAAATACACTATGTCCAGTTACAAGAAGAGAATAAAGTACTGAACGCCTGAACTTGTTGGCGATGCAACTAATGTAGAGTGACACCAAATTCTCTCGTCTCAAAAGAAAAACCCCTAGAGATCTATACGGGTATAGAAATAGAACTAGGGTATACGTTGATGGACTAATGCCCTTCATGATCAGCTTACTTGACCCAAACATTTGCAGAATGTTTTAAACAGATTGCAAAAAAAGAAGAGATAAAAAAAGCAATCCCCGTTTGTCTTCCATTCCATCAATAGAATGTATTATATTGAGTTGTTTGTCCGTTCTAATGAATCAATGCATTTATACGTGTACTTATTTCAGAGCTTTACAGGACTTGTCAAATAAACTCCAAAATGTTGACAAAAATAATGACGATGGAGTCAAAGAGAGAGTCGAGGTGCATTGGGATCAAATATCGAAGCAAATCAATCGGCTCAAAATTCTTAAGGTAGTTTTTATTTAATCTTTTTTGTTAATTTGTTTCTTTCATTAATGTTAATTATTATTATTAATTTATAAAAAAAATTACAAGTATTTATAAATATTGAATACAATACGGCTCTGATTTCATGAGTGTATTAGAAATGATCCTTGCACTAATAGTGAAGGTGTCCAACAATTTTCGATGACATGTTGAGGCCTGCCAATTCACAGTGGGCTATTATTCCTGGGTTACAGTCTATAATAATTCCCTGCATTGAGAAGATGTCTGAACCCTCGCTTCCTTGTTGTTTCCCATTTAATATATTTTTTTTAAAGACAGTGTATCTATTTAAAAAAATATTTAGAGGTAATGAAATAAATGAGACGCTTTAAAGAGTGTATACACTCAGTCCCACACAACACAAGTTAAAACATATACATATATCTAGACAATATAAAAAATAAGTTACTATGAACTCGGCCACCCTTCGCTGCGGCCCATACGGCTCGACGTGCGCATGGGGCGCGCGGTACTGGACACTGCTTATATATAATCTATTTATAGTAGCGTGATGTTATATAGCCTATAGCCTTCCTCGATAAATGGACTATTCAAAACAAAAAGAATTTTCAATTCGAACCAGTAATTCCTGAGATTAGCGCGTTCAAACAAACAAACAAACAAACTCTTCAGCTTTGTAATATTAGTATAGATAAAGTCTGTCTATTTTATCGCTAAATTCTTCTAAACCACCCAACGAATTTTGATACGGTTTGCAATAATGGAAAGGGCTATAAACGAGGAAGTCATGTGTATATCATTTGCAGAAAAAAATTGCATCCGTCCAAAGCCACCCGCCCCGGCTTTGCTAGTTGTTTATAAACATGAACAGGAACGTGTTCCAGCGCTCTTGTATCCTCCAGAGTTCAGACTGATATTTATTTATGTTAATTTTTTCCAGGAAAATTTGTTAGTTACCCCACAACTAACGTCACAGGGCGCAGAGAAATGCGATCAACCACAAATGTTCGACCTGTTTAGTCCCATTCAACCGATAGACAAAAAGCAGTCTAAAGTCGTAGACGATAAGGTCCAGCCGGCAGTGTCGTATGTTGACTCTGGCAACTTCTCGGTGATATCGAAAAACAAGGACAGTCAGAATCTCATGACGATAAGCGGTGACGCCTTGAAACCTGTCGTAGTTAATGCAACCTCGGACAGTATATCCGCAGTCTCCATGAATGATATAAGCACTTGGTATAATGGTGAGTCGTTTTAATAATTTGCCTTAGGAATTAGAATAATAAACTATGATATGAGGGTAAAAAGAAAGAAGCAGAATCTTTTCCTGACAACTAGTTGGTTTACCTGTTTCTTTCTTGATGTAAAATGTAAAACTATATGATTTATCTAGATTGTTTTTGGTGACAACTAAATAATTAAATTTGATTGTGACAGACAGTTCCAGATTTAATTTTCTTTTCTATAACACTTACGCTTTATTGCTTGTTTTCCTTGAATCTAAAATCTTATTCTTTGAATCTAAAATCTTGGACATTGTTCCACCATCTTTTAGCCTTAAATAACGATACAGTCATCTGTTCACTGTACAATGAACAGATGACTTAAGGCTTTTAAGAGTTAAAATGGCGGGCCCCTATGTCAATCCAATAAATCGATTTTATTCGTAACTAGCTGAGCCCGCAACTTCGTACTCGTGGCATTCGGTATAGCGTGTAACTTTTTTGTTTGTAAACCGATTGGAATGAAACAAACATTAAATGTTACGGGAAGCTTGCTGCAAATGAGTGAAAACCGCATTGAAATCGGTTCAGCCGTTTCAGAGGTTAGCGTTTACAAACGCAAAGTCAAACAGACAAACAAAGAGACAAAAATTCTACTACAACTGACAAACTACTTTTTTGACCTCTGTAACATATACAATGTGTACAATTTTTTTTTTAATATTTAGTGTACAGACACGGCTCGTTTACGATTTTATTATATGTATAGATTACAAAATGTGTTTTGAATACTATTTATAATTTATACATTTGAGTGAGTTATTTTAATTAAGAGATTTAAAACAACAAATAAATTATAATAAATTTAAAACATTTTACTCACTCTTAGCAAACTTATTGCACTTTTTTTTTCTTTTTATGTAAAAAAAATGTTCTTTTATGTAAGGCAGCCTGGCAGACAACTTGATGGTAGATGACGGTAAAGGGATGAGGAAGGGATAGGGACATGGGCACTGGCATCCTTTATTATGTTTAGTTTTTAAAGATTAAGTTCCGCCTATAACACAAGCAACGCCACAGATGCTGCAAGTGCAGCATGCAAGGATTGGGTTAGGGAAGTGGGTTCTTGCATCACTTAATCACTCACCGAAACACAATAGCACACATGCTATTATTTCTCGGTGGTTTACTGCTCACAGACAGGGTACTCAATTTATATGACTGCGAAATGCAGTGTGCTCCGTCACTACTTGCTACACCCAGATCAGCTCATTTCCAAGTTACCCCTGCCGGGAATCGAACCTGGGTTAAGTCAGAGCCCTAAGGTGCCTTATTTGTTGTCAGTGTGTATTAACGTGTAGGTATCTAATTGTCAAATAAAAAATACAGATTTGGGCACATATGTATCTCCATTTGTACAAATAATATTTTATGGGTATAAAATACCTGTTATGGTTAATTTTAAACATCTCCTGAAAAAATGTCCGTTTCACTAGCGTAGTCCTTTGCTGCAGCCAGTTTTTCAGTTGCCGTTTTTTAAATAGTCCATTAGTTTACAATGGTCAAGTGACCTAGATATTGGATCAGTGTAAATTCACATTTAGCCTGTGGTCTCCTATAAACGCCATCGGCCACTCACAGCGTGACCCCGCATCACAATACTTCATATAGAAATGTACTTTTGTGGTCTCTTTCACATGCTGAAGTCGACATTCAAATGTTTTGCGCTGCGTCTCTAGTTATTTCGAACCATTGCAGCGTGAACGTCGTGTACAAAATGTTAACGAGAGGCCAGCATTGTTTAACGACTACTGTGACCGAGACGTTGTTCGCCGCTGAGATATGCATTGACTGCAGATGCTGTGCTTGGCGTTCAGACGTCGAGCGATACATATAGCGCACGACACATATAGCATTTTATGGGAGGCGATAGCCTTATGGTTACGTGCGATAGTTTGTTTCCGGCTTATACAGTGCCTATGTATTGGTGTCTGCTCGTAGTGTAATCGAATTAAAATGGATTTTCTATATGTGGTATATAGAAAGTGAAGAAAAACGACGCGGTGAGTCGTGCCGCAGCGGTTGCGGCGAGCGTTCGCTTTCCGCCACCGAGCAGCGGTACGCCGCCGACATCCGCACCGTGCAAACGAAGAACGACCACATGAAGGAACTCAACGCTGACCTCGACACGGTGTTAGACAGATTGCAGCAAATATTAAGTCACAATTTCGCCATGGACGGTAACTTAACTATACTCACCTCTTTTTATTTGTCTACTAGCTGAACCACGCTTCGCTGCAAATAAAAGTAGCCTAATTTACTCCTTATAATATCAGCTACCTGCCAGTGAAAGTTCCGTCAAAATCGATCTAGCCGTTTCGGAGATTAGCGAGAACAGACGTAATAAGTACTGTAAATAATGTATAAACTTCGATTTAGTGAAAAGCTTTCATTTTATTTATTTTTAAATGCTAAATCTAAATCACTCAATATTGTGCGGATAGGTAACATCATACTGAATCCTCTTCACGCGAAAAAAGTGAAAATTAAAAGAAAAGCACTTGAAGGAAAAAAAATTTCACTTGATTTGCCACAGATTTTTCTTGACTGATTTTTTCTTTGGGGTATGCAGGTTTCCTTACGATGTTTTCTTTCACCGTTTGAGAGCAGTTAGTAAATGCACTTAAGGTTTTTGGAAAAAAAAACCCATTGGTACATGACACAAACGGGGATCGAACTCGGACCTCTCGACATGATAGGTAGCGTCTTGCATGCGTCTATGCGAATTTATTTGTAGTAATTAATTCTTTATTTATGTACAACAGATTCGTGTTTCGATAACACGCAGCTGCGCGAGACAGCCAATGAGATGGAAGGACTTTTGGGTACTCTCATACGCGGCGTCGAACAACGGGCGACGCTCAACAAACAAATGTAGACATTGCTCAATTTCGATCACAATCACAGTTGCCGACTATTGATATGAGCTTTTAGTGATAAATAATATTAATACGAATGCCTACAAAAGTTGGCGAGTACGTAAACGCTCAATAAATTGTGTCTGATGGTGTCTGAGATAGTACGTGTCTGACCCGGACGTTGTCTGAAGATATAAACGGACCTTTACTATTTTTGTATTGAATTTATGATATTTTTTTATACTCTTTTATTAATTTTTATTTCACACTAAACTTGCATAATTTGAAATTGTAATTATCTTGTAGGTATATTCCCACATTAATAATAAACCTGGGACCAATTCGTTTAAGAATCCAACCTATATAAATTTCATGTCATGCAATTGATTATGCCAACAAAAAATTTAACATGAATTTGCCATTGTTTTTATTTTTAAGAGAATAAATAAGGTTTGTAACCAATCAATGACATATTTTTGGAAGGAGAATGTCCTACCTTACGATGTCAATGATATTTGTATTAAACATCTACCGTATAATAATTATGGTGGCATATATTTTTAATGTAGCTTCATTCCACTTCAAATATAATTGTAGATTGATGCATAAGGGCCGGTGCCCATTGGAGGACGGCACGGCAAATTGTTTAGATTTTTTCATAGAATTTTGAACCTTAAGTGCTTTTAATATAATTAAAATTTTATTGTGTTATGCTACTGCGGAATGCCGCAGCGCGCCGGTTGTTACTCTAGGCAGAATACAGTAAAATTTCAATTGTATGAAAAGCACTCGAAGTACGAAACTCTATGAAAAAAAAAAAAAATTTTGCCATGCCGTCCTCCAATTAGAGCCGGCCCTTAGTCAATTTGCAAACAGTTAAAAAACACGCGGAGCGATGTTAGAATAGAAAGTAAATCGATATTTCATATTTAACTATGTATTTCAAATATCTACGGGATATGTCTAGGAATAATGTAATGTCATGACTGTACACCTTTGTGTTGCCATTTATCAACGAAATCTTATTATTATATTTTAAACTTCTGTTGTATAGTTCGTGGCTAGTACAATATATTTATAATAAGTCATTCGTATTATTACTCAAGTATTCAAGTATTGTATTATTCAAGTAGCAAGTATGAAAATGACTATGAAATATGACCATTTTGATTATTTTTTAAACAGCAGACTATGTATTAATTATAGATAAGATATATTAATTAAGTAGTAGGGGTATAGTTAAGTAAGTAACGTAATCTTAATAGAAACTGCCGTCCAATATTTTAAGTGGGTGCTCACTGATCTGAGAAATAAAAGAAAGTATTTAGAAAACTAACATAACATATATTTTATATATTTTTACATTAATGTTGCTATTAAATAAAATAAAGATTAAATTTAAAACACGATGTACACAATGCCTTATACAAATTACTATTATTATTATGAATGAATTGGTTAACTGAATATCTATCGTGGTGTGATTTGGTTGATTTTTAAATAAAAATATTTTTTTGTTGTGATAAATATTCAGCCAATTTTCGCCTAAATGGTAATTGGACCATTGAATTTTGTGCGCTTCTCTGTTTTAATTAAAATTGTAATAAAATAAAGCAATTTAAATATGAATTTAAAAAGTGAGTTATTAATTCTTTGTTTGGAGAATACAAACTGACAACCGGATATAAAGCGAAATTTTGAGTTGATATTTCAAACACTGGTCTCAAACTCCATTGCCTAAATTTAAATATAAGTCCGATGAATTCGATTTTCTTATCAAAGATTACTATAGTTTAGTTAGGGTTTGGCAATAGTATGTTGTATAATGTTTATATGCTTCAATAAGATTTTTAATAAATAATCCCAGGTGCGCCATTGTGTATGTGCAGACTTCGTACTAAATGCAAGGTAATGTAAGGCAATTTTTATAAGAACAGTTTACATTCGATAGTCGTTAGTATATCACATATTGCCCTGATACATTTTCTTAAGATTTCTCCTACAATTTAGACACTAGCATTTCGCAGACCGACTGCTACAGATGGTGCCCAGCAAATTACAGCACAAAGAACATAAACAGATATATTCTGGATCGATAGTAAATCTATGTTAAAAGATAATTTTTAAAACTGTTAACTGTTTAAAAAAGCAATGTACGGTTTGTTACAACACAATGTAAGAGGATAGCTCAAAATTTAGTCCCTTAATTGCTATGTTTATGTCGGGTCAAGCGCAGTAGGACGAAGCAATCTGTGGTCTAGGGAGTATCGAAATTTTCTTGTTTTTGAGAATGTGTTAATGTCGGGTGAAATTATAAATATTTTGTCGTGTTTTGAACGTATTTTTTTTAACGAGTAAAACCAACTTTTTTTACCACTGAATAAAAAATAAGTAGACTTCGAATATTCTAGCCTTAACTGGCATTCGACAGTAGAAGTTTGCGAAATAAGTTTTCTTTAATTATTTCTCTTCAATGTTGCCTAATAAATATAATTAGAATCAGAATAGACAATATTTTTCTTAAAAATTCATATCTTAGTACACACGCTGATTTTGTTTGTAATCATTATCTACTCTTGCATTAATCTTTGATGAATATAAAATCCACAGTTAACTCCGTGGTAGTTATCACTGGGGCTATATAGTCAGTACTGGATACAGTTTGCATATTTTATTTTGATGTCTATACAATATTTATAAATTATTATAATTCTTTTCTTAGTGAAAATTAAGATTCCCCTGGTAATATTTAATAATAAAAAATATATCTTAAGAATTCATCGCGTATTAGTCGGGTGGCTTCATTTTATTTCTATTACAGATATAGTTTAAAATACATAGGTCCGCCACAAGACTAATAGGATAATTAAATTAATATTTATTCCAACGCAGTGTTATTAGGGGTCCTAACTGCTATTAAATAGCTTAAACCTCTTGTAAAAGTAATATCAATTTTCAAAATATATAAATTTATAACATTTACACGCTTAATATTATTATATGTATATGTAAGTGTTACACTATATAAAATTTAACTTTAATGGACGTTTATTTTCACTTAAAACTAAGTAATCCTATATTAGGTATATATTATTTATCTACATTTGGATATAATCTTTAAAAAAAAAACTATTATTAATTATAAAATACATCAATAGTTAATTTATTCCACAACCGTTCTTACACACATTGCATTATTGTTCACATTGCATTGCTCGATTAAAAAAAAATATTGTGATGTTCACAACCTTACAGTCAAGACGTTGAGGTGCATTTTGGCTTGAAAATTACATTACCATTAACAGCTAAAAGGAAATGCTATTAAAGGATCAAAGTGAGTTAGAATAAGTTCAATTTTAATATGTATATCTTTTTTACTTCATGAAATTCGTAAAATGGAAGACATGTACAAGATTTTGTTTGGCTTAAAAGCTTAGATACCAAACTATCATTGATTTAAAAAAATGTCTGTTCGAATTCAATAGAAGCAATCATTGCGTGTTCTTTTTTAATTTCTTTTACTGCTGTTGATGAGGTATTTACAGCAGTGTGTGAGTAAGTGTTTTTCTTTTTCAGTAGATCCGTTTTGGTGTATCGCCGTGGGACCGCCGCGCTCCCTCGTGTATATGTCCAGACCGTATTGACCTTAAAAAAAAATTAGGCGTTAAATATACTTAGATAGATAAATTCTTTATTGAACACCATTGGTATTCAAGTTTTGGGAAAATACAAATAAGAACGACCCCGTTGGATGAGTGGTTAGAGTGTTTGCCTTAACGCTCTGTTCTAGGGTTTCCGGGTTCGATTCCCGGCAGAGTCAACTTTGAAAAATGAACTTTTCAAATTTGGCTTTGATCTGGAAAGTAGTGGCAGGGCACACTGCGTTTCGCAGTCATTTGGGCAGCCCGACTGGCGGCAGTAACCACCCCCTTACAGAAGACCACCTTGAAATAACAACATGTGTGCTGTTGTGTTTCGGTGAGTGAGTAAGGGATGCCAGAGCCCATTCCCCTTTCCCCTCCTAATCCCTTATCGTTAATCCTATTGTAGTCGGCAGCGCAGTTGCAGCAGCTTTGGCATTGTTTGTGTTATAGGCGACGGTAGCCACCTACCATCAAGTGGACCGTCAGCTTGTCTGCCGATCTTAACATTAAAAAAAAAAAGCTAATATGTATGTAGTTAATGCACAAAAAGGCGGTCTTATCTCTTATTAGAGCGATATCTTCCAGACGTCTTTTTGGGTGAATACGAAGAGAGTAGTATACTCGTAGTCCAGGAAAATTTAATAACAAATCAAAATTTGGTATAAGCTTCTAGAAGATATGTAATATTGATTGGTGAAAGAAATTTTTGATTCCACCCTGTAGAAGGGGTAGAAAAAACTAAAAATGGGTGTTTTTTCCAAATTATACAAAAATGGTAAGAGTCTAAAAATGATTCAGACATATATTGTAGAGAATTTAAATAAAAGTGTTCATACTACTTTTTTTTCTAAACTTAAAATTAACAGAGTTATAATTAACAGGTTAGAAGATTGGGTTGATACTGTGATTTTATCTTTTATCCTCTTTAACTGTGTTAATTCTGATTTTAGCTAATAAAGTTAAATGAACATTATTATGTAAAATAAAATTCTCTATAATATTTGTCTGAAACTTTTTTCTATCTTATACCATTTTTGTATAATTAAAAAGAACACCTATTTTTATTTTATTTTTCATACTTATACAGGGTGGAAAATTTCTTTCACCCATTGATATTTCATATCTTCTAGGAACTTATATCAAAAATGCCTCTGAGGGTTTCATATCTTGATTTGTTAGTATAAGTTATCTTGGACTAAGTAAGAGGATGATGATGCAACAAAATTGTGAATAAAAAATATATAATATTTAGAATAATACTACTACTTATGTAATTAACAGATGGATAAAGAAAATAAACTTACACAACAAAAAGAAATAATATACAGAGAGCATTCGAAAAAAATTCCCAATGCTCTCTGTTTTGTCATAAAAGCATTAAGTCCTCTGATGACCTTAGTAAAATAGAAGAATTTCACCTATTAAAGAAGTATCTTGAGGGATTTGTAAAATTTAGATGAATACGCTATCTTTGAAAGTAATCTTACAAATTTACTTGAATTTATTGTAGACTTTAGTGTGTTAATCTATAATTGATAGTACTTTGTGGTGTGTCATTCGAATAGTTTTTTTTTAAACTAAAAACATCTGTCTTTGAAATTGATCACTTAATGCCTATTAAGTACCTACTTAAAAGATCGAATGCATTGAAAATAAAAAAAAATGAATGTTATGAACAGACATATTTTTTTATTTTATTTTTTATTTATTTTATTTATTTAAATTAATTTCCAAACAGTTAAATTACAATACCATAAGTTATCGTTGACCCCCACACTAAGCTGTGCTTGTATCGTGGGAGTCTACTACAAATACATGAACTCTGCATATGCTTACTTAATATAAAATACCTAATATACAAATAATACAAAACAAAAATTTATAGAATACTTAATAATAAATAGAGAGTAACATATTTTAGTATCATAAGAGAACATATATAAAAACATAGAAAAAGTGCCTATTTATTAACTTAAAATTAAAAAGGTAGAAACCATTACAATATAAATATTAATAGACTGCATCATGGTGTAAATCAAATAGAAAAAGGATAGACCATAGCAGACCACAGCTACGCCGGCACAACCCAAAAACATACACAGACTTACTCTAACAGAGCGAGCGAAGGATGCCCTTGGTGTCGGCATATGACAAATTCAGAAGCCAGCCCTTAACCATAAGATTATTATATGAATTTATATAGGTACCTTCTTCAGGGAAAGTGATATAGAAGGAGACAATATCATCGGACACGTTTTGTTGTACGTATTTCGAGAGGCGTTTCTCGTCGACTCCGTTCTTGTGCAAAGTCGCCATGAAGTCCGCCAGGGGCCGCGACATTCGAAACTGAATTTCCAATTCTCGACCCGCGAACACTAACGCTTCCTGCAATTTAACAAAAAGAAAAAGAAAAGTGATTTAATACCCGGAAATAATTTAAGCATTCAACTTTTTTTTTAAACAATGAACTTATAAAAACAGTATAATTTATGAGCAAACCCAAAGACGTTAATACTATAGTACAAGTGTTTCGCGTTAAGCCTTGGATGCCTTACGAATTCCATGTCGTTGGGAATATACTTATGGTAATTATGCTTATAAACTTCTTGTTTATTTTTTTTTATGATACAAACGGCAGACAGGCTAGTTGTCCACTTGATTTGCAGAAATAAATCGCCAAGACTAAACACACCAATTATATGGCCGCCAAAGTAAGCACTATTAGGCTTGTACCATACAACGGACAGGGGTTAAAAACCTGCATACCCAGATCAGATTCCACTTTGCAAAGTTGGCCCTGCCGGGAATCGAACCGGGGATTGAATAAAGTTGAGGAAGGGGTTGGGTTAGGTGCGGCCTCGTCTGGCGGGGGAGGCAGATGTATATTTCCACAATCCCTTACCCCCTACGCCCATAGACGGCGCGAGGAAACACCATGGATATTTAGTGGGTAGAAGTCCCACATCCGCAAAATTTGGCTCGCAGATTTTACCGCGCAAAAAAGGGTTGGATAAGCTTACTGACGTGCAGTTTATCTTTTTCATTCAAAATCATTTAAAATACTATTTGGATTATTATTATAGTAGGTTAATAATAATAATTATGATGAAGTATATGTACAGATAGGGTATCCAATAATATTATAAAGCGATCGGAAATATACGTTGAACATAAAACATTGCGCCCAAGATTCCATAGACACGTGTTTGTGCTAATAAAAAAGAAATTTTTTTAACTGCTAAACCGGATGCATAGTACTACTGCATTTCAAAGATTGATATTGGTAACATTAGCAGTTACTAACTTGGTGTGTAATGGGCACTAATCCAAAGAGCCTGGTTGCCTTAGTGGGACCCCACTCCCCACTAGCGCAGTCCGGTAGCGGAACCATCACAGTTTGGAGCTCCGCGCAACATATCTGTAATATTAACATATTTTGAAGAGTTATAACTGAGGAAATTGCTAATTAAAATTCTAATAAATTGTTACTGCGTTTAGCTACCTACATAGGTTTTCGTTGTTTGGCGGCAGATATTGGGAATACTATCTTAATTTAATCTAATGTTCTCTTTTAGGTTTCGTAGCGATTGCAGTTATCGATAGTAATATTCAATTTCTCAATGAGGAAATTTTTAGAACCTAAATATTGTCATCGCGTTCATCTCTATATATAAAAAGGAATCCCGATTTCCCTTGGTCATGGCATCACACGTGAACGGGTAGACCGATTTTAATTCGGTTTTTACTAATGGAAAGAGGGATAAACGGGGAATGTTCATATATATAAAAATTGCACGCCGGGCGAAGTCGGGGGCGGGTCGCTAGTACTTTATAAAATCTGAAAGATATAAATCACAGTTGAGAGTATTATAATCAGGACAAAATGACGGCAAATTTTCACTCTCGTGAAGTCCAACACCATTTTTTTTTCAGACTTCGATTGGTTAGCGATTTAAAATCATGCTAAGCATATGGTTATTCACTTTTTTTTGTTTTGGTCATGGACTTCATGTTATTGTTAAGGATTTAACAATTTCTGAAAAATCAGGAACACCTGGGATGACATTTTAACACTTATTTTCATAAAAAATACTCATATAGCACATAGCTAACCTCCACCAAACCGAATTATGCCTATGTCAAATTCTACTGATTATTGGAGTACCTATTGGAAAAGAAATCAAATCATTAATCATTTAGGTCCTTCAATAATTTATTTAAACTGATTGCAAAATAATTTGCAGTTAATTTGTTTGCTTTGCTTTGAAGGTGAGTAGGGATTTTTTTATTTATTATTTTGTTATGTACGAGTAAAAAATCTACAGTTCAATGTATAATACTGCTATCAAAATCGTCGACGCAAAGTAGTTTATTAGGCGAATAAAGAGGGCCTTTTTATGTTTTTTTCCTATACTCTTGTCGTTCGCCAATTACGTATTAATATTTTGGCATTTTTTGCTTGACTGTGTATAAAAATACTTTTTATTCTCGAGTCGGTCTATAAGAGTGTATGTAGTAAGGAATATATTACCTTAAATTTGCAAACACTCTTGAACTTCATTGGTTCGCCAGTCAAATACTCCCTGGGCGTGACCGCGTTGGCGAAGATGTCCAAAAGGAAGGCGCCGCTGCAGGGGGCGTGCACCCGGAACGAGACCACGTTCCCTGCCACCGACTGCATCACGAACCTCTTGAGGCTGACGCCGTCGAAGCCGTCGCCTTCCGTGTCGTAGAATTTGAGGTTATAGTGGAAGATTAGCGAGCTCTGCATGTGTGCTGGCATCGCTATGCGCATAGTCGCCGCACCTGAAAACAAGTGACGATAAGAAAATAAACTGTCCAGGATAATATAGTGGAGGGGAGGGTATTGAGCTTATGTCTCACTCTCCCTACTAAACCTAGGCGTTTCTTATGTTCTAGGATTAAGATGTCTTAATCTCACTCAGAGCAAAAATTGTATAAGACCAATTGTTTATTCATTGTGCTAAACATCAACATAACATCTTTCTGAGCAAAAGTGAGATGAGTTGTAAAACGAAACAAAGATGAGATCAATATAATTTGGTAGAATCAAATTTTAATTGCATATGCTGTTCAATGTATATAGATTGTACAAAAATAGTAATATACTTCACATGATTAAAAAATCACAAAAAAAAATCAGAAACAATATTTGTACTCACCTGTTGAGTCGGTAAACATAACGGCCTTAGTATTGGGATCGCTGAAATAAAGTCCGTAGCGAAAGAACAAGGATCGAACGAAGGGAAGCTCCTCGAAGTCGTGCAGAGTGATGGGCGTTTTCAGCAGTTGCCAATCTGGCTGCAGCGGGAAGAACTCGTAGATGAACTCCCGGGGATCAGTCAGGAAGTAATGGTCGTCGTATTCATAACTGGAATAAGTAACAAAAGGTATATCTAAGTTACCTAACTACTTCTTAATTTTTTAGAAGTTAAGATCGGCAGACAGGCTGACGGTCCACTTGATGGTAGATGGCTACCGCGCTTATAACACAAGCAACGCCAAAGCTGCTGCATGCTGCCGACTACATCTAATTAAGGATAAGGGATTAGGAGGGGATAGGGAAATGGGCTCTGGTATCCCTTATTCACTCACCGAAACACAACACTGTTATTATTCACGGAACGTACTGTTATTTCACGGTGGTCTTCTGTAAGGGGGTGGTTACTGCCGCCAGACGGGTTGCCCAAATGACTGCGAAACGCAGTGTACCCTGCCACTACTTTCCAGATCAAAACCAAATTTGAAAAGTTCATTTTTCAAAGTTGACCCTGCCGGAAATCGAACCCGGTAACCCTAGAACGGAGCGTTAAAGCAAACACCCTAACCACTCATCCAACGGGCTCCTGAATTTCTGGATAGATTTATTATCTTTTAGGAAGGCATAGTCACTAAAGAGTACCTGCGCTGTGTTTCTTTCTTATTCTGTTGTACATTAGTTTTAAATTTTAAAGTAACTTAAAATAGCCTATAAAGTTCACAAACTCGATTTAACATTTTAAATTTCGAATAGCATTATCCTTAATTCTACTTGATAAGCAGCGTAAGGTACAAAATACTACGATTTTTTTAAAACACTTTGCCGTGCCATCCTCCAATGTGCGCTGGCCCTAAAATAAAAATAAAAGTCTTTTGGGTCATATAATGTATGAAAGAGGTCGAATACGAACCGTAAACTATCACTCTTCCCTCTATTGCCCGGCTTCGGAGCGTCCTTGGCGTTGACGAGATGCCTGGCGCCCCAATTGCATTGTACGAAACGCCACGCCCCGGCCACGTACACAGCGTTCCAAGAGTTCCTGAAGCGGTTGTCCTCGAACCTCACCCCGGGCTGGTACCCGGCTGACTTGCTGTACCCTTTTATTACTACGCAATGGAGGCCAGCATAACTGTCACAAAAATACAATTTCTATAATATACTAGCTGACCCGACAGACGTTGTTCTGTCAAAAGCTATTGGACTGTCGCGGCTGATGTGAAATAAAGATTTTTTTTTTTTTTTCTCTTCACAAGAACCTTCCACGTACTATTCGTGAAAAAAAAATAGCCGAATTGGTCCAGCCGTTCTCCGTTTTTGTGCTTAGCAACACATTTGGCGATTTATATTTATTGTGAAATTTATCTTTGTAAAGTGTATGTTCTTCGTCGGGTGTAATGGTAGGTATGTATAAATATTTAATGGTGGAAAATGATAAATGACGAGCAGATTTGTAAAAGTTCCAAGATACTTTCAAATTAAGTGTTTGAGATAACATAAAATATATAAAATATAATACTTCAAAAATGTTTTTTGAAGAAAAATCTTAAATTTTATTTAGGTTACCTATTACATTAATTATGATGAATAGTGAGTTATATTTTTGAAAGGTTTTAATTGAGACTTAAGTAAACGCAGTTCTTCAAACATCAAAGACTTCTATTATTATAATTGAGGTAGAGGTGGTGTACTATATACCAAATGAAAGCAATCTGAAACACATTGATAATATCGACAGAAAGTATCGCTACATAAACGAGCGCGAGATAGAAATATTAATTTTTAATGAGAGCGAAAAAGATGACCTACGGGGCGTTGGACTACTCATACGTAAAAACGAACGCAGCCGAAATTTCACGACCAGAGCCGATATTGAAACAAACGCTCGACGACTCAGTTGATAATGCGTCTACTATAGTACAGATATTAAAACCACACTGATACAATATTACATAAAATTATTAAAACTCATGAAAATACAGAATTAATATTCTTATACTTACGGTACAACCAATATTGTAGTAACAAGATAATAATGCAGCCGTAATTCGTTTTATTACGCGTAAATGACACTTCTTCGTAGTTCAGAGTGCGTAGTGCGAGTTTGCCTCGATCAAACGCATCGAACGCGTAAACGTGACTTTGTATAGGAATGAAGTAGTGCCATCTAGTTAGCCACTAGATGGCACTGCTTCATTCCATACAAATTCACGTTTACGCGTTCGATGCGTTTGATCGAGGCAAACTCGCACTTCGCGCTCTGTATACGACTGTCACGCACAGCGCTCTAGAGAACTCTCTGCAACAGTTTGAACGATTCAAGATTTGGTGCGTATACCTCGTCTAGGTACATCAGGCGGACAGCGACTTAATTTTGTAATAGGTATGTATAGTATAGATATAGCTAACTAAACTATAAGTACGTGAATGGGAAGATAGTTTTTAATTTATATTTCTCTTACCTGCATAACCTCTTAAAGAGAACGTGGTAACTCTCTGTGCCATGTTTGATGCCTCTAAGTAAACCTAATGGAGAATCTCCTCTCAGATTATCATCAAAGTGAATATTGTTCAGATTCTTTACTGTGATCCACCGGAAGATTGTTCTGGCTTTCTCGACATCCGTAGCACACCTCCCTACTAGCTGCCGCACTAGATCTGTGAAAGTCTTTTGATCTTCCTGCGCTACCTGTGGAAGACAAACAGAAAATTATTTGGGTGGTTAATTCAATGTCTGTCATGATTACAAATGTGAAAGTGTGTTTGTTTGTGAAGCTTTCACGTTAAATTATAAATTTATACAATTGCTATAGGTACCCGCCAAAAAAATATTAATAAAACTTTTCTGGTACCTGGGTATAGTTTTAGATGAGACATGAATTTACTTTAAGTAGATTTATGGATTTTAAACAAATCCGGATTAACATGCGAAAAAAAATTCAGTACCAAATCAAAATGCGAAAAAATCATTCCACCAAGACTCGAGAAATATGCGTTGGTTAAAAAACACTAACTACATTAACAAATATTATGTATCTAGCCGTTGTTAATGTAACTAAACTAAGATAATAGAAGTAAAAATATTGACGCTACATACAGAGTTAAATATTTACGTTTTTAAGACGAAAAATACCTATAAAATAAATAATTTTGGAAATCTGGGTGCGTTTTTTTTTTTTTTTTTTTTTTTTTTTTTTTGTCATAAATATCAAAAGATATGAAAAGAAAAGATATCAATGTTTGTTTGGTAGTTTATAAGGTCAATTTGTATTTTAAAGGTTTTTCTAACACTTATTTCAAAATTGACTATACACACCGAGATAGCAATTTTATCCACATCAGCGAACTCCGACGGGTCTGTGTATATGTGGAACTTCGAGATGAGTGGTGGCTGCGGGGCCGGAGCTCTCGAGGGATAAGGCGGTGCTTCCTCACCGTCTAGGTACAACGATGACTCTGCCATGTATTCTGAACGTCGTTCTTGAATCAACTCCATCATTTCATGACTCTGTTTCTCCACGAGTGCCGCTGTTGCTGCCCTGTTGAGAAAAAAGAATACTTTTATTGATATCTGTTGGGCGGTTCCACTTTTTTATCGTTTCCCTAATGAATGCCAATGAAACGCTTTGCGGAAGTTGTAAATATATAGAAATATCTAATATCTCCTATATAAGATGAATAAAGGTCCGTTTATATCTTCATACAACGAACTTATCAGACACGTAGCGTGTCAGACAAAATATTATTATTTCATATGATATGTGAGAACTGATTCATACGTAACGTGTCCGCTCAAACCTATCAGACACTGTTCGCGCACGGACAGCATTCGCAGAGAGAATATTTTGTCTGAGCCGAAACGTGTCTGAAGAGGGCCTGTGCCCCAAATCGGAACCGTGCAAGTAAGTGCCGGCGGAGAGCGGCCGCTGACTTGTCTGTTTTTGACTGATTCCGGCACGTATCTAGTATCTAGTAAGCTAAATGTAAATATACTGTGTATGACGGTATCTGAGACGGTACGTGTCTGATACGTTCGTTGTCTGAAGATATAAACGGATCTTTAGAAGTGAACGTCAGTTAGTTCATACCGACGCGTTGCGGCGCGTACTTTTTAAGGTAGCAATACAATATAGAACTTATTTACTACACAAAAAGGTAGGCAGTTCAGTGAGTACCTACGCAGCGCATTCACGCTGTGCCACGCGCCTCGTGGCATCGCAGCGTGCCGAAACACAGCGCGAATGCTACTTTACATAGCTTCACGATGCACCTCGAGATTTTCGAGCATCTTCGCGTTGCGTCACGTTTCGATGTAGCGAGTATCGATGTAAAAATAGGGATTAGCGATGTCTTCTTAAAATTTGACATTTTAAATAAAATATGTTCACCTCTCGTGTTCCAACATTTTTCGTGTCAAGCTTTCTTTCTTCTTGTCTCTTCTGAGTGTCATGTTCTTCTCTAAATCTGCTCTCTCTTGTTGATGCATTAACGTTAGTGCTCCAATCTCTGCATCTGGCCTCCTCTTTTTAACTTGCATCTCTTGTTGGAATCTGTTCTTTAACCGCTCTAACTCGCGCTCCCATTCTTCCTGGAATTAACAAGTTTAGTTCACTGAATACTTTTACTAAAATTAAAATTGTATTTTAATGAAATTCCCTCGTAATTTCGTCACAATACGATTTTAGGGATCCTGAGACTACATATAGAACGTCAAAGATAGTAAGTCCTTATTTAAAAAAATCTTTGACAAAGTTTCGAAAAATTGGAAAATTGAGACCTCACTCAGGTAAATCACATTATTTTTTATAATAAATATAGTAGGCAAGCAGACAGACGGTCCATGTGATGGCAGGTGGATACCATTTCCTATATAAGACACGTCAAAGGAATTAGAAGTGCGCTGTCACCATGACAGGATAAAGTTCAAGTGACACGACAGGAATAGAGGGATGGGTCCTGGCATACTCCGAAAGACAACAATATATTGTGTTGTTTATTTCAGTGTCCTGTTGCCACAAAGGCCGCCCAACTTAATGATTACGGAACACAGTGTGCCCTGCCATTACTACGTGAAGTTTCAACGTAGGTATAGCCCAAATCCTCCCCTAGGTGTGCTTGGACCTTGTCGTGGTGTGGGGGGCTTAACCCTCGACAATCCGGGCGGTTGCAGGGGTCGGTGGGGTCACCGGCCTTCGCTTGGCTGACCGGATTGTCGTTGGGGAACTAAGAAAGTACACCCGTGAGTGCAAACATTGGGAGGCAAACACCGGTCACCGCTGGGCCGAGGATCCGTACTCGGCTCATGCGGGTGTTAGCCGGTGAGTGAACTCCGCAGTCGTCCGGTAGAATAAACACCCGGCCTCGCCATCCGGCCTAGTAACTCTTCCGCGACGACAACACGAGTCGGAGCCCGTCTCTCGGGCTGCCGCGATTGCAGGTGGAATGTCTGGTGGAAACCCCCTTTGGGCCGCCCACCCTTAATGCCGTAGAGATGAACGGCCATATGAGCAGAAGTTATCCGAGAGTTTCTGGTGGAGGCGGCCTCCAACTCTGCGGTTGGTTGTGCCTCAGAGAAGAGGTTATGGGATGCTTCAGAGATGAAGTCCCTCGCTGACTGCCCGCTGCGAGAGGTGAGTATGGGTGGCTTGTGTCGCTTCGCCTGGGGGCGGCGAATATGGGGTCGTCCGCCGTAACAACACCGGGCAATGAGAGGAGACGTGCTGGGTGTTTCCGGCACGTCTCTCCACGGCGCGGGGGTCCAACTACGCGCCTAATCGAGGTGGAGCTCGTAAGTGTGCCTCGTAAGGCCTTGTCTAGCGGAGGGAGACAGATGTATGTTTCCACGATCACTTACTCCTCCGCCTATAGACGGCGCGAGGAAACACCGTGGTGGGTAGTCCCACTAAAAACCCACAGTTTTATTTAAGACCCACATATTCCATCGATCTCCGGATGGTCGGTGGGGATCTGGTTCGCAGATTTACCCACGAAAAAAAAAGAAAAAAGTATAGCCCAAACGGGAGTCTCGAAACCTCGTTTTCGACACTGCTTACCTGAATTTCATCTCGTATTCTTCTGTTCTCTTCTTCGCGATGTTTGGAGAATTTTCTGTACAAATCATCTTCTTCTTGTCTGTGTTTCATTTCCAGTTTTGTTTGTTCGTCTCGGTCCTGGAAAGAAAATGAAAATTACGTTAGAAATAATAAAACCAAAACAGATACCAACCGCAATTAAGTAAATTAACTTAATTGCAGAGTGCGGCGAAGACCATCTTAAAACTTAACTGTGGGTCGAATTGTTACTTGTTATGTCCATTATGTAGTAGGTTGGCATGAATCGAAAGCTGGGGATAACTATATTTCATTTGCTTGTGAAACGTTTTTTTTTTCGTAGTAGTCCTACTAAGTCATCTACATACCTACTTATAATATCTGTGCTTGGCTTTATCGAATTTTAACCAGAAGGCGAACACTATAGTAGTTAAACACTTTATTTTGAACTCGCGTGTAAAGGTCATTTAAATATATTCTACAAAATCACGGAAACTGTAACATTGTTTTCAAATATGGACAAAAAATTATTTAAAAGAAAAGATTTAGAATTATTCATAGAAATTACTGCAAAATAATCTTTCTTCAAGGTTCAAACGAAAGGCCGACCTTGAAGAAAGATTATTTATCTTTCTTCAAGGTCGGCCTTTAGAGGAAGAAATCAATGAAATCAATAACAATTATTGTAACATCAATAAAACTATGAAATCTACAAAACGCGTAACCCAAAACTGATAAATAATTCTAAAATACAGCTCGGTTATCCTCGGAATGAAGATTATTATCACGATTACTTATTGCTATTCAGAGTGTGAAATCATATAATTAAAAATGCCGCTTACGAAATTTGTATCTTATCTTTTAATTTCATAAATACTAGTTACAGCCTAGATTTTCTGTTACAAACTTTTAGCTTAGCTGGAGAGAATTTAAAGAATTTGTCATTTTTATTGTAAATATAATAATTTAGTATTAGATTTTGTTATCTTTATAAAGAAAATATTGAAATATTTTTCTCTTTTATGTAATACTAGCTGTTGCACGCGACTTCGTCCGCGTCTCTTTATAAAAATTATTTCGTGGAAAAAGGCAATTTTATATGGAGGGGGGGGGGGGGGTAAAGGGCGAGATGGTGGGGAGGGTAAGTAGCCTATGTTACTCGCTGATAATGTAGCTTTCTAAAGGTGAAAGAATTTTTAAAATCGGTCCAGTAGTTTTTGAGTTTATTCATTACAAACATACAAAAATACACACATAGTACATACATACATACATACATACAAATCATTTCTTTTTATAATATTAGTATAGATTCGGTGGACAGGCTAACGATCCATTTGATGGTAAGTGACTACCGTCACCTATTAATACAAATAACTCAAATGCGATGTAGAATATGATAGAATAAGGATACTTATAACAAGAGAATCCTTGAATGGGTTCTGACATCCTTTACTCACTACTGAAACTGTGACATTTTTTTATGTGCTGCACATGTGCTGTTTTTTCAGTCTTCAGTTATTTTGAACATACGCATATAGTTGACGCTGTTTTAAACATACGCAGCCGATTGACGCTGTTGTACAGTAACTATGTTATCATTGCATAAATATTAGAATCGCTAAATGACCTCTCCGTGTGGAAAAGATTACATTCTAAATTATGTACTTTGTTATTATTTGCGAAGTATTCCTTTGATAGTGCAAGTGATAAGTGTCACAAAGACCCAGCACAACTAGGAAAGTGTCGCCACCTGGCGACTGCTCTGTGAAAGTGAAATGGGTGTCATTCACTGCGCTCAGTCCTAACCTCCTTTTGTTGCAATGTTAATTAATACTGCGACGCGTTTAAACACTAAGCGCTTTTTCCATTTAAACACCATCGACTAGCTTAAGAAAAAGAATTTGTTAACATAAACAAAATGTTTTTAATGCGTGCCAACCATACGCTGCTGAGGATAAGGATAAGGATAGGGAATTAGGAAGGTATAGGGCTAGGGCAATAGCCATCCATTGCTCACTCACCGAAACAAAGCAGCACACATGTTTTTCTTTAAGGGGGTGGCCAGTGTGCCCTGCTTTTCAGATCCAGACTAGAGTCAATTTTGAAAGGCCCAGTCGGGAATCTCACCCGGGACCCCTAAGACAGAGCGTTAAGGACACTTAACCACTCATCCAATGGGTCGTACCATTTTTTTTAACAATGTCATTTTTGTGTGATATAATAACCTTTATGGCTTCTATCTCTACTACTCTACTCTTTCGTGTGTGTGTGGTCTTGTCAAGCAAATTATTTACATTGAAATGGTGTTTAACATAAAATATTCTGCAAAAAGCGAGTAATGTTCGTTCAAGGTCCACTTAATTCGCGCTATGCGTTACATTAAATCTTCATTGGCAATTTAAGTGGGCCGCGCTGTCGTACTCTATACTACCGTTCAAAGCTTTACCAAGTAAGTACTTATATACCATGTTAAACTTAAAGTAATTTATGGCCGTTTGTTTTAGCACGCGGTGCATTGTGCACAGTGCACGCGCTCCACCGAACGTATCTCCCGATGATGCATCGTAACTGTATGTAAAATATTACGTCAATATCTCTGACAATCGTGACAATGGGACCGCATTATCATTTCATACATTATGCGTGTTTTTATCAAGCCACACATACGCCCCGAGTCGGCGGATCGGTTTGTTTTTGTAGCGTTTTATTTGTGTAGATAACGGTAATATTTGTTCGTCAGTAACGCGACAGGGACTCGCCGGCCGGTCGTGTGTTAAAATTTCTTGTTTGTATCGGTTAAAAATGTTAAAACTCGTTAAGGGTTTACGGCGATTGAACCAATGCCGCGGGCACGCCACCGTCATAGGCACGGAGCCGAACAGAAGTGATCCTTATTATCAGGAGAATAAGAGCAAAATGGACGAATTGATCGTTGAACTTAGACAGAAAACGAATGACGCTATCAAAGGCGGTACAGAAGAGGCGATAAGAAGGCACACTGAGAGAGGGAAATTGCTCGTCAGGGACAGGATTAACCGGTTGGTGGACGAAGGTAGTGACGTTTTGGAACTGAGCACTTTGGCCGCTACTGACATGTACTACGGTCAGGTACCAAGTGCCGGCCTTGTAACAGCTATCGGTAAAGTTCACGGTCGCGATTGCATGATAGTGGCCAACGACGCTACTGTTAAAGGAGGCACTTATTTTCCCATCACTGTGAAGAAGCATTTAAGAGCACAATCAATTGCCCAAGACTGCAGACTTCCTTGCATTTATCTAGTTGACTCCGGAGGCGCTCATCTTCCCGATCAAGCCGACGTGTTCCCGGATAAGGAACATTTCGGAAGGATATTTTATAATCAAGCTAATATGTCCGCCGAAGGGATACCCCAGATATCAGTGGTTATGGGATCTTGCACGGCTGGTGGTGCCTACATTCCCAGCATGTCCGATGAAAGTATTATAATTAAAAATCAGGGCACTATTTTCTTAGCCGGCCCCCCTCTTGTGAAAGCGGCCACGGGGGAGTCTGTATCGTCAGAAGACTTGGGTGGAGCCGATTTGCATTGCCGCCAATCTGGAGTCACTGACCATTACGCACAGGATGATGAGCACGCCTTGGATTTAGCTAGAAACGTCGTCGAAAATTTAAATTGGCATAACGAACAAAGAACTAGGATTTACACTCCGAAAGTCGATGAACCGTTGCACGATATAGACGACCTCCATGGAATCGTCGGAGCGAATATACAAAGGCCTTTTGATATCCGCGAAGTTATTGCTAGAGTGGTGGATGGAAGCAGGTTCCATGAATTTAAACAATTCTATGGTGAAAATTTAGTTTGCGGATTCGCGTCTCTATATGGACATCCTGTTGGTGTTATAGGTAACAATGGCGTTTTACATTCGGAAGCCGCTTTGAAAGGATCACATTTTATTCAGCTGTGTGCAGCACGAAAGATCCCTCTAATATTTCTACAGAATATTACTGGATTTATGGTAGGTAGGGAGGCAGAAGCCGGTGGTATTGCTAAAAATGGGGCAAAGATGGTGACAGCTGTGAGTTGTTTCAAGGGTCCAAAGATTACAGTTCTAGTTGGAGGAAGTTTCGGCGCTGGAAATTATGGAATGTGCGGGAGGGCGTATTCTCCCAGTTTTCTTTACATGTGGCCCAACGCTAGAATATCCGTTATGGGAGGGCCTCAGGCGGGCACGGTGCTCGCTTTAGTAGCCAAAGAGAAAGCGAAGAGATCTGGAAAACCCTGGAGTGAAGAAGACGACAGGAAAGTGAGAGCTCCCTTAGAGAACAAATTCGAACTGGAGGGTAAACCTTACTACAGTACCGCTAGATTATGGGACGATGGAATTGTGGCTCCACGGGACACGAGAAAAGTGTTAGGCCTTAGTTTATCGGCGGCATTGAATGCTCCGTTCAGAGACAGTAAATTCGGTGTATTCAGAATGTAAAGACTAAAAATAAATAAGAAATATAAAAAAAATCTATTAAAAGTGTATTGTGTTCCTTAAATGTGTATCTTATCTGTAATAGTGCTAAACATTAATTAAGAAGATAACGAAACGTATTCGTACTAAACTGTTGTACATAGGAATAGTTTACCTATTATTTTTTATTTTTGTATTTAATTGTAATACTTTTTATTAATTTAACCAACAACAGGTTTTAAAAATAATTAATATATATTCACTCTATTTTATTTCGATAAAACATTCCTTTAAGGGCTTCACTGAGGCAAATGACATTTACTATAGAACTCGCTGGCGGCGGATCCAATTCAACAGGCCTAGAAATGGTGTTTTTTTGTTTTTACCATTAGAACAATACACAAAATAAAAATATTTATTAATACAATTTTTTAATCTGATATTAAGTTATTAATAGGTACAGGATTCATATGCGCGCCGTTTTCGAGAGAATTTTCAATAAAAGTCAAATTCTTCTTGTGTTCTAACTTTTTTTGTGGAGTTTCTATTACTTTAACGAAAATTCTAATTAATACAATTGGTTCTTCACATGTTTAAGTATAATATATATATTTTTCAAAGCAATTGTCTTGTCCATTTCTTGTAAAATCTTCATTAAAAAATGGATATTTTTAGTATTTAGGGTTTGTCTCCCCCTTAACGACACACCTCCCCGAATTTGTTATCAATAACTAATATAAAATTTTATATTCACTAAAAAATACAATTAACTAGTTTCCAAGGCAATTCTTATCGCATGAGTTTCTCAATCAATGTTTATCTTTGCTAGAGGAGCTTCTGTTATCTATGCTGAATTTCTGTTTCATTTATAATGATAAGACGATACGATATATAATACACAAGTGGAGAGGCATCGCGGGAGCTGCAGTGCGGCAAGCCAGGAGGACGAACACGCCATCCTCCATGTCATCATCTGCATCACGACCACAACCACTGTGAGAAGAGTGTGCGCCTATGATATACATATACATATAATGTAGGTATATTAATAGTCACTTTCTGCTCCTCACAGGACAGGATTTGCCTAGGCCCTAGGCAGAGCGTGGGCCCTAGGGCCTAGGGGATCAACGAAATGCTCCGTCCAGTTATGATTGTGGAATGTAGTGTCCCCCGCCATCGAAATATTTTTATTCAATTACATTTACATTTAAATTTTTACATTTTAGAATCGTAACTTATTAAAGTTTAATAAATTCTGCATTTATTTAACCATTTTGTCTAATTTAAGGCCACTGTAGCAAGGCCACTATACAGTAATATTATATTTTCTCGCTAACACATACAGGAAAGCTACCCGCTTATGAGTAGAAGCTTTTTTTTGTCAATTATGACTTGCTTTTAGACCCTTTTAGTGTAAAAAGCGCCGCTTAACTTAAAAACTTTAAATTTTTTAGCACGGCTGCTTGCGAACAAAAAAAAAAGAAAAAAAAAAGGATAGGTCTTGGTTTTTTAAGTAGTGTACAATAACTTAAAATGTGCAAACAATTTTAACAATTTTTTTTGTCTAAATCAAAGGTTTTCGTTTATTAGTTTAGTATCTTCTTAACAAATTTGTTTTTAAATGCTAGCGAATTTCATCACCTTTAAAATAAGGTCACTGTCGTGTTTGTGGACAACATAAAATGATAAAAGAATTAGTTTCAATGAACTCGCATTATTTAGAGAGGTGAGGGTGCGACCCCCCCCCCCCCCCTGAATGTTTTTTGTCGATAAAATTTAGCTTACAACACATGGGTAAAGTATCGGAAATCCGATCCCTCACACTGTATACATACATATGTACAATAAAATTGTAATCGAGCCGCGTCTGTATATTAAAGATTTTTTCGAAAAAACAATTTGTAAGCGTTATAATTATGTTACCGAGGTCAAAAAAATTGTTGGAATTTTTGTCTGTTAGTCTGAGCGTTTGTGCGCGCTAATCTCAGAAACGGCTAAACCAATTTGAATGCGGTTTTCATTGATGTATTGTAGCAAGCTTCCCGTAACATTTAATGTTTGTTTCATTCCAATCGGTTTACAAACAAAAAAGTTACGCGCTATACCGAATGCCACGCGTACGAAGTTGCGGGTTCAACTAGTTTATAATAAATTTTTAAAGGTACATCCTGCTGCATAAAGAAAAACTTAAAACAATAGAGCAATAAAAAATACTCGTTCATTCATTAGTAATGCAAATCGGACGCGATGACCTGCGTAACACTGTTTCTGAGTTCAAGTTTAACAAAAGGATTATGCCACTCACTTTTTAATGCTTTAGTCTAGACAAGGTCAGGCTATGAAGAGTAGATAAAATGCAATTAGTTTTTTTTTTTTAATTTTTATAAGATTTTTTTATTTAAATTCTATTTTGAAAATTATGTTCTTTACTGTAACGTAAATTTTAACTAATATTGAATGCAATTTATGATTATTGAACTAGATGGCACTTTAGATGGAATATTGATCGTACCATAACCTCATTATGGTGTTTGTCTATGAGCGACATGTATAACTAGAGTTTATTCTGAATTGCCATTATTAAAACGAATGTTTAGTCGATTGTAACTTTTATCGAAGGTAGTTTTTATGAATACGTCTATTGGGTTGCAAACGCATATTTGTAGGTTACAAAAATAATAATGAATAGATGAGTAGTTAGGGTGCTTTCTCTGTTCTAGGATTCCAGGGTCCGATTCCCGGCAAGGTCAACTTTGAAAAATGAACTTTTCAAATTTGGCTCTGGTCTGGATCTGGAAGGGCTCACTGCGTTTCTCAGTCATTTGGGCAGCCCGTCTGGCGGCAGTAACCACCCCCTTGTAGAAGACCACCGTGAAATAAGAGCACGTGTGCTGTTGTGAACAGTGAGTGAGTAAGGGATGGCATATGGCAGATCTCTAACCCTTTCCAAACCCATATCCTTAATCCTACTGTAGTCGACAGCTCACTTGCAGCAGCTTTGGCGTTGCTTGTGTTATAGGCGACGGAAGCTACCTACCATTGACCGTCAGCCTGTCTGTCGGACTTAACATAGAAAAAACTAACTTTCGCATTTTCAACATTAATAGGATTCACCAACAGATTGCTCGCACATACCTGTACTACTACAATTAAACTCGCTCGCTTTTATATTTCGTGTTGACAGCCTTCGATTACTATGCAATAGAAATACATGATCGATAAGACGTTCTATTCACTGCACGCGTTCTATTAGCGCGTTATTTCACGCTTTCCATTCGTCCCGTTGTGCGCTGTCCGACAACAACTTTTTCATACATTCCTCACAAGAAAACTCATCTTGAAAAATATTAACACACTGATGATAACGTCCATTTATTCTGCTCATGCACATTTAGATAATTATGTTTCTTTTAAATAAACTATTAATTATTCGTATACTCTTTGATTAATATATTTTTCCACTCAATTATCGCGTGCATGCTAGACCTACCTTAAGAGTCGGCTATGCTGATTCTTATCCCCTACCGGGATACGATCTCTGGCTGTTCATAATTTTACATGAAGATCGGATCTAATGATAAGCGATCAATATGTTTGATAGTGAAAAACTGGGTACAAGTTAAACCTTTGCAAGAAATGCGCCTTTGTGTCAAAATCAATTCACATTTTGTCAATTACCTGGTTCCTATGTAGATCCAAACCCATTTACCAAATGTTATTCATCATCATAATGTTATCTCGAGTGGAAGCCATGGACCGGCAAGCGTATGGAAGGACATCCACCTGATAGACGACCTAATAAGGGTATAACGGGTAGATGGTGGATCCAGGCTGCTTCTGACCGGTCGTTTAGGGGGGAGATCTCGGTTCAGCAGTGGACGTCCTACTGCTGAGATGATTATGATGGTGATGGTTCATCATGAAATTCTTTTTGTGATTACAATAGTAGGTACAGAAGATTTAATTTAAAATAAAAAACGGGACAAGTGCGAGTTGAACTCGCGTGAAGCGGGTTCCGTACGATGTTATCTATCCGATCAATATTGAGTGATTTACCTTGCTATTTTAATATCATGGACTTCTTATAGGTTTTCCTGTAATCTATAAGTAGAAAACTAATTTCTGTATTATTTTTTTTCAAAATTTTAGGTTCAGTAATTTCGGAGATAAGGGGGAAAATGGTCGGACAGACGGACACACGAGTGATCCTATAAATTTTTTATTCGGACGTACGGAACCCTAAAAATGAAATTATTGTAAAATTAAAACTAAAAAACCTACAGGGGAGAGAAGGCTAGTCAGGTTTTGTATGGGAAATAACATATTTATGGTCTAAATAGCTTTTGGCCGCGACTTCGTCCAAGCCACTTTTTCTTAGGTGTTGAAACATTTATTCAATCTATTATTCATATATTTTTTTTAGGCGTCGATTTTTTGTTTTTAGAAGGTCCCACGGGAATTCTACTTTTTTCTGGATGAATAGGTAAACTACGTTCTTTTCTGTATGTAAAATTTCACAACGATCGATAACGATCGATCGATGAAAGCGTAACAAACAATCAAACTCACTTTCACATTTGATGTGAATGCATGCTCTTACAACGTTATCCAATTTGGAAATTCCTGAGGGGTAGATATGGGGTAACTACTAATATCACAGTTGAAACATTCTTACGTCATACAGTCGGGCAACGCTCAATGTTCAAGCCTGCAAACAGAAGCGAGTTCGCCGGACGTTGCTCTACGCAAGTACATTCGTTGCCTGACTTTATGGCGTAAATATGGTTAGACTGTGCTAATATCTGATTAAAGGGCGGCAAGCAGATCTACGGCTCACTTTAAGGTAAGTAAGTGGCTATATTGTCCCCTAATCTTCTGTATAAACTCAAAAAAACCCAAGGCATAAAGCGTAGGAGAAAATGTGTATAGAGTAATTAACTCTGGGATCCCGTAACTACTCAGCCACTGATGAAATACTAACTGCACCAGTTATTCTGTTATTTCACATAGATTAAAATTGTGTGTTCGTGAATGAAAAGTGAATCTTTATGACATCTAAAAATATTACAAAATCAACCTTATTTAATATTTATTAATTATTTAATAGTTGCATTGCGGGGTTTTTTCATAACATGAATTAATTTTCTAACTCGTACAGTCATTTCAGTTACGTGAACCTTGAAAGTGAGTTTGTCGTCTAATGTAAAGCCAAGATATTTTATAAGTTCTGTTGTTTTAATTTCAGGGCAGTTACAGTTGATATTTGAGGGAATGAATTTCTATGGGAATGAATATATATCATGAACACATAAATTTCAATCAACCAAGTTCAATGAAGAAATCAATGGAAGTGGCCTCCACGTTCAAATATAGTAAGCAATAAATGCTGCAATATGATCTTTGCAATGAAATCTTAGCAGTTCTAGTGGTAACATCTGCACCTAATTATTCAATCATCTCAATCAATACGGCCTTGAACAATTAAAATGTATCAAGTAAAATTTAATTTATTTTTAACTTTTTTATATCGGTACCATTCCTCTATTATTGTTTTTCTATCCTATAGAGACGAATCGATCTAGTTAAAATTTCTAATATTATCTTGACAAATAATTTATATTTAAATTTTCTGTATACTAGAATAGCCCGCCTTCGGCTTCGCGCCGATGCAATTTTTTCTGCAAATTTTATATCCAAAACTTCCAATTTATGGCTCTTTCCATTAGTGAAAACCCTATCAAAACCCGTTGGGCCGTTCAGATAAGTTAGCAGAAAAATAGACAGACGTGGATGGCGACTTCAATCTAATAATATATCTACAAATAATAAAATCTTAAACGAGCCGTGTTTATTTATTAAATATTTTTTTCAATAAAACAATTTATACATACACGTTCCACTTATGTTACCAATGTCAAAAAAATAGTTTTTAGAATTTTTGTCTGTCTGTTAAAACTTCAAAAGATATACGTATAGATGATTAAAATAACTTTTTTGCGATATTCTTATAGTATAATGATATACGTTTATTTATATCGTCGTTGTCAAACCTAAATCTGCATTGTGCACTTTTTTGAGATTCCAACATTTTGACCTCTCAGTGAATAGTTCACTACCCTATCTATGGTAAAAAATGGCAAAGTGCTTATTGGCAAGTAAAGGAAATGTATGACTTTTTTTATTTAAAAATTGAATATTTTTAAGGTACTGCAAATAATCGAGAGACGCGCTGGGCGAAGGAGGAATCGTGGTTGCGAAACATCCGAGAGAGGACTGGAATTATCTCAGTCGAGCAACTGTTCCAGTTGGCTCTTGACAGACACAAATTCAAGGAGTTAATGGCCAACCTTTAGAAATGAAGAGGCACTGAGAAAGAGAAAAAGACCATAGTTTAAAGCAAGTACATTCAAATTTTCTAACATTTTATGTAATGTACCAACTCTCCAGTGTCGGATTACAAAAAGTACAGTTTAATTTCGGGTATTTATAATTGGAATTGAAAAATAGAATAAAAGAGAATTTTTTTTATGGTAAAGCGGCAATGGTGTCTCACTGTTCAGTCATATGGTTGATCTGTTGCGTTCTGTTATATAATCTATAGGCAATCACCCGTAATTAACAACTTTCTCTAGACATCGGCGAGTCAACGAACGCTGCGGTAGGTTGACAACATAGTAACATTGGATTTTATTTCAACATTTCAAGGAAAATGGTCACACATAAACATTTTTATTTTTAAAGTTTCGTCCTCCAGTCTACGACGAAACTGGTCCTCAACCCTTTTTTAAAGTTGCAATATTAGAATTATCTATTGCTATTTTAGTGTAAAGTTTAAGGGAGCGTATAGTATTTCTCGGATCAATTTCTACAACAGTTGTTGGGGATATAATATACACTTGCCTTACATTGTTTGGCTATAAATCTGACCAAATGTTAAATGTAATGTCAATTGTTATGTAAAATGCGAGATTCTTGTTACATTAATTCAGTTTTGACAGTTAATTCTATTTATTTTTAGTTTTTCATCCACTTTATGGACTTTTATTTATGAAAAATAACACAGATAGTCTCATTCTTTCCGAAGTTCAAATAAGTTTTTACGAAGAAATAAATGTACACTGAATACCTAGAAGCAACTGTACACAATTTTTTTTTATATGTACTAAATTTCTTTTAATTGCCTATCTACTACAAATTATGGCATTTTCTTAAAAAAACACCAAAATAGTCGTAAATTTTAAGGAGATCGAGTTAGGGCCCTACCTAGAGACATTTTTTATTTAAAATAACCGCCTCTACGATTTTTGAGCCACTTATATATAAACCTTCCGTGAAAAACTAACTAACTGATGGCGAAAACCGCATCAGATTCCGTTGCATGGTTTAGGAGGTTAGCTGATATACAAACAGACGTGGGTGGCGACTTCAATTTATACTATCTGAGAATTAATTCAGTTTCTAAGTCAACACAATAAAAAGATATTACATAATATTTTGATATCATATATATTTTGATATTTGTCGAGGTATCGAGGCTAAGACTCTCTATGTAAACTCTTTTACATAGTTAAGGAGTTTAAAAGAAAGAGAATAAGTACATTTATATAGTGTAACAATTAAATGTAGGGTCGTCCGAAACTGAAAGAAATAAAAGACTATTATTAAAGCGTTGTACTTATGTTGTATTCACATAAAAAAAACGGACAGGCATGTTTAAAATAATTATATAATTTTATTTTTTGTTTTATTTTTCATATTTAATTTTCCTTACCCTAAGGTTGCCTGGAAGAAATCGCTATAAAGCGATAAGAGGCCGCCTTTTGTACTATTACTTGTTTTTTCTTTCTTTTTTTTTATTCTTTTTTATGTATTATAGTACAAATAAAGAGTTTTAATAATAATAATAATTTCATACAACTGTCACATAATAAGCAATCAGTTATGAGTCTTTTATATGACTACCTATATCTATGAATTTAAGATGGAATACCTTATAATGTACTGCCAATAAAATCCAATGAATATTTTAAAGAGTCTTTATTATATTACAGAGGTTTTCACTATTACGTTGGAAAGTTCCGTAACTGGACGCTTCCTATGCTAAATTAAACATCATTGATATTTACATCTCAAATATTAATCAAGTGCGATATCTCTTCTAAAATTTCATAAAAAGATAGATCAACAGAAACTGCTTAATCTATGAACAATACCCTTCTTTTTTTACGAGGAAGTTGTAAGTGTGTTTAAGGTGTGCCGGTTAGTACAGAGCCTAGTAATTCCCAATGTTGGACAGGTGACGTCATACTACCAAAAAGTTAAGTCATACATAGCACGATCTTGTCCGTTTAAGATTAGGACATGGTCAACGTTCGAGTTATTTTTCTTTTTACTAAAGATTAAGGTGGATTTATATTACACCGGATCGTGCCCCAGCCGGGGCCCGGTAAAGATATTCATACTATGCTTTTGTATAAACCAATCATACTTCACCGGGCCGTGTCCGTGTCGCAGCCGTGCCCCGGCCGTTAAAAATACACGGCTAGCACACGGTATAATATGAATCATCCTTAAAATACCTGTTTTACATGTATTGCTAATTTTATTTATTGTGCAACATCAAATGCTAGTTTTTAATGTCCAAACTAGAAATTTATGGGCAATTTAAACACATTTAACTAAATAGTAATAAAATCTCTGTCCGAATTTCTCGTTTAGTTTTCTTACCAGTACACACTATCACTAAAGTGCCATTTCAGATAGTTCGTTTGTAGGAAGATTGTGTATTATGTATAATTTCTTAATGGTATTTATAAATAATTTATAATATTAATAAATGAAATAAGTCGACCTTTTAATAACCTATGTTGTAGTGAAAGTCATATATTTAAATTTAATGTTTAAAAATGTTTAGGGATATTTCGATAAAAATGTTCTTCAAATTCGTCAAGTTCTACAAATTCTTTATCATTATTATAGTAAATAATAATGATAAAGAATTTGTTTGTTTGTCACAAATCAACAAACAAAAAAGGGGCGGAAACGTTACTGAATTAATTTCAGAAAAACATATAATTTTCAGAAATTTTTTTCTGAAAATTATATGTAAAAACCTTCCTCGTTTAACGCTCTTTCCATTAGTGAAAACCGCATCAAAAATCCGTTGCGTGATTTAGGAGGAGTAGACAGACAGACGCGGACATCGATTTCAATTTATATTTATATCTACTATATATGTAAGGAAGCATCCGATAAGGCGCCAGGATATACAGACGCGAGAAGATAGAAAGACAGACGCGAGAAGATAAGGATAAAGATTAAGCGCTCTTAGTATGGTAGTCAAATGTTTACTTATTTAAAAAGTGATTTTTTAATAGCACAATTGTTATCATAATAGGGAATATATGCACATTTTTTTATATTTTCATACGATAGGTTATATCGTTATATAACCGTAAAAAATATTCAGCGCCAAAAAACAGAAATTTGGTAACAAAAAAAAAGTTAAAATTACGGGCACTTTAAACACCCGCCCTTTTGGCGCGCTTGTCGTGACGTCAAAGTCTACAATACAATCAAATGTTAAAAATCACAAACATCTACACGCTTGTTGACATTTCATAGACGTTGACGTCACTTTCCATAGACTTTGACGTCACATTCGATCTGACCGTTTTTATGCACTTTTTAATAATTATTTTCTTAACGAAAAAGAAATAATATTAAAAAATATTTACATAGACATAATTCTAAAGCAAAAATGTTGATAAAAAATATATTTAAACCTTTTTTGAATTAGACGCATATTCCCTATTGTGGCAGCCATCTTGTTTTGGGGCACAGTGCATACAATATTGAATGCGTGCTCTTTTTTTAATCTGGCAGATATAATTCGATTTTGCCAACCGCGGTGTTGCCAATTGCCAACCGCGGTGTTGCAATACATCATGTACACCAACATGGTAATAATGTAGGAAACGTCAGCAGACCGCGACGGTACCGTTGCGTGTGTCGTCAATGCTAACTGTTAATTAAAAAACAATAGGGCTTATTTTTAGTGAGATAAGGCTGGAAACTGCTTTTGGTTGCAGATGAAAATATTGATAGCAGCTTGCACACTTAATAAAAACTAATTGGATTGTCATTGTTATTATGTTATATAAATTATCATATATTAGGTACCGAGTAAAATCGTTGTGTCCTGTACATTAACTGTTTGTGCGTTTGTGCACGGTAATCTCAGAA
Organism: Bembecia ichneumoniformis; assembly: GCA_910589475.2. Taxonomy (NCBI): domain Eukaryota; kingdom Metazoa; phylum Arthropoda; class Insecta; order Lepidoptera; family Sesiidae; genus Bembecia; species Bembecia ichneumoniformis. Next base: position 3,673,461 of record OU342538.1, on the reverse strand, counting down.
ACGGCTTAACCGATTTGAATTTGGTTTTCACTGATGTATTGTAGCAAGCTTCCCGTAACATTTAGTGTTTGTTTCATTCCAATCGGTTTACAAACAAAAAAGTTACATGCTATTGCGAATACCACGCTTACGAAGTTGAGGGCTCAGCTAGTCTATAATAAAATTTATTTATTCCGAATATTTTTTTACTAATTTCCACGATGAACAAATAAGCGTAGTAGCATTAGCGTAATAAAACAGTCAACTTCTACCTACGTTTCGTTCGAATTTACGTTAATTACCACAATAACGTTTTAATCCCAACAAAATTAAATGATTCGATGCTCAAATGTTAATACATTCGTTTAAGTGGACGTGTGGGAACCAGCTTCGCGTAGGACGGTTCAGAATTGGGTTATTCGATTTGCATCATCACTGAGCGTAAACCATCACACATGGCTTATTCGATCATAAATGTTATAATAGTATTTATATGTTTGTCATTATAAAGCATCACTAGAAGGGATGGGCTACCGGCCCTGATAAGATGTAAACTATGATATAATATGATGAAAAGAATTGATACTGAAATATACGTACTTACGCTGTCATTCTATCAGGAGAAGGCTACTGGTGGATGCTATGGGTGTATAAAGGTAAATTGCGAAAAATTATTTTCATATTTTTGGAGTTTACTTCTTAAGAATCGATTTTCATTTAAGGTCCTCGTATGGAAATTTTATGAGTAAAATTAATACAAGCGTTAACTAAAAAGCGTTACATTTTTCTAAGCAGTCCTATCCAAATCCTAAAGATGTCGCTGCTTCACATAATTCTATTGTACTATAATAGATGACGCGTTTATTTACCCTCCTTTCCTATTAGATAGTCAAAAACAAACTCCAGTCGTGCGTCGAAGCCTATATATATTACAATACTCTTTGGTCAAAGCTGACACACACACTTTTTAATTCGTTTCACTGTTATTTATAAACTACTAGACCGACGCGCCCCAAATTTGTCTGTGTTAGGGTTGCCAGATGTAAATTTGATAAAGGAGGACTGATGGGCCTAAAAAGGAGGATTTTCTCTAAAAAAGGAGACATTTTTTTTTAAATATAATTTACTTTATTTTAATCGTCATATTTAGCTGAGCTGCCAATGTTTGTAAGAAGTTTTTGGTTTTTTAACAAATAATTAGAAAGAATCGTTCAAATACGTGCAGTAGTTGCAGAGAATGAACCTTCACATACAAGCAAAACAAAACCACTCTCGCTTTCTCTCTCTCTCTCTCTTTATAATAATAGTATAGACAATTCCTGTAATGAAACTCTATGCTTTAAAAATATATAAATAAAATTATCGAAAAGAATATGGATATATTTTTTTAAGCCACATCGATCAGGGATTTCAATTAAATTGAAAAACTATTCAGTACTAGCGTTCCGCCCCCGGCTCCGCCCGGGATGCAATTTTTATATATGTGAACCTTCCTCGTTTATCCCTCTTTCCATTAATGAAAACCGAATTAAAATCGGTCTACTCGTTTACGCGTGATGCCGTGACCAAGGGAAATAGGGATTCATTTTCGTATATATAGAAGATTAGATTTTAAAGCCCACTTTAAAGGTAAACTTACTTGAGGTGGTTCAAAAACTTCTATCAAAACTCAGCGTTTAAATACGTTGAAATAATCGCAAACATTTGTGAAACCTTGATTTCGAACATTCCAACGTTACAGTCGAGCAGTTAAAAGCCCTTAGGCGTACAATTCCAACTAGCCAACACAAAGTAAGCCTTTCAGAGCAACATTTAAGGTGTATTTTTGTGTGAATATGACGTGCGAAAATCATTACAAACGGTTACAGAGCACCGCTATTCCCATGGTTACGTTGCTTGTCACATTAAAATGCACCTTTAAGATTTATGTAGACGACTCAAAGGCATGTGGTGAGATGATATACTAATTTGACAATTATGAAATCTGTTTGAGGTAGGATAAAAAATCACCTATTCTAAGATACGACGTGTTCAGAATAGTTTCTTAATACTTATTCCATGATTCGTCGAGATAATTAATTCGTATGATTACAAATATTACAAAATTATTAAACTAGATTTTGGACTAAAGTTAAAAGTACAATTCAGACAATTTATTACATCTAATACTGATATAACCAAATCAAATCGTTTATTTCTCAAAAATAGGATAAAGAGACCACTTTTTTGAAGTCAAAAAAACTACTACCGTTTCGAAAACAAAATGGCGTTCCAGAACAGACGAAAGAAATTTTCGAGCAATCACGTTTATTATATGAAATTACAATTGTGCCAAATTTAAAAACAATAACAATGATTTAATCCCGTGCATTTTTGTCATTAATAGGTATTTTACCAGGGTTAAAAAAATAGCCAAGATGATGAAGATGAGCCAACCTGAGAAGAAACCGTTGACGAGCCCGATTGATGAGTGGTTACGATGCTTCACTTAAAGCTCCGTTCTAGGGTTCCCGGGTTCGATTTCCGGGAGGGTCAACTTTGAAAAATTAACTTTTCAAATTTGACTCTTGTCTGGATCTGGAAAATAGTGGCAGGGCACACTGCTTTTCGTAGTCATTTGGGCAGCAGTAATTTGGCAGTCGTCGGGCGGCAGTAATTACCCCCTTACAGAAGATCACAGTGAAATAACAGCCCATGTGCTGTTTTGTTTCGGTGAGTGAGTAAGGGATGTCAGAGCCAATTTTCCTATCCAATCCTATTGTAGTCGAATCCTATTGTGGCGTTGTTTGTGTTATAGGCGACGATAGCCACCTACCATCAAGTGGACCGTTAGCCTGTCTACCGATCCTAACAAAAAAAAACCCGAAAAAAGGCTGAAGAGCTCCGGAACTATCTTTCTACATTAGATAGCCCAATTCTTGAGGAAGGTTAAATGCTATTTACCCCTACGCTATGACATATAGAAGCCGAGTAAAAAGAATAAGAAAAGAACACTAAGCGAAAACGAAGTTAGAGCGTGTGCGGGCCATGATAGGGTTCCTAGATCAAAAAAACAAAATACCGGATATAATTCCTGGCATTTGAGGAAAATTCCGGACTTTCTTATAAATATAATATTAATCGTGCATGTGAATAAATGAAGCAAATTTACGTTCGAATTGTCGAATGCCTATATTGTGACACGTTCTACAAAACTATTATTAAAGATTCGGAAGTGTTGAACAATATTAATTTCTGGGAGCATTAAATATGTATGTGAGAAATAATGTTGTTACTTTCTTTTGTAATAAAAATAATTTGGTTTATTTAATTTTTTATTTTACTCTTCACTTAATCGTTAGAAATTCCGGACGGTTTAGAATTCCCTCCGCATTCCGGACAGACTTGTATTTCCGGACTTGTCCGGAAAATTCCGGACGTATGGACATTGGGTCAAGGGCCTATAGGGGCCGCGCTAGGAGAAAGAATTATCGAGATGAACGGCGTGTGAAACCGCGGGACACAGCCAGCTAGCTATTTATAAAGTAGATAAAATAGTAAATTAATTGTTCCATAGCCTCGCTTAAATTTATGTCAGAGGAACAAGTAGGTAGGAGAAGAAATCGTAATCGCCTTAACTCTTTCGTTTTATCGAAACTTTATATCAAATGACTAATGAGTTGGCAACGGTACGTTTTTAATTCTCTCGTGAGAAATGGCACTAGGCAAGTTCATCGGGTCAATTAACGTTGGTAAACGGTAAAGATATTGTTTTCTTTTCTTTTAGACATTCCATTTTTTATAAGTACATTAGTACTATCCATTAGTATGTATTACTGTGTATTGTATAGACAATTTAGGTGATTAATAGTGTTTAAACAATTGACAGTTCTCAAACAATGCAGTTGCAATTAAGATGGTTTTAGGTTTGACAGCTTGGTCGAGGAATAATCTTTATTATTTAGAACCTATTCATCGATATTGGTCGCTACGTTTCAAACTCCACAGTTATCCTTATTTGGCTGCTTCAGTCGATCTTAGATTTACGTAGTTTTTTTGATTCATTTTAAATGTCTTCTATTAAAAATTAGAAACAGTTCTGCCAGTAAAAAAGTGTTTTTGACTCTAAACTGACAATTAGCCCCCGACTTAAAAAAAAAAATTAAATTTCAACAATTTTTTTAAATTTCAACAAATATTTAAAAAAATGGCGATTTTGTTAAGCCGTTTTCAACTTTTGCGGTTACGATTCAATTTTATTTGTATATATTGATTTAAACATTTTTAATTGAAAACTCGCTATTATCGAAACAAAATATCACTAGACCACGTCGGTGAAAGATTTTTTAGAATCTGTTGTTTACATACATAACTATACAATTAAATCATTATTAATATTACTCCCGACAACGTATCAAGGGTGCAAAATAAAAGAAATTACAATTTACTTACGTCTAAATTAAAAAGAACCAGTACAAAAAAAGCAGTAAGTATTAAAATATTCGTAACGTATTTTCAGAATTAGACAAAGTAAAGATATTTGAAAGAGATCAATCAGCTGTCACTTTATTTAGGACAACACCTATCTACCTATAGACAATTAAACTGAATAAAGTTAGTAACACATAAATCCCACTTTCCAACATCATAATGGTAACATTTCGCAACGTTACATCGAAGGCCTGTTCTTTCTCTTTCACTCCTAATAATCATCAAGATCGTCAGAGCAAGATAGCCGCAACCATGTTATTGTTATACGGAAGACAGTGGTTATCGCGAAGGAAGAAAAGTAACAATGGAAAACTGAATTGCGTTGTATAATGCATTGTACCTACTTTGGTTACTTGACACTTGATTTTTATTTGCTCTACTCGACTAATCATAAAAAGTAGCTTTAGCTTCAAAGGAGACAGGAAGATCAGGAGCAGTAAACAAATTTAGTAAGTGAACAATGCTGACGTATTTTCAAAGAATGAGATGGTCCTCCGTAGCAGTAGAAATGCGCTAACAATAAAATTTAAAAGCAGATACATATAGGCCCAAAGTGACCTCACAAGGACAAAGTGTCCGTTATATTTCGATTTAAAGATCAGTTTAAAGATCAGTATATAAATAACTATCTATTTATGGGTACATGCGCTGATTTGTTTTGGAGAGTGTGTAAAGGATGGCAGAGTCGATTTTCCTATCCAATTATTATTCCTTACCCTATATCCTATCAAGTTATATAAAACTACAGCCTGCCTGCCTACTTTAAAATAAAAAAGAGATTCTTATCTCACTTTGTACTCCCTATGGTATAAGCTACACAACCTATAACCTATTACGAACTTACTACCTGTAAATATCAATAAAGTCCGGAAGTAAAGCCTCACAAAATTCTGCACAAGATCTATTGTGATTTTTCTAGTGTGTATCGTTAAATTTATATTTGAAATGTGGTGCTGGAGGCACTTGCCGAGAATTAAATGTTCCACCAATAAAATGATAAGTTTTTGGAACGAAACAGGAATTTTTTTGGAATGTGGGATAAAGTATCGGGACTAACGAGGCATAAATCGTTTGGGGTTGTTTGGACATATCATCTGCAACGACAGCTCATTGGAACAATAAGTCATACAAGGAAGAGTGGAGAGCCAGGGCTCCCACAAAGCAGACCTTATCAAATCAGCTGCAAAGTGTTCCCTTAGTGATTATACACGAAGTGCCCCTAATAGAGAGATGGAGAAGTCTCGTCGAAGTCGCGACCACCCTATCAGACATTCCAGACCGCGACCACTCCGTCAGGAGTATACAACTGATAAGAAGAATAGTTAAACCTGCTAGTAACATGAATTACTACTCTATTGGGCACACAAAGAATTCTGTGTACATTTATTGGTATGAAATATGAACACCACTACAACCAAATAAGGTTGTAGTGGTCTATAGGTACATTTTATTTATTTCTATAATATAATAAAATCTACCTATAGATATAAACAAGTGATAAAAGAGGTCATGTTTCACATGAAACTCTAAACCATTGTAGTCATTAAAATCTTCCAACCGGACTTTCAATGCAATCCAGTGCATAGGCTGCATAATGGCAGAGATTATGAATGGCACACCGTAGGACGCGGCCTTGAGCCCACGCTCCTGTCGGTCGACACAAAACCAGATATGTACTGGGGCAAGTGAACACGTAAATGGATCATGTTGTTGGGATGAACGAGTGCAATCTCTTGTTTTCTCTACAGTAACCACCCAACGGATATTGGTACGATTTTCATTAATCGAAAGAGAAAGTATCATAGTTTCTGTTCTTCGCTATGGTTTGTTCATTTGGGGCAACAGTGGCCAGTAGTAGGTAGAGCTTTTGTTGCACAAAAGAAATGCTTGAGAGCTTATGACTTTTAAAACACCACGGGATTCATGTAAACCTTTATTCATTGAACTTGCCTGCATTTTATATTTACGAAATGTGTATATTCGTGAAGAAACACAAATATTTATTTATAAATGTCAATAATACAGATTCACGTAGCAACAGATATCCGGAGAGACTAATAGTAAAAAAAACAATCAAGTTGGCTAAATATAAAAATAGTTGCACAAATGTATAAACATGAGCATCAAAATATTTAATAAAATTCTTCTTAATTTTTAATCTTTACCTTTGGTACAGTTCAAGAGAAAGTTATACATGTAGCTAACTGTTCATAACTTCTATGGCATTAAGAAATTCTATGGATTCTTCTATTCATTAAGGCAACCCCAGATCCTAATGATAAAAAAATCATTTATTTGTAACCGTTTTCTCTTTAAATTATCATAATAATTATAATTTAAAAAATACTCAAATCATCTGCAGGATATATGAAAGGGGATCATCATAATTATTTTTTAAATTATATTTAATTATATATATAAAAAAATACCTAAGTTGGGGGTCTAATATTGATGATGTACCGTACGATTTACTTAATAATCAATATTTTAAATAGCTAATTCTTAAGATAAATTTTAAGATCCACTATCTGACGGCTCATCAAAAAAGAAATTTGAATTATACTTTATTTAATTTTTAAATAGGTATTTCCGAGATTTGCAAGTACGGCGGATAGCGACTCCCTCTCAGCGGTGCCGTCAATTCAGTGCGGGACGAGTTTTGCGGCTGGAGTCGCCTTAAGAATTCATTAAGAATTCTTCTATGGATTGCAAATTTTGAAAATGTAAATTAGTATACCTAACATAGAAAATTTATGTAGTAGTAGCAATGATCAATGGCAAGTGTTTTTTTTTTAATTTTATTTATGTATTATTAGTATGCGCGAAATATTTTCACACCCTTACAGGGTAGAATATAGCGACCATTATTGTTATTGTAAAACCACTGTAACCTATGTTCGGCAAATAAATAAATTGAATTATTATTAAAAAAAAAAGATAGGAAAATGAAGAAGGTCTTAAAATAGTTGTATATCTAAAAGTTTAAATTAGTATTTAATTAAGTAATTCCCAAGCAGATGAGATTGTCTATTTAATGCTGAGGTTATACCGCAGCCAGTATTCTGATGCAAATGCACAAGAATTGAATAATACATGAAGCGACCTAGTGGACAATTGGGGACAAGCACGTCTCGCGTTGGTACGCACTTGGTGAAAACCGGACTTGCAATAACTATTCTATTCGATTTGTAGTAGGTGTTATTAGAAATTAATAAGGCTAAGGAATTATTTTCCCTCTGGTTACAACGGATCCCATATAAGTATATAGGGCATATACTATATGTTTCCGCAACTTGCCACTTACAAGGCACACTGCGTTTCGCAGTCATTTGGGCAGCCCGTCTGGCGGCAGTAACCACCCCCTTACAGGAGACCACCGTGAAATAATAGCACGTGTGCTGTTGTGTTTCGGTGAGTGAGTAAGGGATGCCAGAGCCCATTTCCCTATCCCCTCCTAATCAATTATCCTTAATCCTACTGTAGTCGGCAGCGCACTTGCAGCAGCTTTGGCGTTGCTTGTGTCATAGGCGACGGTAGCCACCTACCATCAAGTGGACTATCAGCCTGTCTGCCGATCTTAATATAAAAAAAAAATTAAAAAGTATTTACAAAATTTGAAAGTTGAACTATTTGGTTGTAAAATACAGTTTCATCTGACTGTAACTTGTTTTTAATTTGTGGCGTCGTGAAAATTTTCGTAGTATGATTTTCTAAGATTTTAAGTATAATTTGACAGCTCAGCAGAGCTTCGCTCGGCTTCAAAGTGCTTTTGGCGATGAAGCACCATGCAAGACGACTATTTATAGGTGGTTTTCAGAATTCAAAAGCGGTCGTGTCAATCTCAGTGACGAATTTCGTGATGGTCGCCAGTTGTTTTTGTTGTCCACCGTTGTGAACGACAAAAACATCGATGCTGTGCGTCGTATGATCAAAACAGACAGGCACGTGACCTACCATTAGATTCGGGCATCCTTAGGCATAGGTATGAATCAAATACAATACAATCAAAGGTATGAAAAAGCTGTGCTCTCGTTGGATCTTTGAGATCTCTCGTTGAGGCTCAATGCTACAATCCCAAAACAAAGCAGCAATCGAGCGTATGGGTCTTTCAAGATAAGCCGAAACCGACCAAAGTAGCACGTGTGCAAAGTGTCTCTAAACAGACGATTGTTTCTTTTTTTAATAAAACTGGACACGTGGCTACAGTTGCTCAGAAGAATTGTCGTACCGTGAATACTGATTGGTACACGACCATTTGTGTGCCGGAAGTTATTAAAAATAACCGTAAACGCCGTATGATATTGCAACACGACAATGCCAGTTCTCACACGGCCAGACAGACAAACGTATTTTTGAAAGTGAAAAACGTAGAACTTATGAGCCAATCTACATACATTTCCGATCTGGCACCTTGCGACTTCTTTTGTTGCCAAAAATTAAGAACCAGTTACGCAGTCAAAGATTTTCATCACCAGAAGAGGCTGTCGAAGAGTATGAAAAAGATGTTTCCGAGGTCACCAAGGAGGAGTGGCATAAATGTTTTCAAAATTGGTTTATTCGTATGAAAAAGTGCATTTACCCTAACGGAGAATATTTTGAGAAACAATAAATTCATTTTTGACAATTCATAGTACCCAACTTTTTCTTATTCATTCCTGAAACTTTTAGTACCCTCCACGTATCACACGGGAAAATCTACACCACGCAACGGTTTTAATTCGGTTTTCACTAATGGAAAGAGCAAGGTTGAAGGTTTTTATATATGATTTGCAGACAAAATAGCACCCATGCGAAGCCGGAGCGGGTCGCTAGTATGTTATAAAATAAACCTATGTTCCAAACTTAAGCTTTCTAAATTTAGTAGCATTAACTGTGCGTTGTAGTGCGTTAAGACAAAGGATTTTATAATTATAGTGAAGTTTCGTATTTTACTTAATAAAATAATAAATTATTTCCCTATCGTCTGTCTTTTATGTGTATTAAAGAAATAATATTTAATGGATTATAAGAAAAAATGTACATTTTCTTATACTTTGTCATCTTAAAATTTGAGACGAATTAGACCAGTTCGCAAAACTGTACCTAATGCTTGATTGCAAAAGATTGAAAGGGAATTTCCCATTATTCTTTGGCCCCATAATTCAATGAAGTTTTATATGATGTAACCCATAACTTTTTTGTTTGTAAACAGATTGGAAAGAAATGTACACTAAATAGTACCGGAAGCTTGCTACAATACATCAGTGGAAACCACATGAAAATCGGTTAAGCCGTTTTTGGAAAATAGGAAAACAAAGATTTTTTTAATATAGATAAAACTTACAGCGTAAGCTGAACCCTACTTAATATGAATGATGATATAGATCTGAGGTCAACTTACATTGGAAATTCAAAAATACCTAAACTGTCCATTTTTAACTTTATATGAACTTTCAATCATGATCGTTTTACAGATGATAATATATAGTTAACTAAAGTTTCAGTCAATTCAACCGAACAGTTATTTTATTGCATTTTTATGGAAAAAATGTTGGACGTGATTCTTTAAATTTACATAACTCTTTTGTTTGTAAAACGATTGGAATGAAACAAACACTAAATGTTATGGGAAGCTTGCTACAATACATCAGTGAAAACCGCATTCAAATCGGTTAAGCCGTTTCTGAGATTAGCATGCACAAACGCACAGACAAACAGACAAAAATACTAAAAACTATTTTTTTGACCTCGGTAACATAAGTACAACGTGTATAAATTGTTTTTTGAAAAAATATTTAATGTACAGACACGGCTCGTTTACGATTTTATTATAAGGAGGGCTTTAAGCGAATGTTTTGTTATTTCATATTTAAATACAGGTAATTTACTTAAGTAAACTCATATCAAAGTTACATAATGTTAAGAAAGCTTCTCACAGCTCCACAAACGATAATCAGAAGAATGCAGCGACCTATGCACACAGCGATGCGAGTCTCCGTAAATGGAGCGAGTTCAATGCTGTTTCTATTCCTTTTTTACTATAAAAGCGTTGAAGTTACGACGGAATGGAAAGCAATGTGATATATATATCCGTTGGCATTCGACCAGATCGCTTAGTAAAAGTTAACGGATGTATGCGGTTATGTGTGTTGCATGTTCGGTTTTTATGATATAAAGTAAAGTACTGTGAAAGTATGGAATTTCATTTGAACATTTCGATAACTGTCGAATTGGGTTTAAACGACACGATCTACAATGAGCATTATACGTAAGTATTAAAATATATTTTGCAATGTTTCTAAACTATTACAATCCAGTAAACACACTGGTCACAGATCCAGATCTACTGTCGAAGAAAAAACATCCATCAGCATTTTATTACAATTTTAAAATATTAAAGACCAATGGCATCAAGATTTAATGAAATACTTCATGACAATTTACTTCTGACGCCTAAAAACAAAATGAACACTGAGGAGACTATGTTTTTAAATTTTTTTTTTATTAAAGATGGGTTTGCTCTTGGCCTGCATCTAGCAGTGTAGGAAAGATGAGGCCGACGATGGAGTGAGCTCACCTAGGAGATGACTATTCACTCGAACCTTGAAAAGATTTGGGTTGCATGAGCTCGGAAAAACAGACGCCGCCCGGCAGGAATCTTTAGCAGTTCGCATTAATAAAAGATGTTTTAAATTGCTTGGTCCGAATTAGAGGGATTTCGACAAGGTGAGGATGGTAACCAGCCATACGTCTGCATGTCCGATAGACATTTGGTATTTTGCTGAGCCATCCCAAAGGTGACAGCAATACTTCATGCAAGATCGGACTTGCGCCTTATATGTACAAGGAGAGGAGCTGTCCAGGTGTGAAGCAACGCTTCACCCCATTTAGGATGCCCAGCTTTTTGGTCGCTGTTTGGGTTTTGGAGTCGATAGTAGTGATGAAGTTGAGATTTGAGCGCAACTTCATTCCAAGAATCTCGAGATCACTGGCCACAGGCACGGATGCACCTCGGAAAGTTGGAGCCAAGTCAAAATGGCTCCTTTTTACAGAGATCAAACACGCTTGCGTTTTGGTGGCGTTAAAACCAATCAGATTCTTGTCTCTACTGATGTGCGCTTCTGACTCTGATGGAATAGAGGATAGCGAATAAGCTGCGGATAGGGAAATGGGCTCTAGCATACCTCACTTACTTACTGAAACACAACAGCAGACGAGCTTCTGTAATGGACTGGTTACTGCCGCCACATGAGCCAAACGGCTAAAACCACTTAAGCGTCTAGCATCCCTTAACCATTTTTTCAATGTTATCTCTAACTTAAGCTTCAATCTTTCTTTAGTAGATTTTAGATAGATAGATAGATAGATAGAACATTTATTTAATTTGTTATTATATTTATTTTCGACATAGCCCAAAGGAGTTGACTAATAACTCGATCAGTCAAAAGTGGAACATACGGGACATATTATGACGCGTAGCGCCATTAGGTTAAACGAGTCTTGGGGTGGAGAATATCAACCGCCTGCTCGCTGGGCCGGTGGCCTCAAGAATGTAGTGGCATTCAATTAACAAGGGCTATGCCCAACAGTGGACGCTTATGGGCTCACGATTAAATTTATATTCAACAGTAGGTGAGTAATTTGAAAACTGAATATTTCAGTCACAGTTCGAAGTCCTCGTACCTTATTTGTACTTGATACAAAGGCGTTGTTTAAGCAGGTGCTAATTACCTAGCTATCCGGTTAGAAATATTTACGCCATCGTTTCAACATATCCAATGTTAATTTGAATAATAATTACTACGATGACACATTTCGTGAATTGCTAATCATGTTAAACTGGCACAGTTTTATAGATCAACATTAATTTCTATTAAATACTCACTATACAGTTTTATGGTGCAAATTGATTAGCAAGAGTTAAAAAAATCATAAATTTTGCCTCCATGAGCACAATTTCCATATTCAACTAACATTTTCAATATAATATTTAATTTATGTAAAGGTCGTCAGATAGGCTGACGTAGCCACTTAGTCTATAGGCACTTACCATCAAGTAGATCTTGATGGAAAGTGGCTACCGTCGCGTCTCCTATAACACAAGCAACGCTACAGGTATTTTTTCCGTTAAGGATAACGGGAAAAATTGGCTCATTTTGTCTTATTATATTATTTATTTATTACTTTATTTCACTTATTTTAATTTATTTTAACTAGCGACCTGTTTCTAGCTTCACAAGAATGCGATTTTTTTTTACAAATTATATATAAAAACATTCCTCGTTTAAAAAAATTCCATTAGTGAAAACCGCATCAAAATTCGATGCGTGATTTAGGAGAAATCAGAGAACATACAAACAGACAGAGACTTCAATTTATCCATATCTATACATATAATAAAATCGTAAGCGAGCCGTGTCTGTACATTAAAGTTTAAAAAAAAAAACAATTTGAACATGTTTTACTTATGTTACCAAGGTAAAAAAAATTGTACATATTATTTATCTGCCCTGAGACGCTTGCGCGCTACCAACAATACCATCCTGAACGTATTCACTGATAGGTGGGACTCTCCGATACTGGGGCGTTGGATTCGGCTGCATGTTGCTGGATGGATGCCCTGGGGTCGGGATGCCCAGAGATACTAATATTTCACTTTAATTTTAACTTTAATTTTTGTTCTTGTTATTAATTCTAAATTAAGTTCCCCTTTTTGTATATGGATTATAAATTATCCGAAATTATTATTATTATTATTTAGCGTTTGTGCACGCTAATCTCAGAAAGGGCTTAATCGATTTGTGCGGTGAACTAAAAAATGAGTTGTTTTATTTTGTTAAATATGGACAATTATAATAATAATAAATAGTTTTGATATGCTTTACACAAATTGCTATCTCCAATAATGTACATAATATGTTCTATCTTTCGTTCTTACTGTGAATATGAAAATATGGTAGTTTAAGAGAGATAGCAGACGCGTAATGAGTGTGGGCTTAGTTAGTGCATATCAGCAGATCGACTCGCATTCCTGTCTCTTGGACTAGAACTGATCGCGTGTTTTAAAGGAATGTGATGTTCAGTTTTAACTATTAACATTCCCTGCCCAATGACCATGACCAACAGATCTAATCATTTATATTAAACTCAATAATCTAGCAAAATATTAAGAGATGTAACCAAGTCCCAAAATATTTATTCAATATAGTCAAACAATACCCATGGTCATAACAAATAAAGATTACTATTATTTAAAAAAAACTTATATTGAATAAATATTTTTTTATTGTTCAGAATGTCCACCTTAATTTGGGACCCGCTGTAAAATCTATACATATAATAAAATCGTACACGAGCCCTGTGTATACATTAAGTATTATTTAAAAAAAAAAAAAAAAAAAACAGTTACAACACGTTTTACCGAGGTCAAAAAAATACTTTTCTAGAATTTTTGTCTAATTGTCTGTGCGTTTGTGCACGCTAATCTCAAAAATGGCTTAACCGATTTGAATGCGGTTTTCAGTGATGTATTGTAGCAAGCTTCCCGTAACATCTAGTGTTTATTTCATTCTAATCGTTTTGCAAACAAAAAAGTTACGCGCCATACGGAATACCACGTGTACGAAGTTGAGGGCTCAGCTAGTGATCAATATATTGCGAGTATAAATAATAATATAATTATTGTGTACTAATTTATACTCAATACCATTGCAATCAAGTATAATACATATAGGGTATCATAACTGCTAATTGCTAATTTTTCGTCAATGACTAGATTTCTTACGAATTCTTTCATTATGAATCCCAAATAGGTATGATTCTTTCCAAAGAATCTCAGTAGGCCATAAACATTGGCAATAGGGATCTTTTTAGGTAATTATGCTTGTACAGTTTCGTTAATGCGAACTGATTTTAAAAATTCTTTCACCTATAGAAAGCTACATTCTCAGCGAGTAACATAGGCTGCTCACCCTCCCCCCTTTACCCCCCTCTATTTTCCACGAATAATATTTTATAAAGAGACGCGAAGGAAATGGCGTGCAACAGCTAGTATTAGATATTAGGTTATGATCTGAAGGTCATTTAAAAAATTAATAATTTTTATTACGAGTTTAATAGGCTAATTTAAAAAATTTATTGTCACATGAAAATTAATTATAAATGAAATATTAATCATTATTTAATATCTTTTCTTTGCTTCAATATTTTACGGTCGATACGACTTATACGACTTTTACGACATCGCGAAGTAGTGTCACAAAAATGTTAGTACTTTCCAATGCCCTTGCAGGAGTAACGTAGGTACTGACAATTGTGCTCAAATTAATAAGAACAATTTACAACTGAAATCAACTCGTCAATTACCCAATTATTGCTTTGATACTTGTGAAACATTATTTGCGGCAATAAAAACAATTATAGTTTCAAACAAAATGTAGCAACGCGATATAATTTTTTTATATTCTTACTGGTAAAATTATCGGTATTCACGTGTAGAGGCTTGTTACACAATTAAATACCTATCTTAATGATATCTTTCGGAGTGACGGACAAATCATGACTACCGGATGGTTCGTATATGGTATGGATCTATTATTTGCATGGAACAATTTTCGTAATGTAGGTAATCAATTATGAATAAATGATGTTATTTAGTTTTTGATACGCGGTTTATAATAGAAAATATCACAATAGTGTCATAAGAAACACATAAATAAAGAACTATTGAAACTATTTGTTCGAAGAACTAATGATTCGCATATGTTATAATAAAATTAACATTAAAAAATTATTTTAATACTACAACTGGAATTTCGCCAAACACTTATTTAGTTCTTAAGGGTGTATCCACACAAAGAAGCGCCGGCGTTATTTGACACGTATTCACCAGGGTTCTCCGATTTTTATTCAGTAATTTCGAATATATTATTAATAGATATCGAAAATGGACTGGTACCTCCTCTGTTATATCTAATTTGTCGTAGTACTCTACTGACGTGGTACCTACTTCAATGATTATATCTATTTTGCGGCATTTATGTTGTTTTTTAAAAACGAAAATAACAAACGTTTGTAATAAATAAATCCATACTTACAATTAATTCGTTGTCAGTAGAACATTACATGCTAGGTATGTGAAATCATGCCACATCGTCAATTAGGTGAGCAGTAACACAAATAATTACTTAATATGCAGTAATCATAAAAGTCAATCAAATTGAAAATTGTAGACTAAACTGAGCGACAATAATAATAGGTGAAACGGATGTGGCGGCGGTGGCGGTGCGGGGGTCGGGGTCGATTTAGCAGCATAAGAACCAAACTACATTCTGCGCGATCTCTTAATCCCGCTAGTCATATCACGGAAATAATGGGATAGGAAAACCGAGATGCAGGAAAAAAAACAGATAGTCTAAGACCCTACCGTAAAATTCTACACCTATCTCTTATTTGATCGAAATGTGATTTAAATAAGAGGTTACAACGCCGCAGGCTTGCCTAGTCAAAATTTGCCACAAGTAATTTTACCATAATTATTTTTGATACCTTTTTTTAACATTTGTTGGTTTGTTCATTGTTTGGAAACTTTACACACACACATATATAAGTTACATAAATAAATTAACTGAATATAGTTTACAAACAAATGAGTTCTTGTGTTTCGCTGAGTATGATAAGTCGTCTACAACTTAAGGCAGGTTTTCGAATCAATCTCAAGTATTTAAGGAACTATCACAGTTTTTTTGAAGCAACCCTTTATTTTTGCGGCCCTGATCAATTAATTCATAATGTTTTTTGTATATTTACAGTAGGTTTGTGTATTAATATTACGAGATTAATATGTCCGTGTAGGCAAACTGTCTGGAAACAAGAACTCACAATAAACTTATAAGGGCGACACTTATTATGTACTTACCAAATAACAGTCAATGGGCTTCTCCCTCGGTCTGTGATACGCCTTCTGTAATTCGGTTTGTTTCAACGCATGTGCTATGTGTAAAGCGCTCGCGTCGAAACGCCCGTATTGGTAGTCTGGAACGTCCCTGGACAGTTCGCGGGCTGGAGACGCGTGAACACTTCCGCCGTTCGTGGCTCGGGTCGGTGATACTATCGACAAAAAAAAAATCAATATAATATAACAAATTCCACATTATTTTTATGTAAAATCGTCAGATGCTATTTATAACACAAGCAACGACACAGGTACGTACAACTGAAGGAAATAGGGACGTAGACTCTGGCATCCCTTACTCACTCACTCACGGAAACAACACAGTCATGCTGTTATTTCACGGTGGTCTTCTGCAAGAGGGTGGTTACTGCTACCAGACTCGTTCTTAGTTCATGGAATTACTTAAAATAGGAGATATTTTTTTGTAAAGTCATGGAGATTTATACTCAAAACAGAGACGAAAACGGGTTATTTTGAAAGGTAATTGAAGGAGTTTCTGAAAATGTTATACGGTTAATAAATTTCTTTAAAGTTAAGTAAGTATACCTATTTATTACGGGTTTCTATGAAATCAGACATGCTTTTTAAGAAATATTTTGAACACACATGTAGGTATTATATTATAAGCTTTTATTTGTTTTATAATTCAATAAATACAAGTGTAGGTACATTAATATTAAAATATTGTAATATCATCAAGGAAGGCCACGATTTCCTATAAAATTATTCAACTTAGTACATAATCTGTCTACAAGAAAGTAATTTATTATATTTATGGTGATTTCATAATATATTTATTTGCATAAATTAGAAAAATATATGGAGAAAGAGAATGTATTTATTTTCATAGTAAAATTATTGATCGTAGGAGTTATGTAGGTATATTACATACTAGCTGAACCAGCAATTTCGTACGCGTGGTATTCGGTATAGCGCGTAACTTTTTTGTTTGTAAACCGTTTGGAATGAAACAAACACTAAATGTTACGGAAAGCTTGCTACAATACACCAGTGAAAACCGCATTCAAATCGGTTAAACCGTTTCAGAGATTACCGTGCACAAACGCAGGGACAAACAGGCAAAGATTCTAAAAACAAACAATTACAACGTGTACAAATTGTTTTTTTTGAAAAAATCTTTAATGTACAGATACGGCTTGTTTGCGATTTTAATATATACTAGCTTTTGCTCGCGACTTCGTCCGCGTCTCTTTTATTATATTACTCGCTGATAATGTAGCTTTCTATAGGTGAAAGAATTTTTAAAATCGGTCCAGTAGTCTTTGAGTTTATTCATTACAAACATACAAAAGTAAATACATATAAATCTTTTCTCTTTATAATATTACTTGCGACCCGCCCCCGGCTTCGCCTGGGGTGCAATTTTTATATATATATAAACATTCACCGTTTATCCCTCTTTCCATTAGTAAAAACCGAATTAAAATCGGTCTACCCGTTCACGCGTGATGCCGTGACCAAGGGAAATGGGGATTAATTTTTATATATACAACGTGTCCCGTAAGTATAGGATAACCTTGGAACCAAAAATAGGTCTAGTCATGAGTTACCTGTGACCAGATTTTAGCCTTAGTAAAAGTCGCATGGTTTTCGATATTTTTGCATTTTTATGATTTTCTTAAAAGTCGATACCCTTTATCAGTCATTTGCATGCCATTTCTACACAAGGAGGAATATTTCCATTCTGTTTTCTGTTAATTATTTTCAAAGAGTGGTATTATTGAATGATTTTAATAATTTTTCAATAACTCTTACAAATTTCTTAAAAAGGAACAAAATCTGAGGTAGATTATTCAAAATTATTTTAATCTGATTAGTCGCGTAAAAAAAATGTACCAAGCTAAAATGGCCAGTTATCTAAAAAAGTTGCCTATTTAATGCACTATTAAAATTGGTATAATACATACTATTTTTTTGGTATAATTGGTATAATACAAAAATAAAAATATTACTAATAATATCGTCAAAGAGCTTATTTCACTGAACTACATTTTATACAAAATGTAATTTTTTGTTTTATTACAAGAAATCCTTTGCAACTAAATTTATTATACATTATTCTCGAGTACATAAGACTCTAAATAAAACTAAAATGACATAGAAAACAATAATTAGTAATGTTAAGTTTACATCGATTCCAAGTTTTAAAAAAAATCAGTCGAAACAGATATTTGTAACCGCTTTTCTGCATAAAAGATTAGATAAATAAAATAAGAATTATTTAATTAAATTAGTATTTGAATTATTATTGAATTATAGTAGAGTCACTAGTAGACAATATAAATCAAATAAAATATGTTCGTAACGCGCGCCTTGCCCACTGAGTAACTAACTATCCGTTAGAAAACATAATATTTGTGCAACTTAGACATATTCGTAGAACTAAATTCGTAGAACTCGTCCAGCGACCGGTGTGTGTCTAGATACATTTTTATCATATATTAGTGTTTCTTAACTCAGTTTAATGCAACGAATATTTCCAGATAAGGTAAAACGAGATCTTGCATAAGTTGAAATACAATTTTGTAGTTTCGCCGCTAAATACGACCAAAACTGGTGTGCAAATTTCCGTAAGGGAGAGGCTTGAATGACGGCTTGAATGCCTATAATATATTTTATTTCAAATTTTACTATTTACAATACAATGCAATCTGTGATTTTTTTTATTGGTTATGTTGGGACTAAGCTTTATTTATCAAGCATTAGACCATTTTTATTAAGCGCTAAGCTGAATAAAAATGGCTTACCGTCCGTGACTTAATTTGCAGTGTAATTATATACTAACTGAGCCCGCAACTTCATACGCGTAATATTCGGTATAGTGCGTAACTTTTTTGTTTGTAAACCGATTGGAATGATACAAAGGTAAAATCTTACGGGAAGCTTGCTACAATACATCAGTGAAAACCGCATTCAAATCGTTTAAGCCGTTTCTGAGATTAGCGTGCACAAACGCACAGACAAACAGATAAAGAATTTAAAAACTTTTTTTTGACCTGGGTAACATAAGTACAACGTGTATAATTAGTTTTTTTGAAAAAAATATTTAACGGCTCATTTACGATTTTATTATATGTATAGATATCATAATGTTTTTCCGCTACTGCTTCTAGTTCCGCTTCAGTTAGTCAAAATGTTGTGACCTTTAGTCATTTAGTGCACGCGCGGGATATTGTGTAGTGTGGTCTTACGCAAAATTCTCACATCACTCGCTCTACGGATACAACTTTTTTTTTACTGTTTCTTTAGTTGAGAAACTTTGGTTTAATGACTAGACATACTTGGCAGTGATACCAGACCTTATGTCTTAGCTGTACGTGAATCTAAATTAAATATTTATTTTGAATGAAAGAAAGAAACAAACAAAAATCCAGAAAAGTTTTCTTATTACAATTTTCTGTCCCCCAAATAGGTTTTGCCTGTCCTATGGTGGAAGTAAACGATTTTAATATATATATGTAAACAAAAATATGTAAACAAAAAATTACATAACATTATACTATTTATTATATTGCATGCGAGATTTAGTGTGTGTGAATGAGAAAGTAGGTAAGGATGGATGTGTGTGTGAATATGATTCTGTATTAGGTACAAAATCAGCTCATTTAATATTTTTTATAAATCTCTCTTTGCTCATATGTCCAGAATCATCCTTGAAATCAGTTCTCTTGCTTCTCGAGCCGGGCTATTTTCTCCTATAAATGCCGGCACGCACGTCATTATTATATTACGTCAGTATTTTACTGTTTATGTAAATTGTGTCTGGTCCCCAAAAAGGAATTTTATTACTAGCTGAGCCCGCAACTTCGTAAACCGATTAGATTAAAATAAAACTAAATGTTACGGAAAGCTTGCCACAATACATCAGTGAAAACCGCATTCAAATCAGTTAAGCTGTTTCTGAGATTAGCGTGCATAAACGTACAGACAAACAGACAAAAATTCTAAAAACTATTTTTTGACCTCCGTAACATAAGTAAAACAAGTACAATTTTATTTTATTTTATTATATGTACAGAAATGTATAGAATTGTATTTCATTATATGATTGTATAGGTTTTTAATCTATTATTTCTAATCATAAATTGACTGTTTTGTAAAACTGCCATAATTTTCGTAGATGGATTAAAATCGTACAAATTGTTTTTAAATTTAATTAAGGTAGCCGTCTGAAATCCATATAACATCTAGATAGATATGTGTTACGCCATACAATGGTATTCATGAATAATGTATAGGGCAGTACCTACGTTGCGAAACTTTTTCATTCATACCGGCACACGGTGTCGGTGCGTTAATGCCAAGTTATGACTATGAGATAAATGTTGGTTAAGTCTAAAGTCTAAGTACATAGGTTCGCAGGTCCACTGCTTTAGGTCACTGGGATCAGGAATGCGGCCGGCTCTTTTGCAACAAGTTCTCCCCTCTCTTTCACTTTTACAAATAAATTGCCTCTACCGCTCTAACCGTCGACGGTAGACCCGAAAACGCACGAACCATGTCCGAGTGGCTTTCGTACCCTCTTCGGAAGTCCGACTGGATTCTTGCTGGTTTCGAAGTTGCCGGTGATTTTGTGATGCGAGTGCTGTGTTGTTATAACGGGAATGAATGTTTATGAATCGAATAACTTGATTCAAACTTGAAACTTGATTCAAAAGTTATTTTGGATTTTACTTAAATCAAATTTATATCTAAACGAGAACTTTAAAAATAGAAATAACTAAACTTGGGGTTGGCTTTAGAATCCTGTGTTCGGCTTTTAGGATATTTCAGGGCTAATTTAGTTAGTAATGTATGTTAGTTTTATAAATATATAGTTTTTATGGCGAGCAAATTCATGCACAATTAATTTTATAAAGATTTTAAAACATAACCTAAATTTGTTTATATTGTAAATTATTATGTACATACCAGTAGTATAGAAGGCGTATAAAGTGTTTGGAAGCAAGATTACTTAGCAATTGATGTTAGTTTTTTAAAAATATAGTTTTTATAGTGAGGAAATTCATTCACAATTAATTTTATAAAAATTTTAAAACTATCTGACATTGTTTATATTGTATTTATATCAGACATAGAGTAATAAATAAATAGTGCTTATTCACTTAGTATTAGTACTCTGTGTTATCATTCGGTTAGTTTCTTTGACATAGACTACTTTTAATATATAGTGTTTAATAATTATAGTGGATAAATCCATTTGTTGGAGTAGATGGAACCCATACTCAACGTATTGAGTGTCAGTGGCATATTATGAAAAGATTTTCACAATTCTCCTGCTCGATACTTCTATGAGAGCAAATCCGACTTGGAAGGGTTAGGTTAGGAGGTTAAGGCGGGGCGTAGCTCCCGCCTTAACCTCCGTGGTTTTTTTTTTTTTTAATAACCTAAAACTCCTGGCCGATTCCTCTATGAGAGCAAATCCGACTTGGAAGGGTTAGGTTAGGAGGTTAAGGCGGGGCGTAGCTCCCGCCTTAACCTCCGTGGTTTTTTTTTTTTTAATAACCTAAAACTCCTGGCCGATTCCTCTATGAGAGCAAATCCGACTTGGAAGGGTTAGGTTAGGAGGTTAAGGCGGGGCGTAGCTCCCGCCTTAACCTCCGTGGTTTTTTTTTTTTTAATAACCTAAAACTCCTGGCCGATTCCTCTATGAGAGCAAATCCGACTTGGAAGGGTTAGGTTAGGAGGTTAAGGCGGGGCGTAGCTCCCGCCTTAACCTCCGTGGTTTTTTTTTTTTTTAATAACCTAAAACTCCTGGCCGATTCCTCTATGAGAGCAAATCCGACTTGGAAGGGTTAGGTTAGGAGGTTAAGGCGGGGCGTAGCTCCCGCCTTAACCTCCGTGGTTTTTTTTTTTTTTAATAACCTAAAACTCCTGGCCGATTCCTCTATGAGAGCAAATCCGACTTGGAAGGGTTAGGTTAGGAGGTTAAGGCGGGGCGTAGCTCCCGCCTTAACCTCCGTGGTTTTTTTTTTTTTTAATAACCTAAAACTCCTGGCCGATTCCTCTATGAGAGCAAATCCGACTTGGAAGGGTTAGGTTAGGAGGTTAAGGCGGGGCGTAGCTTAATAGGTTAAGTTCCGTAATGTTTATGGCTCTGTGGTTCATTGGCTCTGTGGTTAAAAGTTAAAATGTAAACAAACACGTACCTAATTCGACAAAATAAAAAAACGAAAAAAGTTTTAAACAGTGAAAATTTATTGTGTTGTACTGAAAACGTGTGTTGTAGTGATGTTTTTAAGTGATGCTGATGCTGATAGTTCAAACAAACCTGGTATGTACATAATAATTTACAATATAAACAAATTTAGGTTATGTTTTAAAATCTTTATAAAATTAATTGTGCATGAATTTGCTCGCCATAAAAACTATATATTTATAAAACTAACATACATTACTAACTAAATTAGCCCTGAAATACCCTAAAAGCCGAACACAGGATTCTAAAGATTTCCCTAAACTTGTGCTGTTGGAATGTGCACCTTCAAATTGTTTTGCCTGGCTTGAAATATTACGTTATTAAGTTAAAATGTGAATATGATTATCTACCTATATAGGTATATCATATCTATACTAATATTATGAAAAGATAAAGTTTGTATGTTCGTTTGTTTGCTTGTACCTAATGTAGGATGTAATCTGTAGTCTGAAGTTAGTTCCTAACTAATTTCAGTCAAATCGTTCAAGTAATCTTTTAATTTTGAAAAATGAATATTGTAATTGAACAAAAGAATAACAATGGGCAGCCTGGAGCCGTCGAACGATCTGATATTAGTATTATTATTATTAATTAATAACTAGCGACCCCGGCTTCGCCCGGGGTGCAATTTTTATATACATAAACATTCCTCGTTTAACATTTCCCCTCTTTCCGTTAGTGAAAACCGAATTAAAATCGGTCTACCCGTTCACGCCTGATACCGTGACCAAAGGAAATAGGGATTCATTTTTATATATAGAGATTAACGTGAATTTATAACTAAGTCCTTTTTTTACTTCGCCCTCAGCCCACCCCCTCCCCCAAACCTCTTAAATCAAGTTGTCTGAAAGAAACACTGGTCGCGGGTATCTTTATTGAGGCTGTGTTTAATTGCAAATATTCGAGGAAACGTACATTTGATTATATAAGGTTATAATATTATTCATACTCAACTTTTGAAGTTACTATAAGTATTAATTATCCTCCCGTAAAAAGTAAATAGAGACTAATTTCATCGTAACTTTAGTTGACTGCCACAAAGGAGTACGAAATAATTGATATCCTGCGCAGTCGGTGCATCGGAACAATGGACTGGCCTTGCTGCATCTAACTTTGTCGCGGTTTATTGACCACTACACAAAAGGTTCGCTTTTGTGTTTCATTTAGTTTATTTTCAGTTGCTTGAACATAAATACCTCTATATTGCTATAAAAAAAAAATCGTAACTTGATTATCTTAATAACCGTAACAAAAATCATATAATTGATCTTAAAATATTCTTTCTTTAATCTATGTATATCTACCTATACATATAAACGAGCGGTGTCTGTACTCTGTACATTAAATATTGTTTCAAAAAAAAAAAAAAAAAAAAACCATTTGAACACGTTTTACTTATGTTACCAAGGTAAAAAAAATAGTTTTTATAAATATCGTGTTTTTCTGTGCATTTGTGCACGCTAATCTCAGAAACGGTTTATTGATGTATTGTAGCAAGCTTCCTGTAACATTTACTGTTTGTTTCATTCTAATCGGTTTAAAATAAAATAAAAAACTTACGCGCTGTACCGAATACCACGCGTTACGAAGTTGCGGGCTCAGCTAGTCTAGAAAATTTTATACGCTCCAAAATTACACTAAAAATTCCGAGTACTTATGTGGGTGTCCATATCATCATCATCTCAACCGTCCATTACGTCCATTACTGGATATAGGCCCTACAATTTTGACAATAAGACCGGTCAGAAGCAGCCTGGATCCGGCCTGGTGTAATGTTTCCACTTAAAAAAAAATTAGATTGAGTTTATTATGCATGTTATAATGCCAGGGAATACGTACTGAAGTCATAGACTGGGCAGAACATTTGGCTAATCTCCCTCACTTTTTTCCTCACATTTTTTCACCATTTTTTCCTGTCAATGTCGCCACCGCACTTGTATCCCGGGTTTTGCTTGTGAGACTACAGTATCAAGTGAAGTTCGTTTTTATTTGAAGTTACAGCTTGAAATTGAAGGAAACATTTTCTACTTACATTCACTCTCATGACTGTTACGCGCGAGTCCACGGATTTGCTCGTTGACGTAGTTGTTGCTTTTGGGAACGTTGAGGGCACTTCGGATCCCAACTGACGAATTGTCGAGGTGGCCAGGACCTATTTTTGGTACGTGGCTTGAACAGTATACCTCCTTATCTTCAGTCCAATGTTGATTGTTAAAATAAGTCTGAAAAAATGAAAGAAATTTGATGTAATTCAAACTCATTCAGTCAATCTGTCGATAAATTCTTTGTTAGCCATATTTTAAAATGCCATATTTTTAAATGCGACAATATCTTTACTCTACCACACAAAAACAACTGAGCGGTTTTTGATGAAACTTCAAATAAAATTTATTTTAATTATCAGAAAACATATATATGCTATAATTTATAAGATATAAGATACACGGGCCAAGATCCGAGCAAATTATGTTTCTGCACTTCTCTCTATATAAACTCATAAATGCCAAATCTCACACTAAAATATAATTAAAAGGATTTAAAAAACTTCTCTCTTTATATTAAAAATCATTGATATTTTACAGTTAGGTTTTCTGGGTGATTTCCGAAAAGTTTTATAGAATCGTGTAACATTTGTTTGCTTATAAATGCGTATAAATACTCTATTATCCAACAGCATACAATGGGTTTCATTGAATGCAATTATTCGGCTATAACTCGGTGAATATAATACAATACACAGTTACACGAGTCCACCGCAATCTGATCCTCGTTCATATACATTATACATACTGTTGGGAGGTTTGCTTAAATTGGACTTTACTGCTATAGAATAGATTCCGGTAATTTTATAATGCGCAATGACTATTATCGCGTTAGGTATTTATTCTAAATAATTATACAAATATTATACATCTAATATATAAAATTCTCGTGTCTCAAAACTCCTCTGAAACGGCTGGACCGACTTTTATATTTTTTTTTTGTATATTTGGTAGGTATGAGAATAGGTCGTAAAGTATTTTTCACCCACACCCCATTTTTTAACAGCGATTTTAGTATTTTTGTATGAAGAATGTTCAAATAATTTAATCATTGACATGAAGTGACGAGTCACTTATAAACAAAAAAATTCACAATATATTTTGATTTTTTTTGTTCTCGCTAATTGAACATAAAGATCGATTCCTCATCTGGGCCATCATAATGTACGGCTGCAAAACATGGACTCTCAAGGAGAACACCTTCGGACGCCTACGGGCATTCGAAATGGGGTACTACCGCCGAATACTTCGTATTAGCTGGACACATGAGGTCAGAAACGAAACCGTTTTCCAACGTGTCAAAATGCAAACCATTAAAAAACGCAAGATTGAATATCTTGGCCACGTCCACGTGCACGTGTCTAAACACGACAGATGTCTGCTTCATTTAATCATGATGGGTAAGGTGAAAGGGACTAAGAGACGCGGTAGGCGAAGGAGGAAGTCGTGGTTGAAAAACATTCGGGAGTAGACTGGAATTGCCTCGGTTAATCAACTGTTCCAGTTGGCCCTTGACAGGGGGTTTACGGTTTACCTTGTGTAGGAACTGAAGAGGCACTGAGAGAGGAATAGAACATAAAAAATAGCACATTATCGAGGCCAAGTTTAGCCTTTTTGGAAGTCATCTTGGTTTGTGAAAATAAATAGTTCATTTCGCCCTTACACGGCATCGTAACTCACCCCGCACGTAACAATATTATGCTGTTATTTCGCGATGGTCTTTTGTAAAGCAGTGGTTACTGCCACCAAACGAGCCGCCTAAATGACTACAAAACGCAATGTGCCCACCAAATATATTTTTTACTTACATTCACTGTTATAGACTACTATGAGTCCACGGATTTGCTCATTGACACCTTTACGTTTTTTTTTCTATTTGTTGTAACTTAAAATTTTTATAATAAATTATTAGTAGGTATTGTGTCTTCACTTGTACTCTTAATTTTATAGTGAGTAATAGTACATAATAAGTAATTATTTACTTTATGGCGAGTTTACGTAACAAAGAAATAATGTGTGAGTCACACATCGTGAACCGTGAACATACAATCATTAAAATCTGTATCACTTCTGACTCATTGTTTATTTTAAATTAAACCGTATTTACTTTAAAATATTATAAGTATTTATATCATATCGAAGTACGCTTCCGAAAAAAATACTTTTAAAATGCGTCTTGTTGAAGATATGCAACGATTTTCCACTTATCTACTATTATATTTAGTCTGGCCATTAATACTGTTACAATTTAAAAAAAAACAATAATATTACATTTGAATTTGGAACCTGTCATTATATGAATTATTCATAGTGTATGCTCATTTTGGGCCAATCTGTGTCACATTCAAATGTTCTTGTGGAGAGTTTCATTTGGATCGATACAGAATTGCTGTATCGATCCAAATGAAACTCTCCATCCGATTGGTATTGGTCGAATGTTTATGAACTGAACATTGACAGGTACAATGAAATTTCCTCTGTTTATGACAGAAAAAGATCTGGCCGTCCACGTAGTATTCGTACTAAAAATGAAGTACCTAACCTACTGCAGCTTTAATAATTTAAAAATGAATAGAGTAGTTAAATCAAAACAACTTCTTGAGCGATACCACAGAATAAATAACAGTACTAGCGCAGCGATACGCAAAAGGAGTTCACAGAAAACATTTATTTACTGACGAGCAACATTTTAACAAGCAGAATGACCGAGTAGGCTCAAAGCTCTATAGAAGGTTCTCAATTAGTAAGCAGAGTACAACGTGGGTATTATCCGACTTCAGCGATGGTTTAGTGAGACTCAGAACCGTAAAGAAACGAACTCTGACTTCATCAGAGCTGAAGACTGGCCGTCATCTAACCCCGATAAAAGCCACTAGATTGTGATTTATGGTCTACGTCAGTCTTAGAGAGTATGGAATGCTCTACGCTCTAAAACAATCCATAAGATTGGCAGTGAAGAATTTGCCCATGGAAAAAGGCCGTGTTTCAATAGATAACTGGCCTCAACTTTTAAAAGATTATATTGAGGCCAATGAATGAGCTTCATATTTTTTAAATGCTTTTATATTAATATATAAGCTAACGCACACTACAGTAATAAATGTTTTATGCAATAGAAAAAAAAAACGACGACGTTTTTGAAGAATCCGTTGGATGAGTGGTTAGGGATAGCCTTAACGCTCTATTCTAGGATTCCCGGGTTCGATTCCCGGCAGAATCAATTTTGAAAAATGAACTTTTCAAATTTGGCTTTGGTCTGGATCTGGAAAGTAGAGGGGCAGGGCACACTGTGTTTCGCGGTCGTTTGGGCTGCCAATCTGGCGGCATTAATCACCCCTTTACAGAAGAACACCGATAACAGCACGTGTGCTCTTGTGTTTTGGTGAGTGAGTAAGAGATGCCAGAGCCCATTTTCCTATCCAATCCCTTATCCTTAATCCTGCTGTAGTTGGCAGCACACTTGCAGCATCTGTGGCGTTGCTTGTGTTATAGGCGACGGTAGTCACCTACCATCAAGTGGACCGTCAGCCTGTCTGCCGATCTTAACATAAAAAAAATTGTGGCAAGACTATGTAGGTATATGTGAAGCGAAAACTTTGGATCCCTTTTTAAGAAAATTGCGCAGACAGAGGAGTTTGAAATTTGATATTTATATGGAGAAAGACTGGATTTTTTTGTATTTTTTTTAAAGCCAATATTTTTTGTATAATACGCATTACAAAGACATTAAATTAATTAAAATAACATTACACACAAAAGAGCTTTATGAAGGTCGAGACAGAAATTAAATAAAATTATGAAATACACACCATGAAACAAAAAAATACGAGTTCAAATGTAACACGTGATTTTAAATGTTAAAAATATCGTGTTTTTTAGCAACATTTCCGTCAAGAACTACTCAGTCGTGTTTGGTGTGGTCGACCTTGGTGCCCCCGGCGACTATCTTCGCGACCTCACTTTGCCTGGCATTTGAACGACCTTGCGACACTCTCGTAAAGTTACATACTTAGGTATTTATTGATCGTTTGCAAGCTTTTCGTTAGCGTTACACATCATGCCAAACTTTGCACGCGACCGGTCTACATTATAAGACATTTTTAGGCAAGCATTCAGTCCTCTGTATATTGCACACTATGTTTAAATGCATTTAACTAAATCTGATCAAATGTCTGATCATTTGGATCAAATATGGGCGACCTTTACTTGGTCGTGGGCTTAACTTCAGCACATTAATCAAGTCGCAGGCCGTAGGTAGATAATAAGTTGTAGTAAATAAAAAGTGATAAAGGTAATTAATTTTTTTGTTTGACAATTAATAAAAAACAATTGTCTCGAGGGCCGGATTAAAATCCGTGACGCGAGATGTCACGGAGAAAATTGGTTACGGAATATCGGGCAGTGGAATTAGAACCGTTCAGCAGATGGACAAGAAGTACGTATTTCAAGATGGAGATGGAGTATAAAAAAGATGAAGGTATACTTATTTTTTATTTTTCTTATTTTGCGACTAAGGCTGGCCGTACATTATCAGAATTTGCCTGTTAGAAAATTTCTAACGTTTCTGACGCTGACCGTCCGATCAGCACGCACACTGAGGGAATTTCCGTTAGACGATTCTCGAACCCAGTCGTGTATGGACACTCATACCTCGTCTTACCAGTGCGCCAGAGTGGATGACGATACCTTATTGTTAATGGCATATCATGAAATCAATAAAAAAGTCGTTACTGGGTGCACTCTCTGTGTAACAGCTCGCAGCACCTCTTCGTTCTTTAATATTAAAATTTGTCCGATATCAATAAATAATAAAGAGTTGCATAATAATCATAGCTATAGATCATACACTCTGATTATAAGGAGACTCCACAATAGCCAATTTCACATGAAGCTGATGTATTCGGACATTTTTTTGCTTTCTATTAAATGTCGAACTTTGTTATTAGAATGATTAGAATGATTTTCTTAGCTTCATTCCAGACAAAATTTCGAAAAAAAAAGACAAAATTAAGCTTCTCTTAATTTTCTTGCGTTCTGTCTGGCGGGCATAAGAACCGTAAGACCGTGTCGGTAGATTTCTTGCAGTGTGCGCGGTCTGGTACTAAATATATCCAATGAGCGCCTTCCGGCCGGGCGGCGTCAGATATTTTCTAATAGGCAAATTCTGATAATGTGCGGCCGGATTAAGGATACTAGAGCCCCTAGGTACTGGGATCGGAAGCGCAATTGTATAACTTCTTATATTGCTTGCGATTCTGGACGACAATTTTACTTACTATTAAGCATGTTATTAAAACAATTAATACAGTGTATATAAGATTTAAAAAAAAATTACCTTCAAAGTCAGCTTGGTTCCACAAACGGCGCATTTGAAACAACCACTATGGAAGAACGTGAAATCCTTCAAAGGTCCAACCCTGTCCACTTGGTAAACGATTTCATTGCACCGAAAACAGGTGCTGTCGTAGAAATTTGGACGATACATTGTCAAGGCTGGCTCAAGACATCATTAATTACACTATCACTTCACTAACGCACTTTATACCACTCGGTTCAACATAATTTCGTTTGATGCCTGAAATTTATATAATTTTTTGGTAAGTTTTATGGCAGAATTAATTTTCAAACCAAGATTCATAAAGATCTTGTTATTTCACAAGACGTGTGCCGTGGTATGGATGGTGGTCGTGTTTAAAAAAAAGTGTGTGTGTGCGTGTGTGTGTGTGTGTGTATCAGCTCCGACCCACGACGGAAGTTTACTGCTTTAAACGTATAAAATTAAATGTATAAATTTTTCCTCGTGTCAATAGATAACTGTATACCTAATTACTTTATATTGTTTAGTAACATTCTGCATACTCAGATGTCACGTGTTCGAACAAAAGTTATGTTAGTTACGTTCGGCATACACAGATGTCACTACGTTTTATAAAGATCAAATAGTTATAAAATTTCGACGACATATGTCGCTGCGCCAGCAGTTTATAACGCGCTATCATTTTGTTCCTCAACGCGGACTACACTTTTCATACAATATTTCGATGTTTGCTTTTATAAGCCCAGGGAAACCCTCTGGTGTTATTTGTAATACCTATTACAACAGAATAGGGAATATGCGTCTAATTCAAAAAAGGCTTAAATATATATTTTTATCAACATTTTTGCTTTAGAATTATGTTTTATGTAAATATTTTTTATATTATCTCTTTTTCATTAAGAAAATAATTATTAAAAAGTGCATAAAAATGTGGGAAATTCAAAATACTTGAAACGGTCAGATCGAATGTGACGTCAAAGTCTATGGAATGCGACCGCAACGTCTATGAAATGTCAATAAGCGTGTAGATGTATGTGATTTTTAACATTTGATTGTATTGTAGACTTTGACGTCACGACAAGCGCGTCAAAAGGGCGGGTGTTTAAAGTGCCCGTAGCTGTTAGTTAATTTTAACTTTTTTTTTGTTACCAAATTTCTGTTTTTTGGCGCTGAATATTTTTTACGGTTATATAACGATATAACCTATCGTATAAAAATATAAAAAAAATGTGCATATTCCCTATTAGGAAACTTAAATTCATGCGTCAGTTGTCGCACAAATGTCAAAGTGACAGATAACCTAACGCTTTTTAGTTAACGCATGTATTAATTTTACTCCTTATAAAATTTCTATACCTGGGGCCTTATAATCGAAGGCCTCGAAAACGAGAGAAACTTCCTTCGCATGTTTTTTTTAAATTATATAAGTAACATGGAGAATAAGAAGTAAGGAAGACTAGGTAACTTATGTGGGTGTAAAACTGAAAAACTGTAAATTCTGGCCAATTTAGTCGTTCATAAATTGGCCAGAATGGCGCTTGTGTTTTATAAAACCACTGTAGTATATAAAATCACCGCAAATAAAATGCTACCTACTACAGCGTCTCCATGGTAAGTAGATTATTATTTTTAAATTACTGCCAAAACAAATCTGCAGTGTTTTTTGTTCTATTTTTTTTTCTGTTATCTACCTACCTGTTCTGTGCTCGTAGCCCCTACATGTAGTGTAAACCCGTCATTAACATAGTTAATTATTCTCAAGCAACTGTAGTTAGCGTAGTAACTGAACTTATTGATTTTATGCACCCCTTAAAATGTTTGCGTTCGCAAGAACATAACTTTGAGGTTTTAACACACAATATGCTAAATATTTCTTATTGTATTGTTAAGTGTGGGGTGAGTCAAATTGCCGTGTAAGGGCGAAAATCGTCTATTTATTGCCACAAACCAAGATGACTTCCAATAGGGCTAAACTTCTTCTTTAAATCCGTTAAACTTGCCAAAAGTCGTCCGTAATTCCGTAATGAGTCGCAGGTATAGTTCCGTAGTATCGCTTTCGAATCGCAGAATCGAACTGTGTCGCTAGCTTGCCACTTCGCCTATTTATACCCGCTGCCAATCGTCTAGATCTTTCTCGAATTTAGTACAAACAAACAACAAACAATTAGAAGTAAACAACTTTTGTAAACACGTATTGTAAACAGGTCATTGAAAATTCGCGAACGCTATTTCTGTTGTATGTGAACTCTATGTTGTGTGCATAAGGATCAATTTCCCTTGACAATAATTTTTCCAGAAATTGTAGATAGGCGAAGTCGTTTTTCTAGAAAGTTCCACAGTGAGTCATAACTAGAACGTTCCCTGGTGAGTCATAACATTACCCCCCTCTTAGTTATGATCGTCCCGATCATCATTCGTGCCGTGATATTTTGTCAAACGATCGATGTGTACGACCTTTGGTTTTCCTCTTTGTCCCTTTTTGATCCTATAGGTGATGTCGTTGATTTTTGTAACTACGTTGTAAGGTCCTTCCCATCGCGGTTGCAACTTTGGGCTCTTGCCCTTTTTCCTGAGGGGATTATGAAGCCATACGAGCGTTCCTTCTTCAAAACCGTTGATGTTTGCTTTCCGATCATAACGGGTCTTCATTCTTTCACCGGTTTTGAGACTGCATTCGCGAACTAATTTGTGCACTTCATCTAACTGTTCGCGAAGATCGCTTACATAATCCGTTATAAGCTTCGGGCTATTCGGGGGAGAGCCTGTTATTGCGTCAACTGATAGTCTTATTTCTCGTCCAAAATTCACTCTGGCAGGGGTAACACCAGTACTGTCGTGTACAGCGGAGCGATAAGACAGCAGGAAAAGAGGAATGTATTGGTCCCAATCTCTCTGATGTGAGTCGACTACTTTAGCCAGGTTATTTTCCAGTGTTTGATTAAATCTTTCAACCATTCCGTCTGACTGAGGATGAGCTGGTGTCGTACGGGTCTTATGTATTCCGAGGAGGTTGCACATCTCTTGAAAAAGGGCTGATTCGAAATTTCTTCCCTGATCGGAGTGTATTTCCAGGGGTACGCCATACCGACAGATTACTTCCTGAACTAGTTTGTTGGCAACAGTTTTAGCTTCTTGGTTGGGGGTTGCAAATACTTCAGGCCATTTGCTGAAATAGTCTTGTACTACAACTATGTATTTGTTGCCATCCTCAGTTTCCGGAAAAGGGCCGGCCACGTCAATTGCAATACGTTCCCATGGCGCTCCTACATTGTAGAGCTTCAGTTTTCCTCTACATCTTGTCTGCGGTCCCTTGACCGAAGCGCACGCGTTGCATTTACGACACCAATCTTCGACGTCTTCCCGGCAATGGATCCAGTAGAACCTCTGGCGCACTTTCAACAGCGTTTTCCTCACTCCAAGATGACCACCAGACACCCCGTCATGGATATGGCGTAGTAGAGGAGATACCTTGCTTCGAGGAACTACAACCTGTACCGTAACCTGATGTCCGTTATTAGACTCCCATTTCCTGCACAAAATTCCGTCTTCCAGGGTCAAACTATCCCATTGAGCCCAATAACTCTTTGTGACAGGACTGGAGGCTGATACGTCCACCCACTCAGGCTTAGTCCCTCTTTTCATCCAATCCAAAATCGGTCGCAAGTCGTCATCTTCCTCTTGAGCCTTTCTCATACTTTCGCCACTCCAATCGTCGTCTAATCCTTGGGTCCGGATAATTTTTACTGACTCTTGAGATTCTTGTCTTCCACAGTGTTTACAATCTTCAGGACAAGGTCTTCTCGACAGAGCGTCAGCATTACCATGACCTTTTCCGCTTCGATGTTCCGTTACAAGATTGAATTTCCGCAATTGCTCAGTCCACCGTGCTACCTGTCCTTCCTCAACTTGGGTCTTCATCTCTGAGACCCTCGTTCTTTTCTTCTTTGGACAGTCCAGCCTAATGTGTCCTTTTTCACCACAGTCGTAGCATGTCGGACCATAGCGAGGTCTTCGCTCCTCAGCTACCAGCCCTCTGACCTTAAATGGCCTTATGGCACGCCGTACTGCTTCTACTTCAAGCGCATGTGCCTTTAGCTGCCCTTCTTCAACTTGGGTCCCCACCTCTGAGACCATCCTTTTCTTCTTTGGACAGTCCAGCCTAATATGACCTTTTTCACCACAGCCGTAGCATGTCGGACCATAGCGAGGTCTTCGCTCCTCGGCTACCAGCTCTCTGACTTTAAATGGCCTTGTGTCACGCCGTACAGCTTCTACTTCTAGCGCATGTGCCAGTGCATTTTTCAGGGTCTGATGGTGACCCAATCGCACTGCTGCACGAACTTCGCTATCCCTTATTCCGTCCACAAAGGCTTGAAGCAGAGTTATTTCTATTGCAGACGGTGTTGACACATAAGCGCGACGAACTAGTCTTTCGATCTCGTCAGCCCACTGCTGGAGTGTTTCCGTGGGCCTCTGTATGCGATCTCGTAATTGAGCCCTATATGTGTGCTCCATATGCTTGTCACCATACCGTGTCTCTAGAGCTTCCAAAAGGGCTTGCAGAGACCTACCTTCTGTAGGAAGTCGCTCCAGGATCAGTTGGGCGTCTCCTCTTAGAGCAAGAGTCAACGCCATGAACGCTTGATCCTCGGTCCAGCCGCTGCAGTTAGAGAGGGTTTCGAACTGGTACTTGTAGGCTGTCCAGGATGATGTGCCATCAAACCGTGGCAGGTCCAATCTGCCTTGTGTAGGTACCGGTGCAGCGAGGACTGCCTCTCTCGTCATCAGCTTCTGCACTTTCTCGGCGAGCACTTGATGGCGACTGTCGGTTTGTTCAAGTCTCCCTTCCAGGCCTTCGACTTTCAGTGAGACCTCTTTGACTTCGGATTCAACCTTCTTAACCTTGTCACACATTATTTCCAGGCTTGCGTCCAATTTAGAAAGCATTAGTTGGCTAGCAGATTCCTGTCCAATGTGAGCGGCCTCCTGACTTGCTTGTAAGTTCTTTATAGCGGTCTCCTGTTCTCGGCGAGCGGCCTCCTGACTGGTTTGTAAGTTCTTTATAGCGGTCTCCTGATCACGGCGAGCGGCCTCCTGTTCACGGCGAGCGGCCTCCTGTTCACGGCGAGCGGCCTCCTGACTGGTTTGTAAGTTCTGCATGGCAGCTAGCAGTGCAGAAAGGTCCATTGATGGGTTTGATGGAGGCGCTGTTATAGGGAGCAATTCAGCATCGGAGCCTTCCTCCGGTTCCTCACGTGCCCGTTGCCTCGCAGCATCCATCTCCGCTTGTCTCCTGGTC
Organism: Bembecia ichneumoniformis; assembly: GCA_910589475.2. NCBI lineage: Eukaryota > Metazoa > Arthropoda > Insecta > Lepidoptera > Sesiidae > Bembecia > Bembecia ichneumoniformis. The sequence goes on along the minus strand of OU342538.1, from coordinate 3,638,202 downwards.
CGTGGAGTACGAGTTCCGTCGTCCCGTGGCATTAACGGCATCCCACTTCTGACACCAGTTGTTAAGTGTGGGGTGAGTCAAATTGCCGTGTAAGGGCGAAAATCGTCTATTTATTGCCACAAACCAAGATGACTTCCAATAGGGCTAAACTTCTTCTTTAAATCCGTTAAACTTGCCAAAAGTCGTCCGTAATTCCGTAATGAGTCGCAGGTATAGTTCCGTAGTATCGCTTTCGAATCGCAGAATCGAACTGTGTCGCTAGCTTGCCACTTCGCCTATTTATACCCGCTGCCAATCGTCTAGATCTTTCTCGAATTTAGTACAAACAAACAACAAACAATTAGAAGTAAACAACTTTTGTAAACACGTATTGTAAACAGGTCATTGAAAATTCGCGAACGCTATTTCTGTTGTATGTGAACTCTATGTTGTGTGCATAAGGATCAATTTCCCTTGACAATAATTTTTCCAGAAATTGTAGATAGGCGAAGTCGTTTTTCTAGAAAGTTCCACAGTGAGTCATAACTAGAACGTTCCCTGGTGAGTCATAACAGTATGAACAGTTTTTACAATACCTACAGTGTTTAATACTTTTGGATTGCAAAATTAAAAAGTAAATACTCTTCAGCTAGGATTTTGAAATCCACAGATATAAGGTGTGTTGAAGCCATATTATATGTATGTATAAATTTACATTTATATGGCGTTTCATATAAGCGTGTAGTTGGTATACTGGCATGTTTAATTCATTTTGTTTCAATTTTTTAGCAATATTCTTTTACTTTCCGACAAGGTATGTTAACAAGCCTCCAATCTCTATAGCTACATCGTCTCTTTTCTCATGGAATGGCCTTGGCCACAATTTAAAAAAAAAAACAATAAAACAATATTGAATAATCCAACAACAATAAAGAATGATAATATTGAAAAAGAAGTTACCGTTTTTTGTTCCAGTTTTTTTTTGCATTCTACAAAAAAAACTGGCACTTCAAATTAAGAACGCATAGAATATAATCTGTCTGGTTCTAGAAATAGACGAATCATTGTGACCATAGAGACAATACAAACACTATTCCCATGCCTTCTATCAAATAACCATTTATCAAGGTCATGATATAGTTAAAAACAATATTATTGTTAATTATGTTATGTGGGATTTCAAAGCTTTTTCGTCTTATTAAAGACACTACCTACAAATGTTTTTTTAGAATGTTTTCAAATGTTCTTTTAGACTTTTTGCTTGGCTTCTAAGGAGCCAATAAGCTTCCTTAATAATTAAAAAATACAAAAATATTTATTCCAATCCGACTTGTAGATCCAAATTTGAATGCTTGGACCATGCAATTTTTTTCTGTAAATTATGCACTTGTGTGTATATTCCATTATCGCTATTTCCATTAGTGAAAATCTCATCAAAATCCGTTGGGCAGTTTAAACATCGACTTACATACATACATACATTATAATATACATACATCCTATACATTACAATAAAATCGTAAACGAGCAGTGTCTGTACCATCGACGTAATATCCAACTAGACTTCTAGTACAGGGTGAACGCATTCAGACAACACATTAGAGAAATAGATATTATATAATTCCACGCCCGGTAATAACGACCAGTAGAATTTCGTCGTGACCTTGATCGGACCAATTGGCGTTCAGTACCTCGCGCCCGCGCACCTCAGTTATTTGCCAGAAAAGTTTGCATTGTGAATAAATAGGTATTAGCCGTCTACTTGGATATTACGTCGATGGTCTGTACATTATTCTTTCAAAAAAACACATTGAACTTATGTTACCGAGGTCAAAAAAATAGTTTTTAGAATTTTTGTCTATTTGTCTGTGCGTTTGTGCATGTTAATCTCAGAACCTTTTAACCGATTTGAATTCAGTTTTCAGTTATGTATTGTAGCAAGCTTCCCGTAACATTTAGTGTTTGTTTTATATTCCAATCGGTTTACAAAACAGGAAAGTTACGCTCTATACTGATTACCACGCGTACGAAGTTGCGGGCTCAGCAAGTTTTATAAAGTGTATACCTAGATACATACGTGTTATAGATATATAGTTATAGATGTTAATTAATGTCTTTGGACCAGCAATCTGAATACCGCCAATTTTTTATTACAATAATACCTATGTAGGTAATTTAAATTAGATTATGGTTAAGAAAATCGCCCTCGCTTATTACTTTAACCAAATCCATTCTTAATGATTTCTCGAACTGATCGTCCGACAAGCACTTTGATGTGCTTTGATTCCGCCGGTGTCGAAGTGTGTATAAAAAATAATTACTATAGTCATGTGATTACTAGCTCAGACACTTGGGAGATAATGAAAGACGACATTAATATCTGTGTCAATATCTCCCTGCGTGCTACTTTCATTGGTTATTCAAATTAATAAGCAATATGATACAGTGATCTCGGGTGATCTTGAAATGTAGATGGACGCGATGATGTTTATTCAAATATGGAACATTTGTAATCAATTCTTATTACATGTACAGTACAATGGCAAATTTGGATGCGATAATTCTAAACTTTTTAGTGACAGGCATGTTGATCAAGTAGTTTGCTACTTGATGGTGGCAACATCGGGACATGTTCACTAAAGGCTGGTGGTCATTTCCACCAGCCTTTAGTGACAGGCGAATAGGTTTCGATTGGTGAATTATCTGCCTTCACTAGTTTTGATTTGGGTGATTGGGGTGAACCTGGGTGATTATCTGTAAAATAATGGTTACTCGAATCCAGTTAAGACAGGCAGCGTTCGCGAAGCTCCTAAACATCTTTTGTTCTTAATTTCAGTTGTTTATTGTTTAATTTTTATTTTTATTTTCTTCTCTTTTTTTTGGAAAGAATTTGCGTGTTGCTGCGTATCGATCGTCTCAATTTCTAGTTTGTAGTTTATCTGTGTATGCCTTAAAATTGCCTTGTGTTACCTATACCTATTGTAAACTTTTCTTTGTTTGTGCTATTGGTGTACCTTTTAGTAAATAAATAAAAAATAAAAATTCCTCGGTGTCTTAAAACAAAAGTTTTCGACCAAAATGTGTCGCCAGTGATGATAGCGCTGAAACGTGGCCTCTAATTATGGATCTTGTAAGATAGCTCAACGTCACTCAACTAGCTGTGGAGAGGGCTATGCTCGGAGTTACACTGCGAGATCGAATCAGGGATAAGGAGATATAACCCAGCGGATAAATAAATTGAAGTGGCAGTGGGCATGACATATATTACGGAGAGCCAACAGCCGCTGGGTCCGTAAGGTTCTCGAGTGGAGGCCACGTAGGACGTTCACCCACGATGTGTACAGACGAGGGCTTATACACCATGTGTATAAGGGCTGCGGGGAACTAGGCTGCTTCTGACCAGTCCTTTTGGAAAATTAGGGGTGAGGCCTTTGTCCAGCACTGAACGTTCTACTGCTGAAATGATGAGGGGTTACTGCCGCCAGACGGGCAGCACTATTGTGGAACGCAGAGTGACCTTGCTACGACTTATTTTATTTTACTTAATGTTGCGTGGATATTTGGATAAACAATCACTTAATTTGTCACAGCAACAACTGTTTTTGCTAAAAAAGGGTTGTTGCTGCTTTACCATATAAAATAATCAAATCACATGGTTTTTAACTCCTAATTTGTATCAATTAGCCATACAGAGCGTGATCTCGATATTTAATGAGCAATTAAAGTTTCTCAAGTATCGAATGTTCTGGCTGGTAGTAACAGTTTCGATTTACGAGCACAGTAACAATGCGGTGCGTGCTAGACGTGCGCTTTGCCGGGGGCCAAAGTTGTGGTATAAACCTTGTACTTAAGCGGAGTACAATAATATGATTAGATCAAAGAGTAAGCGAGAAAAATGTTAAACGCATTTGTAAAGACAAATAACAATATATGCAGTAAAAACACAATTAAAGCGGTTTGAATACAATTATTAATTCCTATCTACATATATTATTGTGTTTGTGATAAAATAATTTGTATTAAGTATTTTTGAAATAACTATTTGTGAAACCGTTCTCGAGTTTTTATTTGAATTTGGATAAAAACTTTAATTAAATCTGTATAATTAAATATGTAGTTTATAGTTTAAAAATGTGGAAATATGAATTAAGTTTATTTTATCACCGATATTACTATTATACAACACAATTAACAATGATTATAAAAAAATATAGTTTTTCATTATTTACAGATATATATCATATCTAAATCATGCCATCGCTTAGACAGGGTTCGAAATATGCATGAAATCATGGATTGTAAGAAACCGATATGTCTGAATGTCAAGTCTTGCCAGTCTGCAGTGGGCTAAAGTGGTGGATTATACAACTGACTAAGTGCCCAGCAGTGGACATAACGTATTAAGGCTTACAGAGTATATGCACGCTAATTTTAAAATCTAAAATATAAAAATATAAAAAAAGTTATAAGGGTGTTATAACTTTTTTTATATTCATTATTCTTTCTTATAACGTCCGCTTTAAAATTGGACCATACGAAAATAGAACAGCGGCGGACGCAACTATTGGAACGTGCCAATGTAATGATAGCCCACGATGCATACCTCAGAACGTAGAGGCCGGTTAACTTGCTGTACGTACAAGTACAGACCGATTATTCCAATGTAAGTATAGGCACCAAGTGTATCGGAACGGCGTATTTAGAACATACAAACACGATTATTCAGATTAACTCTATCTCATTTGTTAAGAAATTTTGCACGGGAAGTTAATTAAAAAATATATATATATACATATATTGTATGGGATTAAATTTTAGTAACATTTAATTAATATTTTACAATTACCTCCGGTTGGGAAGTGCATCTGCAGATGGAAAATAATCCGGTGAGGAACTAATCGTTCATTATTTTTGTTTCACTCTTGTTTTAAAAATATTTGTACAAAGTTTTAATATTGACTTGGGAACTTGTGATTGAGAAGCAATTGGATAATTGAATTAAAACTTTTTCCTACATTAATTAATTGTTAAGACTTTACATGTTGTCATGAATATAACACAAGAAAAGAAATTAAAGTTGGCTATAAATCGAATTAGGCTTACGAAAATCAACAAACTTTAATATATGAATAAAAGGCATACACTTCTATTAAAAAAAAAAATTAAAAAAATTGTATCTTGTAAAACAGAAGTTTTTTTATTTTAATATCGGCAGACAGGCTGATGGTCCACTTGATGGTAGGTGGCTACCGTAGCCTATAACACAAGCAACGCCAAAGTTGAGTGCGCTGCCGACTACAGTAAGATCAAGAAAGAATAAGGGATTAGTAGGGGATAGGGAAATGGGCTCTGGCATCCCTTACTCACTCACCGAAACACAACAGCATACGTGCTGTTATTTTACGGTTGTCTTCTGTAAGGGGGTGGTTACTCCCACCATTACTGCGAAACGCTGTGTGCCCTGCCACTACTTAAAGTTATGTACAAAACGTAATTATTCGTATAATAATTATTTGACTGATGAGAGGTAATTTTATTTGTACACTTATATTTTCTGAGCTAAGAATTGACTACTAAAAAGCAATGAAGAATAGTATTATTTTATTTATTTATTTATTCAAGTAAGCTTTTACAGTAAAGCATGATGTCACTATTACCTTAATCTTATTCATGACATTATCTTGCGAAGTCATAAAAGGCGAAAGACAATGTTCTCAGAGAATTCGTAAAGTTAGCTAGCACTACAGAGGCGTCAACCGCATATAAAACGAAACCGTTTTGCATTATAATACTCTCCATAAGAGTCTTTTTGGTTTCATAATTATAGAAATTCCATTTTATGGCACAGATAAATTTCATCGGCCTACGGAAAAATGAAAAAAAAAAGGCGAAAAGCTCAATAGATTACTTGATCTATTTTTAAGGAGATAAAGTTGAAATTTGTTTTTTTGTGATTGAAAAAAAAGAATGGTTGTTGTAGGTGAATACTTAGGCCAGTATTTGGTCAGCAGTGGTATCTATAATAGGGTGCGTGGGCCAAATGTAGGCGGCGAGCGCTCGCTTCTTGCTCTGAAACACTTTTACTTGATTACTCAATGGATTTATCTTACTCGTAATGGTTTGACAAATTTGACAAGCAGGTGAGTATTGTTTAATAGTTTTTTTTTTACTTACGCAAAGGTTGGTATTTTTAGGCGATTAAAGTTGGTAGAGAGACTGATGATCTACTTAATGTATTTACTCTAGGATATACAGAAAAGGGCGAAATGTAAAGGATTATCATATCAAATGTAACAAAAATGCTAGTCGTAAGATTGACTGTGGCCGTCGGATTGAATGTCAGGTGACTTACTTGTTTGAATATACTACGTCCGCCTTTTAATAAGTAGCTTTATTAAATTTTAGTACTATATTAAGATTCTAATATTATATACGACGACATAATAAAAAATAAGATAAACTCATAGAAATATGTAAAAAATTCAAATATCTTCTTATTTTGTTTCAATAATAAAATTGGTCCGTTGTCATTTCTGCGAGTAGTTCTATTATCATTTTGATTTATATTTTATTTTAACGACATTAGTAACTAGATTTGTTTATTTGTTTAGAATAGAAATAATCAACAATTATTATTGAAAATCAACAAATATTATAGTAAAAAGTGAGTGTTACATCATCAGGAAATTTTTCAAGAGCGTAGTATCCTATTTGGAACGTATGTATTATTTAATGATTTTTTTTTAAATTTTTTTACGAGTCTAGTAAGTATTATATTATCTATATTACTAAAATGAAATTAAACCAACTCAGTCTTCGGAACCAAGGGTGGTTGTGAGACTCCACATACATAAGCTAACCTTGGAAAATTTCTAAAAAAATTGATGGAATCAATTCTAGTAGTGGCAAGGCACACTGCGTTTCGTAGTCCTTTGGGCAGCCCGACTGGCGGCAGTAACCACCCCTTTACAGAAGACCACCGTAAAATAACAGCACGTGTGCTGTTAGTTACAGTGAGTGAGTAGGGTATGCCAGAGCCTATCTAACCCTCTCAAATCTCTTATCCTTAATCCTACTGTAGTCGGTAGCGCACTTGCAGCACCTGTCGCGTTGCTTATGTTATAGACGACGGTAGCCACCTACCATCAAGTTGACCGTCAGCCTGTCTGCCGACCTTAAATAAAAATGAGTCGCTAAATGTGTTGCTAAGATGACAAATTCGGCTTTTACAAATATTAGTTGAAGTGCAAGGAAGATTCTTCTGAAGAGAAAAATTGCCCTGAAAATTTTACCGTTTGCGAAACCGGTCGCTATCCCCCTGTCTGTTTCTCCGCTTATTTCTTCTAAACTAAACCACAACACGGATTTTTGATACGGTTTTCACAAACTGAAATAGCGATAAACGTGGAAACTTTGTGTACTTGTATAAAATTGCATACGTGTGATGCCAAAAGGCGCGCCGCTAGTATATAATATTTATGTAATTGAGTACTCTAAAGACATTGAGGACATTGTAGTATTAGTATACATACACACGAAGAATAAGCGTAGAAATAAATCGATTTAATGAATTATGCGGGCCTTCGTCTCATGAGGGCATAAGTTGTCAGTTGGTTCGACAGCTTATGGCACCTTAAAGTGGGTTTTATGTTCAAATTAACTTAAATTAAGTAAAATCTAAGTAAAAAATCGAAGTAGTAGGTACTTGATGATAGATTTAGGATAGAGGAAAGAGATCGTTGCGTATAGAAAGAATCACTGGAAAGCAAGGGACCGTAGAAGCACCCGAGTTTATTGATATTTTTGTTACAAATAGGCATATTAGTGTTGAAGAAGATTGATCGCTAAATATAGAATTTCTCGGTTCAGCAATGTGCCTAAATTTTGTAAATTCTAGTGCCTACATTTAGGGTATAAGGATTCTGGATACATTTCCAGTATCCAGGATACTTACTTATTCAAATGATTATTCAACCAATAATCAATCAACTAACCAATAAACTTAATTTAAATCGTTTTAATTCAACCAATAAACTTTTTTAATTTAAACAGGTAGTAGGATTAAGGACAAGGAATAGGGAAATTGGCTCTGGCATCGCTGCTGTAATTTCACGGTGGTCTTCTATAAGAGGGTGCTTATACTCCGGCCATTGTAAGAGTGCTGTTCTGACAGGTGTCAATTCCATACATTTTCTGTATCGTTTATTCGGAAATGAACTTTATGCAATGGACATAAAGAAATGTCAAAACGCATTCATAGAATGACCGTACTATAGTTGCTCACAGTGCTATACAGAACTTTGAAACACTTACGGAAGAATTTGAGTACCATAAAAACTTAAGTTCTTCCAGGTTTAGTGGTTTTAGGTTTGTTAGTGCTATAAGTTTCTAAGCATTTGTTAGTGAGAATAGCGTACAATATTTTTTTGTGTAAAGTTTTGAAGTGGTATGATGATTGTATGAGTTTAAAATAATTTTTAAGTGCAGGCTGTCAGATTTATGACATTTCTGACATGCTTTTGAATCAAATATTGGTGTTGATAAGATCATAACAATATTATGTAACATATGGACCATAAACCAACTTTGAAATCTACGATGCCTTAACACTTTGTTCCAGGGTTCCCAGGTTCGATTCCCGGCAGGGTCAACTTTGAAAAATCAACTTTTCAAATTTGACTCTGGTCTGAATTTGGAAAGTAGTGGCAGGGCACACTGCGTTTCGCAGTCATTTGGGCAGCCCGTCTGGCGGCAGTAACCACCCCCTTACAGAAGACCACCGTGAAATAACAGCACGTGTGCTGTTGTGTTTCGGTGAGTGAGTAAGGGATGCCAGAGCCCATTTCCCTATCCACTCCTAATCCCTTATCCTTAATCCTACTGCAGTCGGCAGCGCACTTGCAGCAGCTTAGGCGTTGCTTGTGTTATAGGCGACGGTAGCCACCTACCATCAAGTGGACCGTCAGCCTGTCTGCCGACCTTAACATAAAAAAAAGGTACAAAATTTTGAATTTAACTTAAATTTAATGAATCCGTGGTTATATTACAAATATTTATTGTAATTAATAATAACATAACTTTTTAGTGTGGTTTTTGCCTGAGTCTGTGTTCCCACAAGACTACAACCTCGGGGTCTTTAAAACCAGGGTGAATGGGTATTTACTAGGTAAGCGTGATTCACCTTCGGCCTCACATCAGACGAGATAGTGGCTACCTCGATTTAATACTGCCTAAGAATAATCTATATACCTATTACTATTTCTATAGATTATAAAACTAGCTGAGCCCGCGAACTTCGTACGCGTGGTATTCGGTATCTATACTGATCTATACCTAGGGAGTAATTTTGTTTTCTTTTTCAACCGAATGAAACGAATAAAATGTTACGGGAAGCTTGCATACAATACTACAGTGAAAACTGCATTCAATTGGTTTAAGTCATTTCTGAGATTAGCGTGTACAAACCAACAGACAAACAGAAATTCTACAAACTACTTTTTGACCTCGGTAACACAAGTACAAAGTGTACAAATTGTTATTTTTTTTATATATTTAATGTACGGACACGGCTCGTTTATGATTTTATTATATGAAAGTCTCTGTCCGCGTCTCTACGTTTTTCCGCTAACTTCTAAAACACTCAACAGAATTTGATATGGTTTTCACAAATGGAGAGAGCGATAATAGAGGAAGGTTTGTGGTTATAACTCACAAAAAAAAAATCCTTGCGAAGCCGGAGGCGGGTCGCCAGTTTTAAATAACTAATTGATATATTATTTATGTGACAAATAATAATAATTGGTCCTTCGAGTTACTAGTCATGGTTTTTTTATACATAAAAATAAACTTCTAGTATTTTTGTAATATCTGAAACTATTGTAGAGAATTATTTGCATTAAAGACCTCAGGCGTGAAGCTAAAGTCATATTGTTATTTCTAATTTATACCAAGGGTAGGCAAAGGTCAGAGGCCATACAGCCTTGTCCTGTGCCTGTGTCTTGAAGTGTTAAAAAAAAACAAATCAGACTAAACTCGTTTTTTTTAACCAATGCATCTAATAACGATTCTATTTCTTATCTAACGTAGGTATACGTTACGTGACTAATTTACATTGCAATTCCTACGAATACACACAGAATGAACTGTATTAAATATTTCCATCAAAACGGTCCATCCGATCTCACAGCACAATACCACGGCACACGCGCTAACGGAAAAGAATTGGATTCTTACAACGGTACTTTTGTGTGTACATTTAAAAAAAAATATTATGAAAAGGAGCCACGTTCGAATCTTGTCTTTGGCCGTGTTTGTTGTTGAATTTTGAATTTTCAAACTCAGAACACCTGTCAGGTGATGGCGGTGGGTCGGCGGGGGTCGCGGTACGAACGCGAACGCGCGGTACTCGCGGGGACCGGCCGAGAACTGCCCGCGAATGTTTACGGTCGGCCTCCCGTCCCGTCTCGTCAACTCGACAAAGAATGTTCGTAGAGACAGGTTCATGTTGTGCATGCAGGTTGTTAGCTTCAGTGAATCATGTGACGTCATCGTTTTAGAATTCTCTCCTTATAGCCGTTAATTTGTACGCAAATTTTCTAATTTCGTGGCATTTAAGTATGCATCTTTAGAAAACTGTATGTTCAGTGTGAAATATTTTAGTAAGTATGACAGTTTCAAAACATTTGTCTTAGACGTTTTTTAATAAAACTTTACGACTCAAGTCAACTTACGTAAAGATAAGAAAATAAGAAAAGTCATGTTGTATAATATAATATGCAGAAAAAATTGTTGTTTATATATAAAACTAGCTAGTGTCCTTTTCTTTATCCCTAACAAAGTGTATGCAAAATTTCATGATGATCAGTTGAGTATGAGGCGGGAAAAGTTCACATTTATAATATTAGTAAATGTAAAAAGAAAGCATTGGCTGTAATTATTGAAGATTTTATTTTAAAGAAACACCTAACTATAATATTATATATGTTTATATATGTTTTATGTTGATTTTCGCTTATTTTCATGTTTGATATTATAGATAGCAGTAAAACAACAGAATTATTTAAAACAAAATTATTCTTATATTATTGAATAACACCCAAATTTATTCCCAAAATTTCAAAATAATTACAATAACTTTTTATTTAATTCATAATATTATTGTTACGTGTGGGGTGAGTCAAACTACCAAGTATGTCAACAATCAACTATTTATTTCCACAAACCAAGATGACTTCTAAAAGGACGAAACTTGTTCGATACAACCGTTAAACTTGCCAAGAGTCGTCAATGATTCCCTTAATGGTTCGCTGTCCTCGTCTCGTCCCCTCGTCAATGAGTCGCTGGTTTACTGTCGCAGTAACTTTGAAGTTTCGCTTTCGAATCGCAGAGTCGAACTGTGTCGCCACCTCGCCACTCTCCTATTTATATTCGCCGTCAAACGTTTAGATCTATCTCGAATTTACTACAAACAAACAATAAACAAATACAAGTAAACAAGTATTGTAAACAAGGTCATTGAATGTTCGGGAACGCTATTTCTGTTGAATGTGAACTCTATGTTGTGTACATAAGGACAAATTTCCTTTGACAATAACCGGAGAGTGGCGTGACTTCTATTCTAGGGTGGAACTTTCTAGATTTGTTGACAGACGAGAACGCTTTTCTAGAACGTTCCATGGTGAGTCATAACATTATAATTACATAATTCATTAGAGCCATCTACTACTAGATGACCCCGCAGTCTTCCCTCCGAGAAAATAAATATCTTTATGGTTCTACTATACGGATTATCCTATCTTACTTCCTACTAATATTATATGGGAAAGTTTGTGAGGATGTATGGCTGTTTGTTCGTCAATAACGTAAAAATGGCTGAACGGATGTAGATGAAATTTGGTATACAGATATTTTATTACCTGTTTGGTTCATTACATTCTATTAATTAATATATCTATTATTAGTTTATTGGTTAATTAACTATCTCTGTGCCAAATGTCATCCAAATCCGTTAAGCCGTTTTTGCGTGAAAGAACAAACATAAAAAATAATATAAACATTTTAAATTAAACAGTGTCACATAGCTCCAATTAAATATATAATATAGGTATTTAAAAAAATACCACGAAAAGTTATTGAATACCCAAGTGACGGTTTTACGCTCTACCTGATCTATGGCGGGACTGCGGTAAAGGAGGCACCACGGCTAGTCGGCAGTCGGCACATCGAAGCATTCCGATCGAAATCGTCCAACGGAGAAAGTAAACACGACCAACCACGGGCCCCTTAAACAACCGCTCATGACCAAAATGTACTTTGACCGTTGAAAAATAAAGTCTTTTTTCTGAAGACTTCTTTTTCAAAAGAGGTTTTCGAAGTGGCCGTTTCAAAACGGTCGCGAAATGTTCAATATTACTTGATATAAACTTGTCCAATGCGTTACTAAGTATGAGGTACCTACGTATCTATATTGCAATATCTAGATACAGGGATTTGGAAATTCCGGGATCCCGATCGCAATATGCGGGAGTCCAGCTTCGAAATTAAGCCCGGTGTCAAACAGAAAAAATTCGGGGTTTCGGGCGAATGAGACCTTGGGTTTGGCGGGATTGAAAACATTAAATCCAATAAGAACCGGTATAAAAATTATTTTATCGGAATATAATTATTATTTACGGAATATAAGTTAACCTACATGAAGACTTATCCTTGCGAAATATGCCAAAATTGAGATGGGTTATAAAGTTGGTTTTATTCCTATATACATATTTCGAACTAGCTGAGCCCGCAACTTCGCACGCGTGGTATTCGGTATAGCGCGTAACTTTTTTGTTTGCTAACCGATGGGAATGAAACAAACACTAATTAATGTTACGGCAAGCTTGCTACAATACATCAGTGAAAACCGCATTTAAATCGGTTAAGCGGTTTCTGAAATTAGCGTACACAAATGCACAGACAAACAGACACATTCTAAAAAAATATTTTTTTGATCTCGGTAACATAAGGTACATAAGAACGTGTACAAATTGAGTTTTTTTTGAAAAAATATTTCCAGGTTGATGGTAGGTTGGCTACCGTCGCCTATCAGACAAACGCCTACCGTGCGCTGCCGACCTTAGTAGGAAAAAATAAGAGATTAGGAGAATGAGCTTTTGCATCCTTTACTTCATTCACTGGCTGTTATTCACGGTGGTATTCTGTAACGGCGTTGTTACACCCGTCAGATGCGATGTCTATTTTATAAATGCGTGTCATTACTTAGGTTTTTAATACATTATAATTATCAAAAAAGGAATTTCATTGCCACTCCAAGATGTTTTAAGGTTATTCTCACGCATTCAAAAAAATTACAAAACAAACTGAAACTTATAAAGAAATTATTTATTTAGACATACATTAAGTAGATTCATAAGTAATTAACAATTGGACTAATAAATTATTACATTAACACACTCATTATTACTTACAAAAACAATTTCTTATGGAAAAGCTGAAAATGCATTTTCCCTTTCATATAAAAGATTTCAACGGGAATCAGAGTCAGAATTTTGATAAAATGAATTTTTTATTGCCTTTCATCGTCGGATACAACATAAATGTGAAGATACTTAATAATTTAACTGCAAATAAAATGTTATTTTCTAATAAAACAACGCAATTGATATAAAGTTCTGTTATTTAGTACTTACGATCACATAAATTTACCTGACATTTTATGAAAAGCAATGAAGGTGTTTTAATGTAATATTGCTATGCGTATTTCGAAAGGGGCTTTTTAAAATTAGTTGTTTAACAGTTAACGTAATTATTACTACACATTTCAATATGTTATTGTGTAATCTTTTTAGAAAACATGGTCACTTCTTAGAAAGTCTTAGAGTTTTTTAGAAAAATTTTGAAAATTCGAATGTCTGCTATGATAATGGGACTATAGTAATATTATAAAGAGAAAAGATTTGTATGTACGTTTGTAATGAATAAACTCAAAGATTACTGGACCGATTTTAAAAACTACACTATCAGCGAGTAAAAATTTATAAAGAGACGCAAACGAAATCGCGTGCTACACATAGTAAAACATATACTTGCTATCTATAAACTTTGTTAATATACTATTACATCACTAATTTATCACTTAAAAACAACGTAAAGATATTTATACTCATTGCTTTTAATAATTTTTTATTTATGAAATATAAAACACTAAAGCCTCGATAATACAGTATAAATATTAGTATAAAAGTTCTCCGCGTTTATCTAAGGTTAAAATATGTGTCTTCAAAAATTTTACATCTTACAAATTCTTACAACATTCTTACAACATCTACAAAAAAAATATATTTATTTTTAAAGTTGACGTTTCGCACATTTCGTGCGAAATAAAATCGTGCGAGATGACTACTAAACCAAAATTTTACATGTATATACAAAAAGTATATACATCTATACATACTTATAAAATCGTTTGTCCTGACTGTTTATCAACGCACAGCCAAAACTACTAATTCTAGAAAACTGAAATTTGTAACACAGCTTTATTTTCAAACGTAAACATCCGCTAAGAAAGAATTTTTAAAAATTTCAACTGCTTGGGAAGGTGGGAGCTAGTATCATTAAAACTAATCTCTGAGATATTTTATGGTATATCTACCTTCCGATTCACGAGTCATATATGAACTCCTGGACACATATTTGTATTTTTACATTTTTTTGTAGCTTTTTCTAGATGCCTAATAAATTTAATTAAATCTATTGATTTGTTATACTTAATGTTTAGATAATAATAATACTCCCCAATATCATTTAGACATATCTAACGGGGAAAATACGGTTTTAGGCACTTGTAGATACAGGAACTAATTCTGACAATAACATTAATATGCAATGCGTTGATACAACGTATTACCAGACTAGTAATGAAAAAAAATCTAATAAAAATGATTAAAAATCTGATATAGGTTTCTGTCGAGTCCCTAAATTTATTTCGTGAGTCGGTAAGGATGCTTGATTTTTCTTTTGTACGAAATCAGTGCCCCAGGACCACTGAAAATAATTTTAAAAAAATGTTTAATTAATTTCTTAATTTAAAGGTGGTATTAATTTAAGGTAAATTAATTGGTAACTGTTGTTGGAACTTACAACTAGCACTGCAAATGTGAGGCCCATGAAGTATCCCGCCAAGACGTCACTCCAGTGGTGCTTATAGTCGGAGACTCGGGAGAGGGCTGTGTACCAACTCAGCATGACAGCACCAAATTGCATAACATGTCTGAGTACACGCGTGCCGCGCCACACCATGCGCTTCTCCAGGTACAGCTGAAAAAGTTATAAATGTTGTGATACCCTATTTATAGGTATCTATTACCTGGATGTCTCCAGTAGCTAAAAGAAGAATATGGGCCAATGGTAACAAAAGTATGGTTGGTCAATCAATACAGAAGACCTCTGTTACATAATCGGAGTAAGGGATGCCAGAGACAATTCTCCTATTCGCATTTTGTCCCAATTATTATACAGAGAGATAGCATGTTTTCCAGCATTTAGAAGTGGCAGGGCATACTGCGTTTCGCTGTATTTGGGTAACCCGTTGGCTAGCCAAATACTTGAGTAGCTCGTCTGGCGGCAGTAGGTAACCATCCCCTTAAAGAAGACCACGGTGAAATAACAGCATATGTGCTTTTGGTGAGTAGTAAGGGATGCCAGAGCTCATTACTCTATTACTCTTTCTTGTCCCTTGCCCATAATCTTACTATGATCTGCAGCGCACTGCGTTGCTTGAGTTATACGCGACAGTAACCACTTACCATCTGTGTGGATCGTCAGCTTGTCTGTCGACCTTAACATAAAAAATGAAACGTATAATAAGTTTTTCGGTATTGTACATATGTAAATTAAATAACAACTAAAAATGGATCATGTTACCTGAAACGTAAATAAAATAAAATAAATAAATAAATAAACCTTATAAATACATATTAAGTTTTGATAATGGGACTATTTTAAAAAATAATTGTGAAGTGAATCAAACACATTGCAATAAAAACTTATTTTAAAATATTTTTCTCCGATGTAATTTTCTAAATGGCTCTAAAACAATGACTTTAAAAAACACAAAAAAAATTGTAACATAAGTAATATTTGAAAAAAAAAAACGGATTTTAATAAAACGCCATATAAATATATGTATAATACGAGAATTACATATTACAAAATGAAGTTTCTATCCGCCTCTGGCTGTTTCTCCGCTAACTCCTTTTTAACCATTCAACCGATTTTGATAGGGTTTTCTTTAATGGAAAGAGCGATAAACGAGAAAGTTTTTCAGAAAAAAATTGCATCGGTGCAAAGCCGGGGGCCGTTATGCGATGGACACAATCGCGTTCACTGTAATTAATTGCCAAACACTGAAATTGTTAACAAGACTTTATTGAATAAAAAACACTTACAGCCAAGTAGACCATAGTGTAGGCGGACCAGGCGGAATGTCCACTGAGGAAGGACATCCTCATGTCCTTAAACTTGTCAATCTGATCGCCATTGCAGTGGTACTCGTTGTATTGGATGTAACGGCCTTTCCACTCGGGAGAGGTGCAGTCTATCGATGGCTGACACACCTAAACCCCAATATACACGTTTAAAACATCTATCGCCTTTGAGCTAGCATTATATAAGGAACTTTTTATTATGCATAAAAAGTGGCAGACTATTTGCTTGCCTGTCACATTTTATCATAAAAAATATGTTATGTATCGGATGAGGAGTTAGGGTGCTTGCCTTAACCCTCTGTCTTAGGGGTACTGGGTGCGATTCCTGACAGGATCAACTTTGAAAATGAACTTTCAAATTTGGCTCTGGTATGGATTTGGAAAGTAGTGGCAAGGCACACTGCGATTCGCAGTTATTTTGGCAGCCCGTCTGGCGGCAGTAACAAACAGCACGTGTGCTGTTGTGTTTCGGTGAGTGAGTAAGGGATTCCAGAGCCCATTTTCCTATCCAATCCCTTATCCTTAATCCTACTGTAGTCGGCAGTGCACTTGCAGCAGCTGTGGCGTTGTTTGTGTTATAGGCGACAGTAGTCACCTACCATCAAGTGGACCGTTAGCCTGTCCGCCGATCTTAACATAAAAAAAGTCAACTAAGGAAATGAACTTTTCAAAGTTGGCTCTCGTCTGGATTTAGAAAGCATCTAGTGGCGTAGGCATAGGGCATACCCCCTTAAAGAAGACCACCGTGAAATAACAACATATGTGCTGTTGGTGAGTGAGTAAGGGATGCCAGACCTATTCCTTCCTTATGTACAGCGCACTCGCGGCACTTGTTGCGTTCCTTGTGTTACAGGCGACGGTAATCACCTACCATCAAGTGGACCGTCAGCCTGTCTGTGGACCTTAATATAAAAAAAGTAAATCTGTAACGATTACATCCACAAAATTTTCTTTTTTTAGTGGACTTAGATTTATTTAAACCAAGCTAACAAACTGACACCGTCGCCTATGTTGTACACAAGCACTTCAGGGGTTAGCAGATAGGCTGTAACATTCCTTACACGATTTACTTATACTAGAAAATACAGCTCCATACTCCATTATTCACCCTTATATGAAGAATTTTCAGTTATATGCTCAAGTGTGTAAATACAAAGCAAGATTCACCTCAAAGAAATGTGGCCGCGGTCTCCCGATAGTATTTTTGGCGATGTTAGCAGTAAGTTCTACAAAACAGACTCCGATACTGAAGGAGACAAGCGTACAATAGAAGCCTTGCAGCCAAGAAGGTATGGGAACCCCCAAACAACGCTGGCCCTCGGTTTCCTTCCGTAGCAGGGCCCATTCGCATACCAGGAACTGTAAACAAGGAATTATATTAATTGGTTTATATAATTATATTAATTATTTATTGACATTTATTCTGACCTCATAAATAGATTATGAGGTCAGAATCAGTCTTTAATCATTTGATTTATGCCGAGCATACAATGTAGAAAAGTGAGAGTTGGTAATAATTAATGTTTTTCTTGGGGTTTATTATTATGTCTGCAACTTCAGCCGCGCCCCTTTTTCTTAAGCGTTGAAAAATAAAAAATCAACACCTGACAAAAATAAAATGAACAATAAAATTTATAAGAAAACAATTTGGTTAGGGTGCTTGCCTCACGCTCTGTTCTAGGGTTCCCGGGTTCGATTTCCGGCAGGGTCAACTTTGAAAAATAGACTTTTCAAAGTTGGCTCTGGTCTGGATTTCTAAAGTAGTGGCAGGGCATACTGCGTTTCGCAGTTATTTGGGCAGCCTGTCTGGCGGCAGTAACAGAAGATCGCCAAGAAGAATCTGGACAAGGAACTTGGAGAGTATAGAAGAATCTAGCATCCCTCAATCACCGAACTACTTATTTATCACACACTGTTCTTATGATAAAGGGTGGTTAACTGCTGTCAAACGTGCTGTTTAATTTATAAAAACAATATGCTACAAAAATATTAAACTCTACAATAGTTTGTAGTGTCAGGGGTCACTACAAACATTTAAGTACTTAAATATTTTACTATCTAATAATTAAATTTAGTGAATTTCTATTAATTTATAATAAATACATCGTGTGTCTAACGATGTTCTTATATTTTTATGATTATTACAGTTTAAAATATCCATATAAATAAATTTCATGTGAGCTAGTCTTCTAGATATATCTACTTGCTTTATTTATTTAAGCGAACACGAATACAATGCGCTACTATGTATAGTATAATTAATATGAATACAACTAATTTAACTATTACGTTTATATCTAGAAATCAACTGGCAATTAAATGTGATCTACTTGTTTTTATCTGCTTAATCAACAGATTTCTCGACAAATCAGTCTTTGGTTCCATGATTCTCTAAATATTTGCATAATTTTGTTGTTTTACAGACTGCCACAGTACATATTTACTTAAATTATATACTATATTATTTATCTGGTATATGGTCCAATTAAAAGAGGTATCCACAAAATTCACAATTAATAATACAAATTTCAATTTCTTTTTATTTTACTAAATTTCTCACGTGGTGTTCATTTGTTTTAAATTATTTCAATTATTTAAGCACTTACTGTAACTGTAATAATGTAGTTAGTGCAAGTGAACCTGTTAATAAATTAATCATGAAATTTTATATTAACTATCCTTTTTTTTATGTTAAAATCGGCGGACAGGCCGACGGTTCACTTGATGGTAGGTGGCTACCGTCGCCTATAACACAAGCAACGCCAAAGCTGCTGCAAGTGTGCTGCCGTCTACAATAGGATTGAGGGTAAGGGATTGGGAAGGGATAGGGAAATGGGCTCTGGCATCTCTTACTTCACTCACCGAAACACGACAGCACACGTGCCGTTAATTCACGGTGGTCTTCTGTAAGGGGGTGGTTACTGCCGCCAGACGGGCTGCCCAAATGACTGCGAAACGCAGTGTGCCCTTAGATATTATAAAACAAAATCTCCCGCCACGTCTGTCTGTATGTAAGTTCGCGATAATCTCAATAACTGAATTTTCATGCGGTGTTAGACGAACACAATAGTTTATATAATTTACCAATAAGACAGACGTAAGAAATCACACTTACACAAAATATCGGCAAGCCCAATCCAAATATCCTGAGCATAGGAACGGTCACGGTGTCACTTCGATACGGGAACATTAAACTTTCATCTCCACAGAAGAAACCCCTATGAAAAGGTTCCCAGATGAAGTTGGTGACTAGAATGCTTGTGGCCACTGGAAAAAAATGTTTATGAAGGATTTAATTAAAGTGAGAGAAGAAGCAAGCTGCATTAAATAATTGAGTACTCATTAAAAAAGAACTTGGATACGAATAAAATTATAGTATCTCGAGATCGTCCTTTTTTTTTCAAGAAGTGTTCCTTTTGATACATACATCAGCGAAAACTTCATTGAAATCGGTTAAGCCGTTTCTGAGTTTGGCGTGCACAAACGCAGAGAAACACTAACATTCTAAAAACTATTTTTTTTACCTCCGGTAACGTAACTATACAACGTGTACAAATTGTTTTTTTTTTTTAAATATATTTTAATGTTGACACGGTTGGTTTACTATTTTATTATATGTAGAGATAGATATATAGATACACTGAAATTGTTTAGTAGACATTATTTAATATAGAAAATTTACATATTTTTTATAGGTTTTATTTACTTTACAGTCTACCCAAGTAAAATCAGGGTAAGAAAAGGTTCGTCACCTGAAAGTCGACATTTGCTTGCACCAGGACAGTTATTATCAGTCATGCCAAAATTTCATTTCAAAAGTCTGTCAGTTGTCTGCTTAGTGGTTTAGTTTCAAAAGGTACTAGAGTCTACGGCTTGATAAAGGATGATTTATTACACCGGGCCGTGCCCCGTCCGGAGCCCGGTGAAGATATTGTTAGTATGCTTTTGTATGGATCAATTCATATTACACCGGGCCGTGTCCGTGCCCCGGCCGGAGCGCTCCAATCTCGAAATTTCATAAAATGTTTGTTTTCACTTCGTGAGGCCCGCTCGGGGTATAGTACCTATTAGTTTTTTTAGTGGTATCATTTAATGTATATTTAGTTTCTTTTTTAAATTGTTAAAATTAATTAACCCGAGGCTGACTGCCTCGAAGTATAATATTTTTTTAATAATATATGTTAATATATTTCTGGTAGGTATAATATATTTCTGCTTAAATATTTTTTCAAAAAAAAAGAATTTCAAAAATATCTCGGGAGCGGTGCGTCGCAGACCCTCCGTGCTGGTACTCATTTAAGAGGTCTCGGGGAGAGGAATTTTTCGGTGAAGACGAAATTTCGAAATTCGCATTTTTGGACTTTTTCAAAATTATCTCGGGAGCGGTGCGTCGCAGACCCCCCGTGTTGGTACTTATTTAAGAGGTCTCAGGGAGACGAATTTTTCGTTCACGACGAAATTTCGAAATTCACATTTTCGTTGAAAAACAAAAAAAAATCTGTTTAAAAACAAAAAAGTTACAGGTTTTTCCGAATACCACGCATACGAAGTCGCGGGCATAGCTAGTATAGTAATATTAATACAAAATAGTATAATAGTACTTGGAAATGACAAGGCACGGGCAACGCCCGGTGGCGGCCCGTCGGCGGCCCGTCGGCGGCACGGTGACAAATAGCAAACCCGGCCGGGGCACGTTGAGAAAAACCCGGTGAGCGCCCGGCCCGGTGTAATATGTTTCATCCTTAAAGGAATTAATTTGAAAACTGACGAAGGTTTTCGTACCCCGACTGTACTATTTGAATCCAAAAGCGCGCATTGGTTGTCACAGGTGAAATAACCCACTATTTAAGCGTCAGATCAAACGTCCAAACATGTTCACTAATTTTCATGTTCATTTTTTTTTCCAAGTCAATATTTATAATTTTTATTAAGTTACAATTTATGTTGGTACTCTAAGTTCGTTTATGGCCCCCTGATGCACAAGCGCAGTCACATCCTAGGAAGCCACACAATGGCTTGTGAAGATGTGAAGAATGCCTCTATCAAAAAAGTACTACAGTTCCTTAACGTGGTAGGTATAGGTAGAGAGCTTTAGTTCACGTGGCGATCACAATATTCCAGCAATGGACGAAGTGATACTGGTACTCTAGCAGACAGAAATAGCCACAAAGACAAAAATAAAGAATAATAAAGAATAAGTTCGTTTATAGATACAAGCACTGGAACTATTTTAATGAATTTCGGTATAGAGATAGCTAGAATCCTGTAGAAGAACATAGGCTAACAGTAAACTTTTATCACAAGAAAAGCCGCTAGCAAAAGCTAGTATAGAGTGCTTAGTAAACTCACATGTGCACAATAGAAGGCCATCCACAACCACTTTCCGCAATATATGAATTGACGGTTCGTCGTTTGCCATGTTCAGTAGGGTACGTCTGTATCCAGCAAATGACAATTACTTTTTGATGATAACGTGTTTGAATCGTCTTTATATTGAGTGCTCTCGTGGATATCAGTGGAGCTGCGCGTGGCTCCGACATAAAAGCGATTTCTGCTTTAAACGAGATAAGAAATCTGCTTGGAGGGGCACAGTTTTTAGTTAGTATGTTACTGTAAAAGATTTTAGATTTTACTTATATGTGCATAATAACGTGCAAACTTATATGTGCAATAATAGAGGTAAAGATTGTTTGTTAATATGTAGAAGGTAATCTTCGATACTACTCATCCGATTAAAACAAAATGTTTCACCAATAGATAGAATAGAATTTCAGGATGGACATAGGCTAAATATTCAACCCTTGTCAATAGTATAATGTCAGGTGTTTCATTTATTTTTCAAGGCGAACGACGTACATACATACGCACACACACACACCCATAGACATTCGGCGTCTAGATATGTCTATTTTTTGTATATATATGTAGTGGTTTTAATGTGGTATTAAAAACAAAAAATAGACATATCTAGACGCCGAATGTCTATTTTTTGACATTGAGAACTAGTAAACATCATAAAAATCAAGATTTATTGACTTAATCGTATCTAAGTTTGAAAATAAAGATGATCGCTTTAATCAATAAGATTTGATTATCTTTCAAGTTTTACAGTTTTAAAGTTTTACAGGAAACTTTTAGGATTTACTTTAGAACTTTTACAGTAAGAAAAATGTGAAGGAGAGTAAAAATATAACTAAGGATATCATAACACCATTCGTCTTAATATGTGTTTTGTAATTTAATTAGAATGCTTAATGTTGGCAAAATGTGAATGTTGATAAACAAATAAGTTTTCCATGAAGCAAAATAGATGACCTATAATATAATTTATACCAAATGACAGACAGAAGTTACAAAATTATTTTTTTGTGTTTTTTCTTTAATTAGTTTTTAGGAAGATCATTTTTTGGGCTTTAATTCTAATAAAAAATAAAATTGAAGTGTCTATTTGTAATGTCAAAATAACTGCTTTTTACTAAATGTATATTAAAATGTAAAATATGTACAGTGTTTACAACAAATAACAATTTTTAAAATTGAAGTGGGGCCGGGTCGCTAATTCTCAATAAAAGTGGCTAATTCGCTCGCTACCCATATGGCAAAGAAAAAATTCTAGTGTCCACCAAATTTCTTAAATTTACCGCGTATTACGTTTAGTTTTATATATGATCGGCAAACAAGGTAACAGTCCACTCGATGGTGCCAACGGTTGCCAGTGGACCAATACTGATTTGGATATGGAAGTTATAGAGGAATGGCTTCTCTTACTCACTTCTATAGTATGTAACCTTGTACATCAAATTGCATATTTATGTCATAAAAGGGTGGCCTTATAGTTTTAAGTAAGTAAGGGGAATGTAGAAGTCACAAGTCCGATCTTGCATAGAGTATTGCTGTCACCTTTGGGAGGGCTCAGCAAAATACCAACTTGCCGCACTGGACCCGATGGATCGCAGAGCTAGGAGGCTTATTGGCGATGATGCACTAATAATAATTGCAGAGCCTGGCATATAGACGCAAAGTTGCCTGTCAGTGTGTATTCTATAAGATATACTTCGGAGAGTGTGCTCGAGAGATGCATGAGATCATACCGCCTTCCCCTTTCTTCTATCGGACAAGGACGTACGGCTGGTTACCATCCTCACCTTGACGAAATCCCTCTAATTCGGACCAAGCGCTTTAAAACATCTTTTATAATGCGCACTGCTAGGTAAGTATTGGAACTCCATGCCGGCGTCTGTATTTCCGAGCTCATACAACCCAAATCTTTTCAAGGTTCGAGTGAATAGGCATCTTCTGGGTGAGCTCGCTCCATTGTCGGCCTCATCCTTACTACTTGGATATATGCTGGTCAAGAGCAAACCCATCTTTAAAAAAAAATTGTCACTGCCGTCAACGGCTGTCAAGACTGCGAAACTCATTATTATTATTATTAGATAATCTTTCTTTATACAAAATTTTTTTATATGTAAAGTTTGACAAGCAAGCTGACAGTCCACGTGATGTTAGGGGGCAACCGTCGCCTATAACACAAGCAACGCCAGTGCGCTGCTGATCTTGTGCTGATCTATGATTAAGGATAAGGAAAGGGGCTCTGGTTTACTCACTCATCGAAACATAAGAGCACACATGCTGTTATTTCACGATGGTCTTCTGTAAGAGGTGGTTACTGTTGCCAGACAGGCTGCCCAAATTATGATTGTGTACGGAGAACCGACAGTCGCTGGGGCCGGATGATTCTCGAGTGGAGGCCACGGACCGGCAAGCACAGCGTAGGACGTCCAACCACAAGGTGGACAGACGACCTGACAGGCTGCTTCTGATCGGTCCTTTTGAAAAATTAGGGGGAGGCCTTTGTCTAGCAGTGGGCGTCCTTCGGTTCCGATGACGATGATGATTTATTTATGATATTATTTGAGAGAAGTGAAATAAGCTATGCAATCTGTCACAAATAAAGCGGCTATCCGCCTCTGTCTGTTTTTCCGTTAACTTATTCTAAACCACGCAATGGACTTTGATACGGTCTTCACTAGCTAGTGGAAAGAGCGAGTTTGTGTATATACATTTTTTCCTTAATCCTACTATGGCAGCTCATTTTCAGCACCTGCTTGCGTCATAGACGACGGTAAACAACTAACATTAAGTAGACTGTCAGCCTGTCTGTCGAATTTAACATAAAAAAGAAATTTCTAGGAAAAAATTGCATCCGCGTGCTAAGCCGGGGGCGGCTCGCAAGTATTTTATAATATGTAAACAATATAAATGTACGCCTGATTACTATATCGATTAATGTACCGAAACGAAACTGTAATAATTGTAAAACGATTGATCGGATTAAATAATCATTTTCCCTATACAGATACCAATAATAAGGAAAATAAATAGTCACTGCAGATTTGAAGGTAAAGACGTTGTAAAAAGACATAAAAGGAAAACATGGCTACTAAGTGCTAGCTTTTCCTTTCTCATCGTCTAATAAAAACTAGCTGCTTACATAGACATTCTAATTATTTCAAGTACTATTCCTCAGTGTTTTAAATCAAAAGTTTTCGACCAATGTGTGTTGCTAGTGATGACATATGGGCGCTGAAACATGACCTCTAACTATGGGCCTCGTTAGAAAGCTCAACGGTCTCAACGAGCTATGGAGAGAGCTATAAATATTGGAGATTACACTGCGAGATCGAATCAGGAATGAGTAGGCCGTAGATGAATGAAAATAACCGACATAACCCGACGGATTTGTAAGTTGAAGTGGCAGTGTGCAGGAAAAATCAAATCAAAATATTTAGGTATCAATTAGGTTTCTCCAAGAAACTCTTATGATCATCATTTAAATTTATTAGTTAAATTTACCAGGGCTTCGGATAAAAGCCAAGATGACGATCCTGGGAAGAAACCCCGAAAGAAACTCAGGATACTATTACTTTTGCCATCTTTAAAATAAAATATCTTTAGAATATAAAATTACAACAATTAGATACACTTAATACTTAAATCAAAGTACATATACAATACTAAACATAGTATGAGCTCCGAATCCAGGCTTTAATTCCAGGCTTCATTGTCGCTTAAATAATCAGTGACCTTATTTATAATGCCTTTCGAGAGGAGTTTGGTTTTAATGATATCTTTAAATTTATTTATAGATAAGGCTCTGATCATCTCAGGTAGTTTATTATAAAACCGTATATAGGAACACCAAGATTTCCCTAGTAAATAATTCTATACTAATAATACATGCGGTACAAAGAGGTCAATAAAAACATAAATGGTTTAATAATATTATCAGGATAAATGTTTGTTTATTTATATTATATCCCCTATATATCTCTGAACTGAATCCCTAAATCATTTTACTAATGCATGGACACATGATTCCTGGGTAGCACAGGTTTATTATCCTACTTTGATTAAAATATGTTTTCAGCTTGAAATCTGGAAATGTTTAAATCTATCTAATTTCAACAGATTACCTTACAGCGTCTAATTGTCGCATGTCCATTGCTGTTCCTCAACAGCGTTTCAAAATAGTCTCTCTTTGTATGTTCTATCTACCGGTTGTTCAATGGGAGTGTTCTGATGAGTTGTTAATGCCAATCCCGAGTTTTTACTGCTATCTTCACCCCATAGATTTTAAGTTCATGCACATTATTTGGATAAGGCGCCTCTGCATAGGTCCAGATGGGCAGAAACTTTATCCTGGGGACGTGCGAACTTTGGAACAAACTCCCTTCTGAATTATTTCCGCCTAGCCAAAATAAGGCCTTTTTCCTTGCAGAGTCGGCAGCGTATCTGCAATTAGCTGGTGTTGCTGTGACCTTAGGCGATGGTAATCACCTACGACCAAGTAGCCTCGGCTTTCTTCATTATTAAAAGAAGTTCTAATCTGTTCTTTAATACACGAAATATAGAAATTTTGTTTAAAGAATCAATCTATATATGCCAAGGTTAATTTAATTTAATTTAAAATTTCACAATTTTAAATTAAACGTGGACGTATCCGTGAGACACAGTTTAATATATAGTATATTTACATATATTAATGTAATAATTGTTTTGTATTGCATTTATAAATTTCTATTATGTTCGTGAATTGTGACGTCAATAAGATTAAAATGCGTTACAATAAACGTATTTATTTTATTGACTTTACGATCAGTGACCCATAGAAAGGGGTTCAAACGGTACCAACTAGTACCTACGTATATTTATATAACAAAATTATATAAAAATATGGTATATCATTGTCGATAAATATTGCAAAACGTTTTTGTCCATAATTTGTCCCTAAAACACTCGTATGTCCAACATTTAGGCACAAAATAGAAAATTGTGCCTATTTGTAAAAATAACTAGAGGTCATTAAACACGTCGTTATAACGTCAACAATCTGGAGTAATATTTTTATACAAATATTATGATAAATATATTTTTGTTACTTACCTAATATCAGCAAGCGGTTAAAAATCTATATTATAATTCTATATTATGTAAAAAGATTAAACATATAGAATATATAGAGAGGGCATTGGGAAAATTTTCCTACAAAAATATTGATCCTGATCGCCGTAATCAGAATGGCCATGGCGTATCTAAATAGCATATTAAAGTTTGTGATGGATTGAGCGATTTTTTACCATGTGGTTCTAAATGTTACATTACGGATTCTTTCGTCTTGCCCGATCCATACAGTTGAAATTTTTTGAATTACTACATTAAGCTATAATGAAACCTGTCTGGGTGTGTGGAATTCAGCTTTGGGAATCGGCTTCCCGCTCAAATATGGAAATCTTACAGAGGTACCAATCAAAGATACTAAAAATTATGACGGGCGCTCCCTGATGCGTGTCTAATGAAGTCCTTCACTGAGATCTTAGAATGCCATCCATCATAGAGGTGATTCTGACGTCACAAAAATCATCATCATCTCAGCCGTAGGACGTCCACTGCTGGACAAAGACCTCCCCCCTAGTTCTCCAAAGCGAACGATCAGAAGCAGCCTGCATCCACCGTCGACCCGCGGCCCTTATCAAGTCGTCTGTCCACGCTGCGTTTGCTGGTCCGTGGCCTCCACTCGAAAACCTTCTGGCCCCAGGGACCACCGGCTCTCCGTACTATGTGTCCTGCCCACTACCAATTCAACTTACTAATACGTCACAAAAATATAAGTAACAAAACTTTTTTCACACCCTAACGAAGAAGCAAAGAAATTGCTCTCCGTGCCATATCATCATCGCAGATTAAAAAAATATCACAAGGCATCGCCGGCTAGTCAGAAATATTTGGAGACGTCGTTAGGCGATTGTACAAAATTAAGACAAAAAAATAAACATCGAATTACCATCAAATATTTAATCACTCCCATAAGCTTATAGCCAGAGGATAGACAGACGGATAGTTAATTTATTGTGGGTTTAAATAATGAATCGTAGACATTACTTGCGTTCATGATAAACATGAATATTTTTAAATGTAGGTAATAAAAACAGTGTGTCAAATTATTGAAAAGCAGTCGGTCGTTGAGATAACCGGTCATTTACATATTGAAAACATCATTAAATACAGTGACTAACCGTAAACAAAAAGGTTGAAACATTTTTCTGTATGCTAGACGCTTCAATTTTCATATCTTTCTAGCTCAGTGTCGTGAGTGCGCTGAATTTAAATACAAACACACAAAAAAAACGAGTCGCGGGCACCAGCTAGTATAAAAAAAAAAAACTATGTGTGTATGTATGTTCCCTATGGACTCCAAAAAACTTCTCAACAGATTTTGATAAAATTTTCAGACGTTAGTGGAATTAGTGAGTCATCCTCCTTACAATCCCGACTTGACACCATGTGATTTCTGTTTATTCCCAAAATAAAAGATAAACTTAGAGAAATTCGCTTTATGAGCCCTGAAGATGAAGCGTTCGAACCGTGAAAGAGACCCCTAAAGAGTGGGCCCACTGTTTCAGTCAGTGGTTCCGTCACATGCGAGGGTACTTACAAAGGAATGGAGACTATTTCCAAAAGCAATAAGAATACAAACAGCTTTCTAAATTATTTAGTTTTTGAGTTTCTAAAAACTTTGAGTGTTACCCTCGTATTTCCCGCACACGCTATTACTTCGTTTCTGCTTAGCTTTCCTTCTTGACTTTTTCGACTTCTAACTAAGCTTCCTCTAGAATTAGGCTAAACAAAACAAATTTTTAAAATTCGACTTTGGGTTCCAGAAACGCGTTAAACCAAATAAACAAAATTTTCTGCTTTATTATAATATTAGCACAGTCTAACCATACTTACGAGTATATCATACAGTCAGACAACGAATGTACTTGCGTAGAGCAACGTTCGGCGAACTCGCTTCAGTTTGCAGGCTCGAACATTGAGCGTTGCCGACTGCTCGAACATGACGTAGGTATGGTTAGAATGTGATATTAGTATAGATATGTAGTTTAGATTATATTCTTACATGACAATGTTTGTCATATAACAATACAATCTGACTATCTGTGACCGAAGTATTTTTCTAGGATTTAAAATGTCTCCATAACGAATTTGAATAAAATCAATCAAGTGAACCAACAAAACGACAAAACTATTTTCTCATTTATTTTTAGGTTTCTCATTAAGTAGGTACGGATATTTTATTTTTATAAAGAAAATGAAACGATTGATTTAAACTAAAGCAAATTTTATAATTACACAGTATTCAGTATATATTTGATACGATAAGTAAATTAACAACAGATAAGTGATGTCGGCGTCAATGGAAATACTGACGTGCTCTTAGGTCATACAAGTGTGACCATGTTGACGGTTTTTCGTTGGACTTTAAATTCAGGCTTGTATTTGAAATATTTTTAAAGAAGTTTAAAAATATTTCAAATATTTCAAATAATAATTATAATTATTATAATATAATAATAATAATAATTATTATTATTATAGAATTAATAAATTAATATATAATTATTAATTAGTAATTAATTATTATTAATTAATATAATAATAATAATTATTACTATTATTGCAATTATATACTAATTTTCATTAAGGATCACTCATCAGCAACTTGCTTTTTGACACGGGCTTATCTAGTCCGAAGTACTACAAGTATGTACAATATGCCCAATATCGAAAATTGTCACACAACGTTGGGATAATCACGGACAGGACTATTGTCGCCAATAAGCCTGACACGGTAGTTATCGACCGACCACAACGCCGGACAATGCTTGTTGACATAGCTGTCCCGCCTTAAAAGAAAAACTTAGCTAGTAGATAATCAAGCAACTTAGATTATGAACTAGATAACATGTACAATCATTCGTCTCAGCGTACGAGTCTTTTAGCCGAAGAGCCTCGACCAACACCTCTAGAGGCTCTCAGTAGATGGCCAGATAAAGGGCCAGCTATCCAGCTATCAACCAGCTACGGCACGTATTGTCAGGAGGTTCCTCACTCTACAGCCCTAACCACCGGTAGCTTGGGCCTTACCTCGCTACCTGCGGCAAACTAGTATTAAGTTTTTTATAAATTTAAAATTAAGAAACTTAAATACACGATAATAACAATAATAAATTACTTATTTCGACCATCTATTATTAGTTAGTAACATTCCACGACTTAAAGCTATGTTAATCTAAATATTTTAACTTAAATTGACTTTTTCTTCGTTGTTAGTAACTGAGCTATCCAGCAATTGTTCAGTTATCAAATGTAACCTTTCGATGCTATTGTGTTGATTCGAACCCTGCGCATCAGGGAGAACTCCGTTTACAAAATTGTATTGAAACAGTCAGCTTGCTTCTTGCTATTTCAAATATTGCTAGACTTCTTGCTAGTTCAATGCTAGTTTTCTTACTGGGTCAAATATTGCTAGTTTTCTTGCTAGGTCAAATGTTGCTAGTTTTCTTGCAATTTCAAATGTTGCTAGTTTTCTTGCTAGTTCAAATGCTGCTAGTTTTCTTGCTAGTTCAAATATTGCTAGTTTAAATATTGTTAGTTTCTTGTCAGTTCAAATATTTCTAATTAACTTGCTAGTTCAAATATTGATAGCTTTCTTGCCAGTCCAAACATTTCCAGTTTTCTTCTCTGATCCACACAAACAAAGGTAAAACTCAACTGGGATACGGCTATACTATTTTCGAGATATCTTGTTATTTAAATGAAATTGTTTGTTACCGTAACGAAATAACTGTGTTATCTAAGTAGTTCCGTGAGTGGCGGCGGGCGCGGCACGCGGCGGGTGGTAAAGTTTCCTGATTGGCTTAATTCATCATCACAACATAATAATTGTAATAAACATGTTAGTTATTTCACAGATACAATGTTGCATCATATTGTAACCCTTCCCAATCCCTCATTTGTAATCCTATTGATGTAGTCGACAGCGAACTTGCAGCACATGTAGCGTTGCTTACGTTATAGGCGACGGTGGCCACCTAATTTATTTCTACCTAATTAATTCCTAGACTAAAGTAACATTTTGAGAGGACAGAAATTCGAGAATTATCATGCCGTGATAACTGCTGATGACTCATTTTTTAAGTGTTTAAGATAAAGATTTAAAAAAAAACATTACTTGGTTTAGAAGAAAAATGTTCAAAGAAAATTTAAAATAGGGACTCGCTCATTTACAGATAAACTTTACATGCCCTATTATTTTGCAACTTTTTGTTGCAGTTAGGGAACTCTCACAGGACTATAATATATTTTTTATTGATGTTTCAAAGAAAGCGTATTTCAAAGAGAGCTTTTGAATTTTATTGGCCCAGCAAGAACCAAATCTAACACAACATTTATAGAATGTGTAGGTTCTCACTGACGAAAAGTTGCTGATTACATTACGGTAAGTGAATAAAACACAATATTATTTATAATTTTATTGAGTAAATCAATCAGTAACGTTTATAGATTGGGTACGGGCACAGGAGAAGCGAAAAAACTTAACTGAGAATACAAATCTCTCGATGTAGACGTGAGAGATGTTCCTTGTGTACCTTCTTTAATATTATTTAGTATGTAGTTGTCAAACTTTTATTTGAAAGTACCTACCCAGAAAGTACTTATACAAAAAAAACTACAAAGTCTTGCTTTAAGACATACTTAAGCTATTCAAATCGCGTTATTTTATAGTATTAGAAAAATCTGTGTTTTTGTTTGTACTTTATTGTAAGAAACAACAGAATATGCATTTTAGGCTAATATTTTTGTTTATGAATCGGTGTTCAAAATAAAAACCAAAATTAGTTATCTACCCAAAATTAATAATCTGTAATTTATATAGGTTGTAACCTTGAGTCATGTGTCATTGGACAGCATGATTGTCAAGCGAATGACACTTTTGTGACCCTTTGCTGAATGTCTTCGTGACAGTATTGCAAAAATACTGTCACTAAGTATACCTTGTGTACCTTGTACTTGTAGGCAAGTATACCTTGTCGAAATCCCTCTAATTCGGACCAAGCGCTTTAAAACATCTTTTGTGATGCTAAGGATTGGAACTCCCTGCCTGCGTCTGTATTTCCGAGCTCATATAACCCAAATCTTTTCAAGGTTCGAGTGAATAGGCATCTTCTGGGTGAGAGTTCGCTCAATCGTCGGCCTCATCCTTCCTACATGGATAGATGCTGGTCAAGAGCAAACCCATCTTTAATAATAAAAAAAAGTAGTAACGGACGAAGTAGTGGGCACCAGCCAGTCTTTATTTAAAAGTGAAGTAGGTAACATCACTTTTATTTAAAAATATCTAGCCTGTGTTACAGATTCTGTGACAAATCTAAACTATATATAATAGCTTGAATGAATTATAATTGCTTCAAATAAATTACCATTAAACTTATCCCGATTAACCATTAACTAATCCCGAATTTACAATTGAACTAAATGAGCGTTTTATTGGCTTGGTAATTTCAGTAGAGTGCTTCTCAGTACTATTAGGCTTCTTCTTTCCTTTTTTTTATGTACAGTTAGGTAGATAAACGCAACACAATCCCATGATGAAGTATAAGGAATAAGGAGGGCAAAGGAAATTGATTTCCTTATACACTAAAACTCAACAGCACAAGTGCTTTTATTTCGCTGTTGTCTTCTATTACGCAGAAAATGTAACATTAAAAGGCTTTTTTTGTGAAATAATTTATTTTAAATTAATTAGGAACTTCAATGTGTTAAAAAGTAAGTAAAATACATACACAATTATGTTATTTTTATTTTTTTCCAAATAAGAACATAACATTATATTTTAAATTTTAAAATTACCTATGTCATTTAAAAAATACAGTCATAAATTGTCTTTGTGTCTATATAATGGCTACTTAATAGACAAATACAAGCCTACTAAATACTATATCGTTAGACTAATAATCATACTTCTATAAGGAAAGACAATCATAATAAATTGAAATATTTCAGTTGTGCGACTACTTAAACTTAGGACAATTGATGGAGCTATAACAAATTTAGTTCCTTTTCTTATAATTGTTTAATGGCGTCAAAAACAAATTATCTTTATCGCATCTATTCTACACGAAATATATTTGTTAGACCCTGTACGGTACGTTCTTTTCTTACATTACGCCATAGATGAATTGGCTACATCAACTATATGCATAAATACTCACCCCCACAATTCCAATATCGAGCACGGTAAAGATAGAGTCGACAAATGTATTTACGCTACCATTAAAATTTTAAAAAGTAGCGTGAATGATATGATACGGACTATTTCCAATAGAACTGATCCATTGGATATGGTCCAGATCAGACCATATCCATGAATGGACTCAGTTTATAAGATCTATGCGCGGATCTATAAAAAAGTGTAGTGATGCAGTAACTGCCAAAGTCGTAGTTCAATAGAAAATAGACAATAGATATTTTTCAAATAATTTCTTGTGAATAAAATTAAAAAAATACGTATGGCATGCCAGACAGGTGATTTTACTACCTCCACCAAAATTTACGATCGTTAGAAAAATCTTGTGTTGTCTGTGTCGGCTCGTCAGACCAAACTCAATTTTTACCAAAATGAGCGCATCCTAATGAACTATGAATTAAGGTGCAATATCGCACAGCTTCTCGGAGATAACCGAACAGATTTAAAATTGGAAGGTTTTACTTAAATATCGTATAAAACATGAAAAAATAAATGAAAATAGCCGATTAAAACTTTAGTACAAAACTTTAGTTAATTAATAATCTTAAAAAATTATGCAGTTGTTGCTGAAAATTTTCATTACTGTGACGAGAAAGCTTTTTTTTGGGCAGCTATTTACATTTTTTTTCTCAGAATATATATAAATTTTTTGTAAAAACTTTTTTACTCAGAAAAGGCATTTTATTTCACCAGGACAACGCGCCCGCTCACACTGCTGCTGTTTCGCTGGGTGCTATTCAACAAGATGGTTTTGAATTAGTTGATCACCCACCTTATTCGCCAAGCCTAGTCTCCGGTGACTTTTACCTCTTCCCAAAGTTAAATGAATACTTGCGTGGTAATAATAGATATACCGATGACAATGAAGTGATTGAAGCCGTGGAAGGGTTTTTGGAAGGCCAAAAGAAATCATTTTATTTGAAAGGGTTAGAAATGTTGGAGAAACTGTGTAGAGAGAAGGCGGCTATGTTGATAAAGAAGGAGACTATGAAAATAAATTTTTGTTATTTATAAAATATATATTTTTGTGCTTCATTCTCACTACTATTTGATCACTCTTATTAACTTATTTACTATAATAAAAGGTACACAGTTCAGTGAGTGCGTGAAAGGAGTGTCGGCGGCTTCACGCTGTAATGCGATGCATCTCGCAAAGTCGCAGCGTCGCGAGGTGTCGCGAGCCACAGCGCGCTTGCTATTTTCATAGCTCCACGATGCGACTCGCGGTATCGCGATGTGTCATCGTTGCGATATGCTCCTCTTCATGCATCTTACCGTCGCGTTGCATTTCGGTCTGAACCGACCCTAAGGCTCAATTTATAAAACTGCGGTTAGGTATATAGTTTAAATTGTGCCCGAAATCGTAAGTTCTTTAACTGGCGGAGTATAAATAAATAAATAAATTAACTTGTACATTTAATAGTGTGTGTAACACTGAATCGCTTGGATTCAATTTATCGGGTGAGCACTGGTCTCGGTAACATATGCGCTGGCGGCGTTGTTGGCTCTTCCCACAGAGAAATGTGTTTTTTCGGCTTCAGTACGTATACGAACTGAAAAACAAACAACAATTTAAAAGTAACCAATGAAATACTTACTAATAAAAAAAAAAAAAAAAATACGATAATGTTACGAGTATACACTGTCAACTATTCTTTCGCCTTCATTAAAAAAAATTTTTTTTCTTATTGATAACATTAAAACTCACCAATTAGGTACAATTAGACAAAATAGTGAAACAATTAAAGTAGAAAAAGCAAATCAACATTAACAATGACAAAACTCAACGTAATGCTATTTATCTACATTATCCCTGAACAGCATGGATTTGTAAGAGATCGTTTAACCGTAACTAATTCATTAGTATATTCTACTTTTTTATTAAAAGGTGGCTCCTCTCAAGGTGATGATCTTGAGGTTTATAACCCTATATGTGATGATGAAGATTGCGATAGGCTTTAGCAAGATTTAGATCGTCTGTTTTTTACCTAAGTTTAAAAAAACCATAACGTTTACAAAAAAAAAAAACCAAATGTTATAAGAAACACTTATACTCTGGGCAGTTGTCCATTGGAAAAGTCTCAATAATCCGTGATCTTGTTGTTTTTATATGTTTCATATAAAATACGAAGAAACTAAAAAGTTTTTTTTTTCAAAGTTTATTTACAGTATAATATATGTATGTACCATTTTGTTCATTGTCTTTTTGCCATCTTGTAGGTATGATCCCGTTGCTGTAGAAATTTTGGGACTTCTGATCAAAAAAACGACGGTTCCGAATCGACGGTTCTGCTCGGCGGTAAAAGCTCATAATGAACCAATCCCAACATACAAACAGCATCATCTTATTGCGAGTTAACCTGGTTTTGGCACAGTCTGTGAAGCCCGACCGACCTTTGACTATGATCATTTTCGCACAACCTTGTCGTACATGAGTCGCTGGCAAAAGCTTAATTACTTTATAAAATAATAGTTAAGTAATGAGTGTAGTTACCACAAGCAAAGCAAATGCAGCGCCGTTAAGAAATCCACACGCCACATCGCCCCAGTGATGTTTGTGCTCCTGGATTCGAGTGAGCCCGACGTACCAAGCAGCTATCACTGCACAAAATTGCATCAAGTGACGGAGCAGCTTTGAATGACGCCACTTGCCTTTGTATTGCACGTAGCACTGGGAATATAAACACAAGAAACACTGTCGCATCTTTGTCTAAGATCAGATCTTTAGAAGTTTATTGACAAATAAATACTTAGGCAAACATTAGCAGATGGCGCAATCTGTAAGAAGTGAGTTTGCGCCGTAATTAGCTTGTCTATTGTGTATCTATTAAAAATAGATAACTGTGTCTATTTTTTTAAATAACTAGAGGTAATAAACACAGAGTTTATTTATACTTACATATATAATGATAACGTTGGGTGGTTTAGAATAAGTTAGCGGAGAGAGGCGGAAAGCGACTTTATTTACTGTTTAACTAAATACATATAGTATTTTTGATCTTCATTGTGCAGGGAGTTTAAATTGTGAAATTTGTAAATTTCTTCAAGATATTTTTGACAAAGAAAGGAGCGATTATTGTTTACCAGGAAATAGGTCGATAGGCAGGCTGAAATTTTACTAGATGATGGTATATATAACTACTAACGTCTATAAACACTAGTAATAGCAGGGGATGGAGTGCTTGTCCTGTTAGGACAAAGCATTAAGGATAACTGGATACCGATGTTATTTAATTGTCATTAAAAATACTGATAGTACTTACGATAAAAAATATGGCGGTATACATAGCGAAACTGGAATGAGCGCTCGGAAAAGAAAGCCTCATGTCATGCAGCTGGTACTCCGTCGCCTGAGAGTTGGTGCAGGTGAAATCTTGGATGTAGCCCAACGTGTTAAGGTCTGAGTTTATGGTGGGTACGGGGCGGCAAATCTGAAAATTAATTCATAGTAAGAGTGTAATTAAATGAAAATTATTATTTATGTTACACATAAATGAATAAAAACACTATAAATTAATATAATAGCACAAACAGGCCAATTAGGTAGAGCCTTCGAGAAGGAGGTCAACGGTCGAATCCATCGGATGGGCAGCGTTCGGGAAGCTTCGAGACATTTTCTCGTCCAAAATCTGTGTTGCCAGTGGTGACATAAGGCGTTGAAACGTGGTCTCTAACTATAGACCTCGTAAAAAAGCTCAAAATCGCTCAATGGCTATTCTCGAGATTACACTGCGAGCAGGAATGAGGAGATCCGTAGACGAACGAAAGACGAATGAACACTTAACTCGGGGGAAAGCGAAGTGGCAGCAGTAAAGCGACGGCCATAAGGTTCTCAAGTGGAGGCCACGGCAAGTGCAGAGTAGGACTTGCTTCCGGCTACGCACGGATGCAGTTAGATTTTATTATAAATATAAACCTTCCATGAAAAATTATCTAACTAATGATGAAAACCGCATCAAAATCCGTTGCGTGGTTTAGGAGGAGTAACCAGAAATATAGACAGACACATAGACGCAAATTTGCCTGCGTGTATTCTATAAGATGTACTTCGGAGAGTGTGCTCGAGAGCTGTGTGAGATCATACCGCCTTCCCCTTTCTTCTATCGGACATGCAGACGTACGGCTGGTTACCATCCTCACCTTGTCGAAATCCCTCTAATTCGGACCAAGCGCTTTAAAACATATTTTGTGATGCGCACTGCTAAGCATTGGAACTCCCTGCCGGCGCGTCTGTATTTCCGAGCTCATACAACCCAAATCTTTCAAGGTTCGAGTGAATAGGCATCTTCTGGGTGAGCTCGCTCCATCGTCGGCCTCATCCTTATAGATGCTGGTCAAGAGCAAACCCATCTTTAAAAAAAGACAGACAGACCGAAGAAGGATACAGATATTTCTATTGAAGATAAACTGTGCCCGCGATCAGAAGCAGCCTGGATCCAGCGTCGACCCGCGGTTCTTATTAGGTTGTCAGTCCACCTTGTGGATGGACGTCCTACTCCTACACTGCGGTTGCCGGTCCGTAGACTCCACTCAAGAATTGGGCTCTCCGTATTAAGTGAGCCCTGCCCATTGCCATTTCTAATTACTAATCAACTGGATTATGTCGATGACTTTCGTTTGTCTATGGATCCCCTTATTCCTGATTCTCGCAGAGAATAGCCCTCTCCATAGCTTGTTGAGCTATTTTTTGGTTCATAGTTCTTTGGTTCTACGTTTCAGAGCCATATATGTATGTTATCACTTGGCAACTTGGAGTTTTGAAGATTTTTGACTTATCAAAGTTCGACTTAAAGAGGTTCTACTGTACTTACATATACATATTTTAAAGAATTAACTATTGCTTCGAAATAAGCTATTAGAAGTGATAATTTGAATGAAAATGAAAATAGATAATAAATGCTTTT
The DNA here is from genome assembly GCA_910589475.2 of Bembecia ichneumoniformis. Classification (NCBI taxonomy): domain Eukaryota; kingdom Metazoa; phylum Arthropoda; class Insecta; order Lepidoptera; family Sesiidae; genus Bembecia; species Bembecia ichneumoniformis. The sequence goes on along the minus strand of OU342538.1, from coordinate 3,600,184 downwards.
ATAAAACCTGTTCAATGCAGTAGTTGATGTAGGCATTAAATTTAACATTTATATGCATAACCTTTAGGATTTTAAGTATACGACCAAACGCTCTAGAGAGGATTTTAAAAATATGTTTGATAATTAATCTTACATCAATAAAATGCGGTCTAAGTCTTCCGACGAAACGTTTTGTAAACTCAGCTGTGAACTGTTGACAGGCAGCTCCGAAGATGAAAATTCCGATGGTATTGTAACTGTCCCAAAGCCATCCCGGTATTGAGGCGCCGCCTAAGGAATAATCGTTGCCCGCATTTCTACCTTTCTTGTTGTGGATGACTTCGAGAATAACAACCTGAAATGAGATCCAATTTTATATGAGTAGGTCCTGAAATTCTATTCTAAAAAATTAATGAAAGAATTCTTTAATGACATTAGTAGTTTCGAAGATTACCTCCTACAAACAAACATACAAAATTTACCTTTTTGTAATATTAGTATAGATCGATTATTCAAAATTCCATTTTGTTTATTAACTAAGTAGTTAATTTCATTTGCGTATAATAGATATAATACATTTGTGTATAATTTTTTTTATTTTATTTTAATTATCATATGACTGTGGTCAAAGCTATATTGAGACAATCAAGCCAATTAAGTAAATGGAGATATAATTTGAAAATTAAAAAACTTATTGCTTAATTGGAACAATTGGATTTTTTGTACTTTTAAACTTAAATATCTATGAAACCCCATTACCAAATTAGAAGATATTTTCCCAGTAAAATCTACAATTTCTCCTTACCTAATAGTACAAGTTTCAATCGTTAAAACGAAAATACCATGCACTGATGGTCCGATCTCCATACAAAACGGATTGATCTTTACACGCATACAGATATTCGAAAAGTTGGTAATAATTTTTAAGGTTGACATGTTGTTAGAGTACCTATTAATAAACAAATATATAAATAAATAAACGACAGCATAGAATGTTATTTGTGTCGCTTCAACTGTCATTGTATTCGCTTGTGTTCCTGCGAAATAAATCAAACTCAGTACCTATCTATGAAAATTCGTTCTCTAATATTTCAAGATTTTTTGGTTTTATTATTCCTTTCGGTCATTGCCTTTGCCAAATTTCATCCCAATCCTTTTAGCTGTTTTGGTGTGATTGAATAACAATCATTCAAACACATAAACATACAAATATTTTCTCCTTTTTATCAATGCATTTTTTTCGTGAGGAATTGCTAAGGCACTCCGCGTTAGTTAGGAAAGTAGGTATAACTGATTTGCCCATGTATTGTTAGTCTAGGTAATTATACAATTTTAAGGCGATTTTAAATTTAAGGCGACGCAATGGAAATTTTGATGGAAGGGATTTAGATTTTTCTCCGCAATGACAAGACATATGAAAGTGGTGTTTGGTAATCTGTTTCTTCATGTTACTGACTTCATTTTGTCAATTGGATTACACGATTATAACAGATATTTTTTTTGTAAGAAACCTCTTTTAAAACACAGATTTACATATTACAGGCAAACGGGACCAATTTGTACCTCCAAATTTTCTATGAACAATTAGTACCTATAAACATACACTTTAATTTTACAATTGGATTTTTTAAAATACATTATAGTTTTTTTAATAAAAACCGTTTTGTCGCATATGACCTTACGACATAAGCAAGCGCTCTCTCGTTTCTGTATGCAATCAGAGCCGTATTAATTGTTTATCGCTGCGTCGTCGCCTTAATTCACAATACAGTGCAGTGCAGTGAGTCCAACGGTTACTCATAAGAAAGCGGCCCGAAAGGGTATTTTTATTAAGCTGCTCATGCGGTCCCAAAGGGTCCAACATTCCTGATGTTGTATATACCATTAGTTGGTTATCACCCTCCCAGCAGCCTTTTTTAATAAAAAGGTTCTTGTAAACTTACTGTCAGTATAATAAAAGCGATTCCAACAACTCCAAGAACTACTTCTGATATAGTCTGTGGCTTGTACGGCAGTCGGATTGAGAGGTCATCGGCGAAGTAGCCGCGGTGATATGCTTCCATCCAAACCCAAACAGATATGAGCGGTAACAAGACTGAAAATTAAAATTCGATGTCAATAAGGAATGGTATTGTATGGTATTAACACAATAATCGTCGAGATTTACAGCATCAAGATGTCAAGATTTGCACACCGAATATCGGTTGGTCATGAAGGAACAAGAAAACTAAATGTCATCTCTGGTATCAGTTACCCATGGTCATCGCAAATAAATTCTTCTTATTCTTATTCTTATTCTTGAAAATAATATAAAACTTATTAATTTTTCACTAGTGATCAAGTAGAGTTTCGTCTGGCTTTTTTAGATAATTTTTAATTTACTTTAAATTACTATTAGTAATTCATTACTATAGTAGTGGCGTTTCGGTGTTATAAATTGAGCAGTCCATATGGCGGCCGTAGCCAACCCCTTATAGAAGGCTAACCATGAAATATAAGCACGTGTCTAACTGGTGTTTGGTGAATGAGTGGTTAGGGTGCTTGCCTTAACGCTCTGTTCTAGGGTTTCCGGGTTCGATTCCCGGCAGGGTCAACTTTGAAAAATGAACTTTTCAAATTTGTCTCTGGTCTGGATCTGGAAAGTAGTGGCAGGGCACACTGCGTTTCACAGTCATTTGGGCAAACCGTCTGGCGGCAGTTACCACCCTCTTACAGAAGACCACCGTGAAATAACAGCACGTGTGCTGTTGTGTTTCGGTGCGTGAAGTAAGAGATGCCAGAGCCCATTTCCCTATCCCTTCCCAATCCCTTATCCTTAATCCTATTGTAGTCGGCAGCGCACTTGCAGCACCTATACCATTGAATTGTTTGTGATCATAGGCGACGGTAGTCACCTATCTTCATGTGAACCGTCAGGTTGGCATGTCGACCTTTATGTAAAAAATTAATCATTTCTTAGTGACTAAAACCCCATGGATGAGAATTTATGGGGTTTATCAATTGCTTGAAGAAATTGAATAAATCTTATTAATAATACAGTAAAATTTATGGGAAATTTATATAGATGTGATGTACTTTTAGCGTTTACAAATGAGTTTAGTGTACTAATTTAGAATATAAGAGTTTAGAGTCTTGCATAAAAAATAAAGCTCGCATGTTTTAGAACATGTGAGCTTGTTTGTTTCTTTTTAAAAAATATCATTATCCTCCATATGGGCTTCTCCAAACTCAGGTATAATTTGTACAGGGCCCATCTACAGCAAGCTAACGCCATTGACAGATAGATAGATACTAATTTTGTCTTGGAGTCATGTAATGGCCGCTTAAGTAGTGCCCCTGATCCCAACGCTTAGTTCTTGCAAACGAAAAACATAAAAACTAACTTACGTTGATCCGAAGATAGTAAAGAGCTAATCAAAATAGGTATCGTTATTTAAGGCGTACTGCCAAGTATTACACGTGTAGCCTATGGACCAAATATTAATACAATAATTTCAGGATGTTAATGGGACTATGGCATTTCTGCAGTGTGGTGGTTTGTTTCCACTGGCGAGAATAGACGATTTCTACGCCACCATGCGCAAAAGACAGCTTCGTTGCTCTGCAGATTGGTTGCGAGTATCAATTGATACCAGCTTGTATAAATTCCAATATGATGCGCAACCTCATACAGGTGATAAGAGATTATTTAAGCCATGTAAACTATTGTTACGTGCGGGGTGAGTAGAAATGCCGTGTAAGGGTGAAAGGGTTATTCCAGCGAACCAAGATTTATTCCAAATATCACAAGGTTTCTCGATTAAACCGTTAAACTCGCGCAGATGTCTTAGCAAAAACTCTCAACTGTCACTTTCGTATCGCGTACCGTAGCACACTGTCCCTCGAGCGCTTGTGTCTGTTTTATATTCGCACAAAGATAGTCTGGATAGTTTTAGAAAGTTCTCGAAGTTTCAAATTAACTTTGAATTGAACCCTATGTCGTAAACGTAAAGACCAATTTCCTTTTGCTCTTATTTAAAGGGGCGTGGTCATCATCTGTTGGTAAAAACTACTTTTTTACCTGAATGTTCCATGCCCCCAACGCCAACTCGCGTTCCTTCGAGAAGGTTCTATAGTGAACCTTAACACTATACCTATATATCATCTTAGTAACTCTCAATAGAAACCGTTCATACCGTCAGTGGATCAAACGGTCCCTGGGGACCCTGGGGAACTGTTATTGGGGGAAGCGGTAGGGAATAAAAATTAATGCCCAAGGAAGTATCCCTAATTTTAGATCTATCTTATGCTATTTGTAATAATAGTTGGACACTCATTGTTAGAATTTTATTAATAAATACTACTTATTATCTTGTTATTATCACCGTATCAGATAAGAGGCGAAATTTATTACCTACAAGCATGAAATGCGTCATTGTTAAAGTATGAAACCTTCGATAATTTATCCCTAATAAAATTATAATATAGCACCAATGATTAATTAGAAAGAAAGAAAGAAAGCATCTTTTATTCCTCTAATAAACACAATATACATATATGAACAAATAATAATTACAAACAAACAAATATATAAACAAGTAAGAAGAGGAAAAGGAACCCTGGCTCAGTATACAGTTGTGGTGCAGACCACAACACTGATATTCTGCCAGGGACCAGATATTCAAAGAAAAAGAAAACAAAAAAAACATTTACGCGGGACAATTCATAACACGATTACAATCCATGGCTGAAATTATTGCAAATTTTCTTAAAAACTATTGAAGGCTTTCACTAGCTAGTTATCTATACATCTACAAGATTATAATTTTTATTAATTGATTACAATTATATAATATATGATTATAATTAATATTGTTGGAGAATTGACAGCAAAGAATAATGTTCGTAAATTATAAAACCGACACACAAACATTGCAATAAATAGACAAAGCGATTGCATATATTTTAATACGCATGTCGCTGCTAATTAGTTGCTAAGACAAAGTATTGAATAAATTGATATATTTATTTGGCTATAAATTTGACCAAACAATGTTAGTTAATAGTTGTATCAAATGTTACAGGAAAATAATGTAACAATTGATACAACTATACATTATTTTTGTACAATTATGTTAATTTTAGCTTATTTAATTACATTTAGTAGGTAGGTACAATTTGTCTTCAAATATATCTTATTGTTTTTCGTAATAATGCCTCCACTGCATTTTGTGATCCAATGATCACAATTTAATAAAAACGCTCTGATCAATATTTATGTGCACATTATATTGTCTTTTCTGTATAATACATGAATAAAATGAAAACTATAAAAAACCTATCATATTTGTTCGTCTTTTTCTTCTCAACTTTCTTTTACACTAATGACATAATTATATTCCATCTAGCTTTTTAAGAAAACATTCTAATTTCAATTTTTTTAAAGTCAGCCAGGATTCAAGTTCAAAATACATCAACAATATTGTACCGGACACGTTACCGGCACCGTTTGCTGGGATTGGAGGAAAACACCACGTAACTAGATCAATGTATTCAGAGCGGGCTTAGGCTCAGAGTCTCAGCGGGAGCGGTCTGTTCGTGCCACTTCGCGTCCTATACCCCGACTGGTTGCCTACTACGCGCACTACACTATTCTTCCCGGTCTCTTCATACGACCGCGTTGTTCAGGCCTCTTCATACGGCCAGGAATTCACACACACCTTTTCTTCAGCCTTTTCGCGGCTATTCTTCGGGCCTCTTCATACGGCCAGGTCGGTGACTCCTTTGCGATCGTGGAAGTGGAAGTGGAAGTGGAAGTGATTTTGGCTAGGAAGTCGGCGCGTTTATATAGAGTGTATCCCCACCAAGATTCTCTCAATTCGCGGAATTATCCCCACTCTTCCTAAGCCCGCTCTGTGTCTTTATTCATTATTTACATCTGTGCGTTTCATTTTTTATCTTATCCTAATGAAATTTCTACAGGATATTTCCCCTATCTTATTCTACATATTTACAATTTATTTACAAGAAATATCCGTTCTAAGGACGTGTAGCGAGACGGCAAAGGTAAAGTTTAGGGTCCCCCTGTTGTCGTCTCGCTCTAACCTGTTGTCTTCGTCTTTTTATTATTATTATTTACATTTCTATATTTCGTCGCGTACATTCTCCCGCCGTGTTTCGTCTCTTTTACGAAACATAATTTGTAGACGCGACGTCTGTAGGCAGGATCACAAGTTTCTTCGTCGGTCGGCGCAGGACTCCTCCCTTGGTCTGGACGTCAGCTACTCGCACGATGTCATCGGGTCCCGGGAACACTTTCTTGACGATACCACGTGGCCAAACGTTTCGTGGTAGGGTGTTGTCGGCTATCAGCACCAGTTGTCCGACCTTGAGTTGTTCCCCTCGTCCATGTGGCTGGCGTCGATTCTGCAAGTCGGGGAGGTATTCGCGCATCCAACGGCTCCAGAACATGTCCGCCAGACGCTGCGCGGTGCGCCAGTGATTGCGACCGACGAGATCGTTGTCGTTGAAGGTCCCTGGCGATAGTATGCGGCCCGAACCACCTATCAGGAAGTGGTTAGGTGTCAGGGCCTCTGGATCTTCTGGGTTCACCGAGACGTGAGTCAGTGGTCGGCTATTGACTGTATACTCGACTTCTGACAGGAGGGTGCTCAATGTCTCTTCTGTGGGGCAGCGTTCGTTCAGGACAGCCGAGAGTGCTGTCTTTACAGAACGAACGAGACGTTCCCACGCTCCTCCCATGAATGGTGCGCCCGGTGGTATGTAGCGCCAGGAGATCTTCTTCGTTGAGGCTTCGTGTTGCACGGCGCTGTCGATGGCGACACGGAGCTCCTTGTCGGCGCCGTGGAGATTGGTCCCGTTGTCGGACCAAATCTCTGTAGGTTGTCCCCGCCGAGACATCATCCGTCGGAGTGTCATCACTGCGGAGCTGGCGCTGAGCGAACCTGCGACTTCCAGGTGCACAGCGCGCGTCGTGAGGCAGGTGAAGATTGCGACGTATCTCTTCTGCGTGCTCCGTCCCACGGTGATGGTGAGTGGCCCGAAGTAGTCAAGGCCCGTGTATGTGAACGGCCTTTGATGATGGGCGAGGCGCGATGACGGATGGTCGCCCGTAGGGGGCGTCGGCGGGACTGCTTTCTTGATGCGGCAGGGAAGGCAGCGGTGGATCTTCATTCTTACTACGGGGCGCAGGCGTAGCACCCAGTAGTGTTGTCGACACTCGTTCACTGTCGTCTCTACCCCCGCGTGATGCAGTTGTCTATGAATATAATCGATCCACAGCTGGGTTATGTTATTATTGGCGCTCAGTATGGGCGGCGCCATCTGTCGTTGAGGAAGGTCACTCATGGCGTTTATGCGGCTCTTGAGGCATATGACGCCGTCTATGTATGTCACGGCGAGATGGTACAGTGGGCTGCTGGGAGTGACGCTCTTGCCGGTTTTCAGCCCCTCTATTTCATTCGGGAAGGACTGAAGCTGACTGGCACGCATCAACAATGACTCGGCTCTCTCCAGCAGGTCCCTGTTCAATGGCAGGTATTTTTTCTCGCCGTCGATGTTCGTAGTGACTTCTTTCTTCGTTCCTCCCGCTGTGTTCTGTCGCATGTTCTTCCACTGTGGATCACTCTCTTTGTTCTTCTTTGTTCGTTTATAATTCACTCGCTGGCGATTGCGACGACAGAGTTGGATGAACTGCAACACTCTTGCCGTAGTTCTCAGCAACCTTTCCCATTTGGAGAAGCGAGTGTCGTCTGGTAGACAGTCAGTCCATCTAGACGCGGACACTGTGTTGCACAACTCGACTCGGACGACACTCTTCTCCTCGTTCGTTACCAGCGGTGAGTTCTTCATTGTTTCCTGAGGCCACGACTCAGGCTCGTTCAGTAGGAAGTCGGGTCCGGTGAACCATCGGTGCTCTTGACTGAAGTCCGTAGGAACTTCCCGGGTGGCGTCATCGGCGACGTTCTGCTTCGTAGGCACCCATCTCCATTCGCTGACAGCGCTGTTTTCTTCAATGGCGGCGATGCGGTGGGCTACGAAGGCTTTGTATGATCGCGACCCGGTTCTGAGCCACGTGAGGACCGTTTTGCTGTCCGTCCAGTATGTCTTCGATTCGGGCGTGACATCATGTTCTTCGAGGACGACAGCTGCCATGCGACTTCCCATGACGGCGGCTTGCAGTTCAAGTCGCGGGATCGATGTTAGTTTCAATGGCGCAACCCGTGCTTTAGCGACGATCAATGACAGGTGCACGTTTCCGTCCGGAGTCTGTGCGCGCCAATAGAGTGCTGCAGAGTAGGCGACTTCACTAGCGTCGACGAAGACATGCAGCTGTAGTGAAGTCGCTTCGTCGTAGTGTCTGTAGCACCGTGGAATCCTTACGTTGCGTAGGTCGAGTAGGCGTTCGACCCACGCTCTCCATTGAGTGGCGAGTTCTTTGTCTAACTTCTCGTCCCAGCCTATGCCCTGGCGCCATGTTTCCTGCAGGATCTGTTTCGCACGCGTAGTCACCGGTGATGCGAAACCGAGAGGGTCGTACAGCGACATGACGACTTGCAGGGCTTCCCTCTTCGTCGGCGTGCGGTTTTCAAATATGTCAGGAGGTAGGCGGGCTAGGTCGAGATTGAATGCCATCTCGTCTGTGTTTGGATTCCATATGAGTCCCAGTACTCGTTCAGCCTTCGTTCCGTCGGATAGTTCGCGGTGACTCGTGTTCTCTGCATGTTGATCGAGGCTTCGTAGGACTTCGGGAGAGTTCGTAACCCATTGTCTCAACTCGAAATGTGCTTTTCGATGTATGTTACGAACTTCGTTGGATACTTTGATCGCGTCTTCGATAGTCTTGAAGCTGTGCAGGTAGTCGTCGACGTAGTGGTTGTTCACTATGGGTGAACTGGCTTGCGGGAACTCGTTCTTGAACTTCTCGGCGTTGAAGTCCTTCACATATATCGCCACTGATGGTGAACACGCGGCGCCGAAGATGAGTGACGTCATCCTGTACTCATTCGGAGGGCCTTCTCTTCTGTCACCTCTCCACAGGAACCTGAGTGCGTCTCTGTCTTCACTGCGCACCTTGACTTGCATGAACATCTCTGCAATGTCCGCAGTGACTGCGACTTCATGCTGGCGGAAGCGCATCAGCACCCCAGGTAGTGACTGCAGTAGGTCGGGCCCGGTGAGAAGGTGGTCGTTGAGGGACACCCCTTTTGTCTTTGCGGCGGCGTCGTGTACCACTCTGATCTTGTTCGGCTTCATCGGGTTGAACACGGCAAAGTGGGGAAGGTACCACGTCTTCCCTTCGGTAGTCGATGAAGGCGTTGGCTCTGCGTAGCCCTTCTGGAACATGGCGTCTATTTGAGCGGCGTATTTGGACTTCAACTCCGGATCTTTGTCCAATTTCTTCTCAATGTTGACCAATCTCTTTAGTGCGTTATCGTAGTTGTTCGGCATGTCAACTTTGTCTTTTTTCCACAATAAAGAGGCTTCATATTGGTCTTCATTTTCTATCTTCTTTGTACTGTCTTCTAGGATTTTCATGGCTCGCTTCTCCGGATCGTTGCGCGGTCGCTGTGGTGTGATGAGGAGAGAGTCTGCTGCGAAGTACTGACGCAGCTGTTCGTCCATGCTCTCTTCCTCTATTGTCCTCAAATTGTTGACGTAGTGCACAGTCTTCCTTGAAGAACCGTGTGCACCATGGACCACCCAGCCGAGTTTCGTCAGCGACGCGATCGGTTCGTTTCTTCGTCCGGTCTTCGTCTTCGAGGCGAGTAGTAGATGCCAATTGTCTTGGCCGATGAGTATCCTAGGTTCGGCGTTGTCGTACACGAGGTCCTCGATGATGTCGTGTAGGTGTGTGCACTTCCTCAAATCTTCTCGGCGTACCTCCTGTTTTGCCAGGTGTAAGTCTTGGACTGTGCACGCTCGGATGTCCTCTGTTGTGTTGCCTCGTCGCAGGTTCACGGTGACGCGTCGTGACTGCGGGTACTCCACCATTGTCTTCTTAATCCCTTCTAGGGTAAGGGGTTCGATGTCGCCGGTTGCCCCTACCCTTTGTGCTAACTCTTCATCGATTAAGGTAACCGTCGACCCGTCGTCCAGTAGCGCGAACGTGTCTTCAACTCCCGCCGGTCCCGACACTTGTATAGGCACAATCTTCAAGTAGGTGTGGCTACTCTTCGTCTTGCAGGTGTTGGAGACTGTCTCAGTTCTTCGCACTGGCTCTGGTTCCTTGACGTGATGAAGGAGCTTATGATGTGGGTATTTGCAGTCATCGATTCCGCATTGGTTGTAGCGGCAGTGATGTCCCTTGGTGCGGCGATGCAAACACCTGAAGCAGAGGTGGTGCTTCTTGGCTAAGTCCCACCTGTCTTGTGTGGAGGCTTTGAGGAAGTCGGTACAGTTGTCGGTGGTGTGGGTTCGTTTCCCACACACTGTACAGGATGAGTCCTTCTTCGTGTCAGGACTCCGGGCATCGCTGGCAAAGTGTGCTCGTTGTGGTCGGAGAGCCCTTGGTCTGAGCTCGGATGCAGAAGGCGGCAACGCGTCCGGCGCTGCGTAGCTCCCACACTTGTCGGCTTCTTTGTTCAGGAAGTGTGAAAGCATTAGTAAGTCTGGATCCTCGCTCGTGCTCTCGGTCATGAAGTCATACCAGCGATACTTCATAATTGGCGTGAACTTGTCGACGACGATCTTCACTGCGTCCGGATGGTGAAGATAGCGACTTTTGTTCAACGCCCGTAGAGCTGCCACGATGTTTGTTACTTTCGTTGAGAACACGCATATGTCCGTCGGCGAGTCTGATAGGCGAGGTAGGGCGCGCAGTCTGTCTACTTCGTATCGTGCGATGACGTCAGCACGACCGAAGCGAGTCTCGAGTATCTTCATTACGTCCTCTGGCTCGACGTTGTACATCAGTAGATTCTCGACGGCTTCTTTGGCGGCGCCCCGTAGACATTTTCTCAGCCTCGCTGTGTTCTCCGTTTTGTTCAGGGACAGTGCAGACTCGTAGTAGGCGGCGCGGAAGGACAACCATTCTTGATGCGCGCCGGAGAAGACTGGCAGCTCGTAGGACATCCGCGGCGGCTGTGAGCTTCGTGCGGCGTAGGCGATGGCGGCGGCGAGCTCGGAGATGTCCACTTGATTCGACGTCTTCTCGGCGATGGTAGTACAGTGTCGTTCTCCCGCCGGTGTCACGATGTCGTTTTGCACTGGTGGCGGCAGCTGTGTGTGCTGCGATGGTGGTAGCTGTGCCCGTTGCGGCGGCGACGGCGGCAGCAGCTCTGATGGCGGCAGCTGTGTGTGCTGCGGTGGTGGTAGCTGTGCCCGTTGCGGCGGCAACGGCGGCAGCAGCTCTGATGGCGGCAGCTGTGTGTGCTGCGGCGGCGACGGTAGCGACAGCCGATGTTGCGGTGGCGGCAGCTCGGCGTGCTGCGGTGGCAACGGCGGCGGTAGCTGTCGCTCGGCATCCTCCCTCTGGGTTGGCGGCGGTTGTTGTAGTGGCAGCAATCGTCGCTCGACATTTTCCCGGCTCAGAGGGGGTTCTCGCTCGTCCGTGGCGAGATGCACTTCACTTCGACGGATCCATGTGTGGACCCGTTCTTGAGCTTCTTGGTCCATCACCGTATCGTCCTCTGAGTCAGACTCGGACTCTATGGCGGCGATACGGTTCTTCACAAGCTCGATCTGAAGCAGGAGCAATTCTTCCTTCGCTGTGGCCAGTCGGCGTGACTTGGCGGACTTCTTGGTTGATGCCCTGCTTCTGGCTCTTGTCGGGGTCTCCTTAGGCACAGGAGGACCCTTGTTCCCTGGCACTTCCATCGTGGGCTCAGTTGGTGCGTTCGGTGTATGCGTCGCAGCGGCAGTCGTCCCGACGGAGTCGGAAGACGAAGGCGTGTCGGTGGTTAGAAGCGACGATGAAGTAGCGGTGTTTGTAACGCCGGTGGTAGATGTCTGAGTGCCCGTCGCACTCTCCGACGTTACGTTCTCCTTTTGAGAGTGACCGCTCTTTGACCTAGTCACGGGCATTTTCTCTATCCGGCTCGAAGGACCAAATGTACCGGACACGTTACCGGCACCGTTTGCTGGGATTGGAGGAAAACACCACGTAACTAGATCAATGTATTCAGAGCGGGCTTAGGCTCAGAGTCTCAGCGGGAGCGGTCTGTTCGTGCCACTTCGCGTCCTATACCCCGACTGGTTGCCTACTACGCGCACTACACTATTCTTCCCGGTCTCTTCATACGACCGCGTTGTTCAGGCCTCTTCATACGGCCAGGAATTCACACACACCTTTTCTTCAGCCTTTTCGCGGCTATTCTTCGGGCCTCTTCATACGGCCAGGTCGGTGACTCCTTTGCGATCGTGGAAGTGGAAGTGGAAGTGGAAGTGATTTTGGCTAGGAAGTCGGCGCGTTTATATAGAGTGTATCCCCACCAAGATTCTCTCAATTCGCGGAATTATCCCCACTCTTCCTAAGCCCGCTCTGTGTCTTTATTCATTATTTACATCTGTGCGTTTCATTTTTTATCTTATCCTAATGAAATTTCTACAGGATATTTCCCCTATCTTATTCTACATATTTACAATTTATTTACAAGAAATATCCGTTCTAAGGACGTGTAGCGAGACGGCAAAGGTAAAGTTTAGGGTCCCCCTGTTGTCGTCTCGCTCTAACCTGTTGTCTTCGTCTTTTTATTATTATTATTTACATTTCTATATTTCGTCGCGTACAAATATAGAGATTTTAGACAAGGTTTTATCACAGTCTAAACAGAGCCTGCAAACTGAAGCGTGTTCGCCGAACGTTGCTCTACGCAGTACATTCGTTGCCTGACTGTATGTCGTAAGTATGGTTAGACTGTGGTTTTATCATTATTTTTTACAAAATCATATATATAATAAAATGTCCCTGCAAAATTAAAATATTTGATAGGTGTTTATGAATAAAAAATGGCCTGTCTCCTTTTTATTGAAGACACCGGCAATGATTTCCTTTAAAAAAAAATTACCTAAACACTTAAACTTAAAAACTTTACCCAAACACTGTACCTATCTACTAAAGTAAATTCAAAATGTGACAAGTTAATTGGATTGTTCAGTAAAAAACGGATTTTACGGAGCGCTAATTCTTCCTTGTCCCTCAAGGTAGCCGATTGCTGGCCGATTGTTATCTTACCTAAGATACGGTAAGTATTTATCACTTGATCATTTTGTTATTACATAAATATGAAGGATTTATTAATTTTTGCGGCGACTTAATTAATAAACTGCTAAACAGCGAGTCGGATCTCTACTGCCAAGAACTGACGAAATTATAGCAATAAGTCGAGAGAAAGCGGCCGGAATTGATTAATAGAAAGGGTATGGTCGTTCATTACATCAACGCCAGACTACACACATCTTTAGCCACTTAGTAAAAATTAAGAGATTTTGCATCTTCAGATTTCCACCTGTTTGGGTCTCTACAAATTCTTTAGGCGTTGTTTAGGCGTTAACACCTAGAGAGGATTGCCAAAACTACTTGTCGCGTTTTTTGTTCAAGAAGTCCCAAAATTTTTACAGTAACGGGATCATGTCACTACCTACAAGATGGCAAAAGGTCATCGAACAAAATGGGATATATATATACAATTATTGTTTGATGGTGTTTTTTAAAACGTCAAAAGGGTAAAAGCAGAACCACACTTTTAACATCCGGTGCCACCTGACGAATATGCGAATAAACTTTTTCCCCAACTTATAATTTATTAGATGAGCTTATATAGATTATATAGATCAAGTCAGTTTATTATGACAATTTCATATACCTAGGTACATATTTTTAGTCTTTTAGTTGAAAAGAGCAACTACGGAGGTATTTTTCCAGTTTATTTCCGGTAGAAATAGTTTTCCAAAATTAATTCCGGTGGTAGATTCATTTACTTTTATTATTTAGTCGATCTATAAATACTTATAAGAGTTTATGTAGATAATTAATAAAGGAATGAATATTTTAAGTACAAGGACTTATAGAAAAGTCGGACAAAATTTCGCTAGGCAAAATCTGAAGCGGCATATATTAAATACTAGCGGCCCGTCCCCGGCTTCGCCCGGCGTGCAATTTTTATGCATATGAACATTCCCCGTTTATCCCTCTTTCCATTAGTGAAAACCGAATTAAAATCGGTCTACCCGTTCACGCGTGATGCCGTGACCAGGAGAAATAGGGATTCATTTTTATATATATGATAGGTAATGTCGGCATTTTTCATGTAATAAAAAGATGGATCTTTGCGTACCAACCAACATTATACATACTTTGTGTGCGACAACCTCAGACCGACAAAAACTATAGACAGAGAGAGCCCCTAACGAACAAAAACGTTTTAGAAAATGAAGCTGGTCGCTGAAGATGTGTACGTAACCCTACGTGTCGTATAGTGGCCACACGTTTGTGTGTGCACTTAAAAATGTTGGCCACTAACAACTTTTATACCAATTAATTATTATAATACTTATTAAATATTATTAAAAATAGAGTTAGGAATATCAACTACTCGGGTCAGACTGTCGAGCAGCCGTCATTCTATTGCAGAATAGTCTTCTATTCTGCAAAAGGTTAAAGGCAGAACCACACTTTTAACACCTGGTGCCACCTGACGACACGTGACACGTGTTGAGTCGAATCAAGAACTAGAATCACACTATGAAAACGAACACCCGGACTACACGTGATGCATTCACACGCCACCCAACTAGATCGACGTGTTGCTAGTGGAGGGGATCAATCTGACATAGATTGTGATTATATATAGTTATCTGCGGTCACGATCTTCAGCAGTGACCAGGATACGGCGCCTACGAGGGACTCCCGGCCCGGGAACTTGTGCCGGCCGCGGCCAACGTCGTGGTTGTTGCAAGTGGCCCTCCAGGGCTAGCCGGTCCCTCATAATTAAGCATTAGTTTAAGTTCTTTTATTTGTAAGGGCCGGGTTGTAAGGGTCGGTTCCAAAGCAAAAGTTATTACTATCAAATAAATTACATATAAATAATTGAAAATTACTCATATATTTTATAGAGATAGAAATTCCACTGTATTTCTCACTCTTGAATTGGACAGTAACCATAACAGTAGAAATGACCACAACTTCTAACTACAGGATTGGCGACGCACTTGCCATCACTCTGACGTTGCTTGTGTTTTCTATCATCATCTGTACATATTATCTAATATATACGACTAAAATTATCGTATCACAGTGTTTGTAACAAAACTCCTCCGAAACGGCTGGACAGATTTTTATGAATTTTGTTTTGTATATTTGGTAGGTGTGAGAATAGGTCGTAAAGTTTTTTCACCCTCCTACTCCCACCCCCCATTTTTAATCGCGATTTTAGTATTTGTTTATGAAGAATATTCAAATAATGTAACCGTCGTTCATTGACGTATATATATATATATATATATATATATATATATATATATATATATATATATATATATATATACATATTGGCCGATAAAACTGCTTTGGTCTTCTTCGGAGCTGGTTCGCTGGTAGCAATCCACTGTTTCGATTGTTGTTTGGTTTCTAGGGTATGGTGGTGGATCCAATTTTCGTCTACTGTTATAAAACGACGCAAAAATTCAGTTTTATCTCGTTGAAACAACGCCAAACCCGCCTCCGAAGTGGTCACACGCATACGCTTTTGATCAAGTCAGTAACACAACGAAAATCAGTAAACCACTTATGAATCACTTTAATCAACGGAGCAGAGTCCCCATAATATTTATCTAGTTTTTTTTTTCGTTTCCGTAATAGTTTTTTTTTTTTGCGAAAAAAATTTCTGTTTAATCAAAACACGAAATTCACTTTTCTCCATGTTTGCAAAAATTTGTTCAATTATTTTTCTTTAATGGCTGTCACAAAAAAAACTAACCGGCGGTACTGGCTGAAAATTTTAATTTAGTCCTTCAAAAGAGTTGAGAACAAGGAGGTTCCATGCAATTTGCGATAATTTTATTCCAAAATAGATTTTTACCAGACTTATCACTCCGCCCTAGTATGTAGCTTATCATTTAGGGTTTGTTTCATTCAATGTTTTTTTTTTTTTTTTTTTTTTTTTTTTTTTTTTTTTTTATTATAGATGGGTTTGCTCTTGACCAGCATCTATCCATGTAGGAAGGATGAGGCCGAAGATGGAGCGAGCTCACCCAGAAGATGCCTATTCACTCGAACCTTGAAAAGATTTGGGTTATATGAGCTCGGAAAAACAGACGCCGGCAGGGAGTTCCAATCCTTAGCAGTGCGCATCACAAAAGATGTTTTAAAGCGCTTGGTCCGAATTAGAGGGATATCGACAAGGTGAGGATGGTAACCAGCCGTACGTCTGCATGTCCGATAGAAGAAAGGGGAAGGCGGTATGATCTCATGCAGCTCTCGAGCACACTCTCCGAAGTACATCTTATAGAATACACAGAGACAGGCAACTTTGCGTCTATGTGCCAGGCTCTGCAGCTTAGTTCTTATTAGTGTATCATCGCCAATGAGCCTCCTAGCTCTGCGATCCACCGAGTCGAGTGCAGCAAGTTGGTATTTTGCTGAGCCATCCCAAAGGTGACAGCAATACTCCATGCAGGATCGGACTTGTGCCTTGTATAAAGAGAGGAGCTGTCCAGATGTAAAGCATCGCTTCACTCTATTTAGGATGCCCAACTTTTTGGCCGCTGTTTGGGCCTTGGACTCGATAGAAGAACCGAAGTTGAGATTTGAACACAACCTTATGCCAAGAAGCTCAAGATCATTGGCCACAGGTACGGATGCACCTCGGAAAGTTGGAGCCAAGTCGAAAGGGCTCCTTTTTGCAGAGAACAAACACGCCTGCGTTTTGGTGGCGTTAAAATCAATCGGTTAATCGGTTTATATAGATAAGTTACGCGCTATACCGACTACCACGCTTACGAAGTTGTGGGCTCAGATGGTGTGGACTGTAAGCTTGCCTGCAGCCTTCTTATAACAAATACATAAATTAATAAGCAAAACGTTAATTTTGTGATCGGCATCTGGATGGGTCATACATGCTTAGAGATACACAAGGTTTTTGTTACATATCGTTAGCTTTTTGAGTCATACCTTGTGTTCAGATGATGTCATAAAATTGTGCAGTGTGTGGGTACAGTGTTTAAAGTCCCGTATATAAATTTAGAACAGAAAGGAAAAGAGTCGCTTGAATATTACTCATCTTTAAGTATTAAGATAAAAGAAATGCAAACATGCCAAGCAAACATAGAGCACGATTAACTAGGTAAAGCCATAGATAAATGCATATTTTGTAATATAAAAGTCTTTTAATTAAAAAAAATGTAAACAAGTTAATTAAAAAACTAACACGACTTTCATTCACTAACAAGCGTTCTTACTTTAATGATTATTAATGAAAATATTGTCTCGACTTGAATTTATTTACTAATACTATTTGTATCAACGTATTTTTTCACTAAATTATACCTACACTATTCCGTTACACTTAAATTTTCTAATCTATTAGAATTTAAGAAGTTTTGCCATTGACCTAGTGTGAAATTAAAAAAAAAACTTACCACATAATAAAACAAAAAAGTCCAATAATATTTTCAACACTCTGTTAGTCTTCATCATTTTAATCAGTTTTATAATTTGAGTTAAATTCTTATAGAAAAATGCATTATTTTACGAGAAATCTGTAGTGTGCAAAACGTGTAACGTACTAGTGATAACAGAAGTAACTAGTCCGATAGGATTTCGTGGGTAGATAGTTAATCACTCACTAATCAAAAAATCAATTGATAATTTTTGCACTCATTACTTGTGACTTACTCTGTAACTTCTCTTTTAAATTAAATTAAAATATTAATATGAGACTAGTTAAACTGGCACAAGTTACACTGTTTCAAGGAAATAATCCAATAGATAAATTAATAATGTAGGTGTTGTCTTCGAGAAAAACAGTAATTAACATCAACGACATCTAGACGACACTTACAGAAGTTTTAATCTTGGGACACGATTGTCTTGATGCACTGAATTATTTATAGATGGCACCTGTATAGTATTCGAGACTTCCCGATGCATCTCACCTGAAATTCAAGGGAGCACTTATATCAATGCGACTGTATAATATTTTTTAATACAGTTGCTCAAAAAGTGGCGTATTGCAGGGACGTATAGCGTTCGGAAAGTGGGCTATTACACACTCGTGCTTTTTTTTTACCTTTCCCGCACTCGTGCGTTCTCTTTCCCAACTGTCAAAATAATATCTATTAAAAAGAAAAACCAACCATGAAGTTTTTACTAAAAAGTTTTTATGATTCATGCAAATACGTATATTTCTAAAAAGAAGCTACGAATTTGTTTCAATATCAGATTTAATGATTTGATTTAATGAGTTAGGTTAGGTTTCATTTCATTTCATCTCATTAAATTTCATTTTCATTTCAAATCAACAAAAAAATTCTACTGAAGACTTGGCTGTATGGGCACATAGTTTCCTTTGCCTACCGGAATGCGTGAAGAAAAAAAATGTCTCTGCTTATATTGTACGGTTGGCGCCATTTTCCAGAAATTCTCTTTGCGAGTTTAGTTGTTTGTTTTATTAAATCGCTTCATTTTTTCGCAACTGTATTAAAAATAGTCGTTCAGTACACGTGCGGAACCGTCATTGCAACTTGTTCCGACTGTCAACCCTCGCCTTCGGCTCGGGTAGACATTTGTCGGAACTCTTTGCAATGACAGCCTTTCCGCACTTGTAATGAAATATACTATTTTAATACAGTTGCTCAAAAAGTGGCGTATTGCAGGGACGTATAGCATTCGGGATGTGGGCTATTACACACTCGTGCTTTTTTTTTACCTTTCCCGCACTCGTGCGTTCTCTTTCGTAACTGTCAAAATAATGTCTATTAAAAAGAAAACCAACCATGAAGTTTTTATGATTCATGCAAATATTTCTAAAAATAAGCTACTAATTTGTTTCAATATCAGATTTAATGATTTGATTGAATGAGTTACGTTAGGTTTCATTTCATTTCATCTCATTTTCATTTTCATTCATCTCATTTTCATTTTCATTTCATATCAATAAAAAAATTCTACTGAAGACTTGGCTGTATGGGCATAGTTTCCTTTGCCTACCAGAATGGGTGAAGAAAAAAAAATCTCTGCTTATATTCTACGGTTAGCGCCAGTTTCCAGAAATTTTCTTTGCGAGTTTAGTTGTTTGTTTTATTAAATTGCTTCATTTTTTCGCAACTGTATTAAAAATAGTCGTTCAGTACACGTGCGGAACCGTCATTGCAACTTGTTCCGACTGTCAACCCTCGCCTTCGGCTGCGCCTCGGCTCGGGTAGACATTTGTCGGAACTCTTTGCAATGACAGCCTTTCCGCACTTGTAATGAAATATACTATTTTAATACAGTTGCTCAAAAAGTGGCGTATTGCAGGGACGTATAGCGTTCGGAAAGTGGGCTATTACACACTCGTGCTTTTTTTTTACCTTTCCCGCACTCGTGCGTTCTCTTTCCCAACTGTCAAAATAATGTCTATTAAAAAGAAAAACCAACCATGAAGTTTTTACTAAAAAGTTTTTATGATTCATGCAAATACGTATATTTCTAAAAAGAAGCTACGAATTTGTTTCAATATCAGATTTAATGATTTGATTTAATGAGTTAGGTTAGGTTTCATTTCATTTCATCTCATTAAATTTCATTTTCATTTCAAATCAATAAAAAAATTCTACTGAAGACTTGGCTGTATGGGCACATAGTTTCCTTTGCCTACCGGAATGCGTGAAGAAAAAAAATGTCTCTGCTTATATTGTACGGTTGGCGCCATTTTCCAGAAATTCTCTTTGCGAGTTTAGTTGTTTGTTTTATTAAATCGCTTCATTTTTTCGCAACTGTATTAAAAATAGTCGTTCAGTACACGTGCGGAACCGTCATTGCAACTTGTTCCGACTGTCAACCCTCGCCTTCGGCTCGGGTAGACATTTGTCGGAACTCTTTGCAATGACAGCCTTTCCGCACTTGTAATGAAATATACTATTTCGAGATATGCAGAAAAGTATCCCTCTGGTAGGGATAAAAATATTTTTTTGTTTTCGCATTTATTCAATTTAGACATGACATTTAAAATTAAGGCATTTTGCTTCATAGATGATTTAAAATTTAGAAATTCTAGTCATAAAGGATTTTTTCTATTTTCTCTATCGTTTGTGTTGTGCTAATAGCACAAACGGCTGCAGGTTCAATGGAACTTAGAACAGACAAGTATGTTCATAATAACGCATCGTATGCGATCAGAGTGCCCAGGTGGAGCGACACTGGCGCTTCAATATGCCCTAATTCACGATATGTTTCGCAGTGTATCTAAGGCTGCATCTTGTAATGTTTTCTTGTGCATTACATTGAATAGCGCACTTTAGTGGAGTTCGCACATCGATACGAAATATTTTATTTTAACACGACTATGAGGTTCCAATTCACATTCAATCCCCACCATTACGCAGCAAATTTAAATCCTAACAGAAATTACATACAAAAATTTCGTATAATGATTATGACTGAAGGAGCTGCTTATTTGATTATTTTATATTTGCTTTCTTTTATGTTAAGACTACTATTAAGGTCCACTTAATAGTAGGTGGCTACCGTCGCCTATAACACAAGCAACGCCACAGATGCTGCAAGTGCGCTGCAGACCATGTTACGGTTATGGATTGTCCTTCCACAGGAACGGCGAAATGGTTTGACCTCGCTGTCTTCCCCTGCTCCCAGTCTGCATGTATATTCAGAAAATCTTTACGACTATTCATGGATCGCTACTTGTATCTGATAAATATTTCGAAAATTCAAGAAATTACATCAATTAGAAAAAACATCCTACTTTAAGACAGGATGTAATATAAAAACTTATATTAAAATAAAAAATAAACACATGGACAGGAAAGCAAACAATAATCTCAAAAAAAAATTTTTTTTTTAAATTTCGGCGATGTTCCTTTGAAGCGAGGTATTATATCGATAAAATGGATTCCAGGGAATCCCTCAGGAATAAATTTAAAGAAATCAATACCTATATTAACTGCATTTTCGCAGTACTATTATGAATTAGGGTATACAACAATGTCATTTAATAAAACTGCATAAGAATTACTGAAACTAATTTATTTATTTATAAATAAACATCTTCTTTAGTGTCTCTTTGCGTACAGGCGCACTTAGCTGCCAGGTCGCGACAGCCAATGACATCTTTCGTCATACAATGAGAGATAGTTAGTCAATCTATGAGGCCAATGAGGCTTTTGGTCACGGTAACCTCGCTAAGTGCATACGCTTAATCGCGTCGTTGTGTTTGCAGCATTATAATTTTGTGAACTTATAAATTAACGCATAAATTATGAATAGTCTAATATTATGCATAAATAACTACAATAATAAAAATAAACAAATAAATATTTCTTTTTGCAAATACACTCTCATAGTGTAGTGATAATTTTACACGAAATTGAATGCATAATAGCACCTAAATACTCTTACACTTAACCAAGATATTACATCTTAAAGACCTTATACGACTTCATAACTTACTGCTTAGTTATTACACATTAATTTTCCTAGAAGTGTGTTGTTTAGGTCGTTTATTACTTAAACATGTCAAATAAACATTCAGCCACTCGCCACATTATCAGTATTTTAAGGCCAATCGAAGATATGGTTACTTATTTCAACTTAGCTACAATAGGTTCTCTCTGACACACAACGAATGGCGCTAAGCATGGGAGACTTTATTTTACTATTTATTAAGTTTCGGCATTCGATATTATTTCAATTAACTTAACTTGTTTGTAAACCGATTGGAATAAAACCACTAAATGTAACGGGAGGCTTGCTACGATACATCAGTGAAAATCGCATTCAAATCGGTTGAGCCGTTTCTGAGATTAGCGTGCACAAACGCACAGACAATAATTCTAAAAACCATTTCTTTGACCTCAGTAATATAAGTACAAATTCTATAAAGTGGACGAAAATTAATCAGAACTAAATTAGTGTAAGAAGCTAACGAATAAGAAATGTAAGAAGTCCATGATTCTAGCTGACATTTCTAGAACTATGGACACTATTTTCAATACTATAACTTTTGAGTCTCATTTGATGTCATAAAGAAAATTCGTTAGAACATTGGCGATATTTTTGACGTGTCTAAACAATAAACAGATCTAAACAACTCATATATTATGAGACGACTCGAGCAGTGTGTTTTGGAAGTCCAGCTCGTAATATTTACTCTCAACAATTGTAGAAATATGACGAATGAATGTCACAGTTCTAAACGCGACTCTTTCAAGCTGCCACATTATAGGGCCTGACCACAAGCAATACAAAATTCGTTTGCAAGATCATGGATTAAAATTTAAAGCTTTTTTTTAAAATCTGAGTTTGATTAATACATATAAATTATCAGAATACAAAACAAACCAAAGGGTGCGTTAGATATAGTTTCATATGCCAGCCAGATGCGTCATTTACAATAAAAATTATCATTATATGTCGTAAAGATTCACTGTTGGACATGAGGCTTTTTAATTAAGCGCCACCAGACTCCGCCCATTCAATCCATCCACTGCCAACCGCTAGAATGCCTGCTGGCTGGACCGATGTCTTCAAGAGTTGAAGACCTCGGCGTTCCGACTATCCGTAAATATATTATTCTATCCAATGTCTTTGCAATTCTAGTTGCAACTCACATCGGAACACGAGACATAACTTATTTATATAAAATAAAATAAAATATAGAAGTTAGCAGAGAAACAGACAGAGGCGGACAGCGACTTATATATTTTACGTGTCGGATAAAAGTCCGTTTATATCTTCAGAAAACGAACGTATCAGACACGTAGCGTGTCAGACAAAATAATATTATTTCATATGATATGTAAAAACTAATTCAGACGCCATCAGACACTGTCCGCGCACGGACGGCATTCGCGGAGAGAATATTTTGCCTGAGTCGGAACGTGTCTGAGGGCCTGTGTCCCAGAATCGGAACCGTACAAGTAACTGCCGGCGGAGTGAGGCCGCTGACTTGTTTGTTTTTGTCTGATATGGCACGTTTCTGATATGCTAGATGTAAATAGCTGTGTCTGACTGTACGTGTCTGATACGTTCGTTGTATGAAGATATAAATAAACGGACCTTAAGGCCTTAAGAAAGCTACAACAAATAATAATTGTTTCTATTGCTTCATTTTATACGTGATCGTACATTTTGATATCTTTTGGTATTCTGAGTATTAAAGCAAGCATCAAGCGTTTCAAGATAGCTGTTGTTTCGTTTATAAACCACAATCGTTATTTTATACAAATTAATATTTCTTCAATACGAGTGGTCGTGGCCTTTATATTATAATATAAACCCATCAATCTAGTTTTTAGTAAATATGTTCAATAGGTTTTTTACGACTAAGCGAACATTAAACTCAAAGTCCTATAGAATTTTAAATACATAATCATCCAACGTGGCTTATTCAAACAGACTGTTCCTAAACTAAAGCCACAATTCATAACTACACTATATCACAGAATAAAATACGTCCTCTACAAGTCTCACAGACTTATTCAGGCGATTCGTGTAATAAAAGAGACGCATTCAGATTTCTATCGTGGAGAGTAGAGGTAAGGAGGACCGACTCTGTACATAAAAAAGTAACCGTCGGCCGCCATTAAATAGGAGGCGCTGTAGTAGCATTTTATTTACGATGGTTTCATTAACTACGCACCATTATAATCATAGAACTTCCGTTGGACATTAGCCTCTCCAATAATTTTCCAAAAGGACCGGTCAGAAACAGCTTAAATCCACCGCTTATAGGTGGACGTTCTACGCTGCATTTGCCGCACTCGAAAACCTTTCGGTCCCAGCGGCCGTCGTCGGCCCTCCGCACTGTGTCCTGCCTACTGCTATTTCGACTTACTGTATGTACTCTATGTATCTCCTCGTTTTTGATTCTATCTTGCTTTGTAAACCCGAGCATTACCCAATCCATAGTTCGTTGAGCGACGTTGAGCATACTTTCATACCAAGCACCAATGCTACACAAGCGCCATTCTGGTCAATTTATGAACTACTATTTAATGGTTGCAGTGTGTAAGTTCGTCCTCCTTACCTCTATTCTAAATGACTATATTCAAATAAAACTATTTAAATTTAGTAATTTAAAAGAGAACCAAATGCAAAAAATAAACATTAGCCGTAAATGCGTTAAGTTCACAGATGTGCCAGTAAAATTTTCATTTATAAAATTTGACGTTTTTTTTATTTGTGATAAATAAAAAAGTCTAGTGATAAATAACCATTCTATAAGTTAGGACAAAGATAGTATACAGAGATCTAATCTCACTAGGTAGCAACGGGTATAAAACATTGCCAAAAATGTACGCGTAATACAGTCTGGTTTTTTTATTGAGAAAATTTTCAAATCCTAATTGATATTACACAGTTTTCATAAAATGGTAAAGTGTTAAAGTGCGAGTTATTTCATGACAATATAGCACAAATTACAATACACAGTGTATTTTTAATTGCCTCTATTTAAAAAACATACTGTATGACGATGATATTTTGTATTGAAGCCGCCGTAGCTAACTAGTGAAATTGCAGCTCTTTTTAACATTACCTAAAATTAGGCTACGTTTTAGGCTACGTTCTAGTTTTAGAAACCCGAAGAATTAATGTTATATTAAATATAACCTATAAATCCTAATTGTACTTTATATTTCATTAGTGACAGCTGATCTTGATCTTAAAATGATCTTACTGTCCTTCTTGATATAGCAAAGCGACCTGCGCTTGCGCATGAAAAAAAAAAAGAAATAATTATGTGTCTTAGAAGGTCTTAGGATTTAAGATTTAGATGGTAAATCATTCATTATACAATCTAGACTTTAGGTTGTTCAGGATAAAATAATTCCCATTATAAATTGATTTTACAGAGATCACACCAAGCGTCATGAAAACATAAACTGTATGATTGTTTGTAAATAAGATTCGTGTAAGTTCAACATGGACAACTCGTAAAACAGTGTATTCTAAAACTAAGAAACTATTATAAAACTAAAGTAAAGCCAAACTGATGGGATACAAAAGTTCATTCACCCTACTAGACACAGACAATCTATTATCTCTTTCTATGTTGCATGTATTTGACACAAGATAGAAAGAGACAATGCAGCGTACGAGCTTGCGTTTGATAATAATATTCGAGGACAACCCGGACATTGCCGCGCTTGCAAACATTGGGTCGGGGTTTTAAATCATTCATTCCGTATCGGGAAGCGCTCGTGGTGACATATTGTTTTGTATTCTGTTCGTTTTAAGTTTTTTTTTTGCCGTTAATATTTATTTGTTGTTTGTTATTTGTTATTGTTATAAGTTACTGTTGTAAGTTATTTGTTATTTGTTGTTATTTTTTATAATTATTAAGAATTGTTTCCAATGGAGCCACAACCAAGTACTTCGAAACGAAATCCGACAGATTTTAGTTCTCCTAAAAAGAAACGTCCAAAGGTATGTTACTCAATACAGAAATTCTATAATTTCCCCAAGTTATTATTTAATTTCACCTATTTGTGTGTGCAAGTATAGTTTTACTGTTAGTTACACATTCTCAATAGATAATACTAAACATAATCCTAATCTTTATTTTTCTTTCAGGTATCGAGTTTTACTTTGAACGAAAAAAATATGGTAATTAATACCTACAAATACGTAAAGGAAACCTGGCCTACAGATAAATACCCCTACAGAAAAGAGATGGTACAAAAAACATCTAGCATATTAGGTATCGGTATTGCGTCGGTGTACAGGATTCTCAAAAATTATAAAGAGCATGGTGAAATTACCCCTCCTGTTGCCACCAAAACTCGGCCGAAATTTACAGATAAAATTGATGACTTCACTAAATCAGCTATACGTAAAAAAGTACATACTTTTTTTCTAAACGGTGAATTGCCAACGGTCAAGAAGGTCCTCAATGAAATAAATGAAGACGACACACTACCAAATTTCAAAAGAACAACCTTCCAGAAAATTCTAAAACATTTGAAATTTAAATACATCAAGAGGCAACGAAACAATAGTTTAATTGATAGAGACGACATTATATTATGGCGACGAAAGTATTTGCAAAAAATTAAGGAGTACAGGAAACAAAATTGCCGTATTTTTTATATGGATGAAACATGGGTTAATGCAGGTAATATTTATTTTATTTTATCTGCCTACACAAAATGTTTATTGTATTATGAATAAGTAAGAAGTATAAAAACCATCTCTAGAATCTCCACAAATGTTATAATAACAATGGTATTCGACAATACAATGGTAAAATGCGTAGGCGACAGGTAGAAAATCACTCAACCTTTTGTTTTTTTATTGTATTGTTCAAGTGTTTACTTTTAAAATATTACAAACTATTATTGTATATACAGTAGAAACCGGATATTGTACTCTGAATATTATTTTTAGGACATACAGTTAGCAAAACCTGGGTTGACACCGAAATCAAATCAAAACGACAAGCATTCCTAGAAGGTTTGAGTACAGGTGCAAAAAATCCTACATCTAAGGGCCGGCGATTAATTGTAGTGCACATAGGAAATGAAGATGGATTTGTGGAAGATGGAAGCTGGGTCTTTGAATCCAAAGGCAGTGGTGACTACCACGAATCAATGGATGCCACCCATTTTGAGAAATGGTTCGAAAAAGTACTGCCAAAGTTGGGCGAAAATGCTGTGGTAGTAATGGATAATGCTCCTTACCACTCAAGGCAACAGGAAAAAATACCCAACTCAACTTGGTTGAAGAACAATATTCAGCTGTGGCTTCGAAGCAAAAATATCAGCTTTGAAGAAAATGAAATTAAATCACAATTACTGCATAAAGTTAAAGATGTTAAAGATCGCTATAAAACATATGCCGTAGACGAACTAGCAAAAAAATATGGTGTTAATGTATTAAGACTCCCACCATATCACTGTGAATTAAACCCGATAGAATTGATTTGGGCAGATATAAAGGGCTATGTTGCTAGAAATAATACTACTTTTCAATTTGAAAAAGTTAAGGAATATTTAAATGAGGGTATAGCAAGAGTGACAGCTGATCGTTGGAAAAAATGTGTTCAGCATGTGCAAAAAGAAGAAGAAAAATTTTATAAACTTGATTTTATCGTAGATGATGTAATAGATAAATTTATCATACATGTAACAGATTCCGCTTCAAGTACAAGCACAGAAGAATCGGATTCAAATTGAATAAATAGAGTTTTACTATAAAAATCGTATTATTTTTGTTCTTATTTTTAGTAAACTCTAAAAATAAGAACATTTAAATGTCAATATTTTTAATACTAATTGTCACCTTTTTAAAATAATAATATAACTTTATTTACCAGATATATTAAAATGGAATAATATAAATAATACATATAAATAATATAAATACAATTTTTAAAAATGTTTCAAAGCCCTGCATAAGCGAATGACCTTGCAGTAACTTTGTTTACATTTGGTATCCCTTTATAATGGCCCTACTTTAGATTATTATTATGAATATGAAAAATTGCACAATCCAACGTTATCCTAATGATACAGTTTGAACAATATATGTACATATATTATAATAAGTAGGTATATAAATTAAAATAAATCAATAATTTAGAAGAGAAGTTAAACAAATGCATTTTTAAATGCAATTTAATAAAAGTAGCGATGAGCTTTTAATTTAAATTTGTTTTAGAAAATAATTAATGACTATACACAACAGTGGAGCCAGTGGAAGTTTACCAATAAGGCACACGTCAGATTAGCTTCGCTAATAAAGAGACAAATATAAAAAAAAAACCGAATCAATATTATGAGCACCATTAAAGTATTCTGATACCGACTACGAAAGAAGCATTCATTAAAATTCGAATTGCATTAGATAGTGTTGAATTACAATATATTAGACCAATTAGTTCACTGGAATGGATTAGAGTGGAATAGATCGAAATATCTAAATGGAATAAAAATATTTAGAAATATTACTTTAAAATTTTTCTATCTGTAAGGTACTATCACAGTCTAACCATAATTATCTCATACAGTCCGGCAACGAATGTACTTGCGTAGAGCAACGTTCGGCGAACTCGCTTCAGTTTGCAGGCTCGAACATTGAGCGTTGCCCGACTGTATGACGTAAGTATGGTTAGACTGTGGTACTATCACATCAAAGAACCATGAAATATAAATGTAATGTGATACAATTAATAAGTTGCATAGAAAAAACAAAAAAAAAAAACGTAGTAGATAAAATAATAACAGTAGGCAACATTAATGAGTTCGGTAGTTTTCTTGACATTGACATTTTGTGAGGAGAAGATAATATGTCTTTATGCGCCATTTCAAAAATATCCATCCCAATGGAACATTTTTCATCTAAAAACAGGTAAACTTCTCGCTGGCTTTACAAGGTAGGATTTTATTAAATCATTTAGAAATACTTTCAACACTACAATAAGTTAATAAAATACCTATCATTTTCTATTAAAAGTAAGCAGTGGAAAGCAGTAACTTATTTTACATACTATTGAAAGATTAAAAGAAATTTGTTTTTATTTGAGCACAACTGTACCTGTGATTTGACAACAGCATCCATAAGGTATTCTTTCAATCTTATCCGTTAACCTAAGTTACATGTCTAAATTTAAAATATTATCGAAAAACATGAAATTACTTTGATCACACAGTCCATTAGACGCCTTATATTTTATTTGATACTAGCGACCCGCCCCCGGCTGCAATTTTTATATATAAGAACATTCCCCGCTTATCCCTCTTTCCATTAGTGAAAACCGAATTAAAATCGGTCTACCCGTTCACGTGTGATGCCGTGACCAAGGGAAATGAGGATTCATTTTTATATATATAGATTGAGTTAACAATAATAAAACCATATGACGCCAAAAGCAGTAGTAGTAGTGTGGAACTAAACTTCCATAGTAGAAATCATATAACGTCCCCGTCACGAGAAGCTGTAAATTACGAAACAAACATTCAGGGGTTAACAACATTTGGAACGAATAATAAATATTACACAACAATTAACCAAAATTACACTGATTTCTAACTAATAAAAACAAAATTAAATACAAATCTAAATCACCAATACAAATATAACCTAATCTGCAAAAACGATAAGCAACCCCATGCGCATTTTAAACTCGAATGACGTATAACTATGACTCGTCAAAATTGCGGACCAAATGTTTACCTTCGCTCCTTTATAACCCAGTGAAATTAAGTTGCGTCGAAGTATGCTCTGTACAGCTATACAGATACGTTACAATTTTATTTGTTTACATAATTTACGGCTTTTCGTGACGGCGAACTTGGAATTAGACGGCTAGCCAAACTTTGCAACTAACTTTGTAAAATTCGTTTTAAAGATAGATTAATTTCTTAATTAAGCCTTTATTGACACTCGACTTACGCATCGCCAAATTATAGATTTTTGATCCAAGTTTGTAAAAAGATTTCATCCTAAGTAATGGGTATTTACGGGACCGAAAATTTTTAATCTCGCGACATTGCAAATAAATCATAAACTATGAACCAACTTGGAATAGTTTTGGCATAAATTGAAGATATTTTGCAGACAAGGTAATCCAACGAAACATTTTTCCATTTCCATTCCATCAACACTTCCATATCTGGATATTCTCGTGCTTTCTGACACTGAGGTCTATAGACGCTGTAAAGAGCACAATACGTATTATTTGTAGGACAATTTCATGAGTTTCTTCATTCAAACAAGTGCTGGACCGAGCTTTCTTTATTCCATATTAGGCGTGTTATAGGCACTAAAGTTCACTGTCACAGATAGCACAAGAGCACACACGTTTACTAGGTGGTATACTCATGAGATATCCACGAAATGTTCGGTTCTAGTCATGGCTCCTCGTCGCTGGACTGGGAGTCAGGGGTCGGGGGTCAAACTTGCCATCCGGTGCCAGATCGTGCGTTTCCGTTGGTCACGTGCAACTCGGCTTCGTGGTGATTGATCGACTGACGAGTGCGCGGCGATTTGCGCAAGTCTGACACGAATGTGAACTGAAATTTCAATACATTTTTTTTAAATTTATGTTAAGGTCGACAAACAGGCTGACGGCCACTTGATGGTAGGTGGTTACCGTCGCCTATAACACAAGCAATGCCACAGGTTCTGCAAGTGCGCTGCCGATCATAGTAAGTTAGGGATAAAGGATTACGAAGGGCAATGGGTTCTGGCATCTCTTCTCACGGTGGTGTCGTAAAGACGGTGATTACTGCCGCGAAACGGACTAAATGAATAAATAAATAAAATATTTATTTACAGGATTTTAATTTATATACAGCAGTTATAGTACAAAGTATATTCTACCCTAGAAGGGCATGCAAATATTTGTAATGCATTTGACTATCCAAAATTACTGCAAAACGCAGTATACCCTCTGCCACTACCTACATAAATAGAACTTAAAATTTCTTCAATGTACATATTTTACCATAAAATAATAATGTTTAGATTTAATAGAACGCAATTTTATAGAATTTTGCCATGCGGCAGAATATGTTCATAAATCATGTAAAGTGCGACCACATTGGTTGCAGTAACTATCCCACAGAAAACCATAGAAAATAATAGCACTTTTCCTATCTTAATCTTTTACCTCTCTTCATCCTATAGGAGCTCTAGTGCACTTAGATCCCTTTATCATCTAGTGGGATCATCGAAATTAAACTTTTTATTTGTTTTATTAATACAAAGCTACGGACAGTCACACCGCGATGAGCAAATAAGAGAAATGGATTCCTTAGGGGGAACAGAAGTGTTGGGGTGTTTAATAATGACAGAAACACTGCGTTTCGCAGTCATAAACTAGACAGCCCGTCTGACGGTAGTTACTAAACCCCCATACAGAAGACCACCATAAAATTACAAATTGCCTGCTGTTTGTTGTGTTTTGATGAGTAAGTAAGTAATGATTAAGATGTCAGAGTCCATTTCCTAATCGCTTATCCTTAATCCTACTAAGGTCCGCAGCGCACTTGCAGCACCTATGTCAGCCTGTCTGGCGACCTTTACATAAAAAAGATATAAAACCGGAGTTTTTTTTTCTAAATTAAGTGTTATTAGACGATCAGACAATCAACTTAGGGCATTCTGGGCGTTTTTTGTTGTTGTTTATGACCAGTCTTATCCCTATGCTAAAAATTAGTAACAGATCACTAGAGCAATTGGTATTTTCAAATACTTTATAAGGTGTAGTATATAGCCACAGACCGTTAATTTAATCTACTGGATTTTTAAAACGCATCAAATAGCTGTAGTAAGAACAATAAGCAGAGCGCTGCATTCTGATTGGCTAGTTTACCAGACATTGAACAAAATATTTTCAAGGTTTTCGCAGATTCAATGCAAAGTTAGAAACCATTCGCCGGATAATTAGAAGTCTTTTAGACTGTGTACAGCCAAAGATTATTTATATACACATCTTATTTATTAAGGAAAAATATTAGATGCACTCAAAATCAAACAGTACTTACGATAATGACGGCGTATAACAAGCCGATGCTAAAGCCGGCCAGTACATCGCTCCAGTGATGCTTATAGTCGGAGACCCGTGTCATCACGGTGTACCAAGCCAACATAATTAACACGAACTGGATGCCGTGACGGAGCAGTTTCGACCCTCGCCATGTGAATCTCTTATGCAGGTACAACTGAAAATTTTAATATCCAATATGCATTAAATTCATCACTTTTAAAATGAAAAAAAAAAAAATATGCTCGCGTTTTCGGGCGCGTAATAATAGTATTGTGTTCACACTGTGAGCCATTTTGAATATTGGTTAAATAATTCTTTAGCGTCAGTTTCGGAGATTAAGTAGGTATACTCACAATCTAACCCTACTTACGTCATACAGTCAAGCAACTAATGTACTTGTGTAGAGCAATTCGGCGAATCCGCTTCAGTTTGCATGCTCGAACATTGAGCGTTGCCGGACTGTATGGTTGGTTAGACTGTGGTATTCCCTTACACTACTCAAACTTACTAACTGTATTTAGTCTATTTAGGAATCAACAAATTTACTTGAGTACAAGTATCCGAGACATCTTCGCGACCAAAATTCTTCAGTGTCTTGACCAATATGTCGCCAATGATGACCAGTGCTCATGGTCTCTAACTATGGGCTTCGTTAGAAAGCTCAACTTTGTTTAACGAACTATGGAGAGGGCTATGCTGGGCGGTTACACTGCGAGATCGAATCACGAATGAAGAGATCCGACATAACCCGGCGGATTAGTAAGTTGAAATGACAGTGGGTAGGACACATAGTACGGAGAGCCAACGGCCGCTGGGGCCGGAAGGTTCTCGAGTGGAGGTCACGGACCCGCAAGCACAGCGAAGGACGTCCACCCACAACGTGGACAGACGATCTGATAAGAGCCGCAGGTCGACGGTGGATCCAGGCTGCTTCTGATCGGTCCTTTTGGTCAATTAGGGGGTTAGTCAATTAATTAGTTCTTTGTCCAACAGTGGATGTCCTACAGTTGAGAAAATGATTATGATGACTTGTGTACAATATTACTTAATAACAATTTTGCATTTTTTTAACTTAATTCTTGCTTTAAGGGTCCTCAGCAAGCTCAATTCTCCATACAAACGTAGTTACGTCCTTATTTTAAAATAACGCATTGCATTATCATGAAATTTTGTAAATACAATGAGATAAGACATATCTATGCCTGAAATTAGTTAATGACTCTTGAAATGTTATTAAAAAGAAAATAGAAAGAGTACAAGTTTAGCCCCCAAAACCCTGTTCAGTTCCGCTGAATACTACACTCACTACAGCCAAAATATAATTTAGATCGAAGTCAAAATCTATTTCCGACATCGATTAATCTATGTTAGTTTCATAAGAAAAAGCATTTTTCGAAATTGATTTGTGGTTTTCAAATGAGAACGAAACTACGAAAATCAGTTAAAAACTACAAAATTTTGATGCGAATCTGCAGGGAATCACTCTAGCGCGGGGGAACGGTATGAGGTAGGGCGGTAGGCGCCGCCCTTTGTCCTTGGTTTATGCCCTGTCTCACTCTAGGTGAAACAACAACATTTTAAAGCGTTAGCGCGTGATCTCAACGCGGAGTTGAGCGCTGCTTACTGGAGACTCTTAAGCCTTTGTACAGATTTGCATCACTTTTGGCACGCTGATAGACCGCATCCTGGAATAACACGCTTGATAATAGTTCAAATTTAAGTAATTTATTTTTTGTGCTTAAGTGCCTACATTATGGGATACGCTAGCAATATATCTCGCTCATTTAAACTTCGTTGACCCACCGCATGTTACAACTTAACAAAGACAAAGCCTTCAATTGATGTTACAGCCGATTAGCCGAATAGTCGAAGATATGACTATAGTAGCAGGTAGTCGGAACATAGATTATGTTCCAGCTCCGACTTTTGACAATTTTGAATGCTTGTTATTTTTATAGACAAATTATTAATATAGTTATGTCTTATTGTGAGTGAGCGATGGTTATGAGTAAACAAGCAGCAAGATTTTTTTTAAAGTGATGCCTCAGCGATCTTTCGCTGGAATTTTCCTTCCACCATTATGCGTACTTTTTCAAATTAAAAAAAAAAACTATGAATTGAATGAGATAATTATCATAGGGACAATATAATATACATAGATGAATATATGGATATAGGATATATATTTAAACATTCACAATTTTCGGATTTATTTTGTTCAATCAACTTAATTAACATATCAAAATAGAACAGTTATTATGCCCAAAAATTATTACAATTGCAATGGTTGCCATTCCATTTTAAAACACAACTTTTTTTATTATACTAATTTAAAAATAACATAAAACTGTTCGTTACTTACGGCAAAATACAGCATGGTATAAGCAGAAAACGACGAATGCCCGCTGGGGAACGATAGACGCATTTCTTTCAACAATTTCAAGTCTGCACCTTGACATTCGAAGGTCTCTATATATCTCCACTTGTTTATTGGATCATCGCAATCAATTTTCGGTTTGCATACCTGGAAACAGAAAAATTGTCAATAAGGTAAAATGTGCATAACCATTACATTTGTAACGATTATACAAAAACAAGGTTTTAAGTCCGCTATCTTAAAAAAAGCGCTGTGAATTATGCTCATATCTATCCTAACTAAATACGAAAATGAGTTTGTTTGTTTGTTATTCAAACGACCATTATGAAATTTTGAATACACTTTGTGAGAGGCATATAAAAGGACATAGGTTACTTTTCATGCAGAAAAAAGTACTGTTCCCGATGAACGCGAACGAAGTCGCAGGCAAAAGATTATTATTTACTTGCTCAACTCGGCCACGCTTCGCTGCGGCCCATAAGGCGGCGCGGCGGCGCGGCGTGCGCATGGGGCGCGCGGTACTGGACACTGCTTATACATAATACTATTTACCGTAGCGTGATGTTATATAGCCTATAGCCTTCATCGATAAATGGACTATTCAAAACAAAAATAATTTTTCAATTCGAACCAGTAGTTCCTGATATTAGCGCGTTCAAACAAACAAACTCTTCAGCTTTATAATGTTAGTAAGTATAGATGTTAAGTCGGCATACTTAACAACGAGCAGGGCTCAATGAATGGTAACTAGATGGCGTTAATACGTAAACGTACGCGCGAACGTTCCATTCATTGAGTCTTGCAAACACAAGAAATATTTATTTAATAAATAGATTTTACCAATCTACCCTTAAAATTACCTGTGTTTTCATTCTCGAAAAACCAAGGGTAGGATTACGGTGGTATTTTTGGGCGCATTTGTACAATAGATTACACGGTAATGCGATTTTCATACTAGGTGTCTCTGCATCGATTCGTCAACAAGCCACGACCGAAGCACTTGTTTCTTGAACGATTACAGACTGGCCTTTTATTCTTTTAAATAAACTGTGTTATTTATCGAAGTTTGCTTAAAACGCCAGCCCACAGCGCCCATATTCCATCAATATATTTTTTCTTCATATTGCAAACGTCAATCATCCAATCAAGCGGTGGCGCCCCTTCACCAATTAAAAAAAAAACGAGTTTAGGTCATTCAAGATAATCGCTCTTCATTCGCGGTCTCGCAACAAAATTGCCAGTTTTAACGGCTCGTTGCAAACGTAAACAGGTTAAGTATTTATTTTTCGCGTTTCGCATACTGAAGCGGGTTCGGTAATTTAGTGATTATGGACGCGAGGCGGGGCCGCGGATCGCTGCAGGGCGGAAGTCATGGCTCCGAGGAATACTAATTTGGAGCGTAACAGTCGTGACTGTTAACCAGCATGAAATTGCAACAATCTCCATACGTGATATCGTTATGGGAAGCCGTCGAGCCAAATTCTATATTTGAATAATTGGACATAAATTTTTATAAGCAATTTCTGTGGGCTTTCATGACTATACCGATAACGGTGGACCGGTGTCATGGAATTTATGACTCTGTACTTGGCAACTGTGCATTGCCATATATATTTTGATCAGCAGGCGACAACGCGTGTATGTTTACCCAGTGATTGCAAGCATGATTGCATATGTATAATATGTATTTAGGTATACTTTATATTTTTATTGAATTAGTTTTATAACATAAACCATAATGAATAACGTATCAAGTGTTAGAGTTTAATCATAAAGAAGACATACTCTGTGCGAGTGTTGTACTGGCACCCCAGACACTGCCATCTGGTGGGGAGAAAAAGGTTCGCGAAGACAGAGAAAGACAGGCGTTCGAGAAGAGAGTTTGTCGTATGTCCGCGCATCTTATTTAGAGAATTGTAGTTGTATAGAATTATAGTTGTAAAAAATGAGACTGGGATTGTACACAATGTAGAGGAGTTTCCATTAATGTACCCCGAAGTAAGGAGTTTCTAACATGAGTAGGGTTGCCAGGTGTCCGGCTTTTTACAGTCGTATCCGGCCAAATATATATGAGTCCGACCCGTCCGGCTTTTGTTAGGATTTGGTTAACCCCGCAGCGGCCAGAATCCCACGGACATGCATAATTCGCGATCTTACAAATTACTTTAAGAAAACAATATGTGATACATAATAAAGAGTAGAGCAAGTCTTAAAGTAATAAATGCACAAATAAAAAGAACTATTTCTCTTAAAAACCAGTGTGTCAGCAGGCTTTTGTGCCAAAATGTCCGGCTAAATATGAGTCTGTGTCCGGATTTTCGATTTTGAGGCCTGGCAAAATGAACACGAGGGAAAAAACACAATTTCTGGTTTTCCAACTAAATCTATGTTTTGCGCAGCAAGTAATACAGAATATATATTTTATAATATCAACCAAAGGACTTACTGATATGTGCTTAGTTTTAAAGAGAGAGAGAGGATTATGTTCGTTTATATGAGGATAATGAATAAACTCCGGAATCATCAATTACTGCATCTATTTGAAAAATTCTACGAAACTAATGAGATAAGCGAAAGAAAAAAGGATAAATGCGAAGACTTATTTGCAAAGTGCGTACAATACTAGAAAAAAAAAAATATTTTTCTTTATTTGCACTCAATATTTAATATTTTTTTAAGAAGTTATACATATTACACATATTGGTCCATTATACATTATTCCAGATGGACCTGATTTTTATATCATGTAAGTGTATTAACTCGACTCCCCCGATTCCATACGAGTGAAGCCAGAAAGAATAGGGCTAGTAGATAGGTATATATATATATATATATATATATATATATATATATATTATAGAGGTAACAAATAACAGGTCGTAAGGGTAAAACCAATGGATCAATATTATTCAATTTTGGTATTCCGCAAATTATACGATATTTAACCATAATATTTTATGGGTTCGATTGAGGAATCAAACGTTTAAAATGAAGGCGTTATACAGAATATTATGATTAATCTGTAAGCCTGTTTAAACGATATCTCAATTATGTTTTAGAGCTTAGCACGTCATCGGTGGAGTTGTGAAAATGCTAATGCCTGACATTATAGATACTTTATGCGCGGCGGATCGTACCCGGCAACTTTCGATTTCTGCGGACCGACTAAACAGTGAGTGCTCATTTTGTCATTACCTCGCATTTATTGAGACGTTATCGTTGAATAAATTTGCGGCGGAATTTGATTTATGCAACTTTTAAACACACTTTGCAATCGCACTAATCTGTACTTTCTTCGAATTAATTTATAAAAAGAAAGATTTATCTATTATAATTTACTACAGTAGATGAATTCTATGTTACTTGCGGATTGGTAGTCGTCTTTTCTTTAAGGGGGTACTGCACAAAATTTTGGAAATTTACTCATTTTTAAGTGACTAGTACTATGCGCTGAATTAGTTAAATACATTAAAGTAACTTTTGTAGGTTAGCCTGATCCTTGCACAAGGTCACCGCCTTGTTGAAATT
The DNA here is from genome assembly GCA_910589475.2 of Bembecia ichneumoniformis. NCBI lineage: Eukaryota > Metazoa > Arthropoda > Insecta > Lepidoptera > Sesiidae > Bembecia > Bembecia ichneumoniformis. The sequence continues at coordinate 3,562,654 of OU342538.1, read as the reverse complement.
TGAAACAAATACATTTAAAATTAATAAAAAATACATAAACGGAACGACTTCTAAAAATTTATTTCTTCGAATACTTCTTAAATTTTACGCATGAAGCACTAATTCTCACATGAAAATGTTTGTATTGATATTCCGCAGATCACCCCCTTCTTAATATTCATTATAAAATTATAAATATGAAAATATTAAGACTTTTCAATATTTAACCCAAACGCCTGATGGTTTTCCAAACAAAAAACATTGCTCTAATAAAATCACTAGGCGCACTTATTTGTCGTATGACATGACGTCATGAGGTCAATGTCAAGTCAGCTGTGTTATAAATTTTATATTTACATTTTACACATGTTTAAGTGTTTTTTGGAAGTGAAGGATGGGTAACCAGAAAAAGAATCATTATCTAAGTGACTAAATAAAAAATTTATCCTAAGAATGCTGCTATAATGTGGTAAGTAGACTTCTATTTTTAAGTATTTTTATCGGAGATCTGTTTTTTTTTCTAATTTGCATACTTAAATATGGCTAAATTAATCATGTCATTGGTTTCACTTTCAGGCAAATAAGAAAATCTGGACATGCAAAATAAAATATTGCAGTTGAGTCGAATTCCGTACAGAGTAGTGCGAACGCAGAACATGCAAATGCATACAGGTAAACACCTACCTATCTATTTAATGTCTCAAACAGAGGTGTATACAACAGGCTTGTTTCCACTGAGAATAAATCGGATGGCTTAGAGTTTCTAATGATTAACCATAATAATTAGTAAACAAAAAACAACTTTTCTATTAAAATAATAAAAGATTAATAATATTTTTGGAAAATAAAATCGACAAAATGAGGCGTTTAATTATGTGACATTAAACACCAATCAGAGAAGCGCATGGAAGCGTGACGTCACACCTCGCGAAACACCACGTTGTGGCTGTCATTTTCGTATAAAGTGAACAGGTTATTTCGAGTTTTCAGCAATTATTGTTAAATTAATACAGTTCGTTTTTAGTTTAATCTTGAAAGACAGGTATAATTCGCCATGGAATCAGGATTTAACAAAACAAACAGCAGTATATTGCCCAAAATTGACGCCGTTATGCTTGGACAATTTTTTGCAGTGAACACCGACTATTGTTCATCGGAATTCCGCAATGGTAAAACTTCTATCTAAGTATTATGTGAAGAACAAACAAAGTCTTACTTAATTAGCAGTTACCAGTCAGAGAGTGGCATTTACCTACTGTGGAAATGCCACTCTCTGACTGGCATTTCCAGAAAAGCAAATGCAGAAAAGTATTTTCAATATAAAATATGTTGAAATATTGGGCTGAGAAGCCAAGAAAATGTAAAAAAATTGTTTGTTTATATCTGTATATATTCAACTTCACCTGTTAAATTTGTTTCAAGCTTAAATTTTTGGTAAATTGTTGGTAAATTTCAAGCTATTTTACCAAATCACACGATGAATTTCTTTTGCCACTGATATCAGGACAATAAATATATAAAAATACAATTAATACGATAGTAAAAACTTAACTTGACAATATTAATAAATGGTGATTACGTTTATTTCCTAATTTGACATTGACTCAAAACCGCTGACTTTGAGGTAAGCGAATACAAAGTTTTATTTTTTTTATTTTTTTTATTAAAGATGAGTTTGCTCTTGACCAGCATCTATCCATGTAGGAAGGATGAGGCCGACGATGGAGCGAGCTCACCCAGAAGATGCCCATTCACTCGAACCTTGAAAAGATTTGGGTTATATGAGCTCGGAAATACAGACGCCGGCAGGGAGTTCCAATCCTTAGCAGTGCGCATCACAAAAGATGTTTTAAAGCGCTTGGTCCGAATTAGAGGGATTTCGACAAGGTTAGGATGGTAACCAGCCGTACGTCTGTATGTCCGATAGAAGAAAGGGGAAGGCAGTATGATCTCATGCAGCTCTCGAGCACACTCTTCGAAGTACATCTTATAGAATACACAGGCAACTTTGCGTCTATGTGCTAGGCTCTGCAGCTTAGTTCTTATTAGTGTATCATCGCCAATGGGCCTCCTAGCTCTGCGATCCACCGAGTCGAGTGCGGCAAGTTGGTATTTTGATGGGCCATCCCAAAGGTGACAGCAATACTCCATGCAAATCGGACTTGTGCCTTGTATAAAGAGAGGAGCTGTCCAAGTGTGAAGCATCGCTTCACTCTATTTGGGATGCCCAACTTTTTGGCCGCTGTTTGGGCTTTGGACTCGATAGAATTACCGAAGTTGAGATTTGAGCACAACTTCATACCAAGAAGCTCAAGATCATTGGCCACAGGTACGGATGCACCTCGGAAAGTTAGAGCCAAGTCGAAAGGGCTCCTTTTTGCAGAGACCAAATACGCTTGCGTTTTGGTGGCGTTAAAATCAGCCAGATTCTTGTCACCCCATTGGCATACAAGATTTAAGGTTCAGTTAATTCGCTCAACCATTGCCTCCCTCTCAGAACGAATCCTGGACAAATATCTCTCTATGACCGTATTGTCATCTGCGTATACAACTACTCCTGGAAGAAGTAAGTCATTAATATGAAGCAGGAAAAGAGTTGCAGAGAGAACAGATCCCTGAGGAATACCGGCATCAATTGCCATGAGGTCCTAGGAGCAGCCATCAATGACTACTCGAATTGACCGTTCATTCAGGAAATCAGAAATCCAGCTACAGAGAGACCGGAGGGGATGCCGTATGTAGGAAGCTTGCCAAGTAAACGTGCATGCCAAACCCTCTCAAAGACCTTCGATATGTCGAGTGACACAGCGAGAGCCTCGCCATGTTTCTCGATGGCTTCACTCCAGTATTGCGTGACATATACAAGAAGACCTCCGGTTGAACGTCCCTGGCGAAATCCATATTGGCGATCACTGAGCAGGTCGTTAACTTCAAGATATGTCAGCAGCTTACTATTCAGTACTCTCTCCATAACCTTACAGAGTACAGAAGTGATGGCGATTGGTCGATAATTACAGGGGTTGGCACGGTTACCCTTTTTAGGCACTGGTTGAACATTGGCAAGCTTCCAAAATGCCGGCACGAGAGAGAGATGGTGCAAGCGTGTAAGTACAGGAGACAATTCAGGACCACATTCCTTCAGGACCCTTGCAGGTATGCCATCAGGTCCACTAGCTTTGTTCACGTCAAGACTCCGTAGTGCTCTTCGAATCTCTTTGTTGTGAATCTAGATCTCTGGCATTGAAGATTCACAACGAGGTATTGATAGTGGCTGTTGAGAGCTGTAATAACCTTAACTTCATCAATTTGTTATTGTTTATTGTTTGGAACATATATGAATAATTTGTTTGGCGTTTTTATCGTTGAACTTTTATATTGGGGCACTATACAGTATTTATAATACGAGGAATTCATTATTTATTAAAAAACACAATTGACTGTCATAAACAAACACGGCTGTTTCGCGAGGTGTGACGTCATTCAAGACGCCATGACAGTCTTGGCCTTTTTCGCGGTCAATTTCAAGTTCATTTCTAAAAACTCAAAATACTAATGTAAAAGACCTATTTTTCTTAAAATAATATATTTTTGGGGTGAAATAGATGCTAAGCCATAGTTTTAAACTAATTTCCAAATTTTGTCAATTAGGCTATTATCCGGTAACATTGCATATGTTAGTTTGTAATAGGAATATATATTTTTTCAGCAAAATATTTATTTGGTCAGCAACTTTTTTTGGTTGACCTAGTCTAGTACTTGGTCACCAAATAGGTTTCTTAGCTAATCAAACATTTATTGGTTAGGTTAGATTAGGTTTTTTGCTTTTGATAACAGCCGTTTATAACGAAACTGTAAACTGAAACCGCGCAGTAAATTTGTAAAACTGTTCATTGATAGGCCCAAGTACTGAACAGTGCATGTTCGTAGACAATTTGGGAACGGAGAGGTTATAAACTATCAACTTTTAAGCGTTTTATTTTAAATTCAATGTTCCTTTCATAATATTCGTCAGTTATGTTTATTATAAACTAACGGTGTTTACAATTTGCTCTCTGTCGTTTTTAGTGTTTAATTTTATTTCAGGCTACCAATAACAGAAATTCAAACATCCTCGGATAATCAAGACAAAGGAAAAATTGAATATGTAAATATTTCATACGAAAAAAGACTGGATAGAAAAATGGCAATTAAGGAGCCTGATTATATATTGAAAGCACTCGAAAGATAAGGTCAAAAATAAACGACAATTAACAAATAACGATAATACCACGACAACTAAACATCACAAATTTAATAATAAAAACTTTTTATTATTTTTTGCAGTTTTTCATTTCTTCTTTCATACTTTATTTATTCTTTTCCAGATATGCAGGTAAGTATACATAGGTAAAATTATGTATAAGAAATGAACAAAACATAGTGATCAGCTGAATATTACGTTATATTATAATAATAACTAATTATTATTTACATATATTACATTCTATTATCATTTATTACATTAATTTTTCCTAAAGAAAAATTAGTAAAAATATGTTTTACTCTGTGTTCAGCCTAATCTGTAAAGTTATTTTTGTGTGCGTTCCGTCACCGCTACTCCAACTCGAAGATTTTCGATCGCGCGGCACGCTCTTAAACATTTTAAATTTTACTAGATATCGACATACTAGACTTCTGTAGTTTTATTTCATAACATATATTTCACTGAACAACTGTAGATCTGTATGTACCTATTGTGAACAAAAATTTGATAATAGGGGATCGGACAAATTTCCGGAAAGTGTTTTAAATTGATATTTATTCCCATAACAAATACTATTTTATTTATTTATAGCCTTTTAGGTAGGTACTTAAAATCATGTTTTAATATTGTTTGTTTGAAAATGCCACCAAAACGCCACGATAGTTCATCTGAGAGCGCGTAACGTCATTTGTGGTCATATCATAACAAAACAGCTGCATTGGCATAAGACAATGATTGCCCACAAATGACGTCACGCAATGTTATTGGTGTTTCAGTATAGATTAAAAATATTGTACTTTATTTCTTCATTTAAAAATATTTAAATGAAATTAATTATATTAAATTATTATTCGATAAATAATCTTAAAAAATCATATATTTTCTTTCTAAGTACATTTTAGATTTTAATCTGATTACTGTCCGATCCCCTATTACAATTTTATTTCATAATAATAATAATAATAATAATAGCCTTTATTTAACAATCTTACATACGGGATAATGACTTAATCTATTACAATACAATAATTTATTAACTATCTGACACCGGCATGTGAAGATTATCTTGCTTTCCAGCATAGGCCTCCCCTAGAGCCTGCCACAAAGTGCGATTCTGTGCTTGTCTTCGCCAAGTGATGCCCGCTATTCTTCTAATGTCGTCCTCCCATCTACGACGTTCATACATTACATTAAATAAAAAAAAAATTACATGAAAACACGTCGCTCTTTTACACGAATTATCTACTCACAAGTACAAGTAAAATTTTTTGATAAATTTAATGTGACGAGACTAATTTTATTCTACTAATTTCGCATTCAACTTAAACAAAGTCCAATAAATAAATAAATGGTCGACGCTGAATCCAGACTGCTTTTGACAGGTCCTACTGGAAAATTATGGGGAGGCCCATGTCCACCAGTGGACGTCATACGGCTGAGATAATAATAATGACGTATATATTACTAGCGTAAGTTCCGGGCCAACGGCGCGGCGAAATGGCACCAGCGTATTGGCCCTAAAATCTCAGTTTAGGGCCAGCTAACGGCAGTCGTCGTCCCTCGTCCGCGCAAGATTGTGGTTGAGAGAAGTTTTGTATGTACTTAATTGTTATAGAAATGCCTAGTTGCGTAGTAAAAGGCTGCAAAAACTATGATACGATGGTTAAAAATGAACAGGGAATATCGTATCATCGGTAAGTAATCTTTTTACATGTTAAATATTTCATTCTAAAGTCAATGTTCATAATGGCGACCATGTATCGCTCGCGAAATAAAATAAAGTAATTTTGTATTGACGCCAATTTTTTTCTTTTTTTTCTTAGATGAAGTATATTTTTTTTTTGTAATTCGGGTAAAACGTTTTATAGTTAATGTAACAGTGGCGAAAACATGAAAAGTAAGAATTTATTGAGAAACAATATTTATACATATGTATATAATGTCTATAAGACGTAAGTTTGTGTAAAATGTTCCGTTAGGCGTATCCTTACTTTTAAAATCATTGTTATCCGCACTTTAAATTGACAAGTTTAGACGTCCGTGGTTATTGCAGCCAGAATGGCTTCCCAATAATTACATGACCGCATACGCAGTGATTCCATCAAAATAGATGTATTTTGTTTTATAAATTAGCCCATCCATTTTTTTCTGCAAATTATATACACAAGCGCTCCTCGTTGATCGCTCTTTCCATTAGTGAAAACCGTATCAAAATACGTAGGGATGGTTTAGAAGTTAGCGGAGAAACAGACAGACGCGGAAATAATATGTAAACTTTAATTTCTTATATTTTTGAAATTTCTTTTTTTTTTATACTTACCGTATTACATAAAACACAAACAATATTCAAGGCTGACATTTTCTGTTGTAAAAAGAAATGAATTTATAACTTTTGTTCGTATGTAGACATTTTGACGTTGCTACTTCGATTTTACCGAAAACCCTTTTCGTGACGATAGCCTCTGGTCACCCACGGCGATGCAATTGATATTAACCAGAAGTACACCCCACCACACATTTATTTACATACGCGGTCTTCTTCGTGCCGATGTAGACTTTATCTCTTCGCGATAAGGTCGTGGAGGACAGATCCGAAATATAATTAATGGTGGTGGAATTGTACGGTGGCTTGTAAGTTTTCAATTCATAACAACACGCCATTGTTTATTGGTCGTTGCTCGTGACAGCCCAACGTTGAATGAATATAAAGAGACTTACAAAATGAGACCGAACGGAGCGATTGGATCTGCGACTGACTCAATTAAAGGCACTTTGTAAGGTGCATATTAAGTATATATATTTTCGAAAAGCCTTTCTTAGCGGATACTTACGTTATAAAACAAAGCTATATCTCAAATTTCAGCTTTCTAGAGTTAGTAGTTTTTACTTTGCGTTGATAGTCAGTCAGGATTAACGATTATGATTTACACGTGAAAACGTATCAGATACATTACACAGTTATTTTCGCAGTTATGATATTAGTACGGACATTACTACAAAATAATATGCTTTGTGTAATAATTATAAACAGCTGTAACTTGGCATCATTATCATTTACAATTACGGAGACTATCTTTACTTTTCTTTAATGGTACCAAGGATACCAAGTTGTGGCACTTGTACCATCAATGGTACAAGTCAGGCTGACACTTAGGCATAATTTCAAACTACAATCCATGTAAAATGTACGATTTCACGGTCTAGTCTAAAATTATTTTAAGCGCAAAATTGATTTTCTATGAAATGTTATCCATTACTTCGCTTTGGAAAATCATCCTACGTCTGTGCCTTAGATTTCCGATAACCACGATACCTGCAATAAATTTCAATATTATTCCAAATTGACTTTGAACTTTAAAGAGAGCGTAGAAGGTCTTATATTCTTCTAAATTACTTAGAATATTACATGGGTGTGCGATTAGATCGACATTGAACAGTGAAGAGAAGTTACGAACTTATTGGACGTGATTTCGTATCCGTGCGGCTCTGTAGAGTGTAGAGTCCATTAGACGAAGATTATTCGAGCGATCTATGAAAGGTGATATCAAGTAAAGAATAAAACTGAGTAGGTATTTAATTTTTTTGTATATTATTTTTTTATGATGGTTGGCAGGCAAGCTCACGGACTACTTGGTGACAAATGGCTAACAAAAAATCTCTGGAGGGGATAAAAACGCGCATTCCGGAAAAGAAATACGAGAAAACATATAGGAGGATCATATACCTATATAAAGGATATGATGAAGATATACTTGACTCGGTGTATTGTAATTAATTTTTTAATACAGTTGCTCAAAAAGTGGCGTATTGCAGGGACGTATAGCGTTCGGAAAGTGGGCTATTACACACTCGTGCTTTTTTTTTACCTTTCCCGCACTCGTGCGTTCTCTTTCCCAACTGTCAAAATAATATCTATTAAAAAGAAAAACCAACCATGAAGTTTTTACTAAAAAGTTTTTATGATTCATGCAAATACGTATATTTCTAAAAAGAAGCTACGAATTTGTTTCAATATCAGATTTAATGATTTGATTTAATGAGTTAGGTTAGGTTTCATTTCATTTCATCTCATTAAATTTCATTTTCATTTCAAATCAACAAAAAAATTCTACTGAAGACTTGGCTGTATGGGCACATAGTTTCCTTTGCCTACCGGAATGCGTGAAGAAAAAAAATGTCTCTGCTTATATTGTACGGTTGGCGCCATTTTCCAGAAATTCTCTTTGCGAGTTTAGTTGTTTGTTTTATTAAATCGCTTCATTTTTTCGCAACTGTATTAAAAATAGTCGTTCAGTACACGTGCGGAACCGTCATTGCAACTTGTTCCGACTGTCAACCCTCGCCTTCGGCTCGGGTAGACATTTGTCGGAACTCTTTGCAATGACAGCCTTTCCGCACTTGTAATGAAATATACTATTTTAATACAGTTGCTCAAAAAGTGGCGTATTGCAGGGACGTATAGCGTTCGGGATGTGGCCTATTACACACTCGTGCTTTTTTTTACCTTTCCCGCACTCGTGCGTTCTCTTTCCCAACTGTCAAAAAGAAAACCAACCATGAAGTTTTTATGATTCATGCAAATATTTCTAAAAATAAGCTACTAATTTGTTTCAATATCAGATTTAATGATTTGATTGAATGAGTTACGTTAGGTTTCATTTCATTTCATCTCATTAAATTTCATTTTCATTTCATATCAATAAAAAAATTCTACTGAAGACTTGGCTGTATGGGCATAGTTTCCTTTGCCTATCAGAATGGGTGAAGAAAAAAATATCTCTGCTTATATTCTACGGTTAGCGCCATTTTCAAGAAATTTTCTTTGCGAGTTTAGTTGTTTGTTTTATTAAATTGCTTCATTTTTTCGCAACTGTATTAAAAATAGTCGTTCAGTACACGTGCGGAACCGTCATTGCAACTTGTTCCGACCGTCAACCCTCGCCTTCGGCTGCGCCTCGGCTCGGGTAGACATTTATCGGAACTCTTTGCAATGACAGCCTTTCCGCACTTGTAATGAAATATACTATTTGTTGATTAAAAGAGATTTTCTTTTGTACTCGTTTTGTTGTAAACAGCAGACATGTTCAATGTATTTTTCCAAAGTAGTGACAATTGACGTTTTGTAAGTTGATTGATGTACAAAAGTGACGGCACAGAAAGAGAGAAAATTAACTAAGCTTAGACTATATAAATTGATTGCTTCTATCGATCTTGTACACTCGGGACCTTGAAATTCAATTATTGAACTTTATAAAAACTATAAAATAATTTAGATTGTGACAACAGGCTAAACTAATAATAATAATTTATTTGCGATGACCATGGGTAACTGATACCAGAGATGACATTTAGTTTTCTTGTTCCTTCATGACCAACCGGTATTCGGTGTGCAAATCTTGACATCTTGAAACTCCCAATCGCGAATATTTGATTGATTGATTATTAACATTAATTTGTTAAATTTTATTTTGAGTTTTAATAATAATTATTTCTTAATTTTTTAATACAATAATGTTTCATTTGACTTAACATTGGTGTAAACAAAAATTTATTAGAGTTTTACCGATTACAGAAAATTTAAATAAACCTTCAGTTGAACATTCGTTTGTGTGAATTAAGTGAATATCACGTGTTCATATCGTTTGTGTGAAGTGAAATTATATCTCGTTGAATTAAGTATATATATATACATACACAGGTATGTATGTACCATTTCAAAAATTATTTATTGCATATTAAGTCATTATAAAATTTTGCAACAATCTGGAAAAAATAATGCGGAGGCACGCAGCAAAAAATAAGTAAACGAATTGGAACGAAAGCCTCTTAACGGAAATATTTCCAGAGATTAACGCGTTTGGAATACATTTTCTTCTAGTAAGAAATGCCATAAATATTAATAGATAGAAGATATTCCTCACTCGTGATTCCATCAGCCGCGAATTTAATAAATGGTTATCTCGAATAACTTATCAGGTGGTCTACCTACTCGCTCGCCCGTCCGTACAAATAAATCCAAGTCGCGCCTCTAGATATTGTGTACTATAATGCCCACTATAGAGGCATATCTCATTTGCCGACATGCCCAGCGGAGTGTGAAAATATTGTGGCATTTATTATGCGGCGTGGCATATCATAGCCCTATTGAAACGCACAACCAGACAGACGAATCAGGTTTTCTTATGAAGCATTCGTATAATCCTTTCAATGGAAATGTCTTGCACATTCGTCGAGCAGTTTCATGCAGGAGGCTTTTGTGGATTTGTACTACCCTATACACATGTTATATATACGAGTATATTAGTTCCACTTTTGGGCACAAGCCTCTCCTCAGTGTGAATAGATCCATCATGCTATAGCTTGACATCACATGTCTCCAAATATAGTCTTTATACGCAATTTACGCAAAATAATAAAATAAGGTACGTTTTCCTTCAACATAAAGAGCAAGTGAATATAATTTCTTAGTCTTAAAATGATGTGGATTAAAATGCGTATGCCGAATTAAAGGTAATTAAAGCTGGAGTTCCTCAAGTATAGTAATAGGTCCCATACCAATTATATACATATACACTTATTCTTAGATATAATTTCAATTAGAAGTTTAGGTTAAAATATAATTACTTATGAGATTAGATCGTAGTGATGAAATGTCCTTTTTGTATAATCTATTTAAAAAAAATCTTATAATCGAATCGATTTCTTATAACTATCGACTTTATTTATGAAGAAGACCCCCATTTTATTATTAATATTAAGTATTTCAGTTGTTTTATTAGCTCTATATAATTGTTTTCTGTATATATTATACCCATATCCAATAAATGATGTGGTGTCGATAACTTAATTTATATTCTGTGCGTTCACTTTTACGTCGTCCACAATTGTGAATTTTTTTCATGTCGAGTTTACTGTCAAGAAATTCATAACTTGATAGGTGTGCAAATGTCAAAAGTTAAATGGTTGGACGAAGTTAAATAAACGGTCATACGTATATAAGTAGAAATTTCTTAATAGACGAACATCTGTCTACATAATTGCCCAATATATTTCTATTGTAATACTACTCGTAGAACTGCAGACAGGCTGATGGTCTTCTTGATGGTAGGGTGCGAGCTGAACTCGCGTGAAGAGGGTTCCGTACGATGTTACCTATCCGCACAATATTGAGTGATTTTAATATCATGGATATTTTGCTATAATCTATAAGTAGAAAACGAATTTCTGTATTTATTTATTTTTCAAAATTTTAGGTTCAGTAGTTTGATATGTCACACGATGTTAATTTTTTTTTTTTTTTTTTTTTTTTATTATAGATGGGTTTGCTCTTGACCAGCATCTATCCATGTAGGAAGGATGAGGCCGAAGATGGAGCGAGCTCACCCAGAAGATGCCTATTCACTCGAACCTTGAAAAGATTTGGGTTATATGAGCTCGGAAATACAGACGCCGGCAGGGAGTTCCAATCCTTAGCAGTGCGCATCACAAAAGATGTTTCAAAGCGCTTGGTCCGAATTAGAGGGATATCGACAAGGTGAGGATGGTAACCAGCCGTACGTCTGCATGTCCGATAGAAGAAAGGGGAAGGCGGTATGATCTCATGCAGCTCTCGAGCACACTCTCCGAAGTACATCTTATAGAATACACACAGACAGGCAACTTTGCGTCTATGTGCCAGGCTCTGCAGCTTAGTTCTTATTAGTGTATCATCGCCAATGAGCCTCCTAGCTCTGCGATCCACCGAGTCGAGTGCAGCAAGTTGATATTTTGCTGAGCCATCCCAAAGGTGACAGCAATACTCCATGCAGGATCGGACTTGTGCCTTGTATAAAGAGAGGAGCTGTCCAGATGTAAAGCATCGCTTCACTCTATTTAGGATGCCCAACTTTTTGGCCGCTGTTTGGGCCTTGGACTCGATAGAAGAACCGAAGTTGAGACCTGAGCACAACCTCATGCCAAGAAGCTCAAGATCATTGGCAACAGGTACGGATGCACCTCGGAAAGTTGGAGCCAAGTCGAAAGGGCTCCTTTTTGCAGAGAACAAACACGCCTGCGTTTTGGTGGCGTTAAAATCAACCAGATTCCTGTCTCCCCATTGGGATACAAGATTTAAGGTTAAGTCAATTCGCTCAACCATTGCCTCCCTCTCAGAACGAATCTCATCGCGACCGGCCCCCGCACCGGACAAATATCTCTCCATGACCGTACTGTCATCTGCGTTCCACCTTCCCCCAAAAATGACCTCCCATATAAAGATTTCATCTATTCACGTCACACCTCTGCGTTTGGGTCACAGAAATTGATATGTGTACCAAATTTCAACTTAATCGGTCTAGTAGATTCCGAGATAATTGACTGTGAGCGACGGACAGACGGACACGGAACCCTAAAAAACTATAAAAGTTACCTTTTAAATTACAGAATAAGTTGGCGATGCCGCCACGATGGAGCTCCTCGGAGATCAATTCCTTATGTGTAAAAGAATCTTTACACTTAGTATGTGGCCGTTATTTGTAAGCAAAAACAATCATCACGACGAGAGCAAGAGCACTGAGAACAGAACTGGTTCTCGAAGATCTTGAAAAAGATAAATGCAATTATAGAAATCTCACGCGATAACATCGCCTAGAGACTACACATGCAAATTGTTATTGCGGTTGAAAGTTAAATTAACTATAAGTGTGGCAAAAAAAAAATCAATGAAGATCGATCTTGATCTAATAATAGTGTGAGATATGTAGTATAATAATTGTTAATGTTACTGGCTGTAAATAATTTACTTGAGCAGAGGAATTCTTAACGACTATAAGAAGATATGAAAAAAAAAACTTTGACTGAAATTAATATATTTTTTGTGGAAAGTTTGGCAGGACAGTAACACAGTCCCTAACGCCACTGAGGGGCTGTAAGTGTGCTGCCGACTTTGAGAAAATAAGGGACAAGGCATTAGGAAGTGATAACGAGAATGTGGTCTTGCATCCCTTACCTATACTCGTCGAAACACAAGCTTACCTACTTACTCGCTGTTATAGTAGAAGAGACCGTGAAGATCGATCTTCACCGCACTGATAACTCGATGAGACATATTTTTTATCAAGTATAATTTATAAACAAATATGCCTATCATGACTTGCCTATCGAAGTGTTCATAGCTATTTTTAATTTAATTAATTTTAATTCATTTTCTTTCATCACCTTCACTCTTTAGATAACCGAATGAGTTTTATCTCAACTGATAGTTTTTAACACAGAGAGTATGCCTAGGTAAGCTTGCCTACTTATTTCTGTGCATGGCTACCTGGCAAGCAGATGTGAACAGGTAAGTCAATATAGGTAACTACACCGATTTGTAAGCCGTCAGGAGGACATTTCCAATTTGCTCTTTCTGTTATCTCTCTATACGTTTTAGTAAACTCCAGATTTTCACGATTGCACGATAAGTTAAGAGAAAACAAATATTCATAGAACAAATAATATATTATTTTACTTTAGTTTCAGAACTAGACTAGCCAGAGAGTGTTTTTATTCCAATTTTTATGTAAATATTTAAAACTAGAATCGAGTTTAACCCACGATTAAAAAATAAAAAATAAATATAGCAATGACGAAGAAGCCATTAATATACAGATTTTTAAATGGCGTTTTAAACCTAAAAGCCACTAAAATATTTCAAAGAGCCACCCCAGTATTGACGCAAACAAAGACAATAGGTAATAAGAATAACATTATAACATGATTTTATAGCCTCTGTCTTTAAAACATCGATGCTTTAAAAGCTAATGACACCAACGGGCAATTTATGAATTGTTTGGGTGCACTTAAAAGGTTTGCATTATAGCCAAGTAACATTATGAATAACAAGTATGGAAGATTGAAAACTAGGGGTAAAATCATTGGAAATAAATAGCGACTCTTCTAAATTATAAATAAAAACATCGTTTCAAATCGAAGTAAATGTAATACTTAAGAGGAAATGAAATCTAAAACAATTGGAATAATTTTAGTAGTAGCAAGGCATATTGCGTTTTGAGGTCATAAATTAGACAGCGCTTCTGGCGGCAGTAACCACCCTTTTACAGAATATTACCATGAAATAAAAGCACGTATGCTGTTGTGTTTCGGTGAATGAGTAAGGGATGTCAGAGCCCATTTTCCTATCCAATGCCTTATCCTTAATCCTACTGTAGTCGGCAGCGCACTTGCAGCAGCTGTGTCGTAATGGAGCTAAAGCCCACTTTCTTATTCCCTTATTTTTTATTTTTATTCTATGAAGGTCGGCTTGCACATGCAGCACCTATGACGTTGCTCGTGTTAATAGGCGACAGAAGCCATCTATCGTCAAGTGGACCGTCAGCCTGTCCTCCGATCTTCACATTTTTTTATGTTAAAATCGGCAAATAGGCTGACGGTCCACTTGATGGTAGGTGGCTACCGTCGCCTATAACACAAGCAACACCACAGCTGCTGCAAATGCGCTGTCGACTTCAGTAGGATTAAGGATATGGGATTGGAAAGGGTTAGGGAAATGGGCTCTGGCATCCCTTACTCACTCACCGAAACACAATAGCACACGTGCTGTTATTTCATGGTGGTCTTCTGTAAAGAGGTGGTTACTGCCGCCAGACGGGCTGCCCAAATGACTGCGAAACGCAGTGTGTCCTGCCACTACTTTCAAGATTCACACCAGAGCCAAATTTCATTTTTCATTTTCAAAGTTGACCCTGCCGGGATTCGAACCCGGGAACCCTAGAACAGAGCGTTAAGGTAAGCATCCTAACCACTCATTCAACGGGCTCGTAAAAAAAAGTTTCGGTTTTAAAATCAAGTAAATAGTTTATGGATTACGTTCTTGACATTGAGACAAAAGATGTGGGCGCTTATAGTTTGAAAGTCAGCTGGATTGATTATACCTGTACTTAAAATAAGTATATTTGACTGAAACAACTTGTTAAAGATTTTTTTGAATTCCCATTTTTATAGTCTACTATCAATGCGATAACCAATCAAATGAAAAATCGTATTTAACGCCACACTTTTACTAAGTAAATAGTTGGAGAACCAATTAAATCATCATTTCAGTTAACAATTGACCTATATCTGGACACTACGAGTATATTTGCGTTACACCGCTTTGTCAATATCAATTGTTTAAACAACGCCTTTCCTCGTCACACTCAATTAGTATCTTAGTGACAACTAATAGCACTTAACAATTTGTGACACCATTGTTACTTAACTTGGATCCCACTCTTTACTTAACTACTAGAAATTTCCTGCGGTTTCATCCGCATTAATACTCCTTTAATGGTAAACGATTTTTAAAAAAGATTGGTACTTTTTTAGGTTTATGAGTTCAAATATACATTTGACACAGGTAAAGCCACGGGAAATAGCTAGTCATACAAAACATAGCTTATATTAAACAATTTCAATTTGTGATAGAACTTTTGATATCGGTTCATTAGTGTAGATTATCCAAAGATTATCTCTTACAAACTTGCTGTCTTTATAATATTAGGATAGATAAAATATATATTAGAGACAATGTTCAGTTTTCAGTTATAAGTATGTATGAAGCGGACAGTGACTGGCGACAGTAACCATTCAATTTCAGAGGAGTATATTTGAAGGGAATGCCAGGAAGTAAATTCGTGAAATAACAAAACGTGTCCTGATGTTTCAATTTGGGAGTAAGGGAGCGAAGAGCCCCATTCCCTATCTTCAAGCCATCCCTACGTATTGAAAGGGATTTCGACTAAGATTTACCGTATCGAAAGGGTCGTCTTGTCCCTCAACATTAACTTAAAAATACATTATCACTGATAATTCACTTGTTAAAAAGAAGTTCTCTCTTAATAATTTAACTTTCTTTAATTTTATTAAAAAAAAAACTTTAATTCATATCGGTTCATTTTTCTAGTAACACTTTCTCTTTAATTGAAACTGCAAAACAATTAAAAGAGTGACGGTTTCCACTCAATGCTTTGATAGATTCCAATTGTAGTTAATAAAAGCGTGAGTCCATAATCACTCAATCAAGAAAGCCCGGCTGCATGAAAACTTTTTTTTTCTTTAAAATATTAAGTTTCAACGCCTAACATTAATTATAAAAAATGCAGACGTTTATAAAATAATTTAACTAATCATATTATGTCATGTTCCATAATATTTGTATAATTATATGTTATACCAAACGCACAGATAAACAGAAATACAAAAATTCTAAAAACTATTTTTTTTGACTTCGGTAACATAAGTAAAACGTGTGCAAATTGTTTTTTTTTTTTTTAAATATTTAATGTATAGACACGGCTCGTTTACGATTTTATTGTATGTATAAGCTAGCGACCTGCCCCCGGTTTAGTTGAAATTTCCAAAAATCCTTTCTTAGCGGATGCTTACGTTATAAAATAAACATAATTATGTTCCAAATTTCAACTTTCTAGACTTAGTAGTTTTGGCTGTGCATATTAGTTAGGACTATTAGAAAAATAAAAATCAAAGCCCAGCTAACAGCTTTGGCCAAGAAAGCTGTAATTTGGAATATTTTATAATGTATTTTATATATTAGAGGTTCATTTTATAATGTAAGCATCCGCTAAGAAAGATATTTTTAAAATTTCAATATACACAGAATAATAATATTTTAATAAAGTTGTCCATACAAAAAAAGCTAACATTAGTGTTTAAGTTATACTCAATTAAAAATGACATAAAAAAATTATCTTTGTAACTTAAAACGAATAGGTATACAAATTGTTACATCTAAATATAACAAAAAAAAAATGGATAACTTTTTCATTGCGTTTTTAAGAAGCTATGACAAAAGTTATCAATTTAGTGACTCAACCATGCGTAAAAGTATAATGTTGAAGGTATAAGATTATTTCACCTTGGAGCTACTAATCCCGTACCTAGCCATGACACTAAATTAAAAAAAAAAAGGACAAAGCTGTCGGCTTCCATTCATCCCAGCAGTGCCATTGTTGAAAACGTCTCCGCCAAGATTGAGAGATACCAGGACACAGTTTGCGTTAAAGAACTCGATAAAACTATGTAGGGTCTCACTAAACTGGACACGTTATAAGGTCAAACTAGAATACAAGGGGCGAGCGTTCACAAATCAACGAATTATTACTACAGAAGCCGCTTTGTGTATTTTTATAGGGGAAACGTTGATGCGTCACAACTTTTAATTAAAATGGTACATTAGACTGGGGAGAGAAGTGTGATAGGGACAGTACTATAGATTATTCAATGGATATTGGCGTGTAATTGATTGTGTGGAAATGTGATGGCGATAATAGATTGCAATAAATTACTATTGATGAGAGTGTAAATGGTGTCACGCATACAAAACGTGACAGGGAATTGTTCGTACGCGAGAAACGTTCATTCATAAATCTAAATAAACCTTTGCTAGCTATTAAATGGACGCAGAAGCTTTGAGAGGAAACAATGGAATCTGTAGCATCTTTTAATGTTAACATAGCTGTGCTCCGTGACTTCGTCCGCCTTGAAATTTGACAGCATGAAAACCTTCTCTATGAAAAAATTTGTATCTGCGACTTTCATAGTTTTACTGATCATGCCTGATTCTACATATTGAATTTTATAATGAAATACAAAACTAAAAATTGAACAATCTAGTCAAGGTCATATTAGAACATACTTCTGAGATATATAAGAGGAAATTCTAAATTCCTGTTATATGTATATCTGTCTAAGAGCAGGCTTGCGTGTTGCAACAGGTATATTATCAAGCGACAAACTAGACTTAGAGCCAATAACAAACAGCATGTTAGTACTGGCATAATTTATTAAATAAATTCTATTACTTGCTTTTAATAATGAAACAGATTTGTCCGCAAAACAATTTTATTTTTTTAATAATAAAGACACATTTGAATATTGTTCTGTTGATATTAGATACTCTTCAAGATATTTATTAAGTACTTGCGTCGCGGTCCCGGAATTGCATGGATGCAATTTTTTTTCTGCAAATGTTATACTTACACAAACTTTCCTCGTTTATTGCTATTTCCATTAGTGAAAAGCGTTCCAAAATCCACTGGTCTAGAAAAAAGTAGGCGAGAAACAGACAGAGGCGGATAGCGACTGTATTTTATAATACGTATACGTATAATACATAATGTAGACATAGATGTAGTCAATTTTCAATGTTCTTTCTGTGGGATCCTTTATTGAATGGTCTTCATTTAAATGTTTTCTCCCAATTTTTTTAGTAGGTATTTCCCGGCGTTATGCTGATCATCTTGACTCCTTACTCTATTATTTTACATTAGTTAGAGCTGATAAAGGAGATCAATCAGTTTTGTATAGAGATCGGGCCATCAGAGTGTGGTATTTACGTTTTAACGGTCAAAACTTGTACATTAGGAGAAATTTTAGATTTTAGGTATACTAGGAAAATATCTTGTTGGTAATGGAGAAACCCCATTTCTATATTTAAGTTTGAAAGCATTTAAAAATCCAATTGTTGCAATTAAGTAATAAGTTTTTTATAATTTTTTAATATTATCCTCATTTAAAAATCTGAAATATTCACAATAAATTACTGAAATTAAGAAAGACCTTTATTACCAAATTCTCCAAAGTGTACCTAAGTTAAAAAAAGTGGCTGGTTTTAACCCAAATCTTTTAACATTATAAACATTTAATTTTATTACATTAATGTTACATTAGTTAAATTAGTTGCATTTGGAGGTAAAAATTTGAATTTAGTTGACTATACTACATAAATGCAGAAATTACATAATAGTAAGCCTTACAAGTGCAAGAAGAGTCTACTTAAAATTGGAAATTTAATATCACAAATTGGAATATATTACTCTAATATCATACATAATATAACATTTTGAATAAAATCTTTGAACTATTCCCATAACATTTAGTTTTGTTTTATTCCAATCGATTTACAAACAAAAAAGTTACGCGCTATACCGAATACCTAGTCTTAGTATAACGAAATACTTAGTCTAAAACCCTTTAACAAAATATATTATGTAAATTTGTTTTATGCTCATTACTTTCAGTTTTGACCTCAGCATCATTTTGAAGGTTGCATTGTTGCATTGTTGTTTGCGGTTTTTTTTTTATTAATTATTACATGCTGGCATTGCAGTGTTGATTACATTATAAGTGTGTTGCTAACAGGTTTAAATTACAAGTGTAGTTATAACTGTTGTTGCGGTTCTGTGGGTAACTGTGACTTCGATTAATCTACTAAGTATACGGATATAATTATAATAAATCGATTCATAATTTTATAGACAGGAATCCGCTAAGCTAAAAAATACGCTGAGTACTATAAACATGTACTTAGGTACATTATTTTAAGCATCATCAATAGCCAAATATGCAATAACTTATATAGGCAAATTTTTGATTCCTTTGGGGTGCCTTGGGTTACATTATTGAGGTTTCTAAATTTTTTGAAAATAAAATACAACCCACGTATCTCGCTGATAATGTAGCTTTCTCGCTACATTTCACATTACCATCTCGCTGATATGAAAAAGAATTTTTAAAATTAGTTGTTTATGAATTTATCCCTTACAAGCAAACATATAAACATACAACATAACTTCTCTCTTTATAATTAGCGTAGACATATACAAATTTTGAAACTTAACTAAATCGATGATAGTGGAAGTATTTTAGAAATACAAGAACTGAAATGTTGAATTTATTTGAATGAATAAATATCAACTATCGTAATCACACCAAATGTGCAATAGTGGCTGAATTCATAGCTTTGTATTCGAGAAACCAAAGAATTGACAAGGAGATGCCCTTGCCCACCCAGTCCAGTCTTCAGGATCGCTTTCGCTCTGGATTTGTAAGTCAAAGAGCATTTCTACAATTAATATATAAAAAAGAAACACTAAACTTATCTGTTGACGTATATATTTCCACGAAAGGTTATTAAGGCGATCGTGAGTTTCCTTAATTCACAAAAATCCGCTTTCAAAACTATAAACGCGCCCATTAAAACCATCAAACTAGGAAGCCGAGTCCATAAAATTGTAGTGGCCTTAACAATAAACACTTTTACGAGTGAGTGCACAGAATGAGGTCATTACCCTACGTATTGGGACACGAATTGATTTGTATAGATACTATTTATGATTGGTTGTGCGTTTACTAAAAATATACGAATCCAGAAGTTTGATTTAAAACGCAAAATATTCAGATAAACATTCTTTTAACATGGATAGGCAGAGTATTATTAAAAATATTGTAGACTAATAAATATTTGAACTGTAAATGTTTTCTTAGGGTTACAGTGTAAAAAAATGAATGCAGCCAAACAAAACTCAAAACATTGATAAAAAACAAACAAATTGAACAAGGCTGCACCAATAACACCACAAACCAATGTTGGTGGATCTTGTGTAAAAAATAAAAATAAAATAAAAATAACATGACTGGAAGGGAAAAATAGGTATAATAATTCCTAATTAGGAATCCTAACAGTAATTCCCAATTCTTAGAAGCATTATAATTTAGGCTGAGATCTGAGCGTCATCAGAATAAAAAGGCTATAAAGAAGTTGGTGAAAAGAATTCTCTATACCTAGTTTAATTTTCTAGGTTGTTTCTAAAATGTGGAATCAAACACTTTTAAAGAACCATACAACGTGTAAGCCTGCCTCTTTCTATATTCCTATGGAAACTTTCTACAACTCATTTTAAAAATACGTTCGCTTATTGTCCTCTTTATGTTCAAAAGTTACTCAAGACGAACTTGAAAGTATCTAGTAGTAGAGATACTTTCATGTATAGGATATACGTAGGAAGATACTTATAATAAATTTTACATAAAATGCTTATAAAAATATTCGTGTGTCATTGTGACGTCTTATCAATGCACATACATATTTTTTTTTAAATCCGGAATAAATTTTAGGGAATATCACTGTTTCCCGTTCGTCGTTCTTTGATTCAATTACAAATGCATGTTACAAAACAAATACAACTCACAAGTTGTGTGCGGTCCAAGTAAATAGCTTTGCGCGAGACGAAAACACGAAAATACTGATGACCGAAATTACGGACATGTGATGAAGACTGCGCAAGTGAGACCGCTAATACAGTCATATAGAGAAAGGGAGAAAGAGTTAGGGGCGTGGCCTTTTTGTAATTGTTGTTTGCCAAATAATAAAAATCGAGAAATACAAATGCGTAAACGATTTTTTTAATGATCAGATGTGTTTTATTAAGCAAAACATTGTAGTTATAATCTTTGCCATAGATTCGTACCGTCAGAATAGCCATTTGTAAAAATATAGTCCAAGTAAAAAAAAACAATGAACAATTTTTTCTATCACAAAATATACTTCCTACTCAATTATCAATGAAAATAGATTAAACTCCTGTTAACAAAACATGACAAACAAAAACTAAAATTAGCCAGATACAAATATATCAAAACATACAAACAAAAGAAAAACTAAAACTACACTTTTTCAGCTATAATCGCATTTCCTTGGACAATTTTGGTTACTTACCAAAACCAAACCTATACAGTGTCGTTTCTACCAGCCGCGTATTTATATAATTATACATATTATGATACAAAAGACATTTAAGACAGTTCAGCGCAAAAGCTGAATTGAACTAAACAAATTTAGGTACATCCAGCGATACGCGAATGGAGCTGCATAACTGTAGTTTTACTCCTTTAAGAAAAATGAATAAAGCTACAATTTACGTCTCATTACGCTGTTGATCTAAAAAGTTCCTATTATCTTATTTCTAAAAATAGTCATAGTTTCAACCTTCCCATGAGGTGGAGCTATTTCGGCATCATGTTCCCGAGAAAATCAGAGAATCAACTGAGAATCAATCTAGAGGGGTTGATGTAAGACAAGTCTCACGCATATAATTATTATTACTGCGATTATTATTATTCATTATAACTCGCCTCTCCCTCCAAAAGCCAAAATGAGGGGGAAACAGTCGGTCGAGGTTCAGAGCGACAAGGACATACAGACCAGGATGACCGACGTACTATCCTGGCCGTATCGAGCAGCACCGCTCTCTTCATCTGGCCTGGGAGGGAACCGCCACGGAATCCCAACCGCCTCAGGTTGTCCCTGAGGCTGACCGGAATCAAACCATTTACGGACAGAAAAATTGGGATGATTTCAGCGGATGCCACAACCCACATGTCGACGATCTTGTGGGCCAAGTCGAGGTACTTCCTTCTCTTCTCGGTTTCAGCCTTCACGAGACCATTGTCATGCGCGATAGTGACATCCACTAAAAACACCCGCGACTGCTCCCGGTCTATTAACACCATATCAGGTATATTCGCTTTATCTGCGATTATTATTGCCAAAACAGCTGCCAAAAAGCTGGGCATCCTTTCCAAGGTGAAACGGTATTTCACCGCGAGGCAGCTCCTGGACTTATACAAAGGACAGGTCCGGTCTTGCATGGAGTACTGCTGCCACCTCTGGGATGGGTCTGCCCGTTACCAACTGGCCGCACTGGACTCGATTGAAAGGCGAGCAAAGAAGCTTATTGGCAACGACGCCCTCGTAGATTCCCAACTTCAAAGCCTGCAGCATCGCCGAAAAGTAGCTTGCCTAGCTGTTAACTTTAATTAGAGTTTACTCGGTGAGTTGCTTATATCGGAAAATTACAGACAATTACGAGTATATCAAATGTTCTTCCGCACAATTGAAATAATAAACCAAATAATTTAAGAATTTCAGTTTAACAGGAGCCTGTATAAATTTGAATTTATTGCTTCGATTAATAAAAAAAGTTTTAAGTTTATAGAACAAACAAAAAATAATCAAAAATAATATTATCGTTTATAAAAATATTACACTAATTTATTAACAATAAATTAGGTGCTGTTTTATTTTTATTAAACCATATGTTATGTTATAGAGTTCTTTTTTACGATAAAGAACGACAGGCAATTGGATGGTGTTCCACGAAATACTAGACAGAGTAGTAGCCTCTTGAGCAATTTATCGGTTTTAAAAAGACTAGGTTAGGTACACAAAATTAGTATCCATATTTCTACCAGATTTAAAAAAAGGCATGTTGTGAAAAAATAAGTTAGGTTGACAACCTCTTAGTTGGTTAGTATATTTTTATTTATCAACTTAACTATAAACTAATACCGAATACTTAACTATAAAATAGTTTCCTATGGAGGCGATTTTAAGCATAGAGAGTAACTGACCTGTTTGTTAGTTGTACGAGAAGTAAAATCAATTTATAAATTCATAGGTTTGATATGATAAATTTGTTTCCATAAAATTGATTTTTTTTAAAAGTTTAATAAAGACTACTTTTTTACCCGCTACCGCTTGTAACAGAAATCATTGTCCGGCGTTCAGATGGCGTTTCAATCGTCAAACAGATAGCGCTAATTGGTCGTTTGAAATGCGCCGCTAATGCGCCAGAGCAATAAATTCGAACTATCGATCAATGACCTGCGTGTGGATTAATACGAGTTATTCAGAGAAAAAATTTGAAAATCGAATGAGATGTAATTACTAAAGAAAACTGAAAGTGGAATGCGAACATGCTAATTTACTGCATACAAGGTGTGCATGCGTACTTAATTATTGTGAGAGATTGCGAAATTGTGTGTAATATGTATATGGTGGCATTAATAATGGTAGGTACTTACAAGCTTTATACCTACATAGGTACATTATTCAATGTCTTTTAGAACAACTTTCATATGGCAGGCCACACTGCATTCTCAATTTAGAACTTAATTTATCACTTAGGTACTCGTACAACCTTTATGAAGAAGTCAACTAGCGTGTATCGATTAAAAACATTAGTTTTTTTTTAAATATTATTAAGGGTGGCAGGCAGGCTGACGGTCCATTTGATGGTAGGTGATTACCGTCGCCTAAGGACACAAGCAACACCAGGGGGGTACATGTGAGCTCCCGATCCTGCAGGAATTTGTTTACTGCTCGCTTGATGAACCTACCGTAGCTAGATGGCAACACCTTAGAAAGGAGATTCTACTCATCTGAACTGTGCGCAGCGGTACATTATCCAAGTAATGCGGATGAAATTCGTAAGGACACTTCTTATGGCGGTGGTAAAAGTTTGAAGTAGGTATTAATTGGAACAACTAATACCTACTTCAATTAAGCACTCACCATTGTACAGCCGGTAGAACACACAGAGATGCTATATCTCTTCTTAAAATAAGGGGTTCTAATCGTTGGTGTATGAGCATTGGATAGTCAATAATTCGAAAAATTCGACGCTGCTAGGCGTAAAATAGATCTAGCCGGCACTTAGGCGCGCCAGCCCAGAGATGGGAGCAGTTCTCCACGTGGGGCCTAATTTGGGCCTTATAAAGAATAAGGCGCTGCTCCGCGCAGAAATACTGTTTTAATCTTTTCAACATTATTAGAATTTCTTCTAAAACATTTCTACTGCAAACGAACATACTTGCGTTTACTTTATTGTAGTGTTGAACAATACGAAATATCGCACATCATGACAGCTGAGATAATATAATGAATGACAAAGCATGACACTCAAAAAAATATATTTTTATGGACGTCACCCGAACGCACTTCAAATAAGGGATGAATGAACTCAAATATGTGTTATACAATTTTCAGATGGATAATAAATAAATATTCTTTTGTAGATACAGGACTACTTATATTCTACTTTACAATATATTCTTGCAGTAATGAGCGAGTAAGAAATACATGTGCTAGACCTCATACCCCTATTATAAATTTGCCTGCCGTTTAGTTTAAATTCCCAAATGCCACACGCACATGTTGGTTCTTATAGGTAATTATCTTAAGATAAATAGCCTATAACCTTCCTCAAGAATTGGAGTAAAAGATGAAAAATTCCGACATTCCCAGAGATTAGCGCGTTCAACCAAACAAACTATATTCAGATTTATTATTTATATATGTATTTTCCCGGGTCAAATTATTATTTATTTATATATGTATATATGTATTTATATATGTTAGGTATAAATATATACCTAACAATTTAGGTGACGGTAACTTCTACCATCAAGTGGAAGTGGAACATCGGATTGTTTGCTGACGTATATCGTGCATCCTACTTACAGACGCAGTAAAAAATATGGCATTCAGTAAACCCCATGAATGCTCCTATAGAGAACCTTGACAATACAATTAAGCGTAATCGCTTGTCGGCAGTCAAGCGTGTTAAGCCTTCAACATAAACCTTACGAGTATTTTAGCATACTTGTAATAAGAACTATAATAGAAAAAAAATACTTTGTTTCAAATTTGCGACCGACTGTGTCTTTGGGTATAGACTCCTGTACATTAAAGTATGCAATCCTTTAGTGCAATTTAGTCCCTTTGTTCCCGATGTTTTTGATCTTAAGCCGTAGCGATATTTTTATTTGAAATAAATAATTTATTTTTCTTTTATAACAAGACATACAGTGTATCTGTTATAAATTACAAATTTTAGACCAACCGACGACCCGCCCACGACTTTGCAGGGGTGCAATTTTTTTTCATTTTTCTCGTTTATCGTGAAAACCGCGTGTTGTGGAAAATTGGAGTCTAAAGTTAGAATAATTCTTCAAATTTTAAGTCGTAAGTAATTTTAGAAAAGCAGCTTAACTTCCAAAGTTAAAATATTACTGTAATAACACAATGAGGCCACACTAACCATCTCTCTATAAGACAACTGTGAAATGAAATAATTTAGGATTTTGTTTTTCGGTAAGAGATACCAAAGCCCATATCCCATTCTAATCCTGTCCTTACTCTTTAATACCCTATCAACTACGTGTCTGTACCATCCTCTGGCCTATCCTGCAATTGGCCGTCTGATTGTCCATCAGGCATGTCATAAAGGAATCTAGATGAAGACTAAATGAAGTCGAAAAATATACGGGTGATTATAATCACCCGAGACATCTTCTCGTCCAAAATACCTCAGAGCCTTAAGACAAAGGTATTCGACCAATGCGTTGCCAGCGATGACATATGGCGCTGAAACGTGGTCTCTAACTAAGGGTCTCGTAAGAAAGCTCAACGTTGCTCCACGAGCTATGGAGAAGGCTATACTTGAGTGTTGTACTGAGAGATCGAATCATGAATGAGGAGATTCGAAGAACGAACGAAAGTTACCGACATAATTCGGCGGATCAGAAGTTGAATTGGCAGTGAGCAGGACTGCCGCTGGAGCGCCGACTGCCTCTGGGGTCGGTAGGTCTTCCAGTGGCGGCTACGGACCGGCAAGAGCAGCGCCTAAGGTGGAGAGACGATCTTGTAAGGGCCGTGGGTCGACGGTGGAAACAGGCTGCTTTTGACCGGTCCTATTGAAAAATTGTCAATGGAGGCCTATGTCTAACAGTGGACGTCCTACGATTGAGATGACGATGATAATTATTATTATTATAACACAAGGCTTGAAAATTATCAGAAATTCTCTTATAAGTCAAATATACCCCCTCCTCCCTCTGTAACAAAGTCCCAACACACTATAGTTACACATTTAAAATAGTTATGAATCACTATTAAAAATAAAAAACAATCAATAATAAGTTAGCTCATAAAATTGATCATTTATCTATGACATCTTAACTCATAGATCGAGGTAATTCTAAAAAAAATATGACGCTTGTATGTGACCGAAGCTTAGTCCTATGCAATAAAGAATATTTTAATATAATACGGTACAGACAGCAGACAGGCAAAGAGAAAAAAAAAACGCAACAAGATCCGTATGTTGATGCTACCGTGTGTTCATAAGTCAAATTGTGAGACGACATGGCGGGCGGCGGAGCGAGTCGCCTGTATTATTTATAACATTAACTGCACCTACTTAAGAATAAGAAATATACAATTAAATATTATGTACGTTTTTATAACAACTCCGTTATTTTTACTTTAACAACTGGTCCACAAGTTGTTAAAGTTAAATCCGAAATTCTGAAATTCGGCGAAGAATCGGCTGTCGATATAACCGAAAGAATCAGCGGGTTATCTGTCGCAGAGCGGATAACCGATGGGTTAGATGAGTTCTCGAAGTTAGGTGTACAGACGACCTGAAAGGCATCGCAGAGACTAGCGAGCCTTGAGAGAGGCCCATATCTAGCAGTAGGGAGACTAGGCTGATGATGATGAATATTATTGGTTAATAACCTTTTCTAGGTTATAGTTTCATAATTATGTGAGATATCAGTATTGTCTTAAGGCGACAGTATTCACCTAAAATAATATCTGCAATATAAATATTACTCGGCTAAATTCCGTTCACAAAAAACGAATTAGGTTTTTTGAAATAAAAATATTTGGCATATGTATTTTTATCTTCACATATAACAAAGTCCCCGTCGTCTGACTATTGAACGGATTTTCATGCGATTTTCATTTATCAACAGTGATTCCTGAGGAATCTATAGGTGTACAGGTAATTCGTTGAGGTTTTATCCTTCGGCTCCTGGGGTTTGCAAATTAGAGTATACTATGCACAGGTGTATGTATAACCAAGCAGTTCTACCCAAATCCGATAGATATCGCCATCAATAGTGTTACTTTTATTATTTTTCAACGTCGCAGGCACCAGCTAGTGAATAGATAAAAACGAATTTCTTTTCATTGCTTTCTCTTATTTTGTGAAATACATGCGCATAAATTTTAAAAATTAAGCGTATACATATATGCTTTCATTTTGAATAATTTTGGAATTTTTGAATTCGACATAATTTTTGAACTTTTTAATTTTACTATTATACAAGAGAAAAGAAGAAAAAGGGGTCCAATTTACATACGAATTAATATATTTACAATCAAAAGTTTCCTATCGTTATTAAATACCAACAAGATTAACGTATCCTAAACGACAAAACATGAGCGAGCGCGTTTGTGAGAAACACCCGTGTGTTTTCATATTTTCATTGTCGCGAGTGCTGAGCCACCCAGACGTTAAAACGTCATTTAAAATCATAACATAGGCCTCACTTGTAAATATAGATCGCCGAACAAGTTTTCATGTACATTTACGGTCATGAGTTTTATTAAGTAAACCGGCTTATCTGTTGCTCTCACTTTTCTTAGAACTAAAATGTTACTTATTATTTAAAAAAAAAAAAAAACTACACACCTACAATGCTTAAAAACC
Organism: Bembecia ichneumoniformis; assembly: GCA_910589475.2. NCBI lineage: Eukaryota > Metazoa > Arthropoda > Insecta > Lepidoptera > Sesiidae > Bembecia > Bembecia ichneumoniformis. Next base: position 3,534,274 of record OU342538.1, on the reverse strand, counting down.
TTCAATTGTTTAATTGGTACGGCTTCGCAATACGGCTTTAGCTCTTACTGTGTTTGAAATTATAATGGTACAAGCCCAGTCTGTTTGATACTATATTACCTGTACTCCCAACTAAATGTTATATCGAAATTGGCTTATTTTGTCTGCGACATCCTATGCAGATGGACGATCGTAAAAGACTGCGTGAATAAATAATAATAATTGAAATAATTGCGTGAAAATAATAATAATAATTGTAGTTATAAGTAATTGTAACTATTGATTGCTCTATTGAATAACAAGCTTCAAGGCTTAATTTTCATTATAATAAATAACTATGTCACTTCAGTGGATATAGCGTTCTCAACCTTTAAGCAAATGATCTCTTTATTCAAATGTCTTCCAATGACAGTGAAATGCCTGCCAATTACAAGGTACAAACTAAATTTACATCTGGTAATGCTTAACACTCGCAGCTTTTTGCTTATTTATTTTAGGAGTTAAATACCTACTTATAAAGGCGGTAAAACTGGCAATGTTATTATTCGTCGTTAAGAAAGTAAATAAAAATATATTAAAAAACACACGGAGAATAAATTCAAAATTTAAACTTATTTTTAAATAACTCACAGTGAGATGATGCCGAATTATGTGACATTTTTTTAAATGCAAAAACGTCACAACATTCAGTACAGTGACCGGAGCTAGAATAGAATTCATGTGACATCAATTAGATAAAGTGGTAAGGTCAATCGAATAATGCGATATCTTCTTTTGTGTGCTGGCCAGATTATGGCATTGGCGAAATTCGAAACTTTATACATCCATAGTAATGCTTTTTCTTTGTTATTACAAAATAGAAAATTTTCAATTAGTTTTAACGACCTTTACTACGATTTACAGCTGTCGTGAGAGGTTAAAACAATACCTCCAGCTCTCATGCAAGATGGTGATCTCAACAACAATAAGATGGGAAACTTATGATATGGAGATCCGTTCCTATAGTTAAGAACTTACTGCATACTTACGGCATAGCTTAGTATGAAGAGCCAGAGGTTCTTCCAAGTAGTTAAGATGTCTTATCGACGCGTGCGCATGCAAGACAACAATATCGTTTGCATAATCTTTACTAATATTATCTTCAATTTCTTCAATTTTTAGGGTTCCGTGCGTCCGAATAAAAAAACGGAACACTCGTGTGTTCGTCTGTCCGTCGCTCACAGTCAATTATCTCAGAATCTATTAGACCGATTAAGTTGAAATTTGGTACATATATCAATTTTTGTGACCCAAACGCAGAGGTGTGACGTGAATATATGAAATCTGTATATGGGAAGTCATTTTTGGGGGGAAGGTGGAAAATTAAATTTTTTTTTAAACTGCATCGTGTGACATATCAAATGGAAGGACTTGTTGTGAAGATCTTAAATGCATTTTTTTGTAATTTTAAATTTTAAAGTAAGGTAAGTCGAGGTAGTACCGCAACTTGACTAGATGTCTCTGTCTCCGATCATATAGCGTTTATTGCTGAGTACTTATTTTTCTCCCCACATCTTGCCTAATGACTGAGTGAAATTATATATAAAGTCGTTTCTCCCCCTCTTGACGCGATCTACTGATTGCATCTACCAGCAACTTCTGCTTCTGGTAATTCGAACCTCTTGGTTTCTTTGGCACAACCTCAGAAACTAGAGTTTCTTAGGTTAAAAATTATTACAGTAATTTTTATTTGTAAGGGCTGAGCTTTTAAATCGGTAATGGTTCGGTGTCGCTTTTGAAGCCCTAAGACTAAGATTTAGGCTAAGATCGAAAAAGGCTTCTTTCTTTTTGTTTTCTCTTTGTGAAGTAAATTAACCGAGGTAAAGTTTGTATGTTTAGATGAAGGAGGTTATCTCCGAAACTATTCACACCTGCAATTTTTACAAAGGATCAACAGATCTATCTTTCACCAATGTTTAGAAAAGACCTTCAGAGTGATTCTGGGCTATATTTTATAGTGGGCGAAGCTGTGGACAAATGCTAAAATAAAAGTTTAAAATTAAAAACATAGCTTCAAGTAACTAAGCAGTTATACTAATTACCCTATTCGACAGTATTCAATGCAGCTAATAGATATAAAACCTCAAAAATGCTCTTACCAATTTTCACACCATTAATGTTATCAATCATTAACCAAGCAGTTTCATCAATTTAAACAATTCTATATTCTTTTATATTTGTTTCACACTGTATGTCTATTTCTACATACATATTCTAAAATAAAATGAAATATTGTATCTGCTGTGCAATAACTACTGAACGATTTTGACGAAATTTGAGTCATACGAGTATAGTTCATACATCAGTTACAAATAAACAAATCAGAATAAAAATACAGAGATATTGTTTATAAAGTAATAAGTTTAATAAAATAGCAGTTGTGTAACCGCCTTCGCGAATCTTCACCCGCTGGGCGCTTGCATAATGCAATGCGTATCGACAGCCGGGTAATGTACGCATGAAAATTACATGAGCCATAAAATATTTACAACTCTGCTGTTTAATTAAACTATGTTAAAGTAAATAAGTTGAAAGTATACCACTGTGAGGGCGGGCGTATTATAGGTCAATTTATTTAGACGGATCTTGGCGATAGCTACAATTTTGATACCTAGCTTATGTTATCCTTTATTAATTTATGTAAGGGTCGTCAGACAGGCTGATGATCGATGGCAGGTGGTTAACTCAAGCAATACAACAGGTGCTTCAAGTGCGGTCCGACAATAGTGAGATTAAGGATAAGGGATTAGGAAGGGATAATGAAACGGACTCTGGAACTCTTACTCGCTCATCGAAACATAGCGGCAGACATATCTACTTTTTTCTCGGTGGTCTTCTGTACAGACAGCTTCCCAATTTATGAATGCAAACTCAGTGTCACCCACACTACTTTCAACTGACTCGTAAGTGGCGCGTGGTCATAAATAATGATAATATTGTTTTTAGTTTTCATTAATCAAATAGGTCGGATAGGTGTATTTTTTAAAATATAATTTAAAAGCAATATTTGAAGAAGTGAAAATAAAATTAAGGTCGAGCAAGTAATGCAAATTTCAAAAGGATTTTAACAACAGTGTTTTATAGTACTTACTATAAATTAGGCAAACATACTTATCTAAATCTAACATACTTCTCTAAAGAAATCTAGATAAGTAGGTATGTTTGAATTACGTATCTGATTAAAACGCAGTAATAATAGTTCAAAGATAACCGTCGACTATAATTATACGGCGTAGCAAAATTTTGTACTTCTTAGAAATCCTTTTGGTTGGATGGTTTAAAAGAAATTAGCGAAGAAACGGACAAAAAATAACATCGACTTTATTATATGTATACATAGATATAGATGTATTTATTGGTCTACTTTTAATTTACGCAAGTAAATAAAAATGTTACGGGAAGCTTGCTACAATACATCAGTGAAAACCGCATTCAAATCGGTTAAGCCATTTCTGAGATTAGCCTGCACAAACGCACAAACAGACAAAACTCTGAAAACTATTTTTTTACCTCGGTAAAGTACAACGTGTACAAATTGTTTTTTGAAAAAATCTTTAATGTGCAGACACGACTCGTTTACGAATTTATTATGCTATAGATATAGATTTAGCAAAATTATCAATTACGGTAATTCCATAATGCATAAGGTTTACGGTACTTCCGTCGTTATGTTGACGCATAAGGAAACACTTTACGAATTTTTCAATAAAAGTTCTGCCTAATCGGAACGCTACGCGATCGCAACGTTCGTGTGGCGGTAACATTAATTGACGAATACTTAATTATTTAAATTATTCGTCTATACACACTGGTGCTAAGATGTTGCCTGCACTAGAGTGACATGTGTCGCAGTGAAGTTAACAAATGTGACGTGTGTAAACGGCAAATATTTAAAGTCGAACGTATCTTATCACTTTTAAGTTCAATAAATATGTTTTTAGATTCACTAACGCGGATAGTTCTTTTTAACGAGGACAATTTTTAGAGCGCTTTCTTCAAGGCGAGGATTTAGCAGAAAGGCGTTATTTTCGTCGCCTAATTAGTCTGAGCATAATAGGCTATATTTAAAAACTTAGAATCGGGCAGATTTATACAAAAAAATATATTTTCTGAGAAAAAAAAAATAGTTATACTGCCCAAAAAAGCTTCCTCGTCACAGTAAAAAAAAACTACAGCGAAAATTACATCATTAAGTTAATTAATGATAAATTACATCATTAAATAATTAATAATTAATGAAAATTACAAGTTTATTAATTAAGTGCTGTACTAAAGTTTAAATCGACTAGTTTTACTTCTTTTTTTCATATTTTACACAATGTTTAAGAAAAACCTTCTATTTTAAAACTGTTCGGTTATCTCCGAGAAGCTAAAAAATTTGCATTAATTGCAAATTGCTAAAAATTGCACTCATTTTGGTAAAAATTGTATTCGGTCTGACGTTAGTCTTTTTACGTTATTATAAATGGAGATATAATCATACGGTAAAAGGACGAAGACAGCCAATAAAGTAATTGATAATGTATATTATATACTTACATCAAAGAAATGTGGTCTTAATCTTCCTATTGTATACTTGGCGACGTCTGTTGTGAGTTGTTGACAGGCGCATCCAAAGAGGAATACCCCTACGACCTTGTAAACTTCCCATACCCATGCAGGAATCTCTTTCCCTAAAACTAGTCGGGACCTGCCACCTTTGTAGTCTCGCAGTCTGATCCATTCCGTGAAACACATCTAGGGACAAAAAAAATATTTAAATATGATATTATACACGTTGATAGCGGATTTTGTAAGTTTGTATATGCGGAGGGTAAACTCTGGAATAATTCCACTTATTTGCAAAATTCTTTTAATATTTGAAAGATACATTATTCCAGATGGACATAGGCTGCATATTATGTAAATTAACTCCCGCAATTGCAACCGGGCGAAGCCGTGTACCACTGTTAATTAAGCTAATCGTGGTTACAGATGTCAGTGCTTTTCAAATAGAGATTTGAAAAGCACTGACTTTTTAATATTTTTTTTAATATATCTCTGTTTTCACACTGTATCATGTCGGCCCCTTTTAATTTAGTGAGATTTTTCCAACAATTCCATTTAATTAGAATTATTCAGACCGTTTATGATCCAACAATAGCCCTATACTCAATCTCGCGACAAGTAAAAACAATAAAATTATAAGAATTCTAATGATACTAATAGCAGTTATTATTACTTAATGGAATTATTTAATTTTTCTCTATGTAAGTAATTATTACAAAATAATAATAATAATTTTTTATACGTTTTATTATGGGTCTCGTAAGCAAGATCAATGTCGCTCAACGAGCTATGTGAGGGGCTTAACTCTGCGAGATCGAATCAGGAATGCGGAGATCCGAAGACAAACGAAAGTTATCGACATAACCCCGGGGACCACAGAGTTGAAAATGGCAGTAGGCAGGACACATAGTACAAAGAGGCGACGGCCGCTGGAAACGGAAGGGTTTCGAGTGCGGCAAGCGCAGCGTAGGAGGTCCACCCACAATGTGGACAGACAATCTTGATAAAGGCTGCGGGTCGCCGGTGAATCCAGGCCGCTTCTGATCTGTCCTATTGGTATATCTAGCAGTGGACGTCCTACGGCTGAGTACTAAGTACTTACCAATTAAATAATACACTATTTTATTTTAAATATTTCCTCGAATTATAATAGTCAAATTGCGTGATGGAAAGTCGAATTATATCCACACCTCTTCATAATTAACAAATACTTAGAAATGGAAGCGAAAACAATGAATTGGTGTCACTCAGTTGTTCTCCTAATTTTAATCGAGAAGGGGGTCATTTGTCGTTCTTAATTAGCACTAATGCCACCGGGTTGGATCCGAACGGATCGCGTTACCTACACTTGTTTACTATTTGTCATTCATTTATACGTCCTTCGCGTGTGTCTAATTAATTACAACTGATTTCAATTGCAACTGATTTAATTAAATGTATTAGTCACATTAAGTTAGGTCAGTTTTGTTGTGTTATGACAAATTAGCTAGGGTGAACTATCAATCTAGAATTCTTTATCGTCAGACAGACTACCGGTCGACGGCAAGTTACTACTCTCTTCTAGGTATACATATAAGCTACAAAAGTTATACAAACTGCACTAAAGACACAGTCAATCCTTTTGGAACATACTACAATTAGAATCAGCGTGCGTGCATAAAATCTTATCGTCCGATCTACATTCTATAGCCGAAAGAGATATTGTCTGGAACGTGGACCCAAAGAAGTAGGTATATTTCTTTACGTATTGAATTGGTATGTTCTTAGTTTTTAAATGTACGTCTGTAGTTTGTGTACTCGTAGGTTAAAGGAATAATTTTGTCTATTGAAGCGACACACGAAAAATAAAAAAGGAGCTTTCATCATAATATTTCTTTTTATATTTTTCTATGTTATATACGTGAAGACGACGTTTTCATTGGAAACGAAGTAACTATTCTAATAATTATTGCAAAAAGGAACCCTTTGGAACTCATTTTTTTTAATAAGTTTTATAAATGTTTTGAAAAAATGAACCACGGAACCACTAACATCAGCAATTCGAAATTATAAGGGATGTTTATTATTGTTCATACAAAAAACTACTGAACTAATTTTGATGAGACATATAATACATGTATATATTATGTATACATTAATATACCAGAAAGACACATAGCTATAATCTATAATTATACTTGGAAAATTCACGGGCAAAAGGTTACCGAGATCAAAAAAATAATGTTTAATCCGTTTGCCTGTGTGTCTGTGCACGCTAATTTCAGAAACAGCTTAACGGATATGAATGGGGTTTTCACTGATATATTGTAGCAGTTTTCCCGTAACATTTAGTGTTTGTTTCATTCCGATCAGTTTACAAACAAAAAAGTTACGCGCTATACCGAACACCACGTGTACGAAGTTAAAAGTTAACTTTTACTCGGCTAGTTTAAAGTATGTTTGTTGGTTTTATTTTGAAATACTAAAACAACATTTTTTTTTAATTCCTCACAAGTTATGTCTATAAACGTTTCGATAATTAGTAAGCGTAGCTACTTTAGTATAATAAAACTGTTGCGAAAATAGGTTTATGCATTTATTATCGAATGTAATTACGCAATTCTCACTAAATTACACATAGAAACACTCTTTGGCCATTCATTTACCATTTTATACTTGCGAGTCTAATTTTATTCCCGCATCCAGTAAGGAGTCTTGTGAAATATAAAATTGATGGGCAATCGACGCCCGCCCGCGTCGCCGCAACGGCGCTAATGCGTTCAACAACGGTGCTAACCACAGATAATATAAACTGCTCATAGTAATCGTAAACAAACCAGTACACAGAGCCTAGTGCACGTATAATTGATACTGCATTAGCTTATGCGTTAATTTCTTGATAACCCTTTAAAACGAGTGTGGGATTAACAGTAGATACGTTAAGAAATCAGTATCAATTGGTATCGTTAAAAATTATTTTTAATTTTGCTTAAAGCTACTAACATTATAGTTTGTGTGTTTGAATGTTTGTTACTCAATTACGCCAAAAAGGCTAAACGTATTTTGATGAAATTTAGCACACTTACCAAATTTATTACTAGGATTAAACATATAGGATACTTTTATCCTGGAATAATGTTAGGTTCCCCAGAGATCCTCTAAAAATTTAAAAAAATCGGCGCCACCGTTGTCACAGCAATAAAGATGTCGGGCATTATAGGTAATACTCATTTGTTTTCTCAGTTGTTAGGTATATTTTTCATTTATCATTTATTTTTCATTTATAATTTACAATTTATAATAAAAATAGTAAGTGTATTAATAAATTCATTTATTTATTTTTTAATAAAAGTAACAATAAAATTCTGAGTCGAATAATCCAAATCGAATCTGACATTGGTTTTTCTTCTGTTTTCTATAATCAGTTTGTTTAGCAAGATCGGAGATAAAACTCCGTAAATGAATTTTGTGTACAATTTTTTTTTAGATTTCCACACTTTCTCCTCTAAGTACTCGTGCTCTTCATACTTACTTGCCAAATTTCATAAATCAAGGTCAAGAACAGGAATAAGAAGTCAAATTTCTTAGTAACTGATGAATGAACTTGAGATTCATTTGCCACTTAAATAACTGTATTTTTTGGTTGCATTTAACTTGAAAAGGTATTTATAATCACCAACGACCGACCCATTGATTTGTAATTGATAGCGTCAATATGATTTTGAACTAGCTTAATATACATATATTAATTTATTTTTGGTAGGTACCTACCTGTACTGTACAAAAATTAAGCATGCTACATTTTGGGAATAGTAAATTAAATATTTATTCAAAGATAATAATTAAAGCGGGACATTTTGGGAACAATAAAAATATTTATTTATGAAATTCCCAAAATGTCCCAAATTGGACATTTATTGTGGGACACATTGGGAATAGACGAACTTGATCTGGCTGATACTGAGAAAAAGGATCCTGAAAGTAGGACGTGTATTTATTTGAAAATTAAATTTTTAACGGAGGAACCCACAGGCGAATCTTGCGAAAACCACTCATTATGTAAAAAAGTTAAATCTATGGCCACAAAATAAAATAGATCTGAAATAAATTTTCAGATGTGTTTATAAAATTTCAAATGTTTTATATTTCTGAGTTATGAGTTTATGAAGTGTAAGTATACTTAGTATTTGATCTGTCTCTCTGTGTTGTGTGTATGACTGTGTGTATGTGTGTGTGTTTCACCATTAACACCAGCTTTTGCTAGCGACTTCGTCGCGTTAATTTTCTTAGACGTTGACACATTGTGTTTTGATTGATTTGTTTGACGTCAATATTTGGTTGAAATGTTTGAATTGTCAGGTAGGAATTTTTAGTGGGCAAAAGAAAAATTGAGTTTTTACGTTTTTCCGAGCAATTCTCTAATTTTTCTCTGTATAAGAACCTTCTTCAACGAATATTTTTTAAAAAAGCCGAATTGGTCCAGCCGTTCTCGTGTTTTACGCTTAGCATGACATTTAGCGATTCATTTTTATTTATATAGATTGTCTGTCACCCTTTATATAACATTTAAGTTACGACAGTATTGCCAGAATGTAGTTAGCTCTCAACCCAAATGAAAGGAAGTGCGAAAGAGGAGCACTGATAAAAGAATTATCATTGCATATCTACATTTGTTTAAAATTTTTATTAAGAATACCCATTTATGAGGTTTCTTGCCGCGTCCTTCCTCATGGAATCAGTATTCCGCATAGAACGTAAAAAAAAGAATATTAATTTTGCAAAATCAACAAAATTAATTTCGAATTATTCTTATTTCACGTAAAATTAGTAGGACTATTATGAAAACAAAATATCTATAACTTAATTTGACACAAAATAATCAAATGTAAAGTGATCGTCACAATTACCTAACTTACTTATAGAATCGCACGACAATTTATCATAGTAAATACAATATCAATTAATTAATTAATTCAATTAAATTTATGCGGCTTCCTCATAAAGAGTTAAATAAGACCTGGCAGTTATTTTCCAGATATAATAATATAATATCACATTCAAACAGAACATCTAGTAACATTCAGAGCGCGTATGACCCGACCCTGTCGTATCTGAGACAAGGCCAATACAAATTATTACAACATTTATATGTGATAGTGGGCTAAGTTGAAAAACAGACATTTCTCTTGCAATCGTACAAGCTGAGATCTATTTATACATTGACGAATGTAATATTGATATTAATAATAACAAAGCAATAAGGGATTCTATTACTAGAAACTGCGAACCTGAAGCAATATATTTAGTTGATAATGTATGACGAAACTAAACCACAGAGGAGTAGTACTCTTCTATGACTAAACTAACATCGCGCCCACGAAATGTGATAATCGAATTCAAAATGATGTATGTGACTTTGTTTTATATGTTAAACGGCTGCAGGAAAGCTGACAGTCTACTTGATCGTGGGTAGATGCCGTTGTATAGGGGCCAATGGGTTGTAAGTCCTTGCATAAGAATTATATTGTCAAATGTGAATGTTCAGCTGTTAATTCGTTTGTATAACGCCAAGTGCGCTAAATAAAGCAAAAATGTAATTTTACTGTTGACACTTATAATTAACCCAACTTATATTGACAAGACATTATTTTGAATGTCACTTAGTAGCAACGATCCGCTTGACTGGTCTAAGAAGTGCACCAACTGTCGTTGGATATAATCTATGGACTGTCAGATGAACACTAAATATTTCCATAATGACGAGCCCGTTGGATGAGTGGTTAGGGTGCTTGCCTTAACTCTCTGTTTTAGGGTTCCCGGGTTCGATTCCCGGCAGGGTCAACTTTGAAAATGAACTTTTCAAATTTGGCTCTGGTCTGGACTTGGAAAGTAGTGGTGTCATTTGGGCAGCCCGTCTGGCGGCAGTAACCACCCCCTTACAGAAGACCGCCGTGAAATAACAGTACATGTGCTGTTGTGTTTCGGTGAGTTAAGTAAGGGATGCCAGAGCCCATTTCCCTGTCCCCTCCTAATCCCTTATCCTTAATTCTACTGTAGTCGGCAGCGCAATCGTAGCAGCTTTGGCGTTGCTTGTGTTATAGGCTACGGTAGCCACCTACAATCAAGTGGACCGTCAGCCTGTCTTCCGATCTTAATATTAAAAAAAATGTACTCTTAATTTGCCTATGAAATACAACTAAGACTTCATCCACTTCCTGGCGATGGGCTATACGTACCTGAAGATGCATCGTATAACCACATTCCTATACGTGTTCCACAATGAAAGATGTGACTGATACTGTTTAGTGATATCTCTACCTGATATCACTATACAGTGATATCACGATATCATACGTGATCCTTGAATTCTTGTAATAATTGTTTTATTTCTACATGATAAGCAAATTTTGTAGACGTGCTGTTTTTACCGTGTACGTAACACTGTAAAATACCGTTGTATGGGGGCCAGCAGTGCGTAGATGCCGTTGTATAGGGGGCCAATGGTGAGTAGATGCTGTTGTATAGGGCCGTTTCAGATTTTTACGATTATATTTACTTATCTACTAAAATTCCAAACTTCTGTGTTCCTTAATATTCGTGGTTAAACTTGTACTCCGACCTACTTACAAAATTAAATACGGATATAACCTGGATCCTGGCTAAGTCTAATATTATTGTTTTGAAATGCCACGCGTCCAAATTAGTCTGTTATTTTTAAATACATAACGATTAAAAAAATTGATTTCTAGAACCCCTTTGGAGCAAATAAGCTGAGAACAGAAAGTTTGATTAAGCTAAAAAGGAATTTACTATCGCCATTATAATCCTTACCAGACCAATACGTACGTGTCAACTTTTGAAGTAATTTTTTTAACGGAGGCAAATAAACTGAATCGGATAACCGAGAAAGATAATTGAGGCTTAGGATGTTGAATCCGGAAATCTTTCGTAACAATAGAAGAATCATTATTTTTATAATAGCTTTATCTGACGTTAAATAAAAAATATGACGACGCTTTTGATTAACGAGAGTAAACAGCAATGACAACTGTCAGTTGTCAACTGGACAGCGGGATCGGAATGTCATTGTCGTGGACTCTGACACAACCTCAGATCAGACAAACAAGGTTTGTCTGATCTGAGGACACAACACCGAGCGCTAGCGCAGAGGCAAGGCAGCCGAGCCGAGCAGTACCTTACGAGAAGGCAATCGGCTTACGTCAAGTGAATTGTGCTACGTGTTTGGTGGAGTGTTATTTGATTTGGTGTGATTGGCTAGTGGACAATGCGATCGAGGACTTATTTTGTGCCGATTATAGCGTTTGGTTTAGAATTACAACGCATGACCTAATGTTGAGTTATATTCTCCGCGCCCGACTATTCGCGCCTATATGTCTGTGATCAAATAATATGGAGACCAATGATAAAGAGGACCCTTCAAATATACATATATCAGAATTTTCCTCTATCTTCTCTCTCTCGGTAATGCTCGGCTTTCGTCGGTCGGTTTATCTTGGTTACCGACTAACCTAAGCCTATTAACTTTTCAAAAAATAAGTTTCAGGAAATTAACTATTACGTATATGAGAAATAAAAAAACCCAACTATTTAAATATTGCATCAGTAAGTATAAAAAAAAGTAATGCTCTCAAATTAAATTATTTCTTTACATTTTTTGAAAGGGTTTTTTTTTTAAATAAAATCTATTAGTAAACATTATTTAAAAAAATATAAGAGGTACCTATTTAACCGATTATTGTGGTTGAAGAGACAGGCGCAAACAAAATATTGTTTACACGCACCATTAAATTTATAAACTGGTAGACGCATGCGTGACTCGTACCAATTTCTATAGTTTGTATTTGTAACAAAATGATGTGCATCAATAAATTCTAACATTAATAATTATGATGAATGATCTCGTCAATTGAAGACTGCGGTTATTTTATTGTTCATTCATCGTTTTATGATTAGACGAATACAAATTGACTTATTTAAAACTACAACAGTATCGTATCATCACGTAACAATATTGTTGTAATACGACTTTATTACAGTTGATTATGGAACATTTATTCATATTATTCTATCAGACGTCTTATATCAAACTAGCCGAATCCGGCCACGCTACGCTGCGGCGCGGCGTGCGCGCAAAACTGTTTATATTTTTTTTCTTATTCTCTAAAATATGAACAGCCTAAGATACATTAGCTATCTGCCATTGAAAATCAGTTCCGTCAAAATAGGTCCAGCCGTTTTGGCAAATTAGTAAGAAACGCCTCCCATATTCTAACTTTATTTATTTATTTTAAACTTTACAGATAGTTTACACATATAGTTATTCGGTGACCTTTACACTAAGCATAGCTTGAATTGTAAAGGCCAAAATTTAACAAGATATAAAATTAAAAAATTAAGCAATAGTCATTAAAAAGAAAAGGAGATTTGGGTGGCTGAGTGTGTGTGTGTGTGTGTGTGTGTGTGTGTGTTTGTGTGTGTTTGATATAGTGTTTGATATAGGTTTGATATATTGTTCTATATTGTTTCAGATAAGACAGTGCACTTGCTTCCCAATCTTGTTTTGCTTGTGTGTATAGGCGAACCAAACAAATGAACTGTCAGCTTGCCTGCCAATATTTAACTTAAAAATAAATAAATTTTAAAATAATAATTAAAACTATTTTCAAACCTCAATAAGGTGTGTTACAGTCGTTTACTCTTTTGTTGTACTCAGATTGTTACGCATACAGGCCTCACGGTTACGACAGCTATGAGGAAAGCTGAGGACGGGATAGAATGGAAACAGCTTGTGGCCGATGTCTCTCAGACAAGCGGCCACGACCTTGAGCATTGAAGAAAACGAATTTTAATAATGACACACTCTTTACTATTTGAGTTTTGAGTGGGTAGTCAAAAACTTTAATATTTTTAACTAGGTACTTATATTTAATTTAATATTTAAAAAATATTTGCAATAGGTACTATTAAATTATAACAGGATAGATTCCTGCTAAATTGGGGTTAGAATACTGGTAGGAACACAAAAAAACTCTTCCTTTAGTTAAATTAGTTCATTAATAATTCCTAAATTACTAATGAGTACATCAATTTTTAAATGTGTAATTTGCATTAGCATAATAATATCCTAATGCCACTCTACGCCATCTACACTTCAAATAAACTAAGCCGTTACGTGACTTGCTTTTAGTTTCTATCCGGTCTTCTTTGGTTATCATAAAAGGTTAATTATTCTTTTACATTCTATTCTAGAAATTGATATTTCATTTCTAACTGATATATTCATTTATAATCTGTCTAACAATCACTTAATGATTATTGCAAACCGACAAACTAGGCGAATCTGATGTAGAATATTAAAAAACTAATGAAAGTAAACATTCATCTAATTTAATTATTTTAAGTCCGTTTTATGTTCCAGGACATAGAAGAACTCGATTCACGTGCGAAATTAATAAAGCAGAAGTAATGTATTGAATTAACATTGGCGTACTTATTTAAATAAACCTGTATATTTAACATTGAATAAAGCAAAACATACATAGAATTGCATTAAAGCATTTCGCTTAGAAATAACTGACTCGAGTTGTTTCAAAACACATCAATCTCTTCGATCGTTAAAGTAGTTACTAATAAGGGAAAGAACTCGTTAAAAGTAGTATACGATACGGCTATGGAACGCAGAACAGAAAAAGGAAACATTAACATTTGTGGGTTGTGGATTCAAGAAAAAGATGTCACGCATACAAAAGGTCCATAATGAATTTTCTACGGCAAGTCGTTAGTGGTTTCACTGCTAGTACAAACTATGAACAAAACGGTACAGTCTTTTTCGATGTCAAACAAACCACAAATAAATCAGACGACGACGGCGACGCCAATGTGCCGCGTCACAATAATTGAACGAAACGGTACTTTATAGTTTAAATTCAAAGTTTCATCGCGTGCTATTTGTCGACAACTCAAATGCAAATCACATTAATGAGAATTGCATAAAATGTCGTGCATTGATGCAACGACCTAATGCGCTTTTTTTTCTGCGAATACCTTGGAAGCAACCGAGCAATTGGATCAAAGATACGCTTTCTTTGTAGAGAAAAACAATTGGATTGTTATTTTAATAATTAGGGAATGAAACACAATGTATGTACAAAGTTTATGAGCAAGCAAATTTCCTGTGTTATTCCATCAAAGACTTACACAAAGATCTTTTAATTTAAACTTTTTAGTTTATTTATTAGTAATCTTACTATAAATAAGCAAATATATGAATTGCGAGTAGAAAAATTGGGGAAAACAGATGAGATGGGTAAGTAGGAGAGAAAGAATGATTATTTAAGAACCCCTCAACATTATGTTAAGCTACAGCCAACAACAGTTTGTGAGAATTTCTATATAGCCGTTCTAAACTTGTACGTGGATTCAAAGGCTTAAAGAGTTACACTAAATGTGGCCATTAAATTAATTGGACTCCCATAGTGAAGGATTAGCTTTTGAGAAAGAATTAAATATATTAAAAATTCTATATTGTGTACCCTTAGCTAAAAATGTGTAACAGTGAATTATTTGGAGAACTGTAGTGACACATCACATAGTGATGAATTTGCATGTCATGATATTTTCGATCGTAGATAAGTATAAACGTCTAGCAGGAAAAAAGTCTAGTATAAACACCTTTTAAAACAAACACATAGTTCAAATTAAATAATCGCTTCTGTGAACTTAATTAAGTATGTCTGAAACTGATTTAAAATTGGAATTAGCAATTTTCGCAACGCACAATCAACGTGGCTAATCGAAACCAATAGACTAAAAACGATTGTCTATTTTTAGCGTAAATTGTATAGAAACAACGTATCGGCACGTAAATAGAAACAGCAATAAAGGCCCTCATGTCTGTATTCTATATTTAGAACCTACATATTTAACATGACAATGGCATGTGGAATAAGTTGGGAAATATCACGTTCGAAATAATATACTTTGTGTATACGTCACTTTTTAACGTTTCTAATAAATAAAGTTTAAAATTTTTAATATTTCACTACGAATCTTACAGCAGTTGTAAAATATATTTAATACGTTTATATAATTCACTATTAGATATATTTATCGAACGTGTTCAGGCATATACTTAGCTTGGACATAATTATACAGTTGGATGACAACAAAGTCTATAAACAATTGGGCTTCCACAAATGATACGGTGCTGAGACGTGGACACTGATTAACTGTCTCGTCCACAAATTACAAGTCACTCTGCGAGCTGAGGAGTCGACAATGCATGATATTTATCTGAAGGGTATGATTCCGTCGAAGAACCAATGTGGTCGACATACCCAAAAATTTGTCAGTCGAAGTGGAGATTGGACGGGACATATCTGTCGTGCAGTAGATGGTCGTCGGGGTAAGACAAATCTTGCTCTGCTCGCTAAACCGATGACCTCAAGGGAGTGGCTGGCAGTGAATGGAGCCCATTTCCCTATCCACTCCTAATCCCTTATCCTTAATCCTACTGTAGTCGGCAGCGCACTTGCAGCAGCTTTGGCGTTGCTTGTGTTATAGGCGACGGTAGCCACCTACCGCCAAGTGGACCATCTTATTTTCGAAGATGTGGGAAGGAAAGATGTGAATTAGAAGTAGATTTAGGCATTAAGGTAGGTTTAGAAAATGTAAGTGAGCTCATGAGCAAGGAATATATAAATAAATTCTTAAAATATTGTATAGTAATAGCGAATAAAACAATTGATAGAAATAAGTAAAAGTGAAATGGAAAGAAAATTTTTGTAATATGTGTAAATTTAAAGTAGTTTGTAATAGTAATATAAAAAGTTTGTATATAAAAAGATATTGTAATATAAAAAGATTATGTAAAGTTGGAAATAAAGAAAATAAATAAAGAACCCCATCCTTAAGGTAAAGGTTTCATGGTAAATGGTAAGAGGAAACCATAAGGCTCAAAGTAAATAATTAAATTAAAATAGCAAATAAAGGATAGATAGCATAGGATTAGACTAGAAAAAAGTATGAATGAGGATGGGCAAAAGAAAGAAAAAGGATGCAGAATGAAAGTGCGAGTAGATAGTAAATGCGAGAACTGGTATGAAAGAGAAAATTAGTAAATATAGGCACCAGCGCAAATGCTGGTGGGAGTTTGTTACAAAAAAAAAAAAAAAGTGGACCATCAGCCTGTCTGCCGACCTTAACATACAGAGGAAGGTCCGTATAATGTAGATATAATGCCGTATAATATAGATATAATGCTTGAAGAAATATACACCTGTAATTTAAAAGTATTTTACGTCATAGAGAAAGTTCTGCCTCTCTGTTGTCAATCTGAATATTTTTATAAGAGTGAATTAAAAACTTAAAGTGTAAAGTTAACGAGTAAAGTGCCAAGCGCATTGGTATTCTTTTATAGACTATTTTCTATAATGAACATTTATTATTTGCGAATTTCCTAACAGGTAATATACATTTGATGCGGGTGTAAAAATCAACCTTGAAGCACCGAATAAATGGCAGTAGATACCGATTGGAGATTAACTATATTTGGAGATACAAAACATGTCTACTCTGCTAACTTTTCAAGGTTCGAGTGAATAGGCATCTTCTGGGTGAGCTCGCTCCATCTTCGACCTCATCCTTCCTACATGGATAGATGCTGGTCAAGAGCAAACCCATCTAATTAAAAAAAAAAAAAAAAACATGTTTCAATCCATATTAATGGAATGATCTATTAATACAAATTCTAACAATAAAATCTTATTCATAAAAGATTAAGGAAAATATTGCGTAGAAACCTGTGTATTATTAAAATTTATAGTTAAAATCGAGGATATTAAAGTGAAGATTCAACTGAGGAGAGGACTGTTTCCAATAGTATAGCATCCTTACATATTATAAAACAAAGTCCTCCTCCGAGTTTGTCTGTCTGTATGTTCGCGATAATCTCAAAAGCTTTTGAACGGATTTTCATGCGGTTTTCATCTATAAACAGAGTGATTCCTGCGGAAGGTTTAGGTGTATAATTCGTTAAGGTTTTGTGTAAATTGGTCAAAATATGACGATAATTGTTGAAGAAAAAATCAAGCGGTCTGGAAGGTTGTATCGAAAACGCTGCATAATCCGTTGGAGATATAACAAAACAATTAAATACAAATGCTGTTGTGTTTCGGTGAGTGAGTAAGGGATGCCAGAGCCCATTTCCCTTTCCCCTCCTAATCCCTTATCGTTAATCCTATTGTAGTCGGCAGCGCAATTGCAGCAGCTTTGGCGTTGTTTGTGTTATGGCGACGGTAGCCACCTACCATCAAGTGGACCGTCAGCCTGTCTGCCGATCTTAACATAAAAAAAAACGTTAGTTATTTTAAGCAGTTCATACACATTATAATAGCCCATACAATTTAAATGAATATTTTAGGAGTTATGCGTAAATTAAAAACTACGCGCGAGATAGTAAATTCAAGCGGTCTCGCACCAACACGACTAGCTTCATGCAGATACTAATTTTTCAACGCGAACGAAGTCTAGTAATTTATATTAAAGACTGACAAAGAGACAGAGAGCTAGTTTTTAAAACTAGTAATACGACCTTCCAATGGTTAATTTATGCAAGTAGTGTAGGAGGATGTCGCAGAATTTCGGTCTTTGATAAATCCTATTATTAGAGTCATTTTAATAACAGAAATCAGCTTCACGTAATTTCGAAGACTGTAGTAGGATGCAGTGGAAGACACAAAAGCAATTGTGACTGCGAGCAGATTACAAAAAACGAATTATGATGACGCGATGGATGCGTTCGATTCTTTATGTTATTGGTTTCTCATAGACAAAGACAAATATTTCAATAAAATATAACTTTGGACTTAATAACTTTGGGGCTGTTGTTTGGACAGTTTTGTTTATTCAAAGCTAATAAAAGTTAAATAAAAGAAGATTATAAACGTAATAAATGATTAACATTAATTTTTAATTTTTTTTATTTTGAAGAGCTCTTCGTAATACTATATTAATGTTCTTATTATAACGTGTATTATGATAATAATAAAATGCGAAACTTTTTGAATACAAAAATTTTAAAAATCATTTGACTTAAATTACATATATCTTATTAAGGTAAAAAAACAATACCTACAAGATAAAAATTCAAGGAAAAACATAAAAAAGTTTCGTATCATTTAAATTCTAATCTTACATTCTTGGAAAAGACAATTTGTTTTTAATACACGACATCAAAAACATTTGTCTTATTAATGTAAACATACGATAAAGAGGTCTATGTAAACATTCTCACCAGCGCAATCGCAGTCTTTTAACACAAAAATTAGCGACGTTCTTTTAATTTATTTATTTTATATTTCAAAAGATTTTCAGTGAAAGACATGTGATGATATTTGGTGTCCGAAAAAGAAGGAAAGCACTGGATTAGATACTTACTGTATCCTATATATGTATATTAATTTGGTTATACTATCGTAAATAACACATTCAATCGGTTATTAACGAGGACAAAATATGTATAATAATGGCATAATGCCAAACGTCCTACCGTCTCGGTCAAGGTTAAATAAAACGTGTAGGTATATCATTATAAGAAAGTAAAATACATGTACAATGGTTATACACAATCCTCAATACATTCAACTAAAACTATAAATTTGATTAATGAATTAAATTAAAACTATAATTTAACATAACTATAATGCTCGTTTATCCAAAACCGCTGTTTGTCTGTTTGTCTGTGCGTTTGTGCACGCTAATCTCAGAAACGGCTTAACCGATTTGAATGCGGTTTCCACTGATGTATTGTAGCAAGTTTCCCCGTAACATTAGTGTTTGTTTCATTCCAATCGGTTTATAAACAAAACAGTTACGCGCTTTACAGCCGTAACACGCGTACGGAGTTGCGGTCTCAGCCAGTCTATACATAATAATATAATAAAATCGTAAACGAGCTGTGTCTGTCCATAAAATATTGTACATGTTGTACTTCGAGTTCAAAAAAATAGGGTTTTTGAATTTTTGTCTGTTTGTGCGTTTGTACATGCGAATTGCTAATCTCAGAAACGGCTTAACCGAATTTGAATGCGACTAGTACCAGCTAGTACAATTAAATA
The DNA here is from genome assembly GCA_910589475.2 of Bembecia ichneumoniformis. Classification (NCBI taxonomy): domain Eukaryota; kingdom Metazoa; phylum Arthropoda; class Insecta; order Lepidoptera; family Sesiidae; genus Bembecia; species Bembecia ichneumoniformis. The sequence goes on along the minus strand of OU342538.1, from coordinate 3,514,592 downwards.
AATGGTTTAACGCCTAAAAGGGGCGCTTACGAAGTCGCTGTCAAAAGCTAGTAATATATAAAATGTAGTGTTTGTCCATGTCCGTATGTTTGTTTATAATTATATTTTCATCGTAATAAGCCTATTCACATGTTTATCACATTATATATTTACATATTTGTCCACTTAACATATATGTAATTTTTCAAAATATAGCACACTTTTTTTACTTATTCACAACTGTTTATTTCTATCGACTTCGCAGCATTAGAGGAATTTTCAGTGAATATTTTTTCATCCCAGAAGTATTTGGAGTGATCATAAGCCAATGTACATATACCTACAGGATGTTTTTATAAACAGGGTTCTAATATCAAATACGGCAAAGTCCACAATTTTTAAATTTAAACATTATTGTACCAAACAGTCTCTTTGCAATATGAACGATTTATCTATAGTAATATTATAAAGCTGAAGAGTTTGTTTATTTGAACGCGCTAATTTCAGGAACCACTGGTTAGAATTGAAAAATTCTTTTTGTTTTGAATAGTACATTTATCGAGGAAGGCTATAGGCTATATAACATCACTAGTCGCTACGATAAATAGTATTATATATAAGCAATGTCCAGTACCGCGCGCTCCATGCGTACGCCGCCGCCTTATGGGCCGCAGCGAAGCGTGGCCGAGTTCAGCTAGTTTTGTAATAAAAACGGCATAAAAAAAAACCACAGGTGATAAGAAATTTATTAAGTTTAAGAATAATAATAAATATTACTCTAAAAATAAGATATCATCAGGACTATAAGAACGCAATTTCACTTTAAAAATCACCTATCGTCAAGCATAAAATATACCTTATGTCTCTAACATTTCTCTTTGAAGTGACATTCAAGAAAGCGTGGAGCGACTTGTACGGTTGTTAAGGGAATTAAACTGTGGATTGTTACGATTTCTTGTTCAATTAGTAGCAATTAGCGACTATGATACAGATTAAAGAAAACTTTTAAAAGACAAGCAAAGAAAATTAGAAATCGAATCCAATTAAACACAAAGTATGAGCGAATAAAAAAATATTTATTTAAACTAACTCAAACATATAAAAGGATCATAATTATGAATCACACAGCGTAGAATATAACGGAAATCTTAAAAAAAAAATGAAAAATTATGACAGTGTATACATTTAATACATGAATTCTTTACTTTATGTACGCACAGAAAACATTATTTATTAGAAAGTCTTAACACAAAACATTAGTAATAAACTGGCTAAACATCGACTTAAAATAAGTAAGTAGGTATTACAATTTTATATTTTTAGTGGTCGTTAGACAGGTCGGCTTGATGATAGGTGATGATGATCTTCATCACCTATCATCAAGACCATCATCAAGTGATTCCAATTGATGGTAGGTGGCTACCGTCGCCCATTACACCAGCAACGCCACAGGTGCTGCAAGTGCGCTGCCGACCATACTAGGAATTAGGAAGGGATAATTATGTCAATACATATTTAAACCTTATCATTATTCAAATTTAAAACAAGGGCAAAAGAAATATTTTACAGAAACGTTTCATGTCATGCATGACTGATGGTGCTTATCATGCTTATTGATGGCTAAACGTTTGTTAGTGCTTGTAAACAGTAAGAGAGGAGTTCTTATAAATATTTTCTCTTGGATAAGACTAAGAAATCAAGGAAACTAATTAATTTGCTGTTGAAAAGTTACTATACTTTATATATTTATTTATGTGATGGTGAATGACAGGGAGACCCACGGTCTACTTGATCATATACGTAGAATCATAGAATTCAGTAAGACACAAGAAACGTTTGAAAAAAGTGTACCGTCAACCCTAAATTACACTTTATTTAAAATAAGCAGAAAATAATGCCAATTTAGATCGAAGAGTATTATTTATATAATAAATAATAAATAAATAAAATAAAATAAAATAAAAATAAAAAGCCCATTTATTCCTTTCACCAAAGTAATATGAAAAAATTAAAATTTAAAACAATTTTTGTTAAATATAACATTTTTTTTAGTGATTAATATAATAAAAAAAATTAAAAAAATAATAATAACCAATGTTGATAATCAGAAGTTAATATGAAATTATTCATGTTAAAAGAGTTAAAAAAAAAAAGGTATAAAGAGAATAATGTTAGGTGGTGTTAGAGTACCTACCAACTTAAGGGAAATATGTCATAAAAAGCAATTAATCGGTTTGCGTTGATGACTGCTTTGTGTAAAACCTTAATCACGTTGGAAAAACTGCTAGTTTGAAAGCAAGGTGAACAATTACGCATAACCTTTTAAAGTAGAAGCAATTTCCTTGAAAGTCTATAAAAGAACATCTTGTAAAAATGTCAATTGACTAATATTTCTTTTTCAAGTCAAATAAAAAAATAGTAGATGTACGTAAAATAACAATATTACTTTACGTACATACTAGCTTTTGCTCGCGACTTTTGCCGTATTTGATATTAGAACCCCGCTTATCTTTAGAAATTATTACTCGCTGATAATGTAGCTTTCTAGAGGTGAAATAATTATTAAAATCGGTCCAGCAGTTTTTGAGCTTATTCATTACAAACATACAAAAATACATACATACAAATCTTTTCTCTTTATAATATTAGTATAGGTATAGATTACTAGCTGTCGACAGTCGTTGCCCTGTTTTTCCAAATTTTCGACATTTCCCGTGGATTTTCCAAAATAAAAAAAAATCGTCCATGCTAACCTTGTCCTGACAATTGTGAAAAAAATAAAAAAAACAGCAGTCGATATTACTGTCCTTAAGTGGTTCCATCATGTTAATAATTTTTTTTTAATGTTAAGTTCGTTAGACAGGCTGACGGTCTACTTGATGGTAGGTGGCTATCGTCGCCTATAACACAAACAACGCCACAGCCGCCGACTACAGTAGAATTAAGGATAAGGGATTAGGAGGGGATAGGGAAATGGGCTCTGGCATCCCTTACTCACTCACCGAAACACAACAGCACACGTGCTGTTATTTCACGGTGGTCTTCTGTAAGGGGGTGGTTACTGCCGCCAGACGGCATATATAGACTTATATATATTCAATTTATATAGACTGTTATTCCTATACAAAGTCGCAGACTCTTAGTGCCTTTTTAAAGTAAAGCAAGCAGACAACTGACATACGCTTGAAATGAAATTTTAGCATGACTGATGGTACAAACAAAAAATGTGTGACGAACCTTTTCTTACCCCGATTGTATATAATTACAAATAAAAAAATATATCGAAGAAAGCGAGTAATGAATCAATAAACGCCAGGTTTGTGTACGAGTATTGTAATCGGTCATAATTATAAAATGTACGTGAATCACTGAATAATTCTCCGATAACGATATAAGGCGATAAGCATTGAGACGTCATTAGAGCTATGAGTATGAAAGTTTCATTACTTCGATAAAGTAAGTTTGCAAATAATCCTAGCCAATATTAGAAATACGGAAGCCGTTTGTTTGTTACGTTTTCTCGCTATGAATACTCGACCGATAATCATGAAATTTTGCAAACACTTTGGAATACCTTTCATCTATTCATCCACCTTTCATCCAAAATTATATTTAAATTAAAATGAAGATGATATTCAATACAGAAAAAAATGACTGTTCACATATTAAATAAAGATAGGTATTATATACTAGCTGAGCCTGAAACTTCGCACGCGTGGTATTCGGTATAGCGCATAACTTTTTTATTTGTAAACCGATTGGAATGTAATAAACACTAAATATTACGGGAAGCTTGCTACAATACATCAGTGAAAACCGCATTCAAATCGATTAAGCCGTTTCTGAGATTAGCGTGCACAAACGCACAAACAGATAAACAAAAAATTCTAAAAACTATTTTTTTTTGACGTCGGTAACACACACGTTGTGTACAAATTGTCTTTTTGAAAAAATATTTAATGGTACAGACACGACTCGTTTACTATTTTATTATATGTATAGATGTGACGGCTTGACTCTGATAAGATGAAGCGTAAGAAACAAGATGTGAAGGAACATGAGAGCAGCACACGTGCTAAAATTTCGCGGTCGTCTTTTGTAGCATTTCTTGTTATAATAAAAACTACATTATAGCATAATATAATATATGCATAATGTATGTACCTGCAAATGCACTTTTTAAAACAAATTGGTTATTATAGTTGAACAAACATTTACATTGTAACCAATTCTTCACATGTTTCATGAAAGTCCCGAAGGTGGGCTTAAACCAATAATAGTATGATAAGCAAGCCACAAAGGGCTATATAGTTTGAACAAACAGATAAATCGATGTCCCCACACTAGTATAAATATTTACATACCATCAAATAGTAAATTTTACGTAACCACACCTTTGGTATTTGGCTCGGCCAGTGACATTTTGGTCACAAAAGTAGAACGGTGTAGTGTCAGTATATACCCCTGTTTAACCGGTAAGTTTTTTCTATGAATTCTGGGAAAACTCTAGGCTGTTATACCTTTTTGGATAGCTGAATAAACGTAGACACTTTTAAGCACATGTGCAACATAACTGCTTTAGTTATTTATTTATTTATTTCTTCGATATTTCTAAAAGAAAAAAGTACATTGTAAAAATTTTCTTCATTCAACTATCAACAGTCTCCTTTGACTCAGTTTGACCAGTTACCTATCTATAATTTTGGTAATAATTACTATAAAGCAACTTCTTATCTACAGGAAAACCCTTAAAAATAAATTAGCGGCATTATTTAAAGACCCAGAAAATTATAGACAAAAAATCGGCATTCTATATTAAAAAAAAAAACCTAGAAGACCAATATCTCGATAACGGTTAGGTTTGGGGGCTATGGTGTTTCTTAATCAAATATTTCGGTAATTATGGAAACTACAACCCCTTAAATCCAGGTCGACTTAACTGGCAACCCTGTATATACAATACATGTTTTTTATTGTATATGCTTAAGAGATAAAACAGTTAGACGAAAATATCTCTTTATTTTAACACATGTAGACGAAGCAGTGTATAACAGTAGTTTTCAAATCATATTTGTATGTATACATCAAAGTTTTATTAATGTACTCATATACTATCATTTTTATTAAATTTGTTATATAAATTTGACTTGAACCTTTTAAAGCCCAGCCCATGTGTTGGGGAAACACAAATGCTATATTTTAACTTTTCGCGTAGCTAAAATCCAGCATCATATTCAATATCATATTAATAAGAAATTAATAGATAATTCAAATATTATCGAAATTTTATAATAATTTAGGTATTCATGTTACATTTAATCAATAAATAGTAAAGAGGGAATTTATTAGTGAATCATATATCATAGTCATAATATATCACAATGATAACAGAATGAATCAGAATAAAGATAACAAATGATATCGACTTCTCGCAAAAATGTAGACTAGACTTTTCAAATCTAAACGTCGTCAGACAGGCTGACGGTCTACTTGATAGTTGGTAGGTGGCAACGCCATTATTGCTGCGTGTACACTGCCGATAGGGACGGAGGCTTATATGCTATTATGTTCATAGTGGTTTTCTGTAACTTAATGGTTACGGCCGCCAGAAGGCTGCTCAATTTATGACTGAGACTGACAACAATAATACACATGATCGTATGTATTGGTCTAATGAAATTCTGTAAATATGTACTATGTAACTTACCGTAAATACGGGAAGACCTATGCCGATTATATATAGCATGAGATTGGTTACAGTGGAGTCTTTGTACGGGTGTCTCAGAGATTCATCGTCGCAGTAAAAGCCTCTCTTGTACGGGCTGCCCCATAAGTAGAACACCAGAATCAGGAAACCCACTGGAAAGAAATGAGAGAAACTTAAGTGGATTGAGAAATCGAAACAAAAATATTATAAGCTAAATTATTATAATAATGTAGAAACATCTTTTGCTCGACATTTTCTCCTTATTTGATTTTCGTTTTATACAATAAGCTGCTGTGAAATATACAAAAATGAGATTTTGGTTGTTATTATTTTAGCTCATAACTAATATATATTAAAAAAACTATATATATTATTTATATATAGTTTTAAATAATATAATATATATTATTTAAAACTATACATATTAAAAAATAAAATCGTTCTCCGCCTCTGTCTGTTTCTCCGCTAACTTCTTCTAAACCACCCAACGAATTTTATTACGGTTTTCATTAATCGAAAGAGCGATAAACGAGAAAGGTTTGTGTATTAGTGGTATTAGATCGCACGTGTAACCTTTTATTAAAATCACATTTCGATCAAATAACAGATAGGTGCAGAATTTTACGGTTAGATCTTAGACTATCATCGTCGTCTGATTGAAATCTGCTATGTGCATTGTGCACGTTTTAAGATTTTGACCTTAGTGAATGAATACCTTCAATGCGTTATTTATTGTATAAAAAAAACTGGTAAGTACTTATAGCGCTATTTGTCGAATTACGACCTCTTAATAAAATATGCTATGTGAAGCAGCTAGAATTTGATATGTTCAAATTTACTCTATTATTAAAAAAAATATTAAACTTTCACGTTTAAAAGACCAATAAGTTTACGTATAACAACCCTAAGTTTCTAATAAAATACTATTTTTTTAAATAAACATTTAAATTTTTTCATGAAAACTTTTTTGTAAATATCTCATTAGCCTTATCTTAAAACAAAAATATTTAAATTTTGTCTGCGTGCTAACTTCTGAAATGGAAGAGCTGTTCTTTTTTTTTTTTTTTTTCAATAACAGCATTAGAGAAATTTTCAGTATTCAATATTGTCACAGTTAAGAAAGCACTGCATATTAGCCATATGCGTGAATAGTACCCAAGTGACCGATATTTCCAAATTACCACTTCAGAGATGTAAGCCCAATCGAGATCCGAACCCCCATCTTCCAAGCGTTCAAGAGAACGGATTATTAAGTACGTACCTTCAAGTATATCAACACAAGCCACTAATTAACTTTAAAAAAAACACATCAAAATACTTTCTCATTCAAACCAGAGCGTCGTTTGAAAAAAAAAATAAAAAAAATTTAGACAATCAAAAAACGAATCTCAACAATCGTAAAGGACACTATAAATAACAAGACGCAACACCTTCATTTCATAAATCAAACCGGCGATTAAGGGTTTGTAAAAAAAGCTCTCGATTAAAACCGACTCGCATCAAAATTTTAATGTAAATTGGAACGACAGAATCCGACCCCATTGAGTAAGCCAAATTAACTGTTGTTTCACGGGATGTTTCTTCCACAAACACATTACGGACAGATAAAAAACAGCAGGTAGAGAAAGGTTGCCACAGCACTATTAGCAGTTCAAAAATGGACACGCGATCTTGTTACCTGATCATAAATTTGAACCCGTTCGATTAATTTCAGACTATTGGACGTCCATGTGATTACAAGGTATTTCTTACTTGATTGATTTATTTGTTATTCACGTTATTACTTTTTATTGAAAAATCCTCTAAGATATTCGTAGGAATAAATATCTTAGTTGTGGAGCAAATAAAAAGGGAAGCTATTTTTCTTAAAATTTAAAAAATAAAATAAAGTTTGCGAAGTGTTTATAAAATATGCGATGTGGCGTCGGTGACGGAGTGGGAAAAACGAGGCCTATCATGAGACTTTATGTACAAGTTAGTCTTTAATTACAGAAGACCATCGTGAAATAACAGCAAATGTGCTGTTGTGTATCGGCAAAGTTACGCGTTATACCGAATAGGGTTCCCGGGTTCGATTCCCGGCCGGGTCAACTTTGAAAAATGAACTTTTCAAATTTGGCTCTGGTCTGGATCTGGAAAGTAGTGGCAGGGCACAGTGCGTTTCGGTCATTTGGGCGGCCTGCCTGGCGGCAGTAACCAACCCCTTACAGAAGACCATTGTGAAATAACAGCAAATGTGCTGTTGTGTTTCGGTGAGTGAATAAGGGATGCCAGACAGAACCCATTTTACTATTCAATCCCTTATCCTTAATCCTACTGTAGACGGCAGCGCACTTGAAGCAGCTGTGGCGTTGCTTCAGCCTGTTGTTTTTGCGAGCACAGCTAATTCTATTATATGACATAGATACTCGTAATGCTCAAAAATTAGTATAGTCACAAAAATATACGCATATCTATAATAATTATAATCGTCAAGTTTTAGAGAGGATAAGAAATTACCTAACATACAAAACTTACAATAATTAATCAGCTAAATCACTTCTAGTAAATTTCTCGGTTCAAAGAGGGAGAGGAGCCCTTTGCTATTGATCTTGGTAAAAATAACAAACATGGAACGTTTTATGTGTGTGCTATTATCGAGTTACTGTGCTGCTCTCTATAACTCGGCGGACGGTGGACTATATAACATAATGGTGGGCGGCGATAGCTACGATAATCACTTAATTGTACTTATTTTTGTTTCCTCTGCTATTATGCATAGTTGCAATGTGATAGCGTGTGTCTATCTATATGCATTTTTAAACGAGATCTATCTTAAATACACCGGGAAAATTTAATAGCAATTCAAAATTTATGTCCCTCTATATGTACATATTATAAAGCTGAAAGTTTGTTTGTTTGAACGCGCTAATCTCAGGAACTACTAGTTCGAATTGAAAAATTCTTTTTGTTTTGAATAGTCCATTTATCGAGGAAGGCTATAGGCTATATAACATTACGCTACAACAAATAGTATTATTTATAAGCAGTGTCCAGTACCGCGCGCCTCATGCGCACGCCGCCGCCGTATGGGCCACAGCGAAGCGTGGCCGAGTTCAGCTAGTTATAAAATAAAGTGGCTTTTGTCTGTTTCTCCGCTAACTTCTTCTGAATCACCCAACGGATTTCAATACGATTTTCACTTATGCGATGGAAAAAGAGATAAACGAGAAAAGTTTATGCGAAGCAGGGATGGCTCGCATTGTACGTAATTCGACAATAATAGTATAAATATGGCATCTCTAACGAATTCATTACATAATTGAGTCACTAGTTCACTAAACCACAAAATGAACATTCAACGTCATTTGATGACTCATCTCCTGTGGTCGTTGTCTTAACAAATTAGGTCGACGAACTGTTACATAAGGTATTCAGAATCTTAGCCGACATAATCCGAGATTACGAACCAAGTAAACAGCGGGTTAACACCGCGATTAAGTAATAAGAGTAATTTTTTTTTTCAACAACTATAGAATAAAACAGCAATGTTTAAAAAAGAACACATGATTTCCTTTTGTATAATGTAATCATAATTATTTGATTTTTTGTACAGCCGGCACACTGCGTTCTGTAGTCATAAAATGAGAAAACTGAAAGGGGATGTTATGTAGCTGTTATGTTTCTGTGTGTTAGGGCTCGTACTTGAATGTTGGTGGCCAGGCACAATAATGATTTTATCTTATTGATTAAATAAAATATAAATCAAACACTACGCATCTTGTTCTTGCAGTGACCTTTTATTTCAATCTATTAAATTTTTCATATTTTTTATATATATATTATTAAGGGTGGCAGGCAGGTTGACGTTCCCTTTTGATGGTAGGTGGTTAGCGTCGCCTAAAAACACAAGCAACACCAGGGGGTAATACTGCATATTTGTACTTACAAATACGCAGTATTTTATGTATATACGGAAGATACAAAAAGTAGAAAACAAAAAATCTTTTTAGAAAAACAAAATTACTTAAGAGTTACTTAACGAAGAAAACGGAAATTATTTTATGAAACAGGAAACCACCATAAAAATAAAAAGAATCTCCTAAAAGGGTTTTATTATTCTCCAAGATGTTTTGAACTTTACGATAATAACTGTTTGTTAATTTGGAATGCCGATAAACCTGAACCTAACTCAAAAAAAATAACTCTTTTTGAGATTTCGCCGCAATCGATTGTTTACTTAAAAAGCGCAGGGGCCTTAGACAAAGTAACATTTTAAAAAGGATAACGAAATTCGGAAACAATAAAATATATGGCATATTGTCATATGCCGTCGCTAAATCACGTGATACATCCATCCCATACATTTTATTCTTGCGAACTTCGTTATCGTTTATAAAATGTTACTTTGTCTAAGGCCCCAGCACAGATAGATGTAGTTATTATTTAATTATAATTATATTAATAATTTTTTAATAGCAAAGCATAATACTATAGAAATAATATGTATATTTTTTGTTTATTTTTTCTATAGTATTTTTTGAGAGACCACACACGGCCTTTATTGAAATAATATAATGTACGTAAAATATACACGGACAGTCGCCAATGATGTGAAGACAAAATATGTATATTTTACACAGTGTGTTGTACATGTTTTTTTTTACGTTCAACAGACAGGCTGACGGTCCACTTAATAGTAGGTGGCTACCGTCGCCTATAACACTAGCATGTGCTTCGAGTGCGCTGCAGACCATAGTAGAATTAAAGATAAGGGACTGGGAAGGGTTAGGAAAATGGGATCTGACATTCCTTATTCACTCACCGAAACACAACACCAATATGTTATTTCACGGTTGTCTTCTGTGAGGGGGTTGTTACTGCCGCCAAACGGGGTGTCCAAATGACTGCGAAACGCAGTATGCCCTGCCACTACTTTCTAAATCCAGACCAACTTTGATAAATTCATTTCTATAGTTGACCCCGCCGGGAATTTAACCCGGGACCCTAAACGTGACAGCAAAAATATATTTATACTTTAGCAGTCAAGTATACAGCCACGTTTACTGGTCTTAATTGTTTTATCAATACAATTTATAAATAGTTTTAATTAGAATCAATTAGATTAGAAAAACTAAATCTCAGAGAGTACCCACTTAATACCTCATTTTGAAAAATGGAATCACTTTTGGTTTTGAATGTACCTAGTTCCTTACCTAATTACGAAACTCCTTACTAATTCCTTACCTATTTACAAGGAATTAGTAAAAGCCAGCGTCGTGCCCTAAATAGGTAATCCCATTGTTGGTACAGATGTGTAACGTGCATAGAAAAGAAGCTTGACGCGAGGCTTAGGTAAATGCCAGACGCCTTATAACTAGATTAACTTCTTGACATATTGACACTGTCTACAAGTTACACCTCTTCCTTGTCTTTTGTTATACATTTGTATTAAGTACAGACTGTTTTATTGCACTTACCACACTTTTATATTAGTTGAATTTAAGATTTTATTGTTAGTAATTTTACATACTAAAATAAGAGTATGCAGTTATTGCACACTAACTTTTCGGCCGCGTTATATAGTAGCTTGAGTTCTCCTAAAATTCCTGGAATTATCTCAAACTAACCGTGTATTATTATATTATTTAATGACGAAGAAGAACTAATTTTGAAATAGATTCGTAATTCGTTAACTAGTGTTAAAATATTATTGAATTGAATAGCACTTGCAGCACCTGCAGCGCGTTGGTTGTGTCATAGATGACAGTTGCCATCTACTACCAAGTAGACTGTCAACATGTCTGTCGAACTTAACATAAAAAAGATAACCCTATTTGTGTCCTATCTATACTCTATATACTAATATACTATAATTATAATCTATACTAATATATAAAGCTAAAGAGTTTGTTTGTTTGAACGCGCTAACCTCAGGAACTACTGGTTCAAATTGAAAAATTCTTTTTGTATTGAATAGTCCATTTATCGAGGAAGACTATAGGCTATATAATATTACGCTACAACAAATAGTATTATATATAAGCAGTGTCCAGTACCGCGCGCCTCTGCGCACGCCGCCGCGCCGCCCGCCGGTATGGGCCGCAGCGAAGCGTGGCCGAGTTCAACTAGTTATAAAATAAAGTGGCTTTTGTCTGTTTCTCCGCTAACTTCTTCTGAATCACCCAACGGATTTTAATACGATTTTCACTAATGCGATGGAAAAAGAGATAAACGAGAAAAGTTTATGCGAAGCAGGGATTTAATATAAGTAGTGTATGGCCGCCACCGTCGTATGGACCAACAGCGAAGCGTAGCTGAGTTCAGCTAGTTTCATATGAACTGCGGTTTTCCTTCATTAGACTAAGAAGCATCCCAATATTCAAACATAATATTCTCAAATTTTTGCATTAATTTCTTAATTTTTTTTTTTTGCAAACTATTGTAAAACGCATTGAGATACGGAAAGTTCTAAGGATTAGATAAATTTTTGAATAAAAAAAAACCCGCCGCTTGTATAGCTCATCAACAAGTGGACGCAAATCATCGACTCATTCATTACAAAGCACACATACCTATTTGAGTTGTAGTGCGTGCTGTGTGGAAGTCGTCTTGAAATAAACTACAATGGACTTGAGCTTTAATATAAAAAATAAAAAAACCATTGACCAAACGTCTCAAAACTTGAAACTGGAAGCGAGCTCAGTGGACCGTTAGCAAAACTCATTTGTAGAAGTTTAAATTACAAATGACGCTACACTACAACAACAAAAAACCTGGCGAAAATTGAAAAAAGGTTATCTTACACCAACGAGAATAAGGTGTAAATTTGAACGTGTCGCTTTCGGTGCTAAGTTAATACTAGCAGCCGAATCTGCTGAGATTAATAGGCATTAGAAAAAAAGCGGTCAACGACATGGCAATTTGCGAAAAATGTAAACGATGTAAATGTTTAATCTTTTAAAACCGGAAAATTTACGTTGAAAACATTAATATTTTACTTGAAAGTAACTTCCTTAACAACGGCGATATATACTATTCATCTGAAATATATCTTGTACTAGCTGAGCATGAGCTGAGCTCGCAACTTCGACGCGTGGTATTCGGTATAGCGCGTAACTTTTTTGTTTGTAAACATGTACGCCAAGCTTGCTATAATACATCAGTGAAAACCGCATTCAAATCGGTTAAGCCGTTTCTGAAATTAGCGTGCACAAACGCACAGAAAAACAGGCAAAAATTCTAAAACCTATTTTTTTAACCTCGGTAACATAAGTACAACGTGTATAAATTGTTTTTTGAAAAAAATATTTAATGTACCTACAGACACGTAATGTACGGCTCGTTTATGATTTTGTTATAAATGTAGATAAGCTTGAGGATAATCTTTGGGACATTTAAGGGTAGATAGGTAATGTGTGGTAATTATGATGCTTCTTGGCGTTTTTTTTTTAATGTAAAAATGGGAAGAGAGACTGTCGATCCACTTGATGATAGATGACCATCACCGCCTATAAACATAAGAACCACAATAGAGACTGCAAGTGCGGTGTCGACTGTGAAGGTTACAGGATAAGGATTAAGGAATAAAAGAAGAGAATGTCTTCTGGCATCCTCCCATCAAAACATAACAAATTCACACATGCTGTTATTTCACCATAATGGGATGGTTACTGCCGCCAGACGGGCTGGCCAATTTATGAAACGCAATGTGCCCTGCCAGTTGCTACTACTAAAATTTGACTTGCGGCCACACTTTCGCCATTCATCCTCGATAACCTAACGTACGAGTAGCTTTTAGTCATTTTATTTGTTACTAGCAGCCCGCGTTCGGCACAAATGCATTTTTTCCGCAAATTATATATACAAACCTTCCTCGTTTATCGCTCTTCCCATTAGTGAAAACCGTATCAAATTTAGAAATAGCGAAGAAACAACAGAGAGACGCGGACAGTTTCGGCGACTGGGTTGCAAAATATTGATTTCTCTACTTACATAAAAACTTAATTAGGTTTTATTATATGTATTTATAAACTTTCCGCGACAATTTATCTAACTGTTGGTGAAAACCGCATCATAATCCATAGCGTGGTTTAGGATGAAGTGACGGATATACATGGCAGACAGACAGACGCGGAAAGCGTCTTTGCTTTATACTATGTAAGGACTAGACTGATGCGTCCCAGCTTCGCTCGGGTGGAAGTATTCATAAAAAATATAATTAAAACTTACATACTGTTTTATAAAACACAGTTACGAAATGAAAATCAATTTTTCTAGTCTCTCGTACGTTTTTGTACCGATTTGGAAATACATATACATATGCAAGGTCTTATTCCCACTTTATTCCCTCAAACCTAATATTACGCTTCAAGTGAAACATGCATAATTCACGCTAAGTACATACTCACTGTGTGTATTTACCAACTGTGCTTCGGTTAGTGTTCACACGGAGTACCTCTATTTAAACAAGTACAAAACTAAAACGTGGCAAAACAAAGAAAGAGAACTTCAGTTTGTTAGGCAATAGTCGACGAAGCTATACAGTTCAGTCGAAAGTTTATGACAATACTAATTCACAGTATAAAAGAGGTTCGTGCACTGTAGAAGACTTAAACGTGAAGTAGTTTCTGAGATGCCATAGGATCGGGTTAATAATTAGGTTCATAACACCTTAGATAATAACTTAGATCATAACACACATTCTCTTTCTTTATATATTTCTTATAATTTATAATTTATTTTAAAAAACCCCAAAAGTAGCAAAATAATTGCTCCTTTCATGAATTCTGTGCTTTAATATAATCCTAAAATTTAGAGGCTGGGGTTTCAATCCCACTCGTTACAATGAGCGAATATAAACTCCAGTTATGTATAAAAAGTTTTTATAAAAAAAAATCTTGTATAATGACATTTAGGCTGTATTATATATCTTTTGTCTTTTATAAAATCAGGTATTTACATTTTCTTTCGATCGATCACTAACTTATTGGCGACTACTTATAATTGGAGCCCACCTGGCCTTTTTAAAATTTATTTCTAAAAACTTTTCCTTTAGTAAGTTTAGTGAAAAACCAGTGATATGTAGTGAAGTGAGCGCTACATATAGAGAAACCATCTTCGCCTTAATAGAGACAATAACAATCGGCCTTATGGACTCATTCTTAGTTATTACTCACTCAAAAGTCAACCACAACTTGTTATCTCAAAAGGAAAGGGTCCATATGCTTTCCCAAATCCACCCTAGTTTATACAAGAAAATTACAAGTCAACCGTAAATTCAGACTCGACGTGTATTTTTAATGTGACAGAGACCTATTATGAAAAATCGCGATGTGCAATTAGTATTTTTCAATGGATATATTAGTTTTGTGTTCAGTAATATATTCCCCATAAATTATTTTTGCTGACTTTGTACATCGATTAAAGTTAAAAATAATGAATTATATGATTTCATTACGTTTTAACTGAAATAAAGTAAACACCAAATCGCATAATAGGTACATATTTTAATAGATTTTAAATAGTACTTATTAAAAAAATTAATTTCGGATTTGCATCAGGAACCTACCTACATATAAAAGCGAGAACTTTAAAAATTAACCCCAATATTATATATTATACGACTTCAATTACTGCTACATACGAGTACCGACGACGTATGGTTATTCGTACAGTAATTTCATTTACGACCCGCGTGTGGCGGAGGTTACGAACAAAAACAACAGCGCATGAATGGACATGCTGTTTCATTTTCTGTAGTATTACATGTCGGTAGCACTCTTTACAATTAATTTATTAAAGAATTGGACCCCCTACGATATATTATTAGAATACATAATTACATAATGGTTAACAAAATATTTATCTATATTTCTAAATGATTAATAACGTGTCGTGATAGCAATAACAAACAGTTTATATATGTATATACTTATTGAATTTAGAAAGTTTTAACGTGTCCTAATTAATGTCATTGGGACATTAGAATATGTTGAACTATATTACACAATTATATTATTTATAATTTACAAATGGTCTATATTAGATAGAGGCAATTTAGCTATCATGCTAGGAACCAAACAGTCTCAATTTATTTTTTTGTAAAAAAAAAATTAAATAAATATTACATGAACCACGTCAACAAAACACACCTGTCGTACAAAATATACCCATACCGTATGTGTGGGTATATAATCGTTACAAAATCGTATTACGTGTACAATATTAATGACAACATTCCTATACAATATTAATAACAATATTTCTATTGCGATACGTAATAAATGATGACTGGTCATTTAAAGTAAAGGCAAGCGCAATGACCCTTAACGATCGGTCTTGTAAGTATTGGAGTCAGCATTATAAGTGCATTTCGACTCTCCTTTATAGATTTTTTTTTGGTCGCATTCCCCTTTGACGATGCGAAATGTTATTTTTCACAAGCAAACGACTGAACATACTTTGTTAAACTTTAATAAATTTTTTGCGTAATGACTCCACTTTTGTCACTTTTTGTCATATTTTTTTTATATAAAGGTCGGCAGACAGGCTGACGGCCCACTTAGTAGATGGCTACCGTCGCCTATAACCCAAGCAACGCCACAGCTGCTGCAAATGCAAGATATGGAAATGAGCTCTGGCATTCCTTACTCACTAACTGAAACACATCAGCAGATATGCTGTTATGTCACGGTGGTCTTTTGTAATTGGTTGATTACTGGCGCCAGACGGGCTGCGAAAATGAGTGCTAAACGCAGTATGCCCTGGCACTACTTAAATTCATTTGAAATTATTAGATTGTAACTACATTTGAACTTGCAGACGTAGTTTTTTTAAGTAAAAATCATAGAATTAGAAACTGTTACTTCTGAACTAGTCTCATTCCTACTTCAATGATAAAAATAGACTAGCAACTTGCTGTCCACTTGGTAGTGGCAACCATTGCCTACAATACAAGTCATGCTAGGTAAAACGCAAGTGCGCTGCTGACCTTGATTAATGAATGGTTAATAGACAAGATGGTAATTAGCGCATGGATCTGGCGTAACTTTATCATGCAAACATAACGATACACACGCTGTTATTTCACGGTGGTCTCTATGGAAGCGGGTGGTTGCTGCCGCCAGGCAGGCAGGCTGCCCAGTTTAAAACTATGCTTTGACACTACAGATTTATCCTAAAGATAGTCCCACTTTTTTTTAATTTATTAAAGATGGGTTTTCTCTTGACCTGCATCTATCCATGTAGGAAGGATGAGGCCGAATATGGAGCGAGCTCACCCAGAAGGTGCCTATTCACTCGAACCTTGAAAAGATTCGTAATATCACTAAACACGTTAAAAACTTGGAGAGATAGAAGTTTGTTATCTTTCACGAAAAACAACTAAAAGGATTTTTATGAAACTTTCCAGTAAAACACACAGTTTGTGCATGAGAATAAAATAATAAGTCTATATAATTTAAAAAGATACGCGGACAAAGTCGCAAGCAAAAGGTAGTATTAAGATATTTGTAAAATCTAACTCGCAAGTCAATTCGAGTAGCTCCAATATATTTTAGTAAATAAAAATATCCCCCAGTAAACAAGAACTTAATTCGTCGACCACCTACTGAACGGAAGAGACGTATTTCAAAGTTAAATAGAGAATGCATTTGTTAGATTAAGTTACGGTTGAGATATCAAATACTTAACTGCAACGAAGCTACGATGTGACATACAGAAACTTAATCTCAATTTACGACTCTTACGGTACCTAACTTAATAGAATTGGATGGTAGAAAGGTGGTAATAAATGTCAGACGAATTAACTTGTTCTATTTTTTAATGTTATTCTATTTTTCATATTCTTCTAGTACTTATTTTACATGCCTATCAAAATACGCTTGAAAAAGTATGTTTTCCATTTCTTACCAGCATCACAGAATAAATAATAGTACTAGCGTACCAGCATGCAAGATCTATTCATGAATGACGAATTGTTAACGGTGATAATAAAACAATTTAGTATTTATTTATTTATTTAGTATTATGATACGAATGTCCATCATCTTTCGATTCTACCCGTGTTTTGATTAACTAATTTGAACAAAAAATGTTATTGTGACTAATTTTAATAGTTAGACATTTAGTTTCGCGAACTTTTTTGTAGGTACTTATTATAAACATGTAACATGTACCTAGTACATTATTTTATGTCTCATAGATAGTTTTCGCAGCATATGCAAAATAATGACTTTTATATGCATATTTTCTAATAACATAAGGTATTGTAATTTTCGTAGAGACCTCGAATTTTTTGAAAATAAAATATAGCCTATATTACTCGCTGATAGTGTACATTTCTATGTGTGAAAGAATTTTTAAAATCGGTAGGTACAGTAGTTTGTGAGTTTATCCATTAGAAACATATAAAAATACAAAAAAATCTAACCTTTCTTCATTATAATATTAGTGTAGCTGCAACTAAATTCAAAAACATAATATTGTTTTGATGAAATATACATATTTAGAAGTCGCATGATTTCATCAAACTGTGCTTATTGGTATGTTTAAAAATTTTTTTTTTGATGTTTTAATTATATACTGAAATAGTATATAATCAAAGTTTTGATGCTCAGTAATTTCAATATCCATATTTCCTTTTATTTGATCTTTATTGTTAATGTAAATTGTCCTCTTGTTAATTGTTAATGTCTTGCTGAAATGAATTTTTCGAAACAATTCCTAAAAAGTTAAGAGTTAGTTAAGTAATATAACGTAGGTAACGTTACTACGTTAACGTCAAGCTAATATTGAACTGCTAGAATTTCCAATGAAAATTTTAAACTAATGTACTTACGTACATTGTGTAGGTATGGCCTAATTATGGCTTTCTAAGGAATGTCGGTATATAGGTCATAGATTATTACGAAATTTGTTTATATTGGTGTGTTCTTTTACAAAAGATAAACCGCATAACTCGAACATTCGGCAATTAATTCTAAGAGGAGAAACCAAGAAAGTTTGAAGCATAATATACTAAAAATGGAGATGTTTTTGGAACACTTTTGCATAAATTAAAATAACAATACCCCAACTTGTACAAATCACTAGACAATGGGTTGTTTTTGTAAGAAACGTAACCCTAAAGCACCTTTTAATATTTTGTCCTCATTTTCGTCTGTTTGGTGACATTTTATGAGCTAGATATAAACACTTACACAGCAAGCATTGTTATTATAATTAATTTCACATTTAACAGTTCAAAAAAAACAAAGTGTAATGTTCAAACTATATGTTTGAACACGAGTAATATATCTAAAATTACTCGTGTAAAATTCTTAGCGCAGCAATCAAATAAAGATCACCAAACAAGGTACATGAGGCTTGCCATAACTGCGCAGTTATTACAAACCTACTTCTATATTATTATGTTTTAGACTACGCATAGTCGGTAAAGTATTGTATTGGTGTAATTTAAGTCATTTGACCTGATTTTAATTAAACAAGATACCTGCTACACCTATGGCTAATTAGTCCGTAACTTTGTGGTAATTTGACCGCAAATATTATTGACCGCAACACGTAAAGGTTCAGTGTTCGTGTTATTTTATTAAACACGTATCTACATTAAAAGCAATCGTAAGTACTAATTACATTACATTACTTACATTACATTAATTACATTACATTACTGTAATTACTTACATTTTTATTCAAAATTATTATTATTATTATTATCTATACAAATAAATAAAGGTAAAGAAGTTTGTTCGTTAGTTTCGCGTTAAACTCTGAAACTACCAAATAGGGTAAAAAAATTGTTTTTGCATTTGTTAGCCTAATTCTTGAGAAAGTTTGGCTACGTATCATCACGCTTGATTCTTAGCAGTCGAGCAAAAGGAGAAAAGTCAGAAACAACGCTAAGCAAAAATGCGGGCGATGAGATGCTATGCGATGGATCAGTGGTCGAGAGCGGCCGCTTGACGAGAAATGAACAGAGCCGACATGTGCATGCCTTTGTCAATAAAAAACGACGAACCCACGGGACATAGCTGGTTTATAACAATAACTTAAAAATCATTAAGAATATAAATTAAAAAACATAAATTAAAAAACTTATATCGCAGACAGATTGTCCGTAGCATTACATTACCCAAGCATTAGTAAAATTGTGGTTTATATCCGCCGCATCTTAATAAATAGTCAAATAGACATAGTTATTGTTTTTCAGGAGACTGTTGGGGCTTTTTTTTATGTTAATGTCGGCAGACAGGCAGACGGTCCACTTGATGGTAGGTGGCTACCGTCGCCTATAACACAAGCAACGCCAAAGCTGCTGCAAGTGCGCTGCCGACTGCAGTAGGACTAAGGATAAGGGATTAGGAGTGGATAGGGAAATGGGCTCTGGCATCCCTTACTCACTCACCGAAACACAACAGCACACGTGTTGTTATTTCACGGTGGTATTCTTTAAGGGGGTGGTTACTGCCGCCAGACCGTTCCAAGGGGCTGGTCGAGTTCGTTCCATAAAGCCTAAACCATTAATAAAAAGACTAGGTATTCCTTTGAATCTTGAAGAATTTTAACACTAGTCTCATTTTGCGTAATGACTTAACGCTTGCCTCGGGACATCCTTTGAACAACTTTATGGTAAGCTTTTCTAGTAGGTTATAGCGTTGAAATTACTTGAATGAAATCTCTCTCAAACCAAGGCTCGCACCAAATTGATTCCAATTAGAAAATTCTGCTTAAAACGCATAAACGATCTACTTTCATGACCATTCCAGTTTTTCTAACCAGATCGATAACTACATACTTCAAAGGTTTGCTAAAGATGGTGAAATATAAAAAAAAAATGTAGTACACATTAGTACCGGGGAGAGTGTTGGAGATAAGGTTTAGTGTGAGTTTCTCTATTTATTTTTTATCTAATTTTAATACGACAAATTACTATCCGCTTAGCATTTGTAACGAATATCTGAACAATTTCCATCAAAGAATGTTCGCTACATCACATTCAAAATACAGATTAAATGCAGGAAACATTTTACTTACTTTCTTCTTAAACTTCATTCCAACCAATTAATAGGCCTATCTTACACATCCTTATAATTCAAATATTAACGACAACATTTAGCTCGCAAATTTGTCCACAAAATAAGCAAAAAAAACAGCCCACCACAGTTTCAAGTTACGTACATTCCAAATTTCAACATGATCATATAACCCATTCAAATTCTAGGTCTAGATTCTAGGTCTTTCCAACAGGAACCATGATATGAACCTATTAAGACTATACCAAACTGTCCAAAAAACTTAACGTCCAAAAGTCCAAACTGTCTTTACGCGATTCACACGTAAAGAGAAATTTGCTATTTTTCTAAATGTAAATAAAATATTTACATTTTTCATCCCTACATTTTGTCATAGCGGCCTACCCACACTTCTTCATCCCATAATAGTCTCAACGTAATTATATCGTAAACGTAAACGTTTTTCTGGTATTTACAGAGTTACAAATTGCTTGCGACTAAAATTGTTGTTAATTATAACCAAGTCGTTACGCATTAAGTGGCTACAATAAAAACTAATCCCCTTAACGTTCTTAATAAAGCAATTCCCCGTGGAGACAATAAGTTATTTGTCTCAAGTTTATTTTTGAGGGGAATATAAAGTTTTATACCTCTTATGTGTACAAAATAACTTTTTATTAAAGCGGAAAAGTAAATTAGGTACGAAGCGTCAGTTTAAATTAAACCATCTAACAATTTCTAATTCTGTGGTTTGAGCTTTCAATATGAGTACATAATTAGTTTCTTGAGACTTCATCGGCAGACAGGCTGACGGTCCACTTGATATGGTAGGTGGCTACCGTCGCGTCGCCTATAACACAAGCAACGCCACAGCTGCTTTAAGAGCGCTGCCGACTACAGTATAGGATTAAGGATAAGGGATTGGATAAGAAAAAATGGGCTCTGGTCGCCCTTACTCACTCACCGAAACTCAAAAGCACACGTACTGAATTTCACGGTGGACTTCTGTAAGGAGGTGGTGGTTACTGCCGGCAGAAGGGCTGCCCAAATGACTGCGAAACGCAGTGCGCCCTGCCACTACTTTCCAGATTCAGACCAGAGCCAAATTTGAAAAGTTGATTTTTCAAAGTTGACCCTGCCGGGAATCGAACCCGGGAACCCTAGAACCGAGAGTTATGGCAAGCACCCTAACCACTCATCCAACTGGCTCGTCCAAGCAAATATTTGAAGTGCTATAATGTAAGTAGGTAATTGTAAATTAAATAAAGTACGTCAGGTAACCCGCAAATATTTAGCATCGTATTTTTTTTAAATGTAAAGTCGTCTGACAGGCTTACGGTCCACTTGATTTAAGTGTTTCATAAGTGTTGCAAGTGCTTTGCCGATTTTGATAGCATAAGGATAAGACATTAAAATTGGGGTGGATCGGAGTTGTTGCCTCGGCAGAGCCCGGTTCACCCCGCTCAAAGGGCAAGGAGACACCGGGGAGTTTTAGTGGGTATTCCCAGTGCCGCTATGATCAGGCGCTGGGCGACCCCCACATACTCCTGCCGTCTAGCCAGCGGCAGGAGATCTGTAAGCGGATTACTCCTCGTCAAAAAAAAAAAGACATTAAGACGGGTCAGGGAAATATACTCTGGCATCCTCTGACTCATTCATGCTGTTATTTTACAGTAATCTTTTTTACGGAGGTCTTCTGTAACGGGGTGATTATTGCCGCCGATAGGCTGCCCAAATGACTGCCCAAACGCAGTGTGCCTAACCAAATTGAACCCAGGACTCCTGAGACATAGCGCTAAGGGCAAACACCTCTCGACCAAGTCCGTCTACGTAAAAAATTCTCAATGAAAACGAACCCTCTTTAGTTAGGGAACATCTCCATTCACACAACAATAAACAGAGTCGTAAACGGCCTACGCATTTTATCTTCTTTTATGGGCAGCTGTTAAATATGCCATTAGATATATTTGAGATGACAAGTTTTTGTAAGTGCGGGTTCCGAAAAAGATGGGATAAATCGAGACTGTTTCAGCGAAGTTTGTGTACATACTACATAAATGGTTTTTCTTTCTGCGTGTCTATTATGCAGGTAACTTTACCTGCATAATAAACAACTTCATCTTCTTTGCATTATACTTAACTAGAATATAGTCCTTACGCCCTTAAGGCAAGGACTCTTAGCAGGAAAGCATTATTTTCGTCGTTTAATTTGACGTGTTAAATTAAAATTAAAACTTAGGTAAAAATACAGAGCATAATCTATACTAATATATAAATCTGAAGAGTGTGTTTGTTTGAACGCGCTAATCTCGAGAACTACTGGTTCGAATTGAAAAATTCTTTTTGTATTGAATAGTCCATTTATCGAGGAAGGCTATAGGCTATATAACATTACACTACGATCAATAGTATTATATATAAGCAGTGTCCAGTACTGCGCGCCCCACGCGCACACCACCGCCGTATGGGCCGCAGCGAAGCGTGGCCGAGTTCAGCTAGTAAACTATATTTTACAAAGTTTGAATCGGGCAGATTTATACAAAAAAAGAGTAAAGGATGAAACATATTACACCGGGCCGGGCGCTCACCGGGTTTTTCTCAACGTGCCCCGGCCGGGTTTGCTATTTGTCACCGTGCCGCCGACGGGCCGCCACCGGGAGTTGCCCGTGCCTTGTCATTTCCAAGTACTATTATACTATTTTGTATTAATATTACTATACTAGCTATGCCCGCGACTTCGTATGCGTGGTATTCGGAAAAACGTGTAACTTTTTTGTTTTTAAACAGATTTTTTTGTTTTTCAACGAAAATGTGAATTTCGAAATTTCGTCGTGAATGAAAAATTCGTCTCCCTGAGACCTCTTAAATGAGTACCAACACGGGGGGTCTGCGACGCACCGCTCCCGAGATATTTTTGAAATTCTTTTTTTTGAAAAAATATTTAAGCAGAAATATATTATACCTACCAGAAATATATTAACATATATTATTTAAAAAATATTATACTTCGAGGCAGTCAGCCTCGGGTTAATTAATTAATTTATTTATTTATAATTTTAACAATTTAAAAAAGAAACTAAATATACATTAAATGATACCACTAAAAAACTAATAGGTACTATACCCCGAGCGGGCCTCGCGAAGCTGTCTCCGAGCGCACTGTGAAAACAAACATTTTATGAAATTTCGAGATTGGAGTGCTCCGGCCGGGGCACGGACACGGCCCGGTGTAATATGAATTGATCCATACAAAAGCATACTAACAATATCTTCACCGGGCTCCGGCCGGGGCACGGACGGGGCACGGCCCGGTGTAATATAAATCATCCTTAAATTACTGTCAAAAACAGTTTTCTTGTCACAGTAATAAAAAATTTCAGCAACAACTACATTATTTTTTTTAAACTCATTTATTAACTTAAGTTCTGTACTAAAGTTTTAATCAGCTACTTTTATTTCTTTTTTCATATTTTACACAATATTTAAGAAAAACCTTTAAATTTTATAACCGTTCCATTATTTCAGCGAAGCTACAAAAATTTGTTGTTCAATTGCACCTTAATTCATAGTAGGTTGCGCTCATTTTGGAAAAAAAATGTGTTCGGTCTGACAATAGTCTAAAAATATGTAATCAGTAGTTAAATAATAACATACCAAAAACGTACGTGCAACACAGCGTGTAAATTTCCTCTGTAAGTAATTACTAATATATCTCATTTCAACAATAATAACAATAATAACTAATATATTCAAACAATATAGATAATATACATATTACTTATTACGTGCAAAATGTCTTCACAAGCCTAAGTCAATAAACTAAATCCTTCATTATTCAAGTTAACTCTTACATTAACTCTTACATAACAAACACGTGTATTGTATAGTAGATATTTATTTCAATTAATTTAAATACGTTAAGTTACGTAATAATATCATCGTAAGTTTTAATATCGATCGTAAATTGTTAATTACAATCGCACGTAGCCTCGACATTGACACTGATGAGTCAAACGCTAGGAGGGTTCTTCCACACGAGTAGGCGTACAGCGACGTATTTGAAAATTGAATTGATTCAAAGTTCCGTACGTACCTTTGTCTCATTTGTTTGCTTTTTTTATTTGTTTCTCTTTGTTTAGTAGCTTATAACGGGCTTCAATATTGTTAATGAAAAAAAAAATTCTGTACCTACGAAATTAGGTCGAAAAATCATTTATTCCACTAGTGAGCGATCACTGTAGTGTATATTATTATATAAATAGTTCAGTCAGTACCGTTTTCTTATTTGCATGTGAACCAATTTTAATTTTATGTTTAGTAACTAATGACTTGATTTTAATGTTATCAAAAAATTACTCCCCAACTTCGAAAAGATTTGGCGTTGACTTTGACTAGTAGCGAAAACTTTAAAAAGTGCGTTTAAATATAAAAATATGTAAATGGCTATTTATTAGTAAAAAATATAACTGTATTGGACGTCAATAAAGTCTAAGTCGCCGTATAGGTAATATACTACATGAGATATTCTTATCAGAAGAAATTCTATATTATTAACTAACTCAAATAGATAACATATTTTAAAATATTAAAATAGGACATTTTTAGTAAAAAAGATTATTTTTCATAAATGAACATTTAACTGAATAATTTCCACTAAATCCAGTTGATCGAGTTGAAATTAAGGCAAACTTTATTTAGTTAAAAATGGAATCTAATACAGTTATTATCAGTCAGTTCATATAGAAAACGCAGTTCGATATTCTAACAAAACAAACATTTATCGTCATTTCAAAGGACGTATGGAGATCCATTAGGTTAATTTATATGCGCTTGCGAACACCCGTTGCGTTCCGTTCCACTCCAAAACATCAATGTGATTAGAAATGGTTTGAGCGTGTAACCGAAACCATGCTTATCTTCTATTTTAATGTTGTTTATTTAAACATCAAAAACTTGGAAAACGTACTCTTAAAACGATCCTACATAGCGGTAAATATTAATTTTAGTTTCAAAATGTAATTAATATTATTAAACCGCAAGCCTATATTTTAAGTATACTTAAAATGGGAACTTTTTTTAACCTCACCTGCACGGAAAGTACTCTAAATACTGGTGAGGAAAATTTTACTCAAAGGAAAGATTATTAATTTTTTTAAATAAGCAAATTGCATTTAATTTTTTATTGAACTACGCTTGCAACATCCGGGAATCGACCCGGGAGCTTCAATCGATAGGTTCAATCATAAGGATAAAATCTCTCCAACAAACAAGATAAATTAAATAAATCTCCCTATCTCACTTTTACCGGTTACTTTAGAACAGAAACTCATTGCGAGAGGACCGTAGCGCTGAATAACGAAGAGTTTAGCTATAAATATAGCGTCAAGTGCCGTGGCGCAGACAATGTCATTTATAACATTAAAAATCGTGTACTTTCGTTGGTACAAACTCGTAATGAGTAATAGCAAAGTATGTAAAAGTTTATATAGATATTAAATAAATAAACATGTAACAGAGCTTTATTAATAATATCTGGGGGCGGTTTTCACTATCATTAAAGGATTGGATAGTACGGGAAATTTGATTTATCTTGGTAACAGACAGACTTGATTATGACTTGATACCATTATTACCCAAGTTTTTAAAATTTTATGATTAGGCAAAGGTATTAACTGTTAATTAAAAAATAATTAACTAATAAGCTATTAGTTACGTCGTAAAGATCCCATTTATAATTCTTTGAGAGTTCTAACTTCATTAGTATTAAATTTTAAAATATATTATTGGCAAGTAAATTGTTTCTTTTACGATAAAACTTGGCAGAGATGCTTATGGTCCACTTGATGGTAGGTAGCACAGTCGCTAACAACAAGCCAATATAAAGCGTGAGGTACGGATAGGTAAAAAATAATGTAAAAGATGAATTAATCTCTCACACACGCTGAAATAACAGTAATGTCTGTTCAAGCATTTGACTATAGCTGCTCGAGCTGAATCGTAAAGAGGTTTATAAGGTGTTTTAGAAAAAAATTTGAACCGAATGGGTTTCCTTTCGATTTACGAAAACACATATCAGTGCGTGGTAAAATCATCACAAATTAGGTATTAGTTACTGCATAATGCTGGTGTCAAGTTTAATGATTAATAGTAAAATGGTAATACAATATTTATAAACATATAATTATATAATATATATTTTTATAATAGTGGCAATTATAAATAGAATTAAATTTAAATAGGTGCTGGCGTTGCGCAGTCATAAACTGAGCACCCCGTCTGGCGCCATTCACTACTTCCTTACAGAATACTACAGCACTTGGGTGGCACTTGCACCTCTCTTAGTGTTACTTATGTACCTTATGTATATAACGGTTCCACTTGCGAAACACTAGGCGTGGGCGGGGGTTTCATCCCTTCGTGGTCGATGTACCTCGATCACGCACGAAGCGTTTCAGTTCCACCTTCCTTGTTCGGACTGCTAAGGAGTGGAACTCATTGCCTGCGTCTGTGTTCCCACAGAACTACAACCTCGGGGTCTTCAAAACCAGGGTAAATGGGCATTTACTGGGTAAGCGTGGTCCACCTTCGGCCACATCTACATCTCACATCAGGTGAGATAGTGGTCAAGCGCTACCCTGATATAATAAAAAAAAAAATAATATAACTAGGCGATGGTAGCAACCAACAATCTATACGTGATCCGTGGATGACCGAAGAAAGAATAAGCCATTTAACTAATTAGTAAAAAAGGCAAGTCAAAAATATTTAACATTTGTCAAAAATCTTAGCCGTAGGACGTTCATTGCTGAACGTAGTCCTTTCCCGTAATACCTATTCCAGTAGGATTTCTATTATGAAATGTCTACTCTGTATTGTACGGAGCCATGACTCTAAAGTTGACTCCTGCCAAGGTAAATTCTAATTGGTTAGGATAACGATAATCCAATGACGATGCGTATCATGGCGACGAGAATTTGTACACTAGGACTGGCATAATATCAGCGGTGTGATTTGCCTCGGCTTATGATTATGAGCCAGATACCTTTCTGCTGCCATGGCGCACACTCAATGGGATTAAACTATCTGGGAATTTGTATAAATTCTAAATTTGTTTTTATATCTTTTTTGTTAGCCGGATGTACTTTTTTTTCTTTCTCTTTGTATGTGTGACATGTTTGTACATATAAATATTCTCTCTATCTAATCTATCTAATACACGTAATATTATGAGAATTAAGTTTTATCTGTGGTTTTACTTTCATTTGGAACTCAAAAGAAGGCAAATTAAATTCGCCTTATTAATCACATTGAATGCAAACCTTTAGCTGACAATGAACAATAAATTCATGTAGAGGCGGCACCACTAATTTAACGACTAAGAACTTGAAAAAAAAAAAAAGTTTATTTTACAACTGCCACATTGTAACTGCTGTTAGTTCTTATCCTTTTGACTTAAAGTCGAATTTAGGTTGAGATTCGAATAAGATGCAATAAAATAGCCTGTCGCAGTACGTTAAGATGCTATCGCCATACGAAATCGCGTGGGTGTAGCATTAAGAACAAATAAATCTTTTGTGGGCATTAATTACTATCTGTATAAAGGATATTGTGGAAGGGAATTTTATTTCATTACACCACGAGATAACGTCTAAGTTATGGATCGTGATTAACACTTTCGAATCAATAAGAATATTTATTAAAGCTACCCTATTTTTTATTCTTTTCCTTCGCTATAAAACAAACAGAAAGTATACAACTTTTTTAATCAAATTCAAATTATTTCATAACAAATAAATTGATAGTAAAAAAACTTAGTAAGTAACCTTTGCAAGCATTTAAAAAATGGCTGAAAATATTTGCCATTTTTTTTTGGGTATTTTTACGTTCGGTCGTGTATAAGACGAAAAAAATGGTAAGAAACATCTAAAGTTGTTCCTTTCAAAATAGTAGGGAACACTAAACAACATTTTCTTAGATCTTTACGTAAAGGTCGTCAGACAGGCTGACGGTCCACTTGACGGTAGGTGGTTACCGTCGCTTATAACCACAGGTGCTGCAAATTTGTTGATCATAGTAGGATTAAGAATAAGAGATTAGGAAGGGGTACGCAAATGGACTCTGGCATCCCTTACTCACTCGCCGAAGCAGCACATATGCTGATATTTCGCGGTGATGGTTACTGCAACCATACGGGCTGACCAATTTATGATGGAAAACGCAAAGTGCCCTCTGCCGTATACGCTATTCCGTATACGATACGACGCGTACGAAGTCGCAGGCACAGCTATAGTAATGAATGACAATCATCTATTTATTCATAGCTAACAATGAACACTTTCAATAGAAGCCGTCACCCATTTACGAGTCGACAGTAGGCGGACAATATTAACAAACTTATGCAAATTAAATTATTTTTAAATAATTTCGTCTGTCTTCTGGTACCTACCTACAACACATTTAAATCTATACATACAATATACATTCAATATTTTTTCAAATATTTTTTTTTACATCTGGTACTTATGTTACCGAGGTCAAAACAAATAGTTTTTAGAATTTTTGTCTGTCTGTGCGTTTGTGCATGCTAATCTCAGAAACGGCTTAACCGATTTGAATGCGGTTTCCATTTATGTATTGTAGCAAGCTTCATTCCAATCGGTTTACAAACAAAAAAGTTACACACTATACCGAATACCACACGTACGAAGTTAGTCGAAGCTAGTAAAAAATAAAAATAGTCTCTATTCTCTGACCATTACTGTAAATTTATTAGGTACCTAATCTAACAAATCTTATTAACTTAGACTTTCAAATTGTCTACAAAACATTTATAAAATGTGCTTGCTAATACCAAAAGCTTTAATTTTGTTATTAGCAAGCTTTACAATTAAGACGCCTCGGCCTTCGCACTGAGGCTATTGACTAAACAACAATTTTAATTAAATCAATTTAAAGTAGTCGCAGGGTACACTGCGTCCCACAGTGATAAATCGGGAAGTCGATCTGGCGACAGTAACCATCGTCTTACAGAAAACCATTGTAAAATAACAGCGTTGATATGTTTCGGTTTCGGTTAGGGAGTAAGGAATGATAAGACCCATTTACCTCCGTATACTGTACTTCCATAATTCCTTTCTCTCACTTTGCGTAGCCTGTGTGTAGTCGCCTGACGACGTAATAGCGGGAAAACAAGCTTTTCGAATGAATTTTAAAGAAAGAAGAAATACTTGAAATCTACATTTTAAGTGGAATATATAATGTTATTATGGAGTCAAAGTTATATAGGACGCGATTGGACAATTCACACTCAATAAAATAATTCTTATGTTTCCTCTTCATACCTCATACATACCTATATCAAAATACTTTCCATTTATTTAAAGGAGACAGTTTTGCGTTTTAATAGAATACCGTTCTTATGATTTTTCTATTTCCATCATATTTTTAAATTTATACTATACCTACTGTAACTCGAATCCGTTAAATAAAATTTACTGTAAGTAGTTTTATCATAAAAATGGTTATTATCAACATTAATCTAAAAAAAGTACTAATCGAGACGTTTGCGATTTTTTTTTAAAAATGTCACTGTAATCAAAGTAAAGCCAGCGCAAACCGATCAAAAAGCTTTTCAACGATTTAATATTTTATTAATAAAATATAAAAATATATATTAGCAGCAGTATCAAGAAAATAATAACAGGTTATACCTATCAAAAGCCAACCGCACCTGGTCTACCTTAAATTAGACGTATATCTACTTTGAAAATACAATAAAGTTAGGATTATTAAGCATTAAACAAATTAACCTAAAATATGTTTCCACAATTCCCACAAACAATTTACAATTGCATCGCGGACCGCGGAAGTTATAATTTCATAGCCTCCTCTACTTTTAACGCCCAATGAAGTTGCATTAGGAGCAATCTACGGATACGAAATGCAGTGAAAACTACACTAACAATAGGCTATCGACAATGGGCACCGTTTACACTAATATAGCATAATTTACGAAGCTGGTTAGACGCTTACTTTTCTGAGGGATTTAACAGCAGAAACGCCAACATTTTAATTAAGAAAAAACGGCGTAATTAGTACGCACGTGAGAAGAGTCATACTTCTTTGGGGGTCAGTGCAAAAAAATAATTGCATAAATAAATATAAACTTCAATACAATATTAGTAGTAAATGAATAAATGTATACTACAATATAAATAAACATTTATAAATATTAAACATGATATTAAGAGTGTAGAATTAACTAAAATATGCTTTTTTTTTAAATTAACGTGCTAAAAAGTATAACTTCAATTGGTAATAACTCAATGAAATTAATAATAATCTAAAAAATGAGTATAACATTACAATATAAATAATTCTCTTCACAGTATCTTACTAAGAATAAACTTTGACCTTTTTCTATCCCAACGCGCCAAGGAAGTAAAGCTTGAAAAACTTGGTATTAAAATAGGATACAATATTTGTCAACGTAAAGTGGCTGTCACTTAATTGGGGGCCAGACTTTAATTTAGATATGAACGCAAATGCAAATCATTCGCCCACACAGCAAAAAGCAGGATGGCATCGTTTAGACCTCGTCTCCGGTAGACTCCAATTGAGAACAATCTGTTGTGGTATGCATCATGGAAACTGCATATAACAATATGGAGTGATCAACATTCGCCTACACAAATGACAAAAGCTATCATAGGTAGATATATCATGGGTCTAAGCACATTTTAAAACCAGAAACAATATCACGTTTGTCCTCGATTTGAAGATGACTAAGCTCGAGACGAATCTTCAAGTTACGTAAATTTACAATTTTCATTTCATGTTATTGCAGAAACGTTGTTTATAAATATGTAGACTACGGCACGGCGCGGCCGAAGAAAATTCTATTCTGATAAAAAATACCTATTAAAAGGGCTTCAGTTTCAAAAAACATTTCAATGTGCAAATTGCCGTCCGCCGATTCCAAAATGAACATTTTTCTTATAAACCGTAATCCAATCGCATATTTTGAAAATACTCAAGTGAGGTACACAATATAGTAGGTACTGGTTTACCTAAGTGGGATCAAAATTTGTGTATTTTCAAATATGCAAACCAATATTCGTGCCGTGCGTGACCAATGAATTGTTCCATGAAATTTGTTTTGTCTTTATAGGATTGTAATGGGAACACGAAAATATTGTTTTGCTATGAAACTGTGTTTATTGTTTGTATTCATGCAAGAAGAAATGGTACAAAGTTGTTAATAAACAAAACGGGGCCTATTTAAACAAGTGCTTCCTCTTTGTTATCCAGGGATATTGTCGTCCAGGATTTATAACCTACAGTTTACATGAGTTACACAAAAAAGGCCAAGAACTTTTTTTTTCTTATTAGTCATTTTTCATGTAAAGGTCGGCAGGCAGGCTGAAGGTCCACTCGAAGGTAAATGGCTACCGTAGTACCGTACTACCGTAGCATAACCATAGGTGCATGTGCGTTGAGACATTTCAAATAGGTATACATATAGTTAGGTAGGTACTTTTATCTAAGATAAAAAATATATAAGAACAAACGTTTTTCAATATTTAAATGAGTTTACTTACCACAAATTAGCTACCTATCAAACATAACAAGTAAGGATAGTGTAAGAGATAGCGAAGTACAAATATTAACACGGGTGCGCGTAGGCGCACGTGAGAACTTCAGCGTCGCTGACGCATAGATTACAATTGTGCAGAAGCGCCATACCTATTAATCTTCAAAATGTTTTTAACTCAATACGTGAATACATAATATATTAACTTCCTCTTCTTAAGGCGCCACTTCTCTACGAAGGTTGGCGACCGTCATGGCTAGTTTTACCTTGGAAGCTGCTATACGGAAGAGTGCTCATACTAAACCACCCTCTTAAATTATTCTACAGGGACAACTTTCTCCTGCCTCTTCTGCGTTATATCACTGATTAAAGAATATGGTATCTTTCGCCCCTCACAACGCGCCCGAAATATTGCAGCCTATCGCTCTTAGCACTTCCATTCTCCGTCTCATTCGACTTATTAGGGGTATATAACAGATAATTCTAAATAGTAGTTAAATGTTCCTAAGCGGCAGTATACCACCAAGTGAGCCGTCACCCTACCTCAATGCGTTTATTTTAGAGTTGTAGATTATCCAGAATTGTCAAGATTTTATTGAATAACGATAAAGTTATGAAAAAGAAACCTAAGTAACCCAATCTTTTACCTAAGGTTTACCCAAGTAAAGCATTCTTTTTATACGCAATAGGGAAACAGTAATTTAGTTACACTCATGGGAATAACAATCATTATTAAATTGTTCATGTCATTTTGTACAATTAACCGAGAGGCACAATTTTGTTGAAAATTTCCAATTTGTAATTAATTACCTATATTAAGTTTCTTTCCTTCCTCAAAAATGTTTATATGTAGGTATTATTTTTTTTTGGCGCCTAAAGACTCATTCGCATAATTATATTATGCTTGAAAAAACTCAAAATGCGACCCTATAGTAGACGCTTTATCAACTGAGTCGTCGAGCAATAAACGTCAATGGCGATAGAAATGTGCAACGGGATGCAAATTGCTATCGATAAATAGTGCGAAAACCAGATTCGACATAATTTTGGAAATTTTGGAGCAAAAATCCAAAAGCAAATTTTGGAAAACTAATGATCCTACTGGAACTTTACTGCCTAATACCATTCTTTTTGTTATGTACATTTTTTCCATAAAGCCAGTTTTTACAAAATTGTGACCATTTGAATTACTTTTTGTATGGGAAAAATAAATATTTTTTTTAATTTATCAAAAAACTGGAGATATCTTAAAACATGGCTTATAAATGTTCTTAAAGCTGATATACATGGCAACCTTATGTTATACTAAAACTCAACCCTTTTCAGGGCCACAATACGATCTACACTGCTTCTTTAGATTACGTCTAAACAAACATGAATTATTAAAATAAAGATAGTAATCTGATTTGTTTTTGTAATTATAAAAAACAAATTAGTCCAACATGTCACAAACTTTTATTTTCACATAGAGAAAAATTGCATATCATATCGTAACAGCTTATCGACATGCGCCTCCCCACATCACTATACCATTCCATAAGACCTGTAAGTGCGAGCGAGATAGACTGACAAAAATTTATTTATTACCTCCGTTGATAATGCGTCTACTATAATTTCGTAGGTGAAGAAAAAACTGTTCTATCTTTACCTATTTATAGATACTTTTTATGAAAAATACTCGCATCTGAATAAATTGTTTAATCTTTGGATCTCGACTAAAGTCTCAAGAAACATTTTGCGGCGATCATTTGGCGACCGACATGCTCGAATCGTAAAGATAACGTGAAACGCTTTGCTGCTGTTTCCACTTGAGAAATCTTCACTCTTACGATGAGACTGTTCAAGTTTCAATTCTAAAGCATAACATGCTGATTTTTGCTTGACACCACGATAAAATTACATTGCGATTTTATTTTAACATATTATTTTTTTACTCCTAAATAAAAAATGAAAAAAAAAGTGATAATTTATTGAACTACGCTAACAACTGTGCTGTGTAAAGTAACTTAGTTAGTAATTAATTATTAAGTTAATAAACGAATATTATTAATTAATTTTTAAGCCAAAACACGAAATCTTAAAAATAAGGTACTCAACCTGATGTTGATTATTTATTCATCCTAGAATTCACTATTGTAATGACAATAGGATGAATTCAGGAAGGTACATGTAGCTAGGTAGTCGATAAAGTACCACCTAGATATTTTAGCTACGCTCTTGAATTCGCAAGGACGACATCATTTGCAATACGTTACCAAAATTATAAAGGGTTTAAATTAGACCAAAGTCATAAGCGAAGAAAAATATCTATATACATGTTATAAAACAAAGTCGCTGTCTGTATCTGTCTGTTTCCCGTTAACTTCACCCAACGGAATTTGATACTATTTTCACAAAAGAAGAAGCGATAATCGAGGGGAGGTTTCTATTTATTTATTTATTTATTTTAAAATTTACAGATAGTTTACACATATGTATAGTATTTCAGTAGTTTGTATTGTATTGTAAAGGCTTGTATTGTATTGTAAGCTTGTATAAATTTTAAAATTAAAAATAGTCATTAAAGGGGATTTGGGTGTCTGTCTGTGTGTCTCTCTATATATGTATATTATTTTTCGAATAATAAATAAAATAATCCCCACTCAACAACAATCGGTTTATTTCCCAGAGTCAATTTTGTTTCGCTTCGCGTAGGCAGATACTGAACATTAACAACGAGTTGTCAAAAATTGGAGGCAATCTGTGACTTGTTTGTAAATTCCCTTCAGAGCAGCGCCCACGGCACGGCATCCCGCTGTCATGCTACAGTATAATGCCTCCTTAACGGATATAGTTAATCTGACAGGTCGCGGGCCTCGTCGGATGTTTTGACAGCGCGGCAATTACCTGCCACTTTGTTCGGCGGCGTACCCCGCGTTCACATCCTGCGTTCGTTGTACCTCTATGACCTGGGGATTAATGTACGCCCTATATGCATACATATATGTATATACTTATGCATATACACACTTACCACTTACACTTAAGTATGAACTAATTATATTTTTTAACTTCATTAGGATTGTTTTCTATAAATAGACAATGAATATATACAATTAGTGTTCATTCAGTCCTCATCATCTGTTGTCTCCGCACCCATCTAATGCAAGCCGCCCTTGAGGTTATCGGTCCAGCGAGCCAATGTTTATTTATTTATTTATTTATTCAAAGTACACACACCAGCGACAATATCAGTATATAGATACAAAAAATTCATACACTTGCAAAATTGTGTTCAGTTGTCTCCACTCCAAGATTCGTCTACCGCAATGCTCATCTATCTGGGCTATGTCACGCTATGTCGACCATTTTCTAGTTTTCCGAGTGAGCGCTGAGCGACTAGACGCTGACCGATTGACGTGGACGAGACATTCCACGTCTCACTCTTAGCACCATATCTCAAAAGTAAAACTAATTTACACTAAGTTATGGAGTTTCGTTCTTCGTCTCGGTTATAGCCTTCATTGATATGCTTAAGTTTACCTAATGTTTATTTCTCAATGTAAACAACTTCACATATTATAAATCTGTCCAGCGGTTTGACCCGCCGATTAATTTAAATTTCACCGCTCGATTCTCTTCGAGAGCCTCAGACCCAACTTCGTTTTCGCTTAGCGTTCTTTGTTCTTTCTGACTTTTTATCTTTCTGCATGGCTTCTAAGGGGCATAGCGGAATGATAAATAGACTAAACTTAAAAATTTTCAAATCAGTTCGGAGTTCATGGTTTCAGAGTGAACGCAAATAAACAAATTCTTCATTTTTATATTAAGCTTAGATAATATAAAATTATACCCACTGCTAATGGTATGATAAATCTTCTTCTTATTATTATTTAATGACAATTGGTATATCTTCTAAATATCCTTCATATTTATATGTAGAATGTATCTGTTATCACATCTACTAACTCACTTTATCTAAAGGGTAAAAACGTCCGAAATTTATATAAATTGCTAGCCGACTCCAGAGAAGCCATTGGACCGTGGAGACTGTGGCAGCTGAGTAATTGTCATAAAATAGGAACTTTCGATGGGAAAAAGAAAGATGGGGTTTTTACATTTTTTTCGGGCATATTTTTCTCTTCATATGAACCGTTCTGTTTCAGCTCCGACGCACGAGTGTCCTTTAAACGTATAAAATAAAATGTATAAAATTTTCCTCGTATCAATAGATAACTGGATACCTAATTAGGTACTTCATATTATGTAGTTACATTCTGCATACATCCATGCATACTTCCAGAGAATAGAATTAGGTCCAAAGAAACATAAAAACACGCGTTAGCTGTCGCAAAGGTGGCTGCATGATGGTATTTGTCTTGATTAAATAACATCAACGCATGTTTACTTATTATTCTTATATTGCTTCCCATCTTATCAAAGTTGCTATCTTCGTAAACCTGTATGTATATGGCTCGATACGGTACAGCAAAAAAGAAATAAATAGGAATCGTTTGGCTTGGCACTCAGCTGGCTAATGAGGGGTCACAGGCTATCTTAGAGCTGATAAAGGTCAAATTATCATGCGATTCAAAAAATATTGTTCAAACATGGAAGAGTCATTTAAATGACACTTATTAGTTAAATTGTTCTTATGGACCGTTAATATACACCCTTTGCGGCCTTGTAGGTTTGAGTAACTGAAAGAAGAATTTTGACTATTCTTTGGGTAGGTAACTAGCTTAACAATAGGTATTTTAATTGTTTATAGGCATTTGAAGTTTCAAGATAAAAATTGAAACACTAAAACCAAACTGTTTATCCTAACTAATATTATAAAGCGAAAGTGAGTTTATTGGTTTGTTTGTCACGCCACGCGTTCACGCCTTACCTAAGAAATGATCATAGTGAAATTTTGCATACAAAAAAGGAGATAGGACATAAAAATACCTAGAGAAAAATCGTTCCCGAGGGATCATCTAAAAATAAAAAAATTCAAGGGCTGACAAAAATATATGAGCAATATATACCCCCCCCCCCCCCCACACACACACACACAGGTCACCGAATAATTATTGTATCTGTAAACTATAAAAAGAAAATAAAAATAAATAAATATTTTAACATCTAAAGTCGTGGGCAAGAGCTAGTGTATTAAATTGTTTTGTAAATATGTAAAACAATAATAGATACATACCTACATATACCTAACTTACTTTCAGACTTGGCTATAAGTTTTAAATCTTTAAGGTATGTAAAAAATCAACAAAAAGGATAAAACTTTTCATACATTCTGTATTTTATTAGAATTTAAATCTAAGAAGCGGAAGTTCGTAACTAAACTTCTGCGAGGGAAGGATCTTCTGTGCAAGGTTATGGGGAGCACATCTATATTAAAATCGTAAAAGAGCAGTGTCTGTATATTAAATATAAAAAAAAATTGTGCACGTTGTACTAATGTTACCGGTGTCAAAAAAATAGTTTTTAGAATTTATGTCTATTTGTCTGTGTGTTTGTGCACCCTAATCTCAGAAACGGCATAACTGATTTGAATGCGGTTTTCACTGATGTATTGTAGCAAGCTTACTGTAACATTAAGTGTTTGTTTCATTCCAATCGGTTTACAAACAAAAAAGTTACGTGTTACAAATACCAAAAGTACGAAGTTGCGAACTCAGCTAGTGTATAATATATATTTTATGTATATACTACATCTGTATCTATATGGTTTGTAGTACTGGTGATGTTACTAAGGACATAGTCGTAGTAGTAAATACATATTTTATTAGTTCGGATACATAAACATAAACTTCCTAGTACTTATCTATCAGTAAATATAAAGGATGCGTCAACAAAAACTCTTCAAGAGTTTATTACCAACAACCTTGTGATTGAAGCTAGTTTAATTATGAAACTGATAAATGTTTAATGAGCAACTATGTAAGTTTCTTACAAGTTTCTCCATCATAGAATTAGTATTAAGATTAAATGTCATGCAAAAGATAAGACAATATGTTCAAAGTCATAAACTGGGGTGCTCATCTGATAGAAGTAACCACCCTCTTACTATTTCACGATATCCCTTACTCTCTCCCAGAAGTGAGTTGTGGATGCCAAAGGTAATTATCCCTTATCCTACTAAGGTCGGGAGCATTGGCAATGCTTGTATTAATAGGCGATGGAACTCATCTAACAACTAGTTGCCTGTCAGCCTGCCATTATTTAAAGGTGAGAAAGTAGGCTGAAGGTTCATTTAATTACAGATGACATTAAGCAATTCACTAGAATAATTTAAAATATTTTGTATTTTAAGATTATCCAACAATAAGGTCACAATTTTTTTATTTTAACTGTTCATTATTTTTAGTTCACTGGGTGGGATTATTGACTAGCGACAAGAATTTCAGGGAGTTTCTGATTGATTAGATGATAGTATAGTGTCTGTAATCTTTA
Organism: Bembecia ichneumoniformis; assembly: GCA_910589475.2. Classification (NCBI taxonomy): domain Eukaryota; kingdom Metazoa; phylum Arthropoda; class Insecta; order Lepidoptera; family Sesiidae; genus Bembecia; species Bembecia ichneumoniformis. Next base: position 3,475,885 of record OU342538.1, on the reverse strand, counting down.
TTTTATTTTTTACTTGCTGAGCTTGCAACTTGGTACATATGATATTCGACATAGTAGGTAACTTTTTTGTTTGTAAACCGATTGGATTGAAACAAACACTAAATATTATGAGAAGCTTGCTACAACACATCAGTGAAAACCGCATTCAAATCGGTTAAGCCATTTCTAGATTGAGGTGCACAAACACACAAACAGATATAAATTCTAAAACAAATTTATTGAGCTCCATAACATAAGTACAACGTGTACAAATTGTTTCTTTGAAAAATATATTTAATGTACAGACAGCAGGGCTCATTTACGATTTGATTATATGTATAGATGTTAAAGTTGAGAGAGACTTACAGTCCACTTGATGGTAGGTGGCTACCAACACCTATATAACACAAGCAACGCCACAGGTGCAACAGGTGTGCTGCTGACCATAGTAGGACCAAGGATAAGAGATTTTGACGGGATAGAGAAATGGGCTCTGGCATGCCTTATCCACTCACCAAAAACAACAGCACGGAGGCTGTTATTTCACAGTGGTCTTCTGTAAGGGGGTGGTTACTGCTGCCAGATGGGCTGCCTAAATGACTGCATAAACGCAGTGTGCCCTCTCACTATAAAATAATATTAATTGAATAAAATAATAATAATAATAATTAATTGCAAAATAATATTTAAAAGCTAAACAAAGTATGTAAAAATGGTTACAGGACACAGTCAGCTCAGTGTATGAATGGGTACACTTGAATCGCAACAATGCAATCACTGTATTCATGAGAACTTTGTAAATGCATGTGCAACATGGACTTTGTATGCTAATGTGTTTATAAAAAAAAACATGCTAAATGGTGTCTCTGTTACCATTTATAGCCAAAGATAGTGCCTTGGTTAATGTTAATATAAAATATTCACCACATTAAAACTTTGTAATATATGTAGGTATTGATTGATTATTGATTTGAAAAGCAAATTTAAAAAATAAAAAATACTTACCAATTTAAATTTTTTTTTAGATAAAAGCAACAACGATGTTATAAATGACTTACAATTTTTTTTATACATTAACTAACTGTGAAATGGCAAAATCACAATACGTAATTAAAACAGTAATTAAATCATAACATTGTAACTAAAACAGCCGGTTGGCCTTGTATCTATCTATTATAGTGCCATTTGGTAACAGTAAATAAGCATATACCATTGTTAAATTATTTTATTTTTATTTTTTTGTAAAAAAAGTATTGGTAAATTGTATTAAAAAATAAAAACATGGAATAAAAATTCAAAACTTACCGCAAAATAGTATTGCGAAGTCCGTGATAATTTTTCGCAATAAAAACTTTGAATCGCGCTCCATGGTTACAGTATGAGTATGTGAGTTTCCTGTACGCTGATTCCTGTCCATTATAACTTAATTTATTGATAACATTAAGATAATATTTAAAAAACACTTCACAACAGTAAAGTATTACGAAATAGTCCGAGTATTGACAATGCGACTCGCTTGACACATGCACAACGTCCTATCCGAAACATCCAACTCTCGGCGCATGCGCGCGCTCATTAAATCCACCATAAAAATAACCAGGCACTCCGCACCAGTGTTGCCAGCCCTAGTTTTAGAAAAGTAGTAGATGAACTTCAAAAAATTGGTAGAAATTGGTAGATTTGAAAAAGGAAAGATCTACCTATTCTATAAATCTAGTTCAGGAGATTTGTAAGAATTAAAATAGTTCTCAGACACCATCGCAGTCTACACTCGGTTCAATGTTGGCAACCTCACGAAACTAAAATGGAGCAGCTCACCAATAAAAAAACAGTAAACAGTAAAGCCGATTTCATTTTCCTTTTTAACGATGTTTAACCGTTTTTATCGATGTCCTATACGAACATCGTTAATTATTTTATCATAAATAATAAATGATAAATATTTAAATAATAATAAAAACAATTGTTTTGATAAATTTTAAGATTTTTGATTACTGCCTTGGTCTAATATATTCACATGTGAATACTTTCTGTGTTTAACAATAAATACAGTTGCTAAATTTAGCGAATAAGTGACTAAGGTGATAAAACCTATGCATCGTACACTAATAGAATCAATTAACACTATGTAACTATGAATTAACTAGGTACCTATATAACTGTCAATAATGTTGCATATCAACAAAGATTTTCAACTGTATAGATCGGGCAAGACGAAATAATTCGTGACATTTAGAACCACGTGGTACAAAACGGCTCAGTCCATCGCCAACTTTACAAGGCTATTTAGATACGCCATGGCCATCCGATCAGCATCAATATTTTTGTAGGAAAAATTTCCCAATGCCCTCTCTATAAATATATTTTATATAGGTATTTAATCTTTTTATCTATCAACAATGACAAATTAATGTCTTGAAATATTTTAATTTAAGTGACGATCTTTTTTTGGAGCATAGAATATTATTACATACTTACTTATTAGCTAAACTTTTCTTTTTATCTAAATTGAATAGGTAGCCTATCTTATTTTTAGATTTTTAAGCATGTACCCCATGTGCATTCTTTTAGTTAATATTCACGTGCTCAGGTAAATTTTTGGTTACTATTAAAATATGTAAAGGTGTGTAACTTTTAACTTAAAAAATCAAGATAACATTTCTTAAGTAAGTGACTAAAATATCACCATATCACACTCAATTTAAAAACAGTCACTAAAATGGCAACACTGGTTAAAGTTCAACGTCAGAAAACTTTGACTTTGACTTGATACTTCCATTGCTTCAATGCTTTGACATATTTTATATGTCAAATTAGACCAGTCTGAAATTTTTCTATGGTCTGAAACACAGGCCAAGCAATTTACAAAATTAAAAAGTAGATTTTTGGTTACCATCTTAATAGTAAAGTATCTTCTATGTAGTTTGTGCATCTTTAAGCAAGCTATAGTAAACCTTAGATATTTTATAACATTGGTTTCGAACGACGACGTAGACATTTTAATTATACAGAGACAAAAATAAATTCTACAGTACATACATAGCTCGTAGAATATAAAACTGAGAAAAAATATTTTAGGATTTATGGAATCAGTAAATGCAATGTTTTTTCTAAAAGTATAAGTGTAACGAATATGAGTAGGTAACAATAATACCTACTCAAAACTTTAGCGATATCATACATAGCGACATCTGTACATACATACGTGAAATGTTTAGAATACAATAATATATTTGTTATTATTTTTATGCGGTAGATGGCGGTCAAGTCTGCGTGTCTTCATTTGCCGAACTGGGGAAATTAATCATGTATTAGTATGTAAGAATAAATAAAAAAATGAGAATAACTATATAATAATTATAGAATAATTATATTTATTGTTCGACAGTCATTAGCAGAATATCCAAAACCACCTGTGAAGCCAGTTTTTTTTTAAAATACAGGCTTGCAAAGACTAGATTTTGCACACTACAATATAATAGTAACAAAAGTGTGGGAATATTCAAGAAAAGCAAGCAGTGTAACCTATCCCCGATATATTTTTTAACGTTTAAAAACTGAGAACTCTAAAAAAATTCTCAATTAACAATACATTTATTTTATGAAAAATGTGCGATTTTTTCATGTTACGATAATACCTTAATTTTCTTAAATTTTTAAATTAATATTTTTAGGTTTTGACGCTACGTACTTAGTAGTTGCGCGGCGCTTGCCGCGCGGAAAACTGTTTTCGCAATTAAATCAAAACTTGAATAATAGAGATGAAGTTCCGGAAGCAGAGACTTTTTTTAGGAAAGTCTCTAACAGTAGTAGTTTATTTAAAATTTATAATAATTATTTATAACTTTGCAATTGTTTTATCTGCGAATAGGAAACTTATGCACATTTTTCTAGAAATCATTACGAATCAAATGAGCTTTATATAGTTCACTAGCTATCCGCCTCCGGCTTGGCCCTGATGTAAATACTTATTTTTCGCCAATTATATAGGAAACTATTTTCACTATTTTCATTAGTGAAAACCGTATCAAAATCCGTTAGGTGGTTTAGTAGAAGTTAACATAGAATTCCTCTGCCATAGAAATTCTGGGGAATCAATGAACTCTTTAAAGGCGTTTTTTACCGCCTCATAAGATTTCAATTTTTTCGCCTGTAAAAAGTTATCCCAATTCCGAAAAAAATGGTACTCAGTTGGTGCAAGGTTTGGTGAGTATCGTGATTGATGGAGAGTTTCCAGTCGTAACTCCTGTAGTTTTGAGACGGTCTGTTGTGCAGTGTGTGGACGAGCGTTGGCGTGAAGAAGGAGTGGACAAGAACAATTGGTAAGTCTCGGTTGTTTGACAACGAGCTTGTCCATCATCATTAACAACTATTCACAGAACACCTTTGCAGTAATTGTTGTGCCAGGTCTCAAGAATGCCGGAACAGGTCTACCATACATTCACAAGTAGCTTCTATTGACACGTTTTGCGTTTGGGACATGGTTTGGCTGCCTCCCCGTGTCTAACCAGTGCGACTGACGTTTCGATTGTCATACAGAATCCACTTTTCTTATTTTATTTTCAATATTTTTAAATGAGTTTTTATTCATTTGGACAGCCGGTCTGACGGCAGTACTTATATTAACTACCTCCTTCACGTGTGCTATTGTGTTTCGGTTAGTGAGTAAGGAATGCCAGAGCCTATTTTCAATATTCCCTCCCAATCCCTTATCCATAATCCTAACCATGGTCGGCAGCACACTTGCAGCACCTGTGGCGTTGCTTAAGTTATAGGTGATGTTAGCAACCTACCATCAAGTGTACCGTTGGCCTGTCTGTCGACCTTAACCAGAATTAAATTGAATTACTAAATTCCATAGATTACAGTAGGTACCGTACCTACCATACCAATGCTTGTTTTCTCACTTCTTTTAACATCAGTTCATACTTGCTTTTTTACCTCTGTTAAATTCAACATTTAAATATACCTAAGTATTATTTTAATCTTATTTATTAATTATTTATTTATTTAGAACAGATACACCTGCGACAATATCAGTATATAGTTACAAAAATATCATACACTTGTAAAATCTAGATCCAACAGATACGCCTTTACAGGTGAATACATCAATCTTCGTCTTTAGACTTCGGTAATGAGAACCTATGTGAAATTGGTTTACCGATCGTTCAGTAATAGGCTCGGCCTCCTGTGTAAGAGGTCGCGAGTTCGATCCCCGCTCAAGACAAGCATTTATTTATATGCATGAATAGGTATGTCTGTATATCTTGGTCCGAGTGTTTTCTATGTATTCTGTGTACACATTTACAAAAAAAAAAATTGTAAATGTGTAAGTCTGTTGTCTAGCATCCATAGAACAAACTCTGCTTAGTTTGGAACTATAGATGGCGCTGTGTGACATACCTATAACATAAAGAAATGAATACCTATAACATAAAATACCTATAACATGTTATAGGTATAAGAATAAGAATATGTATAGGTATAAGATATCTATATATATGTTATAGGTATAAGATTACCTATAACATAAGATCCCAAATTGGATGTGATAATCTGGAAACCTATTTAGAAAACAGGATATTTATAGGAAACAGGATACGAACAACGGTCTGGAGTAGTCGTTTTTTGTTTATTTACATTCCGTAAGACACCAGGCCATATATGAGCTGTTTAACGATAATCAAGGACTATTTCTAATTTCTTGGAGCCCTACCTAGGTACCGATCGGAACAAAAGTTACCGACATAACCGGATTAGTAAGTTGAAATAGCAGGACATATAGCACGGAGAGCCAACGGGGCCAAAAGATTCTGAGTAAAGGCCACGGACCAGCAAGCGCAGTGTAGGACGTCCACTCACAGGGTGATGGACACACCACCTGATAAGGGCTGTGGGAGATGCAGGCTGCTTCTGAAAATTAATTGCTTCTTTTGGAAAATTAGGACAAGAGGCCTTTATCCAGCAGTGGACATCCTGTGGCTGTGATGATCTTGTGTTGATCTAATTAATAATTCATACTGAATATTTTCTACCTACTCTTTTAACATTCCCTACAGGTTACAGTTGGTGCTTAAGAATCTATGTACCTATGTCGATTGAAGAGGGGTTTTTCGATGTCAATCATTTCTTTAAATCACATTTATGGATAATAAGGGGTAATAATAGGGTGTTAGTTGGAAAGGTTAGCTGAAGGAAACCCCCTTACTAGTTCTTTAAAATTGACAAATTTTAAATCTTAATAAATCCATACTAATACTACAAAATTAACTGGTCTGTCAACCACGATACTTATTTTGATGTCATTAGTTAGAGACCCCTATATAAGGACATAGGTGGAGTATTTAGGCTTGGGAATAATAAATAATGCACAATCGACTTCACAGTTACATACTTTCTTGCAGACAGAATTTATAAGTTAATAGGTACCTACCCAAGTAGCACACAAGAGTTATAAGAAGAGTTATAACAGCTGCTTAAAGGGTATTTTTAACGGCTTAGCCTGCATAAGAAGAGCTACAGTAGCGGTAGAGGACTCTCTATCGCTTCTATACCCCCCAAAAGGGCCCACCTTATACAAGCTTTAGAGTTACAGTAGCGATATATAAGCAGTACTAAGGAGTTTGTGGAGCGATACAAAGGTGCTTAAAAGGCTATTGTAGCAGCTAAAAGAGGTACAAGAAGTACTTATACATATAGTTATATAGTTCGTACATGTTTGCAACGCGATTGTAACTCTACAATAACTCTTAAATTTATTTTTTCTAGAATTTGGTACAGTGTACGCGTGACACGTTTTAAACAACGAATCAAAGTGTTATGGTGTATTAATCAGTGTAAATTATAAGTAAATTGTTTTTTTTACTTATATACGTGAAAATAATAAAATGCAAAATTAATATGTTTTTTTTTTTATATTTGACATCTAAGACAAGAAAGTGATTGATTTTCAAATTGGATATTTTTTTATGAAACACAGTAATGGCGTCTTGTTATACTGCCTTTAGGCGTTTATTAAACCCATTGCTTAGAGATTTAGAGGTAGTATTGAGCTATTAATATCTATTTTAGAGTTTTGAGATCTACAAGCGCAGTATTGTAGGTTATTTTTACTCCTTAGGAGGTACAGTAGCATTTGAAGTCTCCTTTTTAGCCCTTAAGCAGTTACTATAGAGTTAAGATAAAGATTACAAACTCTTTTAGCTGTATATTTGCGTTATATTTCACCGATATCCCGCTTTAGGTGCTAATGTTGAGCTATAAGACTCCAATATGGTAAGGTGGTATTAAAGGAGTTTATGAATCTATTGTAAAGTTATAAGCTACAAATTACTGCTTTGTAACTCCTTTAGTGGTATAGAGGTTGCCTGTAACTCCATTAAAGCGCTTTTGCCTTCGTAGTTGCTCTTGTAGATCTCATAGTGCTATTAAACATATTTATAACTCTGCTGTGCAGCTAACTGATCCAACGCCTCTATACCACACCTTTATATCTCCAAGGCCTTTTATATCCACTACTAAACGTCTACCATACCACCTTGAAATATAAGATATATTAATACCTCTGTTATACAGGTTGAGGAATATACAAACTCTCTTAAACAGCTTTTATATAGCAACTAAGCAGTAGAGTGCCTGCTTATATTACTTGTGTGCTAGTTGCTATAGGTAGGGGATGAGAATAAGCATTACAAGGAGTTTCTTAGTTTTTGGAGATAGAATAATAAAATTAATTAAATTATGTATAGGTAGGTTTTGAGTAGAAATTTCATTTTTTTTATTTTAATTTAATTTATTTGAGAAACAGTTAATAAATTCAAAAATTAACAATTAAATTGGAAATTAAAATTAACGATTAACATACAAGTTTACGACATTACGATTCTCCAAACAATATCACTTAAGAGATATACCTACATCCAGTGTCGCGGTTTTTTAAATTAGACCCACATTGAGGTAATTTCAAAAGAGCTTTATAAAAAAAAATTGCGCTAAGCTTGAATTTATAGCGAGTTTGTATCTCTGGAAGTTTAGTTGTTTATTAGATTTCAAAAATTATTTCACCAATGTTTAGAAGGAACCTTCATTGTGGACATATACCTACCTATAGGTTACTTTTTAACTTCTCATGCGGTTCGCATAGGTTCGCACTGGTTTGTGAAGCCTACCACACAGCGCGTCATGTCATGGTATGTTCATGTACCGAACGAACCTACGAGTATAATTAGTCTTGCCCGCTCATCTTGTCCTCCCTTAGGTATATACCTAGCTGTCCAAGTCCAGATAAACAAATCAAGAAATCACTTCACTTCATTTTAGTTTTCAAATCACTTTGAAAACTAAAATTGTTGTATGTAAATTGTAAGTTAAAATTCATAATCCGTTTACATATTATGTAGGTATTTGTGCTATTTAAATTTGACTAAGCAGGATAAATAAAATTTAAAAAAATCTTCTAAAATTATTACTTATATAAAAATTATTATATTTGAAATTTTTCAAGAAATATTTAATTTAGATTTTTAAATATTTAGTTATCTTTTTTTTATGTTAAGGTCGGCAGACAGGCTGACGGTTCACTTGATGGTAAGTGGCTATACTGTCGCCTATAACACAAGCAACGCCAAAGCTGTTGCAAGTGCGCTGCCGACTACAGTAGGATAACGGATTAGGAGGGGATAGTGAAATGGGCTCTGGCATCCCTTACTCACTCACCGAAACACAACAGCACACGTGCTGTTATTTCACGGTGGTCTTAAAGTAAGGTGGTGCCATAAATGACGGGCTGCCCAAATGACTGCGAAACGCAGTGAGCCCTGCCATTACTTTCCAGATCCAGACCAGAGCCAAATTTGAAAAGTTGATTTTTCTAAGTTGACCCTATCGGAAATCGAACCCGGGAACCCTAGAACAGAGTGTTAAGGCAAGCATCCTAACCACTCATCCAACGGGCTCGTCAAAACTTTTGGTAACTTTAAATGTATGTACCTACCTAATTATTAATTAAATTAGCGACCTGCTTCCAGATTTGAGTGGTTTAGAAGAAGTTAGCGAAGAAACAGAAAGAAGGGGATTTTATTTTATTTTTAGCGACCTTATTTTAATTAAATATGTATAGATACATAATATGTAGTACCTATTAATTTTGATAAAAATATTGATACATAATATGTATACCTATAATAGTTTTAAGAAAGATTTAACCATTTTTACATCCGAAGCACGATTTTTCATGTCCCGTCGGATCTGATAAATGTGTTATTGGAAAAATGCGGAGTAATAATAATTAACCGATGCACCCCGTAGACATTAATTTACTGACTTACTCATATTTAAAAACTCATAAGTAGAAAGACATTTTTGTGTGTTGACCTAAAAAAAATAGAAAAAAAAGTATTTTCTTCAGAAGCCGTATTCTTTCTTGGAACTGCACTTATTATAAAATTTCAATTTATGAGTAAAAAATAAATATTATGGTAATATTAGTGCTTAAATATATAAGTGAACTTATACAGGTATCTACATGGAGGCTTTACAGATTTTTACTTTGAAGCTTGTAACACGGAGCGGCCTCTCAAAAAGCAAAACGAAATCCATAATGTGCAAAAACGCTTGAAAATTTTCAGCATCAACAAACAACCGACTCAAATTCCTTCATTACAGCGAACAATGGATCTGTAGCCTCCACTAAGGCTACATACAAATAACTCCAAGCGTCCAATTTAAATAACAGGCTCGCAAAGCTGAAAAACAACCCGTAACCGAAGTTGGGAATAAATTAGCCACCCCCCAGCTGCCCCCCCTTTTAGCCCAATGTGTACATTGTGCAAAATATTATTTGCCTTGCCAGACAATAATAGGATCTAATGCCACGCCCTGACATGTTAGCTTTGGAGAGCCCCGCCCAATGATTCTCATCCACTGATTGGTTAGGTGTGTTCTCCCTTTCAACTGTTTGTGTGTTCCGTCCCTCTCGCACGTGTAGCTTTTCCCTCAACGCCCGAGGGGTAAATGTTTTGGTAGGAAACATATACGAGGGTTTTCTAGAGCCCCGTTCGCATTGTCAAGGCGTTTCGTTCAGGAATATTTTCCACAATCGTTTTATTTGAAGATGTACCTCTATCTGAATGGACTGCTAGAATTCGCTTTATGAGATTTTTTCAATACATCACGGCTCGCTTAGCATTAGATTAAAAGATCGCGCTTTTAACACAACTTGACATTTTGTCATGAATGTTTCTAACTTTGCATTCTTGCTCATTGACCTGTTTTTTTTAATATTTAGGATAAGATGTGTATCATAGATAACCAAGAGAATAAAAACTACATGTAAAGAATTTAAAGGTAGTAAGATAGGTAAGTAACTACAATTATTGAGGTCACAATACATATATTGAAGGAAATATAGGTACATGTCTACAGTTCTCGTTCTATTTTATGTTAGATAGGTACGTAGGTACACGTAAAAGAAAGATAAAGATATAAAATAAAGCTTTCACAAGTAATAGTTAAAGATCAATGTCTTGTTCTTTCTAAAGCTACGGTTGTATAAAATGAAAATAAAAATGCGAAAAGATTCTAGTTAACAAATCCGTTCGAAAACGTAAATAAATCACAAGACCGCAACAAAGTTGAATCGATAAGCTCGAAACGGTCTAATAATTATTAGTCGGCGGCCTGAAATTCATGCACAAAGCTCCGACCCGCAGTAATAATAACGACAATTGTTGTGTTTACTGGAACGTAAACGCGGCCCGAGGCGGTGGGGGCGACCCCTCCGCGGCGGACACGGGGCGGAGTCGGCTGCGGCAGAGCCTCCAGCCCAACAGGGGCGACGCCGCAGTCTGCGCCGCGCCACGCGCCCCAACGCACCTCTGACATGTGACCGTACAGCATGGAAGATTGTGATCTCACCCAATATCGCGACATGATCATCGAGGGAGAACTGCCTTTGGACCTTCGACCGCCTCCACGCTTCTACTTACCGCATTACCTACGCGAAGACCGCGAAGAATATCCACAAGACGACACCTACGTCTCGGTAGACGAAGACACACCCGAAGCCCCGCCGCAATCCAGCGACTCCGAACGCTACGACGCTTCCAGTCCAACCGACAAGAAATCACCCTCACCCAAGAAACAGAAGCAAAAATCTTCATCGCAATTAATCAAACCGCCATACTCCTACATCGCCTTGATAACCATGGCTATTCTACAATCACCACACAAAAAGCTCACCCTAAGTGGAATCTGCGAGTTTATTATGACCAGGTTTCCTTATTACCGAGAAAAGTTTCCAGCGTGGCAGAACTCTATAAGACACAATTTAAGTCTCAACGACTGTTTCATTAAAATACCCAGAGAGCCGGGAAATCCCGGGAAAGGGAATTATTGGACTTTGGACCCCCTAGCCGAAGACATGTTTGATAATGGCAGTTTTTTGCGGCGTAGAAAGCGGTATAAGCGGCCAGCACCTTCGTTACAACACGCTCATGCTGTCGTAGCGATGTTGGCTAGGGAAGCATATGCGCCACTGTTACCTTTACCATGCTATTTACCTCCAACTCCTCTGCTAACACTCCCGCGACCGCCACCAGCGACATTGCGGCCGGTTCCACTACCGCCGAGGGTTGCGGAGACGACGGAACCGCGCGGCAAAAGATCAAGGAACGGTTTCTCAATTGAATCCATAATTGGGTCACAGGAAAATCAAGTGACATCAGAACCTAGAAGAAGTGCTTTTTCACCATTACATCAAGGCAACGGACCTCCCGACGACTGGGCGAGGTGAATGTATCTTAACGGGTGCGTGTCAAACTCATTTTGAAACGTCCCGTCGCCTTTTAAGTTGTCTTAAGTTTTAAAGATCTGAAAGGTAATAAAGTGTTCGTTTGGTGGATCGCGAAATCTAAATGTATTATAAAGATAGTGTGTAAATTAATTATTGCGAAAACACTGAAGACGGGTATTCCTGCTTCTGCAGAATAATTTTAGGATAATTGTACAGTTCACTTGACCACTATAATATTTTTAAGGGATTTAAACGCATCAGTGGATAGACTCGTTACTTTGCTTGTGTGTTTTAAAGTTTAGTTTTGATTAAAAATGGTAAAATACGATTAACTACATACGTCCGTAACTTATATAGGTAGGAAGGTACCTACCGATTATTGATTACCGATTATTGTGCCAAAATATTACATTTAACTATTAAGTATTACGCTGGGTATTAATAAATATGTATAATTGTCGCGTATGTATTTTTATAAAGTGATATAGGTACTTTTCTATAGGAATGTTTATGTATTTAATCAATATAATTAGTTTCTCACATTCGTTAAATGTTAAAATATCTTTTGAAAGAAATTGCACAATTGTGAAAATTTTTAACACCTTCTTAAAGTAATTGCTTTAAATGAAGCTATATTATCTATTTTTTTCTCTTTTGAAGAATCTTTGTTTTGTCGATTTTTTTCAGGGATTTTTTTTCTCCACGTAGAACGATGTATATTTAATTCAATTTCTTTTTACACAGACTGACACTTTTATGATTCAATAAATTCAACATCAATTATGGAGAGCGTTCGGTACCTACTTCGTAATGTAAAACCAATCTTTGCATAACCTGCATAAGGTTATTTCGATATACAAATTGTCTACTTAAAGGCATTATACCTAGAAATTATCATTTGACAAAAAAAACCTCTATTGCCAAGCTTATCTTTAATGTAATGTTAATGTTTTTTTCTCTGTACAGTAAATCATTAACTCTTTATTATTATTTTTACATAAAACTAGATCCGGTGTATGCCTGTAGATACAGAAAAAACAGGCAAATAATTTTGTTAGGTGATGAAAACGTTTACTGTGAAAACGTCATGTATGGCATCCATCACAATATAGAGGCACTAAAATAATAGATAAAGGACTTAAATATTTTTAATTAATAAGAAGTTTCTATTCAACATGAAATCTAAGTCAAATCTAAAGTGCTTTTAGCGATCTGTCTCAGGGTACGATTTTTTAAAGTTGGCTCTGGTCTGAATTAGGGCACACTGTGTTTCGCAGACAATTGGGCAGACCGTCTGGCGGCATAACACACAGCAGCATGTTTCGGTGAGCGAGTAAGGGATGCCAGAGTCAATTTTCCTGTCATTTCCTAATCCATTTTCCTTAATCCTACTATGGTCAGTAGGGTGCTCGCAGCATCTACGGCGTTCCTCGTTTTATAGGCGACGGTAGCTACCTAGCACCTATCAAGTTGATCGTCAGCCTGTCTGACGAACTTCACATTAAAAAATATCATTTCTCAGTAATTTCCTAAGTAAACACTGGTGACATTTAAAAAAAAATGTATGAAAATACAAATTTTATATGAACAAAAATCAATTGTATAAAAGCCCGTGTTGATAACGTTTTTTGTCATTGTTTCTTCAATGACAAAAAGGTAATCCTTTTTTCTTATTTTTTCTGATTTAGTTAATTAGTAAATGTCTCTTTACTGAAAATATATAAGCGATGTGTATTCTAGTCATTCCTTGTACAGTTAGAGTAAGATGTTTCAATATACATTTTTTTGTAAATATTCTTGTAGATACACAATTCTTAGTCTGGTTTATTAAAAGTATGAATATTTTTAAGTCGCCATACCACTGATTGTATTAAATGTTATGTAGCATATTAACTCATATTTTAAGGTATACAAATATAAAAAAATAAGAATGATTATAGTTTTCTTTATTTCGAATAAACTACTAATTTTAACTTATTCTAAAGAATGTCCAGAGAATTTTCTTTAATTTTAGATAATCATTTTTGATAGAGGTAGGTATAAAGACAGTTTCACAAATCGAATTAAAAGTTAACCTTTACTTTTAGTTAATTGTTTTTAATTATTAACACGTTGTTAATATACTTAATTAATTGAGATTTATTTTACACAAAAACATTTTAAAATATCTGAAAGAATTTTTGAACCCATTATTTAAAAAGAGTAGAAAAATATTTTACCTGTTAATTTTTATTCTTTCTTTATATATTACCTACTAACTGAATCCGGTTTTCGCGTGAGTGCGGGGCGCTCGCGGTACTGGACACTGCAATTGTTTTTTATTTTTCTAAAATAAATGTAGCCTCAGTTACTTTATAACATCAGCTATCTTTCAGTCGAAGCCCCGTCAAAATCGGTCCAGCCGTTTCGAAGATTAACCTGAACAAACAGATAGGCAGACAGACAACTATAATGTATATACTTGTTATATATGTAAAGAGAAATATATAATTTTCTTTTATTTAAATATTGCCGCGCCTCAAGCCCCGTAGTGAAACTATTTTGTAAACTGTGGTCAAACTACATACAACCTTTCTATATATCCAAAGAGTATATAATCACTACGTTTTATATATATTAGTGTATCTATGCTACAATCTATGTAGAAAAACCATCTGTCATCAGAAGTCAATTTATTAAAATAAATATTAAAATATCTCATAGGTATAAAATTTATTACTTACCGTAATAGTGATTTAGGAATCCACATTACGTTTCTTTCCTTACAGGTAAAGTTTTCTTACTAGATACTTTTATTTATGTATAATATAATACAGACGTATATATAATTGATGAAATTAGTACATTATTGCAGAGACCAGGAAGTGAAGGATTGCCGGACGAAGTGGTTTCAAGGCCGAGCTTTAGCGAGGCCTTGATAAAGATCTGAGTCCGGCAATCCTCATTCCGGTCGAGGCTGGTATAGTGCTTTTCTCAATAATGTGAGGAAATAATGAAACACGTGATAATGAAAAAAAAGTATGATATGAAAAAATAAGAGACGGAGTAGAGTATAAGTTTTCCGGCATTGTATATATGTAAATTAAATAATAACTGAAAAAATTTATTTCAGTTTTATTTAGAATAAAAAAAACGCAAATGTTTACTAAAAGCAATAAATATTTAGGTAGGTACTGAAAAAAGTCTGCTTTCCCGCCTTTTTTATTTTTTATTTTCAACAAGTGCAAAGGAAACAGCCATACAGCCCAGTCATGAAAAGAGCGTGCGCTCGCCCCCGCCTACTACGCCTGTAACAGCGGTGGGCGCGTTCGTGAAGACTCGTGAAACTTCAGGTTTCATCGGGCTGAGCAGCGGCCAGGAATGAATTTTCATACAACATTCTTGCCCTAGGCCGAGAAAGAAATGCATGAGCCAAGAATTACAAACTTCGTGGCTTGTTTTTAGTACAAAAATGCCTACATTTCCTAGCATGTTTGAGAAAAAAATTCTTTCATTACTTACCTTCAGAGAAATTCAGTTTTGTAATAATTGACTGCGTCGTCGAAATCTCTAAGAAAAATATTATTGTATACATTAGTAAAAAGCAGTTATTTTGACACTTCAATTTTAAACAGACACTTCAATTTTATTTATTTGTATAGATTTATATTATATATATTTTTAAATTTTAGCAGATATATCTATATCTATATACATATAAAATCTTAATCGGTCGTGTCTGTACATTAAATATTTTTTTCAAAAAACAAACTGTAGGTACACGTTGCACTTATGTTACCGAGGTCAAAAAAATAGTTTTTAGAATTTTTTTCTGCCTGTCTGCGCGATTGTGCGCGCTAATCTCAGAAACAGCTTAACTAATTTGAATGAGGTTTTCATTGATGTATTATAGCAAAGCTTCCCGTAACACTAAAGTGTTTGTTGTATTCCAATCGGTTTAAAAATAAAAAAGTTACGCTCTATACCGAATATCACGCGTACGAAGTTGTGGGCTCAGCTAGTATTACATAAATATCATATGAAAATATCTGGTCTTTTTTACATTGCCGTTTTTGAAGGGAAAATTTGAAATAAAATTTATCTCAAAAAAAAAATTCAACTAAGAAATACTAATTGCCTAAACTATTTACATATTCTTACCATTAAACCAGCAGTTTGTAGATGCGTCTGCTGAGAAAGCCTGGTGCATGAGAATCGATTAATTATACCTAGGCATTCTTAGCGGCTTCTTAGAAGTTGTAATTTTTGTCTCCCAAGAAAATGTTTTTACTTTGAAAAGAGTTAGCTGAGGCAAGGTCTGAATAACGCCGCAGAAGAAGATTCTCTAACTTTAGCACTGCTAATTTTGGCAGAATATGTTGTGCGGTATCTATGAGGCCTATCTTTTCATAAAGAAATAATTCAGTTCACAATTTTGGTTTGGAAAATTCTCCATCAACATTTGCAAACCTTGACTAAAAGGGTCAGCAGTAACAAAAAGTAACTCACTGTTGCGAGTAACAGTGAGAAGGAAAGAAGAAAAACACATTTTATTTAAGACGAACTTCAAAACCGTTATTTGAAATTGTGATTTATCCTAACTTGTCTGTGCGTCACCTTATATCAGCACCCAACTTGGCATAGTGCTTAACTTATGGGTATGATTTAAGCTGTCACCAATTAAATTCGTTTTCTGTTTCCATAATAATAGGGTTTGCACACATAATAATAGATTTGTCATCAAAATCTAGTCACCAAACAATATAAAATCAATTCCACGAAAAATCACCTAAAATCATGGAGATATAGGGTCTAGTACCAAATTAATATATTGAATGTATTTTAATAGGTTTGTCCTAATAAGCATTGAAGCAAATTCATTTAAAGTGATCACCAATAAATCATATTTTTGTCGCTAGAAAATTTCAAAAAGTTTCAAAAAAATTAGGCGTTACCATCATCATCGTTCCAACGAAAACAGTCTAACTACTACTTTACTGGACATATGCCTCCCTCAATAATTCCCACAGGTAAAACAGTATTTAGATTAAATTTCTAGTAGAATAGTAAATAAAACACATAGTTTACGTGAAATTATTAGGTATTACTGAACGGACTATGTGCAATCATACTTTCTCAGCGTTAGGGACACACAATTTTCCCTCGACTAAAATTATAACGGTAAAAACAATGTTAATATTAGTATTACTGAATAATCAGTATTATTTAATAATTTTTAAAGCGCGCCAATTAGGCTCCGCCTATTTGAACATTTTTTCATTCAAATTAACAATTAATGTATTAAATAGGTAACGAACAATATTATTTTGATAATTCAATGAAATAAAATGTTACCACTGTATTGGTGACAAAATAACAAATTAAAGGAAATCGCAGTCTGGGAACGAGAAATCAATTTATTTGGTGATAGATCTACCATTTTGAGGACCAACCTATTATTTATGTAACAAAACTATTATTATGAAAACGAAGTATAAATTCAATCAATGCACTACAATTTCTTTGGTGATCCATCTTTTATTTTACACATTATATTAACATTAAATTGGTGATTCATACCTGGGAACACATTTTGTTTAACTGAGAACGAAAATATTTCGTGGCGATAGATCTAATTATTTGGTGATACAACTTGATCACAAATATAAATTTTGGTGACAAAAAATATAGTTCTCTTAACTTATTACTTTAACTTAATGTGTGTGCAACAAACAACACAGCGCAGAACTTCCGTTAGAACCTCCTCAGGGACCGATTTTCCTTAGGCTATTGTGAATAACTTCAACAGTACACAGCTAATGTTGGTTACTTTTTTCATTTCAGGCACTGTTTGGCTAACCAAGTAGTCACGCTTGCTATTGTCGTATTATAGAATCCACTTATTATCGTCGGCTCAAAATTCCCACGTTTTTATGACGATTTATCTGCAGACACACTGACCGTCCACTTGATGGTAGGTGGCTACCGTCGCCTGTAACACATACAACGTTACAGATGCTGCAAGTGCGCTGCCAATTTTAGAATGATTCAAGTATAGGTTTTAGTTAATTTTAGAATCCCCATCAGACGAGCCACCCAAAATGACTGCGAAACGCAATGTGTACTGCCACTACCTTTCAGATCCAGACCAGAGCCAACTTCGAAAAGTTCATTTTCAAAGTTGACCCTGTAGCGAATCGAACCGGGAACCGTAGAACAGAGCGTTAAGACAAATACTCTAACCACTCATCCAACGGGCTCGTCAAACATTATCCTTTTTTATACTTATAGCCTTTTTTTAATAATTCTATCTTATTGTACAGAAAAGTTCAAGTTCGAAGTTTTCCGAAGAAAAAAATAAAAATGAAAGAGAACATTGATTGCTATCCCTTCCATTTCTAATGGAAGTGTTCAGCTTTTCAAAAGAAACTGACATAGTTTCTTTTAAACTGTATCAGCCTAATATGAGATATTTATATCTTCCTAATAACTTGTCCACGGCTAGGCAAGGATAAAATATTTTTCTACAAATTATGTACAGAAACCTGGGCGTTTATCATTACTGAAAATTCGGTCTATTCCCATTAGTTCAATTCCATTAGTTTCATTGCACACCGAATGAATTCACTATTTATTACATCTTATAAAAATGAAGTAATTATTCATTAAGGGGCCGTCCATTAATCACGTGATCTTTTTTTAGCATTTTTTAACACCCCCTCCCCCTTGGTAGTAGTGTTGACGTACTCGCCAACTTTCTTGTTTTGAGTACTTTAATAGTAACTCGTACATGTTGTTCTGTTTTGCCAACTTTTGTAGGCATTCGTATTGATATTATTATTTCGTCAATTATTACACCAACAGGAATATTATTTCTTAATGAGGTTTAAGGCTACCACCCCCCCCCCCCCCTCCCCCAACATCACGTGTATTAATTTTAGTAGGTACCTACCTACAAAGAATCTTAAAATTTTTAGAATATTATCTATAAACTATAATCTTATTTTATTCTGAAATTAAGCACCACAATAAAAATGTCTAGACTAGGTTGCAAGTTGTTTTTGATTGCCATAAAAATAATGATAAACGAAGTGTAATCATCACGGATTAGCAGACTAGGATAGTTCGCCCACTTCATAAATTCTTCTTTTGTAGTATATTTTTGTTTCGCATTAGCCCACAACTCATTAAATTCTTTTTGAGCAATACTAGGTTTTTTTTCCTTTCTTATACTCTGCAATAACGTCTTTATACAGATCACCTACTTTAGACATTGTTTTAATCCAAAACGACTTACGCATGTATTTACGCATGTATTCGGCGCCAAAACAACAGAATAACTGGCGACTGCATACTGAGCTGGCAGTCGTTGGCGGCGCGTGAGGCCTTCATTCGTTGTCTGGCAACGGCAAGTCAAAGTCACACTACATACTGCTTTTCTGTTTAAAAATCACGACGATTGACGAAAAAATAAATACACGTGATATCTTACTACACCCCCCTCCCCGTTTGTGCTATTTTCGTGATTTTTGTCAAACCCCCCCCCCCTTTTCAAGCCTCACGTGATTAATGGACAATCCCTAGATTTACACATATAATCATTCGGTGGCCTTTATACTAAGCATAGCTTGAATCGCATTTCCTTTGGTTGGTTTAGAAAAAGTTAGCGCAGAAACAGAAGCGGAGAGCGACTTTATCTATATCTATACAAACATATAAGTAATTAAATCGTAAACAAGCCGTGTTCAAGATTTAATAAAAATACAATTTTTAGACGTTGCACTTATATTAATTACCAAGGTCAAAAAAACAGTTTTTAGAATTTTTGTCTGTTTATCTGTTTGTCTGTGGGTTGTGAACGCTAATCTCAGAAACGGCATAACTGATTTGAATGCGATTTTCAGTGATATATTGTAGCAAGCTTCCTATAACATTTAGTGTTTGTTTCATTCCAATCGGTACACAAACAAAAAAGTTACTATACGTAGTGATATACCGAATACCACGCGTACGAAGTTGCGGGTTAACCTAGTAGTGCATATAGTAACATAATAAGTAAGTAAGTATAAGTCATCGTGTGTGGTTAAGTTTTAAACTAAACTAAACAAAACTAACGGGACGTTCGAGAGCTCCAGGATTACGAGGGCTTATCGCGACAAAGTTTGACGCGAATTACGTCAATTTACTTTCCACATTGTTTGTGTATGACCGGGTGGTCTGGAAGGTGGCTTAGTTTAGTGTATCACAGTTTACTAGGCATACCTACAAGCACTCGTCTTGAAAAACAGATTGCATGTTTTATTTACTTTCTTTGAATGAATATCTATTTATTTAGACCTATTAATAGATGGAGGTAAATGCTCTTTTATCAGAGTAAAGAGTAACAAACTGGTATTGGAAATAAAAACGGAAAAAAGTCTTAAAATAATCTATACATATATTATAATAAAATCGTAAAAGAGTCGTAGAAATCTCGTAGAAGAGTAAGAGTAAAATCGTAGAAGAGTAATTTCTGTACATTAATACATTAAATATTTTCCCAAAAAAAAAAAAAAACAATTTCTACACGTTGTACTTATGTTGTCGAGAGCAAAAAATAGTTTTTAGAATTTTTGTCTGTTTATCAGTTTGTATGTGCGTTTGTGCACGCTAACACAGAATAAATAATAGTACTAGCGTATAGAAGTTGCACTCCTTTCACATTCAATGTGAGCGACGGTAGGCAATTATATCACGGCACACACGGAGTGACAGAGGCCTGACGCTAATCTCAGAAACGGCCTAACCGATTTGAATGCAGTTTTCACTGATGTATTGTAGCAAGCTTGGATGAGTGGTTAGGGTGCTTCCCTTAACGCTCTGTTCAAGGGTTCCCGGGTTCGATTCCCGGCAGGGTCAAATTTGGAAAATGAATTTTTCATATTTGGCTCTGGTCTGGATCTGCAGTAGTGGCAGGGCGCACACTGCGTTTCGGAGTCATTTCGGCAGCCTCTCTGGCGGCAGTAACTACCCTCTTACAGAAGATCGATATGAAATAACAGCACGTGTGCTGTTGTGTTTCGAAATGAGTGAGTAAGGGATGCCAGAGACCATTTTAGCCCTACTTACTATTAAGGTAGACTGGGCACTATTATCCCCTATGGGTGTTGGTACTCCCAATGTTGAGAATGCACTGACTTCTACGTTTAATATAGTCTGAGCATTTTCAACCTCTGTGTTTAATATAATTCAGTCTGGGCCCTTGAGGTATGAGCAGAAACTACTTTTGGAGACCAAATAGAAACCAATATAGGTAAGGGCCCAGTTTTACGCGGAACGAGTGTTTGCGTAACCGTTTTTATGACCATAATTAGCTGATATATATAGCACACGATATAAATAGGGGGAATCTTCTTGAATTGGATTTTTCAAGAATTCCCTAGGTTCACTGTGGAACTCTTCAAGGAACCACTGATCAATTTGTGATTTCACATTTGTGGGATTCATGAAATCATTTACGGGGTACGTGACCTAAGATACGGTTAGTCTTATCAAGATTTTTATCGTTGTTTTTTATGGATACGAAATGTCAAGAATTTCGTAAGAACAGTCCTGGTTTCGCAACAGAGACAACACCCGTAACAGGGCAAATAATAAAAAACTGTTGACACTTGGTATGTTAATGTTTGTTTTATCAAATAAACGACGTTTAGACAGAAATGTAGGTAGGTACAGACAATGACAAAAGTATTTTAAGGTTTAATGTGTTAAGTATTAAAAAATATTACTAAATAGCACTTTATAATTGTTATTGTATGTTTATTTTTTATATACTTACTGTTATGTATGTGTAGCTACGGTACCGAGTGAAGGTTTGGAAATAAATATATAGTCAACCCATTAAGGGCTTCACTTGGGCAAACTCGCTGGCGGCGGAGACAATTCAACAGCCTAGAAATTTTGTTTTGGTTTTTTGTTTTTACCATTAGAACAATACACAAAAAAATATACAATTTTTTAAATTGACATTAACTTATTAATAGGTACAGGATTCATATTAGTATTTAGCGTTTGTCTCCCCCTTAATGGATAAATTGGAAAAGCTCTGAAAAGAGCTGTTTATCAATGTGGTTTTGTATTTTTATTTAACCGTTATTACTGGATTCACAACGGAGGATGAATGAGAACCAGCAGCAGCTGTCACAGCCAACGCTTTGGAACTTCATTGATTGGCTTCTCGACGAGATGTTGTCTCTTACGGGGGGCAAAATACCTATACGGCCCATCTTATTGTCACATCGTTTCGGAGCGTTGTGCGCGCAGATACAAAGTAAACAAAATGCGCACACCGCGGTTTTGCTGTCTCAGGCAACAGGCATTCATCGTCGCATACCTAATACCTATTGGTACGCCATTTTAAATATGTACCTAATATCAATAGGGTAATTTTAGAATTAAAGACATTCCTGTACATACTACTTTCGGAGTATTAATACACTTATATAATCGCCAAATATAACATTCGTGTAAAATAACGTGTTGCATACCCTAAAAATAATAACTTGTAAGTATATGAAATTTTAAATGAATAAATAATAGGTAAAATACACGACCTAATTGCACGCGAATTGACTAATAACACAGTCAAACCATACCATACAGTCAGGCAACGAATGTACTTGCATAGAGCAACGTTCGTTGCAGGCTCGAACATTGAGCGTTGCCCGACTGTATGACGTAAGTATGGTTGGACTGTACTAATAACTAGAATTTATAATTTTATGTTGACAGAAAAAATATGAATACACTTGATCGAAGAAATGCACTTGACAGAAAAAATACAATGATACAATATCAAAAGTAAGTGATACAATATTTCTGGATTCTACAGTTGACTTATTTAA
This sequence comes from Bembecia ichneumoniformis, assembly GCA_910589475.2. Lineage (NCBI taxonomy): Eukaryota > Metazoa > Arthropoda > Insecta > Lepidoptera > Sesiidae > Bembecia > Bembecia ichneumoniformis. The sequence goes on along the minus strand of OU342538.1, from coordinate 3,453,250 downwards.
ACAGCCTAATGGAATGATTATTATTAAAACACAGGTATTGTTGTAGCTAAAATAAAAGGTTTGTTCGTGTTTTCGATAATGGATGCTAAACCAAGTAAAATTGTAAAAACAAGTTAAACATTTCAGTTCTCGACTGTACTCCCACAAAGACAATAATTTATGTTACACAAACATGGTTGATGTTTCAAAAACATTGCCACGGTGTTAATTACAACGTGGCAATGTTTTTGATAAAAGAAAAACTAGGTTGTAATTTTATAAACTGAATCATTTATTTATTTATTTATATTATTACGGATAGCCAACGTAATAGTGTACATATAAAGCTCAAAACAAATTGCATAACACTGTTCGGCCTGTACAAATCACATTTACAGGCTACCACAGTATACATATTCAAGCCAATTAATCATTTTATACATATTCAAGAACAATTTAAAAAAAACACACACACACACACACATTAATATGAGATAAGAAAACAAAGAAAAACAAATACAAATTAATAGAAGTTGGGACGGCTTCCAAGAATAGTTAACATTTAATAAAATTTCAATACACACAATCCAATTAGAGCACCAAGGAAAGTAACATTTTATTTGTATTTAGAGAAATAAAAAGTTTTAATTTTGTTTTTAAATTTCGGTAAACTATCGTTAAACAGAACAACATGTACAAGTTACTATTAAAGTACTCAAAACAAGAAAGTTGGCGAGTACGTCAACGCCACATCAAATGCCATGTCTTTGGCTACTTCGTTATATAATCTTGCACTTCAATTGCGGATACACCCAAATTGAAGTGTATCATATTAGGCTTAAAAGTCACGTAGCTTTTTGGCCTACAGTTATGTCTAGGAATCGCGAAATTAATCTTGCCAACGAGGTCCTTTGAATCTATTTCGTTATTTATAATTTTGAATAGGAAGCACAAGTCCAGGATATTTCTTCGATGAGATAGTGTGACGGTTTTATATCTTTTAAGCTGTTAACAGTAGAACTGCACAAGTCCTACTGTCACAGTAGTGTCCTTTAGTGTGTTTTCTCGGAAGCTTACGTTATGCAGAAACCTTTTTTGCACTCTTTCAATGCGCTCCGAGTGAACTCTATAGTGAGATTCCATGCCGTGACACAATATTCAACAATACTTCTAGTGAGTGAGAAATATAGAGTCAACAGAATTATGTGATTCTTAAAGCCTTTAGTAGTACACAGTATGAGACTGTTTGTCCTGTATGCACTACTTTTTTTTTGACGAGGAGTAATCCGCTTACAGATCTCCTGAGGCTGGCTATACGGCAGGAGTAAGTGAGAGTCGCCCAGCGCTTGATCAAAGCGGCACTGGGAATACCCACTAAAACTCCCCGGTATCTCCTTGCCCTTTGAGCGGGGTAGACCAGGCTCTGCTGAGGCAACAACTCCGATCCAAGCAACAACTTCGATCCAGGCAACAACTCCGATCCGACCTGTATGCACTCCTAACAATATTATCAAAATGTTCAAAAATGTAAGTCTACAGTAAACTGTTACCTCCAAGTCTAACCTGAGCTTTTTTAGTTAATATACTATCATCGATGTGATAGTTATAGTCAATGCTGTTTGTTTATTTCTTTCTAGTGAATGAGACAGCTAAGCACTTGCCAATATTTACTGATATCTTATTTAAGTGACACTAATGCACCAACCCATCAAGATCTCCTTGCAGCTGAAGTGCGTCCTCGTCTTTATCAACAATTCGATAAATCTTTAAATCATCCGCATACAATAAGAAATTACTATAGTGAAAGCAGTCGCTATTTCATTTATAAACACTTCAAAAAGGATAGGGTCAAGTCGAGAGCCCTGAGAAACACCTGTCCTCGCGTAAACTCGCAAGATTCGTAACCACCGACAACCACATTCATTTTTCAAGTAAGATTTTATCCAGCTCAGGAGATCTATGTCAAGACCCTATTTTTGTATTTTTAAAAGAAGCAAAAAATTATCAACCAGGTCAAACGCTTTAGATAAATTTGTATAAATGGTGTCTACTTGTTTCTTATTGTCAACACTATCAGATAAATAGTTAATGTATAAAGCCAAGTTCGTCATTGTTGACCTCCTTGCCAGAAATCCATGTTGGTTAGGAACAAATTTTTGCTTCATATGCCAAACAATAATAATTGGGCAGATTAAAGACTCAAAGACCTTTGCAAATACAGATAGTATACAAATGGGTCTGTATTTGGCTATATTGTTTCTATCACCATCTTTAAACACCGGTACAATTCTGGATTCCTTCCAACAGGTTGGAAATATCCCCTCCCTAAATTATCTATTAAATATTAAGGTTAATAGGGAAGCTAGTCTCGAGGCACACTTATTTACAAATATGGGAAGAATATTGTCCGTGCCAGCATCCTTGTTAATCTCGATATGTTTTAAGCTTGATTCTATCTGTTTTTCGTTGAATGAAATTGTAACAGCACTGAACAATGCGCAAGCAGCTTCGATCATGTCAGGTGAGGTCGAAATTTTTCCATATATACTCTGCGAAGTCTCTAGTAGTCTGCGAAGTCGTTGCTAATCTCACCATCAGCAAATAGTTTACCGTCAAAAGTCATAATAGCAGGATAGTGGGGCCTATCATCACGAATCTGCTTTATGTAAAAGTCCAGAAAAATTTAGGATTGGTGCGGCCACTATTTTCAATCAAATTTAGATATTTTTTATAACAAATGTTTATTTGTTTGGCACAGTCGTCCCTTATTGAGTTATACATAATTATATTCGTCCATAGGATTCTTATATTTTTTAAAAAGAAGTCTATATTTATTTTTAGTCTTAAGGTTCTTTATAAGTTTGGTCCAATACCATAGAGGATAACCCCTCCGTTTTGCTCTTGTTTTGGGTATCAAATTATCTATAACATTGTGAAGTTTCTGATAGAAGTACGGTACCATGTCATTAACGTCGCAGCATACCCCGAATTCCCGCATCCAATTAATATTATCTAGTGCTTTACAAATTACGCCATAATCAGCCTTGAACTAGCTAGGCCTGACATTAGGATGTGGCCGAAATTGTTCCTCCCGGGAGCGTTTCAGCAAGACTTCCAAAGGCGGGTGATGGTTACCTACAACGCTCATCGGATAAATACAGACGGTCACATTCACATCTTTAGTATTCCTGTAAAATGCTAGGCTAGGTAGATATGATTTCAAATAATCGACTTGCACTTGCACTGAATATGATTAGCTACCAGTGGGCACGATATGTTTCGATTGTTACAATGGGATATACAATTATACATACACAAATATATCATTTATTATAATATATAATAAAATACACTTGATAGATTTGAGAATCTGAATGACGTTACTACTAAATTCAAATGAAGGAAATCCGAAAAATCTGAAAGGAAATGATGGAAATTAGTTGCAAACGTTTTCTGTATTAGAAGTTACGAAAAAACCGTTATGGTTTTTTAGAATGATATTCTCGCCATAACACTTAGATATCTACACTCAGAAGCACAATTAAACGTTCCGATGGAACTTCAAAAATTTTGGATGCAAATTTTTTTATAGATTGGATAATTTCGGAAGAAAAAAAAATTGGCTTTAATTACTCAATAATGATAAACGATTGGATTATGTCTTGAATATCTAACTGCTGTATATTCTTCCACTCCTCGACCACAGCAATCTTCAGCTCATTAATACAGGTAGGAGCCGGAACCTGACCTCGTACCCGCCTTTTAAGATTGTCCCAAACGTGTTCGATAGGGTTTAGCTCCGGGCTGCTAGCTGACCATGGTAATCGTGCTATACCCACGCCATCAAGGTACTCCGTATCCTCTCTAGCGATGTACGCACGAGCGCTGTCATACATTAAAAGATAATCGTCCCCAATAAATAGAGCAAAAGGATTGACACGAGGTTTTAAGACCTTTTCCAAGCACCTTTGAGCATTTATGCTGCCCATTTGGAACAAAACCACCTCAGTACGAATACTACCTAAGTATTCTTTTAACTTTGGGAAGAGGTTAAAGTCACTGGGGGCTAGGTCTGGCGAATGAGGTGGGTGATCAATTAATTCAAAACCATCTTGTTGAATAGCACCCAGCGAAAAGGCAGCAGTGTGAGCGGGCGCGTTGTCCTGGTGAAATAAAATGCCTTTTCTGAGTTTACCCCGCCTTTTCTCTTTAATAGCTTCTCTCAATTTAGTTATTAAAGCTGAATAGTAAACGCCTGTTATTGTGTGTCCTTTCTGAAGATAATCGATTAATAGTATTCCTTCGGAATCCCAAAACATGGAGGCCATGACTTTGCCTGCCGATGCTGTGGTTCTTCTTCTTTCTTCTTTGGGGTTGGCGACCAGACAGACTGACGGTCCAGGGAAATGGACTCCGGCATCCCTTACTCACTCACCGAAACACAACAGCACATGTGCTGTTATTTCATGATGGTCTTCTGTAAGGAGGGGGGGGGGGACTGCCGCCAGACGGGCTGCCCAAATGACTGCGAAACGCAGGGTGCCCTGCCACTACAGTCGACTCTCTGTGTACTCTGATAAAATGTGTTATTTTTCCTATAATTAATATTTGTAAAATTAACAAAAAAGTTCTCCAGTATTAGCCTGTAAATTACGCTTTCTGCTATTTCACAATGTTTACGTGTGCTGTCATAAAATTGATTTGCACAAATTAGTGCAAACATTTGCTCACTTAATTCTGTTATTGTTTTACAATGTAACCGTAATGTTAGCAAAAGATTACACAGTTAAGACAAATATTTAAAGTATACTCAATTACACAATAGTAACAGTGGAGAAATTTTACGTTTGTTTTGTTTTATTGCTATGAGCTAAAATTTACCTAGATGTAATAAGCAAAAAAACTTTCCAGAAAATGTCATAAGAGCTAGTAGCTAGAGGATGGTTTTCTGGTTGAGTAATCACCGCGTAAACGACATGGATTTGACTACTACTTGTATTGACTACTATAATCTATTAATTTAGTAATAATTTAAAAGAATTTATTAAATAATTGAAAAGTTTTTGTATTAAAATGAAGAAAATTGTTGACATCACTGGGAACCCCAGCGCTGGGTTTATTATTATTAGTTCGATTATTTATATTGTAAGTAGAAAGCAACTTCCAATTGACATTCTAATCTTAACAAATCACTAGATCCAAAATATCCTAGAACATGAGTGAAACTATTATAAAGAAAGGGTTTTTAAAAAAAAAATTAGCTTACTTAGCTTCATTACTTACCTACTTCTAACCTTTTCTGACATAAGGTATATTTCATTTTAATTTGGAAAGTATATTGTTTTTGTGAACAGTGACCAAAATGATTTGACACTACGTTTACAAAGTGAAGATAATGTCTATAATAGAGCCTACCTACACTCTGTTTAAGAAATCATACGCGCAATTGAACCAAAATATTCATGCCTCGGTTATGTATAACAATGTTGAACAGTGTCATTATCAAGATTCGAAGCAGAGTAGCCACTTTCGAAGAACCGACACATCTATGAAAACCGACACAATCCGTCTTGAATTTTGTATATGCATTTATAAAGTTCTTTTAAAAACATCGCTAATTTTAACCTTACCTACTTAGCCTTTTTTAACTCACAGCTTTTAATATTTTTAAAATGTCATTTAATAACTGGCCATTGAGAAAGCATATTATGTGTCTTGTTTTGTTGAGGGAGTAAGTGATGCTATCCCCTATCCATTATGCATCTATACAACTCTTCTGGCGGTTCACAAATGTCCCACTGCTGGGAATTAAACTCTTTTCCACCGCAGATTAGCAGGACTGCAATGTGTTTTCGAAGATTGCTAAAATTGCTAGTATTCTCATACAAGCCGGTTCCTTAATAGCATATTTTATTTTAGGATAGACTTATATAATGACGATAAATACAACAGACAAAGTACCTCATTATTCTCTACTAACGACGGTGGAGTGCGCGTGGGGCGCGCGGTACTGGACACTTCTTATATATAATACTATTGATCGTAGCGTAATTTATATAGCCTATAGCCTCCCTCGATAAATGGACTATTCAATACAAAAATAATTTTTCAATTCGAACCAGTAGAGTTCCTGAGATTAGCGCGTTCAAATAAACAAACAAACTCTTCAGCTTTATATATTAGTAAGTATAGGTTGCTTCACAGAGGCTGTCAATAAGTAATTCGAACCTACTTTCGCATCTGCAAAAACGATAAAGAACATAAACGCAAAAACATGCCACCCGCTGCGTTGCCCCCATAATTTTTACATATCAATTATTGTATTGAATATTGTTACATCATGTATTATGACGTGTGCGTTGAAGTGAAGTGAACGACACTCAAACACATGGGACCGTTCTTATTGAATTTGAGTTGAAGATGTTTTTGTCCTGCGCTCGAGGGTTATTCTGCGTTAAGCACTTAGTTAAAGTTTGTGCCACTGTGCTGTTTTGTGAACACCCGCTGTTTTGTTGAAATCTCTTCCTGCTGTAGAATAAAAAAGAAACTATCAATTTATTGAGATTTAAATATACTTTCATAAAATTATTTTTTCCAGTTTATATAACTTAATGAAAAAAAAAAAAAAAAAAAAAAATAGCGACCCGCCCCCGGCTTCGCACGAATGCATTTTTTTTTGCAAAATATAAAGACAAAATATATCCTCGTTTACCGGTGGTTTTTAGCGGAAATGACAGTATTTTATAATACGTATCCATTTATCTTATCTATATCTCTATATATAAAAATGAATCCCCATTTCCCTTGGTCACGGCACCACGCATGAACGGGTAGACCGATTTTAATTCGGTTTTCACTAATGGAAAGAGGGATAAACGGGGAATGTTTATATATGTATATAAAAATTGCATCCCGGGCGAAACCGGGGGCGGGTCGCTAGTTTTTAATAATAATACCTTAATTTCAGACACGTGTCCATAGCTTTTTAAAAATTATACAAAAACTGTACATAGTTACATACATTTATAAACATCGATACAATGTTACACAAACATTAGTAAGAAAATTAAATTAATAAAATAAGTGACGCCTATCTCATTCTATTGAGGGTGATATGTGACATCACCCAATGTTTTATTATTGGGCAGTTCATTTTACCAAATTACCACAAATACCTAGATTACCTAAATATAAAACTATATATAGATAATAGTTTGATTAAAGTGACTTGTGAGAATATGCTAATTTAAAGATCAGAATGGTTTTTAAATTGTTTCAAAATTATACTAAGTAGGTATTAGGTATTTATGGATAAGTAGGTATTTATGAACTTTTAAGCCATCTAGAGTTCTGAAGTCACAAACTAAGATACTCGTCTGGCGACAGTAACCTTCACAGAAACCACAGGTGATATGATAGAATTTTTATTGTAGTGTTTTAGTATGAGATTATAGGATGACAAAATCCATTTGCCTTTCACCATCTTGTCCTTATCCGTTATCCTACCAGGGTCAGAAACGCACTCATGTTCCCCTTTCACATGTTGCCTGTCTATAAGCAATAATAGACTCCTACCATCAAGTAGGCATTCAGCTTATCCTTTTATATAAAACTTATTTTTTTTTAATATTTTCACTATTAATATTTTTATTTTTCAACGTAATGCGCACTGCACACTGATCTTCACTCTTCAGTGGAGGCACTCCATAACTAGGCAGAATTGTCCTTACAGAAGACCACTGTGAACAGCATATTATGTGTTAGTATATTTCAGTAAATAAATAAGTGACGATGATAAAAATAAATTTGAAAGAGGAAAATTATTATGATCGTGAAAATCATAGAAATGAGACACAAAATTTTATCTATACATGTAATAAAGTCGTAAACGAGCCATGCCTGTACATTAATTATTAAAATCTATTCACGTCACACCTCTGCGTTTGGGTCACAGAAATTGATATGTGTACCAATTTTCAACTTAGTCTGTATAGTAGATTCCGAGATAATTGACTGTGACGGACGGACAGACGGACACACGAGAATTTTAGAATTTTTGTCTGTTTATCTGTGCGTTTGTGCACGCTAATATCAGAAACCGCTTAACCGATTTGAATGCGGTTTTCACTGATGTAGCAAGCTTCCCGTAACATTTGTTTACGCGTACAAATCGCGGGATCAGTTAGTCTTAACTATTTTGGCAAATGGTAACTATGTGTTCTCTATGTCTATTGTAACTACTGACGTTAATTATAACGAATGTTTTCATCTGATTGCCACCATTGATCTTGGCGGACGGTAGAAGATCTACATGTAGGTGTGAATTGGTTTGCAACTTGAAAGGTTCGGAAGGCGACACTGCTTTTTTATTCCTTTAACTTTTTTTCTGTACCCATTCAATCAATGTTAAATTCGTCCGCATTTCATTATGCTGTCTGTTCTCAGTAAATTCTTACACTTGTCGACATCAACCGGCTCTCCGATATCGAATCAAGTTCCCGAATTGTTTTCCAAATGTCCGCTCAGGGGTTGTTTATTAGATTCACAAAGGAGAAAGGTCCGCCTCCCTTCCTGTATACTTAAGCCTGTCTTGAGAGGTACTTCTAAATACTACATATACGTTATATATTAGAAGGATAAACGTATAATAATATCTTCCATATATCTCTGATTTCAGTAACAAAATTTATCTATATTTTATATAGATCTTCTGCCAAATTGATATTTATCTAATATAATATTTCTATATAAGGACTTTTATTTTATAGAAAGTATGATGTTAGTTTTAGGTGTAACTTCTACAATAAATATACTTTTACAACGCCAAATGTTAGAACTGCCGTGATATGGTACTAGGTATTAGTCGTAACCTGCCCTATAAGGGAGCTCAACTATTACAATATCAATATATCTAACTAGTAAACAAATGTAATTATGGGACTCTAAATATTATTGACTCTAAAAACTATTTAAATATAAACAGTATAAATAAATGAAGTAAAAAATTATACCTACTCAAAAATATAATACTCAAAAACTCAAAAAAACATTATAAATAAAAATATTGAAGTCCATATCTATATCTATGTAAAGAGAAATGTATATAATTTTCTTTAATTTAAAAACTTTTTGGTTAAACCACAACCTCCATGTGTGTGTTTAAAAACTATTTTTTTTACTTATGCTTCAATCTATATAAAAAGACGTGACAGACGTCTGAATTCTGAAGTTAATTTATTATAATTTAAAATATATTATGATTGTAAAAAACGTTCATGTGATTTATGACATTGTAATTAAATAACATTAAATGTCGTTTCTTTGTTTACAGGTAAAGTTTTGTTACTGGATATTTTATTATTTATGTAAATATGTATAAAATTGAGATGTATTATTTATTTATTTATTTATTGAATAGCAAACCTAACAGCATACAAAAAATTACAAATGCATTTTAAAGGAAATTAAATTTTTACAAAGCCTATTACTAGGTCTGACAAATTACATTTTAAAAGTACAAATATATATATATATATATATATATATATATATATATATATATATATATATATATATATATATATATATATATATATATATATACAAACATACATACATATAAATAAAAATAAGAAAATAAATATATATGGTGTGTGTGTGTGTGTGTGGGTGTGTGTATAAAAATTAACAATTATTGGGTGGTGTAATATAAATTAACAAAATAAAATCTTTGCTTACAGAGAAACTCAATTGTGTTTAATTGCGTCGTCGTCTAAATCACAATAAAAAAATATCATTACATCTATGTCTATGTCTATGTCTATGTCTATGTCTATGTCTATGTCTATGTCTATGTCTATGTCTATGTCTATATCTATACATGTAATGTATATTGATTTGAATTAATTTGATCTATACATATATAAATAAATAGATAAAGTAATTATTTTACACCACATACGGAATCCGAATTTCGTTTTAGTATTGAATAACGAAAACACTATTTTAAATTATGTTTCAGCAATTAGTTTGTCTTGACATTCCGTTTTCTTTTTTAATACCTACCACTTACCATAATTTCGTAACGACATTATCGCTTCACTGGTATGGGTCGAACATAATATTTAAACGGTGAATTCGCAATAAATCCATCAAACAAACGCCACACGAGGTCTGAGACATGCCTGCATGCATTACAATGAAAATTAAGAGGCCCGGCGACAATCTAGACAAATTAAATGAATCTCACTCGCCTACCCCTTACTCGATTCGTTTGCATACCAAACTCATCCTTACTAAAACATCTTAAAGAACATATTCCCGTAAACTATTTGTTGACAATGAAACTACTTTTGATCGTGGCATTATCCTCACAATAGTGCTCTGCATTGAACGCCACGTTGACAAATAATTTCGACATGATTGTAGACTTTAACAGCTGGGCCGTAAGGTTGATTTTGTGTGGACGGGTTAGATAATACCGCCACGGGGGTCGAAAAATCCAGCCCTCGATTGTGACGCCCCGCGAAGTAAGCTATGATCTGTTCTTCTACTGTCCTGTTGCAGGCAATGTGAATGAATTAGTTTACGGAAATATTGGCTAAATGTTCATCAATTTAAATGTAGTAGCGATACGAAAATTATTTTATACATGTTGGGGTATATGTATTATATATGTATACATATGTAACTTGTAAATGATACTTCTGCTTAATTTACAAATGGGTTTATTTGAATAAAAAGGTTGGATAAACTTTTATTACTTTTCTACAGATGAAACATGAAAAGTCGAATTCAAAATATTTTTTATTTTTTACCTTAAGAACGGCAGACAGGCTGAAGGCAACACAAGCAACGCTACAGCTACTACAAGTGTGCTGCCGACTACAGAAGGATTAAGGATAAGGGATTAGGAGGGGATAGGCACAAGTGCTTTAGTTCGCGGTGGTCTTCTGTAAGAGGGTAGTTACTGCTGCCAGACGGGCTGCCCCTTGCCCAAATGGCTGCGAAACGCAGTGTGCTTGTCACTACTTTCCAGATCCAGACCTGAGCCAAATTTGATGAAGTTCATTTTTCAAGGTTGACACTGCCGGGAATCGAACCCGGGAACCCTAGAATAGAGCGTTAAGGTAATCACCCTAATCACTCATCCAACGGGCTCGTCAAAATATATGAAAAAGAGCGGAGTTCCGTTTTTTAAATTGGACTGGCCATACGGACCCATCAAAAAGCAATAGTTATCATTCAACAATGGACTTGAACGAGGACACCGTTAAAGAAAAAGTGAGTTGTTTATGTTCTTATGTTTACTTGCAAAGGCTGTTGCAAAAAAAATAGCATTATGTTGAACCAAAAAGACCAAAAGTAAGTTAGTGACATTCATGAAGAAACGAAAAGCGTTTCCGTCGGAGACAAAATAATAGTGACAAGAGAGATTGCAGACCAGCTAAAGTTAGTACAACAATACAACTGCGGGAAACCAAGTGATGTATTTGTAAGCTAACTAACCTTCTAAAGAAATGTAAAACCCTAAAAATACTCTGTGAATGTGTAAATATTTGTAAATATATAATATTGGACATATCTCGATATTTTATCTTTTGCTCGGACCGTGGAGAGTCAGTCTATCATCCGTCTTCTTTAAAAAATTTATAACATTACAATTCCAAGTATGTTCTTTTTTTACGAGTCATAGAAGTAATTTATTACAAATGACTATATGAATTTATATTTGTAAAATAAAATTTAAATTTACCATGAGTGTTATCATGGTAGGCCATAGAAGTTATTGGATTTCTCCCGTTTAATTCTAATGGAGATAAAATAGTAGAACTCCATAGACTAGTGCAACAATCAATAGAACCAACCAAACAATGCGAATGTCCTAATTCCTACTTTAACTGCGACACAGATTAGAGCGTATGAATAGAAGTAATGAAATAAATATTTTGCCGGTGGGGCAAATACGATAACGCCTGGCTGCTCAAACCCCCAATTTAACGCGACCCGGCCATTTCACAAAACGCCTGAATTGTTTGCGGTAAAGCACCGTGAAAATTTTACTACCGCGTGTGATTGGTCGGAAAACGTAAGTACCGGGGATTTATTTTACATGTCATTGTTATAATTATTGTATATTTGAAACCTCATGATGAGTATGAATGAAGGATGCTACCGACATACCTACGAGTATATTGAACATACATCTTTGTGGACAGATCTGCATATTGATAGATTCATATATACGAGAGATTCAACCGAAAATTTTCTAGCGGCCTAAATTATGTTCTCTGTCTACCTCGTACGTAGCCATCTAGAGGGAGTATTATTTTTACAGAAAAAAGTAGTTATCTTATCTACACTAATCTTAAATATATGTATATGACGGCGCTTTTGATTAACGGAAGTAAACAGCAATGACAACTGTCAGTTGTCAACTGGACAGCGGGATCGGAATGTCATTGTCGTTGACTCTGACACAACACCGAGCGCTAGCGCGGAGGCATGGCAGCCGAGCAGTACCTTACGAGAAGGCAATCGGCTTACATCAAGTGAATGGTGCTACGTGTTTGGTGGAGTGTTATCTGATTTGGTGTGATTGGCTAGTGGACAATGCGATCGAGGACTTATTTTGTGCCGATTATAGCGTTTGGTTTAGAATTACAACGCATGACCTAATGTTGAGTTATATTCTCCGCGCCCGACTATTCGTGCCTATATATCTGTGATCAAATATGGAGACCAATGATACGGAGGACCCTAATCATGCCCCTTCATATATAAAAATGAATCCCAATTTCCTTTGGTCCCATCACGCGTGAACGGGTAGACCGATTTTAATTCGGTTTTCACTAATGGAAAGAGGGATAAACGGGGAATGTTTATATATATATATATATATATATATATATATATATATATATATATATATATATATATATATATATATATATATATATATATATATATATAAAATTGCACCCCGGGCGAAGCCGGGGCGGGTTGCTAGTCTATTATAATAGAGAGGTAACTTTGTATGTTTGTTTGTTCGTTTGTATGTTATAGAAGGTTATCTTCGAAACTACTCATCTGATTTAAAAAAATCTTTCACCAATAGTTAGAACAGAATTTCAGGATCGAAATATTCTTCGCGGGCATCGGCTGTCTATCTATAAATATTAAATCAACGCTTGGCAAAAGTATAACGTCAAGCGTTATATTGCTTTACATATTTTATCAGGCGTTATATCTTTTATTTTTCAACGCGGTTGAAGTCGCAGTTATATTCTAAGGAAGAAAGGTTTTTTTATGTTTATAATGGATAAACTCAAAAAGTACGTAACTGATATAAAAAAAAATTCAAAAGAATTAAGAGATCCCTACGAAAACTACAATAATGTAAAAAATAAATAATTCTAAATTGTAAAAAATTACATGTAAAAAAATTACACCTTAAAAATACATTATACGTTTTTTATAGTCTATGAGTTACCTACACATTTTATTTTTTGATTAGCATATTTTAGTATTTTTTTTATAACATTATAAATACTCATATCTTAAGACACGGAGTAAGCTTAGAACGAACACAATTTTTACGGACAAAATAAAAAAAAGAGTGAAACCTAATAACCTGTCCATTAGTTGCAATATTGCACAGCAAATTTTTATAGTTTCTCGGAGATAACCGAACAGAATTGGAAGGTTTTTTTTCTTAAATATTCTGTAAAATATGAAAAAAAGTAGCCGATTCAAACTTTAGTACAGAACTTAAACTAATTACTTAATAAGTTTAAAAATAAATAAAATTGTCCCTGATTTTTTTTATTACTGTGACCAGAAAGTTTTTTTTTGAGCAATTTACAATTTTTGTTTCTCAGAAAATTGAATATTTTTATAAATCTGTCCGTTTCAAAATTTTTTAAACTGTATTTGGCTCTGTATTTTTATCTAAATTTTGCATAAACGGTGTCAGGAGTATAGAAAAGCACATAGGGTACCTTTCGCCCAGAAAAAATACTGTTCTCGAAGGATGTGGACACTTATTACTGTATCCCAAAAGGGTCGATTGTGCCGGTAGCCAATTATATACCTACAGTTAAATAGCTGCAATTCTAACAAAAAAATAAAATCAAAATAGTGCCATCTACTGACGAATTTCAGTGAAAAGGTTCTAATAAAACGTGAGTGATTTGTGAGTTGTTTATTAAAAGAAATATGTACGTGTCTAGTACTTAAAATTGGCCCTTAAAAACGAAATAATTCGTCCCTATTCCCACAGGCCTTTTATTTGTAGGTCTAACGCGTCTCATCTCAATGCAAACAGAACAACAAAACTGTTGACTCGGCAAACTTAAAACTACAAATAAGGTTTAAATGAGTGCCCGGGGCTAAAATGACCCACGTCATTTGTAGGGCGAACTACTTAATGGGAAACGGTATTAAGGGATCAATGGATGCATTTAACTATTTATTGGTGATGGTCAATTTTGACAGTTGTATTGTAATGGTCCTAGCAGAATTGATTTAATGAGTTACCTTAATGAAAATTTTAGAGATAATAGTTATTTCCTTGTGATGTTCGCTTTTCTAGCGCAACCCTCCTGGCAGCAGTAACCATCCCTTGACAGATCACCGTGAAATAACAGCATATGTGCTGTTATGTTTCGGTGAGTGAGTAAATGGTTCCAGAACCCATTACCCTATCGTTTCCTTATCCCTTATCCTTAAATACTGTAGCTGGCAGCCCACTTGGAGCGCATTTTGGTCATTTTGGTCTTCTTTAGTGGGTGGTTACTGCCGCCAAACGGGCTGTCTAAATGAGCGAAACGCAGTGGTTCAGTATCCGTAGGCATGTACTCTTTTGGCTCTGAAGGGAATCGAACCCGGGACCCCTGAGACAGGGCGTTAAGGCAAGCACCTTAACCACTCAACCAGAATAATAAGTAACTGCAGGCAGACTAAAAGCGCACTCACATACTGGAGTTTTGGATTTTCTGTCTAGTGTTTTGACTATTCGCCTTTTGAAATAAATCAACAAAAAAATTTAATTTTTTTTTAAACAAAACATTACAGCAGAGGTATCACTAACCCTAGATTAAAAAAAAACTTATTTCACACATAACTCTTTCGGAAAGATTTAACTTATCAACAAATAAATATAGTAAAAGTTATGCGCCTTCGGATGGTATAAAACATTCAAAAGAAAGGAGGATGGGTGGGGGGGAACAGCTCCCTTATTTACCGTAGGGCTTACTCCGCAGATGGGCGGCTCTCAGGGCCTCGAGATGTAAATCTGATAGCCAAACAGGAGTCCATAAATTGAATATTTACATAGTTTTAACTGATTTTTATTTTTGTCACATGCTCAGAAAGCTTGACTTTCACCCATTCATTCCAAAACGTACACATATTAGGTACACAATATATGTATACACTAAACTCACGTCTCTTCTTGTATGTTTGATTCAAGATGTTGATTTCTACACTTACTTAGTCACTTATACTTGTTTTATCTACATTAATATTATAAAGAGTTTGTATGTTGGTATGTAGGGGGTAATCTTCGAAACTCTTATTTGATTTTGTGATTTTCTTGCCTCCACTGCGTTTTGGGATTTAATCAGCTCAATTTAATAAAACACTCTGCTCCATATTATGTGCACACAATTATATTATTTTCTTCGTATACAAATTTTTATGAAATAAATTAAACACTATCAAAACACATCATTTTCTTTTCGTCTTTTTTCTTCAACTCATTTTTTCTAACTATGACATCTTATATATTTCTTTTTAAAAAATTCTAATTTCAACTTTTAGCCAGTATTCAAGTTCAAAATACATTAACAGAAACTACTCATCCTATTTAAAAAATTCTTTCAGCAGTAGTTAGAATAGAATTTCAGGGCTATATATTATCTCGTAAAAAGAAAAGGCTTTTTTAGTAATCGAATTTGCAAAGTAAGTCGACGAAAAAACGCTCGAACGAAAACTTTTTTTCGCTACGATTACGATCCGATACCGAGAAACAATCCGAATTCCACGCGGGCGAAGCTGAGGGCACGGCTAGTTTTTATTATAAGAAATAAGCCTATTATTGTCAGTTGGATTCATATACTAGTATAATATTGGCAAAATATGAGGTGCTCTCTGAAAAAAATATGAAGGTCTATAGACAGGCTGATGGTCCACTGTGACTACAGTTGTTGTATATTAATTTGTGTTGCAACGCGATTAGGGCTTGCATATGCCTTTCCAATCTTGCTAGGATAAGGGATAAGCCCTGACACCTTTTACTTGTGCCGTTTAATAACAATACATTCGTTATTATTTCACGGCAGTCTGTAAGGGGTGGTTACTGCTACCAAGCAGGGCCCGATCCTGCTATTTAGCCGCTCCGGGCAAAAATAATATTCGCTGCCCTTTACACAATACCATATACTTAAGTCATGAGGTTGCTGTTCCAAAGATTCTTTCCGTATCTTTCAGGACCTATAAGAATTTACAGCTGCTAAAGTAACATTTTTTACGTCAGGCCTGTCAAGCACAGTAATTTATTAATTTTTACGAGATTTTTCTTCTGGAGAGAAAATTGAGGACTCCATCTCTCAATTTTGCCGCCCTTCATTTTTGCCGCTCTGGCCATTTGCCCAGCTTGCCCCCCCTTAGATCGGGCCCTGCTACCAAGTATTTAGCAGCTTGTCCGACCATTTTTAAGATCGAAACGCATTGTGCCCTGCCACTACATATAAATATGTAGTGGCAAATATGTAGTGTAGTTCGCAGTCATTTAGGCAGGCCGTCTGGCGGCAGTAACCACCACCTTACAGAAGACCATCGTGAAATAACAGCACGTGTGCTGTTTTGTTTCGGTGAGTTAGTAAGGGATGCCAGAGCCCATTTCCCTATCCCTTTCCAATCCCTTATCCTTAATGCTATTGTAGTCGGAAGCGCACTTGCAGCAGCTTTGGCGTTGCTTGTGTTATAGACGACGATAGCCACCTAACATCAAGTGGACCATCAGCCTGTCTGCCGATCTTAACATAAAAAAACCATTGTGTTTAAGGTTTTCTTTAGTCTTTAATAGACTGCGGTACCTAGCTAAGATCTTTAAAGTTACTCCGGTATTAGCCTTCATGGATTTGAATTTATCATATGCTCTAACAGTAATGAGAAAATATCACGAAAAATGCGAAATCCTAATTCTTAATGGGCTAGTATTGTGGATCATAACTTTAGCCTGGATGTGCTATACTGAAGCCTCCTTTCAAGAACACATTTGCTCTTTCAACTATAGGTTCTACAAGTAACGTAACCAGACTAATGCTAATTAAGCTTGTTTCCTCTGAAGGCTATATAGCTATTTCAAGTCAACAGACGTATCATCTCATTCGGTATCATAATCCTTTAGAAAATAGCCAACTAATTCCACAGCTAACTGTAGGAACTTGTGAACCAATCCTAAAGTGAGTGACTCTGTTGAGTCATATTAATATGATGTGAACAATAATAATTTAATAATTATTAGGTAACACCAAACTAAGTCTAAAGTAAGTCACACTTACAGTAATTTATACAATAAAGTTAATAAAATACTAGAAATTCGGTACAATGAAGTTTTTTCCAGACATCGTGTGATTAGTGTACCAATTTATTTATAAATGCAATTTTTATTATGAGTTTACTAAGCAGGTTCGAATATTTGAATGATTTATATTCCTTTTCGGTCACTGAATTTCAGTATGCAGATTGAAATAAATCTTTGCCTAATTCTAAAATTATCGAATAGACATTAAATCCATTTAGATTCACAATGTTGACTCATTAAAATTTTTATTACCCAAAATGTTGAATTCCTAAAATCTTGAATTCTGTTAGTCATCACTAAGTACGAAGAAAACTACAAATGTAAAAAAATATTTTTTGTTAATAACTAACACTTTAATATATATTACTGTTCAAAAATATTATTGGCTTCTTTGTAAACGTGCTCGCTCCACTTATAAGTCAGAATATCCACACATAAGCAAACATACGAGGCGTTCTTTGCCGGTACAGTCGGCGACATGATCCCTCTCGAGTATTGTGTCCACACAATATAAGCGCAAATAAACCGGATATCTCGCGGCGCCCGGATATGCCGGTTGAATATTGTCGGGCCAGGAAGTGTTGCAACTTGCGGGCTTCATTATTTTTATTTTCGACAACTTTTACATTAAAGTTAAAATGTCAATACAAGCTTAATGGATGGATAGAGCCTGTAAACATATCCTCTCATATTCAAAGTCCACCTATACACTGACGTTGTTTGTTTTGCAAGCGATTGGATCATTGAGGAATAAGTTAAAAAACATTTTGTACACAACCATTGTCATTTTAAAAGTATGATATAAAGGAATTTTGATGCCTTTGAATTTAATCTTTCAAGGTATTTTCTGAAAACATTATCTAGTGTAATTGATACAAAATATCTGCAACTAGATTATATTCCCCTGGTTTCTTCATAAAAAGAAATTAAAAAACCCATTTAAAGAAATCATCAGCAGTTGTAAGATGCTAGAGTGTGAGGAAGACGAGTTTAAATAACTATAGTTGTGAAGAAATGCGTTTTTATTAAAAAAAATATCCGAATAAGTGACACCGACATAATAAGAACTTAGGTCTCTGTGAAGTACACTAAATGAGTTAGGTTTAATGTTAAAAAATATTGTTAATACTGAGTTTTAAGTATATTGAGTTTTAAGTAATATTTTTTTATCACATTTGCAAATAATTAAGGCTCATTTATAAGAATGGGAAATATTTACTTCATTGGGATTATCATAGTCTATGAGAGAGATCTATGTCCCTTAAGAACTTTTTGGTTCCATTATTAAGACATTTTTATGTCTTAAAGCCTTGAAATCTATATATAAATTCCTTCTCCTAATACAATCTAATAATACAATCTCCTAATCTATATCCTATAAAATAAAGTCGCTTACCTGTTCTCCGCTATCTTCTTTTTAAACACGCAAAGGATATTTTTACAGTTTTCAGTCACAGAAATAGGGTTGAACAAGGAAGATTTGTGTATATAATTTGATGCATTCTGATGAAAAAAGAATTATTTTATTCTGATAGAATTATTTATTCTGATATTTTTGACATTTTAGAGACACCTTAGAGAGTACTTGTATTCTCTCAATAGGAAGATCCGCAGGTTAACCCTATTGAATCTGACTAGTATTCGCCCACCGCTTGAAATTCAACCATAATCAATTATGAAGGTGGGAGAGAAAAATAGCTGTATCCAAAAAAATTCATTGTGAATTCCCCAATAAGTGCAAAAATTAGAAGTCTATTATTATGACGATGATTAAAGAAAGGATACAGTGTGTTTTAAATTACAATTTCGTGACATATTTTCGTATAAATAATTTCTGGTAAATAGGTTTATATAATATTAAGCACTTAGCTTTTGCCCCGACTCTTTGCTTATTATATTTTTGTCAAGCGTTCATTTTTTTAATATTATTTTTAGACGATCTCTTGGGAACAGTACTTTTTCCTGGATGAAAGGTCTCAACTTGTTGTCTCAACTTACTTGAATTCAAAGACCACGAGACAGAACGCGACGCAAGACATTGGCAGCGCTTATCGTACCTACTCACGAAAATAACGAAACATACGCCAGCAATTCCAATATTTTAGAATAATCTTTGATGGTAGCTATTGACAAGTCTATTTTAAATATTAGTTATAGCTAGGATGTTTTCATCGAAAATTTTTACTGGCTTTTAGTCAGTAATTACAAGAATTTAAACTGCAAGAATGTCATGCACAAATGATATGAAATTAATTCCAATTTTTTGTTTCTCTCAGTAATTTCATATTTTTTTATGTATTGTTACGACCAATAACTGAGGAGTTACGTAGTATGGAATTGGTAAGCGGCTTCCGTTGGAAAGCTCTTCAGCTCTTAAGTTTAAATAAAATAATGACAAGAGTTTTGAGGGATGACAATTTTGCTTGACATGGCCCAACTACAGTAGTATAAGGTACTTTTCAGTTTGATGACACATTTTCAAGTAGACTTTAGAAACGGTACAAGTGAGATTAAGTCAGGACGGTTTTGTAGCTACGCAACGCACTACACACATACTCGTAATATGTATACCTATGTAACATACAGACATAATATCATAGCCTATATATGTGTGTTTGTTAAGGCTTTATTGTATTGCAGCTAAGATTTTGTATTCATTACGTATGTACATCTATTTTAATTTGTATGTAAATATTTTAAAATAAAGCGCTGTCCGCCTCGGTCTCTTTCTTCGCCGAACAAACTTCTTCTAAACAACGGAAAGGATTTTAATACAGTTACTGGGTAGAGCAATAAACGAGGAGAACCTTCTCGGATTGTGTGATTTGCAGAAAGGAGCGAGCCGTTAGTTAAATATAAAAACAACTTACCCAACTACACTAGTGCTGAAATATAAGGCTATGTAGTAATTTATTCAGAATTAATTTTATTATTTTATTATTTAAAGCAGAGTTGCCATAAACAATAAAAAAACGAGACAAGTGCGAGTTGAACTCGCGTGAAGAGGGTTCCGTACGATGTTACTTATCCGCACAATATTGAGTGATTTACCATGTTACTTTAATATCATGGACATCTTATATTAGGTTTTCCTATAATCTATAAGTAGAAAACTGATTTCTGTTTACATTTTTTTCAAAATTTTAGGTTCAGTAGTTTCGAAGATACACTAATAAAAATTGGCACATAGACGCAAAATCGCCTGTCTGTGTGTATTCTATAACATATACTTCGGAGAGTGTACTCGGGAGCTGCATGAGATAATACCGCCTTCCCCTATCTTCTATCGGACATGCAGACGAACGGCTGGTTACCATCCTCACCTTGTCGAGATCCCTCTAATTCGGACCAAGCGCTTTAAAACATCTTTTGTGATGCACACTGCTAAGGATTGCAACTCCCTGCTGGCATCTCTATTTCAGACCTCATACAACCCTAATTTTTTCAATGTTCGAGTGAATAGGCATCTTCTGGGTGAGCTCGCTCCATCGTCGCCCTCATCTTTCCTACACGGATAGATGCTGGCCAAGAGCAAACCCATCTTTAATAAAATAAAAATAAAAGTACAATTTAATTTATTGAAACCGTGTGAAGTCGGGGTCGTGTCGCTAGTATCTAGTATAATAAACAATAATAAAACATATACTTTCTAGTCGATGAAGAATGCAATTAAAAATAATC
The DNA here is from genome assembly GCA_910589475.2 of Bembecia ichneumoniformis. Classification (NCBI taxonomy): domain Eukaryota; kingdom Metazoa; phylum Arthropoda; class Insecta; order Lepidoptera; family Sesiidae; genus Bembecia; species Bembecia ichneumoniformis. Next base: position 3,432,000 of record OU342538.1, on the reverse strand, counting down.
GTATATTAAAAGGCGTCAATAAATCGTTGAGCACGTGCAAGAAGAGATATTAAAGCGATCGCTGTACGCGATTTAGAGACCGTTCACACTTCAATCACTTAGTTTGTGACCAGCCATTATTTTATCACATGATAAAATAATTGTATTTTCATCTCTCCAGCACGAAAAGGGTGCTTTTGGTGCCTAAAAACTCGCAGGAAAATCGATTTTTGCTGCAAGCGTGAGGAAAAGTGATTCAAATTTCGAACACGCGATTTAACTCACAGGAATAACATTAGGATTTTATTAGTGTGTCCAGCCATAGCCGACTAGAGCGGCCGGCCGTAGCCAACTAGAGTTGGCCCAGCTGTGAAGATAGTTTGACAGCTGTTCAGATACTGATTCAGAATAGGTCTTAGTGTTTTTGTACTGTTTTGGTAAATATAAAAAAAACTATTACCTTTAATCTTACAAATTGCAAGTAATTTTACTTTCAACTTTTAATATTTGTGTTAATTAATTTAGTTATACTTAATTTATGTGACTATGGCTTTGTGAAGTTGGCTATAATAAACAACTATATTTAAAATTGTCTTAATTGATTTTCTTACCTAAAGATAAAGACCTAGTAACGCTTTTCTCGCTGTTGAGGTGAAAAGTTGTATGTTTAACACGAGAGCAAATTTTTTTATGTCTCGTGCCTTTAAATCACTCACTTCGCTCAGTAGTCTATATTAGAATCACTCGCTACGCTCGTGATTCAATTCTATAGACTACTTCGCTAGTTCGTGATTTAAAGACGGCACTCGCAGGAAAAAACAATTTTGCTCTCTAGTTGAACAAATAACTATTAATTGCACGTTTGCAGTCTACAAATAGTATATGATTCGACTACAATAGATTCGACGTTTGAGACAGTAAGACAGCTAGTTTTACGTTTGTAGATTAATGAGGATGTGTGAGACAGTAAAATATAATTATTTTTACATTTCTAGATTAATGAGGATTAAGTATTGTTATTATGGTCAACTTATATGATGTACAAGCATTGTATTGGTATAAATAAATGTCATTGTACAACTAGTACAAGCAATAATTATTAGGAATTGTTCATAATAATTATTATGAGCAAGTTCAAAACAACAACAACAATAAGCCTTCATCAAGAAATTCTCAAAATGGTAGTGAAAATTTTATAAAAATCTTCTAAACGGACAAACAACTTTAAGTTGAATGTACATCTCTATATACAAAAATGAATCCCCATTTCCATTGGTCACGGTATCACGCATGAACTGGTAGACCGATTTTAATTTGGTTTTCACTAATGGAAAGAGGGATAAACGGTGAATGTTTATCATATATTTAATGTTATCATATATTTTATATCGATATATTTGATATATATTTTACCTATATTATACTGCAAAAAGTCTTCAATACGAAATGTGTCAAAATCTCTTTTTAACATAATATTTCTGTGTCAAACATGAAGTGACCAAAACGTAAAATTACATACAATTTATTATTATTAAACAATTTGTACTTTATGATAATGTATGAAATTTATGAAAACATTATAATTAATAATCTTAATTATTTACAAATGGCCTATGAACAACCTAAGCTTCGGTTCCTTAGGCAGGGTATCAAGCATGCTGGCTGCATTACCTCGCATTGCAAGGGTAATTTTCTGACCGAGGTAACTCTGGAATCAGTTGTGTCGACCAAACGCAGCACCAGCTATGGTAACTGTTCCATGAAGATGGGAACATAATTATGTATATATTTAAGTAGGTAAAAATAATTATTTCCCCAAGAAAATGTATAAGTTGAACAAATAAACAGTTTTTAATGTATATTGACATTTAATTTCACAGTTCTTGTAATGTACAATCAATTGAAACTCATCTCAGTTGTATTACACCGATTACAAGGCGTAAGTGCACACACGTGACCACTCGTATAATAGTGCGAACTGCAAACACCCTCGCGGCGTCCGGTACTCTAATTACATACAAAGTTTGGAAGCTAGTTATTTGGATATTTGTAAGGTCTTCGTTTAGTTTAAATGTTTCAATGTTTTTTTATACAGGCTGTTTGGAGATGGATTTTTCATAAAATGAACGTATTGTTAATTAAGAGTTCTCGTTAATATTCTAAATTGGATACTTGTAAACAAAAGCTCCTAAAATGATTTTGTTTCGGGGAGATGACATAAATAACGTTTACAAAGAACTGACTTGAAATTTTGAAAAAAAAAAAAAATTATAATATTTTTTTAATGCAAGATTGATAAAGTGTTAATTTTAAAATCTTATTAAACTAGGTTAATTTTTTAATAAAACTTGCCGTGTCAGTGTGGTATTTACACTTTTTCCATGCTGAAGTGTCAAAGTTAGCTTAGGTCATGAAAACTTTTAGAAGCTTTAATAAAAAATCATGCAAATAAATAAATTCTACTATTATAATATAATTTATTTAATAAATAAACTCTAGTCATGCATGGTTTTCATTGCACCTGTGACCACTAGCAGGTTATTCCGACTTACGTAACAAAAATAATACCGAGAAATTTGAAATTTCTAGTCACAGTACCTAAAAATATGGCACAAGGTTTCGATTTTCACGATTTTGAGAAACAAATTATATTTTGCAAAAAATAAGTTTTTTTTATAAACTGTAATAAATTGGCCTAGATACAGTTAAGTCGCAGTTGTCTTAGACATTTAACATGAAGTAAATTGATTTATACATACTTGCTATACCGCTTCAATTAAATTGCGTAAAAGCGTCTTTATTAACGGCTTGTGATGGTTTTAAAATTCAAATCCACCGTATAATTGTTACGTTCTGAATAAATTAAGCGGCGACCGTCGGCACTACACTATTAACACAGCGTAGCGGTAATAAGTGACAAACTCTCAAATAATGAAAATTATTCATCCCCCTTTTTCACACCAATGTTCACAGTGGTATACTATTTTTAATATTAACTTGGGAGTAACACTTTTTTTTATTAAAGATGGGTTTGCTATTGACCAGCATCTATCCATGTAGGAAGGATGAGGCCGACGATGGAGCGAGCTCACCCAGAAGATGCCTATTCACTCGAACCCTGAAAAGATTTGGGTTGTATGAACCCGGAAATACAGAAGCCGGCAGGGAGTTCCAATCCTTAGCAGTGCGCATTACAAAAGATGTTTTAAAGCGCTTCGACAATTTCGACAAGGTGAGGATGGTAACGAGCCGTACGTCTGCATGTCCGATAGAAAAAAGGGGAAGGCGGTATGATCTCATGCAGCTCTCGAGCACACTCTCCGAAGTACATCTTATAGAATACACACAGACAGGCAACTTTGCGTCTATGTGCCAGACTTATTGCTTATACTTATACTTATACTTCGAGGGTCTCAGCAGTTATGTACATTAATGTAACTACTGGGATAATTTTATTTCCATTAGTTCCATTATTAGAAAGAATTGGTTCAGATCGAGGCTTATCATAAAGACAGAGTTAACTAAAGACAGAGTTAGCATTTACAAATATAGTTCCGATAAAGCATTGGCTGTGATTATTAAAGACTATAAGAAATTCTTCTTCTTCATAGTCGTAGCACGCTTCTGATAAGTTTGTCGCGGCCTTTGCGAGACTTATCCATCTTTATTTATTCATGGCACAGCGTGTACACTCAGTAACGGAATAATATAAAAGTATTTCTTTAACTAAGTAAGTTTAAAGAAACACCTAAATCTATTCTAATCTATCTACCTAAGCAGTACAAATGATTATTTTATGACTTTCATTCCTTAGAAAATGGAAAATATTAAGGTTGTGTTCAGAAATCACTGTGCCTACCATAAAGTAGACCCTCAGTCTGTTTAACGACCTCTACAAATACAAAATTAAGTTAATTTAATTATTCACAGAAATATTTTACAAATGGTGTATACCTTTAAAATCTCTAGTTTGAGTTCCATAAGCAGGGTCCAAACAGGGCGACTAGTTTACTAGTCGCGGTAAAAGCCAGCTTTGGGGTAGTTTATGATGTCGAACAAGAGTTTTGTCAATTTGATACAATACAGTCTTTCATATAAAAAAAGTCCCTGTGGTGCCTTGAAAGTCACCAAGTTTGAACATTTAATATGAAAACAGAGACCGGGAAACCGTCTCGTTTTTAATTGAAATATTTATAAATGCGCGTCGAGCTACGCGAACTGAATATTGCGACGGAAAACCGTAAATAAAATGTCCTCGCATAAAGCTATTATTGTTTTTATACTTCGCGTTCTTTGCCCACTTAACAGTAATGGAGAAATTTCGACAGAAAATTAAAGTGGACTCGTCAATTGCATAAGTAATACTTGCCTAATACTTGCCAGACGTTTGCATTCAATCGAGAAATAAAATTTTATTTTTATACTTAAGTCTGTGGTGATTTATTTTATTTTTAGACTTAAGTCTGTGTCTGTCTTATACACAAAGAGTAAAATGCTCTGCGCAACCAGTATAATAATGCCTTCAGGATGCTGTTGAGTCTGCCACCCAGTAGTACTGCATCAGCAACGTATGCCCAAAATCATAGAAAGAGGATGGCGTTCTTATGGCAATACAAATATTTTGGATTGGGACTGAATAAGGCAAAATAGTGAAACTGATAAAATAATACCATTATAAATAAAAGAATTTTAATTTGTTAAGATACTAGCTGACCCAGCAGACATTGTCCTGCCCGAACCCGAAAATAATTCTTTAACCCGATATGGCGCCAGCTATCGGCTCTAATTTTATTTTCAAACCAATGTTAAAGTGAAGCGACACTTCACATCAATCAAAGACGAACGGTTAAATTATTTGGATATTGTTCATACAAAAATACTAAAATTGCGATAAAAAATGGGGGGTGGGGGTAGGAGGGTGAAAAATACTTTACGACCTATTCTCGTACCTACAAAATATAAAAAAAAAATTCATCAAAATCGTTCCAGCCGTTTCGGAGGAGTTTTGTTACAAACACTGTGACACGAGAATTTTATATATTAGATTATATATATACTTAAGTTTTAGTTGAGTTTAGTAAAACTAAACTAAAAACTTTGTAGCTGCTAATATGGATTTTAATATCTGAACTAAATTATTATTATTATTATTAACTAACGACCACCTTCCTGGCTGCTAGTTTCCTGCCAGCAATGACGAATGTGACCTCTCACGGCAGGACTGGTCCACAGGTTCAAAATCTCTCAGTGAGCTTTAGGATCAGAAATTCTGAAAATTGTCGAAGAACTAAAGTTGTCCACTTGTCGTGGTGGGGGGCTTAACTCTCGGCAATCCGGGCGGTTGCAGGGGCCGGTGGGGTCACCGGACTTCGCTTGGCTGATCGGATTGTCGTTGGGGGACAAAGAAGGCACACTCGTGAGTGTTCCAAGCGGGCTCCGAACATCGGAACTCGTGGCGGAGCAAACGTTGGGAGGCTCCAGCTGACAGTTGGAGCTTCGTCGGTCACCGCTCGCTGGGCCGAGGATCCGTACTCGGCCCACGCGGGTTTTGGCCGGTGAGAGACGGCACCCCCGCTTTTGCATCGGACCGAGGTATGGGTCTCGGGTCTCGGTTCTGCTCTGTCGCTCAGTGGTAGTTGGGCAACGCACGGGAAGACGGAGCTTTACGGCAGGGATGGACCGTCTGGCAGAGTATCGTAATCGTGGCTTTGTGGGGGATGGTGAAGACCCGGTAGTAGGGGACCGGCCTATAGCAACCACCCTCCGCAGTCGTCCGAAAGAGTGAACACTCGGATTCGCGACCCGGCCCAGTAACTTTTCCGCGACGACAACACGAGGTGGAGTCCGTCTCTCGGGCTACCGCGATTGCTGTGGAAATGTCAAGTGGAAACCACCTTGGGTCGCCCACCCCGTAGAGATGAGCGGCCATATGAGCAGGGGTTATCCGAGAGTTTCAGATGAAAGCGGCCTCCGACTCTGTGGAAGGTTGTGCCGCAGAGAAGAGGTTATGGGGTGCTTCAGAGATGAAGCCCCTCGCTGACTGACTCCTGCGAGAGGTAAGTATGGGCGGCTCGTGCCGATTCGCTCGGGGGCGATGGACATGGGGTCGTCCGCCGTCATCACAACACCGAGTAACTAGGAGAGACGTGCTGTGTGTTTCCGGCAGGTCTCTCCACGGGCGGCGCGGAGGTCAAACTTCGGGCCTAATCTAGGTGGAGCCCGGAGGTCTGCGGGCCTAGTCTGGCGGGGGAAGACAGATGCATGTTTCCATGATCCCTTACCTCCCGTCCATAGATGGCGCGAGGAAACACCGTGGGTTTTTAGTGGGTAGAAGACCATGAGGAGATCGGTGGGGATCTGGCTGAAGTGGCAATGGGCCGGTCACATCTGTCCCAGAGCCGATAATCTATGGAGTAGACAAGTTCTCGAATGGAGGCCATGCATTTGAATAAACAGTGTGGGACGCCTTGCGGCCAGACGGACAGACGAACGTGAGAGGCATCCCAAGAAGCGGCTGGATGCGAAGCCCAGAGAACCGTGCTTGGTGGCAAGCTTTGGGAGAGATCAAACTGTGGGCAGTGGAGCGTCTTACGTGACGAATGCTTTATTTATTTATTTTCTTGATTAAAATTTGCAGAAAAAGGCAACTAAAGTTGCCATATCTTCACAGCGCCATAGTGCTCAATGTTTCCCTTAACTTAAGCCCTTTTAGTACCCACTTATCAAAAAGGCGCTGAACGGAATGACATCAAATTGAATATCAATTATCGTGACACCATCTCAATATTGCTTTACTTTGTGCCCGCGACACGTGGCAGCCCTCCTAACTGTTATATTACTTTTTTATTTGCCTAAACGCCCCTTTAAACTTGTCATCATGTTTCGACGTAACGCGACATAAGTGTTTTTGCGTTGTCGCACAAAATCGCTAAGCTAAAATAGCTGTTATTCCTTTGTATTTAGATGCAATACATATAATTCTTGCTGTAAAACTAAGTTTGTACAGTCCGTGTTTGTCGTTTGCTCATAGGATATCATCGTGTCCTGCTAGAGTAGCGTACTATTTGACGAAATTCTTTACGAACGCTGTTCGGTTCCCATAGAAATTGTATTAGTAGGGGATTTGTTGTTTTAAATCAACATTGAGTATTTGATTGAGTCTTTTGGATTTATTTGCTTGAGCATTTTATACTTTGCTAGGATTAAGACAAATGTGTCAGTTTTCTATAACAATTTAAGTAGGTATCAATTAAAAAATTCTAAACTAAGTCTATACTTATTCCTATTTAATTAGTATTCACGATGTCAATACTAGATTTGAAAATAAGGTTGTCTTCATAAGAAAAGTAATTTTATAATAAACATCCCGGGATTAATTAGAGACCTACCAAGGCTACCAATAAAATAACAATGTAATCAAAAACAAACTTCTTTGTTCTAAAGGTTATTATAAAGTCTCTAATTTATTTAAGCGATGATGAAGCTGGTTTATTTTGACCTCAACTATGTTTAAAATACTATCATCATAGGCATACTATAATTTGTGTAAAACAGTTGTAATATAATTATTGTTATTGTATTTTATTTTACAGATTTTTTTTAAATATTTTATCTTTATATCAAAATAATATACTGACTTTCTTTCGGGGTTTCTTCTCAAGAGCGCTAAGGTCTTGGCTATTTTTTCCCGAAATACTGATATAAAAATAGACTGACGACTTAAAGTGTTTATTTGATATCTATTTAATAAATAATTTACTGTTTCCTTGTGTCAAAGAATCAAGGGGTGGCGGCGGTAGTGTACAACAAGCTATTTTTATCAGTCATCAGAAGACTATAAAAAGACTATAAAATCACAATTGAATTTTTATAGGTAACGTGATGTACACAATATAGGTACTAGGTTTAAAAATGATTTAGATTTACATAGGACGCGACTCCACAAGATAAGTAATTCTTTTATGGGTCAGTGTATACATACGGTTTTATAATACACTGCCTGAGATGATCAGAGCTTTATCTATAAATAAATTTAAAGGTGTCATTAAAACCAAACTTCTCTTGAAAGGCTATTATAAGGTCACTGATTATTTATTTAAGCGAAAATGAAGCCTGGAATTAAAGCCTGGATTCGGAGCTCATACTTATTAAAAATTGATGATTACCTTGTAACAAAATATAGATATAGTCTGTGCTATTTCATACAAGTGGCGCCATCTGGTATTATTGTTGTTAACTAATGGTTTATAAAATATATCCAGTCATTGAAAAACTGCCATTGCGTTTTTATAGTTTATAATACTATGTTTAGTATTGTATATGTACTTTGATTTAAGTATTAAGTGTATCTAATTGTTGTAATTTTATATTTTAAAAATGACAAAAAGAATAGTATCCTGAGTTTCTTTCGGGGTCTCTTCTCAGGAGCGTCATCTTGGCTTTTTTCCGAAACCCTGGTAAATTTAAATGACAATCACAAGAGTTTCTTGGAGAAACCCAATTGATAAATAAATATTTTTATTTTGATTTTTAATTCAAAATAATATGGAATTCAATTCAATTCAAGTAAATATTCATTGTGTTTTCCTTTTTCGTGTATTTAAGTTTTCACATATTCCCTGAGGACCTTGATAGGATAAAGGATATGGGATAAGGCACAACCACGGAGCATATACAAAGAGGAGATGTTGTTATTGAATTTTTCTATAGAGCGGCGCGTGACTACTGCGCGGGGCAAGGAGGAAGTTAGACCCCGCCCAATTATCTTAAATTGCCAATGAAAATTGACTGTAGTCTACAACAAACAAGCGCCGCCACACCATGACCAGTGCCGACAGCAGACTGACCAAGACCACGCCCACAAAAAATGACGTCAGGACCTAGTTTGAAATCAGTGCACAGTTGTTTAGGCCATCTCCTCTTTGTATACGCTCAGTGGGCACAACACAACAGCACACGTCCTGTCAATAACTAATTAACATTGTTTTATCAGCGTGTAAAAGTAAAGTAATTTATATCTTTTCCGGTGGTTATATCTAGACAAAATGTCATTAAAATCTGTTTAGCCCTAAAATAGAGAGACAGGGTTAGGTAGGCCTTTTTTATAAATCGATATCTAAACATATTATAAAATAAAGTCGCTCTCCGTTTAGTGTGTTTCTCCGCTGACTCCTTTTAAACCACCCAACGAATTTTGATACGCTTTTCACGAGAGGAAAGAGCGATAAACAATGAAGGTTTGTGTATAAAAAAATGTATCCGTGTGAAGTCGGAGGCGAGTCGCTAGTTCACAAATAAATATTAATTGTATTTTGTTTTTCTCATGTAAGTACCACGTATATTGCAGACTGACAGAATAAAGGATAAGGCTTAAGAGAAAAGATACAACAAAACAGCTCACGTGCTGTTTTTCACAGTAATTACATCTCTAACAATATCTAACGTGGTTTTGTAGGCGTGAAAATTGTATAATTGTTTATAACCTTCTCCATGGTTATATCCAAACAAAAATTCATCAGAGTCAGTTTAGTGATAGCTTTGAAATAGCGACACAGTTAGACGCTTTTTATAATATACATGTACGAATATTATATACGCTTTCTCGTAAACGAATTTGTGTCTGAAAATTTATTTAGCCGGATGTTCTAAATAAATTGTCAAAACGCTGCTTAGGTATGCAAGAGGAATAATAATTAAAGGAACCGTATAAAGGCGGGCGTCGAATATTGTTTTTTTCTTTAAAAAAATCCGCCCGACCGGAGGCTTCATCAAAAAGGTATTTCATTAAGTCTTTATCCTCGTTGAAGTGTCGTGCAGCGGACTTGAAAGAAAAGATCTCACATTCTTGGACGCCGCCCAGCTTCTAATGAAGAATGCCCGTTTTGAATGAAGCCTTTTGTTTTCGCAGTTTTTCAAACGATTGTCTTCAAACGAGACGAGTGTGAGGTGTAATTGCATTTGAGAAGATAATAAATCGGACATCAGATATTAGATAATAATGTCTAGATTTTGGAAAAGTTTCTTATATTTTAATGTTTTATTTTGTCCATGAACTCCCGGATTCGACTCCCGGCAAGGCCAACTTTGGCAAAGTTTTTCAAAATTGACTCTAGTCTGGGTTTGCAGGGTTTCACCCTGTCCGCTCTATGGTTAAGTATCCCATAACACAAGCCTATACCATAAGTGCTTACTTTGGAGGCCATATAAATGGTGTGTTTAGTATTGGCGATTTATTTATTACTAGCATACTTTTTTATTTATTAAAGTATGTCATATTAAGGCGACGAAGCGATAAACAATATAGCTCTGATTGCATAAGAAAACGAGAGCCCGCTTGCTTATGTCGTAAGGTCGTATGCGACAAAACGATTTTTATTAAAAAAACTATAAAATTAAAGTGTATGTTTATACTAATGTACATAGAAAATTTGGAGGTACAAATTAGACCCGTTTGACTGTAAAATGTAAATCTGTGTTTTAAAAGAATTTAAACTCAGATTTACATTTTTGAATTTTTTTTTTCTCTGTTATAAAAGTTTACCAATCGTGTAATCCAACTGACAAAATGAAGTCACTAACATGAAGAAAGAGATTACCAAACATTACTTTCATATGTTTTGTCATTGTTGAGAAAAATCTAAATCTCTGCCACCAAAATTTCCAATGCATCACCTTAATTTTAAAATTCAATTAATTTAAAAATTCTTCTACCTACATTTCTCAATTTCTCAAATGCAAAATGCACATCTATCTAGTATCCTATTTATGATATATTAATTAATATAGGATTTAAGGTGTGCTAAGAATTGGATATTTTTTTCCTTCCAAATCATAGGATAAAGTGAAACTGAAGTTTCCCATATAAATAATACGGGAAATATGACTTGACTTTTTAAATTATTTACCTCCGCAAGCCATGAATATTTTATATTTTTCATAAAATAAATGAATGTAACCTTATTTGGCATTAAATTTTGAACCAAAAATCACATTGAGTCAAATTTGTATCATCAATATCTGACTTTCTAGAGAGCTTTAAAATATATACCTATATATTTTTTTTTGCATTATTTAGCCAAATTATTAAAGATAGGACTAAAAGTCACATGACAGTTTTGTAGTCCATTTATGAACTGCAAAAAAGTTAAAAAAGTTACAGACCCACAAAATCTTATTTTTCTAATTTTCAGCTTTAACTATCGATAACAACACAAAAAGTTAGTTACTCATTTAATAAATATAGTAAACTAGCGACCCGCCCCGGCTTCGCCCGGCGTGCAATTTTTATATATATGAACATTCCCCGTTTATCCCCCTTTCTATTAGTGAAAACCGAATTAAAATCGGTCTACCCGTTCACGCGTGATGCCGTGACCAAGAGAAATGGGGAGCCATTTTTATATATCGAAGATAATGTAAAAAAGTCATGTTTCCCGTGTTGGCATGACGACCTAATAGATATTAGGTATAATATTTTTTTAGTATATATTTTTTTTATGTTTATATTATATAAATTAAAATATATTATTTATATTATACATGGTGCGATAAAATAAAAAAAATTAAAATATTATGAAATATGTATATATTAATTTAGAGTTTTTTTTTTAGTTTTTGCTTGTAATGCATATTAATATTAAAGAAACTAATAACAAAATATAATTTAGGATTTTCTATAATGTATGTATGTAATTTAGGATTGCTACTGAGGGAACTGAAGTGCAAAACTAAAGCTATATTTTTTAACCCCATCTTTAGTAGATTGTTACATAACAGCTGTCTCAAATATCACACAATATGATATGCTTGAAATATTCGATTTTATATCAATTTAGACACAATCAGTGTTTAAATTAAATGGGAAATTTAAATTTTCTAAACCGCTAACAGATAAGTTTCACTGCCAACCAAAATTCCAATATCGAGAATAAATAATTAGACTGTGTCGCATAGCAGCGTCCATTCGGTTGCATTAAATATGCAACAGTTGCATTCGATGCATTTCACACTTTTGGAGTAAACATAAATGGATTTATTGTTGAGCTTTTAGCTGCTTTTATGAAGATTTTTAGTTACTATGAATTAAATTCTATAGTAATCTACTAATATAATAAACTGAAGGGTTTATTCGTTTGTTTGAACTGATTAAACTCTGGACCTATCAGTCTGATTTAAAACCTCCTGTTTGCGTTTGATAGCCCTTCAATCATTGTGGAAGATTATAGGCTATTTAATATTCCCCGAGAAGTCGAGTAAAAAAAAAACAATGAGAAAGAACGCTAAATAAAATCTAAAGTACATAATTGTGCATGAGGGCGATTAGGTGCAACTTACGTATATTTTTTTTAGATGAAAGGTACCCTACATTGTGATTTGTACCCCTGATAACGTATATGCAAAATTGTATAGAGATCGATAAATTACTTTCAAAGATTTGCGTTTTTGAACGAAAACGTAACACAATTTCTTTCACAATTTGAATAATCTACCTAAATATTTAAAAAAATACGTTAGACCAAATGTTAGCCTTACATTCTGTCTTTTTTATAAAAGATTGAATGTGTGGCTTTATTGTTATTGTTATAAACTGCACTAGTTGTGCCCTGCGGCTGCACCCGCCGTTTAATTTAAATTGACAAAGACATGTAATACAATTTAACATTCCTCGAATTGCCTGCGTCTGTGTTCCCACAGAACTACAACCTCGGGGTCTTCAAAACCAGGGTAAATGGGCATTTACTGGGTAAGCGTGGTCCACCTTCGGCCACATCTACACCTCACATCAGGTGAGATAGTGGTCAAGCGCTACCCTGATCTAATAAAAAAAAAAAAAATTAACAAATTGAAGCGATTGACCATAAAACCTTCTCGAAGGAACGCGAGTTGGCGTTAGGGGCATAGAACATTCAGGAAAAAGAGGTAATATTTACCAATACATATAGTGACGACGCCCCTTTAAATAATTGTAAAAGGAAATTCGTCTTTACGGTTACGACATAGGGTTCATATTCCAGGAACCGAAATTCTAGAATCGATAGAATAATCGATGTTAGAGAACTTTTTACGACTATCCAGACTGTCTTTGCGCGAATATAAAAACGGGCATGGGCCCTTGGGGAGCAGTGTGCTACGGTACGCGATAAGGAAGCGACAGTTGAGAGTTTGCGGGAAGACATCTACGACAGTGAGTTAGCGACACATCGAACGAATTAGCGACAACTTTGGCGAATTTAACTGTTTAATCGAGAAGCCTTGTGATATTTGGAATAAATCTTGATGCGCACGAATAAATCGACTTATTTCACCCTCACACGGCATTTTTACTCATCCCCACACTCATCATTTAAAAAATTAGTAACAATATAGTGTAAAAAGTGCAAAGTAAAGTAATGCACGCATTTTTCTTGAGATTCTCATGATAATTTTTTTTTTGTGTTAAAATCGGCAGGCAGGCTGACGGTCCACTTGATGGTAGGTGGCTACCGTCGCCCATAACACAAGCAACGCCAAAGCTGCTACAAGTGCGCTGTCGACTACAGTAAGATTCGATAAGGGATTAGGAGTGGATACGGAAATGGGCTCTGGCATTCCTTACTCACTCATCGAAACACAACAGCACACGTGCTGTTATTTCACGGTGGTCTTCTGTAAGGGGGTGGTTACTGCCGCCAGACGGGCCGCCCAAATGACTGCTAAATGCAATGTGCCCTGATACTTTCCAGATCCAGACCCGAGCCAAATTTGAAAAGTTCATTTTTCAAAGTGACCCAGCCGGGAATCGAACCCGGGAACCCTAGAACAGAGCGTTAAGGCAAGCATCCTAACCAGTCATCCAACGGGCTCGTCAAATTTACTATTCACAATTTAAATAAAATCGTAAGAAAAATAAGTGTTTGTACAGTCACAATAAAGAGAAACTCGATAAATTGTATACCTAAACGCAAAAATAGATAGCTTGAGAAACAAAAGGCCGGGTAGAACGGCGCATCGCCTCGCTCCGCTAAGTGATATGTCCGCTTGCCTGCATTATTGATGCGCAATGGGTCGGTTCCCGATACTCATTTGTGTACTGTTCTATAACTATTTATACCTACTAGTATAACCATTGTTACCTACAGATTAGCTTTTTTTTCATTTATGTATAAATATTTATGAAAATTTCGGATTCAACAAAGAATCCGGAAAAACTTTAAACAAATAACAAGCTCAAACACTAAAGTACAAACCGAATGAACATAACCTTAAACGTCAAAACAAATGTCAACATTTGAAACGTAACCATTTTATTAAACTTTATCGAATGTTAACTGTAAACCAAAAAGATTAAATAGGTAGGTACCTATAGGTACCTATATATAGGGGCGGATCCAGGATTTCATTTGGGGGGGGGGGGGGTGTCATTCTGACAAAGTTCGGAGTTAGGGTTAATATCACAAGTAATTTTTTTGTGTATTTTTTTACTAGTTGAGATGCATTATGGTTGTATTGCAAATACTTTTAACCCGCGTAATCGCGTATTTGAACTGTCTCAAATGTCTGACATGAATTATGAAACTTTCGATAACTTTGATTGATATGGATTATATTATTCTATATTCAGTTCATATATGAATTGAATTGTACTTGAATTGAATTGAAAAGTTAAGTCAAAAATTTGAATTCCTGGGTCTTTCCGGGGGGGGGGGGGGGGGCGGCATGCCCCCCCCCCCCTGTATCCGCCAAATATATCGAATATATACAGAGGGCATTGGGAAATTTTTCCTACAAAAAAAAAATTATCCTGATCGCCGTAATCACGATGGCCATGGCGTAGCTAAAAATAGCCTTGTAAAGTTGGCGATGAACTGAGCGATTTTGTACCACGTGGTTCTAAATGTCACATTACGGATTCTTTCGCCTTGCCCAATCTACACAGTTGAAAATCTTTTGCGGTAAACATAGCGTAAATACGATACAACAACCAAATTATAAAGTGAACGTTATTGCAACCTTTATTTTCTGGCGTTATTTAGCGTGTCCTTTCTGTAAAGTACGAAATAGGGATGAATATTTGGAAGCCACTATTAATGGCAGAATGTGTATAGGACATTATTTAATTGAGAACTTATTTTGTTCTCACCTATGTATGTGTTTGTTTCTTTCCTTCTTAAATGGTAGTAAATGGTCATTTAAAAAGAAAATCTTCAATTTTCAATTTTTATTTTTAAATATCTTTTATAATTGTTCTAATACATATTGTATTTATTAGAAACGCTAGCGAGAATAATTTTCCATTGTTAGAAAACAATTCACACAAGACTTAATCGTAGGCTATCATCCACATTGTCTTTGCACGGAAGCCACATCGCCCAATTGCGTGCGCACTCCTCAAGTTGGGTGCAACTCGACGATTCAATTTGAATCAAAGACAAGTGGGGTCGAGAAGGGGCGGGAAGGCTGTGAGGGGGGCAGGTCGGGGAGAGAGGAAGGGGGGCTTCAGGCGACAGGGGGCGAGATGCGACTGACGACTCGCACTGATGGCTAAACCGTGTTCGATTTGCACCTGAATATTTTGACTGTGTGGCAAGTAGCTCTATTTGCAGCGGATTTTTACAAATTATAAAAAACTAACCGATGCTTACGTTTTAAAATAAAGCTATAGTTGATAGAGCCATCTATCAACTAGATCCGCAGTCTTCCCTCAGAGAAAAGTTCAAAGAAATTAAGATTTTAACTGTTACATGTCAGTATATTTATGAAAATTTAATTTAGGCGCATAAAAATATTAGTCAATTTAATAAAAAATGTGATGTACACAATATAGGTACTAGGTTTAAAAATAATTTAGATTTACATAAGACGCGACTCCACAAGATAAGTAATTCTTTTATGGGTCAGTGTATACATTCGGTTTTATAATAAACTGCCTGAGATGATCAGAACCTTATCTATAAATAAATTTAAAGTTGTCATTAAAACCAAACTCCTCTCGAAAGGCTATTATAAGGTTACTGATTATTTAAGTGACAATGAAGCCTGGAATTAAAGCCTGGATTCCGAGCTCATACTATGCTTAGTATTGTATATTTACTTTAGGTATTAAGTGTATGATTATAATTATTGTAATTTTTTTATATTGTAAAGATGACAAAAAGAATAGTATCCTGAGTTTCTTTCGGGGTTTCTTCTCAGGATCGTCATCTTGGTTTTTTTTCCAAAACCCTGGTAAATTTAAATTTAACTGGTAATTCCAAATGACGATCATAAGAGTTTCTTGGAGAAACCTAATTGATAAATAAATATTTTGATTTTGATTTTTGATTTTGATTTGATTTTCAACTTTCTAGACTAAGTAATTTTGGCTTTGCCTTGATAGTCGATCAGGACAAACGATTTTATAAAAATAGATGATCGAAGATAACATATGTTATTCTAATCATTTGTTTACTTTACTTTCATTAACTATTGTTTTGTTCTTTTTATTGAGTTGACTTTTTTTTAGTTTTTTTTTTTAATGCTTCAAGCATTAAAGTACCTGCCTAAGTCCTTGATTTGATATAAGTATTTTCGATAGAACTTATGTACCTGAAAGTAGGCCATACTTAGTCCTTCAAGGAACGAAAGTTAATATTCATTATCCAAAACTTTATGAATATTAATTACGAAATGTGAATTGTTAAAAATATCACTTTCTATAAATGCAATTCGTGGATATATGTTATAGTATTCAGGTATAAAAATAATATAATATTTATATGTTATTATTAAGATATGTGTTACATTAATAGAATAGGTATGTAGATATGTAAAACGGTGTTCCAAGGAAAAAAATATCATACTTATTGCTCCAATTTGATGTAAATGTACATAAATGCAATTTTCCTCTATGAAAAATCCATGATAAAATACGTGATAAAAATAGTACCGATGCTAATTTTACCTACACGCAAAACCTGTCTCGTTTATCTCTCTTTCCATTACTGAAAACCGTATTGTATTTTATTTTATAACTAGCTTATTTTTTTAGCTTTATTTTATAACCCGCAAGCTCGTAGCGTGATTTTCGATATAGTGCGTAACTTTTTGTTTGAAAACCGATTGAAATGAAACAAACACTAAATGTTACTGGAAGTTTACTACAATACGCCAGTGAAAACCAAATTGATATTAGCGTTCACAAACGCACAGACAAACCAACAGACAAAAATTCTAAAATCTATTTTTGATTTCCGTAACATAAGTACAACGTGTACAAATTGTTTTTTGAAAAAATATTTAATGTCTAAGGCACGACTCATTTACAATTTTATTATATGTACAGACATGCATAGATATTGATTATAGAAGAGAAGAAATTTTTATATGGCAAGAATATAAAAACACCCCCTTACAGAAGACCTCCTTGAAATAATAGCACGTCTATAACGAAGCTGTTGGTGTTTCGGTGAGTGAGTAAGGGACGTCAGTCATTTCCCTATCCCCTCCTAATCCCTTATCCTTAATTCTACTATAGTCGGCAGCGCACTTGCAGCAGCTTTGGTGTTGCTTGTGTTATAGCCGACGGTAGCCACCTACCATCAAGTGGACCGTCAGCCTGTCTGCCGATCTTAACATTAAAAAAAATGTTTCTCCTCCGTCCGCATTACTTAGGGGGGACCGCTGTGTTGACCACATACTATCTGTCATAACTACTTTGGCCTAAACCAAATAGTTTAATTTACCAATAGTTTAACCAAATAGTTCAATCTAATTTTTTAGGCTTACCAAAAGTTAAGCTTAAAAAATTAGAATTACATTATCTTTTCAAATGTTCTTGAACTGACTGAGTGTATACAGATTAAGGCAAATCTACTGCAGAGCATCTACCGTTGCGATGCAACCATTCGATACATCCGACACGACAAGAAGACCGCAAAATGTTCGCCACTATAAACTGTCACACGGGGCCTAACCGACGCTCTGTCGCCACCACAAGTTTCGCTACAAACTCCTTAAGTTGCTAAGCGAACTTCGATACTTGAGTTTTTCGAATCTTCCAGGTCACTCCTGGTTTTCAGAAGTTGGCTGAAAATGTTCCTTTAAATGTGGGTTATTTCTTTTCCCGTTTATATCTGATTGGCTCAATTTAGATATGTCAATTTCAAATATCACGTAGTAGGTTTGCAGAATAAAGCCTTTGAGTAATGACATTGTATTTAGGTAAATCTCGAACGAAAGAAGCTGTGGCTTTATACAGGTTGGTAAAACTTTTTTTTAAATTTCTTTTACTTCTTTTTTAAACATACAGGTATTTTTAAAATCTTTTAAAAAAATTCTTTTTTAAATATAAAACTTCTTTTTTAAATATACAGGTCGGTATTCAGACTGACAATACTATACCATCGCCTATAGCAATGCATCGCCAACGTTGATAGGATAAAAGATAAGCTACTTGGTACAATTTTTGATAAGTCTTCATATGATTTTCTAAGTCAATGGATAATTGAGCGCTTTAAATTCGATCCTCCACCTTGATATATATTTTAAACTAGCGACCCGCCCCTGGCTTCGCCCGGGGTGCAATTTTTATTATACATAAACATTCCCCGTTTATCCCTCTTTCCATTAGTGAAAACCGAATTAAAATCGGTCTACCCGTTCACGCGTGATGCCGTGACCAAGGGAAATAGGGATTCATTTTTATATACAGAAAAAAAGATGACAATATATAAAATATTTGGAAATATAAGCCACAAACAGATTAAACATATTATATAAACAAAGTTTTGCGTGTATACTTTGAATTGAAATGCTACAAGTATAATTTCCTTTTGAAAGCGATTATCCTTTTACGGTTTCGCGGGCAATTGTTTTAATTTTAATCTGATCGCAAGGACGGCCCAATGTGGAATGAAATAATTTAATAGTCCTCTGCCTCCCTTCAATGTTATCCAACATGGCGGTCGGGGAGGCGGAGCGCAAAGGGTGGGCCGTGCCGCCTCATTTGAATTTCGAAGCCGAGCTTTTCGAACGTGTTTGAGCCTGTGTTTCGTCACACAGCCAATTAATTTTAGCATAATTCGGTTTTATGTTGTCAGCCAGTGTTGTGTGTCAACCACGTTCAATGTTATTCTATAATTTTATGAACAGGTCTTTATAGATTTTTCATAAACATGATGATCAGGTTATCCGATAACCAGCCAGTAATAACTGAAGTATTCATAACTTTCATAATATACTATTCAAAACAAAATAAGGGCCACTAAGATTTTTTGCTGTACCATGAAAACAATAAAGACATTAAATTGTTTAACTTATGTAACTACAAAATAATGTTATTGGTTATAATATAGGCTAACAATTGTTTAAAATAATGATCATGAACTGTTTTCATAAGTTCATAATGAAATTGGCCATTTTGAATGAAAAACGTGAACAAAAGAAATCACCGGAAAAAGACAAAATACTGTTCTTGTCACTTTTGTTTCTTATTTTTAGTAACGAGTATGTCCTAACAATACACTCCTGAAGCCTAGTATGCATACTCTGGATCAAATTCCTCACGTTTTCATCTGGAATCTCCTCCCAGACACGTTTTAAAGCGTCAATCAGCTGCTGTTGGTTGTAGACCCCTTGCTCATCCTCTCTAACCCTTCGTTTCAATTGGTCCCACAATTGCTCGATTGGATTTAAATCCGGACTGTTAGCTGGCCACGGTAATACCTCAATATGAGACCCTTCTAGGACAGTTTGGGTCGATCGAGCTGTGTGTGCACGGGCATTGTCTTGCATCAGGATGAATCCAGGCCCCACTCGCTGTGCAAATGCGATCACTTGAGGCCTGATGACGTCTTCGATGTAACGTTCTGCAGTTACGGTATCCGCATTTAAAATGGTGAGCTCGGTTTTATCGTGTAAACTAATCCCACCCCAAACCATTACGTTGGGACCACCGAAACGGTCAACTCCGTGGATGCAGGACTCCGAAAAACGCTCGCCGCGTCGTCTCCACACCCTAACACGCCGATCATCATTAAAAAATTCTACTTTGCACTCGTCTGTAAAAAGCACCTTGCCCCACTGATTAATCCCCCAGTTCAAATACTGACGGCAGAATCTTAAACGGTTTGCACGTTGAACCCTAGTCAGAGGAATTCGAACAACTCGACTTCTTGACATTTGCTGGTCTTCGTGCAATCGATTAGGTATAGTTTGATCACTGACACGGGTACCCGTTGTCAGTCGTAGGTGGTGTTGTAATTTACGGGCCGTTACTGTACGATCACGACGAGCACTTAGTTGGACGTACCGATCGTCGTGCGCCGTTGTTACACGAACTGTACCTGAACCGGGTCTCCTGGCAACACTGCCGGTCTCTTGGAAGCGATTCCATACATTTTGGACAGCTCTTCGAGAAAAACCCAACTGCAAACCCACGTAACGCTGAGAACGTCCTTCTTGAATCATAGTTATGGCTCTGGTTGCTGTAATTGTATCCATGTGCCTTCGTACTGCTGGCATGATTAACGCGAGATGATAAATGAATCAATTAAAATTGAAAAAGTAAACCTTTTTTCCTAAAATAACCGAAACAAGTTAAGAAGACAATCGAAGAAAAACATAAGAATAATTTCCAATTATTTTTTTTCTTAAAACGATGGCCAATGTTTTTCAAATTAGGAAGCATAAAAGACATCAAACACCAAAGAGTTCGTAATATCAATATAATGCTACTTATCAGTTACTTTCAGTTTACTAAAGTGCACTTAAATGTAAATAAACTAGTGGCCCTTATTTTGTTTTGAGTAGTATATAAATGAAAATTATTCATAATATAACTCGTATCTATACTAATATTATAAAGTTGAAGAGTTTGTTTGTTTTTTTGAATGCGTAATCTCAGGAACTACTGGTTCGAATTGAAAATTTCTTTTTGTTTTGAATAGTCCATTTATCGAGGAAGGCTATAGGCTATATAGCATCACGTTACGATAAATAGTATTATATATAAGCAGTGTCCAGTACCGCGCGCCCCATGCGCACGCCGCCGCCGTTGGGCCGCAGCGAAGTGTGTCCGAGTTCAGCTAGTTAGTAATAAGTATAGACGATAACAGAATAAATATTTATCTGTTTTGTTATCTGTTATCTGTCAGAATAAATATTTATAAATCTTGCTTAAAACTATATTGCAAAGGTATTGTTTTTTTTAAAAGCATGTATGTCTTTGGCCTTTTAATAAGTGCCCGACTTCACCGTGGGCTCTAACAGAAGACCAGCGTAGGTTTTTATAACCTCCTTTATGCTGAGTTGGAGTCGGTTTGTGGAAGGGAATAATCGATTTGCAACCCACAGATAATATTTTTATTTTTCTAATTTTAAAAACAATATTTTCTAGTCTCCTAGGCCAATTTTATTTGAAGAAATATATAGATTGATTTAGTGTCTATTACCAAACGACTAGTATGATCTGAGAGTATGATAGTATTGTTAAGTGTGGGGTGAGTCAAATTGCCGTGTAAGGGCGAAAATCAACTATTTATTGCCACAAACCAAGATGACTTCCAATAGGGCTAAAATTCTTCTTTAAATCCGTTAAACTTGCCAAAAGTCGTCCGTAATTCCGTAATGAGTCGCAGGTATAGTTCCGTAGTATCGCTTTCGAATCGCAGAATCGAACTGTCACGCTAGCTCGCCACTTCGCCTATTTATACCCGCTGCCAATCGTCTAGATCTTTCTCGAATTTAGTACAAACAAACAACAAACAATTAGAAGTAAACAACTTTTGTAAACACGTATTGTAAACAAGGTCATTGAAAATTCGGTAACGCTATTTCTGTTGAACGTGAACTCTATGTTGTGTGCATAAGGATCAATTTCCCTTGACAATAATTTTCCGGAAATTGTAAACAGGCGAAGTCGTTTTTCTAGAACGTTCCATAGTGAGTCATAACTAGAACGTTCTCTGGTGAGTCATAACATTACCCCCCTCATAGTTATGATCGTCCCGATCATCATTCGTGCCGTGATATTTTGTCAAACGATCAATGTGTACAACCTTTGGTTTTCCTCTTTGTCCCTTTTTGATCCTATAGGTGATGTCGTTGATTTTTGTAACTACGTTGTAAGGTCCTTCCCATCGCGGTTGCAACTTTGGGCTCTTGCCCTTTTTTCTGAGGGGATTATGAAGCCATACGAGCGTTCCTTCTTCAAAACCGTTGATGTTTGCTCTCCGATCATAACGGGTCTTCATTCTTTCACCGGTTTTGAGACTGCACTCGCGAACTAATTTGTGTACTTCATCTAACTGTTCGCGAAGATCGCTCACATAATCCGTTATAAGCTTCGGGCTATTCGGGGGAAAGCTTGTTATTGCGTCAACTGGTAGTCTTATTTCTCGTCCAAAATTCACTCTTGCAGGGGTAACACCAGTACTGTCGTGTACAGCGGAGCGATAAGACAGCAAGAAAAGAGGAATGTATTGGTCCCAATCTCTCTGATGTGAGTCGACTACTTTAGCCAGGTTATTTTCCAGTGTTTGATTAAATCTTTCAACCATTCCGTCTGACTGAGGATGAGCTGGTGTCGTACGGGTCTTATGTATTCCGAGGAGGTTGCACATCTCTTGAAAAAGGGCTGATTCGAAATTTCTTCCCTGATCGGAGTGTATTTCCAGGGGTACGCCATACCGACAGATTACTTCCTGAACTAGTTTCTTGGCAACAGTTTTAGCTTCTTGGTTGGGGGTTGCAAATACTTCAGGCCATTTGCTGAAATAGTCTTGTACTACGACTATGTATTTGTTGCCATCCTCAGTTTCCGGAAAAGGACCGGCCACGTCAATTGCAATACGTTCCCATGGCGCTCCTACATTGTAGAGCTTCAGTTTTCCTCTATTTCTTGTCTGCGGTCCCTTGACTGAAGCGCACGCGTTGCATTTACGGCACCAATCTTCGACGTCTTCCCGGCAATGGATCCAGTAGAACCTCTCACGCACTTTTAACAGCGTTTTCCTCACTCCAAGATGACCACCAGACACCCCGTCATGGATATGGCGTAGTAGAGGAGATACCTTGCTTCGAGGAACTACAACCTGTACCGTAACCTGATGTCCGTTATTAGACTCCCATTTCCTGCACAAAATTCCGTCTTCCAGGGTCAAACTATCCCATTGAGCCCAATAACTCTTTGTGACAGGACTGGAGGCTGATACGTCCACCCACTCAGGCTTAGTCCCTCTTTTCATCCAATCCAAAATCGGTCGCAAGTCGTCATCTTCCTCTTGAGCCTTTCTCATACTTTCGCCACTCCAATCGTCGTCTAATCCTTGGGTCTGGATAATTTTTACTGACTCTTGAGATTCTTGTTTTCTACAGTGTTTACAATCTTCAGGACAAGGTCTTCTCGACAGAGCGTCAGCATTACCATGACCTTTTCCGCTTCGATGTTCTGTTACAAAATTGAATTCCTGCAATTGCTCAATCCACCGTGCTACTTGCCCTTCGGGATTTTTAAATTGGAGGAGCCATTTAAGTGCGGCATGATCCGTCCTTAGAGTGAACTCACGTCCAATAAGATATTTGTGAAAGTGCTGCAAGGTCTTCACTACGGCTAACAACTCACGACGTGTAACACAGTAGTTCCTCTCTGGTCTCGATAGCGTTTTGCTGTAATATGCAATGACAACTTGTTTGTCCCCTTGCACTTGTGATAATACTCCACCAATACCCGTGTTGCTGGCGTCCGTATCCACAATAAATCTTCCATTCCGTGTTGGATAACCCAATATCGGAGACTCACATAAACGCTGTTTTAGTTCCTTGAAAGCGTTGTCACAATTAGCATCCCAAGTGAAAACTTGTTTGTCTTCAGTCAAGCGATGGAGGGGTTTAGCTATACTTGAAAAGTTTTTGACAAAGCGCCTGTAATATGCGCATAAACCAAGAAAGGATCTGACTTCCGTTTTATTCTTTGGTGTAGGCCAATCTTTTACAGCCTTGATCTTTTCTGGATCTGTTTGAACTCCCTCCTTGGTGATTATGTGCCCCAAATAGCTAACTGCGTTGCTGAAGAAAGTACACTTTTTGGGACTTAGTTTTAAGTTTGCCTCACGAAGACGGTTGAATACCTTTTCAAGGTTTTGGAGATGTTCCTTAAAGTTACGACCCATGATGATTACGTCGTCCAGGTATACCAAGCAAACATCTCCCAGAAGACCCACCATATCCCTGTCCATAAGGCGTTCAAACGTTGCGGGGGCATTACACAAGCTAAACGGCATAACATTGAATTGCCAAAGTCCATTTCCGACGGCCGTAGAAAATGCTGTTTTCTCCTTATCTTCTGGACTTATTTCCACCTGCCAGTACCCACTTTTAAGATCAACGGTAGAAAACCATTCCATTCCACTGAGCATGTCTAAAGTGTCATCAATGCGCGGTAGAGGATAGCTGTCTTTCTTGGTAACCTCGTTCAGCCTTCGGTAGTCTACGCAGAACCTGGTTGTGCCGTCTTTCTTTTTTACCAGCACCACAGGTGACGACCAGAGACTTGTAGATGGCTCAATGATCTTGTTTTCTGCCATATCCCTTATCATATCCGCAACTTCAGCTTCTTTTGCCCAAGGGATTCGACGAGGTTGCTGTCGTATGGGTCTTGAATCGCCGGTGTCTATTCTGTGCTTCACAAGTCCTGTTCTACCGCAATTATTGCCTACTGCAAAAATGTCCTCGAACCGCATTAAAAGATCTTGAGCTTGCCCTAACTGAGCTGGCGACAAATTTCCTTTCAAAGAATCCAGTAACTGCGATACCTGGTTATCTGAGCTTGTTACTTCGTTTGGTGTGCTGCTTATACGTCTTAAATACTTCACCTCCTGACACTTCCCAATTACGCTGTTTCTTCTGAGCTGTACCTCTTCATTACTGAGATTTAAAATTCTGACTTTTCCTATCCTGTTTGTTATTAGTAAAGTTCTGGCCATTATCCAATTAGGGTGTGTCCCTTCGTCTTCCGCAATCACACATAGTCCGTACTTGACGTTAGGTGGGAATTTCGTCATGACCAGATTTTCTGATCTAGGGGCTAATTTCACATCCCGCAGACAATAGAGAGTACAAGGGTTCGATCCTTCTAGGAAAACTTCTTGTTCAGGAAATTTGAGTACTCCTTGGTTGACGTTCAAAACACACCGATGATTCTTTAAGAAATACAGTCCTAATATGCAGTCGTCGGTAATATTGGCAATCAGCACTTGGTTTGAGTACGTCTGACTACCAATTCCAATTTCTACGTCCGAGTCACCGAGGACAGGTACTGGCTGGCCCGTTGCTGTACGCAGCTGCCATGTTGGAGATCGTTGCTTCCATGAAATAGTTCGTTTTAAGAGCTCGGGTCTTACAATGGTACGGGATGCTCCTGTGTCTATGGTGAATCTGCACACTTTTCCATTCAGCGTACCCTCGATGATTAAACTGTTCCCGTTACAAGCTTGTCTGACAGTAATAGCAGGGGCTTCCTTTTTCCCAGCCAGCGCCCGCCCCGCGGCTCTGGCAACGTTTAGTTTAACTGTCCTTCTTCAACTTGGGTCTCCACCTCTGAGATCCTCCTTCTTTTCTTCTTTGGACAGTCCAGCCTAATATGACCTTTTTCACCACAGCCGTAGCATGTCGGACCATAGCGAGGTCTTCGCTCCTCGGCTACCAGCTCTCTGACCTTAAATGGCCTTGTGTCACGCCGTACAGCTTCTACTTCTAGCGCATGTGCCAGTGCACTCTTCAGGGTCTGATGGTGACCCAATCGCACTGCTGCACGAACTTCGCTATCCCTTATTCCGTCCACAAAGGCTTGAAGCAGAGTTATTTCTATTGCAGACGGTGTTGACACATAAGCGCGACGGACTAGTCTTTCGATCTCGTCAGCCCACTGCTGGAGTGTTTCCGTGGGCCTCTGTATGCGATCTCGTAATTGAGCCCTATATGTGTGCTCCATATGCTTGTCACCATACCGTGTCTCTAGAGCTTCCAAAAGGGCTTGCAGAGACCTACCTTCTGTAGGAAGTCGCTCCAGGATCAGTTGGGCGTCTCCTCTTAGAGCAAGAGTCAACGCCATGAACGCTTGATCCTCGGTCCAGCCGCTGCAGTTAGAGAGGGTTTCGAACTGGTACTTGTAGGCTGTCCAGGATGATGTGCCATCAAACCGTGGCAGGTCCAATCTGCCTTGTGTAGGTACCGGTGCAGTGAGGACTGCCTCTCTCGTCATCAGTTTCTGCACTCTCTCGGCGAGCACTTGATGGCGACTGTCGGTTTGTTCGAGCCTCCCTTCCAGGCCTTCGACTTTCAGTGAGACCTCTTTAACTTCGGATTCAACCTTCTTAACCTTGTCATACATTAATTCCAGGCTTGCGTCCAATTTAGAAAGCATTAGTTGGCTAGCAGATTCCTGTCCAATGTGAGCGGCCTCCTGACTTGCTTGTAAGTTCTTTATAGCGGTCTCCTGATCACGGCGAGCGGCCTCCTGACTGGCTTGTAAGTTCTGCATGGCAGCTAGCAGTGCAGAAAGGTCCATTGATGGGTTTGATGGAGGCGCTGTTATAGGGAGCAATTCAGCATCGGAGCCTTCCTCCGGTTCCTCACGTGCTCGTTGCCTCGCAGCATCCATCTCCGCTTGTCTCCTGGTCCGTGGAGTACGAGTTCCGTCGTCCCGTGGCATTAACGGCATCCCACTTCTGACACCAGTTGTTAAGTGTGGGGTGAGTCAAATTGCCGTGTAAGGGCGAAAATCAACTATTTATTGCCACAAACCAAGATGACTTCCAATAGGGCTAAACTTCTTCTTTAAATCCGTTAAACTTGCCAAAAGTCGTCCGTAATTCCGTAATGAGTCGCAGGTATAGTTCCGTAGTATCGCTTTCGAATCGCAGAATCGAACTGTCACGCTAGCTCGCCACTTCGCCTATTTATACCCGCTGCCAATCGTCTAGATCTTTCTCGAATTTAGTACAAACAAACAACAAACAATTAGAAGTAAACAACTTTTGTAAACACGTATTGTAAACAAGGTCATTGAAAATTCGGTAACGCTATTTCTGTTGAACGTGAACTCTATGTTGTGTGCATAAGGATCAATTTCCCTTGACAATAATTTTCCGGAAATTGTAAACAGGCGAAGTCGTTTTTCTAGAACGTTCCATAGTGAGTCATAACTAGAACGTTCTCTGGTGAGTCATAACAGTATATAATATTAAGTAGGTAGTATCATTTATGCATCGTAAAAGAGCCGTGTCTGTCTGTGGTACATTAAATATTTAAAAAAATTGTACATAGGTCAAAAAATGGTTTTTACAATTTTTGTCTGTTGGTCTATGCTATGCCTTAATACTCTTTTCTAGGGTTCCCGGGTTCGATTCCCGGCAGAGTCAACTTTGAAAATGATCTTTTCAAAGGGGTTTGAGTAACTTTGTATGGACTAGTGGTGTAATTTTTTTTTCAGCGGCCACCAATAATTTTAATATTACTTTGTTGTACTGTGTTCAGTATACATACCTATACGTTCAATTATTGTTGTCCTAAGTGACATCGGAGCTGAGATATTTGCATTTGAAGATTTTAAAAATTATATTTTATTACACGATAAGTAATTAATTATCTTCGTTTATTTCGTATTATGTCATGTCGATATCTGCCCCATTACATCGGCCGTTTGGTCCATCATTTATTTCACTTTATTTGGAATCACAGAGCTACTAAGCTATTTAGAAGTCTTTAAAAAATCGACAGGAACCTAAAAGAGTGCAATAAAATATAATAACATCCTCTATTTTAATGAGCAATACAAAACCAAATATCTCCGTTCCGATATGGTTTAGAGAAATACGTATTATGTCCATAGCTTTTGATCGCTTTATTCTGTTCTTTCATAATATCCAAGTTTTATTACTGGCCGCCCAACTTCAAACGACGCCAACTTTACCCAAACCCCTTTGGCCCTGGTCTGGATCTGGAAAGTAGTGGCAGGGCACACTGCGTTTTGAAATCATTTGGGCGATTCGTCTGGCGGCAGCAACCACCCCCTTACACCGGGAAATAACTGCACTCGGGCTGTTGTGTTTCGGTGAGGGAGTAAGGGATGCCAGAGACCATTTTCCTATCCAGTCCCTTATCCTTAATCCTACTGTAGTCGGCAGCGCACTTAAAGCACCTTTGGCGTTGCTTTTTTTTATGTTAAGATCGGCAGACAGGCCGACGGTCCACTTGATGGTAAGTGCCTACCGTCGCTTATAACACAAGCAATGCCAATGCTGCTACAAGTGCGCTGCCGACTACAGTAGGATTAAAGATAAGGGATTAGGAGGGGATAGGAAAATGGGCTCTGGCTTTGCTTGTATTTATAGGCAACGGTAGCCACCTACCATCGTCCAGTGGATCGTCAGCAAATCTGCCGATCTTAACATATAAAGAAGTTTAGATTTGGGCTGAAATTGTTTTAAATAAATAAGTCACGCCCAGTGAATGAAAGAAAGCATTTAATAAAAAGCTCTAGCAATTCAGTCGCGAACTAATAATAAAATAAGAAGTTTCGTCGCGATGTAATTCAAGTTAACAGCCAACGTTTTTCCGGTTCCGTAATACGTTTCAGCAAACAGTGTATTGTCAGAACTTTCACAATATTATGTAGAGTGGTGTAATACCGACACAAAGGCTCTCCCCGCTCGGTAAATAATGCTTTGTTCTGCGAAGCCAAATTTTGACAATCACTAGCCCACTCCCCCATAGCTATGTACACCGGAAACGAGTCATAGACTAAGCGCAGCTTTTAAAGCACATTGGGATAATATTTCTAGCGACGCGAAGGCGCGGCAGAAAGTGGCTTATTTTTATCGTTGGAGCTTTTTAATTTTTCGCAAAAAGCTAAGGAAACAATAGAAACTATTATTACTTTTGTTTAAAATAAATTACTTTCAAGCGAATTGTCAAATTTTCGCTAAGAATCTCACTAGTTAACAAGTGAAAAATTGTTGAATGTTTAGATAAGTATATTGACAATAATTATTGTAGTAATACGAGTAAGTTTAATACAAAGCATAATAGATCATTCAATAATTTAATACAAGCATAATGCTCTTTACATAAGCATTATAAAGAGCTATCGATGTCGATGGGTTTTTGAACTCTTGCAGCTTCTAATTATAAAACCAACAGATCTAACAGTCACATTTTATAACAGAATATTATTTATAACTACGATAAAAGAAATCTATCGTCGTTGTCAAACCAAAATCTGCAATGTGCACTTTTTTTGACCTTAGTGAATGGTTTACTGCCTTATTTATCGTATAAAAAAAACTACTAAGTACTTATGGGCACTACTTGTCGAACTACGACCTCATGCTATGTGCAGCAGCTAGAATCTGTTAGTGGGTACAAAATTTACTCAATAATCAATATAATAAATATATTATTAAATTTTCATTTTAAAAAGACAAATAAGTTTAAATATAACAACTCTAAGTTTCAAATATATATTTTTAAATAAACCTTCATGTAAAATTTTTCAAGAAAACATGTGTTGTCAATATCTCAAAATACACATAGCAGATTTTTGGTTTGGTTGAAAACGGCGGCCTCAATGAGATCTACAAAAAGATCTATGACAGCAGCATATCTTTAACTTTTATATTTTATATTTAAAGCTAAAACGATTTTATGTTTTAAGCAATATGAAAAATGATTAGCTAATGTTTAGCCGTAGATTAATTTAAAAAAGTTTAATTTAAAATAATACTTATCAAAATAAGTAAATCCATCATCGCAATTTTGAAGTCGGGATAAAACTGTCATGTAAATTGTTATGTGTTGTAGTTTTAAGATATATGTATCATGAAATTAGTAAGTCGTGCAAACCCTCGTAATATGAGTACAATCTAGCGGCGGCGGTACGAAAGAACAGCCCACATGACTGACCCAAACCGACTAAATCACAGCTAGTGCTATGGACTATATGTATTTATACGAATATAATATAGTTATTATACTATAAATAAATATAATCAAAAAGATATGTATAACTTCATCATATAATGCGCGGCTCAGCTAACAATGCAAGTCCACTAATCAGCCGCTTTTCGAGGCAGTTTCCGATATGCAGCAACCAAATGTTGGAACAATATTCCACCGCCAATACGGAATCAGTGCACTGTTCACGGATTTAGAGCAAATCTAAAAAAAAAATTAATTAACAGTCAGAAAAAAGAGGAGAATTTAAGAATAGAGAGTAGTTTTTTATAAATTCCAGGATCAACCTCCTCGCACTCAGCCAAAAAAATTAAAATGATTTCATTATTATTATTATTATTTTTTTTTTGAGCATTTTAAATATCATCTAGTAATAAAATTAATATTTACCTATGTGCGGCAGGGAACTGGAGTAATGTTTTCAATATTCGTGCAAGCAGTTGTGTTTTTTGACAACAAATAAATTTAAATTAATATTTTTTATTTCATTTGTTAGCGGGTACATGCATGGTGTGTGACCGTGTTTGTGTATTAAACTAAGGGTTCCTACGGAAGATCAGTGCAGCAAAATGCTGATTGACCTGTTTGTAACTGTTTTTTTTTTTACTCTGTAATACTGTTATATCTTTTTTCTCTGTGTCTGTTGAATGTATGTTTTATAAGTTACAAATAAATTGAAATTGATTGATTGATAATTTGTTTAGGTATGAGTACAAATTGTACTCTAGTATTTTTTTCATCACCTTGGCTGATTTTCTAGCATTCCGACTGCACTATCTCGTTGTATAGAAAGATAAGTTTAGTGAGCGAGGTAATTTCATTAAATAAGCCACATTCGATTTTTTATTTTGAAGGGTGGCAGATAGGCTGGCAGCCTTACAACGAAGCGAATTCAAATATAGCTGGTCTACTCCTTACATCAAAAGCCAACGCAACTGGTCTTAGCCTAACTTCTTCTAAATGTATATAAATAAAATTCTTGTGTCACAGTGTTGACCAATTTTTATGACCAAACGGCTGGACCAATTTTTATGTTTTTTTTTGTATATTTGTTAGATATGAGAATAGGTCGTAAAGTATTTTTCACCCTCCTACCCCCACCCCCTTTTTAATTGCGATTTTAGTATTTTAAAGAATATTAAGAATATTAAAATAATTTAACCGTCGTTCATTGACGTGAACGACGTGACGTCGCGTCACTTTGACATATGGTTTGAAAATAAAATTGGACCCGATAGGTGGCGCCACAATCGGATTACGGAATTATTTTCGGGTTCTGGCAGGACAACGTCTGCTGGGTCAGCTAGTAATATTATAAATGCGAAAGTAAGTTTGTTTGTTAACTGCGAAGTGGGAAGTGTTAACTGCTCAACCTATCATCGTGAAATATTGCATACACGTTGTCAGGAGTTCAGAAAAGGCATAGGGGACCTATCATCCAGAAACAAGTACTGTTTCCTAAAAATAAAAATAGAAAATTCAACGAATGACCAAAATATATTAGTGATAAAGAAGAATAAGAGGTGCGGACGAAGTCGCGAGCAAAGGCTTGTGTTTTAATATTTGCCAAATGCCTGTACAAAATTCCCTCAGGGCTTCTTTCATAAACTAACTAAAAAAGTCTGCGAAAACTTTAAAATGCACTAGCTAATCTTTGCCCCATTTCCTTGTGTGAGTGGGGTGTTGCCTCCACCGCCGGGGTGGTGCACACCCCGCTGCCAGTCCAATGTTGACAATTGATGGATATCTCTTGTCTTTCTAAAGGCAGGATTAATGTCCTGTCTAGTAGTCGACTACAATGGTGACAGATACTGAAGGATTAGGCACTTGAAAGAGCTAAGATGCTCTCTTCGCGCCGCTGAATGGGAAACGTAATGGACACAATCGTACAAGAATGCGAACGTATTTTTATGGAGACTTTCTTTGTTATTAGCCTTTTTCACTGTAATATCTCTAAGCGTCGATCTGATGTTTTTATTTGTGTGTATTAGGGTTAATAATAGGGTATATGACAGATTTTAAGGAAAATATCTCAAATTGTTAAATATACCATAATACACTTGCAATTTGATTCATTCTTTGTGAATTGCTTTATTTTTTACGAAAATTACAATCAAAGTTTAAATGATAAATAAGACCGCCAAAACGCTAAGACGCCACACATGTGGGTCACGTGATATCAATACGTTACTTGCTTGCAAACATTTAGCTGTCAAATCGCAATACGCTCATGTACTGTGCCTTTACCATGAGTTTACAGTGACCGCACTCGCTAGCGAGAGCGTAAAATATTTATGAAAAACTGTCAACTGTCAATGTCAAATTGACAATTTCTCATATAAATATTTTACGCTCTCGCTAGCGAGTACGGTCATTATAACTCATGGTAGAGGTACTGTACTAAGCATCGACTGTAAACAAGCAAAGACGCAACTATATGTGCCACCAATCGCGTGCGTTTTTTTTTTGATAATTATTTTTTATAATGATTTCTTATGAAAATCGTACATATTTTTTAATACTATGTTAGTTAATTTGGCTTAAAAAAATATTTACAGTTAGTCTAGTAACAATTTGTTTCATATTTTCATTATAGTCAAATACCTTATTGTTACCTCAGGGACGGCTCAGTTAAATATCAACTAGCAGCACCGGGCTAAAAAGCTCATCGGTGATAAATCTCTGGTCGAAAGCTCCAGAGCCTAGAACACTGGTGCAGAATTACCTACCTGCTTGTTGGTTTTCTATCGGATATATTTTGGAGAGTGTGTACAGGAAATTCATGACTTAGTTCCTCCATCTCTTTTTCGTAATCGGACTACTAGTTTTGGGGAGGCTTTTCACCCTTACATTGTTGACATACCACTTGTATTATTTTGAAGCATACCACTTATTCGCACGAAGCGCTTTGCGTCTTCTTTTATTATGCGCACAGCGAGGGACTGGTATTCTCTTCAGTGTTACCTGAAATATACAACTCGGGACTCTTCAAGAATAGAGTGAATAGGCTATTAAAGGGCAAGCGAACTCCATCGACCTGATCTTCACTTACCATCAGGTGTTAGCGCAATCGCTTTCCGTATACAAATTTAAAAAAAAACCTCTGAGAACTTACACATAAAAAAAAAGATTTTGTGATTTCCACTCAATTTAATAGCTTATTAACGAGAGAGAAATAGTTTACACACTTCACACATAGATTCTTCTCTGAATAGAATTCTATTTCATTTTTGCTCTAATTTTTGTTTGTTACTAAGTAATAAATACACGAAGAAAGCTTTGAACTACATGTCGATATAGAAAATATATAATGTAAATACTCGCTTATGTTTTCTTAATTCATATAGTTAGTTTCGTTTTAAGACTAGTCAATAAAGAAAAATATATACGAAAGAAAATATAAGATATTGAATAAAAACTTACAAACTCTACATAAACAATAATAATCACGTAAGAAGTAAATGCTCTGAAATTTGAGGCAGCGTGCCCAAAATGCTGGCGGCATTGCCTCGCCCGAAATAGAAACCAGCATTTTGGTCACGAGTGGCCGTAGACAGATCTTTGAAAATCTTTAACGCGTCCGGTCCCCATGGTCCAAGTGTCTCCACCCCAAACGGCATAAATATTATGGCATGCATAAATATATGTATATGCAATATGTAAATACTATGTTGCATATGGCGATAAGTCAGAAAGAAAATATAATCACGTAAGTACGTTTAATCCATACTTTTTTTAAAATATTATAATTGTGATACTATCACAATTATCCTAAACCTAAACCTAAACCGTTAACCTAAACCGCTGAACCGATCATTATGAAATTTTGCATACATGTTGTCAGGGATGCAGGAAAGGATACAGGGTACCTTTCATCCAGAAAAATGTACCGGTCCCTAGGGATCATCTAACGCAATAAAGATGTTAGGCGTTACATTGCTCATATATTTAGTCAGGCGGTATTTTTTCATTTTTCAAGACGGGCACCAGCTAGATTTTTTATAATGTCAATAAAACAATTATTTTTCTTTTTTTTGTGTAACCCGTACAGACACAGAAAAATAAAACTACAAAAACTTTCTTAGAGAAATGCTATGACAAATTAGAAACTATTTAATTGGACCCTTGCTTATTAACTATTTTTAATACATACCAATACTTATTCTACTGGCTTCTACTCGGTGCGAATAACTATCAATATTATTTATTTGGTATAGAAGATGCCAATGTGTTGTTTGAGTTCAAACAATGCATACATTAGAATATAAAGCTCAGAGACTGTTTAATTTAGCCAATAATACTCAGGATTGTAAGAACAGAACAGGGCCAGAATTTTCCTCTATCGAGCAAGAAGCCAACATTATCGTAGACAACGTTTATTACTTGCTCTCATCACATAGTTATACATACGTTGTCGTGTCCAGGCATCCGTCCCTAGTGGTACATTATTGACTCGTCCAATAAGCGCCCGATGTCCTTTTGTTAGCGTCTTCGTTGAATACTATAGAGACGGACTTTGTTTTTAAAAATATGCCTCTTTCTCGTAGATAGAAGCAAAAAGAGGAAGATACGATTTTAGTTTACGTAATCGACAAATGGGCCTTTAAAACTAATAAATGCTTACCCCTACAGCGACATCGAACACGTGTAATACCAGAGAGAGATAGGCAAACGTATACAAAGGGTAGCGTGAATGAGATAACCATATGAGTCACTGCTACGCATCTATGTACATCCAAACGAAAGCTGTTATTCCTTGTTCGAGTTTGAGCGAAACTGAGACCAATGGACTCAGTTTATAAGAACCACGTGAGGATAGCGAGTCACGTATCTTCCTTTTTGTGCTTCTATCTACGCTCTTTCGCAAATTGCAAAATTAAGTCCGCATGAATTTTGCTCCAACGACCTTAAAAATCGTCTTTTACTAGTCTCCAATGATTTCGACGACATTGCTCCATGTTATTTATATCAGAATCCAGAGTCAATAGGGATGTGTAGTATCACGATTTACTTGCTCTAAACAAATTAGATGAATGTTTAAAAAAGAAGCTGCGAACCTTGTAGAAGGTCTTTAAATGTTAATACCCGGGTGGATTGAAAAGTACTCGGCCTGACATAGATTGTTTATTTGTTCCGTTCAGACCACATAGTTCAGTTTAAAACGTGTGCGATAATTAGTTGTGATTTTATAAATTCATTTGTCAAGCAATGCGACGTATTTCCGTAAATGAACCAAATTTAACAGCGTGCCGTCATTAAGTTGCCCAGTGAGTCTACCATGAGTTTATAATGAACGCACTCGCTAACGCGGACGTAAAACATTTATATGGAAAATTGACAAATGTCAATGTCAAACTGACAACTGACTAGCGAGTGCGTTCATGATAAACTCTGCTAGACCCGCTTTGTAGGTACAAATATAAAATCAAAAATCTATTACCTTCTGGTAATATGTATCTGGTCGGTATCCGACGAGCATACTGAAGGTGATTGGATATCCATTGTCAAGCAGGCGTGCGAACCTATCACAACGTGGTCACCATTAGCGTGACGTGAGTTCTACTTAAAACTGGAAAAGTCCTGGACTGGAGGGATTGCACAACTTCTGAATTAAAATTCTGGATTCTACAATGTTCGCACGAGTGCTTCGCAATTCAATTTCAAAAAGCCTTAGACTTATTGTACTCTCCCAAGCTTTTCAAAAACCGGTGTCTATTTTCTGCTCTACAAATCTGCTAGCACCACGGAAGCTAAGAACTATAGATCCATCACGTCATGCTTACATACCATCTATATGCTATTTACATAATTCTGAGAATAAAAATTAATTCATATATTTTTAAAAACAATATTTTGGACACTGCTCAGAATGGGTGTAGGATTGGGTCCCGTGGTACTAAGGAGCTCCTCCTCATAGATATGACCATTTATCTACATTACATTACTATTTACAAAAATAAATTAAAATTAAAATTAGTTAATTTACTAAGTTCATTAAATGAACTTAGTAAATTAAAATTAATTCATTAAATTCATAAATTTTATACAAATATGTTGATGTGACAGTTCCTCTCCATATTTTTCTCTCCTCCTGGTCTTCTTATAGCCCCGCACATTCCGCCGCGTGATTAAATGAGCCGGCCATCGCGCGATATTGCCAACAATCCGGCGACTACACGCTCGAATGTGGATTGCCCTCCTCAGCTCTACCCTTATACCCTACCCTACCCTACCCTACCTTACGCGTCTAACTCCATGTTCGAGTGTACTATAAAATGTTCCCATTTTTCCTATGGCATTTTGTAAGTACCAAAGATCTCTCTAACTTTTAATTCAATATACTTACATATCTAAATCTACACTTTAGTAGTGGGTAGCAATTCACACTGCTTTCAGTCATAAGCCAATCTGACAGCTAACGGCAGTAACCACCAACATACAGAAGATATTTTGTGATATAATTGCATCTATTTATTTATTTATTTAAACTTTATTGCACAATCGTACAAAAGGCGAACTTAATGCCTTAAGGCATTATCTACCAGTCAACCATTGGGTAGATCAGAGAGAATGACGGAGGTGCAATTGAAAATTTACAAATTGTATAATTAATTACACAGAATTCATTAATAAAGAGTAATGATAATATAAATTCTAAAAATACATGAACATATGAACATAATACATACTTATATACATACAACACATTTCTATTTCCATCCTATCCCTTAAACCTTTGTTTTGTTAGGTTACTGTCGCCATACGGGACAGGGACAGTTTATGACTGAGGAACATAGTGCATCATATTTAATTGATGATCACTGGACGACAAAGAAGCAATTTAATAAAAATAAAAAATCAAGAAAATTTATATTTAGTACATGCGACCCGCTCCTAGCTTAGCACGGGTGCAGTTATTTCTGCAAATTATATAACTTCCTCATCATAAAATCTTCGTAGTTTAACGGTTCTTCCAATAGTGAAAACCGCATCAAAATCGATTGCGTGGCTTAGGAGAAGTTAGAGAACATATAGACACACAGACAAACGCGGACAGCGATTTCAATTTATATTATTTAAGGAAAATTCATTTGGAACCAAAAAGATTTCTTTCGGATAAAAATATTTTTTTTGCTGCAGACAAACGAAAATTGAAAATTACATTGGTAACTATTTAAAAAAATGTGTTATAAATCAACCAGAAACAATAAAATTTAACAAGAATCTCGCAACAGTTCTGTTTGGTTAACCTTTAACGTGTTTTAGACATTTTACTACATGTTTTAGACATTTATGTAACTACATGTATTGAAACCGAACTAATGGAAATAGATCAATTTCTATACGGGACTGAACCCCCATTAGTTCAATTAGGAGTTCAATTGATTGAACTATTCAGGCTTTTTGTTTCACAATAATTCATCAAACTATCGAAACTTGAACACTTTCAGCAGTTTAACAGCTAGAGTTATAATTTGTTAAATGAAATGGACTTCAAGATTTCAACTTATTATATTTATATTATTTGCCCCCAAAAATAGACGACGCGTTTTGTTTCGACGTGTTCATTTGAGATTGTGTTGTATATAAAATATACATATTATATTTTATTGTTATTTATAATATTTTAAAGATGACAAAAAGAATGGTGTCCTGAGTTTCTTTCGGGGTTTCTTTACAGAATCGTCATGTTGGCAATTTTTTTCGAAACTCTGAAAAAATATATAATCGACTTCAAAAAGTGATCTCATCCTATTTTTGAGAAATAAATTATTTGATTTGATTTGGAATAATGGAAATTTGAAATGGACAAAAAAAAAATTAAAAATGTTATTTCCGGATATTAGGTTATTTTTCCCCTTCCACATATAAACACACTTACAAAATTCTCTCTCTTTATAATAGTAAACATGATTCTTAAATATCAGAATATTAAATACAGTAGCTTTTTAGGTACTTTTTGTGTCGTAACGCTTATGGTCTCGAAGGAACTTCATCAACATCTTCATCTCAGGTGTAGGATGTCTCATGCTGGACAAAGGCCTCAACCCTAATTCTCCAAAAGGACCGATCAGAAGCAGCCTGGATCCACCTTCGACCCGCAGTCTATCCATCTTGTCGGTATAAATAAATAAATAAAAAATAAGGTTTTTTTTTATCTACATTTCTTATGTTGAAATGTCTCATAAAAATCACTCTTTTCAGCCAATAAATGTGTGTTATCACTTTACTCCCGAAGTAAGTAAAATTAGTTACTAAGGGTTGTGGGGCGTTACTATGAAGGGGAAAAAAATATTGAATAGTTTT
This sequence comes from Bembecia ichneumoniformis, assembly GCA_910589475.2. NCBI lineage: Eukaryota > Metazoa > Arthropoda > Insecta > Lepidoptera > Sesiidae > Bembecia > Bembecia ichneumoniformis. The sequence goes on along the minus strand of OU342538.1, from coordinate 3,393,747 downwards.
CCTTTAGGAATTAAAAAAAGGCCTGATTTTGATGGAATTTTTATTATCGGATTATCATTACACATTTGTGCTTATGAAATTAATATTTACAGGCAATAAATACTTCATTACACCAGAGGACAGGTATAATCTTCCGTCTCTATTTATTGTGAAAATAAATTTTAATAAAGTTATTTATCAGAGATAGAAATATTACTTTAGATATACGTCCCTTTTCCCTACATGAATTTCGCAGTAGAATAGACACGGCAACATTATAATTCACAAAATAGCATGTATTTATATGAAGGAAAATATTTAAGACGACAAAGCGGTAGCTGGGGAACATTTTTCAGAGTAACAAAGCGAATATTGGAGAGCTCCCACAAAGGCCACCCGACAGGCGAAGCTTTGCTAGAGATGGGACATCATTATCGATGCAAACGTTTAAAATAAAAAAGAAACTCGAACAGTTCTAGAGATGTTATCTTTGTTTAAATAACATTGATCGATATATAAATTTTGGAATTCTGTCGAAAATGTCTAATGTAATCTATAAAATATACCTATTTCTGAGATATTTTATTTCTGAGATATTCTGAGAGCGTTGCTTGTGTTATAGGCGACGGTAGCCACCTACCATCAAGTGGACTGTCAGCCTGTCTGTCGACATAACATAAAAAAAAAAAAAAAAAAAAAAAAAAAAAAAAACAACTCAAATTAACTTCTTTGATTACAATAAACGAAGTTTCAAAGATAATTATACGCATAAATAATATACTCTGAATAATACTCAAAGATCTGGCTGATTAATTGACTGGATCTGTTAGTCAAATCAACTACAGATCTATTATTGAAAAAATTGGCTTTAAGAAAAAACAAACTTATTAGGTATATTCTGTATTCGTTTAGTTAAATGCTTACATTTTCTTATAATTTTGTATTAAATTAGCAACGCGGCTACGCATGCATGCAATTTTTTTGCAAATTATATACAAATAAGTTCCCTTTCTATTAGCGCAAATTGTATCAAAATCCATTGAATAGTTTAGTTAGAAGAAGTAATCGGAGAAACAAACAGATATATACAAGACTTTATTTTATAATATGATATAGACTAAACAATTGCTGTAACTTACTTTAGAAGATATTGAATCCTAAATAGATTTGGCTTATTTGAAATTAATCTCAACATCATTTATTAAAAAGTGAGAACGATTACCTTAGCATAGGAACCCAAACAAAATCAAAAAGTTGCTTGACTTTTATTTACTCTTATAGGATAGGATAGAGGGTAAAATAATTGACAAAAAGAGGACCGTTAGACCTCTGCTTATTGAGATATAATTCATTACGTGATAACGTTTATACGATCACGTTTTCTTCATCGATATTCAGATTATCATCGATTCACATCCCTAGTGACTCAGCTTTCCACCAAGTGCCTCATAGTTACATACGTAGGTGTAATTGTTTGTAAGTACATTTTTCTTTGAGGTTACTCTCTATTAAACGCTCAAAGTCAAATAGCACGCAATGGGCTGAACCACAAAGGTGTATAACATGAAAGGGAGACTTAATTGTTCCTCAAATTATTATGAATTTGATATACCGCTTGGTACACGGTCATGTCAAAGGGCACAGTGGAAATTATATACGACTCAATCCTTCCAAGGAGAGGTTCAGCTCGTGGCTTACCGCCCGACTCTAGTTCGAAAATTTACGCTGGCTTTTATTAAACCTTCCCGACACGTATTGCTTTCAGAGTTTATTTTTCAAATAATATTTTTTTACATAGTAAGGTCGACCACAAATTTTGAAACAGTCACAATTTTGATATTTTTTTTTTCTTGGTGCCATCTTCTACCGGAAGTTGGCTATCGTCATGGCTAGGGTTGTCAGGTGTCCGGCTTTTTACAGTCGTGTCGGGCCAAATATATACAAGTCCGGCCCGTCCGGCTTTTGTTAAGATTTGGTCAATCCCGCAGCGGCCAGAATCACACGGACATGAATGATTCGCGATCTTACAAATTACTTTAAGAAAACAATATGTGATACATAATAAAGAGTAGAGCAAGTCTTAAAGTAATAAATGCACAAATAAAAAGAACTATTTCTTTTAAAAACCCGTATGTCAGGCTTTTGCGGCAATATGTCCGGCTAAATATGTGTCTGTGTCCGGATTTTCGATTTTGAGGCCTGGCAACCCTAGTCATGGCTATGTCAAGCTTCAAGGCGGCGGCTGGCGGCCCGAAATAGTAATCTGCTTATGCAATAATTATATCGAAATAATACTTATAATGATGTTGTATCATCGCAGTGCATTTATAAGTCTTGAAAATCTACTCGAAGGGAAAGTGATTTTAATTGTATTATAATGGACTAAAAAAATATAACACACGGTACCCACGTAAAACTCAATTGTTTTTATTAAAAGATAAATCAGATGTGTTTAATTTTAACATGTTTTTATGCAGTTGGAAATATTAATTCAAATGTCCGCAAAATATTTCACTAAAAGATAACTTTTGTAAACATTTAAATTCATATTAAAAATAATTTGATTGCTGAATATTATATACTTATACAATTTTAATACGTATGTATATGTCCACATACTTAAGGGCTTCACAGAGGCAAATGACATTTACTATAGAACTCGCTGGCGGCGGATCCAATTCAACAGGCCTAGAAATGGTGTTTTTTTTTTGTTTTTACCATTAGAACAATACACAAAATAAAAATTTTTATTAATACAATTTTTTAATCTGATATTAACTTATTAATAGGTACAGGATTCATATGCGTGCAATAAGCCGTTTTAGAGAGAATTTTCAATAAAAGTCAAATTCTTCTTGTTTTCTAACTTTTTTTGTGGAGTTTCTATTACTTTAACGAAAATTCTAATCAATACAATTGGTTCTTCACATGTTTAGTTTAAGTATAATATATATATTTTTCAAAGCAATTGTCTTGTCCATTTCTTATTGTAACATTTTCATTAAACAATGGATATTTTTAGTATTTAGGGTTTGTCTCCACTCGGTGTGCAAATTATAAACAAACAATTAAATTAAACATAGTCTCGCATTTAGAAACTCACTGAAGGAATTAATAAGCCTTTTCTAATAGAAGAATGCGTAAGTGTTCTACGCATTCCTGATTTTTTAATATTATTTATTTGCTATTCGTCGATAATATAAATCTTTTAAATTTTTATATGTTAAAATTAAATTAAAATTCTTCTACAATACAGTTTATAAAATGAAAAGCCCTTCTGGTGGCAATATCCACCAAAGGACCATTTTGAAATCAAGAAATAATATCTCTAATACAAAAAAGCATCTCATTGAATATTGAATATTTTCATTATAATGTATTTCTAAACTTGTTCCTAACACACACACACACACACACACACATACTCACACGCTAATTTCTTTGATTTTGTTTCAAATGTTTATTATTTATTTATTTATTTAATTCAGGTTACATACAGCTATTATATAAAACTAAATTATATATTATAATAAAGTACAAATAGGCCTAAAGAACCATATTTTCATTAAAGAGATAACTAAACTAAGATAAGAAAAAGAAATTAGAATGGTAAGTAGTGATAAATATTAAAAAAAATTAAATAACTATTTTTTAAAAAGTAATTCGCCAACTTTCTTTTTGAATGATTTTAAATTAATTGAGAATATGTCTATATCATTTAGAAGCTTATTATAGTGATATTTGGAACGATGTAGGAAGGAATTCTTAGCATGATTAGTTCGACAGTAGGGAATGTTTCATTTATCTTAGTCTAAATTTTAAATGCGGTGATGCAGGAGCGAGGTCTCCTGATACAAGTATTCTGATACTTACTAGTGCACTACTAGTAAGTACTACAATGTAAATTTGTACTTAGGTTAAGTTGATGAAATAAATTATTTGTATTTATATGATTCTATCAATGTCAGAGTCTCCTTATACTTTATACTATCACGGTTGATAGCGCAATTTCTGTATCATGTTTGTGTTAATTCACCTTCAAGTTAACTCTCAGCCTTTTATGATTTAAAAAAAAAACAATAAACATATTTAATTATGCATTATTTTTTCCATTATCACCTCTGACGTCAGTAAATGTCTAGATAAAGTACGTTCTCATCAAACAAATTGTTATAGCTACTCAAAACTAATAACGTCAAAGTTTCCCACAGTAAAAATCCCATAATCTCTTCTAAGACGCGTACAGAGCTTGCCCCATTGTAAATATTTACGTAAGCATCATGTTTATAGAGCGATTTTGTCAGATTATAAACTAATGTTCGTTTAAAATGTACTGAAAAATGGCAGCATTCATGCATTCGTGAACTGCATACTGTGTAGTGCTTTTAGCAGTTATAATGAACTGGGCAGGTTGACTGGCAGCAGTGGTCCCTTCAGTAGTCACTTCTAACCGAAATAACAGCTTAAACAGTTTAAAAGCTTAAAAAGAACTGTGAGGTAAGAGTACTAGTATCTTTTGTATTTAAGAGAGGGAGAACAAATTTCTGTCTACTACCATTAGCACATTTTTTATGTTAAGGTCGACAGACAGGCTAACGGTCCACTTGGTAGTAGGTGGCTACCATCGTCTATAGTATAGGTAAGGTTTAGGACCCATTGGCCACTAGCCCGAGGAACGTAAAATCGGTACGGTTAGCAAACTATTTATTTTTATAAACACAAGTCATAGGTGCTGCAACTGCGCTGCCGACCATAGTAGGATTAAGGATAAAGGATTAGGAAGGGATAGGAAAATGGACTCTGGATTGTGTCACAATTATGAAGTTATCAGTCTAAATAAAAAATCTTATAATATCTATATACAAAATTATAATAAAATCGTAAACGAGCCGTGTGTGTACATTAAATATTTAAAAAAAATTTATACACGTTGTACATAGTTCGATGCGTTGTACTTATGTTACTGAGGTCAAAAAAAACTTTTTAAAATTTTTGAATGTTTGTCTGTGCACGCTAATCTCTGAAGCGGCTTAACCGATTTAAATGCGGTTTTCACTGATATATTCTAGCAAGCATAAAATTTAATGTTTGTTTTATTCCTTTCGGTTTGCAAACAAAAAAGTTACACGCTATACCACCCGTACAAAGTTGCGGGCTCGGCTAGTCTTATAATATCTGTAGATATTTCATCTAATGGGCCGTCTGTCTATGAGTATTTTAACATCAAATAAATATATCTTTTATTTTTATCATACAACTTTAACTACTTCCCACCATGTGGCCTAATTGCCCATAACTTGGCAGTGAAATCCAACAAACAATATTTAATTCCTCATAAAACAAGACTTGTGCACACATCGATTTATGATATAAGCGATTCATAACGCATTGAGTGTGGTATTATACTTCCCTACGCCCATCTGTCCGCAAGTACTAGCTTCACCTAACCCCTGTTCAAATGTGTAGTCATTCAAAATTGAACTTAATGCGCTGCCGATAGAGAGTGAATTGTGTTGTTTTTGTGAATGTGGTTTTATAGTTTTGGAGTCAAATCTTATGGGCGCAAACACTGGCGCTCGCGGGTGGTCATTAACAGATGCGATGACACCGTTTGGGGGCTTAAAATGTTGCTTATAAATTGATAAAGCAATTGGTTTTAGGTGTTTTCTTTAACAAATCTTATACTGCTGGACTTTTTTAGTTGAGTTTCACTACACTTGGTTCTCCGTCCTTCTCATCCATCAACTGCCAATCACTCTCTTAAAAATGATTTTTCGACGGATCTCCATATTTCGTATATACTCTGATATGCCAATTAAAAGAAATACAAAACTAAATTGCTCTGTGAACGTATTGAATTTTATATTCTTCTAGAATGTTTTTCTTAATGACACAGTATAAGAAATAAAACCACAAGTATTATGTACTTTTTAATTGGTAATTGTATATTGAATGTATGTATTTAAAAAAAAATTAAAAGAGATAATATGCAATATATAGCTGTAATTGGCAAGAAAATGTAAATGTGTTTGTATATCTTGTTTGTGTGACTTAGTCAATTTTGCTGTGCTGTTGGTATTATCATTAAATAAAATGAAATAAAAATAAATACCCTAAAATCTTAGAAAATACAGGAAATCTGTCTTAGAAAGCATTTTCCCCGATTTCTCGGTTAAAATTGATTTGTTAAAAAAAAATTAAAATTGTTTGATATTTTATTTCATACTTATCGACTCAGATATCATTCAAGAAATAATGAATATTTCTTGAATAAAAATAATTTTTGGCTGCAGTATTCCAAATTAGATACCTCAAAGATTAGACTTAGACTTAGACACACTTAGACACTTAGATTATCCCATGAACACCTGTCATATTCTAAAAAAAGAAATTTAACGACTTTTTTTATATATTTTTCACAGTTAATGTAACACGAACGGCATTTTAGCACTCTCGAATTTCTAACAAAAAATTAAATTCACTAATCTGATTCATCAGACACTTGGCATCGAACAAGTGTTTCTCTAATAGGATTATGTATTCTATTGAAACTGACATAGACAATAAAAAAAATTCTTTTTTTCTATAATCTCTAGATTTAATAAAATGAAATATATTACTTCTAGAGATTATAATATTAGAATATACATTATTTCTAATATTAAAGATATGTTAATAATAGTAATGTAATATAATATAACAATTTAAGTGTTTCTAAAACAATGTGAACTCTATTGTTTTATTAAAATAATTAATTCTAGAATTTATAAATTCTTTGGTTTTTTTTTTCAGATAGACTGATTCTAGTTCTAGACCTTTACAAAAAACAAAACTTAAAATTACGTAATTCTGAGGGACCGGCTAGTCATGGAGGGCCACTAGCGACCACGACGATGGCTTGAGCCACTGTAGGTACAAAATGGTCCTCGGACCGGGAGGTCCCTTGCAGGCGCTGTATCCCGAAGGTGAGAGCAGGCGCGGCGGTCTTCTTTCTCGTTGGGCGGCATCTGTGCAAGGTGGTCATCACCAACGAGCGCTGCGTTTGCTGCTGTGACGGAGTTATCATGGTCCAATAGGACGTCTTCTTCTTTTGCATGTTTTTATATACCTACTCAATTTTTTTCTGTTTCTAAACAGAAATCATAATTAGAAATTAGAATAGTGACCAATCGTTAAAATAAATTTTTAAAATAAAAATTTGTTAATTGCATTCTAAAATTGTATCAATTTTGCAATTAAATTCAATAAAAATCCATTATTAAATTTTATTTAAACCACATTTCAATAAATAATAAAACTTTAATAATCCAAATAGATTCTCTCGTATCACGCCCTAAACATTTATTGGTAAGGGTGAACAATTCGGGGGCACGAAGTTAAATGCTTGCATATTTTTGTGTCACAGTAAACCATAAATTATAGTATTATAGGATATCATACACCATTAGAATTTGTTATAGGAAATCATACCTTTATTGGTGACATATGGATGGACAATTTATTTAAACTCATCAATCATTTAAATATTTATTGTAATTATTAAGAGGAAAGAATAGCTTTGCGATTCTAACGAAATAGGTATTTAGGAAAACACATGCTATCGCTCGTGCGCTCATGTCCCCGGGAATCGCGCACAACACATACAAATAGCCTCACGCACACATCGACGGACGCTGTTAGTTGACGAGCAATTACGGCGGAAGGCGAACTCTTTTATTTATTTAGTTATTTGTTGTGGCGTGCCCGAAACTCCGATATAAAGAAATTGAAGATTATAGTGATAATTTCAAGTAAGTAAGTATTTTATTTATTTATGTAATTAGTAACGATTATTTATTATTATTTATTATTTATTTATTTATTTATGTAATTAGCCAATTTCCCTATCCCCTCCTTATCCTTAATCCTAATCCTTACCCTATCCTTAATCCTTACCCTTATCCTTAATCCTACTGTAGTCGGCAGCGCACTTATAGCAGCTTTGGTGTTGCTTGTGTTATAGGCGACGGTAGCCACCTACCATCAAGTGGTCCGTCAGCCTGTCTGCCGATCTTAACACAAAAAAAACGAGTTTAAGCTAATTTGATTTTTGATAAATCGGCTTTTTGCCTAAATGACTGACATTTTGTATTTTAAGTATGTATCTATATGATATTTACGAAACAAAAGATTTTTGACTTTGTTATTGTGTACGAAACTGCTGCATGTGCTACTATAATAATTATAACTATAATGTTTTCGTGAAATGCTAGATATTCGGTTTTGTCAAAATCAAAGTCAAAAAGTCGGTTTTAGGTCGGCTCAGGTTTCAACCACGTTTCAGCTAGGTAACTAAACAATTTTTAGGTACCTTGGTAGGTAGATGTAAATAAAATTATTTTTTAATTCCTGTAGATATAATAGTCACACGATAATGGAAGCATATTATAGAAGGGGCAAAAAGAAACGAATACGCTTATGTGTCCGCCGGAAAAAAATGTCACTTCGCCAGAAAGGCAAAGAATTGGTTTGTAGTTTGTACACACCTTCTCACAGTCAATCTAACTCACAGTTATACGAGTATAGCCTAAATATATATATTTTTCAATTCTTATTCATGGACAGTTAAAATGAGTAGGTAGGTAAATTAGACACGTTACACACGTTACTGTTTTTTTTTTAGAGCTCCCACATCGCTATTCGTGCATTATTCGTCTATATTCGGCTATTTTCACGAACAAGACGAATACGCGAATACTAGAACACATACTATACGCCGGCTTATCGCCAATACCGCCATTTATAATGTTTTCATTAAGTATTTTTTTCGTGTGGGAAATTAGATAAAAAGAAAATCATTTTAGAAAATATTTTATTTTATTTCTTGTCCCTGTGCACCGGGATCAGTTTCTAAGGGAAGGGTAACTGTGGAACCTACATGAAACGTAGTCCGGCACCCACTAGTTATGTTTTGGCATTACGACACGCACGGTTTATATTTATAGTTTGTAAATCATCAGTCTTCGAGAAGACAAACTTTAACAAATTCGATACTCCAAGACAGTGAAGATCAACAATACAATATTTCGAATAATACTACACCAACGACTTCAATTTCAAATTTTCACCTAATACGATCGAACCGGTCAGTTTTTTTTGTGACAACCATTAAAGAAAAATAATGGAACAAATTTTTGCAAAGATGGAGAAAAGTGAATTTCGTGTCTTGATTAAACATTATTTATTGCGCAAAAAAATTATTACGGAAACAAAAAAAAATTTGATAAATATTATGGGGATTCTGCTCTGTCGATTAAAATGATTCATAAGTGGTTTACTGATTTTCGCTGTGATCGTACAACCACAAGTGATGCTGTGCGTTCAGGACGCCCAGTTGAGGTCACTACTCCAGAGATGATCGCTGAAATCCACGACATAGTGTTGAATGACCAAAGAGTAAAAGTGAGGGAGATAATCGAGATAGTAGGCGTCTCAGACGAACGTGTGCGCAATATCTTACACTAACATTTAGATATGAAGAAGCTCTCCGCTCGATGGGTGCCGCGTTTACTGACTGTTGATCAAAAACGTATGCGTGTGACCACTTCGGAGGCGGGTTTGACGTTGTTTCAACGAGATAAAACTGAATTGCGTCGTTTTATAACAGTAGACGAAACATGGATCCACCACCATACCCCAGAAACAAAACAACAATCGAAACAGTGGATTGCTACCGGCGAACCAGCTCCGAAGAAGGCCAAAGCAGTTTTATCGGCCAATAAAGTGATTATTTTCTGTTTCCTAATTTAATAAAATGGCTTGGTGGGAAAAGATTTGGCTCCAACGAAGAGGTCATGCACGAAACCAATGCCTATTTTGAAGGGTTGCCTAAGTCGTGTTTTATGGAAAGAATCGAAAACGCTGGGTGAAGTGTATTGAGCTACGCGGAGACTACTAATCCAAGCGCCGGAGCAAAAAAAGTAGGTTCGTAAAAAAATGTTCGGGACCGGCTATTTTTTTTTTTGGAATATGTTCAGGGGTGTCCCCTGATTGTCGTACGATGCGCGGTTCGCGAGATATTCAATAAAACGTGTTTTTCAAGATGGCGGCTGACGCTCACCCCCCCCCCCCCCATGACGCCAACTTGGATTTGCAATCAGGGGACTCCCCTGAACATATTCCAAAAAAAAAATAGCCGGTCCCGTACATTTCAAAAAAAACCCTCTGGCGCTTGGACTATACGTTGAAAGATAAATAATACTAATTTAGTTAGTTTTACTCCTTGTTTAATTTTACCAGACTTATCAATCCGCCGAACTTACTCCCAACATTTTTGAAACAGATAGATATCGATAACGCGGGTGGGGATCCCATCTCTACTATCGACTTTTCCATTGACATCCCTATAATACGTGATGCTTTGCTTCCCCCCCCGACCCCCAATCGTGCGATAGAGAGCGTTGCAACTCGCGACTGACAATAGGTACTTTTTTTGATGAAATTTCCATTTCGGGAGAAAACGGTTTCCACTGACTAAATCTTAACAAATCACTTTGATTTTGATATCGATCGTTTCAGCACGATATATTCTAGGTTTATAGGTTTCGTTTTTTAAAAAAAATTACACTGTTTTTATAAAATAAACGGCTTAATTCGACAAAGTTTTAATCACAAAAATTAAGTTATTTGAGGTGCCTATAAGTTTGAATTTATTGCAAATTTTGAAAAAAGGAAAACCTATAAACCTAGCCTTTCATTGTGTCAATAACATATTAAAAAATCATGGAGATTGGAAAATATTTAGAAGTGGAAAAACATTTTCTCTTTTTGTATGGACGAATACGTGCTATTCTTTCCTCTTAATTTAACTCTAAATCTATATGAGTATAGATTGAGAATAAAATCTATTTTGTTTGTTTTTCCGCTAACTTCTTTTAAACTACCCAACGGATTTTGTACGTTTTTCACTTATAGAAAGGAGCGATAATCGCTTTGCTATATGTACAAATAGTGTTAGTGCCCAGGGTCACTTTTAACCTGTTGGTGGCCTTGGGCATTTTAGAATAATGTGGCCCTATGATAGAGGATTATTTTATTAAAATAGCCAAAGGGTTTTTCTCCATCTCCATTACTGCTCCACTTCTCATTTTCAAAACAATACTTTGGTTATCGAAAGATGATCTGACAAGAACTAGGGGTCCACATTGATGGGGGGCCCTGGGCACTTACCCAGAGTGCCCAATGGAAAGGAGGGGCTTGTCAGTGCCTCGATCATTCATAAAAAAGAGTAGAAACTGTTGAGTTGGCAATGGAACCAAGCCCTAAATGTCTTAGATGAAGGTTTGATCTGTGGGCAAGCCGCAGAGTTTGTCTGTTACACAGACGTTGTCAGCACAGTTTTAACAGATGGAAATAATTTGTATACAGAAGTGTTTAAAGTCAATAAAACAGTGAATTAAAACAATCAGGGTATATCTATCAAAATCTCCTGCTCCCCAATAGAAACTCTCAATTCAAGCTAAAACTTTAATAATAATAACATTATAAATCCAGACGTGTTAGAAAAATATACCTAACTACTTTAAAAAATATATACAATAACATTTTTTTTAAATATTTTTGAATAATTAATTTTTTTGTTGTTGGAGTTTTTTTTAATGAAAATGTCTGACGAGTCTGACGCGGTCTTACTTCCGCTAGACTGCTCATTTTGTGACTGTGAAATCTAGTCTGACTTGCCAAGTAAATATTTATTATTTTCATTTTTTGTACTTAGCTTATGTCATACCTACATGATAATATATCAAAAAATTGGTTTTGATTAAATTGTTGTTACGTTTTGTAATAATATCTGCATCTGTTTATTTATTAATAAAGAAAAAAAATCGTAACACAATACTGCACAATGCGCCGTCCGCCGCCGCCGGCCGAAAATTTTCCAATTTTCACCTCTGACCGTCGGATATGTTGAAAGCTTACAAACCCCCTCATAGATTTGAAAGTCTTTTGTGGGCGGACAAACATAACTAAAGTAGTACACATTTGCTTGTTATAAAAGTATATAAAAATTATGAAGAAATAATGGTCATTGCAAGGTGAATTTCAAATTAATATTTTTTTTAAATGTTAAGATCGGAAGACAGCTGACGGTCCAAGTGATGTTAGGTGGCTACCGTCGCCTAAACACAAGCAACGCCACAGGTGCTGCAAATGCGCTGTCGACTTCAGTAGGATTAAGGATAAACGATTAGGAGGGGATAGGGAAATGGGCTCTGGCATCCCTTACTTACTCACCAAAACACAACAGCACACGTGCAGTTATTTCTCGGTGGTCTTCTGTAAGGGGGTGGTTACTGCCGCCAGACGGACTGCCCAAATGACTGTAAAACTCAGTGTGCCCTGCCACTACTTTCCAGATCCAAACCAGAGTCAACTTTGAAAAGTTAATTTCAAAGTTGACCTTGCCGGGAATCGAACCCGGGAACCCTAGAACACAGCGTTAAGGCAAGTATCCTAACCACTCATCCAACGGGCTCGTCAAAATCTATATGTTATATATATATAAATGAATCCCTATTTCCCTTGGTCACGGTATCATGCACGCGTGAACGGGTAGACCGATTTTAACTCGGTTTTCACTAATGGAAAGAGGGATAAACGGGGAATGTTTATATATATATATATATATATATATATATATATATATATATATATATATATATATATATATATATATATATATATATATATATATATTGCACCCCGGGCGAAGCCGGGGCGGGTCGCTAGTCTATTATAATAAAGAGGTAACTTTGTATGTTTGTTTGTTCTTTTGTATGTTATAGGAGATAATCATCGAAACTACTCATCTGATTTAAAAAAAATCTTTCACCAATAGTTATAACAGAATTTCAGGATGGAAATATTCTTCGCGGGCATCGGATGTCTATCTGTAAATAATAATTCAACGCTTGGCAAAAGTATAATGGTTATATTGCTTTACATATTTTGTCAGGCGTTATATCTATTATTTTTTCAACGCAGATGAAGTCGCAGGTAGCAGTTAGTTATATTCTAAAGAAGAAAGGTTTTTTTATGTTTGTAATGGATAAACTCAAAACTACTTAAATGATATAAAAAATTATATTTTTAAAATTACACCCCGGGTGAAGGGCTCGGGTCGCTAGTTATGAATAAATAATGGTCATTGCAAGATGAACCTTAATAACTAATTCATTAGATAATAACTCAACAGGAACATGTATATTTGACAAAGCGTCTCCTGAGTAGTTATGAAGAGTGATGTATGTCATTTTGAATTATCAAACAGAAAAGTTTTGTTTTTCTAACCAAACTTTTCTTCTTTTGTTAATGATTCCGTGAATTTAATTCAGTTGAAAGAGTTATTGACTCTTTCGAAATCCAGCATTACTTAAATCTTATAGATTTATTAAAAGACTTATTAAAAGCATAGACCTATTAAAAGCATTTTGTTTGAAATGACTTTCAAATTTAATGTGATTTGATCATCGTGGGAAATCATGTGCTCGTTAATCTTCTAACGGGTATTTGATTTAAAGGGACATTTAAGGGTGTAATAATAATAAAGCAGTCCAATAGTAGGTATCGTCGAATAGTATAACAATAAAAGGACTAAATTACACGAAAATGTGTTACTAATAATTGATATTACGGCTCATCAGATGAGTTGCGAATCTGTGCTTTCCCATAAGATCTTTAAGTCTTACATAATTATAAAATAAAATCGTTGTCAGCCATTCTCTTACACAAACATAGAATACAAATCCTGGTAGCAAAACTCAATGTAGACACAGAACATAAAAAAAGTACTTTTAGCGAACACAAAAATAAGTTTGTAAATAATTCATAACTGTTATGATTATTGCATTTTATTTATATACATATATATTTTTATAGAAACAACTTTCAAGTAAATTATTTTGAATCCTATGTTCAAAAACACATTATACCATACACCAAGACATAGAGTACAGCAAAGTGCGTTTATAGAAAAACAAAATTCACGTATTTTTTGCATTTGACCATCATTAATGAGGCTAAATTTTACTTAGGTTAATCTAGAAAAAAAAAAAGAGTTTTGTTTGGTATATATATTTGGCTTGTACATTAATGGCCCAAAATGGGGGTTCCCCTTTGCATACTCTTCAGGTGTATGCTTTGATGATTTACTTATTGCAAACCTTAATAAGTTTGTACACAAATTGGTACGTCAAAAAGGGGTAGGTACTTACTTACTGAGTAAAAGTTAACGCATAATAAAACGTGGATGAATCGAAAATATTAATATTCATTCCATCAGCCACCATCACACAGATGTTCAAGTGGTGTGCAGTTTGCACCCTGATTTTGGCGCCAATATAACCTTTTGTTTAATACAAGTGGCGCGGGTTTAAAGCAATTATTTGTTTCGAAGCTTTTGGTTTGATTTTGTATGTACCATTTGAGCTTTATGAAGTATGTTTTATTTTGTTGAATTTGAATCTTTATCGTCATTTATCAGTAATTATATCTCCACCAAAAAGATTAAATATATATTAATATATAAAGAGGGCATTGGGAAAATTTTCCCACGAAAATATTGATCCTGATCGCAGTAATCAGGATGGCCATGGCCACATGGCGTAGCTAAATAGCCTTATAAAGTTGGTGAAGGACTGAGCGATTTTGTACCACGTGGTTCTAAATGTCACATTACAGATTCTTTCGTCTTGCCCGATCTATATAGTTGAAAATTTTTGATCTCCGCCTATAAAAAGTTACATTCTATGCCTCACTTGGTTGAATTTTTAGTTTACAATTACTTAACTTGTTTTCGAATTAAATTATTTGATTATAGTATTTTTGATTATAGATATGCGTGACAGCTCGTAACCGACAATTTTAGTGATGCAACCTAACGACATTTATTCGATTGTTTGAAAATATCGAATCAGTTGTCAAAGCAAATGGAATCAAACTACCGATTTTAGATTTTCAGATTTAGAAAGAAATTTTAGCAATTAGAAATAAAGGTTACGTTAAATAAATTATAGAATACAATGCAGTCTGTTTAAAATATTAATTTATATATTCATTACTGTCAGAACTCGAAACTTCACAACTCGTATCAGACTCAGAACAAAATTTACTTTTGTTTTATTGTTATTATTAGTCAGCTTTAGTTTTATTATCAAAATACGATGTTTTTAAAAATATATGGAATAGAAAAATATTTGTTAAATCTCTGAATATCCAATGACAAACATAGAGTATACTTTCGATATATCGAATATAAGTGAATATCCCCAGTGTCAATCCCTATTGACAATTTTGCACGCGTTTGACAATTTTGAAATATATGTTTTTTTATTACATTTACCTATTACCTGGAAGGCTTTCGAGTGCAGGCCACGAACCTGATAAGGGCTGCGGGTCGACGGTGGATCCAGGCTGCTTCTGATCGGTCCTTTTGGAAAATTAGGTCCACTGCTTTGTCCAATTATAAAATTAAACGTTAATTAAAAATAATCACCTATGTAAATTAAAATAGGTACCTACCTTAATGTGTCTGATTTTGATATCGAGTATATCTTTGTATTTCGCATTCCACTGTCATCAATTTGGCGCCCTGTCTTGAAGCGGAAGCTACCACGTCACGGAATAAAAAACCGCACGTGTGCTGTTGTATTTCTGCGAGTAGGTATAATAATACAATGAAACAGCGTCTTCCTTTCTTCTTTATTTACAGCCTAGCTGTGCCAGCGACTTCGTACGCGCAGTATTTAGTTTTTTGAAAATCCTACAGGATCCTACAATTTCTCCAGGAGAAAAAGAATGCTATATTTTAATCCAGGTAATAAACTTCAGCAATTCGTTCAGCCATTTTTGCGTGATTGAGTAACAAACACCAAACATACAAACTTTGAAATTTATAATATTATTAGATGAATTAAATTAAATTTCTTAAAAAATAATAATACTCAAAATGAATTAAGTAAACTTAATGTACAAAAATCAAAATGAAATCTATTTTTATTACATTTAAATATACTTATGTACCCGCCCTCGGCTTCGCCCGGGGTGCAATTTTTAAATATATAAGAACATTCCCCATTTATCCCTCTTTACATTAGTGAAAACCGAATTAAAATCGGTCTACCCGTTCACGCGTGATGCCGTAACCAAGGGAAATGGGGATTCATTTTTATATATAGAGACTAGCGGCCCGCCCCCGGCTTCGCCCGGCGTGCAATTTTTATATACCCTAAAACATTCCCCGTTTATCCCTCTTTCCATTAGCGAAAACCGAATTAAAATCGGTCTACCCGTTTACGCGTGATACCCTGACCGGGAGAAATAGGGATTCATTTTTATATATAAGATTACAAAATGTGTCCATGTGGCGCCATCTGTAGATTTTGCAGCATATCCTTAGATACCAAAAAATGTGATTTTAGAGCTTTATTTATTAGTTGCTTTTAAATCCATCTTATTTCTTTTTTAATAATAATTAAACGAAATAATATTTTTAATAGCAAACAAAATAATAAATATTTACTGTGGATAAGAAATGGGGATTACATGGGATTAAAACGAATCGTAAAATGTCATTGGTAAGTCAAAGTCATTTTCATGTTGCTGTTCGTTAGTTACGTCATTTTGATTGAAGTTCTGTCTGTTTTAGTTAAATCGATTTTTAATTTTTATTGAATTAAAAATATCCAATATTACTGCAAATAAACATAAAATATGTATAAATAAAAAAATTCAAACAAGATTGAATACTTACCTTATCAAAAATGTGGCAATTAATACACAATAACTCATGCCAAAATATAAAACAGAGGTGAATAATTTTTTACAGTGAATATCGTGTTTATTTGATTTTTTTTATCAAATTAATTTAAATTTGTATAATTTCCAGGTTATTCTCCAACAATAATAATGTTATATTTTCAACTATTCTTAAAAATCACCCCACACATTTAACTAGACGCCTCCTTTTCAACGTGAGAAATGCCTCTTCTAAAAGTACAAAGTCCGGTGTTCTACTAGCTTGTAGTCCATGGAAACTGTGTACTGGTGTTAGTTTAGGATTAGCTACACGTTATTTAATTTTTAATGGCACCGCATTTTGCAAAGCACAGCACACGAGATTAATACAGAGACGTCCAAACTTACAAGAAGATAGTACTAAATTCGATTGGAAAAAGCTCTTTGAATACCTTTGGCCGCATAGATGGCTGTTGGGTGCTGCAGTTGCAGTGAGTATAAAATATGCTACAGTATGATAATTATAGTATAAGTATATAAAGTGAAGTGGTCAGGGCACATTGCATTTTGCAGTAATTTGGGCAACCACTCCCCTACAGAAGTTCGTTATGAAATAACAGCTAGTGTGTCCTAATTCTTTGACCTTGTTACTAAGGATTAGGACTTGTAGCTTACTTGCAGCATTTATGGTACCTATTGGTTAATAGCCAACAGTAGCCACCTACATTCAAATTGACCATCAGCTTTTAAATAAATGGTCTAAAACATTCCTCAAGGTTTTGAAATTTTTCTTCTAGTTCCAGAAAATATACATGTCAAAAAACAAACTATCTTTATTATGTTTGTATAGATTTATATTATTATAGACTTATAGTGATCTTATTGTTGATAGTATTTTATTATTTAAAATAAATAATTAGTACTCTGCCATCTATTGCTGTAGGCCAGAATAAGTTAATTTAATGATGGTTGGTGCCTTTTTATATTTATTGAAATATAAAACAGTAAGTCACAACACAATAGTCATTGTCAAACCAAAATCTGCTATGTGCACTTTTTTGAGACTCCAACATTTTAACCTTAGTGAATAGTTCACTGCCTTATCTATCTTACTATTTGTCGAATTACGACCTCATGCTATATGCTATAAGCACCAACTAGAATCTGCTATGTATAAAATTTACTCTATTATCAAAATAATAAGTAAATTATTTATTAAATTTTCATGTTTAAAAGACAAATAAATTTAAATATAACAAGTTTCAAATAAAATACCTTTTTTTTTTTTAAATAAACTTTGATATAAATTTTTTTTTTCAAGAAAACATTTTTTGTCAATATCACAAAAGTATACTTTTTGCACATAGCGGATTTTAGTTTGACAATACGACAATTATTGAGATGTCATTTCATGAAGTTTTCGTAAGAAAAGTCTGTTGTGGTAAAGATTTTATACATAAGTTTTGATTTTTGCTTTATGTTTTTGTTTTACAGAGTGCTCTAGCGGTGGCATTTCTAAATGTATATATACCAGCAATGTTAGGTGTAATAGTCAATGTATTAGCAAGTATGAAGAATAGCCCAACTGCAGATTTTGTAGATCAAATCAAGTTTCCGGCCCTTAAACTGATATCATTGTACATTGGACAGGTGAGAATATTAAATAAGAACATTGTTTTAATGAATAGTAGTGGCAGGGCACACTGCGTTTCGCAGTCATTTGGGCAGCCTGTCTGGCGGCAGTAACCACCCTGTTTCAGAAGAATACCGTGAAATAACAGCATGTGCCAGAACTCATTTCTCTAAACCCTCCCAATCACTTATTCTTAAAACTACTGTGGTTGGCAGTGCACTTGCAGCAGCTTTGGCATTGCTTGTGTTATAGGTGACAGTAGACACCTACCATTAAGTGGACCGTCAGCCTGTCTGCCAATCTTAACTTGAAAAAAATAAATCAAATTATGTTGAAATGATTAACATCTGTGTGTCTGTATCCACACACATGCCACTGTGAGCCAAAAACCTCTCTTCTATGTTTATTCAAAGATTGAAGATGCAGGTTTTCAAACAATGTTCTTCAATTTTATAACAAGTGTTTATCCTTTACTGCTTTCTTTACATAGTTCTAACATAAGTAGTAGTTTCTAGTAACTTGTGTTCTAGTCATATACATATTTTGTGGACACTTCATAGATTCTCATTATCTTATAGTATAACCTGTTATGGAGGGATAATCAATTTTAAAAGAAATGATTAGTTCTACACTATGCCTTTATTCGAGTAGCAAAAAACAATGCTTGCTTTCTTTCTATCCTGAATTTTCTGCGACTTGGCCATAATAGTATAATTGATAAATTGATTACTTAACAGGGATTTTTCTAGAAAATTTTGTAATGTATGTAGATACTAGTATGTTCATTGGTGTGTCATCCCAGTGTTTATGTACTGAATGTATGTTTCAGGCAATGTTCACCTTTATGTATATTCACCTTCTGGCTCAAGTTGGAGAACGAGTAGCATCGCAAATGAAGCAAGATTTATTCGTGTCCATATTGAAACAGGACCTTGCCTTCTTTGATCGGGAAAGGACGGGAGAACTTGTAAATAGGTAATAAAGGTATAAATTATTTCACACAATGGATTTCTTATGTTCTCACTTTAACTTTACGTTTCTTATATCTACATCTATACATATTATAAAAAAAAATTGCTGTCCATTTCTGTCTGTTCCTCCGCTACATTTTTCTAAACTACCCAGTGTATTTTGTTACGGCTTTCACTAATGGAAAGAACAATTTATGAGGAAGGCTTGTGTGTATAATTTGCAAAAAAAAAATATCTGCATGAAGAAGCCGGTACTGGGTATAATCGGCGCAAATCTTCTTGGGCTTTGGCGATATCACGCAGGAGGGGTGGGGGGGGGGGGAGAGCTACGAAATGAGCGAGACGGATTGATAACATTTGTACAAGAGAGGAAGTAGTTGCGCCGTATTGCTTGTTCAGATTTCGCAATTGTACATGTGCAAACGAAAGACGCCGGCTCAAGGTCAGAGCCCAAGAAGATTTGCGGCGATTATCTAGTTTACAATAAGATGTAATTTTTATTTTTTCAATTAAAATACTATTTGTGAGAGTTTCAAAGAAATTTATATCGAAACATCCAAAAAATATAAATTATTTCATTTTTTTTTCATGTTGACTAATGTAGCCTATTAACAGAAACAATTCCATGGTTCGCTGCAGAACCTTCATAGAATAAGGAATAAGTTACAAGCCATTCCTATACAATACACCCTGTATTGTATAGGAATGGGCTAGTGTTTAGCTTAGTCACTCATCAAGTACATGTGATATAATATCACATATCCCCCTATAGTGATCCTCTATAAATGGGTGGTTACTGTCGCCAGACGAGGTGCCCTGCCTTTGTGCCGAGTAGATTTATTAAAATTGAAATTTTATCAAAATTTCAGGTTAACAGTGGACATTCAAGATTTTAAAAGTTCCTTTAAACAAACTATATCAGGAGGACTAAGAGCTATAACACAGGTATTAATCTAAATTATTTTAGTTAGAATAATACATTTATCACTCAGTTGCATTATTTTTATTATAAAAGAATTAGTTGTTCACATTTAATTCTTATAATTTTGGTAATGGCAGGACACACTGCGTTTCACAGTCATTTGAGCAGCTCGTCTGGCAGCTGTAACCACCCCTTTACAGATGACTTGTTGTGTTGCTTGTGTTATAGATGACGGAAGCCACCTACCTTCAAGTGGACCGTCATCCTGTTTAAAGATCTTGACATAAAATAAATAAATAAACTAATTCTCTGAATGTTAATAATATTTAATTAGATTAAATTCGACTTACGTAGATTAAATGAGGCTCCTTTTCATTCACATTATTTACATTAATATTAACTGGCCACCCGCCCCGTCTATGTACGGATACAATTTTTTATGCAAATTATATACACAAACTCGTTTAACGCTCTTTCCATTAGTGGAAATCGTATCAAAATGCGTCGGGTAGTTTAGAAGAAATTAGTGGAGAAAGAGATATAGGCGGACAGCGACTTTATTTTGTAAAATATATGATACATTTTGATACGCCAACAACATAAAATTTATTGATTACCACCAAAAAAATATATAAAATATAAAGATCGCACGGAGTTGAAATTTTCAAAAATCCTTTCTTAGCGGATGCTTACATTATAAAATAAATTTATGTTCAAATTTTAGCATTCTAGATTTAGTAGTTTTAGTTACGCCAGAACAAACAATTTTATAAGTATAGTTGATGGCCTTGAAACTTAGTGGCCAGTTATCAATTGAAACACATGAACCCACCATTGGAAAAAAAAATCAACACTGTTCGCTCACATGGAGTGTTTTAGCGGCATAATATTATTATGGCATTCAGATGGCAAAACTCTAGGCATAACTACATGTCTAAAGTTTTTTTTTTAAATTTAAAATAAGAAATAAAAAGAGAATAGAATCGGATTCCTTGGTTCTTCACTAAAACAGCAAACGTGCTGTTTTCCAAAGTGGTCTTGAGTAAAGTGGTGGTAACTGCTTCGAGCGAGACATTCTCTTCATTTGATGACTGCATTTTTTAATATCTCCTGCACAGTGTCTCTTATTATAATTAATTGATATTGAATTTCTTTTCAAACTCACACTGATGAATAAATGAAATCTGTTACAGGTGATAGGTTCTACCGTAAGTCTTCTAGTAATATCTCCACATTTAACCATCATGACAATGGTGTGTATACCTTCTGTGGTCATCGGAGGGACTTTCATTGGTTCCCTATTGAGAAAATTATCTAGGGAGGCTCAAATGCAGGTAAAAATAATTAAAAATAATCTTTCTTGTTGATATTTATAAGTTCTACTCGTAATTATATAAGTCCCAACTAGCACACAAGTAATATAAGCAGGCACTCTACTGCTTAATTGCTATATAAAAGCTGTTTAAGAGAGTTTGTATATTCCTCAACTTGTATAACAGAGGTATTAATATCTCTTATATTTCAAGGTGGTATAGTAGACGTTTAGTAGTGGATATAAAAGGCCTTGAAGATATAAAGGCGTGGTTGGTATAGAGTTCTTATGCAGGCGTTGGATCAGTTAGCTGCACAGCAGAGTTATAAATATGTTTAATAGCACTATGAGATCTACAAGAGCAATTACGAAGGCAAAAGCGCTTCAATGGAGTTACAGACAACCTCTATACCACTAAAGGAGTTACAAAGTAGTAATTTGTAGCTTATAACTTTACAATAGATCCATAAACTCCTTTAATACCACCTTTACCATATTGGAGTGTTATAGCTCAACATTAGCACCTAAAGCGGTATATCGGTGAAATATAACGCAAATATACAGCTAAAAAAGTTTGTAATCTTTATCTTAACTCTATAGTAACTGCTTAAGGTCTAAAAAGGAGACTTCAAATGCTACTGTACCTCCTAAGGAGTAAAAATAACCTACAATACTGCGCTTCTAGATCTCAAAACTCTAAAATGGATATTAATAGCTCAATACTACCTCTAAAGCCTGTACAATGAGTTTAATAACGCCTAAAGGCAGTATAATAAGACTCCATTACTGTGTTTCATAAAAAAAATATCCAATTTGAAAATCAATCACTTTCTTGTCTTAGATGTCATAATTAAAAAAAAACATATTAATTTAGCATTTTATTATTAAATAAGGTTACCACAAATTCCAATTTCACATTAGAAACAAAATTACAATATAACCTAAAAATTTCATTGCAATTGGATAAGATAAATTATCACAAATTCTAAGAATTTTGCGAGCGCGTAAAAGACATTACTAAATTGTGTGCTACTTGGGAGTAACCTGCGACCAACATCACCTTACATTACGCTCATTTTTCCTTTTCCTCTATGTTTGAAGCTAAAAATTATTAGTTCCCATAAAAAAAAAACACCTCAATCCTTTTGGCGCTCCTTACATATATTAACATAACACATATGTTAATATTAACATCTATATTAACATATGTTAATATTAACATCACACTCTAACGCTTCTAAATTTGATACATTGACGAGTTTATTGGACGAGTGCTTAAGGTGTATAAGGCGAACTTTGGAAATAATTTGCAGTAGCAGGCCATACTGCGTGCGTTTCGCAGACATTTATACAGCCCATCTAGCGACAGTAACCATCCCCTTACAGAAGACCATTTCCTATCCCTTTCTAATCTCTTATCCTTAATCCTACCACGGTTAGCAGTGCACTTGCAGCAGCTGTGGCGTTGCCTGCCATTTCTTTAATCCTAAATTGCTGCTTGTGTTTCTAAGCGACTATTGCCACCTAACACGAAAGTAGACCATCAACCTGCCTGCGAACTCTTAACCTGAGAAACATAGTAAATTAGTATATGAGTAATATTTAATATGTAGATAGAAAAGGCGACGCTAGTGGCAGAGGAAGCCATATCGAACATGCGTACAGTCCGCGCTTTTGCTGGCGAAGAAAACGAGGCAAGAATGTTCGCGCACGAATGCGACGTCGCTGCTGACCTTAGTATGGAGCTCGGTCTTGGCGTAGGTCTCTTTCAAGCCGGCACTAACTTGTTTTTAAACGGGTATGTTTTTAAATGTTTAACAGTAATTATATGCATAAAAAAGTAGCAATGCCTTTCTATCAGATGACTGCCACGCTTCGTCATATATATAATAATTTAATTTTTCTAAAATAAAAGCTTAATTTACTCCTTATAGCAAAATCCCGTCAAAATCGGAGTTCGGTCAGTTTCGGAGATAAGCCGGAACACTCCAACATTTTTAATTTTTTAATTTTTTTATTTAAGTAGTGTATATACTTTGATATACATTTACTAACAAGCAGTTATATTGATATTACAGACATTTTAATTTTATTTATTAGTATAGATATGCAGAGATACAACAGCGTGCGAACTGGTTATTTGAAGTATTTACTAATATCGCGAAGTCAGTGAGCATCGTTCTCTTTCAAACTCTGTTGACTTCCTACTGATTAGATTCAACTCGTCCGACTGGTCATAATTATGGAAATAAAAAATTTCAGAATGGTGTTGGGTACAATGTTCCTCGGTGGTCACCTGATGTCCACTGGTCACATGTCTGCGGGCGATGTGATGGCCTTCCTGGTCAACGCTCAAACGGTCCAAAGGTCCGTCGCACAGCTCTCCCTTTTGTTCGGTTCTGTCGTTAAGGGGCTCAGCGCTGGGGGTCGTGTGTTCGAGGTAATAATTAATTATTTTATTCGAATTGTTTATCTATGGGATTAAGAAAATAAGGCAAGTTAACTGAAGCTGGCACGTACAACTTTGTGTCCGTGAATAGGCGCACGATAATGACGTCACATTACATACGGAAATGAAAACACCGACTGCCTCTTTCCCTCGCTGACCCACTTCAGAGTGTGACAGATTACTGTTCCTTTATACGTTCTTAGGGTATGAAATACAGGATGAACTCACCACTAAATGCTTTGTGAGTACTGTGAATGCGCTAGCTTTAGTTAACTGATTTTAATATACTGCTCTGTTGTTAAAATACACAGTTTGTTGGGCTTTTTCCGTAGAATTATACATTAAACAATTTTACAGGAAACATGGGATAGATGGCGCTTAACAAAATATTGCGTTGCTTTGTGATGCTGCTTGATATGCTGTTGCTTTTTGACATTGTACGCGGTCCGGATTGTCCAGAACTGAAATTAAATTAGATTTATAAGTTCCTAATAGCCGCACCAGTAACTTTTTTAATATGTACCTAGTTGGTACATAAAAAAAATGTTACTGGTTAGTCCAACAGAGTAATGTGGCTGGACGGCCGCATTACTCGTACATAAAATATTTTTTTGAAGAAATTGATGTGTTGACTAGTATCCTTTTGATCGCGAATTATACAGCGTGTTACGTACTTTATATTAATAAAGGAAATATGGGAAAAAGAGCATGTCTAGAAAATTTGCTTATCATGCAGAATTAAAACAATTGTTAAAAGAATTCAAGGCCATCACCAGGATGTTACGGTTATTAGTATTTCAATAGGCAAATTAAGAAAACATATGTGAAAATAATTTAGTGTTTTTCTGACATTCAAGTTGATCATATCCAGTAACAATTGATTGTCTTCTTGTAACACTCAGTTGACACATAGGTTGTATCCAATGTAATCCAGGTTGTCAAACCGATCCTTGCTACTAAGTGACGTTCAAAATAATGTCTTGTCAATATAAGTCGGGTTAATTATCAGTGCCAACAGTAAAATTACATCCAGTAACAAAATTGGTTTTGTTTTGACTGGTTTTTACCACAGACAATTTTGAAAATAAACTTTTCAAAGTTGGCTCTGGTCTGGCTCTGGCAAGTAGTGGCAGGGCACACTGCATTTCGCAGTCATTTGGGCAGCCCGTCTGGCGGCAGTAACAAACCCCTTACAGAAGACCACCGTAAAATAACAGCACGTGTGCTATTGTGTTTCGGTGAGTGAGTAAGGGATGTCAGAGCCCATTTTCCTATCCTCTCCTAATCCCTTATCCTTAATCCTACTGTAGCCGTTAGCGTATTTGTGGCACCTGTGGCGTTGCTTGTGTTATAGGCGACGGTAGCCACCTACCATCAAGTGGATCGTCAGCATGTCTGCCTATCTTAACATAAAAAAAGAAGATGCCATATGCTTCGTTTGATTCCTCCCAGGCATCAAAAATGTTTTTGAGCTATTTCAACGTCAGTCGCGGAACAGCTTTGTATGAAACCAAACAGTTTGCTTTGCAAAATAAGTCTTGAAAATATTTTTCTAAAATTTTAGGTTAAAAGATTCGGTATATTTAGGTTGTTTGCATTTTTATACGATTATTCATCGAACTTCAAGTAAGCCTAGTCCCTTCTTAATAAAGAAAGATAGTTTATACATTTCATGTTCTTATTATTACTATTTTTTTCCAGTATATAAACAAGGAGCCGGAAATGGACACATCTGGCAAGAGAGTGATAAAATATCACGAGTTTCATGGCGATATTGAATTCAATGACGTCACGTTTGCGTATCCGACGCGACCTGAAGCGGTATGTTATATCATTATCATCACCGTACACGTGAAATAGCTACGTCTATAGCAAAGAGACGTAACTCAAAGAAATGCTATAAATGAGAATAAAAAAAGGCATGCTTTTTGTCTTATTGGCCAGGCTATACGCATACACTCCTCTTTGTCTATGTTTTATGTCTATGCCCTGCATCTGAATTTCTCTGAACATCATCTTTACAGTGTAACATATAAAAGAATGCTTTGAAACTTAATTACGGGATAGTACTTTGTAAATTAAATATACTGCAGTAATGAGAAATATTTGGCTATACCTACAGACTTAAATACAGGCTCTGCCTAGTTTAGTCGATATTATCCAACGCAATTAAGTAATCTCAATTCTTCGCTAATTTTTCAAGGAATTTCTTTTACTATTTAATTTTTTTCTTTTAAATATGAAACTGTCAAAACATATTTCCTTAAAAAGAAATTTCAAAAGAACTCCACTTCCTACAGTGAAGCGAAATATCCAAAAATGCTTCAATGAGTATAATAAGATGGCATACTTCTCAACCGCCATCTTTAAAGACTGGTATATAATAGCAATTAATTTGTATAATCATTTCATGAATTATTGTTGTATTTACAGGTAGTTTTAAAGAATTTTAATTTAAAGATACCTGCGGGCAAAACTGTTGCTATAGTTGGTACATCGGGCAATGGAAAATCTACCATAGCGGCCTTATTAGAGAGGTAATATTTAAAATTTTTAACCATTTCATGTTCATTGTGATTGAAACTATAAAAATCATTTGCCACGTGTATGACGGAGCATCACTTGAGAACGAGACCACCGATTTTGCTGTTTTTTTTTGTTAAGATCGGCATACAGGCTGACGGTCCGCTTGATGGTAGGTGGCTACCGTCGCCTATAACACAAGTAACGCCACAGCCGCTGCAAGTGTACTGCCGATTGCAGTAGTATATGGGATTGGATAGGAAATTGGACTCTGGCATCCCTTACTCACTCACCAAAACATAGCATGGTCTTCTGTAAGGGGGTGGTTACTGCCGCCAGACGGGCTGCCCAAAATGACTGCCAAAAGCAGTGTGCCCTGCTACTATTTTCCAGATCCAGACCAGAGCCAAATTTGAAAAGTCTTCATTTCAAAGTTGACCCTGCCGAGAATCGAACTCGGTAACCCTAGAACAGAGCGTTAGGGCAAGCACCCTAGCCATTCATCCAGGACCAGGTTTTTATGGAAAGAAATTTTTGGAAAAATCCACGGGAAAAGTCGAAAATTTGGATAATATTTTTATATGAAATTGACTGGCAAAGACTCGGGTTAGCTAGCCTGGCAAGGACTCGTAATAAGTTATTGAAAAATATATAAAATTTGCATAGATTCTACGACGTGAACAGCGGCGTGGTGTCAATAGATGGCGTTGATGTGAGAGAATTTGACTGCAATTGGCTTCGCGGGCGTGCCATCGGCCTCATTAGCCAGGAGCCGGTGTTATTTGCCACTAGCGTCCGGGAAAATATAAGATATGGGAAACCCAATGCCACTGATGAAGAGGTACCGTAACAATACTAGCATGACATGACTTACAATAGTTTCTTTGAGAAATGTTCCCCAATACTCGTTTCCAAGAATCCAAGAGATTATTTTTCGTTCTTTTATGTCTTCTTTTTATGTGTAAAAAAAAAGAGAAAATAAATGTGAACGAAAATAACAAGCTAAAAATAATTGTTAGCATTAAGTAGCAATATTGCGGTCAAACAGTTATAAGATGTCACTTTAGTATTTTTTGCTTACACAAAAATTTATTAAGATAAATAGAGATGAAATGACACGGGAATGCACACTCAACACAATTTAATAGGCAAGCCATTTGTAGCTTCCAAAGAAGTTAAATAAGCAAGAAGGGAAGTAATGAGTATATATACCTAGAAGATATTTCTTTTTAATAATAGGATTTTTTTAAATATAAATGTTGGCTAACAGCTTGACGGTCCACTTGATGATAGAGGTGAATAACGTGGTCTATAAACACAAGCTTCGCATCAATCAAAACCAAGTCTTACACTTTGGACAATTTGCTATTTTGCTGTGACTAATTTGCTGTGAATATTTCAGATTTTGTAAATGGGAATAACATTTGAAAATTAACACATCGAGCGCGAAGCACGTATTTGATGCGTTGTTTGAGTCAGTGCGTAGTTCAAACATATTTTTTAAATAATTTTAAACTTTAATATCTATTAAATATCGTTACCAAATCACACAATATTTTCATGATGATTCAAATTACACCGTGCCGCCACCGGGCCGCGCTCTCGCCGTGTTTTTCTCAATGGTTGGCTCGGTGAAGTATGAATTGGTACATACAAAAGCATACTATGAATATCTTTACTGGGCCACGGCCGGGGAGCGGTCCAGTGAAATTTAAATCCACCTTACTTCTTACCTAATGCGCAAGCTTCAACTGTTAAAACGGAAATAGAAATAAACTGATGGCCTGATCTCTATACTAAACTAATCGTTCTTCTTTCACTGAAAAGGCGGCTTTTGACTATGGGATACATACATCTTGAGCTACATATTACATCCCGCGATTTCACACTTTAAGATATATATATTTTGGTATAGTTCAGCTTCGGTAACTGTGTTCATCACGTTCTTTATCGAAACGGTTGAATTCTGAAATGAATAATAATATGGAGATTGTTTTACTTGATTCCTACAATAGTTCATCAGACGACGACGATGCTGTATTCGATTCACATGCATCATTATTAATAAAGAAATATAATAATGAAAGTCAATTTTGGATATCGAATCATATTAGACTAGGAGAAGATTATGGAAAATTTCGGCTTATGCGAAAGTTTTTATTGCGTAGGTAAGGATTGCCTACTTCAAATATCTATAGTTAACATAAAAACAAATATTCAAAATAAGTCTGCACACGAACACGTTACCATTCAAACTGAGGGCGATGCAGGGGGAAGCGCGGGGTTCGGGGACGTGAGGTAAAATATACACCTTCGAATGACCTCTAAATATCGCTCAGTCGGTCGAAAAAATATTTATATTTTGGGATGTAATATATATTATAGCACAGTGTGAACGGTCTTATACAAAATGTATGACGAGCAATAAAATATTATATCTCAAGATATAATATAATATCATATTACATCCCATAGTGAAAAGCCGCCTTTAATGTGTAATGAGTGATACTTTTTGTGAACTATAGAGCATACTTAGAGTATCTTAATTTTGTTATAGGTAGTGAGAGCAGCAATGACAGCAAATGCTCATGATTTTATACTCAATTTCCCCGACGGCTATGATACCATGGTCGGAGAGAGGGGTATGGCACTCAGTGGTGGACAGAAGCAGAGGATAGCCATTGCTAGAGCCGTGCTGAAAAATCCACCAATCATTATATTGGATGAAGCCACCAGGTGATACATGTTCATATTTGTCCGATGCCTATTTTATTATTTTTATTATGAAAATAGCTGAGCCCGCAACTTCGCACGCGTGGTATTCGGTATAGCGCGTATCTTTTTTGTTTGCAAAACCTATTGGAACGAAACAAAAACTAAACTGAACTAACACGAAGCTTGCTACAATGCATCAGTGAAAACCGCATTCAAATTCGTTAAGCCGTTTCTGAGATTAACGCGCACAAAAAGACAAAACATTTAGTAACTATTTTTTGACCTCGGTAACTTAAGTACAACGTGTACAATTGTTTTTTTTTTAAATATTTAGTGTACAGACAGCTCTGTACATTAAATATTTTATTATATGTATAGATGGCGGCCGTGCCGCATGTTGATTCTTCTGATTTAAAATGAGGCGAAGCCATCGCCCTAAGCTGGGTTCGAAGAGAACGTAGCGGTGCGTGGGGATCCGAGGATAAGGCCTCGCTCGATATTGCGTATGAATGATAACTTTTGTGAAATTTCACCAACAACATCCTTCTAAAAGAGTCATGTTTCGTTTTAATTTTTTTTTTTGTTGAGTCTAAGTGTAAACAATAGTTATATATTTTATATCTCCATTTTTTTACAACATAATACAGTTTATTATAAATGTTTTCTTAAAAATAATGGTATGACAATCCCCTTAAAAATCACAATCAAGCCGTCAGATAATTTAGTGGACATACTTAGATTAACTTTGAAGCTACAACCATTCTGCTTCCACACAAAACAAAACGAAAACAGAGCATTCTATGTGTTTATTGGATTAATTAACAAACAGAATAAATCAGTGCAATATCCTTAGTGTGAAGTAATGGCGTGCCCTAATACAACGTTGTTATCTTGTAGCGCGTTGGACTCTGCCAGTGAGAAAGTGGTGCAAAAAGCCTTGGAGACGGCCGCCAAAGGGCGCACAGTACTAGTGATAGCCCATAGACTGTCCACTGTCATCAATGCTGATCTCATCGTCGTATTGAACAGAGGAGTCATAGTTGAGGTATGTTCTCGTGGACTTATTAGCACAGGTTTGTATTTATTTGGACAAAAGTTGGGCCACAGAGACTGTATTATACGCTGGTTCGAATTCAGGTCTCGACGACTGTATTTGTTAGCCTTTTATTTAAAAAAACTAACATACTTGGCAATTAGATTATTTATGATAAAATAGAAAGTGTGGTAGGCAGGCCAACTGCCGCACTCAGAGACGTTCATTAAATTAGCACTAATAGACACTTTGGTTCCCTGAACCTTATATAATTTACGAATTCCACAAATACTTCTAAGTCAGACATTGCACTGCTTGTTTTTTAGATACCTATGTTATAACTCCACGAATGAACATTGATTATTATTAATAACATAACCTCACTTTCGAAATGTCAAATGCTCCATTTAAGAAGCTTAAGTAAAGGTTGAGCTGTCATTTAAGTTAAGTGTCAATTAACTGTCTGAGAGTAAACATTTTTAAATCTTTACTAAAGAGCCGCTAAGTAATCATTAAAACGACTCTGAGTGCGGCAGTAAGACGTTCTAACTGCTGTTGTATGAGCGAAGTATCGAAAACTATTCTAACAATTCGACGCTGCAAGGCGTCAATAGGGTCTAGCTAGTCTTTTGGCGAATATCAGAGGTGGAAGTTGTACTTGTTATGAGGTCTAATCTCAATTTCAGCTCTATGAAGATGTTGAATCGTGCCCCCTTTTAATTGAGAAATTAATATTTAGTATTTGTTTGTAAAATTCGCAAATTAAAAATTGTAAATTACTACTAAGAGCCGCAGATGAAATTGAAAACACTCGTCCAGCCGACCTTTCTATTTATTGGGCTAACAATGCTTTGAACTGTTGTTAATGATTCAATTTTTTTTTTCATAGATGGGAACACACGACCAATTGAAGAAACTAAAAGGATTTTATTGGAATCTTATCAAACAACAGGATCAGAATGCCGAGAACACGTCTAGGCAGTTATGAGTTTAAATTATGAGTTTAATAGAGCTATCATGGGTTACCATTGGAATACTCATTATTAACCTGTGTTATTTATAAAAACAAGACATATGCATCATCGTTGATTCGTCAATTTCATAATTGAAACAATATTGTTAATATGTCGCAATATTTTATTTATTTTTTTAAGTTTTTTTTTAAGTAATGAATGGTGACATAATTTACTTATTTTTGGGTCAGTTGTGTGCTTTGCTGTATCAATTAAATATGTAATCCATATGGTACTTATGCGATTTGGATGTTGGTATGTTACAATTGTGAATACTACCAACCAAATTGACGAATGATTTAAAGAAATTAGATCATTTTCAATAGTCTTCTAAATACTGTTCAGTAGTTCATTCTATTTATTATATTGTTGTATGGCAAAATTTTCCTGAAATTTATTGCATTTAATTTTACTTTGTACATTCTTTGAAATAAGTACAGAAATATAATTACAGCAGTTTAGTCTCAATAAATATTATTTAGCTAGAAAATTTAGATTTTTCTGTGTCTTTTCTCACATTTAGGTACTAACATTTAGCTGACATATCAGTTAATCTATCAGGAATACGGGCTTTTATTTATGTGAAAATATTACTGATACGGTTTTGTTAATTTGTAAAATATAAAGCAAAATGTGTGTGTGTGTCTGTACTTGCAATAATGGTTGTCTGTAATGATAATGTAAATGATTAGAATACACTGGCTTTCAAAACTTATTACCACACTTTTAAAATTGCAATTTCTCCTAAACTATAGAAAAATTCACAGATTTATTTTGTTTCAAAATGATCTCTATATTGGAGGGTGAAGACATTAATTATGCACCACAATGGTATGCAGCGCACCCTTCGAATCGATGTAAATGGCAAAAGAGGTTTCCTTGCGCTTGAGGATTACCTTGCTTTCCTGCGTCTTGTGCTGTCCAGAGCAGAGGATGCAGCCCTTGATTGTATTCGTACTATGTACCTCGTCACAGTACATAAAATGTACGATTTTGTCGGCGAGGCAGCTGTCGAAGACCCGTCTGATGTTCACGGACATTCCGCTTCCGCCAGTCGGACTCTGACCATAGGTCACCAGACGCTATCGAAGGCTCCCTCTATGTCCGGAGACAAGAGTGTCTATAACAAGAAAACTCTCTTACAATTTTCTTGTTATTCAATGATTTTGCGAACGTGTGTCTTTAGGTCATAGAGGGAGTCCTCTGTGCTCTTCTAGGGCACAAAGCCATACTAACATGCACTCATGTCCGGCAAGATGGTATTTCAGACGGGCCACAAGCATTTTCTCATAAACTTTCCCAAGTAAGGGCAATAGACAATGGGTCTGAATGACTTGGGGGTTTCCCTTCAGTTTACGCGGGACGATCACTGCCGTTGCCTTCCACAGAAAATTATGGTAGCCGTTCAAGATCTTTAA
Organism: Bembecia ichneumoniformis; assembly: GCA_910589475.2. Lineage (NCBI taxonomy): Eukaryota > Metazoa > Arthropoda > Insecta > Lepidoptera > Sesiidae > Bembecia > Bembecia ichneumoniformis. Next base: position 3,361,006 of record OU342538.1, on the reverse strand, counting down.
AAACAGATCTTTTTTTCGGTATCACACCTGATGGCCGTTAGATCAGATCGTCCGTGCCTGGAGCCTTTTTCGGGTTGAAGGATTTCCAGCTCTGATTAAGTGAATGGAGGGTCACAAGAAGAATCTTGATCTCTAACATTCACCCCATCCGCAGTTTTCCTGATTTGACGGTGAACTCCCTCATCCGAATTAGCGTGATCTTTGGAATAAAATACCTCCGCAAGCCACTCTACCAATCTTTTTGCGTCCAGAACCTTGCTGTCTCTCTCTAATGGCGGGTCCTCTTCCATTTGTGCCGTTCAGTTCACTGCCTATCCTGTCTTTCGCAGAAAGACTTCCTGGAAGTAGTCTGGGCGTTTCTGGTGGCTCATACTCCTGCTTTTTAAGCAAGTACTGTTCATCGAAAAAAGCTTTACTATTGTATAACTAACTGTAGCTTCAAAGAAAGTTGATGAAATTTGCTTTAAAACGTTTATATCAAAACTCTAATATCTAGGTTATAATTTAGGAGAAATTGTAATTTTAAAAGTGTGGTACTAAGTTTTAAAGGCCAGTGTAGAATAGTAATTGTAAGCGGAAGTTAATATTTAAAGAGAAATTAGCAAAATAATGTTGAATTTTGTTATTGGATTAAACCTCTACATATTGTTTGTTATACGGGTGTTTTATTTCAACTAGTTGTGCCTCCTGGTTTTGTCCGCCTTACTTTGACAGTTAATGCTCGGTTTTTATCGGACGGCCGCATCGCAGCGATATTTGAGTGTTCTATTTGCCGTTTTTGCTTGGCTTCTAAAAGTATTATAGCCTTTTGGATTTCTCAAGGATTTGATATAAAATACAAAAAGGAATTTTTAAAATCTGGCTGTTAGTTACATAAAAATGGTCGTTTTGAAAAAATTACGATCATTGATAGTAAAAGTTGGTAATAAAACATACTATAATCATTCTTTTTTTAAATATAAAAAAGAAAGAAAACAAAAACATCCAGAAGAAATATTTATTGCGCCATACAGAATCACCAAAGTAATTTTGTACAATAATTTCAACACTGATAGTTATTTACAGTTCTAAATGTATCTATCTATTTATTTATTTACATTAAATAGTAAATTTCATTTACTCTTTCATAATGTACCATCTTACAAACCACTGTTGTTATCCCCATTACGAACAATCGTTAGAAGTAATAGCTAGAAATTGACCAACTTCCGGCGGGGTTAACGCTTTTTTTATTAAGTAGGTAAGAAGTTTGTATATCGAACTTGAATATGTAGGACACATATACAAAGTATACTTATACTATTTAATAACGTGGTCAATAAAAAAGTATATTTAGTCGGTGCTAAATAGTTATGCATTCATTAACTTTTGACCTTCGTAGATACATATCTATGTAAGAGCTTAGTAACACGGAATAAACCAAAGACAAAATTGCGTAAAAAGGACCGCTATATGTTAACGTAATGTTCTGTGAGCCAATCCCCATACTACGCATACTCGCGTAGCTAGTTCAATTTGTATAACGGAAAATGTATTGTATTTTATGGAAATGTATTTGATACAAAGTAGATACAGTTTAATGTAACTTAAAAATGGAACTTAAAAAAAAGAACAATTTTCATCCAGCTTTATCGCATTTTAACATTACCAATCACGACTTCACAGTACAAGGTATTATTTAATCGCACATCAGAGGCTCTAGTATGAGTTTACGATACTACACCAATTCTACACTCGCTAGCGAGAACGTAAAACTTTTGTATGGGAAATCGTGAACTGTCAATGTCAAATTATCAATTTTCCATATAAATGTTTTACGCTCTCGCTAGCGAGTGTAGTATCGTAAACTCATGCTAGAGCCACAGTTAAACAGTGGTTTTGTTTTATTCTATTCGTCTACCAAAAATACTATTTGCAGAAAAATGCGGAATTTATAAACGGAAAGTACTTCTGCGTGGAGTTCTTTCAGCGTCCGTAATTTTCTGGCTCCGCAACTTAAAGAAACATTTAAACGGCTCCGCTCACTGGAGAAGTGTCTAGGCGGGCGTTGCGTCAGAGGCGTCAGAGTATAGGTTTTATGTTTCTCGTTTATATTTTTACATTATTTCATTGTGCATAGGACTTAACGGATGACAATGTACTATCGTATGTTCATATCGAATACGTAAGTGGCACAGTTGTTAACTACTTAGAAAACCTTTTATTTACATTACGCTAATTATTTCACATACAACGACATTATTCTCCTGTAAAATCTATAATTACAACATTTTTAAGTAATACCTTTCGATACTTACTATTAAGTAATAAGACTTCAATAAAGGAGATCATTCGTTTTGGTACAAATGTGAAAGTGGCGGCCAAAATTGCACTCTATTTTGCTAAGGCACGTCCATCTTTGTAAATATTTATTGTTATGGCTCCAACAATAATGGGCAAATACGCGTACCTATCTATACACACGCCTAGGGAGGTTGTCAGTATGATCGTACTTAGGTAATACTGAAAGCAACAACGCCTTAGCGCGCAGCCGTGTATGTACCTACCTACTTACTATTTACTACGTTTGTTCGTGTGATTTTAGCTCGCCCCCCTGTTTACTGTTTTCCTATTTATTTCCCGATTATTGATTGACTTTAAAATGTAATCTTATGTATGTGTTAGGACATGATTATTCAAGTCAAAATAATTTGCTAAATGACTTCATCAATATGTATGAAATCACAGAACATAAATATACTCTCTAGCGAGAGTATGAAATGTTACAATTTTCAGCCTCTAATAACACTGACATTTTGACGTGACAACGTCTTTATAATCGATGAACGCCGGCTGCACGCATAAAAAATGATGACTCATTGTCCCGTTACGTTCTCCTCGGCACGAGCGAGCGAAAGGCACGATCGGCTTGCACCGCATCTATCTCTCTTCCACTCGTCATGAAAGTATGCAATCATTTCATCAATGTTTTGTTATGACGTTGTCACGTTAAACTATCGTCCGTAAACCGACTTTACAGACAACCATTTTTTACAGACAATGTTAAGATCGGCAGAAAGGCTGACGGTCCACTTGATGGTAGGCGGCTATCGTCGCCTATAATACAAGCAACGCCAAAGCTGCTGCAAGTATGCTGCCGACTACAGTAGGATTAAGGATAAGGGATTGGGACGGGACGGGGAAACGGGCTCTGGCATCCCTTACTCACTCACCGAAACACATAATAATAATAATAATAATAATAATACGTTATATATATTGTAAAAAATTTAGAATTAAGAAAAGAAATGAATAAATGTATAATAACAATAATAATAAGAATTTATTTGCGAAAAAAAGCACAAAAGCACACGTGCTATTATTTCACGGTGGTCCTATGTAAGGTGGTGGTTACTGCCGCCAGACGGGCTCCCCAAATGACTGCGAAACGGAGTGCAGGGCCACTACTTTTCTGATCCAGGCTAAGTTGACCCTGCCGGGAATCGAACCCGGGAACCCTAGAACAGAGCGTTAAGGCAAGCACCCGAGCCACTCATCCAACGGGTCCTCAAAATTAGATTTTGAAAAATTAATTTTGGTCAAATTGGTCAAGAGCACATTGGATCTATAACAACAAAATGTTGATTGTCGTGCCCTAACAAAATATACTTTCTTTGGGCGGTACTTTCATATTTGGACCAAAATGGAAAACAGTTGATATCCTTTGTTAAAGTTGGTATACCTACCTATTTTCTAAATTGTTTATACTTGTTTTAACGATATTTTACGGTTATTCAGACTCGGTTACATACTTTATTGGCTAAAGTACTGGTATTTCTGTAATTTTTGACTGGAAATGTTCAACTTGATAAAAATTCCGTAGAGTTTTTTTTATAATTATATAGATAGGTAACACACTACAATTTACAAAGAACGCTTAACACAATATGAATAAATAAATAATTTATAATAAATAATGTGCATGTGATTTTATGGTTCCTTATCCATTGTAATTGTTATAAGAGCTTAGGTAATCCATATTACCTACATATCCATCCATAAACAATAATGTATTTATAAAATATTTTTTATTAACTAAAACAAAAAAATGCGTACAATATTTGAATCTGACAATGTATGATTTTTTTTAAAACAACCACAATTTTGAAAATGTCTATGTTGTATTTTCATATATTTTTTAATATGTTATTAAGTACCTACGTCTTAAACTGAGTCATAAATTGCACTGTCTTATTAATTTATAATATGTAGATACATATAATTATGAACTAATTATTCATTTATACATACAAAAGTAACTGAATGAGAAAGATTGTTTAACTTAGTGAGTGTCCCGTAACTAAATTTGATGAGATTAATAACAAATTAGTAGACGTTAGTTCCGTGACACTCGCCGACTTATCTCGTTTCTTAAATGTGACATTGACGAATTATTTCGTCTAGCAAAAATCTTCTGTTACACATAAAACTGTTGCTTTAAAAGAAAAACTGCTTTTTCATTCGATTTGGGCATGGCATGTCCCAAAGCTTGCTAGTTACTCAATTGTTAGTTTCGTGTATAATACGTGTAGCTAGCAACACTAATCACACCATAATATTATAAGTAAATACTATATATAGAATATCATAATGCTTATTTCCTTAAACATTATTGAGGAAATACCTACCTAAATTATATTTGGTAAAAACAGCCTTCTTGTTTTGTTGTTGTCAGTGGGTATTTTATTTTCTGGTAGTGGTTTTGGTATCAAAGATACCAAAAATTACGATTGATGACAACACTACCATCAAATTTAGTATTCTCTACTCGACAAAATCAAAAGAGCTGTTTTCTATCTATACGACACACCTGCGCCGTGTGCGAAAGTTTTACCAACGAGATATCTCGTAGACATGTATCATGTCGCTTTGAATGGACATTGATCAATGATCAAATATTGAAGAGTCCCAAGATTCAAATTGTTTAATAAGAGCAAAGACTTTTATACCCTTCTCATTCAGTACTAGTTGGCTAATTAATTATATTAGTTCCATCGTCATCGCAAGCCGAAGTGGATCATCACAGACGCCAAGAGAAGAAGGCAGGTGACACTAGACGTGATCCCGTGTATCGCACTTGTATTCCGGCGCAGAATCGCCGCCATCTTGTTGCCTGGAAATTGTTAAAGACAGTGTTATATTAATAGGGAATATGCACATTTTTTTTATATTTTCATACGATAGGTTATATCGTTATATAACCGTAAAAAAATATTCAGCGCCAAAAAACAGAAATTTGGTAACAAAAAAAAAGTTAAAATTAACTAACAGCTAAGGGCACTTTAAACACCCGCCCTTTTGGCGCGCTTGTCGTGACGTCAAAGTCTACAATACAATCTAAAAATCACAAACATCTATTCATAGACGTTGACGTCATATTCGATCTGACCGTTTCAAGTATTTTGAATTTCCCACATTTTTATGCACTTTTTAATAATTATTTTCTTAACGAAAAAGAAATAATATTAAAAAATATTGACATAGACATAATTCTAAAGCAAAAATGTTGATAAAAAAATATATTTAAGCCTTTTTTGAATTAGACGCATATTCCCTATTATTATATTTATGGGCAGATAAACTGTTTTAATTCATTATAACATTTCGTATTTTTCTATTAACTAAAACAAATACTTTTGTTTAATACTGTTGTTTTTGTACATTAAAATGTTTTAATTTAATAAATAAATGAATTCATTTTATTATAAAATTATTTACAAGTCTTTAGATTGTTTGCCACCTTACATACAAAACTAATGTCGCGAGATTATTTTGTGAATATGAATAAAATTTATGAAATCGTTATAATTAATACTCTTAATTATTTATAAATAGTGTAGGTATCATATTAAGCTTCGGTCCTTTAGGTAGGGTCTTAAGCATGCTGGCTGCATTACCTAGTTGTATTGCAAGCTCTGGAATCGCCAGTTATGTCGACCAAACTGGCTTGTTGACTGACCAAACTCGATGTGTTTTGAAGTGTTAAAAAATTGAAGCACGTTGGGACCCCACGGACAAAAGAGATTCGACAGCGAAGGGAATGATAATGTAGCCGGTACCGATATCTCTGTATTTTATTTATTTTGAATTTCTGTAATTGTTACATTGTTATGAACTTACTGCCTTCGGACACGAAAACGTGTATTGACGCTGGTTCAGTGTTGCTAGCGCTGCACGTGTAATTGCCAGAGTCCTTGAGTGTTGCCCCTCGCACGGTGAGTCGCGACTGCGTACGCGCCCCGGGTTCCGTCTCCACCGTGATGCCGCCGCGGGTCGAGTCGTAGTTGATCATGCGGTCGTTGTGATACCAAAACACGTATTGAGGTGGAGTTGGACTCTGTAACAGTGAACGATGAAATTTTGTAGTGCCATCTTTGAGCTTGTCTTATAAAATATATATTTCTCTCCATTTATTGGTTTAATTATTAGTCTGTGGATGTAGAATCTCGTTTATCGTGTTTTCACGAAAATATAAATGGTTTCTTTAGTCTTATAAACCCAGCGCTACAATTTGTTTAGCGCCATCTATTGTGTCAGCCAAAGAGCTGCTTCGATAAGCTGTGATTGACAGTGCTGGATTGGTTGATATATTTTAATAGCAAAGATACGATGCATATGTTCCGAGATTAAAACTTTTTTTTAAAGAATAGACAGTAAAAGCATTGCTTTTTAAAAATAATTGATGTTTCTGCAGAATACCTACTTATTACATCATATTTATAAGTACATGTCAAATGATTTAAGCAACATTGTAGCGGTTGCGTGTGCGCTGAGTACCTTATCAAGGTCTTAAAGGATAAGGGTTAAAGAAAAGGGATGGAGGAATAAGCTTTGGCATTCCTTATACACTCACCTAAATACAACAGTACACAAGTGTTTTTATTTCACGTTTAAAGGGGTCACTGCCGCCAAACGGCCTGCTCAGTTTGTAACTACAAAACGCAGTGTGCCCTGCCTCTAGTACATTTTTACCTATTTAATAATCTACATAATAAACATTCGTTATTAATTCAAAATAACAATAATAAAACTCATAATAATCAAATAATAAAGTAATAATAATAGTCAATATTAAAAATTTGTAAACACAATTTGACTGACAACCAAAGTCGCTCAGCGAGCTATGCAGTGGGCTATGCTCGGAGTTCCTTTGGTGGGTAGAATTAGAGAATTAGAATTTTAATCGATTATCCAAAATAGAATAAGCCGTAAAGCTTATAACAATCAGGTTTCAACTGCTTTTTTATTTTCCTGTCAAAATAAGATATAATACCTACTGAATATTTAGCGTTGAACTAAATGCCAGAATTCTTTAAGGGGGAGACAAACGCTAAATACTAAAAATATCCATTGTTTAATGAAGATGTTACAAGAAATAGACAAGACAATTGCTTTGAAAAAAATATATATTGTACTTAAACATGTGAAGAACCAATTGTATTAATTAGAATTTTTGTTAAAGTAATAGAAACTCCACAAAAAAAGTTAGAACACAAGAAGAATTTGACCTTTATTGAAAATTCTCTCGAAAACGGCTTATTGCACGCATATGAATCCTGTACCTATTAATAAGTTAATATCAGATTAAAAAATGGTATTAATAAAAAATTTTTTTGTGTAATGTTCTAATAAACAAAAAACAGGCCATTTCTAGGCCTGTTGAATTGGATCCGCCGCCAGCGAGTTCTATAGTAAATGTCATTTGCCTCAGTGAATCCCTTAATTGGAATTGTGCAAAAATATTATTTTCCTACCTACCACCAAGCACTAATAAAAGCCCAATAACAAGTCTTATATATTCAGTGAATGAGCCGTACACACCCTACACATTATGCTTACTTACTAACACGTTTCATGTCGTGTTTATGTTATAAATAATTTATGGACCCTCGCGAAATACATAAAAAAACACTTTTTTATTTACTCATACAATCATAAAGAACGAACCAAACCCTCTCTCCTCTCGCTTAATCAAAGAGTGAATTCAGATACTCGTTAATGAATATTTATAGCTATTTTTCTTTTGTCATACAAAGTAGTTACAAAAATTTCTATACATAATGTTTATAATTATATCGCCAATACAATATAAGCACGAACCATGACATTCAATCATGATTCAGATATTCAGAAAGCTTGACAAAATCTAACAATAATTCAAATTTGGGTTATTATTATAATCAAAAATACATATATTCAATTCAGTGTGGAATTCAGTTTGAAGTTGAATGCAAATAACTACTGCCTGCATCCAACTTCAAAGCTGAATTGGTAATATCTACAAGTAACTGGACTGACGCTATACAAGTGTATATATATATATATATATATATATATATATATATAGTATGGAGGGGGTGGGGTGGGGTGGAGGGTAAGGGTGAGTAGCCTATGTTGTTGGTAATTTAGCTTTCTATAGGTGAAAGAATTTTTAAAATCAGTCCAGTAGTCTTTGAGTTTATTCATTACAAACATACATTTGTATGGAGGGGTGGTATACAATAGGCAAAGGTGTTGATTAAGAAAGACTGATTATTACTAGTCTCAAATACTCTAGCTACTGGCGATTAATTAATAATATAATCTCCTATACTATACTAATATTATAAAGCTGACGAGTTTGTTTGTTTGTTTGGTTTAATGCGCTAATCTCAGGAACTACTGGTTCGAATTGAAAAATTATTTTTGTGTTGGATAGTCCATTTATCGAGGATGGCTACAGGCTATTGTATAACATTACGCTACGACCAATACGAGCGGAGCTTCAATGAAACATGTTGCAAAAACGGAAAAATTATCCCTTTTGAGAGCTTCTGTTGCGTACGTTGCGTAACGTAATGTTACGCAAAAATCATCTATGACGGAATTGTTCCCCTTTAAGGGAGCGTACAAAGCAAAAAAATAATAATAATTCTAATATCACCCGCGTGGCCCCATAATTGAATGGACACGATACCGACAAAACAGAGTTCCTTTTATTAGCCATATATTTACACAATCTTGTTAAAATAATATGAAACAATTTATAAACAGTCTATACACAACACATATAACAGTCTACTCATAAACTGGCTCTGCACACACATATTTAATATGTCAAATATTAAATAACATATTGTAATAATAATTGTTTTGTAGATACTAACATATACCTAGTATAAGTGGAGCTGTACCAACGAATGCTCAAATATGGACCTTCTGGTTCGACAAATAAAGTATTATTATTATTATAAACAAGTCTTATTAAAAAAAATACGTCTATATATTCTTGCGCACAGAAACGTAGTCTTCCCGTCTCAGTGGAGCGATTGTGACTGATCATGTGAAACTGCATGCTTCAATGTGCATTTTTCATTCGGAATATAGCGAAATTCTCGAAATAAAATGTTATAAGTGCCAAAAATTATTAAATATTTTTTTTTTATATTTAATTACACAATTTATTATTAATTACTCGTAAACTACAATGTCAAACTAAATCCTCAAACGCCTAGATAATCCGTGAAGTGAGATTACTGATAATTTTTTATAGGTTTTTGATATGTGTCATTTTGAAAATAAAACAAAAAAAAAACGATAAAAATTAGTGGTGATTTTCTTCCATCGAGAAAATTTTATTTATAATGTATTAATTTATTTATAATGTATTAATCTATATATAATCTATATATGTAAATTTTATTTATAATGTATTAATCTATATATAAATATTTTCTTATTTGGACTTTATATACATATACTTAGAAAAAATACAAATCCAGGATTAGCTATTTCTATTTATACGGGCTCTTAAAAGTTCTAAAAAAAGGTTTTAAGCTTTTAAGGTTGACTCGCTTTAACCTTTTTTATGGTAATCAAATTTGTTCTAAAGTAATGCATTATTTGCGAAGGTACTCATATTTTTATAATCTATAATAAAATAGTTGCTTGCCTATTATGCTTTTGTGCACGCTAATCTCAGAAACGGCTTAGCCGATTTTCATGTGGTTTCCACTGATGTATTGTAGCAAGCTTCCGGTAATATTTAGTGTATATTTCATTCCAATCTGTTTACAAACAAAAAAGTTACGCCTTATACCGAATGCTACGCGTATGAAGTCGCGGGCACAGCTAGTAAATAATATTTGCTATTTTAAGTGTTGATTAAATTTAGTTATTATTTGAAATTCTCAAAAAAATACTCCATTTTGTATTAATTTTTTTATATTATAAATAAACATCAAATATAATCAAGCTCATATTTTTTACATTATCATTTTGAGAGCTTAAACTACTAACAGAATGAAAATAGCTTCTTTTCTTATCGTTTTTGCGATCCTATTGAGAATGGCAACGCACTTGCATCCTATGGCGTTGCTAGTGCTAGTAGGCAACGGTTACTAGCACTTACTTACCATCAAGTTTATCAAGTGGATATTCTATTCAGCCTTCCCGCCTTACCTTTACACAAAAGCGACTCATTTTTATATAAAAATAAATAATAGGAACGGCAAATTCTCCTTGATTCTATATCCATACTAATAGTCAGTCAAGATAGACCTAAAAAGTGTCCTATATCATAACAAGAGACATTTTGAAAATAGATCTACTTATTTCTTACCTTTTCCACAATACATATCAGGTGGATGACACTTCCCAAATCGACGTGGTGCTCGCCGGAGCCGAGTATAAAGGCTTCTGGCACGACTATTTGTAGGCGGACGTAGTGCGACACGATCCCAGTTCGCGTTGACACCTGAACACAAAGGCGTGCTTCAATAAATATGGGTCTAGTGTTTTTAGAAAAATAACGTCGTCAACATAATAATATATTTGTTATGATATGACAATCTCTCGTATTGTATTCTATTTATAGAATGCGATATTATCGTTTCGCCCGCCAACCAACCAAACATATTTTTTGTATTCCCCTGTAACTTTTGTGAAAATACGTTTTAGGGTTCCGTACGTCCGAATAAAAAGAACCCTTATAGGATCACTCGTGTGTCCGTCTGTCCGACCTCCCCTCCCCCTATTTTCCGAAACTACTGACCCTAAAATTTTGAAAATAATATAGAAATTAGTTTTCTACTTATAGATTATAGGAAAACCTATAAGAAGTCCATGATATTAAAATAACATGGTAAATCACTCAATATTGTGTGGATAGGTAACGTTATCGTACGGAACCCTCTTCACGCGAGTTCTACTCTATAGAATAAATACAGTAGCATAATTTAACATGTACATAATAAATGAGATGTCAAGTTACACATAGTTTTTTTAATGTTAAGACACTGAGGATTCAATAAAAAATCACAACCTTGTATGCTTAAAAGGAGACTAACTACAATTTTTAGCTGATATGCAAACTACCTACCTTATTTAAAGGGCTACTGTATCTAATTTATACTGTATCTATATTTATACTGTATCTATACAAAACCTTCCATTTATACATATCTATAAATTTATAATAAAATCGTAAAATCGTAAACGAGCCGTGTCTGTTACATTAAATTTAAAAAAAAAATGTACACTTTGTTATGTAAAATATGTACAAAATAGTTTTTAGAATTTTTGTCTGTTTGTCTGTATGTTTGTGCACGCTAATATCAAAAATGACTTAACCGTTTTGAATGCGGTTTTCACTGATGTATTGTAGCAAACTTCCCGTGACATTCTGTGTTTGTTTCATTCCAAACGGTTTACAAAAAAAAAGTTACGCGCTATACCAAATACCACGCGTACGAAGTTGCGGGCTCAGCTAGTTATCAAATAAAATCGCTGTTCGCGTCTGTCTGTTTCTATGCTAATTTCTTCTAAACCACACAATAGATTTTGCTACGGTTTTCATTGATGAAAAGAACGATAAATGGGGAAAGGTTTGTGTCCATAACACACAGAAAAAAAAAATTGCGCCCATGCGAAGTAGGGGCGAGTCGCTAGTATATTATTGAATAAAGTCGCTATTCGCGTCTGTCTGTTTCTCTAGTAATTTCTTCTAAACTACGTGATTGATTTTGATGCGGTTTTCACTAATGGAAACGACTATTGGAGCGTTAAACGAGGAAGGTTTGTGTATATAATTTATACAAAAAAAAATACGGGTTGCACTCCGGGAATGCTCCGGGAAACTTGCATTTTTGATATTTTAGAACGAATTGCTTTAATTATCAGTATAAAAGTATAATAAGTTAAATACAATATTCATTTATTGCGCTATCTTACACAAACATTACAATTTATATTACATTAAAAAATATTACTTCCATTGTAACAGTTAGTATACATCCGTGTGACATATAGTTGGATAGGGTCAACGAGGTCCTTCCATTTATGATTTCAGCCAAGTGTTTGGCTACTGGACGCCACTCTGGCGACAGTCGCCAACACCTTTCCTACTAGAATTTATCCCACTCACTCATACACTGTAAACTTGCCCAATTACACCAATTCCATATTTGGCGACTGGTAGCCACATTGGCGACGGTCGCCAACACCACCAATAGTGCTCTAAGGGGTGGAGTTTTCTTGTCTACTATATATTTAAACCTAATAGAATCATATCAACTTTTAAATTTGCTTGAGACATTACATATATGCTACATTTTATCTGCACCCAATAAAAATCAATATATATTCTACATTCCGACCAGCCAATTGAACCAGACCCCTAGCAACACAAAACTTCAACCTTGCGGAGACATTACTCCATATACTGCATTTTATCTAAATCCAATAAAAATCAATATATACTACATTACGACCAGCCAACTCAACTAGACCTCGGACCCAGATATACGCCGTCTTACGAATTTTCGATCTGAGGCGAGTTTAACATTTTTTACCCATCACAAAAACGCACAACGCCGCTAAAGAAGTTTTCACTTCAAAAATGCATCCGTGGTAATCCGGGAGCGATTATGCCAAAATTTGTATATGAAAAAAGATACAAAGCAACATAGCATATGTTTTTTAAAACGCCACCAATAAATCACTACGCAAATAGCAATTCTCTCTTAGGTTTTCGTGTATCGCAGCGAGAATTCTCGAACAAGTCTCAATACGCGAACAAAATCATTTTCTTTATGTAAATAGAGCCATTTCATCTGCATGCGATGTTGGTGTTTAGTTTAAAAAATTCCGTACTTTCCATATCAGCTCTTTCGCATTTTGCACTTTACAAGCAATAGTGTACTTTTGTGCTATCCATTTTTATGGTGGCCAGTATTTTCAGTTTTCATTGAACTGTTGGATGCCACGAACGAGGTCATCTTAAATTTCATTGTTATTATCGGAAAGTTAAGGTGTTACGACTGAAGATATCTGGATTGTAACTATTATGCCTACAGATGTAGCTCTCACCTTATTTCTAAAAGACATAAGGGCGACGAAAATTCATATTGACATATAAAACGGGTAACCCACATAAGATTTAATTTGAAACATTTTCATAATTACATATTGACTTTCCCAGAAAATGTGTCTTAAAATAATAATAAGAAAAAACAAGACCGTGTGGCTCAAGAACCAAAGCCAAAAACCATCTACAACTCATCGTGTATTGTAGACTTGCAAATACACAAATACAGACATATCGGTCTTGGTTCCAATGCGCTTCATTATTTTTTAATTTTGTCAAAATGTTTGATCATTATCTGGGTCAACAAATTAGCTTTGTTATACAACGCCGTAATGCAGCCAGCATTCTAGAACCCTCCCTAAGGAACCCAAGCTTGATATGTTTTTTTAGGGTTCCGTACGTCCGAATAAAAAACGGAACCCTTATAGGATCACTCGTGTGTCCGTCTGTCCGACCATTCCCTTATCTCCGAGACTACTGAACCTAAAATTTTGAAAAAAATATAGAAATTAGTTTTCTACTTAAAGATTATAGGAAAATCTATAAGAAGTCCATGATATTAAAATAACATGGTAAATCACTCAATATTGTGCGGATAGGTAACATCGTACGGAATTCTCTTCACGCGAGTTCAACTCGTATTTGTCCCGTTTTTTTAATGTTGAGATCGGCAGAAAGGCTGATGATCCACTTGATAGTAGGTGGCTACCGTCGCCTATATAACACAAGCAACGCCAATGCTGCTGCAAGTGCGCTGACGCACTTGCAGCAGCATTGGCAATTTTTATGACAGCAAAAGTTTGGCTCGCATTACCAACAATTTAACTGGTGACACTAGATATCTAAATACAACTTATCCAAACATAACTTTTTAATTCTAACTCTCACTCCCACCTCTTTCACATTCCACGATACAACGCCTTCTAATGAGCAACAAAGAAACAAGGGTTGGTACATTAAGAAGACAATGAGTTATACATGAGAGGGCCCACAAAACAATCAATGCGGACGTGAGGTGAGTTTATACAGACGTCATAGATACGAACATAATAGACTTCATTCGAGACAGTCTCTGTCAGTAAGAGATGTCGCGTTATTGGCATGAAAAGACGCTTTAGATTTAATGTTTTCTTTGCCACAAATATAAATTACATTGGTGAATTCAAATTCAAATTCAAAATAATTTATTTGCTGAATATGATATATGTACACAACTTGTAAATTTTTATACATATTCAACCGAAATGCACTATATATATAGTCTTATCACTCAGAAATTCGTTGAGGGAATAATATGTTTTTTCCATCAGAAGATTACGTAATTGTTTCCTGAACACTGTCAGATTTCTAATATTTCTTATATTTATTGGAATTTTATTGTTTAAGTGTGGTGCCGTACAAAAGACGCTTATTTTTTCATTCTAGTTTTGGCAGGGACCATACAAAGCTCATCATTATGACGGCAGCTTCATGAACTTAAATATGTTAGTATTTTCTTTTATGAACACTATACACTGTATAAACAATGAAGGTACGGTCAAAATTTTTACACTTTTTGAAATATATCTTACATGAAATATTGAAATATATCTTTGTTTTAAATTGCAGATGGTAGATCCATCTGCAATTTAAAACAAAGATATACACTTTTTTTGAGATTTAAATACTCTTTAATTATCAGTAGAGTTTCCCCAGAAAAGGACACCATATCTCTAATGGTTGCAGCCGCTTGGCCATGGTGGGCAGTAACTACTGCAGTTCTCAACTTATTTAAAGCAAATGAATACTGATTTAATTTCTTATATACATTATTTATGCCCCTACCCTTTCTGAAGCCGTATTGTTCCGGAACCAATATGTGATTTTTCTCCAAGTAGCAAGATAAAATTATTATATACGACTCTCAAATATTTTAGAAAAAAATTGGGATTAATGTCTATAACATGAGAGTTCTAGCCTCTCTTTTAAAAAAATGGCTTAATAATTGTCCTTCTAAGTCTACCGCTTTCAAAAAAAGTGTTTTTAATATATAGCTTAAGGCTGGTGAGATATGCTACATCCTTTATTATTTTTGTGTGAATTCTATCATATCCTGTACTATCAGTATTTTTTAAAGATATTTCATAAATATCATAAGGAATTGTTGCTGTCATAAAAATTGAATTATATTTTGTGTATTTTAAATTATAATTGTAGCAGTGATCACGATTTGTTGTTAGACCTTCAGTGAAGAACAACAAGTGAAGAAGTCATTGAAAGATTCTGCAATTTTGTCATAATTTGTTATTATTGAATTCTAAGCTCTGAAATATTTTCCTTTGTGTTTTCATATATAAAGGAAATATTTTCATATTTGCCATGTAGCCTTTGACTTGTTAGTTGTATTTTTTATCTTATAGTTATTTTGTGCCTTCTTTGTCTGTCTAATAAATTTGTTCATATTTTTTGGCATAGCATTTATATCCATTTTTCGTTGCACAATCGTACGCGTGGTATTCTGCATAGCGCGTAACTTTTTAGTTTGTAAACTGATTGGAATTAAACAAACACTAAATGTTACGAGAAGCCTGCTACAATACATCTGTGAAAACAGCATTCAAATCAGTTGAGCCTGAGATTAGTTAACCTGACTGAGTTAATCTCATAATCTGAGATTAGCGTGCACAAACGCACAGACAAACAGACGAAAATTCTAAAACCTATTTCTTTGACCTCGGCGACGTAGTACGTGTTCAAATTGTTTTTAGGGTTCTGTACGTCCGAATAAAAAAATGGAACCCTTATAGGATCACTCGTGTGTCCGTCTGTCCGTCGCTCACAGTCAATTATCTCGGAATCTACTAGACCGATTAAAGTTGATATTTGATACACATATCAATTTCTGTGACCCAAACGCAAAAGTGTGACGTGAATAGATGAAATCTGTATATGGGAGGTCATTTTTGGAGGGAAGGTGGAAAATTAAAAAAAAAAAATTTTTTTTAAACTGCATCGTGTGACATATCAAATGGAAGGTTTTGTTGTGTATTTTTTTTTTGTAATTTTAAAATAAATAGTTTCCAAGTTATTCAAGAAATAGACGAAAATTGACCCTTATCTCCGAAACTACTGAACCTAAAATTTTGAAAAAAATACAGAAATTAGTTTTCTACTTATAGATTATAGGAAAACCTATAAGAAGTCCATGATATTAAAATAACATGGTAAATCGCTCCCTCTTCATGCTAGTTCAGTTCGCACTTGTCCCGTTTTTTTTTTTAATATTTAATGTACAGACACGGCTCGTTTACCATTTTATTTTATGTATAGAAATAGATATTTATGATATATTAGGGACTCGCCGCCGCCGGCTTCGCACGAGTGTATACAAGCCTTTCTCGCTTATCGCTCTTTCCGTTAGTGAAAATCCTTTGGATTATAATCCTCTGGATGTCTTTGAAGAAGTTAGGAGAGAAACAGACAGAGGCGGACAGTGACTTTATGACATTGTTAATAAAATTGTAGTTGTAAATAACATGCTACTTTGTCTAAGGCCCCTGTAATTGGCATTACGCTACAATTTGTGGTATATCTTTGCACGTGTTATTAAAATTATTTTATATGGCACGGCTGTCCTACCCCTACCACCCACCGTCTAGTGGACGGTCAGCCTCTCTGCCGCTCTTTAACATGTAAAAAATATAAAACAAAAAGCACTGTGCTAAAAATAACTGTGTATCGAGTTTAATGAAATGGATATCCTCTCACCGACACAATATGCTGGGCATATATTTTCGAAGTAAAAATAAAATCAAATAATAGACAACATTCGGGTAGATTGAAAGGATTAAAATTTGGAAACGTTATCGGAACGTGCAATAATTTTTATTTAGACAGTAAATTGAATTAAAGCTCAGATGTAATCCGGGCGAAATCAAATACGAAAATTTTAATTAACAGCTAAATGAAAAGCGAACCTTTGTGTCGTCGGGCTTAACGCGAAAAAATGACTGCTTCTAATTGAATAATTTATGCGCAACACCGACCCTTTCGCTTCTTCCTTCAGCTTTATGTAAATCGATTCGTTACAACTACCACATCAAAGAGAATCCTACATTTTGCACTAAATCAGTGAGATCATAATCTATGCACATTAAACAACTTAGCAAATCTTAATAATATGTTTCATATAAAAATCAATGTTTGGTTTTTTTTTGTTCATATATTTTCACGTTGAATAGTAGAATGTAGGTTTTCTCGGCCGGTATCCATATGAGTTGTGGGTTTCCGGGATGATGGCCCAGGTCTGTTGGAAACATTTGGTATCCGGCACTACGCAAGAATAATAATAATGAAAGAAAGAGAGGGCATTATAACCCCTCTCCTAGTGACCACACCCCACTAATTCAACCACGGGGTGGATATAAATATAGACACATTCCAGTCGACAAATCAGTCTCGCTCGAGAAGTCGAAAAGTGCAGAAGTGAAGTGCAGTGATGTGATGTACTTTTTCTTCTAACTCGGACTACACCACTGAGGATGTCAACCGCAGTTGTTGACGAAACGTTTGGAAGAATTTCCAACAGACCTGGGCCATCATCCCGGAAACCCACAACTCATACTTTTCACGTTGAAATACAGTTAATCTCATCTCTATATATAAAAATGAATCCCCATTTCCCTTGGTCACGGCACCACGCGTGAACGGGGAGACCGATTTTAATTCGGCTTTCACTAATGGAAAGAGGGATAAACGGGGAATGTTTATATATATATAAAAAAAATTACACCCCAGGTGAAGCCGGGGGCGGGTCGCTAGTCTGTAATATATTGAAGTTACACTATGTGGCGAACGTATCGTACTGGCAAATGAGTTAGAAAAAAAAAACATCAATTCTGCAATTCTATGATATTTAAAAAAAATAAGTGTGAGTGTAATGAAATCGAGATTTTGATATGAAATTCCAGATACCAAACGCCACATTATATGCTATTAGCAAACATTTTTATTTATTCCAGATTTATTTCTTTGCGCCAGGTAGAGTTCGTTTCATGAAAGAAGTCCCATCTAATTATCCCCATCTAATCGCGCACACTGCCCTTCGAGGGGTTCGACGCTCGAAGGGCAGTGTGCGCGATACGAAAGCGACGGATAATAGTTTTTGCGAAGACAACTGCGACAACGAGTTAGCGACACATTGAAAAAATTAGCGGCGACATTGGCGAATTTAACGATTTAATCAAAAAGTCTTGTGAAATTTGGAATAAATTTTGGTCTGCAGGAATAAATCGACTCCTTTCACCCTTACACGACATTATTATTCACTCCGCACGTAACAATAAATTAGTCACCTCAGTGAGCAAAATAGTACCTACACAAAATTATGTAATTTACTAATAATTTGAGCTATTTTTAAGTATAATTTGGGGGAGATAAAACTAATAGACGTTGGTAACATTCAGTCGCGCGATGACAGCGCCAATTCTATGGGATTTCTTTTATGAAATTGTGTATCAGTCTGCCAGCTAGTCTAATATAAAATATAACACTTGTGGATGTTAATGAAAAGCTAGTGACCGTATCCAAGTCCGTTCTGTGGTTTAGAAAAAGTTAGCGGCAAAAAAAAAAAAAAAACAGACGGACAGCGACTTTATTTTATAACTAGATGAAAACCCGGCTTCGCTCGGGTGTAATGTGACTCATAATATGTACACATGTAGGTACGAAATGTAGGTAGATATTTCTGTAGTTATCGGTTCTCAAGGAATATTAAAGGCAAAGCGGCATAGATTTCGCTCAATGTTTGCGGCAAGACGTTTCGTTTTACACAGTCACATGAGTCACAGTTCTTTGTCATGGACACTTTGTTTTTAAAATGAATGGTGCGACGACGTATTAGGCGTATGTGCGCTAGTATGAATGAAACGGAACGTTTAATAATCACTCAAGATGGATGTCACAGGTGTCAGTGAGTGACGTTTCGCTAGAGTGGTCAGTATGGCGACTGCGATTTGTCTGTCAGCACCATTAGAATTTAACAAAATACTTGACAATCCGAATTTTGCGGATATATGTTGTCGACTCGAAATCTTTATTTTTTTATGTTTTATTATTCAGGTAAGGTTTCAATCGAGTCTACCGTACCCCTTGACGAAATTATTAATATAGATACGTATACCTAGATATAAAATATAGATGAATGTAGGTGTATTTTTTTGGGTTATTATTATTATTATTTATTTTTTATTAAAGATGGGTTTGCTCTTGACCAGCATCTATCCATGTAGGAAGAATGAGGCCGAATATGGAGCGAGCTCACCCAGAAGACGCCTATTCACTCGAACCTTGAAAAAATTTGGGTTATATGAGCTCGGAAATACAGACGCCGGCAGGGAGTTCCAATACTTAGCAGTGCGCACCACAAAAGATGTTTTAAAGCGCTTGGTACGAATTAGAGGGATTTCGACAAGGTGAGGATGGTAACCAGCCGTACGTCTGCATGTCCGATAGAAGAAAGGGGAAGGCGGTATGATCTCATGCAGCTCTCGAGCACACTCTCCGAAGTACATCTTATAGAATACACACAGACA
Organism: Bembecia ichneumoniformis; assembly: GCA_910589475.2. NCBI lineage: Eukaryota > Metazoa > Arthropoda > Insecta > Lepidoptera > Sesiidae > Bembecia > Bembecia ichneumoniformis. The sequence continues at coordinate 3,341,050 of OU342538.1, read as the reverse complement.
GGCAACTTTACATCTATTTGCCAGGCTCTGCAGCTTAGTTCTTATTAGTGTCATTATTTTAAGAAAATAAACACTGGCAACTCAAAATAGTCAATTTACCCCACACTTAGTATTTTTATAAGCTTTTTTTTAAATTAAACGAGTTTCTGTTCAAAATGCGAATCGAAAGTATCTAATTATAAACGGACGGCTGCGCACTCAAGTAAAAGAGACCACTTCGTACTCCAGATTTTAGGTGACCTATATTTTGAGATGACGAAAATTAAGATGGCGGCCGTATTAATAGAACATAGAAAAGGAAATGTCACATTGCGATCTTAAAATGTATCTCACATCGTCTGCCCCAAGCGGTTTGGGAAGCTCGCCTCTTGCATACAGAATATATTTACCGAGTCGTAACATGAATATTTTAATCCATAGAAGGTCTTACACAACACAATGCCCCGTGTATTTAGTGTTATAGAGTCTATGTAATATTAACTTAGTTGGGAGCTTTAGTAATGTAGTGCGCTTTATCGCATCTGTTTCAAAATGAAATGTAAACAGAAAGGTTAATTTGGGAAGCTAATTTATAATATTTACTTTAGCCCCTTTGTAATAAGGTTTGATAAGGATAAGGGATTAGGAGGGGATAGGGACATGGGCTCTGGCTCTGGCATCTCTTCGTTTTGTCTGTGCGATACAAGATCAGGTGGTCAAGACGCGGAATTACCGGAGGTACATCATAAAGGATGGCACAGAGTGTTAAAATTTTTGATTTTGTTTAAAACACTTTTGCGTGCCTACACTCTATTTCTTTTTGTTGTGGGATCCAGTCTTCTTTCTTTAAATTAAACTCATTTATTTTATTATATACATTCACATATATTAATCCATTTCTTATATACCTTAAAATAAATAACACTATAAAATTCTATCCTTTACATATCGTTTCTAAACTTCAACACATTCTCTCTAATTTTTCTCACAATGACATCTTACATATATTTTTAAAACATTCTTATTTTAAACTCAAACCTATATAAATATATATTGCCAGTATTTATGTTCAAATACATCAACATCCCCTCTGAATCTTAAATACTGGCTCACTATACTACACCAACTTTAAATACTAAATCTACTTCATAACTCATGAAACTATAACATCTTCATTAACTAAAATACTCATCTAACATCCCCTCTGAATTTGACTGTATTAAACTTTTCTAAAAACCCCAACTGACTGTACTACACCAAAATAATCTGACTGACTGTACTTCACCAAAATAAGCTGATTGACTGTACTTCACCAAAATAAGCTGACTGACTGTACTATCTATTCACCTATAATATCTATCCATCACATACATTACTCAATACCTATCTTCAAATACATTAACACAAACACAACACTAACCCTAACCCCCTAAATATAAAAACATCACCTTCAAATATAAAAACACTAACTCATCATATAAAACACTTATGTTCTCCTCGAACTTCATCTTCATCTTATATGAAGATCATCATCAACAACATCTCCACCTTCAATTACTTCACTATATAAAACTCCTCTATCTTTAAACTTCAAGCCATCTCTTATTTTAACATTTTCCCCCTCGAATCTATAATCCTTTCTATATTTCTCTCTTCTCACCAACTCTCGATATTGCTTTCTAATAGTCTCCTTCAATACAGCCATCAGTCATCAAACTAAATTTCCTGAATCCTTTCGTAAATAATTTTTATCTCCATCAAATCTTTCAAAATATATATTCCATTTTCCTACATATTAAAATTACTACTTAATCATTTATTCTTTTCAAAATCAATTTTGTAAAATTTTTCACAAAAATGTCATCAATTGTCAAATCAATAAATTTTCAATTTTCGTAGCCATCTTTTAATCTCCTTTTCATCATATATAATTTTCAATACTTTCTTCATTTAAAAACATTTTCTCTCCATAACATTTTCTCTATAATTTTAATTTTCTTCTCTATAATTTACTTTACGCAGTGTAAGCGTTCCTGGGTCCATGATCTGTTAAAATTTTTGATTTGTTTAAACACTTTTGCGTGCCTACACTCTATTTCTTTTTGTTGTGGGATCCAGTCTTCTTTCTTTAAATTAAACTCATTTATTTTATTATATACATTCACATATATTAATCCATTATATCTTATATACCTTAAAATAAATAACACTATAAAATTCTATCCTTTACATATCGTTTCTAAACTTCAACACATTCTCTCTAATTTTTCTCACAATGACATCTTACATATATTTTTAAAACATTCTTATTTTAAACTCAAACCTATATAAATATATATTGCCAGTATTTATGTTCAAATACATCAACACAGAGGACATCTGTCGAGCCTGTCGTCATCCAGGAGAGACTCTCCGACATGTCACCCCCGGTTGTTTGGCGCTTGCCAACACTGAGTATCTGCACAGGCACAACCAAGCGGCCAGGATCCTGCATCAGGAGCTCGCTCTAAAATACGGCTTCCTTGAGCAGAGGATACCTTACTACCGGTACTCGCCAGAACCACTTCTCGAGAACAGCCGTGCCAAGCGCTACTGGGACCGGCCCATCATCACGGACAGGACTATTCTAACGAATAGACCTGATATCGTGTTGATAGACCGGGAGCAGTCGCGGGTGTTTTTGGTGGATGTCACTATCCCCCATGACGATGGTCTCGTGAAGGCTGAAACCGAGAAGAGGAGGAAATACCTCGACTTGGCCCACGAGATCGTCGACATGTGGGCCGTGGCATCCGTTGAAATCATCCCAGTTGTTCTGTCCGTAAATGGTTTGATCCCAGTCAGCCTCAGGGATAACCTGGAGCGGTTGGGATTCCGTGGCGGTTCCTTCCCGGGCCAGATGCAGAGAGCGGTGCTGCTCGATACAGCCAGGATAGTACATCGGTTTCTGTCCCTGTCGCCCTGAACCCCGACCGACTGTGCTTCTGTCGGGGGTTACACCGTCCCCCCTTCATTTTGGCTTTTAGAGGAGGAGACGAGTATTCACGAAAAAATAATAATAATAAAAATTATTATTATTTTTTCGTCCGCGCGAAAAAAAAAAAAATTTCGTCCGCGCCTTTTCTCTTAGTCGTTAAAACATTGATCTTTATTGCAAATAGGTATATTTTTGTCAGGCGTTGAATTTTCATTTTCATTTCTGATGATCCCTTAGGAACAGTACTTCTTTCTGTATCCCTGACAACGTGTTTGCCAAATTTCATGAAGAAGCTTAACAAACAAACTCACTTTCGCACATATAATAATATTTAGGACAGAATGGGACTCATAAATCCCTGTGCCACACAGCTAAGCCACTCTCTTTGCTCTAAGTGCAAAAACATTACCTGTATTAAATTTTTAAATTTTTTAAAATAGTTTAAACGGGCCGGAAAATTGACAGCGACGGTTTTAATCAATCAGCATATCGCGATTCTATCACTACTATCGTACTAGACATCATTACTAAAAATCACAAACAACACCGACGTACTTGAGTCGTCATATATACCGACGTACTTATATTTGTGTCATAATTATATTGTACTAGCTGAACTCGGCCACGCTTCGCTGCGGCCCATACGGCGGCGGCGGCGTGCGCATGGGGCGCGTGGTACTGGACACTGCTTATATATAATACTATTTATCGTAGCGTGATGTTAGCCTATAGATTTCCTCGATAAATGAACTATTCAAAACAGAAAGAATTTTTCAATTCGTACAAATAGTTCCTGAGAATAGCGCATTCAAACAAACAAACTCTTCAGCTTTATAATATTATTATAGATATAGTGTATTGTATATGTATAAGTCTACCATTACTATATGTTTCTTGTAAAAAACGCAAAAAAGTTTTTTTTTTATATTGTTGCTGATTTAACTGGTACCATACTAATAAATTAACGAGAAACTAGTTTTAGCCAACGTATAACATCGACATTGAATGTGTTAAGAAAAAATTTAAAGCCTTCTTTCATATTTCTGCAAAGGTGTATCATAAGGTGAACGGGAAAGAGAGTGACTGAAATCGAATATGTATGTATGTACCCCTTGGTTCGTTTATAAGCATTTGCTTATTTACTGCACACTCCATGACTCCGAGAGAAACCAGAGGAAACCTTTTGGTAACTGTAATAAAAACAATTATACTACATGTAATGTATAGGTTAAAAGCCTTGCTGTTTGTCGACAACGTCGCGTAACTACCGTTTTGAGAGATTTTCCTATTCCCTTACGTAGTAAATGACGATTTTGAATAAACTGCAGCAATCACAACGAGTGCATCGAATCCCTTGATCAAAGGTGGTGGTATTCTATATTATGTAAACAGTACTTCAAGTTACACTCTATGTTGCTTCGGTATAAACAGAGCTTTAACTGATTTTTTTTTCCAGAAATGGAATCGATTACGATATACATATTTATCTGATAAAAATCAGCCCCAACCAACGCAATGAGCTTCTATATCTATTCCAGTATATTATATCTATATAATACACGTGGCTAGATGCGAAGACAACAGATGGACTCTGAGATCAGTGGAATGGACCGGTCCGCGAGGAAGAAGAGTGAGGGGCCGCCCGCGCACCAGATGGGCGGACGAGGTGGCGGCAGTGGCGGGCCGAGGTTGGCTGAAAACCGCCAAAGATAGAACAGAAGTGGTGCACCTTGGAGGAGGCTTTTACCCGAAGGGGGTCTATACAAAAATGACTTTTAATTATGACATTTGTAAATATGTAGTTATTTTTAAATCAATTCTAGTTTAATATAGTGTTCAATTTATTCTAATTTTGTTATATAAATTAATTAATTATAATATTGTAAATTTTTGTATGAAATAATAAAGCTTTATTATTATTATTATTATTATTATTATTCACATATTTATTTATTTTCTTAATTTTAAATTTTTTACAATATAAATATTAAAAAACAAACAATATATGTCATAAAAAACTTAAAACTAGGATTCTGCAGATAGCGGGGCAGGGCCCAAGCTACCGGTGGTTAGGACTGCAGAGTGAGGAACCTCCTGACAATTCGTGCCGTGTCAAGAAGTACCGCCTTCTGTATTTGTCCCTTGATCCAGCCATCTAGTGAGAGCCTCTTGAGATGCTGGTCGAGGCTCTTCGCTATAAGACCGTTCGCCGAAACAACTATCGGGACGATGATTGTCGAATCGACATCCCACATGGCGGTCACCTCGTGAGCCAAGTCTATGTACTTAGTGAGTTTTTCTTTTTCGGCTTTCAGGAGATTCTCGTCATGCGGGACAGCAATGTCAACAAGCATCGTCTGGCGCTGGGATCGGTCGATAACACAATGTCAGGCTTATTGGCGACAATAGTATAGACAATAGACAATAGTATAATATAATAATAATATAATATTATAATTATTATTATTATTATTATTATATTATATCTATACGTATGTATAGTATTCTGTACATTAAAGATTAAAGATTAAGATTGCGGGCTCAGCTAATTTCTAATAAATTCGTTTGGAAACGGTAAAAAGAATTTCTACTTTGAATTGATTTGTTAAATGATAAAACTTAAAGAGAACATAACTCCGGTTAGCAACAAGTAGCTTCAAGGCCTCACATACTCATGCTACTGAAATTACTATATATACCGTACATTACATAGGTACTTAGGGAGAAACTTTGAACACATTCAAACGTGAGTTCATTATATGGTGTTCTTGGGGGTCGAAAGCCCTTCTTCCTCAGCTTAGAGGGTATGGGGTGGGGGATTCTTATATTTACTCTAACGCTATGATTGGTTTCTTGTCTGACATAATTCTATATTGTTTTAATAAGTTAGAAAGTCTGTATATTCAACGCTCGCAAAGCCGTAATGTTCTCGCTGTTTTATGCGGTTTGTTTTGAGATTACTTTTCAAGAAACTAATATTGTTTTTGCCAAGTTCTCTTTTATAATGGGTATCGTATATTTTTCCTAACAATTCTGTGTTGTGTTATTTAAAAAAAAAAACTTTAGCTAGGTAAGTCTTGTGCTGTCATTATTTGTGCGGTTGCATTCGGTTAGTTTAGTAAGTGCGCCTTATCCTTTTTTCCTACAGGTATTACAGCCGTATTACACAGGTAATCAGCTTACATTGTCTTGGTATACCTGGGTATAGGCACAGGTAAGGAACTTGTGTATAGTATAACTTAGCAAATTATCTTGCTTAATAAGTATATAATATATATACTTATTCATTAATATTTTTTAAGTATTATTTAATTTTTTGTTAATAAATTATTTGAATTACAACTATGGAGATTTGTTTCCCGTTTCTTACCCGTAGTTAAATAATAAAATAAAATAATAAAATAAAATAAAATCTTTATTTGCGCGAATGTGTTCGCGCAAATAAAGATTTTACAGGATTTTAATTTGTGTACAGCAGTTACAGTACAAAGTATGTTCTACCCGCCAAGGGCATGCAAATATTTGCGTTTAATTGTTTGTAAACTATATTAATTTATTAATATAATTAATATAGTTAATTAACGATTTTATTATATATGTATATAGAATATATACAGATATACGAGGGCTGTTCCAAAAGTTTTTAGTGAAATGAAAAATAATTAGAATATCAAAAAACTTTATTTACAGTTTATCAAAATATTCCCCTCCTTATGCATTCGAGTAAACCAGTCCTCAAAACATTTAAAAAACGCATTTTGCTGGAGGTAACACATGAAATTCTTCGACGGCGTCGTATGCGGTGTTAAATTTTCGTCCCCGAAGCATTTTTTTTTTAATGTGGGAAATAAAAAAAAAATCGCACGGAGATAAATCTGGGCTGTACGGAGGATGGGGTGACATTTGTACCCCCGAAGTTGACAAATAGTCGATGGTTCTAGCACTTGTGTGAGCATGCGCGTTATCTTGGTGAAAAAGAAAGCCACGGACGCCGCTCCTTGGGAGCTCACTACTCAACTCCCCAAAAGCCCGAGGTAGACAACTTCGGAATACCATTCACTAGTAACTGTGCTACGGTCTTCGAGTGGGATTACTGCTAGTGGTCCACTACGTCGGAAAAAAAGGCCATCATTTTTTTATTAACGCTCCGACCGCGAACAAGTTTTGTGGGCAACTGGTCCTCTTCAAACACCCATTGCGTAGATTGCTGCTATGTAAGAGGATCGTAGCTATAGATCCAAGATTCATCAGTTGTCATGATGTAGGATACGTTTTGTGAAGTTCCTCTTTTTCGGCAGAACTTTTTCAGCATAAATTTTACACCAGTCAACACGACGGTATTTTTGCTCTTCTGTGAGAGAATGAGGTATTCACGGCGAAGCAACCTTCCTGACTTTAAGGTGTTCATGTACGATAGTGGAAACTGCCTGTGATCCAATCTTCAATTCATCCTGAATCTCTCTATGTGTAATATTTCTATTTTCCCGCAATAGCCACTCCACCCTGATGACGTTTTCATGGGTTACTGCAGTTGTTGGTCGGCACGGTCGGGGGTCATCCTTTAGGTTCTCTCGACCACGTATAAATTCACGAAACTAATAAGTGACTGTTGCTAACCCAGGAGCAGACTCCCCAAAGGCAGCTTGTAAATTTTCGTGGGATTTCCACGATATAATAATATAAAACGCGGATTATAAACGCGGGTTAACCTTTCGTGGGAAAGGTTAACCCGCGTTTATAATCGTAGAAAATCATAGCACGAAAACCTTCCCGCGAGACGTCCATTGTTGCAAACAAAGAAGAATGACCAATAATTTTTAAAAATATTTAAAAAAATAACCATTTACAGCCATCCAATGATTTTCATCAAGAAGGTTTGTATTGAAAGGAGGTTTGCATTTAAAATAGTTTCAGGAAAAAATAAGTAATATTTATCTTTGGCTAACAATTTTTGGAACAGCCCTCGTAGATGACAAAGTGGAAACATTGAAATGACAACTTCAACTTAATATAAATAAATAAAAGATAATACTTCTAATTTAAGTGTGTACTTAAGAACTTACCTGGCATTCATAAGTGCCATTGTCCCTTTTTTGTACGAATTTTATTTGCAAAGTCCAATCTTCAGAGCCTTCGCCGTGTAAAACCTGTCAACAAATATTAATTTTCTTTTAATATTATGTATTAGTAACTCTTTTTTTAAATTAATAATACACATAAAAAGTACTAATACCTTTAAGCAGAAGGTAAAATCAGTTTTGTCCATAAAAACGTAGTGCTGGGTTTTGGCACTAGTCCAAATATATTTTAATATAAATAAAATAAAATAGACCCATTCTATCTAAGTATTAATACTGATTTTTTTTTTAATTTTATTCCGGGACCCTTTCTGCTCCCAGCGGTTAGAACCACCGCCGGCATAAACAGTCATCAGAGAGTGTTGCTAGAGAAAGTTTAGATAAGTTTCATAATTTCAGATGTAGAACGTCCACTGCTAGACAAAGGCCTCCAGCCTAATTTTCCAAAAGGACCGATCAGAAGCAGCCGGGATCCACCGTGGACCCGTGGCCTATCAAGTCATCTGTCCACCTTGTGAGTGGATGTCCTACGCCGTTGCGCTTGCTGGTCTGTGGCCTCCACTCGAGAACCTTCCGACAATAGCGGCCGTCAGCTCTCCGTACTGTGTGTCCTGCCCACTGCCACTTCAACGGGCTATGTCGGTAACTTTCGTTCGTCTACTGATCTTCTCATTTCTGATTTGATCTCGCAGTGTAACCCCGAGCATAGGCCTCTCCATAGCTCGTTGAGCAACGTTGATGAGTGAGGCCCATAGTTAGAGACCACGTTTCAGCGCCAAATGTCATCACTGGCAACACACATTCGTCGAAAACTTTTTCTTTTTAGGGTTCCATACGTTCCAATAAAAAACGGAACCCTTATAGGATCATTCGTGTGTCCGTCTGTCCGTCGGTCACAGTCAATTATCTCCGAATCTACTAGACCGATTAAGTTGAAATTTGGTACACATATCAATTTCTGTGACCCAAACGCGGACGTGTGACGTGAATAGATGAAGCTCGCACTTGTCCTGTTTTTTTTAATGTTAAGATCGGCAGACAGCCTGACGGTCCACTTGATGGTAGGTGGTTATCGTCGCCTATGAAGGTGCAAGTGCTGCAAGTTTGCTATCGACTATAGTACGATTAAGGGTAAGGGATTAGGAGGGGATAGGGAAATGGGCTCTGGCATCTCTTACTCACTCACCGAAACAACAGCACACGTGCAGTTATTTCACGGTAGTCTTCTGTAAGGGAGTTGTTACTGTTGCCAGACTGGCTGCCCAAATGACTGCGAAACGCAGTGTGCCCTGCCACTAGTTTCCAGATCTAGACCAGAGCCAATTTTGAAAAGTTCATTTTCAAAGTTGACCCTGCCGGGAATCGAACCCGTGAACCCTAGAACAGAGCGTAAATTTTTTGTTTTAAGACACTGAGGAATTTAGTAGTTAGTATTTAGAATAGAGAAGTTTGGTGGTTTCTTATTTAGTGGTGGCAGGGCACACTGCGTTTTGTAGTCATTTATATGGGCAGCCCGTCTGCTGGTAGTAACCACCACCTATACAAAAGATCATCGGGAAATAACATCATGTGTACTGTTGTGTTTCGGTGGGTCAGTAAGGGATGCCAGAGCTCAGTTCCCTATCCCTTCCATCTTCGTTAAAATAATAATAATATAGGTATCACTCACTAGGGAATGAAGACTTATGTATATATAACACACAGTTCTTATACTTAATGAAATAATTTACCAAAATAAGTGAAGAATTATGCCACGAAATGCAAAAGTTTGCATGCTACTCACGACTCCGGCAGCAATTGAAAATTTATTCCCCGGTTTCATTCGGTGCGAAATAGGAGAGAGCAAAGTTTGAACTTCGGAATTATTCCCCTTGGCGCTCCTTAATAACTTCACATGACAATAAATATTTGCTAATTAAAATCTAGCCGTTTTCCCACAACATTAGCGTTAAAATAAAATTCAGATTTGGTAAAAATAGTGTGCGGATTCGACCATTATTAGACCATAATAATTTCGAAGCCGAAAAAAAAAGATTCCATACATACATTAAAATTTAATTTAATTTCTCGTAAACCATAATACTTAAAACAAAAATGCCTCGTCAAAAATATAGATCAAGGAGTTATGTATCACATATATATATATTTTGTTACATTGGCTCTATGTTTGAACGAGCTGAATCGGAGAACAAAGCAGTGATTTTTTCTTATCGATGGCGTGGAGCTTCTTAAGAATCGATTTTCATATAAGGGGGCCTTATATGAAAATCGATTATAAGGGGGCCTTATTTGCAAATTTTATGAGGAGTAAAATTAATACAAGCGTTAACTAAAAAACGTTATGTTCTTCTAAGCAGTTCTACCCAAATCCGATAGATGTCGCCGCTTCACCTAATAATATTGTATTATAATAGATGGCGCGTTTATTTACCCTCTTTTCCTATTGCATAGTCAAAGACAATCGTGCGTCGGAGCTGACACACATACTTTTTTTCGATGGACGAAATCTTCGTCTGGAATATTGTATGAATTTATAAGACTCTTGTTTGAATATGCATGTTTATTAAATAAAAGATATTTACCTACTAGAAAGGCACAAACACTACGTAGCCACTACGTTACCACGAGAGAGAATGCTTAAAACTCCCCACACTTCAAGAGAGACGAGCACACGCTGACCTAATTGAAACAGTCAAAATCTTAAAACATTGCGGTAACATAAATGAACTCGATTCTAATTTAAGCTGATAAATAGGTATACCACGAATCACGTAGACATGATTTGGCTCCTAAGAGAAGATGCGAATTCGAGCCCAACCTACCACTCTCTATCATAGTGGTTGTTCAACAATCTACCAAGATTGAACTACGCACTTCTTAAAGTAGTAAAAACAAGTTAGACAGATATCAAGGCGCTCAAATGAAGATGTAGACGCAACAGGGTCAGTTATATCTAAGAAGATATTATATTTATCTAAGAAGATGTCTAACCAAGAATTAATTAATTTATTTAATTTAGGTGCATTGGTTTCGGAGACCTTCTACCGGTTCCTGATTTAGAGTTCTGAGAGCCCTAGCCTAACTATGGATAAGCCAGCTAGACGTATAAAGGAAACAGATAAAATTTTCGAATTCATAATAAAGTATGATGCGTATAGATAGATTTTTTATATTGTTCTAACCATCATACCAGCTAGTTTTATTTACGTCAACTGGATACGAATAGAGATAAATACATTATTTAGACCTAGGTAGAAATGGGCAGAGGGGCAGTGTTTGTCTGGTGTGCTCCAAGTTATAATTCAACTAGCTGAACTCGGCCACGCTTCGCTGCGGCCCATACGGCGGCGACGTGCGCATAGGGCGCGCGGTACTGGACACTGCTTATATATAATACTATTGATCGTAGCGTGATGTTATATAGCCTATAGCCTTCCCCGATATATGGACTATTCAACACAAAAATATTTTTTCAATTCGAACCAGTGGTTCCTGAGATTAGCGCGTTCAAACAAACAAACAAACTCTTCAGCTTTATATATTAGTATAGATTAGAGCTTGAGAAGAGAGCTCAAGTAATTTAAAATATCCGAATCCCAGACAGTAAACGAAAGAGGAAAAACTAAGAGCGTGTAACTGTTTTAAATTCAAGTTAGTATTTACGCGCGTATTTTCAAATTACTAATTTTTGTTCTGTAAATAAGTGATGTTTGCGAAGCCACCCAGCGCCCCCTCGGAACTTGCGGCCCAGGCTCAAGTCTAAATAGCCTGTGGTAAATCAGGCCCTGCCTTCAAAATATCACAAACTAACAAAATTTACTCTCTCTGTAATATGTATAAATCAGTGTCTATAATATAATCTATCTATAATATAAAAATGAATCCCCATTTCCCTTGGTAACGGCATCACGCGTGAACGGGTAGACCGATTTCAATTCGGTTTTCACTAATGGAAAGAGGGATAAACGGGGAATGTTTATATATATAAAAATTGCACCCCGGGCGAAGCCGGGGGCGGGTCGCTAGTTATATGTACATAAATATGTTTTCATTACAGATTCAATTCTCTTCGACAGCAAAATCATACAAGTACATGATTTTGTACTGGCAGAGCACACTTTGTTTCGCAGACCTCCTTACAGAAGACCACCATGAAATAACAGGACGTGTGCTGTTGTGTTTCGCTGTCAGTAAGTGATACCAGAGCCCATTGACTTATCCCTTCCTAATCCTTTATCCTTACTTTTACTTTACTATGTTCGACAACGCACTTATAGAACCTGTGTCGTTGCTTTGGTTTATGGGCGACGGTAGCCACCTACTATCAACTAGACCGTCAGCCTAAAAATAGGCTCTCAGGTCTGTCGACCTTAAAAAATAAATAAATAGATATATAAAAGGAAAAATAAAAATTTTCCTTTTATATTTTTTATTGTATAAGGTCACGTCAAAAAATTTTTGACGTCTTTTTTTTTGTCAAAGTCACGTCAAATCAGAATTGCTGCCGTATGTTTTATTATTTTCGCGAGTTGAAAATAAGTGGCGCGAATGTGTTGCGTCGCATTCTGTCTTCGGTTATTCACATTATAGTAAGTTGAGACTGTAAACTGTTAAATAATTATGCTCTGTCTAGAGGTAATGTTGTTCGCTTCCAATTTATCGGTCGCTATGTATCGACGTACAATAAAACCGACTAATAAGAACGGGTAATGGATACATCGAGATCGTATCGGCTGTAATGAGCATATCGTGTAATTGGAAATTGGCGTGAATATTATACGTGAACTTATCGAGTATGTATTTTCATTTAAATGGCGCATATGCGTAATTATACGGCCATACGCGACCGTTCATTTCTGGCTAACCGGAAGCTCTCTTTCATTAATGATAATGGTGAGTTCCGGTATTGCCAATTAAATTTCAATTTACCCCCAGACATTATTAGTTTTTAGTAATGTATTATAAGTACTAATTGAGTATTATTTTTTTATTGTGTAAAGCAACTTAGGGAATAAGCATAAGCAACTACGTTGCTGACACTGATAAATGAAGATATGCGACGATGCAGCTATAGAGCTGGCCCGAACCATAAGAATAAATAAGAATACGTAGAATGAAAACTACCGTTCCGGACGCGCCCAAGGTCACGATATTAGCCTACACGTTAAACGGGATATTCAGTCGGGTTGTCACGGCCGGCGTCTCCGCACGAATAAACTTACTTAATTACGTGAGCCTGTATGAATTTATTTTATATTTGTAGGTAAGTAATACTTATTATTATAAAACTAAAATAAAATACTGGTTTCAAAGTAAAGAAAAACTTATGTTTTAGCGATATTATCTTTATTCGTAAGCAATATTTAACAGTAAGCAACCCTGGCAACAAGGCTGGGCGACAGAGGGGCGTAACGACGTGAAGGGGGAAGTAGTTATATAAATGGCGGCGTTTGGGACTCAGACAAAGAAGATTCTGTTCTACTTGTTATTATTCTTCTTATGCCCGAACCCTATGCACCAGGGATGCACACCGCTTCCGGATTGTCGTATAGAAACAGTCGACCCGCGATTCGGCGAACATTCCCGATGCACTACAAAATCGTGGAAGCCCCATCAGCACCCTAAACGCATCATTGTACTGAACTCGCAGTACAATGATGCTGTACTGCCTTCGGATATACTCCGCCCACAGGCTGCTCGTGTAGAAGGACGTACAAAATGCTCTAAAAAGAGCCACTTTGACATCCCTTCAAAAAAAAAAAAAGACTTTAACATTAAAGCAATTCCAGAATGTGTCATGAGCTTCGCGAAATATAGCTGACTCGACTCCATTTATCTTCTTTTAAAACATAACTGCTGCTGGAGGACTCGTCGCAAGACCAATAGAATCTTCTGGCGAGTTCTTTCAGCCACAACAACCCAAGAATGCGACTTTAGGAAATGTGCGGTCTAATTTTCGATGGCCGGATATACGGCTATCGGGCTTTAAGGATGGCCGAATATTCGGTATCCGGTATCCGGTATCCGGCTCAACAACTATCCGCTACATCTCTAATAATAACAACCAATTGTATTATCGAAATGGGCAAAACATGTACTTAGGATATCTTTTCGTGCGTTATACTAATATTATAAATGCGAAAGTTTGTGATGAAGTATGAATTGGGGTGAAATTTGGCACACAGATAGTATACCGATAATATAGAATACTTTTTATCCCCGAAAAACGTCAGGTTCCCGAGGTATCGTTTGAAAATAAAATAAAAATTGGGCGCCACCGTCGTCACAGCGATAAAAATGTCAAGCGTTTCTCAGGTGTTATATTTTTAATTTTTAAACGCGGCCGAAATCACGGGCACCGGCTAGTACATTATACAGGTATATGATCATTGATCATCGATCATGATTGATCAATCATTGGATGATTTGTATTGATCATTGATCAATTGATTGTTCATTGATCAATCCAAATGGGTCAGTCAAGGGAAATCTCGAACGATAAGAGATACGAAAATGTGTTACGAAAATAAAAACAGCATTCAAACTTTTTAAATTACGCTCATTTGCGACCAGGAATCGAACCCGGTCAAATCTCTGTAGAAAATCGCAATTATTTTTATTATCGCAGTTGAGAGTGTAGGTCCTAAGGAACAAATTTGACTACGGAACCTTGTATAAATAATAAACAGAAAATGTCTACAATTTTAATAACTGGTAAAATGTTAATATCAATCAGTTCATATAATGACTCGATAATTTGAAAAGATCAATGAATTTATTATTTAGAGCCCTTAGACGAGTGGTTGAAGTGCTTGCTTCAACGGTCTGTTTCAGGAGACCCGAAACTGATCCGAACAATATATGTATACCTTAATGTAAAAAGGTACTGCGAGATAACGCAGGTGAGAACCAACGAGTCTCCACTATAGCGATCCGTTAGTGAATTGTAGGTCAGTAGTAAATAATAGAGCAAATCGAGTATTGACTATGTAAATATGAGACGGGAGCAAAACCATACGAAGAGGATGCGAGTAACTTAATATTGACCGTAGAAAGGTCAGCTTCCGTAACACAATTCCTTGGTCGGAGCATTGTAATTTGTCATATAAATATCACATATGTACATACCATACCCTAACATACGAATTATATCTTGTAAAACTACTACTAGCGAACGAACTTTGCACTTTATCGCTCTTTCCATTAGTGAAAACCGTATCAAAATATATAACGTAATAAAGAACTATGTATTTTATAACGTGAATAGATAGAAAGTCAGAATATCTTTCTTAATCTTCAATATGATGAATATCATGAATAAGGTGTAAAAATTATTTCTACCGGGAGCGTATAAAAACATTTTTTTACATTCTAAATGTAACTTTAATGTCATTTTAACTGAAAGAATTTCAACTCAAAAACCGTTTGACCGATCACCATGAAAATTGGCACGTATACTTATTTTTTCCATTGAGAAGGCTGCTGTCAAATTTCAAGGCAGGTGAATATAAAGTATTGGATTATAAGATATATAAAGCCAGTAGGCTTTGCCACCGACTTCGTCCGTTGCCTCTTTTTCTTAAGAGTTATAGTTATAGTAGACAAGTGCACAAAACGAAGCATTTTTATCCGAGACTTTTAGCAGCCCGAGCCGAAGGCGAGGGCTGATAGTAATGTCGAGGATAAAAATGGTTTTGTGGACGAGTTATAAACTCTGCTTTTCACTTCGATTACGAGGAATTAAAACAGTATTACAGTTTACACATGTATTACATAACATTTCTTTAACATTGACATTGACATCTTATGACATTGGCTTGGGCTGCAGACCTATACAGCCTACTATTAAATTAATTTTGTAATATCAATTTTCTTAAATTAATTAAATAACCTACCGTACTTGAATTTAAATTTTAATATATTTTATGCCTTAAAAACACATAAGGCAAATAAATTTAAGTAAATATTATAAAATAACAAATTCTATCTTTGAAGTTCTTATTGGCTGTATGGCTCATTTTCTTTGCCTTAATATATTATATACATTTATGAGTAGATACGTTTAATGCACTTGTGCACAAAATTCGATTTTGTGCAGCCTATATCCTGCATAAATAAGCACTTTCAGAGCATGACAAGTGAAAAAACATTTATTCAATCTTTATTACTCATATGTCTTGTCAGTCCTTGAATTTATATTTTTATTGTATACCTTATAATATATACCTTTAAACGTATATCTTTTTCTATATACCTTTAAAGGTATATCATTTTCTATATATTCCTGATGACAACGTGTATGCAGAATTCAATTTTTTTTTTCATTATTGTATGTATTTACTATCATAAAACGTAATTTATTAGTAGAAAATGATTACAGTATTTTGAAGGCCACGTAAGTATGTGATGATCGTTTAACCAGTTAATATGTAAAAACCGTAACAAACAAATTCACTTTCCAACAAACAAACTTTTGACGAGCCCGTTGGATGAGTGGTTAGAGTGCTTGCCTTAACGCTCTGTTCTACCACCGTGAAATAACAGCACGTGTGCTGTTGTGTTTCGTTCGGTGAGTGAGTAAGGGATGCCAGAGCCCATTTCCTTATCTCCTTTCCTTAATCCTATTGTTATAAGCGCTTTGGCGTTGCTTGTGTTACAGCAGCTTTAGCGTTGCTTGTGTTATAAGCGACGGTAGCCACCTACCATCAAGTGGACCGTCAGCCTGTCTGCCGATCTTAACATAAAACAAACAAAACACTTTCCCATT
The DNA here is from genome assembly GCA_910589475.2 of Bembecia ichneumoniformis. Classification (NCBI taxonomy): domain Eukaryota; kingdom Metazoa; phylum Arthropoda; class Insecta; order Lepidoptera; family Sesiidae; genus Bembecia; species Bembecia ichneumoniformis. Next base: position 3,324,249 of record OU342538.1, on the reverse strand, counting down.
TATTAATTAGGATCAATTAGGTACTAACACTAAATAATTTTGAACTTATTCAATTTATGGTGCGAAGGAAGTCTTTAATTTAGTTAGATAATTAAAGATCCTTATTTTAATAAACGCTTATACCTACTACATTTGGAATTCTGTTCCTTGAAAAGTTTTAAAGATATATTCTTACAATAAATTAGTCTGTGGAATGAATGATTGTTTATTACTCGGCTGTCGAATATATAGCTAATTTCATTTATCAATCAACTGTCGAACAACGACAAGGTCTCGTGCGGAGAAAAAGCGAAATGAACTGAAAATGCGTAGGTATTTCATTCATTCACTGATGTTCCTATCGAATGCAACCACCTGTAGGACTATTAAATTGTTGAATGAAATAAAATTTACAGTTCAAAATTAATTCATTCTTTTTATTGTTTTTCATCAGATAGTTACAAATCACATTGCTTCCTTCAGTCGTTACATATATTATATGGACAGGTTGGGCGGTGGTAACTGGCTTACAAAGGGGCGGTATAACCACGAAATTAAAGCATTGCTGTCGTTTTTTTGTGGATATAAAGGTTGGGGAAAAAGTTTCTTCGCATTTTATATGAAAAAACTCAAGACACTTTTTTCAAAGTTTATTTACATTTAATTACAGTATATATGTGCCATTTTGTTCGATGACTTTGCCATCTTGTAGGCACTGACATGATCCCGTTGCTGTAAAATTTTTGGGACTTCTTATAAAAAAAACGCGACAAGTAATTTTGGCAATCCTCTCTTGATGTTAACCTGACACTGCCTAAAGAATTCTGAAGAGACCGAAACAAGTGGAAATCTGAAGGTGCAAGGTCAGGGCTATATGTCAGGTGCATTAACACCTCCCAGCCAAACACTTTCCGGCCGGTTTCTCTCAACTTCTTGCTTTAATCTCATCAATTGTTGGCAGTAGAGATCAGAATCGATGGTTCTGTACAACAGTAAAAGCTCATAATGAACAATGCCCTTCCAATCCCAATGTACACACAACATCACCTTATTGCGAGTTAACCCGGGGTTTTGCCACAGTCTGTGAAGCTTGCATGACCACAACCTTTTTCAGACGATCTTGTCGTAGGTACGTGATCCACTTTTCATCACCAGTTATCAATCTCTTCAAAAACTGTTGAGTTTCATTACGTCTAAATAAAGAATCGTAAATGAGTACACGATTCATAAGGTTTCTTTCGGCGAGCTCGTGTGGCACCCAAATATCGAGCTTTCTTGTGTACTTTTTTCAAAACGGTCAAAACTGTTTTGTGGTCAATTCCCAGTTCTTCAGTTATGTCGTAACTATTGGTATATCTTGCGAGTATATTACGCCACTTTTTCAAAATGGCGTCCATTTTATCCGTAATAGGGCGACCAGAGCGAGGTGCATCTTTGACATCAAAATTTCCGAATTGAAAACGCTTAAACCAACTTTGTGCTACTCTTACTGATATTGCACTAGGTCCATAAATGTCACATTTTTTTGCGGCTTGCGTTGCATTTCTCCCTTTTTTTGTAATAAAATTTTAAAATGTATCGATTTTCCTCATTTTGACGGAAAGAAAAACAGATGAAAAATAGCTGGAAACAACATTTTACCAATTTCTTTCTTTTTTTGAAATGTAACCTTTTTAATGTCATCAAAATAAGCCACATACAAACAGCCAAAGAGATTTTATTACAAGTTTATAATACTATATGCGAAAAGACTTTTTCCCCGACCTAATTGTACTATAATACAATTAGGTCATAACATTATATAAGAATTAATATAATGTTTAGAAAAACACCTTCGGAAATAATGTATTACTTGTATTTTAGAACAAAGAACAATGACGAACCCCCATACAAATTTTTACTTGACTTAAACTTTTCGCGTCTACAAATGAAAAATATGTAAAAGTATAGACTTTTCATTACTAAACTAACTGGTCTTAGATTTATTACCTAGCAAAGTCTGGAATTAAAGATATTTTAGTTTTAATATTTTGAGGTTATGTAAAATAACACCTATTATTTGGATTAAAATATATATTTAGCATATTTTTAGATTAAAATAAACTGTAAGTACTTAAAATTAAGTTCAGAATAAAATATTTTAGGTAAATTGTGATTAACGTCTTGCTACGAGTATATATAGTGTTCTGTGATATTATAATTTTTGTACATAGAATAATAACTAAAGCATTACTATTCTATGTTTCTGTACTTTATTTTTTGTCACATTAAATTGTCATTTTCTCAATTGATGTCACAGAACACAGAACACTATATACTACCAAGAAGGAGATGTTTGTTTCTGGATTTCTGATTTCCTGAATGAACGGTCAATTCGAGTAGTCATTGATGGCTGCTCCTCGGACCTCATGGCAATTGATGCCGGTGTTCCTCAGGGATCTGTTCTCTCTGCGACTCTTTTCCTGCTTCATATTAATGACTTACTTCTTCCAGGAGTAGTTGCATACGCAGATGACAGTACGGTCATGGAGAGATATTTGTCCGGCGCGGGGGCCGGTCGCGATGAGATTCGTTCTGAGAGGGAGGCAATGGTTGAGCGAATTGACTCAACCTTAAATCTTGTGTCCCAATGGGGAGACAGGAATCTGGTTGATTTTAACGCCACCAAAACGCAGGCGTGTTTGTTCTCTGCAAAAAGGAGCCCTTTCGACTTGGCTCCAACTTTCCGAGGTGCATCCGTACCTGTGGCCAATGATCTTGAGCTTCTTGGCATGAGGTTGTGTTCAAATCTCAACTTCGGTTCTTCTATCGAGTCCAAGGCCCAAACAGCGGCCAAAAAGTTGGGCATCCTAAATAGAGTGAAGCGATGCTTTACATCTGGACAGCTCCTCTCTTTATACAAGGCACAAGTCCGATCCTGCATGGAGTATTGCTGTCACCTTTGGGATGGCTCAGCAAAATACCAACTTGCTGCACTCGACTCGGTGGATCGCAGAGCTAGGAGGCTCATTGGCGATGATACACTAATAAGAACTAAGCTGCAGAGCCTGGCACATAGACGCAAAGTTGCCTGTCTCTGTGTATTCTATAAGATGTACTTCGGAGAGTGTGCTCGAGAGCTGCATGAGATCATACCGCCTTCCCCTTTCTTCTATCGGACATGCAGACGTACGGCTGGTTACCATCCTCACCTTGTCGATATTCCTCTAATTCGGACCAAGCGCTTTAAAACATCTTTTGTAATGCGCACTGCTAAGGATTGGAACTCCCTGCCGGCGTCTGTATTTCCGAGCTCATATAACCCAAATCTTTTCAAGGTTCGAGTGAATAGGCATCTTCTGGGTGAGCTCGCTCCATCTTCGGCCTCATCCTTCCTACATGGATAGATGCTGGTCAAGAGCAAACCCATCTATAATAAAAAAAAATAAAAAAAAAAAAAAGTGTGTTTCTTTTAAAATTGATATTTATATCCGAACTTAGACAGACCATTAGTATAATTTGAAAAACCTTGGAAAATTTAGTTATTTCTCTTTATATTGATCACATTCAAAGACGCCTCAAAATTCTTTGAACAAAAATTTCGCCATTGTTCTTTGATTACTATAAAAACTAAAGGTTAGGTTAGGTTAGGTTACGCAGCGCAGCGCACTCAACGGAAGCTCTCAAACGAGATAATTTCCCCCCCCCTTTTTTTTTTTTGCAATATTTTTCATTGAAGCTCCGCTCCTATTGGTCGTAGCGCGATGTTATATAGCCTATCTATAGCCATCCTTGATAAATGGACTATCCAACACAAAAATAATTTTTCACTTCGAACTATATAGTAGTTCATGAGATTAGCCCGTTCAACCAAACAAACAAACAAACTCTTCATCTTTATAATATTAGTATAGATATTTATATTATATCCCCTGGTGTTGCTCGTAACTATTAACAACGGAAGCAACCCATACAATTGACATTCTGCTTAAAATTAAGGAAACATTATAATGTTTTTATCTTCTTGTCTATTTCATGGTACTTGAAAGCGATCTTGACAACATTTGGTCATCTTTTTATGAACTTTTTATGAATGCTACATAAAATACGTACTATTAGTAAAAATAGATGTTAACTACGTATTTGTTTTATAAAAAAATAAGCACCTGAAACTTTCCATACATCTTTCTTTTGTCCCCAAGAGCTTGCTTTAGTAGTTAATACTTCAAAGAAATTTGAAACTAAAAGTAGATATAACTATGTACCCAAAAAGATCATGAAAATAATTATTTAAAAAGAAAAACGTACCTGAAATCTCTCATCGTTGGTGTAAGTGAATTTTCCGGAACTGAGAATGTGCCAGTCTCGTTTTCTTACCCACGATACTTGCTGAAAAATAAACAGATTGTATTTTAGTACCGTGCTATAGAGTGTATATAGAGAGATATAGAGAAACTGAAGAGTATGACAATTATTTGAGCAATATAACAAAGCAACAACCTTGACACAAACTGCCTGTTCATATTGTTTAGTTCATAGGTTTAGTTGAAAAGCTACCGAAAATATAAAAGAATTTATTGTTTGAATTCATTTGCTACGACCTATTTTTAACGTACCTACTAGTAATAAATTTGTAGACGAAATGCCGAATTTATTATTTACTCCAAAACTATGTACTTAACTAAGTACTTTTTTAAATATTTTATTCCTGTTTTACTTTGTTTCTGAGTCTTTCTGAGTCAAAAGCGACATGTATTTATCGCTTGTCATGGCGTTAATTCATTGCAGTTAACTTGTTATAGAATGCTAATGACATTTTTTAAATTAAAGATGGTTTTCTCTTGACAAGCATCAATCCATGTGGGAAGGATAAGGTCGACGATACAATAAAATATGATAACTTATGGCACGGAATTTTCACGCGAGCTCAGTTTATTTTATCGACTTGTGAAAATTTCATCGTGATTGTAAGAGGCCAGCACGCATGTAACTGTTGACGCCAATTGTCAATTTAAATTAATTAATAATAGTTGGCTGTGATATGTGCTGTCTCACTCCCATCAAATACCTATTCATATGTCTGTCACTACCGCAAGCAGTTCGATTTTATGAATTCGCAGTCAGTCTAAGAAAAACATGGCAACAATAACACTCGTAGAATCATCCGCCAATCTCGACCCGCCAGATTTGAATTTATTTCATCAGCTAACGTTAGGTAATTGTGCTTGTAATCTATGTACTTGGTCACGCTTCCCGCTCCGCGGGTGTAATCATTGAAGTGGTGAAGTTCTGGAGCTTCTGGACTCTGTGTGATGGGCCCGTTGCAGACTTCGCCGCTGGAGGACCAAGGAATTGTTGATTCACGAGGTAAGTGAAAGACTTCCTTCCTTTCCTCGTCCTCTTATTACATGCACCAACGAAAAATACAGTCCACTTTTATAATTGCTTGTCGCGACCAGTAACTAAAAACGTTTTATTCTAACTCAGTCTAGAGTAGACACTCAATTCCCGTTAATTTCGGTGTGCCCCTGTATGTTTGAAAGGCATACCTACTTAAAGCTTAACTCCTTGAGAAAAGTTACGTCTAGTAATATTTATTTATCAGTCAAACAAATTTCATTGTACTTCGTTTAAATCTCTTTCTTTTCGTAATCATAATAATTTTCACCTGCCCTTAAAATGCCTTTCCTAAAATAGCTTGGTTATTGAATATCGTTACATATTATAATAGGTACTATAAATAACCTCCTTTTGGGTCTCCGAAAGGTGAATGGATTCTATATTCAAATTTGATACGGGTCATGGAGACATGATTATAAATATAAAGTACCAATCAGAATTACACATGTGTAACAGTTTTATAATACATATTGCAATAAAAGTGTGTTATTAAATCATCAGTACTAACACAAGTCATTTATTTAGAGCCGAGTCTAGTAAGAAAGAAAAAAAAAAACTACATTTTGTAAAAAAAAATAATAATAATAAGCGTATTAAGATTTATAATTAATGTTTAAACAACGCGAAAGGCCGAACTGTAGTATGTTTACTGTTAATTCTAACTCTCCCTGTTTGTTCTAACCGAGAGTTGGTTCAATTTTTTTTTAAACAAAGGTTTTATTTTATGCAGCAAGATACATTTTAATTAATAAATTTTATTATGTTAATCTTTAATAAATAAAAAAAAATGTTTAATGTTAAATTAATAACATTTTATCAATTTGATAAGGAAGAACTAAGAGATTCTATATTCTATAGATAAGAAACTAGAGTTTTCTTGCTAGTTTCTTCCTAGTAGAAATAGTTTTGTGAACAGTTGGTAGATCCATTTACTTTTATTGTGTTTGCAATACATATTTAAAAATATATGTAGATAAATTCCGATGTTTGATTCCCGGCCAACTTTGGAAATAAACTTTTCAATGTTGGCTCAGGCCTCATGTGTTTAAGACAAGGATTAACATCAGATCGAACACAATTTTTACCAAAATGTGCGCAACCTACAATAATCTATAAATTAAGGTACAATATTGCACAACTTGTAGCTTCTCGGAGTTAACTGAACAGATTTTAAATTAGATTTTTTTTTAAATATTGTGTAAAATATGAAAAAAGAAATAAAGTAGCCGATTAAAACTTTAATATAAACTTAAGTTAATTGCTTAAAAAATGAGCTTAAAAAATAATGTAGTGTTTTTTTTTATTACTGTGACGAAAAAGCTTTTTTGAGCAGTGCTATTTTTATAATTTATTGTATAAATCTGTCCGATTCAAATGTTTTTAAATATTGTTTTTTATGCTCTGTATTTTTATCTAAATTAGATTATTCGGCGAAAATAACGCTTTTCTATTAAATCCTCGAATTAAGTAGTAGGAAGGGCCACTGCGTTTCGTAGTAATAAATTGCACAGCTGGTCTGGCGGCAGTAGCCACCTCCTTATAAAAAACCATCGTGTCTGTCTTGTTGTGTCTTTGATTGAGTAAGGGATGCCAGAGCTCATTGCTCCTTTATCCCTTCTTAATCCCTTATCCTTAATCTTACTAAGGTCAGCAGCACACTGACAACACCTGAGATGTTGTATGTGTTAATAGGAGACGGTAACCGCCTATCCTCAAGTGGAACGTCAGCCTGTCTGACGACCATTACTTAAAAGAATATTCAAATGATACATGATTCTAAAAAGAGTTAAATATTAACTCCAAGCTAGTATATAAGAAAAGGCGAGACAGATTTAAATCCCAAATTTAAATATCACAAATATCACTGGTTATAACTAGTAAAAATAAGCACTTCTGCTAACTGCAATTGCAAACATTTTAAGGAACCACGGTGTTTGCTGGAAGATTCGGAAACTAAGAAGATCAACATCAGATGAAGAAGACACATGAAACTCTTACCCCTCTTTCACTTAAATGTCCAACCAGACAGTGTAGGTATGCAGTCCCCCCAAGTTGTGCCGTGACATTGCTCACTGAGTTGTTAGCCGCTGCGGCGACTTCTGCGGGAGACTGTACTCCGGTACGCCAGCTTTTACCTCTCGTGGAGCCGTGGTGCCCTGAAATAACAAAATGAAAGTAATCAATTATTACTTTTACTTTAAAAGTTATCGTTCCCACACTAACAAGTAACGCTTCGAATTTTTGAGCGCGATCATTATCATTAGCCAAGCAGCTACAGCATCTGAATTGAAAATATATTAATTACTAGCTGAGCCCGCAACTTCGTACGCGTGGTATTCGGTATAGCGCGTAACTTTTTTGTTCGTGAACCGTTTGGAATGAAACAAACACAAAAATGTCACGGGAAGCTTGCTACAATATATCAGTGAAGACCGTATTCAAATCGGTTAACTGTTTCAGAGATTAGCGTGCACAAACGCACAGACAAACAGACAAAAATTCTAAAAACTATTTCTTTAACCTCGGTGACATAGTACAACGTGTACAAATTGTGTTTTTTTTTTTAAATCTTTAATGTATTACCTATTATATATAACCTTAACGTTGGTTGTTCTGCCGCTTCGCTTCGCTTGCCCATTTTAAATACAAAATGTAACTCACGTATATCTCCGGTTGAAGAAGTGAAGAGTGGTAGCATGAGGAATATAGCTGCGGCAAGAGAAATGCCCATTCCGTGATCCACTCGCCATCTCATCTGAAACAAGCGACGATAACAAATTAATGATATCACTATCATGACTTCATGCGTTAGGGGCAAGGGCTCTGGAATCCCTTACTCATTAACAGAAATACAAGAGCGATCTTGGGATCCTTGTGCGTGTATGACGTACAGCTGTTTCAAAGTATGATAAAATATTATAGTAAGGTTTCATAAAGACATCAATATAACAAGCGATAATTATTTTTTATAGTTTTATAAATTTTAGGCTAGATAAGATTCTAGATGTACCTATAAACTATACCTACTTCTGTAAAATTTGCTAGGTACGGGGCGGAGGCTACGGCGACGTAGCCGCGTCACTATGCCTCTACGTGTTTTAGAAGTTCTTTTATTTTGTATAAAAACATACGTAAAAAAAAAACCATTTTTAAGTATATTTGTGAAGTTTTAATATTCATAAGTTTTAATACAGAATTAAAGAAGTCATTTCTCAAAGTTAGAATTAACTGTATACATATGTAAGCCTCTTTAATTTTTTTAGATAAGGTTCTAAACTAAAGTGTATAAAAAATATTTTTTGGGTCATAATAAGTATCTTTTAACCGCGGATTCCGTTTCCGCTATATGCCGTCACTCAGAACACGCATTAAAAAAATGTAAATTTCGAATTTATATCTTGTTTTCAGGATGCCAATTTTATGGCATGGATGCAGGAGCAATAGTATCCTTCGACACCTTATCTGCCATGTATTGTAGAGTTCACCAATAATATAGGTATAATATTTTCTAATCCTGGGATGTCCTGATTGAATTTTACCAATTAATTCTTGATGGAGATATACAAGATGTACAAACTATTTTTAATGATTTGTCCCCCTCTCTTGTTTGGTGTACGTATTATCTTTTTCTTGAGATTTAAAAACTGATTTAGATAGAGAAAAATCCAACCTTCATTAACCTATAACTATATAATCCCATGGATTTTCAATGAAATGTAAATATAAAATTATACTTACATTTACAATTTAGAAATAATTTAGTTTCTGTACGCAAACTTTCATAAATCGCGTCAGATTCTGCCCAATGACCTTTAATACGCTTAAAGAATAATTTACAATTATATAACAAAAAAAAAGTTTTATATCTTCCATAATATTTCTTAGTAGCTTTGCCCGTGACTTTTAAACTTAGACTTTTTTTAGGCGTTGATTTATTATATTTCTCCTGAATGAAAGATACCCTATCGTATAAGAAAGGTCCTTTTCTGAATCCCTGACAACATGTTTGTATGCAAGATTTTATGGTGATCGGTTAATTGGTTAAGGGCTTCACTTAGGCAAATTACATTTACAATAGAATTCGCTGGCGGCGGAGACAATTCAACAGGCCTCGAAATGGTGTTTTTTTGGTTTTACCATCAGAACAATACGCAAAAAAAAAAATATTAATACAATTTTTTAAACTGATATTAACTTATTAATAGGTACAGGATTCATATGCGCGCAATAAGCCGTTTTCGAGAGAATTATCAATAAAAGTCAAATTCTTCTTGTGTTCTAACTTTTTTTGTGGAGTTTCTATTACTTTAACGAAAATTCTAATTAATACAATTGGTTCCTCACATGTTTAAGTATAATAAATTTTTTTTTTTCAAAGCAATTGCCTTGTCTATTTCTTGTAAAATCTTCATTAAACAATGGATATTTTTAGTATTTAGCGTTTGTCTCCACCTTAAAGCGCGAAAGCGTAAAATATTAGCGAAATAAATTATAGTTAGGATGACTCAACAAGTAAGTGACATACTTGCATTGATGGACGACCCTGTACGTTATCCAATCTATTAAAGCCATGTGCGTTTTGAAGGTAGTCTGTTAATGTTAGAAGTCTGTCCCACACCATGTTTTAACTTAAAAATTACCCGTGTCTTAAAGCTCAGTCTGTACAATCAGGCATAATATTACTTAAACAAGTATACGTAAGTCCATATTAACATCATGAAATACCAATTGCACCTAAATTGGTTGGCGATGTCGTTTCTGACGCAGAGTATAAACAAGACAATAATAGAAAAGGCAATTCCGTAGCGACGTCTTTAAGCAACTCCAAGAATCAGTTTTCGCCCGTTTATTGTTACCAATCAGTTGTTAGGGATTCTATCGCAAACAAATCACAACTTTGATGAGTTTCTCCGATCTTTTCACGTGGAATTTTCTTCGGGAAAATATTTTTTCCCTTCGATCCCCCTCTGTGAATGAAACGCTGATTGTACGCACTGTTTATTTAAGTCCTTTGTGTGCTAAGGAGGATAATAAAGAGGGAATTGTCGCAAAGTTGTTTTGAACGCATTAGGCAACCGAAATAAGTTCGTTTTCTACGGCTGTTGTTGTTAATTTTAATTCGAACTTTCTGGAATCCGGTAAATGAAGTGTGACCGAAGTTGATCTCATTTTAGTATTATCTGTACTAAACATTAAATGTAAATGTTTAAGTTATTTAAATTTTAATGCGAGAATATAAACTCCGGCTGCCGTTAAGCAGCTAAACTATACTGGGTTTCACAGTCATAAACTGGATCAGGCTGTGATCATTGCCTCATAGAATAATGAGCAGAAGAAGAAATGAAAAATGAGTACTTGTATCTTTCGGTGTGGGAGTAAGAGATCCCTATCCTCCCCTAATCCCTTATCCTTAGGTAGTCTACGCACTAACAGCACCTATGGTCTATGTCAATAGGCGTTTGTAGCCATCTACAATTAAGTTAACCATCAGTCCGCCTGATTTATTCATTTACATAAATAAAGACATATTTGTATTATAAAAATATAAAAAAAATATAAACATGTATATTTTGAAATAGTTCACTATTTACATCAAGCGTCGATATGGCTGTTTCATCTATGTTTTTCTTCACTGATAGTATACCTACATATGTTATCTTTATATTGCAATCAGCATAATGGCATTCTAATATGCGTCTTATGTGTTGACAATCCATCTTTTTACTCAATGGATCATGTACGTAACATATCATTTATTACAGCTGCCAGCTTTTTCTGAAAAGCCAGTTACTTTTTCTTGTGTGTATTCAATCTTTATTGCTCGTATATTTTTGTCAGGTGTTAATTGTTATATTTTAATTTCTAGATGATACCTCGGGAACAGCACTTTTTGTAGATGAAATATACCTACTCTATGTGTTTTTCAGTATCCTGGACAACATGTGTACAAAATTTCATGATCAGATGATGATCGGTTTAGCAATTGATGCGTGAAAGCTTAACAAATAGACATACAAAATCATTTTTGCATTTAAGAAAAAAAATTATAACAATAAATTTTATTTGCGACAAATGAGATTTTATATGCTTACATTTGACAGAAAATAAAATCTAATAAAATAAAACACAGAAAAGACATAAGGACAAACACAAACGTCTAATACGTGCCACATACTCGTACAGGCCCCACCTCAGAATAATGCAGGCTGTAAAAACCTGCGTTAGTCTTCCGAGAGCGGATAGTGAGATCACGCACTTATCTTATCTATATATATAAAAATGAATCCCTATTTCCCTTGGTCACGGCATCACGCGTGAACGGGTACACCGATTTTAGTTCGGTTTTCACTAATGGAAAGAGAGATAAACGGGGAATGTTTTAGTATATAAAAATTGCACCACGGGCGAAGCCGAGGGCGGGCCGCTAGTTAAAAATAAAAGCACAGATACTCAAAAAAAGAAAAAGAAAAAGAAAGCATTAAAACACAAGTCAAATACAGTATACTACAAATACAAATAATTATACAACACAGTAAGTAGAATATTACTTAGGTTTTATATATCTAGAATTCAATATGAATTTCTATTAATTGTAACCTCATTGCGCAGCTACGTTAAATCCACTTTATTTGAACCCATTGAAATAGATACGAGTTTTAAAGTGGACTCATATACAAATAACGATACAGTTGTCCTACTTAACTCTTGTTGGATGAATACCGAGCGATGATCGGGAACGAGGCTTCGCATCGAACGCAAATTTTCTGCAAAAGCTTTCGTTGTTCAGCTTCCAACTAGTTAAAAGTTTATCTCAGAGGCAACGTTGTGTGAGAACTGAAAAAGTTTGTGCAAAACTTTTCATTATATTCTTTTTAAAATCTAATTAAACGTAATCTGTATATATATATAAATTTTTATATAATGTAAATACATTAAGTTTTTATATATTACTGTAAATATTTAATTTATCATAGTCTACCGGTTTTGAAGTTTAATTAAACGTTTGTAAAATTAACATTTGTAGTAGCAGGACCCACGTTACTGCATTACAGCAGTCATTTGGGCAGCCCGTCTGGCTACAGTAACCACCCCCTTGCGTAATACATGCTGTTGTGTTTCGGTGTGTGAGTAAAGGGTAAGCCCATTCTAAAGTAACTCAATCTATGTGTATTTTTTTACAGCCAAACTAATGTATATGTCGGGCGACCTTTATAAATCATCACATGGATCCTACATAATCAAGCAATGCCTGCGTACGCTTCGGGTTGCTTCGACAGAGTCTCTGGTACCGCCTAGTGGAGCAGACGTGACCGTGCATTAGGCTGCGGTTCAAGATGGAAATCTGTAGCGATATTGTTAGGCGCGTTACCGAGGAACTGTTATAATTATGTAGTGTCCATTCGACAATCTAGTCTACATTGGAGATATTTATAGGAAAGACATTCATTATTGAATATTGTAATAATTGGAGAGTATAAATATTGTTAATAGACTCTGTTCTGAGTTTTAATTATATTATTATAAAATAAAAAGAGTGAATATAATGAAGAGACTAATTAAACGCCCACCCAGTGTTCTGTTCTTCTTTTCGTCGTGCTACAACCGACATATACATTTTGATTAATTTTTGTATGTAAATTGATAGGTGATCACTTGTGACGAATGCGGGCTACTTTTTCATTAGAAAAACGTTCGAGGCCGCAGACAAAAGCTAAACGCATTACAACTTCATATTTTTTTTAATTATAAAATCAGCAGACATACTCACAGTCCACTTGACGGTACGTAGATTCCTACCGTCGCCTATAACACAAACAACGCCAAAGCTGCTGCAAGTGCGCTGCCGACTACAGTAGGATTAAGGATAAGTGATTGGATAGGAAAATGGGCTCTGGTAACCTTTACTCACTCAGCGAAACACGGTAGTATTCTTTAAGGGGGTGGTTACTGTCACCAGACGAGTTGCCCAAATGACCGCGAAACGCAGTGTGCCTTGTCATTACTTTCCAGATCCAGACCAGAGCCAAATTTGAAAAGTTCATTTTCAAAGATGACCCAGTCAGGAATTGAACCCGGGAACCCTAGAACAGAGCGTTAAGACAAGCACCCTAACCACTCATGCAACGGGCTCGTCAAATTTATCGAAATGCTTAAAAATTTTATATTTTAGCGACGTCCTTCTTCCAAACTTGAATTCATTAATTTGATAACATAATATATTCCTCATTTTAATGGAATCATCTTCTAACTTTTAATCAATCAATTAACTGTTGATTAGATGTCAAAGATCAAATTAAAGAGCGAAAAAAACTCTGTTTAATTAACTACGCCAATTGACAGGGATCTGTTTAATGAAGATAGAAACGAAATAAACTATGTACGTCTAGTATAAACGACAATCAGTTTATCTCATTAGAAACTTGATCGAAAGACACTCAAGGTTGTCTTGTTAGGTTAAACAAACTTCCCGACAACCATGAGTTAGTAACGAGTAGAGAACAAAACTTTCATATGAAACATTTCGTGGCGTCCTTAGACGTATTGTGATGTAGACGCGTGCCTTAAGGCGACTACAGCCGCAAAACTCGTCCTATACTGAATTGACGGGACTGCTGAGGGGGAGTCGCTACTTGCAAATCTCGGAAATATCTATTTAAAAATTAAATAAAATATAATTCAAATTTTTCTTTTGATAAGCCTTCAGATAATGGATCTTAAAATTTATCTTAAGAATTAGCTATTTAAAATATTGATTATTAACCAAATACGGTAACAACATCGATATTAGACCGCAAATTAGTATTTTTTTATAATATATAATTAAATATAATTTAAAAAATAATTATGATGATCCTGCAGATGATTTGAGTATTTTTTAAATTATAATTATTATGATAATTTAAAAGGAAAACGGTTACAAATAAGTGGATTTCTTTATCATTAGAGGCTGGCGTCGCCTTAAGGTTTCTCACTTTAGAACTTGTTTTGCTGTTTCGTAGATAGTTTAGATTTCTAAATATATTTTCTTCCTTGAAATAATTGAGTAGTGGAGGTACAAAAAAAGCTCTAAATATTAAAACCACGTTCATAAACACAAAATAATATTTGGTCACACAATACCCCCAGCCCTTACATCAATGACTAGCTGTGCTCGCAACTTCGTACGCGTGGTATTCGGAATAAGGCGTAACTATTTTGTTTGTAAACATATTGGAATGAAATATACACTAAATATTAGCGGAAGCTTGCTTGCACACTGCGTTTGCGCAGTCATTTGGGCTGGCGGCTGGCGGCAGTAACCACCCCCTTACAGAAGACCACTGTGAAATAACAGCATGTGTGCTGTTGTGTTTCGATGAGTGAGTAAGGGATGCCCGAGCCCAGTTCCCTATCCACTCCTAATCCCTTATCCTTAATCCTACTGTAGTCGGCAGCGCACTTGCAGCAGCTTTGGCGTTGTTCGTGTAATAAGCGACGGTAGCCACCTACCATCAAGTGGACCGTCAGCCTGTCTGCCGACCTTAACATAAAAAAAATGTATCAGTGGAAACCACATAAAAATCGGTTAAGCCGTTTCTCAGATTAGCGTGCACAAAAGTATAATAGGCAAACAACGATTGCCAAAAGATTATCAAAATTATAGACAAAAGACCCAGCAGCCGTTTTGCTGTAGCAGACTGCCGAGAAAACAGACTTCTTTTTCTAGGCTCCGCTCCTATTGGTCTTAGCGTGATGTTATATAGCCTATAGCCATCCTCGATGAATGGACTATCCAACACAAAAAGAATTTTTCAATTCGAACCAGTAGTTCCTGAGATTAGCGCGTTCAACCAACCAAACTAACAAACAAAATCTTCAGCTTTATAATATCATTATTATAGATTTTAATTTAAGCATTCCACTAAAATTTTATTTGTAGCTTCGGTCTAGTCCGAGCATCTAGCAATTTTCTTTGGCTTTTAATGAAATATGGGAAACTTTGTGAGATCATGCTAGAATAATAATAATAAAATTTATTGGTTCAAGTTCCATACTCATTTTTTTAATAATTAAATTAATTAATATAAATTAATTATATGCTATGCATGCAGTAACTGGTAATTCAAATAAATTAAATTAAATACGTTTTAAATTAATTTTTTTTAAATTTAAAATGACGAGCCCGTTGGATGAGTGGTTAGGGTAATTGCCTTAACTCTTTGTTCTAGGGTTCCCGGGTTCGATTCCCGGCAGGGTCAACTTTGAAAATTAACTTTTCAAATTTGGCTCTGGTCTGGAAGTAAATCTGGATAGTAGTGGCAGGGCACACTACGTTCCGTAGCCATTTGGGCGGCCCGTCTGGCAGCAGTAACCATCCCCTTACCGAAGACCACAGTGAAATAACAGCACATTTGAGTGAGTAAGGGATGCCAGAGGCCATTCTCCTATCCAATCCCCTTTTTTTATCTTCTTAGTGGCTATTTCTGTCTCCTAGAGTACCAGTATCACTTCGTCCATTGCTGAAATATTGTGATCGCCACGTGAACTAAAGCTCTCAACCTATACCTACCACGTTAAGAAACTGTAGTACTTTTTTGATAGAGGTATTCTTCACATCTTCACAAGCCATTGTGTGGCTTTCTAGGATGTGACTGCGCTTGTGTATCAGGGGGCCATACTCGCACAGGATATGCATTGGTATCCAATCTCTTATCCTTAATCCTACTGCAGCCCACTTTAAGTAACAGCTGTGGCGTTGCATGTGTTATAGGCGACGGTAGTCAAGTGGACTGTCAGCCTGTCTGCCGATCTTAAAATAAAAAAAATCTTGATTGTGTTCTAATTGTTATTTTAATACTGTCAAAACTACTCATCTAATTGCCATACGTTTGTCTGACTTACCTATTATGAAATTTCTAGCAAGGTGTCGTGACATATCAGTTATCTTACACCTTTAATAATTCTCGATTCCCAGCTAGCTGAATATAATTCATTTAATGAAATAAAGTTTTCTATTACAATGAACAATGTGCGAACTTAAATTTCCCCGACGCTGGACTTTTCCGACTTAAAATCATTAAAAGTTGGAAGAAACATTCTCGTGTTACTAGTGTGGGAGAATTCTAACTTTTCTTTGTTGTTCCTTTAAAAGTTGTCTATTATGTTAGCCCTCTAATTATTCTATGTAACTCGCTTGAATTACCAAAACTTAGAGAAAAACACTCTAGAATTTCCCCGAATAATTCACGTAGGATTTTATTTTTTGGTTTCATTGTTTAATGTTTGTATACGTAACAACTAACTGTTTTTGAACCAAGCAGTGTGTGAAAGAGAGAGGTGATCGAGTGAGTGAGTGAAAGGATTTAGTAATTAGTAGGTAGGTAGACGCCATTATTACCACGACAAAAATACGTAGCGACAAGCCATATTGTGTGTGTGAAAAATAAAAATCTTGCAGAAAATTTGTTATTTACATCCTACATCTATTTACATTTTGTAGATTTATCAAAGAAAATTATCTAAGTCATACATAAGTATGACAGTCGTGTTATGAATTCGATATCGATATCTATAACATACGACTGTCCTATCCAAAGTCACTGGACGAGGATAGCCATTAATAAACTGTTACTAAAAAGAAAATTAGGCACAATAGTATGAAATAAACGTTTTTTATTATATGTTTTATTACATTTATTATATTTTTTATTCTATTTATTATATTTAAAATCATATTATTAAAAAAAAATGACAATATATTTATTTATGTAAATGTAACAAATTAACAAATTTAATATTACTGTTTAAAGTCTCGTTTAGAGTTTTTTTTAATATTTTTTCTTACTATTTTAAAATTGAATGTTATTCTGTAACGTCCAATATTAAACTTAAAACCTTCCAAAATCGCGACTCAACTTTCACTTCATCAGATATTATATGCTAGCTGGCTGGTGCCCGCGGCTCTTCGCCCGCGTTAAAAAATAAAAAAAATAACGCCTGTCTAAATGTATGAGCAATGTAACGCATAACATCTTTATTGCAGTTATAGCTTTGCCAGGCGTTAGACAATCCCTTGGGAACAGTACTATTTTTCGGGATGAAAGGTACTCTATGTCCTTTCCTGTATCCCTGATAACGTGTATGCAAAATTTCATGATGATCGGTTCAGCGGTTAAGGCGCGTAAAGGTAACAGACAGACAGATAAAATAGAGTTACAGAGTTACTTTCACATTAGCAACTAGTTGGCTACTAGTTAGGTAGTAAGTGGCCGTCTAAAGGACTGGAATTAGAATTACTATAATCTATACTTAATATATAAAGCTGAAGAGTTTGCTTGTTTGTTTGAACGCGCTAATCTCAGAACTACTGGTTCGAATTGAAAAATTCTTTTTGTATTGAATAGTCCATTTATCGAGGAAGGCTATAGGCTATATAACATTACGCTACGGTCAATAGTATTATATATAAGCAGTGTCCAGTACCACGCGCCCCACGCGCACTCCACCGCCGTATGGGCCGCAGCGAAGCGTGGCCGAGTTCAGCTAGTAAGATACTCGTATATGCAGCGACATTTGGCGCGCCCTGGTATTTATAAGGTAAAGGTTTCCAATTTTCCATATTTTTAACACTTACGTTTACTTTAGAAACGTATAGCTCACTTTAGATTATATATCTGTGTAGAAAACACAATTCAAACACCCCAAAGTATTAACGAATTCCCGGCGGCGGCTGCGGTGCCAATAAAACCGAGCAAAAGATAAATTTTACAAATTCTATTTTAAAACACTCCGATGCAAAATAAAATAGCCGTAAACGGGCCCAGCTCGAGTACCTGTGTGACGCGCGATATACGTTTACCGCAATAAAAATAAATCTCCCTTTCAGTTAATAGAGGCATTAAATAGAAAATCATTGAAACAAATCGCATGTTTCGAACTATGGCTGTGGCCATGGGCACCGGTTCGCTAGTGATTTATTAGGTAAAAAGCGCTTGTGATTTTAACAGCTCCTTACAGTAAATCAAATTCAGTCAAAGGCTGTTTGTAGGTTAAAATCAAGCGCTTCACTTACGATTACAAATAAATTCATAAAATTGTATTAGCTTTCACAATAATTATTATACAATAAATACAAGTTATTATAAAATAATTATTGTTGTAAACACTAACATATAGATTATCCTATATTTTAGAAATTAGTTGCTTGCAAAGGACAATGACCAATTTCGCCTCCATTGGTCCCAGAATAAATAATTCTTGAATAATTCATAATTATTATTGATCAAGACGGCAAAAATTTTGAGAGTGTGGTTGGGAAGTTTTGAAGCAACCACCATACAGTTCTGACCATCCGCCTACCATTTCCTGTGGTTTCTGGATAACTCTTTTAATGGTTACTTCAAAAGAAGCTTGCCAAAATTTTTTTTATGTTAAGATGGGCAGACAGGCTGACGGCCCACTTAATGGTAGGTGGCTACCGTCGCCTATAACACAAGTAACGCCAAAGCTGCTGCAAATGCGCTGCCGACTATAGTAGGATTAACGATAAGGGATTAGGAGAGGGCATAGGGAAATGGGCTCTGGCATCCCTTACTCACTCACCGAAACACAACAGCACACATGCTGTTATTTCACGGTAGTCTTCTGTAAGGGGGTGGTTACTGCCGCCAGACGGGCTGCCCAAATGACTGCGAAACGCAGTGTGCCCTGCCACTACTTTCCAGATCCAGACCAGAGCCAAATTTGAAAAGTTCATTTTTCAAAGTTGACCCTGCTGGGAATTGAACCCAAGAACCCTAGAACGGAGCGTTAACGCAAGCAACCTAACTACTCATGCAACGCTATTGATTTAGTCTTTCGCCAAGAAAATCAGAAAGGCCACAGTATCGCAATTACGGTGTCACCAGAAAAAAGGCAAAAGTTTATGATCAAAACGGCATAAATATGTCATGGCGTAGTGTTTGAAATTTATAAGAATAAATTCGCATTGAAAAACATGATATCAAATGACTTTTCTCCCAACCCAAGTTTTCATTCTGAAAATACCCTTACATACCCACACCGAATGTAAAATTTTTATACTTTAATTAACCATGTAACAGTCAGTTACCTGTAAAAAAGAAATAAGTTCTAAAGTGTTGTAGCTAATCGTTTAGCAATATAAGATCACTAACTGGCCACACGAGCCTTTGGCACGGCCCATTGAGCAGGCTTTGATCGGTCACCCGTGTAAATAGGCACACACACTTACAGAAAAGCTTTAATGCCGTCTGCCGGCTCTACTGGCCTGTTTATTCTGTGCCGTCGGTTACCAGACTACATCTATACCCAGGGCCTGATTTACCCACAAGCTATTCAGGCTTGAGCCTAGGGCGCAAGTGCCGAGGAGGCGCTGGGGTGGCCTCGCAAGCACCATTTATTTACTTACAGAAATAAATTTTAAATGTTTAAAAATACGCGCGTAAATAATGACTCTTCTTTCTTCCTTTCTCGTTGACTGACTGTGATTCAAAGATTATAAATTACTTAAGCTGTCTTCTCAACCTCCAATTGAATTAGAGCTTAGAGCTTGGAGTTCACCAGACATTGCCTCTCCGGTCTCCGGTAATCTTTAATTTGGCGATTTTGTACTACGTGGTTCTAAATGACACATTACAGATTCTTTCGTCTTGCCCGATCTATACCTGACAGTTGGAAATCTTTGGTTACAAACATATCTACACTAACTTTTGGTAATTTCTGTAACTAATAACTCATTTCTATAGTCGGCTTTGACGAAACCAACTAAATGTCGTTTACTTCCACAAGACGTGACGAGTGACGTCACTAGACGCTGATTGGTAGATTAAAATACGTTCCGTTTCAAGAAACTTTTAATTCGTATTTATTGTTAAAAAACGACCGATTTGGCTGATTTTTTTTGTGTTCACAATTGTTAAGGCAAGGTTTGAATGTTGGGTCAGCTAATTATTGTATTTACTGGATTTCAAATCATTTTAATTTTCGAAATAAAATAATTTAAAACAAGACATTGTGTTGACTGTATTTGGTTCTTGATATTTACTAAGATAAAGTTGTATTTAGAAAAGAGAAAGGCGATCTAATAACCTTGTAATGACACAGATTTTTCAACGGTTTTTTTTTTTTCATTTTTGTTGATGGAAATATTAATTATAAAATGTTACATAGATATTTCTTTTCAAATAATTACTATTTAATACGGCAGTAACCTTAAACATTTGAAATTGGAACACCTTTAATTTTAGACTCTTTTTAGCAGTAAAGAAGACTTAACAGTAAGAGATCTTTATAAATTTATGTATCTTTTTTCATGTAAGCCAAAAAATACATTTTTTTTTGCAATAATTTACTTATCTATTGTTCTCTTTGAATGACATCTAACGGCTTCTATTGAAATGTTTCATTATTTTCAGTTTACATGTGATAGATATAAACATATAAAGCTTTTTCACGATGGTCTTCTGCAAGGAATGGTTGCACACCTGCTAGGCAGGACTGCTAAGTTTGTGGCTGAGAAAAGTATTTTGTTCTGCCAATACAATGGCAGTGTGTAAAGTAACAAATAACACAGATCGGAATTAATAATTGTAATAAACAAAATTAATTGGTTTAAATGATTGGTTAAGGCAACTCATATAAAATTAACGACCCAACGTGTTTATTGAATCGTTAAAATAGTCTAATTAATTTGTCATAGCCGTCGATGCAAATAAAACCGACATTTTGGTTAGGAAAACCGTGATAGATGCCCGGCTTTGCGGGCTTTGTATCCATTATGCAGTTTGAATCCGCCATACTGAATTTAGTGTTTATTTGTTAATTTACAAACGGAAAACAAAGCCGATTGTGCAGTCGACACTTTTATACAAAGCGATGATGCCACAAAATATTAATATTATTAGAATTTTATAATAATACAATACAATTATTGTATTATTATATAATACATTCTAATTAATTATTTTATATTATTAGTAGAATTATTTTATAGTATTTTCGATAACTATGTAACTAAATACGTTTTTAATTAATTGCAATAATCGTCTATTGATATGTAATGTAGCTGCCGTACCGAGTGAAGGTGTGAGAAATAAATATATAGACAACCATTAACGGATCAATTGGAGTAGCTCTAAAAAGAGCTGTTCATCAGCGTGGTTTGTATATGAAATTATTTGAATGAATAAAATGAACTAACGGTACCATTTATAATAATAACTAGCGACCCACTCGGCTTTGCGCAGATGAATTTTATTTGACCACTATAGCCGAATTCACGACGGAGGATGAATAGGAGTCAGCAGCAGACGTCACAGCCAACGTTTCGGAATTTCAACGATGTTAAATGGCTAATCGACGAGATGTTGTCCCCTTTTTTTTTTTTTTTTTTTTTTTACAAGAGGAATCCATCATGGATACCCACCCGTCTGGGGACAGACCGGTGGGTTATGTCGGACTCCTGCCCCGAGATGGTAGTGGGGTAGACCTACCGACTAAACCTCTTGGCGTCCTTCTCATCCGCTATTGGTGAAGTTGCGAGGTCGGACGAGCACTCTTCCGCAACTCCACCGCGGGGGTCCGCATCCGGACACGGCTCATTTGGACGGCGCACCCGAACTGCCAAGGTGCGACGTGCCTCTCAGGATGAAGCGGGCGGTAGAGTCCCCATCTACCGCCCTAGTCCTGTCAGGGGTCCAGGTGGCGGGCGTGCGCCAGCCGCCTGTGTCCTGTTCGTCGGCGACGGAGGGGATGGGATCTGACGTCGTCCTCCCGCTCTCTTTCCGCCGCCTCCTTCTGCGAGATGACATCTTCGCAGAAGGATTGAGTCGCTTGCCAAGCGGCTCTGCTGCCGACAATAGCTTTCACTACGGCCGGCAGAGAGAAGTCAAATCCAATGGTCGCAGCGAGCTCAGTTCGCTGCGCCAACCATCTAGGTGGCGTCGTCGGCCATATGGTCGGCCCTGACGTTATATTGTCGCATCGCTGCGGAGTGTGCGCGCGCTGATTAGGCTTGCCAGATGGAAAGACTGAATTATCTGGGCAACATTTCAAAAAGTCGGGATCATAGGATTATCGTCGGGACAAATAATTACTTTTTATTAAATAATGACAAAAAAACTTAATTTTTTGCCACATTAGGAATTTATATAATATATTGATAATAAAGTTACTTATAACTAATATAGGTACACTTATTTTTAAAGTGGTCACATGTACCTACTTGATATTAGACTTCACTGAATTCACCAATTTCGACCCTTGAATAAATTTTAAAATAACAGTTTACATCAAAATTCGTCTTATTATTAACTCGGCTTTTATTTAATTAATTAAAATGTGATTTCTTTCTTTGGTGTACAAGTTATTTAACAAACACTAACAGCACAGTCTAAACATACTTACGTCATACAGTCGGGCAACGCTCAATGTACTAGCCTGCAAACTGAAGCGAGTTTCCCGACGTTGGTCTACGCAAGTACATTCGTTGCCTGACTGTATGGTATGGTTAGACTGTGCTAACAGGTTGTAGGAAGTGATTTAGAATCCGCGCGGTCATTTTAAATTTATGTTTTGTTAAAATTTCTACTAGAAGTTGTTTGTCGGGACATTTTGTATTTTGTCGGGAGTCTGGACATCAAATAAAATGTCGGGACAATCTAGACAAATCCCGACCATCTGGCAACCCTAGCGCTGATAGAAGCAAATATTATGCGCACAGACTGTGCCAAAACCCGGGTTAACTTACAGTAAGGTGATGCTGTATGTATGGTGGGATTGGAAGGGCATTGTTCATTATGAGCTTTTACCGCCGGGCAGAACCATCGATTCGGATCGCTACTGCCAACAATTGATGAGATTAAAGCAAGAAATTGAGTGAAAGCGGCCGTAATTGATCAATAGAAAGGGTGTGACCTTTCATCACGACAACGCTAGACCACACACATCTTTAGCCACTCAGCAAAAATTAAGTTTAAGAAAGTTTGTCTGGGAGGTGTTAATACATCCGTCACATAGCCCCGATTGCACCTTCAGATTTGTTCGGTACCTGTTTCGGTCTCTTCATAATTCTTTAGGCAGTGTCAGGTTAACATCAAGAGAGGACTGCCAAAACTACTTGTCGCGTTTTTTTGATCAGAAGTTCCAAAATTTCTCCAGCAACGGGAACATGTCATTACCTACAAGATGGTAAAAAGTCATGGAACAAAATGGCACATTTATACTGCAATTAAATGTAAATAAACTTTAAAAAAAATGTCTTGAGTTATCCTATAAAATGCGAAGAAACTTTTTCCCCAACCTATTAGTTAGCAGTAGTGAGGCACTCTTCTTTCATAAGTTAAGCAACTCGTTTGGCGGCAGTACAGAAGAACACACTTTTACAGAAGAACAACGTAAAATAACACCACGTGCGACGAGTGTTGTTTCAGTGAGTGTATAAATTTAGATCGTTGTGAGTGAGTAAAACCCGCCATTCACAGCCTTCGAGCCCTTTGGCTCGATGAAAAATGGATGGTCGTGTACTGTGTTGTTTTTGGTTATGATTCTTAAGGCGACTCCAGCCGCAAAACTCGTTCTGTACTGAATTGAGGGGACTGCTGAGGGGGAGTCGCAGGGGGGACTTGCAAATCTCGGAAATATCTATTTAAAAATTAAATAAAATATAATTCAAATTTTTCTTTTGATGAGCCTTCAGATAGTGGATCTTAAAATTTATCTTAAGAATCGGCTATTTAAAATATTGATTATTTATTGGCTGGCGTCGTCTTAAGAAGAATGATTATATTTCACTGCAGTTTGTTTATATTTAAAACAACGAAGGCTCAAAAGAATAACAACGAAGCCAGAGACCCAGCTGGAAAAGAAATATGCATACACACATACAAATTGATTGAACACCCTCATAGAGGCAAGATTCAATTTAAAAATTACTAATATTACGCCCAGTGCTGTATTTTTTAAATGTTTATTGTAGTAATCTTATATACATTTTTATAATATTTGTTACAAATTCTCGCTTATTCGTTATTTTCACTGTGGGCAACTGATTTAATTTGAAATATACGATTTTCACATTCAAGGACGATTTTTTACGTAAGCATCGTTACGTTTGACTTGTTCGCACGGTCGTGAATGGCGGGCTTATGGGATGCCAGAGACCATTTCTCGATACCACCCCCATATTATCCTTATCTTAAGAATCGAAATAAAGGTTTTAAATGTGACCATGTTATGATAAATTAACTTGACAGGAATGAGTTACACAACTACACTTTCTGTGTAGCTTCTGAAAAGTAGTGGGTACTGCCGCCAGAATGACTTGCTAGTTTAGTTATAGTTCGTTTAGTTAGTATCACTAACAAACTATTTGTTTTAGAATACTATAGACATAATAATATAATACTAAAGTTGTTGTACTGTGGCCTATAAAGGTCCGTTTATATATTCAGGCAACGAACCTATCAGACACTTACAGTATCAGACACAGTTTATTTACATCTTGGTAGCGTATCAAAAACATACCATATCAGACAAAAGACAAGTGCACAGTTCAGAATCTGAGGCACAGGCCTTCAGACACGTTACGGTTCAACAAAATATTCTCTCCGCGATGCGCGGACAGTGTATGATGGCGTCTGAGCGGACACCTTACTAGATATGAATAAGTTTTTACATATCTTATGAAATAATTACATTTTGTTCGTAGTCTAAAGATATAAATGGACCTTAATTCCTCACAAAGACGAGAGCCCTCCGTAATATATACGCATAATAATATAAATGGACAATGAATCATATCTTGCTTGTCATATTGTTAAATAAACATGAAACACAATTAATACGTTTGTTGAGCACGAAATAAAATGAAATATCACTTCCGTCTCACCTTCAAACTGCTTTGACTGTACTTTGTACCCAAATCATAACGCCGAGTTTAATTAACAAACAAAACAAACAGTCCGTCGTCGGCCTATTCGACCCGTCAAGGCCGCCTTCAAAGGCTCCTTTGTCGTTTCCAAATTGAATCGAACACTATTTAGGTATAAACTAATTAAATAACGTTGCCAGTCAATCGAATTTTCGCACTTTACTTGGGGTTGCCTTTTCGAAGTAATCCTTGTTTGCTTGGGCGAGGTAGCAGATAAGTCTGAACTAGAAATAATGTATTTCCAAGTCGCTTTCGCCTTGGTAACTAAGAAGGCTATTCGTTCTTACCCTTTTCCATTAAAAGATAGTAAATTTAATTTTTCCCGATCAATCGAGTAGGTTAGATGACGCTCTGTCCACAAATGTAGGTAAGCATGCCAAGTGATGCCAAGTATTTATGGGCTCAGTAAACAGTTATATGATTACAATACTGTTCTTCTGCAGTCGCGTATACGGTAAAAAAACATCACTATACTTTATTCCCAATCTAATTAAAAAACTGCCTAATAAACATAAACAATAAAGTCACATAAAAAGTACCTATTAAAAAAATACCTACACACTTTTAACTAATTAAAAACAAGAATAATAAAAAAGTAATTTTATTTAATCACATTTTCTCTTAAACTGATAGTTAAATAAAATTATATCTACTTCTTTTAAACTTTAAAAGAAATATTGTTATTTTTATCACAAAAAATCCAAAGTATCCTATATGTTTTTGCAAGAATTCATACTCCTACTAAACTACTGAACCAATTTTAATGATAATGCAACGAGATAAATTTACGATATTTTATTTTCATAATAGTGAACTAGTTTTAATAATAAAATTAGGACATTGAATTTCGTTGCGATCAAACAAAAGGACATTAAACGTCAAATAACGTCAGAGGAGCGGCCCGCCCCCGGCTTCGCCCGTGGTGCAATTTTTATATACCCTAAAACATTCCCCGTTTATACCTCTTTCCATTAGCGAAAACCCAATTAAAATCGGTCTACCCATTCACGCGTGATGCCGTGACCAAGGGAAAATGGGGATTCATTTTTATATATTATTATCAAAAGATTATTATATCAAGGGATTTATTTTTATATATATCATTTTATGTTATCAAAAGTTTTAAAAAAAGATACCGATATTTAATTTTTTTTTTATAAAACCTATAGCAATTTTTCTCTATTAAGTGTCTCTCTTTATAATATTACAAAGACAAACGGACAAACAGACAGAGAGATACAGATAGAGAGCATATATTGTAAGAGGTTTGTATGTATGAGGGTCTGAAGATAATCTCATAATCTGTATGAGGGTAGGTAAGGCTTATATCCGGGTGAATAAATCGGGTGGATTCGAGTTTCTAATTATCAATCGTGTTTTGTAGATGGTAAATAGCAACATAATTTATAAAAATAACTAATGATTATTAAAACCTAGGTATTAAAAAAATAAATCTTTCCAAATTAGGCATTTAGTCACGTGACAGTAGATATTAATCAGTCAGATAGTAATTATTTCAACCATTGTTGTTGTTGACATTTTTATAGAACGGAACGGTTTACTTGATATTTTTTTCATTTTTAACAATTTTTTGTCGTTAGCTATATCTTCAAAGACGAATATAACGTGCCATGAAATCAGGATTTAGAAAAGCAAACAGTAGTAATTTACTCTGAATTGACGCTGTTATGCTTGTCAGATATTTCGCGTCAAACAATTTCGAAATGTTAAAACTTCGATGTAAAAGTAAACTAGTGTAAAATATAAATTATGAGTCTCAATACTTAGTAATATTTCAGTTTTGTATTCAAAAACCTATTGTTTTAACTAATTATTGCAATTATTGCAAGTTAGATCTTCACAACTAAGCCTTGATTACAACAATTGTTATTTATAACAAACTAGCGACCCGCCCCCGGCTTTGCCCGGCGTGCAATTTTTTTATATATATGAACATTCCCCGTTTATCCCTCTTTCCGTTAGTGAAAACCGAATTAAAATCGGTCTACCCGTTCACGCGTGATGCCGTGACCAAGGAAAATGGGGATTCATTTTTATATAAAGAGATAAATAATTTTGGTACGCCATTTGTAAAATTAAGATCTTATTCTGTACTCACATTTTAAGCTTCTTGTTGATATTATTCTTGTTAATATTTCTTTCTTTCTTTGTTGATAAGTAATTCTCAAGTCATTAATTCTATCTATTCTTACTATTGCTGAAAGAATTTTTAAAATCGGATGAATAGTTTCGAAGATTACCTCCCACAAACAAACAAACTTTACCTCTTTATAATATTAGTAAAAGTAAAGATAAGGATAACAAATTTTTCAAACTTCAACCACTGATCTACGCTCAATATACTTAGACTCCAACATGCAAGTACCTTTTTTTTTTGATGAGGAGTAATCCGCTTACAGATCTCCTGCCGCAGGCTAGACGGCAGGAGTATGTGGGGGTCGCCCAGCGCCTGGTCATAGCGGCACTGGGAATACCCACTAAAACTCTCCGGTGTCTCCTTGCCCTTTGAGCGGGGTGAACCGGGCTCTGCCGAGGCAAAAACTCCGATCCACCCCAGGGCAGCCTAGTCATTGCTGACTAGGCTAACTCCAATGGGGGATTGCCCGGAGGCACCGAGGTAATCCCCAGACGGGGTGACCTTGTGCAAGCACACATAGTTGGCCAACCATGTGCGTCTGAGGGAAGCGAGACCGGCCTCTTCCTCTCGCTTCCTCTCAGCTGCCTCCTTCTGCAACATCACGTGTTCGCAGAAGGAAGCAACTGCTTTCCAGTTGGTCACACTACAAGCATGGCTTCGACCATCTCTCCACCACCCAGCGCCGCCCTCAACTCCCGGCGCTGGGATCTCCTGGCCGAACATATCTGGAGCGTATGCTCGGCCGTATCGTCAGGATCACCGCAGTGGACACTGCGACTCTTCCCTTTTTAAATGGTGCAAATAATGACCGAAGCACCCGTGTCCGGTCATTACTTGCAACATATAAACATGCAAGTACCTACTAGGTACATACTTTATTAAACATACATAAGTTATTATAGTGTATTGGAACAAACGAATGAAATACTAACAGCATAACAAACATTTTTAGGTCACCTAACAATAACAACAGACAAATATCCACCAGCTACAGCTACATTTGGCCCTGTCGGTCACAACTATCAATCAATTATCAATTAATTAAAATTAAAATCAATTATTAAAATCATGAAACCACATTTTTTTATGTTAAGAACAGCAGACAGGCTGACACTTCACTTGATGGTAGGTGGCTAACCGTCACCTATATTACAAGCATCTTTATGTTAAGAACGGCAGACAGGCTGACGGTCCACTTGATGGTAGGTGGCTACCGTCGCCTATAACACAAGCAACGCCAAAGCTGCTGCAAGTGCGCTGCCGCCTACACTAGGATTAAGGATAAGGGATTAGGAGGGAATAGGGAAATGGGCTCTGGCATCCCTTACTCACTCACCGAAACACAACAGCACACGTGCTGTTATTTCACGATACATTATTCTACCTAATAATATCATAAATTCGACATGTCAATAATAAGTATTATGAGAAATTTAATTAGTCAAAAATTTATCAAATTCGTCAAAACAATCAGACATTACAATTATTACGAATTAAATAATGTATTTGACTTAACAAAATATATAAAATCAAAGCACAAATTCAAAGAGCTTTGATTCGTCGCCGCCCGTTGTTTGAAATGGCCTTGTAAAGAAGGCCTGAACTAGAATAGGGGTACATACCAATAGCACGATTCAAACGCGACCTTGGCCGAAATGACTACTCAATCGAGGTGTTCCATGCAATATTTATATTATTTTACCTATTACCTAAAACATAGGTTCTAGAAATGAAAGGTAAACAGAATATGAATGACTTTCTGTACCCGCTGTTTCGCGAATTCAGATTGTTTTTCGGTATCGGGTACCTACCTCGCAGTCGTAATGTACGGGTCTTGACCAACTTGCACTGGCTCTGTGATGGCTTCACGAGGTGGTCGCGCTTTACCTACATATATCGTATTATCTCTTTAGCCATACGTTCAAAACATATACAGTAAAAAGCAAAAATAACGTGTAGTAATTACACGTGACGACAAACTTGCTGATTTTGATAAGGATTCATAATTGTTGATAATATTGTTGACGAGTCTGTTGGATGAGTGGTTGGGGTGCTTCCCTTAACGCTCTGTTCTAGGGTTCCCGGGTTCGATTTCCGGCAGACAAACAGAGTTAATGGTTTTGTGGGGCCTGGTGGGTTAGTCTTTAAGTTTTTATTAATTAATTAAATAAAAAAATATACATTAATATCTAGTATACCAACGGCATTTGGTCGTCATTTATGAAATAGCAGACAAGACTAGCATTAAAATCGTTCGCTGGGAAAGATATATAAAGAATTTTCTTTGCTTCCATAAAAATACCGAAAAATGAACCTATTTTGTAGTCAGTGGAGGTTGCGTGTAATAAAATACCGAATGGTTGTATGTTGTAAATCTGTACCTTCTACTCGTACTAAATGTAATAAATGTGCGCTCATTGAGGATCGATTGGCATCTTTGTCCGTTTAATGTCGAGCCAATTGTATTCGCATTTTTCTTGGTTACCTTACGCCTAATGGGCCTTTGTTACAGCGCGTTGTCATAGCAAAATTAATCAGGAAAATTAGTTCCTCATTAGTATTGGAAATAATAGGTATTGTATATGTATGTATTGTATGTATATTTGTAACAGTCATTTAACGTGTTACATTTATTAACATACCGTACTGTAGATCGATTTAATGTATTGTTGATTTGTTAACCCCTTTCTGAAGTTTCTGAACTTAACTCATACTTAATATTATAAATGTGAAAGTAACTCTGTCGGGTTCGATTCCCGGATGGGTCAACTTTGAAAAATAAACTTTTCAAATTTGGCTCTGGTCTGGAGTCATTTGGGCAGCCCGTCTGGCGACAGTAACCACCTCTTACAGAAGACCACCGTGAAATAACAGAGCGTGCGCTGTTGTGTTTCGATGAGTGAGTAAAGGATGCCAGAGCCCATTTTTCTAACCTTTCCAATCCCATATCCTTAATCCTACTGTAGTCGACAGCGCACTTGCAGCAGCTATGGCGTTGCTTGTGTTATGGGCGACGATAGCCACCTTCCATCAAGTGGACCGTCAGCCTGTCTGCCGATTTTAACATTAACAAAAAACCGCTGAACCAATCATTACGAAATTTTGTTCGGGTACCATTCATCCAGAAAAAGTACTGTTCCCGAGGATCATCTAACGCCTGGCAAAGCTATAACTGCAAAAAAGGTGTTAAGCGTTACATTGCTCACATATAATTACATTGTCAAGCGTTATTTTTTTATTTTTAAACGCGAGCGAAGCCGCGGCCACCAGCTACATTACTGCAGAGTCCAGGAAGTGAAGGATTGCCGGACGAAGTGGTTTCAATAAAACCACTTCGTCCTTGATAAAGATTTGAGTCCGGCAATCCTCATTCCGGTCGAGGCTGGTATAGTGCTTTTCTCAATAAATGTGAGGAAATAATGAAACACGTGATAATGCAAAAAAATTAGTATAATATGAAAAAAAAAAATTAATTTACATATTATTATACACAGTTTTATTTAGAATAAAACAAACGCAAATGTTTACTAAAAGCAATAAATATTTAGGTAGGCACTGAAAAAAGTCTGCTTTCCCGCCTTTTTTATTTTTTATTTTCAATGAGTGCAAAGGAAACGCCCCCGCCTACTACGCCTGTGACAGCGGCGGGCGCGTTCGTGAAGACTCGTGAAACTTCGGGTTTCATCGGGCTGAGCAGCGGCCAGGAATGAATTTTCATACAACATTCTTGGCCTAGGCCGAGAAAGAAATGCATGAGCCGAGAATTACAAACTTCGTGGCTTGTTTTTAGTACAAGAATGCCTACATTTCCGAGCATGTTTGAGAAATTAATATTTCTAATATTAATACAAAAAACTAGGCTTAGCATATCTTATGGGGTAGGTTAACGATTTTAACATGATTATCGCAAGATTTAAGCAACTAAATTAGACTATTCAAATTTTGAGTTACATAAATAAATATATTATTATTTGGAACTGTTTAAAAAATTTTTTTCAAAACTGGTCAATGTAAATTAAGCTTAAGAGATAATAAAACAACGATTTGTTCACGTTTTAATCTAAACTATTGAACACCCTTATCTGAAATTCATGTAAACGCTGATATTTTGATTCAGTTAAATTAATATTTAAAAAAAATATGAACAGGCCCGAAAGAAGTCTCATCGATTTTGAAATTTGTAACAACTGCCTTCTGTAAGCAAACTCGAACAGATATTGGTGAGCGAAACGATCCCTGCTATATTCTTTATTTATTCGTAGCACATGTGCTGCTTGCGTCCATAGATTTTCGTAGCACTCTCTCATGAATTCGTAAGCAGTGTTGCTCGCAAAGATGTTGTATTAGTCTGTACCTATAGATGGATCACAAAATGCAGCAATATTTTATTCTTTCTAACACCTTCAAATTGTCATAAGATTGAAAGAGACATACATATATAATCTGTCGGGTCGAAGTTGAGTGAATGTCTCCATTTTGACTATACAATGCAAGCTAAAGTTATAGCGTATAATAGTGCTGTGCATTTTTATTGATAACTAGATATCGTTGATATAGATTTTAAATATATGACGGATAAAAAGTATGGCTAAATGCGTTTCGGTGTACTGTTTGGTTATTCAATATAAATAAAATTTGGGTGCGTACTGGTACTCGCCGCATTGCTAATCGGTTGTATGAGATTGTATGCAACCTCTCGCATTTATTTCACCAAAATATTTGAAAAGAATAGTTATTTTTTGAGTAGAAATATTTAGAATCCATCCTTAAGGGGTAGAACGGGAGTAGGTTTTTATTACGAGAGAAAAAAAACTCGATAATCTTAAAGTTTTATTTTTAGAAACTATATCACAGATTGGATAATCTGTGATATCGTTTCATTTTAATCTGTGATATCGTTCATCTGTGATTCGTCAACATTTTAATTTTAAGACTTTGTTGACGCTTGGGTATCCACGTATTTATTAGTAAGTTTTCTTTTTCTGGGTAATTTCTGAAAAGAAATAGTTTTTGGTTATTAATGATTCAAAAGATTTTCATAATTTTCATAGATTGAAGCATAACTTCTTTATAACTTATAGATATTACTTACTGGTTTACACGATGGTGGTAATTTTGGGAATATTGTCGGCACTGCATACGAGTGTAGAATTTTACGCTGATATCCTTGGCGAAAGCAAGAATCTTCAAAGTTCATCGAGCATATTCTTGTATATTGCGA
Source organism: Bembecia ichneumoniformis (assembly GCA_910589475.2). Classification (NCBI taxonomy): domain Eukaryota; kingdom Metazoa; phylum Arthropoda; class Insecta; order Lepidoptera; family Sesiidae; genus Bembecia; species Bembecia ichneumoniformis. The sequence continues at coordinate 3,291,585 of OU342538.1, read as the reverse complement.
AGCTCTCCGAAGCTTTTCTTACATTTTTTGTCCACATTTTTTTTTAAATCGATGTCGGTGGGAAATCTGTTATAAATTGATAAAAATTACTTTCAACTTGCAGTGAATGCTAGAAAATAAAAATAAAAATAAATTAGTTATCGATATCGATAAACTTATCAAGATCAGACTACAGCACTATAAAGCAAGACAAATGTCAAATATTCCGATTAATTTTGGTTTTTGTAAATTTTAGTTATAAACACCAGCTTTTCTTTAAATAAATCAACCTTAGAGCTGTGTATGCATGTACAGTGATTCATTTTTAGTAAATAATTATAAAAATTTGTTTACAAAACACCAAAATTAATGAGTGCGAGCTGTGCGACTTACCGGTGAAATGATATGTTTCCATTATTCTCCTTCAAAACACCCACTCTACTTGAACAAACGGGAACAGTACAAGCCATTCTTGGCAAGCAACAGATTTATGAAATCACAATTTCAGATTTTTAAGTATTTTAAATCACATAAAGCTAAACGCGCTTGTTAACCAGCATGATATAAACAAATATGACGTTGCCTTTTTTATGGCGCGCAGCGTTTTAAGACGTCATATTCGGCTATTGTTATCTCTTTTTAACATACGACATGCAGCCATTAGAAAGACGGGTATCGAGTATCGAAGGAATCTTCAATTTTTATTGTTCCATCTATACACTAATACAATTATCTTTGGTTGCTCGTTACATCACAGAAGCATTGCGTTTAAAGACTAAAATTTATTAAAAAACGAAATCGACGGGCCCTGATTTATTGTAGACTAGCTGAACTCGGCCACGCTTCGCTGCGGCCCATACGGCGGCGGCGTGCGCATGAGGCGTGCGGTACTGGACACTGCTTATATATAATACTATTTATCGTAGCGTGATGTTATATAGCCTATAGCCTTCCTCGATAAATGGACTATTCAAAATAAAAATATTTTTTTAATTCGAACCAGTAGTTCCTGAGATTAGCGCGTTCAAACAAACAAAAAATATTGTGAGTAAAATTCATTTTCTCGTACATTTTGTATGGAACGGGTTTTTATTCTGAGGCGGTTCGAAGTTCGCCGGGACAGCTAGTATTACTCGTAAAGACTGTACACATACAACACATATTATTACTATTATTACTAGTTATTACTAGCTTATTATTATTAAATATAACACCTGAGAAAATATATGAGTATTGTAACACCTGACAACTTTATCGCTGTGACGACGGTGTCGCAGCGATTATCCCTCGGGAACCCAAAATTTTTCCAGGATAAAAAATATAACATATGTTAATCCAGGTAATAAACTATGTGTGTGCCAAGTTTCATGCAATTATGTACTAAGGTTATGTGTACTATGTATTATGTACTAAGGTTACTGTTTTATTATTATTATTATTATTTTATTATTTATTATAGTTTTATTTATTTATTTATTTTATTTATATTTCAAACAACATGGTCCATTGTTAATTATTATTTAATTTACAATACCAAAAAACTTATTATGTTAGAACATTCATAAAATGTTTAAAAATCGAAGAGTTATCTTTCAGAAACAGTTTTTAAGATGCTGATCGCGCTAGCTCGTGTCCTCTCTAGCAACGACGCCGTTTTCATCCTGATAATTGAATGAAACCCCTCACTTCTTACTTCGTCAAACATTTGAGAGGCACTACAAAAACGAGGCAACCCCATCAGCATCCTAAAACCGTTAATGTATTGGATTCGCAATACATTGATGGATTTCTTGGTGTAGTTGGTCCACAGATAGCTTTTGTACATATTTTGACTATAGGTATGCTTTAAATAAAGTAATTTTAACTTGGTTTGTACAACAAGAAAATCTGCGAGAAAACATATTACATGTATGTGTTTGTATCGATATCATTTTAATTATTTTTAGGGTTCCGTACGTCCGAATAAAAAAACGGAACCCTTATAGGATCACTCGTGTGTCCGGCTGTCCGACCACTCCCCCCCCCCCCCCTTATCTCCGAAACTACTAAACCTAAAATTTTGAAAAAAATTACAGAAATTAGTTTTCCAGTTATAGATTATAGGAAAACCTATAAGAAGTCCATGATATTAAAATAACATGGTAAGTCACTCAATATTGTGCGGATAGGTAACATCGTACGGAACCCTCTTCACCCGAGTTCAACTCGCACTTGTTAAGTTTTTATAAATAAGAACAGAAATAAAAAGTATGTATTAAAATAATCCTGTAAACAGCTACATTTTTATTTATTTTAATAAATAAAAATGGAGCCTACAAAACGTTATTAATTTTCTTTTACAACAAAGATATTATTTTATAATTTAACATATTAAAGAAGCTTTAATAAGAAAGGGCAGCATAATATTCCCAGAGAATAAACTTTGATAACACAATTCTTTTCCGAAAAGTTTTATGCGTATTTAAACATAAAATGTCCGGTATATAAAAGTACACATATTTTTTCTCCAACACGATTCCTTTGATGTGACATTTTCTTCCTTGAGTGATTTTCACAGAAATAATAATTCGGACCACGTATCACCCAAACGCTGTAAGGCTCCATTCAAAGTAACGTTCAGGGTTTTTTGGGATTTCTCCCCCAACTCCTAGGGTTGACGTGAAAACAAGCGAATAAAAAATTACGCACCCTTAGGACTGTAATTCTCTAACAAAAATATCGTTTTCAAACCTTCACGAAGTTACCGCTTTCACACTTATGTCACGTTTATGTAGTTTTCAAAAGAGGATTTTATCTGAGGTGATCAAGGTACATTTTTACAGGACACCCCTTTTTTAATTATAATAAAACTTATTAATTATAATAAACTTTTTTTTAATAATTTTATTTAATTAAAACTCACGACACGTATTTTCTCAAAGAATTTATTTGTTTTCCCACCTTATGAGTGCCTTCATCATTTAATAAAAAAATAGCTTTTGTAAAATTTGTTATTAAAGCATATAATCCAAAAATAATAATAAATATTATTCATATAATTTTTATTTCATATAATTTTTTTTTATTCAGAACGGCAGACAGGCTACGGTCTATTTGACCGGCAGGTGGCTACCGGCAGACCGGCAGGTGGCCTATAACACAACCAACGCCACAGCTGCTGCAAGTGCGCCGTCGACTGCAGTAGGATTAAGATAAGGGATTGGATAGGAAAATGGGCTCTGGCATCTCTTATAAATTTCATGGTGGTATTCTGTAAGCGGGTGGTTACTGCCGTCAGACGGGCTGCCCAAATGACTGCGAAAAGCAGTGTGCCCTGCCACTGTACCAGTGCCAAATTGGAAAAGTTCATTTTTCAAAGTTGACCCTGCCGGGAATCGAACCCGGAAACTCTAGAACAGAGCATTAAGGCAAGCACCCACCAATCATCCAACGGACTCGTCAAAAGTATGCCATTTTTATTTAATATGTATCCATTAATAGTTTATATCATTTAATCTAATACATAATTAATAAAATCGTAAATTGAGTCGTGTCTGTGTATTAATTATTTTTGTCAAAAAAAAAAAACAATTTGTACACGTTGTACTTATGTTACCGAGGTTAAAAAATAGTTTTTAGAATTTTTGTCTGCTTGTCTGTGCGTTTGGGCACGCTAATCTCAGAAATGGCTTAACCGATTTGAATGCCGTTTTCACTAATTTATTGTAGCAAGCTTCCGGTAACATTTAGTATTTGTTTTATTCCAATCGATTTACAAAAAAAAAGTTACGCGCTATACCGAATACCACGCGTATGAAGATCCGGGCTCAGCTAGTAGTTAATATATTTAACTAATAATCATTTAGTTTAATATCATTTAATAGTTTTTTTTTAATTATTTATTATTAAAAGATATAATCCGCAAACTTTAATAAATAGATTCTCAAAAAGTATGCCATTTTCATTTAATATTTATTTTTATTCACCTGTAACATCCTATAAAATTAATGTTGTGATTTTAGTTTGTGCACAAAGTAAGAAGTCAAAGTTGTTATTAAAATTATTATACAACTTTGTATTTGACGCAAAGGACAAAGACAAAATCGCTATTACACTTTTGACAAAGTCACAACTTTACCAACTTTACGGTATACGTTCAATGTTTTTTTTAATGCTTAAACTTTGAACTGGAATTCAAGAAATTAAGTTTCTTGCAGTAAGTAACTCCAGGTACATTTATATCAATATATATTGCCTAATAATTAAATGTATTACTCCATGGTTCTATTTTCAAATATACAAAGAAAATTTACGGTTTTTCATCTTTCACAATTTTTTTTATTTATTTGACAAGGCTTACCAACTAAATACACACTTAGACATAAAACACAACCATTACATCATTTGCGTAGTCCATTTCGATTAGCTTTTAGGGATAAAAAATACCTAATACTAATAGTATCATAGTGTTTTATACTAGTACGTAGGTATATCTCTGGCAAGTAACAAAATATATATATTTATAACAAACTATATATATAACACAGAAAGAAAGTAACATTAAAGAAATTATAACACAAAAAGAAACATTATAAGTATGAATTTAAATTACTTATAGGAAAGCACAACATTTTTATAGAAAAATTATAGGAAACACAGCAAATTAAAAAAAAATAAATAAAAAAAAACAAAAAAAAAATATAATTATTATGATACCCGGTATATAGCCCCTTTAAATGGTCCAATTATATAATAAAAAAATGTTAATGTCACACTTTTGAAATATTTCATTATAAGACCGCAAGGCACAAGAAACCGGGTCGATACCTTTTCGCAAAACGAATAACTCCACTTTTGGTTGAAAATGACTGTTTGATAGTTTTCAATCATAATTTCATGTCGTATTGATGTAAAACGCTATTGGAAAATCAAACAACTCTACGTGTAAATAACGTCTCGATTTTGACTCAAATAACTCCAACGTAATCCCACATTATGTATGGCGTCACAGCCACGAACGCGCGCCCTGGAATGTTTTTTGCGAGAAAAAGTAATTTTATTCCATTTCGACACCGCATGAAACTTGAAAACTCTAGAAGATATAACGAGGTAAGCGTTTTCGTAATTAATTTAACCAAATAATAACATTTTAGCACTGTTCAAAGGCAATGTACACTGGTCTCGGAATACAAAAGTGGATTAATCAAATGTCACATGATATCCGAAGAGGACAAAAAATCCTTGTTTGAAGGAAGTGAAAGAAAATGAATTGGGGAGAGAAAAAAAGTTTTTATTAAGAATTTGATTAAAATAATCCCTATTAAAAGAAAGAGAGATAGAAAGATCCAAATACATCACAAAGAAAAAATACCATGATTTATTATTTAAAGAAGGACGATGAAATGATAAAAGTGTGTAAAATTCTATTTTTAAACATCTTCTCCATAGCAACTTGTGTTGTTGGAGTTGGAAATCAGAAAACACATTACGGGACACTAGTGAAAATCATACTCAATCTGCACAATCAGCTAAAACGCAAACAGCAACCAGTGAAAAAGAATTTTTGGATAAGTTTTTAGATGAACTGCCTAAACCACCTTCGCATTACTGCCGCCAAAGAACTTCCATGCTGTGTTTGCAACCTGACATTATTTCTAAGCTACAGCTCTATAAATTCTATAATGAAGAATGAATGTCAGACTAAGAATGTCAATTCTAAGAATGTCAGACCATTAAGCATAATGACAATTAGAATTTAATTTTTAAAGTGTCTATCGGTTAATACGACCCATAATTTCCAAGGCCGTTCCAAGGTAATTGTCTTTTTTTCTTTTCTCGTATTATATAATATTTTTTAGTCTCCCTTGTAAAAGTCTCCTTTGGTCTGTGAATTAAGGTATCGCGGTGTATTGCTACCATACTTATTCTTACTAAATCTTATACAAAACGGTCTAAAGTTATGTCCTCGAGCAAACATTCTGGGAGTGTTCAACTTAATCATGGATGTGAGGGACGGACAATCAACGCTCTGGTTAATGATTTTAAAAAGAAAAACCAGACTCAGAAACTTTTTCCGCCCGTGTAATGACTTCGTTCTAAAGTAATTTAGTCTATCATCATCATAGAAATGAAAATATAGATATAGAAAGATATCTATATGAGTATAGATCATAGAAAGTCTTTTCAAGGTTCGTGTGAATAGGCATCTTCTGGGTGAGCTCGCTCCATCGTCGGCCTCATCCTTCCTACATGGATAGATGCTGATCTTTAATAAAAAAAAGGGTACCTAATGAATTCCCGAAAGAAAAGAGAGTCCCTTTAGAGACTAAAATTAATTATAAAAGACTAATATGATCTGGATGTATTTAAACGCATTAAAATAATACACAACTTGCGATTTATAGGAATTCCAAGTAAGTTTGAAATGGCATATTTTTTACAAATATTGATATTTGACCATAAAACTTCATAAATGTCCAGATGCAATATTTTTTTTTATGTTACCGTCGCGTGTTTACAAAAGCTACTCCATAAGTGCTGAATGTGCGCTTTAACCTTATTAGGGTAAAGGATTAGATAGGAGGTTACATGGAAATGGGCTCTGATATCCCTTACCACCAAAATCTTATTCAATGGGGTGGTTGCTTTCGCCAGACGTGCTCGCTGAATTTATGACTGCGAAACGCAGTGTACGTATAAAATACTCAAATATGTAACATGAGTGAGACTATTACCGGAAAATTGTAATAAAACATATTTGATAGGCAATCTATGACAACAAAGGCGTTTTTCCTTTGATCGGTCCTGCTCGAAAGGTAACATTTTCCGCTTCGAACGCCACCAGTGAAAGGAAGTGGCTTATTGAATTAATATTCCTGTGGAAAGCAATATCATCGTTCGAAATTAGTTCTTCTTCAATAACATTGTAACGCTGCAGTAACATATATACGTACACACTGGTATAAAATTAGCTGAACTCCCAATTTCATGCGCGTGGTATTTTGCATAGCGCGTAACTTTTTAGTTTGTAAACTGATTGGAATTAAACAAACACTAAATGTTACGGGAAGCTTGCTACAATACACTAGTGAAAACTACATTCAAATCGTTTCAGCCGTTTCTGAGATTAGCGTGCACAAACGCACAGACAAACCGATAAAAATTCTAAAAACCATTTTTTTTTAACCTCGGTAACATAACATATTGTTGTACAAATGGTAACAATAAAACGGTGTACAAATTTTTTTTTTTTTTTTTTAAATATCTTTAATGTACACAGCACGGCTCGTTTACGATTTTATTATTTATTTGTTTTATTATATATATAATAAAATAATAACACATCCTACTAATATCATAAATACTAAAGTTCGTATGTTTTTATGTTTCTTATTCAATAATGCAAAAATGGCTGAGCGGATTTGGGTGAAATTTGGCACACGGACAGTTCATTACCTGGATTAACATATAGGATACTTTTTATACTGAAAATTTTTTTAGATTCCTGAGGGATCGTCTGTGAATATAAAAAAGTCGGCACCATCGTCGTCACAGCGATAAAGTTATCAGGCGTTATAATTCATTATATTTTCAAATTTTCTTTATGGGCACAGCACAGCTAGAAATAATTTAAAAAGGTACACGGATGAAGTCGATTGTTTTTCTTGCAAATGTTATGAATTATTGCAAATGTTCTTGCAAATATTTCTTTTCTCTTTAATATCACATAATTAAAATAAATAATTTACATCTAAAACTAAATAATCCTAAAACTAAATAAAACCTAAAAAATATGTAAAAAATTGGGCGCCCGCGGCATGGTGCCGAGGATACTGGCAGCATTTCCTCGCTGTATTGCAATGCTAATGCGTTGCGCGAGGAAGCTGCCAGCTCGTCGGTCACCAGTGGTGTCGGTAAGCCTTTTGGAAATTTCTTTTAGAAGTTGGCGAGCGCTGGGACCCCACGGACCAAGGGTCTCGACTCCGAACGGCAAATTGTTTATCAAAGTGTCAAATATAATTATCACATTATTTTATTTTTCATATAACTCTCCTTACCCTAAGGTTGCCAGGAAGAAATCGCTATAAAGCGATAAGGCCGCCTTTTATACGATTGCTTGTTGTTTCTTTCTTTTTTTTTAATTCTTTTTATGTTTACAGTACAAATAAAGAGTTTTACTGTACTATAATTAGGTAAATTAAGTATCAAATGTATTCCCGTTAAAATTATGGACTAATACAGCGTAGGGTAGGTAGGTACTTTTTAGGCAGTAGGTATGCGGTATTGTTTGCGAATTGACCCGCCTATGAATATGCAAAACAAAAGATTATTACAAAATCGAATCCATCAGGCGTTCGATACCGACCAAATGCCAATTTCCAATCCAACACGTAGCTACAATTTACAGAATATTATTGACATTTCAACTTCTGTTTGTTTAACCAAATTGCTTCACGGCGTCCACGTAATTATGTTCCCTCAAATTACTATATGTTCTAGTACACTAGTATTTATTCAAGGATTCCGTTGATAGCAGTGTTTGCTAATGACCGTACACAGATAGAGGTCTTAACGTACTAAATATAGGGTTTGAAATTAAATTGCACTGTCCATCTTGATAAGTTTAATCGCTTGCATGGTGCAGTGTATGCAGTATAATTATTTTGACTTTGTCCACAAAGTCAAGGATTATACTGGGTTCACACCTTACGGTTTATCGAAACGTTTTTCTTATGCGGTTTTCAGTGGCAAATACAAACATAATTATGAGTGTATTCATACCATACGGTAAAACCGAATGCGGTAAAAATTGGTAAATATGTTATGTATTATTTTTTGCTTGCATTTGTGTTTTTGTGTGTTTATATTTTGTATATTGTGCGAGGTATATATGTTTCTTTCTTTCTTTCAAATGAGGAGTGGGCGTGGAAATAAGCTGGCATCTAACTCAGCGAAACGCAAAAATAACGACCTGTTATTCCACAGTAGTTATTTTCTTTTTTTGACATAAATAATTATTTGACATGACATCCTACTCTCCTAAATTGTGTTATGCTTGCTGTTAAATTTGATAATGTTAATTCTTGTTAACTAATTTTTGCATGCCTTTGTAAAACGGCGAAAGATGATGTTCCTTTTGCAACTCCTTTGCAACACTTTCTATACCATGTTTTATGCAAATAAATGAATGATTATTCTGTCAGACTGCCATAATGAGCTGCCAGACGGGCTGCCCAGTATATGAGTGTTAGGCTGCGTTTACGAAACGAGCAGAGCGGGGCGGCGCGGGCGGTTTACACAAAGTGTTCTTTGTGCTACGGCCGCAAGAAATTTTTCGCATCCGTCTAACTATCAGCCTGCCTGCTTTATAATATAAATATAATATATATAACACTTTTTTATGTTAAGGTCGGCAGACAGGCTGACGGTCCACTTGATGGTAGGTGGCTACCGTCGCCTATAACACAAGCAACGCCACAGCTGCTACAAGTGCGCTGCCGGCTACTGTAGGATTAAGGATAAGGGACTGGATAGGAAAATGGAAAAGGGAAAGCTATTTTTAAATGGGCCAAAACTGTGTTGTGGTCAATTCCCAGTTCTTCAGCTATGTCGTAATTACTGATACGCCGATCACAAGCGTAGTAGGCGGGGGCGAGCGCACGCTCTTTTCATGACTGGGCTGTATGGCTGTTTCCTTTGCACTCATTGAAAATAAAAAATAAAAAAGACGGGAAAGCAGACTTTTTTCAGTACCTACCTAAATATTTATTGCTTTTAGTAAACATTTGCGTTTGTTTTATTCTAAATAAAACTGTGTATATGTAAATTAATTTTTTATTATTTTTTTCATATTATAGTAATTTTTTTGAATTATCACGTGTTTCATTATTTCCACACATTTATTGAGAAAAGCACTATACCAGCCCCGACCGGAATGAGGATTGCCGGACTCAGATCTTTATCAAGGCCTCGCTAAAGCTCGGCCGGCAATCCTTCACTTCCCGGACTCTGCAGTAATGTACTATTTCAATAACACTCAAAAAATAATGAATATATAGCATTATAAATAATAAGTTAATATTTTATTTACAAATGTATATAAAATTATCTTGTACGAACGAATTGGGAAAACTGGGAATTATACAAGGTGAAGAAAGAGGAAGGCTTTTGCATTTGAAACGCAACAGCACAAGTGTTGGTTTTTCTCAGAGGTGATGGCTACTGCCGCCAGACGGGCTGTTTGGTTTACTACTGCTCAACGCAGTATGCCCAGCCACTACCTACATTTGTAATCTTATGTTACTTGGTTACATAACGTATTATTAAGTTAAAGCAAACAAACTTGTACTTCATTCCCATAAGGGGCGAACAATTTGGAAAGTTGTTTCGATCAAGTCGGGTTTGTGAGGCAGGAAGTTCTTGGTCATCTTTTTATTTGAGCAATAACTTGGTCAACTAAGTTATAATAGATGAATCATTTCGTTTCTAAGATATAACATTCGCGAGGACATAAAATATTGGGGTTGGAAAAAATATATAAATATTATCAATACCATATACTATAGAGAAAAGTTTCTTAGCGGATATACGCTGTAATGCACTGTAATAATTCATTTAGTAGTGACGGGGCAGGGCACACTGCGTCGGGTCCGCAAGGACGTGGTGGCGTGTGGGGTCTGGGGATAAGGCCTCGCTATGATCCTGGGTCCCACAATAACCGCTGGTGGAGGAACGTGGAGGAGTTTTAGTGGGTAGGACCGGCGGGGCGATTCGTTCCGCCGGGTGAGTCCCACACACCCCCTCATCGACGAGGGATAGTGCGTAAATGTCATTAACCCCCTTAAAAAAGGCACACTGCACAGTCATAAGCTGTACAAGCCTTCCGGTGAGAGTATCAACCCCCTATGTTGCGTTTTCCTGTGTAAGTGAATAAGGAATCCTATAGCCAAAGCCCTTATCTACCCCTTAGCCCCTTATCTACGCCTTATCAAGACTTTTGACGAGACCATTGGTTTAATAGTTAGGATGCTTGCCTTAGCGATCTGAAGCAGGGATCCCGGTCTCTTGATATACTTTGGCTAAAGTCTTCTTCACAAAAATGAAGCTTTGTGACTCCTTGATAAGACACCCCCCCACCAAACTATAACTGCCGCAGGATGATGACCACGCTGTTCCTTTACTACCACCAGGGCAGCTTCTTTAGAACTGTGAGCGTACACTTTGTCATTTTGTTTGTTGTAGTGCTCAAAAATTTCAGGAGTAAAATTTCACACGTTTTCAGGGGTACAGGGTACCTATCATCACAGTCTAACCATATTTACGTCATACAGTCAAGCAACGAATGCACTTGCATAGAGCAACATTCGGCGAACTCGCTTCAGTTTGCAGGCTCGAACATTGAGCGTTGCCCGACTGTATGACGTAAGTATGGTTAGACTGTGCTACAATCTAGAAAAAATTGGGACAAGTGCGAGTTGAACTCGCGTGAAGAGGGTTCCGTACGATGTTACCTATCCGCACAATATTGAGTGATTTAGATTTACCATGTTATTTTAATATCATGGACTTCTTATAGGTTTTCCTATAATCTATAAGTAGAAAACTAATTTCTGTATTTTTTTTTCAAAATTTTAGGTTCAGTAGTTTCGGAGTTAAGGGGGGGGGGGGGTTAGGACAGAAGAACACACGAGTGATCCTATAAGGGTTCCGTTTTTTTATTCGGACGTACGGAACCCTAAAAAGTACTGTTCCCGAACGATCATCTACATATAAAAATTTCAACGGATGACATAAATATACGAACAGCAAAAATTGAATAAATGTTGTAATACATAAGAAAATGGGGCGCGGACGAAGTCGCGAGCAATAATGCGTATATATGTAATTATCAATTACGACCAATGGTGGAGAAAGACTTCTCCTCAATGATCTCTTACCAGAGTTGCGTTATTCATGCGATTTGTGTGAAATATTCAGCACGAGTAAGCATTTTAGTTAATGGATTAGGGATAAATTATATTTAATGGATTTGGAAAACCTATGAAATATTAATTCCAGCGCGACACATTTGAAAGCAATATTAAAGGAAGCCACGTAATGGGGTGATCGCTTATATTTTTGTTTTGTTTTATCTCGAACAGTTCAACTAACTGGCAATTTCGGGCAGGCCACTAAAATTAAGCGAATCGTTTACCGTTTTAATGAAGTCCGCGAAAACAGCGGAATTTATCGGAAATGAGCAGGCAAAATAGCCATTTTTGGGGTAAATTTGAACTTTAGATTTTGCATTAATGCGCAATTTAACTTTAAAACTGGCCAGATAAGTGCTTTGTGCTTCTGACTATTGTCATTTACGTTTATTCATGAAAGTTCGACTGGTCTGAAGCAAGATAAGGAAATATTCTAACTCATAAAGACATTCATTACAATATATCAATATTGATTCGCCTTTGGCCCAAATCAATTGCTTATAGCTGGACGTGTATTAATAACAAATTAAAAAATAGAGTTAGATTTATTAAAAAAAATGTCTATGATTTGTAAGTATATCTTTTTATTAATGTTCTAATGACGAGCCTTTAGTTGTTATCAATAAAAAAGTTTCGGAAACAGTTTTCTTGTCTCCTTCGAAATGGGCAAACACTAGTTAGTTAAATAAAAAATAAAAAAAGGGAAAAGTGCAAGTTGAACTCGCGTGAAGAGGGTTCCGTACGATGTTGCCTATCCGCACAATATTTAGTGATTTACCATGTTATTTTAATATCATGGACTTCTTATAGGCTTTCCTATAATCTGTGAAGAGAAAACTAATTTCCGTATTATTTTTTTCAAAATTTTAGGTTCAGTTAGTTTCGGAGATAAGGGGGGGAGGAATGGTTGGACAGACGGACACACGAGTGACCCTATAAGGGTTCCGTTTTTTTATTCGGACGTACGGAACCCTAAAAAACAGCAATATTGTTTATGAACTGAAAAATATCTCTTTAAAATTGCACGTGATAAAAAAATAGAAAATATCTATTTGGTGCCGAATTTGCTGATATACTGAAATTGTATAAAACGATTTTCAAATTAGGATTCGCAATGAAAATCAGTGGCCAATAGACGCCAAACTGCCTGTCGTTGTGTATTCTGTAAGATGTATTTACTTAGGAGAGTGTGCTCGGGAGCTGCATGAGATCATACCGCCTTCTCCTTTCTTCTATCGGACATGCAGACGGCTGGTTACCATCCTCACCTTGTCGAAATCCCTCTAATTGGAACCAAACGCTTTAAAACATCTTTTATATTACGCACTTCTAAGGATTGGAAGTTTCTGTCGGCGTTTGTATTTCTGAGCTCATACAATCCAAATCTTTTCAAAGTTCGAGTGAATAGGCATCTTCTGGTTGAGCTTGCTCCATCGTCGGCCTCATCCTTCCTACATGGATAGATGCTGGTCAAGAGCAAACGCATCTTTAATAAAAATAAAAAAAAATCGTTAAAGTAAGTAGTGGCAGAAAACTTCGCAGCCATAAACTGGATAGTCAGTTTGGCGGCTGTAACCATCCCCTTTCAGAAGACCACCATAAAATAAAAACCTTTGCGCTGTTGTGCTTCTGTTTGTGACTAAGAGATACAAAGTATGCTCTCATCCATTATGGCCTTATTCCTTATCTATTTCCTGCGAAGGTCTGAAGCTAGATAATATCTACGTTGTACCCTACTGATTAATGGAGAAACTTCTCTAGAGCTTTAAGAATAAAAGCGGGCAATGTGTTATTAATATTTTTTTTTCTATGACCTCCCTTTGTGTATCGTCCAAAAAAATATTTTGATTTCACCATATTATTGTTTTTGACATTATTCGTTACGTCTCTTACTAACTGATGCAAGTCCTGAGTTATTTTTAAAGATGGCGTGGTACGCCACGCCATAATATGCTTTAGTAGTTCAACATAGCTTTTTAGTACGAATATTATGTTGATGGCCTAATCTCTTTCTGTCACTGACAAAGGAACTTTCGTTGTATCTGTCAATGGGTACATTGCTATTTGTTACCAAGCCTATATATACCTAGTGTAGGAGTTTTTAAAATTCCATTTGGATCCATATACCTACTCCATCTAAAAGCTTGGTCTTTTGATCTTCGCCGCTGACGCATACTGCCACGTAACCATTCTAGACGTTTTTCATACGATTATGTGTCCGGCACAGCATGCCGCATACTGTAGCGTTGTGCGTTACGATCAAGAGACCAAAGCTTTATGCTACAGCAATTCTGTCCTCTTAAACATCCCATTTCTTTTTTACATGACAAAAAAATTTAAACAAAGATTGGTAAGAAAATGAGAAAATAACATGAAGAGCCCATTTTCCTATCTCCCTCCTAATCCCTTATCCTTAATCCTACTGCAGTCGGCAGCGCACTTGCAGCAGTTTAGTCGTTGCTTGTGTTATAGGCGACGGTAGCCACCTACCATCAAGTGGACCGTCAGCCTGTATGCCGACCTTAACATAAAAAAAAGAATATGCATTTATAGAGTAAAGGGTTCTAAATTCAAATGTGTTATTTTTTTATTGTAAGAGTATTTATGGCCAGACTAATAAGTATTTACATATCATTTGTGAAAGTGCTCCGTTTCATACCAATAAGGGAGTAAATATCAAATAAAATATGGTAAATTTGAGGTCGTGCATACATACATTCTGTTTACAAATTATGTGTATTTCTGTTACCGGAAATGCGTGAAACACGGAATCGTATTTAGGAAATATATACAAGTAGCTGGTGCCAGCGGTTTCGCTCGCGTTGAAAAAAAAATAAAAATAAAGCCTGACTAAATATAATAATGAGCAATGTAACCTAACATCTTTATTGCAGTTATAGCTTTGCCAGGCGTTAGATGAACCCTTGGGACCAGTACTGTCCTTTCCTGCATCGCTGACAACGTGTATGCAAATTTCATGATGATTGATTCAGCGATTTAGGCGTGAAAAGGTAACAGACAAACAGACAGAGTTACTTTCACATTTATATTAGTATGGATTCCGATCTTAATTAGGAAATGTGTAAAATAATGTATCAAAGGTTATTTAATATATAAAGTCTTATAATCCATTTTTGTAACAGACAGTATTTTTTCCAAAACCAGTATTCCGGGTGTGTTCACTCCGCTCGCATTTAATTTCATAAAGATTCTAGAACCTAACCTAACTTCTAGCACAAATACCTAAGTATTGTAACCAATTTTGTAAATGGCGCTAAAATAGGGTATTTGACAGATTTTAGGAAAATATCTCAAATTGTTCATTATACCATAATACACTTGCAATTTGATTAATTTTTTGTGAATTGCTTTATTTTTTATGAAAATTACAAACAAAAAATTTAAATTATAAATAAGACCGCCAAAACGCTAAGTCACGTGACATTAATACTCTTATTTATTTATTTGCTTGCAAACAAATATTTAGCTGTCAAATCGTAGTACGCTCATGTACTGTACTAAGCAACGACTGTAAACAAAGCAAATGACGCAACTCTATATGGGACCAATCGCGTGCGTTTTTAATCAGGTGGTGAAACATGAAAATTTAATTATTTTAGTAATGATTTCTTATGAAAATCGTACATATTTTTAAATGTTGTCTTAGTTAATTTGGTTTAAAAAAATATTTACAGCTAGTCTAGTAACAATTTGTTTCATATTTTCTTTATAGTCAAATACCGTATTACTTGACGATGAATCATCCTATCCCGCCTCGCTGTACCCACTGACGGCATTCCGAATGTAATACATGTCCAATTACTGTTTAGGATTACTATGTAATATTTATTTTTGACGAGCCTGTTGGGTGAGTGGTTGGGTGCTTGCCTTAACACTCTGTTCTAGGGTTCCCGGGTTCGATTCCCGGCAGAGTCATCTTTGAAAAATGAACTTTTCAAATTTGGCTCTGGTCTGGATGTGGAAAATAGTGGCAGGGCATACTGCGTTTCGCAGTCATTTGGGCAGCCCGTCTGGCGGCAGTAACTAACCTCTTACAGAATAACACCGTGAAATAACAGCACGTGTGCTATTGTGTTTCGGTGAGTGAGTGAGGGATGCCAGAGCCCATTTCCCTATCCACTCCGAAACCTTTATCCTTAATCCTACTGCAGTCGGCAGCGCATTTGCAACAGCTTTGGCGTTGCTTGTGTTATAGGCGACGGTAGCCACCTACCATCAAGTGGACCGTCAGCCTGTCTGCCGAACTTAAAAAAGGGAAATATATAGATTTCCTAGGAAATGTGCATACAACAAAATA
The DNA here is from genome assembly GCA_910589475.2 of Bembecia ichneumoniformis. Lineage (NCBI taxonomy): Eukaryota > Metazoa > Arthropoda > Insecta > Lepidoptera > Sesiidae > Bembecia > Bembecia ichneumoniformis. The sequence goes on along the minus strand of OU342538.1, from coordinate 3,275,340 downwards.
TATCATACATTTCCTATCTATTTCAGGAATTGTATACAATGACGGATTACATACTTTTCCGCTAACATATAATTTATTATGACATAATTTGAGACTGGCAACATTTGGTATTTGGCACCTGCGCGTAACTGAAATCAGTACTAAGAAGGGTTTTTAAAATAAATTTAAAAGGAACTGTAGCTGTCGTTTGTTTTAAAACGATCGTACTTTAAATCAGAGCGTTTTGGAGAGTTAGTTGATGTCTTTTCGACATATTATGCAATTGACGATCAAAAACATCGTACGTACGTCGGAGTCGGAACCGTGTCGGTCCAATTAGGAAGTTCACCGGTTGAATAGGTAAATAGGCAATTTGAATAACAGCTGTATGTACGAATACTCAGTAAATTTACTAATGAAACAGTGTAATGATTCACGTATTTTGCTACAATTCCACGTAATTTTCCATTGAAACTAGCTGGAGGATTCGCTTAATTTCCGCTCTTTAACTATGTATGAATTAATTTCGATTCGTTTGATATTTGAAGAGGGTTTCTCTTTAATATTATGAATTAATTGAGATGTCAAATTGAATAGTAGCAAGGTTGTGCTCTGCAGCTGGTGTGGCGGCAGTAACCATAATTTTTTGGTGAGTAAGTAAGGGAGGACAGAGCACAAACACTTCTAGCCGTTAGCATATCGAGGTCCGGCAGTGCATGCCCAATGGCATTGCTTGTGTTTATAAGCGACATAACAATGGACCCTCAGCTTGCCTAGCAACGTTTACATTTTATAAAGAATTAGCTGAACTCGGCCACGCTTCGCTGCGGCCCATACGGCGGCGGTGGATGTGCGTTGGGCGCGCGGTACTGGACACTGCTTATATATAATACTATTGATCGTAGTGTAATGTTATATAGCCTATAGCCTTCCTCTATAGCCCTTTCAATTCGAACCAGTAGTTCCTGAGATTAGCGCGTTCAAACAAACAAACAAACTCTTCAACTTTATATATTAGTATAGATAGCTTTTACGTGCGACTTTACTAGAATAAAAACATTAAATGCCGGGTTGCCTACAATAAATTTTGATTTATGCCTCGTTCCTCGCGATATTTAGTCCCACATTCCAAAAATGGTTTTTCTTGGTCCCATTAGATTCCTGTTTCGTCCCAAAAACGAAATAAGTTTAAAGTATAGCTTAAAAAAGTAATCTATATCTATACATATAATAAAATCGTAAACGAGCCGTGTCTGCACATTAAATATTTTTTTCAAAAGAACAATTTGTAAACGTTGTACTTGTACCGAGATTTAAAAGAAAACAGTTTAAGAATTTTTGTCTGTTTATCTGTGCGTTCGTGCACGCTAATCTCAGAAACGGCTTAACCGATTTGAATGCGGTTTTCACTGATGTATGCAGCAAGCTTCCCGTAACATTTAGAGTGTTATTACAAAAAAGATAAACATACATTGAACATGTGTCTAAAAAAATTTTTATTACAAAAGCGTGTTTAAGCAGTTAGAGTTAGGCACGGTTTAAATAATACTTTTCATATTTAAATACATGTCAATACTTGTCGAAGACTCAAAGTTAGTCTACTGCTTTGTCTCTAATTTTCGCAAGTTGTATTTAGTGGTGTGGTTATGATTATGATGAAATATCGGGTTGTTTTACCTTTTATTCTTGAACCCAAATTTCCTCACGTTCACGAATTTTTATTTTAATATTGCGATTGTCCATTTTTTTCCATAATTTTTATTTATATTATACTCATTTGACAATGAGTAATGACGATTGACAAGTCTCGATAAACACATTCTATTTTTTCAACCGATCACTGTTCTATGTGTACAATGTACTCATCATACACGTAAGTTTTGGTTCCAAAACATACTTATGGCGGTGTATTTAGAGCAATAATTAATTTATAATCACACACGTCACTGTTTTATTTATATATAGATAATTTTAAAATATTTTCTGCGTAGGATATTCTATTAGCACATAACAAAGGAACGTATAGAAAGGAACGTTTCGGATTGAACCAAATGAAGTTGAACGAACGTTTGTAATGTTGCTATTTTATTGTTACTATTTGCTATTTTATAATTTTAAAATAGCAACATTTGGTTGCCTATAGGTTGCCTAGCGATGTTTTGGTAAGTCAAAGGACAAATACTATTTTGTAATAGCGAAGGTTAAACATTATTTGAGGCAGGGTTTAAACTGTGAAATTGTATACAAATGTCATTAGACGCTGTTTGACAAAACACGTGTTGAGACAGAGTTTAGTTTTTTTTTTTGTAATAACACTGTTAGTGTTTATTTCATTCCAATCTATTTACAAACAAAAAAGTTACGCGCTATACCGAATATCACGCGTACGAAGTTGCGGGCTCAGCTACTAAAAAATAAAGTTAATTGATATTTTATTTATTTGTTTTGTTTTTCAAGACACTTTATTACGTTTGGTGTTTAAAATTTTACTTAGGGGTGAATGAGAATACTCAAACACACAACAAAATTTACATAAAAATCGATCCAGCGGTTTAGGAGTTAAGTGACATTCACACGTACAAAATAATTAATTAATTTATACAAAGTTTCCCTGTGTTTTTTGTATTATAGTGCACATTATGCGCATATTATGCAATAATGCAAATAAGTTGACTTCTAAAACCAGAGATATTCATTTTTGTGTTCACGGAAATTAAACGCAACCACAGTTACTTAGGAGAGATTAGAGTATTTTTCCAATACTTTTTTTAAACAGCAAAAACGTTTTAGATAATAAACAAAAATGTTAACCAATATTGTAGTTCTCTTAAAATATTAGAAAAGGTGAAGTTCTTACAACTTACGGGGGCAGTTAGCAATGAAGGACACTTGAACTGTTAATGTTTTATTATTAACAGTTTATTTATACCACCCGGCTATAAGTGGATAACATATGGCTAATAAAACCTTTACAAGGGAGGATAACATATGATAGGCGCGAAATTGACGGGCATTAGCGGAGCCCTTTACATAGTCCGGCGTGGACAAATACTTTCAGAATGTGAAACGGAAAGTCCGCGAGAGAGTAAGCTCGAGCAAACATCGGTAGCTTCGTGGTGAAGCCCAAATTAGTAAAACGAGAGATCGCGGCTCCCGCGGCGCGCGCGCATATGCGGGCCGCACCGCATCTGCGCCCTCGGTGTTTGAAACCCACTGTCTTCCCAAAATGGCCGCCGGTATAGCGCAACCAGCCTTGCACGTACGCCACTCTCGGGCGCGCCATTGGTTAATAAGCGGGGAAACTGAGGTCTGAGGGAGTGCCGTGTTACAAAGTTATAATTTTTTTTATAATTTAAGGATAAGTAAATGAACCTTAAAAATGAAATTAAAATATATATTTTTTATAACCCCATTTAAAGCTGCAATCTGTCATAAGACATTCAGCAGCAGTACTGATTTCGGTGACACGAGTCAGGATCATCCAGCGATGTTTCCCGATTTTACCAAATTACAAAAGTAAGTATGATTAAATATTTAAAATATCCTAAGGTAGTTTTTTCTTCTCTACAATTCAAATAAGATTGCGTCATAAGGTTTTTAGCTTCCTTATTTGGATGGTTAAGGATCCTATCCTTGTATCCTGCAATCTGTCATAAGACATTCAGCAGCAGTACTGATTTCGGTGACACGAGTCAGGATCATCCAGCGATGTTACCCGATTTTACCAAATTACAAAAGTAAGTATGATTAAATATTTAAAATATCCTGAGGTAGTTTTTTCTTCTCTACAATTCAAATAAGATTGCGTCATAAGGTTTTTAGCTTCCTTATTTGGATGGTTAAGGATCCTATCCTTGTATCCTGCAATCTGTCAAGACATTCAGCAGCAGTACTGATTTCGGTGACACGAGTCAGGATCATCCAGCGATGTTACCCGATTTTACCAAATTACAAAAGTAAGTATGATTAAATATTTAAAATATCCTGAGGTAGTTTTTTCTTCTCTACAATTCAAATAAGATTGCGTCATAAGGTTTTTAGCTTCCTTATTTGGATGGTTAAGGATCCTATCCTTGTATCCTGCAATCTGTCAAGACATTCAGCAGCAGTACTGATTTCGGTGACACGAGTCAGGATCATCCAGCGATGTTTCCCGATTTTACCAAATTACAAAAGTAAGTATGATTAAATATTTAAAATATCCTGAGGTAGTTTTTTCTTCTCTATAATTCAAATAAGATTGCGTCATAAGGTTTTTAGCTTCCTTATTTGGATGGTTAAGGATCCTATCCTTGTATCTTTTGATCATCTCTATAACTTCTTTCTTGACTGTTGGTATATTCAAGTCATTGTGGAGGGTCTCATTGGTGACAACCAAAATAAAAATGAAGCGAAAGTGAATCTCGCTTTAAGAAAATGAATTCAAGCATCAGTATTATGAAAAAATGAAACGAAATCAGTCCTAAATTAGTATGGCACGTTTGTTGAACACGGCGCATTAATTATCGCGTAACGCGTGGTTTGTGGCTTGCGGCTTTCGATAACTTACGCTGCGTATAGTGTTCATGACAATAAATCACCAATAATTTTATTACCACATTATTACTGTAATTAGTTTGACTCTTTAGCAGCTAACAAATATTTTAACGGTTTAAAGATTAGACGGGTGGTTCCTGATAGCAAATCCTGCCAGCTCCTATGAGTTTTTCTATATCTCTGACAATGTGTATGTAAGATTTCATGATTATCTATTAAGTATATAGTATAATAATAATAATAATTATTATTAATTATTAAAACTCTTTATTTGTACTATAATACATAAAAAAGAATTTTAAAAAAATAAGAAACAACAAGTAAAAGCACAAAAGGCGGCCTTATCGCTTTATAGCGATTTCTTACAGGCAACCTTAGGGTAAGGAAAATTAAATATGAAGAATAAAACAAAACAATGTGGGTGGTAAAAATCATAGTGATAAAAATCATCATAAACTTACATTCTAATAAGTAAATACTAGTACATAAATTGAATATAAACAAATATTAATAACACAGATTAATAAGATAGATTAATAAATATAAATATTAGAAAATAAACCTACATATAAAAATTAAACAAATAAAGTCGTCTTCAGTTTGACAGAAAATGTGTCTGAGTGCTTTTTTGAATATATCCAGCGATTTAGATTGTCTAATCTAGATCATACAGTATTTTCACTGTATGATGATATGTCTGACAGTTCGTAACTGACAGCTTTAGTGATGCAACCTAACGACATTTAATCGATTGTTTCAAAAATCGAATCGTTGGCAAAGCAAATGGAATCGAACTACCGGTTTTAGATTTTCAAATATTCAGAAATAAATTCTTAAATCTTAAAAAAAACAGCTTATGTTAATTAAATTATAGAATACAATGTAGTCTGTTTAAAATATTAATTTATTTATTCATTACTGTCAGAACTCGAAACTTGACAACTCGTATCAGACCAGTAGCCCTAGCATGAGTTTACGATACTACACTCGCTAGCGAGAGCGTAAAACATTTATATGGAAAAATGATAATTTGACATTGACAGTTCACGATTTCCCATACAAAAGTTTTACGTTCTCGCTAGCGAGGTAGTATTGGTGTAGTATCGTAAACTCATACTAGAGCCTCAGAATAAAATTTACTTTTGTTTTATTGGTATTGTTAGTCAGCTTTAGTTTTATTATCAAAATACGATGTTTTTATAAATATGTAGACTAGAAAAAATATTTCTTAAATCTCCGAATATCCTTGGCAAACATAGAGTACTTTCGATATATCGAATATAAGTGAATATCCCTAGTGTCAATCCCTACTGACACAAGTTCCGTTCCACGCGTTTGACACTTTTAAAATATATGTTTTTTATTACATTTACCTATTATAATAATAAAATAATTATAAAAGTAATAATTCCTTTTTGTTTTTCGAATAAATAAAATTATTAACGAATAAATAACAGTTGAAAACAGTATGCGTAACATGAAAAAGTGAGAACTGTCACGCATATCATCATACAGTGAAAATAATATAGTTAAAAGCAAAGATTTAACTATATTATTTTCACTGTATGATGATTTAGTATACCGTATTTAGGTACTGTATACTGTATACTGATGTATACTGTATTTAGGTACAGACTAATACAACATCTTTGGTTAAAAGCGTGAAGGCGCAACAAACAAACTCATTTTCGCATTTATAATATTAGATATTAGAGAGGTCGCCTTAAAAGGTATTTTAATTCTAACAAACAAAGTCCAATTTTTTTAACTTAATATACCAACCTATCATAAATCGGTCATTCCAACGACTGAATCGTAATAATGGGTTTTAAAAAAAATCATTTGTGACTGTATATCGTTTATCGGTTGTCTCACGCGAACTGTTCCATGAAACAAATTGGAGTTTACATTTATTTGACGTCCCCTCTTATTGGCTTCCTGTTTGGTGCAGTTGTGTCACGATACTGCCACAGTACAAGTCGTAAATCAGTTTGGAATCGTAAACAGTAGACTAGACGCGGATTGCACGCACACTAACGTCATGTTTACGCTGTACGTGCCGGTCCTCGCACGCAATATTATTACAAGCTCAGCTGCTGTCAGGGACACAAGTTTGAATCGCTGTTGGGTACTAAAGCTCTATCTTATTTAATATAAATAAATTTTGTGGATAATAAATAAATTTCATTTTCTTAGTTTAACAAAAATAGTGACTTCTACAATTAACACAAAAATAGCAACTATCAACACAAAAGTAAATTGTGTACTTGAGGCCTACCATACTAAAAAAACTATCTTGCTTACAAAGTGTGTGAAGTCCATGGAATGCTTATTTATTATACCTATTATATTTTTTGTTAAAAGTAGATTTATTTGGTACTAGCTGGTGCCCGCGACATTGTCCGCGTTGTAATATGAAAAATATAACACAGCAGTCATCTTTATCGCCGTGGCGACGTTGGCAGGCAATTTTTTATATTTATAGACGATCTCTCGGGAAGCTAACATTTTTACAGGATAAAAAATATCCTATATGTTAATCCAAGAAATAAACTATCTGTGTGCTTAATTTCATGAAAATGCGTTTAGTAGTTTTTATGTGACAGAGTAACAAACATCAACGTATCCATACATCATCACAACAAAGTCTTTATAATTTAGTAGGAAGACTATGAATGTTTCTTGCCGGTTTTTCTAGGTAGAAAAAAAAAAGAAACTAGCTTTCCAAACTGGTAGTAGATTGATTTGGTTTTGTTAAGTTTGACAAGAGTATGTTTTCTTTTGTCTTTTTCTTAGTTCTTTTCTATTTGTATTGTTACTATTTATATACAAATCATTAATAATGATTTCGTAAATTTTTTTTAATGTTAAGGTCGGCAGACATGTTGACGGGCCACTCGATGATAGAAATTATGCCACAACAATCGTAATCTTATTGAGTTGTAGTTAAGTGTAAAAATGCAATGGCTAAATTGTTAAACTCTGGCTCTACCAGTCGGACTTAAAAAAAAATTTTTTCACCCGACGAGAAAGAGAGAGAGCCGACATATACATGCCTTTGTCAATTTAAATTAAACGGAAGGTGAAACCGCGGTACATAACCAGTATTATATGAATACGAGAAAAGATACAAACGATACAAATTGTTCATATTAATTTCACTGGAACAAAATCACTGTTATTAGATGGTTCGTGTACCTTAATAGAATAGAGAGGGTGATATTATTTTCTGACAAATGTCGCGAAGGAACGTTAGGTAAGTACGATTCTTCCAAATGAGAGATTACTAAGCATTATGTTTCCATTACTTATAGCCCAGGAAAGAAACTAGATATGACTCTAAATATTTTTAGTACATTTTTAAATAAATATATCAGTTATTACTTTTTGCATGCGATTTCATCGTTCATAGGCGTACTGCTTCAATTATAATGGGGCCACCGGGCTATAGGGGAGTGTAGAGTCTAAATGCATTGCGTATAAAAACATGTTTTTGTTTTCTTTGTAACTAAATATTTAGCCTCCATTTCGCCAATCAGTTAGAAGGACTTTTCGACTTTTGACACAGGACGCATCTAGGACAAGCTACGCCATTATCCGCATAGCATATTTGTCCAAGATGACAAAATCTGACACATAAATTGCCCATAACATGAGCAAGACTTCTCTGAACAAGGGTCATAATTATAAGCATTTATAAATTTTGGTTGATGAAAAACTCATTTTATTATACCCAAAAACGGCAGGTTCTAGGATACCGTAACTGTTGAAGCTTTACAAGGCGATAGTGGCAGAGCGCAATGCGTTTCGCAGTCATAAATTTCGCAGCCCGTTTGGAGGCTTTAATCAACTTCTTAACGTGAAATAAATATGACGAGCCCATTGGTTGAGCGGTTAAGGCGTTTGCCTTAGAGCTCTGACTCGGGGTCCCGGGTACGATTCCCGGCTAAGCCAATTTCGCAAATTAACTTTTGGCCCTGTTCGTTGTATGGTTATTCCATAGTACAAGCCTATTCGTTTTTTCTTTGGGGCCCTACAAGTTTTACTACACTTGTCCACTCCACATCCCCTTCTATACATTTATGTGTGTTGTTAATAGGTGACCGTAGTCCATATTACTTCCATGCCGTAGTCACATGTCTAGCCCTTTTGTCGTTTACGTAACGCAAGAATGTACCGTGTCTCCCTCTTTTTTGCTTCCAAGATTCGTTATCTTATATATTTTTATAGTATAAAAAACAATAACCATTATAAAACCCTTAAAACTAGGGAGCCACTGGTGACTAGACAAGTTATCTGCCCAAGTAAAGCCTATCAAGTTGTTGGTCAAGGTTTTATGTTATAATACTGTCCACCGAAACGTCCATCAGGACGATGACAGATGTAACTTAAAAATCAATCAAACTGACAGAATGAATATAATTATATAATAAATTTAAAGGAATTTTTACTTCACATTGCGAGTGCAAACTATACTACAAAAATGAATCCGAAACTATCCATTCATTCACAATTTTTTTAAAGGTAAAATGAGAGAAAGCTCTATAGCGAATTGTACCCGTTCATATGCTATTATTCCGGACCCAAAAATATCCACATCACAGTAAAAATAGGACAACACACTGAAAAGCAAACTACTTTAAGCCCCCTACAAACTGTTGTGTCATTATGTTTTTTTTTTTCTAATATTATCCTTTTTCATCCCTCGGAAGTGCCGTTTTTCTTCCGTCCCTTGATAACAGTATAAGTATATAGCCAGTAGTGAGTCTGCAAGAAAAGAATAAATTGTATATTATTTTTAACATACTTACAAGTAACTACTTAGGATGTTTAACACCTGCAGTATACATTGTATTCAATTTAGTGGAAAGGTAAACATGTATGTGTATGTCATACTAGTTGAGCCCGCAACTTCGTACGCGTGGTATTCGGTATAGAGCGTAACGTTTTTGTTTGTAAACTGATTGGAATGAAACAAACATTAAATGTTAAACAGCATGCAAACATACACTTCTCCACATCAACATTCACAATCTCCACATAACCACATATTCTACACACAGGCACACAAGCATACACAGAAAATCACACATAGGCATTACTGTCCCCTGCAAAACAGGCTATCCTAGTGTAGGGGTTAGGGGTAATCGAGTGTAAGTAAGATGAATTGGACAATAAAGAAATTATAATGTTACGGGAAGTTTACTACGCGATGAGATACATCAGTGAGAACTCCATTCAAAACGGTTAAGCCGTTTTAGAGATTAGCGCGCACAAACGCACAGACAAAAAATCTAAAAACATTTTTTTTGACCTCGGTAACATAAGCGCAACGTAAACAAATTGTGTTTTTTTTTTAATCTTTAATGTATGTATAGATTTATTATTTTTTTCTTTCCTTATGTTATGTTACGAGTATATACAAAATGATCCCTACGTTATGTTACCCACGAAATGATAAAGATGTGTGCAAATTTTGTTATAATGTTTAATTTTTATATAATTTATGTAAAGGTTTATTTATTTATGACTGACGCTTCATTTGATTGTAAGTGGCTACCGTCGCCTATTAACACAAGCAACGCGTTATTATTTTAAAATAATAGTTATACTACTAACTTTTGCCAAAGATTTCGTCCGCGTTTCTTGGGGGCAGTACTTTTTCTGGATGAAAGATAAATTACGATTTCTTCCCTATGTCCTTTCCTATATCCCTGACAATGTATTGGCGAAATTTTATGATGATCGGCTAAGAAGTTTGGGGCTTGAAAGCTTAACAAACACACATCACGATATCGTATAATTAGGCTTTAACTGATTTTTCTTTAATTTTATTTTGAACCAGAAACAGCCGTGCGAATATTATAGACAAACAGAATAGTAAATTTTAAAGAAAATCATTAAAAAATATATTTTTATTTAAAAACCTATGTTTATTGTATGCCTTTTTGTTTGTGTTATTTTCTCGGGAATCTATCTCTTATGTGATCTAGATTCCAGAGTCTTTTTATAATTACTGTATTTGTTAACTTATACATCTATGAAATTATCAAGCCAAATTTAAAGCATAATTTATACTTTGAGATGTTTTTATAAGTGTTCGCATATAAAAACTTATATTTTCGTTGTTTTTATACATTTTCGCAAATGTAATTTTTGATTCAATTAAAAAAAAAGGTAATTTTTAGAGTTCACATACTGTCTCAATCATCCTATGTGACAGTAAAGGTTGGAAATGTTTTTAGGAGGCAAAAAAACGAGATATCACGAAATCGGATTTGTAAAATGATTGCCTTCCATTTTTAACTAAGGATCTGGGAAAAAGAAAAACAGTAGACAAAATTATTACGTTTTTATCGAGTAATATTTCAGTGTATTTTAGCCATAAAAGCAATCTTGACAGTTGATGAGGATGCTGGTTGCTCCTGGTTGTGTCTGCACATATTAGTCTTTTCCTATTTATGTGTAGACTAGCTATGCCACTCGGTTTCATCCGTGATTTAATTTAATGTCCGGCGTTTTATACAATTACTGTATTTTCGGAACCCTCACTTTTTTTTTTCATTTATATTTTTTATAAACTCTTTCTACGAATAATGTTTATTCTATTTCTTAGTGGTGACTGGCTATAATCTTTAATATATAAAAATGAATCCCCATTTCCCTTGGTCACGGCATCACGCGTGAACCGGTCGACCGATTTTAATTCGGTTTTCGCTAATGGAAAGAGGGATAAACGGGGAATATTCATATATATAAATATTGCACGCCGGGTGAAGCCGGGGCGGGTCGCTAGTATTATATGAAAAATATTTTAATAGTTACATATGTTCATAGATTACTTTATAAATACAAGGGTTAAATCTCTAATATGAACGTGAATCCCCATTTCCCTTTGTCACGGCATCACGCGTGAACGGGTAGACCGATTTTAATTCGGTTTTCAGTAATGGAAAGAGGGATAAAGGGGGAATGTTCATACGTATAAACATTGCACCCCGGGCGAAGCCGCGGGCGGGTCGCTAGTTAAATAATAAATGTATCTAATGTACGGGAGAGTTGGATATTACCGCGCGGTTGACAATTCCGCTCTAAAAGTGCATTGCATTGCTCTAAAAGTGTTAAGTACTGAGTGCCTACAATGTTATAAAACTATGGCACATAGAGTAAAAATACTGTAGAATTTGTGTGTGGAATCATTTTGAATGAATTATTTCAGCTTGATATAAAACAAAATGAATGAGTTTGATAATACCGCGCTGACACGGTATTACAGTAGGTATATAAAAAAAAAATTCTTTAAAGATAGAACACTTTGTAGCACAGTAGATCATAGTAGAACATGACGAAGTCTACATTGAAAAAGAAAATCTCATATGATCCACGCAAGACGCAAAGACTGCGTTAGCGCCTGTAGGCAGTGGCAGCAAAATTAAAACAGCTAGAAAATTCAATGTTACGGAATTCCCGGAACATTGAATTTTTTATTAAAATATCGAATTGTGAATAATTTTTTTATTAAAATATCGAAATGCTACACTGTATAGCCCGTGTAGCATTTACATAAAAAAGAAAACACATTTAAAATTTTTAAATATAAGTTACGGAGTTATTTATCATGTAATACGATTAAACGCGCCACAGCGAAAAGACTTGTAAACAACCGCGAGGTTTTTTTAGGGACTTACTTCCGGTGTGGTGGTTAAGCTCTTTTAAAATGGGGATCATCCTTTTAATATAATGGACCTCCGGCATAATCTGCGATACGCCCATCGAATTTTAGCAACCTATTTTTCAGTTATACTTTCTTACACTGTACCGGAAGTTATCGAATCTGGTACGTGACACGATTTTCGGAACAGAACATTATGTACCAATTTGGTACTCGGAAAACCGTAATCGGCCTTTTCTACGCTTAATTTGTTTTAGATTACTCTGTTTTTCTTTTGATACTTGCTTATTGTTAGACTTATTGTTAGACCAGCGAATCCGTCTGCGTATCTTATATAAACTATAGCCTATATGTTATTCTGATGTTACTGTCATCAGTTTACCAAATTAGTTGCCCTGCAACGGCCCGTAACTATTATAGTGCGAAACATTCCCTATTTAAAAAAAAAATTAAGTTTCACATTCTGCATACTCAGATGTCACGTGTTCCAACAAAAGTTATATTATTTACGTTCAGTATTCACAGATGTCACTATGTTTTATAAGGTTCAAATAGTTCAAAGTGTCAAATTGACAGATAACGTAACGCTTGTATTAATTTTACTATTCATAAAAATTTTATACCAGGGGTCTTATATGAAAATCGATTTTTGAGGAGTAAACTACAAAAAAATAAATCTTACATGAAAAAAAAAGGATATTTGGACGGTAAAGAATGTATTTAGGTCCCTCGCCTAAGTGGTAAAGTCAACAATAACAATTTTCCCTCATAAAGCGAAGGTATTTGGGTAGTATTGATTGGATGAATGCGTAACAAAAGGTTATTAAGGGACCCCGATCCGAGGATACATCATTTCGTTTATAAGATCTTTCCAAAGACTAACTGCGTCATTTTTTTAGAGAGACCCGTCAGTGATTTGATATTTTCGTATAAAAAGAGGTAGGAATGGGCAGATGTCATGGGTGGATTTGTGACATACGGTCTTAGTGAAAGTACTAAATTATTTTTATAGAAAAACGTCGTGTTTATGAAAATTTCAAAATAATAGTAGCTATAAGTTAATACCACCGATAGACTATGTTTTATTCTTTTAAAATTGTTTAATTTCAAAAAAGATTAAATTCACATTTAATTCATATTAAAGAATTTAGTGTCATGTGACTTCTAATTTAACTCAAGCATCATTTTTTATTATAGAAACACATAGCAGTCTTATGACCCAAGCTTAAGTATAACAGGCCCAAGATTAAGTAATTTATAGGAGCCTTATAACGGACTGCATGCAAAATTCATTTCGCCTAAACCAAGATCAAGGCCTAGGTAGGTAACAAAGAGTAGGTAATAATACTTAATATATAAAGCTGAAGGTTTGTTTGTTTGTTTGAACGCGTTAATCTCAGGAACTACTGGTTCGAATTGAAAAATTCTTTTTGTGTTGAATAGTACATTTATCGGAGAAGGCTATAGGCTATATAACATCACGCTATGATCAATAGTATTATATATAAGCAGTGTCCAGTACCGTGCGCCCCACGCGCACTCCACCGCCGTATGGGCCGCAGCGAAACGTGGCAGAGTTCAGCTAGCAATGCAATAAAATGAACGCTCAAAGGTTTGCTACCTTTTCCACTCTAGTTACGAACACTCAAAAACATGTCGATTATGAAGTCTTTCCGTAGGTTCTTTTTCACCTGTAGATCGGACACTGTGCTTTTACGAAAAAGACCACACAACATCTTACCAATGTCACTATAATGTATTAGATTCCTGTTGGACCTTTCATAACTGTCGGTATGTGAGTAGGTACCTATCTAACTCAATCTCGTCACTCTATATGCAACGTTTATTTCATTAAACGCTGTTTATGTTAGAATTTAACATAATTAAGGCGTATTCTGTGCGAGTGTCGCACAAGCAACCGAGACACCGCCATCTGGCGGGGAGAAAAAGGTTCGCGGACAGACAAACAGAGGCTTTCGAGCAGAGAGGTTGTCGTATGTCCGCGCATCTTATTTAGAGAATTATTATTTATTTTATTTATTTATTTATTTATTTATTCGGAGAAATAACAGACACAAGTTTATGTTGTAGTTACATGTGTAGAATCTAATACATAAGTACAAATAAAAACTTATATCCTCCAACATTCTCACTAAGACACATTAAATTGCAGAAGGAAGCTACAAAAGTAAGATTACAACTAAGATTACAAACTAGGCGCAAGATGGTAAGCAACAATACATGTAAAATATCCAATCGAAAAGTTAGCCACGCCACGATGACAATAACAAAAGAGAAAGCATTGTGCAAGATTCATTCAACCACTACATTTGAAGTTATATTTAATCACTTAACCCAACCACTTTATTACAGATATTACAGATCACTTTATTACAGATAGTGATAAATTTAATTGTAAGTATCCTACGTTACACGTAGATATACGTCTGTCCTAGCCCACAATAGTATTTATTTCTTTTTTAAATTTATTTAAGCTACTGCCAAAAAGGTTTGTAGAACTAAATTTAGTGTTATATAATTTACATAATCTTTGTATAGGGGCACGTTCGCCGGCGCTAGTGGAACATGAAGCCGTAGCCAGTAACGCCGTCGATCGTGTTCGTCTAGCGGGGGTTCTGAAACGAATTTCCGCCAACAAGGCAGGGCAGTTGTACTTCGCATTACATATCTTATATAATATAGTAGCATCTATTTGCTGCCTTCTATTTTTAAGTGTAGTTATCTTAAATTTCTCTTGAAGTTTTTTATAAGATAAAGGTTTACCAAACAAACGGAAATGTACCGCACAAAGAAATTTTCTTTGTATTCTCTCTAGTCTCTCTGTGTAAATGTTATAGTGTGGGTTCCACACCACTGATGCGTATTCTAATTGAGATCTAATTAAAGTTTTGTATAAAATAAGATAGCTTGAGAGCTTTTTGAAAGGTTTAGTAATGCGTAATACAAAGCCCATCATTCTATATGCTTTTTTAATAATATTTTCAATATGATGATTTAGTATTAATTTTTCGTCGATGTGAACACCAAGGTCTTTTACTAAATTCACTTTCTTGAGTAGTATATTTCCCATTTTATATCTATTTACAATGTTCTTTTTATTTCTAGTAATAGATATTTGCATACACTTATCATAGGCTAAATATAATTTATTATTTATGCAATACTGTTCTAGACGATCCAAATCCTCTTGTATCAATTTGCAGTCATTGAAGTTAATTACAGTTTTATATATTTTTAGATCGTCCGCGAACATCAAAAAAGATGTATTTTTGAAGCACTTCGAGATATCATTCACAAAAATAATGTACAATAAAGGACCAAGTATGGATCCCTGTATAACACCAGATGTAACTTCTGATTCATTAGACTCATAGCCGTTAATAACAATTTTTTGTGTTCTACGGTCTAGATATGATACGAACCACCTCAACAAATTCCCCTTAATACCATTATAAGATAACTTATGCAAAAGAAGCCTGTGGTCGACCTTATCAAAAGCTTTTTGAAAATCGGTGTATATTACATCAACCTGATTTCTACTGTCCATAGACCTGAACAAGAAATTGCTATACAAAAGTAAATTTGATGTTGTTGATTTGTTTTTAACAAACCCGTGTTGTTCCTCAATTATGTGTTTTTCTATATGTGGATAAATGACATTATGTATGAGACATTCAAAAACTTTTGGCAAACATGATTGAACAGATATTGGACGGTAGTTGGTAACATGCGCTTTCGGCCCCGACTTGTGAATAGGAGTGACATGAGCCATCTTCCATTGGTCGGGGAAAATTCCCTCCGTCAAACTTTTGTTAAATAATAAGTACAATGGGTACGATATAGCGGCCCCAATATTTTTAATAAATAGAGGTGAAATTTTGTCTGGACCTGAACCCTTATTGACATCTAATTTTTCTAGTTGTTTTACAATTATTTCCTCGGTCAAAAATATATTGGTGATATTATTTGCGCTTATGTGTTCCATTTCCATATTAAGTTCCTCAGCATTTATACTTACTTTTTTTTCAAACACTGAGTTGAAATAATCAGAAAATAGATTAGCCACGTCCTGTGGATCATCAGCGGATTTGTCTCCATGAAACATTTTATTCGGATAGCAATCATTTGACTTACGTTGAGATGATACAAAACCCCAGAATGACTTCGTATTTTCCAATAACATATTTTCTGTTGAGTTGGCGTAGCACCTGAAGTCTGTTTTTAGTAATAATTTACAACGCGCCCTGAGTAAACTGTATTCGCGATAATCCGCCAATGATCCATAAATTTTCCACTTTCGCCATACTCTTTCTTTACGTTTAAATGTCTTTTTAAGTGCTAAAGAGAACCATACAGGATACAAAGTTTTTCCCTTAATCTTAAGTGCGACATGGACATCAATTATCTGGAATAATAAATCATAGAACGTATTTACAGCTGTATTAGTGTCCAAGTTACCCAATATCCCCTGCCAATCAACTTGCTTTAAAGCATTAATTATATCTGGGTAATTAGCTTTCCGAAAATTGTATGTCGAAAGTGGTTTTTTTTTTCATTATATGAGGAGATATTTTTCTTATGCTACAGTACTGTATAGGGGGGTGGTAATCGTCAATTTTTGTTAAAGGAATAGCTGTTTCAATGTGTGAAATGAGACCTGGTGTGCAAAACAACAAGTCTAGAAGTCCATTATTCGAGTTTAATATATGATTGTATTGACACAGACCTAACATTTCACATGTTTCAATAAGCGCTATACTTTCCTCATTCAGACCTGATATAATCGGTTTTAAAGTTTTATCACCATCCTGAGTCCAACCAATGTCTGGCAAATTGAAATCACCTACAATACATACTTCGGTTTTTTGTTTAGTAAGTTTATTACAAGTACTTTCTAGATTCTCCAGATACAATTTATACAACGTAGTTCCAGATTTTGGGGGTAAATAAACAGCATTTAAAAGAATTTCATTGTCAGGAGCGGATAACAAAATATAAATCTCTTCCCATGGGTATTCTCTACTAACTAGGCAGCTTGACTGAATACTTTTCTTGACTGCTATCAATACTCCCCCTCCGTCCTTTTTGGTTGATTTATTCAGATCCCTATCCGCCCGATACACGTTGTACCTGACATCAACAATCTCGGTGTCAAATATACCTGGCTTTAACCACGTTTCAGTGAAAATCAGGACATCAAAATCTGAATTCAGTATATTCAGACGTACATCACTAAGTTTCGATCTTAACCCCCGGCAATTTTGGTAGTAAAATGAAAGCGTCTCATGTAGCATTTGTGATAAAACAAGTAAGCATGGTATTGTAAACACACTGTATAATATAGTTATGGGCATGGGTTAGCCTAAAAATCACACATCTGACAATGATTAGGGCTTTCGACGTTAATTTTTTTAAAGTTATATAGGAGGCGTAAGGCTTTAATAAAGTAAAGAGTAGACAGTGTAGACAGGTGTGATAAGTGTGTCGATGCAGTCACAAATTCGCCAAATCAGCTTCATGCCGAATCGCAATCACCTTCGATTGGTCATTCCTGCGGAGGAGTATGGTTGCATTTTTTATCCAGACGTATTTGTAGTCTTTAGCGACAGCCACTTCTCTGACTTTAGAGAACAAAATCTTATTTTTGAGGGTAAGGTGTTCGTTAACATATATTCGCTGTAATGAGTTACCTCCAGAGGCTTCGGCATAAGTAGTGGAGTCACCTGGCTTCGAAGACGCAGCTGCTTTACGTAGTTGTTCCAGAGTAAGATTTTTCCTAATCCTTGCTGCCGCTATGACCTGGCTTTTAAGACGCCTAGACGTAAGTTGTACTATAATATTTTTGGGACGGTTTGTCGAGTTGTTATTATGAGCAACACGGTGGCAATCTCGAATGCGGTCTTCTGTGATTGGAACTCCCAACAAAACGCCAAGTGTCGCCACAATGTGCAATAAATTCTCGTTTTTGCTCTCCGGTATATTTTGTATCTCGATGTTACATAAGCGTGACTTCTGTTCGGAATCGTCGACTAGCTTCTTCAAGAGCAATAACTCTTCACTTATTTTTTTCTTACTTTCCGACAGCTGAACGATTTCTGATTCAAGCTCTATGACTTTTTTATTTAAGGCACCGACTCCAGACTCCAATTCTACAATCTTTGTTCCCCACAAGCTCACTGTTGACATCAGGTTCTTTAGTTGTTCAGTGAAATCCGCTCTAAGGGATTCAATGTTGATATTTATGGTAGCAAAACTAAGATCAAAATGGGCCTTTAGTTGGTCAAAATCTATATTTACAATCGAGCGCGGCTGGCATGTATTATCTAATAATAAAGGCGGAACTGGGGAGCCTTTTCCAGATGTGGATTTGCTCGGGCCACCTTTGCATGGCACACATTTCCATTTAGGTTTGTTCATCGGTAATATTTTGTTAAGATCTTTCTCTGATAAGCCACCACAAGAGTAGTGCATCGAAACTCGGCAACTCGCACATTTAAGTACTTCCTCCGCCTTCAAATCGTTACACTTTGCGCATTCCATTGTTTTGTTTGTTAACCTGTATATATTTTTTAAATTGATTTTAAATATTTATTATTTTTTGTAGAAGTGTAAATATTATCTATGCTCCAAAAATCTATTATGAATAACAGTGATTGTACAACATTCATTCGTTTACTCCTGGGATACGAACCGTTGCCACTTGAACGCTAGCATCATCTTAGTACGCTGCGTCAAATGCCTCCTCAGATTTGCATTTAAAAGTCGTTATCACTTTCTAAGAATAAAACATTTATTTATCTGTAGGGTATAGGTTAAAATTTTTATTGCATATTTTTTTTCCCAATGACTTTCAATTTTCCTTTTGACTTACAATTAGTTATTGTTCTTTAGAGATGTTATAATAAACTTTACTTTTTCACTATATTATATTAATTAATTTTAACACAATATTACAATGTTTTTATTCTTATTGTTATTGATCACTGTTTCGTATCCGGTGTAACTATATTCATATTTCACCAAAAAACACAAACTATTTCTTGATTTTTATAGAGTATTTCACTTTATTGTTGAACACGGTAATATATAAATATTTTTCAGATAGAATTAGGTATTATTATCATTTTAAAACCATTAAAAACACTGGAGCCAAAAACTACCGACCAACTTCCAACTTGATCATTTATAGTTGTGAAAATATGAGTCTGGGATTATAAGATACTTGTGCACAGTGTAGAGGATTCATTAATGTACCCCGAAGTAAGGAGTTTCTAATAATTAGAAGATAATAAAAATATATTTACTGGTCTCCTATGTTTCTTTTCCTTTAAGGATACTACTTACATTAAATACATTAACATATTAATATTGATTATCACAAAGAAAATTGATTTTTACAATAAAATTTATTAGGATTTTGATTTTGATTTTTATTTTTATTCTCAACAAAAACCCTACAGCAATACAGCAGAAATAATACTCAAAAAAGACATCACAAAGCACATTGCCACTTACAGGGTTTCATTATGTACCCAAGTTATGTTGAAAATTAAGTTGAAAAGCAAATTCATTTAAGAAGATGGGGAAAAGGATCTAGTTGGAGTTAGGATGTGTGTGTGTGGCTGTGTGTATGCGTGTGCGCGTGAGTGATTATTTATTTGTCCTTCAGTGTATTCACGACACTGCGCTTGAAGGACGCTCTCGGCAGGTGGAAAATGTCCAAGTCTATAAACTTGTCGTTGTATGTTGTAGGTAATCTGTGAAAAACTGAGTTACGGTCGTAATTAGATCGTGATAGTGGGACATGGAATAATTTGATCCTTCTTCCACGCCTAGGCCCGTTAATTAAATGTTCGTTCGTCTAAACAGCAGTGTGTCACAATTTTTTAGCTCGCTCGAGGTATTTTTAATAATCCCACAGCTTTATATGAAGCAACTTTTCACGGACCTCGTGATTGATGATGCCCAAAGTTAGATTACAAAAATGTCATACTCGGACGTGAAGTCACGATACTATCTTTTGATAGCATTACAAATTTTATATGCCGGCCCCGAAGGGCGAACAGTGGGGTAACGCGGCAGGGGACTCAGCCACTAATGCGCGCCCACCTTTTTAGAGAAATGGAAAAAGTTTTATTAAAGAACCACAAAATTCGAATATCGACAGTGGAGGACCGAAATTGTTCTCTTAGTTTTGTAGCTCTGGATGCAGGAATCTTCTGTCGGTGTGGACTTCAGAAGACGACCTGCGTGGACTGGTTTAAGCATAGGACACTTCTTGTCTAGTAGTAAGTTCCATTTTATATATGTAATATATAATGCACGCCATTTCTTCCATAACTGATTCCAGATTCCCTATTCAAATATAATTGCAAGTAGTCCACATATCAATGAACTGACTTAGCAAGTTTGCATTATTGTCTTTTTTTATATATATTAAGATCGGCAGACAGGCTGACAATCCACTTGATGGTAGGTGGCTACCGTCGCCTACAATACAAGCCAAAACTGTTACAAGTGCGCTGCCGACTACAATAGGATTAAGGATAAGCGATTGGGAAGGGTTAGGGAAATGGGCTCTGGCATCCCTTACTTCACTCACCGAAACACTACAGAACACGTGCTGTTATTTCACGGTGGTCTTTTGTAAGGGGGTGGTTACTGCCACCAGAGGGGCCGGCCAAATCCAGATCCAGACCGGAGACAAATTTGAAAAGTTCATTTTTCAAAGTTGACCCAGCCGGGAATCGAACCCAGGAACTCTAGAACAGAGCGTTAAGGCAAGCACCCTAACCACTCATCTAATGCGCTCGTCAAAGCCATTCCAATAAAGGAAACCTATGAAATATAAACACTATTTTTTTCATGTTTCGTCGCTCGGAGACAATACTTTTTTTCTGGATGCAAGGTTTTCATCCGAAATTTCATGATCCCTGACCGACATCCTTGACAATGAGTATACAATATTCCGTGATTAAGGCTCGAAAAGGTAACAAACAAACCAACTCACTTTCTCAAATGTAATATTACTTAGTTAGGATTATACAACCAAAGTATTAATTTTACTGACTTTATATTAAAGTATTTCTAAGATACGAATAAAAAATGAATTATATCTTGGCACAGTTACTAATGTGAAAACTAAAATAATCCGAAAATTCAATAGCAGTATTTTCCGTCTAGTACATTTTTCATTTTTTTTGTTGGCGTTTTAATGCATTCGAATGCAGTTGTAACAAAGCCTGCTAACTTCCAATACAAGTTGCAACATCGATTATGCGGCACCTGTTGATTCTGCGGCATCGAATTATGGGGAGAAATTGTTTTAATTTAGACTTTAATATACTTGGTACTCGAAAAACTTGTTTATTTAAAAAAAGTTTGTGTATCTGGATAACTGTGTATAACTGGATACCTAATTACTTTATATTATTTAGTTACATTCTGCATACGCACGTATTGTACTCCTTTAAACGTATAAAATTAAATGTATAAAATTTTCTTCATATCAATAGATTGCTGGATACATAATTACTTTTTATTACTTAGTTACATTCTGCATACTCAAATGTCACGTGTTCCAACAAAAGTTATGTCATTTACGTTCGGTATACACAGATGTCACTACGTTTTATAAGTTCAAATAATACACTTTTTAGACGAGAGATATCGAAGCGCCGCAGGTTGTAACGCACTATCGTTTCGTTCCTCAACGCAGACTACACTTTTCATAAAAACAATTTCAGCGTTTGCTTCTATAAGCCACAAGGAACACATACATGCGTCAGCTGTCGTACAAATGTCAAAGTGACAGATAACGTAACGCTTTTTAGTTAATACTTGTATTAATATGTATTACTCCTCATAAAATTTCCTTTAATGAAAATCGATTCTTAAGGAGTAAATAAAAAAAAACACAAGTGACACGCATTATCAAATTGTAAGTATTAACCTACTATGCGTACGATTAGGATTTGGAATTCAACTAAACATAAGCGACTGTTAAACTTCCTTTAAAAACATTAGCTTTACAATCTTCTAGCTCTATCTTCTATATATAAAAATGAATCCCCATTTCCCTTGGTCACGGCATCACGCGTGAACGAGTAGACCGAATTTAATTCGGTTTTCACTAATGGAAAGAGGGATAAACGGGGAATGTTCATATATATAAAAAATGTACCAAGGGCGAAGCCGGGGGCGGGTCGCTAGTTATATCTATACATTTAAACAATGTGACAGTGACGACATTTGGTGCTGAAACGTAGTCTCTATGGATCTCATAAGAAAGCTCAATGTCGCTCAACAAGCCATGGAGAGGGCTATATGCTCGGGGTTAAACTGCGAGATCGAATCAGGAATGAGGAGATCTGTAGACGAACGAAAGTTACCGACATAATCCCGCGACAGTGGGTTTCCTATTAGTGAAAACCGTATCAAATCCGTTACGTGATTTAGAATAAGTTAGCGAAGAAATACATAGAGGCGGACAGCGATTTTATATTATAACATTATAGATATGGACATAGGTAGGTACCACAAAAACATAAAGTATATATTGGATGTCATCAATTTTAGCACACAGCCCTTTATATGTTGGGCACAATTTGAATATTTTTTACCCTCTCTAACCCGCTACATCTTCTTTCAGATTTTATGTCACAGTTAATGGCCTACGAAAGCGACTCGGGTCTGGGCACCATACATCAAAAACCCAAAACTTGTTATAAATGTTTGCATTTCGTTAGACTGGCTTAAAACTTTATTTCTTTAGAACATGAACAATATTATTAGCTGAATATCTAGTGTAATCCATACTAATAACTATACGTATTATTAAAGCTGAAGAGTTTGTTTGTTTGAATGCGCTAATCTCTAGAACTACTTTGAATTGAAAAATTCTTTTTGTTTTGAATAGTCCATTTATCGAGGAAGGCTATAGGCTATATAACATTACGCTACGATAAATAGTATTATATATAAGCAGTGTCCAGTACCGCGTGCCCCACGCGCACGCCGCCGCCGTATGGGCCCCAGCGAAGCGTGGCCGAGTTCAGCTAGTTTATTATAAGTTGAAAAGTTTTTTTTCTGTTAAGGTTAATAGACAGACTGACGTTCCATTTGATGGTAGGTGGTAGGATACTGCCTACTATCGCCTATAATACAAACAACGCCATAGGTGCTGCAAGTGCGCTACCAACCATAGCAGGATAAGGAAGATATAGGGAAATAGGATCCGAAAGTGAGTTTGTTTGTTTGTTAACGATTTAACTAATCAACCGATCAATATGAAAATTTGCATACACGTTGTCAGGAGTAGAGAGAAAGATGTATTTAACCTATGTTTCATCGAGGAAAAAACACTGTTCCCGAGAGATAAGTAAGAAAATTTAAATTAAAAACATTTATTCAATGTTTATTGCTCATCTTATCTATGTTAGGTATAGACAAAGTCTCGAGCACCAGCCAGTACATTTGGACGTTTATTAATTATCATCAAATAAATGTTTATTTATCTTTGTCAGATAGACATTTTTAAAAAAAATTGTAATGCTTTGCCATGGGATTCACAAATTAAAGCACTTTGCAAGTCGCCGGATCACATTCTTGTTTCTTCGTTCGCGCCATCTGCATAAGAGGCCTTGTGTCGTGTCGTCTCCCCCTTTTATCACCTCGGATCGAACCGGTTGGCACTTTCTAAATGTGACGGCCCGTTGGATGAGTGGTTAGGATGCTTGCCTTAACACTCTGTTCTAGGGTTCCCGGGTTCGATTCCCGGTAGGTTCAACTTTGAAAAATCAACTTTTCAAATTTGGCTCTGGTCTGGATTTGGAAAGTAGTGGCAGGGCACACATAATACCACTGTGAAATAACAGCATGTGTGCTGTTGTGTTTCGGTGAGTGAGTAAGCCAGAGCCCCTACTGCAGTCTGCAGCGCACTTGAAGCAGTTTAGGCGTTGGTTATGTTATAGGCGACGGTAGCCACCTACCACCAAGTGAACCGTCTGCCTGTCTGCCGACCTTAACATTAAAAAAAATGTTTCTCCTCCGTCCGCATTACTTAGGGGGGACCGCTGTGTTGACCACATACTATCTGTCATAACTACTTTGGCCTAAACCAAATAGTTTACACGTAGCACTTACACAGAATCCTCTATCTCTAAGCAAGCGCACAGACGTATCTCTATAAACTGGGTTAAATTACAGGATATTAATAAATATTCATCTGTAACTGCCGCACTCAGAGTCGTTTTAATGATTACTTAGCGACTCTTTAGTAAAGATTTAAAAATGTTTACTCTCAGAGACAGTTAATGGTTGATTAGTGGTCTTAAGTGACACTTAACTTTAATGACAGCTCAACCCTTACTTATGCTTCTTAAATGGAGAATTTGACATTTCGAAAGTGAGGTAATCTTATTAATAATAATCTATTGTTCGTGGAGTCGTTACATAGGTAGCTAAAATTATTTTTAAAAAAAAATTAAATTTAAAAACTTAAATTATATCTTGACAAGATGATAAGAATAATAGATACTTTACGAAAAAAAGTAAAGTATATTACTTCTATGAAAAATTTACAATTAAAATTGACAATGATGTGAAATGTTGCCGTATTTAAAAAATCTTGACTTTTTAATTTATTTAATTATAATTACGTCTATTATTGTTAATTTTAACTGATAATAATAAGAAAAGACATGTTTAACTGATTTTTATGAAAAACTCTTTTTTTTTTCTATACATAAATTGCTTTGCCGAATGATATCGTGTCATTGAGTTTTTTCTTATGACAACACTGCACGTTATCGATATGCATTTCGATAGAACGCACTGTGCGTTCTTAAAGCTTACTTAAAGTGGTATTTAACTAATGAAACATTAACTTTCGTCTCTGAGAGCCGCGGCTCATTAACGTATTTAATTGTATTTAGTTAAGTGTCTATTAGTACTAATCTAATGAACGTCTCTGAGTGCGGCAGTAAAAGTTGCAAATTGTTAAACAAAATGTAAGTCAGTGTTTAAAAAAAAAATGAATTCCCACACGAAAATTTTCGTTCGAATTTTAAATAAGTACGTTATATTACTAAGGGAGATAATCCTGTAGCCGGTAACGAACCGTGATATTTCTATTTACTGAAAAAGGGTGAACTAACTGCCTCCGCCCGAAAGAATATAATTTCAAATGTGAACTTTACCAATTTCCCATATAAAGAACATATTTTCAAGCATCGATAAATTCACGTTCGAAGGCATTTTCAGGCAAATATTTTAGTGATTTAATGTTTTTGATGTTGCATAATCAAATCTCCATTTTCACCCTATTAAAATAGCTGTTTTTTTTGGAACAAATTTAGGAATACCTTACTTTTGTTATATATTTTTAGAATTAATAATATGGTTCATACTAGAAAGTTATATTATATTTGGATGGGTTCATAACATTTAGGGTGCCGGTGTATTTTACTCTTAATTAGTTAATAATATGAGTGGTTATAAATCTTATACACACAGTCAATTTGCATAGCAAAGTTACATTTTTAGCAAGAAAGTATTTCACTACGGAGTAAAAGCCTGATCTATCTATAGAACATCCTTATTCGCTTCAAGCAGATGGAGTACTGCTTTTGTCTCTGGACCGGTGCCTCAATATACTTCCTGGATCTATTTAAATACTTAGAGCGCTGGGCTGTTCGTATTGCCAACTTACGAAAAATAAGTTAAAACACTTTAGTATTAGAAGAAATGTAGCCTCTTTTTTGTGTCCTACCTGCTGTACTGTGTTGGAGTACTTTAATAAGTTGTTCCATTTAATACCTACCTCGAGTCATAACCATTGTACTAGTTAAGATATTGGCGTCTTCAAATATTTTGTACTAATTCTAGTAGGATTGACAGTCCCCCTGAACCCTCATTATATAAAAACAACAGGACAGACATTAATAGAAAAACGTGTGTGTGTGTGTGAGTGTGTGAGTGTCCTCGGGGCAGTGAATCGGATACTGGCTCAGCATTGTGCTGAGGTGTAAGACAAACAACTACAATGTTAATTTTCAGCCAGCACCGTATGTGACTCAGTGACAAGTGGTCAAGTGGCCCGTCAGCCTACTAAATACCCTTATTAATACAAAAAATCTGTTGCTGATTCTAAAAGCGTTTTCCGACGATCGACGAACACCACACGACGAACGACAAGCAACATGTCGTACGCTTTCCCACGAGCAACGATTTCACAACGACACTGACACTGCAGTGCATTCGTGATTAGCAGTGTTTCATGTACGGAGACAAACTCAACCCATTCTTAAGTTCCGCTTACAGCGACTACGTTATCACCGCAAAAAAAATGTCAACGACATAGCACAGTCTATCCATACCTACGTCATACAGTCAGGCAACGAATGTACTTGCGTAGAGCAACGACGGGGATGTAATGTACCTAGTCTCTTCCAATAAACAGTAATCATAATAATCCACCTGAGAAAGATTATTTGGATACAATCTGACACATATAAACACGTAATAAGTCTATTTTTAATGATCGTCGTTGTAATCATATGTATCAAATATCTCCAAATATCTCGGTAACTGACACTTTAAGGTACGTGATACATCGCAGTCGCGATTTCGAAAAAAATGGCGGGAGATCGATATGCCAGCTTCCATAGAAAGAAGTTCGAACCCATTTGATTTATGGCTAGAGAAAAATTTAAAGAAGTTTTGTGAAAATTAGGTACAAAAGTTGTCGCAAATTACGTCGCAGTTATAATAGAAATCCTTGCTCAGGTTCAGGTGTGCGGTGGTTCAGATTTCCAAAAATTGTATATTTTGTAAATGCGAGCCACCTGTGTTGATGGCGCAATCCCAAGCGCATCGTATGTGTTACAATCCTAATATACTTGTAAATAAATGATTACATAATAATAATCACGTTTATTTTATTTTCCAATTTGTATCAACCCTTACATATCTGCGTGTGACAGCGTAGTACTTGCACGGGGGGCGGCGGCGTCGCCCAACTACAAAAGCGTTGCCGGACTGTAAGTACTATTAGACTGAGGACATAGAGAACTGTCGTTTGAAAATCGTTGTTGTGCTGATATGGTGTCGTTACGTGTAAAATGATTCATACAAATGTATGGCCCGCAAAATCGTGTGGTGTCGTCGATCGTGGGAAAACGCTTTGATATTTCTTTCTTTGGATATCAAAAAACGTTTGATAACGAAATTTCTTATTTTAAATAATGAATTGTCAAAACAACGCCTGAAATAATTTATTTTCAAATAGCGGTTGCGTTGTATAACTTTTCCTAATAAATATTAAAGGAAATTGCGGCTTCGTGTTTCGCGGTTTTACATTCCAAATGGCGATTCAGCGCCATTTCAGTGATAATAAAAGGTAACTTCGGTCAAGGACAGTACATCTGATATGCCCTCCCAACCTATTTTCGGTCTCAGCGGAATACATCGGCGTACAATAAAATTTAAACATGAAACGAGCAAAAAAATACTTTTACATACATATACAACATAATATTGATTGAGACTATACCTACAATTTTTTTTGAGATGAGATTATTCGACGATTTTAAGAAACAGTTTTTCAGTGAATGGAAAGTAATGACACTAATCAAGAGTGATGATTGGCTAACCGGCGTAGATGTAACTGTCCTACATTTCTGAAAGAGTATGTCTGTAAATATTTACTAGGTTTAGCAATAAGGCTGAAGTACTTGGAAGCACCTCCCGAAGGTAAGAATTTAATCTCTGTAACTACTGATAAATGCAAAGAAAGGTGTGCTGAACATAAGACTATTCCAAAAAATATAAAAAAAACTAAGTATTTTAAATCATTCAAATATAGCACAAATACAGATAAATAAGGCGGTACTGTTTAAATCAAGAAAGGTTTCATTATACAGAGCAAGAAACAAATTTTAAAAGTTCAAAAAACAAATTTCATTAATTTAAATGGAGTAAAAATACCAGACATTAGTGCTCATAACTTTCTAGTTTGCAGTGATGGAGACGAAAACAATAAAATATTGATTTATTCAAGATCATTTGCCGAAAAAATAATAAAAAAATTTGCAGATAAAAATACTCACGATTTTACGGCGACGGTACTTTCAAAAGTGTGCCGATATTTTATCGGTTGTACACACCAGATTTTTTGATTCCAGGTCATTTTTAAATCGTGAAAATCCCATTATTGTACCCGATAAGAATTTAGTTAGAGAATCATAAGTGCTATATTTACAAATATGGATCTTATTACAATAAATAAAAATTAAAATAATTTTCGATTTCTCAAATTTAAGTTAAGTAACCATTATACATTTTTTTACTAAGATAGAACAGTATTACTAAGAAACATTGAGTATATCAATTTTTGTCAAGTGTGAGTGTGACTATACTTATTGTAATTTTTTTAATTGCTGATAATCGAGAAAATTATGCTACTTTGATGCTTACTTCATTGAATCGAAAGAAAAATCGAGATAGCAGAAGTTATTCAAATTTAATAAAATAAAAGAACAGCCAAAGAAACTTTCTACATAATATGTACCTATACTACTTATGCGACGTAAATATCTTTCACGTGATTTTACTTGTTGTGATAATGTATAAAAAAAAATGTTAATAAACAGTACGATCGAATTAAGAACATTGTGATATTTAATTTTTCCGGGCTAACAATATAATACCTACTTATAATTTTTTCTTAAAAATTTCAGAACAAACGGCAGTTACGTCGACAAAAGGCCGGACGCCGTAAAATGCTTGGTGCTTCAATGTTATTTTTACGACAACGCCCGTTTAGGGTGAATACGTTCTTTTAACATAATAATACTGTACGATACAAAGTTACATGTTTATATTTAAAATTTTAATATAGGTATTATATTGTTACGACTAAATATGGAACGTTCTGGAAATGCCAAGTCTCGAACATCCCACCATATCGATGGTAGCCGCGCGAGTAGGTCGGCAGGAAATCAATTGGTCCTTATGTTTACAACATAGAGTTTACATTTCAACATAAATAGCATTCCCGAATTTCAATAGCTTGTTTACGATCATGTTTAGATTTTGTGGAAAATTCGAAATACATCGAGGCGTTTGGCGCTAAATATAAATAAAAGTGCAGACGGCCGAGACGAGTTAGTTGTGCGACAATATTAAAGTACTTCGTGTTGTGCGATAACAGGCGACTCGGAAGCGACTCCACGGCTTTTCCGTAGGCTTTTGCGAAGTTACCTATCGCGACAGTGAACCGGCGACACATTAAGGGAATCATTGACGACTTTTGGCAAGTTTAACGGTTTCATCAGACAAGTTTAGTGATTTTGGAAGTCATCTTGGTTTGTGAAAATAAATCGTTCGTTTCGCCCACACAATATAAAAAAGAGAGTAACAATATCAAAACATGAGTAGGCTGGACTACACAAATCTACACCCTAACTTTGGAAAACAAATTTTAGAATGTAAGGCTTTACTTGATTCATGATGCATAAAAAAATTTAAGATTGATATGAAGAATCAAACATTAATTTTGTTTAATAACTCAAACAAAAATGAGAAAAATGAAAGTTATATTGAAATGTAATATATAAGAAATAAATTAATAATAATAATAGTATATTAGAAAGAATAAAGTAGAGAGTGCTGCGGCACTAAATTCATTTGTCTACATAGAATTGTGATTTTGAACAGCTCATTGGTGGGATGGAGCCTAGCTGTACCAAATGCGACACACAATGTTCCCTACTACTACCTTCCAGATCCAGACCAGAAAAGATCCTTTCCAAAGTTGGTAACGTTGATGTTTCTCTTCAATTGCATGGGTCGAAGCGAAGTCGATAAACAGTGGTTAGTCGTTAGTGACGTATGCTTGGCATATGATGGATGCAGAAAATAACAAATGCTGAAGTTCTGCAAAGTAACAAAGAAAGAGAATTTAGGTGTTGGGAGCGATAAAGGAGAGGAAGCTGCAGTATTTCGGGCACGTGATGAGGGGCGAAAGATACCTTATTCTTCACCTAGTAATGTAGAGGAAAATATAAGGAAAGCGTAGCAGAGACAGGAGAAAGACATCATGGTTGAAGAATTTGCGAGTGGTTTGGTTTGAACACTCGTTCTCTCTTTCGTGTAGCAGCTTCCAAGGTGAAGATAGCCATGATGGTCGCCAATCTTTGCAGAGAAGCGGCACGTTAAAAAGAAGAAGAAGTGAGATTTAAAACGTGAAGTCTTTTCTGAGAGAAAGGTTAGCATTCGTAAACTTTAAAAATGTTGTTAAAAGCATGGTTATTGTAAGTGATTCGCCGATAAATAACTTTTGTAGAGACGTACGAAAAGCGTATAAAACAACCCAAAAGCTGAATATTAATTCAAAAAGTTCCAAATGAAAATATTTCGGTTCGTTGTGTTAACAAAGTTTGTTTTATTGGTGAAATTTATTTACGTATTTTTGCTGTGAACGTTTTCTCGCGTGTGTGTTTATATTACCGTAATAATTTCATATTCAACTTTAGAGAGTCGCATTCAAGTTATACACAAAATGATTTTAAACGACCATTTTAAAAATTGGAATGATAAATAGGATTTTTTTCTAAAGAAATACATTTTGATCTATGCATCTCTTCTCTTGGCTTTTATGTTTTTGACCTTTTATCTATAATATTTCAATTATTTTTGTTTTTGTTTAAAAAAAATGGAAATAGTTTATGTATGAACTTTTAGCTTTTGCCATTGACGGTTAAAGATCTGGGATCCCGACAGGCTATTTCAAGCGCAGCACCTAGGGGAAAATAAGCGGCAAGTCCATTCAAGACCAGTTAAAACTCCGAAGCAGTTACTCGCTCACTGAAACACAAGAACACACATGCTGTTATTCTTATGACTCCGAAACGCAGTGTGCCCTGCCCCCTCTAAATCCTTGGTGTATATAATACGATATGGCCGCCTTGACCTACTTAGATCCTAATTCTTTAATATTAAATAAGATAGCTCAATGCATGGTTATGACGAGCCCGTTGGATGAGTGGTTCGATTCCCGGCAGGGTCAACCTTGGAAATAGGGAAAGTAGTGACATGGCACACTGCGTATCGCAGTCATTTGGGCAGCCCTTCTGGCGGCAGTAACAACCCTCTTACAGAAGACCACCGTGAAATAAGAGCATGTGTGCTGTTGTTTTTCGGTAAGTGAGTAAGGGATGCCAGATCCTATTTCTCTAACATTTTGCCAATCGCTTATCCTTAAACTACTGCAGTCGGCAGCGCACTTGCAGCAGCTTTGGCGTTGCTTGTGTTATAGGCGACGGTAGCCACCTACCATCAGTGTGGACAGTCAGACTGTCTGCCGACCTCAACATAAAAAAAGTATTGATAAATATCGACCAACCCTGGGAACTCCAATAATTAAAGTCTAATCAATAAAACAGGTACTGTAAATTTCCTGTTAGAGGAACAAGACTTTTATTTACTTCCAATCAAGTATGCTAATTGCAATTAAAATGGAAATCCCGAACAAATCCAAGCGACGTCGCTTCAGCTAATTGTATAAGGTACGTAATGTGTACTACGTAGTAAAACATAAGATACCTTCCACGTACACAAATAGCTATGGGGCAAAATATAATGAGATACGATGCATAGTATATTATGTACTTCTTGCATGTAGTATAAAATTGTAAATGCTTAGAAAAAAATTATAAATTTATAAATTTGTTTTATTTTTTCAATTACTTCCATTAATAATTGTCTAACTTATCCTTTTAAAAGGAATCTTTTTATAAAGAGGATCGTCAATGGAGTCTATGCCGACTAGAAGAGCTTCCCAGTTTATGACTAGAATGTAGTGTGCCCTAAAATTGTAAGAATTAGTCCGCGCCCTTTTGTCTTACGTGTATTTATCAATTTATATATTTTTGTTTTATACTGATTTTTGGATTTTTGGATCGTGAACAGCACTTTTTAAAGTAATGCGTAAGCAAAATCCATCATATTGTTACGGTTGGCCATAGAACCTTTTCTAAAGAACGCGAGTTGACGTTGGGGGCATGGAACATTAAGGCAGAAGAGTAATGTTTACCAATAGATGATGACCACGTCCCTTTAAACAAGTGCAAAAAGAAATTGGTCTTTACGGTTACGGTATAGGGTTCATATTCCAGGAACCGAAACACTATTGTAGAACCGATAAAATAACCGACGCCCAATAGTTACTAGTTTGAAAATTTGAGAACTTTATACTATCCAGACTGTCTTTGCGTGAATATAAAAAAGGGGTATAGGCACTTGAGGGGCGGTGTGCTACGATACGCGATACGGAAGCGACAGTTGATAGTTTTTGCGAATACATCTGCGACAGTGAGTTAGCGACACATTGAACGAATTAGCGACGACATTGGCGAATTTATAGATTTAATCGAGAAGCTTTGTGATATTTGGAAGAAATCTTGGTCTGTAGGAATAAATCAACTCATTTTACCCTTACACGACATTTTGGCTCACCCCGCATGTAACAATTAAATATAAAAAAAAAAAAACAATTATACAGGTTGTACTTATGTTACCGAGGTAAAAAAATAGTTTTTAGAATTTTTGTCTGTTTGTCTGCGCGTTTGTGCACGCTAATCTCAGAAATAGCTTAACCGATTTGAATGCGGTTTTCATTGATGTATTCTGCAAAGCTTCCCGTAACATTTATTGTTTGCATCATTCCAATCGGTTAACCAACAAAAAATTTACCCGTTATACCGAATATCACGCGTACGAAGGTGCGGGCCCAGCTAGTTAAAGCATAAAAGTGTAACTAACAATCCAAACCAACTCACTTTCGCATATTAGTTACGATTCATAAACCATAGATTTAAAAAAAAGAAATTGCCAACATAACAGAAAAAAATATAAATATTTCTAATTCTCTGTCCAGTAAAAGCGAACGATAACAGCCAGGTTTGATTTACTGTGTTGGTATGGAATAAACGAGCCAGCTCGTTTGTAGTGTTTAGCGACCAATAAAAATGTAATTTATCACAAATTATAAGGAAATGGAGCTAATCTAACGACACGTTTTTCGAGAGGCAACTTAAACCCGACAGTTTAAGCTCTTAATGACCCAATTTGCAGCGCATTTTGCTGTGAATATTGGTATAAGTCGTGGCCACGAAATCAGCGATATCTTTGTACTATAGCGATAATCAGAAATATTTTTTGTTAAACATTTATTGCTACTTTTTTTTAAATAGATTGCTCTATGTATAGAATATATAGAAACGTGATGGTATTATTTAAAATTACAATTCAGAATTTTTAGTAGTCACCATACAACGCACTAGAGTCTCTCCGGCGGCAGTAAATGCCTCGTTACAGAAAATCTCTAATATCTAATCTAATCTTTAATAGCAACTGTGCTGTTGTGTTTTAGGTGCATGAAAAAGAGATGCTAGAAAGATGTCCTAAGATTTATTGTGTTGTGTTACAGGTGACGGTAAACATAGAAGACGTACTTAATGAGTTACAATATTTTTAGCCTGTAAATAAGATTACAATGTGATTTTTGTACCTAGATTTTTCTTGTTGAAATTGTATATTAAGGTTTCGGATTTATTTTAATTTACAACCAACATTTTTATCGTTTACATATTAGTAGTATAAGTTTAGTATAAGATTTAGTATATATAAAGATACGGAACTTTAAATGTTTCCGAGAAAGCTTATTTCGTAGCCACGCCACCAAGGATTATAGACATCATACTTCACGGAAAATTCATTTATTGTTTCTTTTTCGTTTTTCCGCACCTGAAACTTAATCCCGGTAATAGACGGGGATGTACCGTTATTTTATAAAATAACACAAAAAAAGGATATTAGAAATAAAAACATATCTAATTGGATATTTTTTACTATTACTAATTAGTATATAGTTATAATAATATTAATTATTGTCAAACTTATTGTTCGAGCTTAGCTTCTTGGACTTCAAATGACGATATTGAACTTTTATTAAAAGGTATCCAATAAGTCACAACACTAATAGTATTTTGTTGGCGCGCGAACACACGCGCAAACACACACACACGATCTCACACACACCCACACACACGATACACACAAATCTCTTTTCCTTTTAATGATTTTATTGTTTAATTTTTAAATTGCATCTCTGTCTATTGTCAAATTTTGGCTTTTGCGATTCAAGCTATGTAATGAATAAAGAAATCTGTAAACTTAATGAATGAATAATGAATAAATAAATAAATACTTAAATAAATAAATAATTACTCTCTTGACGTGTACACATTACGGTAAATGGAATAGCAGTAAAGTCCCTTTTATATTATAAAATGTAAATACAAAATCAACATTAAGAATTTATATATATTAAAAAAAACCCTCGGCAAAGAAGTGTTTAAATAATAATAAATATTAGTTAATTAAGACTTTTCGCATTTAATTTTAAGATATTTTTTCTAACAAATCTTAAAAGAAATATATCACGAAATTTAAATGAATAATAGTAATAATAGTACTTATATGGTTTTTTTTGATAGCTAGTTTCCATATCTAGGATTTTTATTTCTAGGGTAAAGAGTTTTTTATTTTACATTATTTTTATAGCAACTTAGTTCTATCTTTCTGGTACCTATCCTGAACATATCCTTTCCGATCCCTGATATGTATGTAAAATTTATAATTAAAATAATTATAATTTCATTTACAATTTCATGATAATCGATTGATAAAAATATACAAACTTTGCCTC
Organism: Bembecia ichneumoniformis; assembly: GCA_910589475.2. Lineage (NCBI taxonomy): Eukaryota > Metazoa > Arthropoda > Insecta > Lepidoptera > Sesiidae > Bembecia > Bembecia ichneumoniformis. The sequence continues at coordinate 3,240,361 of OU342538.1, read as the reverse complement.
TCTATAATATTAGCTAATACAGAAAAGGGATTATGTGAGTTTGTATATTATATAATAATATGTTGAGGGTAATGGTCCAAGATCCCAGGCATGCCAGACGTAACTTATTTTCTAAGGGACAGAATGTGGGGAATCGAATAGGCAGTGTTCTTACGTACTTTGAACTTAAGCTAAGTTGGGTAGACAGTCATTTTAGAACTATCAGGTGAGAAAGGTGAGTAATAATAGGACTTAAAGTTTTCTAAAGGCTGATTTTTATATATGTTTTGTAGAATATAATTACAAAATAATATTTAGCACTGCCAGACACATGGGCGTGCATTCCATATAGGCAGTTAGGTAGTGCCTACCTCATCATCATGGCTATTTAATATTACATTGTAGCTATAAACTAAGCTAGAGAACATAAACTATTTTAATTAATTTTTACTTAAACATATATGAAAAACTGTCGCCAATTTACACGCATTAGTACCACGAGTTCAAGTTAAAATCGAAAATAATCAGGCAGTAGGCTGCCGAGCGACTGCTTGCTAGATACACGCACACACTTGCAATCGCGGCTCATACCTAGAACGTCACACATTCAAGTAAAAGTTAAAGTTAAAAACCCGACCAAATTAAAAATGGCACACTGTTCATACAACTCAAGGTGACAGGTGACATACGCATCTTAGACCTCTAAAGTAGGCATGCATACTATCTAATCAAAACACAACTTATTACGATATACTTTTGTATTGAATTATGTTCAAATGTTGGTTTTAAATTGATAAATCATGTTTTTATTTAAACCAAAATATTGTATTGACAAACTAATATAATACCGAAAATTTTAAATAAAATTCTTTAAAAGAAGTTCGTGTGTAGGCAGAAATAGAATATCGCGCCATCTAACAAAAGTATGGGGTAACTGAGTAAATAGAGCTACCTGATACTAAAAGCACATACAAATTTTAAATTACTACTGTAACTTAAAATTTGTATGTGCCTACTGCAATAAGAATCCAATGCACGCCCCTGGCCAGACACTTCCCATGGGCCATAACTTCTGCCATAAGACCCCTTTCATTCTGCAGCACGTCGCGTGCGCATTGAACAGGGATGACATTCTATGAAACTAATGACGGCCATAAGAATAAATAATAACAAGTAGAACGGAATCTTCTTTGTCCGAGTCCCAAACGCCGCCATTTATATAACTACTTCCCCCTTCACGTCGTTACGCCCCTCTGTCGCCCAGGCTTGTCGCCAGGCTTACTGATAAAATAGATAAATATTTCTTACGAATAAAGATAATATCGCCAAAATATAAGCTTTTCTTTATTTTGAAACCATTAATTTATTTATAGTTTTATAAAATATGAGATTTATAAATACTTAGGTACCTACATTATTATGTTACATACCTACATTAAATATTCTTATAAATAATAAGTTATTATAAGACAATAACATACCAAGTGAAGCCATTTAAGTAAGTATTACTTACCTACAAATATAAAATAAAATCATACAGGTTTACGTAAAACTACTAAGTAAGTTTATTCGCGAGGAGACGACGGCCGTGACAGCCCGACTGAGTATCCCATTTAACGTGTAGGCTATTATCGTGACCTTGAGCACGTCCGGAGCAGGAGTTTCCGTTCTACGTGTTCTTATTTATTCCTGTGTGACGGCTTTCATTGTGGCGCGTAAAGAGCACGTTATGTCTGGGAACGTATTGGAATAAATCTTTTACCTACTTGAATGGTACATTAATCGTAATGATTCCAGAAAAATTATGCAGATAAACTTCTGATGATTCCCGCGGGAGTGCGTCGCTTTGGTACGCTCATTTATTATTCACAAAAAGCTGAATTTATTATGTTATATTTATCTATACATATAATAAAATCGTAAACGAGCCGGGTATGTACATTAAATATTAAAAAAAAAAAAAAAAACAATTTGTACAATTTTATGTTACCGAGGTCAAAAAAATAGTTTTTAGAATTTTTGGCTGTTTGTCTGTGCGTTTGTGCACGATAATATCAGAAACGGCTTAACCGATTTGATTACGGTTTTCACTGATTGTAGCAAGCTTCATATAACACTTAATGTTTGTTCCATTCCAATCGTTTTACAAACAAAAAAGTTACCCGCTATACCGTATACCACGCGTACGAAGTTGCCGGCTCAGCTAGTAATAAAATAAGTCGCTGTCCACCTCTGTCTGTTTCTTTGCTAACTTCTTCTAAACCGCTAAACGGATTTTGATACGGTTTTCCCTAATTGGAAGAGCGAGAATCGAGAAAGATTTGTGTTAATAATTTGTAGAAAAAAAAAATGCATGCGCGCGAAGCCGGGGGCGGTTCACTAGTGCAAAATATTTTATTGTTGATTTTATAAGTAAGTAATCTTTTTTTTAATAGTCGCCTGAACATAAAAGGGACGATTTTCGATTTACGCGTAAAAATCGAGAGGAACTTTTTACGGCTGTTTGAATTATTACGTAAGTCTTTCCAATACCGAAGTCATAACTCAAGTTGGAAAAATCGAGTTTCTTTGTAACTCACCGCCTCTTTGTCCCTTTGATAGTGAAGCTTTTAAAATAACTTGTAACGACTTCATAGAATGTCGCTAATAACTTCACTTAAATTAAGACAATGTTGTAAAATTTACAATTAATGAAAAAACAAACTTTTTAACTTAAACTTTTTAATTAAAAATTAATTAAAACTTTACATTTACCCTATATCGTTTCCTGCACCCCTGACAACTGATGATCGGTTCAGCGGTTTTTTTTAATGTTAAAATCGGCAGGCAGGTTGACGGTCCACTTGATGGTAGGTGGCTACCGTCGCCTTGATACGGCCGACCACACGCTGGCGGAGTGCCCAGGTTGGGTCAATGGGAGGGCGGCTCTGACGGCAGTCGTGAGACAGGACTTGTCCTTACCCGCTGTCGTCAGGGCAATGATTGAAAGTCTTGACGGCTGGAATGCCATCAAGAAGTTTTGTAAAGCGGCCCTGAGTGGAAAAGAGGCCAATGAGCGGACTCGCGAGCCAGACCCCCAGGCTGATCCACTCAGGCGTCGAAGGGCCAGCCGATGTGCCCGGGCGTATACCGCGGCGCACGTCGCGTGACAACCTCAGGGCGTCAGAAGGGGACGTGTCTGACGCCCTGAAACACCCATAAGGATGAGGGGCGGCTCACGGCACTCCAGTGGGCCGCGGCCGCCACATTTAAAGTGAGGCGAAACCATTGCCCTAAGCTGGGTAGTGAGCCCTAACATAGCGATGCGTGGGGATCCGAGGATAAGGCCTCGCTGTGAACTCGGACCCACACATCTCCGCTGATGGTGGAATTCGGGGGGGTTTTAGTGGGTATTCTCGGTGATAAGTCACTTCACCGGGCGAGTCCCACACTCCCCCTCGTCGACTGTCCCCGTCGGCGAGGGATAGTGCGTAAACGTCATTTCCCCTCCTAAAAAAAAAGGTGGCTACCGTCGCCTATAACACAAGCAACGCCACAGCTGCTGCGTGTGCTGTCGACTACAATAGGATTGGATAGGAAAATCCCTTACTCAGTCACCGAAACACAACAGCACATGTGCTGTTAATTCACTGTGATCTTCTGTAAGGGGGTTACTGCTGCCAGACGGGCTGCCCAAATGACTGCGAAAAGCAGTGTGGCCCTGCCACTACTTTCCAAATCTAGACTAGAGCCAAATTTGAAAAGTTTATTTTACATAGTTGACCCTGCCGGGATTCGAAATTCGAACCCGGGAACACTAGATAAGCACCCTAACCACTCATCCAACGGGCTCGTCAAAGATAGATGGAATCTATACATAAAGAATTCTAATGTACAATAAATGGGTCACACAGGGAGGTCATCATCCCGGTTGCATAGGCCGATAACCAGGAAATAAGGACGTTTAAGGAGCGGCAGGAGATCAGCAGAGGCGCGTAGTGGATGAAACGCGTTGTGAAATGAAAAGTAATTTAATGTTCTTTTCGGATTAGCTTCAGATTGTAATTCCCTCACGTGTAAGTGTCTAAATGAGTGATTTTGTTGCAGAGAATTTTCAGAATGATGGTGACCAGGTGGTGGGAGAGGAATCTTCCACTGATGATGCTGTGGTCGAGAACGTCCCTCTGTCAGAAACGGCCCTGTTAGGTCGTTAGCGGGGCGACAGGAGGTTCCCAGAGAAGGTTGTGCTGCAATGGACGAAAGACATTCGGTTGAAGGATCTTGGTTATGGCGGAAGTTACTTTCGCATATAGGTATCGGATCTTCTCTGGTAACGACCTTTTTTTGTTTTAATGAAAATCCTGTGTTGAATCAAGCATTTTTGTAACGTTAACCGAGGACTAAGCACAGTATCAGACATGTTTGAAATCCGAAATCAATCATTCATCACAATGAAGCTACTCAAAATAACTTTAACTGATTAATGCTTGAGTGCACGCTTACATTCATACCTTTAATAGTTTTGATTGTGAAATTATACTACAATACTTTATAAGACAAAGTCCCCCGTCCGCGTCTGTCTGTCTGTATGTCTCTATGTACAAAAGCTAAAATTGCAAGTCTCAATTCAATACTAAGAACAAGATCGAACAGATAAACTCTTGCTTTGTTTTGCTAAGTGTAGGTATACTTTGAATAAGTATTAAATTTAATACTTATTAAAGTCACCTTAACCTCAAGACCGAGATAAGAGTAGCTCTATCATGTTTAATTTTCACAAATTTGAGGATTAACTTTGGATTTAAATGAATTATTAATCAACTTGGAGCTTAATTACCTGGCAGTTACTATAGTAACTGCCAGGTGACTTGGAAAATTTCCAACTAATTTTCATTACAATACAAGCCAAGAGTTTAATTTAGTCCCACACATCTCACATCAGTCTGACGAGCCTGTTGGATGAGTGGTGCCTTAACGCTCAATCTCAGGGTTTCCGGGTTAGATTTCCAGCAAGCTCAATTTTTTTTTCTTTATTAAAGGTGGGTATGCTCTTAGCCAGCATCTATCCGTGTAGGAAAGACGAAGCCGACGATGGAGGGAGCTCACCCAGAAGATGCCTCGTCACTTAAACTTGAAAAGATTTGGGGTGTATGAGCTCGGAAATATAGACGCCGCGGCAGGGAGTTTCAATCTTGTGCGCATTATAAAAGATGTTTTTTAGCGCTTGATACGAATTAGAGAGATTTCGACAAGGTGAGGATGGTAACCAGCCGTACGTGTGCATGTCCGATAGAAGAAAGGGGAAGGCGGTATGATCTCATGCAGCTCCCGAGCACACTCCCCGAAGTACATCTTAACTTATAGAATACAGACAGGTCATTTTGCGTCTATGTGCCAGGCCCTGCAGCTTAGTTCTTAAAACTTAGGTCAACTTTGGAGATGAACTTTTTATAGTTAAGTCTGGCCAGAATCTGGAAAGTAGTGGCAGGGCACACTGTGTTTCGCAGTCATTTGGGCAGCCCGTCTGGTGGCCGTAAACACCCCCTTACAGAAGACCACCGTGAAATAACAGCATGTGTCTTGTTGTGTTTCGGTGAGTGAGTAAGGGATGCCAGAGCCCATTTTCAATACCTATCCCCTCCAAATCCCTTATCCTTAATCCTACTGTAGTCGGCAGCGCACTTACAGCAGCTGTGGCGTTGTTTGTGTTATAGGCGACGGTAGCCACCCACCATCAAGTGGACCTCACATAAAAAATATCCCTTACATTTTGTTTGTGTTTGTGTGTGTGTGTGAGTGTGTGGTGACTAAAAAGCAATTAATGTATCCTTAATGTATTTATAAAGTTTTATAAATTGTAAGACGTCTATACACTTTATAAAACCCCATGAGAAATAGTAACGCCATTTCTTAATCCCTCACACAAAATTAGAGTGAACTGTTGACAAACGTTAACAGTTAACATAAAACGTTGACGTTGATGTTGTTCTGACTCGAACTGATGCTTAGTTACTTATATTATAGTAACAAAGTTATCACCCTCTGAAAATAGCTGCGGGCTAGGTATACACGCGTAATACGACATCGTGCCTAACTTCATCAAGTAGGTACGTACTTACATTATGTAACCAAGTAATATCAGACTATGCCGCCTTGCTTTAATTTCTATTCAGATAAGGAATTTCGAATAAATTTAGCTGCAAATAAGCGTAATCCTTTGAAGATCACAAATAATTTTGGGGATTACAGTGAGACGCGTAAACGCCCCTAACGGAATAGGTATAATTTGAAATATTCAGCGGCAACAGTAGAATATTTTTGCCTCTTTTTAATACTATATGAACGGATGCCAGCATCCATTACTGTCTGTCAGATATTTGGAATACAATTTTTGTATAACGAAAATTTGACTGATGGAGAACATTATGCCACAACTGCGTTTCACTGAAGGGCAATTATGTTCAAGGTGACATTTAGCCAGTGTAAGCCATGTAAACTCAATAAATTGTTTTTTTTTTGTGAAGGCTTAATTCCAAAAAATCGATTTTTCTCAACTAAGTAACATGTAAAAATGCTAAAAAGTTTGTTTGGTTGAATGCTTCTAGCTCTGGAAGTATCTTTTTTTTAAACAAATCCACCAACATTTGCTCGAACACATAAACATAACATGAATGAATAAATTTACATAAAATATGTGTGACAACCAATTACAGGTGGAGTATCTCTTGCAAAATAAATTAAAAGTAAATTAAAATTCTTTTTGAATTTAAAAATTCTTTTTGAAAAGAGAATTACATATTCCAGTGACATGTGCATGTGTTTGGCAATTTAAATTAAACCGCAGGACACAGCTAATCTCATATAAAAAATAATAATAATTCACGTTTGTTCTAAGCCTTAAATCATCAAAAAAGCTTCATTCAATCTTGATAGATGATAGATGATAATGATTTATGAACACACGTTGTCTAAGCTAAAGAAAAGGACATAGACACATTTCACCCTAAAAAAAATCTTTTCCCGAAGGATCATCTAAAAAATATAAAATACATTATGAAAAAAATTTTTCATCGCTTAAAAATAAGGAGTGCGGATGAAGTCGCGAGCAAAAGCTAGTCTTTAATACTACTACTAGTCTAGTCCTAAGCAACGACAATGAAATTTGCATCAGAATCTGAGCGTAATCCTACTAATATTATAACTACGAAAATTTGCGAGGGTGTGTGTTTGTTATTATCTGGATTAACATATAGGATACTCTTTGTCCTGAAAAAATGTTAGGTTCCCGAGGGATTTTCTAAAAATTTAAAAAAATAGGCACCACTGTCGCCATAGCGGCGCCACCGTCGTCACGTCGATAAAGGGTGTTATAATATTTTCTTTTTTTGCGCATGGGTTTTATTTAATATATTCTGATTAATAAACATTTTAAAAAATGTTTTTTTTTTTATGTTATGTCGACAGACAGGCTGACGGTCCACTTGATGGTAGGTGGCTACCGTCGCCTATAACACAAGCAACGCGAAAATACTTGATCTGTGATTAGTATTCGAAAATACTTGCTTTTTTAAAACTTACAGTGATTTGACAATGATTGACAAATAAATAAATGATTATGATTATGATTGATTTTCGCGCCCAATCAACTTCGGTTTTCGCGCGCTATCGGTGTAGAAAGAGAGGTAAGTCGGTTATAAATAATTTTGCGGGATATAAATAAATTTACTGCTTGTATATAAAAAATATATTTTACTATTGAATAAGTAGATTATTCCAGATTGAACTAGGTATACAAATGAAGCTCGTTATTGATAAAAAATATCAACAATATTTTACCTTTTATTGATACGAGTATATCCAAGTTTTGAAGGGGTTTATTACCTGAAAAACAAAGATGTGTTTAATTAGTTTTTATTAGCCAAACATACTTATTATTTAAGAGCTCGGATAGGCAGAAATTTGAATTTTGTCTAGATATATAAATGTCCAAATAAGAAAATATTTATATATACATTAATAAATCTTCTATATATAAAAATGAATCCCTATTTCCCTTGGTCACGGCATCACGCGTGAACGGGTAGACCGATTTTAATTCGGTTTTCACTAATAGAAAGAGGAATAAACGGGGAATGTTCATATATATAAAAATTGCACCCCGGGCGAAGCCGGGGGCGGGTCGCTAGTTATAAATAAAAGCGAAACGTGGACAGAAAATATTATACAATGAAATTTTCTCGACAGAACAAAATCACCAAGTTACCTCTCATTTTTATTGTTTTTTGTTTTATTTTCAAAATGAGCATATTACAAACCTAAATATTATCACTAATCTTACTTCACAGATTATCTAAGTCTTTGAGGATTAATTTTGCATTTGACATTATAGTTTACGAGTAATTAATATTTAATACTTTTGGCACTTATAACATTTTTATTCCGCTAAATGCGCTATCTTTCGTCTCATATCACGCATACTTCAATGAGCATTTGTTTCACATGATCAGTCATAATCGCTCCACTGAGACGGGAAGACTATGTTTCTGTGCGCAAGAATATTTAGACGTAATTTTTTTAATAATACTTGTTTGTGAGTCAAGTTGTTGTTGTTAATAAGACTTGTTTGTGATAAAATAAGTAAACAGTCTATACACAACACACTTATAATAAGATTATAATCTTATTATAAGTGTGTTGTTATAGACTGTTTATAAATTGTTTCATATTATTTTATCAAGATTGTGTAAATATATTGTGTAACAAGATTGTGTCCATTCATTTATTGGGCCACGCGGGTGAAATTAGAATATTTTTTTGCTTTCTTACGCCCCCTTAAAGAAATCTAGCTACTCGAAGTAAACTCATAAGTACGGTAAGAATCTGTCAGAGAGAGTGAGAGAGACTTTTAAAAAATCAAGATTCATAACAACGCTTTCAAAATAGAGCACCTTTTTTTATATATCACAATGCATTGTTCCGTCCTACATGTACATGAGAAATACATAGTAATCTATCAGTCTCGCATCGCGCAAGGTGATTCTGACTAGAAAAATGGCGCGCCGCAAACCAGGCCAGTGAATATAAATCTACATCAACCGTAATACCGAAATATGTACCCTATTTATGCCGCCAACATTATTTGTCGAAAGAGTCGACTTTTATTACGGAAACTGCCGAACGTTCGCGATTTTTACGACCACCTCACGAGTTAAACTCATTTTACGAGAGGTGAGTTCTCGATTCAAAACTCGTCTCCCCTAATCGTTCCATCTCATTACCGGTTAAAACTGATTCGGTGTCGAGTTTGAGACAATGAAATCACCTTTTGTAGTCAAAGAGCTGGTGATATTTTTTAATTACTTTGTTTTGGCAATTGAGGGGATTCAGTCGGCTGCTGAGTGTGAATCGTGTGCTAAAAAGAAAAAGAGTCATTCAGTTATGCGCCATTAGAGTTCAATTCCCTTGGCACGTACTACTTTCATTGTTGGTACTATTTTGTTTTATTAAATTATCTTTATTTCATGTGAAAGGAAGACTAATGCCGTTAGAATGCCTAATTTAAGACTGTTGAACGATGACAGTTTTTTTTCATCTATTCCTATCCCTACTAAAGTATCCCACTGGTAGGGATAAACGGATTTTTCCCATTTATCCCTACCTCAGTCTAAAACGTAAGTATGGTTAGACTGTGTCCCTACTTTATAAAGGTACAATCAGAATGAAATTAGACATATAACTCATTATACTCATATGTAATGACACTGATAGAGCACTCTTTTCCTATCCTAGTAATCATCTATAATAACTAGCTGACCCAGCACACGTTGTCCTGCCAGAACCCGAAAAATAATTCCATAACCCGATTGTGGCGCCACCTATTGGGTCAAATTTTATTTTCAAACTATATCTTAAAGTGACGCGTCACCTCACGTCAAAAATACTAAAATCGCGATTAAAAAATGGGGAGTGGGAATAGGAGCGTGAAAAATACTTTACGACCTATTCTTATACCTACAAAATAACTATACAAAAAAAAATCATAAAAATCGGTCCAGCCGTTTCGGAGGAGTTTTGTTACAAACACTGTGACACGAGAATTTTATATATTATGAGATTTTATATATATAAAGAGATTATAAAGAGAAAAGCGTTGTATGTACGTATGTAAGTATGTATTTTTGTATGTTTGTAATGAATAAATTTAAAAATTCATTCACTTATAAGAAAGCTACATTATCAGCGAGTAACATAGAATACTCACCCTCCCCCTTTCTCCCTCCTTTACCCCCTTACATACAAATGTAAGTATGTAATGAATAAACTCAAAGACTAATGGACCGATTTTAAAAATTATTTTACCTATAGAAAGCTATATTATCAGTGATTAATATAGGCTACTCACCTTCCCCATTTCCGCCCTGTAACCCCCCTCCCCACTCCATACAAAATTGCCGTTTTCCACGAATAAACTCAAAAACCACTGTACCGATTTTAAAATTTATTTTACCTATAGAAGGCTACATTATCAGTGAGTAACATACTCACCTAGCTACTCACCCTCCCCCATCTCCCCCTTCAACCCCCCCCCCTCCATACAAAATTGCCGTTTTCCACGAATAATATTTTATAAAGAGACGCGGTGGAAGTCGCGTGCAACACTTAGTCATTTATAAAGGTTCAACCAATACAAACTTGTATGCACTGTCGACGTTGATTATATGAACTATATAAATAAGGTTTAAAGGAAGGATGGGGAAATAGACTCTGTCTTCCCTTACCCCCTTAAAAGAAAATGAGACACATAGTAAGAAAACGAGATACTTCATAGTATACTTCTTAGTTCTTTTGTAAGGGGGTGGATACTGCCGTCAGACGGGCTACTTAATTTATAACTGCACAACACAGTTACCCATTACTAATCTGATAGACATTCCCGTAATTTTTACTATATTATGAGTTCTATACTCATAGCCTTATAGTCGGGTCTAGCGTAGCGCTTTCAGATACGTGGGCGTTTAGGATAGGAGATATATCTGCCACTTCGTCTTATCTGACAAGGTGAGAGTAGCCAGTGAGTAAAATTATTGATAGTAGGAAACAATAATATATTTATACGAACATTCTTGGAATATTGCAATTAATATTTTTATTTTTATTTTTATTTGATGGAAATACCAACATTATAACAACAAATATAACAAAAAAAACCTTGCACAACTACAGACATCACGCTAACATTGCGTGATGCATGATGTTTACATGGAGAATGCGTGACTTTTGATATTGTAAGCTGCTACAGGAATACGTCACAGTTTTATCCATCACTGTGATGGATAAAACACATCACAATGTCAGGCCAACAGTTAGCGGTCTCATAAGTCATCATAATAGAGGTATTATTTTCTTTTAATTTAATTTATATCGAACATCGAGGGTCATAATAACAATAATAATTCCAGGGGCCTTAGACAAAGTAGCATTCGCTCCGTAGCGATGCGATATCGAAGTTCGTTATCGTCTCAGAGACAAAGAAATCATGACAAGGTATCACGTGTTTATCACGTGTTACAGTGTCGATTCCTTTGTCTCTGAGACGATAACGAATTTCGATATCGCATCGCTACGGAGCGAATGCTACTTTGTCTAAGGCCCCTGAACAATCGGGAATATTTCCAGATAATTCCTGAACAACGAGAGTGGGGTACATGGCGACGTTGTAGCAATCGACAAAAACTTCACGCTACTATCTCTGGCAAACGACAACTGGCGTAAGCTAGTAGTAGTAGCACCAAAGACCGTAAGAATGTATGGAAGAGCAAGGAGTTGCATGGGCGATGCGACAAGTCCTGAGGGACCTGATGTAGACCCGCTCATTTCAGTGAATTGGCTACGTTTCGGTGACCTCTTTGCGGACGGAGTTATTAAAACGAACAATAGGGAATATGCACATTTTTTTTTTATATTTTCATACGATAGGTTATATCGTTATATAACCGTAAAAAAATATTCAGCGCCAAAAAACAGAAATTTGGTAACAAAAAAAAAGTTAAAATTAACTAACAGATACGGGCATTTAAACACCCGCCATTTTGGCGCGCTTGTCGTGACGTCAAAGTCTACAATACAATCAAATGTTGAAAATCACAAACATCTACACGCTTGTTGACATTTCATAGACGTTGACGTCACATTCGATCTGACCGTTTCAAGTATTTTGAATTTCCCACATTTTTATGCACTTTTTAATAATTATTTTCTTAACGAAAAAAAAATAATATAAAAAAAATATTTACATAGACATAATTATAAAGCAAAAATGTTGATAAAAAATATATTTAAGCCTTTTTTGAATTAGACCCATATTCCCTATTACCGGAAATATATCCTGAAGAACGGTACGGTCCACGTCTGTCAGGCATGCCACCGTCCCAGAGAAGAAGGCATATTATTTCCGGTTGTGCTCATCTTTTTAACGGGGAGTATTTTCATATACATAACTGAGGAGCCCAGGATCATTCATCGGCAACTTGCCTTTCGATACGCGCTTATTGAGTCTGAGGTGCCGTATTACAAGTACGTTCTCGAAAATGGTCGTTGTCCCGATAGTCATTTCTGCGAACGGTCTTATATCGAAGAGCCTCAACCAAAACCTCCAGAGGCTCTCAGATGGCTGGATCAAGGGAGAGATACAGAAGGCGGTACTTCTTGACACGGCACGTATTTTCAGGAGGTTCCTCCCTCTGCAGTCCTAACCACCGGTAGCTTGGGCCTTGCCCCGCTACCTGTGTAATTCTAGTTTTAGGCTTTTTATAATATTTATTGTTTTTATAATTATATTGTAAAAAAATTAAATCTAAGAGAAATAAATAAAATACGTATAAAATTAAGACAATTAAATTAAATATACGTAAATACTATTAGTTGTAATATGTGCTATGATGGCTCATTGGGTTGAAGGTTCGAGTCCTGATTGGGATTACACATCTGAGTGTTTTTCGATCTCATGAGTGTTGACCAAAAAATATATTTAGATTTACTTTCTTTTTGTATCAACATTTGAAGACTAGAGCTGACTTTGAAGAGATATTCATGTTAAGAGGGGCTGTCAGATTGACTGATCAATGCTCTGACTCTTTTTTAGCAGTATATTTTCTTTCATCCTTTTTTATGTTAAGATCAGCAAAAAAGCTGCTGAGCTGATGTAGTACATAAAAAAATAACATATAAAGGTTTTAAATCACCCAGCTAAGATGCGAACATGTTCGTATAGACGTAATAACTGTCTCTCTCTCTCTCTCTCTCTGTGTGTGTGTGTGTGTGTGTGTGTGAGTGCGTGCGTTTGTGTGTGAGTGCCACCTATAAACAAAAGCTATCCCATGCATGGCGCTTCTGATCCTGATAGAATAAGGGCTTATCCTTTATAGGATACTAGCTGTTACACACGACTTTGTTATGGTTATAAATTACTATGTTACTCGTTGTTAATGTAGCTTTCTATAGGTGAAAGAATTTTTAAAGTCAGTCCAGTAGTCTTGGAGTTTATTCATTACATATACACATTTGTATGGAGGGGGTAAAAGAGGGGAGATGGGGAGGTTGAGTAGCCTATATTACTCGCTGATAATGTAACTTTCTGCAGGTGAAAGAATTTTAAAATCGGTGCAGTAGTTTTTGAGTTTACTCATTACAAACATACATACATACATCTCTATATATAAAAATGAATCCCCATTTCCCTTGGTCACGGCATCACGCGTGAACGGGTGGGCCGATTTTAATGTTATAATAATGTTTTCACTAATGTTTATTTATATAAAAATTGTACCCCGGGCGAAGCCGGGGCGGGTTCCTAGTAATATTAGTATAGATAAGGCTTAAGTAAAAGTGAATGAGTGGGAAATGAATTTTCACTGTAACCTTAATATTATTATTATTTATATTAATAAGATTACTTTTATTTCCATATTTTAATACATTTACGAAAACAAAATATAAAGCTTCATAAATTGGGTTGCTTTTCCTGCTGTAGAAATATCACTTTCAAGCTCTTACCTACTTAATCTGCGGAAATAAAATTATAGCCTTCTGACAAGACTACGTTTCTTGACGCCAAGTCTTGACGTAAGGCGAGTATTCTTTAACAAAAGCCTGAAATAACCTCTTAATTGCGTGAAATTTAATTATACAAGTTGAATTAATTATGCAAAATTGTATTTAAATGTGTTTACATTGCAATAGCCTAGATGGCTTTTAGTTTGAAGTCTATTATTTCACAATTATGATCATATCAATTGAATTTGAATTTTCTAAACATATATCAGATTACATTAAGGGGGCGTAGAAAGGAAAAAAAATTCTAATTTCACCCCCGTGACCCCATAATTGAATGGACACGATACCAACACAACAGAGTTCCTTTTATTAGCCATATATTTACACATCCTAGTTAAAATAATATGAAACAATTTATAAACAGTCTATACGTTATTGAAAAAATTACGTCTAAATATTCTTGCGCACAGAAACGTAGTCCTCCCGTCTCAGTGGAGCGATTGTGACTGATCATGTGAAACAATGCACATTGAAGTATGCGTGACATGAGACGGAAGACAGCACATTTCGCGGAGTAAAAATGTTATATGTGCCAAAAGTATTAAAGTATTAATTACTCGTAAACTATAATTTCAAATGAAAAAATAATCCTCAAAGGCCTAGATAATTTGTAAAGTGAGAATACTGATACATTTTTAGGTTTTTTAATATGTGTCATTTTGAAAATAAAACAAAAAACGATAAAAATGAGAGGTAACTTGGTGATTTTGTTCTATCGAGAAAATTTCATTGTAAAATATTTTCTGTCCACATTTCACTTTTATTTATAATGTTATTAATCTGTATATAAATATTTTCTTATTTGGACTTCATATACTTAGATAAAATTCAAATCTAGGATTAGCTGTTTCTGTTTATACGCGCTCTTAAACAATAATCACATTTATGTAACGCTCCAGAAAGGTAGGTGTTCTAAAACAGCCTGCCGGCCACCATGAGAGTTGTCAAAAGTACAAAATATAAAATCAAAGTTCCAAATAATTACAAAGTATCTGGTTTCATTAGAGTAGGCGCATATAAATATATTATAAAATATCAGAACATCTATTTTAATATGAATATTTACAGTTAATAAATCCATTTCAATTCTATGAAATTATAATAATCAGTAAATGTATCGAATGTCTGTTGCAGTTACATCTTTGTAACCGATCTGTCATTTACATTGATACCAACACGAATAAAACAAACGCGTTTTATATAATTCAACTTTTTCAATTGTTCTGAATTTGTAATGAGCTGGGCACAAAATGTCATGCCACAGGTAGCTCAGCGAGCTATGGAGAGGGCAATGCTTGGCATTTCTCTGAGGGATATGATTCGAAATTCGGAGATCCATGGGAAAACCAAAGTGGTTGACATAGTCCAAAGGATCGGTCAGCTGAAGTGGGATGGGCGTTGGGATAGACGAGTCTTGGAGTACAGGCCATGGTCGAAGCGCTTCGTATGCCAACCCTATGCACGCTAGACCGATGACCTTAAGAGAGCGGCTGGAAGTGGATAGATGCGGAGGGCGGAAGACCGTATGTGGTGGCGCCTATGTTCCGAACCTATTTGTATGAAAATATGCATTTAGAGATTTAAGATGCTCTGTTACTCTAAGAAATAATTAAGAATTCTTTTATGTAAAATTTGGCAATTATGCTGACAGTTCACTTGACGGTAGGTGGCTAACTAAAGCAAGTCATAGGGGTTCTAAATGCTACTAATAATATATCTGAGGGATAAGAAAGAGAATGAGTTTTGGTATCCCTCTTACTTCAACACCGAAGAACATCGCACACGCTGTTATTTCAATTTGTCTACTGTAATGGTTACTGTCGCCAGACGGTCTTTCCAGCTTATGCCTGCCATTCCAGCTGGGCCTGCCATTACAAATGAAGTAATAAATTGTATAAAAAAACTCGTAATATAAAAAAACATCTCAACGAAACAGCTATTTGGCTGAGATGTAGGGAGTCTATTTTTTTCAATTACTTAAGAACTCTTGTATGTTACTATTTGTATATATAAAAATGGCCTTAGATTATTACCTACTCGTAGTTTTGACTGAAAGATTTTTCTAGATTTGTTGATATTACCAAGACAAGGGTACGGAAATGTGTTATGGCATTAAT
Source organism: Bembecia ichneumoniformis (assembly GCA_910589475.2). NCBI lineage: Eukaryota > Metazoa > Arthropoda > Insecta > Lepidoptera > Sesiidae > Bembecia > Bembecia ichneumoniformis. The sequence continues at coordinate 3,224,174 of OU342538.1, read as the reverse complement.
TTTTTTTAACGTTAAGATCGACAGACAGGCTGACGGTCCACTCGATAGTAGGTGGCTACCGTCGCCTATAACACAAGTAAGGCCAAAGCTGCTGTAAGTGCGCTGCCGACTACAGTAGGATTAAAGATAGGTAGGGATTAAAAGGAGGATAGGGAAATGGACTCTGGCATTACTCACTCACCAAAACACAAAAGAGATTTAGAACAAAATAGTTTTAATTTTTTTCTATATGTTCAATGTTTCATTAACTAATTAAGTTTTTATTGCATGTTATCAACTATGTAGCTGTAAGCTTGAACAAGAATAAAGAAATATAAAACTAAATAAATGTAATATTAAAATTATAATATAATATAACAGGACGAGACAACAAATTTGGTCAATTTTCTCTCATCACTGAGAGATTCATATTCAAGGTTTGAAAACCCACTGAATTAGTTCAAGATAATGTCGTACTGAAACGCTGAATTTCATATAAATAGCGTTATTTTTTTCTGTACCATCAATATTTATTTGAAAATTAGATATTTATTCAAACTTGGCAATGATGGATGATCAAAAATTGTAAACGTTCTATGAAACCTGCCGCGAGTCTGTGCATTTGTTTTGACACGTTTCAACTGTCAACTTCGAACATTCAACTGTTAAACATAGACACAACAGACTACACAGTCAGTTAACACGGAAACTAACACAACACTCTCTAACACGAAATTTCAATAATTCATACGCTACAAGTCTGTATGATGTTACGAATGTAAACTGAACGTTGCGTTGCGTACCTTCGTAATATTGCAAACTGAATACAAATGTTTATTTTGTGAACGACTGTACCGGCCGAATGTAATATTTATAGAGTACACTTCTTCACACAAAGCCTGAGGGGTTAGCACAAATTGAATTTTACATGATTAATTTCATGTTATAATACCGAAGTCTAATCTCGATTTAGCTTTTGGATTAAGAGCGTGGAGCTCCGAATATTTGTGAGATATCTGTAAGCTTTTAAGGATTTCATTGTGATTTATAACGCTTTATAGATGCTGTCAAAGTTCGTATCTATCTCTTCCTTGGGTGTTAACTGAATAATTTACTGAATTTAGGAGATGTGTTGAACTGTGAATTGGTTTCAGTAAGTTTTTATTCGTCATTTATATGTCTCAATTCGGTTAATTTAGATTATAGAAAAACTATTCGATACTTTTTCAATTACCATTCCAATTCAGCCGTAACCATTTTTCCTTCTAGTCTGAGTGTCCAAGTTCAAAGTTTAAATTCAATACGGTAATAATCTTGGACTTTCTGTTTGTATAAATTAAGCATTTAATTAAATAAGCAATTAACTAAGCATTAATTACACAATTAATTAATTTTATTAATTAATATTATTATTTATTAATTAAATTTTTTTTTTTAATTGTATTAATTAAGCATGCCTTTTTGCATTCATTAAACTTGTTCGGGCTCGACAGTGGGTCAGCGGCATCTTTTGGATGATTTGAGAACTACTTGCTTGACGAGCTGTCCCTGGATCGTCGCATGATCGCTTTCATGGCGCGGTGATCAATTCTGTACAAAAATGGCCGATCAGAGGCAAGTCTGCTGATGGTAGGAGTAAATGTTCTAGAAAGGTCGCACGCCGGTCGACGAAGAGAGGGTTGAATGCGGCCCTCTCTTTGTAGAGAGGAAATAGACGTTTCCACTCGACGTCTGTCCTAATATTAATACGCACGCCGCTTCTCGTACCGTCTTATGGATAGAACTAGTGTTGGCTTACGAAGTTAATTGTCGCGACTTTGATGGTGCGTTTTAATTCTTGCGTCGAATGATAAGGACGCTTCCATTTGAACAGTTTTGTAGTATTTGGCGGCCATTATTTATAGACATTTCCACTCGACGTCGGCTCTATATTTAATTACTGTGCCCGCGCTCGCAAAGTTTTGTGGGGGAACAGACTTGATTGCGAGCATAGACGCGCTGTTTGAGAACGCATCTTAATACATATACATATGTGGTCGGAGATCTTATACGAATTGAAAGCGGGCAAGTTGTAGAAGGTCGGTCTTCACACATAGCTGTGAGACTTTCACTGCGTAAAATTCCTGCTGGAACGGTCCTGGAATGGTTCCGGTGGTTGTCTCCAACAAAATTATTTGAGGTTAGAGTCTAAGCACACGGCGTATTTTAAACGCGCAGACGACGTGCGTTTCAGGTACGCGCGTTTTCGGCGCCGTAGATGCCGATTGTTGTGTTTGTATCGATTCAAACGCGATACTTAATGATACAAATGCGCACACAAAGGGGTGGAGTTGGGGCGCCCGCTCACGCCACGCCACCGCCCGCGCCGCAGTTGCAGTAATATTTTAATGTGTTGCGCGTGTATTTTGGTTTAAAATGGAACCTTTCGACACCAACCGTTTTATATCGTAAATAAACAATCGTCCAGCTACATGGAACATGAACAAAACGCGGAAGCCAGGAGCGAATACAGCGCTGTGTCGCTGTATCTGCGCGTATACGCATACGCGCAGTAGACGCGCGTTTCTCGATCGCTCCAAGTGCTTAGGTTAGGTTGAGTGTGATCTCATTTGAAGCGCGTATACGCGCGTCATCTGCGCGTCGTCTGCGCGTTTAAAATACGCTGTGTGCTTAGTTTCTTTATACGTGCAACAGATCAATAATTTATATTAAAGTATCCTCCTCTTTTTATTATTATTTTAATTTAGTGAACAATATTGACTTGTCCTTTTAATTAAAATTATTTATTTTACATGATTATTTATCATGCAATATTAGATATTTATTTTACATTAGTCTGTTTTTAAGATTTTCGAAAACTTGTTTAAAGAGACATAAAAAAGAGTGTAAACTCGAGTTTTTTATTTTATCAGTGATGGAGATAGGCTCACGGTCCACTTGATGGTAGTTGGTTACAGTCGCCTTAGGACACAAGTAACACCAAGGGTTCATCTTCTTATGAAGGTGTCGCACTTGAAATCTCTATGGGGTTGCTTGTGTTAATAGACAATGGCGACCTTTATAAAAAAAAGAGTTATGATTATAGCGTTCTTAATCTATAAAAAATATAATTTATTAAGTTCTTTGGAATTTTGTACAATTGTTTGTATTCTTTATTTTTATTTCTTTTAGATTGTATTGTATATTACCTTTTATATTATGTTTCGTACTGCATTTGTATTGTAATTAGATTGTTTTTTGATTCTTTCTTTTGTTGTATTTGTTTGAGCTTCGTGTTATATTTGTGTGTGATAACAAGTGCTTATTGGCTCTAACGGAAGACCAGCGCAAGTTTTTACAACCTGCATTATGCTAAGTTGGAGCCAGTTTGTGGCAGGAGACGTTGGTGTGTGTGTTTTTATGTTTTATACATGTATGTGTATCCTTTGTCAAAAATAAAATTTATTATGTTCTATTCTATTCTAAAAAAAAAGACCTAATTTTATTGAAAGTTTTAAATTTAATCTCTCCCGGTTCGAATTTGCTGAACTGCAAATGGCATGCAAGGGCACTTTCCAACTCGAACAGCTTACTTATTCCATACTACGTAATTCCATGATTACTCATTAATTATAGCAATACATAAAAAAACATGGCATTTCTGGGACACAATATGAAGGTTTGCATCGCAACAAAAAACTGGAATTAATTTTATATCTAGTATAATTAATTTCTAAAATTTGCAGCATTCGTGACATTTTCGCGGGTTGAATTCTTTTAATTACTGACTAAAATCCAAAAATGTTTTTCCATGGAAACATCCTACCTATAATGGACATTTGAAATTGCGATGTCAATAGCTACCATCTGTAGAGAGGTTTTACTAAAATATTGGAATGGCTGGCGTATGGTTTATTATTTCGAGTTGAATAAGTGGCGCGAATGTGTTTCGTCGCATTCTGTCTTCGGTTATTCGCATTATAGAAAGTTGAGACAACAAATTCTCCCAAATACCTATTACTGAGTTCCAACGCTCGTACAGCGCCACCTTAAAACGCGTTTACGTACTGATTTACTTTTATACTATGTACATTTGGAACTAAAAGTAACGACTAAAAACTAGTTAGCCACGGCGGTAAGCAGAACGGTGAGTATCTGTGCCAAAACTAACAGTACAAACTTTACAAACTACCGACCAACTTCGACCAACCGCTTTTGAGCCGGACTGTACCTTTGGAGGTCGACACAGATATGCCCGCACTAGATGTCTCATAAAATTTTATTGCTATCATCGCCCGCTAGATTCCACACTGAGCCAAATCACCAATAAAATACACAGCGAATTTTAATTGAGAGAAATGTTACTGCCATGTTAGTTTAGACAAAAATTTGTGATTCATAATATAATTTGATTAACTATGTGTGAGCAACTTTTAAATATTGGGGGTAGTATTTATTACCTTTTCCTGATCTACATAATTGTCTGGGTGGACGGAGGGGAGATAAGGAAATATATAAATAAGCTGGCTCACTGGCGATTTCGGATAAATCTTCGTCGAGTATAGTCGCTAATGAAATATGGTTTTTAATAACTTTAGTAACGTGAATGTTTGTAATTTCAGAGTAATAAATGTGTGTAACCAAGAATACAAGTGAATTATAATGTAATTGAAGTTAATTATTCTAATATTGAGTTTTATTCTAAGCAACTAACCTTCTGAATTCTGTTATATGTAAATCTAATATATAAAATTCTCGTGTCACAGTGCTGTTTGTAACAAAACCCCTCCGAAAAGGCTGGACCGATTTTTATATTTGGTAGGTATGAGAATAGGTCGTAAAGTATTTTTCACCCCCCTACCCCCACCCCGAATTTTTTAATCAAGATTTTACTATTTTTGTATGAAGAATATTCAAATAATTTAACCGTCGTTCATTGACGTGAAGTGACGCGTCACTTTAACACATAGAATAATGAATAGGCGCGCGCCCAGATAGAAGCACCATAAAACGTTTGCCGTCTTACCAATCTCGTGGGGTTACTTCCCACATTTGAGTAGTTTAATCTTCATATTATTTTAATATTTTACAAATATTGATACGCCATTACTATGTCAAAATATGACGGTCATTCATAGTGTCCTGTCATCGATAGTGCTGTGCTTGCGTCTTCTTTACAAATATCGATTAACAAGATTTATTACTACACATAATATCTTAGCAATATATTTATTAAATTAAATTAAGTTTGTGAATGATAAAAATACAGTTTGTTTAGTGTTAAATTATAGCCGTATTGTTGTGAACTGTCATTAATTTATTATTACGTAAAATTATAATTATAGTATTGGAAATAAGTAATTTACCTACAATGTTTATTTATATTTTTTTGGAGTTCTTTATTTATTTATTATTACTTGCTGCAGTTTTCCTAAGGTTGTTTCAAGGTTGTTTTCTAGCACAGTGTTTTGTAAAATATTAAAAAAATAAAAATTAAATACAATATTTTTTTACCCCATTTTGCATCATTTTTACCCGTACACGACTAAACTAAATTTTCTTTTATCCTTTTAATCTGTCATCGATATATCGACAATCTAGAATCGACAGTTACGCTCTATTCTTTCATTACCTCGTCCCCGCCTGCACTTCAGACCCCGCGCAGATGGCTCGCACGGTTTCTATGCATTTCATCTATTACGAGACTTCTATTGGTTTGAAGCCGTATTCGTACTTCTATGCTTTAACATATTATGGTTTGATAATAAAATTGGCGTCACAATCGGGTTACGGAATTATTTTCGGGTTCTGACAGGACAACGTCTGCTGGTTCAGCTGGTGTCTTATAAAAAGATATATTCTATTTGTTTTAATTTCTAATTTTTTATGTTTAACTTTTTAATCTAGGTTTTGTTTATTGTTGGTGAATGTTTTCACGCCTGTAATTGGCTTGCATAACTAATCTGAGACTATTATTTTAATGTACCCAAATGGTACATGTGATATCTTATCCCTAATCCTACTATGGTCGGCAGCGTAATTGCAGCACCTGTTCCGATTCTTTTGTTATAGACGGTAGCCACATAAAAAATAAATATAATATATTGATTTTGTATCAAAAAAAACTCTCCAAATCAGTTTAATCTTCATATATTGAAAAAATCAATGTGTGAATTATGGACAGCCGTTCAGCCAATTTGATGAAATCTTTAGGCAAACGTCAGACTAGCCCAGCGGGTGATTCTGTGTAGTTTAGTAGCGATCGGATAAGAAAAAAAAGAGGGAGTCGAAGTCATGGACAAAAGTTAGTATATAAATAAAAATAATTTTCGAAATGCTGCAATTTTTAGATTAAAAAAATCGTAAAAATGTAATACCTCCACGAAAAGTAATAATTATTAATTAGTTATAAAGAGCATGGTTATGGTTTCAGGTACATATTATTTTTTATAATTAGGCCCTGGGCCCTAATTCATTAACGCCACTTAGCGATTCCACGCGATTCCTTACTTCGAAACCACGTCATATCCTCAAATTGTTACGATATCTGCTAAAAAGTTATTTTCTTATATGTATATACATAAATGCCACGGCAAGACGTTACGTGTTTTGGTTTGGTAAGACAAAAGTGTCAAATCATAATTGCAATACAGAATCAAGATCCTGCTATTTCGCACGGGTGCAATTTTTTTTCTGAAAATTCTCGTTTATAGGTCTTTCCATTAGTGAATATCGCATCAAAATGCGTTTAGTGGTTTAGGAAGTTAGAGAACATATGCAGACAGACAGAGAGAGAGAGAGAGAGAGAGAGACACGCGGGCAGCGACTTCAATTTATACTATAGTACGGTCATCCTATGAATGCGTTTTTGACATTTCTTTATGTCCATTGCATAAAGTTCATTTCCGAATAAACGATACAGAAAATGTATGAAATTGACACCTGTCAGAACAGCACTCTTATAATGGCCGGAGTATACGTAAGGATTAGTAGACTACAACAAAGACTGACTTTGGTAGACGTTCGTTCAGAAGTTGATGTGTTGACAATGAATGTCTTGTTTTTTCCTGTATGTCAATATTTTGTACAGAAATTTAGGTACAGTATGTTACACCATCTATAACAATAGTTAGTTTGTATATCTGTGTTTTGTTTTACCTCACAATTGATATTCCTTCCGCAACCGCGAAATTAACTAACGGTTATAACAATGTTAAGGGGTTTGAGGCTTCGGGCGTATACGTGAACTTCATAAACAGTTCTTCCATTTCTCTTTAATGGCATAAACTACTATTAAATTTTCTCAGGCACACATAACACTTGCGGACGGAATCATTAAAAACTAGCTGAGCCCGCAACTTCGCACGAGTGCTATTTGTTATAAAGTGTATGGGCCGCAGCGAAGCGTGGCTCAGTTCAGCTAATATGACATAAAATGTCACAACATTACGTTTATGACATTATATCATTGCAATTATGATTCTCATCGTATCAGAAAACGTAACATACGCATCTACGATCTGCATATTATATTTGTACGATTTATTTACAAACTTGGCCATTGCTGATAATTGTGCTGATAATACGCATGATGAATTTTGAAATTCCCTTCCATTATGTAGATACACGTCTACCATATCCGAAAAAAATAATATTTCAGCAAAAAACTAAATTTCAACGTGAATTATTGAATGTTTTTAAATCTATTTTGAATTACGCCCGAAAACGCTCTTAGGTGTCATGGCGTCGCGCTGATGAACCGTGACGTCAACGACATCTCATCAGATTTTTCATTCTGTCAAAGCAAAGTCAAGCAACACAATGGCACTTACCTGGGCGTGACGTCATTCGCTCTGATTGGTGTTTCAGTTTACATGGCCGATTGCAGTTATTTATACTTTCTTCTATTTTATTGAAAATCTCAATTTTAATACAAAAAATGAGTAATTTTTTAGACTCCTTTCAACATATATTTTTCTCCAAAACCATTTATTCTTTGATTCTTTAATACCGTTATCATTCCTGTTGCAATCTTTTTCAATGTCTTAATTACAGGCCAATTTCCAGTTCCGTACAGGCATAGCCCATGCTTGTATGGGAAACAGAGTTTCTCCTTTAAAAAGTCTCTTTCAATACGTTACAAGAATCAAATACTGGACTTTTCGAGTCAAAAAGCTAACACTCTAATTACTTAACCAACTGTAACGCCAAGTGAATAAGTTTAAATATGTATTTTATTTATTATATAAACATTTCTGTATACTATATAGTACAACACTTTATTATATTTCTACATGAGGAAGAGAGGGTGGAAAAGATCAGATAAGCTGGCGCTAATACACATAGGTACGTACCTAGAATAATTACGTATTTTAATGTATCATCAAAGAAAACGTGACAAGGCGTCAGTCGCAATCTGTAATAGTTATTCCTTTGATCCTCCGGAGAATTCTGAACGTTATTAGCATTTCTGTTCAGAAGGTGAGCGAGAACCTAAATAAATATTAATTTCATTTCTTTGTTCTAATATTTACTTAAAAAAAAATCGTTTTTTTAATATATTGCAGATGAAAAAGCAGATGCAGTACCTACATGAATCAAGATTTGTCCAGTGTCTTTAAATATCATTATTTATACGTTTCTACATTAAAGTTCAACTCAAGTAAGAATTCGTGATTTTACTTGGGTTTTCATACATTGACAATGCAAATAATACCTAATATGTATGTGAGCATATTACCATTTAGAAATAAAATAACCTACTGTATTACTCAAAGGAAATTTAAAAATAAAATGAAACACTAAAATCCAACTGAATTTCTATGCATTTTTTAAATGTTAAGATCGGCAGACAGGCTGACGGTCCACTTGATGGTGGCTACCGTCGCCTATAACACAAGCAACGCCAAAGCTGCTGCAAGTGCGCTGCCGAGTACAGTAAGATTAAGGATAAGGCATTAGGAAGGGGATAAGGAAATGGACTCTGGCATCCCTTACTCACTCACCGAAACACAACAGCACACGTGCGGTTATTTCACAGTGGTATTCGGTTAGGGGGTGGTTACTGCCGCCAGATGGGCTGCCCAAATGACTGCGAAACGCAGTGTGCCCTGTCACTACTTTCCAGATCCAGACCAGAGCCAAATTTGAAAACTTCATTTTTCAAATTCGGCGATCGAACCCGGGAACCCTAGAATAGAACGTTAAGGCAAGTACCTTAACCACTCATCAAACGGGCTCGGCATTGTTTTCCTCTATAAAAAAAATAAATAAAAAATGGGCGTCTCCATACATATTTGGAAAATACAGCTTTTTGTTGAAACATATTACGAATTTTTAGGCCACGTTGTATTGCGTGAAAATATATAATATATAATTGGCTTCTCGGACTTCAATATGACGATATTGAACTTTTACTGAAAGGCATCCAATAAGTCACAACACTAACTTACTATCTGAAACAGGATTTTGCTGGCGCGCCCACACCCACTCTCACACACACACACACACACACTCTCTCACACACACACACACACACACACACACACACACACACACAGAGAGACAGACCCATAGAAAGACACCCAAATCTCCTTTTCTTTTAATGACTATTGCTTAATTTTTAAATTTTATATCTTGTTAAATTCTGGCCTTTACAATTCAAGCTATGCTTAGTGTAAAGGTCACCGAATAACTATATATGTGTAAACTATCTGTAAATTTTAAAATAAATAAATAAATAATAAGGCTAACCTAATTGCATTCGTGTGAAGCTGGGACCGGATCACTTATACAATTTACGTATTGTAAATTAAAATAGCTGTCCGCATCTGTCTGTTTCTCAACCATCCAACGGATCGTAATACTGTTTTGACTACTGGAAAGAGTGATCAATGAAGAAGGTTTGTATGTATAATTTCCTTAAAAAAATTTAATCAGTGCGAAGCTGGAGGCGAACCGTTTGTATTCATTAAGAATTAAAAAAAGTCTGACCAAAAAACATAATGAATACAAAGGTGTTTATTTGTAAACGTAAAACGTTTTCAGGTCATCGTGTCAAAACCACCTGTCACAAACTTAATTGTTTATATATCATTTATCGATAAGACTAAGTAAATGTAAGATAACAGTTAAAAGGTCGTCTGTAGGGTTAAGTTAACAGGACAAAGTCACTTATCTCTTTATATCTTAACTGGAGCAACCCTCTACACGTATAAATGGGCATTGTGTATCAACGTCCGTGTCGCCATTGCCGACACGCGATATTGAGTTATGTTACGTAACGTAAATCGTGCGATGTTCTGAGGTGACATTTTTGATATCCTCATCCTTTATTCTTGGTTTACATAGGATTAGATTTTTCCTGCGACTTCATCCGCAATTTTCTTAAGTGTTAAAATATTTATTCAATCCTTATTGCTCAATAAATTTATGCTCAATAAAGATTGAATAAAAATTTTAATTTTATTCTTTTATGCTTCTTTCTAGCTATCGGGTACCTACCCTACAGTCGTAGCGTGGGTACGCGTTTTGACCTACTTGCACTGCCTCCGTGGCTTCACGGCGCGGTCGCGCTTTACGTAATATATCGTATTATCTCTTTAAACATACGTCCAAAAGATATGCAGTAAAATGCAAAACACACGTGTATCAATTACGTGTGACTGTAAACTTGCTAATTTTGATAACGATTCATAATAATTGTTGATAATATAGCCAATAAATACATATCACCTAACAATTAACCTGGCTTAAATATGAAAGACATATTAGTAGTCTGAGGTGTTGCTGAGTGTTGGGGGGTGCACTGTATCCCCCGACATATTCCGAGGGGATGTAATTATAGCATCCCCAGGAGGTGTCGCCCGTAACCAAGAGGGACAAAGCGGGGGTGGGACTTGGTGCGCTAATGCGATCCCAGGAGCCACTTTTTTTTTTTTTTTTTTTTTTTACAAGAGGAATCCATCATGGATACCCACCCGTCTGGGGACAGACCGGTGGGTTATGTCGGACTCCTGCCCCGAGATGGTAGTGGGGTAGACCTACCGTCTTTCTCATCCGCTATTGGTGAAGTTGCGAGGTCGGACGAGCACTCTTCCGCAACTCCACCGCGGGGGTCCGCATCCAGACACGGCTCATTTGGACGGCGCACCCGAACTGCCAAGGTGCGACGTGCCTCTCAGGATGATCTCAGGAGCCACTCTGACCGCCAAGGAAGACCGCCGCGGGGTTTTAGTGGGTATACCTACCTCACTATGAGGAAGGAGAGTCCCACATAACCGCACCGTCTCCCCAAGACGGTGTGTGTATGCGTAACGACATTTCCCCGCGTCAAAAAAAATATCTATATATCTCCCACCGTTAAAGTAGCTTTCGAAGGAAACGTTATCATTCGACCGTTTTTTCGTAGTTTTGCTTTGCAAATTCGATTACCACGAAAAAGCCTTTCCATTTTACGTGATAATCCCATCCTGAAATTCTGTTCAAACTATTGCTGAAAGATTTTTTTAAATCGGACGAGTAGTTCGAAGATTACCTCCAACAGTATATAAACAAACAAATAAACATACAAACTTTACCTCTTTATAATATTATTATGGATATATAAATATATATAATATATACTAGTGGAGTGAGGTAGCTGAAAATTATATAAAAAAAATTCACGTTATTAATAATAATTCACTAACAATATAGGTTAGGTAATATCAAAATCTAAACCCGAGTAATATATTTAGGCATATGTAGAATGGCATCACAAAACTTTGGCGGCCATATTGATTACGCCATCAACGCCACTATAGGGCCAAAAAAATGGTGTCCCGGCTTTTTAGACTCGTCTACCCATGTACTTACTATTTGAATCCAAAAGGGCGCATTGGTTGCCAGATCTGAAACTTCTTTCAAAGTGTAGACCGAACATATTATAATATACTAGCGACCCTTTGCCGGCTTCGCATGTAGTTGGAAATTTTTTCTTAGCTGATGCTTACGTTACGAAATAAACCTAAGTTCCAAATTTCAACCTTAGTAGTTTTGCCTTAGACACATACCGTCTTACTACAAAAGATTAAATAAGCACTGTTTAAACACGTGCTTACGTAGACAATGTATAACTATTTAAACACTGTTAGGCGAGCGCTTAAAATGTCCTTACCACAAAACCTTGTATAGCGCTTGTTTTTGTAGACAGTGTTAAAGTACGTGAATGGTATTCAATTATGGCAACCCTGGCAAACATTCATTCAGTCACTCGCATTGCATTCATGTCGTTTTCATTTTACGCAGATATGATAGGCGTATAATGATGAATTTTGGTTTTCATAAGCTATTATTACGGACTATAGTAATGATAATATAAGCAAATTATAAAATTTGAATAAGGCATAAATTACAACAAATACGTTAGATTATTTATAAAATATTGTTATACCAAAAAACATTGCGTTTAATGGAACGTAAATGACACGGGCGTAACGTAATTGTCAAATGTCAAATTTGATTTTCATAAATTCCAATGACTAAAGAACAACATGATTACAATTATCTATCATTATCAACTAATATCAACATGGATAGAAAATGAGCGCGGCGACAACTGGAGTCAGGAAGAAAATGTTTGTAATCTTAGCTTTCATTACGCAATGAGCATTCATAAAATACTACGAGATCATAACTTCTATGTATTGGACTGTTGAAATTATTTTAGGACCTCTTCCTGCAAATGAGTCAGTCTGGCGCAATCATAGAAAATAAAAAGACGGACACCAACACCAACAAACGAAAAAGTCTTGAGTGGATTAATGTGCAAAAAAAGTGAGTACATATTTATCCAAAATATCGTGAATAAATATATGTACTCACTTTTTGCGTCATCGTAAAAATCAAAATCTGTTCAAGTGATATCTGGTTCTAAATTTTGCGTCATCGTAATATTCGAATGGATTAATTCGCTCGCGATGTATCCTATCTCGAAAATTATCCATATAATCCAATCCTCCATGTCAATGTAATCAATTAAATTTAAAATATCTATATTCACTTCAAAAATCAAACGAAATGTTTAATATTATGCAAAACGATTATAAATTTGACAGAACACGTCCAAGGAAGAGAAGCCGCTAATTAGGTAGACACTCGTTAAACAAGCATCTGGCGGTGTTTAAATTTAAATAATGCTCAAGCATTGTCTAACCCCAAACAATGCCTAGACACTCTTTTGTAGTAAAGATTTATTTAAACACGGGTCCAAAGCCTGTATAAAGTGTGTTTAATGTTTTTGTAGTAAGACGGTTAGTAGTTTTGGCTGTGCGTTGATAGTCATTTTATAATTAAAGATTATATAAGTCCACTGGGAAAACTGGAAATGGCGAAAAATTAAAAATAAGCCGACTTTTTTTACTGTGTTATTCTACTGTATAGAATACACCTTTAAATATATGATAGTGTGTCATCATGGACTGATGATCATGATAAAGAAAAAAATGTTTATTGACATCATAGTCGAGTGCAACAACCAATTTATTACCTAATTATGATTTAATTAAACCTAGTTAACATAATTAAACCTAATTATTTAACTAACTAATTACTAGTTAGGTAATAAATTGGTTAGGATAATAATAGCTATAATAGTTAGGGTGGTGCTCGAGACTTCATCCGCTTGGAAAAATCTATTATGAAGCTGAAGAGTTTGTTTATTTGAACGCGCTAATCTTAGGAACTACTGGTTCGAATTGAAAAATTCTTTTTGTTTTGAATAGTCCATTTAAGTTATAGGCTATATAACATCACGCTACGATAAATAGTATTATATATAAGCAGTGTCCAGTACCGTGCGTCCCATGCGCACGCCGCCGTATGGGCCGCAAGCGTGGCCGAGTTCAACTAGTAAAAGATAGACAAAATAATATGTAAAGCAATAAAACGCCTGATATAAATTCATACCTGACCATATACTTTTTCCATGGCTTTGATTTTTTTAGACAGCTGGTGCCCGCGTCTTCACCCGCGTAAAATATTTAGACTATGTCCATCCTGAAATTATTCTATTGGTGAATCAATAATTATAATCGTATGAGCATTTTAATCGTGTGGGAGTGTCCTACATACCAATGTACAAAAGTTACCTCTTTAAACTATACCTCTTTAGATTTAATAGGTCGGGGAAAAAGTTTACATTTAATTTCAGTAGATATGTGCCATTTTGTTCGATGTTTTTCTGCCTTTTGTAGGTGATCCCGTTCCTTCAGAAATTTTGGTGTTTCTGATAAAAAAAAACGCAAAAAGTAGTTTTGACAGTTCTCTCTTGATGTTAACCTGACTCTACCTAAAGAATTCTGAAGACAGGAAACAGGTGGAAATCTGAAGGTGCAAAGTCAGGGCTATATGGTGGATACATTAACACCTCCCAGTTAAACTCTCTTAATTTTTGCTAATTGGCAAAGATGTGTGTTAGTCTAGCGTTGTCGTGGTGAAAGACCACACCCTTTTCTATTGATCAATTCCGGCCGCTTTCTCTCAACTTCTTGGTTTAATCTCATCGGTTGTTGGCAGTAGAGATTCGAATCGATGGTTCTACCTGGCGGTAAAAGCTTATTTGATTTTTTTTAGATAGCTGATGCCTGCAGCTTCACCCGCCTGAAATATTTAACCAATGTCCATCCTGAAATTCTATTCTAACTAACATTATTAAATCGGGTGAGCTTTTAATCGTGTGGCACTTTTCTGCATACCAATATAGAAAATTTACCTCTTTATATAGATTTATTTACGTCATAATTATTGATTTTTAAAAAATAGTACCTATCTCGTTATAATGAACTAACTAGTGGCAGGGCACACTGCATTTTCGCAGTCATTTGGGCAGCCCGTCTGGCGGCAGTAACCACCCCCTTACAGAAGACCACAGTGAAATAACAGCACGCGTGCTGTTGTGTTTCGGTGAGTGAGTAATGCCAGATCCCATTTCCCTATCCCCTCTTAATCCCTTATCCTTAATTCTACTTTAGTCGGCCGCGCACTTGCAGCAGCTTTGGCGTTGCTTGTGTTATAGGCGACGGTAGCCACTTACCATCAAGTGGACCGTCAGCCTGTTTGTCGATCTTAACTTTTAAAAAAAAGTGTTTGAAACGTAAATAATCATCAC
This sequence comes from Bembecia ichneumoniformis, assembly GCA_910589475.2. NCBI lineage: Eukaryota > Metazoa > Arthropoda > Insecta > Lepidoptera > Sesiidae > Bembecia > Bembecia ichneumoniformis. The sequence continues at coordinate 3,209,068 of OU342538.1, read as the reverse complement.
ATCGTACCGTACTGGGTCTAACAATCAATAGTTTACTGTTGTTTTTACTGTGTTATGAATAACTAGCGTGAATTAAGGATAAGCCCATTTTGCTATCCCCCTCCTAATCCGTTATCCTTAATCCTATTGTAGTCGGCAGCGCACTTGCAGCAGCTTTGGCGTTGCTTGTGTTATTGTATTATAGGCGACGGTAGCCACCTACCATCAAGTGGATCGTCAGCCTGTCTGCCGACCTTAACATAAAAAAATAAATAAATAAACTAACCATCGTTATACCGCAGCTCAGAGACTCGACCGTGTCACAAAGGGAAAATAATTATTAATTGTCGAAACTAATTGGCATTAATATTGTGCAGTTAAAGTGTAATTAAACGTAGTTTTAGTGGGCATTTGTTGACTAATAATTATAACGACTTTCAATATACAATTAAAAGTTAGTGTGCACACAAGATGCAAGATTGTCACAGTATTGTGTTTGCTATCGTTAAGTCCATTGCAATATCTACATCTACAATTAGTTAATATATTAACTATTGATGAGAATCGGTGTGAGTATATCTACGTGTGTCTTATGTAATACAACGGACCACCGGTTTGGATATAAGTAGATATATACAAAGGTACCCACAACATATTATAGTATATTATGTAGCTATGCTAACATTATGTTGTCGTGTGGGAGTGTCATATTACTCAGTTTGATTGATGATAGCTGAAACTATTGTTACCGAATTACAATTTCGTGTTTTACTACGCTCGGACTTTGGTAATTGTCTCAGCAATTATAACGCTTTCTAAAAAGGTACCTACCTAAACTTTTACTTAAACATAGGTTTAATTAAAATATCCAATACGGTATTTTAGTCCATATGAAAAAAAAAACTAAAAGTATATTATTGAGAATAGCTTAGGCAAAAAGCAGTCGGAAAATGTTAGTTTTAGTTCGTAAAATAACAAAATAAATTTTAAAATTAAATTCAAAGTTTTCAGAATTTTTAGTCTGTATGAAATAGTAGCCGCCATGTTTACGTCATACAGTTGTGTAAACAAAAAAGTGTCAGTCAGTGTCATGTCAATTACCGGCGCATTTGTTTACACAGCCAACTGACGTCATGACCACAGAGCAAAATGGTTTCCAGCGTTTTCTTCAAATTACGCGCGAAATTTGAAAATGTAAATTTTAAATGCATTTTTATTAAAGTTATCGATTGAATAAAAATTTGGTATTTTTTTTAGTGGTTCATTAGCACTACAGAATCTAATTGAGACACTTTTTAAAAATGAGCTTAATACTCTATTACAGATGTCTCAAAAAGTCTAGTTCAGCGACTTTGAGCAGTTTTAGTAGCTACTGTATTTTTTTTATGTTAAGATGGTAAGAGTTAAGAAGGAGTTTTTATGTTAAGATGGTAACTTGATGGTAAGAGGCTACCGTCGCCTATAACACAAGTAACTCCACGGGTGTTGGACTTGGAAATGCGCTGCCGACCATAGTAGGAATGAGGATAAGAGATTAGGAAGGGATAAAGGAAATGGCTACTGCATTGCTACATATGGCCTGTGGCTTGTGGCGTACTAGAGCTAACTATAAATAAAGACATCTGAGGACGCCTGGAGGCGTTTGGGATGTGTTGTTACCATTTTAGACTCCGTATTAGCCGGACTCAGAAAATTTCTCAGAAATGAAAAGGTGTTCCAGCGTGCTGATATTGACCAGAAATTGTTGCAGACCTTCAAAATTGCATATCTGGGGTTTATGTTATGCAACGACAGATATGAACTGCTTCAGTTTAAAATTATGGGCAAAATAGAAGGAAGACGGTACCCAGAAAGGCGAAAGAAATCCTGTAGAAATACGTTCCGTCTGGCCCCTGACATGCACAAGCTTACAGCTTTAGCCGTCAGAGCTTTACAGCTAACCTCCAGTATAGGATACGCACTTTAAAAAAAAGAAGTAGTGGCAGGGCATTTATGAACTGCATTATATAAATAATGGGAGTAACCACCCTAATACAGAAGACTAATCTATATCTTCTATACACATAGGTAATAAAATTGCGAACGAGCCGTGTCTGTATATTACCTAAATTGTACGTGTTTATTATATTAAAAAAATATATTATATATTACAAAAAAATAAAAAATAAATAATAATATTAAAAATATATTAAAAAAAATTGTACGTGTTATGTTACAGAGGTCAAAAAATAGAATTTAGAATTTTGTCTGTTTATCTGTTTCCCTGTGCGTTTGTGCACGCTAATCTCAGAAACGGCTTAACCAATTTGAATGCGGTTGTCACCATAGGTTGTCACTGATGTATTGTAGCAAGCTTCCCGTAACATTTTAGTGTTTGTTTCATTCTAATCGGTTTACAAACAAAAAAGTTACGCGAAGAGAACAAAAAAGAAGTTGCGGGCTCAGCTAGTGTGAAATAAAATAAGGTTTGCTGTGGTGTTTCGGTATAATTTAAATTCCATTGTATTATGCTAAGGAAACAATCAGCGTGCTGCAGCATTCCGGCGTAGCGTAATACAATGAAATTTGTATTATATTGAAAGCCCTTAAGGTACCATATTCAATAAAAAAAATTAAATCTTTGCCGTGCTATCCTCCAATTTGCACTGGCCCTGGGATGTCAGAGCCCATTTCTCTCTTAATCCGTTATCTTTTATCCTATTTAGGTCAGGAGCACATTATGCGTTTCCATATATTATTATCATTCATATGTTGCGTGTGGCCCCATACTTATGGCGTTTGTTGTTAAAGTTGACTAAGTACGGTAGGCGTGTAACATCAACTGGAACATTTTGTTGTATTTAATAAGTAGGGTGATGTTGTGGTGATGTAGTAATTTTAAAGTTATAATGGCAAAATTGTGAAACTACAGTTTTTTTTATATTATGATCGGCAGACAGGCTGACGGTCCACTTGACGGGCTGTCCAAATGACTGCGAAACGCAGTGTGCCCTGCCACTACTTTCCAGATCCAGACCAGAACTAAATTTGAATGGTTAATTTTTTTTTCAAAGTTGATCCTGCCGGGAATCGAACCCGGGAACACTAGAACAGAGCGTTAAGGCGAGCACCCTAACCACTCATCCAACGAGCTTGTCAAAATATTGAAATAGTTTTAGACGTAAATCTTTTAAAATCTTTTGAGCCAAAACCATTACCTACATTTTATTTATTGCTTCGGTATCCTATATGCACATAGGTATACATAGTATAACCCATATCTTCTTCTTTCTGTGCCTCTCCATTACTGAAGGTCGGCAGTCAATTTCTTAAAAGTCTTCTTGTCCTTCGCAAGTTTTAAAAATTGTTCTACGGTTTTAATACCGGTCCACTCTCTGATGTTAAGTAGCCATGACAACTTTCTTCTTCCAACTTTACGCTTTCCTTTCAACGTACGGGACTATTGTCTGCTTAATGATCTTTTTGGCCATTCGTTTTAAAACCTCCTCATTTGAGACCAGAGTTTTTTTTTCATTTAAATATGTTATTTTTGTTATAACTATGTTTTTTTTTTTAAATAATCTCATAACATTAACGTCAATATGCAAACTGTGGCCGTTCTTTTCCAATTATATTATATTATATAGCTAATGTGTAAATAAATAGAATCTAGTGTTAAATGTTTGACGTTACAGTACAATTGCTCGCTAGGCGATTCTTAACAGTCTTTTTGGACACTTTACCCAGCTTTTATAGGCCCGTTGCGGCTTGGTTTAGATACGGTAAAAGTAATAAGAGACGACAAGCTTTTGTTTTCAGGTCGTGTAGATTGTGCAGATAGGTCAATTACACATTTCTATCGGAATTTTATTACAGCCAAACTAGTTCTTACTATTCCTTCAGCGGGGAATTTTCGTATAGCGTAACGATAAGAGGTTACTTAAAACAAGGAATTATGATTAAGTTTGTTGTTAATGATATTAAGACAAAGATTCGTTGATGTAACATAAAATTTCTTGCTGTTCTATTAGAAGTAAATATATTTATAGTCTTAAGAGTTATCCTAAATTAAAAACTACCCACGAGAAAATAAATTCAAGCGGTCTCGCACCAACGCGACGCGACGACGCCATAAAAAATCGACGTCACCGTCGTCACAACGATAAATGCAAGGTACCCTAGGTCCTTTGCTCAAACCCTAACAATCTGTAGGCAAAATTTCACGGTAATGAGCGGTTATGAGTCCACAGGGAACGTACATACACACCTCGATTTTTTAATATATATAGAAGATATCAAAACTGAATTCGTATATTACACCGCTTCTCTGTTGTACCAAGCGTAAAAAGCAACGAATTGTTCAGAATTATCCCCATGTTCGTTGCTTGTACATAAATCGGGTGAGTTGTTCCTTAACTACATTGCGTAGATTTTGCAAAAACCTCCCCTTAAGGCCAATTTAGGCCACCCCAACCCCCGTTTTCGGTAACAACGATATTAGACTGTATTGTGTTTAATTTATCCTCAAATTACGTTGTTTTCTTAGGTTCAGTTTCAAGTTCGAGCCTGGGATTTATCTCTCTTTGAAAATTTCCAGGGATTTGTAATTTCAAACGTTTGAAATTATTGTTGCGCCGAATTCGAGATTAAATTTTGGGATAGCACCCAAGTAAACACAAATGAGTAACATTTAAAACGGTCTTGTTTTTTTGAATTCTTAATTAGGTTTTGTTTGAATTTCGAATGAGTGTATTCTATTAGAGAGACAAAAAGGACTGAGAGTATCATTTACATGAATAACAAATGATATATTAAGTTAAAGTGTTATTCGATTAAGCATATATTGAGATATACATATATAAAACTTGTACTACTAATAACGGCTGAAAAGTTCTGAGCCTGAGGTACTTCCAGGTATATTATCTGCTTGTTTGACGGGTCACTAGTTGCGACACATCTACCCATTATATATTTTAAAAAATCAAGTCATTAGCTTCAGTACGTCTTGAGTAATTAATAAGAGAATAACAACATGTCTGAGTCATCGCTGCAATTGACGAAATTGGAACATCGCGCCGTCATAAAATACCTCGTCAAAAAAGGGAAAACTGCGAAAGACCATCATCTGCCACAGTTAAACGGTGGACACGACTATTCCAACAAGGCCGAGAGACTCTGGAAGACGACCCCCGCTCGGGCCGGCCAAGCACCGCCGTTACCGATGAAATCGTAGCCAAAGTCAAGAAAATTGTACTGGAGAATTGTATGGAGAGAAAATTGTAAGAAAATTGACCCTGAAATCTCTTTTGTTATTAAGTTTTCCACATATTGTGTAAGTATTGGGTCGTCACTCGTCAAAGATTAGAACCAATTCGACATGCTTAAAAAGTCAAACGGTGTTATTTTATCCAAAAGCAAAAATAAAAAGGAACTCATTTTTATAAAAGAGAATATGTGTAAACACACCTTTATATCCACGCCTTGTTTGTGACGGGAACTAATAACGTCCTCTTTTACAACTTATTTTTATGCCAACGTCAATACTCGTTAACGATTTTGGCGGATATTCTGAAATGTGCTGTGAATATTTATCTCTTCTTACGGGGCATTGTAATTTAAATGTATAACGGCAAAGGAATACATTAACTAGCTTTTGCTAACCTTAGTAAAAAATCTTAATCACAAAATTAAACATGCAATGTAATCAATTTTTATTACCTACTTTTCGAAACATAAGCAATAATATATACATATTTACTAAAAATACAAGTAAACATAAGCATTAAAAGGTGCAAAATAATTTGAATACAAAAAAATTCAAAAAAAAAAAAATTATTTATTTATATTCATAAATAAATGTTCTAGAGTTCTAGAGGCACGATACACTGGCAACCCCCTCAAAAGTAGACCACCATAAAATGCAGTCCTATACGCAGTTGTGTTTCAATAAAGGTGGATTTATATTATACCGGGCCAGTGCCCGGTGAATATATTCATAATATGCTTTTATATTAACTAATTCATACTTCACCGGGCCGTGTCCATGCCTCGGCCTTTGAGAAAAACATGGCGAGCGCACGGCTCGGCGGCGGCACGGTGTAATATGAATCATCCTTAAGTGAGTATGAGATGAGAAAGCTTATTCCTCAATTCTCTCGTACTTCTTTGTCCTTTATCCTATCAAAGTTACATCTACTTTCATGCAATCTATATGGTGTTGCTTGTGATTTCAACTGTCTTCAAGTGGACAGAAAAAAAAAGTGTGTATGGCGATACAAATACCACGAGAGTTGGACAAATGAAACATAGGAGTACGACTAAGAAATTAAATCCCGGATTGAACTTGCCCTAGCCTATCAATAAAATGAGAAAAAAAATGTGTTGTCGCCAATTAAACATAATGTTTCAAGTGAGACATAATGTTCATGTTTTAATTTAAACATATTTATTATTCACAATCGGACAGCGAATAGCTTGAGGCGCTGTCGTCGTCATTGTCTTCACCGACTTGAATTACAATATTATTATCAATATTGTGCAGTCTATTTTGATATCGCGTTCAAAATCGCGTTTTTTTTTACGACCTGAGCCCATTGTATGAGTGGTTAGGGTGCTTGCCTTAACGCTCTGTTCTAGGGTTCCCGGGTTCGATTCCCGGCAGGGTCAACTTTGAAAAATCAACTTTTCAAATTTGGCTCTGGTCTGGATTTGAAAAGTAGTGGCAGAGGGCACACCGCGTTTCGCAGTCATTTAGGCGGCCCCTCTGGCGGCAGTAACCACCCCCTTACAGAAGACCACATTGAAATAACAGCACGTGTGCTGTTGTGTTACGGTGAGTGAGAAAGGGATGCCAGAGCCCATTTCCCTATCCACTCCTAATCCCTTATCCTTAATCCTACTGCAGTCGGCAGCGCACTTGCAGCAGTTTAGGCGTTGGTTGTGTTATAGGCGACGGTAGCCACCTACCATCAAGTGGAGCCTGTCTGCCTGTCTGCCGATCTTAACATAAAAAAAATCCTCTTTCGTGATTTTTGCGCATGCTTCTTTTAACAAATGTAGCATCTTCATCGTGCCAAATGGCGGAGCTGTATTTTAATTTAATAACTGTACTGAGTCTGTCACGAGATTACGCCATCAAATTGACGGCCAGGCGCATAGCACAGAAAAAAATAATAGTACAGGAGTTGCATTCTTTTAATCCTAAAGAAAGCCGCTGTTTCAATAGCCTACAACATTAAGTAGGTATCGCGTTCAATCTAAAGCACTTTCCAACTCGAACAGCTTACTTATTCGATACTACGTAATTCCATGATTACTCACTATTTATAGGTCGTAGCAATACTTACATTAAAAAAAACGTGAACGTTTGTATCGCAACAAAAAATTGAAATTAATTTTATATCTAGTATAATTAATTTCTAAAATGTACAGAATTTGTGACATTTTCGGGGGTTGATTTCTTTTAATTACTGACTAAAATTCAAAAATGACATTCCATGGAAACATCCTACCTATAATGTACATTTGAAATTGGGATGTCAATAGCTACCACCTGTAAAGGTTTTCCTAAAGTATCGGAAAAAGTGGCGCTGAACTGTCTTCGGTTATAGTAAGTTGAGACAACAAATTCTCCCAAATACCAATTACGCCTACGCGCGGCGTGTGTATATAATTATTATTTTGTTATGCCTTTTGTTCCGAATATACTCGTACTTACGCCGCCTGTTCTTTTTACCTTCTCTAAAGTGCCTACGTGTATTATTAAATTTTAGTATAGCAAAAATTCGCCATTATTACGACCTACCACGTTACCTTGACTGATTTGTAACTTTAAATTCCAGCTCGCTTTATCGCTGTAAATATGGATGGGTATAATTAACGGGCATTTAAGGAAATAAGCGCTTGCCATTGTAAACTCACATTACAATTTTCAAAAAGCATAAATAAAGTGTCTGCAATACTAATTTTACATAAAAAATAAATAATAAACCGGTTTCTTAACTCCAAAACGTAACTCAAGACACCATTCTTAGTTCAAGTACTCCAAAAACAAGAAATGTGAAAGAAAAATAATGAGACCGTTGACGTTTTGACGAGCCTGTTGGATAAGTGCTTAGGGTGCTTGCCTTATCGCTCTGTTCTAGGGTTCCCAGGTTCGATTCCCGGCAGGGTCAACTTTGAAAAATGAACTTTTCAAATTTGGCTCTATTCTGGATCTGGAACGTAGTGGCAGGGCACACTTTGTTTCGCAGTCATTTGGGCAGTCCGTCTGGCGGCAGTAACCACCTCCTTACAGAAGACCACCGTGAAATAATAGCACGTGTTCTGTTGTGTTTCGGTAAGCGAGTAAGGGATGCCAGAACCCATTTCCTTATCCCCCCTCCTAATCACTTATCCTTAATCCTACTGTAGTAGGCGGCGCACTTGCAGCAGCTTTGGCGTTGCTTGAATCATAGGCGACGGTAGCCACCTACCATCAAGTGGACTGTTAGCCTGTCTGCCGATTTTAACATAAAAAAATATCAAAAAATTTCCCAGCCATATTTGAATAATAAACCGAGGTTTGATTCTTGACAATTACAAAGCATCCACATTACCACGAAACTTATAACTTTATTAATACCGAAGTTAAGCTGAAGTTAAGACACTGGTGCTTATTCCGTCGTATCTTGACTTAAAGTTTGTTTAACAAAGTTCAGTACGGTACGTATCCATAGGTACGTAGGTACTTAACCGGCTTCAGTTCGGTTAACTATTGTTACCGCCGGTTCCCACTTGTCGGCTGATAAAATAGCGGGTGCTCTAGTGGCTGAACATTTTATATGAAGCTGTTCACATTCATGCGACAACGAATTTTTGTCGGCTCCGAAAAGAAATGTCAGGTGTTTTGCCAGCCCCGCACCACCGCAAAAAAATGGTGTCGAATCTCGTCTGCAATGAGTAGGGACGACGCTGTTCACATTTTTGTCGGGCGCGGCAGCTCTTGTTCCGTCAGTCGCTAGCTGCTCTCTACTGCACATAGCGGACACAAATCGCAAAGTAAATCTTTCTCTCAGGATTTTCTTTCCTTTGCTATTTTTATTTGTTTTCTTCTCAAATAATACATCACAACAAAAGCTTCATCAACGTTCATCGTGTACAGTCATTGTACGGTCGCCTCGCGTTAGTGTCAAAAATTGGCTCCAGCTTCAATCGGAACCGAATCCTACTAATGTGAACAAACATCCAACTAATATACGAATCCGACACCCCACAAGTGGGAACAAGCTCTTAGTGTAAGCCTGTGTAATTGTAGACTAACAATGTGTGAAGCATAATTAAAATTTAAATAAAAAAAATATCTATATTTTCCACAAAATATAAACAGGTGAAACATAATGTAGACTCAATCGCGTAGTTCGGCGTTGAAATGTGGTTTGGTGACATCCTTTTGTATCCAAAACATTTCGTCGATAGGAGTCAATGAGCGCGAGTGTGACCATAAATTCCACTATTTTCAGACAATGATAAAAATAGAATAAAATAGTCAATAGTCATTTTGTAGACTATTTTCCGCAATCATAAAGTAATAAACCCGTCTGGTATTCCCCATTAACAGAAGCCAATAAGGAAAGTCAGAACCTCTTCGCCTATCCAAACCGTGTCCCTTTTCTTTAATTTCTCCGGGCAGAAATAATATTTATTATTAATTAATTCAGTTAGACAGCAGATATTTTAGTAAGGGATTATTTATTTAATTTTAAAGTATATTACAATCGGACATATATATATAGCTTAAATAGAAACATATATACCAAACTATAGCGATCCGCCCCCAGCTCCGCACGGAGCTGAAACTCTCAGAAAATCTATTATTAGCGGATGCTTATGTTGTAAAATAAACCTATGTTCCAAATTTCAGCTTTTAAGACTTAGTAGTTTTGGCTGTTTATTGAGTCAGTGGGACAAACGATTTTATAAGTAGAGAAGAAGATAACAAATATCCACTTACAGCATATATCATTTAAGTAAAACAATATCAGTATGCATGGTAAAGAAAACATAAAAATATTTCAGTTTATAGAACCATATTCTATAAAGCTTGCGCACAAGCTGCACGTGTAAAAAGAAGAAGAAAATGCTCTGAACAGAGTGATTTTTACTTTTGTCGAGCACACCTGGACAGCTCCTCTCTTTGTACAAGGCACAAGTCCGATCTAGTATGGAGTATTGCTGTCACCTTTGGGATGGCTCAGCAAAATACCAAATTACCGCACTCGACTCGGTAGATCGCAGAGCTAGGAGGCTCACTCATTGGCGATGATACACTAACTAAGCTAGCTGCAGAGCCTGGCACATAGACTCAAAGTTGTATTATGCGCACTTCTAAGGATTGGAACTCCCTGCCGGCGTCTGTATTTCCGAGCTCATACAACCCAAAAGTTTTCAAGGTTCGAGTGAATAGGCATCTTCTGAGTGAGCTCGCTCCATCGTCGGCCTCATCCTTCCTACATGATGCTGGTCAAGAGAAAACCCATCTTTAATAAAAAAAAAAAAAAAAAAACTAGCTAGATTAGTGTCTATCAGTTCGGCAGTGTACCCCCGAAATACTATTATTATTATTATTTTATTTATTTACACAAAAAAAAAATACATTGGGCGGTACACAGTTTAGGTGTACTATAAACTCAATTAAGTTTCTAGCGTACACCTGTCAATTAAATTGTAATATTTAATTATAATTGTAGCTGTAACGACTTGCACACGAATGTTGTGGACATTAACGAGAGCATCACTTAAACAGATTACGTCACTAATTATTTATTAATCGCATTATCCTCCATTTAGCTAATTACTTAATGATCTCTGTACATGGACGTTAAAAGTTTTCTCGAAAGAAACCTTTCAAAGACGTGTGATGCTTTGACATTTAAGTACTCTTTTAGGATTACATACAAAGACGAAGTTGTCACTCAACTTCTCAATAGAAAATACACTAGGAATACAGAGATCTAAAGGATGTGACGGCTTGTATCATGTTACTTTACACTAGTCTGTTGTAAGGAGGTGTAAAACTACATTGCAAAAAGGTATAAAGAGACCAGTTTCTTACAACTTAGCAAAGATTCATTCATTCCAGATTTGAATGTAAGGGCGAAACGGCTGCGGCAAAATTTATAATTTATTGAAATTGATGTTTTTAGTACATTAAAAAGGGCACATTTTACAAAAAAAAGACCCAAAAAAAGGTTATTATAAGGTCACTGATTATTTAAGCGACAATGAAGCCTGGATTTAAAGCTTGGATTCGGAGCTCATACTATGTTTAGTATTGTATATGTACGTTGATTTAAGTATTACTGAAGTGTATCTAATTGTTGTAATTTTATATTTTAAAGATGAAAAAAGAATAGTATCCTCAGAAGAAAAAGGTTTCTTCTCAGGATCGTCATCTTGGCTTTTTTCCGAAAACCTGGTAAATTTAATTTGGTAAATTTAACTGGTAAATTTAAATGACGATCATAAGAGTTTCTTGGAGAAACCTAATTGATAAATAAATATTTTCATTTTTATTTATTTATTTATTTAAAAAAGATAGATAGAAAATTTATTTGCAAAAACATGAAACACATACAAAGAAAAAATAATAATACAACTGTTAACAAAAAAAGATATCAAAACAAAATTAGAATTCATACAAATTCCCAAATAGTTTAATCCCATTGAGTGTGTGCCATGGCAGCAAAAACGTATCTGACTCAGCATAAGCTGAGGCAAAACACAGCGCTGAAATTATGGCAGTCCTAGTGTACAGATTCATGTCGGCAGGATACACATCGTAACTAATAAGAATTTACCTTGTCAGGAGTCAACTTTTGAGTTATAGATCCGTTTAGGGTACAATACAAAGTAGACGTTTGATAATTGATTAATTATTCTTAAAATAACACTACAGCACCCTGATCAAATTGATTTCAGTCAATGCTCATTCACCTTTTTATATCTTAATGAGTAATTTAGTATAATTGTTTTTGAAAGCAATTACGAATTGTAGGAGAATTATTTTTCCAACACTTAGAAGCCATGTATCGGAAGCTACAATTGAATGCTGCTTTTGAGCAGTAGGGAATATTCAATGTAGGTAAAAACAAACATCTGACATCTAAAAACAAAAGAAGGATCACGACAACTTAATTTTTGAAACAAATACCCAGGTCTTTTAGTAGCAACCACTTCGAAGACTAGCTTCGAGTTGTTGCCTGGCATTCATACGCAAATTGTTCTATTTGTTTATAAAAAGCGTTACATGTGATCTAAGAGGCACCTTCATGCAGAAATGTGTACAAGCATTCTGCACTCGTTGAATTAATTTGTAGTTCTTTTTAAATAGGATCCTTCGCGCGGTTTTTCATCCCCTCTATAAATTGTCTTTTTTTAAATCTTCATCGTTTAACACTCTTTCCACTAACAGGCTGACACAGGCTGACAGTCCACTTGATGGTAGGTGGCTAACGTCGCCTATAACACAAGCAACGCCAAAGCTGCTGCAAGTGCGCTGCCGACTGCAGTAGGATTAAGGATAATGGATTTGGAGTGGATAGGGAAATGGGCTCTGGCATCCCTTACTCGCTCACCGAAACACAACAGCACACGCGCTGTTATTTCACGGTGGTCTTCTGTAAGGGGGTGGTTACTGCTGCCAGACGGGCTGCCCAAATGACTGCGAAAACGCAGTGTGCCCTGCCGCTACTTTCCAAATCCAGACCAGAGCCAAATTTGAAAAGTTCATTTTTCAAAGTTGACCCTGCCGGGAATCGAACCCGGGAACCCTAGAACAGAACGTTAAGGCAAGCACCATAACCACTCATCCAACTGGCTCGTCAAAAAGAAAAAGCTAAAAGAAAAAGCTATTTTATATACAAAGCCTTGTCCTTATTAGCAGTCAGTTGTACCAATGATAATAGATTCAATGTTTTATTGATCAAATAATCGATAGGCTACTGCGAATACTTGTTCACTCTAATTGAATTTCACGTGCGTAGTTTCTTCATAAACAATTCTCGGCATTGTATTTTCTCATTGCAATTAATCTACAACGGACTAAGAAATAGAGTGCAAATTGCAACAGAGCGTACATACTCTATCGTTAGTTTGAAATCAATATGTTAGAAGTAACCCTTGAACTAGTCGATCTTTGATTCTGATTTGATTTACATTTGAACTGTAAATTTGCAGTTCAATCTATTGTAAAATGAAACTTTTGTAGATGAATGAAATCTATTGCAAATTCATTTCAAGTCTGATGTTATTCATTATGTATTTGTACGAGCCTGTAAACTCCCGTACATATGTTTGTGGTACGGCTGTGTACCTACTAGTACTAGTTGTTAGGCCGAAGAGAGTGGGTAAGGTTCGAAGAACAAGTCCGTACTAGTTACCCGGTCCTGCGGTGAAGCGAAGACAATTTATTTACAAAAAAAAGGGACAAGTGCGAGTAGAACTCGCGTGAAGAGGGTTCCGTACGATGTTACCTATCCGCACAATATTGAGTGATTTACCATGTTATCATGGACTAATTATAGGTTTTCCTATAATCTATAAGTAGAAAACTAATTTCTGTATTATTTTTTTTCAAAATGTAGGTTCAGTAGTTTCGGAGATAAGGAGGGGGGAATGATCGGCCAGACGGACACACCGTTTTTTATTAGGACGTACGGAACCCTAAAAAATGGCCCATTTAATCAGTATTTCAAATTTGGTACAACATGTGTATATAGCTGTACTAGCTTCTTGGTTTATGAATGTTTTCTTTTCTGACGCGCAGTCTTTACGACTGACAGTTTTTTACTTACTACGATTGGAGTACTTGGATTACTACGATTACAGATTGGAGACTTAGTTTTAGAGGCAATTGCGGTTTCTGATTTATTCAGTGTTCTGAGCCTCAAGCGGTATATTTTTATAGATTCTTTAACACTTTAATATTGTTGGGGTTCAATTATTAATTCATAATAATAACTAATATCCTCTCGCGGAGAACTAATCCATTAACTAATTCCATACGGAATATTATATTTATTGAAATTTTAAAATAAGAATTAGTTTCATCGCCAAAATGTGCAGTTGAGAAATACCCTGGTACCTACCTAAATGGTGATAATATAATTTTACGTTTGTCATCAAATGTCTATAGGAATTACGATGTAATGAAGCGGAATGAATCATAAAATATCGTGTTATCGGCGTTTCTGATAACTTTTTCTATAAAACTTTTATCGTAATCAATACACTTTTTTATTCGTTTGTAAGTGACATTCATACTATAGTTAAAGGGCGGATGTCAGATCGACGGTCTGTTTGATGGTGGGCGGTCACCGTTGCCTGGGAATACAAATGCAACATCCAACACAAGATAGCACAACTGTCGTTACTTCATGCCATCGATATTTGATTGTCTGGCATCCCATCATCGATGCATCCCATCCCCGGTCCCTCTGGCGTTACTTGTTTTACAAGATGACGGTACCCACCTACCATCAAGTTAACTGCCGGCCTGATTGTCCATTTAAAATATCATTTTAGATTAAAAAGGTAGCTGCAATATTTGAAGTTTACTTCTTAAGAATCGATTTTCACAAAGGGCCTCCAGTATGGAAATTTTACGAGAAGTAGAATTAATACAAGCGTTAAGTAAAAAGCGTTATGTTCTTATAAGCAGTTCTTCCTAAATCCGCCGTCGCTTCACCTAATTCTATTGTAGTATAATAGATGGCGCGTTTATTTACCTTCTTTTCTTGTTGCATAGTTAAAGACAAGTAAACTCGTGCGTCGAAGCTGAAACACACATTTTTTTTTTTAATTTAATTTATATCTTCTTTTTTTAACTAGGACGATGATCATTTTATGATCGCCAAATGCGTAAAAAAAAATTATTTTATTGCCTTTTTCTCCCATACTTTTCACATAGTTTGCATCTATAAATAATATAATATATTGTATCTATAATACAATATATTATAGATATAATATATCTATAATATATTGTTAACATAAAATGGCTTAAGATGGATTACTGTTTCGATTATTGTGTTATATAGGCAAATCTTGCATCTACTAACATTTAGTAAGGGCCCATATTGCAGATCAACGAACTTCCTCGTAAATTATCAATTTCAAGCAATACTTGCTCATCAATCATCAGCTGAACGTCGAGCGTAGGTAAGTATAATATTGTCTCGCTTCAGTACACTTAAGACCACAATTATTTAATAAGGAGATATTTAATTCAATTAAAAAAAAAATGGTGTAGTTTTTTCATAATTTAAAAGTTTTGGTTTTTTAATTTGAGTTTCGCATAGAAACCGCGTATAAAACACATTAAATAAATAGTTATATTACTGACTTTTCTTTTAATGCACAGTTTCCTCTGTTTATTTATACTAAATAAGTTCTACTATACTATATAAAACATATAACGATTTTCTAAAAATAAATAAATTAAAAATACAATTATAGTTCACTAATTAAGAAAAATAAATTGATTTCTTACTTGAATCTATACTAATATTATAAACAGGTGAAATTTGTATGATTTGTTTGTTTGTGTGCTGGAGATAATCTTCGAAACTGCTCATCAGATTTAAAAAAATCTTTCAGCAGTAGTTAGAACCAAAGATTTCCCCCCTGGCCTTCCCTCCGAGGATTTCGCGCACCCCGACCTCGTGGCCCTCCGCGACGTGTCGACCGCCGTCTCTTAAGGGTGAAAGATCCCTAACATAGTGCGATTTCGTACGGAGGGGGTCCGAAGGTAGGTACAGACTAATACAACATCTTTGGTTAGAACAGCATTTCAGGATGGGCACAGACTATGTATTATCACGTAAAAAGAAAAGAATTTTCCGTGGTAATCTAATATGCAAAGTAAGTCAACGAAAAAACGATAGAACGAAAAGGTTTCTTTCGAACGCTGCTTTAAAGGTGACAGAAAGATCATTAGATGATGCCTATAAAAAATTCAGCGACAGCATATGTCTGACTTTTATATTTAAGTCACAGTAAACTACTTTTTTGTATTAAAAAATAATTAAAATTGTTAAGTGATGTTTGTTAGATTTTCTTTTTTTTTCAGTTTAAGTAATATTTATAACACATTCTTTTCCTTTTATATCCATCTTTATTAATTTAAAAACAATTTACACATAATTTCACGGATTCACACTCATAGAAGCACACACAGAACAAGCAGAAAGAATACAGACACATATTGAATGTAGTCTGTAGTGTTGCCAATAAAGATTTGAATCTTGAATTTGAAAGCCAATAATATTTGAATTTGAATTTGAATTTGAAGATTTAGCATATATGACCAACATGTTTATTAGCCATATTATCAACAATTATGAACCCTTATAAAAATCAGCAAATTGTGACGATGACAAGTAATTAATACACGTGATTTTTGCTTTTAAGTGCATATGTTTTGGACGTATGGTTAAAGGGATAATACGATTAATAATGTGTAAAGCGCGACCGCGCTGTGAAGCTACAGAGGCAGTGCAAAGTCAAGACCGCTACGTTACGAATGCAGGGTGTGTACCCGATACTGAAAAACAATCTGTATTCCACGCGTAAAAAGTAAAAAGAAATAAAATAGTCACTTATTAGTTACTAAGTAATCAATCTTAATTTGTAGGTTTACAAAATCATATTGATGTGAAACATCTATAGGCGCGGGTGAAACTGATTGATAGCGTGGCGACGCAGTCCGTGGCGACGCGTCACCACGTTATACGATGGCATACATATACAGTCTATGCGTAGTAGTGTGGTGATTGTTATTGTTGTTGTTGTGATTGTTGGTGGTTGTTGCAACTTGAAGTAAATATTTAAATTTTTGTATTCAATAAAAATAAACGTTAAATAAATAAATAAACAGTCATCATTTTATTTCACTCGATGTTTCACATCTACCAGGCGTCCCGTGTCGGCTCATTTTTTTTTGTCCTCATGTGTAATGTGGGTTGAGTAAGTATGTATTGGATACCTCTATTGCGGCACCTTCAAGCCGGAAGAGGTTTTTGGATAAATTCAAAAGGACAATTTATGTATGTGATCGCTTCACCCCAATATGAGTTATTAGCATAAAATATGCAAAATATTCACAAAGTATGGTCGGTCACATGGGGACAGTCTTTAAAATATACAGGCTCTCATGTGTTCCAAGTATTGTTATGTAAAATATTGATTTATAGTTTAACCAGGATAAACCGGGATAGTGATCCGCCTCCGGCTTCGTAGTGATTCATTTTTTTTAATTAAATTTATAATTGGGTGGTTTAAAAGAAATTAGCGTAGAAACAGAAACGGCGTAGTTGCCCGTGGTGCAATTTTTATATACTAAAACATTCCCCGTTTATCCCTCTTTCCATTAGTGAAAACCGAATCAAAATCGGTTTACCCGTTCACGCGTGATGCCGTGACCAGGAGAAATAGGGATTCATTTTTATATATAAAGATAGATAGATAAAAAAGGCGACAGCGGTGTAGACTTTTGACGAGCCCGTTAGATGAGTTGTTAGGGCGCTCTGTTCTAGGGTTCCCGGGTTCAATTCCCGGCAGGAATAACTTGAGTTAGAAAATGAACGTTTTAAATTTGGCTCTGGTTTGGATCTGGAAAGTAGTGGCAGGGCACACTGCGTTTCGCAGTCATTTGGGCAGCCCGTATGGCGGCAGTAACCACCCCCTTGCAAAAGACTACCGTGAAATAACAGCACTTGTGCTTTTGTGTTTCGATGAGTGAGTAAGAGATGCCAGAGCCCATTTCCCTATCCTATCCCAAACCCTTATCCTTAATCCTATTGTAGTCGGCAGCGCACTTGCAGCAGCTTTGGCGTTGCTTGTGTTATAGGTGACGGTAGCCACCTTCCATCTACTGGACCTTCAGCCTGTCTGCCGATCTTAACATAAAAAAGGAAAAATCTATACTAATATTATAAAGCAGAAGAGTTTGTTTGTTTGAACGCTCTAATCTAAGGAACTACTGGTTCGAATTGAAAAATTCTTTTTGTTTTGAATAGTCCATTTAAGTTATAGGCTATATAACATCACGCTACGATAAATAGTATTATATATAAGCAGTGTCCAGTATCGCGCGCCCCATGCGCACGCCGCGCCCTCATATGGGCCGCAGCTAGTAATATAAAACAAAAAATATTTCGTTCGTTCCGTGTTCTGTAGTAGTGGGTTTGTGAGTGCGAATTTTATCACAATACCGCTTTGGGCTCGAAAGGCACATTTAGCTTAATTACAGTAAATCTCAAGGCGGTTTCGCCAATAGGCATTGCGTTTGTATCGCGTGCTATGTTCACATTCACTGCATAATTTGAGGCTGATTAAATGTGCAATAAACAAGTCTTTATACCGCAGCCCACTCCATGCGAACAACGCCTCGTTATTGAATATAAGTTACTCTGAGACGTAGGAGTGTACTCCTTATGGGTTAAAATTTAAGGTTGAATTTATTCAAAATATTATCTTCCCTTGTTGTCTTTTCTAGGTCTCTATTTTTTAAAATACTAGATTTAGATTAAGAGGAAACATGGTGGCCGAAATATATATTTTTTAATGTTAAGATCGGCAGACAGGCTGACGGTCCATTTCATGGTGGCTACTGTCGCCTATAACACAAGCAATACCATAGCTGCTGTAAGTGCGTTGCCGACTACAGTAGGATTAAGGACAGGGGGATGGATAGGAGAATGGGCTCTGGCATTCCTTACTCACTCACCGAAACACAACAGCACACGTGCTGTTATTTCACGTTGGTCTTCTATAAGAGGGTGGTTGCTGCGAAATGACTGAGAAATGCAATGTGCTCTGCCACTACTCTCCAGATCCAGACTAGCGCCAAATTTGAAAAGTTCTATTTTCAACGTTGACCCTGTCGGGAATCGAATTCAAGAACCCTAGAGCAGAGCGTTAAGACAAGCAACCTAACCACTCATCCAAATGAGTGGTTAGGTTAGGTTAGGATGTGGAATGATAATAACTAACTCGTCAAAATGAGTTAGTTATTATCATTCCACATCGTTATACCCTCCCAATCTATCACAATCTATCTATATTTATACTCTAAACATATTATTAAAAAAAAAACGGGACAAGTGCGAGTTGAACTCGCGTGAAGAGGGTTCCGTACGATGTTACCTATCATGTTTTTTAAATCTGCGTACAAATTTGAGTGATTTACCATGTTATTTTAATATCATGGACTTCTTATAGATTTTCCTATAATCTATAAGTGGAAAACTAATTTCTGTATTTTTTTTAAATTTTAGGTTCAGTATTTTCGGAGGTAAGGGGGGTGGAGGAGGAATGGTCAATTTTCGTCAATTTTCTTGAATAACTTGGAAACTATTTATTTTACAATTACAAAAAAAGATCTTTTAAGATCTTCACAACAAGACCTTCCATTTGATATGTCACACGATACAGTTTTCAAATTATTTTTTTTAATTTTCCGCCTTCCCCCAAAAATGACCTCTCATATACAGATTTCATCTATTTACGTCACACCTCTGCGTTTGGGTCACAGAAATTGATAATTGATTTCAACTTTAATTAAGATTTCAACTTTAATTAAGATTTCAACTTAATCGGTCTAGTAGATTCGGAGATAATTGACTGGGACGGACGGACAGACGGACACACGAGTGATTTTATAAGGGTTGCGTTTTTTTATTCGGACGTACGGAACCCTAAAAAGTCGATGTCCGCCTGTGTCTGTTTCTAAGCTAACTTTTTTAAACCACTCAACGGATTTTCATACGTTTTCCACTAATGGAAAAAGCGTTAAACGAGGAAGGTTTGTGTATAATATGCAGGAAAAAATGTATCGGTGCGAAATCGGGAGCGGGTCGCTAGTAGGTAGAAAATACCTAAAAATCGCCAAATTCAAACTTTCAACTTAGGTTTCTCTTCCAAATGTGAACAGTTTTTTAATTGATTTTTAAATTGCCTTTTCAATAATTATTAAATACTTTAGTTAGCTTCTTTTACACTTTTTAAACGAAGTTATAGTGAAAAATATATCAAGCATTTGCGTTGCAGTTCTGAAGAACAGACAGACAGACAAGGTGACTCTGTTTTGTAATATTAAGAATTCATGATTGTTTTTATCTTATGCTGACTTTTCAAGATTTTGAAGGGGATTTTTTTACCCGAAAGACAAATATATACCTACCTTAGTAATGGCGGGGCATACTGCGTTTCGCAGATATTTGGGCAGTTCGTCTGGCGGCAGTAACCATTCCCTTACAGAAGACCACCGTGAAATAACAGCACGGGTGCTGTTGTGATTCCGTGAGTGAGTAATGCCAGAGCCCATTTCCCTATCCCCTCCTAATCCCTTATCCTTAATCCTATTGTAGTCGGCAGCGCACTTGCAGCAGCTTTTTGCGTTGCTTGTGTTATAGGCGACGGTAGCCACTTACCATCAAGTGGACCGTCAGCCTGATGTCGATCTTAACTTAAAAAAAAAGTGTTTGAAACGTAAATAATCTATCACATCGTACCGTACTGGGTCTAACAATCAATAGTTTACTGTTGTTTTTACTATGTTATGAATAACTATTATGAATTAAGGATAAGGGATAAGAAAATGGGCTATGGCATCTCTTACTCACTTACCGAAACAAAGCAGCACACATGCTGTTATTTCACTATGATCTTCTGTAAGGGAGTGGTTACTGCCGCC
Organism: Bembecia ichneumoniformis; assembly: GCA_910589475.2. NCBI lineage: Eukaryota > Metazoa > Arthropoda > Insecta > Lepidoptera > Sesiidae > Bembecia > Bembecia ichneumoniformis. The sequence goes on along the minus strand of OU342538.1, from coordinate 3,188,376 downwards.
AGTCGGGCTGCTCAAATGACACGCAGTGTGCCCTTCCACTAAAAAAAACCATTGATGTAACTAGTGAGACAATTTTATTCCCATTATTTCCGTTATTTATAAAAAAAATCAATTTAATCTAACCCCGTAGTTTTCACTATTGGGACCATCATGTTAGGAAAAAAAATTAGGAAATTAATCCTCGAAGAAAATGGGGAGGTATAAACAGATACAAAAGCCGCACTGAAAGTTTTTAGGACTGGCTAGAAAGTAAACAGAAATGAAAAATAAATATTCGAAATTGAAATTAAGAACTCTTTAGGAAGCTTTCGATGTGTTTTCATTCATTTGTGTTCGTTTAGAAAGTGTGTATAGTGCGAAAAAATGAATTTGACGAGAAAAAAATTTCGCTCTATGATTTATTATGACTTTCGTTGCGGTCTAAATCAACAACAAAGTTATGATAGACTTCGATTGGCATTTCATGACGAAGCTCCATCCCGTGCCACTGTTTATAATTGATTCACTAAGTTTAAACGTTGTCGTACAATCTCACTGATGATAGAAATAGATAAATAGACCAACAGATTCGGTCAAGTTTAGGCATTGGCATGAGTCAAGTGCATAAACTCTTACACGAATCTAGGGGTGACGAAGCTTTGCCCACCAAAGGAAATACCTCATAATTTGACACGCCAGCCTAGATTGGTGCTGCAAAATGATTGAAAAATATGAAGGAGGTTAGTTAAATGCTGTATTTGACATGGTCACAGGATATGAAACCTGTGATATTGTTACGAACCAGAAACCAAAAGTTAAGAAGGCAAGAAGTGAAGGGAAAAGATGACTGCCTCGTTCATTTGACCGACGGGTCATTTTGCAACCATTGCGATAGATCAAAGGACCGTTATTGCTGATTGGTATATTTTTTTTCCATTTTTTCAATTTTTGAATGCGAAATTTTGTCAATTTCAAATTATTGTTACTTGTTCGAAGCAAGTAGCCTGTGCATAGGCCGCACTGAAAGTTTGGAAAGGTACTGCAAACTGACATATTAGTAATTGTTTTCCAGTTGTCTTAGAAATTTTTCGAAAGAAGCGCCCAAGAAGTAGGATGCTCCTTTACCACGTCATTGCTCCAGCCCACTCCGCCAGACGAGCCATCGAATGTTTGACTATAGAAGATGTGGAATTAGTGAGTTATCCTCCAATGTATTCCGAAAATATCTCTACCAATTACTAAGAAAAATAAAATGTGACCTCATCAAATAATATCACGAAAACAACATTATAATATAAGACGAATATATCTCGTAATCATATTTAATCCATATCGGATTGATACGAAGAACATTACCATTTTATTACATATTCCCATAATATAGCATACAGGATAATGGAGCTAATATTTGACGAGATAAGCCTTAATTTTGTTTGATTTCGTGGAAATCATGTCGCAATCTCACAATGTAAATAAATTATATCAGTATATGTGTTTTTGTGGAATGGTATGGACCACGACAAACTTTTGTTTATTTAATGTATTGTCAAGTATACATTTGTGACAGACAGAACCGACAACCATTGGTGAAGCAAGGTTTCTTGACTTACGGTCACCTCTCTTCCACGGATGATCGGTGGATCGGTTTGATGCAACAAAAGTCAGTCGAAATCATTAGTTTTCAGGTTTATGCAATCTATGATGGTATATTCACCCGAGTTCAACTCGCACTTGTCCCGTTTTTTTTTGTTAATATATATCTACCTAAGTGGGGATCGAACCCTCTGACACACTAAGCAGATCTGTTAACCGCTGAGCCAATTGTGAAGTGCGCCAAGTTAGTGTTGCTGTATGGTGTTTATGATCGCTTTACCAAAAGCGTAATGACGAAGAAGAATCTCGCATCAAAAGATTTTTCGCTACTTTTGATGTGTATATTATATCACAGAACTAAAGCCTAGTTCGCATTATGCTAGTATTTTGGTATTCTGCACCAAAATCGTTCGCACTTCATTCGAGTACAGTTTACAAGTGAGTGGTGTTTTGTAAGATGAACAGTCTACAGAGCAATAAAGTAAATAAACTGATTGAGTTAATTTTAACGGCGATTTTAGAAGAGATAGATGAGGAAATTTGTGTGATTAATTAAAAGAAGCTATGGATACGAAAATGGATAGATCTGAAGGAATTAGCATTGGAAGATCCCAAAGAATACTTCGATAGTTTGAGAATGTCTGAAATTTGTGTAAATTTTCTGCGTAAAGATACCCTTTTAAGAAGTGTGATTCCTGCAATTACAATATTACAAGCAGTTTTATACTTTCTTGCTACTGGATATAGTTTAAGGACACCCACACACATATTTAGATTCGAATAATAAACTATTTCCGAATTAATCATTAAAATTTGTGAAGCTCGACTTAATTCCTTACTAAACTACTCGACTAAATTTTTGGAGTTCAGACACGTTTAGCTACTAAATTACTCGCTACTAGACTAAAATACTAGCATAATGCGAACTAGGCTTAAGCGCCCTACTTATTTCTATTCAGTCAACCGTATCCGTTTTGTTACTTTAGTATTAGACGGTTCTGCTTTAAATCTCCTCGTTGTAGATTTAATCTCGTAGAGAAACACCGAGGATAACACATTCCGTAACACACTGAGCGATTTTGAGCCTTCAAGACGTTTCATTAGCGTTAGTTAATCAGTTTTGTATGGAGGTTTTCTAATGTTTAATCCTACATATCATACTTACATTAATAAATACGAAAGTTGTTGTATTAATAATAGGAATGGATGTTATTGTTACTCTTTCAAGGAAAAATAATGGATTGAAACTTTATGTACCTTGATAGAGTTTAATATATTCAAATAACTATTACAGTGACAGAACTATAAAGAAGCGTTTGTCTTACTATCTTAATCACTAACTTAAGGATTGAGGACATTACCAAGGAGAAAAGGAAATATGTGTTCAAAAAGAAATTAATGAAGAATTGCTTGGATTAATGAAATATTAATTTGATGATGATATTTAGATTACTTAAATTGCTTAGATTCGTGGATGATATGCAAAGTTAGAATAAGGTTACATGAAATTATATAGGTACTAGTTCACTTGATTCATGGGATTATGTTAGCTTTTAAGTTTTTATTCTTTGTTTAATGAATATTTATATAAAACTAGCGGCCCGCCCCCGGCTTCGCCCGTGGTGCTATTTTTATATACATAAGCATTCCCCGTTTATCCCTATTTCCATTAGTCAAAACCGAATTGAAATCGGTCTACCCGTTCGAAAGTTATGGGCGTACATACATTTCGAAGATCAATTTTTATTTATATAGATTAATAAATATATATAAACCATAACTTTATAAAGCATGTATTATAATAGAGGAAATTTGGGAGGAGGAATGTATTTATAGATATTTGGTCCTTATTCAGGCAAAAACTGCTGACAGTATTTTGATAAAACTTTTCTGTAATATAGTAATATTTTACTAGCTGGTGCTCGAGTGAAATATATAGCCTCTGTGAATCCTAACTCTTGATGAAAGATTTTTTTTTAATTGGTACCTCCTACATACAAACAAACAAATATTTTTTTTATTTTATTTTATTCTCAACAAAAACCCTATAGCAATACTGCAGAAATAATATAGAAAAGAGACATCACCAAGCACATTGCCACTTACAGGGCTTCATTATGTACCCAAATTGGGTTAAAAATTAAGTTGAAAAGTAAAAATTGATTTTAGACGATGGGGAAAACGATTTAGGTAAGTAGTTAGAATGTGTGTTGTGTATGTATGCGTGTGCGCTTGTATGACTATTTGTCCTTCAGCGTATTCACGACACTGCGCTTGAAGGACGCTCTCGGCAGGTGGAAAATGTCCAAGTCTAAACTTGTCATTAACATTTTTAAAATACAAATTTTGTAAACATACAAATTTTACCTCTTTATAATATCTGTAAAGGAGTTACGTTCGGTGGCAGCCGAGGATGCAAAGAAAACCGATTATACTTATAACTACTTTAATTAAAAGAAATACTGTTACATGATTTGACCTAAAACTACGTTGAAATGACACCGGTCGATGTTAGATCCAGAGTGTGCTGATTGTACTGCGACCGGAGTATTCCCAAATTGGACATTTCTTGTGGGACATTTTGGCAATAGACCTATTTAAGGTGGCCCTTGGTGCAGGTGTGCGGTGATTCATACTGATTCACACGCCCGAAAATTATGTGAAACGTATTTCAAGATTGAAATGCTTCAGGGAATCGCCTGTAGATGTGTCACAATACCACCCATGTCGATGACGCTCGTTTGGTGGTTCTTGTATGTTGTAAGATATAAACATAACAACATTAAACGAACAATATTTTCATAAATTAAATATGAAATATAATCTTGGATTTCATTGGAATTACGTGGCAATAAAACTTGTGCTAAATTTTCTAATTGCTAGCAGTAATATTTTACCTCAGAATAGCTACCAAAGGACACATTTTAAATTTATGTAGACAGTCAAACAGATAGTATTTAATTGTGATTGTATCTGTAAGAGTGTATTTGTACATGTTTCTAGTATAAACTATAGTATGGTAGTGTAACTATACACTATATAGTATAACTATACACTATACATATACACTTTGCTTTAATTAGGATTTAATGTCCCCAAAATGTAAGATGCAGGTTTTAATGTCAAAATTTTAGTAATAGTTAGTGGACAAGAATTCAGAAATTCGCCGAAGAACCAAAGTTGTCGACATAGCCAAGAGAATTAGAAGTTGAAGTGGCAATAGGCCGGTCACATATTTCGCAGAGAGGATAACGGATGGATAGAAAAGTTCTCGAATGGAGGCCACGAATCGGAAAGCGCAGCGCGGGACGCCCTGCGGTCAGGTGGACAGAGGACCCGAAAGCCGTGGATAGCGGCTGGATGCGAAGGACAGAATCGTGCGTGGTGGCGAACTTTGGAAGAGGCCTACATTCAGCAGTGGAGAGACATAGGCTGATGATAATGATGATATTAGTAATATGATATAATTAGTAACTGTTTTAAATTTTTTATTACTCTTGCTGATATTGCAAATGTACCTAAATGATGAAGTATTTATATCCATATTCTTTTTTTTTTAATTTATATTTTAAAATTATTTTTATTTTGATACTTTGTTTTTGTTGTTTTTTTTTTTTTTTGTTGTTTACGTCATTTTCCTAATACTAAGAAACTCAAGATTATTGGCCACAGGTACGGATTCACTTTAGAATGTTGGAGCTAAGTCGAAAGGGCTCCTTTTTGCAGAGAACAAACATGCTTGCGTTTTGGTGGCGTTAAAACTAACCAGATTCTTGTCACCCCATTGAGATACAAGATTTGAGGATGAGTTAATTCCCTCAACCATTGCCTCCCTCTCAGAACGAAACTCATCGCGACCGGGCCCCGCGCTGGACAAATATCTCTTCATGACCGTACTCTCCATGTATTCCAAGAAGCTTTTAGTGTTGCTAAGCTGACAAACCTTAATATTATAAAATATCACCCGAATTCCAAATTTTGGGTTAGATTCCCGACAGGGCCAACTTTCAGCATGGACTTTTCAAAGTTGGTCCTGTTCTGAGTCTTCCAATTATTGGCAGGGCACATTGCGTTTCGCTGTCATTTGGATAGCTCGTTTGACGACAGTAACCACACCTCTTTTAGAGGACCATCGTGAGATAACAGCATGTGTGCTGTTGTGTCAGAGCCAGAGCCTATCTTATCTCTTCCTAATGCCTTATCGTTAATCCTTTTAAGGTCGGCAGCGCGCTTGCAGCATCTGAAGCGTTTCTTGTATTAATATGTGACGGTAGCCACTTACCATCAAGTGGACAATATGTCTAATGACCTTATAGAAAAGTTAGAAACTGTGTATCTAGATTATGTAACCACAATCCACAACTCAACTAGTTTTATCTAGGTATATGGAGTTTTTAAAAGCGTCGCTCTATCGGGAAAATGATAAAGTGAAAAAAAAACACTTTCCGTATATATCGCGGGGCGTTCTGTATTTGACGTTTTTTTCCGGATTAGCCATGAGTTATCCAAATATAATATTTTAACCGTAACATGTACACTGAGGGAATTATTGCGGCCCGTTTGTTTCACGGATGATTGATGATTCTACGAACCGTTTTCCCTGACTGTATCTTTTTTTGTGATAACTTCGCGCGCGTTATTTCGTTTTTAGTTTTTATAGGTGAAGGCTTTATACTGTGTGTTTAGTGGGGTGAATAATGGATTAATTTTTAGTTAGTATCGCAGCTTATTTTACTGCTAAAATTATTTAGTACTTTCGTCTTTATTTTGTAAAAGTCATCAGATAAGGCTGACGGTCCACTTGGCGGTCCGTCGTCTATAACACAATCAAAGTCACAGGTGCTGAAACAAGATTAAAGATAAAGAATTCACCGAACTCACATACCTGATTTACATGCCTTAAGGAGATGAATGATTACTGCCATCAGAATTGCTGCCCAATTGACTGCGAAACACAGTTTGCCCTGCAAACTTGCCAGATCCAGACCAGAGTCAACTATGAAAAGTTAATTTTAAAGTTGGCCCTGCCGGAAATCGAACCCGGGAACCCCCAAGACAAAAGCGTTAAAGCAAGCACCTCAACCACTCGACCAAAGATAAACAACAGATAATGTTTGTGATAGTTTAACAAACATGGGACCTTAAACGCTGGAACGAAGTGAAGAGTCATAATAAATTTATTGGTCAACAAATACAAAACTGTTACGTGCCGTCTAATATAAGTAATTATTCTAAAATGATTGATTGACTCGTGCTTTTTTTTAAATGCAAACATCAAAAAGAAAGTTCGTAATGTTTATTTGTCACGAAAGTTCAGTGTTTGTTCATTTCTACAATAAATAAAGTTCTATTATATAAAACAGTGGGATTTTAAGAATTAAATTTGAATATGATAGCCTTAATTCTTGAGAAAGGTGTTTTGGAATGAAACGAGACACAACTAGTATACATTAAAATAAATAAAATATTAATTTCATGAACTCATGTCGGATGTAATCATCTTGTATGCGTAGCACGAAAACAGAACACAAGATGCCATTTATGCCTGGCAGTGTACATTGCATAAATCGGGTAGCCCGTCTGACAGCAGTAAAGGCCTCCTTACAAGAAGATTACTGTGAAATAACAGCACGTGTGCTTGTTGTGTTTCCGTGAGTGAGTAAGGGATGCTAAAGCCCATTTCCCTATGTCTTCCTAATCCCTTATCTTCAATCAATCTAAGATATGTAATGTACTTGCAGCACCTGTTGCGTTGCTTGTAGCAATAACCCCCTACTTACCATCAAGTGGACTGTCAGTCTAAAACTGACAATTTTTGAGCATCCATCTTACATAGGTATTCACTCAGACTTTAAAATATGTATGCAAGAGACATTATACTAATTTTGTGTGATATACAAATTCAATTTAATTTCTTTAAATTAATTAATGAAATTTAGGTTTAGGTTTAGGTTTTAAATTTAGCTTACTTTTATTTTTAAATTCAGTTTTATTTCATTTTTGATAACATTAGTTTGACATCATTAACTTGATCCCATAGACAAACTACTTTCCAGTTTTATGGGACATTGTAAATATTTTTCTAATTATTTCATGTGTAATAAATAAATAAATAAATAAAATTATTTGATTTGATTTTAGACAAGAAATACACACTGTTGTTAAAAAAATGCTATTTTAAATGTTTTAATTTAATTTGGCTACTAATGTTGTTATAATTTACGTGTCGCAGCATTGGCGAATCCCACCCTAAGGGAAACACGTTAGATCTCCTATTTAGCATATACTCGCATGTGTGTGAACCTCACAATAGGGGATCGGACAGTAATCAGATTAAAATCTAAAATGTACTTAGAAATAAAATATATAATTTTTTACGATTATTTATCGAATAATAATTTAATATAATTCATTTAAATATTTTTAAATGAAGAAATAAAATTTTATTATTTACAATATTTTTAATCTATACTGAAACACCAATCACAGTGCGTGACGTCATTTGTGGGCAATCATTGTCTTATGCCAATGCAGCTGTTTTGTAATGATATGACCACAAATGACGTTACGCGCTCTCAGATGAACTATCGTGGCGTTTTGGCGGCATTTTCAAACAAACAATATTAAAACATGATTTTGAGTACCTAAAAGGCTATAAATAAATAAAATAGAATTTTTTATGGGAATAAATATCCATGAAGATTAATTTAAAACACTTTCTGAAAATTTGTCCGATCCCCTATTTAAAAGGTGTTTATAGGTTTGTATTTGCGTCTACTTCTGTCGGAATAAATGCAAATGTCTACAACACCCGAAATAGACAAGCCCGAAATAGACAAACACACAACTCTACTACTAGATTTGTTAGGCCAAACCAACCATTAAAAGTGAATACTAGACTTTGCTATTAAAACAAAAGACTCATCAAAATGTCTTCGCGTACCATCTTCTACTACATTTCTAAACTTGAGGGCCCTCGCTGGTATCTGAAAGAGGTGTCTGCAAGAGAAGAAGTATTACGCGCCAGTGTTCGTTCGCCTCTCAGTCGATTCAAACCGTCATCAGTGCTAATATTGTCTCAAAAAACTCAAACGGCCACCATTCGACGCCGGTTCACATAAATCGAAAATAAAATTCCTGTTTGCTTTAAACACACCTTTAAAATTATAAAGCGTTGCTAGGTTCATAAAGGGTTTTATTGTTTTTAAGCGAAGCGAGCAGGGTCGCGTCCGCAATGGACGGTGACAAGCGTACAACTGCTGCCCTCTCTCGCCCGAAACTGGGAGACCAGCACAACACGCACGCCCAACCACAGATATTAAAGAAGACTCTAAAACCAGGTCGTATTTATTTTTTCCTCTATTATTTTTTGTCGACTAGACAATTGACGGATGTGACATTTACTTTTATATTTTCATGGAAATAAATTTCGAAATGTAAAGCTTGGGTCAGATAATTTCATTTCGTAACTAAGTAAGTATGACTGGCATAAACTATTTGTTTGAAACATATTTATAGCTCCTTGGTCCGCAGTTGTGGTTACATTTCTCCCGAATACATTATCCTTCGAAACACCAGGAGTTAGATTGAATTTACAAAGCGACAAGGACAGCATATCTCTATCCCTTTTAGACAGTAACAAATATTCGACAGGGGCACCCTCGGAACTGCTTAAAACTCTCGGAAACTTCCGTCAAAGCAAAACTTATCCAAAGAGCCTAAGTTAGTTATAACAGTTGCCTAATTTTCCCCTTTCGGTATCTTGTGCATCTAAAACGCTGATGGATGTGGCTCACTTTACGGTATTAAACAAACAAATAGCAGTGTCTGAACTGTTAAAAATAAATGAAGTGCTCACCTTAATTCAAATAACAACGCGATAACTGACAATTGATTTAAAGTGATGCATTGCGGAAGGTTTTTTAAGAGTGCATATAAATAGAAATAGCTAATCTTAGATTTGAATTTTTTCTAAGCATATAAAGTCCAAATAAGAAAATATTTATATTTAGATTAATACATTATAATTAAAAGTGAAATGTGGACAGAAAATATTATACAATGAAATTTTCTCGATAGAACAAAATCACCAAGTTACCTCTCATTTTTATCGTTTATTGTTTTATTTTCAAAATGATGCACATTACAAACTTAAATATCAGTAATCTCACAGGAAGTGAGATTACTAAAAATTATCAGTAATCTCACTTCACAGATTATCTAGGCCTTTGTGATTTAATTTTTCATTTGACGAGTAATAATATTTAATACTTTTGGCACTTATAACATTTTCTTTCCGCGAAATGCGCTATCTTCTGTCTCATGTCATGCATACTCCAATGTACATTGTTTCACATGATCAGTCACCATCGCTCCACTGAGACGATCGAGACCGAGAGACGAGAGATTTATTCACTTAGATACTCTCACTACTCGACATAAGTCTAGGTAGAGCTTAGGTAGTAACAATAGTAATCTATAGGAGGCCTGTTTCGAAGGACAGCCAAACCACGAAGGTAACATCATAAAAGAAAATACTGATTTCTGTAAATAAACACTATTCATCACTCTTCAGCTTTATATGAGCTTTTAATTTTCATAAATTAAAAAAAAAAGATATGAGATTTTTTTGTGCACAGTATATCTACTGTTTATGGCTAATGCTGTGCTTTACGGCTTTTAGTGTTGGCGCATGGCTCAAGTTACGAGAAGTTGAGCAATTAACAGTTGTGTATTAGTACGTTTGCCTTTTGTACACAGTTGCTATGTCAACTTGTGATTAAATGGCATTTCGATTTTGATTCTCAGATTTAGCGGGTTTATTGAACTCTATATACTCATACTACGGGAAATCGAAGACCTATATACTCATACTATGAAATTATTTTTTCACTTCTCATGCTCTGGAAGTGCTTATTTGTGCAGGATATAGGCTGCACAAAATCGAATTTTGTGCACAAGTGCATTAACGTATTAATGCATTAACGTATTAACGTATTAACGTATCTGTTCGGTTTCTAATCTTAATTGGCTGAATTAAAATCGCCATCGCTGCGTCATTTGGAACGCACAGACGTCTAGTTCCGTTTTCAAACACGCGCGGCGCCACTCGAAAACAAATTACCAAGTTGCCGACAACTGTTCCGCCGTGTGGGTGCCATTTAAATTAAATTAAGTGAAATCAAAACTGCAAAACGTTTGTGTACTAATAAAATTATGTGAACTATTGTTATATGAACTATTATATAATTGAAAGTGTTTCTTCAAATATATCAAGACCACCGGTGGCAAAGAATCAACATCACAGCCACAACAACAGAACCACAACAGAGAAGAACTGCAGCAGCAATTCAGGTAGGTGATCTTGATTTAGTGGTTGGGATTAGAGACCGATATTATAGGAAGCATCTTAGTATAAAACCCCAATTTCTTTCTAAATACAGTCCACGTATTCTACCCCCAAGTGGCACGTTGCCACATTTAATGGTCCTCCGAGCCGGATTCCGGGCCTAATCTTGCTTAATTACATAAAACGTCATACTGTGAACCGTGTTCACTATAAATCTTCCCATAATATTCATAATCTAGTTGTATTTCAATTGCACATAGGCACTTGGGCGATACCACTTTTGTAGGTAGGTATTCATTATGGCGGAACAAATAGAAAACTTAGAATTACAATTAAAATCTTTGACCTTGAAAAAGGAATTTTTGTTTAACAAGTTGCAGAGGTGTTACGATTTGTCAAAAACAATTACAATCGGTAATTTAGAATCCATTCAGAGATTTCTGGTGCAGTATTCGGAATTAAAAGAAATTCGTTGTGACTTTGAAAAAATTGTCATGGAGATCATCATGGTTGAGGTACAGATTTCTAAAAAGCCGACAACCTCCACAAAATCAATAGATAGTTTCGATGATTTGTATTTCGCATGTAAGGTAATTGCATTAAACTGCGAAAAGTTAGACCAGGAGGGTCAGTCTAAAAATTCAATGTCTCATAGCAACGATTATTTCGTTCAGCCTTCTTTACCTAAACTCGCCTTATATGAGTTTGATGGTCAAATCGAAAATTGGACGACCTTTTATGATACATTTGTGTCACTCGTACACAATCGAAACTTTGATAATATTGACAAATTTCATTATTTATTAGCTTGTGTAAAGGGCCCCGCTTTAAACATTGTTAAAAATTTACCAATTACAGCTGCTAATTATCCTCTAATTTGGCAAAATCTATTAGATAAATATCAAAATAATAGAATATTAACTGCGAGATATTTAGACAAAATGTTAGGGTTTGCACCATTAACAAAGAATACTGTTGCAAATCTCAATTCATTTATTGAAACATTCGACTATTCTCTTAAAGCAATTCGTGCTCTTAATATTGAAAATTTGAATGACTACTTATTTTGTCACATTGCGTTGCGAGGTCTCGACAACCACACCAAAAAACTTTTTGAAGAAAATCATGATAAAAAGGAATTGCCTACATTTTCGGAATTAATGAGTTTTGTCAACAAACAGATTAGAGTTTTGGAAAACATGTCTTCCAGTAGTATTACTTCTTGGTCTACAGGCAAAGAATATTAAGGCAAAGAAAATTAGCCATACAGCCAAACACAATAAGAAGTTCATAGATAGAATTTGTTATTTTATAATATTTACTTAAATTTATTTGCCTTATGTGTTTTTTAAGGCATAAAATATATTAAAATTTAAATTCAAGTACGGTATGTTATTTAATTAATTTAAGAAAATTATTATTACAAAATTAATTTAATAGTAGGCTGTATAGGTCTGCAGCCCAAGCCAATGTCATAAGATGTCAATGTTAAAGAAATGTTATGTTAAGAAAAGCAGAGTTTATAACTCGTCCACAAAACCATATTTATCCTCTACATTACTATCAGCAAAAGTCTCGGATGAAAATGGTTCGTTTTGGGCACTTATTGTAAAATCTACTATACCTACTGACTTGACTGAGTACCTATATGTTTTTTAGTTTGGTTTCCCTGAATATGGAATTATGCCTGTCATTTAGTAGGCAGAAAGAGAGAGTAAAGACATTTTCTATTTTTTTTTATTAAAGATCGGTTTGCTCTTGACCAGCATCTATCCATGTAGGAAGGATGAGGCTGACGATGGAACGAGCTCACCCAGAAGATGACTATTCACTCGAACCTTGAAAAGATTTGTGTTGTATAAGCTCGGAAATACAGAAATACGCTACTCTAGAAGAATTTTCACGTTGTATTCTGAAGATTCTGACGAGCCCGTTGGATGAGTGGTTAGGGTGCTTGCCTTAACGCTCTGTTCTAGGGTTCCCGGATTCGATTCCCGGCAGGGTCAACTTTGAAAAATCAACTTTTCTAATTTGGCTCTGGTCTGGATTTGGAAAGTAGTGGCACATTGCGTTTTTCGCAGTCATTTGGGCAGCCCGTCTGGCGGCAGTAACCACCCCCTTACAGAAGACCACCGTGAAATAACAGCACGTGTGCTGTTGTGTTTCGGTGTGTGAGTAAGGTATGCCAGAGCCCATTTCCCTATCCACTCCTTATCCCTCATCCTTAATCCTACTGCAGTCGGCAGCGCACTTGCAGCAGCTTTGGCGTTGCTTGTGTTATAGGCGACGGTAGCCACCTACCATCAAGTGGACCGTCTGCTGCCTGTCTGCCGATATTAACATAAAAAAAGTCACTGAAGTTTTGTTATTTATAATCATATAATAATTTTGGCTAGGACGTCCAGTCCACCCACTTGGACAGACTATTTAATAAGCGTCCTCGAGTCGATTGTGGATTCAGACTGCTTTTGAGGACTGAGTCCTATCCTAAACTGAGATGACGAAACCAACATATAAAAAAAAAACCGTTTGGTGATAGTAACCACCTTCTTGCTGAAGACGACTGTGAAATAATAGTATGTTTGCAGTTATGTTTTGGTGAATGTGAGTGAGGGATGCCAGAGCACATTCTCTCTCTATCTCATCGTTGTCTTTATTCAAAATCGACAAAGCACTTGAAACTCTGAAAAAGTACTTGAACACTTGAATTTGAACATAGCGTTGCTTCTTTTAATAAGTGATGGTAGTAATCCACCTTATGTCGACCGTTAGCCTGCGTGCCGATTTCAATAAACATTCTATATTTATCTGGACTTCTATCTGGACTTGGTTGTAGGTGAAATGGACTATTTATTATACTACCAGTTTAACACATTTCGGATTGTTGGTACTTCACAGTTTTCTCGCAGAACCATCTTACGATGTTTTTTTTTTCGATTCAATTCTTACGATTTCAATAGAGTAAGTCATTGTTACTAATATATACATATAAAAAAAATCGTAAACGAGTCATGTCTGTACATTAAATATTAAAAAAAAGACATGTTGTACATATTGTACCTACTTTTGTTACCGAAGTCAAAAAAATAGGTTTTAGAATTTTTGTATATTGTCTTTGCGTTTGTGCACGCTAATCTCAGTAACGGCTTAACCGATTTGAATGCGATTTTCACTGATGTTTTATAGCAAGCCTCCCATAACATTTAATGTTTGTTTTATTCCAATCGGCTTACAAACAAAAAGTTACTCACTGTTCCGAATACCACGCGTACGAAATTGCGGGTTCAGCTAGTCCATACATCAAATTTGAAAAAGATTCGAACCTGTGTACTCTACCACTAGTAGAGTACATTTTATTGTTTAATTTTTTGAAATTAATTGTGAATTTAAAAATTAAATTTTAATTAATTAATCTATAAACAGGTATTAAAATAGTATCAACTCGTGAATTTAAGAAATTAAGAGAAATTAAAAAAAAATGATAGCCAACCTTCAATAAGGGAGAAGCACGCGAAGAAGAAACTATGAACAAATGTACTACTAACCCACACAGTGACAAAGTGTTACTATTTTCATAAAATAAACACAACATAATAGTAGGCAATCAATACCGCTGACCTTATTTAAACTAAGCTAACCAACTTTTGTATGCAGCTATAGTCTGACGAATAGTTGACATAAATGATCGATCGAATGTTAATTATTAATTTGAATAAATAGAAAACGCAGAGCCCGCCGTCAGCCCTTGAAAAATAGGTCGCCATGTCCGCCTCAGAAATCAGATATCGAGGTCAACTGGAAGGCTGTGAGTTGATGTTTAAGAAACGAAAGATGGACATAAAATATGGGCCTGCTTTTAAAAGAAAATGTATGTAAACTTATAAATACAAGCGACCAGCCCCCGGCTTGGCACGGATTCATTTTTTCTGAAAATTATATACAAATCCAAAATTCAAAAGATTATTCTGCAAATAGGCCGCAGGGGGCTCTTTTACATGTCTTGACTCTACCAGCGCTTCGGAAGGACCATCATAGCCAAGTAGAAGGCGCCGCAAGAAACTTGGCAGAAATTCACCAAAAACAAGTTACAATTTATATATTTCAAAGTAGTTATTAGCACAGCAAAACTAGAACACACTTGATTGTCGCGATTTAATTGACTAGGAGATGTGTAGGGTCTCCAGGTCAAATACCCACTTAGGCAAGTACTGCGAAGGGATGTATGAGGTCCCTAATAATAATTAAATAGCAATTAAACTAAAATTACTTAGAGATATATATAGTCTCTAAAGGTCCTAGTACATCGCTTTTTCCATTGTTTAAAACCATATCAGAATCCGTTGGGTGGTTAAAAAGTCAGCGAAGAAACAGGTAGATCTTCATACCAGATCAAGATATATATGCATATTTACTTATATTTTTATTCAATAGTGATTCTTGTGAATCAAAATATAATTATCTATAAAAAATTGGTTTATTATTGATGGGGAGCAGGAGATTTCGATAGATACACCTCGATTGTTGATTCACTGTTATTTAAATTACTTTTTGAAAACAATTCTGTATACAAAATCTTATTTCCTCTATAAAACTGTAATATTGATTTGTCTGTGTCATAGACAACACACGAAAAACTACGGCTTGACCACAGAGCAATTTCGTTGCCAATTCAACAATTATTATTTTTGAACTAGCTGAGCCCGCAACTTCGTACGCTTTATTGTTTTTAAACCGATTGGAATGAAACAAACAGTAAATGTTACGTGAAGCTTGCTGCAATACATCAGTGGAAACCGCATTCAAATTGATTAAGCCGTTTCTGAGATTAGCGTGCACAATCGTACAGACAAACAGACAAAAATTCTAAAAACTATTTCCAGGCGATTTTATTATATGTATAGTATAGATATTGATGTTTTTAATGTTAGGAAAGGTATGATAATTGAAATAAACAGAGCAATTGGCTAATTATTATTAGATCTTTTTACTATGTATATATATTTATTAATAATTGGATAATTGAAAAAATATGACACATTTATCGCTGTAACGACAGTGGCGCCGAATTTTTTATATCTTTAGACGATCCCTCGGGAATCTAACATTTTTCCAGGACAAAAAGCAGCCTAATCCAGGTAATAAACTATCTGTGTGCAAAATTTCATCAAAATTGGTTTAGTAGTTGTTACATGAAAGAGTAACAAACATACATACTTTACTACAAACTTTCGCATTTATAATATTAGTGGGATGAAATATATGTTTAATGGTATATATATGTATTATTTACCTGCTTACCACATATAAATCTGGGCCATCTGTGGAATTCCATAGTTAATGAACTATGAACTATAAAAAGCTCATTCTCAAAGTCGGTCCAGCCACCTTGGAATCTGGATCTGGTAAGTAGTGGCAGGACGCACTGTGTTTCGCAGTCATTTGGGCAGCTCTTCTGGTACCGGTAACCATCCTTCTTACAGAAGACCATCGAGAAATAATAGCATGTTTGTTGTTATTTTTCGTATTTGAGATGTCTGCGGCATTGTCGGCATTTTTGGCAGCGGTAGTCCATCAAGTACGTCAGCCTGTCTGACGACTTTTACATAAAAAAAATGTAAAAATTCTAAATATCGTTACTAAATTAAACAATCCCTTAACCTCAACAAACAATTCTAATAGTTAGAAATCTATCACAGAAGTACACTGTCTTTGATTGTTAACACTTATATTGTTTTCAAAAATTATCACAAAAGTAACAAATCCTGCTTGAGAAAGGTGGCAATTTGTGCCTTTTTGGTTTTTGGCACAAAATAGTTCTCCCTTCAAAACCAAAAAAAAAAACATAAAAGACTACTATACCTTGAAATAACAACAGTGTTTCGGTAATGAGTGTGGGATGCCACTTATGCCTAAGCCCGTTTAATTAATTCTCTTATTCATCTAAGGTCCGTGCAGAATCTATATGGTTGCTTGTGTCTATAGGCGAAAGTAGCTACTTAAAAACAGGTGGTTTGTTAGCCTTCCAACTTTTACACAAAAATGGTTAGATATTTAATCGCTCTCAATAAGGCCATACTACTTAGCTACACCTTTCGACGAGTTTACAATAATTGCGGAAGACTTTGTGTCACCGTTAAAATTTAATAAAGGAACACCAAAATTCTAATGATTTTTGGCATTTCGACATTTAGATTAGTAACTTTGACAGAATTAATTTATGCCATTATTAATTAATTAAGTAAGAACTCTTCATTCGAATTTCGCCTACAGACGTCATTCGTTTTAAACTTGTCTTGAATACTAGTGTTTGCGTCAAGATTCAATAAATTTAACTGATTTAAAATTATATAACATTTTACACAAGCAAAGGTAGCAAGTACGTATATGTAATAACCTAACATTTTGAAGTTGGTTTAGATATTTATTTCTGTTTACAAATTATTATGAAAATTAGAAAACAGTGAAGCAGTTTTATGTATTTTATGTACGAGCCTATTGGTCGAGTGGCTAAGGTGCTTAGCTCTTTAACTCAAGGGTTCCAGGGCCAAATTTGTAAATGAACATTTCCTAATTGGCTCTGTTTTGGGTGTGCAAAGTTCGCCCCATGTCGTCCGTACTGTGGTTATCCCTTAAGGTGGCGCTTTACTAGTGTGGGAACTCAGTAATAGGTATTTGGGAGAATTTGTTGTCTCAACTTACTATAATGCGAATAACCGAAGACAGAATGCGACGCAACACATTCGCGCCACTTATTCAACTCGCGGAAATACTAAAACATACGCCAGCAATTCCAATATTTTAGAAAAACCCTTACAGATGGTAGCTATTGACATACCAATTTCAAATGTACATTATGGGTAGGATGTTTCCATGGAAAAACATTTTTGGATTTTAGTCAGTAATTACAAGAATTCAACCCATGAAAATGTCACAAATTCTGTACATTTTAGAAATTAATTATACTAGATATAAAATTAACTTCAGTTTTTCGTTGCGATGCAAACCTTCATATTATGTCCCAGAAGTGTCATGTTTTTTTACGTATTGCTACGACCTATAATAATTAATGAGTAATCATGGAATTACGTAGTATGGAATAAGTAAGCTATTCGAGTTGGAAAGTGCCCTCTTAACACAAGTTCTATATGTTTACAATTGGGGGGCGTACAATTGGTGTGTTTAGTCTTGGTGATTTATTAATTCATTAAATTATTTATTAGTATGAGCCCGCAACTTAGTAAGCGTGGTATTCGGTATAGCGCCTAACTTTTTTGTTTATAAACTGATTGGAATGAAACAAACACTAAAAGTTACGGGATACAATACATCAGTGAAATTCGTATTCAATCGGTTAAGCCGTTTCAGAGCTTAAGTGTCTACAAACGCACAGAGAAATAGAAGAAAATTCTAAAAACTATTTTTTTTGCCTCGGTAACGTAAGTAGGTATACAACATGTACAATTTTTTTTTAATCTTTAATGCACAGACTTAAAAATATAGAAATGACGAAATTACAAATGAGGAAATACCTACAAGAATTGCTAAAACAAAGTAAGAAACATATTTTTTATCATACCGTTATTTTTTTTAATGTTAAGGTCGACAGACAGGCTGACGGTCCACTTGATGGTAGGTGGCTACCGTCGCCTATGACTCAAGCAACGCCACAGGTGCTGCAAGTGCGCTACCGACAACAGTAGGATTGGATAAGGGATTAGGAACTCCCTCGCCGAAACACAACAGCACGTATATGCTATTATTTCACGGTGATATTCAATGTGGTGGTTACTGCCGCCAGGCGGACTGCCCAAATGACTGCGAAACGCAGAGTGCCCTACCTCTACTTTTCAAATCCAGACCAGAGTTTGTGTTGTTATTACAGAAAATCAACAAATAGTTGCTAACTAGATACGCAAACTTTTCCATCACACTGAAAGCAAAGAGCCGAAGAAGCGAAACTCAAAATTAGTCGCTTCCTCTGCACAGCTGAATCGACGAACTGAGATGTGGATATTTCTAGAAAAATTATTCCATCGATAAGTTCGCAGTGGACGAATGTTTACTCGCTACACTTCATACTCTATCTGAGCCGAACATAGAACAATAAACACAGTGAGTAATTTGATTATCCAAAACTCCTTGTGTGGTGACCTAGTTGAGTTGGATGAGAGCGCTACTAAAGTGTTAATAATGCAGAAATCTTCAGCGCAATATGTGTGTCTTTCAGCATTTAACTGGATCATGGATTTCTTATGCTGGAAGAATCCATTTCCCTATCCCTTTTCCAATCCCTGAATTCTTAATCCTACTGTGATCAGCGGCGCACTTGCAGTGCCTGTAGCGTTGCTTATGTTGGCGACGGTAGCCACCAATCATCAAATTGACCGTCAGCCAGTCTGACGAACTTGTCATAAAAAAATATGTTACAAAAACAATGATAGTTTTGCATTCCTTTCTGCTGCCTCTTAGGCGATTCAACATATTTAAATAGGAGTCTGTTACAATAGTCACTAGATGTCGCCATTGGGAATTGTTCTGCAATGTATTAACCCCGTGTTCCCAACAGGGGCGGTGCTGCCCCCTAGTAGGCGCTGGAGTATTAGTGGGGGCGGTAGGGGATCCAAAGGCAAATGGGGGGAGTTATGACAGTCAAGGGGGGTTGTGGCGTACCTAGGTACCTAATTAGAAATTTAATATAATAAAATACTTTGAAAATACCTCTTTTTTCATGAAAAAAAAAACATTTTATGTAACCGTTTACAATGTTTATCTTATTATTGTCGCGTAAATAAACATTAAAACATTGAAATAAGCATTAAGTATAAACTAATTGATTCGGTTAGGACTGTCAATAAAGAGAGAGTACATTTTTAATTTGTGATTATTAATAGATAATAGACAGATATATAAAATTGGTATAATTATAGTATTTTCACTGTATGATGATATGCGTGACAGTTCGTAATTGACAATTTTAGTGATGCAACCTAACGTCATTTAATCGATTGTTTGAAAATATCGATTGTTGAAATTTTAGATTTTCAGATTTAGAAATAAATTCTTAAATCTTAAAAAAACAGGTTACCTACGTTAAATAAATTATAGAATACCTACAATGCAGTCTGTTTAAAATATTAATTTATTTATTCATGACTGTCAGAACTCGAAACTTGACAACTCGTATCAGACTCAGAAAAAAAATTATTTTGTTATATTGTTATTATTAGTTTTATTATCAAAATACGATGTTTTTAAAAATATATAGAATAGAAAAAATATTTCTTAAATCTCCGAATATCCAATAACAAACATAGAGTACTTTCCCTATTAACACAAGTTCCGTTCCACCGTTTGACACTTTCAAAATGTATGTTCTTTATTACATTTACCTATTATAATAATAAATTAATAATAAAAGTGATAATTACTTTTGTGTTTTTCGAATAGATTTTTTTTTCATACATTTGTTTGTTTAATTGTTATTTTTTTTGTGCCAGTGTTTTTTTTAGTTGGAAACAGTATGCATGATATGAAAAAGTAAGAACTGTCACTCATATCATCATACAGTGAAAATACTATAACTATTATGTAAAAGGGGACGTTGAAATTTGTTGATATAAAACTTATACAATATTGTATAATAAATATATTGTGTATTTAATTTTTTGGTATATACATAAAATATAATATTAATATTGATCCCGCTCGAGTAAGATTATGTCGATATCTTCGATTGTAAAGAATGGACTATATATTTTTTTGTTGGTCGTACATGTAATCAAAGGGTGAGGAAATGAAGGAAAATGTGCAACCTACTTCGTGAATCACCAGGTCCTTGGCCTTACGGCGGCAAAGATTGCAGCTAATATTATCAAGCACAATGCCTGATAATATTAACTAATAAATAAATTCAAATTTCGCGGATTGAGATCGGCAGGATGAGTATATACACGTGTTATCGATACGCGGTTTTAACGGCCGCTCGCGCTGCTTGCGGTGGCGACAGACATATGGATACTTGGATAGGTATATGGTGGGAGTGAGACAGTAAATTCCACAGCGAACTACTATCAATTAATTTCAATTAACAATTGGCATTAACAAATATCTTAATTTTTAAAGAGATTTTCGTTATTATTTATATTTTCAGTTAACATGGAGAATTATGGAAATAATTATTGGTGTTTATTTTTAAAAAAAGAAACATTTTAACAGAAAACGTCCTGCTTTTTTTAATGTTATTCTTTTCTGTAATTTATCGAAATTTTGATTTACTTACTACACTTCTATAAACATAATTTAGAAACACCTATGTTTTAAGTTTTAACATACATATTAAACTCTCCGTTTTTCTAAACTGAGTGAAAACAGCATCAAAATTCGTTGCACACTTCAAACTTTAGTGATTTTAACAGTAACTTTTTTACTTCCTGAAAATCTTATATCGAAATGTAACATAAATTACCTACTTATATTTTTATAAAGTGCCGGACGTTGGTTGCTTCTGGCTCTTTGCCCGTTCCGATAGTCTATCGCCTGAACTTTAAGGTCGAACTCTTGATTTATTTTTTATTTGCCAACGCATTTCTCTTATCCCATAAGTAAGTATATTGAAATAAATTTTCTAGTTTCCCAAGGAAAATGTTAGTAAACAGAGTGTGAAGTTCTAACACTTGTAATTTAGTAATGTCCGGGAATACTGCTGTTTCGTAATAGGGTATTTTAGTCTATATGAAAAAAAAATCTAAAAGTATATTATTGAGATAGCTTAGGCAAAAAGCAGTCGGAAAACGTTAGTTTTAGTTCGTAAAATAACAAAATAAATTTTAAAATTAAATTGAAAGTTTTCAGAATTTTTAGTCTGTTCTTAAACACAATGAAATAGTAGCCGCCATGTTTACGTCATACGGTCGTGTAAACAAAAAAGTGTCAGTCAGTGTCATGTCAATTACCGGCGCATTTGTTTACACAGCCAACTGACGTCATGACCACAGAGCAAAATGGTTTCCAGCGTTTTCGTCAAATTACGCGCGAAATTTGAAAATGTAAATTTTAAATGCATTTTTATTAAACTTATCGATTGAATAAAAATTTGATGTTTTTTTTAGTGGTTCATTAGCACTACAGAATCTAATTGAGACACTTTTTAAAAATGGGTGTAATACCCTATTGGGCAGCCTGTCTGGCGGCAGTAACCACCACCTTACAGAAGACCACCGTGAAATAACAGCACGTGTGCTGTTGTGTTTCGGAGAGTGAGTAAGGGATGGCAGAGCCCATTTCCCTGTCGATTCCTAATCCCTTATCCTTAACTCTACTATGGTCTGTAGAGCACTTGCAGCACCTGTAGCATTACTTATTTCATAGGTGACGGTAGCCATTTACCATCAATTGGAGGGTTAGCCTGTCTGACGAACTTTATATATAAAAAAAAGTAGTTATGAAAATTTAATCCCTACATTGTTATTGTTCAGTGCATAAAAACATAATGGAATTTTGATTATTGAATACCTACTGTAGATTTCGTTAAATTAAAAGCCACAAATTTAAAGCCACCGAGTATTTTTCTTATTCTACAGAATGACAGTTTATTCAATAAAATAAAAAATAAATAAAAATAAAACTAATAACAGATACCAACCTCTTATGCAATATTTACATATTGTAAACACATAATACATAATAGATTTGGAAGAAAACTAGAAAAGAGTTAAAAATAATATTACAGTACAAAAAAATACAGTACAAGATTTAAAAAACCAAAAGAGTAGGAGACTATAGTAGAGAGAAATAATTGTAATCTGTTACAAATTCTAAAATATAGAAATTGTATAACAAATTTAAGCAAATTACTTAGTGGAAACCAAGCATGCTTACAATAAGTTATAACTTAATCAATGTAACAATGTATGATATGAATCTAATCAATATACAGTGAACATAGATACTGATTGTGTATGTGTGTGTGTGTGTTTGTGTAGAAAAAAAATACATTTGACTGATTATTCTAATAAGCTGAGCTTCCAACATAATTACAATACTTTTACTAATATGATATATACTTATAATATTTATTTATATCTTATATCTGAGCAAATCTAAGTTGAGTGATAGGTATAAAATTTTCTTTAAATTTTAGAAGCTCAATTATTTTGCTAGATATAGAATAGAAATATGTTTTGAATCTTAGTTAATCTAGCCTTTTACTTGTAGCTCAGGAAAATTTACTGACAAATCAAAGTTTTAGTCCCTCAGAAAAAAAAGTACGATTAAAAAATTTAAATATTTTCCAAAATATACAAAATGGTAAGGACGAGGAAAAAGTTACAGATAAATATTGTAGGGAATTTTGTCTTAAATAAAAATGTTCATATAACTTTTTTTTTTGCTAAAATAAAACTAACAGAGTTAGGAAGGATAGAAGTTAGTAATAAAAGTTAGTAAATTTTCCTGGACTATAAAGGACATCTCAGTTTTTGGTTTAAATATGTTAATGTATTAGAAAACAATTTCAGTAATAACTTATCTATATGCAAAACTCGCAGCTACTCCTTACTTAAATATACCAATCGTTTTATCTCAAAAATCGTATTAAAAAGTCCAGCCTTCCTCAATTTCATATTTATTTTTATTTATAATATGAAATATATATATATTATTAAAGATGGGTTTGCTCTTGACCAGCATCTATCCATGTAGGAAGGATGAGGCCGACGATGGAGCGAGCTCACCCAGAAGATGCCTATTCCCTCGAAAAGATTTGGGTTATATGAGCTCGGAAATACAGACACCGGCAGGGAGTTCCAATCCTTAGCATCACAAAAGATGTTAGCGCTTTTTCCGAATTAGAGGGATTTCGACAAGGTGAGGAAAAAATATATATAATAAACATTTAAAACACCCTACTACAGGAAGAACCCTACACTGCTAAGAATTCTTTGAATGATTGTATTATTTTATTCGTAGCCAGTGCCAAAATTTCCTTTTGTCTGATCACGAAAAGTGTTTAGGAACGTTTTATAACAGTGTAAAATTTGCCGCTTAGTCACGTTCGGCTCCATAATGGAAGAAAAGAAAGAAAGAAAAAAAAGAGCAGATATACTTGTTCTTTTTTTAGCGAAATGATTTCAATGTCAAAACGGCGAAGTGACGAAAACAAGAGTTTCTCTTGGAAGTAAAGAGCTGCCTCGGCAGAACACCTGCCACGTTCGCAGTCGATTTAACACATTAGAGAAAAGTATTTTCGTGCGTGACTGTACGAATCAAACCGTCGATTATGTAAGGAAAGGGCACACGACTCGTATAATCGTGCTGAATAATCGACTTAATAGAGAACACGCGATGTTATTGTTATAAAATTGAATATCGATGTTTTTCGGTTTGTCGCCGCTGTATGAGAATTGTTTATTAGCGATCCGGTCTCGGGTTCTCCAAAGTATGTATATGCACAATACATCCTCGTTTATAGCTTCTTCCATTAGTGGAAACAATACCAAAATCTTTTGGGTCGTTTAAAAGAGGCTGTGAAACAGAGAGAAGTGGAAAGACACTTTGTAAAAATCTACTTATTCATCTTTTCTCTTCTCCCAGTGCCTCTTCAGTCCTGAAAAACCGATTGTAAACCGATTGGAAAAAACAAACACCAAATGTTACAAGAAACTTGCTACAATACATAAGTGAAAACCGCATTCAAATCGGTTAAGCCGAGATTAACATGCACAAACGCACAGACAAACAAACAACAATTCTAAAAACTATTTTTTGACCTTGATAACACAAGAACGTGTCCAATTTTTATTTTATTTTAAAATCGGCAGACAGACTGACGGTCCACTTGATGGTAGGTAGCTACCGTCGCCTATAACACAAGCAAGCAACGCCAAAGCTGCTGCAAGTGCGCTGCCGACTACCGTAGGATTAAGGATAAGGGATTAGGAGGGTATAGGGAAATGGGCTCTGGCATCCCTTACTCACTCACCGAAACACAACAGCACACGTGCTGTTATTTCACGGTGGTCTTCTGTAAGGGGGTGGTTACTGCCGCCAGACGGGCAGCCCAAATGACTGCGAAACGCAGTGAGCCCTGCCACTACTGTAATATTTAATGTACAGACATGGCTCGTTTACGGTTTTATTATAGATTTATGCTTCAATGAAGATTTAATCACGACATTTACTTAACGTAGCTCAGGAGAAGATGGAGGTGACATGCCTTTATAAGGTAATAGTCTCTAAAATTAAAAAGATAAAAAAAGTTTCATGTAGAATAAATAACTGGTAGGTATAATATGTAGAATAAATGGCGACCACGCACCGGGGAACGCAGTGTCGGCAGACCCCCACTAGGTGGACTGACGACATTAAAAGAGTCGCGGGGAGTCGCTGGCTTCAGGCGGCACAAAATCGTGGTGTTTGGCGGTCATTGCAGGAGGCCTATGTCCAGCAGTGGACGTCCATCGGCTGAAACGACGACGACGACGACGAAATAACTGGTATATATTCTGCTACCAATTACTTGCTGTATGAATACTTGTCATTCATATACCTATTGTATGCGCCAAGGCTATTGGCACACGGGGCCATAAATCATTCAAACGCTAGGGTTGCGCATGTTCTGCACGCATTGTCGATACTTTGAGTACCTACTCATTGAGTATTGCTAAGAGAGTTTTTTTTTTTTTTTTTTTCAATTTAATCTACAATCAGTTGCTGGAATAATTAGAAATGTTGCAAATGAAATTTGTTGCAGCTAAAATCGACGGTAAGCATGTTGATAATTCTTCGTTCTTAGTATATAGCGATTGTAAATATTGTAAACATGATGTTTCATATTATAAATTGTGTATAATTTTAGGGCTGTGGATTTTGTTTAATAAATAAATAAATAAGATTTTATTTATTCATAGTAAAACAAAAGTTTTATTTACATAATCGATGGTAACACTGCGCATCACTAGTTCTCGCCATAAGGCCAGTAAGTGCGAGAGAGCATGCGATATTGGCAATGCTGCTCCAACGTTTTATGGCCCCGTGTGCCAACAGCCTTGGCGTTCATTATAGCAAGTATGAATGACACAAGTTTTACGAAACAGCGCTGATAACATTATGTACAATATTGAATAATGGAATCAAAGATTTGAAAGACAATTCAAATACAAATATATCTGAATGCCTAAATCTATTTAATCTTATTACAAATTGAATCTATTTTATTGTAACTGAATAAGCCTCTACTAAAAGCACTATGGCTATTAAGTTTATACGTGCTTCTATTTGATAACACTTGAATTTATACGTTTCAATAACTTTCTAACTCAGAGCTCTTTGTTATCAAAGACTTCGAATATTAAAATTAATAGGAATATATTTTTTGATGATATTCAACGCAACAGATTACTAACTACGCCCAATAATTTCGTTAATAAATGGAACTTTTATTCGTTTAAATAAAAGAAATATATATACCTGTATATTTACAAAAGTATTTACTAACAATCAAAATGTATGATAATTATGTTAGATAGGTAAAATTTTATGTTTAGTACAACGTTGAAATCTTTATAGAAATATTAGAAATACACTTTATCCGAGTTGAGTAAAAAAAAAGCTTTCCTGAACGAAGTCATGCGTGATTACGATACATTTAAGAAATGTTAAAAAAAAAAACAAAAAAAAAACGTTTAGATTAAAAACCCCAAGTACAGAATTTTTGGACCAACAAAAATAGAACACGGACAAGCTTTTAGTATTGGCTCAAAATACATTCCCACAGCGGTAACATTGTAATTTTTTTTATTGTACTCAACCCACTTTAAATTCTCTCACAATCCGGTAAACGTCCGCATTCTCTTTAGGAATTTTTATCAGTCTTTTGTATGTCTCTTCGTGAGAAAGTCTTAGTTATGGCCATTATCTTTATCAGCCTGTTATGCCTTCAATTTATTGCTTAAAATTGTTACTTTATTTTCTCAATGATCAATTTATAGATAAGGAAAAAGGAGGTCATGGTGTAAATGCAATCTATACACATTTACAAACTTTTCAGCAAGTAATTGAACTTACACTTTCGTAATCTATACTCATATTATACAGAGGTTGATATACTAGTATAGGTGATAATCTATACTAATATATAAGCTTTGACGAGTCAGTTGGATGAGTGGTTAGGGTGCTTGCCTTAACGCTCTGTTCTAGGGTTCCCGGGTTCGATTACCGGCAGGGTCAATTTTGAAAAATTTACTTTTCAAATTTGGCTCTGGTCTGGATCTGGAAAGTAGTGGCAGGCAGTCATTTTGAGCAGCCCGTCTGGCGGCAGTAACCATCCTCTTACAGAAGGCCACCGTGAAATAACAGCACGTGTGCTGTTGTGTTTCGTTGAGTGAATAAGGGATGCCAGAGCCCATTTCCCTATACCCCTCCTAGTCTGTTATCCTTAATCCTACTGTAGTCGGCAGCGCAATTACAACTAGCATTCACAGTAGGCAAGTTACACTAAAATATATGGAATTTATAGTTTACTGAAAGATTTTTTCGGTTAAAATATTTCTAGTTTTAACTATAGAGCTGTGGAACAGGTCGACATGAACGAGGCATGAATGAATTTTTCCTATAATTTGTTTTGCTTTGAGCTACATGCAGTAGAGTGCGATTCCTTAAATTAGTATGCGGAACATTTAGACATAATTTAGATAATAATTCAGCCGAATCAATTTTACCCTTTGCAATTCTCATCAAATAACAAATATCACTAATGTTACGCCTATACTCAAGAGGAAGAAAATGGTAGCACCTATATCTTTGAATATAATCTTGCAATTTTTTGATGACTTTTGTAATCAAGGTATCGAAGAAATTTCTTCTGTATCCTCTCAATACGTGATATATACGTTTGATATTGCGTTGCTTTGATATTGCTGAAATTAGCACATGTTACATGCAATTGTATATTATAGGTATGAGTTGTGAATATATGAAATCGATATATGAAACATATTCTGATGTAACTCTTAAGCTATCGGTTTTTGAATCGACGAGTAATTGTGAAATTAGCATATTTGTGTGTATACAGAAAAAGTCACGAGTATCAGTTTTATATAGAGCAGAAACTGCAATAAGAGTGCCGTGTGACCTCCTCAAACACTCCGACCTTATTCTTAGTTGGCATCGGAAGCCGTTTAACGTGATATAATATTTTTAAACCCGGGAAAATCCAAGTGTTACGTAGAAAGGGGAAATGACCGTATAAGCTACTTTTCAGAGGAATAATGGGATGAATAAATTAAACGGATGCATAAAAGACTTCCATAAAATAAACTAACGTCTATTGTGTTTTAGGGAATGAGTATGGGATACGAGGGATACAAAGATACAGTGCCTTTTAAGTATCGAGCACCGCTCTGACGTAAAGTACAGCTTAGCTCTGTTAAGGGATTCACTGAGGCAAATGACATTTACTATAGAATTCGCTGGCGGCGGATCCAATTCAACAGGCCTAGAAATGGTGTTTTTTTTGTTTTTACCATTAGAACATTACACAAAAAATTTTTTTTATTAATACAATATTTTTTATCTGATATTAATTTATTAATAGGTACAGGATTCATATGCGTGCAATAAGCCGTTTTCGAGAGAATTTTCAATAAAAGTCAAATTCTTTTTGTGTTCTAACTTTTTTTGTGGAGTTTCTATTACTTTAACGAAAATTCTAATTAATACAATAGGTTCTTCAAATGTTTAAGTATAATATATATTTTTTTCAAAGTAATTGTCTTGTCCATTTCTTGTAACATTTTCATTAAACAATGGATATTTTTAGTATTTAGCGTTTGTCTCCCCCTTAAGCATAATTTTTTTTATGAAGCTATATGTTCTCATATCCCTTATCCCACATCTCTCAGGTTCAGCAGTTGAATTTTATTATTATATTAATAATTTATAGGTAACGGTAGCTACTTACCATCAAATGAACCGTCAGCTTCCTTTTGCAGTTTCGGGGTGGGTCGCCCCTGGCTTCGAGCGCATGTAAATTATATACATAAACCTTTCTTGTCCGTTTATCGTTCTTTCTATTAGTGAAAACCGTATCGAAACCCGTTGGCTTTAGAAGAAGTCGGCGGAGAAATAGTGAGAGGCAGAGAGCGACTTTATTTTATAACTAGCTGAACTCGGCCACGCTTCGCTGCGGCGCATACGGCGGCGCCGGCGTGCGCATGGGGCGTGCAGTACTGGACACTGCTTATATAGAATACTATTGATCGTAGCGTGATGTTATATAGCCTATAGCCTTCCTCGATAAATGGACTATTCAAAACAAAAAGAATTTTTCAATTCGAACCAGTGGTTCCTGAGATTAGCGCGTTCAAACAAACAAACTCTTCAGCTTTATAATATTAGTACAGATATGTGTAGATATAGATTATATTTCTACTCAATCGGCGGATGCTTAAATGGCAGGAATACTGCGATAAATTGGGGACCCATTTGGCAGCAGTCAGTTCAGTGGCTATAGTGAAATAAGAGCACGTTTGAGCCTATTAATATATCTTCGCCATATCTCACTATTCTACTCTCCATGTTAGTGTAGGCATAACTACAATATTACTTAGGCATGCACATTTGAGCTTATTTCGGTAATGCTCGGTTTTCGTCGGGCTGCCAAACTCGTTCACCAATACACCGAATGCATCTTGCGCTATTACTACGTATACGCATAGCATCTTTCTGGTTTTTTTTTTCTTTTTGCTCGCCTCCTAAGAGTCGTAGCGTGATTATAATAACCCATAACCTTCTTCAAGAATTGAAGAGTTTTTTCACTATCACAAGCAAGATGAGTTTTTAATATGAGCAGCTGAGCGTACTTAAACAAAAAGCAACGAAAAAAGAACACGAACAAACTTTTCATAAAATAAATTCGATTATTTTTTTTATTTTAAGATCGGCAGACAGGCTGACGGTCCACTTGATGGTAGGTGGCTACCGTCGCCTATAACACAAGCAACGCCAAAGCTGCTGCAATTGCGCTGCTGACTACAGCAGGATTAAGGATAAGGGATTAGGAGGGGGATAGGGATTATGAAGATGTAGTAAGAAAAGTTTGCAATATTTTTCATGTTTCAGAAATTAATTACAGAGAATGTAGTAATTACAAAAAATTCAAAAAATGTTTTAGCTAAATTTGCAGTTCATGCAATGGCAAAAACAAGTTCGCGTGCATCAATTATATTATAGTGCTTTGATTCACAAAAATGGCGACCGAGTTAATACAAAATGGTTCTGAAAACGTCAGAGTGAGTAATAAGAAAATAGCAGGCAGTTTGTGAGGATTCTTTTTCAAGCACTCTTTATTTCGAATATTAGAAAACATAGTTAATTAGATATTCTGAAAACTATTCACAATATGGAAATAAATATTTTGACATCAAATTTAAGATTTCGTATAATTAAGTAAATAGTTGCAAGGCACACTGCATTTCGCAGTCATTTGCGCAGCCCGTCTGGCGGCAGTAGCCAGTTCCTTACTGAAGACCACCGTGAAATAACAGCATCTGTTACTACACAAGGAATGTCAGAGACCATTTTCCTATCTCTTTCTAATCTCTTATTCTTAATACTACTATCGTATAGCGCATTTGGAGCACCTGTGTTTGTGTCACAGGCGACGGCAGTCACCTGCCGTCGAATGGACCGTCAGCATGGTTGACAACCATTACATAAATAAAAAAATGAATTACAATCTTCTTTTACACAACAAAAAAGCGAAAATCTAAACTCACCTATAGAAATAACACATTGCGGTATCATGACACACTGTCATTAAAAACTTATTGATTAATTTAATAATTCCCAGTGTTATGTGATACTTAACGCAGTTAAATCTTGAAGAAAATTACAAGTTTTCAATACTTACACACTACTTAGCGCCAATGGGAATATTTTATGAGGTTCAATTATGTAGGAGGCATGGTGCCATGTAAAGTTGAAGGCAAGAGACCGAGCGTATTTGGTACAAGAAGGAGGTCAAACCCAAGTAATTGAGTAACTTAAGTTACTATTAAGTAAAGCATTTACCAAGCCACTACCGGTAACAGCACAGATGAAAAGGAACTGTAAAAATGATCTAGCTACGCAATCACGATCCTCAGCATTGAGGGACCGACTGAAGAGAGATGTATGACTGCAATAGAAACTTGAAAGATAAATAGAAAAATTATTTTTCCAACGAAAATACTCTCGCGAGCAAAAAAATCGACTCAGGCCGCACGCTCGTAGTCAAAAGTGTCTGGCACAAAAACTACTACACCAAATTTAATTTTGTTTAAAATTCCACAAAGACCTAAGCCATAGCTTTAAAATGTGTATACACAAGTTGAAAATTTTGTTTTATTAATGAAAAAAAAAAGGTCAAAATTTTAGAGGGATTAAAAATCTGAATTTAGTGGGAATAATTGTAAAGAATAATCAAGTTTTAGTTTAAAAAAACTTTTATTTTTCACAAGAAAACCTCATCAGTACTTAGTGTTACCCTCTCTGGCCCTAATTACAGCTTATAACTGGTTCTTCATGGACCGGATAAGTTTTTTTACGACGTCTTGTTGTGTAGTGTCCCATTCTTCAGAAAGCGCCGCTTGAAGGTCGATTTGAATGCGATTTTCACTGATGTATTATAGAATTACACAAACCTCGCAGGAATTGCAGGAAAAATAAATTTGCAGGAAAAAAATGAATCCGTGCGACGCCGCGGGCAAGTCGCTAGTATATATATTATAAAACTAAGTTACTGTCTGCCTCTGTTTATTTCTCCGTTTACTTCAACGAATTTTGAATTTTTGATACAGTTTTTTTTATTTATTTTTTATTAAATCAAGGTAGCGCTTGACCGCTATCTCCCTTGATGAGTGCAGATGCGGCCGAAGGTGGACCACTCTTACCCAGTAAATGCTCATTTACCCTGGTTTTGAAAACCCCAGGCAATGAGTTCCATTCCTTAGCAGTCCTAACAAGGAAGGTGAAACTGAAACGCTTCGTGCGTGATCGAGGTACATCGACCACGAAGGGATGAAACCCCTGCCCACGCCTAGTGGTCGGCAAGTGGAACGGTTCCGGTTGGATTAATTCGTACAGAATAGATGCACACTCTCCATAGTGCAGACGATAGGCAAGCTACTTTTCGGCGATGCTGCAGGCTTTGAAGTTGGGAATCTACAAGGGTGTCTTTGCCAATAAGCTTCTTTGCTCGCCTTTAAATCGAGTGCAGTGCCGCCAGTTGGTAACGGGCAGACCCAACTAATGGAAAGAGCGATAACCAAGGTAGATTGTAAGTTGTTTGTATAGACTATACAAAAATGAAATCTTTATAATATTAGTATAGAGACACATTTGTATCTTATATTTTATAAAGATACGCAGAAGTCGCGTGCAACAGCTAGTTATGCTTATAAAATGACCAACATGATGTTGGTGCTACGCCATGTTGACTGTTTGCTTCAGTGCTTGTCAGCTTATACCCTAATGCCTATGCATAATGATATATGTACCTATGTAATGTTGGTTTTGTGTATGTAAATTAATTGGCTAATTAAGAGCTTTATGTTCTCCAATCGAGTCAATAAACTATTTTTATAATTATGTCTATTTCCATAACATAGATGCTAGTGCCTATATTCAAAGTTGATATAATCGGACCTCGTTTGACCGATCCCTATTAAAATTTTCATAGATATTTTTCACAGAAAAGGCTTTTATGTTAACCAACATTAAGACAGACGAAGCTGCAGGGCGTAGCTAGTGTGCTAGTAGTAAATAAGATATGGCATGACACACTGCGTTCGTCATAAACTGAGCATCTCGTTTGGAAACTGGCAAACTGAACAGTAACACTTATAAGAAGACCACCGGTGAAATAACTGCATTTGTTGTTATATTATCTCATTAGGTCGACATAGGAGATAACTACTATTAGCCTATGTTGTCAACCTTTATTTAAAAACTAGTTGAACTCGGCCATGCTTCGCTGCGGCCCATACGGCGGCGGCGGCGTGCGCATGGGGCGCGCGGTACTGGGGCCCTAGCCAAGATGCACAAAATGGAAACGCTTCCTTGCTTGATTGGTTGTTGAAGCTTCAACAACCAATCACCGGGCTTCATTTCTTTCGTTTCGTAAGTACGCAAAGGAAGCGTTTCCATTTTGTGCATCTTGGCTAGGCCCCCTGGTCACTGCTTATATATAATACTATTTATCGTAGCGTAATGTTATATAGTTCTCTCTCTCTCTCTCTCTCTCTCTCTCTCGATAAATTGACTATTCAAAACAAAAATAATTTTTCAATTCGAACCTACTGGTCCTGAGATTAGGGCGTTCAAACAAATTCTTCAGCTTTATAATATTTGTATAGATATACAACATTAGTGGTCATGTCAAACTAAAAATTAAAATAATTGCTTGATAAAAATTAAATTCATTATAATTATGTTAAAAATATAAAAAGTGGCATTATTTTAATGTTATGTGTTATAACAGGCAAATAAATACAAAAAACAAAATTATATCAACAAAGTTAACATTCAACTGTACAGTACGCCCTATTGTGCGCGAGTTAACGTAGTAAAAAATAGTTAAAATACAATTACGTCAACTCGCGTAGTTCCGCGAATTTATTGCCCGCGAGTTGACGTATAACCCAGATAAGCACCCAACAATCATTTTGGAATGCTGTTTCTGTGAGGAAGTCTTTTTTTAGGGTTCCGTAAAAAAAAAACGGAACCCTTATAGGATGACTAGTCCGAAACTACTGAACCTAAAATTTTGAAAAAAAAATACTTACAGAAATTAGTTTTCTACTTATAGATTATTGAAAAGCCTATAAGAAGTCCATGATATTAAAATAACATGGTAAATCATTAAATATTGTGCGGATAGGTAACATCGTACGGAAACGTCTTCACGCGAGTTCAACTCGCAGTTGTTAAGTTTTTTTTTTAATTATGAAACTCCTCTTTTAGCCCATAAAAGAAAAAAAAGTCAAGCTTTCTTTTACTCCTTCCAGATTAAAAAAGCATATATTAAAAATCCCCTCATGTAATAACGAAAAGAATATTAGTTTACATGTGTATTTTGTGAGAGAATTCTCAACTAAGAGCCAGCAATCAAATAAAGTAGGTAATAAGACGTGTTACAGCTTTAAAGATTTTTTACTCCTCTGAGAGATCTGGCACTTTTACAAAAATCCAATGGGAACTGGGAATAAGTGTAGGATCAAGACGGGTCTGCCTTAGTCAATATAAAGTGCAGGCTGGATGAAAATTTTACATCTATATTATTGGATTGGACTACCCTGGAATACATTAGGTTAATAAAATTCCTTTTCATCCACGATTTGGTATTTAAATGTGAATATTCGATAAAAGAGAAATATGAGAAAGCTTTTGCGAATACTTGAGTGTATTGCGGAATTTTACTGCTGAAAAAAATTTAAATAACATTTAACTAAATGAGCCCGTTGGATGAGTGGTTAGGGTGCTTAACGCTTTGTTCTAGGGTTTCCGGGTTCGATTCCCGGCAGGATAAACTTTGAAAATGAATTAAATTTGGCTCTGGTCTGGATGTGGAAAATAGTGGCAGGGCACACTGAGTTTCGCAGACATTTGGGCAGCCCGTCTGGCGGCAGTAAACACCCCCTTAATACAGAAGACAGCCGAATAAGAGCCTGTGTGATGTTGAGTTTCGGTGAGTGAGTAAGGGATGCCAGAGCTAATTTACCTATACAATCCCTTATCCTTAATCCTATTGTAGTCAGCTTGCAGCAGCTGTGTTATAGGCGACGGTAACCGCTTACCATCAATTGGACCGTCAGCCTGTCTGCCGATTTTAACATAAAAAAATGTATTGTTAATCCTGGTTATGAATAATGTTTATTCATATTATAATTTTTAGAACATCTCTATAACTCGAATCAATTCCAGTTTTTCCTTTTGCAAATAAATCAGACTATATTTTATGTAATTAATCAAAGATGATAAGGTTAGATTGGCCTAGCCCACTGCATTGCACTTTGAGTAACTTAACAGCTCGTTTAGCTGGAAATATCACTGAGAGAATCACGGTGGTCTTCTGTTAGAGGGTGGTTACTCTCGTCAAACGGTCATTAAAAGCCCTGCGACTAATAAAAAAATATATAATAAACATAAACGGCATATTTTATTATATGGAAAATTTTATGGCATATTTTATGCCAGTACTAAGAAATACATAAATCGACAACTTGTGGATTCTAATTTAATCTGGCAATTAAAAAAAAAGCTAAATTTTATCTTACAAGATTTTTACAAAATATAATTGTTAAAAGATACAAATTATACAACAGAAATTTCATTTTCTTAGTTGGAACACTAGCGCTGAAAATGGAACTCGTTTATAATGTTGTATAAGCAACACGTCCAATTCTTTCCAAGTTAAGTCTCCCTAAGTTAGGCCCCTAAGTTTTGGCCGGACAGTTCCCTTTGATCCCCCTTTTATACGGGCCCTTAGATCTCTTATAAACTTTTTTACCTCTCTCATGTTAAATAAATTAAGGTTGTAGGTATTTTTATATGTCGACGTTTGTAAAGAGTTTCAAATTACTTCAGATACCTTCTTGGAAGGTAAAAATGGCGGATAAATTCGTACTTTGTAAAGTACAAATTTTGTTTTTTTGAACATATTATGACGGTTTCGTTTAGCTGAAATTGAGATTAACGTGTTTAAAAGACTTACGAAACTAAAATTTAAACTTGTCTAAGCTTTTATTATTGTAATTTTGAGGATACAGCTATTGATAATTTATAGCAAAATTGAAAATTAGTTTTCGTTAAATGTAGCCTTTTTGCGCCTAACTCAATCCGACAAATCCCGGGAAGCAATTAAAAGTTTTTTTACGATTCATTTTTTACTATTAAATTCGACTTTTTTACCACTTGTAACGCCTTTTTGTCTCACGCAAGTGGACTTTTCGCAATATTAGTAGAATACCTGTACTTTCTGATAGTCTATAATATTAGTGCACCGGATCAGGGATAATAAGTTTTGATTTACTGGATATTGCTGATTTTTGGAGGAAGATAGATAATCGATATTTATAGATAAATTAAAATTAAACTAATTTATAATAATTTACTATGGTACATACTAACCCCTTTTTTCCATAAACACGCAAGTACTGCCACCGCGAGTGAAATCAATATATTAAGAAAAACATCTTACGACGTCGGTGACACCGAGCAAATCCGCAATGCGTGATAAGATTTTACAACCCGCAAATTATTCAAGCATTGTGCTTTTGTAATAACTAACAAGTTATTGTTCCTTCTCGAGTGCAATTTGAAGGTGAGCATTACTCTAGAAGACTTCTAGGCTCGTATGTCTAGATGTCTAGGAAGACCTAGGACCAGCCAGTGATCCACGATGTGGATGGTAGGCGAGTAAACGAGAGCGTTACATCGCCCCCTTTGATTGCACTTACGATCATTAAAAATACAGTCCACTTTTTCTCTATCGAAGATATTCGATAACATTTGACGTGATCAAAAAAGATTATAAATTTTAATTTAATAACGAATAATCATTAACTACCTACTTTCCAAAAATCAACGAAATCATATACGGCCCACGGCTGGGCTGTGCAGTTAAAAACCAAAAAAATACAGCTCACACGTATTGTCATTTTGCTATTCACAATCATAAAACATGTAAAGTATTTTCCATTGACCTATAATTAAGTAAATTTGAAATAATGTAAGCACCTCTAGAGAACCTATACATTATAGGACATTTTTTAAAAGACGAAATTAGAAAACATTCTTACTAATTAAAGAGTAATTACTAATTAGTAAGTAATTAAATACTAATTATTTTTTTAAAGAACCACATCCTTACTAATTAAGGAGAATAATATAGTGGTTATTATTTATATTATAGATTAATCATTTCAAGACCAAGCGATTTAAAACATTTTTTTATAAAGCGCACTGCCAAAGATTGGAACGTCTCTATTTCCGAGTTCATATTCTTAGCCCAAATCTCTTTCTTTTTTTATTTTTTTATTTTAAGATCGGCAGACAGGCTGACGGTCCACTTGATGGTAGGTGGCTACCGTCGCCTATAACACAAGCAACGCCAAAGCTGCTGCAACTGCGTTGCCGACTACAGTAGGATTAAGGATGAGGGATTAGGAGTGGATAGGGAAATAGGCTCTGGCATCCCTTACTCACTCACCGAAACACAACAGCACAAGTGCAGTTATTTAGCGGTGGTCTTCTGTAAGAGGGTGGTTACTGCCGCAAGACGGGCTGCCCAAATGACTGCGAAAACGCAGTGTGCCCTGCCACTACTTTCCAAATCCAGACCAGAGCCAAATTTGAAAAGTTGAAAAAGTTGAAATTTTAAAGTTTGAATGAATATGAATCTCTGGGTGAGCTCACTCCATCGTCGGTCTTGTCTTTGCTGTATGGTTGCGAACTCATTTTTAATAAAAAATAAAATAATAATGAGTAAACCGATTTTGAAAAAAAAAAAAAAATAAGAGGCTCCTCGGAAGAAATACGTAGACTACTTTTCAAAGCATATTTCGACTACATACGAAATTGCCGTTTAAAGCAAATTGTGTGTTAATATAGTAACTCAGTATATAAAATTGTAATTTAATTTAAAATGTAAATTGTAATTTAATTAACAGTGTTATTCGGACGCTAAATAACCAGACCAGAGTCACTTTTACCATCTGTAGCACTTTTATCACTATTACCATTTAGATGATAACCATTTGTTATCTTCGAAATATAATATAACGTTCTTATGTTATATTGAACGCCCCATTTGAAAGCCCATAAACCCCCTAACACCTGACACTTTAGATTTCAGTAAAATGCATTGAGCTCCAGCCGACGGATTCTCAATAATAAGTGGGGAAATGTACTATACACGGATATAAAGATATTCTAGAAATGATTTCACTTGAAAAAAAATATCAAATAATTTTGATTTTTTGTTGTTCTATTCCCGGCAGGGTCAAATTTGAGAAATGAACTTTTCAAATTTGGCTCTGGTCTGGATCTGGAAGTAGTGGCAGGGCACACTGCATTTTCGCAGTCATTTGGGCAGCTCGTCTGGCGGCAGTAACCACCCACTTACAGAAGACCACCGTGAAATAATAGCACGTGTGCTGTTGTATTTCGGTGAGTGAGTAAAGGATGACAGAGCCCATTTCCCTATCTCCTAGTCCCTTATCCTTAATACTACTGTAGTCGGCAACGCACTTGCAGCAGCTTTGGCGTTGCTTGTGTTATAAGCGACGGTGGCCACGTACCATCAAGTGGACCGTCAGCCTGTCTGCCGATCTTAACATATATAAAAATTAAAAAAAAAATTACAATAACCGTTTTGATATTAAAAAGAAATTCACATGAATTTTTAATGAGAATGAGCGGCAGACAGGCTGACGGTGCCAAAGCTTAATGGTAAGTGGGCCCCGTCGTCAATAAATACAAGTAAAACCAAGGTAATGCGGGTGTGCTTTAGATATTTATAAATATCTAAAGCAAGGTGAAAAGATAGAAGAAAACGGAATTTGACATTCCATAATTCATGTGTCGAACATTATGCTGTTATTTCATGGTGGCCTTCTGTAGTACAGTCTTTAAGTTCTGTAAGAAGATGGTTTCGTCACCACACGAATTGAATCGGTCATTTCAAAAACCTCTTAAGTCACATTTTTTTCCAACATGCTTTTTTTGCTGAAAATGGTTTCTTAAAGAGAGATGCGTATCAAGATAGCATTCTGGAAGAGCATATGCCATTTTATAACAACATTTTTAGATGGCCAACTGCAAATGTTGAAGATAATCCAGATGAGAATGATGGAGAATATGATTATGTACCCATAAAGATATTAAAACATTACAAATTAATACATGTAAAATGATAATAAGATTATTTTAAGCGTAATTCTCTATTAGAAGCAATAAAAAATATGATTGCTATTATTGTTTTGGTTAAATTATATACCATTAACCCTATTTCTCGCTAAAACAACATAAGTCAAAAACTGTTTTTCAGGTTTTTTTCATTATTTCTATTAATAATCTGTAAAGGTTATTCGCTATTTAAATTTTTTACCACTCAAATACTAAATTGAACATAAAAAAGTCGTTCAAAACTCATTTGTTTGTGTATGAAACAGTTTTTATTGATTTCTGAAAAATTCTTTAAGTGACTTATGAGGTTTTTGAAATGACCGATTCAATTACATTATTACCTAAAATATGTTTTAGAGACCCGCGTTTTTTCTTCGATTTATAAATAAAAACCTATCTCGTTTAACGCTCTTTCCATTAGTGGAATATGTGCGGATCACTAGTTTATTTTAATACTATATTATTATATAATCTTTATGAAGTTTGTTTATAGCACTTCTGCTAATTTTATAAACTTCATCATCATCATAATTTAATTATCAGCCCCAAGCGTTCACTGTTGAACATAAACCTTTTTAATTGAGCGCCTCCCCCTCTATGCCTGTTAACTAATCCTTGAGGTCATTCGTCCAGCATGCAGGTGGCCCACGTGACGTTTAGACCCTGTAAACTTAGCAGAAGCCATGGACTGTGTTTTCACATTTTTTCATTTCTTACCTTACTTCCTAATTTAGAGCACTAATTCTCTTGCCTCCGAAGATAAACTGGATGTCTTCAAACTCCTCATCATTTGTCTGTAAAAAAATAATAAGCATTTGAAATTGATCTCGGGGATTCGTTCAGGAATACTTATGTAGGTAAGAATACTTAAAGTGGCGCTGTACTTAAGGTGGGAACTTACGCGAGTTCAACTCGCACTTGTCCCGTTTTTAGAATTGATTTCAATTCGATATTAAAAAATAAGGTTGCGGTTAGTTTTTGATTTACTTGTTATGTTAAACAAAATTCTTTATTTAATGCAAAGCCACATCTAGGTCTCTTATCCATGGCACTGTATTTCTCATTCGAGTCGAGATAAGATTGTGAACACCCCCGAGGACCCATCAATTGATGATAAAATCAATCAAAATCTATCGTTTCGCGAGATAACAAAAATGAGGAAAAGCCAATTTCCTTTTTTTACGTATTAATAAACAACCTATTTTTTGAGTCTTCCGGGGATTTAATAGATGTGCTGCGAGGGAAATTTTGAAAACCGTTATTAATTTTCTGTCGAGATATTTGATAGCAGTAAGAAATCACGGAAGTCTGATGGCAGTTACATGAGTCAGCATTTGTCATCTATCCAATGCTCGGTCTTACTCAATGGCTTCGTAAACAATTTGACGCCTAAGCATGTTTAAAGATATATTTTTTTATGTTAAGATCGGCAGACAGGCTGACGGTCCACTTGATGGTAAGTAGGTGGCTACCGTCGCCTATAACACAAGCAACGCCAAAGCTGCTGCAAGTGCGCTGCCGACTGTAGTAGGAGTGGATAGACGGGAAAATGGGCTCTGGCATGCCTTACTCACTCACCGGAACACAACAGCACACGTGTTGTTATTTCACGGTGGTCTTCTCTAAGGGGGTGGTTACTGCCGCCAGACGGGCTGGCCAAATGACTGCGAAAACGAAGTGTGCCCTGCCACTACTTTCCAAATCCAGACCAGAGCCAAATTTGAAAAGTTGATTTTTCAAAGTTGACCCTGCCTGGAATCGATCCCGGGAACCCTAACCACTCGTCCAACGGGCTCGTCAAAATTAATATTAAAACCGAAATCACTTTCACCCTAAACATTGTCGCATTAAATTAAGTTGAAACCTTTACAAAAGGTTTCAATTTACATCTTTCAAAACTTGAACTTAATGTAATGAATTACACTATACTTTAAAACCGCAAAAGTAGACTCTAAAATAGGTTCAACTTTAAATAATTGAAATATTTTAATTTTGTAATTTTTACTGAAAAAATGCCTTTTGCAGAAGGCGTCTTAAATTTGTAGAAAGTTTTAGATAAAATATATGAAAATTAATCCTTCTAAAGAATGTTCGGGATAGTTTCATATAAAAAAGGCTTTTCCAAATCAGAAAGATATAAACTGTTCTCATTGTTTTATCGTATAATTAATTCACATGAAGAGAAATTCTAATTTGAAATTTAAATCGAAACGCCCTAATTTTACGGCGGAAACAAAAAATGGTGGCCAAGTCAGAAAGATAAAAAGAAAGAAAGAAATAAACTTATATTTGCTTAAAATGTGAGCCCCAAATAAGTTCTTAATTAAATAATATCGTATGCACATTCTTCTGCAATTAATAGTGGTGTATAAATATTATTTATTTGTTAAAATTAACAACTAATATTTTACACTAGCGTTCCGCCCCCGGCTTCGCCTGTGGGGTGCAAATTTCATATATATGAACATTCCCCGTTTATCCCTCTTTCCATTAGCGAAAACCGAATTAAAATCGGTCTACCCGTTCACGGCGATGCCGTGACCAAGGGGTATGGGGATTCATTTTTATATATAAGACTAGCGACCCGCCCCCGGCTTCGCCCGTGGTGCAATTTTTATATACTAAAACATTCCCCGTTTATCCCTCTTTCCATTAGTGAAAACCGAATTAAAATCGGTCAACCCGTTCACGCGTGATGCCGTGACCAGGAGAAATGGGGATTCATTTTTATATATAAGACTAGCGACCAGCCCCCGGCTTCGCCCGTGGTGCAATTTTTATATACTAAAACATTTCCGTTTATCCCTCTTTCCATTAGTGAAAACCGAATTAAAATCGGTCTACCCGTTCACGCGTGATGCCGTAACCAAGGGAAATGGGGATTCATTTTTATATATAAGATTACCAATATAAGTTATAATCTATCTTAGATATTCTTCTAATCTATACGATTCTTTATAAGTACAAAATACATAATAAATAAGAATTATAATCGACGACGGCTTCGACCCGAGAGGCCGTCAATCACGCTTTCAACCTTAACCTAATTTTAATTACGTGGTTTATTGCGTGGCATATTAACACGATCGCTTTTCTACAACGTGTGCGTGTTGCTAGTATTAAAATGTAGAATAATAAATACATGAGAAAAGGAAATGATTATAGAATATTTTGCTGACTTTGTAAATTTCGATTACAAAAAGTAATGTTTAGCATCGCAATGCGTCTGTCTGTCAGACCACGCATTCTGTCATTCTGTCCGTACTCAGATTTTCGCAATGGAGGAAAATTGAAGAAAAGACGGGGACAGATGATCAAAAACTTATTATTATTTTTTCTTTTTCTTTTTTTTTTGCTAAGTATGCCCTAT
The DNA here is from genome assembly GCA_910589475.2 of Bembecia ichneumoniformis. Lineage (NCBI taxonomy): Eukaryota > Metazoa > Arthropoda > Insecta > Lepidoptera > Sesiidae > Bembecia > Bembecia ichneumoniformis. The sequence goes on along the minus strand of OU342538.1, from coordinate 3,146,143 downwards.
TTCTATTCGGGTCCATCGTTACGAAAACTCCTATAGATAGTATCACAATAGGGGATCGGACAAATTTTCAGAAAGTGTTTTAAATTAATCTTCATGGATATTTATTCCCATAAAAAATACTATTTTATTTATTTATAGCCTTTTAGGTACTCAAAATCATGTTTTAATATTATTTGTTTGAAAATGCCGCCAAAACGCCACGATAGCTCATCTGAGAGCGCGTAACGTCATTTGTGGTCATATCATAACAATACAGCTGCATTGGCACAAGACTGATTGCCCACAAATGACGTTACGCACTGTGATTGGTGTTTCAGTATAGATTAAAAATATTGTAAATAATAAAATTTTATTTCTTCATTTAAAAATATTTAAATGAATTATATTAAATTATTATTCTATAAATAATCGTAAAAAATAATATATTTTCTTTCTAAGTACATTTTAGATTTTAATCTGATTACTGTCCGATCCCCTATTCAATGAACACAACAAGTGACAAAGAAAAGTAAAAAGTAACATATGGCAGATACTGCCGCAATTATAGGAGGCACAGCTTGCACCAATAAAAAGTCTAGAGTAAAATCTTAATAATAATAATCAGAATACAATGTCATCAATAATTAAATCGTCTGAACTACGGACAAGGTCATCCTTTTAATTTTCGAATTCGCGTCGTTATAAGGGTCGATATCGTGTTTTAGGGAGTTTGCAACGCTCATAAGACGATTCAATAGAGAAAAACAGCCCAAGTTGGTTCTGAAGAAATTCAAACGAAATGGTGTATAAGGGATGCCAAGGCTCACGACCTCCCGCACCGACACCCTCTCAAATTTATGTTTTTTTTTCTCTTCTAAAAAATAAAAAAAAATACCTATATCTGCCCGGCCTGGGCGCTCGACGAGGAACCCCAAAGTTTATTACGCGACAAGAACTCCCGCGAATCAAATTAAAATCAATATTAAAATGTTCACAGCAAAATTATTTAACAATAACGATGGTTTTTTTGAATCATATTAAAGTCATATTAAAATCAATATTAAAATGTTCACGGCACAATTATTTAATTATAACGATTGTTTTTTTTTTCGTAATTGGCAACATTATTCATTCTTCTTAATCAGGTTACAAATTCGTGCTGCGATACAAGGTCTTCTGCTATGAAGAAGGCACTTCACTAGTAAGGATATATTCAAGAGTACAGCAGAGCTTGCTGTACTAGGAATAGCGATTATGTAAGAAAATTACATAAGAAAAAAATTTCTTAGAAAAAAAAAACATGTAAGAAAGAAAGTAATAATCAATGATTTTCATACATAACTTTTGTTTCATTACGGTTCTTAATTTATGATAGCAACAACATACCCACCCGTATTTGAATTCGACTTGGAATTCTCTTGTATAAGTGTATCCAAGTAAGAAGCAGTTAAGTTAGTAGTCCAAGTAGAAGTAGGTAAGTTTAGTTCATTATAAACTTCATACTTTTATGTAATATTTCATTAAATAAAACTTAGGTAGTCCATAACTTTATACGGGATTAAAAGTAATTAGATTTTCCTAGAATTTAGAACCGAACTAATTAAATATCATGGAGATTATCCTTTGAAACTAACTAACTGACATACCGCTTTAATTTGATGATGTATGTCTTCTATTGAACAGTAACTTCAAACGAAAAGGGGCCTCTTTAAAAATAATGCTCAATTAATTAATTTTCAGAGGACTTTGTTGAGGTTAGAAACTCGTTACTTTTAAGGCACATTTTGATTAGCTTAGTTTTGAGAAGCACGTCTGAACATGTCTCGAGTGTATGCATATTTTGTTATGAAAAAAAAAAAAATGGCTGTGGCGCCGTGAAGTAATTACTAAAATACCACGAGGTACTTTTAGTAGATAAAACCCACCCCCCCTAGGTGGGCCATGACCTTGTCGTGGTGGGGGGGCTTACCCTTGACAATCCGGCGGGACGCAGGGGTCGGTGCTTGTTACCCGCACCGGCCTTTGCTCGTCCCGCCGGATTGGTTTAGGGGACAAAGAAGGCCCACACGACGTGGGCTCCGAGCGGGCTCCGAGTGGGCTCCGTTCAACGGAGCTCGTGGCGGAGCGCAGCAGACGTGAAATTAAATTACATGACATGGGCGGACAATGCCATTTTTAAAAATGAGCCGAATCGCCATTATTTATAAAAAGAAGAAGAAGAAGATAAAACCCACAATGATGGTTAATGATGATATATAAGACGGAGTAACAACCAACAAATCTTCAGTTGCAAACATAATCATTGTAGGAGTTGGATATATGTCTTTGTCATTAGTCCAAAGTTACATAAATAAACAGATGAAGTTTTAATTAGTTATACAGGCATAAACTTTTCACTTTGATTGGGCCTCCTGTGCCCAGCAGTGGGACGTTATATAGATATCTTTTACTATCATTGGCCCGCGAGTTCGTTCGGGCCCTTTTTTAATTATTAAAACATTAATTCAACTTTTATTGCACATAATATTTAATAATAATATTTTTGTCAGGCTTTAGATGATCCCTCTTTTTACAATAATTTTTTTCTGAATGAAAGGTATCCTTATGTGTTTTCTTATCCCTGATAACGTGAACAAACGAACTGACTTTAGCGTTTATGATGGATATAAAATTTAATAACAAAATTTCAGTCCCTCGGTGGCTTTTTTAATAGAAGCTTTAGCCCATTGATATTTCATATCTTCTGAAGGATTAAAATTTCGATTTGTTAATAAACTTTCCTGTACTAATGAATACGATGAAACCAACTTTTTTTAAGACAATTACCTCAAAGCTAACACAATTTTTACTGAATATAACCTAAATATAACCCATGAATTATGGTGCAATATTGCACAACACATTTTTGTAGCTTTTATAGCTTTAATTTTACTAAAATAAGTCAAATTAGGCGACGAAAATAATCCTCGCTTTAAAATACAAAAAGAATGACAATCTCCATATATTTTTATCTTCATTCATTACGTTACAGTTAATACACAAGAGAAGTGGTATGTTTTGTTAGTGAAAAGACAAACTATAAATTGGACAGCCCGTCTTGCGATGGTAGCAATAGCCACTCCTTTATAGAATAACAGTATGTGTGCTATTGTGAGGATAGAGCATTGTTAATAAGAATAAGTTGAGAACAGAGAAATGGACTCTAAAATTCCTTATTTACGAACCCGTTGGATGAGTGGTTAGGGTGCTTGCCTTAACGCTCTGTTCTAGGGTTCCCGGGTTCGATTCCCGGTAGGGTCAACTTTGAAAAATCAACTTTTTAAATTTGGCTCTGGTCTGGATTTGGAAAGTAGTGGCAGGGCACACTGCGTTTCGCAGTCATTTGGGCAGCTCGTCTGGCGGCAGTAACCACCCCCTAACAGAAGACCACCGTGAAATAACAGCACGTGTGCTGTTGTGTTTCGGTGAGTGAGTAAGGGAAGCCAGATCCTATTTCCCTATCCACTCCCAATCCCTTATCCTTAATCCTACTGCAGTCGGCAGCGCACTTGCAACAGTTTATGCGTTGCTTGTGTTATAGGCGACGGTAGCCACCTACCATCAAGTGGACCGTCAGCCTGTCTGCCGATCTTAAAATTAAAAAGAAAAAACAAATCATAAAAATATTAGTCTTCGTTGTAGTTCCCAAAATTCCGACTTTGTCTCTCGGCAAAGTATAAAATAAAAAATAAACATAATTAAAGTTTAAGTCTAAGTAATTAAAATTTATGAGCGTCGGGTTCAACCGCTCAACACTTGTTATGAGTTCTTTTATTATTCATTCTCTTAGTAACAATGGAGAGACCTAATTAAAACTTAAGCCTTATCCGCAAATGTTACTAAACCATACTAGGGCAAGACTTGTAAATCATATACATATATTTTTAATAGTCGCCATTAATTTCTGTCAAGAGTTTCTTTCCATCATAAATCAGATAGCTTAAATTGAAACGAAACTTATTTTGGAGATCTTAATTGAAAGTATTTTTGATTTAACAGTTGTTTTGAAAACTAAAATTGTTGATTACTAGCAGAGTCCTCAACTTCTTACGCGTGGTATACGCGGTATCGCGCGTAACTTTTTTGTTTGTGAAGCGATTGGGATGAAACAAACACTAAATGTTACCGGAAGCTTGCTGCAATATATCAATGAAAACGCACAGACAAACAGATAAACAGACAAAATTCTAAAAACTATAAGTAAAACTTGTACAAATTATTTTTTTGAAAAAAATATTTAATATACAGATACGGCTTTGCGATTTTATTATATGTACCTATAGAACAACTCGTGGACGCACAGTTCTAACTACTTTAACTTTGTATTCATATAACGCCAAATACCAAATTTCACCCTACGTTAGGGCTGTTTTAAATTGATCCGGTATTTCTAACAGTGCTCGAGTGGTACTGGAACTGAATCGGATCGCACCGTTTACATTTGTTCCTAAGTGGTAAAAGTCACTTTGTCGATGTGAAAAAAAAAATAACGTTTCGCATCTTGAACAGAGGTGACAAAAAATGTTGTCAAAAAAACTTTGCGCATTATTATTCATTGAACTATTCATGAACTAATTCAATGAAGCTCAGTATGTTTGAGGAAGAATTTAAGTAAGAAAGTTAGATACTGGACGTTGTATTGGATTAAAATTACACTAATACAGTGCAAATAAAGCACTGTAATCCAGTGATGCTGAATCCAGTTAATGGATCAATGTAATCCATTAACTGGATCAGCTCTTATGCTAAATGATAATGTTTCAGATTGATAAGGTGTATGTATTATTTTATTTATTTGAAGATTGTGGCTGAAAAACAATGGGTGAGGCAAATTTTATTTATATTCTAAGCTTTGTATGAGTTGTACATATAAAATAATCGTAACGAGTCTGTATATTAAATTGTATTTGTAAACGTTGTAATTATGTTACTGAAGTCAAAAAAATAGTTTTTTTTTTTTTTTTTTTTTAGAATTTTCGTCTGTGTGTTTGTGCACGCTAATCTCAGAATCGGCTTAACCAATTTGAATCCGGTTTTCATAGATGTATTGTAGCAAGCTTCCCGTAACACTTAGTGTTTGTTTCATTCCAATAGGTTTACAAACAAAAAAGTTACGCGCTATACCGTGTACCACGCGTACGAAATTGCGGGTTCAGCTAGTTTACAATAAGGGCTATTTCCAACTCGAACAGCTTACTTATTCCAAAAATTCTATTTTTACTCATTAATTATAGGTTATAGCAATACATAAAAAACAAAACATTTCCGGGACACAATATGAAGGTTTGCGTCGCAATAAAAAACTGAAATTAATTTTATATCTAGTATAATTAATTTCTAAAATGTGCAAAATTTGTGACATTTTAGCGGGTTGAATTCTTGTAATTACTAACGAAAATCCAAAAATGTTTTTCCATGGAAACATCCTACCTATAATTTACATTTGAAACTGGAATGTCAATAGCTACAACCTGTAAAGGTTTTTCCAAAATATTGAAATTGCTGGTGTATGTTTTATTATTTTCGCTAATTGAATAAGTGTCGCGAAAGTGTTGCGTCGCATTCTGTCTTCGGTTATTCGCATTATAGTAAGTTGAGACAACAAATTCTCCCAAATACCTATTAGTAAGTTCCAATGATCGTACAGCGCCACCTTAAACGAATAGTCATCCCACAATGATTTTTATTCATACTAAAGACGCTCATTTAAAAATAAACTTAAAATGGATATCGACAGCGCGACACTGTGAGTGATTACCCGCAATATATTTTAATATAAACCATCCATAAGCATACGCGTCAAGTGACAATATTCTCAAGTCATACATGATAAATTACTTCTCGATGTTACAACTCCTTAGAATCCTTTAAGCGTAAACGATGTCTTTATCGCTAATGTGGGGGACCTTTTCCAACTTCCCTTTTTTGTGTTTGTAGTCTATACCCGCACATAGAATACTATGCATATGAGACTTTTATAGGTTATTACTCAAACAACTTCTTTAAAACATTATTAATATACCTATCTTAGTTATTACATATACACACATCGATTTTATTGTTTTAAATTTTAAAAATTAACCTAGTAAACTACACTATATTATGTTGGACGAATTCTCTTCACTTATTAAATTGTCCAATCAGTGACAGTGCGGCGGTTAAATGACAGCTGTCAGATCTAAAAGCGAATAAGTAGTTTATGGTTGCGGTTAATTCGTGAAATTGTTTATTGACAATTTTCATTTGTCTAATGCATTTTTTTAATGTTTAGACGTTTTTTTGACGTTGAGATTGAGATAAACCTAGCATGCTTATTACTATTATAGATATGAATAGTGATCCTAGATGGATTGCTATTATAGGTATGACCTATAATATACAATTCATATATGTATATCATATGTTATAGGTATATATCATCTCTTAGAATCGGTTAGATCAGCGGTTCCCAGACTTTTTTTCTCATAGACCACTTTCAAAATTTAGCGGTGGACCCCCTGCAGCTTTACCATATTCCCAAAACTCGACAAAAATGTGAAGATTAAATCTAACTATGGAAATTTGCGTTGCGGCTGAGTTCCAACCACAAATGGGTAGTTTTTTAAATGAAATAAGTGGGAATAGAGTTTTTTTTTGTCACGCCAACGTAGACCTCCGTCAAGTCTCCCGAGGACCCCTGGCGGTCCACCTGGAGCACTTTGGGAACTAAGGGGTTAGATCTTTTAACATAGTTAGGTCAGACACGGCTCGTTTGTGATTTTATTATATGTATAGATTAACAAGTTAAGAAGAGATGGAGTAATTGGTTCTGCAATTCTTACGCAATCACCGAAACAGAACAGCGCTTCCGAACCATAGTACGATAATGGATAAGAAATTACTCACAGCAGCACACTAAGTAACTAAGTAACCTCTAACAGAGACATAATAATATGTGAAATAATAGCATATACCTAATAGCAATGTTGGGTGATTTCACAATATTCATTAAACCTTTGTACAGCTGATGAATCCTCCTACTGTTTGTTTGTATTTATGGGTGATAGTTTCCATAAACCACCAAGCAGATGATATCAGCCTGCCCATCCTCATCTTTCATAGAAAAAAATAACAAGCAATAAGTGTTGTTCATTGCTTGTGAAATATCGTCTTATTCAACGTACATATAAGTTCTAACAAGAGAATCATTTATTCCGCTCTTTACAAAGAGAGACTTACGCAATTTAATATAAAACTACCTATATACACGTCTTGTAGGATTCGGAGCTCCGCTATCAACCGTCTTTTCTTTCATCGCGTCGCAATTGTCTTTTGTTCGTCTCCCCCTACCGTCTCCCCTGTCTAGGTGAAAAGGGTGAACGAAGGTTGAGGTTGGATGTGCGATTTCGTTGCGACATCTCTTATTTTTTTGTTATTATTTAATACTTATTATTCCATTTTATCGCTCGTTGATATGAGAATATATAACCTTTGGTCACATGGGTAACTAGTGAATAAAAATTTTATTTCTTCAATTATTCAATAATTGTAGTGAGACAAATGAATGCGGTAAATAAAAATTACAATTTATCATAAATTAAATATAGTGGCCTCGGCGCCGAATATGGTATTGTACCATTCGGAGTCGAGACATTCGGTCCGTGGGGCCCTGCAGCAATGAGCCTCTTCAAAGACATCTCGAAGAGGCTTATTGATGCGACGGGAGACCGAAGAGCTGGCACTTTCCTCGGCCAACGTATTAGTTTGGCCATTCAACGAGGAAATGCTGCCAGCGTAATTGCCAAAGGGTACATTTTTATATTATTAGTTTTAAATTTATTTTTAAAGTTAATTTATTTTTAAATTAGGTAATTTAAGTTTTTATTTTAATTTAATATAATTATAACTATTGCCAATAAAATAGGTTTATGTGTTTCTATAAATTAAATAAAAAATGAATTAAAAAAGGAATTATTTGTAAGAATTTTGCAATAAAAGTACAATAAAAGAAAATAATTCATTTTTTGTCATCTACAGTTTTCTGATAGTTGTTAATTTACTTGAAATCTATCTATATCAACGAAAGTCACATAAAAGTCGCTTCAGGTGTTTCGTAAATTAACAAGGTCAAATAGTCAGATATTTTTCTTTTAAAAGTAACGAGATTTAGAAAATCACTTATAAATCACTAGCGAAAACTGAAAAATATATGTGTAACCTAACGCTTACGTCTGCATCAAGCGAGTCCCGTCGTTCGCGTCGCGTTGGTGCGAGACCGCTTCAATTTATTTTCTCGCGTGTACTTTTTAATTTACGATAACTCCTAAGATAGTCATTTAAATTGTATATGCACAGAGCTATTATAATCGTGTATGAAATGCTTAAGATAACTACCTAAACTTAACATATTGGTTCATTGGATTCGGTATCATGTCTAGAAAATGTATTAAAATATTTTACTAGCACATAAACAATTGTAAAAATTATAAACATAAATAATTATAATTAAAAAAAGGCATTTAGTTTTTCGCTAATAACTCAAAAGCTATAAACGATAATGAAAATCAGAAAAAGAAATTCCTAAAGAGGAGGAAATTTTCGATAAAAAAACTCTGACTTCTTGGATGTCTATCTCTGTTATTTATAATTTTAATTTAAAGCTGAAGGTAGGTATTTTCGAGGCCATTACGGCCGCCTCTAAATAGAGCACATCATATTATTATTATTTTTTATAGTTTAAATATCAATTTTAAAAAATCCTATAAATTATCCCTTTTTTTCGATTTTCATTATCGCTTATAGTTTTTGAGTTATTAGCGAAAAACTAAATGCCTTTTCTTTCTATAATCGTAACTTTTTTATAACTTTTGCTGTTGTTACTGCCGCCAGAAGGGCTGCCCAAATTACTGCGAAACGCTACTACTACTTTCCAGATCCAGACCAGAGCCAAATTTGAAAAGTTCATTTTTCAACGTTGACCCTGGCGTTTATCGAACCCGGAAACACTAGATCAGAGCGCTAAGGCAAGCTACCTAAACCACTCATCCAACGGGCCCGTCGTCCAACAGACTTTAACTATGCAAAAGTAGATTTGTTTGTTAGGGAATTACACGAGATGAATTTTAAACATTCATATTAAAGAAATTATATTTATACTAGCTAACCCATCAGACGTTGTCCTGCCCGAAACCTCGATTGTGGCGCCACCTATCTTGTCTAATTTTATTTTCAAACCATATGTCAAAGTGACGCGACACTTCACGTCAATCAATTATTTGAATATTCTTCATACAAAAATACTAAAATCCCTATTAAAAATGGCGGGTGCGGGTAGGAGGATAAAAAATACTTTACGACCTATTCTCAGACCTAATGAATATACACACAAAATTTCATAAAAATCGGTCCAGCCGTTTCGGAGGAGTTTTGTTACAAACACTGTGACACGAGAATTTTATATATTAGTTAGAAAATATATATGTATTTCGTTCTTTAGTAACACTTTGTAGAAAACTTTTAGTAACACTAAAATAAAAAGTTATTTTTAGCATTAGGCACAATTTTTTTTTATATTTGCTTGGGAGGGTGTTGCTATGCTTAATATTACAAAGAAGGGATAGGGGATAGGGAAAAGTACCCTCGTATCAGCCACTCGCTCACGGAAACGCAGTATCACACATGATGTTATTTCACTGTGGTATTCTGTACTAGAGATGCGCATATCATGTCCTCTATTGGAATGAATCTGGAACGGTTCATTTGCGTTCCGGAACTAGTTCCTTTAACATGTCCGCGGAACGATATAGTTCCGTCGGTGCACATGTTCGCCGCGACATATCCAATCAGTTCATAGGAATCATCTTGAAATCATGTCCTGTAGTAGACCAAACTCCACTAAATTTTTATGTTTCACTATGAATCTATACATTAATAAAATAATTATTTGACGTTTTACATAATCTAACATGTTCTAAATATTCCAAACTAGAACTATGCAATTTCATAAACTTAAATTTTTTTGCTATTTGTTACACCTATGTATATAGGCACCTGTTTCTTTTTTTTTAATTGTTTTTTAATATACCGTCCATGATTATCCAAATATTTCATTTGTAAATATTATTTATGAGCAGTGCTTTTTATTTAGAGATAAACACCTTTGCTCGGTCGGTCCGAAGACGGAACGACAGGAACTATGAACCTATTTAGACAGATCGTTCGGATTGGAACGATATAGTTCCGACTGCGGACATAGTTCTCGGAACTATTACGATCAGGAACTACATACACATGTCTATTCTGTACACGTGTCAATCACAATATTTCAGCAATGGACGAAGTGATACTGGTACTCTAGCTAGCAGACAGAAATAGCCACTAAGACAAGATAAGATAAAATGGTATTCTGTAAGGGGTTGGTTACTACCGCCAGTCGTGCTACCAAATTTATGATTGTGGAACTGACTGCCTTCCCACTATTATTAATACTTCAGCATGTCTATCGGACAATTTTCTACGTACTGCTTCAATAAAGATATTTTTAATTGTATTAGAGATTAATCGCAAGAAAATCGCGCACCTACAACGACGGGATCTGATCAAAGAAAACCAGAAACAGTGAGAATCGGTTCAGTGCGCGACTAATCAATTAGTGTTAATCGAGGTTCCAGTAAATAGGTCACCTGAACCCGTTGAAAAGATCTTTTTGGAATGAAAGGGGTTGGATTGCGGCACCGCCGGTTACTAATTAAGTTTTACGAAGAATTAGTTACGACCGTGGATTCTCACTATTTAATTCTTCCGGGTTTTATTTTATACTAGTTGAGCCCGCAACGTGTGGTATTCGTTGTAGCGCGTAACTTTTTTGTTTGCAAACCTATTTGAATGTAACAAACACTAAATGTTACGGAAAGCTTGCTACATCAGTGAAAACCGCATTCAAATCGCTTAAGCCGTTTCTGACAATAGCGTGCACAAACGCACAAACAAAAAGACAAACCGACAACCAAAAATTCTAAAAACTATTTTTTCCACCTCGGTAACAAATGTGTACAAATAGTTTTTTTTTTTTTTTAAATCTTTAATGTACGGACAGGCTCGTTTACGATTTTATCATATGTATTGTATTTTGTTCGTACTAAACTTT